>CM027662.1:5000000-10000000 GCA_015731905.1 Salix dunnii | reverse complement strand
CCACCTTAAACACTTAAAAATATGTAGAAATTGCCTGAAGACTTGAATAGTCCCAAATCAGCCTAATACATCTAACTTCGTTGCATAATTTGCCTTGTCAGCTGGCTTTCCCATTGCGGCTGTCTTGGGAGAAGATGTTTTGGCAGTAGCCTTTTCCCTTTTTGGCTATCCTGCTGGCGTGTTTTGTGTGGCTAGTTGAGAGGTTTTTCTTTCTCTCATTCGCTGGTGCAGGTCTATCTTCATTAGTCTTCAGCTATTGGCGCGTTGGTGGAGTGCATGGTTGCATGTCATGGCTGTTGCAATCTGCTTTACAGCCTTTAGAAGTTGAGCCTTTCCTCTTTTAGGTTGCATTGGGTTCATCTCTCTTAGCGTTTGGCTATCTCCTTCACTAGCGTGCTAGAGCTTGGTTGGGTTGGTTCTTGAGCTTGTCTTTCCTTCATTGATTGTGGGCCTTCGGGGTTTGCTTGTCTAGGTGGGCCAGCCTTAGGCCTTTCTCTTGGGCTTTGCCCCAAGCTTTCAAATCTTTTTCTCTTTAGCCGAGCCTTGGGTTTATTGTTTTTTGTTTTCTTAGGCCTTTAGAGTTTTGTTAAGGGAGCATGTTCCCTCTTTCACTAGTTTCTTTCGTGTTTTTTTTCAGAATTCATCTGGGTCTTGTAAATTCTTTTCCTCGCTAGTTCTCTAGCTTTTTTCTCATTTGATCTTTAATATACTTACATTTAATAAAAAAAACTAACATCAAAAAACAAGATATCAAGCAAAAATAGTTAGGAGCCAAGCAAGAAGAACAAGCTCTTTGGACAATGGAATCTTCCACATTGTTATCTTTGCAAAGAACGTGAATAAAAGAGACTATCTCAAGGCTTTGAGATAAACCTAATGATTGTTAGGAACAAGTTATTAAACTTTCAAGGTCACCTTCTAAACTATTCAATCCATTTAGTTACAAATTCTAATCTCTAAGTTGAATTTTTTCTAGATAGTATTAGTAATCCTTTCTAACCTATTAAATTATATTGATGGCCATGTTTTTGTTTAAATCACATGATGAGGCTGTCATAACCCAATTTATTGGTTATTCCCCAAAATACACCAAAAAATAATAGAAATAGAATAAAAGGGGCTGGTGTCGGCAAAAAATTTAGGTGGCAATTTCGGACATTTTCGAGAGCCTGGTTGTACCTATTTTTGCCCAAAAATGAAGGAAAATGTAGATTCTAGGCTAAAATAATTTATTATTGGATAAATTTGTGTAAAAGTTAAGTCTAAAGATATAATTATATTTTTATGGGTCAATCTGATTTAATCGTTGCCCAATTTAACGTGTAATTATGCTTCGTAAGTAATTGAGAGCCCAATTGAAAGACTTAATTAAGCGCAAGGGCTAAATTATTCTGTAAATGGATCAAATTAATTTTAGTAAGGGCTTAATTGGTGAGAAATTATGTTTGGAAGCCTAATTGGGTCAAATTGAGAAGTTCGGAATTTTCGTTGACGAAACTTTTTGGGTGGGATTGGAAGCTAAAATTGAAAGTAAAAACATCATTCTTCCCATCGAAAAACTCTTTTTGTAATAACCCATTTTTTCAAGGTATTTTATATTAAATTTTAAAAAAGAAAAAAATCGGTGTTGAGCTGACTGGACAGTGGCACTACCGGCAGCCATACCTATGGCACTACCGGCAGCCATACGGTAGCCATACCTATGGCACTACCGGCAGCCATACGGTAGCCATACCTATGGCACTACCGGCAGCCATACCCTGCAAACCACCCCCCTGAAAACACCATGCTTTGGACATCAATCCCATACCTGCAAGTTGTAAGATGAGCCTATAAATAAGAGGAAAATTGTATAAGAAAGGCATGGACAAACGGGCAAAAGGCTGAACAAAAATAGTAACATCCCTGTTCTCCATAAAAGAAAACATTAAACACACATTCACAAAGAAAAGACAAAATATTTATTTATTATTTTTTTGTAATCGATAAGATTTCTATCAAAAATTTGATTGAATTTCCCCTATATTCACAAATCCCAATTTATCAGCATATGACAAACTTTTAAAGAAATGTCCAATAAATCTTAATTCAACTTTGACCCAAACATCCTAGGTCTATATCTCCATAAAAATCATTCTCATCACATCCACAATAAGAAAAACAAAATATACATCAAAAAACAATTGTCAATTAGCACATTAAATAGGATATCACAAATTCAAGAATTTCAATCCTTTTTAAAGAGTAGCATCATACATGTTAAGTTTATCAACATTTAAATGACACAAAATACTCAAAATAGACCTCGTAGACCTAGATACAAAAACATATAAACAACAAATTATACTCTCGATGTGCAGATTTTTGACCTGAAGGGAAATACAAAATAATACCATATAAAAATTAAATAAATATAATAGAAAAGTTATGATGATCCTCTTTATCCACAATAATATTCATAAATTACATAGAATTCCACATACCCCTAAAAATTTTCCAAGAACCCTAACCTAAATCTCCTAAAAAAGATTACGCAATTTAACAATAAAGTCAAAAATTTGTTTATGCATATAAGAAACGCCATATCAAGGAAGATTTAAAATCATAATTGGTTGATCTCCTCCCCTATTTTCTTCCTGCAGCTACCAACCCCAATACTTCTTTTTTCCTCTAATTTCTTTTTCCCATAGTACTCAAAATCCTTGTGTTTTTTATGTTTGAAAGTTTTCATAACACTTAAGTTCTCTTTTACTTTGAAATTCTTAAATTGGGTAAGAAAAACGTAAAAATCTCCCTCCCTTTCTTCCCCTACTTTGTTATACATAAGTGAAAAGAGAGGGGTATTTATACCCCACATCTTCTCTTCTTATAATTAAATCCTAGTCTTTACATTTCTTTCAATTCCACCCCCTAACCTATTTTATTTCTCTTTTAATTCATTCTTTTAATTAAAACTAACCCCAATTAATTTTGAGTTAAAAACTACAACATCTAAAATATTTTGTATTAACTTCCGAGTTCTCCTTTTATTTAAATTTGTTCATGACTTCTTCCACTTTTATTTTCTTTATTTATTTAGTTTATAATTTACACCTATGTTTACACTCATATTCAATGCCATCATTCAAGAAAGTTGCTTTTATATCAATTTGATCTATTTCAAGTTTATTGGTAGTTGTAATGGCTATTCATATTTTTATGGAAGTTATACTTGACATAATTGAAATGTGTCAAAATGTTTCACACCTTCTTGTTATCTAAAACCTTTAGCAACATGTTTAGTTTTATATTTGTTAATAGTTCCATGGACTTTCTCACTTGTTTTAAAGATCCACTTATAGCCTCATGGTTTATTTCCATGAGGAAGATTTATTGCTTCTCATGCATGATTACTCATAACAAACTAATTTTACTTTTAACCATATCTTTTCATAGAAAGCTTAAAGACAAGACATTGCCTCAGAATAGATTCGAGGTTCATTTTCTAATAAGTATGTCAAGAAATTAGGACCAGATATTGTGGTTATTTTTCAATTCTACTCTTTATAATCTTAGCTTCTTTATCTTATAATCGATGATGGTTAAGATTCGCCAAATAAAATACCAAATGGAAAAATGACATTTCAAAGCATTGTTTTTTTATTCTAGCAGTTGGTTAAGATTTGCCAAATAAAATAAAAGTAACATAAAGAAGCTAGTAGATAAATGAGATATGTTGGTGGAACTTACCAATAAAATCATTGAAGAAATGATACTCATAGATGAGAGTTGTCTACTCTCCACATGCTCATATCTTGAATAAAATGAAGCTACATATCAAGGTACAATCAAACTCTTCCCATAACATCTTTCTAAAAATAAATCCGATACTAATTTTAGCTCTAACACTTGCCCTATACAAGGTGGTTCCATTTTTTTCTACCCTTTCTATTTTTCCACTACCCATTTATATGAAGAAAATGTTCACATTGTTGTAGATAAATAGCTAGAATAACAGTAAAAGATAGTGAAAGGATGTGTATTAGAAAAAAATTAACACTACTGTAAGAGTCATTGACATCAACAATTCTATATTTAGCACTGAAGGAACTGGAAAAGAATTGGTGAAAGGATTTATATTGCCAAAAAAATTACTTAACTCTAAAATTCATTAACATCAACAACTCCATGCTTAGCCAAAGTAACTGATAGAAAAAATGAAATTTCTTAAAGTAACAAACAAGTATTGCAACAATAATCCTAGAGGAATGAGAAAAAAAAAATGAAATTCCTAGTTATAACATAAACTAATCTAAAGAAAAGAAACTGAATAATTTATTTTATGTGAGTTCTCGAAAGACACACTAATGACAAATAATAGTCCAACAACCATTTTAAATCAAATGAATCCATAATGGGCACTCTCTAATTAATAGTTTATGTATGCCTTTGCTCTTAATGTCCAAGCAAATACAGATGACAAATTATTTGCACACAAATAGACTACTAAATATAAAAACTTAATTAAGTTAAGGCAATGAATGTCTACAAAAAATATCATTTATCCTATATAAGGAACCTATAACACCAAAAAGTACAAATTAAAATTAAAATTTTGGTATCTATTGAATTTCTAGGAAATAAAATAAGTGATAGTGAAAATAAAATTTAGAATTATTGTTTAAGATTTTCTAGAGTTTTTGTCCTTGTTTTTTAACCTAAAGATCTACTCTTTAATTTAACATCCTAATTCTTGATTTTGTGGCCTTCCTAAATTATTGGCCTTTTCTACTATAAACCTTGCAATTAGAAAAATTGAAATATCAAATTAAAATTAAAATTTTGGCATTTGTTGAATTTCTAGGAAATAAAATAAGTGATACTACAAATAAAATTTAGAATTATTGTTTCAGATTTTTTAGAGTTTTTGTCCTTATTTTTTAGCCTAAAGATTTATTATTTAGTTTGACATCTTGATTCTTAATTTTGTGCCCTTCTTAAATTGGTGGCTTTTTCTACTATAAATCTTGCAATTGGAAATCATCACAACCAAATCCTACTATTTTTCCCATACCCTTATTTATTGATTATTCACATAATTCAGCCCTATGTCTCATTGCCACAAAACTAAATGGAACTATATCGAGTGGGATCAGTTTGTCAAATTAGCAATTAATGGTAGAGAAAAAATGGGACATTGGATTGGCGAGACACCAAAACCTCAAGTTGGCAATCCTAATAAAAATAAATGACAGATCAAAAACATTCTTATTATTGATTGGTTTATGAATTGCATAAAAAGCCTCATATTTTTCACCAAATCGCTAAAGATGTCTTGAAGTTTATTAAGGGTCATTATTCAAATGTAGAAAATTACTCTCATATTTTTGAGTTAAAGACTCTCTGGAAATCCAAGTAGAATGATAATGATGTTACTACATATTACTATGAATTGGTAACATTGTGGTAGGAAATTGACAAATTTAATGATGATACTTAGGAAAACTCAAGATTGTAAATTACTAGGAACCATATAACATTCAAAACAACACATAACAAAATGGAAACATGATCACACTTTATACAAGTAACAAGAAAAAACACCCCACATGTCATTTGAAGATAAACCTCATTGGTTCAAGAAAAAAGAAAGAACTAATAACTCAAATTTAGAAGCAGTAACATTCAGCTCTGTTAAGTAGTGTTTAAAAATACTATTCAGATGCTAGTAGGATACAACTCTAGCATTACGCTCTCTATTGAAATTAGTTGAAGGATTATGAGCACCAAAACCTTTCTGCACTGAAGGTATAAGTCTAATAAGGGGAAGGATCAACTATATTAACTTCTATTTGATCGGCAGAATGATTACATACACCAGTATATTTTCCAGACTCATTTCAATTAAAGGCATAACAATTAGATTAACCATTAAGAGGGATGAAGCCTACATCTTGTCCATATTGTTTTTTCACCAAAGGATCACAATTCTTTTTCTCACCGACTATTTTAGAAATAACAACTAAAACTTCTACACTTTGTAATGATCAAATGATTTTCTTGCCATTTCAGCTTTATTTGTCCAAAAAGATCAAGGCATTAGGAAGAGGGTCCTTAACCATTGCTCCTTACACATAGCTCTCTAGCCACTTCATCAACGCTTTTAGTATTGTTGTACAAACTAGTTGTTATGTCCCCTACTACAATTCCTGTATTTTTTTTATCCTGATAATACAGTTTGAGTATTTGATTATAACAACATGCTAGTGTTTATACTCCTGATTTTCTATATTTTTTAAAATGAAAAAAAATAGAAAGGTAAAACATGGTTATAAAGATGATGGAGATTTGTGTTTTTAAACCTTTTGAGCATTTGATAAAAGCAACTACTTCATTTGCATTGACTTAAAAGCTTGCATATAGCCACTCCCACACATTCACAATACCTAACGAAATGTAATTTGAAAAAATTACAAACTACACTAAAATTACTAGATAAAAAAATCACACCAAAGGATACAATAAAGTCCTTCATAGAAATTCATATTGAGCAAGTTTTCCTTGCCCAAGCTTTCCCACAAAAAAAATATAAAAAATTACAGCTATAGAAAAAAAAACAAAGAATGAGTCGTTTTTGTGCATACGATCGAATTCTAAAAATTTCCCAAGCATATTTTTTTTGTAGAAAGGAATTGCATTTTTTCTCATGTTTAGAAATGAAAAATTGGATATTGTAACTAGTTCATGATTATCTATTAGAGTTCATCCCAAATATCAAAAAGCTTACAACGATCATTTTGTTCTTTTCTTCATATTTTTTAATCATCGGGGTGTAAAATTATATTGTAAATCACACCCATAGGTATTAAAAATATAACAAATGCAGTGCTAAAATTCAGGCTTTAGAATGGTTTGGTTTTCAACCCAATGTGGTAGAGCCTCCCTCATGAAGAGAGATTTACTTCAATCCTTAGAAAAGACCAACGAATAAAAAATTTGACTTAAAAAAACAATTAAACTACAATGCAACTTTAGTTAGGGTGCATTAGGGGTGATGTGTTTTCCACTTGCATAACAAGTCCCCTCACCTAGACTCTCTCGGACCATTAGGTTTATAAGTGACCTTAATACTCGGTAGTGACTCGTACAAATTATAGTCATAATTTTACAATTATAAGAAGAACCCTTTCCTGCATGCCACCTCCCCTCTCCAGGGATGGCAACGCGAGAGGCAAGAAAAAAATTGACCACTCCAACACCTATTTCACCAACCAAATTACTTTGTTGTTATAATCCATTGCAAACAACCCTATTTTTTAGTATTAACATGCATATTTGTAGGTCTTATTGTACCTGGTTTAGCCTTAGTCGTTCTTGGGTTATGGCACACCATAACAGTATCAGAACCTTCTGAAATAAAGGCTCTTGTAATTGTACCGTATTATTCCATTGCTAAATTTCACTTCTTAAGCTTATAATTAGAGTTTTGGTGAATAATCAAACTTGATCATTTTACTTTCTTTTGAATTCAATCAAAGAAGTACTGCTCTTAATTTCTTTGCCTATGTTTTCCTTCTCTTTGTCTTCATATGAATGTGAATTTATTGTGACTATTATAATTAAGCACCTTCCTCTATGTTTTGCTAAATCCCACTGTCATATGCTCAAATGTTTTTCCCGTTAGGCGTCGATGTTGGTTTGCTATTTGAAAAGTGATTTTTAAATTATTTTTCATTAAAAAAAATAAAATGATTGTTTTTAGGGGTTTTCATATTATTTTATTCACTAATATAAAAATTAATAATAAAATCCAGAAAAAAATTGCATTTAATGGCAATACTATGATGTTTGAATATATTTTTCAATTAAAAAACACCCATGAAGCACACTTCTCAAGAGTAAGATACTGGCTTTTCAATTTCTGGAGGCTAAGTTATGTTGTTGAAAATCATTGAACATAATGGCAGAAATTGTAGGCACTTCCTAAGCAAGTGCCCTTAATTATAACATTAGTGTCATCATAAAAAAATCTTGCCATCATCCAAGTTAGAGAGAAGAACATGAATGAAATCTTTCTCCTACTTGTTGATGCTTCCATTAAGCTTGTTTCGTCAATGATCCCTCACCCAACTACTAAACACGCTGCCTATCTCCATTGTTGTCCTCTTCATTTTGCCTATATATCCCTTCACATAATCCAACCAACCATCAAACGGAACAACATCTGAAATGAAGAATAACCCCAATAGATAGAAGCAACCCCTTCGGATACCTCTCCCGGCTACCATAGTCCATATTTTCAACGTCACCACCATAGGAAGAACCACCTCGACCTTCTTTACCCGATGACAGTAGCAGGTAAGCCTCTCATCATGGTCGGTCGACCACCTTGTCGCCGTTCATGTGCAAAACTCATACAACTTTATATATATACTAGCCAATGTCCCCGCGTGTCATCACGGGTGACACCATATTTTTTTCAACATATAAAAATTTAATTGTGTGAGATTTTTTTATTATAATATAAAATTAGGTAAAATAATAAATCTGTGTAGAATTCCTGTTAAGATAAAAAAGAAAAACTTTTTTACAAAAAGGAATAGAAAAATAATCACTAAAATTATCATTATTATGGCACAAACAATAAAATCATAAAATTATGTGATCCAAAAATAGATAAAAATAACAAAACACAAAAAAAAAAGAACAAAGGGAAAAAGAGAGCAATATTAATTTGAAAATGATCACCAACATAAATTAAAATTTCAAGACTGAACCAAATAAAAATAAATCCCTAACAGAAAATAAAACAACAAACATTAAAACAAAAACAAAAAGCATAGATGCAAAAATACAAATAAAAAATAAACATTGTCCAAGAATGACAAAAAAACTAAAGAAATTAATAGCAGATAAAAAATTCAAACAATAAGAACCAAAATGAAAAATAAAATATATAAGATCGAATGAAAAAATTGAAACAAATAAAAACATTCAGAGCAAAACAAATAAATAAATTTTAAAAATAAAATTGCAGTGTAATTTTGTTAAAAAATTAAAAGAATAAGGATTGAAATGAAAAGTAGCATACATGACTAATTTCAATTGGAGGACAATCAAAAGAAATTAAAACAAACCATATAATTGATTTAATTGAAGGATAAAATTGAAATAAATAAAACCTTGGGATTGAAATAAATAAACACATTTAAAACAAATTACTTTGTAATGTTTTTATAAAATTAAAAGAGTAAAGATCGAAATGAAAGAAAAAATATATGACATATTTCAATTGGAGAACTCAATCAGAAGCAATTAAAATGTGCATACCGAAATTACTACAATAAACAAAAGCAAACTAAAAATCAAAATAATAAGGACTATATTTAAACCCAACATATAAAATCAGTTTTAATTGAAGGGAATAATTACAACAAATAAAAAAATATGTTGAGAAAAATAGTAATAAAAGTGAAATCTAAAGCCTAGGGACCAAAATAAACATTTAACAAACATTAAGGACCGGCGTGTATTTATGGGTGCCAATAGAGAGAAAATGGAGAAGCTTAAAACCAACTACGGGAGCTTCCCACCCACCAAAACTGGAAACGCGCCAGACCGTGAGGAAGAGAACATGGAGGCGTACTATGTGACATGGCGGAAGCCAGTTTTTGACCGCTATAATGAGGCACACCCTCCATTCGCATGAATGGCGTGTGCGGTTTGAACATTGCAGTCGTGTCCATATGACACGCCTGGAGTGTCAACTAGAAATAATATTAAAATAATACACAATTACCTATACACCCCTAGATCCACAAATTACTAAGAAAAAACCTCGATGGAAAATTTAGAAATACCCTCAGATCCAGGGCATATTTTTTGTTGTTTTCTGGGGCTATTTTAGTAGTCTGACTGTGTAAACACCCGAAAAAAAAATAAAGAAGAACAAAACCGGTTCATGAATAGAAATGCAAAGAGGAGAGAGGGAATGGGGATTTTTCTTTATTTTCGGTCATATACATCTCTTCTCTTTTTCCCAGCCATCCAAACCCTCTTTTCTCTGCTCCCAGCCGAATCCCTTCTCTTCCCATTTCTTCCCAATCGAATCCCTTCTCTTCCCATCTCTTCCCAACCGAATCCCTTTCTCTTTCCCATCTCTTCCCAACCGGATTCTATTCTCTTTCCATCCTTGCCCAGCCGAATCATCACCCTTCCCACTCCTCATAGCCGAAGCTTAGGATAAATTAAGGGAGAGTATTTGGTAAAGGTGTGAGAAAAGTTGAGAATTTGAGAAAAAAGTGGACTTTTGCCGAGAGGAAGAAGAAAAAAAAAATAGGAAGTAAAGCAAACAAGAGAAAAAGAAGAAGAGTTGCAAATCTTTCGAAAAAACAAAATTGTGAGATACAAGAGGTAAGAGTCATGAAATTTTCATGTGTAAATGGTGCTAGAAAATGTGGGGTTTTGATGAAAATTTATGGGTAATGTTGCTGAAATTTCATGTGTAAATTGTGCTGGAAAATGTGTGGTTTATGATGAAAATGGATGAGTATGTTGCTGAAATTTTCATGTGAAAATGGTGCTAGAAAATGTGGATTTATGATGAAAATTTATGGGTAATGTTGCTGAAATTTCATGTGTAAATTGTGCTGGAAAATGTGTGGGTTTATGATGAAAATGGATTAGTATGTTGCTGAAATTTTCATGTGAAAATGGTGCTAAAAAATATGGGTTTAGGATGAAAATTTATGGGTAATGTTGCTGAAATTTCATGTGTAAATTGTGCTGGAAAATGTGTGGGTTTATGATGAAAATGGATTAGTATGTTGCTGAAATTTTCATGTGAAAATGGTGCTAAAAAATATGGGTTTAGGATGAAAATTTATGGGTAATGTTGTTGAAATTTCATGTGTAAATTGTGCTGGAAAATGTGTGGGTTTTTGATGAAAATTGATGGGTAATGTTGCTGAAATTGTTGAAATAAGTATATTGACGAATGTGAAATTGAAAATAGAAGTATATTAATTTTTAGACATTGATGTCACAGGCGGTGCGGTCGGGATTGAACCATCGACCAGACAGGAACAACCCAGAAGTAGAATAAGTAAGTGATTTATGCCTCATGATGCAACCATAGTATTTGATAGTTTCATACATATTTACCTAATGTTTTGCATATGTTTTGTGTATTAAATGCCTTAATATTCTTTGTTTTATGTTTTGAAGGCATTTTTGGATGAAAGATGCAAAAAGGAGGTAATTGGAGCTGATTGACAGATTTGACCTTCAGTCGATGTTTTGTGCAGAGCGGAAGCTCTAGAGATCGAAATGAAGTGATTCCAGTGGCATTAAAAAGATAACATCCATATCTTTCCGTGATGCTAAGTAAAAATAAATAAAATAAGGAAGAGCATGGGAATCGCATCCTTCAAAGTCAAATCTTGCAATCTGCCAATGTCGACCTTTGTCCATTCAAACCTTCATATCTCGAGCTACAGAAGTCCGATTGATGCAAACTCAATTTTTGTGGATTCAGCACTCAAAGAACTATAAACGCTCCAAATATAAGCTCAAAACGATGTCATATGAAGGAGATATGAATTTTACAAGGGACAATAAAATTCTACCAACTTAAGGAAGGACTATTTTGTAAAATAGATACTAGGGTTTCAAGCATATATAAAGGAAGAGAGGAGCAAGGAAATTTCGGCCAGCACACAAGAAAACACAAAATATTCCTCCTTCAAACCCTAAATCATGTGTTCTCCCATCTTTTTATTTAGTTGTTCAATAAACATGCAAGGCTAGACTCTTTTGCTTGGTTGCAAGGACACAAAACCTTCGGATTTCAAGAACCGTGAGATTTATTCTTCCTTCTATTTTCAGTTTATGTTATGAATGAGTATGATTGTTTTCCTATGCATATTTCCTATAATTGTTGTTGATGATTGATAGAGCGGACTCTAAGTTATTGTTGTGAACAATCTAGTGCTAAGTTTAATATCAAAACCGGAGTTGTGATATATGAACTTGTGAAGCAACTAAGCTTGATAATTGTATGAACTACATTATTGAACTTAGGGAGAACATTTGAATAAATTGACACAAGTTGCGGACAACTTGTATGTTAATCTTGATGAAATTATCTAGTTCTTAAAGCTACCATTAAATTGAATCATTAGTGCGGACACTTTGATTGTTTGTTGGTTAGGATTAGTTATACGGCGGATCCGTTAATTAATCACGTTAAGAAAAGATAAAATTTCAGAACATAAATTGCATTTTCTGTTTCAAGGATCGGTTCTAATTTCCATAGGTGGATGTATGCTTGTGACCAAGGTTTGTTTTCTTGATAAGTTTCGGTTTTAATTGATTTTGTTTGCTAGTTTAATTGCTGCCATAGTTTAGATAATCACAAACCAAATCCCCCCAATCACATAACGTATAACATAAAAATCTAACTTGAAACTTCCTCGTGGGATCGACCCCTTGCTTGCTCTATACTATCTTGTGTGTTTTAAGCTAGGGTAATTAATTTGTGCGACCGCGACATCGCAACAAATTTTGGCGCCGTTGCCGGGGATGTAATTTTAGTTGATTATTGTGCTTGTACTGTTATTTTTATTTTCTGTGATTCAAAAAAAAAAAAAAAAACATAATTTTTGCTTGCGGTACTGTTCAAAACAGAGTTTTTGGTGGAATTAGGTATTGGGCTTTTAATTTCTGAAGTAAAAGGACGTTCTAAACATGACTAGTGATATATCACTAGCCCCACCCTATTGAGCCCAAATTCCTCTGTTTTCTAGTGTTTTTAGGCAGTTTTAGTTTTTTTTTTACCGTAAAATTTTCGTACAATTTGCATTGTTTTCGATCTCTTGTGTGGTTAAATTCTTTTGAGTTTTCTTATCAATTTATGCCTGTGACCCGTTCTACTAATCAAAATCAAGTGCAGGTTGATCTCGAAATAGAAAACACTTTACGCAGGTTACGAAAGGAAGCTCGCATCAACATCATGGCTATTGCGCGACAACGAACACTTAAGGAGCTTGCTGCTCCTAACGTGGAAAACCAACCATTGTGCATAAACATAGACAGTAATGTGAACTTTGAACTCAAATCTGGTTTTATACATTTGCTGCCAACTTTCAATGGTCTTGCAGGAGAAGATCCTCATACTCATCTCAAGGAGTTCCATATGGTTTGTGTTGGCATGAAACCGAATGGAGTTGATGAAGAACAAGTTAAGTTGAAAGCTTTCCCTTTCTCTTTGAAGGGGGCAGCAAAGGCATGGCTTTTCTCTATTCTCCCAGGATCTATTGGAACTTGGAATGCTATGAAGAAAATTTTCCTTGAAAAATATTTTCCAGCATCTCGAGTTGCCAATATAAGGAAAGAAATATGTGGGATTCGACAATCTCATGGAGAGACACTTTCCGAGTATTGGGAAAGATTTGAGCAACTATGTATTCAATGCCCTCATCATCAAATACCCGATCAGCTGCTCATTCAATATTTCTATGAAGGATTGATGCCCACTGACCGTAGTATCATTGATGCTGCAAGTGGAGGAGCATTGGTGGATAAGACACCCGAGGCTGCACGCCAATTGATCTCAAACATGGCAGCCAACTCAAAACAATTTGGCACTCGTGGAGACCTCTCCAATAAACGAGTAAATGAGGTAAGTATTTCTAACCTTGAAAATAAAGTTAATGATCTTACTTCTCTTGTGCGTTCTTTGGCTTGTGGAAATGTGCAGCAGGTGAAAGTTTGTAGCATATGCTCCTTACAAGGACATGCTTCGGATATGTGCCCAACAATGCAAGAAGATTACATTGAACAAGCAAATGCAGTTGATGGAACATTCAATGGACAACCCCAGCGTAAGTATGATCCCTTTTCTAACACGTACAATCCTGGATGGAGAGATCATCCCAACTTCCGCTAGGAACCCACCTCATCAAGGAAATCAAGGGAGACAGTTCCATTCCCATGGATTCCAACCACAGCCCCAGCAAAATTATCAAACAAGACAACCCCCTCCATTCACAAACTCCAATGTTATGGGTTCGTCATCCAATGATGATCTTCGTGAGATGATGAAAACTTTGGCTTCTAATATTGTTACCTTGCAACAAAATGTCATGTCTTTTCAACAGGAAACAAGGTCAAGTATTCACAACTTGGAAAAGCAAATGGGGCAAGTAGCTTCAAGTGTAGGGAAATTGGAAGCACAAATAAATGGAAAGTTGCCCTCCCAAGCATTGAATCCAAAAGAGAATGTTAGTGTTATCATGCTGCGAAGTGGGAAAGAACTTGAAGAGAAAAAGTTGAAACAAATTGAGATGGAGGAGGAAGAAGAGATAGAAACTGAATTGAGTACAAAGAAAGAACATCCTCCTCCTCCACAAACAGAAACAAAGACAAACACTCCAAAGGTAACTTCTCATTCAATTAATTCCAGTTTTAAAACAATTCCACCCTTTCCTATGAGTTCTTCTAGGTCAAGGAAAGAAGACAAAGAAAAAGAGATCTTAGAGGTTTTCAAGAAAGTGGAACTGAACATTCCTTTGCTTGATGCTATCAAGCAAATTCCCAAGTATGCAAAATTCTTGAAGGAGTTGTGTACTACCAAGAGAGCTTTCAAACTGAAAGGTCATGAAACGGTAAGTATGGGTGAAGTTGTATCTGCCGTTGTTCAAAGGAATCTGCCTTTGAAACAAAAAGACCCAGGTGCGTTTACTATCCCATGTGTTATTGGTAATGCTAGTTTTAAAAGAGCTTTATGCGATTTAGGTGCATCCATTAGTGTTATGCCTAAACATGTTTATGATTCTCTTAGTCTTGAGCCTTTGAATAAAACTAGCATTGTAATACAACTTGTTGATCGTAGTTTTGTTTACCCACTTGGTGTGATAGAAGATGTCCTAGTCAAGATTGATAGCTTGCTAATTCCATGTGATTTTTATATTCTTGATATGGAACATGATTCTTGTGATTCATCAACCAGCACTCCTATATTGTTTGGGAGACCATTCTTGAAAACCGCCAACACAAAGATTGATTGTGGTAAGGATACCTTGTCTATGGAGGTAGGAGATGAAAAGATTGAATTCAATTTTCATGATGCAATGAAATATCCTTATAGCAATGTTTATTCTATCACATGCTATGATCAAATTGATAAGTGTGTGCAGCAAGTTTGTGATTTTGATTGCGAAGACGGATTAAGCATAGCTTTGAGCTATGGCTATGATTTCACCAAGATAGAAGAGATGGAGAGGCACGTGTGTGTTCCCCAAAATGTGCACGAATCAGTATTGGCCTTACAAGCTTTGCAAACCATTCCCCGTGGTAATGTCTTTGTTGATTTAGTACTCTCACATAAAAAGCTTTTGCCATCTATTTTACAGCCCCGAGTTAGAATTAAAACCTTTGCCCGATAATTTGAAGTATGTATTCATTGGCGACAACAATACACTTCCCGTTATCATAGCAAAAGGTTTGACAAGTATGCAAGAGGAAAAACTTGTGAAGTTGTTGTGTGATCACAAGACGGCCATTGGATGGACTTTAGTCGACATCAAGGGCATTAGTCCTCAATGTGTATGCATCACATACTATTGGAGGAAAACACAAAACCAACAAGGGAAATGCAAAGGAGGTTGAACCCGCCTATGATGGAGGTAGTGAAAGCTGAAATTTTGAAACTATTAGATGCAGGAGTCATTTACCCCATCACTGACAGTAAATGGGTTGCGCCAATCCATGTGGTACCCAAAAAGACTGGAATCACGTTGGTGAAAAACAAAAATGATGAGCTCATTCCTACTCGCATCTCGAGTGGATGGAGAATGTGTGTTGATTACAGAAAGCTCAATCTTTCTACACGCAAAGATCATTTCCCATTACCATTCATGGATCAAATGCTTGATCGCCTTGCAGGTAAGTCTTTTTATTGCTTTCTTGATGGATATAGTGGATACAATCAGATTGTTATTAATCCTGAGGATCAAGAAAAGACTACGTTTACATGTCCATTTGGTACATATGCATATAGAAGAATGCCCTTTGGTCTCTGTAATGCTCCTGCAACTTTTCAAAGATGCATGATGAGTATTTTTTCTGACTATGTTGAAAGAATAATTGAGGTTTTCATGGATGATTTCACGTTGTATGGTGATTCTTTTGATAGATGTTTAGAAAACTTATCTTTGATCTTGAAAAAGTGCATTGAAACTAACCTTGTCTTGAACTATGAAAAGTGTTATTTTATGGTAGATAAAGGAATAGTTCTTGGGCATGTTGTGTCTTCACGTGGATTGGAGGTTGATAAAGCTAAGATAGATGTTATTTCATCATTGCCTTACCCCTCATGCGTGAGGGAAGTTCGTTCTTTTCTAGGCCATGCAGGTTTCTATCGACGCTTTATCAAAGATTTCTCGAAGATTACGGCACCCTTGTGCAAACTATTAGCCAAAAAAGTGGATTTTATGTTTGATCAAGCATGTAAAGATGCCCATGATGAGCTTAAGAGACGTGTCACATCTGCCCCTATCATCCAACCACCAAATTGGGATGAACCTTTTGAGATAATGTGTGATGCGAGTGACTATGCGGTAGGAGCTGTGCTTGGGCAAAGAATTGGGAAGAATTTGCATGTTATCGCCTATGCTTCTCGTATGTTGGATGGAGCACAATGCAATTACCATACAACTGAAAAGGAACTTTTTGCAGTGGTGTTTGCTCTTGAAAAATTCAGGTCATATCTACTTGGTACAAAAGTCATTGTTTTTACTGACCATGCAGCTCTCAGGTATCTTTTGAAGAAGAAGGAGTCCAAACCAAGACTGATTAGGTGGATCTTGCTTTTACAAGAATTCGATCTTGAGATCAAAGACAAAAAAGGTGTTGAAAACCATGTGGCTGATCACTTGAGCCGATTGAGGACCGAGGATATACAGATCGAAACAATAAGAGATACATTCCCAATGAGTAGTTGTATATGTTGCATTCCTCTACAAGACCATGGTATGCTGATTTGGTAAACTATTTAGTCACCAAAGAATTCCCTCCAGGTTTGTCTAAACCCCAAAAAGATAAGTTACGAGCTGATGCTAAATATTATTTTTGGGACGACCCTTACCTTTGGAAATTTTGTGCGGATCAAGTAGTTAGGAGGTGTGTACCACAAGATGAATTTCATTCCATTCTCACTTGTGTGTCATTCTCATTCTTGTGGTGGGCATTTTGGAGCAAAAAGAACAGCCCACAAGGTACTTGAAAGTGGTTTCTATTGGCCTTTTATTTTTAAAGATGCATATCACTTCTGCAAATCATGTGAAAAATGCCAAAGAACAGGTAATATCACTCATAAGAATCAAATGCCTTTAACAAATATTCTTGTAAGTGAAATTTTTGATGTTTGGGGTATTGACTTTATGGGTCCATTTCCTTCTTCTTTTGGCAATCTTTATATTCTTCTTGCTGTTGATTATGTGTCTAAATGGATTGAGGCGAAAGCCACACGAACTAACGATGCTAAGGTTGTTTTAGATTTTGTTAGGAATCACATATTTGACAGTTTGAAATCCCTAAAGCTATCATTAGCGATCGTGGCACTCATTTCTGTAATCGCTCCATGGAAGCATTGCTACACAAATATCATGTGACTCATCGAACTTCCACAGCATATCATCCTCAAACGAATGGCCAAGCTGAGATTTCAAATCGAGAAATCAAATCCATTTTGGAGAAAACAGTGCAACCTAATCGGCGAGATTGGAGTCTACGTCTTGGAGATGCACTTTGGGCTTATCGGACTGCTTATAAATCACCTATAGGAATGTCACCTTATAGAATGATTTATGGGAAAACATGTCATCTACCGGTGGAGCTTGAACACAAAGCTTTTTGGGCCATTAAACAATGTAATATGGATTATGATTCTGCTGGAATTGCAAGAAAACTGCAACTACAAGAGTTGGAAGAGATTCAAAATGATGCTTATGAGAATGGAAGGATTTACAAAGAAAAGACTAAGAATCTTCATGACCGAATGCTTACAAGAAAGGAGTTTCATGTTGGAGACAAAGTCCTTCTTTATCATTCGCGTTTGAAACTTTTTCCTGGAAAATTGCGCTCTCGTTGGATTGGACCCTTTGTTGTTTCTAATGTTTTTCCTTATGGTGCAGTTGAAATTACAAGTTTAGAAACCAACAAAGTACTCAAGGTCAATGGGCATCGTTTGAAACCTTTCTATGAAAGTTGGACGACAGAAACCACCACTTCTATGGAGTTAGCTAAACCGATTTATGAAGAATGAGCATACCATATGTCGAGCCAATGACACAAAACAAAAGCGCTTCCTGGGAGGCAACCCAGCAAAAAAAAAAAAAATCAGATTTGCTTTCTTTATCCCTTGTCCTTTATTTTTTTTGCATTTTATTTCATTTTTTTCATTCTCCTATATTCCTTTTCTTTTATTTTTCAACATTGAAGACAATGTTGTGTTTTAAGTGTGGGGGTATTGGGAAAATGTCAATTTTCTTATTTTGTTTTTCTTTATTCTTCCAAAAAAAAAAAAACAGAGAAAAATCTATGATTGATCTTTTTGAACTCCTATTGGTTTAGGAGAATATGGGTATTATGTATGAGAATTAAGTGAGATAGATGAATATATAAATTGAATGAGTGAGTGAGCATGCAAGTTTTAATGTTTAATTGGTTGAGGGATTGACTTTGAGAATATGCCATGTTGACTTGATAGTGCTATACCAATGCAAGCTTTTGAGCCTTCAACATTATATTCTTTGAGTGCGCATTCTTTCAATGATATGTATCTCTAGAACTTGCTTCATATCTTGTTGAGATTACATTCGCATTACATATATGCATGAAGATGATAAAGGCATTAGGAATTTTAACCGCTTGAGCCAAAAAGCCAACCTAAAGCATATTATCCTTAGTGAGCCCCTTTTGAGCTTGCTTATCTTTTCTTTGCTTTACCCATGTATAAGCCTTAAACTTTTTATATGTCTTCCTCTTTTCCCCTGGCCAAGGATTAGTAGAGCATACACTTATGATATCTCATGGAATTATGGTTGGAAATTATGTGAAAAGAAAGAAGTAGTGATGTTTGATGAAAAGATGGGCAAAGTTGCCAAAGGTGAAGAACAAAACAAAAAAGAAAGAAAGAAAGAACAAAAGAACAAAAGAACAAAACAAAAAAAAAAGAAAAAGAAAGAAGAAAAGAAGAAAAGAAAAGAATAGAAATGAGTTTGAAATCGAAAGTAGCTAAGCATTGGTGTTTAAAGATTGAAAATTGATGTGTTTTGATGGAATATCTTGGTTGAAATATAAATTTTTTTCTTTTAGAATGCTCTACTTTCTTTGGTTTGAACCTTTTCTTCTACTCTCTTTTACCTCACCTTAACCTTAGCCCCATTACAACCAGAACATAAGACCTTTTGATTTATGCATTGTTTGTAATATTTTAGTAATGGAGATGAGATTGAAGAGCAAGCTTATGGTAGAACATTTTCATTGATTGAATTTGAGAGATTTAAACACATAAGCCATAAACACATGAGTGTTGGAGTGTATATCAATGAGAGGACCTATCACTTTGGCATGGCATAGATTTCTTTTAAATCCCGAAGATTAATTGAGTTTTGAAGTTTGCATGTAAACAAATTCATGAAGATTTATGTTCTTTATCCTTCTCGATTGTATTCTTATTTATAATGCTTAAATTCTTGGATATTGACGGGAGATTAAAAAATTTTTTATCATGGTTACTTTTATTTTTAATTTAATTTTTTTTACCTATCCTTTCTCGAGGACGAGCAAGAGTTAAGTGTGGGGGTATTTGATGCAACCATAGTATTTGATAGTTTCATACATATTTACCTAATGTTTTGCATATGTTTTGTGTATTAAATGCCTTAATATTCTTTGTTTTATGTTTTGAAGGCATTTTTGGATGAAAGATGCAAAAAGGAGGTAATTGGAGCTGATTGACAGATTTGACCTTCAGTCGATGTTTTGTGCAGAGCGGAAGCTCTAGAGATCGAAATGAAGTGATTCCAGTGGCATTAAAAAGATAACATCCATATCTTTCCGTAATGCTAAGTAAAAATAAATAAAATAAGGAAGAGCATGGGAATCGCATCCTTCAAAGTCAAATCTTGCAATCTGCCAATGTCGACCTTTGTCCATTCAAACCTTCATATCTCGAGCTACAGAAGTCCGATTGATGCAAACTCAATTTTTGTGGATTCAGCACTCAAAGAACTATAAACGCTCCAAATATAAGCTCAAAACGATGTCATATGAAGGAGATATGAATTTTACAAGGGACAATAAAATTCTACCAACTTAAGGAAGGACTATTTTGTAAAATAGATACTAGGGTTTCGAAGCATATATAAAGGAAGAGAGGAGCAAGGAAATTTCGGCCAGCACACAAGAAAACACAAAATATTCCTCCTTCAAACCCTAAATCATGTGTTCTCCCATCTTTTTATTTAGTTGTTCAATAAACATGCAAGGCTAGACTCTTTTGCTTGGTTGCAAGGACACAAAAACCTTCGGATTTCAAGAACCGTGAGATTTATTCTTCCTTCTATTTTCAGTTTATGTTATGAATGAGTATGATTGTTTTCCTATGCATATTTCCTATAATTGTTGTTGATGATTGATAGAGCGGACTCTAAGTTATTGTTGTGAACAATCTAGTGCTAAGTTTAATATCAAAACCGGAGTTGTGATATATGAACTTGTGAAGCAACTAAGCTTGATAATTGTGGCGGAACTACATTATTGAACTTAGGGAGAACATTTGAATAAATTGACACAAGTTGCGGACAACTTGTATGTTAATCTTGATGAAATTATCTAGTTCTTAAAGCTACCATTAAATTGAATCATTAGTGCGGACACTTTGATTGTTTGTTGGTTAGGATTAGTTATACGGCGGATCCGTTAATTAATCACGTTAAGAAAAGATAAAATTTCAGAACATAAATTGCATTTTCTGTTTCAAGGATCGGTTCTAATTTCCATAGGTGGATGTATGCTTGTGACCAAGGTTTGTTTTCTTGATAAGTTTCGGTTTTAATTGATTTTGTTTGCTAGTTTAATTGCTGCCATAGTTTAGATAATCACAAACCAAATCGCCCCAATCACATAACGTATAACATAAAAATCTAACTTGAAACTTCCTCGTGGGATCGACCCCTTGCTTGCTCTATACTATCTTGTGTGTTTTAAGCTAGGGTAATTAATTTGTGCGACCGCGACATCGCAACACCTCACCATTCATATGACGTGTATGAAGTATTTTAAATTGAATATTATACCAATACAATGAGGTTTATACTAGAGTAATGAATATGTAAATAGGAATAACGGTTAATTAGCTACGGCTAATGGCATCCGGAAGGATGGCCGGGATAAAAGATTGATTACCTACGGCTAATGGCATCCGGAGGGATGGCCGGGATAAGAGATTGATTAGCTACGGCTAATGGCATCCGGAGGGATGGCCGGGATAAGAGATTGATTAGCTACGGCTAATGGCATCTAGAAGGATGGCCGGGATAAAAGATTGATTAGCTACGGCTAATGGCATCCGGAAGGATGGCCGGGATAAGCGATTGATTAGCTACGGCTAATGGCATTCGGAAGGATGGCCGGGATAAGCGATTGGTTAGCTACGGTAAATGGCATCCGAAAGGATGGTCAGGATAAATGCTTTATTAGCTACGACTAATTGCATCCGAAAGGATGGCCAGGATAAATGCTTTATTAGCTACGGCTAATTGCATCCGAAAAGATGACCGGAATAAATGACGAATTAGTTTCGGCTAATGGCATCCGAAGGGATGGCCGAAATAAAAGGAGGTTTAGTTTGTGTCTAACGGCGTCTAGAAAGAAGGACCCTAGGGGACGAATGGTTGACCCCGAATATGAGTGCCTTATAAGAATATTCGGAGTAATGATAAGGTTGCTCGAAAAAGAGAAATGGAGTTCCTAACGACTTTATAATTAACCGGCATTATGCATATACAGAAATTTCAATTTGTTAATGTCCTTTTAACCGATAGTTCAATTGGTTAAATTTATTTAGTACTATAATTAAGAAATTGCATTTCATTAAACGTTTGTATTACTGCAGGGATGTCACAACCATGAGAGGTCTAGGGAACCTAATACCAGGGGACCTACTTTTGCAAAGAACCACATGGATTGCATTCTAAACTAAGATATTTTTAGGATGAAACAATGTATTGAATGCATAAATTTTATTAGACCCTTTTGAGTAAATTTGTAAATTCCCCTAGTAGGCTAAAACGTAAACTCATGTCCATGTATGTATATTTTTTTTTATCCAAAGTTTTAGTTATAAAAATTGTAATATTGTACGTTTATGCAAATTCTATTTTCTAAATGGTATGTTTATTGTATGGTTGATATTTTTACCGATGGGAATGGATATGGATTGTTGAGTATGGGTAAAAAAAAAAAAAAACATCCGGGTTTTTACAGACTGGGCAACAAATCTGGAAATACCATCCTTGTCTCGTGGAAAAACCCTTATCCCAGGGGATAAAAGTTTTTGACCATGAGGGTAAAGTGGTAATTTTACAGTCACAATGAATAGTAATCCGAGTCTATGTGAATAGTAAAAAACACACAGTAAAACACCGATGACTTTTAGTTTTTATATATATGTATATGTATTTTGTTCCCGCCTTGTTCTTGTGTTGGAATGCTCCTGGCCTTGCCCAGTTGCCTAGGCCAAGTCCAAGTCAACTCCATTAGAGTTGGGCCTTTGGCCCAACTTGGCTAGCCTGACCCATTTAGCTGGACCCAACCCATTTTTTTTTTTACTAGAGCCCGCCTGTATTCTTGGATAAGAGTTTCCCATGAAGGATCTGAAACTTTAAATCTAGGGCAAACTCCCATACAAACAGAACGAAAGAAAGAAAGAAGAAAGAAGAAGAAGAGAGAAGTGATTTTAGTAGAAACAAATGAAGTGATATTCCTTATATGTACAGCGGTGTCAGGTGACATGTTTTACATGTATAACGGTCGGGTGTGCAGGGGGGTCATCTTTGCTAGGCCTTTTAAGTTTTCCTGCCAGAAAAAACAACCCCCTCAATCTTATTTATCCTCGAGGTTGGCACGCGCTACAACTCTTCGTGTAATCGAAGCACCTTTATTTGTTTTTAGATAGTGATTCCCAACAAATCTTTTTTAATAATAACAACAAAGTAATGTGACTGAATGGTTAAGGCGTGTGCTTACCTTCACCACGAGAGTTCGAATCTCTCAGGTTACGAAAATGATTTTGGATTTTTAATATTATATTATCATAGCTTTTTCATTTTGCTTCCACCTCAAGTATTTCTTTAGTCAACTCCGTCTTTTAATTTTCGGATTGATTTGAAATCCTGAATACTTTTTTGTATCAAAGTGTTGATTTGTTTTAATTTTATCCATCAATTCAAATTGATTATATATTTTAGTTTCATTTCAGTGCTCAGTATTTTAATTTCTGGTTTTGTTAAAAATTCTCTAATTTTTTCGGTATCAAAATTGTTTCAATTTTATTCTTGAAATGAATTTTATTATATATGTGTTTTGCATTTTGGTCCTTATACTTTTAATCTTGGATTTTATTTTAATACCATTATTTTTTATATATATTTTTAAAATAGTTTCTATTTTTGTCCATGTTTATATGTATATGCTCTTGGTTTTTGTTTCTAATTTTTATTCTTTTTCTTATTATTTAAATTTTTTTATTTAATGCTTAAATTCTAATTTTTCCTCTTTTTCTTATCATTTTTTTATTCTTCAAATCAAATAATTTTTTAAATCTAATAATATTTATTTTTGTTTTGTCAGTTATTTCGTTTTTTAATTGTTTGCTCGTTAATACTGCTAGTTGTTAAAATTTAGAATTATTATAGATATGACATTTAAAATAATGATAATGGT
This sequence comes from Salix dunnii, assembly GCA_015731905.1. NCBI lineage: Eukaryota > Viridiplantae > Streptophyta > Magnoliopsida > Malpighiales > Salicaceae > Salix > Salix dunnii. The sequence goes on along the minus strand of CM027662.1, from coordinate 9,976,012 downwards.
TATTTGTGAGTTTTTTTCTTATAAATATGTGAAACTAATTATATATTTGATATTGATTTAATATTAGTGCCTTCATATATATATATATATATCAAAATAAATTACCTAGGTGTTTTGGGGGAAAAAATCAATGCTTCGAAATACTTTTAATATAATAGAATGAGGAATAAATCTTATAAAATAAAAAAAATTAATTTCTTTTTCTATCAATAATTATGGTGTCATTGATAGTATTAGAATATCAATTATTTATAATAATACTTAAAATGACATCTATAATAATTGTGACAATTTAACAACCATGATAATAACAATGATAATAGGAATCAAAATATTTCATCGATAATACCACATAAACAAAACAGGTGGAAAAATTAGGGCAATTTATCTGCAATGAAAAAATATACGAGCCAACTGCCCTCCACTTTGTCGTATCCATAAACAAACTTTTTAACAAGCAAAAAAATAAATATTTTTTATAACGATCATGATAGTGACAACAATAATATTGTTAGTAATAATTAGAATATTAATTATATACAATAATTATTACAATAGTAGCTATAATAATTGTGACAATTTAATAATCATGATAATAACTGTCATGACGATGTTTTTTTCACGTTTTGCGCCCTGCCATCCTGGGATTGGGGCAACGGTGCGCGGTGAAAAAGGGGTTTTTTTTTATAGCCGTAAAGATTACAGCTATAATTATCAGGAGTCGCCACCTAGTATTAAGGTAACTAAGAAACCTATTGGTCTGCGAGAGTCTAGGTATGGAGACTTGTTGTGCAAGCGGAAGACGTATCACCCCTAGTACACCCTACCTAAGGTAACCTACATTGTTGTTTGATTGTTTTTCCTAAGCTATTTTTATTGGTCTTTTTCTAAGATTCGACATAGATTTATCTCCGTGAGAAAATTTTTACCTCATTGCGAGGTGAAGGACTAACCAAAAAATATTTTTTTCACTGCATTTTGAAAATCCTATTTATACCTATATGAGTGTACTTTATAATGTAATTTTACACCGCAATAGCTAAAATAAAATAATTGTTAAACTTTTGGATATTTTGGCCAAATTCCAATGGATAACCATAAACTGGTTATGATATCCAATTTTTATTTCAAAATATGAGAAAGATGCAACATCTTTTTTCACGAAAACCATGATGGGAAAAACATACGAATCGGACTCTATGCACGAAAACAACATATTTTTTGGTTTTTTAAATGCAATTTTAGAAAAATAATAAATAAAATTACAAAAAATTAAGCGTGGCCCAGTTAAATGAGTTAGCCCATCCAAGTTGCCCCAAGGGCTCAACTCTGTTAAACTCGGGCTTGACCCGACCCTGCCAACTAGGCTAGGCTGGGAGCAATTTGACACAAGAACAAGGCAGGAATTATATATGTATATATATATATAGCAACTAAAATATAAAAGTCATCGATGTTTTACTGTGCTTTTTTTATTGTTCACATAGACTCAGATTACTATTCATTGCAACTATAAAAATTACCATTTTACCCCCATGGCCAAAAACATTAACCCCCAGGACTAGGGGTATTTGTGAATTTCCATGGGACATGGATGGTATTTCTGGATTTGCTGCACAGTCAAACTACTAAAATAGCCCCCAAAAATGATAAAAGAAGGAAAATGACATTGAGGGTAATTTAGCAATTTCCATGGGACATGGATGGTATTTCCAAATTTGTGCATAGTAAAACTACAAAATTAACCCTAGAAAACAACAAAAAATAAACATTTGATCCAGGGATATTTCTGAATTATATACTGTGGTTTTTCGTAGTTATTGTGGGTCCAGGGATGTATGGCGCGTCTTACGAGCACAACTGCAGTGTTTCCAGCGCACACGCCATTCATGCAAATGGCACGTGCGCCTCATTACAGCGGTCAAAAACTGGCTTCCACCATGTCTCATGGGGCGCTTACATGCTCTCTTCCTCACGGTGTAGTGCGTGTCCAATTATGGTGGGTGAGAAGCTTCAATGGAAGGTTTTAAGCTTTTTCTCCATTTTCACTCCCCTGCCGCCTAGAAATTCATGTCAGTCCTTAATTTTTGATAAAGTTTTATTTTGGTCTGTGGGATTTGGATTTCACTTTTATTACTATTTTTTTCAATATATTTTTTGATTTTTTGCAAGTGTGTCATTCAATTGAAACTGATTTTATATGTTGGGTTTCAATGTAGTCCTTATTCTTTTGATTTTCGAATTGCTTTTGTTTATTGTAATTTTTTTTTGTATGTAGGTTTCAATTGCTTCTAATTGGGTCCTCTAGTTGAAATTTGTCATATATTATGTCCTTACTCTTTTAATTTTGTAAAAACATTACAAAGCATTTTTATTTAAATGTCTTTATTTATTTGATCTCAAGGTTTTATTTATTTCAGTTTTATATAGTTTTTTTTAATTTGTTTTGATTGTGTCCTCTAGTTAAAATTAGTCATGTATGCTACTTTTCATTTCAATCCTTATTCTTTTAATTTTTTAACAAAATTAAATTGCAATTTTTTTAAATATATTTATTTGTTTTGCTCCAAATGTTTTTATTTGTATCAATTTTTGTCATTCGATTGGAATTAATTATATATTTTATTTATCATTGTGGTCCTTATTAATTATATATTCTTTTATTATATATTTTGTTTTCAATTGTTTCGCTCTTGCATTGATTGTAATTTTTCTATTTGCGCATGAAATAATTCATCAAGCAAATAAAATATACATAACAATTAATCAGTGTGCTGCATGAAGCACATGAATCATTTTCAATGAATTTTATCGCTTCCAATTGTACAATGTACCGATTAAATAATTATCAAAATAATTATAAGAATAACATTCAATTACTTTTAGGCCAAAAAAATCATTTCTAACAGGTTCTATAGATTACAATTTCACTAATTAAATATTAAGCTAACCAATTACAACACGCACAAAATCAATCAGTTTCTTACATAGAAAAAAGCCTAGCGTAGCGCCCGAGAAAGTAACCTCGTTCCATACTAAAAATACTAGTAACAAAAGGTAAAAATTATTATAAAACTATTATAGGTCTTCAAGCACGAACACAATCATTACTAAACTTTTTTAAGACAATAACAAAAGTTTATTTGGAGCTAAAATTTAATTATTAAAAGTTTCAATTTTTTTTATAAAATTACATGCTAAAAATCATAAAGAAAATGAATATAGTTTTCTAAAAAAAGCATCATAAATATTGTGCATGATTCAAAAGTAAAATAATCCAAGCAATCTTCATGTCAAACATCACTTGATGAGGATAAAAAAACTATTTCAAAGAAATGCTTAAGATATGTTAGGGTGTCGGCTATATACATGAAAATATTTTTTCTTACAATATAAAAAAATACAAACCTTAAAATAAATATGTCATAAAATCATAGATCTCTTTCTCTTTATTATGTATATAGATAGATAGAGAGAGAGAGAGAGAGAGGGAGGGAGAGAGGGAGATAGAAAAAAAATGATTTGAGTCACTTGCCTAAACCAATGACCTGGTTGGTAAAACAAGAGGCACGCGTGAGCTTCCTCATGTAAGCCTCCTTAGTTACCATTCAAGTGAATTATAATTCACTTAAACAGTAAAGCAAAAGCATGCATAATGACTATGTAATCAAAATGCAAAGTGAAGAGGAATGTATAGAAACTTATCTGGCAACTGACGAGCAAAGACAATTCTACTGGAGCTGTTGCGCATGACCGATGATCACTGGTTCTTGATACAGTGACAAACACCACCAAAGCAAATGTTTGTTTAGGTCTCTCTTCTTTCTTCCTCCCTTTTTAGGTCAGTAGGTTTTGTGAAAAGAAACAAAATATAATCCAGCGCAATAGTGAAGTAACATAAATTATTGTGATGTTTTGTGATCCAACACCTAATTTTTTTCAATGAGACTAATTAACTTTCCCAAATTTAAAATTAGTCTTTGATTTCATGATAAATCCTCAAAACAATAAATCAGGTCTCTCGAATAAGAATCCTTCTTGTGAAAGGATTTTATGCATTTAAACAGGACATTCAAATGAGAATATTTTAACCTTCCCATATCAAAATCAAGAGATTCAAAAACCCAAATTCATCTATACGTATAGGACTGCTACTTTCATAAAGGATCAAAAGTGAGAAAAAAATCATTTTGAACAACAGAATCTGCCTACAATTTCCTTGGTCAAAAAGATCTCTAATCTAATTAAAAAATTGACAATGTCGAGCATGCCCCATCTAATTGAGACTCTGACACAAGATATGGGGGCTCTAGGACTCAATAAAGGATTTTCTACTTTTACATTGGACATTGAAGTGGAGATATATTGCGATTCTGATATCCAAATTGGGATATTCAAAACTCAAAATTCATTTACTCATGCAGTACTCCAACTTTCATGAAGAAAACAATGCAATATAAAATCATTTTGATGACAAAATCGACCCTCAATCTGCTTGGTAAACATTGTTTCGAAGGACTGGGATTTTTCTGCTTTTAGACTAGACATTCTAAAACGAAATCTTACGATTTTGATATCCAAATCAGGAAATTAAAAGGCTCAAATTCATCTACACGTGCATTAATATAGCTTTAATGAAGGACCTTAAGTGAGAAAAAAAATTGTTTTGATGGGCTAAATCGACCCGTAATCTACTTGGTCAAAACTGTTTTAGAGAAACGGATTTTCACGGCAGTGGAAAAATAATATTTTTAGAGAACTTTTTGAGAGATATATCCAACTTTAAACTTATGGTAAGAAAATAATCATGCTAATAAAACAAAAGCTGCTAGTTTTGCAAAAAGAAAAAAAATATAACCCTTCACGCTAGTCAAGCAACAAAAATTACTGTGATGTTTCTTGAACCAACCTCTTCCCTTTTCCAACGAGAATAATTAACTTTTCAAAAATTTTAAAATTGGTCTCTATATATCATAATAAATACTTGAAACATCAAATTTGGTTTCCCAAAAAACATCTTCACAGCTCGGGTCAGAATCATTCTCGCAGCATGATTTTCTTCTTTTATACTAGACATTAAAACAAAGATATCTTATGATTTTGATATCCAAATTGGTTCATTCAAAACACCAAATTCATTGAATCATGTAGTACTAAAACTCTCTTGAAGAAAACAAAGTGATAAAAAATTGTTTTATTGGACAAAATTGACCTGCAATCTATTTGGTCAAAATTGTTCCGAAGAAAGGGATTTCCTACTTATACACCAAACATTCTAACACAAATATCTTGATATTATAATATCCAAATCAGGCCATTTAAAAACAAAAATTCATCTACACGTATAGGATTGTAACTTTCATGAGGGACTCCAAGTGAGAAAAAAATGTTTTGATGGAGAAAATCTACCTGCAATTTGCTTGGTCAAAAACATTTTTTAAGAAAAGGATTTTCATGGTAGCAGCAAAATTAATTTTTGTGCAAATTCTGATGGATTTATCCAACCTTAAACCTAGATAAAGAGAGAATTCCTAATTTGCCTAAGAATCCTGATGATTTCGGCAACATAGGAGGAGGATAAGTACAAAACAGAAAGGAACAAAGATAGGGTTCAAAAAAACATTTTTATTCTTTACTTTTTTTCATCACCTAATAACCATGTGCTAAACTCTTGCATTTGGTTCCAAAGGGGTGTACACCATTTCCAGTACATGGGGGTCTAAAAAATGAGTAACAACACTCTTAGTTTGTAATTTTAATTTTTATTGTTATTTTTATTTGCATTAAATCCATCTTGTGTTAAAAAACATGGTAAGTTTTAGCTTTGGGTGCGTAAAATTAGCGTAAAACTCTCTCATATACATGTATAGTTAATCTTTTGTTGTTAGTTAGTTGTTATTTTTATGTTTTTTTGCATTTGTGCTGTATATGTGTGGCCTAACATATTTTTAGTTTAAAGTGATTTTTATTTAAAAAGAAATTCAATTATTTTTTACTTTTTTAAGATTCATTATTCATATTATTATATTTAAAGTATTTCAGGACATTGAGATTAAATTAATTTGAAATTTAAAAATAACAAACTTAGTTCATTTATATACATATATATTTTCAGGCGTAAAACCTAAACTTAAGTATACAAGTATGAAAAAATAGGGACTATTTAAGAAATATAAAAAATAAAGGAATTAAAAGTATAAAGGCCAAAATCAAAATCAAATGTATTTTTTTATTTTATATTAAAAGTATTTCAGAAAACCAAGATTAAATTAATTTGAGGTTTTTTCAAAAAAAACTTGCTTCATATTTTATATTTCAAGACGGTAATATTAGACAACTATCAAAATATATAATTAGTTTCATATATTTTCAAAAACACAAAACCTTATACCTTAAATCAACACTGTTTTTGTTACTATTACCATTAAGCCATAATTATTAACAACATAAGCAATATAACCATTATAATAAATTACAATTGCTATTTTTATTATGATTAATAATGTCACAATTATTATTATTATGGCTAACACACCCAAAATTATCATAATTATTATTTCTAAAACAATAAAAACTTTTAAATTATCTTGATAATAAAACAAAACCATTATTATTGTGTTAATAATAGAAAAACAAATTACATCAAAGAATTAAAAAAAAAAAAAACTAAGAACTTGAACAAAAGAAAAACTAAAAAACTAAAATAAATTATAAAACAAAAAAAATTATTAGCTAAAAAATATTATTTTACTTGACGATATAAAACTTAAAAAACCACAAAAAAAGGGAAAAGAAATATCAATTTTCAAATGATCACAAACACAAACTAAAATTTAAGAGTTAAAGTTTTCTAAAAAATATCACCTCAACAAAAGAAAAAATAATAAAAATTAAAAACCAAAACTATGAGCGTATATATGTAAAGACAGAAAAAATAGGGACTATTTAGAAAAAAAATAAAGAAATTAAAATAAAGTATTAAAAGTATAAGGGTTGAAATGAAAACAACATATATAATCAATTTTAATCGAAGGACAAAATTGAAAAAAATCAAAACTATTGTACCGAAAATACTAAGGGATTTACTAGCAAACTAAAAATTTCAAGAATAAGGTCCAAATTGAAAACACAATGTATAATCAATTTCCATCTAGGGACAAAATTGAAACAAATCAAAACTTCCATAATATAAATTAAGACCAAACCAAATAGTCAAAAGAGCAAGGATCGAAATAAAAAATCCATAAACAGCAGGGATTGTCATGCACTTTGGCTTGTAGGAGAGAGAAATGGGGAAACAAAAGTTCTATCGACCTCTATCACATATCCGGCCATCATGGGATGCCACACGCACCTCCATGAGGTGGAGAATATGGAGGCGCATCCGGAGAGATGCTAGAGAGACAATTTTGACCGCCTAACAACGCCGCATGCGCCACTCATAGAGGAGTAAGGCCAACAACCATCGGCGCATTTGGTACACGTATAAACTGTAATCAATAGAAAATAAATAAAATGTCAAATTCTCTAAACACCCCTACCACCAACTATTAATTTTTGTGTTTTATGGGGGCATATCTGTATTTTTATATTGTCAAAGAAATGAAATGTCTGTATCACCCCCGCGGGTAACTCTTTCATTTTGTCTTATTTGAGGGTAAAAGGGTTATTTTATTGTGCACTAAAAATGTGAACTTATGAGGACACCCCGCTGTCAATTCTTGTTTTTTGTCTTATTTGAGGGTATTATGGTTAATGTACTGTGCACAAAAATGTAAAAAATAGAAAATATTGCATGATAAATTTTGGTACTTGTCTTTATTTGCCATCTGTTATACTCATATATCTTTTGTTTCTCTCTTATTTCACTTTTTTTCCTCCTATTTTTGTTTTGTTTTGATTTCATATAGTTACAAGTCAAAAAAAGAATTTCCACCTACTTAGTGTTTATTGATAAGTACAATCCATAAATATTATTATTTTAAATTAAAGTTTATTCTTAATCAAGTTTTAGCACATCCCATGTTATTATAATGTACTAATACTTATATTTAGAAAATTAGAAAATGAAAAAAAATACTACTTAATATTAAAAATATATGAATTAATGGCCTCGCAAAAATTATTCTCATTCTATTTACTTTTTAACTCATAAAATTCAATTTTTTTTTCTTAAAGATGGATATTTCTTTAGTTTTGCTCAAATTGCCTTTTGTTACTTTTGCAAAGAATTAAAGTAGATAATGAGATAGTTTGATTTATATTTAGAAAATTAGAAAATGAAAAAAAAAATACTACTTAATATTAAAGATATATGAATTAATGGCCTCGCAAAAAATATTCTCATTCTATTTACTTTTTAACTCATAAAATCCAAATATATTTTTTTCTTAAAGATGGATATTTCTTTAGTTTTGCTTAAATTGCCTTTTGTTACTTTTGCAAAGAATTAAACTAGATTATGAGATAGTTTGATTTATATTTAGAAAATTAGAAAATGAAAAAAAAATACTACTTAATATTAAAAATATATGAATTAATGGCCTCGCAAAAAATATTCTCATTCTATTTATTTTTTAACTCATAAAATCCAAATATTTTTTTTCTTAAAGATGGATACTTCTTTAGTTTTGCTCAAATTGCCTTTTGTTATTTTTGCAAAGAATTAAAGTAGATTATGAGATAGTTTGATTTACTTGAAAACAATGTATTTTTAATTCTAGATGTATTTTATTTTTTTATTAATAATACTATGACATGTCCAGGTTAGTTTTAATATAAGGAAATTAATTCAAAAATTTCATCCAATGAAAAATAAATATTTATGAAGTTTTTTTTTATTTTCCTTGTATAATTTAAAACTTATATCCTTGTATTTAAGAATAGATCACTACCTTTGACAATAAATATAGTTCTTCATATTTTTTAGATGATATTATAAATTACAAGAACATTTTGACGTTTATTAACACTAATTGTAACACCCCCTACTCTTGGGGAAAACCATGTAATCTTATTAATACACATTCGCCAAAAAAATGTGATATATTTTTTTAATCTCAATAACAAGCGAGCTGTAACATAGCCCAAAACCGTAACAAGTCTCAAAACAATAACATGTCCTAAGAGAGTGACATGTCTCAAAACAGTAACAGGTCTGAAAATAGTAACATGTCCCAAAACAGTAACATAACCCTTAATTCAATCTTGACCCATTCATCTTGGGTCTACAAAACCATAAACATCATCCTCATCACAACCATAATTAATAAACCATACATTTAATGAAAATCAACCATTTACATTAGAGTTGATATAAATCCTATCACATGTAATAAAATACGATAGAAAGAGTTAATTTTCTTACATTCCAATATTTTTCCAAAAATAGAGATCATACTTATCAGTTTGCCAGCATTTAATTTATACAAAATACTACTAGATACAAAAAAGTAAGAAACAGTAGCTTTACTTCTGACATCAAGATGATGGACCTGAAATAGAAATACAAGATAATCTCATAAATAAAATTCTAAAAAAAATCATATTAAAGTTATTAAACCCATGATATGCCATCATATATAATTGAAATAATCAACATAGCTATTTGAAAACCAAACTATCTTCCCCACTTATGTATTGTCGATACTGAATATAACCGATACTAAGTATTGTCAATACTAAGCATTTCCAATACCCTTATCACCCTGCCAACATAAGAAATTGGAGAAGACCCCTTCCCGAGTCCATAACATACCTTATACATTTTTATTTTATTCTTGAAAGTTCAACATACATGAATGCATGTTTAAAGCATTGCACCAGAATCCCTTTATCCGAGATTCTAAGATACACTAAATATATATTAGCCTGTGCATAGTGATCCTCTTATCTGGGATCTTGACATACACTGAATGTATGGCAGTTATTCATAATGATCCCTTTATCTAAATTAGCAATGGATTTACCATCGTTATTGTATTAACTATGGAAAATCCTTTGCTAATATTAGTTACAGATTTTCTGTTGCTCATTATCAAAAACAGATACATCCATTTTAGATAATTAGCAACTATAAATTTGCATTTGATATTATTTGTTGCAAATCCTGTTGCTAATTTTTTCTAACAATGAATTTTAATTTTATCACCAATTGATAGGGTGGTTGCTAATTGCCTTATTTTTTAGTAGTTTGTGGAATATTCATTGTGATACCCACACAAAGCTTTAAATACACAAATAGCAATTTGTTGTAGCAAAAGATAGAAAAAACAAATGAGGAGCAATATGGCAATCTAGTGAAAGGTTAATGACAAGGTTAAATGATTCCTAGTATATAGCCTTCCTATTGGTGTGGATAACATGAAGATGGTCTTTCATATTTGGGTCTTGAGAATGTTGAAGTTTATAGCAGCTGGGGAAAAGAGAAGTACGGAACTTGAAAGTATCATAGAAGTATGTAACACAAATGGTATCATGGATGAGCAATTCACGGGAAATCAACCTATGATTGGAACTTTTTTCTCATGTATTCATATACTTGCCCCTTCCTAATTTTATAATTTTCATAATTGTCTCATGGCTTAATGTATAACAAAAAGGAGTCATAATAAACCAATATAATATCTCATAGCGCTTAGTTTTTCCCTATTAACTTACTAATAATATTAAACCAAGGTAGGAATGAAGGCATGAAGGTTATGAAAAGAATCCCAAAAGAGAACATGGGTATTCAGCCAAAAAAATGTTGCAGAACTCTAGATGCATGATAAGTTTTTGTGTTCAAGGATACTTTTTAACACAATTCAAATAAATGACATTCAAGAAATTAACCAGCAGATCATTAGGGGAAGAACCAAACTTTACTAGTTAAGATTAACTACGACACCCCCCCCCCAATAAAAGAAAAAAAAACAAACACATGACTACACATTATTTGAAACATTTTGTAAAAAATAGTTTAACAGATGGCAATGACTGCACATCTTTTAGGCAATCAATATACCTCTCTTATATAATGATATGATATTATAACTGGAAAGGAGAATGATGAGGGAAAGCTGATTATGGCTATATTTATGGCGTCTTTTTTTTTTCTGAACAATGACTACTCTGAGAACTTTTTGTGGGTATTTAACATGATTCACAAGGCATTTTATCAAGGAAGGACGAATCAAGTTGCTTGTTTGTGGGAATGAATAAGCAAAAATTCCTGAAAATTATAAAAAAAAAGATTTATTGACGAGATTCTTAGACAGATATCATTGTGAGAGGTGGTCTGCTGATATGCTCCTAACTCATTCTTTCATCCTCAACGTGCTACTGCCACTACAAGAAAAACATGTCATTTGCAATGGATTTTTGCAACCAAACAAATCTGTTCCAAATATTGGACTAGATTAGCAACGGAATATATATAGCAACAGATTTTCCATTGCAAAACATATTCTAAAAAAAAAAGGAAATAGATTGCAACGGATCTGCCATTGCAAATTTAAATTGCAACGGAAAGTCTGTTGTAATGTAGGCTCCTTTGCAACAGACATTCTGTTGCAAATTATTTTAAATTGCAATGGAATATCCATTGCAAATTTCAAATTGCAACTGTAGATCCGTTGCAATCCACTTGAAACGTGTGCCATTTTTACTTCCTCGCAACGAAATGTTCTATGTTTGTAATTAATTCTCTGTTCATCTGTATTGTTCAAAAGAAAAAACTTCCTCTCATTCTCTCTATTTAAAATTAACACGATAGTGAACAGTGAGTGAAAAAATTTGTTCCAGCTCTTGTTCCCATTCCACCTTGTCGATGTCGAGATTGAGTTACATAGTAGACCCATCACCACCACAACTTCGATCTGCTTTAGATACGGTAAGCATTTCCATTTTTTAAATTTCTTAGTTTCTAATTTTGTTTAGGGTTTAGGGTGATCGGGGGTGTGGCCATTGTGGTGGGTGGAGTTTTTTTTCATAGGTTTGGCTTGGCAGCAGCTATGCATGGGTTTGATCTGGTTTAATTTGTTGGGTATGAATTTGAGAGTTTGCATGCATTTTGAGACCGATGGGTAGAAAAGAGAATGGAGCCTCGAGACATTTCTTTGCATTAATATGTCTTCAAGTAGCTTGTGTTTGCCATGGAAACTTTGTGTTTTGAGACCGAGGGGTTGGGATAAATTATTTTTCCTCTCCATTTTTAGTCTTGTAGTGTGATGTAAGATTATCTTGTCTAATGTAAAGCAGGCCAACCTAGTGAAGTGTGCATTATGTGTGAGGATTGGTTTCATGATGAGCATTTTGGCCTAGAGTCTTCCAATGAGGTTGGTAGCCTGGTTGTTCAATCTCTGTTGTCATCATCTTTGCTTCTTTCTTTCCCACAGTTACCTGCTCGTGTCTCCAGCCTAGAAAACATGTTGTTTGAGCTAGGAAATTTGTAATCCTTGGATGCGCAATGAAGGGTTGGCAAGTTGGCATTTACTTTTGTACTCACTAAATTTTGTGAGTTTGCTTCTCTCCTAAACCTTGCCTGATGAATTTACTCTTTTCATCCTTTTCAACTTCTTTGTTTATTTCACTTGCATTATCCAATGAAAGAACTACGGAATAAAGATCTTTCTTAGAACCCATTTCTTGTTATGGGTTGTAATCTTCCAATTCATACCTATTACTCAAGCTCCCTTCTTGAAGTTCACGCTTGAAGTTCCTTTTCTCCCTTAGTAAATTATATTCATCATACTATAAAACATGAATTCTCTCCTCACTTCATTCATAGTTGCTTTCATAGTAGAATGGAGGGTCTCCCTTCTCATTTTAGCCACCTTCCCTCTTCTTGTCCTTGCCAACTTTGCCCAAGTAAGTTTGAGTCTTCAGTTTTATGAAGCATTAATATGAGCATCACTTCTATACTTGTTTTCTCAAACACATTGACCTATCCGCAAAGCCATACTTCACTCGAAAGGGCTCAACTAGGGCAAAAGAGTAAACTAAAAGAAATCCCATACTCTCAAATTTTTTAAGTACTACTTTGTATCATCCCATTTCCTGACCTTGGAATCTAATTTAAATTGGTCTCACCACTAGACAACATAATCTAGTACACCCCTCTGCCAAGCACATGCTCTCATCTCCAAACCTTTGTTTCTCAAGTAATTCCATCCAAGATTGGAAAAATATCCTACCGGTGTGCAGGATCAGGCCTCACTTGACAAGCAAGCTGAGTTTCTAATGAAGAAACAACTTGAAGGGGAACATCCGAGGGGCTTTGCAACTGTGAATGATGGGGCAAGACATAGATCAGAAACTTAACGCAGACAAAAAAATGCAAATATGAATGATGGGGCTGGACACGGATCAAAGGAGCACTTTCGGATGAAATGATTAGATTCTTTTCTCATTCCTTCTTTCTTTCAGTAGAAACCTCTGCTGACAGCTTCTGTCCATGATCAACTATTCTTTTCTTCTTTCTTTCTTTCTGTAAAAACCTCTGCTGACAGCTTCTGTCCATGATCAACTATTCAGATTGCATGATGAAAAATGCATGAGGAGCTTCGAACGCCAGGTCCATGCCTAGGGCCTCCATAATTTTCATCAAAAGTTCAGTTCTGAATCCTTGTTTCTTATTTTTATTTGTTGAAAAATGCATTTCAATATGTTCAGTTCTAACTCTGACCAGACCACCACAGATGCAATGAACAGCTTATATATACATACATATATATATATATATATATATATATATATATATTGCAATCAAACACGTAAAACAAAATATACTTACCACTCTCATCCTTCGTTTCAACATTCTCAATTTCCCAGCATCTGTGGTGGATAAATTGTTCATAAGGGATCTCCTCTTCTTAATTGATTTGCAGTAAGAGAATTTAGCAGCTCAAAAAGAAAAAGCGAAAGAAAAGTTGCAAGAAAAGGAAGATAAGATGACCTCCTGCTAACAAGTTTTAATTTCAATAATTTCATTCCTCGTTCTGGACAACTTTTATATATATATATATATATTGCAATTAAACACATAAAACAAAAATACTTACCACTTTCATCCTTCGTTTCAACATCCTTAATTTCCCAACACGGCCCATCCATCTTTAATGGCCTAACCCTCTCCTTTCACCCAATCCTTCCATACATCCAACAACCTCACTGCACTCCTCGTGCAATACACCCTCTGAACAGATTTATGTTCGTTCTAAGCCTCTACTTTCCCTCAAGCTGAAACTACTGGAGCCATCCTCTGGCTACTTTGTGTTGCTAGTGTCTTCTGCACATTGTTCTTCTCTTGTTGCTCAACAATTTCTATCGATTCACTCTCCATTTTCTGGTGAGTAGAAGTTGTTGAAGTCCTTATTCGAGTCGAGTTTCTAATACAAGTTTTAGGAGCTTTTGGTGATCCACTCATAGCTTTCTCCAGGGACTGCTGTATATCACCTGAAAAAATGATATAATTTTTTTGGAGATAGAAAAACTATTTGAAGGTTTGAATTCCTCCAGTTTCCTTTCAATTTATAAACTAATAATAAGATTAAAGGGGATATGGTCTACAAGAGAACATGAGAATCCAACTAGGGACTGGGCTTGATATAAAAAAATCAATTTTTTAAATCATAATTTGATTTCTTTGAAATCACTTTTTTTTCAGTGGTTCACTCAAAGTGGACAATCGGTTTGCAAGAGACAAATTCATAGCAGTAAAATGAAGAAAATTTCAACTGATTTTACTGAATATTTCAAGAACGCTACTCGTTCTTTGATAGAAAATTGGATCCAGAGAAACAAATCTTAATTTCATTGAATAGGCAAGAATATTAAATCGTTGGTTAATCGTTTCAAATACAAGATTATATTTCGTTCGTACCTTGTGAAGAACCTCTAGGGCTTCGGCATTGGCAACATTGGCCATGTTAGCAGGGATCTTGTTCTTCTTGCAGAGATCTTGGAGCCCTTTCCTCGATAGACAGTGGAAATCCATCTATGAACAAGATGTTTTTGCTAGGAGGTTGTGGTGCAGTTTCCTGCACGCGAGGCCCTCGTAGCCCCGTGCTTCCTAACAGCCCCTCACGTTGGAGAGGCCACGTTGAGGCACTTGAGGCCCTCGCAAACCCTGCATGGGAGAGTCCAGGCAATGCATCGGTCAGGTCATGAGATGCAGTGATAAGCTTGATGGCCCAAGCACAAGACCCTAACAACCCATTGCGTCCTGCTAGCTCCAAGTGCTAGAGAGGCTAGGTAGAGCCATGCAAGGCTCTCCCAACCCCCCATGTGGGAGAGGCCAAGCAGAACAGGGGGTAGTCCGTGCAATGCTATGATAGCCCTAGGAGCCCACTGCATCATGGTAGCCCCCAATATGAGGCCTATGAAGCCTGCGACATCATGCCAAACCTTAGCACAGGTGAGGCTCAACAGAGGTGTGCGAGGCCCTCCCAGCACCCTATGTTCTGCCACCCCCCAATGTGGGAAAGGCTAGGTTGAGGCGCTCGAGGCCCTCGTAGCCCCCGTGCGGGAAAGTCCAGGCAAAGAAGGGGTGAGGTCGCGTGATGTGGTGACATCCTTGATAACCCGCGTGTGAGGCCCTTTCAGTCCCTTGTGCCCTTCCAGCTTCAAAGGGTAATAAGATTTCTTGGAAGTTTCACTTGAAGCATTATCAAATGCTAGAGTCTAAGAAGTAATCTGATTTATAGTTCCTAGAGTCTCATGTGAAACCCAAGATGGGTGACATTCATGGGTGACATTCATGGGATATCATGTCAAGTTTGTCAGCTTTCTTAACATCAAATTCAACAATTGATTCATTATTATACTCAATTGAATGACTGGATATTTTCAATTTCATGTCTGCTCTCTAACAACTTGTTGCTAGCATCTTCAACAACTCTTTCTCCATTACCATTTTCTTTAGCTTCATTTGATTTATTTCTGCCAGACTCTTCCACAATTGCAAAGTATGATTGGAGGTCATAATTATCATGCTGCTTATTTTCCACAAAATGAGATTTTACGAGGGTTAGTTGATGCAGAACAACTAGCCTTGGAGTTCGAAGAAGCACTAGACATGAAGCTGAAGAAGAAGGATCGGTTTAAGCTAAAAAAAAAACACCAGCTGGCAGCAAAGTGATCGGGGATTAACATGGAATTAGCATCCTGGAATTTTGACAATAAAGTCAAATTCCAGCTGTTATGCCTACAAATCAATGTCTTTAATTTCTTGATTTTTATTTCCTATTTTAGCTTGATTGTAATTTGCAGCAATAAATGTCTGTAATCTTAGGGATTCTTGTAAGCCTACTTAAAGGCTGGGAACGATGGCAGAAGCACAGAATAATACATTTGAATTTTCTTTCACACTAGAGTTCTTGTTTCTGTGATTTACGTTGGTAAATCATTTAATTACCTTCTGTACTACGTCAAGTGGTATCAGAGCAAGGAGTTGCCTTGTTCCAATGGCCAACAACAACGAAGGAGGAAGAGCTAATCCCCATGATGCTGGTCGCAAGGACACAGATGTTGATATGTAGGCAGCCATTGATGAACAAAGGCAAGTAATGGCAAGGATGGAAGCCATGATCCAGCAACTGGTTGGGGCTCCTCTAGCACCTACCAATAGGGGTGTCCGCAATCGTCAAGGGGTGGAACCTCCCTTTAGAGGAGCCAGAGATAGGAATCATGCTATTGACAGTGATGATGAATCAAATGAAGAGTTGGTAGACGCTCGGGGTGACCAATTATAGGGATGAAATTAGCCTAAATACAGGATGCGTGCTGATATACCATTTTTTCATGGTAAGCTTCAGATTGAGGAATTTCTAGATTGGATCTATGAGGTTGAATGACTCTTTGACTTCATAGAAGTGGCAGAAGAAAGACAGGTCAAGATGGTTTCTTATAAATTAAGAAGTGGGGCTGCTGTGTGGTGGGAGAAACTGCAGATGGATAGGAAACGCCAAGGTAAAGCACTCATACGATCTTGGAGGAGGATGAAATAGCTTATGATGGGCAGGTTCTTACCCCCTGATTATGAACAATTTATTTTCCAAAGTCTTGATGCATTGAGCCGATGTGCCAACTTGCTAGTGACTATGCAACAAGAGGTTGTTGGGTTTGAGTTTTTGAAGGACTTATACGTGAATGATGAAGACTTCGTTGAGATGTGGGAAAAATGTAGGCTGCAACATACGGTGGGGGAATTCCATATTGTTGATGACTACCTCTTCGTGGTAATCCACTATGTGTCCCTCGAAGTTCCTTAAGAGAGAAGCTAGTATAAGAGTTACACGGCGGAGGTTTGAGTGGGCATTTGGGGCGTGATAAAACTATCAGCAGTGTCGCTGAGAGGTATTATTGGCCCTAACAAAAACGTGACGTAGGAAACTTGGTCTGCAAGTGTTATGTTTGCCAGACTTTGAAGGGGCAAGCCTAAAATACTGGATTATACATGACACTACCAGTGCCAAACACGATATAGGAAGATTTTTCGATGAATTTTGTGTTGGGGCTACCGCAAACCCAGCAGGGAGTGGACTCCGTATTTGTCGTAGTTGACAGATTTTCCAAAATGGGACACTTTAACCCATGCCGGAAAATCTCCGATGCTTCTCATGTAGCACATCTGTTCTTTCGAGAGGTGGTACAATTACATGGAGTACCTCAGTCCATCACTTCTGACCGGGATTCAAAATTCCTAGTCATTTTTGGATCACATTATGGAGAAGGATGGATACCATATTAAAATTCAGCAGCACAGCCCATCCACAAACTGACGGACAGACAAAGAATCTGAACAGGACCTTGGGGAACTTAATACGCAGCATTTGTGGTGATAAACCGAAGCAGTGGGATGTGTCCTTGGCACAGGCTGAGTTCACATATAATAATGCAATTCATACAGCTACGGGTAGATTTCCTTTCTCGCTGGTCTATTTAAAATCGCCTAAACATGCATTGGATTTAGCCCGCCTACCCAAGATGACTAGTTCTAGTGTGGCCGCTGAAAATTTGGCTGAACATGCGTGAAGTGTCCAAACAGAAGTGAAAGCTCGTTTGGAAGGAAAGAATGCAAAATATAAAGCTGCAACCGATGTTAAGAGGCGCGAAAAATTGTTCGCTGAAGGAGATGAGGTGATGGTCTTTCTATGAAAGGAGAGGTTTCCTCTTGGAGCCTATAACAAGTTGAAAACCAGGAAATACGGTCCATACAAAATCATCAAGAAGCTCAATGACAATGCCTACGTGGTTGATCTTCCGACTGATATGCATATCTCTCGCACTTTCAATGTAGTAGACCTGTATGAATTTTGTGCAGATGTTCTAGTCTACCCTGAATATAACTCGGGGTCGAGTTCTTTGCAAGTAGAGGAGACTGATGCAGAACAGCTAGCCTTGAAGTTCGAAGAAGCACTAGACATGAAGCTGAAGAAGAAGGATCGGTTTAAGCCAAAAAAAAAACACCAGCTGGCAGCAGAGTGATTAGGGATTAACATGGAATTACCATCCTGGAATTTTGACAATAAAGTCAAATTCCAGTTGTTATGCCTACAAATCAATGTCTTTAATTTCTTGATTTTTACTTCCTATTTTAGCTTGATTGTAATTTGCAGCAATAAATGTCTCTAATCTTATGGATTCTAGTAAGCCTACTTAAAGGCTATGAACGATGGCAGAAGCACAAAATAATACATTTGAATTTTCTTTCACACCAGAGTTCTTGTTTCTATGATTTACGTTGGTAAATCATTTAATTACCTTCCGTACTGTGTCATAGGTGAATCTGACAATAAATGAACAAAACATTTAGTCCTGCAAGACTTACCATTGTGTAAACATCAAAGAATCACAAAACATATAAAAAGACCATCAACACCAAAATTGTGAATACGAGATGAACAAGTGTTTTAATAATGAAGAAACAAAAAATCATATTACCATTGTTGTAAATCAATTGCTGAGTCATTGGTAATGCATTCTTTGAGCTTTCAGCTACAACAAGATTTGAGTTCTCTAAACTCTCATTCTACTGTATTCATTTAAGCCCTCCAATTCAGGATTGTAACAATCCATTTCATAGTCATTACTTGAAGTTTGTTGTTCATTTCACTTGCATTATCCAATGAAAGAACTTTGGAATAAAGACCTTTCACGGAACCCATTTCCTGTTTTGGGTTGTAAGCTTCCAATTCATACCTATGACTATAGCTCTTTTCTTGTAGGAAATGCAACTCAGTCTTTTGTTGGAATTTGAAGATCTGAGTATCCTACAGAAAGAAACTCAACTATTTCATTGAGTGATGCTACGTTTGATGAACGAAGATATCTCCCTTTTGCATTAGAATGTTCAAGCAGAAAAATGTGTGCCGTGGTCACATCATTATGTGTACCATATTCAAATTTGTATGGAGCCGATAGTGGTTCCTGTTTCCTGCACATTTGAAGATGTCAAAATAACTTAAGATAAAAATGATTGATTAACTTAAACATATGACTGATAAGATTGATTCATGAACTCTGATGAAGGAAAGTAGCATTAGTTAGAATTGATTAACGAGTTAAAATTAAGATGTTTTTCTAAATGAAAGCAGAGGAAGAATGAACCAATTTGCAAAAAGTCACTCCGAATGAAGCTTGAGAGTGAAAACATAACCTTGGGATCTCAAGACAAATGAATGGACCTAACACCAGTATGAAAATTTTATACCTATTATATAAAATTTTAGTCTAAAATCCTCATATTACATATAAAAGGAGTACAAGAGTACTAATATGTAATATGAGGATTTTAGACACAGTATGAAAATTTTATTGAAATTTACAAATTAATTAATTAATTCTAATTAATACACATAGGAAATATAAGGACAAAAGATTCATAACACTGCTAACTATTATAATAACTAGTTAGTTATATCCCACTGTATGTAATGATCTTATACCTATAGTCAACAAGAAAAGATATCATAAATATAAAATCTACTACTAATATTCATCCTATAATTATTCTTATAAAACATAAAAAAATTATAAATATAAATAATTATGTAATATTTCACATAAATATCATTCCTAGATAATTTGTTTTCTATATGAATTTATCAAATACATATCTAATTATAACTCTAACTCAGCCTTCATAGAGATTCTTATTTTTAATTTCCATGTATATTCACTTTTCAATGAAAGTTATATCATTAGCTTTCATTCAATAATGAAAGCAAACGTACAATGTTTTTCATCAACCATGGAAACGACAAACCTTCACCAATGTAGGAGACATTACCTGCAAAAAATAAATTTTCATCAGCAAAGAGTTCATTTATTGGAGATTCATCAACTATGGTCTCATAGCTTGAAAGATGGGACAAATGATCAGCCACCACATTCTCTACTCCCTTTTTATCTCGAATTTCAAGGTTAAACTCTTGGAGTAAGAGGATCCATCGAATCAAACGTGGCTTGGCATCTTGTTTTGTGAGCAAGGATTTCAATGCTGCATGATCAGTGTAAACAATAACAAGAGATCCAACCAAATAAGACCGAAACTTGTCTATAGAAAATACCACAGCTAAGAGTTCTTTTTCAATTGTAGTGTAATTCATTTGAGCATCATTCAAAGTTTTGCTAGCATAATAAATTACATGAGGCTTCTTATCTTTTCTTTGCCCTAAAACAGCACCTATCACAAAATCACTAGCATCACACATCAATTCAAATGGTAAAGACCAATCAAGAGCTTGCATGATTGGTGCGGTGGTCAACAACCCTCTAAGCTTTTCAAATGCTTCTTGACATTTTAATGTCCAATCAAATTGGACATCTTGTGACAACAAGTTACACAATGGTTTGGCAATGGTACTGAATGAATAAAAATGAATCTTCGGTAAAAACCAGCATGTCCTAAAACGGATCTCACATGTTTCACAGTCCTAGGGGTAGGTAATTTTTGAATGACTTCAACTTTTGACTTATGTACCTCTATCCCTTTTGAAGAGACAATGTGACCTAAGACAATGCCATGTGTCACCATAAAACGACAGTTCTCCCAATTAAGTACAAGATTGCTCTCCTTACACCTGTCAAGAATTTTTTTCTAAATGCATTAGACACAACTCATAAGAGTCCCTATAAACTGAAAAATCATCCATGAAAACTTCCAAAAAAATTTCCACCATGTCACTAAAGATACTCATCATACACCTTTGAAAAGTTGCTGGTGCATTACACAAGCCAAAGGGCATTCTTCTATAAGCATAGGTACCAAAAGGACAGGTGAACGTGGTTTTTTCTTGGTCTTCTAATGAAATCTCAATTTGGTTGTAACCCGAGTATCCATCGAGAAAACAATAGAAAACTCTTCCTGCTACTCTTTTAAGCACTTGGTCTAAAAATGGAAGAGGAAAATGGTCCTTCCTAGTCACCATGTTCAACTTACAGTATTCAATGCACATACGCCATCTAGTTTGGATTCTAGTTGGCACTAGCTCATTATTTTCATTCTTCACTACCGTGAATCCAGATTTTTTAGGGACAACTTGGGTTGGACTAACCCATTTTGAGTTTGCAATGGGGTAAATGATACCTGCATCAAGTAGCTTAAGCACTTCACCTCTCACTACTTCCTTCATGGTTGGGTTCAATCATCTTTGCATTTGCCTCACAGATTTAGCCTCTTTTTCAAGATAGATTCTATGTGTACATAAAAGAGGGCTAATTCCTTTCAAGTCAGTAATTGTCCACCCTATTGCTTTCTTGTGTTTTCTCACCACTCTCAAAAGTTTTTGTTCCTTCTCTATGCTAAGTTTTGATGAAATCACAATAGGATATGATTCATCTTCCCCAAGAAATGCATACTTAAGATCACTCGGTAAAGGCTTCCTCTCTGGTTTATAAGGTTGAATAAGAAATGTCTCAACTTTCACTTGGGCTGAAATCAAAGTCTCAAACACTGGAGTCCATTGACCCATTGACATAATAGGCATTGGATCTAGATAAGTCTCGAGTTCTCTTACTTCCTCATCAACACATTCCAAAGAATACAATCTTTCATCATGAATTAAAGTTCTCTCTAATGGATCCTCTATCCATTCTTTCTCAAAGTGTTCTTGACAAACAGTTTGGATGAAATCTACCTCTCTAATGTCCTCATGTTCACCAATTTATTTGGAGATATTGAAAATGTTCATCTCCACTGTCATATTCCCAAAAGACAATTTCATCACCCCATTCCTACAGTTAATTAAAGCATTGGATGTAGCTAGGAAAGGTCTACCTAAGATGACTGGGATGGGAGCATTAGAACCTTGAATAGGTGCGGTGTCTAACAATACAAAATCAACAGGAAAGTATAATTTATCTACTTGGACCAACACATCCTCAACAATACCCCGGGGAATCTTGATTGACCTATCAGCTAATTGAAGGGTGATTCGAGTAGGCTTGATTTCTCCTAGACCTAACTGTTCGTAAACAGTGTAGGGTATTAAATTCACACTTGCTCCTAAATCCAACAAAGCTTGGTCTATCTTATGACTTCCAATAATGCATGAAATGGTGGGACAACCAGGATCTTTGTATTTGGGAGGGGTCTTAAACTGGATGATGGCACTAGTATGTTCAGTTAGAAAGGCTCTTTCTTTCACATTCAATTTCCTTTTGATTGTGCATAAGTCTTTACGGAACTTTGCATAAGAAGGGACTTGTTTAATTGCATCAAGGAGTGGAATGTTTACTTTCACTTGTTTGAACAATTCATAGATTTCCGAGTTCATAAGATCATGTTTAGATTTTCCTAACCTTTGTGGAAATGGTGCTCTAGGAGCAAATTCTAAATCACTCACTTTGCCATTTTTCTTGAATCATCTCCTTTCTCACTCATCTCTCTCTCATTTATCTCGCCTTCTTTCTCACTCAAACTCTCATTTGTCACTTGTGTTTTGATTCCCTCTTCACTTTCCCTAGATTTCTCCTCCACAATTCCTTTACGATTCCCAAATCCTATAGCTTTGTCAATAATCTTTCCACTTCTAAGGGTGGTGATGGCTTGGATTTGTTCATGGTTTGAGGGTTCACTGGGTGAGGCTTCACTCATATGCACCTGACCTCTAGGATTTGGCATTGGTTGAGTTGGGATTTTCCCCTTCTCTTGAATGCTTAGTGATTGAGTCAACTTGGTTAGTTGACTTCGAATGTCATCTAAGGTCCTATTGGTCTGATCTTGAAATTTGTGAGCTTGGTTGTTGATTCCTCCTTGCGTTTGCATGAATTGTTGAAGAGTATCCTCTAGGGATCTCTTATGAGGTGGTTGGTATGTGTTGTGTGTGGGAGCATGAAATGGTTGGGGTGGAGGTTGAAATGTTTGAGGTACTGAAGAGCCCTCATTCTCCATCCAAAATTTGGGTTGTTCCTCCATCCAGGATTATAGGTATCAGAGTAGGGATTGCCTACTTGGTTTGAAAATGGCTTTATATTACTTGAATCAGAAGTTTGGCCATATAGCACTTTCTTGAAGGCAGGAATGGTGGGACACTCAGTTGTCCTATGCCCTTTTCCCTCACAGACAACACAACTTTCCTCTTGTTATTCACTCATGACAAGCACTTTTTTTTTTATCTCAAGAGACTCTACTTTTCTAGCCAATGAGGCTAATCTAGCATTGAGGTCATCAGTCTCTTTTAGTTGGAACTTCCCACTTGAATGAGAAATGGTGTTTCTAGACTCAACATGAAGTGGGAGAGAAGTTTCCCATTGCTTTATGTTTTCAGCCAATTGATCAAAAATATCAACGGCTTCACTTGGTTCTTTTTCATAAAACTCACCATTACAAATGGTTGACACTTGCTTTTTAAAATTTGCGGTAAGAGAGTCATAGAAGAAACTCACTAACCTCCACATCTCAAAACCATGGTGGGGACAAGCATTTAACAAGTCTTTAAACTTTTCCCAAGCTTGGTGAAATGACTCATTTGGACTACAAGAAAAATTCATCATTTGACGTTGTAAGGCTGTCGTCCTATGAGTGGGGAAGTATTTTTTCAAAAATTCAGCTTGCATTTCCCTCCATGTACCTATAGACATAGGACGCGGGGAGTTTAGCCAAAGCTTGGCTTTATCCTTTAGAGAGAATGGGAACAATTTAAGCCGAATGGTTTCCTCGGTGCATGTTCTATCAATAAAGGTATTGCATACCTCTTCAAACTCCTTAATGTGTATGTATGGATTTTCAGAATCCATACCATGAAATGTGGGAAGAAGTTGAATCATGCCTGGTTTCAAATTGAAAGCTTGTTGGTTAAGAGGCAAGATAATACACGAAGGTGTACTTTGTCTAGCCGGGTGAAGATACTTTTGAAGGGTTCAAAAATTAGGTTGATCATTGAATTGTGGAGGTTCATTACCTTGAACACTCCCCTCACCCTATATATCTTCAACATTAGCCATGATGGAATATAATATAATAGTTATATGAATATGAAAGGAAAGGTGAAAGAAAAAGAAGATTGGAAATAAAAGTAAATGAAATGTAAAAGATAAAGTAATAGCTAAGAAAATAAAATACAACAAATTAGAAAATTCACACTCTAACTAATAAGCAATATTAACAACAAGAAACATTAAAACATAATTAGAACAAGCTTGAATAAAAAGGCGGTAATACTGGCCAAGAACTTCAAACAAAAAATATTAGATAAATAAGCACAACAAAATAAAATAAAATAAACAAGAGGTGGTAGAACCAGCCAAAATCCAACAATTAGTAGTCCAGTCCACAATCCAATATCCGAAAAGCTGAGGTCATTTTTTTTTTAGGCAGTAAGACCAGCCATTTGTGTTTTTTTTTTTTGTATTTTTTTTCCAATAATCAAATCTAAATTTGTTACCTTTGCTTGCTAGCTCCCTGGCAACGGCACCAAAATTGCTTAACCGCTATTTATGATCAGCTTGTTTTAACTCACAAGTGCACGAGTATGCGATGTAGTAATTAACTCGGTAAGATCGAGGTCATATCCACAAAGAGCTAGATCTAGAAATTAAGCTAGGTAACAACAAAAATCTCAAGAGAATAATTAATGGATTTGTTTTCAAAGATGAAATAGTGTAACTAGATTTTAAATGACAAGAAAAGGTAAGTCTTGGTTCCAAATCAATTTTAATGGTGATGTATTGGTGATTCCTTTAACATATATAAGATAACTCAACCTAATATCAACGATGGTGATATTAGATCGGAAGATATTACAATGAAGTTTAAAAAGATGAAGATTGATTATTGCTTAAGAATGAACAAGTACTTTCATATTAAGACACTGAATCAAGCAATCTCTATACCAAAACTAAGTTTTGTTCATAAAAATTCAAGATTATAACATTACCTAAATGATTTCTAAAATTTCTTAGCAATAATAAAAACATTCATGAAGAAAATGACAAGATAGACATTAAGATTCATTCATATCTTAAAGAACTCACCTCGATCACCATTATCCTTGATTTGGTTCCAAGAAAGAGATTAGCCAACCATAATTATATATAAAAACACTCTAATAAACATCAAATCACTTGACTCAAGCTGAAATATTAAGTTTTACAACTAAAAAAACTGAAATCTACAAGGAAGAACACAACACAATTTCAGTAGATATTCTAACACAAATCTGATGCTAACTTTGGACAGCAATTTGACCCTCTTAGAATCCTCTTCTGGAGAAGGCTATTAGAAACATATTTATATGAAATTCTGTTATCTTTCCAGAACAGTAAATAAAATTTAATTTGGAGCTCGGAGTCAACAGTTATGTCTGAAACACCGAAAGGTGTTCTGGAATGTCAATTTCAGCAACTTGGAGAAGACTTTGGTGCCCGATTTTTTTCCTCCCTTTGAGCTGACTCTTTGCTTCTTTTTGACCCAAATTGATGTAGCAATCTCCCCTCCAGCTTTTCATCCATTTGCTTTCCCTCTTAGGTCAATAGATTACCCAAAATAAATCAAATGTTATTTGCTGTGTGGACATGTAAGATCATGGATTGCTCTTGGGCTGATTTGGGGAAAATAAGTGCTCCAAAATTTGCCCAAATCTTCAACTAAATTTCCTCTTCAATTCTTTGTTCCAAATTTTGACATTAAATTTCCTGAAATAATTCATTCAAGCTCCAAAAACCTGTCGAAACGTTAAAAGAAACTTCATTACTAAAAAGCACATCAATTATTATAAAAAACCCAAATAAAAACAATAAATACATATGTAAAATAAGAGACTTAATGATACTTTTGATGCACAATCAGTCAACCATCAATTAATAAATCATCCATCCAATTTTGAATTTCCATTTTTTTCAATTTAATTTTTTAATGATATTTTTGATACATATATATATTATTTCAATTTAAAAAAAAAATTGAATCCTAAGAGTATATGTGGTTGTTGAATTGAGTTTTTTGAGATTATTTAATATGTTAATATTAAAAAAAATATTATTTTAATATAAAAAGAATATATATAACCTAGCTAGACATCGTTTTCCAGCAATCTCTAAGATATTCTCGTACTTCTCTTGAAGCAGCTTTCATAGCCGTATTCCCAGTGTCAATATACCACTTTCACCGCAACCAAAGCATGCGAATGAGCCGAGTGACGTGCCAGCGCTACTAATTGAGTGCCAATACATAGCTATGCTGTTAGCAAGAAGAGAGTCAACGCCTTTTGAAGTCAAGTCTAGTGTGCGCTACGTGTATCTAGTTTAACGTGAACAATAATAATGAACTATTGTAATCCACCATTGAAGTAGTAGTATGATTAAATAGTGATTTTATGATATGATTAAATAGTAATAATGAGCTGTATGTATAATGGTTTGGACAATTTTATTGATTGGAATGCCAAGACAGGAATAATTGCTTTTCAATATTTGCGGTAAGAGAGTCATAGAAGAAACTCACTAACCTCCACATCTCAAAACCATGGTGGGGACAAGCATTTAACAAGTCTTTAAACTTTTCCCAAGCTTGGTGAAATGACTCATTTGGACTACAAGAAAAATTCATCATTTGACGTTGTAAGGCTGTCGTCCTATGAGTGGGGAAGTATTTTTTCAAAAATTCAGCTTGCATTTCCCTCCATGTACCTATAGACATAGGACGCAGGGAGTTTAGCCAAAGCTTGGCTTTATCCTTTAGAGAGAATGGGAACAATTTAAGCCGAATGGTTTCCTCGGTGCATGTTCTATCAATAAAGGTATTGCATACCTCTTCAAACTCCTTAATGTGTATGTATGGATTTTCAGAATCCATACCATGAAATGTGGGAAGAAGTTGAATCATGCCTGGTTTCAAATTGAAAGCTTGTTGGTTAAGAGGCAAGATAATACACGAAGGTGTACTTTGTCTAGCCGGGTGAAGATACTTTTGAAGGGTTCAAAAATTAGGTTGATCATTGAATTGTGGAGGTTCATTACCTTGAACACTCCCCTCACCCTATATATCTTCAACATTAGCCATGATGGAATATAATATAATAGTTATATGAATATGAAAGGAAAGGTGAAAGAAAAAGAAGATTGGAAATAAAAGTAAATGAAATGTAAAAGATAAAGTAATAGCTAAGAAAATAAAATACAACAAATTAGAAAATTCACACTCTAACTAATAAGCAATATTAACAACAAGAAACATTAAAACATAATTAGAACAAGCTTGAATAAAAAGGCGGTAATACTGGCCAAGAACTTCAAACAAAAAATATTAGATAAATAAGCACAACAAAATAAAATAAAATAAACAAGAGGTGGTAGAACCAGCCAAAATCCAACAATTAGTAGTCCAGTCCACAATCCAATATCCGAAAAGCTGAGGTCATTTTTTTTTTAGGCAGTAAGACCAGCCATTTGTGTTTTTTTTTTTTGTATTTTTTTTCCAATAATCAAATCTAAATTTGTTACCTTTGCTTGCTAGCTCCCTGGCAACGGCACCAAAATTGCTTAACCGCTATTTATGATCAGCTTGTTTTAACTCACAAGTGCACGAGTATGCGATGTAGTAATTAACTCGGTAAGATCGAGGTCATATCCACAAAGAGCTAGATCTAGAAATTAAGCTAGGTAACAACAAAAATCTCAAGAGAATAATTAATGGATTTGTTTTCAAAGATGAAATAGTGTAACTAGATTTTAAATGACAAGAAAAGGTAAGTCTTGGTTCCAAATCAATTTTAATGGTGATGTATTGGTGATTCCTTTAACATATATAAGATAACTCAACCTAATATCAACGATGGTGATATTAGATCGGAAGATATTACAATGAAGTTTAAAAAGATGAAGATTGATTATTGCTTAAGAATGAACAAGTACTTTCATATTAAGACACTGAATCAAGCAATCTCTATACCAAAACTAAGTTTTGTTCATAAAAATTCAAGATTATAACATTACCTAAATGATTTCTAAAATTTCTTAGCAATAATAAAAACATTCATGAAGAAAATGACAAGATAGACATTAAGATTCATTCATATCTTAAAGAACTCACCTCGATCACCATTATCCTTGATTTGGTTCCAAGAAAGAGATTAGCCAACCATAATTATATATAAAAACACTCTAATAAACATCAAATCACTTGACTCAAGCTGAAATATTAAGTTTTACAACTAAAAAAACTGAAATCTACAAGGAAGAACACAACACAATTTCAGTAGATATTCTAACACAAATCTGATGCTAACTTTGGACAGCAATTTGACCCTCTTAGAATCCTCTTCTGGAGAAGGCTATTAGAAACATATTTATATGAAATTCTGTTATCTTTCCAGAACAGTAAATAAAATTTAATTTGGAGCTCGGAGTCAACAGTTATGTCTGAAACACCGAAAGGTGTTCTGGAATGTCAATTTCAGCAACTTGGAGAAGACTTTGGTGCCCGATTTTTTTCCTCCCTTTGAGCTGACTCTTTGCTTCTTTTTGACCCAAATTGATGTAGCAATCTCCCCTCCAGCTTTTCATCCATTTGCTTTCCCTCTTAGGTCAATAGATTACCCAAAATAAATCAAATGTTATTTGCTGTGTGGACATGTAAGATCATGGATTGCTCTTGGGCTGATTTGGGGAAAATAAGTGCTCCAAAATTTGCCCAAATCTTCAACTAAATTTCCTCTTCAATTCTTTGTTCCAAATTTTGACATTAAATTTCCTGAAATAATTCATTCAAGCTCCAAAAACCTGTCGAAACGTTAAAAGAAACTTCATTACTAAAAAGCACATCAATTATTATAAAAAACCCAAATAAAAACAATAAATACATATGTAAAATAAGAGACTTAATGATACTTTTGATGCACAATCAGTCAACCATCAATTAATAAATCATCCATCCAATTTTGAATTTCCATTTTTTTCAATTTAATTTTTTAATGATATTTTTGATACATATATATATTATTTCAATTTAAAAAAAAAATTGAATCCTAAGAGTATATGTGGTTGTTGAATTGAGTTTTTTGAGATTATTTAATATGTTAATATTAAAAAAAATATTATTTTAATATAAAAAGAATATATATAACCTAGCTAGACATCGTTTTCCAGCAATCTCTAAGATATTCTCGTACTTCTCTTGAAGCAGCTTTCATAGCCGTATTCCCAGTGTCAATATACCACTTTCACCGCAACCAAAGCATGCGAATGAGCCGAGTGACGTGCCAGCGCTACTAATTGAGTGCCAATACATAGCTATGCTGTTAGCAAGAAGAGAGTCAACGCCTTTTGAAGTCAAGTCTAGTGTGCGCTACGTGTATCTAGTTTAACGTGAACAATAATAATGAACTATTGTAATCCACCATTGAAGTAGTAGTATGATTAAATAGTGATTTTATGATATGATTAAATAGTAATAATGAGCTGTATGTATAATGGTTTGGACAATTTTATTGATTGGAATGCCAAGACAGGAATAATTGCTTTTCAATATTTGAGTAAGAGAGTCATAGAAGAAACTCACTAACCTCCACATCTCAAAACCATGGTGGGGACAAGCATTTAACAAGTCTTTAAACTTTTCCCAAGCTTGGTGAAATGACTCATTTGGACTACAAGAAAAATTCATCATTTGACGTTGTAAGGCTGCCGTCCTATGAGTGGGGAAGTATTTTTTCAAAAATTCAGCTTGCATTTCCCTCCATGTACCTATAGACATAGGACGCAGGGAGTTTAGCCAAAGCTTGGCTTTATCCTTTAGAGAGAATGGGAACAATTTAAGCCGAATGGTTTCCTCGGTGCATGTTCTATCAATAAAGGTATTGCATACCTCTTCAAACTCCTTAATGTGTATGTATGGATTTTCAGAATCCATACCATGAAATGTGGGAAGAAGTTGAATCATGCCTGGTTTCAAATTGAAAGCTTGTTGGTTAAGAGGCAAGATAATACACGAAGGTGTACTTTGTCTAGCCGGGTGAAGATACTTTTGAAGGGTTCAAAAATTAGGTTGATCATTGAATTGTGGAGGTTCATTACCTTGAACACTCCCCTCACCCTATATATCTTCAACATTAGCCATGATGGAATATAATATAATAGTTATATGAATATGAAAGGAAAGGTGAAAGAAAAAGAAGATTGGAAATAAAAGTAAATGAAATGTAAAAGATAAAGTAATAGCTAAGAAAATAAAATACAACAAATTAGAAAATTCACACTCTAACTAATAAGCAATATTAACAACAAGAAACATTAAAACATAATTAGAACAAGCTTGAATAAAAAGGCGGTAATACTGGCCAAGAACTTCAAACAAAAAATATTAGATAAATAAGCACAACAAAATAAAATAAAATAAACAAGAGGTGGTAGAACCAGCCAAAATCCAACAATTAGTAGTCCAGTCCACAATCCAATATCCGAAAAGCTGAGGTCATTTTTTTTTTAGGCAGTAAGACCAGCCATTTGTGTTTTTTTTTTTTGTATTTTTTTTCCAATAATCAAATCTAAATTTGTTACCTTTGCTTGCTAGCTCCCTGGCAACGGCACCAAAATTGCTTAACCGCTATTTATGATCAGCTTGTTTTAACTCACAAGTGCACGAGTATGCGATGTAGTAATTAACTCGGTAAGATCGAGGTCATATCCACAAAGAGCTAGATCTAGAAATTAAGCTAGGTAACAACAAAAATCTCAAGAGAATAATTAATGGATTTGTTTTCAAAGATGAAATAGTGTAACTAGATTTTAAATGACAAGAAAAGGTAAGTCTTGGTTCCAAATCAATTTTAATGGTGATGTATTGGTGATTCCTTTAACATATATAAGATAACTCAACCTAATATCAACGATGGTGATATTAGATCGGAAGATATTACAATGAAGTTTAAAAAGATGAAGATTGATTATTGCTTAAGAATGAACAAGTACTTTCATATTAAGACATTGAATCAAGCAATCTCTATACCAAAACTAAGTTTTGTTCATAAAAATTCAAGATTATAACATTACCTAAATGATTTCTAAAATTTCTTAGCAATAATAAAAACATTCATGAAGAAAATGACAAGATAGACATTAAGATTCATTCATATCTTAAAGAACTCACCTCGATCACCATTATCCTTGATTTGGTTCCAAGAAAGAGATTAGCCAACCATAATTATATATAAAAACACTCTAATAAACATCAAATCACTTGACTCAAGCTGAAATATTAAGTTTTACAACTAAAAAAACTGAAATCTACAAGGAAGAACACAACACAATTTCAGTAGATATTCTAACACAAATCTGATGCTAACTTTGGACAGCAATTTGACCCTCTTAGAATCCTCTTCTGGAGAAGGCTATTAGAAACATATTTATATGAAATTCTGTTATCTTTCCAGAACAGTAAATAAAATTTAATTTGGAGCTCGGAGTCAACAGTTATGTCTGAAACACCGAAAGGTGTTCTGGAATGTCAATTTCAGCAACTTGGAGAAGACTTTGGTGCCCGATTTTTTTCCTCCCTTTGAGCTGACTCTTTGCTTCTTTTTGACCCAAATTGATGTAGCAATCTCCCCTCCAGCTTTTCATCCATTTGCTTTCCCTCTTAGGTCAATAGATTACCCAAAATAAATCAAATGTTATTTGCTGTGTGGACATGTAAGATCATGGATTGCTCTTGGGCTGATTTGGGGAAAATAAGTGCTCCAAAATTTGCCCAAATCTTCAACTAAATTTCCTCTTCAATTCTTTGTTCCAAATTTTGACATTAAATTTCCTGAAATAATTCATTCAAGCTCCAAAAACCTTTCGAAACGTTAAAAGAAACTTCATTACTAAAAAGCACATCAATTATTATAAAAAAACCCAAATAAAAACAATAAATACATATGTAAAATAAGAGACTTAATGATACTTTTGATGCACAATCAGTCAACCATCAATTAATAAATCATCCATCCAATTTTGAATTTCCATTTTTTTCAATTTAATTTTTTAATGATATTTTTGATACATATATATATTATTTCAATTTAAAAAAAAAATTGAATCCTAAGAGTATATGTGGTTGTTGAATTGAGTTTTTTGAGATTATTTAATATGTTAATATTAAAAAAAATATTATTTTAATATAAAAAGAATATATATAACCTAGCTAGACATCGTTTTCCAGCAATCTCTAAGATATTCTCGTACTTCTCTTGAAGCAGCTTTCATAGCCGTATTCCCAGTGTCAATATACCACTTTCACCGCAACCAAAGCATGCGAATGAGCCGAGTGACGTGCCAGCGCTACTAATTGAGTGCCAATACATAGCTATGCTGTTAGCAAGAAGAGAGTCAACGCCTTTTGAAGTCAAGTCTAGTGTGCGCTACGTGTATCTAGTTTAACGTGAACAATAATAATGAACTATTGTAATCCACCATTGAAGTAGTAGTATGATTAAATAGTGATTTTATGATATGATTAAATAGTAATAATGAGCTGTATGTATAATGGTTTGGACAATTTTATTGATTGGAATGCCAAGACAGGAATAATTGCTTTTCAATATTGTCCCAATGTCTAATATAGAAGTGATCCCATTTCTTTTACCACTTGTAGCCCTCTTTAACACATCATGAGAGCCCTAATAGTCCAATGTTCCCCCTTCTTTAGAAATATACCCACAGAACTTCTTTTTTTAAATTTTTTTTTATGTTTTTAATGCATTTATAGGTTAAAAAAAAAACTATATGCATACCACTCTACAGTTTCTTTTCATAAAGTAAAAAATGTATTGGATGATGGTTTGTCTTCGGGCAGCTTCTGGTAGTGTGCAAATACATTGAGTTATGCTAATTCCAGATCAACCCTTACGGTATTTGTCTTTTGAAATGATGCTGAAAAGATGAACATCAAAAACATACATAAAACAGAGGGAACCACAACTACAAAAGAACCAACTTAAAATACTGAATTAAGTATCTACACCTCTGCTACTTTTTCTATTCCTGCTCAAATGCTCTAATACAAAAGGACTGCATAAAGGAGATAGGGGGGAAAGAGCAGTCATCATATAGATATATCATACAGATATTTGTTTAAAGAACAAAACGTGTTCAAGATTAAGTGGATAACAAATGCTGATTTAGCAACTTTATTCTCAATCATGTCCGATCAAGAAGACCATGTCTTAATACTTAAATCTTAAGAAATTGAGAGCAAGAGAAAAGAAAATAACAAGAAGCAGAAGCCTAATTAATTGGTGTTTTCTTTTTCTAGTAATTTAGTCTTAAGAGTCATCTGCAAGCACTCAAATTCCAAGCCGCTCAACGCGGCGACAGCCCTACTGCCTGGCGCATGCGACCCTCGCAGTCCCCCAAGCATGGGAAAGGCTAGGTAGTGGCGCACGAGGCCTTCCCAGCCCCCTACTTCCTACCAACCCTGAACATGGGAAAGGCTAGGCTGAAGCGTGTGAGGCTCTCGCAGCCCCCAGCGTGGGAGAGGCTAGGCAATGTCTACTTTCTGACATCTTGTTGCTAGCATCTTTAACAACTCTTTCATCTGATTGATTTGTACCAGACTTCCACAATTGCAAAGTTTGATTGGAGGTCATAATTGCCGTGCCCCTTATTTTCCACAAATTGAGATTTTACAAGGGTTGGTGAATCTGACAATAAATGGACAAGACTTACCATTTAGTAAACATCAAAGCATCACATAGCATAGAAAAAGGACCATCAACACCCAAATTGTAAATAAGTGATGAACGGGTGTTTTAATAATGAAGAACCAAAAAATCATATTACCGCTGATGTAAATCATATTACCGCTGTTTTAATAATGAAGAAAAAAAGAAAGAAAAGTTGCAAGAAAAGGAAGATAAGATGACCTCCAGCTAACAAGTTTTAATTTCAATAATTTCATTCCTCGTTCTGAATAGCTTTTATATATATATATATATATATATATATATATTGCAATCAACACACATAAAACAAAAATACTTACCACTCTCATCCTTCGTTTCAACTTCCTCAAATATTACCCAGCACGGCCCATCCATCTTCAATGGCCTAACCCTCTCGTTCTCCTTTAAGCCCAATCCTTCCATACCCTTCTCCAACAACCTCACTGCACTCCTCGTGCTGAAACTGCTGGAGCCATCCTCCGGCTACTCCGTGTAGCTGGTGTCTTCGGCACATTGTGCTTCTCTTGTTTCTCAACAATTTCCATCGTTGTACTCTCCATTTTCTGTGAGCAGAGTGCGTGTCACGAAGAGGCTTTCTTCGAGTCGAGGTTCTAACAGAAGTTTGAGGAACTTTCGGTGATCGACTATGTATCGAGCTCTGCCAAGTCTTTCCACCTGAAAAAATAAAATATTTTTTTTGGAGACAGAATTCCTACAGTTTCCTTTCAATTTATATAAACTAATAATAAGATTAAAGGGGTTATGGACTACAAGAAAACATGAGAATCCAACTGGGGACTGGGCTGATATAGAAAAAGCAATTTGTTTAATACCTAGTAGTATACCATAAGAAAATCAATTTTTGTTTGCAGGAGACAAATCCATAGCAATAAAATCAAGAAAATTTCAACGGATTTTATAGATTATCTCAAGAATGCTGCTCGTTCATAGATAGAAAATTGGATCCGGAGAAACAAATCTAATTTCATTGAATACAGGCAAGAATATTAAATGGTTGGTTAATCATTTCAAAGAAAAGATTATATTTCGTTTGTACCTTGTCAAGAACCGGAGGGCATCGGCCATGGCGATATTGGTCATGTTAGCAGGGATCTTGTTCTTCTTGCAGGGATCTTGGAGCACTTTCCTCGAAAGACTGGAAGGCCATCTTTGAACTGAAAATGGGAACGAAAAAAAAAAAAGGGTTTTGCTCACCTTTGGTGCCAGTGAAGTTTTTGTGGCTGCTGTCGTGAGAGAAGTTTTGTGGAAATCCATCTATTAACAAGATGTTTTTGCTTTTCTTTGACTGCGAGCAGGTGGTGGTGCAGTTTCCGTGG
Organism: Salix dunnii; assembly: GCA_015731905.1. Taxonomy (NCBI): domain Eukaryota; kingdom Viridiplantae; phylum Streptophyta; class Magnoliopsida; order Malpighiales; family Salicaceae; genus Salix; species Salix dunnii. Next base: position 9,940,551 of record CM027662.1, on the reverse strand, counting down.
CTGCTGTCGCGAGAGAAGTTGTGTGGCTATATATATATAGTCGTGTTGAGGGGCTCGGGTGACAAAACCCTAGAGCATATGACCATTGGAGCATATATACGAGCAGGTGGTGGTGCAGTTTCCGTGGCTGCTGTCGCGAGAGAAGTTGTGTGGCTATATATATATAGTCGTGTTGAGGGGCTCGGGTGACAAAACCCTAGAGCATATGACCATTGGAGCATATATACGAGCAGGTGGTGGTGCAGTTTCCGTGGCTGCTGTCGCGAGAGAAGTTGTGTGGCTATATATATATAGTCGTGTTGAGGGGCTCGGGTGACAAAACCCTAGAGCCTATGACCATTGGAGCATATATTTGATATTTAAATTGTCTTTTCTTTTTTTAATATAATCTACAGAAATTTCAAATTATACTAAAAAATCAATTATAATAAAACACGCTGGCATACCATATCAAGATTCTGTTTAGTTACTCTAATTTTCTTTTTCTTACTGTAAGAATAATGAACAATCCATATCAAGATTCTGTTTAGTTACTCTAATTTTCTTTTTCTTACTCTAAAAATAATGAACTATATAAAACTTTTCAGCTATAATATTTACTATTTTTTATGGTAATAAACTTCATTTGAATGAGACAAAACTAGGAATTAATTTTTAAAATCCATAATAACACATATTTTTTAAAAAAAAGTCAAGAAGCATTAACATTTCTTGACATGTTACAAAATTTTGTTTTGTCTACAGCGAAGTGCAAGGTAAGTGACTCATATATTTTTTATTTGTAAATAATTTGACCAAATTTTTTTCACCTATTTTGTCTATGTGTACCTTCATAAATTTTTTATTCTTGTAATATTAGATCTGAAATATCATACTTAAAAAAGCAACAGAAGTAATTTTTTCACAAAACAATATCGATTAAGGAATTATCTTGATTATTATTCTTATTATTATTATCATCATTATTGTTAAATTTTCACAATTATTATAGCTGTTATTGTAACAATTATTGTTAATAATTAATATTCTAATCATTACTTTTTCAATGATAATTAGTATTTTTAATTTTAAGTTTGGTCTAAAACATAATTTTATTAACATTTTAGTTTTTGATTTTCAGTAAGAAAATCTCTAAAAATAATGAAGCATATAGAAAGTTGATAAATAAAACTTTTTCAACTATAATATTTTTTATTTTTTATTCCAATAAGCTTCATTTCGATGAGACAAAACTTGGAATTAATTTTTAAAATCCACAATAACTCATTTTTCTTTTATATTTATCCTCACATGCTCTTTTCAATTGCAATTCTAAAAAAATGGAAAAGACGTATGATTCTAGGCCCTATTAGACATCGCGTTTTAAAAATGCTTTTGAAAAAAATTGAAACTTTTTATTTTTATTTTAAATTTAAAAAATTTGATATTTTTAGATCATTTTTATGTGGTGGTGTCAAAAAAAAATCCAAAATCAACATCAACCGCACTTCCAAACAGACATTAGTGTTACAAATATGGGTCTATGCGTTTTAATTAAGATCATGCAAGTGAGTCTATTTTATCAGCGTATTGTCTATTTTTCTTTTAGGAAATATCACATCAAATCTCTTATAGTTAAATTGTTTTTTTTCTTTGTATTTTGTGAAATTACATTTTATTTCTTGAACTTTAATATTTTTATAACACTTTACATCAATTTAAGAATAAAAAGTCAGTAAAAGTATTGGATTATTTATAGGTTTGCCATTATATTTAATTTCATCATTAAAAAGCCCATCAAATTGATAATTATTATTTTGTTATCATACTAAAATTATAAATTGGCTAGAAGTTAAAAAGAAAAACTAAATTTCAGGACTAGACCAAATAAAAATAAAACACCACTAAAAAATAAAATGACAAAAAATAAAAGCTTGAGACTGAAACAAATAAAAGTATTTATAAAAAATGTAGTGTATTTTTGTTAAAAAAAAATGAAAAGTAGTATATATGACCAATTTCAACTGAAAGATACAATTAAAACAAATGAAAACATAATATATAACTAATTATAATCGAAGGACAGAATTGAAACAAATAAAAACCTAGGGACCAAAACAAATAATGACACTTTTAAAGCTAATTGTAGTGTAATTTGTTAAAAAAATAAAAGAATAAGGACTTCAATGAAAAGTAGCATTTATGACCAATTTGATTTGGAGGAAAAATAAAATTAAATTAAAATCTGCATACCAAAAAATTTAAGGGACCAAAAACAAATAAAAAATCAAAAGAATAAGAAATGAAATGAAAACCAACATATATAATCAGTTTTAACTGAAGGACAAAATTGAAAACAATCAAAACTATCATTGAAGAAATTAGGAATAAAAACAAAATCAAAACCTCAAGGGATAAACTAAATAAATTACACATGTTGCTATCCTATTTTTGACCCACCGATTTTTATGTTTCGAAAAAAAAACACAATAAAATATAAAAATAAAAAAATCCAAAAATATCTTGGCACAATGGCAAAATTGAACAAATTGAGAGTTTAATGGTCAATTGAGGGTTAAGTCGGAAACCAAGGAACAAATTAAAAAAGGCACGCAAAGTTGATGATTGCTTTTGAATTTTGGCTAGAAAAAAACTCTATAAATAGAGTTGGCGAGAGCCAAAATAAGGACCAAAAAAAAAACTCATACACCCTGTCATAACCCAATTTCTGGTTTATTCAAAAAAAAATTAATGTGGAAATTTTGGACATTTTCAAAAGCCCGGTCATACCTCTTTTTTGCCTAGAAATGAAGGAAAATGCAAATTCATGGCTAAAATAATTTATTATTGGATAAATCTGTATAAAATTAAGTTGAAAGACATAATTATATTTTTATGGGCCAATTAGATTTAAATGTTGGCCAATTTAAAGTATAATTATATTTCAGAATTAATTGAGAGCCCAATCGAAGGATTTAATTAAGCGCAAGGGCTTAATTATACTTTAAATGGGTCAAATTAATTTTATTAAGGGCTTAATTGGTTAGAAATTAAGTTTAGAAGCCTAATTTGAGTTAAATTGAGAAGATCATAATTTTCAGCGACAAAACTTTTAGGGTGAAATCGAAAGTATATTTTTTTATCCTGGTTTATCCCATTGAAAATATATTTTTTTATCAAAAATTATTTATTTAAAATTTGCAAAAAAAAAAAAAACTAACCAGGTCATCACTGGTAGCCATCTTACACCATGCCTGCCACGACTCTCACCATAACTCAACCATGCGCTGCACAAGACCCCATTCCTAGACATGAAATCCATACTTGCACCTTACCTCATTCTCCTATAAATAGGCAGGAGAAAACAAAGCAAATGGGGGGGGGGCTGAAAACTGGAAAAAGCAAGGGTGAGAAAATTTTGAAACAAGGATTGAACGATAAAAAACTAGGGATACTTTGATAGAGGATGAAATAAAACTAGGGGAGAAAATTTTGATAGCGAGGAGGTGATGAACATAGACACACGACACATGAGAGCATTCTAGCAAACCTATGGCTAAAGCTCCATCACCGGCGATGGCTCCCTCCTCTCTCTTCCCCGCTGCAACCTCTCTTTCTCTCTCCCTAATGGCTTATCTCTCTCTAAAAGCATACATGAAGCAGCCGCCACCCTCTCCTCTAACAGCAACAAGCCACCCTCCAATACCACCATCTCCCCACCAACAGCTCCTCCACCCCATTAGTCACCCAAGGTGGCCTGCGGCGAGATAGCATCGAAGCAGCAGTTGTAGAGGCTACCCCGACCAACAAGCTTCCAGCCCTCATTCTGTCCACCATAAACCTCCGTTTATGACGCCACGATGACAGGAAGAACCACCTCCACGTCCTTTACAAGGCGGCATCAACAGGTAACCCTCTTGTCGAAGTTGACTAGTTATTGTTCATGAACGTGAACAATGATAATTTTGCACTGTTCACATTCTTCTTCCTTTTTTATTTTTATTTTGAATTCTAGGCTGGGCTGACCCGACCCAGCCCAGTTAGATGGGCTCAAAATGATGGGCCTCTCGGCCCATCAGGGCTTGACAGTCCATCCTACAATTTTTTTCCCTTTAAAAAAAAAGGAAAACAATATATAAAAAACATAAAAATTGCATTTCAAAAAGAAAAGGAAAAAACAAAAATGTGTTGTTTACACATATGACCGAATTCCATGGTTTTTCCATGTATATTTTTCATAAAAAAATATGTTGCATCATTCTAATATTTTAAAACAAAAATTGGATATCATAACCAGTTTATGATTATCTGTTGGAATTTGGTCAAAATATTAAAAAAATAACAATTATTTGTTTTAACTATCGGAGTGTAAAACTACATTGTAAAGTACACTCATGGATAAAAAAGGGTTTTTTACTACGGTGTAAAATTACATTGCAAAGTAAATTCATAGATATAAAAAAAAATTATTTTATTGTGGTGTAAAATTACATTGTAAAGCATACCCGCGGACAATTTTTTTTTTTTGGAAATACAGTTAAACTTAGGAAAAACAATCAAACAATAATGAAACTTGCCTTAGGTAGACTACACTGGGGGTGATGCATCTTTCCCATGCACAATAAGTCCCCTTACCCAAGATCTCGTAGACTTTAATACTAGGTGGTGACTCCTTATAATTATAGTCGTAATTTTACAACTATAAAACACACCTTTATTTTCATGATACACCGCTGTCTCCCAACCCCGAAGGATAGAGGGGCACGAAGCATGAAAAAATCATCGTTGCGAAACACCTAAAAAAACCCCAAAAAACCTAACCCTAATTTTGCTCTCCATTCGCGCGCCCCAACTCTTGGTAGATGCAAACCTCCTCCCACAATCTCCCTTCTTCCCCATTCTCCCTCCCCTTTTACTCTCTCCTCCAGCCAACCCTTTCCCATGGTCTCCTTCTTCTTTCAGCCCCTTTCTTCGACGACTCATGATCTCCCTTCCCCTCAATCTCCTCTCCTCCTTCAGACAACCCTTTCGCTATTAGCCCCACACACACTAGCCTTCCCCCCATGCCAGCCCTGTCCTTTCCATAGCCTCACCACACCAGCCACAACCCGGCCAACCAAGCCACGCATAGCAGCCCCACAATCTCCACACTTTCCCCTCCATCTCCTCTCCGTCGGCCTTTCCCTTGTTTCCCTCTCCTTCTCTGGCCAGACACCCCATCTCCCTTCTCCTTCTCTGACTAGCAGCCCCACGATCTCCCTTCCTCTTCCTCTCCAAGCCACCCATGGCAGCCCCTATCCATGACAAAATCTTAGTCCCAAATCGAGTCCCACAGCTACCCTCCATGGTGGCTCACTCCCTCTCGGCCAAGCTTCATCTCTCTTGCTCCAGCCCCCCAAGCTCGGTAGTCTAGCTGTCATTTGAAGGAGAAAACCCCCAAAAAACCCAGATCCAAAGGAGACGAGAAGAGCAGATCTGGAAAAATTTGAATTTGATTCTTGGCTTTTGTTATGTAGTGTATTTGTTGATCTTGTAGGTCACTGTTGAATGCCCTCACTAGAAAGAAAAAGCCGAGAAGAATAGATCTACAGAAAAATGAAACCAATGCTTGTGGGATTTGATTTTGACATGATTTGTGTGTTGTTTGTGTTTTCTGTTTGCTTATTTGTTTCAAGTCACCATTGAAGCCCACCGCCGGTGGGAGAAAGGAAAGAAGTAGATATGTTGCCCCCTTTCCTACTGTTCATCAATGGCAGTGCATGTTTCCTACTATTCAATAGTGGCGACGCGTGAGGAGATGCACCCCCAGTGCCTTGCACTGCCTCATCTGTTCTTGGTTCAAGAAACTGTTCTCGAAGTCTAGTATTTTTGCAATCTTTGGTGTTTATGTATTTATTTGAATTTTTATTATTGTTTAATTATTATTTGTAAATGTAATGAAAAAGAAATGAAAAACAGAATGTTAGTGTATTGTTGTATTTTATTTGTAGAGATGTAATGAAAAAGAAATGAAAGAAAGAATGTGTGTGTCTGTGATGTGTTGTGTTTTATTTATGTTGTTTTGTTAAGGAAAAAAGGAATATAAAGTGAAATAAAAAAAATGTTTTTTATTTGTATATGGCCAAAACATTATTCAAAAAATTACTTGTAGATTTAATAATAGGTTTGTTAAATCTTGAGAATTGGCTCAATATTAAAACAAATCGCAAAATTAAAGAGTTAATGATTAAATTCAGATAGTAAATGTTGGACCTACAAGTAGGCTAACATTTAGATATCTAGAAACGATCAAAAAACTTCTCAGGATTATTCTGAGCGGTGACCGATGTTCTTGAATCGGCCAACATTGAAAGAAATCGTGAATTAAATTCATGAGAGTAATGGTTAAATTTAGATAGTAAATGTCATACCTATAACTAGGCTAACATTTACATATCTAGAAACAATAAAAAAACTTCTCAAGAATATTCTGAGCAGTGACTGATTTTCTTGAATCGGCCAGCATTGAAAGAAATCGTGAAATTAATTCATGAGAGTTAATGATTAAATTCAGATAGTAAATGTCGTACCTACAAGTATGCTACACATTTACATATCTAGAAAAAATAAAAAAATTTATCAGGATTATTCTGAGTGGTGACCAATTCTTTTAAATCGATAAACTGTGAAATTAGTTCATGAGAATTAATGGTTAATTTCAGGTAGTAAATGTCGAACCTACAAGTAGGCTAGCATTTAAAAATCTAGAAATAACCAATAAAATTGCCAAGATTATTGTGGGCGATGACCGATTCTTTTTAATCAGAACATTTCTTATGAGGCATAAAAATCGCAGAAAACTCATCAGCCATAGATGATCCTTTTAAGACATCTACATGGATTTGTTTCTTGATATTTTATTTGGGTTCATGAACTCATAATAAAATCTCAAAATCTAGATTTATTCAAATGAATAAATATGACCTGTCAAAACATTCAAAATCACATCTAGATACGCAATACAGCTTACCTCAGGTAAAGTGTACTAGGGGTGATAATACCTTTCCTTTACGAAACCAGTCCCTACCTTTGAATCTCTAACCAGACTAGTGCAACTGGGTTTTCCTAGCGACCTTCAACAGTTAGGTGGTGACTCCTCAACTCCATTGTAAGACACAAAAACCCTCCGAGGATGCTGCGTGGCGATGTGCGACAACACACATGAAGAACTTAGATGTAATTGGTAGAGGCAGGAGATAGAAAAGGGAGAAAAAACCAAAAACCACTCACCAATGATTCCCTGAACACCAGACACTGACACGAGCCACACTAGGTGGCATAGGACATGAAAGTGCACTAGGTGACATGGTAGACGGGCAATTTCCCCCCTTGATTCAGTGCACACTCCTTGCTATACTCTTCTTTTTTGTCTTTTTCAGGGGTTAGTTTAGTAAATATACTATGCAAAAAAGTGCAAAACCAAAGACACCCCCATGGATCAAAGCATGTATCTCAACTATTTATTACTCAGTCAGCTTGAATGTAGTCTATGTCCAACCATTTCTTCAACACTACTAGAAGCATCCGCCAAGGAGACCTATATCACCTTACATGTTTCTCCTCATGATATAAGGATTCACATGCATTAATTCTAAACTAAGCTACTCAATACCCCACCTTGAAGTTCCACTAGAGATGTAGGAAAATGCCATAACCAATATTTGTTATGTCAATGACCTCATAATGTTCTTCCATGCAGACTTATCCTCCGTTGACATTCTTAAAACCTTCTTAGATAAATTCATAAGACGTTTAGACCTCTTGATCAACCATGATAAAAGTTCATTATACCTTCTAGGAAATACAATGGAGCTCCAAGAGGACATCAAACAGCATCTAGGCTTCCAACTTTGCTAGTTACCAATCAACTATCTAGGGGTGCCCTTACTTTCCTTAGGACTTGCTCACGTTGATTGTATCTTACTAGTCAATCAAATAACCTCGTGAATTAAGCTCTTGACCTCAACATCCTTGATATACACAAGAAGGCTCCAACTTATCAAATTAATTTTGTTTTCAATTCAAGTTTACTAGTCTATCAAGTACATCCTCTTTAGCTCAACTATCCTAGAGCTAAAGAGTAATCTAGATGCCTTCTTATCTCCCTTTCCACCATTGAAACTAATTAGTTTAGCAATCGATTGCCACCCTCTACAAGAAAGATGCTTTGGCATAAAAAATATCAAGATGTGGATCAAGGAAACAATTGCCAAGCATATGTAGACCCTTTTAATCAATAAGAGATGCATATGGGCAGAGTGAATACACGCAAAAAAAACTTATAGGGTATCTTTTCTAGAAGATTCCAATTCTCTCCAATATATCATGGTCCTATCGAAAGCTCCTTCAATTCAAAGATTGGTGCAAAGGACTAATCAAGGTATGCATCAGTAATGGGGCAACCATCTACTTGTGGTATGATTACCGGTTTCCTAATTGTTAACATTTTATTGAGCCGCTACCTCTAAGAACCTTATCCTATATATGAAACTCTAAAGTCTCATAGATCATCAAAGGGAGGCATAAAACGTCCTTGAATGAAGCTCAAAACTTCAACCGTTTTAGTAATCAATCAATTTTATCCCCATATCAAGGATTATGGTTAGTACTCCTTATGCGTCTTCACAATAAACTTTGTATAGAATATAATATGAGAGTCTAGACCAATAACCACCACCTACCAATCCTTCATAAATACATGCATGCTAAATCTCATGAACACCTCTTCTTCTCATGCCATCATGGTATGGAAGGCAATTAATACAAGAGCTTGGCCAGATCATACATGGCAGAAGTTACTATAATAGGTAGCATTCACTTACCAACAATAAAAAGACATGAGACACATGATCACTCAACCATAATTTATCAATAACAATCACCGCTAGAATCCCTCTTCAACAATATATATGGCATCTTCCAATTGATCAAGAACACCATAGCCAGTGTGCAACACAACTACATCATCTCTCTATAACATTTGGGGCATTCTGTGGACTTAAAAATTACTAAACCAAGAGCAACCACCTTTGACTATTTCTTATAGTGATGTATCTTTATTGTTAGAAACAGGGCATGGGATTTAAGTTTCTATTAGTTTTTTTTTTTCATTTCTGGGTTATTCCCCCAAATATACCCAAAATAAAACAAAAATAAAAGAAAATACAAAGAAAGTGGCTAGCGTCAATATAAAAACTAAGGTGAAAATTTTAAGTGTCTTCCAGAGCCCGACCATACAGCTTTTGTGCTAAAAAATATAGATTCAAGGCTAACATAATTTATTATTGCAGTAAAATTAAACCAAAAAGAATAATTATATTTTTTTATAGGCTAATTTGATTTAGGCATGGGTCAATTTAGAGTATTGTCGTGACGATGATTTTTTCACGCTACGCTCCCCACCATCCCCTACTTGTGGAGACAACAACACATGGTGAAAAAGTGGTTATTTTATAGTCATAAAACCACAACTATAATTATTAGGAGTCACCACCTAGTATTAAGATCACGAGGAACCTATTGATCTACAAGAGTTTTGGGGAAGGGGACTTGTTTTGCAAGGGGAAGACGCGTCACCACTAGTGCACCCTACCTAAGGCAAGTTGCATTGTTGTTTGATTGCTTTTCTTAAGTTTAATTTTTTTACATTGCATTTAAAAAAAAATGTTCACAAGTGTACTTTACACTGTAATTTTACACTACAATAAAAAACTTTTTCTTATGTACAGGTGTACCTTATGATGTAATTTTACACCTAAAACAAAAATAATTTTAATATTTTTTGATATTTTAGCCAAATTCCAACGGATAATCATAAATTGGTTACAATATCCAATTTTCATTTCAAAATATGAGAAAGATGCCGCATATATTTTTTTTATGAAAGATATGCTTGGAAAACCTTGGAATATGGTTGTATGCACAAAAACAATACTTTTTTTAAATGTGATTTTTAAAAAAAATAAAAAATAAAAAAATTCAGGTCGGGCCTAGCTCAACTAAATGGGCCACCAAGATGGGCCAAAGGCCCAACTTTGCTGGGCTTGGTCTGGGCCAAGAGTAGCCCAGCCACCCAAACATAGCGCAATATATATTCATGCATGTGAATAGTAAAATATGGTCGGCTGACCACCATGAGAGGCTTACCTGCCACTGTCGTTGGGTAGAGGAGGCTGAGGTGGTTGTCCTTGTTATAGTGGCATCGAAATTGGAAGCATGTGGTGGCCAGGAGAACCTTCAAAAGTGGCGGGTTTGTTGCTATCTTCATTGTTGCCTCTGCTCCTACATCGTTCGCCATGAAGAAGATGAGCTGGGCTGACGGGGTGGTGGTCTGCCGTGGTTGTGGCTGTAGGAGATGGACCTGAGTTTAGGTGATGACTCCAAAGTTTTATAGTCGTGACTTTAGAACTATCAAACCTCTTCTTTTCATCGTGTGTCGTCTCCCCTACAGGGATGGTAGAGCGCGAAGTGTGAAAAAAACATCGTAGTGACATGTAATACCAGTTCACTTTTGTATGTTTTTTCTTCCATTTATGTTTGTATTTTGTTTGCGAGTTTCAACTCAATCATGTAATTATTTTTTTTTATTAATCCATCAACCTCTTTTATAAAAAAAAAACATGTAGTTGATTGGGTTCTCACAACCATTACTTTTCCAAGTTCTTTTTCCATGTCTTTTTTGTGCATTCTCTCTTCTCTTATAATGCCGCTCTAGCAATAGTGCAAGCCACCATGGTTCCTACCTGACCACTACTCTTAAATCAAATCTATGGAATATATATTTTTTAATAGAATTTTTTTTTACTTTGAATAATCAAAATTATGGTTTAAGTTTAGAAATTGGGTATTTTCATAACTAGAAGTAAAAATGTTGATCAAACAACTTCTTTGGCTAATAATTTGCACAAGGATGTTATAATATTTGACAAACCTACATGGACAAGAAAAGAATGAACCTCCATCAGCAAGACGGGTAACACAATGATTAAATAACATCTATTTTATTTTTATCAATCTTTAAACCACGCAAAGGCATAACATGCGTAAAGACTATTCGTTGATCTACAATAAAAAACACTTTTCATCATTTAAGATAAGGTTGGTTTCAATGTGTTTTTTCAAGACTAAAGATAAATATTCTAAATACTTATCAAAAGAATCACTATACACCGTGAAACCATTCAAGAAAACCATAATTATTTTGTTAACATAGGCAGCAAAATTATTCACCATGCATATTAGAAATTTACATATACATTACATTGACTAAAAGAAATTTTCATATATGCATATATACCAAATAAACATGTAAAGGTAATCTTGTCTTAATCTTCAAGATTAACAACAAATTGATTATATCCACTATATCAATAATAAATAAAAAATATTACTCAATAGGTGCTCAAGCTTTTGGTCTATGAATGATAATGGGAAATCATCTTTATATGTAGAAAGATTAAACTTTCTATAATAAATATATATTCTTCAACCACTTGAAATGCAAGTGGGAATGGGTCATCATTTATGTTCTTTACCATCATGATTCTGGTCATTTTGGGCACCACATGGATTGTATCCACTTACTACTAGTGATAAGATAAATGACTCTTGTATCCAATAGTTTCAAAGTTTCAACTTTCACCACATCTATTATAGCATTTCTCTTGTTAGTTTTGTTTTTTTCTCTAATAGTATATGATGCACACACATTGAGCAACTAATACCCTTGATGTTAACAGAAGTCTAGCCAATGATTCTCTTGTGATATAACAACAATTTTACAAGCTTTTCCTCTTGAGCACTTGTCAAACCTTTTATTATGATAATTGTCATAACCCAATTTTTTAGGTTATTCCTCAAAATTTATCCCAAACATAACCAAAATAAAATAAAAGGTGCTGGTGTTGGTAGATAAATCAATGTGGAAATTTTGAAAGTTTTCAAAAGCCCTATCGTACCTCTTTTATACCCAAAAATGCAAATTCAAGGTAAGAATTAAGATGAAAATCAAAATCATATTTTTTTATAAGCCAATTTGATTTAATCATGGGTCAATTTTAAGTACTATTATGTTTAGAAATCAATTTAAGGTCCAATTGAAGTATTTAATTAAGTGCAAGGACTTAATTAATCTTTAAATTGGCCAACTTAATTTTATTAAGGGTTTAATTGATGAAAAATCAAAATTACATTGTAAAGTACACTTGTAAAAAAAAAAGGTTTTTGAAACTGTAGTGTAAAAAATTTTAAACTTAGAAAAACAAACAAACAAGAATTCACCTTACCACTTGGGGTGATGCCTCTTTCCCTTGCACAACAAGTGTCCTTACGTACACTTTCATAGGCCAATAGGTTTCCTAATGACTCTAATATAGGTCACGACTCCGGTTAATTATAGTCGTCTTGCATTATTAGGTACATATCCAAAACATGGCCTTGTTACAAGCATATGTTATAACCCTTCATTTGATGTACATTTCCATAAGCCAAACAAGACACAAGATAAGTAAGGTCATCAACTTCATTCTCAAGGTTAACAATACTTACCTAGTTTACTTATTTGTCGGGGAAGTCTCTATGCATGCCAATTTATTTTGAGTTGCCTTTCATATTTGAGATCAATTGGTGTGCAACCTTGGGTGTTTTATCTAAAAACATTGGAATATAGTTGAATTTAACCTTTAGAGGGTGAGGCTATTATGTTACTAGTCTTTCTCATAATATTTTTCCTTCATGAAACTAAATATCAAATTGTAATTCCATTAAAAAATTCATTTTGAACAAGCAATAATAACCCCTTTTTAGTTTTTTTAATTGAAATAATAAAAATGACATCATAAGAATCACTTTCCCAATAGTGGTATGGTACCAAAATTTATTGTGATGTTGCGATCAAACTAATTAATTATCCTAGCCTAAACAAATAAGATAGTATAAAATAAGCAAAAGATCAATCCTACAAGAAAGATTTAGTTCAAGTTAAATGATTCAAAGTTAGGGGTTTTGAGGTTATCTAAGTTATGCTATGGTAAACAAAATAAAGTAATCTAACTAAACTAAATAAATTGAAAATTATTAAGAAAAAAACCTTGATCTTAAGTAAACGTTCATTTATGAAAGAAAAAGAAAGATCATTAAAATGATACGTCAATTTATATTTTGGATATTTATCTTTCTTTAGCATTAGTTAGTTCAATGATTCAAAGTTTAACTAACTCTAACCATTAAACAAATATAATGTTTTCACTAGTAATTTGATTAAATAATAGCCTTAAGAACTAGATAGGTTGATAAATTTAGACAACATAATTGTCTGTAATTTATGTTTGATTTAACTGAATGTTTTTCATAAGATTAGCAATATAGATCCACCATAATCATTAAACTTATTGCTTCATAAGTTAAATATCACAACTATGGTCTTGATAGAAAACTTAGCAATAGGTTGGTTAGAATGATAACTTAAAGTCCACTTGAACAGTAAAATTAATCCATTAAAGGAAATAAGCACAAAAAATCATTCATACTTGTCATATAAATTGAAAAGAAAAGATTAAATAGATCTCATAGTTTTTGAAATATCAAAGCATCATTATCCTTTAAGCAAAGAAAAATAATTTATCCTTGCATAACTATAAATAACTAAGAAAAAGAAAGAATGAAAACACCATTTTAGGTATAGGAGAAAAGGGTAAAAGGTTTTTTTTTTTGTAGCTCCCTCCCTTTATCCTCCCACTTTCTCTTTTGATTTAATAGGAAATCCTAATTTCCCTGTCCATCCATTGTATTTTTATCCTTTCAAATAATAAATATATAAAATTTCTTTCAAAAGTAAACAATTTATAATTAAACAATACAATAACTACTTTCATATAAAGAAGTAAAAATAATCTTTTATAAAATCTTCAAGCTTGGACTTTGGACTTAATGAAGTTAATCTTACAAAGAAAAAACCTCTTCCAAGTGAAGAAATAATATCCATACCGGTTTGGATGCTTGGAAAATAATTGGACTTGTTTCTTTATATAATATATCTGCTAGCAAAAATTATAGGTTGACTCAGAAAACTCATATCTACCTCATGTAAGCTCTTTATCTATTGCAATTTTACAGTTTGATAGTACCTTAAGTTAGGAATGTAAAGAATTGAGTTTGCATCAGATGGATTTCTCTAACTCAATATATTCAAGTCTGAATGGGCAAATGCAAAATTAACATAATACAAGACTTATTTTTTAAGGTTGTGATTTGTATGATTTTATTTTTATTTTTCTTTCCATATATATATAAAGGCATGGATGTAAGTGTTATATTCCACTAAAATTACTTCATTTTGACCTTTACAACTCAAGTTATGCATAAAACATCAATTGAAGGTCAAATATGCCAATATTCAACATGAGTTGGAACATAGTCTGAATATTATCTCCAAATCACTCCTTTTTTAATCTTCCATACGAGTTTCTTTAAAACATAAAAAAAGAATACGAAGACATTTTATATGTAAACATGGGCAAAATACTGGGTATATATAGGTAAAACTATCAAATAATATTGTTGTATCACAAAGTTAATAGCTTTACCTTTGGTAGCTTTAGTTTTTGTGATTCATTTTACCCTTATACTTTTATTCCACATTGCTTACCTCAACATCTTTTCTCCTGTCAGTAAACCCCTTCTTCTCAGTAGGTTTTGATATGCTATAAGCTCTTATCCCTTGTTATACTCTTTCAACAATACCAACATCATACAAATATTGGGTGGAGCTACCCATTATGTACTTATAATGTACGTATTTGAGAGTATTGGTGAATTGATTCATTGTATCCTTCTTTAACAATGGTCACTATACATTCATTTCCTTGTTTTTTGACTTATAAACGCACCTTCCTAATAGTTTCCTTATTATTTTTCTCCATCAGCATCAAGTTCATCTTGTCCAAAGCAATGCCAATATTGAACTTGTATCGTTTTAAGAAGGCAACATTAAGATCACTCCATTTCTTAACCCTTATATTATATAAAGTCATATACCAATATATATTTAAAGACATAAGCCCTAAACACATAAGTGTTGGATTGTGTGTCAATGAGAGGACCTATCACTTTGGCATCAAATAAATTTCATTTCAATCACGATGATTAATTGAGTCTTGAAGTTTGCATGTAAATAAATTCATGAATTACTCTTTATCCTATTTTATTGTACTCTTGTTTATAATGCATATATTTTTGTACATTGATTCGAGATTATTTTCAATTTGATTTTATCTATCCTTTCTCGAGGACGAGTAAGAGTTAAGTGTGAGGGTATTTGATGCAACCATATTATTCAATAGTTTCACTCACATTTAACTAGTATTTTTCTTATGTTTTATATATAAAATACTTTGATACTGGTTTCTTATGTTTTGAATGCACTTTTGGATGAAATGTGCAAAACAAAGTAAATTGGTGGGAATTGTCAAAGTTGATTGTCAATCAATGTTTTGTGTAGAGCGTGAGCTCTGGAGGTTAAAAAAAAGTGATTCTAGTGACATTAAAAATATAACATCCATACCTTTATGGAAAGTCAAGAGAAGAAAATAACATAAGAAAGAGAATGGAAATCACAACCTTAAAAGTCAAATCTTGCATTCTGCCAATGTTGACCTTTAAGCATTTTGACTCGAATATCTTAAGCTACAAAAGTCTAATTGATGAAAACTCATTTTTTTTGGATTTCTGACTCTAAGGCTTATCAAATCTCAACATTTTTATCCCAAAAATATGTCATATGATGGAGATATGATTATTAAAAGATGAGAACTAAATTCTGCCACCAAACAGGTTTCATGAAGAAACATGTCTGAAATCTTATACTTTGAGGAATATCATAATATGAATTATATGAAGGTACTTCAGTCATCAAAAAAAGATTCATCACCTTAGGTGATTTAGAAAAAAATGATAGGATATAAAGATGCATGCTAAAGCTTATGAATAAATTAAACCATTCATAGCACCCAGAAAAAAAATCAAAAATACATAGAATAAACAAACAAATTACCAAGCCTAGTCCAAGGGTCCCCAGCGGAGTTGCCATCCTGTCGCACCCTACACAGGAGCGTTGCGTCGCAGCGACCCTCCTTGTGCACGGGTAATTCATGTCAGGTTTTTTTCAAAACAAGATTCATCATCCTAGGTGATTTAGATAAAAATGTTTGATATGTTCTCAAATAGTAATGGTTCATATAGATTGTTGTGACGACAATTTTTTTCATGCTTCACGCCCCACCATCCCCGGATTGGGGAGACAACACCTAGTATTAAGGTTACTAGGAAACCTATTAATCTGGGAGAGTCTAGGTAAGAGGAGTCATTGTGCAAGGGGAAGATGCATCACCTCAGTTCACACTACCTAAGACAAGTTGCATTGTTGTTTGATTGTTTTTTTAAGTTTAATTTTTTTTACAATGCACTTTCATAAACCATTTTATCTATGGATGTACTTTACAATATAATTTTACATCGTAGTTAAAAATCTTTTTTTTTTATCTATGGATGTACTTTACAATTTAATTTTATGCCATAATAGATAAAACAAAATAATTATAATTTTTTTATATTTTGGCCAAATTCCAACAGATAATCATAAACCAGTTATAATATCCAATTTTTATTTTAAAATATGAGAATGCAACATATTTTTTTACAAAAATATGATGAGAAAAACCTTGGAATTCAACTAATGCACAAGAACAACACATTTTCTGTTTTTTCTAAAGAAATAATAAGCAATTTAAAAAAAAAAGGAAAGAAAAGAAAATTTTGGACTAGGCTTGGCCATGTTAATGGGCGGCCCATTTACTGGACTAGGTCTAGCCCAACAATCAAAGAAAAAAAGGAAAACTGATTCACATGAACAGTAATTCACTCAGTTCACAGCAGTGCAGTTCACGTGACCAGTAACAAGATGGTCGCCCGACAGTGACGAGAGACTTACCTGTTACTGTCGCCGGGTAGAGGAAGCCAGGATGGTTCTTCCTCAGTGCACTTGCGAGCCTTTGATTAGCATAGATAACATGTTTTTCAACCCTATTTTTTTCTTATGTGAGTGTGTTTTCTAGTTATCAACCAACTAAGATAGAGCGCTTTTCAGCCATTTCACTTTCCTGAATTTAGCTGAGCTTTCTTTCATAACCTATTTCTTGGTTATTCCCCAAAATTTACCTAAAAAACAAAAATAACAAAACTAAAATAAAAGGGACTAATATTGGTAGAAAAATTAAATTGAAAATTTTGGACATTTTTGATAGCATGATAGTAACTCTTTTATGCCCAAAAATGAAGAAAAATACATATTCAAGACTAAAGTAATTTATTATTGGATAAATCTACGTAAAAGTTAAGTCAAAAGGTATAATTATATTTTTATAAGCCAATTTGATTTAATCATTGGCCAATTTCAAGTATATTTATGTTTAGAAATTAATTTAGGATCCAATTGAAAGATTTAATTAAGTGCAAGGACTTCCACCTACTCCAAAACCATAGTCTCCTCTACGTGGTGACAATAACAGTTAAGTCTCTCATCAACAATGGTCGACCACACACACAATACATGAACAGTGCACTCATTCAAGGCCAGCAACTGGGCCGAAACATTGGGTTTGGTAGCCCACCGCGTGATAGGCTATGCTCAGAAGGGGCTAATGAACGTTGTACGTCAAAAACCCTACTGACTCTCTCACGCGAGCCTTGAATAGGAGAGGCAAAGCATAGAAGGGGCCATCCCTGTCACCCTGTGCACTGGGTCCTAGCAGTCCCGTGTGTCCTGGCAGGCCCCGAGTGGGCAGGCTAGGCATAGGAGGACCTAGCCTTGGCGCCCCCACGCGCAATGCCATTGTCCCATGTGCGTCGTGCCAGCTCCCATGCAAGAGAGGCTAGGTAGAGTTGCGCAGGGCCCTCACAAACACTAATAAGGGAAAGGCCAGGAGGGGCCAGCTCGCGTGACATGCTAACAACCCCGCGCGGGAGCTGGTTGCGTGAGGCGGCAACCTCGCTGACCCATATAGGAGGCCTGGACAGCACCCAGTGACTTGCTAGTCCAACCGCGCAAGAAAGGCTAGGTAGAGGTTGCACAGGACAGGCTTGGAGCAGTAGGGGCCTGTATGCGCGACACGGTGATAGCCTTGCTAACCTGCATGTGAGGACCACACAACCCCATGTGTCTTGAAAGCCTGCGTGGGAGAGGTCAAGCATAGGGGCCAACATGCGCGCTTAACGAGGGGTTGGCAGGTTACTAGGGCTTTTATGGCCTAAAGGGCAACCTGCATGCGAGGACCACACAACCCCATGTGTCAGCCCTCTGCGTACTGCCAGCTTCATAAGGTAATAATCCTATTATGTGGCCTGACATTGCACCACCAGCTTTAGTTGGGCAAGTAAACTGACCTTGAAGAGTGCAAGCTTTAAAGGGTAATAAGTTTGTTGTCTAGCCTAACATTGTGCCAAGGTAAAGGAATCGGTTAATGACTGCATCTTTTCAGTTTCATGTTTGCTTTTTGACATCTTGTTGCTATCATCTTCAACAACTCTTCCTGCATTACCATTTTTTTAGCTTCATCTGAATGATTTCTACCACGCTTTTCCACATTTGCAAAGTTGATTGAAGGTCATAATTGTCATGTCACTTATCATCCATATTTGCAAAGTTTGATTGGAGGTCATAATTGTCATACTGCTTATCTTCCTCAAATCAAGATACGATGAGGGTTGGTGAATCTGACAATAAATGAGTAAAATATTTAGTCCTGCAGGACTCTAACCATATAGTAAACATCAAATAAACACAAAATATAAAAAAAGACCATCAATATTAAAATTATGAATAAGTGAACAAGTGTTTTTTTATATTGAAGAAAAATAAAATCAGATTACCGTTGTTGTAAATCAGTTCCTAAGTCACTGGTAATGCCTTCTCTGATCTTTCAACTACAATAGGATTTCGGTTCTCTAAACTCTCGTTGTCACTACTATATGCATCCTATCCATTTAAGCCCTCCAATGCTGGATTGTAACTATCCATTTCATAGTCATTACTCTTTTCATCCTTTTCAAGTTCATTGTTTATTTCACTTGCATTATCCAATGAAAGAACTTCGGAATAAATATTTTTCTTAGAACCCATTTCCTGTTATGGGTTGTAATCTTTCCCATTAATACCTATTACTCAAGCTCTCTTCTTGAAGTTCACGCTTGATGTTCCTTTTCTCCCTCAGTAAATTATATTTGTCATACTATAAAACATGAATTCTCTCCTTACTTCATTCATAATTCCTTTCATAGTAGAATGGAGGTTCTCCCTTCTCATTTTAGCCACCTTCCCTCTTCTTGTCCTTGCCAACTTTGCCCAGGTAAGTTTGAGTCTTCAGTTTTACGAAGCACTAATATGAGCATCACTTCTATACTTGTTTTCTCAAACACGTTGACCTATCCGCAAAGCCATACTTCACCCGAAAGGGCTCAACTAGGGCAAAAGAGTAAAACTAAAAGAAATCCCATACTCTCAAATTTTTCAAGTACTACACTGTATCATCCCATTTGCTTACCTTGGAATCTAATTTAAACTGGTCTCACCACTAGACAACATAAGCTAGAACACGCCTTTGCCAAGCACATGCTCTCATCTCCAAACCATTGTTTCTCAAGTAATTCCATCCAGGATTGGAAAAATATCCTACTGGTGTGCAGGATCAAGGCCTCAATGACAAGCAAGCTGAGTTTCTAATGAAAAAACAGCTTGAAGGGGAACATCCGAAAGGCTTTGCAAATGTGAATGATGGGGCCAGACACGGATCAGAAACTTGACGCAAATAAAAAAATACAAATATGAATGATGGGGCTGGACACAGATCAAAGTAGCACTCTCAGATGACATGATTAGATTATTTTCTTCATTCCTTCTTTCTTTCAGAAGATACCTCTACTGACAACTTCTGTCCATGATCAACTATTCTTTTCTTCTTTCTTTCTTTTTGTAGAAACCTCTGCTGACAACTTCTGTCCATGATCAACTATTCAGATTGCATGATGAAAAATGCATGAGAAACTTCGAACGCCAGGTCCATGCCTGGGGCCTCCATAATTTTCATCAAAAGTTTAGTTCTGACTCTTTGTTTCTTATTTTTATTTGTTGAAAAATGCATTTCAATTTGTTTAGTTCTAATTCTGACCAGACCACCACAATGCAATGAACAACTTATATCTATATATATATTGCAATCAAACACGTAAAACAAAATATACTTACCACTCTCATCCTTTGTTTCAACATCCTTAATTTCCCAGCATCTGTGGAAGGTAAATTGTTCATAAGAGATCTCCTCTTCTTAATTGATTTGCAACAAGAAAATTAAGCAGCTCAAAAAGAAAAGGCGAAAGAAAAGTTGCAAGAAAAGGAAGATAAGATGACCTCCTGCTAACAAGTTTTAATTTCAATAATTTCATTCCTCGTTCTGGACAGCTTTTATATATATATATATATATTGCAATAAAACATATAAAATAAAAATACTTACCACTCTTATCCTTCGTTTCAACATCCTCAATTTCCCAGCACGGCCCATCCATCTTCAATGGCCTAACCCTCTCTTTCTCATTTAACCCAATCCTTCCATACCCTTCTCCAACAACCTCACTGCACTCCTTGTGCTGTACACCCTCTGAACAGATTTATGTTCGTTCTAAGCCTCTACTTTCCCCCGAACTGAAACTGCTGGAGCCATCCTCTGGCTACTTTGTGTTGCTGTGTCTTCCGCACATTGTTCTTCTCTTGTTGCTCAATAATTTCCATCAATTTACTCTCCATTTTCTGGCGAGCAGAAGCTGTTGAACCTCATTCGAGTTGAGGTTCTAGTACAAGTTTGAGGAGCTTTTGGTGATCCACTCATAGCTTTCTCCGAGGACTGCTGTATATCGTGCTCAGGCACATTGGTGAACTCCGCAAGTAGTCATTCCACCTGAAAAAATTATACTCAACTGAATGACTGGATATTTTCAATTTCATGTCTGCTCTCTGACAACTTATTGCTAGGATCTTCAACAACTCTTTCTCCATTACCATTTTCTTTAGCTTCATCTGATTGATTTCTACCAGACACTTCCACAATTGCAAAGTATGATTGGAGGTCATAATTATAATGCCGCTTATTTTCCACAAATTGAGATTTTATGAGGGTTGGTGAATCTGACAATAAATGAATAAAACATTTAGTCCTACAAGACTTACCATTGAGTAAACATCAAAGAATCACAAAACATAAAAAAAAGACCATCAACACCAAAATTATGAATACGAGATTAAAAGAAGATTGAAACTATTTAAATTGCAGAATTGTATTTATATTTCTCACATTTTGTATTCTGTACACAAAGTCATATATATAGCATTACAGTGATGACAGGTAACGTATCTATTCTAGCTGTCATTATTTGTGTATTTAATTTACATAAATTGCATTGCTTATTTCAGTTACTGTAACTTATGAATTGCA
The DNA here is from genome assembly GCA_015731905.1 of Salix dunnii. Taxonomy (NCBI): domain Eukaryota; kingdom Viridiplantae; phylum Streptophyta; class Magnoliopsida; order Malpighiales; family Salicaceae; genus Salix; species Salix dunnii. The sequence continues at coordinate 9,918,997 of CM027662.1, read as the reverse complement.
GCTGTAATAACGGGTTCCTTGCATTCATGGGATTCTTGATCTTCATGCTTTGATTCAGCTACTGTTACGTGATCTTCCTGATCCTCATGTTTCAGTTCAGCTGTAATCATGGCTGCATTATCTTCATGGGATTTATTGAGTTCAGCTGTCGTTACCTGTTCTTCGACACGCCCCCTCAAGCTGAAGGGTAGGTCACGGACATTCAGATTGAGTTGAACTTGTCAAACTTTGCTGGTGGTAGAGGTTTAGTAAGAGCGTCAGCTAATTGGTCTTTGCTGGAAATGAATTTAACAATGAGTTCTTTGTTGTAGACTTGATCGCGGACAAAATGGAAATCAATTTCGATATGTTTGGTTCGGGCATGAAATTTTGGATTCGAAGTAAGATACATAGCCCCAATATTGTCGCACCATAATATTGGGCTGTGTTTCGAGGGCAAACCAAGCTCATGAAGAATGGACTTGAACCAAGTGAGCTCAGCCGTAGCATTTACAATAGCTATGTACTTAGCTTCGGTACTGTTGTGGGCGACTATGGCTTGTTGTTTGCAACTCCAGGAAATTAAGTTGGAACCCATATAAATACAGTATGCACTGACTAATCCTCGGTCATCGCGATCTGCAGCCCAGTCCGAATCTGTGAAGGCTTGTAGGTTGAAATTAGTGTGTCTGCTGATAAATAAACCTGTGGAAATGGAATGCTTAAGGTACCGCAGAATGTGCTTGACAGCAAGCCAATGTGTGTCCAATGGATTGTGCATAAATTTGCTGACTTTATGTACAACAAAGGCGAGATCCGGTCTTGTAAATGCAAGGTATTGCATGCTGCCAACTACACTACGGTAAAGGCTTATATCTTCAAATGGGGTACCACCCGTAGATGAGAGATGACAATTAGAAGCCATTGGACTAGTGCAAGGTTTTGCATTCTCCATCTTGCTCCTGTGAAGTAATTTAGCAATATACTTCCTTTAGGTTAGGAATAAGCCGTCTGCACACCAAAGGGCTTCAACCCCCAAAAAAATAATTCAAGGTCCCTAAGTCTTTGACAGCAAATGATTTTTGTAGAGAATGAATAGTATCTTGAATGAGAGATGCATTGGATCCAGTTATCAAGATATCGTCAACATAAATAAGGATATAGATAACAGACTTATCTTTCCACATCACAAAGAGAGAGTTGTCTGCCTTGCTTTCTCAGAACCCCAATGTCTGCAACTTGGTGGATAATTTGGAGAACCAAGAACGTGGTGCTTGTCGCAATCCATATAGGGATTTGTGTAATTTACACACATGGTTAGGGTATTGAGGATGAACATACCCTTGTGGTTGTGTCATGAAAACAGTTTCATGTAGATCACCGTGCAAGAAGGCATTTTGCACATCAAGTTGTGTGATTGGCCAATTGTATGATACAGCAACTGAAATGGCCAATCGAATTGTGGCATGCTTTACTACGGGACTGAAAGTGTCGTAGAAATCAATACCTTCCTGTTGGTGGAATCCCTTAGCAACCAACCGAGCTTTGTAACGCTCAATTGTTCCATCCACCTTTCGTTTGATTTTGTAAATCCACCGACAGCCCACAATGTTTGCTTGATGTGGAGGAATGACCAAGGACCAAGTACCATTGTGTAGCAGTGCTGAGAACTCAGTATTCATGGCTTCACGCCAATGTGCTGACTTTGATGCTTGACAGTAGGTTGTTGGTTCAGCTGCCTGGGTAACCTATGCTCCCACCAGTGCTCTTGGAAGGGGATAACAAATGAAATCATCACCAGGTTGTTTGGGACGGTAAATGTGGTTTTTAGACCTTGTGACCATGGAGTGATTGTTGTGGGAGACTGGCTGTGGATGAGTATGTTGATCTGTGTTCATATCGGGAAAAACAAAGGAAATTGATTCTGTTCTGATATTTGCAGGTGCTGTTGAAGCTGGGGCCGGAGCTGATTGTGAAGGATTGTGCTGATCCTGAGAAGCATGAGGCATTTCTGGTGGGACAGACAGATTGGGATCTATTCTTGGATCTGCAAAGGCCACTTGTGGAGATGAATCTGTTCCTGCAGAAATCAAAACAGGAGGTGCAGATGGTGTACTTGAAGCCAAATGGTTAGATTGCAAATTGACTGGACATGAAAATGGGACAGACATGATTTGACGAGGAAGAGAAATAGAGGAGGAGTCAGACTGATTTTCACTGATGGACATGTCTTTAGAATATGGAAAAAGAGATTCATCAAATATAACATGACGAGAGACATAAATTTGTCCCGTAGATAAATCAAGACACTTGTATCCTTGATGACACGGACTGTAACCAATAAAGATGCATGTTTTTGATCAAAAATTAAGTTCGTTCTTGTTATATGGCCGTAAATTTGGCCAACAGGCACAACCAAACACACACATAAATTGATAATCAAGTGTCTTGCTATAGAGAATTTCGTATGGGGACTTGTGATGTAATATTGGTGTTGGGAGTCTGTTGATTATGTATGTGGCAGTGGTGAATGCATCTTCCCAGTAAATCATTGGCAAATTAGAATGAGCTAAGAGACTTAAACCAACTTCGACAATGTGTCTATGTTTGCGTTCAATGGAGCCATTTTGTTGGTGGGTGTGTGGGCAAGCAATGCGATGATGAATTCCATTTCAGTGAAAGTAGTTGTTTAGACGGCGATACTCCCCACCCCAATCAGATTGAATAGCTTTAATTTTCCTATCAAATTGTTTTTCCACATGTGTTTGAAAGGTTAAAAACACATGTTCAACATCAGATTTCATTTTAATAGGGAATAGCCACAGAAATCTGGAATAGTCATCTAGGAAACTAACATAATATTTGGCTCCGGTTGTAGATGGTATGAAAGCTGGTCCCCATACATTGGTGAAAATTAAATCCAACGGGTTTAATGACACAGACATGGAAGGGTGAAAGGGCAAATTATGGCTTTTTGCCATTTGACAATCAGGACAAATGTGAGAAGTTTTATTCTGAAAGACATGAAATGGAAGAGTGGATAGGACTTTATTGATGACTGGAGCAGATGCGTGTCCAAGTCTGCAGTGCCAATCACAGGAATGAAGACTAGAGAGTGCTTGTGTAATACTGGGATTATTGATGAATTCATAGAGACCATCATGAAGTAAACCGTGATGAAGGACCTTCCCCGAGTAATCCTTCACAAGAAAATGAAAAGAGTGAAATTCAAAATACACATTGTTGTCTACACAAAATTGATGGACTGACAGTAATTTGTGATGCAATTCGAGAACAAGGAGAACTTGATTAAGAAGGAAAGTAGACAAGGGAGTGGACAGTATAGAGGATCCAGTTTTTGATATTTGCAAACCTTGACCATTTCCAACTTGTACATTATCTGCACCAGTATAGTCTGATTTCTGAAGGTTCAAATTATTAGTATCATTTGTAAAATGATGTGTGGCACCAGTATCTACATTCCATGCCATCAGTCCTTGTTTTGTTGGTATATTGGGTGTATCCTGGTAAGTTACGTCAAACTTGAAATAGCATTTCTTAGCATAATGGCCAATTTTATTACAAATTTGGCATACAACAGAGGATTGATTAAAGTTTCTACCGCCAGAATTGTGGCCACCACATTGAGCACGCCCCCTGTCACGAAAGTTGCTTCGCCTATTAAAGGTTTGTCTCTGTACAATGTTGGCCGAGAGTTGTTGGTTGACAGGGGAAAGTTGATGTCGAGATAAACATGCCTCAGAAGTCAATAGCAAGGAGTAGATCTCCTCCAGTGTAATATTATCAGTGCGTGCTGAAATGGAAGCCACAAGACTATCATACTCGTGGCTGAGACCTGCAAGCAAATAAGTGACAATATCATCTTGATTTAGTGGCTGTCCAGCGACAGCAAGTTCATCCGTCAGCCGTTTGATGAAATGAAAGTAATCTGTGGTTGTCTTGCCGCCTTTTGTTGCAGTTGCAAGTTGCGTGCGAATTTGTAGAATTCATGCACGGGACCGAGAGGAGAAGGTTTCATCTAATGCGTTCCAGACACCTCTGGAAGTTGTATATGTAACCACTTGAGCAAGAATTGGTTCAGATAAAGAGGTCATGAGGATGCTAAGAATGATGTTATCTTGACAAATCCATTGTGAGTAAGCTGGATTAAGTCGTTCATTGACAGCAGATGTTTCAGAATTGGTGACTGAGATGATTTTGGGTGGTTTTGGAATACTACCATCAAGGTATCCAAAGAGGTCTTGGCCTCTGAAATAAGGTACAAGCTGAGCTTTCCAAAGAAGAAAGTTGTCATGGTTGAGTTTGACAGTTGTGACAGAGGGCATAGAGATGATAGAAGAGGGAGATTGAGCTGCAGAAGAGTTTGAGGAAGACATTGAGACGTTAGTCTTTTAATAGCTCTGATACCATAAAAGAAGATTGAAACTATTTAAATTGCAGAATTGTATTTATATTTCTCACATTTTGTATTCTATACACAAAGTCATATACATAGCATTACAGTGATGACAGGTAACGTATCTATTCTAGCTGTCATTATTTGTGTATTTAATTTACATAAATTGCATTGCTTATTTCAGTTACTGTAACTTATGAATTGCAGCTGTAATAACGGGTTCCTTGCATTCATGGGATTCTTGATCTTCATGCTCTTGATCTTCATGCTTTGATTCAGCTACTGTTACATGATCTTCCTGATCCTCATGTTTCAGTTTAGCTGTAATCATGGCTGCATTATCTTCATGGGTTTTATTGAGTTCAACTGTCGTTACCTGTTCTTCTATAGAGATGAACAGGTGTTTTAATAATGAAGAAACAAAAAATCATATTACCGTTGTTGTAAATCAGTTGCTGAGTCACTGGTAATGCATTCTTTGAGCTTTCATCTACAACAGGATTTGAGTTCTCTAAACTATCGTTCTACTGTATTCATTTAAGCCCTCCAATTCAGGATTGTAACAATCCATTTCATAGACATTACTTGAAGTTCATTGTTCATTTCACTTGCATTATCCAATGAAACAACTTTGGAATAAAGACCTTTCACATAAACCATTTCCTGTTTTGGGTTGTAAGCTTCCAATTCATACCTATAACCATAGCTCTCTTCTTGTAGGAAATGCAACTTAGTCTTTTGTTGGAATTTGAAGATCTGAGTATCCTACAGAAAGAAACTCAACCATTTCATTGAGTGATGCTACGTTTGATGAACGAAGATATCTCCTTTTTGCATTAGAATGTTCAAGCAGAAAAATGTGTGCCCTGGTCACATCATCTATGTGTACCATATTTGAATTTGTATGGAGCCGATAGTGGTTCCTGTTTCCTTCACATTTGAAGGTGTCAAAATAACATAAGATAAAAATGATGGATTAACTTAAACATATGACTGATAAGATTGATTCATGAACTCTGATGAAGGAAAGTAGCATTAGTTAGAATTGATTAACGACTTAAAATTAAGATGTTTTTCAAAACGAAAGCATGGAAGAATGAACCAATTTGCAAAAAGTCACCGCGAATGAAGCTTGAGAGTGAAAACGTACCCTTGGGATCTCATGACAAATGAATGGACCTAACACCAGGGAAGGAATCAAAGAAACGAGATCTAGTGCATGTTGTTCAGCAAATTCCAAAGCAGCCTTTTCGGTATATGTTTCGGCAATCAAGGAAGGATTGCTAGTTACGTTCAGACTTCTAAATTAATATGTGTCTGTCCATGCACTCTCATCCACCACTTCTTGGTCATTGCCACAAAATAAAATTGTCGATGTGCCTGAAGTGTAAACAACTCTGTTCACTGTATTTGAATTTAGGCATGCCTGTAAAATTCCTATGGTTCCTTTAGTAGCTCTTTTGATGACCATTTCTTCTGGCTCTTTTTTCGAGAAACACTCCTGGTCTGTCAAGATCTTCAAGTTCATTGTTCGTTTCCCTTTTCTCCCCCAGTAAATGTTCGTCTGTCAAGCCACCACTTTTGTATGAATGATTTTCTTAACTCTTTTTGGATGTTGTCAGCAAATAGTTTCCAGTGGAAGTTCAGTTCTAACTCCTTGTTTCTTATTTTTATATTGCATTTCAATTTGTTCAGTTCTAACTCTGACGAGACCACCATGTAAAGAACAGCTTCTATATATATATTGCAATCAAACACGTAAGACAAAAATACTTACAATTCTCATCCTTCGTTTCAACATCCTCAATTTCCCAGAACGGCCCATCCATCTTCAATGGCCTAACCCTCTCTTTCTCCCTTCCATACCCTTCTATAGAGAGATGTAACAGCTCTTAGAATTCTGCAATGGAAGAAGTAGCAAGGTTTGGCTGGTTTCACACGGTATCTCTTCTCTGCAATTTGCAGTTCTTTTTTTGTCATCCAATGATAAAATATTAGGACTCCTTTCAGTATATTAATTCATCATTTGTTCATGTCAAATGTTATGATATATAATTTTATTTTCAGAAGCACATTTAGTATTTCAGATCGGTGGATAAATTGTTTCATAAGGGATCTCCTCTTCTTAATTGATTTGCAGTAAGAGAATTCAGCAGATCAAAAAGAAAAAAAGAAAGAAAAGTTGCAAGAAAAGGAAGATAAGATGACCTCTAGCTAACAAGTTTTCATTTCAATAATTTTATAATTTCAATAATATATATATATATATATATATATATATATATATATATATATATATATTGCAATCAGACACATAAAACAAAAATACTTACCACTCTCATCCTTCATTTCAACATCCTCAGTTACCCAGCACGGTCCATCCATCATCAATGGCCTAACCCTCTCTTTCTCCTTTAAGCCTATTGCAGTCCTCGTGCTGTACACCCCCTAAACAGATTTATGTTCGTTCTGAGCCTCTACATTCCCCCGGGCTGAAACTGCTGGAGCCATCCTCCGGCTACTCCGAATTGCTGGTGTCTTCGGAGACAGAAAAACTATTTGAAGGTTTGAATTCCTACAGTTTCCTTTCAATTTGTAAACTAATAATAAGATTAAAGGGGATATGGACTCCAAGAAAACATGAGAATCCAACTGGGGACTGGGTTTGATATAGAAAAATCAATTTCTTAAATCGTACTTTGATTTACTTTTCTGTAAAATCACTTTTCTTTCCAGTGGTTCACTCAAAGTGGACAGACCGATTCATAGCAATAAAATCAAGAAAATCTTTTCAGTGGCAAGAGACAAATTCATAGCAGTAAAATCAAGAAAATTTCAATGGAATTTACTGAATATTTCAAGAACGCTGCTCGTTCATTGATAGAAAATTGGATCCGGACAAACAGATCTTAGTTTCATTGAATACAGGCAAGAATATTAAATGGTTGGTTAATCATTTCAAATACAAGTTTATATTTCGTTTTACCTTGTGAAGAACCTCTAGGGCTTCGCCGATGGCAACATTGGCCATCTTAGCAGGGATCTTGTTCTTCTTGCAGAGATCTTGGAGCTCTTTCCTTGAAAGACAGTGGAAATCCATCTACAAACAAGATGTTTTTGCTTTCCTTTGGCTGCAAGCAAGTGCTGGTGCAGTTTCCGTGGCTGCCGTCGTGAGAGAAGTTTTGTGGCTATATATAGTCGTCTTGAGGGGCTCGGGTAGAGCATATGACCGTTGGAGCATGAATTTGAGATTTGAATTGTCTTTTTAGTTACCCTAATTTTCTTTTTCTTACTATACCATTTTTTTAGTATTTGTAATTTTAAGTTTTTATTAACATTTTAGTTTTTGAGTTTGAGAGATAAAATCTCTAAAATAATATTTTTATTTATTTTTTATGCTAATAAACTTCATTTAGATGAGACAAAACTTGGAATTAATTTTTAAATTCCATAATAACTCTTATAATCGCACTTCTATATATTCTAAATATTTTTATATTTAAGAAAAATAAAATTGGATTAAAGTTTAAAATAAGAAAAAACCCACTCTCATGCATGTATAGCTATTCTTCAATCATTAGTTGTTTGTTATATTTTTTAAGGCATTAATATTAAATAAATATCAGAATATATAATTTTTTTAAGAGAAAAATCTTTAAATAAACATTATCATTATTTTAAATGCATTTTCCATAATAAAATGAATATATAAGAACCTAATATACAATTATTATTATTATTATTATTATAAATAAATTTGCTACAATAAGAGTCGAAAGTTTCTTAGGCTGATTATTTTGTTCAAATATATATAGCATTATAAAACATATAAGACCATTATTATTTTTTTGCATGTTATTTTTTCTATAGGTACGCTAAAGTGGAGGGCAATTGGCTCGTATATTTTTTAATTGTAGATCATTTGCCCCAATTTTTTCACTTGTTTCATGCACATGTGACTTCGTATTTCTTTTATGGGATATTATATATGACATATCATACATAAATAAGCCACAACAATCAACCTTTAAGAAAAATAGCACTAACTAATGAATTATTTCTATTATTATTGTCATAATTATTTTAGCTGTAATTATAAATATTATTATAAATAATTCATATTTTAATTATTATTGTTCATACTATCGATGACACCAAAATTATTGTTAAAAAAAGAAATTAATTTATATTTATATTTTATAAGATTGATTCCTCATATTATTATATTAAAAGTATTTTAAAACACTGATATTAATGATTTTTTCTTCAAAAAAACCTAGGTCATTGATGTTATATATATATATATATATATTAAGGTGCTAATATTAAATAAATATCAAAATATATAATTAGTCTCACAGATTTATAAGAAAAAAACTTACAAATAATCATTATCATTATTTTTAATGCCTTATCTATAATAATTAGAAATTCAACACCTAACAATATTAAAAAAAAACAATTAAAAAACAAAATAAATGACACAACAAAAAAAATATTAGATTTAAAAAAAATATTTGACTTGAAGATTAAAAAAAAAGAGAGAAATAAATAAATATCAATTTCTAAATGCTTACCAACTCAAATTAAAATTTATACATTAAATAAAAAAAACCATAATAACATTGGAAATAGTAAAAATTGGAAACAAAAACTAAGAGTATATATATATAAAAACAGATAAAAATAGAAACCATTTAGGAAATATATATAAAAAAATAAAGGAATTAAAGTAAAATCCAAGATTAAAAGTATAAGGGCCGAAATGAAAAATACATATATAATAAATTTCATTTAAATGACAAAATTGAAACAAATATAAACTTTGATACCGAAAAAATTAAAGATTTTAAATCAAAACCTGAAATTAGAAGACCGAGGACCGAAATGAAACTAAAATATATAATCAATTTGAATTGAAGGATAAAATTGAAACAAATCAAAGTTTTGATACCGAATATATTATGGATTTCTAACCAATCCGAAAATTTAAAGACTAAGGAACAAAATGAAACTACTCTATATAATCAATTTCAATTGAAGGATAAAATTGAAACAAATCAAAACCTATATAGTAGAAATAAGGACCATATAAAACAATCAAAAGATCAGGGTCTAAAATGAAAATTCAATAAACAGCGATGCCTGATTTGTATATGCGCTTGTAGAGAGAGAAAAGGGGGGGAACTTTAACCGATCACCGACATGTCTCCAGCCACCTAGGAACCACAAGCGCTACACTCTGAGGAAGAGAACATAGCGGAGAATCATTGTAGATGCCGGTTGGGTATGTTTACTCATCGTATAACACCGCACGTGCCATCCGAAAACAGTGTGAGCGCGGAAACGGAAAGCATGTCCGACAACACGCAAACCTAAGATATGCAATTCTAAGACTTTGTCATATATGGGGGTACTTACGTATTTAGCTATTTTAAAAAAATATTCAATTACCCTACTAACCTCGGAGGTAACTGTTCCGTCTTGTCTTATATAGGGGTGTATTTGTATTTAGCTATTTAAAAAAAATTGTAATAACCTTAATGCCCCTGGTAGTTCCTGTACTCTTTTGTCTTATATATAGGTATTATAATTATTTTACTGTGAAAAAAATACAAAAAAATAAAAAACTATCCTTGGACTGAGACCAAAGTTATTGTGCATGGAAGACTAAAATAGTAATTACAGTATTATAATCCACAATAAATCTGAGTTTAGCTTTAGAGATATAGTAATGTATAGTAATACTCATACCTCGTTTAGCTTTATACTTGATACTTAATAATAATGCCATGACAGACTGTTCTTCAATATCAAATTTAAAAGCTTTATTATTTGCAAGAAGTCAAAACATAAACCACGGCGGCGTGTGCCAGTTCGCCAGTAAATCGCGTGGAGTGATTGAGCTGGTAGAAATGGGTTTGGGTCCGGAAGCAAAAGCGTAAACTTTGTCTATCTGTACTCTACTTCGTAGCACACACAGACACTTCAATTTTGAAATTTCATTTTTTTCAATTTAATTTTTTAATGATATTTTTGATACATATATATTATTTTAATTTTTTTAAAAATATTTTGAATCCTAAGAGTATATGTGGTTGTTGAATTGAGTTTTTTGAGATTATTTTAATATGTTAATATTAAAAAATATTATTTTAATAAAAAAACAATATGTATAACCTGGCTCGACATCTTTTTCCAACAATCTCTAAGATATTCTCCTTCTCTTGAAGCAACTTTCATAGCTGTATTCCCAGTGTCAATATACCACTTTCACTGCAACCGAAGCATGCCAATGAGCAGAGTGACGTGCCAGTGCTACTAATTGAGTGCCAATACATAGCTATGCTGTTAGTAAGAAGAGAGTCGGCGCCTTTTGAAGTCTAGTCTTGTGTGCGCTACGTGTATCTAGTTTAACGTGAACAATAATAATGAACTGTTGTAATCCACCATTGAAGTAGTAGTATGATTAAATAGTGATTTCATGATATGATTAAATAGTAATCATGAGCTGTATGTATAATGGTTTGGACAATTTTATTGATTGGAATGCCAAAGACAGGAATAATTGCTTTTCAACATTGTCCCAATGTCTGATATAGCAGTGATCCTTTCCCATTTCTTTTACCACTTGTAGCCCTCTTTAACACATTATGAGAGCCCTAATAGTCCAATGTTTCCCATTTCTTATTTTTTATGTTTTTAATGCATTTATAGGTAAAAAAAACTATATGCATACCACTCTATAGTTTCTTTTCATAAAGTGGTCAATAATTTTAAAAACTTGAGGGGACAATTATCTGAACAACAACAAAATTGCTTGATGACACAAAAATGATAAATCTCTCTTGCATCTTTTCAAAATAGAACAATAATGATGCTCTTTTCTTTCTTCTAGTCTTTTGAACAAATATAAAAAAAGGTTATGATTGCACCAAAAAGAGATTATGATTGCACCAAAAAGAGATCCCTGTGAGAGTAAATTTGTTATTTGAATATACAAGGACTTCCACACACAAACATTTTTGAAAAATGACTACAGCTAAATAATTACTTCTGTAGGCATCCCCACCCCACGAACTGCAAGATTTTTTTGTTCCTATTTTTCTCCACGCAAAATCGTGGATAGTATACCAAAAACTCTACTGAACATAAGAGCACAGATCTAATAAGCATATAAAGCAACCAGTTACTAAAATAAATGATGCTATCAGATAAAAGAGCAATAACATAATTGTTTGTAATAAAACAATATTGAAAGCACGCCTGCCATAATTATTAGCAATCCACGCAAGTATACATGCATGCATATAGGTATAAAAGTAGTAAGACTTTTGCAGCGGGAGAGAGTAAAAACCACTCTCCAAACGAAATCTTCAGGTCATAGGGGTAGAGTTGGAATGGAATGAATAAACCATTCTCCAAACGAAATCTTCAGGTCATAGGTATAAAATTGTGGAACATTCTTACAACACATTGTTTTCTCTCATGTGCTATGTGCCAGGGTATTCTTTAGTTTTTCTAGTAACAGTATATTGTGATTTGTAATATTAGCTTCAGAAGGAAACATTACTTGCAAGGGTCATGGCCTTAGGAAACCACAGTTTCTAAAAGGCAGGCACTTGGTATCGGGCAGCCCAGACCCTTGCCACCGTTAATCTCCTGTTCTATTTTAATTTGGAGGGCATCAAATTATCCGCTTCCCAAAGCTTCTCCAATTATCCTCATAGCAATTCTACAATGATTGGGATGCTCAAGTTTGAAACCTTCGATCATTGGCGTCAGAAAGTTAACTGATTGCTCTACAAACTGTGCAGGCCGATAAGTCTTTAGGCGCTGTCCTGCATAGGTGTAGCTCCCAGGTTGAAATTGTTCAAACTTTTAATGTGGATAAATGGTGCTTTATCTGCTTCTGGTGAAAATCATCCAATTTAAGTTTCCAAACTTTTCCATGTTTGAGGCTGCAAAATGAACAAACAAAATAAACCCCTTTAGACTACAACACAAAATACCATGTGACAATCAAAATTAGCTAAAACTTACTCTTCCTTCCACCAAGTCCTGTGTTCTAATGTTTACCACCGTGCATCCTATACCATGTGTTCTAATGTTGACAGCACGTTCATCTATTCCCCCTGGCACAACAATATTGATGAGCTTACTGCATCAGAAGGCCCAAGATAAAATCAACACCACCACCAAATATTGGCTTTCATGGATATACAGAGCAGAGCAGCTCAATCAAAACAGGTTTAATTACCATAACAGCACTCCATCTTTCACAAGATTGAATAAATCTTTTGTAGCTGGATATATAGGAAGAAACTGCTTCAGAAATGGGTGATCCCCGAGATAGCTATATATTTGATCAACATAAGATGCTTTCTCAGATTCACTAATTGTGAAAAGAGTCATAGTTGTGGCCTTGAGGAAAGATGAACTCTGCTTAGAAGCCCCTGATTTTGCAGTAGCTTGGCCTTGTAAATCACGTACGTATGACCCCCAATTCCATGCAGTAGAATGAATATGTTGCCGCCTAATTTACTCCGACTTCTAGGCACTAAATGGGAGTGCAAACATCAATAGTGCTAGCTTGAACAACGCTAACATGAATTTTACTAGATGAAGAAAGGAAGAGAACGAGGATGGGACCAAATTGCTGATACAAAAAGAGGAAATTAGAACATTCATTAAACGGAAAGGGAAGTTCTCCAGATGTTAAATTCCAATAATTTGGATTTTTAAGAACCTTCGGAAACTGCACAAGACAAAGGCAAACACATTCAAGAAACAACAGGAATAAATGAATGATTTTACCGTTGGCAAGTGATACCATACAGTATTCATCGAAACATAACAGGTAATAAATTCGTGAATACCATCACAGCAACAAATCTGTCTGTTGTAGGCTCAGGTCCAATATGAGCTCCCGTAGCAAAATACAAGGGAAATAGGGAAATCAGTACAATGATACAAAGCAATTCGAACTTGGCATGCACATGTACACATACCCCGTGTGTGTGAGAGAGAAATCAAGGAAGGGAAGGAGGGATAATTACCTGGATAACTGCTTTTAAGAAAATGCTTAATGAATGTTGTTTTCCAGTTGAGTATTGACCCAAAAGCATAACCCGTCCATAGAAATCATTATTTGTCTGCGGTGAAGAACCCATCCACGAAAACAGATAAGTTCATATTCTATCACTATCTGATCTTACAATATAGCAAAAAAGTTTTTTTTTTTTTGTTAAATAGACAGGAACACAATAGAGGGATTGGATAAACACCATTTCAGAGAACACGTAATTGTCACTTGAAAACAACCAGTCAATACCAAATATCATCGTTGCATTAACAATAACAGCTCAGAAATCCTAAGCCCAGGTAAAAAATGAGTCTAGTGGTGTACTTTTTTCTTAACGACAAAAAATTAGAAAAATGCAGAGATAAGCACAAGAAATTACCATTTCTTCTTACAAGGGACAAGTAGGGATTTTTGCCTTCATTGATGCTCCAAAGATTACAAACTGACACCGAAACATACTGAAGCATAAAGTTATTCAATAGAATATGATCTTTTCTATAAAGTATATATTCAAAAGTGATTGCAGCTCCTAAGAACCCACAAATATATGCATCTAATGTTCAAAAACGCTCTTGATAAAAAAAAACTGAGAAGCCATCGACTTATTTTAGCATAAGAAAATAAGTTGTCACACAGTGAGCACCTAATTGCATCGCTGAGATTAGCCAATCAAAAATACAATCATAAACCCAATTGCATTGCCTTCCGTCGTTTCACAGGAAAAGAAATACAGAAGATATTGACAAAACGATAACAGAACAGAGGCCCTAACCCTATTCTTAGGGAGAAAGAATTCTACTCTTGATCAAGATCCAAAAACTCGTATGAATCTTTCAATGGCAAATCAAAAAAAGAAACCAAAATCCTGACAAGTGAATTGCTGATTATTTTTTAAAAAACTTTGCTAATTTTCTGGAAAATTACCTCCATAGACACGAGCAACAACTTCATACGGTGAAATTGTGTATTCACCGGACAAAGACCTAGTTTCTTCTGTTTCAGAAACTTGAGCAAGAAATTGTGGGATTGCCTTAGAATCCAAGCCTTTCACAAATGATTTCAGTGCTTTCATTGCTGATTTACGATTATCAGCATCTTCGTCAAGATTTGCCAATTCTTGCCGCAATAATGGACTTAGACTTCTTCCCATTGTTGACCTGAAACAAAACAATCAAATGGGATCGAAATTATCAAAATATATCATCTCCATAGAAAAATCACTACTCTGTAATTTGCAATGATTTCAGCACTTAGTAAAGGCTCTTCTTTGTTACCAATTCGAAGGGCTCTCCATGAGAACTGCTAACTTCAACTATCAGAAAATGGGTCATTCAAGTTTTCCCTCAAAACAGCATATGCAAAACATAAAAGACAAAAGCAATCTCAATCTCAAAAAGTTACCTCTCTAAACACTCCTTTTGTTTCTTGCTTTTCAAATCTTTCCCTGAAATTCTGCTGCTATCCCTCTTCCAGCGGGCTCCAGTTTGGATTTGCCGTCTTTAACCATTCCGCCCTTTATGATTATGGGATTAGGGTCCTCTTTGGGTCAGCATCGAAACACTAATCTTTAATTACAATGAAATTAAGAGAAGAGCAACAAGATAAATGAATATTGTTCAGGGAGAGAAGGGGGAAGGTTGTATTGTTGCTGGCATTATTTGACTAGAGCCCGCCTGTATTCTTGGATAGGAATTTCCCATGAAGGATCTAAAACACTAAACCTGGGGAAAACAACAGAACGAAAGAAAGAAAGAAGAAGAAGAGGACAAGAGGAGAAGAAGAAGAGGACAAGAGGAGAAGAAGAAGAGAGAAGTGATTTTAGTTGAAAAAATCGAAGTGATATTTCTTAAATGTGCAGCGGTGTCGGGTGACATGTTTTACATGTATAACGGTCGGGTGTGCTGTGGGCCCATCTTTGCTAGGTCTTTAAAGTTTTCCCGTCAGAAAAAAACAACCCTCTCAATGTTATTTATCCTCTGGGCTGTCACGTGCTGTAACTTTTCGTGTAATCGAAGGGTCTGTATTTGTTTTTAGATAGCAATTCCCAACAAATCTTTAATAATAATAATAAAATTATTTGGCCGAGTGGTTAAAAAGTGCGTTTATCTTTTCCGTGAGAGTTCGAATCCCTCAGGTGATAAAAATGATTTTGGATTTTTAATATTATATTATAATAGCCTTTTCATTTGCTTCCATCTCATGTATTTCTTTAGACAACTCTGTCTTTTAATTTCCGGATTGATTTGAAATCTTAAATTTTTTTTTTATCAAACTGTTGATTTGTTTTAATATTATCCTTCAATTCAAATTGATTATATATTTTAGTTTTATTTTGGTCCTCAGTCTTTTAATTTCTAGTTTTGTTAAAAATTCTTCAATTTTTTCGTTATCAAAGTTTAAATTTGTTTCAATTTTGTTCTTGAAAAAGAATTATTATGCATGTGTTTTGCATATTGGCCCTTATACTTTTAATCTTGGATTTTATTTTAATACCATTATTTTTTATATATATTTTTAAAATAGTTCCTTTTTTTTGTCCATGTTTATATGTACATGCTCTTGGTTTTTATTTCTAATTTTTATTCTTTCCATTCTTATTAAGGTTTTTTTATTTATTGCTTAAATTCTATTTTTTTCTCTTTTTCTTATTATTTTTTTATTCTTCAAGTCAAATAATTTTTTAAATCTAATAATATTTATTTTTCTTTTCTCAGTTATTTTGTTTTTTAATTGTTTGTTCGTTAATACTGTTAGTTGTTAAAATTTCTAATTATTATAGATAAGACATTCAAAATAATGATAATGATTATTTGTGATTTTTTTTCTTATAAATATGTACTAATTATATATTTTGATATTTATTTAATATTAGCGCCTTCTTATATATATTGTCATCACCCAATTTTTGGGTGATTCCACAAAATATACCAATAAATAAATAAAATAAAATAAAAGGGGCTGGTGTCGGTAGAAAAATTAATGTGGAAATTTTAAACGTTTTCAGAAGCCTGGTCGTACCTTTTTTTTCCCAGAAACAAAGGAAAATGCAAATTGAAGGCCAAAATATTTTATTCTTGGATAAATCTGCATAGAAGTTAAGCCTTAAGACATAATTATATTTTTATGGGCCAATTTGATTTAATCGTCGACCGATTTAAAATATAATTACACTTCAGAATTAATTGAGAGCTCAATTGAAGGATTTAATTAAGCGCAAGAGCTTAATTATACTTTAAATGGGTCAAATTAATTTTATTGAGGGTTTGATTGCTGAGAAATTAGATTCGGAAGCCTAATCTGGTTTAAATTGAGAAAATCAAGATTTTTAGCAACGAAACACTTTGGGATTACTTGAGAGCCCAATTAGAGGATTTAATTAAGCGCAAGGGCCTAATTACACTTAAAATGGGTCAAATTAATCTAATTGAGGATTTAATTGCCGAGAAATTAAATTCAGAAGCCTAATCTGGTTTAAATTAAGAAAATCAAGATTTTCAGCAACGAAACTCTTCGGAATTAATTGAGAGCCCAATTGAAGGATTTAATTAAGAGCAAGGGCTTAATTACGCTTAAAATGAGTTGAATTAATTTTATTAAAGGCTTAATTAGTGAGAAATTAAGTTTGGGAGCCTAATTTGGGTTAAATCGAAACGATCAGAATTTTCAGTGACGAAACTCTTTCGGTGAAATCGGAAGCCAAAATTAAAGGTAAAAACATCGTTCTTCCTGGTTTTCCCATCAAAAAAATCTTTTTGTTGCAACTTATTTATTTCAAATTTCAAAAAAAAAAAAGCCCATCACCGGAGCCATGCTTCACCATGCTGCACCCATACTCAGCCATGCTGCCACCACTCCCTCTGCCACACCATTCCTAACCACCATACTTTGGACACTTCTCCCATGCCATGCACCATGCCTTCTTTGCCTATAAATAAGGAGAGAAAACACTATCACATGGGGAGAGCATACGGGGAGAAAATTTCGAAACTAGGAGGAGAAATAACGGGGGCTGAGAACTGAAAAAAAACGGGGGCTGAGAACTAAAAAAAACTGGGGCAAAGTTGAATAGCAAGGCACTTTCACGAGATGAGAACAGACGAGGGGCAACTTTACGTAGAGAGAACGAGAGAAAAAAAAACAGAGAAAAATTTACGCAAAGAGGTGGAGACGATAGAACGTGAAATCCCTTCATCTTCCTCGTCTCCAACGACCATCTCTCTCTCTCTCGGCCATTTTCTCACCAGTCCTCTCTCTTTTTCAAGCGTTGCAGCTCCTCTTTGTCCTCATTTGACAGCTCCGACGGTCCCTCTCTCTCCATCTTCACCAACGACCACCAAGAACCACAGCAGCCCACCATCCTGTAACAGCTGCAGCCCTCTCTTCTTCTTCTCCGCTGTAACTCTCTCGTTTCTCTCTCCCCGACAGCCCTCTCTCTCTCTCTAAAAAACCAGCTGTTTAGCAGCCCTCTCGCTCCTTCAGCTAGCTCTCGGAGACCACCAAACACCGCCCCCTCATCACCTTCAGCTTCACCTCAGCCCAGGCAACCTCACCGTGACCTCCAGCATGACTCTGGCAAGGCAACAACAGCCACGACAGTTGCAAGGCTGCACAGACCAGCCACTTCCAGCCCTCCTTCCGGCCACCACAAACCTCCGTTTCCGACGCCACCATGACAGGGAGAACCACCTCGATCTTCTCTACCCTACAGCAGTGGCATGTGAGCCTCTCGAGGTGGTCGGCCGACCACCATTTTACTGTTTACGTAAAATTACGTGAACAGTAGGTAGCCCGAATTCTAGTTCTATTTTTTTTCTTCCATTTATTTCTTTTTTATATAATTTTGGGCTGGACTGCTTTCGGCCCAGCCCAGTTGCTGGGCTGGGTCCAGCCCAACCCCTTTGGGTCACCTTAGTTGGGTTAGACCCATTTGGTTGGGTCTGGCCCAACCTGATATTTTTCTTTTAGTTTTTTTAAATAAAAAATTATATTTAAAAGAAGAAAAAAAATGTGTTGTTTTCTTGCATACGGCCGAATTCCAAGATTTTTCCATGTCTATTTTTCATAAAAAAAATATATGTTGCATCTTTCACATATTTTGAACAAAACTTGGATATTGTAACTAGTTTACGATTATCCATTGGCATTCAGCCAAAATATCAAAAATAATTTAACAATTATTTTGTTTTAGTTTTTGCAGTGTAAATTTATATTGTAAAGTACACCTGCAGATAAAAAGAATTTTTAACTACGGTGTAAAATTACATTGTAAGGTACATCTGTAGGTAAAAAAAAAAGGTTTTTAACTGCAGTGTAAAATCACATCGTAAAGTACACTCGCGAAAAAAAAAATATTTTTCTTTTTAAATGCAATGTAAAAAGTAAACTTAGAAAAACAATCAAACAACAATGCAGCTTACCTTAGGTAGGGTGCACTGGCGGTGACGCGTCTTCCCCTTGTACAACAAGTCCCCTTACCCAAGACTCTTGCAGACCATTAGGTTTCTAGTGACCTTAATACCAGGTGGCGAATCCTTATAATTATAGTCGTAATTTTTACGGCTATAAAACCCCCATATTTTTACCGCGTGCCATTGTCCCCCCCAAGCGCGGGGGATGACGGGGCGCGAAGCGCGAAAAAATCATCGTCGCGACATATATATCAAAATAAATTACCTAGTTTTTTTGGGGGGAAAATCAGTGCTCTGAAATACTTTTAATATAATAATATGTGGAATAAATCTTATAAAATAAAAAAAAAATTTCTTTTTCTAACAATAATTATGGTGTCATCGATAGTATTACCAATAATAATTAAAATATCAATTAATTATAATAATATTTAAAATGATATCTATAATAATTGTGACAATTTAACAGCCATGATAATAACAATGACAATAAGAATTGAAATATTTCATTGATGATATCACATAAACAAAACAGGTGGGAAAATTGGGGCAATTTATCTACAATGAAAAAATATACGAGCCAATTGCCCTTCACTTTGTCTTAACCATAAACAAACATTTTAACATGCACTAAAATAAATGTTTTTTTATAACGATCATGATAGTGACAATAATAATATTGTCAATAATGATTAGAATATTAATTATATACAATAATTGTTACAATAGTAGCTATAATAATTGTGACAATTTAATAATCATGATAATAACTGTGGTGACGGTGGTTTTCGCATTTCAGACCCTACCATCCCTAGATTGGGGGGAGAACAACAACGCACGGTGAAAAATAGTGTTTTTTTATAGCTGTAAATATTACAACTATAATTATCAGGAGTCGTCACCTGGTATTAAGGTAACTAAGAAACCTATTGGTCCGTTAGAGTTCAGGTAAAGGGACTTGTTGTATAAGGGGAAGACGCATCACCCCTAGTACACCCTGCCTAAAGTAAACTGCATTGTTGTTTGATTGTTTTTCCTAAGCTATTTTTATTGGTATTTTTCTAGTATTTGACTTAGATTTCTCTTCATGAGAAAATTTCTACCTCATTGCGTGTTTAAAGACTAACCAAAAAATATTTTTTTCACTACCTTTTGAAAATCCCATTTATACCTATACGAGTGTACTTTATAAAATAATTTTACACTTCGATAGATAAAATAAAATAATTGTTAAACTTTTGGATATTTTGGCCAAATTCCAATGATAATCATAAACTGGTTATGATATCCAATTTTTGTTTCAAAATATGAGAAATATGCAACATCTTTTTTTATTAAAAACATGATGGGAAAAACCTACGAATCAAGCTGTATGCATGAAAACAACATATTTTTTGTTTTTTTAAATGCAATTTAAAAAAAATAAATAAAAATTAGGCAAGGCCCAGCTAAATGAGCTAGCCATCCAAGTTGGGCCAAGGCCCCAACTCTGCTAGACTTGGAGCAATTTGACATAAGAACAAGGCAGGAACAATATATATATAACCTAAAATATAAAAGTCATCGTTGTTTTACTATGTGTTTTTTACTGCCCATATAGACTCGGATTAATATTCATTGAGACAGTAAAATTATCATTTTACCCCATGGCCAAACAAAATTAACCCCCGGGACCAGGGGTATTTTTGAATGTTCCATGGAACATGGATGGTATTTTCGAATTTGTTGCATGGTTAAACTACTAAAATAGCTTCCAAAAATGACAAAAGAAGGAAAACAGGATTGGGGGTAATTTAGCAATTTCCATGGGATATGGATGGTATTTCCAAAATTATGCATAGTAAAACTACGAAATTAACCCTAGAAAACAACAAAAAATAGGCCTTGGATCGGGGGATATTTCTGAAACAACAAAAAATAGGCCTTGGATTGGGGGATATTTCTGAATTTTCCACTATAGTTTTTCGTAGTTATCGGTGGGTCCAGGGATGTATAGGTAATTGTGCATTATTTTAATATTATTTCTTGTTGATACTATAGGCGCGTTGTATGGGCGTGAATGTAGTGCTTCCAGTGCACACACCATTCACGCGAATGGCACGTGCGCCTCATTCCAGCAGTCAAACACTAGCTTTCGCCAAGTCACATGGGGCGCTTGCATGTTTTCTTCCTCACGTGTGGTGCGTATCTAGTTATGGTAGGAGGGAAGCTTCGGTGGATGGTTTTAAGCTTTTCTCCATTTTCACTCCCTGCCGCCTAGAAATACGTGTCGGTCCTTAATGTTTGTTAAATGTTTATTTTGGTCCGTGGGCTTTGGATTTCACTTTTTTTTATTATTTTTTTCAATATAGTTTTTGATTTGTTGCAATTGTGCCCTTCAATTGGAACTGATTTTATATGTTGGGTTTCAATGTAGTCCTTATTCTTTTGATTTTCGGTTTGCTTTTGTTTATTGTAATTATTTCTGTATGTAGGTTTTAATTGCTTCTAATTGGGTCCTCCAAATGAAATTTGTCATATACTATATCTTTCATTTTGGTCATTAGTCTTTTAGTTTTGTAAGAACATTACAAAGCAATTTTGTTTTAAATGTCTTTATTTACTTCGGTCCTAAGGTTTTATTTATTTCAATTTTATCCTTCAATTCAAATTAATTATATAGTTTGTTTTAATTTGTTTTGATTGTGTACTCCAATTGAAATTAGTCATGTATGCTACTTTTCATTTCAATCCTTATTCTTTTATTTTTTTTAACAATATTACATTCCAATTTTTTTTAAATATATTTATTTGTTTCGCTCCGAATGTTTTTATTTGTTTCAATTTTGTCATTCGATTGGAATTAAATATATATTTTATTTTTCATTTTGGTCCTTATTAATTGTATATTCTTTTATTATATATTTTGTTTTTAATTGTTTCACTCCTGCTTTTATTTGCTATTAATTTCTTTTGTTTTTTCTGTCATTCTTAGACAATATTTATTTTTTATTTGTATTTATACATCGATGCTTACATGTTATTGCCACGGGGTAGAGGAGGGTGAGGTTGTTCTTCCTATGGTGGTTAGGTCGAAAATGGCAGCCTCTTGGGGCCACGAGAGGCGTCAGAAGGGGCTGCTATGTGCTGCAGTTCATTCTTGCTGACTCGTCGAATTTGGTTAGTTCATCTCTGCAGCTAGTGTTGAGATCCTGCCATGGCCGGTGACTGTGCTGGTGGAGGGGAGAGAGGGTTGCTGAGGCTACCAAGGGGAAAGAGAGAGAGACGACACTTCGAAAGAGGGAGAGAGGTTGTTTGCTATTTTTTATATGGGTTGGTTGAATAACTCTCATGTATGTGTTCGTCGATCGTAAATTGTAATGGTATTTTTTATTATGATCTTTCTCCTCCCACTGTAATTTTCTCCTTTTGTTCTTTTTTCTTCCCACTGTTATGTAAATTTTTTTCCTCCTGTCTCTGTAATTTTTCTCTTCCCCTGTCTACATGTTGTGATCAGGGTATTTATAAGCAAGGAGGCACCCCTTTAGTTGCCCATTGCGTGTAGTGATGGGTTGTTGCCTCTGAACTTGTAGTGGCGTGCCCTGCACCGTTCAGGTGACTGAATGGTGGAGGTACGCCTGTTGAATGATTTTAGATAGGTGAAAGTATGATTTGGTCCCTCAATTTGTAATTGTTCTAATTACACCCTCAATTGGCTTTAAAATTTTAATTTTGTGCAATTGCATCCCTGTTTCAACAACAACCTTAGCTTTGCATGCCTTTTTTATTTTGGTCCTCTGTTTTTGATTTGTGTGATTTGGCCCTTAATTGACCATTAACTTAATTAGATCCTTTGATCGGACCCTAAATTAAATCACAAACATAATTATGCTTTAAATTGGCCCATGATTAAATCAAATTGGCAAAAAAAATATAATTATGTCTTTCAGCTTAATTTTTATACAGATCATTAATCGATGTTGTTTTTGTTAAAAATTAACTTCTGCAACTTTTTTATGTATGATATTTTAGATCTAATATTACATAAATAAATAAAAAATATGAAGCTACATAGAGACAAAACAAGTGAAAAAATGTGGTCAAATTATCTATAAATAAAAAAAGTCACTTGCCTTGCGCTTCACCACAAATAAAACCAAATTTTTAACATGTTATAAAAATGTTAACAGTACAATATTTATTTTTACTAATGTTATACATCTTAACGAAGTAATCAACCTACAGAACTTTCAAAAGAATGTATTGCCATGGATAAGTAGAATATTACTTATTTGCAATAATATTCATAATAGTAGTGATAATAATTATGACAATTTAGCAATCATAATAGTAATAATGAGAATAATATCAAAATAATTTATTGGTCGATGTTATTTTTGTGAACAATGAACTTTTTTGCCTTTTTCTTATGTATGACATTTTAGATTTCATATAACATAAAAAAATATATGAAGCCATACGTAGACAAGACATATAACAAATCACTTGTCTATGCTAAAAATCATCAATTGTAATTTTGCTGTTTACTAATGAAATAATTCATTAAACAAATAAAACATACATAACAATCAATCAGTGTGCTGCACGAAGCACATGAAAATTTTCAATGATTTGTATCGCTTCCAATGTACAATGTACCGATTAAATAATTATCAAAATAATTTTAAGAATAGCAACATTCAATCACTTTTAGGCCAAAAAAATCATTTCTAACAGATTTTGTCGATTACAATTTCACTAATTAAATATTAAGAAAACCAATTACAACACGCATAAAATCGATTAGTTTCTTACATAGAAAAAAACGCAACGTAGCATGCGAGCAAGTAACCTCATTCAATACTAAAAATACTAGTAATAAAGGGTACAAATTATTAGAAAACTATTATAGGTCGTTAAGCATGATTACAATCATTACTAAACTTTTTTAAGACAATAACAAAATTTTATTTGGTGCTAAAATTCTATTGTTAAAAGTTTCAATTTTTTTTATAAAATTACACGCTAAAAAACATAGAGAAAATCAATATAGTTTTCTGAAAAAAGTGTCATAAATATTGTGCATGATTCAAAAGTAAAATAATCCAAGCAATCTTCATGTCAAACATCACTTGATGAGGATAAAAAAACTATTTCAAAGAAATGCTTAAGATATGTTAGGGTATTGG
The DNA here is from genome assembly GCA_015731905.1 of Salix dunnii. Classification (NCBI taxonomy): domain Eukaryota; kingdom Viridiplantae; phylum Streptophyta; class Magnoliopsida; order Malpighiales; family Salicaceae; genus Salix; species Salix dunnii. The sequence goes on along the minus strand of CM027662.1, from coordinate 9,894,940 downwards.
CTGTATACATGAAAATATTGTTATATATATATGTATATTTGCCGCATTGCACTGAAAACCGACAATTCTAAATACAAGATTGATATTTTTTTCTTACAATATAAAAAAATGCAAACCTTAAAATGAATATGCCAGAAAATCATAAATCTCTTTCACTTTATTATATATATATACAAACATATAATTAGTTTTACATACTTAAGAGAAAACAAAACTAACAGATAATCATTATTTTGAATGTCTTATCTATAATAATTAGAGAAATCAAGACCTAACAATACTAACCAAAAAGCAATTTTAAAACAAAATAAATGACAAAATACAAATAAATATTATTCGATTTTAAGAAATTATTTGACTTAAAGGAAAAAAGAAAGAGAAATCATAATAATTATTAAATTTCAAATGACCACCAGCACTTATCAAAATTTGAACAACAAATAAAAAAAAAAACCTTAATAATAGTGGAAATAAATAAAAATTGAAAACAAAAACTAAAAGCATGTATATATAAACATTGATAGAAATAGAAACTATGTAAGAAATGTGTGTGTGTGTGTGTGTGTGTGTGTGTGTATAAAAAGAATCAAAATAAAATCCAAGATTAAAAGTATAAGGCCCAAAATGAAAGAACACATATATAATAAATCTAGAAGTTGTCATAGATATACCACATGTTACACGATAGATATCATATGGCACACAACCATCAAAGAGAGTAGTGGAGAAGAAATCAAAGAAGCCGATATTTTTCCTATTGCCATTGAATTTTTTGAAAAAAAATCTACATTATATATATATATATATATATATATATATATATATATATATATCTTAGTCCATAACTTGCACCCTATTGCAAGTGATATCATATTTTTTAAAAAACAAAAAAAATTAATTATGTGAGATTTTTTTTATTATAATATAAATTTAGATAAAATAATAAATCTATGTAGAATTCCTGTTAAGTGCAAGTTTTCTATAAAATATATGAATTATAAATCAATATAAATTTATCTATTTAGTATATTTCAACAAAATAATCAGCATAAAATTATCATCATCATTAAAAAAACAAGAAGATTAGGATGTCTTAATTATTGAATTCACTATATTAAGATTAGTTCATTTTATAATTCAATATGAATTCAAAATAATGATAATTAGTCTAACATATTTATAAGGAAAAAAACTTACAAATAATCATTATTATTATTTTGAATGCCTTATCTATAGTAATTATAAATTTTAACACATAAAAATATTAACAAAAAATCAGTTAAAAAAATAAATGACAAAACAAAAAAAATATTATTAGATTTTAAAAAATTATTTGACTTGAAGTATAAATAAAAAAAATATTAATTATCAAATTATCACCAAAACAAATTAAAATTTAAACATTAATAAAAAAAACCTTCATAACAGTGGAAATAATTAAAAATAAAAAATAAAAAATTAAGAGCATGTACATATAAACATTGACAAAATAAGAAACATTTAAGAAATATATAAAAAAATTAAAAAATTAAAATAAAATTCAAGATTAAAAGTATAAGGACTGAAATGAAAAACACATATATAACAGATGTCATTTAAACGATAAAATTTAGCTAGCAATTCAATTCGCCTTTTACCTTCCACCTCCACCACATGTCGTGCCTGTTTGGAAGTGTGATTGAAGTTTATTTTGAAGATACTTTTCGTTCATAAATACATTAAAATGATATTTTTTTATTTTTAAAAAAATTATTTTTGACATTAGTACATTAAAATCATCTACAAATGCCAAATTTTTTTAATTTAAAATAAAAATAAAATATTTTCAAATTTGTTTAAAAGTGATTTCCAAACACATTCTTTAACACTCTTGTGATCTCCAACAAGAACCACAGTTTAATTCACCTTTTCAAATAGTAATGAACAATAAAAATCACAATTCAAATCACTGTTAATTACTGTTTGAAATTGAGATCTCTTTTGGCTTTTTATAAAATTGTGAAACCCAAGAATAAAAAAATACAAAAAGGTAGGAAGTTTATAATAAATCAAAATGTTGTTATAATACAATATTTATGAAAAGAAAAGAAAAGCAAAAAAAAATCGGGGGTAAAAATATAATTAAGAAGAAATGGGACTATAAATACCCATCTCTTCCCTCAACCATATCCAGTTGAAATGAGAAGAAAGAGAGGAGCGATAACCCAAATTTTTCTTCATAAAAACTAGGATTTAACACCCAAAAGCTTGTAAACCCACAAAAGTGTTGGAATTCTAAAGTGGAGGAATACAATATGGGGGAAGATTAACAAGAAGAAAGTGAAGAATTTGGAGAAGAAAGGAGTGGCTGGTTCTTAACAAGGAGAAGAAGGCTAAGATTCTTCCAAAGTTGTGAACTAAAGTCAAGATTTCATCCAAGTAAGGAGTTCTAATTCCAATTTCTATGAAATTAACCTCAATTTGATTAGAAGTTCATGATTCTTCTTGAATTGATAATTAGGGTTTTTAAATAAAAAATAAATGAGTAGGGTTTTCATGAATAAAGGCAAAAACATGGTTGTGATTTATAAGGAAGCAAGGATTGAAGATGAATCGGCTATGTTTCCTTCATTAGGGCAGATTCATTGCCCTGTTTCTTAGGAAAATTTGGACCTGAAAAATATATAATTCAAGGAGGGTTCCTTCATAGAAGTTGTATCTGGGAGTGCTAGCTTTCCAACCAGTATGACCCCGTCTAATTTGGAGCTTTGGAACTCCAGATATGGGTAAAAATCTGAGTAGAGGTCAAGCTATCACCTATGATGACAGTTTTGGCCAAGTTGAGAAAATAGCAAAAATTTAACCATGTTAAAGGTAGAAATTGTTCCTTTCCCTACATAAAATGTGTCTTAATCTTCAGAAAATAAAAGAAGATAATAAATGGTGATTAAAAATTAAATTCATGATGTCTACTTGGACTATAAATGAGCCGAAAAGTTAAAGGATGATAATGAGGAATATAAGTGAGAAAGAAAAGATTTGGTAAAGAGAAATGAATATTATTACCATTTTTCTTGTTTTTGTGTGTGATATGTGTATTAATATAAAAAAATGAGGGGTGTTTGTGGTTTCAGGAGGAACCGTGGGTGAAGGGCAACAACAATAGGGGAATGCAAGTCGAACGTTCACAGCAAGTAGGTACTTGGTACCTATGTCTCCTTTATCTAATAATTATTTTTGTTACTAATTATTGAACTATAAGATACGAATTGGTGCTTAGTGATGAGAAAAAGAAAAGTGGTAAAAGAAAGGTTAGGGGATGGAAAAATAGATATATATCTGTGTATAGGAAGAAACAAGCACGTCAATATCGGCATAATTTATAAACTTGATTAGCTATTCGGTTTTGGAATAGTTAATGATATTGGAGGGTGACATCGATATCGGCATAATTTATAGACATGATTAGCTATTCAATTCCGGAATAGTTAATGATATCGGCGGGTGACGTCGATATCGGCATAATTTATAGACATGATTAATTATTCGATTCCGGAATAGTTAATGATATCTGCACGTGATGTTGATATCAGTAAAATATATAGAATTGATTAGCTTTCTGAGATGAAAGCTAATGATGTCAAGAATCCTTGACATCGGCATACTCTAAAACCTCCTAAGGTAATAACGGAACAAAGATTTACTATTTTGGTTTTAAAATTAATTAATGACACCAACGGTTACGTTCGTGTCAACATTTTCATGAAACTGATTAATTGATTTTCAAGACGGGCAACTAGAGACACTATTGGAGGTCATTAGTGTCGGCTATAGTCTCTTCGATGTGAAAAAAGGGAATGAAGCAGTCAAAAGAAATAAATTTTCTTTTAAATAACCTTAAAAGGGTGTACATGGTTGTGTTTAGTATCTCATATGATTTAAGTAGATTAAGGGATATGTTATTTAAATTCTTCTATAAATTGCTAGTATTTACTAATTGTTTTTACTCATGTGGAAAAAAATATGTATTTTGCAAGTTCCTCCCATTCTCGTCAAGAATAGATTTTAGGCCTTTAATTCTTTTTGTATAAGTTAGGAACTTAGAAAGTTGTGATGTAATTTTGGTTATGCAGAAAAATATGTAGACTATATAGAATAGTATATTGGTGAATTTTGGTTCTAAAATATTAAATTATGTTGTGTTATATATATATATATATATATATATATATATATATATATATATATATATATGAAATCTTCATGTGCGAATTGGCTCTTTTAATTTTTACCTTATGCGTGTGATGTATGATGGAGTTTGGGAACAAATATGGTCCTGAACATATCCCTGAATGAATTATGGATGAGATATGATTGTATTAAGCATGGATGGGATTGTGGATGAGATATGATTCAAACTGCATGCAGGTTACATTGTCAATAACTTGGGATCTCCCAATATAGGGGGAGACTCTGCCGAAATTTCATTAGAAATTTTGGCGAGAGAAAAAAAAAATTATGCTCCAATTATCCTTTATAAGGGAAAGATTAACAAAATTTTGGGGTTGTTACAAAAACAATAGTTATGGTGCACGTAAACTAGCCAAAACACCTAAGTTATAGAAAAAATTTATAAGTGGGAAAAAATAGAAAAAATATAAAAAAAAATGGGTCCAAGGATTATTCGTGGCGCGTGTAAGCTACCATTGTTATAAAAAAAATATATACATAGAAAAAATATCGTGGTGCACGTAAACTGGTCTGGACACCATGATTATAAAAAAAATAAAAAAGGAAGTCCGATAATAAAAAGGGAAAGCACATTATCAAACAGTAATGAATAATAAAAATTATAAAAAATAAAAAAAAATAAGTTAAGAGATTTATTGTGATGCGCATAAGCTGACTCAAACACCCCAGTTATAAAGAAAAAAGAGCCCAGAAAAAAAAAAAATTTCAAACAGTACTAAACAGTGAAATCATTGTTCATTAATCAAAAATCATTTTGTTGCTAGAGATATTCAAACTCCCGCAGCCCACCCTACTTGGACATCTCTATAACCACTCAGCCAAATGACTTTTTTGTTCAGTTCTAGGATACAAATATTAATAATATGATTATATAATTTAACTATTATGGTTAACAGTGCGTTGAGTCTAGATGAACAGTGCATAAATATTATTCAAAACCGTGAATTCTCTTAGCCTTTAGATAATGTTAGTAGTTATATAGGTACACGTCATTAAAGATTAAAACCTACTTTAGGGATCCACGTAGTCTTTATAACCCATCATCCTTGCCCTTTAGTGAAGGAGGGCATATTTTTCTAATACCATTAAAACATCTCATGCTTCAAAAAGAGAGTTTATTTGACTTATCAAACAGAAAATATTATTGATTCATCAAAGGAAAAATATCTCACTTATTAGAGGGGAAATATCTTTCACTCATCAGAATCTCGTAGTCCAATATAGCCTGATAAAATTGTCATAACTATTTGTATTGGGGCTCAGCCAAGTAGATGTTGGGTTTGGGAAGTCACCAGACTCGTATATGCTTGAGTTCACCACTTGATTTTATCTTAAAATTGTTGTGTTTGACAGCTCGCTCGATTCATACATTCTAGGGCAAGGATAACAAGTTATCACCCTGCCTTTGGTTCCTCTAAATGAGAATCCAAATAAAAATAAAAACATGATTCATATATATATATATATATATATATATATATATATATATATATTACTCTTTTTAAGACAAGGACATTCAGTTTTCCCTAAGAAAATTAATAGGAAGTTTTTTATAAGGGAATCTTTTCCATCCCATAATTTATACTTGAATTTATACATTCATAATTTATTTTCTCATGGTCTTTTTTTTATTTCAAGTATGAAATATAGATATAAGAAACAAACCGGATTACTAGTAAAGTTAAAAAGAAAATATAAGGCTGGTGTTATATTTAAGTTGCAATAAGTTTGTGCAACATTGCATTATTTTGGATTAATCCCATTTAATTTATTCATTTCATCATAACGCAAGTTTCAAGTAAAGTATGGAGTAGATTGATTTTAGTAATTTGGTTACAAAGCATGCATAACTGGTTCCAGTCTAAGAACAAGAAAATTTGAATTTCAATATGCTTCATTTGAATTTAATCAGTGTATGGTTTCTTACATAGCATGTGCAAGTGTCATTTAGATTTAAATATTGGGGTATTTATCTTTCTAAGTCGTTCCCATCTTTCTCCCAGTGAAAGAGAGAGACGACGGGTATTTTATCTTTCTGGGATACTGACTGCTCTGTATAATGCCCGTTAAGACTTCAATATCGACAAATTTAGATATTTATAAAAATGATTTGGTTCGAAGTGCAACTGGTAGCGTGCAAACACTTGCTTTTTGTATATTGTTTTTTGGTCTGAGGTTTGAACTGGTTTACCACGGCTATTAATTTTGGATATATTTTGCCAAGACAGTTTTAGACCATAGCTTAAGGAATAAAAGGAAAGAATATCGACAAAGGAGATGGGAATGGACTGTGAAAACAAATCCGACCCCATAACTAAAGTTTGTCTGTCGACATAATTGATAATTCAGATTAATCGTGGTACGTACAAGATGGCTTGGACACCCTGGTTATTATAAAAAATTTGATCCGGGAATTAGTTATGGTGCACTTAAGGTGGCACTGAGATCCTGGTTATTAAAAAATATATAAGTAAAAAAAAATAAAATAAAAAAACTTAAAATGAATCAAAGACCATGGTTATAAAAAAATGTATAGATATAGGTTAAGGAAAACAAAAAAATATAAGCGTGAAAGTATTGTAGCAATCCATAATGTTTTAAAAACAAATTCGGTCCAGGAATTAGCCGAGTTTATTTAAGCTAGCTTGTATACTCTGATTATAAAAGAAATGCATAAATGAACAAAACAAAAGTATAAGGAAAGCACTTTAGCAAAAAAAAAAAAAAAAAGGTTCGAGGATTAGTCGTGGTATGCATAAGCAGGTCTGGATACCCTGGTTATCAAAAAAAAAATGGACTCGAGGATTAATTGTGGTGCGCTTAGGCTAACCCGGACACCCCGATCATAAAAAACTAAAAAATATATATAAGTGGAAAAAGAAAAAAAATTAAAAATGTATAACCAGCAAACAAAATGTTTCATGAAAAAAAATCAGAAAAAAATGAAAAAGAAAACATAATCAGTAAAAAAACAAAACAAAAAGCTATATAAAAAATGAATATGAGGATTAATCGTGGTGTGCTTAAGCTAGCTTAGACACCCCAATTATAAATAACAAATAATATATATATATATATATATATATATATAAGTCAGAAAAGAAAAAAAATATCACCAGCAAAAAATAATTTCATGGAAAAAAAAAGAGAGAAAAAAAAGCAAGAAATTAAAAAAAAAGCAAAAAAAAAACGTAATTAGAAAAAAAAACAAAAAAAGAAGTAAGAAACAAAATAAAGATGGGGGCAAGCACTGCTGCAATCCATAGTGCTATGTGTGAGGATCTACAGTGCTTTCTCCACACAAATATATAAGTTAAAGAAAAAAAATATATAAGCGTGAAACTACTATAGCAATCGATATTGTTTTAAAAACAAATTTTGTCCGGGAATTAGTCGTGGTGTACTTAAGTTGACCCGTAGACCATGATTGTAAAAAAAAAATATAAGTGAACAAAACAAAAGTATAAGGAAAGCACTTTAGCAAAAAAAAAAAAAGGTTCAAGTATTAGTCCTGGTAAACATGAGCTGGTCTAGACACCTTAGTTATAAAAAAAAAATTGGATTCAGAGATTAATTATGGTGTGCTTAAGCTAACCCGGACACCCTGATCATAAAAAGAATAAAAACAAATATATATCAGTGGAAAAGGAAAAAAATTAAAAGAGTATAACTAGCAAAAAAATGTTTTAGGGAACAGAATGAAAAAAAAATAACAAAAAAAAACATAATCATTAAAAAAAAAAAAAGAAAAGCTATAAAAAAAATTAAATCATAGAATTAATTGTGGTGCATTTAAACAAGCCTTGACAACCCGATCATAAAAAACCAAAAAATATATATAAGTGAAAAAAGGAAAAACAATAAAAAAGTATAACCAGCAAAAAAAAATATTTCATAGAAAAAAATGAAAACAAAATTTAATTAGAAAAAAATGAAAAAAAATATAATCACAAAAAAACAAAAAAAAACTATAAAAAAGTTGAATTCAAGGATTAATCGTGGTGCGTTTAAGCTAACCCTAACACCACAATTATAAAAAAATAAATAATATATATATACATGTCAAAAAAGGGAAAAAGAAGTACAACAAGCAAGAAAAAAAATTCATGGAAACAATGTAATAAAAAAACAAGAAAAAAAGAAGCAAGAAATGAAAAAAATATTAGAAAAAAACAAAAAATTGTAATAAGAAAAAAAAAACAAAAAAAAAGCAAGAAACGAAAAAAAAAGGGAAAGCTCTGTAAAAAAAATATATAAGTGGAAAAAAATTAAAAAAATATAACAAAGAAAAAAAATTCATGGAAAAAAATGAAAAAAATAAAAAAAAACACCATATTCAGGAAAAAAAACGAAAAAAAAAAAATATAACCAGCAAAAAAACAATTTCATTCAAAAAAAAATAAAAAAATAATTAAATAAATGTAATAAAAAAATCAAAAAAAAAAGAAACAAAACAAAAAAAAAATTATTAGGAAAAAAAATATAATAAAAAAAAAACAAAAGAAAACGAGGGGATTGCAATCTATATTGCCATGTGTGGGGAGCTATTTCTATGTATAATGGCCTCTATTTTTTTTTTTTTGTATTTAATGCTTCAAAAAATTAAAGCAACTCTTTAATTTGTTTTTCATTGAGATTCAATCACTGCTATTTTGACTATTAATTATTTTATTTTGAATCCTTTATAAATTAGATTTTTTTTTAATTTCATCCCCTTTTGATTTTTTTTTTATTTTTCAAATTTCATCTTTATTATTTTGATTGCAATTTATTTCATTTGAGATAAAAAATTTATTGTATATATATGCTTTCATCCTCTCTTTTTTTTTCCAGAGAAATTGAATCCTCATTTTGTTATTGCTATTTTTATCTTACTTTGGAGATTTTTTTAAATTTTTATATATATATATCTTCCGATTCCAACCCTTTAATATTAAATTAGTTGAAAATTAAATTTGAATCTAAAATGTCAATGGTTGCTAGTTGTAGATATTAACGTAGGTTTATGAGGTTTGCGTGGTTTTTCTTTTCTTTTTTTTTAAAGAAAAGAAACTCATGCTTTTTAATTATATTATTTATCATATTTTCATTTTTTACAGGTTATTACTTCCATGATTATTTTACATTATTTATTGTAATTTTTTAACGATATTAATTTAAATGAGCTTATTGAATCTAGTCAAGTCAATGACTGAATTGTTTCTTGCTTTTATTAAAAAATATTGGCGTCACCAAAACATTCTTTATTAATATTAAGAAAAAATTGACTTGGCCCACATCATGGTGCATATCACTTGCCTAGTTACAATCCAAAGTTCAAATCCTAGAATTTTGGATATCAGTACTGTTATAATCTAATTTCTAGGTTATTCTCTAAAAATAATAAAAATAAAATAAAAGAGGTTGATGTCAACAAAAAATATAAAGTTGAAAATTTTGGATGTTTTTGAGAGCCCAATCGTACCTCTTTTGTGCCCAAAGATGAAGGAAAATGTAGATTACAGGCTAAATAATTTATTATTGGATAAATATGTGTAAACATTAAGTCAAAAGGCATAATTATATTTTTACGGGCCAATTTGATTTAATCATTGGCCATCAGCCATCAGCCATCACACTTCTCTTTGAGTGTGTTTTCTAACTCTCAACCATCAGCTAAAATAATGTGCTTTCTAGCCTTATTTCCACTCATCGAGAGTGTTTTTCAAGTCTCAACCATCAATTAAAATAGTATGTTTTCAAGCCCTATTTCCACTCATCGAGTGCGTTTTCCAACCCTCGATCATTAATTAAAATAATATGCTTTCCAGCTCTATTTTCCCTTTATCTTTTAGTGTGTTTTCCAACCCTCAACCATCAATTAAAAGATGATCGCCCATTACAACAAGACTATCTTTATGTTTCTTACCATCTTCATCATCTTCACTTGGGAAGGTCACCCATTACAATGAGATCGTTTTCTTTTATCTTTCACAAACATCATCACCTTTTCATCCTTTGAGTGTCCTATTTAGGCTTCAATTCTTAGGTAGTACGCTTTATAGTCCTATCTTATCATTTCCTTTTGAGTACATTTTATAACCCTCATATTCACTTATGTATGGTTTAACTAATTTTTGGTCTAGTAAATCCACTTTTCTTTTTCTTTATAGCGCTTATTATCTAAATTCTTTTACAAGACTTTAGTCATAAGCATTGTAAAGAGGGGTGCAATTTTCATAATCCAATTTTTGGGCTATCTCTCAAATCTACCCAAAAATAACAAAAATAAAATAAAAGAGGTTGGTGTCAACATAAAAATCAAGGTGAAAATTTGGATGTTTTCAAGAGCCCGATCATACCTCTTTTGTGCCTAAAAATTAAGGAAAATACATATACAAGGCTAAATAATTTATCATTGGATAAATCTATGTAAATATTAAGTCGAAAGGCATAATTATATTTTACGGGCCAATTTGATTTAATCGTCAGCAAATTTAAAGTGAAATTATGTTTAGGAACTAATTTATAATCTAATTGAAGGATTTAATTAAGTGCAAGGACTTAATTATACCTTAATGGGTCATATTAATTTTATTAAGGGTTTAATCGATGAAGAATCAAGTTTGGAAGCCTAATATAGGTTAAGATGAGAAAATCAGAATTTTCAGAGACGAAATACTTTTGGGTGAAATCGGAAGCCAAAATTGAAGAAAAAAAGCATCGTTCTTCCCGTTGAAATCATCTCTTTGTAATAATCCATTTTTGTCAGTCTATTTTATCATATTAAAAAAAAAACTTACCTGCCAAGGAATTATCAGCGACCATGTTGTGCCCATGCCAACAGCCATGCCTGCCACCCACTACCACTCCTGCAACACACAACATCACACTCTTGAACACCTCTCCCATGCCTAATTTAGTCTATAAGAGGGGGGGATACCATCGTTAACAATGGGGGAGGACTGAACACAGATGGGACAACAAAAACATGTAAAGCACAGAACACAAATAAATGTAGACAGGGACAATTTGTAGAAAAAGAGCACAAGGACAATGAACATAGTTGGAAAAATGGCAGAGATGCCGTGACCAAAACTTGCACACGGGTATAACCATTGACAACCACTCTTCCTCTTCCTCGACGCCGACAGGACCTCTACCATCATCATCTCTCTCTCTCTCTCCCCTTCACAACAGCTATCTCTCTCTCCTTTAGCTAGCTCCCTACACCACTAACTCCTCCTACCTCAGCCTAGGCAACCTCACCGAGACCTTTAGCAGCAGCAACTGGTATCTACTGACACCACAACAATAGCTCACCGGTAACAGACCAACCTCTTTTGTCGATCCTACCTGCCACCACAAGCCACCATTTTCAACACCATCACCAAAAACAACCACCTCGGGCTCCTCCACCCAACAGCAATGGCAGGTGAGCCTCTCATCACCGTCACCCTCCATTTTATTGTTCATGTAACATGTGAACAATATTAATTCACAATTTTGTTTTTTCTTTTCTGCTTTGTGTCTTGGGGCTGACTACTCAACTAGACTGGGCAGGCCTATTTAGTGGGGCTAGGCCTGACCCAAATTTTTTTTTAACTTTTTTGTAATATATAAAAAATTGCATTAAAAAAACAAAAAAAAAGTTGTTTTCATGCATATGGCTAAATTCCAAGATTTTTCAAGTATATTTTTCATAAAAAATATATGTTGCATCTTTCTCATATTTTGAATGAAAATTGGATATCGTAACCAGTTTTTGATTATCCGTTGGAATTCATCCAAAATATCAAAAAATATTTAACAATATTTTTTTTAGCTATCTCGATATAAAATTACATTGTAAATTACATTTGCAAATACTTAATAAGATTTTCTTTTACTACGGTATAAAATTATAGTGTAAAAGTACACCCGTAGACAAAAAAATAGTTTTTGAAAATATAGTGTAAAAAAATTATACTTAGAAAAACAATCAAACAACAAAGCAACTTCCCTTAGGTAGGATGCATTGGGGGTTATGTGTTTTCCCCTTGCACAACAATTCCCCTTACCTAGACTCTCGCAGACCAATAGATTTCCTAGTGATCATAATAGTAAGTGGTGATTCTTGATAATTATAGTTGTAATTTTTACAATTATAAAACACACCATTTTCACCATGTGCCATCTCCTCCCTCAAGGGGATGGTAGGGAGCGAAGAGTGAAAAAACACCGTCGCGATAGATGGTGACTCTACTTTAGATCTAATTACAAAAGATTTTAGTTTTTATACATAAAATGTAGTTTAAGAATACCCTATTTATTATTTAAATCATAGTTATTAAATTTGGCTTCCTACATGTTAAGTTGAAAAAATCAAAACTTGAAGTTTAACTCAGGTAAGATCTTTGGTTAAATTAATAAGATATTGATACAATAAAAACTAGTTCAATTAAATGGGTTAACATCAAAGAACTTTTAATAAAAAATAATTGATTTGGTGATTTATAAGATCACTAATATACGAACCTTTTGATCATGTGGTCAAGCAACCCATATGCAAAGACACCAATTCCCAGAAAGCCAAGTAAATCAGGTTTTTTATAGGAGTGTGACACTAACATAACTTATACCTAGCAACCAACACTATTGGATTTGAACCCCCACCCAGCAAATAGTAATTCATGAATGAAAAGTATGGATTGATGGTACAAAATTAGTTGAATCTTGATAAGTTTTTTTTAGTCTTTTAGAGAACCAAGGTAGAGTCACCTACCAAGAACACAAAGTTGTTGTAATCTTAATGTCATTAAGCACAAAAAAACTTATTTGAAACTTAGGTAGCATATGAGTTTTTAACCAAGTTAAAACCTAAAGTACCCAAAGATATGGACTTGTATAAATCTCACTTACAATAAGACCCAAATCCCTCAGTATCTAAACCTAATTGATGTTTATCAACCCTAAAATACAAAAAACAAATTTGAAATAAAAATTTAAGTTGCAACCATATAAAAATAAGATAAAGAAGATTTATTTAGTCTTGAATATTGTTGACTTGTAGGTTTTCTTCCTAGACTAGGAAACTTATTCTTTTGAATGCTAAGAATTCTCCCTTCTTTAGAAAATAATTTGTACTTGGACTCCATGTCATATTAAGAAAAATAAGCTCAAATCAAGGTTGTCATAGGGCCTAACACATCAGTTGTTTTCAAAACTTGAATAGAACCCTTCTTGAACTTGGATTAGATGAATTAGAGGTTTCCCTTTAAAATCCATAGGTTTCCTTTATCCCTCCAGTTCCATCTTACTCCATGTGCTTCGAAATATCCCATTCAATGCCTCTTTAAGTCTCTTTGCCTTAGCTCTTGTAATAGGCTCACTTGGCACTACCAATGGGTCATTTGCATGATTATAGTTGGTGTTAGGCTGATCCTCATCATCCCCTCTCTCTTTAAAAAGATTCCACCTCGAATTGTCATCACCTACATCAAACAAAATAAGATTAAAAATATTAAAGGTAGCACTAACTCCATATTTACCTGACAAATCAACTTTATATGCATTGTCGTTTATCCTTTCCAAGATTTAAAAAGGCCTATCTCCTCCAAGATGTAACTTAGACTTCCTTTGGGTCAAAAATCTCTCCTTGCTCATATGTACCCAAACCCAATCACTGGGTTGAAATAAAACTTGTTTGCACCCTTTATTTGCTTTAGTTAAATACACACGATTTCTCTTTTCAATTTATTGCCATACACTCCTATGGAGTGTCTTCACCACCTATGTTTTACAATTGTCATCCAAACTAACACTTTAATCAACAAATAAAGGAATCAAATCTATAGGAGTTAAAGGGTTAGATCCAAACAAAATCTTAAATGGTGAAAAATCAGTAGTAGAATACACGTTATGATTATACACAAACTCTATGAATGAAAAATAACCTTCCCAATTCAAGTTCTTTTGAATGACAACACGCAACAGTTGTGTGAAAGTCCTATTATACTTCTATTTGTCCATTTGTTTGGGGATGACTTGTAGTAAAAAATAACAACTTAATACTCTATTTTCCCTGCAACACCTTCCAAAAGTAACTAAAGAACTTAACATCTCTATCAAACAATGCTTCAAAAAATTTCATGAATCCATACTATCTCCCTAAACAACAAATTAACAATATTGGTTACATCATTGGTTTTATGACAAGGTATGAGATGTGTCATATTCGAAAACCTATCTACAAGTACGAAAATTGAGTCCCTACCCTGTTTTGACCTAGGTAAACCTAATATGAAGTCCATTGAAATATCTTCTCATGGTTCCTTAGATATAGACAAAGGGGTATACAAGTTATATGGTTGAGTCCTAGACTTTGTTTCTCTATATGTTATGCATTTATCACATATGCGTTACGTATTTTTTTAATTTTTGACCAATAATAATGCTCATGCAACATAGCTAAAGTCTTAGTAACACCAAAATGCCCCATCAACCCACCCTCATATGCTTCATGTACAAGCAATTCATGGACATAGCTCAATGGAATGCACAAGTGATTTAGTAACACCAAAATGCCCCATCAACTCGCCCTCATGTGCTTCATGTACAAGCCATTCATGAACATAGCTCAATGGAATGCACAAGTGATATTCTTTAAACTAGTATCCATCAAGATTGTAATACTTTCCAAAGGACGAAACCTTACATGCATAAAAAATAGTAGAAAAATCATTTTGATCCTTGTACAATTTCTTTATGTGTTCAAATCCTAGCAATGTAGCATCTAAAGTGAATAAAACAACATACCTCCATGAAAGTGCATCATCCATAATATATTTTTCCTTTGCTTATACTTGATCATATACGGAAAGGTTTCAATAAATTCAACCCATTTGGTAAGTCTCCTATTCAACTTATTTTGTCCTTTTAAATACTTCAAAATTCATGATCTAAATGTATCACGAACTCTTTATGCCACAAGTAATGCTACCATGTCAATGAAGTTCTTACCAAGGCATAGAGCTCCTTGTCATATGTAGGGTAATTCAAGGTTGTCCCATTAAGTTCCTCACTAAAACACGCAATGAGTATCATTTCCTACATTAACATAACTCCTATACCTCCACCTAAGGCATCACATTCAACTTCATTTTTATTTTGAAAAGTCCGGCAAAGCTAAAAAAAGTGTTGAACAAAATTTATGTTTCAACAATTTAAAAGCTTTATCTTGGTCATCATCCCATTTAAACTCAACAAAAATTTTCACAGTTTTAGTTAAAGATGTTGCAATAGCATAAAAGTTTTTCACAAACCTCCTATAAAAGCTAACAAGTCCATGAAAACTCCTTACCTCAGTTACAAACTTCCTAAATAGCCTTGACCTTTTCTTCATCTGTCTCAATTCCTTGTGCAGTTACTATATATCGAATAAACATAATTTTCTCCATGCAAAAAGTACACTTATTGAAATTAGCATATATTTTTTCATCTCGCAATACACTAAGCACACTACGTAAATGATCAAGATGCTTATTTAAGTTCTTGCTATAAATTAGGATGTCATCAAAATACATAACCACAAACTTACCAATAAATGCACATAATTTCAAGTAAGATTGTCAATTTCGTTCTATTCAGTCTAGAATGACCGATATATCTCATTCTAGTTTAAATACATAATAAATCAAAATAAATTTCATCTTGCTTAGAATCTCATTTGTTCTATAAATTCCACTTAAATTTTCATTGGAAGATTTCGATTACATTACAACCATTATGTTTAAACCAATTTTTTTTAAGAAAATATTATCTAGATTTACAGTATCAATCATACCTCTTAGTTCAATCGTTGGATTAAGCTAAAACCTTATGAGAACTCTCTTAACATATTATTTTATCTGAAGTTAAAAAATTAGAGTAATAGAAGTTTAGAAAGGCCTTAAGAGACTATTAATGATATTCTTATATTTTTGTTCAAATCTATAAAAAAAAATTAAGTTTTTTTTGTGTTATTTTCTTAAGATTAATTTTTTTTTCCTAATCTTATCATTCAACGATATGTATATTAATAATTGAACTTTATAATTTGTTTTAATATGCTTTATGTTTTGTTGTTATAGTCTCATGATCCAAATGATAAATTTGAAAGGTTAACCCTCACAAATTTGAAAAGTTAACCTTGATCAATATAACATGTTTTCATCATAATATTTTTTTAAATTATATCATCTAAATTTTTTAGAAAAAATAAATTATATCTTTACGATTCGTTTATATTGTTTTTGAAACTCATCAAAAAAGTATCTCAAAACAGTTTGGAAGCAAAATATACTAGTTCATTCAAAAAACAGAAAACCAATTGAGAATTTGGATTTCTCGTATGTCTATCAATGAATTGTTTACATCCCCATGTTATTTCACAAGTGTGTGCAAATGCTTATTTTATTCTACCATATAACCTCAGCGGTTTCGCATAATTAACAGTCATTACATTACATTAATGTATTATTAACATTGATTGCCACATTTAATTATTTCAAAAACACCAAAATTCTTCGATTGCTGGCAGCACAGCAATTGAGTAAAGTCAAGTTGGTCCCACTTATTTCTCAACGGTTGAGATAATCCAACTGGCCATGAGATAATGACTTGAGGATCTTAGGTCTGATCATCAACGGTCTCTTTTTCATCATCTTTCTCTTCTTTCTTTGCAGACTATTGGAGGGCCCATTTAACACCCACAGACACACTCACAACGCATTAATAGAAAAGAAAAGGCCCGCACATCCGGCGATGATTTCTAACTGTTGGAAGGGTAAACTACACTCTCATCCCTATAGATTTGTCAGTGTGTCATTTGGTTTAACATTCTTCAGAATACTATTTATGTTTTTAAAATTTCCATTTTCATCCCTAAACACACGAAGTAGTGGTGAAACTCAATGACATACTCACTTTTGGGCAAGGAAAGATTGTGCTGTTTTTAAATTATGTGCATATCCTGATAAGGATGCATATAGATAGAATCTTAGAATATCTACAAAAATATGAATCTGTAAAGGACAACTAATAGGACTTTCTTTTGGGTAAGAAAGTAAGAGCTTCTCAATGAAACATTTTTACTAACCTAATATGTGCGTGTTTGTTTGACTAAACAATGAGTTTAGGTTTTTAATATTTGTAGGTTTTCATATACTCTTATGAGATATCATCCATATGTATGAATGCGAGAGGAATAATGAAAAGCTTTTCAAATTATTTAAACGGTCAGAAGCAACATCAAAACTTATATAAAACTAGATTGAAAACCATTAAACTATCGGTGCAGAGATGAGATAAAAATGCTGTTTTCCTTGCAAAGAAAGAAACGCCCGTTACAACAGGGGGCACAGAAAGGGTCCAAGATTCAAGAAAATTAAGAACAGATGGATAGTTATGGGTCCACACACACACAGAATCATAGACTTCAAGCTGGCCTTGTAGTTCCCCCTCCCCCCCCTTCTCTTTATAACTCCCCACCTCTCCCCTTATCCCCCTCACAACATCCCCAAGGCTCAAACATTTCAAGAATTCAAGAGCCATAGCCCTCTCCCATTTAGAGCCCTGTATATCTCTAAAATTTCTTGTTTTATCATCAAGAATGGCAGAGGTGGTGCAAAAAGTGAGCCAAGAACAAGAGGTTGTGGTGGTGACTGATGTTCCACAAGCTGAAAAAACAGCTCCAGTGCCAACAACAATGCCAGTGGTGGTGGAGAAAGAGTCACCATTGCCAGTTTCTGAGACTGAAGAGGAGCCAATGAAGCCGAAGCAGGTTGAGGAGGGTGTTGTACAGACTCAGGCGTTCAAACCTAGTGGAGGAGATGATGAAAAGATGCCTCAGTTGGTTTATTTTAAGGAGGAAAGCACTAAAGTTCTTGATCTTCTTGATTCTGAAAAGATAGCACTTCAAGAATTTAAGCAACTTGTTCAAGAAGTACTTAACAAGCATGAATTTAGTGTTTTGACTACACCAACAGCACCGGCTATAGAAGAGGAGAAGAAAGATGTGGTGGCAGCTGAGAAGAGAAAGCCAGCCCTAAAAGAGGAAACATCAGTAGTAACAGAAGGTAAGGAAAAAGTAGAGACTGAAGCTGTAGCAGAAAAAGAAGAGAAGATTGAAGTGGTGGAAAGTGAGGTTCTTGATGATCAAGGAAAGGTGGCTCCTGCTGTTGCTAGTGATACTACTGCTGATACTGCTGTGGATGATGATGGTGCTAAGACGGTGGAAGCCATTGAAGAGACCATCGTAGCTGTCTCCTCTTCAGTGGTTTCACAAGAGGAGACTCCAGCCCAGGTTACAAAAGAGCCTGAGGGAGAGACAAAGGCTGCCTCATCAACGGATGAAGAAGCTAAAGAAGTTAAATCTGAGACTGTGGAAGTGACGCCGGAGGAAGTATCAATCTGGGGAATACCACTTCTTGCTGATGACAGAAGTGATGTGATTCTGTTGGAATTTCTCAGAGCCAGAGATTTCAAGGTGAAGGATGCATTCACCATGCTCAAGAACACAATTCGCTGGAGAAAGGAGTTTGGCATTGACGAGTTGCTTGAAAAAGATATAGGCTTAGATGATTTGGGGAAGGTGGTATTTATGCATGGTCTTGATAAAGAGGGACACCCGGTGTGCTATAATGTCTATGGAGAATTCCAAAATAAGGAACTTTACAAGAATTCATTTTCTGACGAGGAGAAGAGGCAGAGATTCCTAAGGTGGAGGATTCAATTCCTGGAAAAAAGTATCAGGACATTGGATTTCAATCCCGGTGGAATTTCCACAATTGTTCAGGTTAATGACTTGAAAAATTCTCCTGGACCAGCTAAGAGAGAGCTTAGACAAGCTACTAGACAAGCACTTCATTTGCTTCAAGACAACTATCCAGAATTTGTTGCCAAACAGGTATATTTGTTTGTTTCAATTCAAGTTTATTCTTTGTTTGATAAAAATTAAATTTATAATGTTTGATTCTTTGGTGTTTAATCTGCAGATCTTCATCAATGTTCCCTGTGTAGGTTTTTAGTCAATTTATTACTTGTAGTTACTGATTAATTTGGTTTGTCTTTGCAGATATTTTGGGTTTGTCCAAGAGAGTTTTTTCGAAAGAGGTAAGCTTCTATTTTTTTGCTTACCATCTGCTTGATTATATGCCTATTTATACTCTTAGGCTTTACACATGTTTTGTTTACATGATTAACAGAATGGAACTGAATTGTAACTAATTAGTTAGTTACAATGACCTCACACACTAAATGCATGTTCAACACATTGTTACCTCACACACTAAATGCATGTTCAACACATTGTTAGTTACAATGACCTCACACACTAAATGCATGTTCAACACATTTAACTCAGCTTATGAGCTGCTCCTTTGCTTCTTAGTCTTCCTCTCCTGCACTGGTAGTCTTCACTGCCTTCACCATGCAGGTCTGTGAATGGCTTACATTCCAACAGCCTCTCCTAAGCCATTTATAGATTTAACTCCAAGATTCAATCTTAACTGATTGAATCTCTCCTTAGGTAGAGCCTTTGTGAAGATGTCAGCTAGCTGCTCTTCACTTGGACAAAACTTCATGTTTATCAGTCCCTCTTTCAAGGACTCTCTAATGAAGTGATAATGTCTGTTAATATGCCTTGTCTTCTGATGAAAGACAGGGTTTTTAGCCATAGAAATAGCAGACATGTTGTCACAGAACAATGGTGTTGCATAAGCTTGCATTTCACCAAAATCATCTAGGACAAATCGTAGCCATATTGCCTGAGCTGTGGCTTCAGAGGCTGAGACATACTCAGCTTCTGCAGTTGAGAGAGCAACTGTATTCTGCTTAACCGAAGCCCAGGAGAACACTCCACTGCCAAAACTGAATGCATACCCTGAAGTGCTCCTGCTATCATCTTCACTTCTAGCCCAATCAGCATCACAAAACCCAATTAGGGTTGCTGACTTGTCTCTAGTGTATTCAATGCCATAGTTGAGTGTCCCTTGAACATACCTTAGAACCCTCTTGGCAGTTCCCATATGTTTTCTCGTGGGATTACTCATAAACCTGGAAAGTAAACTGGCTGCATACATTAGGTCTGGCCTAGTGGCTGTCAAGTACAATAAACTACCCACAATCTTCCTGTAAAGGCCTTCATCAGCCCTATCACTCCCATCTTCTTTCTTCAACTTTGTCATCACCCAATTTCTGGGTGATTCCCCAAAATATACCAATAAATAAATAAAATAAAATAAAAGGGGTTGGTGTCGGCTGAAAAATTAATGTGAAAATTTTGGACGTTTTCGGAAGCCCGGTCGTACTTCTTTTTTGCCCAAAAATGAAGGAAATGCAAATTCAAGGCCAAAATAATTTATTCTTGGATAAATCTGCATAGAAATTAAGTCGGAAGACATAATTATATTTTTATGGATCAATTTGATTTAATCGTCAGCTGATGTAAAGTGTAATTATGCTTCGGAATTAATTGAGAGCCCAATTGAAGGATTTAATTTATCGCAAGAGCTTAATTATACTTTAAATGGGTCAAATTAATTTTATTAAGGGCCTAATTAGTGAGAAATTAAGTTTTGAAGCTGAATCTGGGTTCAATTGAGAAAATCAGAATTTTCGATGACGAAACTCTTCGAAATTAATTGAAAGACCAATTGAAGGATTTAATTTAACGCAATAGCTTAATTATACTTTAAATGGGTCAAATTAAATTTATTAAGGTCTTAATTAGTGAGAAATTAAGTTTGGAAGCCGAATCTGGGTTCAATTGAGAAAATCAGGATTTTCGGTGACGAAACTCTTTGGAATTAATTGAGAGCCCAATTGAAGGATTTAATTAAGAGCAAGGGTTTAATTATACTTTAAATGGGTCAAATTAACCTAATTAAGGGCTTGATTGCTGAAAAATCAAGTTTGAAAGCTTAATTTGGGTAAAATTGAGACGATCAGAATTTTCGACGACGAAACTTTTTGGGTGAATTTGGAAGCCAAAATTAAAGATAAAAATATCTTTCTTCCTGGTTTTTCCCATCAAAAAATTTTTTTTGTCACAAATTTTTTATTTCAAAAAAAAAAAAACTCTGCCGACAGCCATGGTTGGCCATTCCAGCAGCCATGCTTCAGGCCATACTCCACCATGCTCCACCATACCACTAGCCCATGCTTCCCACCATGCCACACCATTCCTAAACCCATTCCCTGAACACGTCCTCCATGCCTGCACCTTACTTCTTTAGGCTATAAATAGCAGGGGAAGAACGAACACCCGGGGGGGAGAAATAGACAATAGCGGGGGAGAGGAATATTTTGGCAAGGAAGGACTGTCACTGGGAGGAGGAAGATTTTAAAAACTAGGAAAATTTGGGCTGAAAAACTAAAAAAACGAGAGGGTAGAAGATTTTTACGTAGAAGAACAGAGGGAGAACAGGGGAAAACTAAAAGAAAAACTGGGAAAATTGCAGAGGGGAGAGTTTATGTAGATATAACAAAAAAAAATACACAAATTTACGCTGAGAGAGCTTTATCTTCCTCATCCTTAGCAACAGCAACCCGCCATCTCCATCACCGGCGAGGCCACTCCGGCAGCACCATCATCTTCCTTAACTCCGGTGACAGCAGCACCTCCTCACCGACGGCAACAGCAAGCGCCAACAACCATTTCTTTCTTTCTCTGCAGGTGGCTCTCTCTCTCCCCGACGTGGTTTTCTCTCTCTAAAACCAGTCCCCGTCGACGATTGCCTCCTCACCAGTAGCAGCCGTCGACCACCACTCCAGAAGCTCCTTAACAGCGAGCTCAACCTTTCTTTCTTCTCCGGTGACACAGCAGCACGAGGAGTAGCGAACGGCAGCCACAGACCCGACACTTCCAGCCCTCCTCCCGGCCACCATTTTTTACGCCACCACCGCAGGGACAACCACCTCGACCTCCTCTATCCCGTGGCAGTGCCAGTTGACACTCTCGTCGTGGTCGGTCGACCAGGCTACTGTTCACGTAGCAACAGTGCAGCGTGTTTTCTGTTTTTCGTTCATATATATATATATATATATATATATGTATATATATAATAAAAAGAAAGAAATAAAATCTTGGGGCTGGGTTGCTCTCGGCCCAGCCCAGCCCAACAGTGGTGGGCCTTTGGCCCACCATGGCTGGCCCATTTAGTTGAGACCGGGCCCAACCTGTTTTTTTTAATTTAGTTTTTTTAAAAAAAAACAAAAAATGC
This sequence comes from Salix dunnii, assembly GCA_015731905.1. Classification (NCBI taxonomy): domain Eukaryota; kingdom Viridiplantae; phylum Streptophyta; class Magnoliopsida; order Malpighiales; family Salicaceae; genus Salix; species Salix dunnii. The sequence goes on along the minus strand of CM027662.1, from coordinate 9,872,489 downwards.
ATAAAAAAATTATTAAAAAAATATATTTGTTTTCGTGCATACGGCTGAATTCCAACGTTTTTCCATGCATATTTTTTCAAAAAAAAATATATGTTGTATCTTTCTCATATTTTAAACGAAAATTGGATATCATAACCAGTTTACGATTATCCATTGGCGTTTGGCCAAAATATCAAAAATAATTTAATAATTATTTTGTTTTATCTTTCGCGGTGTAAATTTACATTGTAAAGTACACTTGCAGATAAAAAGAATTTTTTTTAACTACGATGTAAAATTACAATGTAAGGTACATTCGTAGGTAAAAAAAAAAGATTTTTTAATTGCGGTGTAAAATTACATCGTAAAGTACACCCGTGCACAAAAAAAAAATATTTTTCCTTTTTAAATGCAGTGTAAAGAATAAACTTAAGAAAAACAATCAAACAACAATGCAGCTTACCTTAGGTAGGGTGCACTAGGGTGACGCGTCTTCCCCTTGCACAACAAGTCCCCTTACCCAAGACTCTCGCAGACCACTAGGTTCCTAGTAACCTTAATACTAGGTGGCGACTCCTTATATTTATAGTTGTAAATTTTACGGCTATAACAACCCCTCATTTTCACCGCGCGCCATTGTCTCCCCAAAACCGCGGGAGACGGCGGGGCGCGAAGCGCGAAAAATCGCCGTCGCGACAAACTTCTCACCCACAACCAGGGGAATTGCAACTAGTTTGCAATCCTCAAGTCCAAACTTTTCAAGCAAGGACTTTGCATACTTCCCTTGATGAATGAAGATGCCTTGCTCAGTTTGAATCACCCCAAATCCCAGAAAATGGTGTAGTAAACCAGGATCTGTCATCTCGTATCTTTGCATCATTTCCCTCTTGAAATCATGCATCATTTTCTCACTGCTGCTAGTATATACAATGTCATCAACATATATAGCAACAATGATTATATTCCCTTCATCATCTGCCCGAGTGTATAGAGTAGCTTCACTGCTGCTCCTCTTGTATTTGCACATAGTGAGATATGTGTCAATCTCATTATACCAGGCCCTAGGTGCCTGTTTTAGGCCATACAAAGCCTTGTGCAGTTTGTAAACATTGGACTTAGCATCCTTGACTGTAAATCCCTCTGGCTGCTCAACATATACTTCTTCATCCAGCATTCCATTGAGAAATGCTGACTTAACATCCAGTTGGAACAATTTCCAGCCTTTTTAAGCTGCTAGGGCAATGAGGGATCAAATGGTATCCAACCTTGCTACTGGAGCAAAGGTTTCATTGTAGTCAATTCCAGGCTTTTGTGCATACCCCTTAGCCACAAGCCTAGCTTTGTGTTTATGCACTGTCCGATCAAGATTTAACTTGGTTTTGAACACCCACTTTACCCCAATCACAGATTTATCAGTAGGTCTAGCCACAAGCTCCCAAGTTTTATTTTTTTCAATCATCTCCAATTCAGCCTTCATAGCCTCTTGCCAAGCTATGTCTTTAACAGCCTCTTGATAGCTCTCGGGTTCAATAATAGACATATGACATCTAGCATATATTTCTTCAATACTTCTCATTTTAATAGGGGTTGAGCTAGGTGTTGACTGTGTGCTGCTGGTTTTGCTTGAACTTTCAGTTGATCCTTCATTCCCAGAATCATCACCATTATCAAACTGAACAGATTCTGTTTGGACATCTTCTTCTCCACAAGATCTGTCATGTTCAACATTTTTCCATGAAAGATGTGAAGGTATGAACTTCTGCTGCCCTTTCTGTTCTGACTGCCAATCATAAGCCTTCCCTTCATCAAAGACTACACCTCTTGATAACACAATTTTATTAGATTGTATTATGTATACCCTGTCGCCTTTTTCACAACTCCCATACCCCATAAAGATCCCCTTCTCGGCTTTATCATCAAATTTCTGCCTTAGAGATGCAGGTATGTGTGTGTAGCAAATGCATCCAAATGTCCTTAGATGCTTAATGCCTGGTTTTCTTCCAGTAAAACACTCAAATGGTGTCTTGTTTGCTACTGCCTTGGTATAACACCTATTCTGCAGATAGACTGCAGTTCCAACAGCCTCTGCCTAGAACATAACAGGTATTCCCTTCTCTGCCATCATAGACTTTGCCATTTCGCATATTGTTCTATTCTTCCTCTCAGCAACACCATTTTGCTGAGGGGAATATGCAATGGTAAGCTGCCTCTCCATGCCTTGATTCTCACAAAACTTCTGGAAATCATTAGAGGTATACTCTCCCCCTTTATCACTTCTCAATTTCAGTATTTTATAGTCACTTTGCAATTCAATCATTGCCTTAAACTTCTCAAACACTCTTAGAGTATCAGATTTATATCTTAAAAAATAAACCCAACACATCCTTGAGTAATCATCAATGAAAGTAATAAAGTATTTATTACCTCCTATTGACTGATTTTGCATTGGTCCACACAAATTAGTGTGGATCAATTCCAAAGGCTTGCTTGCTCTCCTGCTCCCTTCATTGTCAAACTTCTCCCTATGATGCTTTCCAAAAATGCATCCTTCACATGCATCATTCACCTCTATCAGTGTTGGTAATCTAGTAACCAACTCTTTCTGCTGCATTCTGTTCATACTGTCAAAGTTCAGGTGGCCCAACCTTCTATGCCAAGTCCAGGAATCATCCATTACTGATGCTCTTCTCGCTGCAGGTAATAAAGACTCTAGTGAAAGAGGAAAACATCGATTTCCTTTCATGATCACCTTGGCTATCACATTTTCCAGCCTTGCATCATCAAAAATTATAGCCTTGTTGCCCCCAAACAGAATGTAGTAGCCATGCTCCATCATCTGCCCTACACTCAGTAATTTTTCATCCAAACCAGGGACTAACAACACTTCTTCTATATATCTTCTTCCTTGCTTGGTCTCAACTACCAGTGTTCCTTTTCCAGTTGCAGGAACAAGGTCCCCTGACCCCATTTTTACCTTGCAAGCAATGCTCCTATCGACATTGATCAGCATTGATTCATTTGAGGTCATGTGGTTGCTACAAGCACTATCCACAAACCATACATCATCATCCTTCACACTAGCAGCATGACATGCAAAGAACAAAGTTCCAGTGGTAGCTTCTTCCTCTTTTTTTTGCACAATTTGCTAGTGTTTTGAAATTATTGCAATCTTTGGTATTGTAACCAAAGAAATTACATCTTCCACACTTTGGCTTCCCCTTGTATCTGCACAGTCCAAAGTGGAACTTCTGACAGGTATTGCACTGAGGTTTTATGTTAGCTTGATTATTGCTAACATTTCTATGCTGTGAACTGTATGTGTCTTCATGACTTGTTCTGCCTCTGTGATTCCGGTTCTTACTGGAATTATTGTTCTGATTTCTTCCTTGAGCCCAGCTTGAGTGGCTATAATCCTGTTTCTGCCATTTTGAGTTACCTCTCCCCTGTGAAGACTTGTGTGCAGCAGCATATCCATGGTTATACCCAACCTTAAGGCTGCTAAATGCCTTTTCTGTACCAGCAATTCTCTCTCTTTCATCATGTAAGTCCTCTCTCTTATCAAACACTTTTATAGAGGCAATGACTTCTTCACTTCTAAGTGTTTTCAAATCTCTTGTTTCTTCAATAATCGAGACAATTGACTTGTATTTTCTGCTAAGACTCATCAAGATCTTTTGCACTATCCTTTGTTCAGTTATCTCTTCTCCAAGAGACTTCATGTCATTTATCACTCCAAAGAACTTAGTCAAGTAATGATCTAAGCCTTCTCCTTCAGCCATTCTCATGTACTCAAATTCTGCCCTTATAGCCTGCAACTTCACTTCTCTAACTTTATTATCTCCTCTGAATTCTCTCCTCAACAGCTCCCATGCTCCTCTAGCTGTCTCTTCATTTCTTATTCTTGGAAAAATATCATCAGTCAAGGCTCCCTGGATAATACTTAAAGCCTTGGCATCTTTGATCATTTTCTCCTTCATTTCTGCAGCAGTTTCTCCTGATTCAGGTTTCTTGTTTCTTGAATCAGAAGTTTCTCCACTGTCATTTTCATTTGACACTTTTGTTGATGTATCACCACAATCAACCACATCCCATAGATCATTAGCTCTGAAGATTGTTTTCATTTTAACTGACCAAAACTCATAGTTTTCTCCATTGAACTGAGGTGTTCTTAAATCACCACTGCTCACCATTCTTCTTCTTCTTTAATTTCTGTTTTGTATGATCACAGATTGATTTTACTCCCTTCCTTGTTGATCAAGCCAGCTCTGATACCATGTAGGTTTTTAGTCAATTTATTACTTGTAGTTACTGATTAATTTGGTTTGTCTTTGCAGATATTTTGGGTTTGTGTTTGGGAGAAAAGGAATTGAAGACAGAGAGAGTTTTTTCGAAAGAGGTAAGCTTCTATTTTTTTGCTTACCATCTGCTTGATTATATGCCTATTTATACTCTTAGGCTTTACACATGTTTTGTTTACATGATTAACAGAATGGAACTGAATTGTAACTAATTAGTTAGTTACAATGACCTCACACACTAAATGCATGTTCAACACATTTAACTCAGCTTATGAGCTGCTCCTTTGCTTCTTAGTCTTCCTCTCCTGCACTGGTAGTCTTCATTGCCTTCACCATGCAGGTCTGTGAATGGCTTACATTCCAACACCCTGGTGGTATCTAACAGTAAATAGAATGATAGGTCCATTTTTAACCCAGAGGACCAGAAGCAAGTTTGTCGTTGTTGGTTCTTCCAAATCTGCTGAAACCCTGATCAGGTTTTCGCTTAAAGATTTCAAATTTGCTTCAGAAAATGTCGTAGCTTTCTGACATGAATTTTTGTACCATTTGGGCTGAGTTAAAAATTTTCTTTTTACCACCAATCAGGTACATAGCTTTTGAGCAGATACCAGTGAAGTACGGAGGACTAAGCAAAGATGGTGAATTTGGGTCAGCTGATGCTGTTACCGAGATTACTGTGAAGCCAGCAGCGAAGCTCACTGTAGAATTCCCAGTCACTGGGGTAGGTTTGCCTTTTTCTCTTTTGAGTGGAAGTAACATGAACAAAGTCATTCTCTTTTCCCTTTTGAAGAATCCAAGAAAAAGAAGATGCGTCTTTGTCTAACATGCAGCACCTAGAATGGTGTTGTACTTGACCAGGGAATCTTTCCTTGGATACTCTGAAGTCTGAACTACACAATGATACAATCAAGGGCTGGGATGCATTGTGATTTGAACCCTTGATTAATGTTAATCTAACTGATTTGCAGACATGCCTTTTAACATGGGAAGTGAGAGTTGCAGGATGGGATGTGGGCTATGGTGCAGAATTTGTACCAAGTGCTGAAGATAGCTACACCGTGATCATCCAAAAGGCTAGAAAGGTTGCTGCAACTGAAGAACCAGTGGTTTGCAACAACTTCAAAATCGGTGAACCTGGTAAAGTTGTTCTCACCATTGACAATTCCACTTCCAAGAAGAAGAAGAAGCTTTTCTATCGCTTGAAAACGAAGCCGCCTCCTTCTGATTAATTAAGGACTGTAGTGAAACAATAATAGAGTATTTTGCTTACATTCTTGCTGCAGCCAATTTTATCAACATCATCATATCACTGCTTGAAGGTGTTTTGAGGGTCTTGATTATGGACAAATCTTGAAGATGTTTTTTATATATATTTAATTATATTAATTTTTGTAATTGAATTTGTTTTGGTGTGGAATGGATTAAGGATGTTGTGCAATCAAAGGCTAGAATAATTTGTGGGGATAGGGAAGAAGCTCCATTACTAGTGTCAAAACTTTTCACTGTAAATTATTTTCCGGCTTTCTTTCTCTTTCCAGTAATTATTTATCTTTTGGCCATATGTATTATGATAATATTGAAGACAATATCTTTCCTAGAAACTCTGTCTTAACTTGTTTCCGTAATTAGAAGCGTTAGGGTTATCACTGACAGGTCATCTCTGTGGACTTCCTGGGTTCACAACAACATCCTAAAAGGGAGATCAATTTGGTCCATCAATGTTCCCTCCAATCCGTCTTGGGCGTGGAGGAAGATCCTCCAATGCCGTGAGCTATGCAGAGGCTTGATCACCACAAGAATAGGTGACGGTGCTGCCACCTCCTTGTGGTATTACTGGCTCCCTCAAGGGCAACGAATTTATGACCTCCTTCTCATCGAATTATGGCAACCTCTGGTCTGGGATGGAATGCAAAGGTCTCAAATATTATCAACGGGAGCAACTGGGCCTTTCCGCCCGACCACCACAACCTTTCCTCAATATGGACCTCCATCAACTTCCAGCCTAACAGTAGTAAGGCAGACCATCAAGTGTGGGCAGCACACCAGTCTGGAACATTCTCCATCTCCTCTGCATGGGAAGGGATCCGTCAGCGAAACCCTGTAAACCCTATCAGCAGTATCAATTGGTGCCAAGGGCATATCCCTCATCAAGCTTTTATTTTGTGGCTGGCATCTCGTGGCAGGCTCCAAACCTTGGACAGATTGCAGCGAACAGGTATCACAACAACCCTAACCTGTGTGCTGTGTAGCTCCCAACCAGAAACCCATGATCACCTTTTCTTTCAGTGCAACTTCTCCAAAAAATTCTGGAGTGCAGTAAAGAACCATGCCTGCATCAGATGGCCGGTCACCACCTGGCCAAACCTTATAAACTAGATGTGCGCAGTCTTCAAAGAGAAGAAGGACCCTCAAAGTCATATCGCAAAAACTTTACTTTCCACCACCATATACTATCTATGGTATGAGCGGAACAATAAAACTTTCAAGAACACCTGCAACTCCCACCAGCAGCTGACGAAGGATATAATCCAGTGCATTCGTTTGCACCTCTTGAGTGACAACTCAGGAGCCATGCTTGACAATTCTATAAGGATGAGATGGAGCATCCTCCGATATTGGACCAAGCCCCATAGAAGCCTTGTCACAGGCCTTCTTCTATGTAATTTATCCTATCTCCCTTTTCCTAGGCTTTAAGTCCATTCTGCCTTTCGGCCTGCGTTGTGCTGCCAATGGGTTTCTTCCCATTAGGTTTCAGGGTTGATTGTTGATGGGGGCTATAGGGTTCTTTTCCCATCTTACTCTAGTTTGTTCTGTGCTTTCGGGCCCCCTTGTTTGTTTTTTTGTTTATATAAAACATTTGTTCAAAAAAAGTAATTAGAAGCAATTTCACAAATGTAGCAAATTTGAGGGGTTTGGTCTATATACTTGCAACTTGGTTTTCACTTCTACAATAAACTAGATTGATTGTTCCATCATTGCTAAGATCTCTTAAGAAATAATATCTCACATCAATACGTTTGCTTTTTCCATGTAGCATTGGATTTTTGGAGAGTTTGATGGCTGAGTTGTTATCACAAAAGACTGTTGTAGCTCCAATTTGCTAAAACTGTAGTTCTTCAAGAATTTTTCTTATCCAAATAGCTTGACAAGCACAAGTTGTGGTAGCAATGAATTCAACTTCTATAGTTGATATAGTAACAATTTGTTGTTTTTTCAAAGAAAATGAAACAACATTTGTGCCCAATATAAAAACATAACTTGAGGTGCTTCTCCTGTCATCTTGATCACCTGTATAATCGTTGTCAGTAAACCCAACTAGCTCCATCTTTTCACTCTTTTTGTAGAACAATCCAAAATTTTATATTCCTTACAAGTAACGAAGGATCCTCTTGGTTGTTAACAAGTGCATTTCGATTGGATTCTCCATTTACCTACTAATTAGGCTTACAAAATACATTATTTCTGGTCTTGTTACTGCTAAGTACATCAAACTACTAACAATTTGCTTGTAAAGTGTGTTGTCAACTTTCTTCCCTTTATAATCTTTGTTTAGTTTCAAGACAAACTCAATTGGAGTGCTGACATGATTGCAATCCTTCATTTGAAATCTGTTCAAAATATCTTACACATACTTCTTTTGAGAAATAAAGATCCCATTAGCAGAATGCATTACTTTTATGGCAAGAAAGTAATGCATCAAACCAAGGTTGGACATCAGCATCATTTCTAGTAAATGTAAGATCATCTACATACAAGCAAACAATAAACAATTTCCCCTTATCTCTAATTTTAACAAATATGGTATGCTTATATGGACATTTATGGAAGCATTCTCTCAGAAAATAAGACTCAATGCAACTATACTAAGCTTGTGGAGCTTGTTTTAATCCATAAAAAGCCTTTCTTAATTGATAAAATTTATGCTTATATCCAATTTTAATATAACCAAGAGGTTCAACAAATACCTATTCTTCTAAGTTCCCATGCAAGAATATTGATTTGACATCCAACTAGAAAATAGGCCATAAGTTTTGTGCGACTAATGCAATTAGCAATCTGATTGTATCATTTCTTGCAACAGGAGCCAAAAATTTTATATAATCAATTCCATAATCCTACTTATATCCTTTAATTACCAACCTTGCCTTATATTTTTTTAACTTCACCTTTTTTTGTTAATTTGGTTTGAGAACCTACTTTATGCCAATGGATTTTTGTCTTTGTGGATGATCAATGAGTTCCCAAGTATCATTTCTTTTGATGGTATTAGTCTCATCATCCATTACCTTTCTCCATTTCTCTTCTTTAACAACACTTTCAAATGTTGTAGGATCACAATTTGCAAACAAAGCAAAATGTGTGATTAGATCTTCAATGTTATTTACCTTATAGTCTTCCATCCAAGCAATCCTTTTATGAATACGAGGTAAGGATAGAGCTACTACTTGACAATATTTCAGCAGCTGTTGTGTGAGCTTCTAAAGAATTATTGTGCATTATAGTTGTTGGTGTTGGCTCTCTTACAGAATTAATGTGAAGAACCATTTGTATACATTGCTGCCTATTCTAGTTCCAAGTTTTTTCCTCATCAAAAACAACATCTCGACTAGTTACAATCCTTTTTGTGAGTGAATTGTACAATTTATAAGCTTTGAAACATTCACTCATGACTAGAAACAAACACTTTTCACTTTTATCATCTAGATTATTTCTCTTCTCAGCTAGGACATGTGCATAAGCTATTCAACCAAAAATTCTAAAGTGACTAACAACGGGTTTTCTCTTACTCCAAGCCTAGGTGTCATGTTCTGAACAAAAAAAAGTAGGACCTTTGTTCAGCACATGAATGCTCCAATTGATTGCCTTTGGCCAAAAATTCTTTGGAATTTTTTCTCTTACTAGTAGACTCCTCACCATGTTGAGAATTGTTCTATTTTTCCTCGCATACACCATTCTGCTGTGGTGTATAACTATGAGCTCTTTTTTAATACCATGATCTGCATAAAAAGCTTCAAATTTGTTTGAACAATATTCTCCACCATGATCTATTCAAAGAGACTTAATAGGCTTACCTGCCTCATTTTCCACATTAGCTTTAAAGCTTTTAAACATACTAAAAGCTTTTGAATACAAAATGCTTCTAACTTGTGTTGTAAAAGATAAACCCAAGTTTTTCATGTAAAATTATCAATGAATGTAATTAAGTATTTTTTTACCTCTATTTGAAGATGGACTAATCGGTTCGCAAATGTCAGAATGTACCAGCTCTAGAAAATACTTTGCTCTCCATGATTTTCCTTGAGGGAATTGAGAACGATGTTTTTTTCTAACAACATATCCTTCACACATTAGAGAGGGAGTGCCAATTTTAGGAAGGCCTTTCACCATATCCTTCTATTGAAGTGTTTTTAATTTTTGTGATGTCGTAGTCGTACAAATTAATTACCCTAGCTTAAAACAAATCAAACAAGATAGTATAGAGCAAGGAAGGGGTCAATCCCACCAGGATGATTTAGTTCAGATTTTCATGCTATATGCTATGCAATTGGGCGGGTGGGGAATTGGAAGTTGTCTAGGCTAGGCTAAAGCAAACTAAATGAAAATTATATAACTGAAATTTATCAATAAAGCAACCCTTGGTCATAAGTCAACATCCACCTATAGAAATCAAAACAGATCATGTCAACGACACATAAATTTATATTCTGAATATTTATCTCTTCTTAAAATTGGTTTGTTAACAGATCCGCTGTATAACTTACCCTAACCATCAAACAACCACAGTGTCCACACTTGTAATTTGATTCAATGATAGCATTAAAAACTAGGTAAATTGATCAATTAAAAAACATAATTGTCTGCAATATATGTTTAGTTCGATTGAATGTTCTCCCTAAGATTAATAACATAGATCTGCTACAATTACTAACTTAGTTGCTTCATAAGTTCATATACCACAACTCCGATTTTGATATCAAACTTAGCAATAGATTGTCTACAATAATAACTTCGAGTCTGCTCTTAGCAATTAAATAAACAATCATATGAAAATAAACATAGGAGAACAAACATATTCATCATATAAACTGAAAAATTGAGATAAAAATAGATCTCACAATTCTTGAAATCTGAAGGTTTCCGTGTCCTTGCAACCAAGCAAAAGAGTCTAGCCTTGCATGTTTACTGAACAATTAAATATAAAGATGGAAGAAAACATGATTTAGGGTTTGGATAAGGAAGATTTGTGTTTTCTTTATTGTTGGTCGAAGTCCCTTGCTTCCTTTTCTCCTTTATATATGCTTAGAAACCCTAGTTTCTATTTTACAAAATAGTCCTACCTTGAGTTGGCAGAATTTAATTATCCCATGTAAAAATCATATCTCATTAAAAACACATTGTTTTGAGCTGAAATTTGGATTGTTTATATTTCTATGCGTCTTGAATCCAAAAAAAATGGGTCTACATCAATCCAATTTCTTTAGCTCCAGATATGGAAGTTGGAACGAACAAAGATCGACATTGGCAGATTGCAAGATTTGACTTTGAAGGCTACGATTTCCATGCTTTTTATTATTTTATTTCTTTGGCCTTATATTTCCATAACTTTATGGATGTTAGTTTCTAATGCCACTAGAATTATTTCATTTTGATGTCTAGAGCTTCTACTCTGCATAAAACATCAATTAAAAGTCAAATCTGTTAATCAACTCCAATTATCTCCTTTTTGCATCTTTCATCCAAAAATGCCTTTAAACATAAAATAAAAAATATCAAGGCATTTTATACACAAAACATATGCAAAAAACTTGGTGAATATAGGTGAAACTATCACATAATATGGTTGCATCATTAATCCATAAAAAATTCAAGTGTCCTTAACAAAAATGCCAAAACCACGAAGAATTTTTTATTTCAACCATGAAACAAGGGTGGGATGTCATTATCTTCAATGGAAACAGCCTATTTAAACTCATCTTAACTTCAACAATTGCTCCTCTTAAAGGATTATATATCTCACTTGTTCCATTTTATATAGTTATCACATACCTCTTTTCTTGCAATTGACCAACACTCAATAAATTACTTTTCAAGTTAGGAACATAAAGGACATTAAAAATTATTTCTTCAAAACCATTTTTGGTTCTTATCTCAATATTACCTTTTCCCATTACATTCACAGTACAATTATCACCAAAGCTTACTATAGAATTAAAATCTTCATCTAAATAAATAAAAGAAGACTTACATGCACACATGTGATTTCTACAACTCGTATCCACATACCAAACTTCAAATTCTAGTTTCTGATTAGCTTCCATAACAATTAATAAAGTTTCCACTTTTTTTTTTGGCAAAATGTGAAAGTTCTCCCTTGTTATTAGGCAACCTAGCATAACACTTAGAGGGATAATGCCTAAAATTGTGACATCAGAAACATTCAACCTTGGATTTGTCAAATTATTGAATCCTTCCTCTACCTCTGAAGTGTTTGTTTCCTTCTCCTCTGTCTCTACCATGATTTTCAACAGACCTGAAGTAGTATCTATTATAGTCTCCTGTGCCCATGCCTTCTCTATCTCTCCCTCTACCTTTGCCTCTTCCTCAAAAAGTTGAAAAATGAGTGAAAGTAGACATTTTCAGATCTTGGTCATTAGTATTTGAGCTTTGATTCATGTTTTGTTCATGAACTAGCAGGGAGCACTACAGTTCATCAAGGGAGAGTAGATCTATGTCTTTTTATTCTTCAATTGAATAGATGACATAGTCAAATTTTGGTGTCAAAAGAACACAAAAAAAATTCAATAATGACATTATCATTCATCTTCTCATCGTGGAATCTCATTCTTTTGCTTATCTCCATTGTCCTAGCACATTAGTGCATGATGGGTTCCTGAATTTGGATTTGTAAGGTTTTGAAATCCCGTCGTAAGGCTTGAAGTTGTGCACTCTTTACCCTTGTAGATCCTTGATATTTTATTTATCTTCATGGAGTCCCATATATCTTTGGAAGTTTCTTTGCTAAGAAGGTTTCCAAGATGGGATGATTGATTGCCTGGAACAAGTAGTTTTTGCCTCATATCTTTAAGCTTTTTCCCTTCCAGCTCTCCCTCTTGGGCTTTTGTCAAGATTATAGTCGGTGTTGGTGCTTAATTCCAGCTTCAACAATCAACCAATATTCCTTTGGCCTAATGGTCATAGTGACCATCGAAGCATGGTATAGTTGCTTGCATGAAAGTTGATTCTATTGCCATTAATGCTCTTCTTGATTATATGAAGATTGTGAACACCATCGTTCTTATTTTGTAAAATCTTGTTGGGATATTGGATGTGAAATTTTTGAAGAAATAGTGTCTATGAAAACTGGGAAGAAACACTCTATTTAGGGATTGACTCTTTCTCTCACTTCTGCTCATGATTTATGGATTTTTGGGATTTTGGCTCTCATACCATTGTTACTCATAAGAAAAAAAAATTGCATGTAAGAGGTAGGTGTACTCAGTTGTGTTTAAATTTGGTAAAGAGGAGCCTATAAATATAGGCTTTACATAATGCATAACTAACCTACTAACCCACATAACAATTAACCAACTAACCCATGATTCTAGCAACACAAACACTACTTTCTTAACCATTAGAATAGATTCTTAAAGACTAGGTCCATTGTGACTAAATCAGCATAAAACAAACAATTGAATTAACATTAAATTAGTTAATTAAATAAATAAATAAATCTTAATAGTTTGAAGGAAAATTGAGACTAGATATCTATCTACATCATATTTGAGGTTATGCCTCCAATATCTTATGATAAAAAAACCAGTTGACTATAGCTTCCTGATACATGTATTTGTCTTGGTCTTATCTCTTATGGAGCTATCCAAAGTACTGGTAAATAGACAAATTCACAAGGCCTATGAAATGCAGATGTTGGTAACTCATACGAATAGTTTAATCTAATTATTATTATTTAAAAAAAAATCTTATGTTCCAAGAGTATCTAACTGGTTTATTAGTTATTTCAATGCATCTATTACCAATATACATTTTTTCTTGTCTACTTCTATCAAGTTTGAATGAATTAGGATGATTATACTCTCTTGAATTAAGATAGTATGATGCTTGGAGACAACTAAGGCAATAGACCCATGTAATGATGATCTTTCTTTGTTATTAGCACTAATTTTCAATTATGTTAGCCACCCAAAAACTCTCTACGCTTCAATTTTGATTCCTTTACATAATCAATTTATGCTTTATGCATCCTCTACATGTTAATTTGCTTTTGCCTCTTTTTGGGGATGGAGAAAATTAGGAAATAATTTATCTTTGGAGGTGGATCACATTAACATCAACAATCATTCATACTTTTGGTACATATGAAAATTTCATTTCATTTTAGTTTTCTTTTCATAATAATACTTTTGCTTGTTTTCATGTCATTGTTGATCTAAATTGGCCAACGAGTTGGGAAAAATAATAATTTGGTTGGGCTTAGAAAGGGAAAAAATAAAGAAACAAAGGCAATGAAGATGTATTTTTTTAGTTGTCATTTTCCCTGATCAAAAGGGTCTAACAAGTCCGAAATGCAAATTGAAAGTTTTATCAACAACCCATGTGCTTGCTAGGTTCTATAATAGTATAGATAGTAGCTAGCCATACCATGCCAACTACAGGATAAGAAATCTTATTTATTTATGACCCTAAAGTTTTACATTAATCTATTTACTATCTATCTCTTATCATTTTCCAATGTTTATGGAGCGAAACAAAAGTTTATGCTTCATAAATCACATCGTATGTAGACTTTAATTGTCCCATGAAATATTTTCAAAAGATGTTTATCATGATCAATATATATCGTCAAAACCCTATCCCCTCCCTTCTTTTTCAAGTCTTGTGGAAACTTAACACAATTTTTTTTAATAAAAATAGATGATAAGGTCCAACCCAACAAGTGGATGTATTACAAGAGCTAGAGCAAAGAAACTTAAAGAAACAATGAATGAGTTAGTTTAGAGCAGATGGATTAAAATGAACCTAGAGGGATATAGAACATTTATGGAGCTTAAAAGACAGCCTCTAATTCATCTAATTAAATCCCAAGAAGGGTCTCATTCAAGATCTAAAAGGGTGATGTGTTTGGCGTTATGTCCACCTTGATTTGGGCTTATTTTTTCTAATATGACATGGAGCCCAAGACCAAATTACTCCCTAAAGAAGGGAGGATTTTTAGTATCTAAAAGAAGAAGTTTCGTAGTCTACAAAGGAAACTACTGAGTTGTCAAATTGGTTTCCTAAGCTATGAGGATTATTTAATGATTCTCCTAGTATAAGAAGAAAACCTAAAAATCAGTAACATTCAAGACCAAATAAATCTTTTTTTATCTCACTTTTATAAGGCTGCAACTTGAAGTTTTTATTTTTATTTTATTTTGTGTTTTATGATTAATAAACATCAATTGAGCTTGAATACATAGGGATTTGGTTATGATCGTCAGTAGTCTTTATACAAGTTCACATCTTTGGGTATTCTAGGGACTAGCTTAGGTTAAAGATATATATGTAATCTAAGTTTTAGATTATATTTTTTTGCTTAATGATATTCAAATTATGATTGCAACTTTGTATGCTTATGAGGGTGATAATTCTATCTTTCTTAGTTCTCTAAAGGATTGAAAAAAACTTATTAATGTTTAACTGACTTTGTGATGTCAATCCATACTTCTCATTTGTGAATTGTTATTCATTAGGTAGGGGTTCAAATCTAATAGTGCTAGTGCCATAGGTACATATTACATTTCTATCACACTCCTATCAAACTAGATTTACTTGGCTTTCCAAGAATTGATGTTTTTGCATGTGGGTTGCTTAACTGCATGTTGAAGAAGTTTACATCATATGGTATCAAAATAAAAAAATATAATATATTTGTAACACATACCTCATGTGGTTGTTGTGTGTCCAACTCATCTTAGTAAAACTCGTGGATATAAGAGAAATATATCATGAAATGTGTAGCCCCACACTAATTGACAGACATGATAAGCTATAAAGTTAGTATATTTTTCACATTCAGTTTTTATAAATAATATATTGACAAGAATCAAATTTATTTAATTATTACCTAGAACCAATATATAATATCCTTTTAGTGATAGTGTCAAACATATTATCACCCAAATGTTTTGGACATCCGATATGAATATGCTCCTATGATTAGAGCTATATTAATCAACATAGACAATTATAAGTTAACATTTAAAATGTCAATAATCCTAATAATCAAATAATATTAAATACATATATTATTGAAGATATAGTCGACATTCCACAATTTGTCTTCTTGTTTTTAAACATGATGTTTATAGTTGCCGATATAGATATGTAAGCATTACTTCCCTTATTGTAACTAGAAATTCTAAAGTAGTTGATGCAAACATATTATTCAATAATTTCACCCACATTTAAATAGTATTTTCCCTATACTTTGTATATAAAAGACCTTGATATTCTTTGTTTTATTTTTGAAGGCACTTTTTGATGAAAAATGCAAAAGGAACAAAAAATTAGGTAATTGGTAGATTTGACTGTTAGTTAATGTTTTGTGAAAAGTGTGAGCTTTAGAGACCAAAATGAAATGATTCCAGTGGCATTAAAAATCTAACATCCATACCTTTCTAGAAATTTAAGGCAAGAAAATAAAATAAGGAAGAGCATGGAAATCGCAACTTTAAAGTCAAATCTTGCATTCTGTCAGTATTGACCTTTGACAATTCTGACTTGAATATCTTGAGCTACTTATGTCCAATTTATGTAAACACAATTGTGCTGGATTCCTAACTCCAAGTCCTATCAACACTCAAATTGCAGCCCATAATGATGTCATATGATTTTTCAAAAATGACAACTAAATTCTTTCAGCAAATAGGTTTCATGAAGAACTGTGTCCACATTGCATTTTGAAGCATTCAAACTAACATCCAATTCTTTAGTTTGGAAATATAGATCCTCTAAGTTAAACCTTGAAGATTCCATGCAAGGTTATTTCTCTTTCTTAGGAAAATAGTTATTAAAAAGGTTAAATGTAAAACTGTCAACTTAAAGGAGGAATATTTCTAAAATAATCACTAGGATTTTGAAGGATATAAAAAGAAAGATAGAAAAAACAAAAAAAGAGCGTGGCTGACCAATAGAATATAAAAAATAAACCCTCTCCTCCACAAACCTAAAATTATGTTTTTTATTTCTTTTTGATTAGTTGTTCAACAAACATGTAACGTTAAACTCTTTTTCTTGGTTGCAAGGACATAGAAACCTTTGGATTTCAAGAATTGTGAGATCTATTTTACATTTTATTTTTAGTTTATATGATGAATATGTTTCTTCTCCTATACTTATTTTTCCTATAATTTTTTATTTTAATTACTAAGAGCGGGCTCTAAGTTATTATTGTACATAATCTATTGTCAAGTTTGAGATTAAAATTAAAGTTGTGGTAATGAACTTGTGAAGCAACCGAGTTAAATAATTGTAGCGAATCTACATAATTAATCTTAGGGAGAACATTTAATCAAATCAAACATAGACTGCAGACGTTATGTTTTCTTGATTACTCTTATTTAGCTCTTAAGGTTATTATTGAATTAAATTACTAGTGCAGACGTTATGGTTGTTTGATGGTAATGGTGAGTTATACGATGGATCAGTTAACTAACTAATGTTAAGAAGAGATAAATATTCACAATATAAAATGATCTTCCATTTCCATGATCAATTAAAGTTGATATTTAGTTGTGATCAAGGTTTGTTTTCTTACCTATTTTTTATTTTCTTTTGCTTTAGCCTAAACACCTTCCAAAACTATCCAAATTGCATATCATATAGCATAAAAATCTGACTTAAACCTTTCTCGAGGGATTCTCCCCTTGTTGCTCTATACTATCTTATGTATTGTGTTTTAATCTAGTTTAATTAATTTATGCAAACGCGACATCGTTACAAATTTTGGCATCGTTGTCGGGGAAGTAATTTTTGTTCATTCTTATGTTGTAATTTTTATGTGCTGTGATTGTTATTTATTTTAAAAAAAATATGTAGTGGTATTGTTCATATATGATAGCAATACTATTCAAAACCATTTTTTGTTGAATTAGGTATCAACCTTTTGTTTCCTAAAATAAAATGATGTTCTGAAAAGAGTTAGTGGCTTATGGCCTTTAGCCTGCCCTATCATGGCCAAATTCTGCTGGTTTCTAGGGTTTTTAGGTAGTTTTTGTTTTCTAGCGTAGGATTTTTGAACAATTTGCATTGTTTCAATCTCTTGTGTCGGTGATTATTTTGAATTTGTTTTGACAATTTATACTTATAACCCATTCTACTAACCACAATCAAGTGCATGTGGATCTTAAAATAAAAAAATACTTTACAGAGGTTATGAAAAGGAAGCTCGTGTCAACACCATAATTATTGTACGACAACAAACACTCAAGGAGCTTATTGCTCCTAATATGGAAAAAATCAACCATTATGCATAAACATAGACAATAATGTCAACTTCGAGATCAAATCTGGTTTTATATATTTTCTACCATCATTCAATGGTCTTATAGGAAAAGGTATTCATAATCATCTCAAGAAGTGCTATATGGTTTGCATTGGCATGGCACTAAATGGAGTTGGCGAAGAACAAGTTAAGTTGAAAGCTCTCCCTTTCTCTTTAAAAAGGATAACAAAGGCATGATTTTTCTCTATTCTCTCAGATTCTATTGGAACACGGAATGCCATGAAGAAGATTATCATTGAGAAGTATTTCTCAGCAACTCAAGTTGCCAATATAAGAAAATAAATATGTGGTATTTAGCAAAGTCATGGAGAGACACTCTCTGAATATTGGAAAATATTTGAGGAACTGTGCATTCAATACCCTCATAATCAAATACCCGATCAACTACTCATTCAATATTTCTATGAAGGATTGATGCCTACTAATCGTAGTATCATTGATGCTGCAAATGGTGGGACATTGGTAGATAAGACACCCAAGGTTGCATGCCAATTGATCTCAAACATGGCAGCCAAGTCAAAATAGTTTAGCACCAATGGTGACTTCTCAAGCAAACAATTAAAAGAGGTAAAAATATTTTTGACCTTGATAATAAAGTTAATGATCTTACTTCTCTTAGGCATTATTTGGCTTATGGAAATATAATTCAGGTATAAAATTTGTAGCATATGCTCATTACAAGGACATGCTTCAGATATGTGCCCAACAATGCAAGAAGATTACATTGAATAAGCTAATGCAGTTGTTGGAGTGTTCAATGGATAACCCCAATGTAAGTATGATCCCTTTTCCAACACGTATAATCTCGGATAGAGAGATCATCCTAACTTATGTTATGGAAAGCCACCTCAATAAGGCAATCAAGGTCAACAATTCCATCCCCATGGATTTCGATCCCAACAAAATCATCAAGCAAGACAACCTCCTGTATTCACAACCTCCAATGTTATCGGGTCATCATCTAATGATGATCTTCATTACATGATGAAAACTTTGGCTTCTAACATTATGACTTTGCAATGTATTTTTAATAGGAAACAAGGTCAAGTATTCACAACTTGGAGAAGCAAATGAGGTAGCTTTAGGGAAATTTGAAGCACAAATGAATGGAAAATTTTCCTCCCAAGCATTGAATCCAAAAGAGAATGTTAGTTGATGAAGGTAGTCCATCAATGTGTATGCATCACATACTATTGGAGGAAAATGAAAAACCAACAAGGGAAATGCATAGGAGGTTAAACCCACCTATGATGGAGGTAGTGAAAGCAAAAATTCTAGAAATGTTAGATGCAAAAGTAATTTATCCCATCACGGATAGTAAATGGGTGGTGCCAATCCATGTGATGTCGAAAAAGACTGGAATCACGTTGTGTAAAGCAAAAATGATGAGCTCATTACTACTCGCATCTCGAGAGTATGGAGAATATGTGTGGATTATAGAAAGATAAATTTGGTTACATGCAAAGATTATTTCCCATTACCATTCTTGGATCAAATGCTTTGAATGCCTAGTAGGTAAGTCTTTTTATTACTTTCTTGATGGATATAGCAGATACAATCATATTGTTATTATTCCTAAGATCAAGAAAATACTACATTTACATGTCCATTTGGTACATATGAATATAGGAGAATGTCCTTTGGTATCTGTAATGCACCTGTAACTTTTCAAAGGCACATGATGAATATTTTTTTCTATGTTAAAAGAATAACTAAGATTTTTATGGATGATTTCACGGTATATGATGACTCTTTTGATAAATGTCTGTATATGATGACTCTTTTGATAAATATCTAGAAAATTTATCTTTAATATTAAAAAAGTACATTGAAACTAACCTTGTCTTAAACTAAGAAAATTATTATTTATGGTAGAACAAGGAATTGCTCTTGGGCATGTTGTGTCATCATCTGGATTAGAGGTTGATAAAGATAAAATAAATGTTATTTTATTATTGTCTTACCCCTTACCCCTCATGTATGAGGGAAGTTCATTCTCTTATAGGCCATGAAAGTTTTTATCGACACTTTATTAGAGATTTCTCAAAGATTACAGCACCCTTGCACAAACTATTAGCCAAAGAAATGGATTTTGTGTTTGATCAAGCATATAAGATGCCTATGATGAGCTTAAAAGGCATGTCACATCTTCCCCTATCATCTAATCACCAAATTGGGATAAGCCTTTTGAGATAATATATGATGCGAATGACTATGTGGTAGGGGTTGAGCTTGGGCAAAGAATAAGGAGGAATTTAGATGTTACCACTTGTTTCCCACATGTTGGATTGAGTGCAATGTAATTACCACACAACTGAAAAGGAACTTTTTACTAACCATGTAGATTTGAAGCATCTTTTGAAGAAAAAAAGTCTAAAACAAGATTGATTATGTAAACACCCAAGAGAAAATATATATATATATATATATATATGAATTGATGATTCAGTTTTCACTATCGATTTCGTGATCGGCAGCGACGTAGTCTTAGCTGCCGATTTCTACATCGGCAACGACACAGTTTTGTTTTTTTTAAAAAAAACGGGGGTAAAACCGGTTTTAGATAGAGCGAAACAAGGATAAGAACACATCCAAACCAAACCCCAAACAACCCACCTCATTGCATGGGGAGTATAAATATAAGGAGGAGAGAGAGGACGATTCATCGTCTTCTCAAAACAGCAGTTGCACGTCGTTCTTCCCTTTCTCTTGCACAGTAAAAAACCTAAATCAAACCAGTAGAGAGTGCTTTATGGACGTGTGAGGGAAAGATGAGACCTTGAGAGGAGATAGGACTGCTGCCGATAGGAAAGGAAAAAAAGGGCTGGAAAACATGAAAGGAAGAAGGAGGAGGAGAAACCGCAGGAGAAGAGAAATAGTAGTGTCAAACCTTCCCCAAACTTGTTAGATTCAAAAGGTATGGGTCATGAAACTCCATTTCTCTTCTCTTTAAGACCAAAAACGGAAATTAAGAAGAAAAAACCCTAGGGAAATTGACCTAAAATATAAGCTAGCTGTAAAGGAAAATGAAATTAACTAGGAGAACAAGGAAATAGAAATGAAATGAAGCCAATTTCAGAACATCTAACAAAGAAAAAAAATGAATAAAACGGAAATAACAAATCATGGTAGGGGGCTGGTTTTAACTATGTAGTTGGCTGGCATTCATGTGTGTGTTCTGTTGGGATTTGTTGAAGGATTATGTGCTGAAATTTATGGTTTCCATGTGTGTGTTCTGTTAGGATTTGTTGAAGGATTATGTGATGAAATTTATGGTTTTCATGTGTGTGTTCTGTTGGAACTTAGTGACAAAGTGTATATGTTGGGGTTGTTACAACATGTGTGGTGTGTTCATGCTAAAATGTGTGTCGCGCAGCGAAATGGTGATTAGCTGCCGAAACTGGATCAGTCTGCAGCGAATTGCTAATTTACTGCTGAAACTAAAATTTCTGCAGCGAATTGACCTTCGCTGCCGAGTTGTGTGTCGCGCAACGAAACTGTGATTCGCTGCCGAAACTATATCAGTCTGCAGCGAATTGACCTTCGCTGCCAAGTTGTGTGTCGCGCAGCGAAACTATGATTCGCTACCGAAACTAGGGCAGCCGCAGCGAACCAGTTTTCGCAGTCGATTTTACAATAAGCTCCTAGGCAAAATTGACTTAAATGCTAATAACAATTTCATGCTATGATGGTGTGAAATGTGGGACACTTGAATATGAACATATGAACTCTTGAAATAAGTGTGGTGATGAATGTGATTCAAAAATACAAACATACTTATTTATGACCATTGATGTCGTAGGTGGTGCGGTCGAGATTAGACCATCGTCAAGACAAGAACAGCCCACAAGCGGAGCAGGTAGGTGACTTGCACCTTCCTTTTTTATATATTGAATAATGAAATACCTTAACATGCATATTACCATATTGTGTTAGATCCGATATTATATGATCGAACATTTAAATGTTGACAAAGGGTTGATTAGCTTCAGCTAATGGCATCCGAATGGATGGCCGGGACAAAGCCAGGACAAATGAATGATTAGCTTCGGCTAATGGCATTCGAGGAAGGTAGAAAAGACCATGGTTCAAATAAGCATACCTAAGGGTTTGAGGGTAAATTGTGCAACCCAATTACTGTCTGGTAAGGCCATGACATGGTGGGAAACAGTTCAGTTGAGGCGTGGGATCGAGACACTAACTTGGAGTGATTTCAAGACAGAGTTTGAGAATCAGTTTTATTCCAAGTACCATCGCAAGGTGAAAGAACAAGAGTTCTTGGCATTATGGCAGGGTGGTATGTCAGTATTGGAGTATGAAAGGAGGTTCCATGATCTCTCATTGTTCGCCCCACACTATATGCCGACGGAAGAGCATATGATTGAGAAGTTGAGAGATGGTTTGCAACAGGATTTAAGACAAGGATTAATTGTTTTACGGTTTAAATCTGTGAGAGAGTTGATTGAGGCTTCCCAAGCTTTAGAGGCTTGCATTGAAGAAAGCCAAGGGGGACATCAAGGTATAGGCAAAAAGAGAGATGGGGACTATTTCAATGACAGACTTCCACTCCCGAAGAAAGGAAAAAGTGGAGTGTTTGAGCAGTACAAGAAAAGAGGGAGTTTGATGTTTCCGCCCCACCAACAGTCAAGTGGGAGAGTGATAGTTGGACAGTCGCACTTGAGGGAAAACTCTTCAATGGGGACTGGTGACTACAAGGGTGTTGACTATCCTTTTTGTATAAAATGTGGATAAAAACACCCTGAGGACTGCTTAATTTCCCCCGGGCGATGCTTTGTGTGTAAAGGAGAAGGTCATAGGTGGAGGAATTGTGAGTATTTGAGTCAAGGGTGTCATTACTGTGGTGGAAGAGGTCATTTCAAGAGGGACTGCCCTAAAAGGAATACTGGACAGGTACAAAAATATAGGCAGCCCAGTCAGAGCCATCAACAATTAGTCACCATGAATAGGCCAGTGAGATCTTCTCAACCAGGAGCAAACTCCAATCGAGGGAGACCGAGAGCACAAAATGATCGAACCCCGGTGAGGGTCTTCCACCTGACACAGGAGGAGGTCACGGCTGCATCGGATGTGGTGGCAAGTACACTGCTATTGAATGATTGTAATGTGCATGTGTTGTTTGATCCGGGTGCCACCCACTCATTTATTAATAAGAGAATTGTCGCTAAATTGAGAAAGGGAGTAGAAATAGTAGAAAAGGGATTCTTAATTGGAACTCCAATGGGAAACATGGTTGAAATAATTTTGTGTATGTGGATCTGGGGGTTAGTCTATCTAGGTGTGAAACAGAAGTAGACTTGATTCCCTTAGAGCTGCATGATTTTGACATAATCCTAGGCATGAATTAGTTGAGTAAATACAAGGCTCTAATAGATTTTTATACTAAAACTGTTACTTTCCAAACCCCGAATGGTGAGAGAATGATTTTTGAAGGAGAGAGAATTCTCAAACCAATTGCGTTAATATCGGGGGTAACAGCCCAAAAACTTTTAAGAAAGGGATGTATAGGATACCTTGCTTTTATCTTACACTCCGATGATGAAGGTCCACAACTAAAGGATATTTTTATGGTGAAGGAATTCCCAGATGTGTTTCCCGAAGAACTACCGGGACTACCCCTAGAGCGTGAGGTAGAGGTGTCCATAGACACTTTTCCTAGAGTACCACCCGTAGCCCAACAACCTTACCGAATGGCTCCAGCAGAACTGAATGAGTTAAAGACTCAACTACAAGAATTGTTAGACAAAGGTTTCATACGGCCTAGTAATTCTCCTTGGGGAGCACCAGTCCTATTTGTAAGAAAGAAAGATGGAACCCATAGACTTTGTATTGACTATCGATAGTTGAACAAAATAACAATGAAAAACAAGTATCTGTTACCTCGGATAGATGATTTGTTCAATCATTTAAAGGGAGTGAGGACATTTTCGAAGATAGAACTAAGATCCGGGTACTATCAGATGAAGATTAAGAAAGTGGATGTAGCAAAAACCGTATTTAGAACTTGTTACAGACACTATGAATTTATGGTGCTACCATTCGGGTTGATGAATGCCCCAGCCCTCTTCATGGACTTGATGAATCGGGTTTTCCAACCACACCTTGATAAGTTTATGGTGGTATTCATTTATGATATACTGGTGTACTCGAATTCTTTCGAGGAGCTTAAAGAGCACTTGAGGCAAACCTTACAAACTTTGAGAGACCACAAATTATATGCAAAACTGGGTAAATGTAAATTTTGGCTGAAGAGAGTGACGTTTCTAGGACATGTCATTTCAGCTGAAGGTGTTTTTGTAGACCCCTAAAAAGTTGAAGCAGTTTTGAAATGGGAAAGACAGACTTCAGTCACCGAAATAAGTAGCTTCCTGGGTTTGTAGGATACTATTGAAGGTTTATTGAAGGTTTTTCCCTGATTGCAACCCCTTTGACCTAGCTAACAAGGAAGAATAAGAAATGGGTGTGGTCAGAAGAATGTGAGAAAAGCTTCCAAGAATTGAAAAGGAGGCTCACCACTGCTCCAGTGTTAACCCTTCCCTCAGGAACCGAGGGTTTTATGGTATATAGTGATGCTTCGGGGAAAGGATTAGGGTGTGTTTTGATGCAACATGGGAAGGTGATCGCCTATGCATCAAGACAGTTAAAGACTTGTGAGGTGAACTACCCGGTTCACGACCTGGAGTTGGCTACTGTAGTATTTGCCTTGAGGATATGGAGACACTATTTGTATGGGTCTCGAACCCAAATTTTTATTGATCATAAGAGCCTGAAGTATCTGATGTCGTAAAAGGAGTTGAACATGCAACAAAGAAGGTGGATAGAGCTCATTAAGGATTATGATTGCACCATAGAATACCACCCGGGGAAAGCAAAAATGGTGGCGGATGCCCTCAGTCATAAAAATAAAGCCACCCTAGGAAGGTTCACAGTGGGAAAGGAGCGACAATTGGCATAATTGAAAGAGATGGGTGCAGATTTGGACATTAATGTCGGGGTGGGTTAGTAGCCCAACTAGTGGTGTGACCAATGTATCGAGAATAAATACTACAAGCCCAATTCCATGACAAAGTTGGGACCAAGATTAGAAAGAAGATGGAGGACGGGTTAGAGATGAAATTCCGAGTAGCGGATGATGAATCCTTGATGATGGGACAATGGCTGTACGTGCCCAATGACGAAATAGTCAAACGAATGGTTCTACAAGAAGCACATGAGTCCAAGTTCTCCATACATCCTGGCAGCACTAAGATGTATCGAGACTTGAAGCACCTCTATTGGTAGCCTAATATGAAATAGGAAATAGCTGAGTATGTGTCAAAGTGTGGGATATGTCAACAAGTCAAGGTTGAACACCAAAGGCTTGCGGGACCATTACAACCATTACAAATTCCAAAATGGAAGTGGGAGATGATCACCATGGATTTCATGTTAGGATTTCCCAAAGGGAGGAAAGGAAATGACGCGATATGGATCATCGTAGACCGGTTAACTAAATCTGCATTATTCTTGCCTATAAAAATGATCGGCTCGGTGGATAAGCTTGCCAAAATCTACATAAATGAGGTGGTACGGCTTCATAGGATTCCGGTGTCCATTTTATCAGATCATGATCCCATGTTCACCTCTCGAGTTTGGCCGAGCATACAACATGCCTTGGGGACAAGATTGGATATGACCTCTGCGTTTCATCCTTAAATGGATGGTCAATCGAAAAGAGTCATCCAAGTCATGGAAGACCTATTACGGGCCTGTGTGCTAGAATTTGGAGGAAACTAGGAGAAACACATGGCATTAGTGGAATTCACGTATAACAATAGTCACCAAGCCACAATAGGGATGGCCCCTTACGAAGCCTTGTATTGTAGGAGGTGCAGAACTCCTTTGTGTTGGGAAGAAATTGGCGATCAGAAGTTATATGGCGCGGAGTTGGTCCAAGTCACCACGGAGAAAGTGAGAACTATCAGGGATCGCATCAAAGCCGCACAAGATAGACAGAAGAAGTATGCTGACATGAGGAGAAGACCCCTTGAGTTCAGTACAGGGGACCAGGTGTTTCTGAAGGTAGCCCATGAAGAACATGTTACGATTTGGATTGAAAGGGAAGTTAACTCCCCGTTTCATCGGACCCTTCAAAATCTTATAGCGAGTGAGACCAGTAGCCTACAAAGTGGACTTGCCCCCACAGTTAGCCAAGGTCCATGATGTGTTCCATATCTCACTGTTAAGAAAAGCTGATGTGGATTCCGCCCGAGTTGTGCCCTAGGTTCCAGTAGAAGTCAAGGAAGATCTAACACTGGAAATGAGACCCATAAGGATACTAGATCAGGAAGAGAAGGTATTACGAAACAAAAGGATCCCCATTGTCAGAATTTTATGGTGAAATGCTCAAATAGAAGAGGAAACTTGGGAGAGGGAGGCTGAGAAGAGGAAAAAGTACCCCAATTTATTTGACCTACCAGGTATGTAGTGTGAAACCCCTTAAATTTTGAGGATGAAATTCATATTAAGGGGGGGAGAATGTAAACACCCAAGAGAAAGCGACGTAGTCTTCGCTGCAGATTTCATGATCGGCAGCGATGCAGTCTTCGCTGCTGATTTCTGCATCGGCAACGACGCAGTTCTGTTTTTTTTTTTAAAAAAGGGAAAATCGATTTTAGATAGAGCAAAACAAGGATAAGAACACATCCAAACCAAACCCCAAACAACCCACGTCATTGCATGGGGAGTATAAATAAGGAGGACAAAGAGGACGATTCATCCTCTTCTTAAAACAGCAGGTGTACGTCTTTCTTCCCTTTCTCTTGCACAACAAAAAACCTAATCAAACCAGTGGAGAGTGCTTCGTGGACGTGTGAGGGAAAGATGAGACCTTGAAAGGAGATAAAACTGCTTCCGAGAGGAAAGGAAAAAGAGAGCGAGAAAGAGTAGTGTCAAACCTTCCCCAAACTTGTTAGATTCGAAAAGTATGGGTCATGAAACTCCCTTTCTCTTCTCTTTAAGACCACAAACGGAAATGAAGAAGAAAAAACCCTAGGGAAATTGACCTAAAATCTAAGCTAGCTGTAAAGAAAAATGAAATTAACTAGGAGAACAAGGAAATAGAAACAAAATGAAGCCAATTTCAGAACATCTAACAAAGAAAAAAATGAATAAAACAGAAATAACAAATCATGGTAGGGGGCTGGTTTTAACTATGTAGTTGGCCGGCATTCATGTGTGTGTTCTGTTGCGATTTGTTGAAGGATTATGTGCTCACATTTATGGTTTTGATGTGTGTGTTCTGTTGGGATTTGCTGAAGGATTATGTGCTGAAATTTATGGTTTGCATGTGTGTGTTCTGTTGGAACTTAGTGATAGAGTACATATGTTGGGATTGTTACAGCATGTGTAATGTGTTCATGCTAAAATGTGTGTCGCGCAGTGAAACTGTGATTCATTGCCGAAACTAGATCAGTTTGCAGCGAATCTACGATTCACTTTTGAAATTGAAATTTCTACAGGAAATTGATCTTCGGTGCCGAGTTGTGTGTCGTGCAATGAAAATGTGATTCGCTGTTGAAACTGGATCAGTCTGCAGCGAATCTACGATTCGCTGCTGAAACTGAAATTTCTGCAATGAATTGACCTTTGCTGCCGAGTTGTGTGTCGCGCAGCGAAACTGTGATTCGTTGTCGAAAATCGGATCAGTCTGTAGCGAATTTGCAATTCGCTACTGAAAATGAAACTTCGGCAGCAAATTGACCTTCGCTACCAAGTTGTGTGTCGTGCAACATAACTGTGATTCGCTGCCGAAACTAGATCAGTCTGCAGCGAATTGACCTTCGCTGTCGAGTTGTGTGTCATGTAGCAAAACTGTGATTCATTGTCGAAACTGGGTCAGTCTACAGCGAATCTAGGATTCATTGCTACAATTAAAATTTCTGCAGCGAATTGACCTTCGCTGCCGAGTTGTGTGTCATGCAGCGAAACTGTGATTCGCTACCGAAACTAGATCAATCTGTAGCGAATCTACGATTTGCTGCTAAAACTGAAATTTCTGTAGCGAATCTGCGATTCGCTGCTAAAACTGAAATTTCTGCAGCGAATTGACTTTCACTGCCGAGTTATGTGTCGTGCAGCGAAACTGTAATTCGCTGCTGAAACTGGATCAGTCTGCAGCGAATCTACGATTCATTGTCGAAATTGAAATTTCTGCAGCGAATTGACCTACGCTGCCGAGTTGTGTGTCGTGCAACATAACTGTGATTCGCTGCCGAAACTAGATCAGTCTGCAGTGAATTGACCTTCGCTGCCGAGTTGTGTGTCATGTAGCAAAATTGTGATTCGTTGCCGAAACTGGATCAGTCTACAGCGAATCTGGGATTCACTGCTACAATTAAAATTTCTGCAGTGAATTGACCTTCGCTGCCGAAACTAGATCAATCTGTAGCGAATCTGCGATTCGCTGCTAAAACTAAAATTTCTACAGCGAATTGACATTCGCTACCGAGTTATGTGTCGTGCAGCGAAACTGTGATTCGCTGCTGAAACTGGATCAGTCTGCAGCGAATCTGCGATTCATTGCCGAAATTGAAATTTCTACAGCGAATTGACCTGCGCTGCCGAGTTGTGTGTCGCGCAGCAAAACAGGATCAGTCTGCATCGAATTTTGTGATTCGCTGTTGAAACTGAAATTTCTGCAGCGAATTAACCTTCACTGCCGAGTTGTGTGTCGCGCAGCGAAACTGTGATTCACTGCCGAAACTGGATCAGTCTACAGCGAATCGCAGATTCGGTGCTGAAACTGAAATTTCTGCAACGAATTGATCTTCACTGCCGAGTTGTGTGTCGCACAGCGAAACTGTGAGTCGCTGCTGAAACTAGGGTAGCCTGCAGCGAACCAGTTCTCGCTGTCGATTTTACAATAAGCTTCTAGGCAAAAATGACTTAACTGCTAATAACAATTTCATGGTATGATGGTGCGAAATGTGGGACACTTGAATATGAACATATGAACTCTTGAAATATGTGTGGTGACGAGTGTGATTCAAAAATACAAACGTACTTATTTATGACCATTGATGTCGTAGGTGGTGCGGTTGGGATTAGACCATCGTCAAGACAAGACAGCCCACAGGCAGAGCGGGTAGGTAACTTGCACCTTCCTTTTTCATATATTGAATAATGAAATACCTTAACATGCATATTATTATATTGTGTTAGAACCGATATTTATGATCGAACATTTAAATGTTGACAAAGGGTTGATTAGCTTCGGCTAATGGCATCCGAATGGATGGCAGGGATAAATGGTTGATTAATTCAGCTAATGGCATCCGAAGGGATGGCCGGGACAAATGAATGATTAGCTTTGGCTAATGGCATCCGAATGGATGACCGCGATGAGCGATTGATTAGCTTTGGCTGATGGCATCCGAAAAGGATGACTGGGGTGAGTGAACGGTTAACCTCAGTAAGTGATGCCTTAAGAGGATAGCCGGGTTTGAGATTAAGCATTTATATGCATCATAAGCTGTTTATACCAAGTACATGAATAAACTATAAATGTTAATGCTTCATTTAACTACCAGACCGTTTAGTTACCATTATTATTATTGTTATTGTTATTGTTATTATTATTAAGTAATTACATTCTCTTAAATGTTTTGTACTGCAGCAGGGACAACACATCCACAAGATGTCTAGGGAACCCGATACATGGGAACCTATTTTTGTAAGGAATCATGTAGATGCATTCTAAATCACAATATTATTATTGTTATTGTTATTGTTATTATTATTAAGTAATTACATTCTCTTAAATGTTTTGTACTACAGCAGGGACAACACATCCACAAGATGTCTAGGGAACCCGATACATGGGAACCTATTTTTGTAAGGAATCATGTAGATGCATTCTAAATCACAATGTTTTTTGTATGAATCAATGTGCTGCATGTATAACTTTTATTAGATCCTTTTGTTTAAATTCATAATGGCTATTAGTAGGCTAGGAATGTAAATTCATGTCTATGTATGTATATTTTTTTATAGGAACTTCTAATCATGTGACCATAATATTTCGTATTTATGAAAAGATGTACTTTTAAATGAAATGTTGATTGTATGGATTGTATTATGATGATGTGAGGGATCAGGTTCGCTAATTACCAGCACAATGTGTGTTAGATATATATATATAAATTTTGGGTTGTCATAGATTAGGTGGATCTTGCTTTTACAAGAATTTGATATTGCGATCAAAGACAAAAAAAAATGCTGAAAACCATGTTGTTGATCATTTGAGACGATTGAGGATCGAGGATATACAACCAAAACAATAATAGAGAGATTCCCCGATGAGCAGTTGTATGTGTCATAATCCTTTACATGACCATGGTGAACTATTTAGTCACCAAAGAATTCCTTCCAAGTTTGTCTACATCCAAAAACACAAGTTACAAGTTGATGCCAAATATTATATTTGGGTTACTCCGTATTTGTGGAAATTTTGTGTGGATGAAGTAGTTAGGAGATACACCACAAGATGAATTTCATTCCATTATCATTTTTTGTCATTTTCATTCTTGTGGTGGGCATTTTGGAACAAAAAGAATAGCCCACAATGTACTTGAAAGTGATTTTTACAAGATTTATATTTTTAAGGATGCATATCATTTTTGCAAATCATGTAAAGAATATCTAAAAACCAGTAATATCACTTATAAGAATCAAATACCTTCAACAAATATTCTTACAAGTGAATTTTTTTATGTTTGGGGTATTAATTTTATGGGTGCATTTCCTTATTTTTTTGAAAATCTTTATATCCTTCTTTTTGTTGATTTTGTGTCCAAATGGATTGAAGCGAAAGCCACATGAACTAACAATGTTAAGGTTGTTTTAGATTTTATGAGGACTCCCTTATTTGAAAGGTTTGTAATCCCTAAAGCTATCATTAGTGATCTTGGCACTCATTTTTACATTTGTTTAATGGAAGCATTGTTATGCAAATATCATGGGACCCATCGGACTTCCACAGCATATGATCCTTAAGTGAATGGCCAAACTAAAATTTCAAATTGAGAAATCAAGTCCATTTTGGAGAAGACAATACAACTTAACTAGCGAGATTGGAGTCTATGACTTGGTGATGCACTTTGGGTTTATCAGATTGCGTACAAATTATCTATAAGAATGTCACTTTATAAAATGATTTATGGAAAAGCATGTCATCTACCAGTGGAGCTTGGACACAAAGGAGGGGACATATTCAGCTACATAGGGATTTTGAGCATAAAGGGGATTTTGATGATTTGGGAGATATAGACAAAAATTTGGGTAGTATTAAGTTATAATCCCAACCTTTAAGGGAAAAACTGATCTAGAAGCTTATTTAGATTGGGAAAATGATGGAGAACAAATAACGGAAGCATACATGATCAAGAGAGGGCACCAGAAGTTAATGCGTCTCGGCATTTTTGGAATAAATCAGTAGCTTTGCTATTGTGGCATATAGGTTTTTGGCTGAATTCCATTGTTTAGGCCCTGAAATCATCGTTTTTGCTATTTTAGGAAAGTTTCGTTTTAGCTTTAACTTTTGATTTACAAGTCCAATTTGACTTCCATCCATTCCGGATGGCTCAGGATTTATATCCTTTTCAAATTCTACATTTATCTTAAATTTGCCATTTTTGGTAATTTTATTATTTATTGTCATTTCCTTATCCGATAAGGGTTAGGTTAGGGTTTCTACTTTAAATATAGTTGTAAGCCTCTGGCCATATTACCTTTTGATTTTATTGAATAAAATTAGACTTTTCAAAGAGTTTCTCTCATATTCATGTGTTTTTACGGAATATCGACGTTGGTCGTATTCCTAGTGATTTTCTATTGCGTCAAAAAAAAAGGTGGAGATGATTTTTGACATCCATAAGTACTCTGAAGAAAAGAAGTTTAAGTTAGTTGTAGTGGAGTTTACTGACTATGCCATGGTTTGGTGGGAGAGATTGGTGGTAGAAAGAAAAGGAATAGATAAAGACTAGTTAGCACATAGGAGGAGTTAAAAACAATAATGAAGAAGAGGTATGTTCCTAAACATTATTATCGGGATTTGTTTAATCATTTACAAATGATTGCACGGCATAATAAATGTATGGAGGAGTATCAGAATGAATTATAGGTGACTATGATTAAAGTTAATGTTAATAAAGATGAGGAAGTTATGATGTCTAGGTTTTTTAATGGCTTGAATAGAGACATAGGTAATGTTGTGGAGTTGCAATCATATGTTGATCTAGAGGAGTTAGTACATGTAGCCATTAAGGTTGAAGGACAATTGAAAAAGAAGGGTAATACACGATTTAGAGCTTATACCAGGTCTTCAT
Organism: Salix dunnii; assembly: GCA_015731905.1. Lineage (NCBI taxonomy): Eukaryota > Viridiplantae > Streptophyta > Magnoliopsida > Malpighiales > Salicaceae > Salix > Salix dunnii. The sequence continues at coordinate 9,840,264 of CM027662.1, read as the reverse complement.
CGAGTTTGAAGATGAATTATAGGAGAGAGGATAGTACATCATCAAAGCCTTTGGTGACTTTTAAAGTTGTCGATCCTAACTCCCTGAAGAAGCAGGTTTTGACCAATGATCAAAAACTTAAAGGAGAAGCTCAACTAAAGCATAATTGTGATATAAAGTGTTTCAAGTGTCAAGGATTGGGACTCTATGCATCAAAATATGCAAATTATTGAGTTATGATTCTAAGGGATGATGGAGAGATTGTGTCCACTAGTAAAGAGTCTGATTGTGATGACATGCCCCCACTTAAGGATGCTAGTGATTTAGAGTACGTTGTTGGTGATAAAGTTTTGGTGGTTAGAAGGTCACTTAGTATTCAAACTAAGGAGGATGATGTGGAGCACCAAAGAGAGAACATCTTCCATACTAGATGCCTAATCAATGTTAAGGTATGCAGTATGATCATTGATAGTGGTGGTTATACTAATGTTGCTAGTGTTACTTTGGTTAGAAAGTTGGGATTGAATACCATAAAGCGTGAGAAGTCTTATCAGCTTTAATGGTTAAATGAATGTGGTGTTGTTATGGTGAATAGACAAGTGATGATTTCTTTTTTAGTAGGCAAATATAAGGATAAAGTGCTATGTGATGTGCCTATGCATCCTATTCATCTGTTACTAGGGAGGCCTTGGAAATTTGATAGAAAAGCCAACCATGATGGGTTTAAGAACAAGTATTCATTAGAGAAGGATGGAAGGATTTATACACTAGCCTCACTCTCACAAAAGAGCAAGTGGAGGAAGATCAAATTCAATTGACAAAGGGTTATGAGGAAGAGCAACATGTTTCGGCCAAAGTGGAGGAACAAAAAGATTTGTCCAAAATGGAAAAACAAGCTGAACAACATGGTAAGGATGTGAGGAAGAGAGAAAATACAGTGAACCATGAGTTGAAAACGAAAGGGAACAAAGTTTCGACCCTTAGGACATTAGGGGAGGGTCATGGCCAAGAGCAAAAAAATAAAAAGAAGGCTGAGAGTTGAGAGAAAATGAGTGGAGAGAAGAAAGAAAGGGTGAGAAAAGAAGAGTGTGTAGAAATGGTGGGGAAATACCTTAATTTTTTTGTGAAATCTAAGTATCTTAAACACGCCTATCTTTCTGACTTGCCTATGATTTTACTTGTGTATAAGGAGGCATTCTTTAACTCAGATGATTTTGATTCTTGTGTTCCTACTGTTGTTAAAGTTCTTTTGCAAGAATTTGGCAATGTCTTTCCAAATAACATTCCTAGTGGTTTGCCGCCAATTAGAGATATTGAGCATCAAATTGACTTTGTTCCAAGAGTATCTATACCGAATAGGTCGGCTTATAGAGCAATCCTAAAAAGACTAAGGAACTTCAAAGGCAAGTGGAGGAGTTGATGTCAAAAGGATACATTTGAGAGAGAATGAGTCCTTGTGCACTTCCTATGCTTCTTGTTCCTAGAAAAGACAAAACTTGGCGAATGTGTGTGGATTGTTGAGCCATCAATAACATCACTGTAGAGTATCGACATCCCATTCTTAGATTAGATGATATGTTGGATGAATTACATGGTTCTAAATTATTTTTGAAAATTGATTTGAAAAGTGGTTATCATCATATTAGGATGAAAGAAGGGGATGAATGAAAAACTGCTTTTAAAACTAAATATGGTTTGTATGGGTGGTTGGTTATGCCTTATGGACTTACTAATGCACCTAGTACTTTTATGAGATTGATGAATCATGTGTTGCGTGCTTTTATTGGTAAGTTTGCGGTTGTTTACTTTGATGATATTTTGATTTATAGTAAGGAGATTGATGAGCATATAAGTCATTTGAGACAAGTTCTTAATGTGCTTAGAAAAGAGTCCTTATATGCTAATTTGAAAAGGTGTGATTTTTGCATGGATAGGATTGTTTTTCTTGGATATGTGATTAGTGCAAAAGGTTCAGAAATGGATGAGGCTAAGGTTAAGGCCATTCAAGAATGGCCTACACCAAAATCCATAACAGATGTTAGAAGTTTTCATGGTTTGGCTAGTTTTTATAGGAGATATGTCAAAGACTTTAGTACAATAGCCTCTCCATTGACTAAAGTTGTTACCAGACTTTGATTCAATTTTTAAGGGCTATCATTCAAAAGAATCTTAAAAAATGGGAAGATTGTTTGTTATTCATTGAATTTGCATATAATTGTAGTGTGTATTCTACTACTGATCATTACCCATTTAAGATTGTTTATGGTTTTAATCCTTTGATACCATTAGATTTGATTCCATTGCATGTTGATGAAAGAGTTAGTTTTGATGGTAATAAAAAAGCACAGGTGGTGAAAGACCTCCATGCAAAGATTCGACAACAAATAGAAAAGAAGAATGAACAATATGCAAACAAAGCCAATAGGGAATGGAAATTAGTGAGATTTGAACCAGGTGATTGGGTTTGGGTGCATATGAGGATGGAAAGATTTTTTGAACAAAAAAGATCAAAGTTGATGCTTCGAGGAGATGGTCCTTATCAGATCATAGAAATGATTAATGATAATGCCTACAAAGTAGATCAACCAGGTGAGTATGGTGTAAGTGCTACATTCAATGTTTCTGATCTTTCTTCATTTAATGTAGGTGATGATTCGAGGTTGAATCCTTTTGAGGAGCGAGAGGATGATGCGACCCAACCATCAAAGAATCCATTGGAGGTTCCAGTTGGTCCAGTTACTAGGTTTAAGGCTAAGAAGTTCAAAAAAACTTTTAATGAACTTCTTCAAAATACATGGGCTAAGGTGGACTTCAAAAAGATTTTTAATAGTAAAGAGTAAGCCTTGATTAATCTGATTCATGTTTAAGAGGGGCTTGTTAATGGATGCAAGACCATTTACACAAGGATTGGTAAAAAAAGACTAGATTCGGATAATTTGACCTATATATACTCGTTTAGTCATAAATGGAGCTACCGATTGAATTTTTATGTGATTTTAGTTGGCCTGGAAACTAGACTTCTAAACCTTTCCAAAGGTATATGGCACTCCTTCTAATTCATTAAGATGAGAGATACCATCCATTTTAAGTTGGGTCTTGCTGCTGCCAGACAAAATGCGAAAACAACGAACTTGTCTTGTTTAATTAGTTGGGTTATCAAACTTTAATTATTTTGAGAGCAGACGATTTGTTTGGGTTTTAGATTTGTTTATTTTTTTTAATTTAATTAGTTTGGGCTAGTTTTAGCTTGGGTTAATTATTATTTAAAATGGGTTTATGTGAGACCCATTAGGGAAACTAGGATTTTGGCTTGGAGTATGAATACTCTTTAGGAATAATGTTAGGGAAAACTTTTTTGGACAATATTTGCCAATATTGTAGCCGACTTTGGTTGCTCCTTCTTGGCTCTTGGTTAAAAGATTCTTGATTGAACTTTCAACTCTTCAAAGAATTTACCATTCTTTATTGTGAATTTATACTTTCTTTGCTCGTCTTCAGGTGTAGGCGTGGTGATTAAGTCTCGGTTTATAGTCTTGTTGCCTTCAAGCAAGTCTTCCATTGTGATAAGCTCATTCAAATCTCAATAAAACTTTGGTTAGATTGATCTTGGGGTTGCTAATACCATTAAATTCCGCTAGGTTTCACATCATATTAGGAAAATGTCAATTTTCTTATTTTCGTTTTCTTTTTTGTTCCCTTAAAAAAATTCTATGTTTGATCTTTTTGAACTCTCATTAGTTTATGAAAATATGAGTATTATATATAACTAAGTTAGATAGATGAATATATAAATTGAATGAATGAGTGTGCATGTAATTTTTAATATTTAATTGATTTAGAGATTAACTCTGAAAATATACCATGTTAACTATATAGTGTTACCAATGCAAGCTTTTGAGACTTCAATATTATTTTTTTCAATTGTCCTTTCATTCAATGATATATACCTCTAGAACCAACAAAGAGATAAAAGAGATCTTCTTTTCCATCAATGAAGACAAAGCTCCTAGCACAGAAGGATTCACCTCCAGATTCTACAAGGAAACATGCCCTATCATCAAAATCGACCTCATGACAACCGTCAAGTACTTCTTCTCTGACTTATCAATGCCCAAATTAGTAAATGTCACTTACATTGCCCTGCCCTGGTCCCTAAAACAGAGAACCACATTACTCTAAATTATTATCGACCTATATCTTGCTGCCATGTGCTATACAAATGCATAGCCAAAACTTTTGTCGCAAGATTGAAGCTAGCCCTGGATTCAGTCACCGGTCCTCCCCAGACGGCCTTCCTCCGGAACCGCAGCATCTCTGATGCAATCCTCCTATCCCAAGAAATTTTACACAATTACCACACCAACCAAGGCCCAGCCAAAGTTGCACTGAAAATCGATCTTCGGAAAGCCTTTGACACCATCCACTGGGATTACATCATCACGGGCCTGATTGCTATTGGGGTTCCAGCACCCATGATCAGCTGGGTCAAAAAGTGCATCACCACTCCGTACTTCTCAGTCAGCTTGAATGGAGAATTACACGATTATTTTCCTACAAAAAGGGGGCTGAGACATGGGGACCCCCCTTCTCTCTTTGTCCTAGCTATGGAGGGCTTGAGAGGTATCCTTTGTAATGACACGACTGGTAGTGAGTTTAAACACCACTGGAAATGCAAAAGAAACAATATCACACAAATCTGCTTGGCAGACGACCTCCTAATGTTCTGCCATGATGATCGCTCCTCGGTTGCCATTCTACAGCACTCTATGGCAACTTTCACCAAATGCTTAGGAATGGAAATAAATGTAGCCAAAAGTGCTTTATATATGGTTGGCATATCAGAAGTAGAAAGTGTTGGAAGTTAAGTTGCATACCAGTTTGCTTAATGCTCACGTGCAGAAGAAGAAGAATTATGTAGCATGTAAAGTGTGTGTTGCATTCTGTTATGATGTAACTAACTAACAAGTAAGCATGCATAAGGTGTGTGTTCTCATATTGTAAAGCATGCATAATGTGTGTGCTCTGTGTGCTCTGTCTCATACATATATAAGAGGCATGAAGTCAAACACTTTGTAAGCAATTAATCAATACAATAGCAGACTACGAAGTTAGTGAAAAACAGACTTACCTTCTTTTCTCTCTGCCTAAATTTCTTCTTTTTCTCATCTGCCACAAATTATCCAACAATCAATTCAACAAAATCAACATGGTATCAGAGCTTGCTTGATCAACAAGGAAGGGAGTAAAATCAATCTGTGATCATTCAAAACAGAAATTAAAAGAGAAGAAGAATGGTGAGCAGTGGTGATTTAAGAACACCTCAGTTCAATGGAGAAAACTATGAGTTTTGGGCAGTTAAAATGAAAACAATCTTCAAAGCTTTTGACCTATGGGATGTGGTAGAGATGACTCACACAAATCCTGAATCAGAGAGTGAATCTACAGGAGAAAAAAGTGGAGCTTCAAAAGCCACAGAAGAAAATCTAGCTGCTATGAAAGAAAAGAGGATCAAAGATGCCAAGGCTTTAAGCATTATCCAAGGAGCCTTAACTGATGATATTTTCCCTAGAATAAGAAATGAAGAGACAGCAAGAGGAGCATGGGATCTGTTGAGGAGAGAATTCAGAGGAGATGATAAAGTTAGAGAAGTGAAGTTGCAGGTTGTAAGGGCAGAATTCGAGTATATGAGAATGGCTGAAGGAGAAGGCTTAGATCATTACTTGACTAAGTTCTTTGGAGTGATAAATGACATGAAGTCTCTCGGAGAAGAGATAACTGAACAAAGGATAGTTCAAAAGACTTTGATGAGTCTTAGCAGAAAATACAACTCCATAGTCTCAATTATTGAAGAAACAAGAGACTTGAAAACACTTAGAAGTGAAGAAGTTATTGCTTCTCTTAAAGTGTATGATAGAAGGGAAGATATGCATGATGAAAGAGAAAGAGAAATGCATACTGAACAAGCATTCAGTAGTCTCAAAATTGGCCACAATCAAGGTGCTGCAAACAGGCCTTCAAATGGAAAATGTATTCCTAGGTGGCCGAGACAAGATCAAGGCCATTCAAGCTTGACTCAAGGTGAAAATGTGCATAATAATCATAGCACAAGCTGGAACCACAGAGCTGGAATTAACAGCAACAATTCCTACAATACACAGAACATACAAGGCAGCAGCAGTCAAGGTATAGTGAAGCCACAATGTCAAGTATGTTATAAATACCATTTCGGTATTTGTAGATACAAAGGCAAGGCAAGATGCAGTAAATGCAATCAATTTGGACACAATACAAATGATTGCAAAGATTACAAGCAATTGGCAAATTGTGCACAAAAGGAGGAAGAAGTGTTCTTTGCAAATGCATTTTATGCTTGTCATGTAACAAGTATAAGGGATAAGGTTTCCCCTACTGACATAGAAGAAGACAGAAGTGAGGAATGCCATACCAGTGAGGATGAATCAATTAAAATTGAGGATGATACTATTGAGCTACCTGATCCAATGGAAAATGCTGGCGCAGCACTCATTAGAGAGGTTGCAAGTAAAACCAATGACTCAGCTGATGAAGAGCAGGCAGCTTCAGAGATTGCAATACTGAAGTCACGGGGAAGTGCTTCTGACGCAAGGTTGGCTACTGCTCATGAACAAATGAGGTCAGCTGAAGAAGATGCAGCTGAGTGGAAACGGAAGTATGACATTGCTGTAAGAGAGACAAAAGCTGCTTTAGAGAAGGCGGCAAATATGCAAGAAAGAACTAATAAAGAAACACAACTGAGGGAAGATGCACTGCGGGAAGAATTTTCTAGCCATTTGGTTGTTAAGGAGGATGAAATAAAGGAGAAGAACAGAAGAATTGAGTATGCCGAGCAGTGTTTGACTACTTTAAATTTGGAGCTAAAGGCTGCTGACTCAAAAATGCAGAGTTATGGCACTGAAATATCATCTCTGAAGCTTGAAATTAAAGTGTTGGTTGAGAAACTAGAGACTGCAAATGCTAAGGCTCAATCTTATGACAAAGAAGTTAGGATTCTGGAACAAGAGAAGATCCATCTGGAGCAAAGGTATCAATCTGAATTTGAGAGGTTTTCAGAAGTCCAGGAAAGGTGTAATTGTTCTGAAAAAGAATGCAAGAGGGCTACGGAATTAGCTGATAGAGCAAGAGCTGATGCAGTATCTTCTCAAAAGAAAAAAAGTGAGTTTCAGAAACTAGAAATTGAAAGATTAGCCCAATTTGCGAGGGTTTAGAGGCATGTTGAACGTTTGTACTCTGACTGGGATCTTCTCCCACCAAAGACAATCAAGGATTCTGAGGCCAAGAAACCAGAAGATTGGGATGACAAGGAGTATATTCCTGATCCTGAAGACAAGAAGCCAGAGCGTTATGAGGACATTACTAAAGAAATTCTAGATCCCAATGCCAAAAAGCCAGAAGACTGGGACGATGAGGAAGATGGTGAGTGGACTGCCCCAACCATTTCTAATCCTGAGTACAAGGGCCCATGGAAGCCAAAGAAAATTAAGAACCCCAACTACCAGGTCAAATGGGTGTCCAAGACAAAATTGAACCTAGATTACGGGTGAATCTTGGAGTCAAACCGGTAAGCAACTTAGGAGAGGCTGTTGGAAGTTAAGTTGCATACCAGTTTGCTTAATGCTCACGTGCAGAAGAAGAAGAATTATGTAGCATGTAAAGTGTGTGTTGCATTCTGTTATGATGTAACTAACTAACAAGTAAGCATGCATAAGGTGTGTGTTCTCATATTGTAAAGCATGCATAATGTGTGTGCTCTGTTTGTGCTCTGTCTCATACATATATAAGAGGCATGAAGTCAAACACTTTGTAAGCAATTAATCAATACAATAGCAGACTACGAAGTTAGTGAAAAACAGACTTACCTTCTTTTCTCTCTGCCTAAATTTCTTCTTTTTCTCATCTGCCACAAATTATCCAACAATCAATTCAACAAAATCAACAGAAAGCACTGCAATCCAAAGCCAGCTTCGTATGGAAAAAAAGAACCTCCCAGTAAAATACCTAGGGGTCGCTCTGATAACAAAACGACTCACATATGTCGATTGTCTCCCTTTGATAGAGAAAATAATAACCAAAATCAAGCTCTAGACCTCCAACTCCCTCACATATGGCGGGAGGCTACAGCTCATCAAGTCGGTCCTCTTCACATACCAAGTGTATTGGTCCTTCATGTTCATCCTTCCCGCCTCTGTCAGTGGTAGGATTAAGAGTACAATGTCGGCCTTCCTAAGAAAAGGAAGCACACTGCAACCAACTGGTGCCAAAGTAGCTTGGGAGGCTCTCTGCTACCCCACTATAAAAGGAGGTCTACGAATCAAAGAGCTTACAACCTAGAACTGAGTCGCCATGCTGAAACACCTATGGAGACTCTTCACCGACAGGTCATCTCTTTGGGCTACCTGGGTCAAAACCAACCTGCTAAAGGGGAAGTCAATATGGAGCATTCCGATTCCTTCAACCCACGTGGGCTTGGAGGAAAATCCTCCAATGCAAAGAGCTGTGTAGGGGCATGATCACCATATGCATAGGAAATGGCTCAACCACTTCCTTATGGTATGATTTCTGGCTCCCTCAAAGGTCAAAGAGTTTATGACCTTCTCCCCCATCGACTTATGGCAACCTCTGGGCTAACCTGGCATGGCATGCCACGGTCTCCAGTATCATTAGGGGAGAGAATTGGCACTTTCTGGCCAGCCACCATTGCCTATCCTCAATCTGGGCCAACATTAACTTCTCCCCAAGTAGCAGTGTTGCAAACAGCCACATATGGGGAGGCCACCCATCAGGCACCTTCTCGATATCATCTGCATAGGAAACTCTCTGGAAGAAAAACCCAATGGACCCCATTAGTGGCATCATATGGTATCGTGGCCATATCCCTCGCCAAGCTTTCATTCTATTGTTGGCAGCTCTAAACAGGCTTTAGACACTTAACAGGCTCCAACATGTAGGCCTCTTCGTGCCCCTAACATGTGTGTTGTGCAACTCTCACCCAGAAACGCACGAGCACATGTTTTTCCTTTGCCATTACTCAAGGTCAGTTTGGGAAGCAGTTTCAAAACATGCAAACACTCGATGACCTTCTATATCCTGGCCGAGGCTACTCTGTTGGACAAGCACAATTCATGGCAGGAAGAAGGATCTTCGAGGCCACATTGCCAAAACCTTGCTCTCCACCACAGTTTATTACCTATGGCTTGAAAGAAATTGCAGAACCTTCAAAGAAGCTTCTGTCTCTCACTAGAAGCTCACAAAATACACCATCCAGTATGTCCGTTTACACTTGCTCAGTGAAGTCTTGCTCATCATGCTTGATGACACAACCAGAATTCAAAGGAATTTATCGATCATGACAGCTCCTAGCATTGCACATGGGCCCTCTTAGTAGGCGAAGACCATTTTACTTCTTTCTTCTCATTTACTTTATAGCTATATGTTTTTGGGCTTCATGCCCTTAGCCTGGCCTTTGCGTGAGATTGTGTAGCCAAATGGGCTGTCATTCTAGCGCCAAATAGCCAAGCAGTTGTATCGGCCAATGGGCCTATTGGCCCATCCAGCACAGAATTTTAACGGCGCAAGTAGCCCCCTTTTCCTTTCCTCATTTTTTGTTAATACAAAGCAATTTGTTCATAAAAAATATATATCTAGGACTTGCTTCACATCTTGTTGAGATTACATTTACATTACATTGATGCTTGAAGATGATAAAAGCATTAGGATTTTTAATCAATTGAGCCAAAAAGTCAATCTAAAGCATATTATCCTTAGTGAACCTCTTTTGAGCTTGTTTATCTTTCTTTACTTTATCCATGTATAAGCCTTAATTTTTTGTATGTTTTCCTCTTTTCCCTTGGCCAAGGATTAGGAGAGCATATACTTGTGATATCTCATGGAAATTATGTGAAAAGAAAGAAAAAGTAATGCTTCATGAAAAGATGGGCAAAGTTGTCAAAGGTGAAAAAAAATAAAAAAAAAAGAGAAAAAGAAAAAGAAAAGAATAGAAAATAGCTTGGAATCAAAAGATGTTAAGTAACAGTGCTTAAAGATTGAAAATTGATATGCTTTGAATGAATAACTTGTTTGAAATATCATTTTTTATAATGCTACACTTTTTTGGTTTAAACCTTTTCTTTTACTATCTTTTACCTCACTTTAACCTTATCCCCATTACAACTAGAAAATAAGACATTCTGATTCATATATTGTTTGTAATATGTTAATAATAGTGATGAGATTGAAGAGCAAGCTTATAGTAGAACATATTTATTGATTGAATTTGAGAGATTTAAACACATAAACCTTAAACACAAGAGTTTTGGAGTGTATATCAATGAGAGGACCCATCACTTTGGCGTGACATAGATTTCATTTAAATACTAAAAAGTAATCGAGTTTTGAAATTTGCATGTAAGCAAATTAATGAAGATGTATGTTCTTTATCCTTCTTAATTGTATTCTTAATTATAATGCTTGTATCCTTGGATATTGATGGGAGATTATGAGATAAGTCATAGTTATTTTCAATTTAATTTTATCTATCCATTCTTGAGGACGAGCAAGAGCTAAGTGTGAGGGTTTTGATACAACCATATTATTTGATAGCTTCACCCACATCTAACTAGTATGTTGCCTATGTTTTATATAGAAATGCCTTGATATTCTTTTATTTTATATTTTGAAGACATTTTTGGATAAAATATGTAAAAAAGAGTAAATGAGAGGTAATTGATAGATCTGACCATCAATTAATGTTTTGTGCAAAGAGTCAGCACTAGAGGTCAAAATGAAGTGATTTCAGTGAAATTAAAAAGCTAACACCCATAAATTTCTACAAATATAAAACAAGAAAATAAAATAAAAAAAGAACATTGAAATCAAAGCCTTTAAAGTCAAATCATGCATTCTTGCCAATGTTGACCTTCAACCACTCTAACTTGAATAGCTTGAGCTAAAGAAGTCCAATGATGCAAACTCAATTGTTTGGGATTCCTAACCTCAAGGCTTATCAATGCTCAAAATTGCAACCCACAATGCTGTCAAATGATGGAGATATGATTTTTCAAAGATGACAACTGAATTTTACAAGCAAACAGATTTCATGAAGAAACGTGTCCAAATTACATTCCAAAATATCCAAACCAGCATCCAACTCTTTATTTTGATAATTTAGCTCCTCTAAGTCCAATAAAGATTCCATTGAAGGTTATTTTTTCCTTTTAGAAAAATAGTTAATGAAGTGTTTAAATGTAAAACTATCAACTTAAGGGAGTACTTTTTTGAAAATAGGAACTAGGGTTTTCTATGATATAAAAAGAAAGAGCAAAAAAAAAAGAGGTGGCCACTAGAAGCAGCTAAGATAAAAAAACACTTCTTCTCCACAAACCCAAAAAATCATGTTTTCTTTGTTTTTTTATTAGTTGTTCAACATTCAAGCAAGGCTAAACTCTTTTTATTTGTTGCAAGGATACATAAACCTTTAGATTTCAAGAACTCTAAAATCTATTTTATCTTTTCTTTTTTGTTTATATCATGAATATGTTTGCTTTTCTATGCTTATTTTTCCTATATTATTTATTTTAATTGCTAGTGTCATAACACATTTTTTGTTCATTCCCCAAAATTTATCCAAAATAAAACAAAAATATCAAAAATAAAATAAAAAGGGCTGACGTCAATAGAAAAATCAAGATGGAAATTTTGGAAGTTTTTGAAAGCCCAATTGTGCCTCTTTTGTTCTCAAAAATGAAGGAAAATACATATTCACATATACAATAATTTATTATTGGATAAATTTATATAAAATTAATTCAAAAGTCATAATTATATTTTTTATAGGTCAATTTGATTTAATTGTGAGCTAATTGAATGTGTAATTATGTTTAGAAATTAACTTAGGATCCAATTGAAGGATTTAATTACGTGCAAGGACTTAACTATACTTTAAATTGGTCAAATTAATTTTATTAAGGACTTAATCGATGAAAAGTCAATTTATTTAGCTTAATTCGGGTTCAACTAAGAAGATTAGAATTTTCAAAGATCGAATTGATTTTCTTCAAGTCAATTGTTTGGAGTTAAGGGCAAAATTGAAGAAAAATTAGAGTTTAATGGTCAAATTGCATATATCTTGAAACCAAGGACCAAAATAAATAAGACACGCAAACTTAAGGCTGTTATTGAAAGTTTTGTGGGGATACAATTGCATAAATTTATAAGTTTAAAGCCAATTGGGAGTACAATTAGAACAATTATAAATTGAGAGATCAAATCACATTTGCATGATCTACCAAATCCTCCCAAATCCTATAGACGTTACTATATTGTTCAGTCAACTAAACAATGCAGACACGCTATGGCAAGTGACCAAGAGGTAACCTATTGTTGCACGCAATGGGCAACTGAAGGGTTGCCTCCTCAGACAAATGGATAGGTGGAGAAAATCTTACAACTACAAAGGGATAAATTATTACAGTAAATGGAAGAGGACGAACACAGTAGGGAGATCATGAAATAATACAGACAAACACATAAACACACATGGGAGAATTTCAACCAAGCCACGTAAATAAACAACAAACATCCACTCACTCTTCCTTGGTATTGGCAGAACCACATTGGTAGCTCCCTTTCTCTCCTACTTCCACTTCGGCAGTCTCTCTGTCCTTAAGTAGCAGTCGACTAACCACTCAGCACCACCCCTCTAAACACCGACAGCTTCTCCTCCACGCCAACAACCCAACTATGACCAATGGTGAGGCCACAGAAGTAGCAAAAACGACAACAACATAAGTCAGCCAATTTTTGGCAACTCTCTCGACCAAAACATGCTGTTATTTCCAACACCACCACCATAGAAAGAATCACGTCGGCCTCTTCTACATGATGGCAGTGATAGGTACGCTAATCATCACCCTCCACCAACTATCATTTCACTTTTCAACATTATGGTGAATAGTGAGGGGAGTGAATTAATTCACTTTGTCATCTCACTCTTTTGCATGTGGACAGTGGGACTTACATCCCACTATTCATATTCAGAACAGTTGGTTGGTGGGGTTGGGCCTTGTTCCCAACCTGACCACCAAGAATGGGCGGGATGATTGGCCCACTAGTCTAGCAGTCCATCCAAAAAGATGGGCCTTTCGGCCCATTAAGACTAGGCAGCCAACCCACAAAAAATAGAAAAAAAGATAAAAAAAAAAACAAATCTTCATAAAAAAAATTCATTTTTGTTTTAAAAAATTATAAATAAAAAAAGTGTTGTTTTCATGCATACGGCCGAATTCCAAATTTTTTCCAAACATTTTTTGTAAAAATAAATATAGTATATTTCTCATGTTTTGAAATGAAAATTAAATATCGTAATCAATTTATGATTATCTGTTGGAATTTGGCCAAAATATAGAGAAATAATTATTATTTTTTGTTTAGGTATCGTGGTATAAAATTACATTGTAAAGTACACCCACAGATAGTAAAAAAAAAATTCTTTAATATGGTGTAAAAAAATTTAAACTTTAAAATGGTTAGGTTTTCAGCTCCTAATGAAATAGAAACTCTCTCACGAAGAGAGATCTACCTCGAGCTTTAGGAAAGACAAATGAGCATAAAAAAATTTGACTTAGAAAAACAATAAAAAAACAATAATGCAACTTGCCTTAAGTAGGGTGCCCTGGGGTGATGCGTCTTCCCCATGCACAACAAGTCCCCTTACCTAGACTCTTACGGACAATTAGGTTTCCTAGTGACCTTAATACTAGGTGGCAACTCCCAAGAATTATAGCCGTAACTTTACGAATATAAAATACCCCTTTCACCACATATCATACCTCTCCAAGGATGGGAAGGCGTGAAGTGTGAAAAAATCTTTGTGATAGCTTGAGCAGATTCTAAGTTATTATTGTAGATAATTTATTGTTATATTTGATACCAAAACCAGAGTTGTACTATATGAGCTTATGAAGTAATCGAGTTTAATAATTATAGTGGATCTATGTAATTAATATTAGTGAGAAATTCAATCAAATCAAACATAAAGTATGCACAATTATATTTTCTTGATTAATCAACTCATCTAGTTTATAAGGCTTCCATTAAATTAAATTACTAGTACCGACACTATGGTTGTTTGATGGTTATGATAAGTTATATGATGGATTCATTAACTAACCGATGTTAAGAAGAGACAAATATTTAGAATATAAATTGATGTATCGTTTTCATGATCAGTTTTAATTTCTATAAGTGGATGTTTACTTGCAACCAAGGTTTATTTTCTTGATAAATTTCAGTTTTATTTACTTTTTTTCATCTTATAGTTTTCTTCTTCCAACCCCCCCTCATTTTGCATATCATATAGCATAAAAATATGACTTGAACCTTCCTCGTAGGATTGACAATTTGTTTTCTCTATACTATTTTATATGTTGTGTTTTAAGTCAAGGTAATTAATTTGTGCGACTGTTATATCACAACAATTGATATCTTGACACAAGTTTTTATGATCACATTTTTCAAACTTTATTTTTAGTTTTTTTTGAGAAGTATCATCTTCATTAAAAAGTTATTTGAATACATGATTAGGGAGTGTTGGACCGCGTGCCACTGTTATTAGTAAAGAAAAACTCATGGGATCTTAAATGTCTCCTTTTGATTTTTCTATCTGTATCGGCTGTGTTGCACGCAACAACTTGGAGAAGAAGAAACAAACGCATCAAGGCTTGCAAGAGTGAAGACACAAAACAGTGAAATTGAAGAGTGAAGAAGAAAACTTGGAGGGACGTTGCACGTTGAGGCTGTGAGCCATGAGGTGAGGATTCCTGAGGAGTGAGGAGTCTGAGCCTACAAGGAGTGAGGAATGAGGAAGAGAAGTGTATTTTGAGGGAAATCGATTTGGGGAATGGAATGGACTTGAGGTGCCAAAGAGTTTAATTAATTCTTTTTTTTTTTTTCAAGGCTGAAATGGCAATGACACGCGTGGCGTGCCAGGGAGTACAATATTTTGAAAAAAAAAAAAAATATAGTTTTTATCTCGTTTAAAATTTTAGTTGGAATATTTTAGTTTTATTTCATCTATTTTATTTTAGTCAAATAATATTTTTTAAATAATAAATAATTTTATAATTTTAATCATCTCTTAATTCAACCATTGATTGAAATAAAATTTTACGATAAGTTTCTTGACATATTTATATATATTATATTAAAATTTCATAACAATAAGAGAATATAACAACCTTGCGAGTTAATAATGGTATTCTCATAATATTATACATGTTTATAATTTTATTAAGAAAAATTATTTTATTATCTTTTAGATTAAATTACACAATTCTAAATATTTTTTTTTCTTTGATCTAATTTTATTTTGGATATATATATATATATATATATTACAACCCCAAAACAGTACACAAAAATATTCTATTCCAATTAAAAAAACAAATACCAATCAATACAAAATTAACATTCTTGAATAGCTTACGTTACTCCCAATAAAAAAAATGAGAAAAAAACACCAAGTTTTTGTTATCAAAAAGCGCAGCCTCAAACAGAAAAACAAATTAATAAAAGAGTTAAGAAGATGGCGTTGTTAACAACATCGCAGCAGAGCATCCTTCATGGGAACGGGGGCATCCATGAAGTTGATTTGATTATGAAAAGTGGTGCCAGCCTCACCCCTCATGAATACAAAATTCCCTCCAAGCCTGGCCTGATCTGGGCAGCCGGGCTTGTAGATGGGGTCATGACCCAAATGCACCAAAATTTTCCTTGAAAAAAATTGAACATGTATAACATATCCGTGTTTGTCAGCACTCAGCAAAGACCAAGAAACATGCTCAAGTATCAATAATCTTGCCCATAAAGCAGCTTAACCAGTCTAGACCTTTTATATTTATCTTTAAATTATATTACATTGCGTTTCCTTCAAGATCCGCTTGAATTTCAATTTTCCATCAACTCGGTGATAAGGAAACCCATCTGCAACAAACCAACTTAGGAATACGACGATAAGAGAAGCAATTAAAGATGGGAAGAGAGTAAAGCATCCTACATATATATATATATATGTAGCTACATAAATCAGCCTCACACTTCTCCTCATCAACGTGAAATCAAGCTTACTAACATCTCTTCATACCCCTCACCTCCATCAACATCTCAACTTGACTTCAATATCTTTTCAGTCTCCAATTTATGACTTCACAAGAGTCGACGCATTTGAGAGGTAAGAAACAGGGAATAAAGCAGAATGAACCTCCCCGGATTCAATGATTACCAACCACAAGCCACCACATAAGGCAGGAGGCTCGTTTCTTCAATCTACTGAGAAAACGGTGGATGAATAACTAATGACCACCCCTTGCTGCTAGGACAAATGATGGAACCACCATCGTGCTATTTCAAACTGCTGAAGCTGCTGCCCAAAAGCTGAAAGCAGATACAATATAACTGTAGTGCTATGAACTTTTCCCTTTAGGTTTTGGTGACTGCTGAGACTGGTTATATGGAGAAGCACGTACATCACTTAAGCTCCTCAATGGCTGTCCATTCCTTGTTACAAATCCAGCCTGTGTTCTAATGCCATTTTTAGCATTCATGTTGGACTTATTACGATCTGCTTGCATACTTTGAAAGTAATATGAAGAGCTAGCCATATCCTTTAAGTTTGGTAAAGGCTTTACTGCTTCAACAACTTCACTCATCTGGGGTCTGGCTTTGGGGTCACGGCTTAGACACTGGGAAGCTAACTGAATGGCTTTCTGAGCTCCTTTGATTGAGAAATGGCCTTCAAGACGGGGGTCTAATAAGCGGTAGAATCTTCTCTTGTCCCCAAAATGTGGCCTTGCCCATTCCACGAGGTTGTGCTCCCCATTTGGTCGGTTTTTGTCCATGGATCTACGGCCCGTGAGCATTTCAAGTAAAACTACTCCAAAGCTGTAGACATCACTCTTTGATGTCAAATGTCCTAAACCAATGTGGAAGACATAAGTGTGGCATAGCATCAGATATTAAAAGCAGTACAGCCATGATATTTATATAAAAAAAAAAAAATCGATTGCATGGAATTCTGCTAACCATACTAGTTGGATATGACAAAAAAAAATGGATATCCAAATCATGACATGAGAAGTTGTTTGATTACAATGGCTAAAATCTGAACATCAAGAATTACTTTAATAACTTTTCAAATACAGTAAATTTTATGAACATAAATTAAATACCATTGTCTTAGTGCCTTCCAAATTAAATAAACACAACAAACAAGGATATGTACTGATCAACAAGCAAGACACAGGCAAAAGAAAGCCAGTTGCCAGTTATGAAAATTAGTTCAGTGATAGCATCCATTATGCAGAAGAAAAAGTTTTGTATGATTGATTCTAGCAATATGGAGTGACTTTCAAGGTACAAATGAGCTGGTCCTATTTGAAACCAGGGTGTCTAATCTTATATTTTCAAGAAGTACAGAAACATAGGAATTAAACTCAATTGGAAATCCAAATTCCATCTCACTTTCCACCTTTCTTGAAAAGCTTGAGTCTATATGACTAAAGGCCAGGAGATGGCTGTATAAAGCATTGGGTTCAAGCCAAAAAGACTACTAGCTTTGCACTTTTAATATCAATGATGCCATGGCAGGCTAACAAGATTGAGTGGTAATTCACATGGTGAAGACCACGAAACTCACACTCTCAACTCTCAGTGGGATTTCTGGCCTTTTCAAACCCACATGCATCATACACATGTTCTTCCTTTCACTCATGTATTGGGATGTGGTGGTGCTGTGATAATTATAGAAATAGGTTGAAGCCTCTTTATAAGGTCATCTTTGATTCCATTTGCCAGAAGCTGAAAAATATTCTCTCATGATTATTATTGCTAAGAAAAAAAAAAGATGAACAGGGAGGTTTTTTTTTCTTTTTTCAATTTTCCAACAGAACCATAATAATTCCCCATTCACATATCATATTGTTTAGTTTGGAAAATCAGGGAATTTTTTGCTCAGGAGGTATTTTACTATTTAGCCTACAATTATTCATTCAAAGGCATGCATAAATCTATACATAAACATGTAGCAAGGAAAAGGAATTAGAGATCACTCACCAGTCATCACATATTCAGGGGCAGCATAGCCATAAGTTCCCATAACTCTGGTAGACACATGAGTTTTACCTCCATCAGGAGCATCCTTGGCAAGTCCAAAATCAGAAAGTTTGGCATTGTAGTCCTAAAATAGTAATGTCTTGTATCAGAATCAGAAAGGGACCAGAAAGAGGAAATGATTAGTGAAGTAATTTGCCAATAGATGCACATGTTAAGGCACATACCGCATCTAATAATATATTAGATGTTTTAAAATCACGATATATTACTGGTCTGTCAGCCTCCTCATGAAGGAAAGCAAGACCTTGCGCAGCACCAAGAGCAATTTTCATCCTGATAGACCACGGAAGGGGCAAGGACCCTTCTGCACAGAACATGGTTGTTACCAGAGAACATTAAACATCAATTGGAGATGAATATCTTAAACAAGAGCATATGAGAAAAGAGATTGTGTAGATTTAGGGAGCTCTAAAATCACTTGCTGAAAGAAAGATAACATCTGAAGTAGGTTTTTAATAGGCAGAATTCTGAGGTGGGTAGATCATAGATGAGCAATAATTTCCAGTTACCTTTTACTTATCATAAAAGGTTACAAACCTTGTAATAAATGTAAAAAAAAAACAATGAAGCCACTCTATAAATCCCCTGAACATTCAAAATCAACTACTGAAACCTATTTCTACATCATAAATCTATAGATCCTTCTTCCAAAGTGGCAGTGACGAGCTCCATCTAGAGGTGGTTTATAGGTTTTGTGAGCAATATGTTGCCTATAGCTGACAAGTTTCAAAGAAAAGAAAGCAGCCCAATGGCAGACTCCTGCAATTCAAGACTACGTAAGTTAATACTAATTCCTAAACTTGAATCAAATTTTACGAACCAAGACATCTATCTACCTGACTAGAAAGCAATAAACAATATTACAGTGATGTTGGTGCTTAGGCAGAACTATAGACACTGCTTCAGCCAGTTGGACCTATTGCTCATTTGGCCAAGACAATATCCACTAAACTGGGAAATTAATATACAGAAACCAGTGCAAGTGATGGCCTAATAGTTATTTACCTTCAAGTGGACTCATGCACATCTAAAGGATGCTAATCTTCAAAATTTCTACAACATTGTGTCTATAAAATTTAAGGGCTCCAAGACTTGTGGAATAAGTATTAGAAAAGTACATCATGTACATGACAAGAACCTTGACACATTCTAAAAGACTTCAAGTCCATAAACTAATTTATGCGCATTGCAGATTTTGCTCTTTTCTGTGGTAAAATAAGCAAATCATGAATGTACTATCTTTAAAACATGGCAAGAGTTAAAGCTCAAAGATTCTGCTTGAACATGTTTGGCTTCGACTTTCTATCAATATTCCTGTAAGATAATGTATCTTAATATTAGGTGTTTCAACATAATAAAGGTATTGGTTTTATGAGCAAAGAACATCATGATAACATACACTAATTTTGGCACAAAGTGGAAATTTGATAAGAAATTACATAAATAGGGAAAATTCTAGGCTAAAGCTTTGCAGTTACATACTTCTGAAGAGGTGATTCTCCAAACTTCCTCTAGGCATGAACTCATATACCAGCAACCGTTGATCATCTTCAATGCAGTAACCAACCAATTTCACCAAGTTTTTATGGAGAAGGTTCCCAAGAAAACTAACTTCAGCCTGAAATATTGTGAAAAAACATGACTAATAATATAAAGAGAAATATCTTTTATTTTTCCAAGAACAAAAATCATCTAACATTTGAAAGACCGTGATAGAAGTGACAAATAGAGAGAGATCATACAAGCCACTCTTTATGACCCTGAAGTCCATCATGGTTGAGGGTTTTGACTGCAACGGTAAGCCCAGTGCCTGGTTTCACAGGAGCAGTTCCATTCTCCTCAATCCAACCTTTGAAGACACACCCAAACCCACCCTCCCCAAGAAGACTCTCAGGCCTAAAGTTTCTAGTTGCTAATTTCAGGTCATTAAATGTAAATTTTCGGAGCTGAGATGCAAGCTTCAATTCCTCACTAAATGTTGGAAGTGAGGATGAACTCTCTGCATTGCTAGTCGTAGTAGTAGAAGACATTGCTGGAACAATAGGTCGGTCTTTGTTCTTCTCGTTTTTAGATCTACTTGGCACTGAAAATCAAAGTAATGGGCAATTACTTGATATCATTCAAATCCGTAAGTATTTATATATAACAACTTATTAAAAACGTTTTTCAAAAGAACTAATTGGAAACGTGACAAATTGCTGAATTTAATAAAGTTCATTGAAGAACTAGTTGCAGTCATGTTATTCAATGCATGGTTAATATTGTAACTGATCACGATAGACCTGTTAATCAAGGAGCAACATGCCGCACCAAAATCATCAATTTGAACACGCCCTTTGATTAACGGAACTATCTAAGAGGATGAAAATTTGGGAACACTTTAACTCGCTTTTTCTTAATTTTCCTTGAACCAAATCACGATAAGAAAAACTATTGAAAACAATACCCACCAACCCTATAGACATATAGTTCTGCATAAAATATCAGTTGATCAAAACATTACAGAAAAAAATATACAAAAAACAGAGATTTTTACCATAGTGAGTTGAGATGCCACTTAAAGAGCTATCAACTTTTGATCTTGAAGGCATGCAGCTTCTCGTGAACCTGAATTTAAACCAACATCCAATATCCTCCTCGTCCTTTTCATTTCCTTGATTTTTCTTATTTTTCTTTCTCTTTGATTTCTCCTTAAAATTCTTTACCTTTACAGAATCTGGACTCAAACCCATCTTCATCTTCATAATATAAACAATCAATCAAAACTTGTAAAATTAATCATAACAAAGAAAACGTATTTCAAAGATACAAGCTTTAAATCATCAAAATAATAAAAAAAATACAAGAACAAGTGATTATCAGAGAAAATCAGTGATGCCCAGTTGTGAAGTTTTAGTCAAAAGGAGGTTTGAGAGAAAGAGACAGACAGGCACGCTTGAGAAAGAGGGAAAGTGTTCAACATGGGGCAGTTTGGGCAGTTCGAAACAGCGAGCAAGGCAGCATGGGCAAGAGAGAGAAAAGGAGTGGTAATAAAAGTAACTTGGCATATTCCAATTTCCAGGAAACAAATAGCCGTAATCGTAACTTAATCCCTTTAATTATCTAGTAATTCAATTTTAATCAAATAGAAGGTAAACAATAGCGAGAATAAAAGTAAAACTTCATTTTTTTTTTTTTTGCAAAAGGAAAAAAAAAAAAAAAACAAGCAAGCAAATCCACTTTCGAAACCCGATTGAATTTATAAAACTTGTAAGTAATTAGATCATGGATTTTATTTATTAAATTATTGAAAAAATATTAATAAGAAAACTTTATAAAACAAAATAAAAATAAGGATAAAATCTGATAGAAAAAAACCTAAAAAGGATGGAATTTTTTTTAAAATTAAAATAATCCCAAATAATATAAATCAAAATTAAAAGAATCAGTATTAACTTTGAAAGACTAAAAAATCATTGGGGTGAAATTAAAAAACAATATATAATTTGATAAATTATTTATATATTAAGAAATTGTAGGAGTGAAATTGAAAAATAGTTGCTAATTAAATCGCATAAAATTGCAAAAATAATATATATATATATATATATAAAAGAAAAAAATAAGATAGACATTAGCTTAAAAATATAAAACACCAAGTAAACCTGAGTGAATTTCCTAAACCTGCTCTAATCTCTAAAACTCGTAACTCCTGAAATTTTGAACTTGGGTTCAATCAAAAAGCTTAACTCTTAAGCATTTATTTTTGAACTATGAAATTGTAAAAAAAAAATAGCAAAACAAAATACAGAAAAAAAAAACACAAAGAGTATGAGATTTGCCCACCCTACATTTTATCTCTATTAATTAATGAGAAATCTAGAGACAAAATGTAGATACATTTGTTATAGACATAATTGTTATAGATATATTTGTTAATGACACTAAAGATAGAGGTCATTTTGATTATATTTTGCAAAATATAATTATAAGGTCATACATATAGCCCAAGTGGGAGATTGTTGAATCATTAACCAACGTTGAGCTTATATGACAAAAATTATGTGTTTAAGAACTGTCAAATAAATTGAAGTCTAATTCAAAATGATCTGCTAAATATTTTTAGGTAATTGAGTTTTTTGGTATATCTAATAGGCTATGAACCTTTAATTTGTAGAGACTAAAAGGTTGTTATTATTTTAATGATTGACTAATAGAAATACCAAAAGGTAGGAATATTAAAAGATAGGAGTGTAAAAAGTCATGAATACCAAGGATAGGAATACCAAATGGTAGGAATGTCAAAAGACATGAATATCAAAGAGTAGCTTGTTACCTATATATATAGTCATGGTCCTAGATTACACGTCCTGTTTCATTCTCATTTTAGCATCTCATCATGAGATGAAAAATAAAGTTATAATAGAGAGAATCAAACGGCTCTCAAAGAAGAAAGTGTTAATCTAGAAGGTCATCTACACGACTCTAAATAACAACTCTTCGATATGGATTCATATACACTTCCACTTAATTGTTTATGTATTCTTGATAATTCAATATAAATATGAATAATTTATATGTTATGAAATACTAATTCTACCAAGGGCTGCAACAATAATTCCTTACCCAGGGGTCATAACCCCTGGGATTACCTCTTCATAGGCCTTAATAGGCATGTGGTAGTTTTCTTTAGGGTTTTACGGGCTTTGGCCCATAACAAACAAACAAGGGTTATGGGATTAAGCACATAGAAAATAGTTGTTATTGTAGGCTTCAGCCTATAGCAAATTCTAGCCCACAAATAGCTTGTCCGATCTAGAGCCGATTGGTTTAGAACCTGAGTTGGTCCAACCTGGTCCAGCCGTGCACATTAACAATTGATTTTGATAATTGACTTTTAAAAAAAATAGTACAATTTTTTCCCAAATATTGGTGTATTGATATATATATTTTGCAATAAATTAATTAAAACATCACAACAGTGACCTCTCTTGTGGACATTAATTTTATTTTGAAATATAAATGGTTGTGTGAACAAAATTTATGTGAATATTGACCCGCCCAAAGAAAGGCAATATTTAAAGGAAAAGCATGTGCACGTGTGAAAATCAACATATGATGATTATTTGGTTTTACACGTAAATAATGAACTGACCCAAAGGAAAATTTATTTTTGACATGTTCTTATTATTAATATTTGATTACTACACTAAGGAGTGCCCGATATCTTAAAATGAGATTTACCTTTATTTGAATTATTTTTGCTCTTAGATAAGCCTTATACATAAGTCTATTTCAATTGCTGTTTTTGTTCTCTTTTCAGCTATTAATCATGTTAATATTACTCTTAGTATCAAGTCTATTCCTAATGGCTCTAACTTCAAGTCTTGGAAATAAAATCTTATGATATTTTGATATTTCTTGGAGTTATGGATGTCGACTTTACATTAAGGATTGATTTTCTCACAACTCTTATGGATGAGAGTATGTTTGATAAAAAGAGAGATATGGAAAGGTGGGAGAAATCAAATCGTATGTGTATGAAGAGAGTCATTCCAGAAGCATTCATATACACAATATCTGAACAAATCATTACAACTAAGGAATTCCTTGCCAATATTAAAAAGAGATTTATTAAGCATGAAAAGGCTGAAATAGGTACTATTTTAACAAGTCTCATTTCAATGAAGTATAAGGGAAAAGGCAATGTAAGAGAGCGCATCTTGAAGATGTCTCATCTTGCTTCCTGGCTAAAAGCACTTTAGCTTGAATTCTCTGAGGACTTGCTAGTGCATCTAGTTTTAATATCCCTTATAGCACATTTTAACCTAAAGTGAGCTACA
Organism: Salix dunnii; assembly: GCA_015731905.1. NCBI lineage: Eukaryota > Viridiplantae > Streptophyta > Magnoliopsida > Malpighiales > Salicaceae > Salix > Salix dunnii. The sequence continues at coordinate 9,816,262 of CM027662.1, read as the reverse complement.
ACTGTCAAAAAGAGACTTGGTCTCTAAATGAGCTCATCTCACATTGTATTTAGGAAGAGGAAGGCCTTAAGCAAGATAAGATGGAGAGTGCTCATTTAGCCTCCACCTTTAAAGACAAGGGAAGGAAAAGAAAATACAATATGGAATTTGCACATACAATACCTCAAAAGAAACAACTAAGGAATCAAATGATTTAATAAGTACTTGTTTTTTTTATGGTGACGAAGGACATAAAAAGAAGCAATGCACCAATTATCATGTTTGGTGTGCTAAGAAAGGCATGCTTCTTGTTTTGGTTTGTTCTGAAGTTAATTTAATTTTGGTACGTAGGCACACATGGTGGTTAGATTCTGGGCAACAACTCACATTAGTGGGTTTATTTTTTTCTAAGTCAATTTTTTATTCGTTGGTCTTTTCTACAACTCTAAGTACATCTCTCTTTGTGAGAAAGTCTCAAAATTAATTTAACTTCGGTACCTAGACATGCATTTTCATCACCCAATTTTTGGGTGATTCCCTAAAATATACCAAAAAAACAAATAAAATAAAATAAAAGGGGCTGGTGTCGGTAGAAAATCAATGTGGAAATTTTAAACGTTTTCGGAAGTCCGGTCGTACTTTTTTTTTGCCCAAAAATGAAGGAAATGCAAATTCAAGGCCAAAATAATTTATTCTTGGATAAATATGCATAGAAATTAAGTCGGAAGACATAATTATATTTTTATGGGTCAATTTGATTTAATCGTCGGCCGATGTAAAGTGTAATTATGCTTCAGAATTAATTCAGAGCCCAATTGAAGGATTTAATTTAGCGCAAGAGCTTAATTATACTTTAAATGGGTCAAATTAATTTTATTAAGGGCCTAATTAGTTAGAAATTAAGTTTCGAAGCCGAATCTGGGTTCAATTGAGAAAATCAGAATTTTCGGTGACGAAACTCTTCGAAATTAATTGAAAGACCAGTTGAAGGATTTAATTTAGTGCAAGAGCTTAATTATACTTTAAATGGGTCAAATTAATTTTATTAAGGTCTTAATTAGTGAGAAATTAAGTTTCGAAGCCGAATCTGGGTTCAATTGAGAAAATCGGAATTTTCGGTGACGATACCCTTCGGAATTAATTGAAAGCCCAATTGAAGGATTTAATTAAGCGCAAGGGCTTAATTATACTTAAAATGGGTCGAATTAACCTAATTGAGGGTTTGATTGCTGAGAAATTAAATTTGGAAGCCTAATTTGGGCTAACTTGAGACGATCGTAATTTTCGGCGACGAAACTTTCTAAGTGAAATCGGAAACCAAAATTAAAGATAAAAACATCTTTCTTCCCGGTTTTTCTCATCGAAAAAAATCTTTGTTGTCACAACCTATTTATTTTAAAATTTTCAAAAAAAAAAGGGAAGGGGTTGTCGGCAGCATGCTCAACCATGTTGCACCATGCTGCCACCACTCTCACCATTCCTGCAACCATAACACACCATCCCATGGACAACACCCCCATGCCGTGCACCATGCCTTCTATGGCTATAAATAAGAGCAGAAAAAAACTGAGAGCAGGGGGAGGAACAAACGAAAAAATATGGGAGAAAAACTGAAAAAAACTACACTGTCACCGTGAAAACTTGGGGAGCAGACGGGGGAAATTTTACGTAGAAAAACAGAGGAGGAGAATCAAGTTACAAAGGGGGGAGAAAAGGCTGAGGAAATAGCATGAAACTAGGGTGAAAACCAGAGAAATAATTCACAGACAACAGATTGTTAACAGAGCTAAAGAAGACGCAAGTTTCCCACAGTAGCAGGACAGCATCTTTGTCTTCCCCAACGCCGGTAGGGACAGCTCTTCTTCCCCAGCTCCGACGACAGTAGCACCCCTTCACAGCCAGTTCTCCCTCTCCATTTTCACTATCAGTCCGTTCTCTCCACCTTACACCTACTCCTTTCTCTCTCCCCGATGACTCCGTTCTCTCTCTAAAAAACCAGTTGCAGCTCCAGCAGCCTTCCCTCAGCTCCCGTCGCCCATCACATCAGCAGCTCCTCCTCAACCTACGTTTCCAGCCACCACTCAACATTCTTCTCCAGCTCCGGTGACCTTCACAGCGGCAGAACAACGAGGCAGCAGAGGAAGACAGCAACAGGTCAGCAGCTTCGAGAGCTCTTACCGGCCACCACGTGCCACCATTTGCAACGCCACCACCACAGGGGCAACCACCTTGATGTGCTCTACCCAACGGCAGTGGCAGGTGACCCTCTCATCGCGGTCGGCTGATCAAGTACTGTTCACGTCACTATTCACGTAAATTGCAGTTTACGTGTTTTTGCTGTTTTTGCCTTTTGCTTTCTTTTTTTTTTTAAAAAAAAGGAAATAAAGGAAATGTGGGGCTGGGCTGCTCTCGGCCCAGCCCAGCCCAGCGGTGGTGGGCCTTTGACCCACCATGGCTGGCCCATTTAGTTGGGCCAAACCCGGCTCGAATTATTTTTAATTTTTTAAAAAAAAACAAAAGAAATACATTTAAAAAAAACAAAACAAAAAATGTGTTTGTTTTCGTGCATACGGCCGAATTCCAAGGTTTTACCATGCATATTTTTCATAAAAAAAATATATGTGGCGTCTTTCTCATATTTTAAACGAAAATTGGATATCGTAACTAGTTTACGATTATCCATTAGCGTTCGGCCAAAATGTCAAAAATAATTTAATAATTATTTTGTTTTAGTTTTCGCGGTGTAAATTTACATTGTAAAGTACGCTTGCAAATAAAAAGAATTTTTAACTACGATGTAAAATTACATTGTAAGGTACATTCGTAGGTAAAAAAAAAAGAGAGAGGTTTTTAACAGCGGTGTAAAATTACATCGTAAAGTACACCCGCGGACAAAAAAAATATATTTCCTTTTTAAATGCAGTGTAAAAAAAATAAACTTAGAAAAAACAATCAAACAACAATGCAGCTTACCTTAGGTAGGGTGCACTGGGGGTGACGCGTCTGCCCTTGCACAACAAGTCCCCTTACCCAAGACTCTCGCAGACCATTAGGTTCCTAGTGACCTTAATACTAGGTGGCGACTCCTTAAAATTATAGTTGTAATTTTTACGGCTATAAAAAAACCCTCCATTTTCACCGCGTGCCATTGTCTCCCCAAACCGCGGGGGACGGCGGAGCGCGAAGCGTGAAAAAAATCACCGTCGCGACATGCATGGTGGTTAGATTATGGTGCAACAACTCACATCAATGGGTTAATTTTTTTCTAAGTCACTTTTTTATTTATTAGTCTTTTCTATTACTCGAAGTATATTTTTTTTTGTGAGAAAATCTCTATCTCATTAGGAGTCAAAAACCAAAGCCAATTGGGGGTGCAATTAGAACAATTATAAATTGAAGGACCAAATTGCACTTCCACCTTTTCCCAAAACTGCAATCCCGCCACATGCCTTTACCTACACTGCCTGCCGACAGCCCACCTGTACCACCATCACAGCCACCACACTATTGTGGGCAAACCATCATGCTGGTGACAACCACAATGGTTGAGCCACCGATGCAGACAAATTTCTCTTATAAATAATGCCACAATCACAACATGGAGGGGAGGAAAAAATAGGGAAAACTTCTATGTAATAAAGGAGAAAAAACTAGAAAAATCACGTAGAGGGAGAAGAAAATTTGCAGAAGAATTTTGGCAAAAAAACAAGCAAAACAAGAATACATCACGCAAAAATCATATCATCATCCCTCATCCCCCTCGGCAGCCAACTCTCTCTCTCTCTCCCGATTTGATAACCCTCTCTCTCTAAAACCATTTGCTCGATAACTCTCTCTCTCCACTAGTAGCAGCTAGCCGACCACCCAACACCACCCTCATCACCACTGAAAGCTTCCCCCTTAACACTAGCAACTCAACCATGATATCCGACGAAGCACTATAGACAATAGCATTGGTAGCACTATAAAACCGACAGCTTCCAACGCCTCCTCCGGCCACCACAGGCCACCATTTTCGACGCCATTACCACAAGAAGAACAACCTTGACCTGTTGTACCCAACAATATTAACTAGTATGCCATTCATCACTCTTAAAAAATCACTATTCATTGTCTTGCTCTCATTGTTCACTGCATGTGAACAATGATGTGGTCGGGCCAACCTTTGTGTCTAGCTCGACAATTGAGTGAGGTGGGTCAGGCTCTATACTCGGCCCAATCATCTAAGAGAGGTGGGCTGGAAAGCCCACCTAGACTGAAGGCCTAGTCCACATGAAAATACAAATGGGCATAAAAAATATTTTTATTTATTATTATTATTTTCTTTACTATTACTATTATTACTATTATTATTATTATTAAAAAATGAAAAAAACAAAAAAATATATTTTGTTTTTGTGCATACGATCAAATTCCAAGGTTTTTCCTATCATATTTTTTGTAAAAAAAATGTTGCATCTTTCTCATATTTTAAAATGAAAATTGGATATCATAATCAGTTTATGATTATTAGTTGAAATTTGACCAAAATATAAAAAATAATTGTAACTATTTTTGTTTTATATATTAGGATCTAAAATTACATTGTAAAGTACATCCATATATAAAAAATGAGTTTTTAACTACATTATAAAATTACATTGTGAAGTACATCCGTAGATAACAAAAAATATATTTGTTAATTGTAGTTTAAAATTACATTGCAAAGTACACCCGCAGATAAAAAATGGTTTTTAAAAATAAAGTGTAAAAAATTTTATGTTAGAAAAACAATCAAGCAACAATGTAACTTATCTTATGTAGGGTGCACTGGGGGTGATGTGTCTTCCCCTTGCACAACAAGTCCCCTTACCTAGACTATTGTAGACAAATAGGTTTCCTAGTGATCATAATACTAGGTGGCGACTCCTGATAATTATAGTTGTAACTTTTATGACTATAAAACACACTCATTTTCACCGCGCGTTGTTGGCTTCCCAATCTAGGGATGGCAAGGAGTGAAGCACGAAAAAATCATCATCGTGATAGATGGTGACTCTACTGGGGACATTGTTTGACTGAGCTTTGTTTGTTTGATTGTTATTTCTTTAGTTTATTTTTTTCATGCATTTTTACTACTTAAGCATGCATTTTACTTTCAATTCATGCATATCATCGGGTATGAATTAATATCATCATGCATTTTAATTTCCTGAATAAACCAATTCTAAGTTAGGTGAGGATTAATAGTCTGCCTCATGACTTTTAGTCGATGTTCAAATTTGCAAAACGTCTAACTATGAACTGTGTGTTTACTTGTTAATGACGGTCATACTATGCCCCAATCATTTCTTGTAAATCCATGCATCATCTTCACATAAGGCGATCACTAGGTAGTTCATAGACCTTTTGAGACCAGATAGAAAACTTACCCTTAATGAGATAACTTGAAACCTAAGATATGAACTCTCCAATTATTGATTTCTTTATTTGAATTTTTTTCACAGAAATTATCAGACTAAGACCATGACTTCCATGACCTTTTTGGAATATGGGAAAAGATCTGAAATGATGCAGTTAATCGAGGGAGATTATTGCCCAAGGGCTAAAATCAATGAATTGTCATATATGACCAAAATCCATTGCTCTACAGAAAATATGAAGGGGCTTACACCCATCCTGGGATATATAGATGATGTGATATTTGAAGTCAAATATGGAAGAATTGCTCATCTAATGAAAATCTCAATTTAGATATCAATAATTAAGGCCCTTATACACTTTTAGGATCCTAACTACGTATGCTTTATCTTTGAAGACATTGAAATGACTCTTAACATAAAGGAGTATGCTCAAATTTTGAGTTTCCCTCACAAAGTTCATTTCAGGCAGAAAATTGAGAATACAATCCAAGAGCTTGCTAAGCTTCTATGCTTGGATCAAGTAGGCCAGTATATGACATCTTCTAGATTCAAGTGGAAGGCGATTGAGAATAAGTTTAAAATAAGTAAAGTTAAAGGGAGGCTGGGAGAAGAAGTGTATCAATCAGTGGCCTTTGCTATTTTTGTTTAGTATTGTTCCCTTCAAAGGCTATCGAGATCAGAAGCGACCAATGCTTTTGTTGAATATGAGCAAGGAAAGAATAATCCCCCTTCAGCTATATTGGCTGAAACTTTCCTGTATTTGAACCATTGTAGGTTGCATGGGAAAGGAGCAATACATTGTTGTATCCCTTTATTGTTCATGTGGATTATCAGTCGTCTGGAAACCTCTAGATAAGTTTTTAATAATTTTTGGTGGTTTAACATGAGGCCTTTTGGTTTGGTTCTGAATGAGGAATGAAAAGACTTGGATGAAAAAGCTTAGGTGGAGAAATAGTAGGTATTTCCCAAAACTAATTTTAGATGGAAAGCCATTTGGATAAGTAATTCAGCTTATTTAATGAGTTGTGATTATAAAGTGTGAGTCCCACTAATTGGTTTAATCGGTTACTTCAGTTATGCTCCCTCTTTAGTAACCAGACAGTTTGGGGTGACACAATATGTACTAAGGATTAGAGGATTGGCTAGGTACATTGGTTCTTTTAAAGAAATTAATTCATTGGCTGAGCTTGAAGTTTTTAAAAGTGACTAGGGGCAACTGGTTTTAGTTGACAAAAAGCCCTACCCAAAAGAGTCTTTTGTTAGCCCTAATTTCCTAGTATGGAGGAGCTACAAGACACTGCAAAATGCTATAAGACAAAGATTGGTGCAAGATAAGACACCGATTCATGCTGGAACTTAAAGAAAAAAGGTTGATCAAGGGGACCTGTAAGAGGAATTGGATAAGCTAAAGATTAAGCTTAGTAGCAGTAAAAGCCATACAAAATTCCTTAAGATACAACTCTTGGAAGAAGAACAAATGAGAGTTTCTTTGGATAGACAATTGCAAGGAAAAAAAGAGAAGATTGATAGGTTGATCCTAAGAAAGAATCAGCTAGAAGAAATGAGTTTCAATATGATAACCTAATGAGTAAGTATGAAATGATGGAAAAGGAAATAGTCGCGTCGAAGAAAGCCTCTAAAGGTATAGAGTATGCAAACCAAGAATTGATAGCCTCAGTAAAAAAGGAAATAGACCACTATAAGATGAAATGGGAAGTTGAGAAGGAGAAAAGAAGGGTGGCCAGTCTTGTCCTTGAAGAAGAAAATGATTTGAAAATCTATTACAAAGTTCAAGCAGAAAATGAATTGAAGGCTAGAAGGGTAGCAAAGTCTAATATGAAAACATACTTAGCCCAGATCAATGACTTAAGAGATCATGTTTCCACTCTACAAGTTGAACTAGAAACTCGAGAAGAGGATTTGAAGATAGTGCAAGAGCAATGTAGTGAATGGCAAGAATAAGCCGCTGAAATTAAAGCCCAGTTGAATTCCGAGATAACAGGGCTCAATGCAGGGCTACAAAAGACTAGAGATCAGACCAAACAACATGAAAAAATGGTTCAGATATTAGAAAAAACTAATGACTCATTGGCTGCTAGCAATGAAGCATTACATCAGGATAATGTTGTATTCCATCACAAAATAGAGCATACCGATAAACTGATCAACATAGTGGCTAGGAAGGTAGAGGAACAACATGTAAAAGCTACTGGAATTGGTGGAAGTGCCCATAAATACAAAATCTACTTGGATAAACTCTCCTCTTTTGTTAGGTTTGTACCTAACAGAGGGGTAACATTTGGATAAATGTTTTTTATGACTTTATTTTGATGAATGAAATGGACACGATCCACCTTTTCTTATTATCAAGTGTATATGATTAAGATGATTCGAATATTCAGGCAAAACTTCTCTAAGACATCAAACTATGGATCCTACCCGGCAAGGAAGTCATGGATTGGTTTTTCAAATATAAAAAATATAATCATCATACATGCATTCATTCATCATAAATAACAGGCATATCATCAACAAGTCAAAATATAGGTCCCCGAAGAACTTTACCTTCCAGAATTCATAACACTCGATTCCACTAGAGAAGCATGGAGAATGAAGAGTGTGCACACTAGGATGCCAATTTCAAAGAATAGCTAAATGCCTTGAAAGAAAGCGTAGCTCGTCTTACTAGTCTACTCGAGCAAGCATTAAGAAATACTTCAGACGAAGGTCCTTCAGTTAGGCCTACACAAGCAACAAACAAACCTGTCGAGGTGATGCGATCCAACCATCAAAGGATCCATTGGAGGTTCTAGTTGGTCCAGTTACTAGGCTTAGGGCTAAGAAGTTCAAGGAAGCTTTCAATGGACTTCTTCAAGATACATGGGCTAAGGTGGACTTCAAAAGGATCTGTAATAATAAAAAGCAAGCCTTGATTAATCTCATTCATGTTCAAGAAGGGCTTGTTGGTGGAACCAAGACCATTACACAAGGATTGGGAGAAGAAGACTAGATTTAGACAGTTTGACCTTTGGTTACTCTTTTAGTCATAACAGAAGCTACAAATCAAATTATTATGTGATTCTAGTTGTTATGGAAACTATACTTCTATACCTTTCCAACGATATATGGAACATCTTCTAATTCATTAAGACGAGAGAGAACCATCTATTTTAAGTTGGGTTTTGTTGCTGCCCGACAAAATGCGGAAACAACGAACTTGTCTTATTTAATTAGTTGGGCTATCAAATTTTAATTATTTTGAGAGGAGACAATCTGTTTGGGTTTTTTAGACTTGTTTATTTGTTTATTTTAATTAGTTTGGGCTAGTTTTAAATTGGGTTGATTATTATTTAATTTGGGCTTATGTGAGACCTATTAGGGAAACTAGGGTTTTAACTTGGAGTATAAATACTCTTTAAAATAATTTTAGGGAACTTTTTTGAAGAATATTTTCCAGCATTGTAGCTGTCTTTGGTTGTTTCATCTTGGTTGTTGATTGAACTTTCAACTCTTCAAAGAATTGACCATTCTTTGTTGTGAATTTATACTTCCTTTGCTCGTCTCCAGGTGTAGGCGTTGTGATCGAGTTTGTGTATAGCCTTGTTGCCTTGGAGCAAGTGATGCGACCATATTATTTGATAGTTTCATCCATATTTACCTAGTGTTTTGGATATGTTTTGTGTATTAAATGCCATGATATTCTTTGTTTTATGTTTTGAAGGCATTTTTGGATGAAAGATGCAAAAATCAAGTAATTGGAGCTGATTAACAGATTTGACCTTCAGTCGATGTTTTGTGCTGAACGGAAGCTCTAGGGATCAAAATGAAGTGATTCTAGTTGCATTAAAAATCTAACATCCATATCTTTCTATAATTCTAAGTAAAAACAAATAAAATAAGGAAGAACATGGGAATCGCATCCTTCAAAGTCAAATCTTGTAATCTGCTGATGTTGACCTTTGTTCATTTCAACTTTCATGTCTCGAGCTACAGAAGTCCGATTGATGCAAACCTAATTTTTTTGGATTTAGGACTCAAATACCTATAATCTCTCCAAATTTGAGCTCAAAACGATGTGATATGAATGAGATATGAGTTTTACAAGGGACAACAAAATTCTGTCAACTTAAAGAATGACTATTTTGTAAAATAGATACTAGGATTTCTAAGCATATATAAAGGAAGAGAGGAGCAAGGAAGTGGTGGCCAGTAGCAAAAAAACCACAAATATTCCTCCTCCAAACCCTAAATCATGTTTTCTTCCATCTTTTTATTTAGTTGTTCAATGAACATGCAAGGTTAGACTCTTTTGCTTGGTTGCAAGGATACGAAAATCTTCAGATTTCAAGAACTGTGAGATCTATTTTTACCTCAATTTTTCAATTTATATGATGAATATGTTTGTTCTCCTATGCTTATTTTCCTATGATTGTTTATTTAATTGGTAAGAGCAGACTCGAAGTTATTGCTGTAGACAATCTATTGCTAAGTTTGATATCAAAACCGGAGTTGTGATATATGAACTTGTGAAGCAACTAAGTTTGTAATTGTAGCGGATCTACGTTATTAATCTTAGGGAGAACATTCAATTGAACTAAACATATATTGTGGACAATTATGTTTCTTAATTGATCAATTTATCTAGTTTTTAATGCTGCCATTGAATCAAATTACTAGTGTGGACACCATGGTTGTTTGATGGTTAGGGTAAGTTATATGGCGGATCCGTTAACGAACCAATTTTAATAAGAGATAAATATTCAAAATATAAATTGATGTGTCGTTTCCATGATCAGTTCTGATTTCTGTAGGTGGATGTTGACTTGTGACTAAGGTTTGCTTTATTGATAAATTTTAGTTTTATATAATTTTCGCTTAGTTTGCTTTAGCCTAGCCTAGACAACTTCCAACCCCCCCAATTACATAGCATATAACACAAAAATCATAACTAAATCGTCCTCGTGGGATCAACCCCTTGCCTGCTCTGTACTATCTTGTTCGATTTATTTTAAGCTAGGGTAATTAATTTGTGCGATAGCGACATCGCAACAAATTTTGGCGCCGTTGCTGGGGACGTGATTTTAGTTGATTCTTGTGTTGTTGTGTTTGTGCTATGATTGATTCTACTTGCTGTTTTTTTTATTTATTCTGAAAAAAAGGAAAGAAAAAGAAAAAGAAAAAAAGCATACTTGTGTTTACAGCAGTACTGTTCAAAACAAATTTTTTGGTGGAATTAGATATTGGTCTTCTGTTTTCTGAAGGAAAATGACGTTTGGAGAAGACCTAGTGACAAGTCACTAGCTCAACCCTATTGAGCCCCAATTCCATCGTTTTCTAAGGTTTCTGGACACTTTTAGTTTTCTACCATAGGATACTATTACCTATTACATTGTTTTCAATCTCTTGTGTGCTTGGTTTCTTTTGAGTTTTCTTTGTAATTTATGCTTGCAAACCCTTCTGCTAATGAAAGTCGTCAAGTGCAGGTTGATCTCGAAATAGAATTACGCAAGTTACGAAAGGAAGCTCGCATCAACATCATGGTTGTTGCATCACATTGAACACTCAATGAGCTTGTTGCTCCTAATGTGGAAAACCAACCATTGTGCATAAACATATACAATAATGTAGAGTTTGAGCTCAAATATGATTTTATACATTCACTGCCAACTTTCAATGGTCTTGCAGGAGAAGATCCTCATACTCATCTCAAGGAGTTCCACATGGTTTTGTTGGCATGAAACCAAATGAAGTTGAAAAGGAACAAGTTAAGTTGAAGGCTTTCCCTTTATCTTTAAAAGGGGAAGCAAAGACATGACTTTTTTCTATTCTCCCAGGTTCCATTAATACTTGGAATGGCATAAAAAAGATCTTCCTTGAAAATTATTTCCCAGCATCTAGAGTTGCCAACATAAGAAAAGAAATATGTGGGATTCAACAGTCTCATAGAGAAACACTCGCTGAGTATTGGGAAAGATTTGAGCTATTGGGTATTCAATGCCCTCATCATCAAATACCTGATCAATTTCTCATTCAATATTTCTATGAAGGATTGATGCCTACTGACCTTAGTATCATTGATGCTGCAAGTGGAGGGGCATTGGTAGATCAGACACCCGAGGCTGCACGCAAATTAATCTGAAACATGGCAGCTAACTCGAAACAGTTTGCCACCTGTGGAGACTTCTCAAACAAACGAGTGAATGAGGTAAGTATTTCTAACCTTGAGAATAAAGTTAATGATCTTACTTCTCTTGTGCGTTCTTTGGCTTGTGAAAATGTACAGCAGGTAAAAGTTTGTAGCATATGCTCACTACAAGGACATGCTTCGAATATGTGCCCAACAATGCAAGAAGATTACATTGAACAAGTGAATGCGGTTGATGGAACATTCAATGGACAAGCCCAATGTAAGTATGATCCCTTTTCTAAAACGTACAATCCTAGATAGAAAGATCACCCCAACTTTTGCTACGGGAACCCACCTCAACAACAACCTCGACACAATTATTGTAAACACCCAAGAAAATATATATATATATATATATATATATATATATAATTCAACTAATGGCATCCGAATGGATGACCGGTACAAAGAATGATTAGCTTTGGCTAATGGCATCCGAAGGGATGGCCGAGTCAAATGAATGACTAGCATTGGCTAATGGCATCCGAATGGATGGCCGAGATAAATGGTTGATTAGCTTCGGTTAATGGCATCCGAAGGATGACCGGGACGAACGATTGATTAGATTTGGCTAATGGCATCTGAAAAGGATGACCAGGGTGAGTGAATGGTTACCCTCAATAAGTGATGCCTTAAGAGGATAGCTGGGTTTAAGATTAGGCATTTATATGCATTATAATTTGTTTATACCAAGTACATGAATAAATTATAAATGTTAATGCTTCATTTAACTGCTAGACCGTTTAGTTACCATTATTATTATTATTATTATTATTATTATTAATTACATTCTCTTAAATGTTTTGTACTATAGGAGGGACGACACATCCATGAGATGTCTAGGGAACCCGATACATGGGAACCTATTTTTGCAAGGAACATCTAAATCACAATGTATTTTGTATGAATCAATGTACTGAACGTATAACTTTTATTAGATCCTTTTGTTTAAATTCGTAATGGCTATTAGTTGAATAGGAATGTAAACTCATGTCTATGTATGTATATTTTTAATATGAACTTCTAATCATGCAACCATAATATTTCGTATTTATGTAAGATTCACTTTTAAATGAAATGTTGATTGTATGGATTGTATTTTGATAATGTGAGGAATCAGGTTTGCTGATTACCAGCACAATGTGTGTTAGGTATATATATATAAAAAATGAGGTTGTTATAGTTGGTATCAGAGCGCCTAATCTTGATCTTGAGGATCAATGATAATTGCATTGCTGTGGTGAATTTCAGGATGGTACACACCCAACAAGGGACACGAACTGAGTCGCCCCCTTTAGAGAGGAGGAGCGAGAACCAAGGTGACCAAGGTTGGCAAGACGAAGATCCCTTAGATGATACGGCATCTCATGCTCAGATAATACCACCCAAAACCTTGTGGGGGGAAGCTGCGGTAGCAGGGGAAGGCGAGAGGCATAAACAGACAGAGGGAGTACCTCTAGTTGCAGTAGAGTAGCAAGATAGATTAGGAGCACAACCATCAACTATTCCAACTAATGTGCCCCCACAATATATAGACCCGGGACTCCTTTTGCAAATAGTTAAAGCAGTAATGGAGGGCATGGCGGGTTCGGCAACATAAACAACTCCCACCACGCAGATTCCACCGGCAACCCCAATGACTAGCATGACCATGGATAACATGATGTCACTGGTACGACTAGTCAAGAGTATGAGAGAAATGGGCTGTGAACCGTATATGGGGGAACAAGATGCAGAGATAGTTAGAAGATGGATTAGGAAGGTAGAAAAGACCATGGTTCAAATAAGCATACCCGAGGGTTTGAGGGTGAATTTTGCAACCCAGTTACTGTCTGATAGGGCCATGACATGGTGGGAAACAATTTAGTTGAGGCGTGCAACCAAGACATTAACTTGGACTTATTTCAAGACAAAGTTTGAGAATTAGTTTTATTCCAAGTACCATCGCAAGGTGAAAGAACAAAAGCTCTTGGCATTAAGGCAGGGTGGTATGTTTGTATTGGAGTACAAAAGGAGGTTCCATGATCTCTCATTGTTCACCCCACACAATGTGCCAATAGAAGAGCATATGATTGAGAAGTTGAGAGATGGTTTGCGACAGGATTTGAGACAAGGATTAATAGCCTTACGGTTTAAATCTATGAGAGAGTTGATTGAGGCTGCCCAAACTCTGGAGACTTGCATTGAAGAAAGCCATGGGGGACATCAGGGTATAGGCAAAAAAAGAGATGGGGACTATTTCAGCGGCAGACTACCACTCCCAAAGAAAGGAAAAAGTGGAGTGTTTGAGCAGTATAGAAAAAAAGGGGAGTTTGATGTTTCCGCCCCACCAACATCAAGTGGGATAGTGATAGTTGGATAGTCGCACTCGAGGGAAAACTCTTCAACAGGGACTGGTGACCGCATGGGTGTTGACTATTCTTTTTGTATAAAATATGAACAAAAACACCCTAGGGACTGCTCAGTTTCCCCCAGGCGATGCTTTGTGTGCAGAGGAGAAGGTCATAGGTGGAGGAACTGCCGATATTTGAGTCAAGGGTGTCATTACTGTGGTGGAAGAGGTCATTTCAAGAGGGTCTGCCCTAAAAGGAACACTGGACAGGTACAAAGCTATAGGCAGCCTAGTCAGAGCCATCAACAGTCAGTCACCGTGAATAGGCCAGTGAAATCTTCTCAATCAGGAGCTAACTCCAGTCGAGGGAGACTAAGAGCACAAAATGATTAGACCCCGCAGAGGGTCTTCCACCTGACATAGGAGGAGGTTAGGGCTGCATCAGATATGATGGCAGGTACACTATTGTTGAATGATTGTAATGTGTATGTGTTGTTTGATCCGGGTGCCACCAACTCATTCATTAATAAGAGAATTGTCACTAAACTTAGAAAGGGAGTAGAAATAGTAGAAAAGGGATTCTTAATTGGAACTCCAATTGGAAACATGGTTGAAACAAATATTGTGTATGTGGATGTGGGGGTTAGTCTATCTGGGTGTGAAACAGAAGTAGACTTGATTCCCTTAGAGCTGCACGATTTTGACATAATCCTAGGCATGAATTGGTTGAGTAAATACAAGGCTCTAATAGATTGTTATGTTAAAACTGTTACTTTCCAAACCCCTAAGAGTGAGAGAATGATTTTTGAAGGAGAGAGAATTCTCAAACTAATTACCTTAATATTGGTGGTAACAACACAAAAACTTTTAAGAAAGAGGTGTATGGGATACCTCGCATACATCTTAAACTCCGATGATGAAGGTCCATGACTGAAGGATATTATTGTGGTGAAGGAATTCCCAGATGTGTTTCCCATAGCCCAATAACCTTACCGGATGGCTCCAATAGAACTGAACGAGTGAAAGACTCAACTACAAGAATTGTTAGACAAAGGGTTCATACGGCCGGGGTAGAGATGAAATTCTGAGAAGTGGATGATGGATCCTTGATGATTGGACAATGGTTGTACATTCCTAATGACGAAACAGTCAAACGAATGGTTCTACAAGAATCACATGAGTCCAAGTTCTCCATACATCCTGGCAGCACTAAGATGTATCGAGACCTGAAACAGCTCTATTGGTGGCCTAATATGAGAAGGGAAATAACTGAGTATATGTCAAAATGTGGGATATGTCAACAAGTTAAGGTTGAACACCAAAGGCCTGCGGGACCATCACAAACATTATAAATTCCATAATGGAAGTGGGAGATGATCACCATGGATTTCATGTCAGGATTTCCCAAAGAGAGGAAAGGAAATGACGCAATATAGGTCATTGTAGATCGGTTGATGAAATCCGCACTATTCTTACCTATAAAGATAACCGACTTGGTGGACAAGTTTGCCAAGATCTACGTAAATGAGGTGGTACGGCTTCATGGGATTCTAGTGTCTATTGTATCAGATCGAGATCCCAGGTTCACCTCTCGACTTTGGCCGAGCATACAACATGCCTTGGGGACAAGATTGGATATGAGCACTGCGTTTCACCCTCAAACGGATGGCCAATCGGAAAGAGTCATCCAAGTCTTGGAAGACCTATTATGGGCCTGTGTGCTAGAATTTGGAGGAAACTGGGAGGAGCACATGGCATTGGTGGAATTCACGTATAACAATAGTCACCAAGCCACAATAGGGATGGCCCCATATGAAGCCTTGTATGGTAGGAGGTGCATAACTCCTTTGTGTTGGGAGGAAATTGGGGATCGAAAGTTATATGGCGCGGAGTTGATCCAAGTCACAATGGAGAAAGTGAGAACTATTAGGGATCGCATCAAAGCCGCATAAGATAGATAGAAGTAGTATGCTAATGTGAGGAGAAGACCTCTTGAGTTCAGTATGGGGGACCAGGTGTTCCTGAAGGTAGCCTTATGGAAGAACATGTTACGGTTTGGATTGAAAAGGAAGTTAACTCCCCGCTTCATCAGACCTTTCAAAATCTTATAGCGAGTAGGACCAATAGCCTATAAAGTGGACTTGCCCCCACTATTAGCCAAGGTCCATGATGTGTTCCATGTATCCCTGTTAAGGAAGGCTGACATGGATCCCGCCCAAATTCTACCTCAGGTTCCAGTAGAAGCCAAGGAAGACCTAACACTGGAAATGAGGCCCATAAGGATACTAGATCAGGGAGAGAAGGAGTTATGGAACAAAAAGATCCCCATCGTCAGAATCTTATGGCGAAATGCTCAAGTAGAAGAGGAAACTTGGGAGAGGGAGGATGAGATGAGGAAAAAGTACCCTGATTTATTTGAACTACCAGGTATGGAGTGTGAAACCCCTTAAATTTCGAGGATGAAATTCATATTAAAAGGGGGGAGAATGTAAACACCCAAGAAAATATATATATATATATATATATATATATATATATATATATGAATTGATGACTTAGTTTTCTCTACCCATTTTCTAATCGGCAGCAATGCAGTTTTCGGTGCTTATTTCCTGATCGACAGCGACGTAGTTTTCGTTGCTGATTTCTGCATCAGCAGCGACACAATTTTGTTTTTTTAAAAAAACTAATTAACTAAAGGAGCTGGAAGGGAGGGGTAAAACTGATTTTAGATAGAGTAAAACAAGGATAAGAACACATCTAAACCAAACCCCAAACAACCCACCTCATTTCATAGGGAGTATAAATACAAGGAGGAGAGAGAAGGATTCATCCTCTTCCCAAAAACAGCAGCTGCACATCGTTTTCCCCTTCCTCTTTCACAACAAAAACCTAAACCAAACCAGTAAAGAGTAGCTTGTGAACGTGTGAGGAAAAGATGAGACCTTGAGAGAGGATTGGACAGCTACCTAGAGGAAAGGAAAAAGAGGGCTGGAAAACATGAGAGGAAGGAGGAGGAGAACTAGCAGGAGAAGAGAAAGAATAGTGTCAAACCTTCCTCAAAATTAGTTAGATTTGAAAGGTATGGGTCATGAAACTCCCTTCCTCTTCTCCTTAAGACCAGAAACGAAAATGAAGAAGAAAACCCTAAGGATATTGACCTAAGACCTAAGCTAGTTGCACAGGAAACTGAAATTAACTAGGAGAACAAGGAAATAGAAATGAAATGAAGCCAATTTTAGAACATCTAAAAAAGAAAAATGAATAAAATGGAAATAACAAATCATGGCATAGGGCTGGCTTTATCTAAGGGGTTGACCAGCATGCATGTGTGTATTCTATTGGGATTTATTGAAGGATTATGTGCTGAAATTGATGCTTTAAATGTGTGTGTTCTGTTGAGATTTGTTGAAGGATTATGTGCTGAAAGTGATGGTTTCAATGTGTGTGTTTTGCTGG
Organism: Salix dunnii; assembly: GCA_015731905.1. Taxonomy (NCBI): domain Eukaryota; kingdom Viridiplantae; phylum Streptophyta; class Magnoliopsida; order Malpighiales; family Salicaceae; genus Salix; species Salix dunnii. The sequence continues at coordinate 9,798,903 of CM027662.1, read as the reverse complement.
AACTTAGTGATAGTGTATATATGTTGGGGCTGTTACAGCATGTGTGGTGTGTGTGTTCATGCCGAAAATATGTCGGCTGCAGCGAATTAGCATTCGTTGCCGAAACTGAGTTGTCTGCAGTGAATTTGTGATTCGCTGCTGAAATTGAGTCTTTTGCAGCGAATTTGCATTCGCTGCTGAGTTGTTTATGTGCAGCAAAATTGTGATTCGCTCCCGAAAATGTGTCAACTGTAGCAAATTAGTATTCGTTGCCAAAACTGTGTCTTCTGCAGTGAATTTGCATTTGCTCCCGAGTTGTGTGATTTGCAGCAAAACTGGGATTCACTATCGAAAACGTGTTAGATGCAACGAATTATCATTCGCTGCCAAAACTAAGTTATCTGCAGTGAATTTATGATTCGCTACAGAAACTGAGTCCTCTGCAACGAATTTGCATTCGCTGCCGAGTTATGTGATGTGCAGCGAAACTGTGATTCATTGCCAAAAATATGTCAGCTGCAGTGAATTAGCATTCACTGCCGAAATTGAGTTGTCTGCAACGAATTTGTGATTCGCTAGTGAAACTGAGTTGTCTGCAGCGAATTTGCATTCGCTACTGAAAATGAGTCTTCTGCAGCGAATTTGCATTCGTTGCCAAGTTGTGTGATGTGCAGCGAAACTGTGATTCACTACCAAAAATGTGTCAGCTGCAACGAATTAGCATTCACTGTCGAAACTGAGTTACATGCAGCGAATTTGTGATTTGCTGCCGAAACTAAATCTTCTGCAGCGAATTTGCATTCGCTGCCGAGTTGTGTGATGTGCAGCGAAACTATGATTCATTGCCGAAAATGTGTCAGCTGTAGCGAATTAGCATTCGATGCCAAAACTGAGTTGTCTACAACAAATTTGTGATTCGCTGCCGAAACTGAGTCTTCTACAGCGAATTTGCATTTGCTGCCGAGTTGTGTGATGTGCAACGAAACTATGATTCGTTGCCAACTAAGTTGTTTGCAATGAAATTGTGAATTCACTGCTGAAACTGAGTTTCTGTAGCGAATTGGCATTCGCTGCCGCGTTGTGTGTTGTTCAACGAGACTGTGATTTGGTGCCGAGACTGTGTCGTCTGCATTGCATTAACAATTCGTTGCCGAGTGGCGTGTTCTGCAAGAACTTAGGACTCGCTACTGAAGTTGAGTTGGTTGTAGTGAAATTGTGATTCACTGCCGAAACTGTGGCTACTTGCAGTGAACCAGTTCTTGCTACCGAAGTTGGCAACCTGCAGCAAACCAGTTCTCACTGCCGATTCCTACAATAAGCCTCCTCAGCAGAAATGATTTAAATGCTAGTAACAATTTCATGGTATGATGGTGTGAAACGTAGAACACTTGAATGTGAACATATGAACTCTTGAAATAAGTGGTGACGAATGTGATTCAAAAATACAAATGTACTGATTTATGATCATTGATGTCGTAGGTGGTGCGGTCGGGGTTGGACCATCGTCGAGACAAGAACAATGCACAGGTGGAGCAGGTAGGTGAATAGCACCTTCCTTTTTCATACATTGAATAATGAAATACTTTAACATGAATATTACCATATTGTGTTAGAACCGATATTAGATGGTTGAACGTTTAAATGTTGACAAATGGTTGATTAGCTTCGGCTAATGGCATCCGAATGGATGGTTGGGATAAATGGCTGATTAGCTCCGGCTAATGGCATCTGAATGGATGGCCAAGATAAATGATTGATTAGCTTCGGCTAATGGCATCAGAATGGATGCCCAGGACAAAGAATGATTAGCTTTGACTAATGGCATCCGAAGGGATGGCGGGGACAAATGAATGACTAGCTTCGGCTAATGTCATCCGAATGGATGACCGGGACAAAGAATGATTAGCTTCGGCTAATGGCATCCGAAGGGAAGGCCGGGATAAATGAATGACTAGCTTCGGCTAATGGCATCCGAATGGATGGCCGGGATAAATGGTTGATTAGTTTCGGTTAATGGCATCCGAATGGATGACTGAGATGAACTATTGATTAGCTTTGGCTAATGGCATCCGAAAAGGATGCTAGGGGTGAGTGAACAGTTAACCTCAGTAAGTCATGCCTTAAGAGGATAGCCGGGTTTAAGATTAGGCATTTATATGCATTATAAGCTGTTTATACCAAGTACATGAATAAATTATAAATGTTAATGCTTCATTTCATTGCCAGACCATTTAGTTACCATTATTATTATTATTATTATTATTATTATTAAGTAATTCCATTCTCTTAAATATTTTGTACTGCAACAGGGATAACACATCCACAAGATGTGTAGGGAACCCGATACACGGGAACCTATTTTTAAAAGGAATCATGTAGATGCATTCTAAATCACAATGTATTTTGTATGAATCAATGCACTGAACGTATAGCTTTTATTAGACCTTTTGTTTAAATTCGTAATGGCTATTAGTAGAATAGGAATGTAAACTCATGTCTATGTATGTATATTTTTAATATGAACTTCTAATCATGCAACCATAATATTAAGTATTTATGTAAGATTCACTTTTAAATGAAATGTTGATTGTATGGATTGTATTTTGATGATGTGAGGGATCAGGTTTAGCTGATTACCGGCACAATGTGTGTTCGGTATATATATATATATATATAATCGGGTTGTTACAATTATCAAGCAAGACAGTCCCCTCCGTTTACCAACTCCAATGTTATGGGGTTATCATCCAGCGATGATCTTCATGAGATGATGAAAACTTTGGCTTCTAACAAAGTGACCTTGCAATAAAATGTCATGTCTTTTCAACGGAAACAAGGTCAAGTATTCACAACTTGAAGAAGCAAATGGGGCAAATAGCTTCAAGTGTGGGCAAACTGGAAACACAAATGAATGACAAATTACCCTCTCAAGCATTAAATCCAAAAGAGAATGTTAGTGCAATCATGTTGCAAAGTGGGAAAGAACTTGGAGAAAACAAGTCAAAACAAGTTGAGATGGAGGAAGAAGAAGAGATAGAAACTAAATTGAGTGGCAAGAAGAAATGATGCAGAACAGATAGCCTTGAAGTTCGAAGAAGCGTTGGACATGAAGTTGAAGAAGAAGGATCGGTCCAAAGTCAAGAAATAAACACCAGCTGGCAGCAAAGTGATTGGGGCTTAGGATGGAATTAGGAATTTTGACAGTAAAGTCAAATTCCATCCTTATGCCTACAAATTAAATGTCTTTAATTTCTGATTTCTATTTCCTATTAAATGTCTTTAATTTCTGATTTCTATTTCCTATTTTAGCTTGATTGTAATCTGCTGCAATAAAAGTCTCTAATCTTAGGGATTCTTGTAAGCCTACTTAAAGGCTGCGAACAATGGTAGAAAACATAATAAGTTTTTGAGTTTTCTTTTACACCAGAATTTATTTTGGCTCTTTGATTTGCGTTGGTAAATCATTTTATTATCTTCCGTTCTGCGTCAAGTGGTATCAGAGCAAGTATTTGCCTTGTTTCAATGGCCAACAACAACGAAGGAGGAAGAGCTAATCCCCGTGACGCTGGTCGCAGGGACACAGATGCTGATTTGTGGGAAGCCATGATCCAGCAGCTGGTTAGGGGATCTTTGGCACTTGCCAATGAAGGTGCCCACAACCGTCCAAGGGTGGAACCTCCCCCTAGAGTCGCCAGAAACAGGCCCTATGCTGACGACAGTGATGATGGCTCGGAAGAAGAAGCAGCAGATGCGCCTGAGAATCAATTGCAAAGACGAAATCAACCTGAATATAGGATTCGGGCTGACATTCCTTTGTTCCATGGGAAATTGCAGATCGAAGAATTCCTGGATTGGATCTCCGAAGTCGAAAGGTTCTTCTATTTTACTAAGGTCGCAGAAGAGCGCCAAGTTAAACTTGTCTCATACAAGTTAAGGAGTGGGGCTGCTGTTTGGTGGGAAAAATTGCAGATGGACAGGAGACGCCAAGGCAAGGCACCCATACGAACTTGGAGGAAGATGAAACAACTCATGATGGGTAGGTTTTTACCCCCTGATTATGAGCAGTTCATTTTTCAGAGCCTGCAAAATTGCGTACAAGGAAGCCGATCAGTAGCAGATTACATAGAGGAATGGTCAAGACTTTCAGTTTGTAATGACTTAAACAAATCTGAAGCACAGCAGGTCTCCAGATATTTGGGTGGGTTAAAACCATCTATCAAAGAGAGGATCGGTTTGTAGGTGGTGTGGACAGTGGATGAGGCGCATAACATGACCCTAAAGGCAGAATTGATGGAGAAGACTACCAGTCGTTTCTTCCACTATAGGAACACGGGAGAATCTTCCTCAAGGGGCAAGTTCATTGCCAATGAAGTCCAGAACACCCTCAAAACGGTTCCAGACCAAATCCAGCGAGGAATAACCGCCACTAGCAACCAATCGGGAGGACGTCCAACAGCGATGACAAGAGATGCCGCCCGAGCACCAACTACCTATGCTAAACCAGGAGGATTTAAGTGTTACTGTTATGGCCAGCCAGGACACCGATCAAATGAATGTCCAGCAAGGAGGCCTGTGAAAGTGGTAGAGGCTGAACTTGAGGAAGAAGAAGAAGAACAGATTGCGGAGGAGCTGCTGGAAGGGGTTGAAATTGCAGAAGAAGAAGGAGACTTTGTGAATTGCGTGGTCCAGCGTGTTTTATGCTCAGCAAAACTCGAGGATCCATCCCAAAGAAATAACATCTTCAAGTCTTGCTGTAGTGTGCAAGGCAAGGTCTACGATTTAATAGTCGATAAGGGGAGTTGCGAAAACTTTGTGTCTAGAAGGCTAGTGGAACATCTGAAATTAAAGGCTGAAAAACACCCAAAACCTTATATGATTGGGTGGATCAAAAAAGGGCCTAAAGTAAGTGTGACCGAGGTGTGCAAAGTACCTATTTCAATTGGGCAACATTACCGAGATGAAGTGGTTTGCGATGTGGTCGACATGGATGCTAGTCATGTATTGTTAGGACATCCTTGGCAATTTGATGTGGATGTGACTTATCGAGGGCGAGAGAATGTCTATGTCTTCAATTGGGAAGGCAGAAAAATCGCTATGGTGCCTAAGCGAAATTCAGGAGGGGTCACGAGTAAAGCTACGACGGAGGATCATTCGTTACTCTCGTTAGTCACCTCTTTTCTGGACTTGGAAGTGGAGGCAAAGGAAGCACAGGAATCCATGTGGTAGTCGTGCGAGCTTTGGTGGTAACAGAAAAGAGAGATCGAGGGGAGGAAGTGCCAAAAAGGATACAATCTCTTTTGGGAGAATTTAGCGCATTGATGTCGGAGGAATTACCAAATGATCTTCCTCCGTTGAGAGATATACAACACCAAATTGATTTGGTACCAGGAGTAAGTTTACCGAATCTACCGCACTACCGAATGAGTCCTAAAGAAAATCAGATTTTGCAGGAGAAGGTGGAAGAGTTGCTAAAAAAGGGATTTATTCGTGAGAGCATGAGTGCGTGCGCTGTACCTGCCCTACTGGTTCCAAAGAAAGATGGGAGTTGGAGAATGTGCGTTGACAGCCGCGCCATAAACCGGATAACAGTCAGATACAGTTTTCCGATTCCGCGGTTAGATGACATGCTGGATATGTTGGAAGGATCAAAATTATTCTCCAAAATTGATCTACGCAGTGGGTACCATCAGATTCGGGTAAGACCGGGTGATGAATGGAAGACAGCTTTTAAGACGAAGGATGGGCTCTACGAGTGGCTGGTGATGCCATTTGGACTATCAAATGCCCCTAGTACTTTCATGTGGCTCATGAATCAGGTATTACGGCCTTTCATTGGAAAATATGTAGTCGTTTATTTTGATGATATATTGATTTACAGCCGTAGCGAGGAGGAACACCTAAGCCACCTACGAGCTGTGTTGGGAGTATTGTCCAAAAATAAGTTGTTTATCAACTTTAATAAATGTAGCTGGCTGACCGAGCGACTATTATTCCTAGGGTATGTAGTCAGTTCTGAAGGCATATTGGTAGATACGGAAAAGGTGAAAGCCATCCGCGAGTGGCCAACGCCGAAAACAGTGGGGGATGTCCGAAGTTTTCATGGGTTGGCAACCTTTTACCGAAGGTTTATTCGGAATTTCAGCAGCATAGTAGCCCCTATAACCGAGTGCCTGAAGAAAGGAAAATTTGATTGGGGCGTAGCAGCTGACACAGCTTTTGCCGTGATCAAGGAAAAGCTGTGCACCACTCTCGTCCTTGCCTTACCAAGTTTCGAGAAATTGTTTGAAGTGGAGTGTGATGCCAGCGGGATTGGGGTAGGAGCAGTCTTATCACAAGAGAAGAGACCGGTAGCTTTCTTCAGCGAAAAACTCAGCGAAGCACGACAGAAGTGGAGCACTTATGATCAGGAATTTTACGCCGTTGTGCGTGCTCTTAAGCATTGGGAGCATTATCTTATTCAGCGGAACTTCATACTATATACTGATCATCAGGCACTGAAGTACCTAAATAGTCAGAAAAATCTTAGTAATATGCATGCACGGTGGTCGACTTACTTGCATAAATTCCCTTTTATTCTGAAGCATAAGTCTGGTGCTCTAAACATGGTAGCTGATGCCTTGAGCCGACGCGCCAACTTACTAGTGACTATGTAGCAAGAGGTTGTTGGGTTTGAGTTTTTGAAAGATTTATACGGGAATGACGAGGACTTCGTAGAGGTGTGGGAAAAATGCAGGCTACAACATACGGTGGGGGAATTCCACATTATTGATGACTACCTATTTCGTGGTAATCAACTGTGTATCCCTCGAAGTTCCTTCAGAGAGAAGTTGGTACGAGAGCTACACGGCGAAGGGTTGAGTGGACATTTGGGGCGTGATAAGATTATCAGTAGTGTGGCCGAGAGGTATTATTGGCCCCAACTAAAACACGACGTGGGAAACTTGGTTCGTAAGTGCTATGTTTGCCAGACCTCAAAAGGGCAAGCCCAGAATACTGGATTATACATGCCACTGCCAGTGCCAAACGCGATATGGGAAGATTTGTCGATGGATTTTGTGTTGGGATTACCGCGAACCCAGCGGGGAGTGGACTCCGTATTTGTCGTAGTTGACAGATTTTCCAAAATGGGTCACTTTATCCCATGCCGGAAAACCTCTGATGCTTCTCATGTAGCTCACCTGTTCTTTCGAGAGGTTGTACGACTACATGGGGTACCGCAGTCCATCACTTATAACCGGGATTCAAAATTTCTTAGCTATTTTTGGATCACATTATGGAGGAGGATGGATACCACATTAAAATTCAGCAGCACAGCCCATCCACAAACTGATAGACAGACAGAAAATCTGAACTGGACTTTGGGAAATTTGATACGCAGCATTTGTGGTGATAAGCCAAAGCAGTGGGATGTGTCTTTGGCGCAAGCTGAGTTCGCATATAATAATGCAATTCATACAGCTACAGGTAGATCTCCTTTCTCACTGGTTTATTTAAAATCACCTAAACATGCATTGGATTTAGCTCGCCTGCCCAAGATGACTGGTTCTAGTGTGGCCACTGAAAATCTGGCTGAACATGCGCGAAGTGTCCAAGTAGAGGTGAAAGCTCGGTTAGAGGGGAAGAATGCAAAATATAAAGCTGCAGCTGATGTCAAGAGGTGCGAAAAACTGTTCGTTGAAGGAGATGAGGTGATGGTCTTTTTACGCAAAGAGCGGTTTCCCCTTGGAACCTATAACAAGTTGAAACCAAGAAAATACGGTCCATACAAAATCATCAAGAAGATCAATGACAATGCCTATGTGGTTGATCTCCCTGATGATATGCACATCTCTTGCACTTTCAATGTAGCAGATCTGTATGAATTTTGTGCTGATACTTCAGTCTATCCGGAATATAACTCGGGGTCGAGTTCTTCGCAAGTAGAGGAGACTGATGCAGAACAGATAGCCTTGAAGTTCGAAGAAGCATTGGACATGAAGTTGAAGAAGAAGGATCGGTCCAAAGTCAAGAAATAAACACCAGCTGGCAGCAAAGTGATTGGGGCTTAGCATGGAATTAGGAATTTTGACAGTAAAGTCAAATTCCATCCGTTATGCCTACAAATTAAATGTCTTTAATTTATGATTTCTATTTCCTATTAAATGTCTTTAATTTCTTATTTCTATTTCCTATTTTAGCTTGATTGTAATCTGCTGCAATAAACGTCTCTAATCTTAGGGATTCTTGTAAGCCTACTTAAAGGCTGCGAACAATGGCAGAAAACATAATAAGATTTTGAGTTTTCTTTTACACCAAAATTTATTTTGGCTCTTTGATTTACGTTGGTAAATCATTTTATTATCTTCCGTTCTGCGTCAAGAAACCTACTCCTCCTTCATAAAATGAGACAGCGACAACCATTCCAAAGGTAACTCCTCACTTAATGAATTCCAATTTTAAAACAATTCCACCCTTTCCTGTGAGTTCTTCTAGGTCTGAGAAAGAAGACAAAGAAAAAGAGATCTTAGAGTTTTTCAAGAAAATGGAACTCAACATTCCTTTGATTGATGCTATCAAGCAAATTCCTAAGTATGCTAAATTTTTGAAGGAGTTGTGCACTACCAAAAGAGCTTTCAAACTGAAAGGTCATAAGATGGTAAGTATGAGAGAAGTTGTATCTGCTGTCATTCAAAAGAATATGCCTTTGAAGCAGAAAGACCCAGGTGCGTTTACTATCCCATGTGTTATTGGCAATGCTAGTTTTAAAAGGGTTTTATGCAATTTAGGTGCATCCATTAGTGTTATGCCTAAACATGTTTATGATTCTCTTAGTTTGGAGCCTTTGAATAAAACTAGCATTGTAATACAACTTGCGGATCGTAGTTTTGTTTACCCACTTGGTGTGATAGAAGATGTCCTAGTCAAGATTGATAACTTGCTAATTCCATGTGACTTTTATATTCTTCATATGGAGTTTAATTATTGTGATTCTAGTACTCTTATATTGTTTGGGAGACCGTTATTGAAAACTGCCAATACAAAGATTGATTATGCTAAGGATACTTTGTCTATGGAGGTAAGAGATGAAAAGATTGAATTTAATTTTTATAATGCAATGAAATATCCTTATAGCAATGTTTATTCTATCACATGTTATGACAAAGTTGATAAGTGTGTGCAACAAGTTTGTGATTTTGATTGTGTGGATGGATTAAGCGTAGCTTTGAGCTATGTCTATTATTTTACCCAATTGGAGGAGATGGAGAGGCACACATGTGTTTCCCAAAGCATGCACGAAACAGCACTGGCTTTGCAAGCTTTGTAAACTATTCCCTATGGTAATGTCTTTGTTGATTTAGTAATTTCACATAAAAAGCTTTTGCCATCTATTTTACAGGCTCCCAAGTTAGAATTGAAATCTTTGCCTGATAATTTGAAGTATGTTTTCATTGGCAACAACAATACTCTTCTTATTATCATAGAAAAAGGTTTGACCAGTGCACAAGAGGAAAAACTTGTGAAGTTGTTGTGTGATCACAAAATGGCCATTGGATGAACTTTAGCCGACATCAAGGGCATTAGTCCCTCAATGTGTATGTATAATATATTATTGGAGGATGATACGAAACCAACAAGGGAAATGCAAAGGAGGTTGAACCCACCTATGATAGAGGTTGTGAAAGCTGAAATTTTAAAACTATTAGATGCAGGAGTCATTTATCCCATCATAGACAGTAAATGGGTGGCGCCAATCCATGTGGTGCCCAAAAAAACTAGAATCACATTGATGAAAAAAAGAGATGATGAATTCATTCCTACTCACATCTCAAGTGGATGGAGAATGTGTGTTGATTATAGAAAGCTTAATCTTTCTACATGTAAAGATAATTTCCCATTATCATTCATGGACCAAATGCTTGAACACTGGCAGGTAAGTCTTTTTATTGCTTTCTTGATGGATATAGTGGATACAATCAGATTGTTATTAATCCTGAGGATCAAGAAAAGACTACGTTTACATGTCCATTTGGTACATATGCATATAGAAGAATGCCCTTTGGTCTCTGTAATGCACCTGCAACTTTTCAAAGATGCATGATGAGTATTTTTTTTTACTATGTTGAAAGAATAATTGAGGTTTTAATGGATGATTTCACGGTGTATGGTGATTCTTTTGAAAGATGTTTAGAAAACTTATCTTTGATCTTGAAAAAATGCGTTGAAACTAACCTTGTCTCAAACTATGAAAAGTGTTATGTTATGGTAGATCAAGGAATAGTTCTAGGCCATGTTGTATTTTCACGTGGATTGGACGTTGATAAAGCTAAAATAGATGTTATTTCATCATTACCTTACCCCTCATGCGTGAGGGAGTTCGTTCTTTTCTTGGCCATACAGGTTTCTATCGACACTTTATCAAAAACTTCTCGAAGATTATAGCACCCTTTTGAAAACTATTATCCAAAGAAGTGGATTTTGAGTTTGATCAAGCATGCAAAGATACCCATGATGAGCTTAAAAGGTGTGTCACATCAAGCATGCAAATATTGTGTTTTAAGTGTGGGGTATTGGGAAAATGTCAATTATTTTGTTTTTCTTTATTCTTCCCAAAAAAAGAGAGAAAAATCTATGATTGATCTTTTTGAACTCCTTTTGGTTTATGAGAATATGAGTATTATGAATGAGAATTAAGTGAGATAGATGAATATATAAAATGAATGAATGAGTGAGCATGCAAGTTTTAATGTTTAATTGGTTTAGGGATTGACTCTGAAAATATGTCATGTTGACTTTATAGTGGTAAACTAATGCAAGCTTTTGAGCCTTCAACATTATATTCTTTGAGTATACTTTCTTTTAATGATATGTATCTTTAGAACTTGCTTCATATCTTGTTGAGATTACATTTGCATTACATATATGCATGAAGATGATAAAGTTATTAGGAATTTTAACCATTTGAGCCAAAAAGCCAACCTAAAGCTTATTATCCTCAGTGAGCCCCTTTTGAGCTTCTTTATCTTTTCTTTGCTTTATCCATGTATAAGCCTTAAACTTTTTATATGTTTGCCTCTTTTCCCCTGGCCAAGGATTACTAGAGTTATACTTACGATATCTTATGGAATTATGGTTGGAAATTATGTGAAAAGAAAGAAGTGATGCTTGATGAAAAGATGGGCAAAGTTGCCAAAGGTGAAAAAAAAAAGAAAAAAAGAAAAAGAACAAAAAAAAAAGAACAAGAAAAGAAGAAAAGAAAAGAATAGAAGTGAGCTTGAAATCAAAAGTAGCTAAGTATTGGTGCTTAAAGATTTAAAATTGATGTGTTTTGATGGAATATCTTGGTTGGAATATCATTTTTTTCAGAATGCTCTACTTTCTTTGGTTTGAAACTTTTATTCTACTCTCTTTTACCTCACCTTAACCTTAGCCCCATTACAACCGGAAAATAAGACCTTTTGATTCATGCATTGTTTGTAATATTTTAGTAATGGTGATGACATTGAAAAGCAAGCTTATGGTAGAACATATTCATTGATTGAATTTGAGAGATTTAAAAACATAAGCTCTAAACACATGAGTGTTGGAGTGTATATTAATGAGAGGACCTATCACTTTGGCATGGCATAGATTTCTTTTAAATCCCAAAGAGTAATTGAGTTTTGAAGTTTGCATGTAACAAATTCATGAAGATTTATGTTCTTTATCCTTCTCAATTGTATTCTTATTTATAATGCTTAAATTCTTGGATATTGATGGGAGATTAAGAGATTCATCATGGTTTTTTTTATTTTTAATTTAAATTTTTTACCTATCCTTTCTCGAGGACGAGCAAGAGCTAAGTGTGGGGGTATTTGATGCGACCATATTATTTGATAGTTTCATCCATATTTACGTAGTGTTTTGCACATGTTATGTGTATTAAATGCATTGATATTCTTTGTTTTATGTTTTGAAGATATTTTTGGATGAAAGATGCAAAAAGGAGATAATTGGAGCTGATTGACAGATTTGAGCTTCAGTTGATGTTTTGTGCAAAGCGGAAGCTCTAGAGATCGAAATAAAATGATTCTAGTAGCATTCAAAAGCTAACATCCATATCGTTCTGGAATGCTAAGTAAAAAGAAATAAAATAAGGAAGAGCATGGGAATCGTATCCTTCAAACTCAAATCTTGCAATTTGCCAATGTTCACCTTTGTCCATTCCAACTTTCATATCTCGAGCTACAAACTTCCGATTGATGTAAACCAATTTTTTTTAGTTTTAGGACGCAAAGACCTATAAACTCTCCAAATATCAGCACAAAACAATGTAATATTAATGAGATATGAGTTTTACAAGGGACAACTAAATTCTACCAACTTAAGGAAGGACTATTTTGTAAAATAGGTACTAGAGTTTCTAAGCATATATAAAGGAAGAGAGGAGCAAGGAAGTGGCGGCCAGCAGCAAAAAAAACACAAATATTCCTCCTCCAAACCCTAAATCATGTTTTCTTCCATCTTTTTATTTAGTTGTTCAATGAACATGCAAGGCTAGACTCTTTTGCTTGGTTGCAAGGACATAGAAACCTTCAAATTTCAAGAACTATGAGATCTATTTTTACCTCTATTTTTCAATTTATATGATGAATATGTTTGTTCTCCTATGCTTATTTTCCTATGATTGTTAGAGCGAACTCGAAGTTATTATTGTAGATAATCTATTGCTAAGTTTAATATCAAAACTGGAACTGTGGTATATGAACTTGTGAAGCAACTAAGTTAGTAATTTTAGCGGATCTACGTTATTAATCTTAGGGAGAACATTCAATCGAACTAAACATATATTATGGAAAATTATATTTCTTAATTGATCAATTTATCTAGTTTTTAATGCTGCCATTGAATCAAATCATTAGTGCGGGCACTATGGTTGTTTGATGGTTAGGGTAAGTTATAGGGCAGATCCATTAACAAATCAATTTTAAGAAGAGATAAATATTCAAAATATAAATTGATTTGTCATTTCCATGATTAGTTCTGATTTCTGTAGGTGGATACTGACTTGCAACCAAGGTTTGCTTTATTGATAAATTTTAGTTTTATATAATTTTCGCTTAGTTTGCTTTAGCCTAGCCTAGACAACTTCCAACCCCCCCAATTGCATAGCATATAGCACAAAAATCATAACTAAATTGTCCTCGTGGGATCAAACCCTTGCTTGCTCTATACTATCTTGTTTAATTTGTTTTAATCTAGGGTAATTAATTTGGGCGACTGCGAAATGCAACAGCAAGTCTTCCATTGCGATAAGCTCATTCAATTTTCAACAAACTTGGGTTAGATTGATCTTAGTGTCGCGAATACCATTAAATTCTACTAGGACTCGCATTAGTTGGTATCAGAGCTAATCTAATCACAGGTTATATCCTTCAATTTGAGTTTTTACTGTTTCTTGTTTTGTTTTTTATAGATTTGGCCACCAAAAAAAATAGGGATCTTACTTGTTATTGCTTTGTTTAACACTTAATCATAAGTTAGTGTTCTTGCCGAAATATATACATCTATAGATAAAAAAAAGGTGCTTGATCTTGAAATCTTGATTGTTGCTACGTAGAAAAAAAAGGAAGAAAAAGAAAAAAATCACTTTTTTGTTGTTGTTTTAGTCGAATACATGTTTGAGAAAACCTTGATCATTGGGAAATTAGTTAGTTTTCCACTTAGTAGTCTTGTTTGTGTACCTTGAAAATTTGGGTAGTTTAGTTGATTTGTTTTTTTTTTAGTTGCTGGAATTTTCTTGAATTAAATCCTTAGTTCCTGATAATTCGAAATTATTTCGCTCTTTTCTTATTTTTTTTGTTCAAGTCTTCAAATCGTCATATTATTCATACAAATTTGCATTGCTATTCATGAATTTGGCAACGAGTTTCGTTTTGTTAGTTTTGTAATTTCTTGCTTCTAGAGTCTATTTCAAATTTATAAATTCACTGCTTAGTTGGTTGCTTTTTCTGAATTGTTGCTAAGTGATCTCAAGAACTAAAGAAAGACAATTTGTGGAAAAAGGCATAAGGAGCTTATTCAAGTGAAAAAGCCTATAAATTTGTGTGAAATACAAGTGTGTGAGGTGATTTTTTTTATTGCTAATAATTTTCATGCAGGTTTCAAAAAAAAGTCTTCTAATAGTGTGCCACAGAAGATCGGTGAAATCCAAGAAGACGGGTTTTTGAGAATGCAATAACAGATGGAATTTATGTTTGGTGAGCTAATGAATATGATTGAAAACTTAGAGATTAAGTCTGATGGAGGACGAAGTAAGAGGGGTAGAGAAGATAGGAAAGAGGAGAGTGTTGCTGGAAACTCTTCAAATGAAGCCAAGGATGATCTTAACTATAGTGGTGGGTTCCGTACACATAGGGGATAGGAGGGGATATATTCGACCACATAGGGATTTCAAGCATAGAGGGGATTTTGATGATTTGGGAGATATAGACCGAAATTTTGGTAGTATTAAGTTAAAAATCTCAGCCTTTAAGGGAAAAACTGATCCAAAAGCTTATTTAGATTGGGAGAAAAAGGTGGAGATGATTTTTGACATCCAGGTACTTTGAAGAAAAGAAGGTTAAGTTAGCTGTAGTGGAGTTTATTGATTATGCCATGGTTTGGTGGGAGAGATTGGTGGTAGAAAGAAAAAGGAATAGAGAAAGACTACTTAGCACATGGGAGGAGTTGAAAACAATAATGAAGAAGAGATATGTTCCTAAACATTATTATCGGAAGTTGTTTAATCATTTACAAATAATTACACAGGGTAATAAGAGTATGGAGGAGTATCAGAAAGAATTTGAGGTGGCTATGATTAGAGCTAAAGTTAATGAAGATGAGAAAGTTATGATAACTAGGTTTTTGAATGGCTTGAATAGAGACATAGCTAATGTTGTGGAGTTGCAATCATATGTTGATTTAGAGGAGTTAGTACACTTATCTATTAAGGTTGAAGGACATTTGAAAAGGAAGGGTAATACACAATCTGGAGCTTATACGGGTCTTCTTCGGGTTGGAAGATGAATTATAGGAGAAAGGATAATGCATCATCAAAGCCTTTGGTGACTTCTAAAGTTGTCGATCCTAACTCCCTGAAGAAGCAGGTTTTGACCAATGATCAAAAACTTAAAGGAGAAGTTCAACTAAAGCATAATTGTGATATAAAGTGTTTCAAGTGTCAAGGATTGGGACTCTATGCATCAAAATATGCAAATTATTGAGTTATGATTCTAAGGGATGATGGAGAGATTGTGTACTAGTGAGGAGTCTGATTGTGATGACATGCCCCCACTTAAGGACACTAGTGATTTAGAGTATGTTGTTGGTGATAAAGTTTTGGTGGTTAGAAGGTCACTTAGTATTCAAACTAAGGAGGATGATGTGGAGCACCAAAGGGAGAACATCTTCCATACTAGATGCCTAATCAATGTTAAGGTATGCAGTATGATCATTGATAGTGGTGGTTATACTAATGTTGCTAGTGTTACTTTGGTTAGAAAGTTGGGATTGAATACTATAAAGCATGAGAAGTCTTATCAGCTTTAATGGTTGAATGAATGTGGTGTTGTTAGGGTGAATAGATAGGTGATGATTTCTTTTTCAGTAGGCAAATATAAGGATGAAGTGTTATGTGATGTTGTGCCTATGCATGCTACTCATCTATTACTAGGGAGGCCTTGGCAATTTGATAGAAAAGTCAAGCACGATGGGTTTAAGAACAAGTATTCATTAGAGAATGATGGAAGGATTTATACACTTGCCCTACTCTCACCAAAGCAAGTGTATGAACATCAAAGAAGAGCTATGAAGAAGAGCAACATGTTTCGGCCAGAGTGGAGGAACAAAAATATTTGGCCAAAATGGAAAAACAAGCTGAACAACATGGTGAGGATGTCAGGAAGAGAGAAAATAAAGTGAGCCATGAGTTGAAAACCAAAGGGAACAAAGTTTTGGCCCTTAGGATATTAGGGGAGGGTCATGGCCAAGAACAAAAAAATGAAAAGAAGGCCGAGAGTGGAGAGCAAATGAGTGGAGAGAAGAAATAAAGGGTGAGAAAAGAAGAGTGTGGAAAAAGTGGGGAAACACCTTAATTTTTTTTGCAAAATCTAATGATCTTAAACATGCCTATCTTTCTAACTTGCTTATGATTTTACTTGTGTATAAGGAGGTTCTTTAACTCAGATGATTTAGATTCTTGTGTTCCTACTATTGTTAAAGTTCTTTTGCAAGAATTTGAGGATGTCTTTCCAAATAACGTTCCTAGTGGTTTGTGGCCAATTAGTGGTATTGAGCATCAAATTGACTTTGTTCCAAGAGCATCTATACCAAATAGGCCGGCTTACAGGAGCAATCCTGAAGAGACTAAGGAACTTCAAAGGCAAGTGGAGGAGTTGATGTCAAGAGGATACATTTGAGAGAGCATGAGTCTTTGTGCACTTCCTATGCATCTTGTTCCTAAAAAGGATAAAACTTGGCGAATGTGTGTGGATTGTTAAGCCATCAATAACATCACTGTAAAGTATCGACATCTCATTCCTAGATTAGATGATATGTTGGATGAATTACATGGTTCTAAATTATTTTCAAAAATTGATTTGAAAAATGGTTATCATCAAATTAGGATGAAAGAAGGGGATGAATGGAAAACTGCTTTTAAAACTAAATATGGTTTGAATGAGTGGTTGGTTATGCCTTTTGGACTTACTAATGCACCTAGTACTTTTATGAGATTGATGAATCATGTGTGGCGTGCTTTTATTGGTAAGTTTGTGGTCGTTTACTTTGATGATATCTTGATTTATAGTAAGGAGATTGATGAGCATATAAGTAATTTGATACAAGTTCTTAATGTGCTTAGAAAAGAGTCCTTATATGCTATTTGAAAAGGTGTGATTTTTGCATGGACAGGATTGTTTTTCTTGGATATGTGATTTTTGCATGGATAGGATTGTTTTTCTTGGATATGTGATTACTGCAAAAGGTATAGAAATGGATGAGGTTAAGGTTAAGGCTATTCAAGAATGACCTACACCAAAATCCATAACAGACGTTAGAAGTTTTCATGGTTTGGCTAGTTTTTATCGGAGATTTGTTAAAGACTTTAGTACGATAGCCTCTCCATTGACCGAAGTTGTTAACCAGACTTTGATTCAATTGTTAAGGGTTATCATTCAAAAGAATCTTAAAAATAGGAAGATTGTTTACCATTAATTGAATTTGCATATAATCATAGGGTGCATTCTACTACTGATCATTCCCCATTTAAGATTGTTTATGGTTTTAATCCTTTGACACCATTAGATTTGATTCCATTGCCTGTTGATGAAAAACTTAAGTTTGATGGTAATAAAAAAGCACAGGTGGTGAAATACCTCCATGCAAAGATTCAACAACAAATACAAAAGAAGAATGAACAATATACAAACAAAGCCAATAGGAGACGAAAATTAGTGAGATTTGAACCAGGTGATTGGGTTTGGGTGCATATGAGGAAGGAGAGGTTTCCTGAACCAAGAAGATCAAAGTTGATGCCTCAAGTAGATGATCTTTATCAGATCATAGAAAGGATTAATGATAATGCCTACAAAGTGGATCTACCAGGTAAGTATGGTGTAAGTACTACATTCAATGTTTCTGATCTTTCTTCATTTGATGTAGGTGATGATTCAAGGTCGAATCCTTTTGAGGAGCGAGGGGATGATGTCATCCAACCATCAAAGGATCCATTGGAGGTTCCAATTGGTCCAGTTACTAGGTTTAGGGCTGAGAAGTTCATTGAAAGCTTCTTTGCAATGGACTTCTTCAAGATACATGGGCTAAGATGGACTTCAAGAGGATTTGTAATAATAAAGAGCAAGCCTTGATTAATCTCATTCATGTTCAAGAAGGGCTTGTTGATGGAACCAAGACCATTACACAAGGATTGGGAGAAGAAGACTAGATTCAGACAGTTTGACCTTTGGTTACATATCAAATTTTTATGTTATTCTAGTTGGTATGGAAACTAGACTCCCAGACCTTTCCAACGGTATATGGAATGCCTTCTAATTTGTTAAGACAAGAGAAAACCATCTATTTTAAGTTAGGTCTTGCTCCTGCCCGACAAAATACGAAAACAACGAACTTGTCTTATTTAATTAGTTAGGCTATCAAATTTTAATTATTTTGAGAGGATTTGTTTGGGTTATTAGACATGTATATTTGTTTATTTTAATTAGTTTGGGCTAGTTTTAGCTTAGGTTGATTATTATTTAATTTGAGCTTATGTGAGACCCATTAGGGAAACTAGGGTTTACTCTTCAAAGAATTGACCATTCTTTGTTGTGAATTTATACTTCCTTTGCTCGTCTATAGGTGTAGGCGTTGTGATCGAGTTGGTTTACAGTCTTGTTGCTTTGGAGCAAATCTTCCATTGTGATAAGCTCATTCAATTCTCAACAAACTTGGGTTAGATTGATCTTGGGGTTGTGAATACCAGTAAATTCCGCTAGGGTTCGCATCACGAGGTGATAGGAGAAAGAATTCAGGATCTTCCATAACATCCTACACTTATACAATCAACAACCCCAGCACCCATTCCAATACCACTAGTTGAAGCATTTGCAAATGAATCTCATAATACACAATTATGTAATAATGCAGATCAAGACAATGACAGTGTTGGAGGCTAGGATAAGGGCTATTGAAGGAGCAGATTTATATGATCTAGTGAAAGTAGTGGAGATGTGTTTAGTTCCAAATGTGGTGGTCCCGAAAAAATTTTGCATTCAAGACTTCATTAAGTATACAGGGACACAATGCCCTATAACTTATTTAAGGTCATATTATAATAAAATGGCTAAAGTAGTGCATGATGAAAAGCTACTAAAACAGTTTTTTTAGGATAGTTTGAGTGGGCTAACTTTAACTTGGTATATAAGGCTTGACAACATTAGGATTCGTAGTTGGAAAGACTTAGTGGATGTTTTCGTTAAGCAATACAAGTATAATAAGGATATCGCCCTTGACAGGACTAGCCTATCTAGCATGGAAAAGGTGGAAAAGGAAAGCATAATAGAATATGCTCAAAGGTGGAGAGACTTAGCTGCCTAAGTGCACCCTCCCCTCTTGGATAGGGAAATGGTCACTCTATTCACCAACACACTAAAAGCACCCTTTTACAAACATGTGATAGGCAGTTCAGCTCAGCAATTCTTCGACGTTGTAACTGTGGCAGAAAGAATAAAGTAGGGGATTAAGAATGAGAGAATCTTTGCACGAATAGAGAAAAGAGGTTTTGTTGGAAAAAAAAAGGGAGATAGATCATATTGAGACTAGTTATAGGGGTAAGAGCACCCAATTCCAAAAATATAGCACCTCATCATCCCAAATCACCGATGTCAACTTCAAATCCCCATACCCTACCAAAAGACCTAGAAATCAAGTCGAGAGTATGTTAAAAAACCAAACTAAAGGCTTCCCAAAAGAAAGTCACCCAAGAACTCTAGAACAAGTACCTTTATTACCTTTACCTTTGAACGAAATATATCAAAAGCTGTTTAGCATTAGGCAAATAGCTCTTGTACCTCTAGTACCCCTATAACCACCTTACTCTCATTGGTATAGATCGGATACCACCTGTAAATACCATGCAAGAATCACAAGACATAGCATCAACACGTGCAATGCATTAAAAAAGAAACTGTTGCAATTGATAAAAGTTGGATGGATAACATTCGAAGAGCCCCTAATATAAGTACCAATACACTACCTAGCCATGCTTCGGGTAGAGGATTAGTGAATATGTTGGACGTTGAGTATCCAAAAAGTTTAAAGGTGCCAATGAAAAGAATTTATCAGATGTTGACAAGAGCAAAATATGATGGCATAAGATGTTGCCAGCATCGTAAACAAAAGGTTCACTTTATTATTCAATGTCTCAGCTTCTATAAAAAAATGTGATGCAAATGATAAATGGAGGTTTGCTTTGGGTAGAGACAATAACAGGTGATAAAGTGGTTGGGATAGAGATGTTAGACAAAGAAGTGTGTAGGGTTCAGTTCACTCTAGAAGGGCCAACCAAATTTGTTTTGACCAAGCCCATTACTATGCATAGAAAAGACTATAATGCCATGTCATACAACTATGAGTCATCATCTCAAGATGCAAGACAACCACATGTCTTTCTACTAGAAATCAGAGGCTTCACCCGATGTGGCAGATGTTTTACCCTAAAGGAATTAAAAAGGATTAAAGGGAAAGAAGTGGTTGATGTGTCCGAAGAAATAAATAAGCTTGTAACAAAGAAAAGAAACCAATGAATTCTTAAAATTAATAAAGCATAGTGAGTATAGTGTGGTGGAACAACTCAAGAGAACACCCACTAAGATATCATTGCTTTCCTTGATATTAAGTTCTGAATCTCATCATAAATGAGGCTAATGTACCCTAAGATATCAACCTAGAGGCCATAGAGCACTTAGTAGGGAGAATACAAGCTCAGATTATGTGTACTTTACTAAAGATGAAATGGGTCCTGATGGTACAGGGCATAATAAGCCATTATAAATCATGATACGATGTAAAGATGTTTTGATTGGGAAAATATTAATTGATAATGGCTCTGCACTGAATGTATTACCAAGGCATATGTTAAAAGAAATTCCCATTGATAGATCACATATGAAACCTAGTACCATGATGGAGAGAGCATATGATGGATTGCCGAGACCAATAGTGGGAACTTTGGAAGTGGAGTTATACGTGGGACCACAAATGTTCTTGGTAATGTTGCATGTAACGGATATACATCCATCCTACAGTATATTACTGGGAAGGCCATGGATTCATGCAGTTAGAGCAATGACTTTTTCACTACACCATTGCTTGAAACACATTATAAATGGAATGTTGATTACTATGAAAGCTGAAGAAACAATTTCAATGATTAGAAACATGGTCGTACCTTTCATAGAAGCAAGGGACTATAGAGAAAGGAATATTCATGCTTTTGAAATTGTGAATGTAGACTGGGTTCTTGAGGGCACGATAGTAAAGAAACCTAGAATTCCAGAAGCAACAAAGATGGCTACTACGTACTTTCTAAAGAATGGAACTCCCTTTTAGTATGATCCCCTATGTAGGATGCTAGAGCGAATCAATATAATGAAATTGAGTGTGCATATAAGAGGTTTGGGCTTGGGTATAAGCCAAAAAGAGAGGATTACAAGCGAGAAGCCCAAGTAAGGAAAAAGGCAATGATGGTAAAAATTGAAGGAAGAGAGTCAAAAGAAGAAGAGCTTGTCATCCCACTACTCTAAGTATCTTGTCATAGTTCAATTGAAGCAATCAAGTCATACATAACTGGTCTGCATATTGGCACTCTTAAATGCCAAGAAAAAGAGGCAGATTACCCCACAACTATCTATCCATGACATTGATGGGCCTCTAGCAAGAGCGTTCATGCAAAAATTAGTTAGAGGGAAAATGCACCAGAATTGGAAGATGGAGCCTGCTCCCATTGTGTTTAAAAAGTAATTACTTTTGTTTGATCATGTTTCAATCTATTTTGATCTTAACAGCAATCTAGCTCATGATATTGCAAGATTTGCCTTGTTGAATGAGCACTTTCTTTAATAAGATCATGCATTTTGTCAATATATCCATTTTTATTTGCAAATAGCACCTTATGCAAACACACCTTACACTTTTAGGGACCTTGAAATTTCCAAACAAAACTGCACTTGACGACGAAGAATAGACGAAGGAAGATATATAAGAGTTCACTAGGTTGATGGAAAATTCTTAAAAAACTTGGAAACCTTTTAGTGAGGAGCTTAATATCATCAATTTAGGAACCAAACAAGAGAAAAAGGAATTAAAAATCGGTACCCTCATTACAACTAAAGAAAGAGGAAAATTGATTTCTCTTTTGAATGAGTATACAAATGTTTTTACTTTATGCTATGCAATTGGGGGGGGGGTTGGAAGTTGTCTAGGCTAGGCTAAAGCAAACTAAGCGAAAATTATATAAAAATAAAATTTATCAATAAAGCAAACCTTGGTCACAAATCAACATCCACCTACAGAAATCAATTGACTGATGGTCAAATCTGTCAATCAGCTCCAATTACCTCCTTTTTGCATCTTTCATCCAAAAAATGCCTTCAAAACATAAAACAAAGAATATCAAGGCATTTAATACACAAAACATATGCAAAACACTAGGTAAATATGGATGAAACTATCAAATAATATGGTCGCATCAAATACCCCCACACTTAGCTCTTGCTCGTCCTCGAGAAAGGATAGGTAAAAAATTTAAATTAAAAATAAAAAACAATGATGAATCTCTTAATCTCCCATCAATATCCAAGAATTTAAGCATTATAAATAAAAAAACAATTCAGAAGGATAAAGAACATAAATCTTCATGAATTTGTTACATGCAAACTTCAAAACTCAATTACTCTTTGGGATTTAAAAGAAATCTTTGCCATGCCAAAGTGATAGGTCCTCTCATTGATATACACTCCAACACTTATGTGTTTAGGGCTTATGTGTTTAAATCTCTCAAATTCAATCAATGAATATGTTCTACCATAAACTTGCTCTTCAATCTCATCACCATTACTAATATATTACAAACAATGCATGAATCAAAAGGTCTTATTCTCTGGTTGTAATGGGGCTAAGGTTAAGGTGAGGTAAAAAAGAGTAGAAGAAAAGGTTCAAACCAAAGAAAGTAGAGCATTCTGAAAAAAAAAATGATGTTTCAACCAAGATATTCCAACAAAACACATCAATTTTGAATCTTTAAGCACCAATGCTTAGCTACTTTCGATTCCAAGCTCATTTCTATTGTTTTCTTGTTCTTCTTTTCTTGTTGTTTTTCTTTTTCTTTTTCTTCTTTTCTTCTTCTTTCTTCTTATTTTTTTTTTTCATTTTTTTTTCTTCTCTCTTTTTTTTTTCACCTTTGGCAATTTTGCCCATTTTTTCATCAAGCATCACTTCTTTCTTTTCACATAATTTCCAACCATAATGCCATGAGATATCATAAGTATATGCTCTACTAATCCTTGGCCAAGGGAAAAGAGGAAAACATATAAAAAGTTTAAGGCTTATACATGGATAAAGCAAAGAAAAGATAAACAAGCTCAAAAGGGGCTCACTAAGGATAATATACTTTAGGTTGGCTTTTTGGCTCAAGCGGTTAAAATTCCTAATGCCTTTATCATCTTCATGCATATATGTAATGCGAATCTAATCTCAACAAGATATGAAGCAAGTTCTAGAGATACATATCATTAAAAGAAAGTACACTCAAAGAATATAATGTTGAAGGCTCAAAAGCTTGCATTGGTTTAACACTATAAAGTCAACATGGCATATTTTCGGAGTCAATCCCTAAACCAATTAAACATTAAAATTTCCATGCACACTCATTCATTCAATTTATATATTCATCTATCTCACTTAATTCTCATACATAATACTCATATTCTTATAAACCAATGGGATTTCAAAAAGATCAATCATAGCTTTTTATTTTTTTTTTTCTTACGGGAGAATAAAGAAAAGCAGAATAAAAAAACTAATATTTTCCCAATACCCCCACACTTAAAACACAACATTGTCCTCAATGTTGAAAATAAAATAAAAGGAATATAGGAGAATGACAAAAAAGAAATAAAATGTGAAAAATAAAAGATAAGGGAAAAAGAAAGCAAATCTGATTTTTTTTTGTGTTGGGTTGCCTCCTAGTAAGTGCTTGTGTTTTGTGTCATTGGCTCAACAGATGGCATGACATGCTCATTCTTTATAGAAGCAGTGATTTCTACCATCCATTTTTCATAGAAAGGTCTCAATCGATGCCTACTGACCTTGAGTACTTTATTAGTATCTAAACTTGTAACTTCAACATGGGGAACGATTTGCAAAGCTTGCAAAGCCAATGCTGTTTCGTGCAAGTTTTGGGGAACACATTTATGCCTCTCCATCTCCTCCAATTAGGTAAAATCATAGCCATAACTCAAAGGTACGCTTAATCCATCCACACAATTGAAATCACAAACTTGCTGCACACACTTATCAATTTGGTCATAACATGTGATAGAATAAACATTGCTATAAGGATATTTCATTGCATCATGAAACTTAAATTCAATCTTTTCATCTCCTACCTCCATAGACAAAGTATCCTTACCACAATCAATCTTTGTATTGGCAGTTTTCAAGAATGGTCTCCCAAACAATATCGGATTGTTGGAATCACAAGAATTATGCTCCATATCAAGAACATAAAAGTCATATGGAATTAGCAAGCTATCAATCTTGACTAGGACATCTTCTATCACACCAAGTGGGTAAACAAAACTACGATCCGCAAGTTGTATTACAATACTTGTTTTATTCAAAGGCTCCAAACTAAGAGAATCATAAACATGTTTAGGCATAACACTAATGGATGCACCTAAATCGCATAAAGCCCTTTCAAAACTACCATTGCCAATAACACGTGGTATAGCACCTGGGTCTTTCTGTTTCAAAGGCATATTCTTTTGAACAACAGCAGATATGACTTCTCCCATACTTACCATTTCATGACCTTTTAGTTTGAAAGCTCTTTTGGTAGTGCACAACTCCTTCAAAAATTTAGCATACTTGGGAATTTGCTTGATAGCATCAAACAAAGGAATGTTCAGATCCACTTTCTTGAAAACCTCTAAGATCTCTTTTTCTTTGTCTTCTTTCTTTGACCTAGAAGAACTCACAGGAAAGGGTGGAATTGTTTTAAAACTAGAATTAATTGAGTGAGAAGTTACCTTTGGAGTGTTGGTCTTTGTTTCAGTTTGTGGAGGAGGATGATGTTCTTTCTTTGTACTCAATTTAGTTTCTCTCTTCTTCCTCCTCCATCTCAATTTGTTTCAACTTTTTCTTCAAGTTCTTTCCCACTTCGCAGCATGATAGCACTAACATTCTCTTTTGGATTCAATGCTTGGGAGGGCAACTTTCCATTTATTTGTTCTTCCAATTTCCCTACACTTGAAGCTACTTGCCCCATTTGCTTCTCCAAGTTGTGAATACTTGACCTTGTTTCCTATTGAAAAGACATGACATTTTGTTGCATGGTCATAGTGTTAGAAGCCAAAGTTTTCATCATCTCACGAAGATCATCACTAGATGATGACCCCATAACATTGAAGTTGGTGAACGGAGGGGGATGTCTCGCTTGATAATTTTGTTGGGGCTATGGTTGAAATCCATGGGAATGGAACTGTCTCCCTTGATTGCCTTGTTGAGGTGGGTTCCCGTAGCAGAAGTTGGGATGATCTCTCCATCCAGGATTGTACGTGTTAGAAAAGGGATCATACTTACATTGGGCTTGTCTATTGAATGTTCCATCAACCGCATTCGCTTGCTCAATGTAATCTTCTTGCATTGTTAGGCACATATCCGAAGCATGTCCTTGTAGTGAGCATAAGCTACAAACTTTTACCTGCTGTACATTTCCACAAGCTAAAGAATGCACAAGAGAACTAAAATCATTAACTTTATTCTCAAGGTTAGAAATACTTACCTCATTCACTCGTTTGTTTGAGAAGTCTCCACGGGTGCCAAATTGTTTCAAGTTTGCTGCCATGTTTAAGATTAATTGGCATGCAGCCTCAGGTGTCTTATCTACCAATGCCCCTCCACTTGCAGCATCAATGATACTACAGTCAGTATTCATCAATCCTTCATAGAAGTATTGAATGAGCAGCTGATCAGGTATTTGATGATGACGGCATTGAATGCACAATAGCTCAAATCTTTCCCAATACTCAGCGAGTGTTTCTCCATGAGATTGTCGAATCCCACATATTTCTTTTCTTATGTTAGCAACTCGAGATGCTGGGAAATACTTTTCAAGGACGATCTTTTTCATGCCATTCCAAGTGTTAATGGAACCTGGGAGAATAGAAGAAAACCAAGCCTTTGCTGCCCCTTTTAAAGAGAAAGGGAAAGCTTTTAACTTAACTTGTTCCTCTTCAACTCCATTTGGTTTCATGCCAACACAAACCATGTGGAACTCCATGAGATAAGTGTGAGGGTCTTCTCTTGCAAGACCATTGAATGTTGGCAGCAAATGTATAAAACCATATTTGAGTTCAAAGTTCACATTACTGTCTATGTTTATGCACAATGGTTGGTTTTCCACATTAGGAGCAGCAAGCTCCTTAAGTGTTCGTTGTCGTGCAAGAGCCATGATGTTGATGCGAGCTTCCTTTCGTAACCTGTGTAAAGTATTTTCTATTTTGAGATCAACCTGCACTTGATGACTTTGGTTAGCAGAATGGGTTGCAGGCATAAATCATAAAGAAAACTCAAAAGAAACCAAGCACACAAGAAATTGAAAACAACGTAATAGGCAATAGTATCCTACGCTAGAAAACTAAAAGTGTCTAGAAACCTTAGAAAACGATGGAATTAGGCCTTAATAGGATGGGGCTAGTGACTAAAAGTCACTAGTTCTTCTCAGAACATCATTTACCTTCAGAAAAAGAAAGAATAATACCTAATTTCATCAAAATATCTGTTTTGAACAGTACCGCCGCAAACACAAGTATTTTTTCTTTTTCTTTTTTTTTCAGAATAAATAAAAATAACAGCAAGTAGAATCAATCGCAGCACAACACAACAACACAAGAATCAACTAAAATCACATCCCCAGCAACGGCGCCAAAATTTGTTGCGATGTCGCGGTCGCACAAATTAATTACCCTAGCTTAAAACAAATCAAACAAGATAATATAAAGCAAGCAAGGGGTCGATCCCACGAGGACGATTTAGTTATGATTTTTTTGTGTTTTATGCTATGCAATTGGGGGGGGTTGGAAGTTGTCTAGGCTAGGCTAAAGCAAACTAAGCGAAAATTATATAAAACTGAAATTTATCAATAAAGCAAACTTTGGTCGCAAATCAACATCCACCTACAAAAATCGGAACTGATCATGGAAACAACACATCAATTTATATTCTGAATATTTATCTCTTCTTAAAATTGGTTTGTTAATGGATCCGCCGTATAACTTACCCTAACCATCAAACAACCACAATGTCCACACTAGTAATTTGATTCAATGGCAGCATTAAAAACTAGATAAATTGATCAATTAAGAAACATAATTGTCCGCAATATATGTTTAGTTCGATTGAATGTTCTCCCTAAGATTAATAACGTAGATCCGCTACAATTACTAACTTAGTTGCTTCACAAGTTCATATATCACAACTCCGGTTTTGATATCAAACTTAGCAATAGATTGTCTACAGCAATAACTTCGAGTCTGCTCTTACCAATTAAATAAACAATCATAGGAAAATAAGCATAGGAGAGCAAATATATTCATCATATAAACTGAAAAATTGAGGTAAAAATAGATCTCACAGTTCTTGAAATCTGAAGGTTTCCGTGTCCTTGCAACCAAGCAAAAGAGTCTAGCCTTGCATGTTTATTGAATAACTAAATAAAAGATGGAAGAAAACATGATTTAGGGTTTGGAGGAGGAAGATTTGTGTTTTCTTTGGTGCTGGCCGAAATTTCCTTGCTCCTCTCTTCCTTTATATATGCTTCGAAACCCTAGTATCTATTTTACAAAATAGTCCTTCCTTAAGTTGGCAGAATTTTGTTGTCCCTTGTAAAATTCATATCTCCTTCATATGACATCTTTTTGAGCTGATATTTGGAGTGTTTATATTTCTTTGAGTCATGAATCCACCAAAATGGGGTTTGTATCAATCAGACTTCTGTAGCTCGAGATATGAAGGTTTGAATGGACAAAGGTCGACATCGGCAGATTGCAAGATTTGACTTTGAAGGATGCGATTCCCATGCTCTTCCTTATTTTATTTATTTTTAATTAGAATTACAAAAATATATGGATGTTATATTTTTAATTCCACTAGAATCACTTCATTTTGATCTCTAGAGCTTCCGCTCTGCACAAAACATTGATTGATGGTCAAATCTGTCAATCAGCTCCAATTACCTCCTTTTTACATCTTTCATCCAAAAAATGCCTTCAAAACATAAAACAAAGAATATCAAGGCATTTAATACACAAAACATATGCAAAACACTAGGTAAATATGGATGAAACTATCAAATAATATGGTCGCATCACCTAAACTTATGTAGAAATGTCTGGTTTAGATACTGATATAGTTATGCATAAAATCCCTTTAATAGAAGGAAGTATACCAGTAAAACAAAAAACCAAGAGAATGCTGCCATCTATGCTCCTAAAGGTAAAAGCAAAGATTCAAAAGCAATGGGATGCAAGGTTTTTAGAGGTCGTTCACTACCCTCAGTGGGTAGCCAATATGGTTTTGGTTCCTAAAAAAGATGGAAAGATCTAGGTGTGCGTGGATTATAGAGACTTGAATAAGGCAAGCCCGAAAGATGATTTTTCACTATCTCATAGATATCTTGGCGGATAATGCTATTAAAAATGCCATATACTCATTCATGGATGAGTTTTCTGGTTGCAACCAAATTAAGATGATAGAGGAGGACAAAGAGAAAACCACCTTTGTCACACCTTGGGGGACTTTCTGTTATAAAGTAATTACATTCAGTTTAAAGAATGCTGGGGCTACATACCAACGAGCGATGGTCGCTTTGTTCCATGATATGATGCATCAGGAAGTTGAGGTCTATATGGATGACATGATGGCTAAATCCAAAATTGAGAAAGACCATGTGCAGATATTGAGGAAACTATTTGAAAGATTGTGGAAGTACTAGTTAAATTGAACCCTGCTAGGTGCTCTTTTGGAGTAAAAACAAGGAAA
Organism: Salix dunnii; assembly: GCA_015731905.1. Taxonomy (NCBI): domain Eukaryota; kingdom Viridiplantae; phylum Streptophyta; class Magnoliopsida; order Malpighiales; family Salicaceae; genus Salix; species Salix dunnii. The sequence goes on along the minus strand of CM027662.1, from coordinate 9,770,109 downwards.
TTAGTGGGTTTTATGGTGAGTAGTCGAGGAATAGAAGTTGACCTAGATAAAGCAAAAGCCATACAATAAATGCCAACACCTAAGACTAAAAATGAAGTAAGGAGTTTCTTGGATGCTTAAATTACATAGCCCATTTCATATCCCAACTAATAGTAACATGTGAACCTACTTTTTGTTTACTCAAAGAGAAAAATCCTGGAGTATGGGATGATGATTGCCAAGAGGCCTTTAACAAGAAAAAGAAGTACTTATAAAATTCTCCTTTGCTAGTACCCCCTATACCAGGGAGACTACTAATCTTGTACTTAACGGTCACAAATACAACTATGGGTTGTGTTGGAACAACATGATGAATTTGGAATAAAGGAGCAAGCTATATACTACTTGAGTAACAAAAGTTTATTAACTATGAATCTAGATATACCATGATCGAGAAGTTATGTTGTGCTTTCGTTTGGAGTGCAAAACGACGCAGGCAGTTTATGTTTTACTATACAACGTAGCTAATTTCCAAGCTAGATCCGCTTAAATAAATATATGAGAAGCCCTATCTATCAAGTAGAATAGCAAGGTGGCAAGTGTTGTTAGCAAAATATGATATTGCTTTTATGATAAGAAAAGCCATAAGGTAGTATAATCGTTGACCATCTTGTAGATCATGCTATGAAAGATTACGAGCCTCTAGATTTTGATCTCCCTAATGAAGATGTGTTGGTGGTCAAGGATGATGTTGAGATAAGTGAGTGGTGGATGCTTTATTTCGATGAAGCAATAATGTATCGAGAAATGGGGTTGGAGTAGTCATAATTTCCCAGAAGGGAAGCAATATCCTTTTTCAATAAGGTTACAATTTAAGTGCACTAATAACACAACCAAATATGAAGCTTGTATCATTGGCTTGGAGGCTACTTTAGAGCTTAGAGTTAAGAAACTTGAAGTCTTTGGGGATTCAATGTTTATTATTTGCCAAGTGAAAGGAGAATGACAAACTAAATATGAAAAGTTGAAACTTTACCAGAACTACTTTGTAAAGTTAGCTAGTGAGCTTGAAGAAGTCAAATTCACTCATATGTGTAGGGATAAAAATCAGTTTGTCGTTGCATTAGCAACTTTGGCTTCAATAGTACAAATTATTGCCAAAGAAAATATCCACCCAATTGACATCAAGGTTCAAAATCATCAAGCCCATTGTTGCATGCTCAAAGAGTCACCAGATGGAAAACCATTTTATAACGATATCAAAAGATTCATCCAACACCAAGAATACCCCGAAAAAGCTTTTAAAATAGATAAAGAGACCTTAAGAAGGATGGCCGCAAATTTCTACTTGGATGGCAAAATCCTATACAGGAGGTCATTTGATGGGACCTTACTTAGATGTCTAGATGAGAAAGAAATTGGGCAGGATTTGAAAGAAGTTCACAAAGGAAATTGTGCCACCCATGCCAATGGTTATATGATGGCAAAGCAAATGCAAAGATTTGGATATTTTTGGTAGACCATGGAAAGGGATTGCGTGACATATGTTAGGAAATGTCATAAGTGCTAGATTTATGGTGATAAGATAAATGGACCTCTAAAACTGTTATTCACAATAACCTCACCATGGTCATTTGACATGTGGGGACAAGATGTCATAGGGCCAATTAACCCGAAGGCAAGTAATGGACATAGGTTCATTTTGGTGGCAATTGATTACTTCATTAAATAGGAGGAAGCTAATTCTTACGCCCATGTGATGTTAAAGGTTGTTAAGAAGTTCATTGAAAGGGACTTGATCTATCGCTATGGTCTGCCCGCAAGGCTGGTAACTGATAATGATCAGAATTTTAATGTGAAGTTGATTGTCAAACTTTGCACTAAGTGGAAGATTAAACACCTCAACTCCTCTCCTTATAGACCAAAGATGAATGGGGTCGTTGAAGCATCTAATAAGAATCTTAAGAAAATCATCCAAAAGATGGTTATAACTTACAAAGATTGGCATGAAATACTCCCATGTGCTTTGCACACATATCGCACTACTATCAAAACTTCCACATGGGCAACCCCATATGCTTTATTATATGGAATAGAAGCAATCACGCCTTTAGAAATGGAGATTACATCACTAAGGGTCTTAAAGGATGCAAAATTAGAGGAATCAAAATAGCAAGGTGAGGTTTGAACAATTAAACTTAGTCAATCAAAAGAAACTAACAATTATTTGCCACGACTAGTTATACCAAGACAGGATAGCAAAAGCTTACAACAAGAAGGTCAGGCCAATGGTATTTAAAAAGGGAGATCTGGTATTGAAGAAGATATCATTAGGAGAAGACCAAAGTAAATGGGCTCCCAATTATGAGGGACCATATGTGGTGAAGAAGGCTTTTTCAAGAGGAGCTTAATTCTAACTAGCATGGATGGAGAAAATCTGCCTAGGCTTGTAAACTCTGAAGTTGTGAAGAAATATTATGCCTCATGTATAACTCATGACATCTAATGAATTGAAATTTTTCTATGAATTCTCGATGTATCCTCTCTTTTCTATTCTTGCATGATCTTACACTTTCATTAGGATTTTTGGCAAATCAAATTCTAGTATAAAAGGAAAGTCAAATTGATGTTTGTTTAACAAGTGAGTTCTCAGAATTCATATGATTTCATTGAAAGGTGATCTCATACCTAGAAACCATAATGAAACTAAGCTCTTAGCTAAACAACTAATCCAAAAAAATCATTTCTCATGCAAAAACAAAGCTTATCGATCCTAGATCCATTTTTTTTTGAAATGAGGAGCGACCATTTTTGATATGCCTTCACAGAATCTCAAATATCCCTTGTAGTCCCTATTTAAGCCCAATAATTGTTTATTGATAATTAATCCTGACAAGGATCACACCCTACATTGGGGGGCAAGTGCAAAAAAAAAGAAGAGAATTTTCAATCACAAAATAGTCCTCAATGACAAAAGATGCCCAAACAAAGTTATGGGGCAAAAACAGAAAAAGGATTTTAGCATACAATAACAAGTTAACATGATGACACTGCTAAAAATGATAGAAAGCCCAAGCAAAATACTAGGGCCATGTCAAGAGATACCCGAACAAAACTAGGGGGCATACACATAAAAAGAGTTTTAGTACATTATGACAAATCAAGTCAACATGATGATAGTTCTAAGAACCTATAATAAAAAGCCCAAACAAAATACTAGGGGCATGTAAAGACAAAAGCCCAAATAAAATGTTGGGGGGCATGTTAAGTCATTATACAAATTAATTATGAGGACCAAAAGGAGTTCAAAGAGTAAGCACTAAGTGATCATTAGTCTAGAAAACCCTTAAATACCTTTTGAGCCGGTAAATATCTTTTTTTTTATAGCCAGAAACCTAAGCCTATGTTACAAGCCTGATAAAGCCCTTTCTGATCAAATACGAGTAATTTGGATCAATAGATAATGCTTTTCCATTCAAAAAGCTTTACAAATATTTCACACAACTTGATCGAAACCTTTTTGTCTTGCAAGACATGTGAAAAAACATCATTTCACACTTCTGTTAAAAGCAACATAAAACCTAACAAAGAGATCACTTGAATTCTTTTGAGAAAAAGTATGTTTAAACAAACATCAAAATGGTTTTGTGCTTGGAATGACTTAGAAATTCTAAAAATCTTACATGTTTGTAAATAACCAACCCTTTTCTGTGAATACTTGAAGCCTAAAACACTTGTGTGGCATGACCCGACTAGGAGCAATCTAAAAATACAATTGAAGCTAGCTTCATCATTCCTTTTCAAAGAATGTTGACCCAAACTCAGGGGGACATGTTTATATGGAAGATCTATCATCTCCAATGGTCAAAATCATAAGTTGCAGCTTGAGTAAGTAGAAGTGAGAAGTCGTTAAAGTCAAAGATCCAAACCTAAAAAAACAAGGTCAACAAGAAGAAAGGAGACCTATATTTCTTAGGTAAGTATACATGCATCATCATGCATTGCATCTATATTAAGGATCTAGGAAATATTTTGGAGGGATCATAATTTACAAACCTTCATTCATTACTTTGTGCGCGTCTTAGTCGTATATTTCCTCTAAATTAGGTGTGTTTTCCAACCCTTAACCACAAATAAAAAAAGTGTGTTTTTCAAACCAATTTTTCTTTGAGTATGGTTTTTTCAATTTTAAACCATCAATTAAGATAATGCATTTTCCATCCCTATCCTCGTTGTTTGAGTGCATTTTCCAACCCTTAACCATGAACAAAAATAGTGAGTTTTCCTACACTATTTTTCTTTCTCTTTTAAGTATGTTTTTCAATCCTCGACCATTAATTAGGACAATGCGCTTCTTTAAATTGGTTGTGTTTTCCAACCCTTAACCAAAAATTAAGATAGTGTGTTTTTTAGCCCTATTTTTCTTCCTCTTTTGAGTGAGTTTTCCAACCCTCAACCATCAATTAAGATAGTGCATTTTCCGTCCCTATCCTCTTTGTTTAAGTGTGTTTTTCAGCCTTCAACCACCAACTCTAATATTGCATTTTCCAACCCTCACCATAAATCATAGGTAGCATACTTTCTAGCCCTATCTTATTATTCCCTTCTGAGTGTATTTCGCAACCCTCATTTTCACTTTCGAATGGATCGACCTTTCCTTGGACTGGTAAATCCATTCTTTTTTTTGTACAACACTTACTATTTAAAGTCTTTTACAAGACTTTAGTTGTAAGTATTGTAAAGAGGGGGGCAACTATCATATCCCATTTTTTGGGTTATTCCCCAAATCTATCTCAAAAATAACAAAAATAAAATAAAAGGCGCTGATATTGGTAGAAAAATCAATGTGTAAATCTTGGAAGTTTTTGAAAGCCTAGTCGTACCTCTTTTATGCCCAAAAATGTTAAAAAAAATACAAATTTGATGTAAGAATTAATCCAAAAATCATAATTGTACTTTTTATAGGCCAATTTGATTTAATCATGGGCCAATTTAAAGTATTATTATGGTTAGAAATTAATTTAAATTCCAATTGAAGGATTTAATTAAGTGCAAGGACTTAATTATACTTTAAATTGGTCAAATTAATTTTATTAAGGGCTTAAGTGATGAAAAATCAAATTCTTGAGTTTAATTCGGGCTCAATTAAGAAGAACAAAATTTTCAGAGACCTAATTAAATTTTTTTCAAGCCAATTGTGCAAAGTTTGGGGTCATATTGAAGATAATTGAGAGTTTAATAGTCAATTGAGGGTCAAATTACATAAATCGAAAATCAAAGACCAAAATAAAAATGCGCAAAGTTAAGGTTGATGTTGAAATTTTGACGGGGACACAATTACACAAAATTAAAAGTTCAAAGCCAATTGAGGGTGCAATTAGAACACTTAAAAATTGAAGGATCAAATTGTACTTCTACCTTCTCCCAAAACTAGAGTGTCGCCGCATGCCTTTACTTGCACCGCCTACCAACAACCCACTTGTGCCACCACCAACAGCCACCATGCTATTGTTGGCAAGCCATCACGCCACCGACAACCATAGTGGTTGAGCCACCGATGCAGGCAAATTTCTCCTATAAATAACGTCACAATCACAGCATACAAGGGAGGAAAAAACAAGTAGAGCTTCTATGTAACAGAGGAGATAAAACAAAAAAAAAATCAAGCAGAGGGAGAGGAAAATTCATAAAAAAACAAGCAAAACAAGAATACATCACATGAAAATCACCCTCATCCCTCATCCCCCTCGGCAACTAGCTCTCTCTCTCTCTAAAACCAGTCACATGGCAGCTCTCTATCTCCATCAATAGTGGCAAGCTGACCACCCAACACCACCCTCATCACCATTGGAAGCTTCCCCCTCAACACCAGCAAACCAACCATGGTCTCCAGCAAAGCACTAGAGATGGTAGTAGTGGTAGCACCATATAACTGATAGTTTCCAATGCCTCCTCCAGCCACCACAAACCATCATTTTTTATGCCACCACCATAGGAAAAACCACCTCGACCTCCTCTACCCAACGGTACTAACAAGTACGTTGTTCATCACCCTCGAAAAATCACTATTCATTGCTTTCCTCACACTGATCACTGCATGTGAATAGTGATGTGGTCGAGCCGACCTTTGTGTTTGGCCCTACCACTGAGTTAGGTAGGTTGGGCTCTATACCCAGCCCAATCATCTAAGAGAGGTGTGCTAGAAGCCCACCCGGACTAGAGGCCCAGTCCAAAGAGAGGTGGGCTTCTAGCCCAGCCTCAAGTGATGGGCCTCTCAGCCTATCAAGGTTGGGTAGCTAGCCCAAAAAAAATACATAAAGCATAAAAAAATTATTATTATTATTATTATTATTATTATGATTATGATTAAAAATGAAAAAAATATTTTATTTTTATGCATAAAGCCAAATTCCAAGGTTTTTCCCATCATATTTTTGATAAAAAAAATATGTTACATCTTTCTCATATTTTAAAATGAAAATTGGATATCGTAACCGGTTTACAATTATCCATTGGAATTTGGCCAAAATATTAAAAATAATTATAACTATTTTTTTTATCTATTAGGATGTAAAATTATATTGTAAACTACATCGATAGATAAAAAAAAAGGGTTTTTAACTACGTTGTAAAATTATATTGTAAAGTACATTCATAAATAACAAAAAAGGTTTTTTTAACTGCAATGTAAAATTACATTATAAAGTACTCTCACGAACAAAAAATGGTTTTTAAAAATACAATTTAAAAATTTTAACTTAGAAAAACAATCAAGCAACTTATCTTAAGTAGGGTGCACTAAGGGTGATGCGTCTTCCCTTTACACAACAAGTCTCCTTACATAAACTCTCACAAACCAATAGGTTTTCTAGTGACTGTAATACTATGTGGTGACTCCTGATAATTATAATTGTATATGTTACGACTATAAAACACACTCATTTTCATCGCTCATTATTGTCTCCCCAATTCCAGGATAGTGGGGCGCGAAGCGTGAAAAAATCATTATCGCTATAATATGCTTGGAAAAACCTTGGGTTTTGATCGTATGCTTGAACAACAACACATTTTTTGTTTGTTTTTTATAAAAAGCTATTTGTTTTATATATATATTTTAAAAAATAATTAGACTAGGTCTAACCCAAATAAATGGGTTGACCAAGTTGGGTTGGCCCCAAAAGGCCCACCTTTGTTCCACTTGGGCTGGACCTAGCCCAACCAATTAGGTTTGGATGAGAACAGGTCCGTCCCAGAAGCTAAAGAAGAAGAAAAAAAAATATAGTTGCAGTGTTCACGTATTGCATGAACAGTGCAACGTGAATTAATTCACTTCTGAATTTTTCACGTGACTTATGCAACCATATTATTTGATAGTTTCACCAATATCCACCTAGTGTTTTGCATATGTATTTGTGTATAAAATGCCTTGATATTCTCTGTTTTATGTTTTGAAGATATTTTTGGATGAAAGATGCAAAAAGGAGGCAATTGAAGTTCATTGACAGAGTTGACCTTCAATCGATGTTTTGTGCACATCGGAAGCTCTAGAGATTCAAATGATCTAGTGGGATTCAAAGTATAGCATCCTTAACTTTTTATATATATAAGGAAAAAGAAACAAATAAGGAAGAGCATGGAAATCGCAGTCTTCAAAGTCAAATCTTAGAATCTGCCAATGTCGACCTTTGTCTATTCCAACTTCAATATCTAGAGCTACAGAAATCCGGTTGATGCAAACCCAATTTTATTGGATTCAAGACTCAAATAACTATAAATGATCCATATTTGAACTAAAAAAAGATGTGTTATGAATGATATATGATATTTACAAGGGACAACTAAATTCTGCCAACTTAAGGAAGGATAATTTTGTAAAATAGAAACTAAGGTTTTTAAGCATACATAAAGGAGGAGAGGCAGTAAGGGGCTTTGGCTAGCAGCAAAAAGAAAACACAAATCTTCCTCCTCCAAACCCTAAATCATGTTTTCTTCCATTTTTTTATCTAGTTATTCAACAAACATGAAGGCTAAACTTTTTTGCTTGGTTGCAAGGACACATAAACCTTCAGATTTCAAAAACTATGAGATCTAATTTTACCTTAATTTTCTAGTTTATATGATGAATGTGTTTGTTCTCCTTTGCTTATTTTTCCTATGATTGTTTCTTTAATTGCTAAGAGTGGACTCGAAGTTATTATTCTAGACAATCTATTGCTATGTTTGATATCAAAATTGGAATTGTGGTATATGAACTTGTGAACCAACTAAGTTAATAATTGTGGCGGATCCACATTATTAATTTTAGAGAGAAAATTCAATTACATCAAACATAGATTGTAGACAATTATGTTTATTGATTAATCAATTTATTTAGTTTTGAAGGCTGCTATTGAATCAAATTACTAGTGTGGAAAATGTGGTTGTTTGATGGTTGAGGTAAGTTATATGGCGGATTAGTTAACGAACCAATGTTAAGAAGAGAAAAATATTCAGAATATAAATAGTTGTTTTGTTTCCATGATCAATTTTGAGTTTTATAGGTGGATGTTGACTTGTGACCCAGGTTTGTTTTAGTGATAAATTTCGGTTTTATATAATTTTTGCTTAGTTCATTTAGTTTGCTTTAGCATAGCCCAGACAACTTTCAACCCCCCAATTTCATAGCATATAGCTCAAAAATATGAACTAAATCTTCCTCATGGGATCGACCCTTTGCTTGCACTATATTATCTTATGTGATTTGTTTTAAGTTAGGGTAATTAATTTGTGCGACTATGACATTGCAACATATTTTAGCGTCATTTCCAGGGACGTGATTTTAGTTTATTCTTATGTTTTGTTATGCTATGATTCATTCTGCTTGTTGTGGTTTTCAATTATTCTAGAAAAAAGAGAGAAAAGAGAGAACATATATCTACTTATGGCGGTACTGTTCAAAACAGACTTTTTAGTAGAATGAGGTATCAACCTTTTGTTTTTGAAAGGAAATGACATTCTAAGAAGAACTAGTGACCACCTTATTGAGGACAAATTCCATCATTTTGTGAAGAAGTTTGTGTGCAGAAATTAATGATTTCAGCTTGTGAATTATGATGGAAGATTTTGTGTGTTGAACTGAAAATCTATGCTGGAAGTGATGTGTATTTTGCTGAGAATTTGCTTGTGTGTTTTGACTGAAATTCTGTTCGAGAATTGTGTGCCGAATTGTATATTTTGCGGCGAATTGCAACTCGCTACCGAAACTGCGTCGGCAATAGCGACGTAACGTTCATCGTCGAAATTTGTGAATGCGTTTTGAATTCGCTGCTGAACCAGTTTTCACAGATCAGCTTCGCGAACCAGTTTTCGTGGACCAGTTTTCACGGACTAGTTTCACGAACTAGTTTTCGCGAACCAGTTTTCGCGGAGTAGTTTTCGCGGAGCAGTTTCGCGGACCAGTTTTCATGGAGTAGTTTTCGCGGAGCAGTTTCGTGAACCAGTTTTCGCGGACCAGTTTTCGCGGACCAGTTTTCGCGGAGTAGTTTTCACGGAGCAGACCCGCGAACCAATTTTCGTTGCCGAGTCCGAAAATAAACCTTCTATACATAAATGAATAAAATGCTAGTGAAAATTTCAGGGTATAGGGGGTGTAAAATGTGAAACACTTGTATATGAACATATGAACTCTTGAAATGAGTGTAGTGACGGATGTAGCCGTAAATGCAATTGTACTGATTTATGACCCTTGATGTCGCAGGTGGTGCGGTCAGGATTGGATCATCGTCAAGACAAGCACAGCCCACAAGTGGAACAAGTAGGTGACCCTTACATTCCTTTCGTTTGTTGCATAAGGAATAATTGTGATGCGAATATAGTCTTATTGCATTGGCGTTTATAATAAATGGACAAATACTGAATGTCGATAAAAAGTTGATTAGCTTCGACTAATGGCATCCGAAGGGATGGCCGGGATAAATGGTTGATTAGCTTCGGCTAATGGCATCCGAAGGGATGAACGGGATAAATGGTTAATTAGCTTTGGCTAATGGCATCCGAAAGGGTGGCCGGGATAAATGGTTGACTTGCTTTGGCTAATGGCATCCAAAGGGATGGCCGAGACTAAGATTATGGTTGTTAGAAAAAGAGTAGTATAGTTACAAACGTTATATGCTTCAAGTGTTAGGCTGTGCAATCATTAATAATTTTATTAGCTCTAGGTAATTACTTTCTCTTAAATGTTTAATACTGCTGTAGGAACGCCACATCCACAAGAGGTCTAGGGAGCCCGTTACATGGGGAACCTACTTTTGCAAAGAATCGTGTAGTTAAACTCTAGATCACAATGTATTATGTATGAAGTAATGTAATGGATGCTTAACTTTTATTAGATCCTTTTGTGTAAATTTTATAATGGTAAATTGAAGGATAGGAATATAAACCATGCCTATGTTATATATTTTAATATGATATTTTAAATCATGCAACCATAAGACTAGGCGTTATGTATGTGTCGCTTGTAAATGAAATGTTGCTTGTGTAAATGGTATTAAATGATAAGGGGTGATCAGGTCCATCGATCATTGTAACTGTGCGCTTAGAGTATATATATCTACATATACATATATATATATATATATATATATAGTATATATATCTACATATACATATACATATATATATATATATAAATCCCGGGCTGTTACAGTTGGTATCAGAGCCCCTGGTCTTGATCTAGTGGATCAACGTTAATGGTATTACTGTGATAAATTTTAGGATGGTACGCACTCGCCAAGGGACACAAACTGAACCGTCTTCTTTTGAAAGGAGGGGCGAGAATCAAGGTACCCAGGGTTGGCAAGATAAGGACCCCTTGGATGATACGGCATCACATGCTCCGATGATACTACCGGAACTATTACAAAGGGAAACTGGGGCAGCAGGGGAAGGCAGGAGGCCGAACCAGACGGAGGGAGTACCTCTAGTTGCAGCAGGGCAACAAGAAAGATCTGAAGCGCAACCATCAGCTATCCGATGATCCTGGACTCCTTGTACAAATAGTTAAAGTAGTAATGGAGGGTATGGCAGGTTCGGTGACACAAACAACTCCCAACACACAAATACCACCGGTGGCCCCTACGACTAGCGTAACCATGGATAACATAGTGCCGTTGGTGCGACTGGTCAAGAGTATGAGAGAAATGGGTTGTGAACCGTATATGGGGGAACAGGATGTAGAAATCGCTGGGAGATGGATTAGGAAAGTAGAAAAGACCATGATTCAAATACGCATACCGGAGGGTTTAAGGGTTGATTGTGCAACTCAGTTACTATCAGATAGAGCCATGACATGGTGGGAAATAGTTCAGTTGAGGCGTGCAATAGAGATACTAACTTGGAGTGATTTCAAGATGGAATTTGAGAAACAGTTTTACTCCTGATACCATCGCAAGGTGAAGGAACAAGAGTTCTTGGCATTAGACAGGGTGATATGTCGGTATTGGAGTATGAAAGGAGGTTCCATGATCTTTCATTGTTCGCCCCACACTATGTGCCAACAGAGGAACATATGATTGAGAAGTTGAGAGATGGCTTGTGATAAGATTTGAGGCAAGGATTAATCGCCTTACGGTTTAAATCTGCAAGAGAATTGATTGAGGCAGCTCAGGCTTTAGAGGATTGCATTGGAGAGAGTCAAGGGGGACAACAGGTTATAGGCAAAAAGAGAGATGGAGATTATTTCAGTAGCAGACCACCACTCCCGAAGAAAGGAAAAAGTGGAGTGTTTGAACAGTACAAGAAGAAGGGGAATCTGATGTTTCCGGCCCATCAGCAATCAAGTGGGAGAGTGGTGTTTGGACAGACGCACTCAAGGGAAAACTCTTCAATAGGGACCGGTGACCGCAAGGGTGTTGATTACCCTTTTTGTACAAAGTGTGGACAAAAACACCCTGGGGACTGCTTCGTTTCCCCCGGACAATGTTTTGTGTGCAGAGGGGAGGGGCATAGGTGGAGGAATTGCCCGTTTTTTACCCAAGGGTGTTATTATTGTGGTGTAAGAGGGCATTTCAAGAGGGATTGCCCTAAAAGGAACCCCTGACAGGTACAAAGCTATGGACAGCCCAGTTAGAACCCTCAACAATCAGTCACCGTTAATAGGCCAGTGAGATCTTCTCAATCCGGAGCAAACTCCAATAGAGGGAGACCGAGAGCACAAAATGATCGGACCCCGGGAAGGGTCTTTCATTTGACACAAGAAGAAGTCAGGGCTGCTTCAGATGTGGTGGCAGGTACACTATTATTAAATGATGTTAATGTGTTGTTTGATCCGGATGCCACTCATTCATTCATTGATAAGAAAATTGTCACTAAACTAAAAATGGGGGTAGAAATTATAGAGAAGGGATTCTTAATTGGAACTCCAATGGGAAACATGGTTGAAACAGATATCGTGTATGCAAATGTGAGGATTAGTCTATTAGGATGTGAGACAGAAGTGGATTTGATTCCCTTAGAACTGCATGATTTTGACTTTATCTTAGGCATGAATTGGTTGAACAAATACAAGGCCATAATGGATTGCTATGCAAAAACTGTTACTTTCCAAACCCCTAAGGGTGAGAAAATGACGTTTGAGGGAGAGAGGATGCTCAAACCAGTTGCCTTAATATCGGTGGTAACAACCCAAAAAATTTTAAGAAAGGGATGTATGGGATACCTCTCATACATTTTAAACTCTGAAGGTAGGGGCCCACGACTGAAAGATATCCCTGTGGTGAGGGAATTCCCAGACGTGTTTCTAGAAGAACTACCTGGACTACCCCCAAAACGGGAGGTAGAGGTGTCCATAGATATTTTCCCTGGAGTCCCACCCATAGCCCAACAACCTTACCGGATGGCTTCAACAGAACTGAAAGAGTTAAAGACTCAACTACAAGAATTGCTAGACAAAGGGTTTACACAGCCCAGTAATTCTCCTTGGGGAGCACCAGTCCTATTTGTAAGAAAGAAAGATGGGACCCATAGACTTTGTATTGACTATCGATAATTGAACAAAATAATGGTGAAGAATAAGTATCCATTACCTCGGATAGATGATTTGTTCGATCAATTAAAGGGAGCGAGGGCATTTTCAAAGATAGATCTGAGATCGGGGTATTAACAAATGAAGATAAAAGGGGAGGACATAGCAAAGACTACATTTAGAGCTCGTTACAAACACTATGGATTTTTGGTACTACCGTTCGGGTTAACGAATGCCCTGGCCGTCTTCATGGACTTGATGAATCAAATCTTTCAACCATATTTAGATAAGTTTGTGGTGGCATTCATTGATGATATACTGGTGTATTCGAATTCTATTGAGGAACACGAAGAGCACTTGAGGCAAACCTTACAAACCCTGAGAGATCAACAGTTATATGTGAAATTGAGTAAATGTGAGTTTTGGCTGGAGAGAGTGATGTTTTTAGGACATGTTATTTCAGCAGAAGGTGTTTATGTGGACCCTCAAAAAGTTGAAGCAATCTTGAAATGGGAAAGACCAACTTCGGTCACCGAAATACATAGCTTCTTGGGACTTGCAGGATACTATCGGAGGTTTATTGAGGGTTTTTCTCTAGTTGCAACTCCTTTGACCCAACTAACTAGAAAGAATAAGAAATGGGTGTGGTCCGAAGATTGTGAAAGAAGCTTCCAAGAGTTGAAGAAGAAGCTCACCACTGCTCCAGTGTTAACTCTTCCCTCAGGGACCGAAGGCGTTGTAGTTTATAGTGATGCTTCGGGGAAGGGATTGGGGTGTGTCCTGATGCAACATGGGAAGGTGATCGCCTATGCATCAAGACAGTTAAAGACTCATGAGGTGAACTACCCGGTACACGATCTGGAGTTGGCTGCAGTATTATTTGCCTTGAAAATATGGAGACACTATTTGTATGGGTCTCGAACCCAAATTTTTACTGATCATAAGAGTCTAAACTATCTGATGTCACAAAAGGAGTTGAACATGCGACAAAGAAGGTGGATAGAACTCATTAAGGATTATGATTGCACCATAGAATATCACCCTAGAAAAGCAAACGTGGTGGCAGATGCCCTTAGCCGTAAAAATAAAGCCAACCTAGGAAGGTTAACAGTGGGAAAAAGACGGCAATTGGTGGAATTGAAAGAGATGGGTGCAAATCTAGATGTCAATGCTGGAGGTGGGTTAGTAGCCCAACTGTTGGTGTGGCCGACGTATCTGGAACAGATTCTATAAGCCCAATTCCATGACAAGGTTGGGTCTAAAATAAGGAGGAATGTGGAGGCCGGGGTAGAAATGAAATTCCGAGTAGCGCATGATGGATCCTTGATGATGGGACAATGGTTATACGTACCTGATGATGGAACAGTTAAACAGATGATTCTACAAGAAGCACATGAGTCCAAATTCTCTATACATCCTGGCAGCACTAAAATGTATCGAGATCTGAAACTTCTGTATTGGTGGCCTAATATGAAAAAGGAGGTAGCTGAGTACGTGTCAAAGTGCAGGATATGTCAACAAGTCAAGGTTGAACACCAAAGGCTTGCTGGACCATTACAACCATTACAAATTCCAGAGTGGAAATAGGAGATGATCACCATGGACTTTGTGTCAGGATTTCCCAAAGGGAAGAAGGGAAATGACGCGATATGGGTCATCGTTGATCGGTTGATGAAATCCACACTCTTTTTACCTATAAAGATGACAGACTCAGTGGACAAGCTAGCCAAAATCTACATAAATGAGGTGGTACGGCTCCATGGGATTCTGGTGTCCATCGTATTGGATCAAGATCCCAGATTCACCTCTCGACTGTGGCCGAGCATACAACATGCCATGGGGACCAGATTGGATATGAGCACTGCATTTCACCCTCAAACGGATGGCCAATCCGAAAGGGTCATCCAAATCATGGAAGACCTATTACGGGCCTGTGTACTAGAATTTGGAGGAAACTGGGAAGAACACATGGCATTAGTGGAATTCACGTATAACAATAGTCACCAAGCCACGATAGGGATTGCCCCATATGAAGCCTTGTCTGGTAGAAGGTGTAGAACGCCTTTGTGTTGGGAGGAAATTGGAGATCAGAAATTGTATGGCGCGGAATTGATCCAAGTCACCACGGAGAAAGTGAGAACTATCAGGGATCACATCAAAGCCGCACAGGATAGACAGAAGAAGTATGCCGATGTGAGGAGAAGACCCCTTGAGTTCAGTACAGGGGATCAAGTGTTCCTGAAGGTAGCCCCATGGAGAAACATGTTACGGTTTGGATTGAGAGGGAAATTAACTCCTCGCTACATCGGACCCTTCAAAATCCTACAACAAGTAGGTCCAGTAGCCTACAAAGTGGACTTGCCACCGCAGTTAACTAGGGTCCATGATGTGTTCCATGTCTCTCTATTAAGGAAGGCTGACGTAGATCCTACCAGAGTTCTACCCCAGATTCCAGTAGAAATCAAGGAGGACTTAACACTGCAAATGAGGCCCGTAAGAATACTGGATCAAAGTGAGTTACGGAACAAAAAGATCCCCATTGTTAGAATATTATGGCGAAATGCTCAAATAGAAGAGGAAACGTGGGAGAGGGAGGCTGAGATAAGGAAAAAATACCCTGATTTATTCGATTTACCAGGTATGGATTGTGAAACCCTTAGATTTTGAGGACAAAATTCTGAAAAAAAGAGGAAAGAATGTAAACACCTAAGAGAAAATCGTAGCTAATTTTCACTGCCGACTTCATGACACAACAGAAAATCATAAAAGAAGACAATCAACGACAATATTATATAATTAAATTGCAATGAGATGAAATCACAAAGATTTAGAAATTTTTATTCCACGATTAAAAGAAAATTCGACCAGAGGTTTTTCTATGATGTGTAATATAAAAACCTTAACCTAATCCATGACGGTTAGGGAATGACACTAAACCATAAAATTTCCATAAGTGACAACATTGAGATAAGCCCAAAATATATATTAAGTCTACAAGCCCTAAGTAAGCATAAAGTGACGAAAGTTGATTCGGACAAATAAATCAAGAGTTATGGTTAAAACGAGATTTTTCTAAAACGGCAAACATGACAATTTCACGGCCGAAACGAAGGAATTTGGCCAAAAACCAGTGGGACTCAGGGGCTATGCCGTTGATTTCTTTCGAAAACAGCGATTCCCATCGACTAGGTAAGTTTCGCGGAATTTTGACTTTGTCAAGAAATCAGCAACGACGCAGTTTCCGCTGCCGATTTCTAGATCGGCAGCAACGCGGCTTTCGTTATTGATTATTTAAGGAGTTGGGCTGGGAGGTTGAGATTAGATAAAAACTTGTTAAATCCGAAAGGTAAGAATCAAAAACCAAAACCCCCTTCCTCTTCTCCTTAAAACCTAAGAAGAAAACCCTAAAAAATTTAACCCACGACCTAAGTAATGGTGAGGCAAACTGAAATTTAACTTAGAAGTACAAGGAAAACAAAAATAAAATGTGGAATTGAAGGGTATTTTGCTGAAAATTTCATGTGGGGTTTGCCTGAAACTTGTTGAAGGATTTCATGTGTAGAAATGTATGAGTTCAGCTTATGAGTTATGATGGAAATTGTGTGTGTGTTGAACTGAAAATCTATGCTGGAATTAATGTGTATTTTGCTGAGAAATTTCGTGTGGGTTTTGGCTGAAATTTGTGAAGAAGTTTATGTGCAAAAATTAATGATTTCAGCTTGTGAATTATGATGGAAGATTTTGTGTGTTGAACTAAAAATCTATGTTGGAAGTGATGTGTATTTTCTGAGAATTTGCATGTGTGTTTCAACTGAAATTCTGTTGGAGAATTGTGTGCCGAATTGTGTATTTTACGGCGAATTGCAACTCGGTGCCAAAATTGCATCGGCAGTAGCGATGTAGCGTTCGTCGTCAAAATTTCTGAATGCGTTTTGCAGCGAATTCTGATTCGCTGCCAAACCAGTTTTCACGGATAAGCTTCGCGAACCAGTTTTCACGGCTAGTTTTCGCGGACCAGTTTCGCGAACCAGTTTTCAAGGAGTAGTTTTCACGGAGCAGACCCGCAAACCAGTTTTCGTTGCCGAGTCCGAAAATAAAATGCTAGTGAAAATTTCAGGGTATAGGGGTGTAAAATGTGGAACACTTGTATATGAACATATGAACTCTTGAAATGAGTGTAGTGACGGATGTAGCCGTAAATGCAAGTGTACTGATTTATGACCCTTGATGTCGCAGGTGGTGCGGTCGGGATTGGATCATCGTCAAGACAAGCACAGCCCACAAGTGGAACAGGTAGGTGACCCTTACATTCCTTTCATTCGTTGCATAAGGAATAACTGTGATGCGAATATAGTCTTATTGCGTTGGCATTTATAATAAATGGACAAATATTGAATGTCGATAAAAAGTTGGTTAGCTTTGATTAATGCCATCCGAAGGGATGGCCGGGACTTGATTAGCTTTGGCTAATGGCATCCGAAGGGATGGCCGGGACTTGATTAGTTTCGGCTAATGGCATCCGAAGGGATGACCAGGATAAATGGTTGATTAGCTTCGGCTAATGGCATTCGAAGGGATGACCGGGATAAATGGTTGATTAGCTTTGGCTAATGGCATCCGAAAGGGTGGCTGGGATAAATGGTTGAATTGCTTTGGCTAATGGCATCCAAAGGGATGGCCGAGACTAAGATTATGGTTGTTAGAAAAAGAGTAGTATAGTTACAAAAGTTATATGCTTCAAGTGTTAGACTGTGCAATCATTAATAATATTATTAGCTCTAGGTAATTACATTATCTTAAATGTTTATACTGCTGCAGGAACGCCACATCCATGAGAGGTCTAGGGAGCCCGTTACATGGGGAACCTACTTTTGCAAGGAATCGTGTAGTTAAACTCTAGATCACAATGTATTATGTATGAAGTAATGTAATGCATGCTTAACTTTTATTAGATCCTTTTGTGTAAATTTTATAATGGTAAATTGTAGGATAGGAATATAAACCATGCCTATGTTATATATTTTAATATGATATTTCAAATCATACAACCATAAGACTATGCGTTATGTATGTGTCGCTTGTAAATGAAATGTTGCTTGTGTAAATGGTATTAAATGATAAGGGGTGATCAGGTCCATCGATCATTGTAACTGTGCGCTTAGAGTATATATATATATAGATAGATAGATAGATAGATAGATAGATAAAAATCCCGGGCTATTACATTTTAACTCAAATCTAGTTTTATACATTTGCTCCCAACATTCAATGGTCTTGTAGATGAAGATCCTCACACTCATCTCAAGGAGTTCCACAAGGTTTGTGTTGGCATGAAATCGAATGGAGGGCAAGAGGAACAAGTTGAGTTGAAAGCTTTACCTTTCTCTTTAAAAGGGGTAGTGAAGACATGGTTGGTTTTTCTATTCTTCTAGGTTCAATTGAAACTTGGAATGTAATGAAGAAGATCTTCCTCGAAAAGTATTTCCTAACATCTCAAGTTGCCAACATAATAAAAGAAATATGTGGGATTTGACAATCTTATAGAGAGACACTCGCTGATTATTGTGAAAGATTTGAGTTATTGTGCATTCAATTTCTTCATCATCAAATACTCAATAAGTTGCTTATTCAATATTTCTATGAAGGATTGATGCCTATTGATGCCTAATGACCGTAGTATCATTGATGCTACAAGTGGAGGGGCATTGGTAGATAAGATACCTGAGGCTACATGCCATTTGATCTCTAAGATGGCAGCTAGCTCTAAATAGTTTGGCACCCATGGAGATTTCTCAAGCAAAAGAATAAATGAGGTAAGTATTTGTAACCTTGAGATTAAAGTTAATGATCTTACTTCTCTTATGTGTTCTTTGGCTTGTGGAAATGTACAACAAATGAAAGTTTGTAGCATATGCTCACTACAAGGACATGCTTTGGATATGTGCCTAACATTGCAAGAAGATTACATTGAACAAGCAAATGCGATTATGGAACATTCAATGGACAGCCTTAGCATAAATATAATCCCTTTTCTAACACATACAATCCTGGATGGAGAGATCATCCCAACTTCTGCTACTAAAACCCATCTCAACAAGGCAATCAAGGTAGACAATTCCATTACCATGGATTTCAGCCACAACCCCAGCAAAATTATCAAGCGAGATAACCCCCTCCGTTCACCAACTCCAATGTCATGGGGTCATCATCCAGTGATGATCTTCACGAGATGATGAAAACTTTGGCTTCTAACATTGTGACCTTGTAGCAAAATGTTATGTCTTTTCAATAGGAAACAAGGTCATGTATTCACAACTTGGAGAAGCAAATGGGGCAAATAGCTTCAAGTGTGGGAAAACTAAAAACACAAATGAATGGGAAATTGCCCTCCCAAACATTGAAACCAAAAGAGAATGTTAGTGCAATCATGTTGTGAAGTGGGAAAGAGCTTAGAGAAAACAAGTCAAACAAGTTGAGATGGAGGAAGAAGAAGAGATAGAGAATGAATTGAGTTGCAAGAAGAAACCTACTCCTCTACAAGCTAGGATAAAGACAACTTCTCTAAAGGTAACTCCTCACTCAATTAATTCTAATTATAAAACAATTCCATCAGTATATATGAGTTCTTCTAGGACTAAGAAAGAAGACAAAGAAAAAGAGATCCTAAAGGTTTTCAAGAAAGTGAAACATAACATTCCTCTTATTATGTTATCAAGCAAATTTCTAAGTATGCTAAATTTTTTAAACAGTTTGCACTATCAAAAGAGCTTTCAAACTGAAAGGTCATGAAATGGTAAGTATGAAAGAAGTCGTATCTATTATTGTTCAAATGAATATGCCTTTGAAGTAGAAAGACCCATGTGTGTTTACTATCCCAGGTGTTATTAGCAATGCTAGTTTTAAAAGGGCTTTATACAATTTAGGTGCATCAATTAGTGTTATGCCTAAACATTCTTAGTTTGGAGCCATTGAATAAAACCAACATTGTAATACAACTTGCGGATCATAGTTTTGTTTACCCACTTCAAGTTATAGAAGATGTCCTAGTCAAGATTGATAGTTTGTTACTTCCATATGACTTTTATTTTCTTGATATGGAACATGATTCTTGTGATTCCAGCAATCCTATATTGTTTGGAAGACTATTCTTGAAAACAGCCAATATGAAAATTGATTATGGTAAGGATACTTTGTCTATAGAGGTAGGAGATGAAAGCATTGAAATTTAATTTTCATGATGCAATGAAATATTCTTATAGCAATGTTTATTCTATCACAAGTTATGACAGAATTGATAAGTGTGTGTAGCAAGTTTGTGATTTTAATTGTGTGGATATATTAAGCGTAGCTTTGAGATATGGCTATGATTTTACCCAATTAGAGGAGATGGAGAGGCACACATGTGTTCTCCAAAATGTGTAAGAAGCAACATTGTCTTTGCAAGCTTTGCAAACCTTTCCCCATGTTGAAATTATAGGTTTAGAAACCAATAAAGTACTCAAGGTCAGTGGGTATCGATTGAACCTTTCTATGAATGTGGGACAACAGATATCATCGTTTCTATGGAGTTAGCTGAACTAACCTATGAAGAACAAGTATACCATGCCACATGTTGAGCCAATGACACAAAACAAAAACGTTTACTAGGATACAACCCAACTCAAAAATATCAGATTTGCTTCCTTTTTCTATTATATTTTATTTTTTGCATTTTATTTCTTTTTTTGTCATTCTCTTATAGTCCTTTTCTTTTATTTCAACATTGAAGACAATGTTAAGTGTGGGCGTATTGCGAAAATGTCAGCCTTCAAAGTCAAATCTCAAAATCTGCAAATGTTGACCTTTTGTCATTTTGATTTGAATATCTCAAGATAAAGAAGTCCAATAGATGAAAACTCAATTTTATTTAATCCTGACTCATGTATCTATCAACGTTCCAAATTTTAGCCACAAAACGATGTCATATGAGGGAGATATGAATTTTGAAAGATAACAACTCAATTCTGCCAGCAAACAGGTTTCATGAAAAAAAAAGTTTCAAATACTTTCCAAAGCATCTAAACCGACTTCGAAGTTTTTATTTCAGCAATTCAGCTCCTCTAAGTCAAAGCTTGAAGATTTAATGCAAGGCAATTTCTCTATTTAGGAAAATAGTTATTGAAGTGCTTAAATATAAGTTATCAACTTAAGGGAGGGTTATTTTATAAAATAAAAACTAGGGTTTCCTATAGGGTATAAAAAGAAAGAGACATTACAAAGAGGTAGCTAACAGAAGGAGAGAGGTAGCTGAAAGAAGAGAGGAAACATAAATCTTCTTCCTTCAAACCCAAAATCATGCATTATTTCATCTTTTGGAGTAGTTGTTCCATAAATATGCAAGGCTAACTTTATCTTTTTGGTTGCAAAGACACAAAAACCTTTAGATTTTAAGAATCGAGAGATTTATTCTTCCCTTTATTTTTAGTTTGTATTTGAATAAGTATGCTTGTTTTCCCATGCAATTTTTTTATGATTAATTATTTTAATTGCTTGAGCGAACTCTAAGCTATTACTATGAACAATTTATTGCTAAGTTAGATGTCAAAACCAGAGTTGTTCAATATAGACTTCTGGAGCAACTAAACTTAATAATTGTGGTGGATATATATTATTAACCTTAGGGAGAACACTCAAACACAGAAATTACAAGCTGTGGATAGCTTGGTTGTATTAAAATTAACAAATTTATCTAGTTTTTAATACTTTCATTGAATTAAATCATTAATGTGGACATTGTGATTGTTTGTTGTTTCTAATATTTTTTTCTTATGGTGTAGTTGAAATTGAAAGTTTAGAAATGAACAAAGAACTCAAGGTCAATGGGCATTACTTGAAACCTTTCTATGAAGGTTGGACTATATAACTCCCTACTTTTGATGAGTTAAGTGACCAATCTAAGAAGAATTAGAAAACAACATGTTGAGCCAATGAAATAAAATAAAAGCTCTTACTATGAGGCAACCCAACAAAAGACAAAATCAGATTTGTTATCTTTTTCCTTGTCATTTTTTTTTGTATTTTACTGTATTTTTATCATTCTCCTATTTTCCTTTTTTTTTGTTTTAACATTGAGGACAATATTGTGTTTAAAGTTTAAGGGTATTGAGAGAATTTTGGTTTGTTTTTCCTTTAAAAGGTTAAAAAACTAGTAATCTATGTTTGATCTTTTGAACTTCCATTGCTTTATGAGAACATGAGTATTATGTATGATAATTAGTTGAGAGAGGTGAAAAAGAAAAATTGAATGAAGGAGTGTGTGTGCATGCAAGTTTTAATGTTTAATTTTGTTTAGGATTGACTTGAGAATATGTCATGTTTGTTATATCAATGAAATCTTTTGAGCTTTCAACGTTATATAGTGTTATGATAATTGATTTTTTTATATAATAAATTAATTGAATTTTTTAAATATAAATTTAGTTGAAATTAAGTTTATATAAAATCATTGTAAATTGTGTTAACATATAGTTTATTAAATTTGTTATGTTTTTTAAGGTGTTTGAGGGGTAACAGGATTGAATGAAGTCCATTATCAGAAATCTAATGGTTGTATTGACCTATATTAGAAAACGATATGCTGAATAGTGTTAGCTTCCAAGCTAGCAAACAACGGTCTGGTGCAAAACTACCATGTTTGCTAGCTTTTGCACCCTTTATTTATCATATAAACTATTCATATTTTAATTCTTACATTTTATTTTATTTACAATATTGTCCTTGTATTTTTTAAAAATAAAAACTTAGTTATTATGGTAAAATACCTTTTTCAATTAGGTTTCTACATGGTTACTATTAATTATGTAACAGCTCATTATATAGGTGATTATTTTTATGTGATACAATACTTGATCTATTGCATTTCTACCAAATATGCCCTCATTGTTGGTGCTCATGTAATACATATGTAGAAAAAAATTCATCTTTGGTTTCGTGGTTTTAGAAAATTTTGAATAGATATTTTTTAATTTTAATATAATTGAGAAATGTTTGCTTGAATGGATTTTTTTCTTTTAATCTTTAGACAAAGGTTTTTAATATCTGTGTCATCCCAATTTCTAGGTCATTCCTCAAAATACACCAAAAAAATAATAAAAATAAAATAAAAAGGGCCAGCGAGCGTAGAAAAATCAGTGTGAAAATTTTGTTTGTTTTTGAGGGTCCTATCGTATCTCTTTTGTCCCTAAAAATAGAGAAAAATATAGATTTAAGGAAAAAATAATTTATCATTGGATAAATCTGTGTAAAAATTAAGTCGTGCGACATAATTATATTTTTATGGGTTGATTTGATTTTATCGTCGACCAATTTAAAAGTGTAATTATGTTTGAAAATTAATTTAGGGTCCAATTGAAGGATTTAATTAAGCGCAAGGGCTTAATTATACTTTAAATGGATCAAATTAATTTTATTAAGGGCCTTATCAATGAAAAATCAAGGTCCGGAGCTTAATTTGGGTTCAATTGAGAAGTTTGGAGTTGTCGAAGACCGTATTGCATTTTTCCAAGCCAATTGTGTGAAATCAGGGGTCCAATTGAAAATAATTGAGAGCTTATTAGTCAATTGAGGGTCAAATCACGCAAATCAAAAACCAAAGACCACAATAAAAAAGACGCGCAAATTTAAAGTTGCTATTGAAATTTTGACGGGATACAATTGAACAAAAATAAAAGTTTAAAACCAATTGGGCGTGTGATTGAACCAATTAGAATTGAAGGACCAAATTATATTTTTTTCACTCTCTCTCAAAATCATCATGCATGACTGCACTGTTCAGTCACCTGAACAGTGCAGGCACGCCACTGCCCTCTCCACTTTAAGGTGAAGAGACAACCCAACAGTGCACGCAATGGGCAACCGAAGGGTTGCCTCTCACCTATAAATACATGCATGCAGAAAAAAGGAGTGGAGGAAAAGATTGGCAAAACACTGGTAAATGAGAGGGGATCGACAGAAAAAGGGAGTGATCGAAAACTGGTGAAAGCTGGGGGGAAGAAAAAACTATCACGGGCTGAAAAAACTGAAAAAAAGAGAGGGACGAAGATTTTTACATAGAAGAACAGAGGGAGAACAGGGGAAAACAAAGGAAAAAAGACGAGCAAATTTTACGAACAAAGTCATCTCCTTCATCTTCTTCATCTCTAGCAACAACAACCCACTGTCAGCCCTCTCTCTCCTTCATCTCAGTAGCTCCAGCTCTGTCTCCCTCAACTCTTCTTCTCCATCTCCGGTAGGACAGCGAGCACGCAACAGCCATCTCCCTCTCTCTCCCTTCATCGGTAGCAGGCTTGACAACCCTTTCTCTCTCTAAAACCAGTTGCACCATCAGCTCTCTCACCCCTCCAACCAGCTCCCGGTGACCACCTAGCACCATCCCACCATCACCGGCAAGTTCACCATGAACTCCAGTAGTTGTAGAGGAAGTTCCAACGAGTAGCAGCAACGGTGACAGCACAACAACAGCCACGACAATTGCAAGGCAACAACAGACCAGCCCTTCCGACTCCTACTCTGGACACCACGGGCCACCATTTTCAATGCTACCACCACAAGGACAACCACCTAGACCTACTCTACCCGGTGGCAATAATAGGTGAACCTCTCATCGTGGTCAACCAACCAAGTTACTGTTCACGTTTACTGTTCACGTAAGAGTGTTTACCTGTTTTGCGTTCTTATTATTTTCTTTTCTTTTCTTTTACCTGTTTTGCTTTTTTTTTTCTTTTAAATTTCTGGGCTGGGCTGCTCTCGGCCCAGCCCAGCCCAGCAGTGGTGGGCCTTTGGCCCAACTTGGCCGACCCATTTGGTTGGGCTAGGCCCGTCCCAATTTTTAAAAAAAAACAAAAAAATTCATTAAAAAAAGTGTTTGTTTTCGTGCATATGGTCGGATTCCAAGATTTTTCCATCATATTTTTTCATAAAAAAAAGATGTTGCACCTTTCTCATATTTTAAAAATGAAAATTGGATATCATAACCATTTTATGATTATCTATTGGAATTCAGCCAAAAAATAAAAAATAAATAAATTTATTTTTGTTCTATCTATTAGGATGTAAATTTACATTGTAAAATACATCCATGGATAAAAAAAAAAGATTTTAACTACGGTGTAAATTTACATTGTAAAGTACATCCGTAGATAACAAAAAGATTTTCTAACTGCGGTGTAAAATTACACTGTAAAGTACACCCGCAGACAAAACAAAAATATTTTTTTAATGCAGTAAAAAATAAACTTAGAAAAAAAAACAATCAAACAATAATGCAGCTTACCTCAGGTAGGGTGCACTAGGGGTGATGCGTCTTCTCCTTGCATAATAAGTCTCCTTACTCAAAACTCTCGCAGACCAATAGGTTCCTAGTGATCTTAATACTAGGTGGCGACTCCTAATATTTATAGCTGTAATTTTTACGACTCTAAAACAATCCCTCATTTTCACACCGCGCCATTATCTCCTCAAATACTAGGGATGGTGGTGCGCGAAGTGCGAAAAAAACCGTCGTCATGACAATCTGTATTATGTTCAAGATGATTAGTATATCTTGTTTCATTTACAAAAACTAAACAAACGAAAACAAATTTATCTCGCTTTGAATGTTAGCCTATTCCAAAAATTCTATCCAAGTTCCTGTCAGATGTTCTTATTTTGATTCGCTCATTTTATTTTAGTCAAATAATGTTTTTTTTTTGCTCTTTTTTTTTAAAAATAGTTTTCAGTTTTGTAGTATTCATCATGTCTTTTAATTTGCTCATTTTAATTCTTGCTTCATTTAAACTAAACAAACCAAAGCAGATTTATCTCGCTAAGAATCTTAGCCTATTCTAAAAATTCTATCCAAGTTCTAGTCAGAATGTTCTGATTTTGATTAGCTCATTTTATTTTAGTCAAATAATGTTTGTTTGTTGCTCTTTTTTTTAAAAAAATAGTTTTCAGTTTTATAGTATTCATTATATCTTTTCATCCATCTAATGGATTGAGCTTAAAATAGTATTGTAAGGATTCTCTTAACATATTGTTATATCTCATACTAAAAGTTTAGAGCAATCAAAGATTAAAAAACAAATCATGTCTACATATGGTATTATTCTAATTTTTTCCAAATTCATAACTTTGCTCATAAAAAAAATTATGTTTGTCCTTGTTTTAAATTATTTTTTTCACAATTTTATTATTCAATAATAGATTTACTAGGAACTAAGCTTTATAATTAATTTTAATTTATTTAATCTAGGGTTATTATGATCTCATGACTCATGTCAGAAATATAAAAAGTTAACCTGAGTCGATTCAATATATTATCATTTCAATATTTTAAAAAAAGATGTCATCTAAAAAAAATAATCAAAATTTTTAATCAATATTTGATGAATCATTTAGGTCATATTAGTTTAACTCTCACTTTTTTAGCTGTGTTTGAAATTTGAATTGAACAATTTGAGGTTAGTTTATCTTTGAATTTGAATTAAATTAATATTTTATATATAGCAGTATACAGCCAAAATCACAGGTCAAAATGATTTGAAATTAAAATATTTCATTCCAATTAAAGATAAAATAGTAATTGAAGAACAATTAACAACCTTGTTTTAGAGAGTAAATTGAGAAATATAAATGTACCGAACATTTATATATAAATTTGGCAAATAAGGTTCAATGAAATCAAATTTGATGAAAATCTTATTTTTATATTCATAAAACTTAGTCAATTCAATCCAATTACACTGATATTGAATTAATATTATGGTTTCTCTCATCAAATAAATAAGAAAAGGAAGAACGTTATATAGACAACACAACGCAGTACATTAATAATATATTATATGCTTCATAATAAAAGAAATTATTTAAATGAGTTTATTGGTTCCCTATTTCCCCTCCGATTTCAATTTCTCTTCCCACCAAAAAGCACAACCACGCAAATTAATAACAGTAACAACGTTAAAATTGTTCTCCTTCACATGTCCTTAATTGTTCGTGAAGTTAAGGTTCCACAAATTATCATGAGACATGATTTTTCTAACATTCTCTACCTGGTTTGCAATTAAGTGCCCCAGCAAAGCGAGTCATCCTTGTAGCAACTGCACCGGGTTTGGCTTTGATCATGAACTTCTTGTTCGGGCTCTTGTTTCTCGGTTGGCCTGATTGAACGAAGAAGGCTCCATTCATCATTAAATCATTCTCTGATCTCCATGTCCATTTACTCCATTCTTCCTTCGTTGCATAGTCCCTCTTGGTCACCTGCATTTTGTCGGTATCATCAAAATATGTATATATTATATTTTATATGAATTTTAATTGGAATGCATAGTTTGTTTTGCTTACCTGTTTTAGATGAGGCTCAGGTGGTGCGATGAAGCGGTTACCCTGGCTGATAATTGTAGGGTGTTTGCTACCACCAATAGCATACAGGCGCCAATGAGTGTAGTCATTGTTAACAACATGGAAGAAACCCCATCTGCATCTCGGCATTCTCTGTACAAGTCCCTGACCAAAATGGTTGAATGCAACTGTGACTTGCATAAGATGATCGCCTGAGTAGCTATCACTTGCTCCCAACAAGATCGCCTGCAAATTTCAATATACATCATCAAATCTCTCTAGATCTGAGCAATAAATAAGAAAATTATATTCAGGTTATGAATTAGAAATGATATTGAAGCTTACATCGTTGTGGTGGGTGAAATGGCAATTAGAAATGGTAATAGCAGTGGATCCCATAACTGCATCAATAAGTCCATCGGTACAGCGAGACATGGAAACGTGATCGATCCAGACATCGGTGGAACCGAAGATGGAAATTCCATCTCCATCACTGTTGGTCCTGATTCCGTAATGGTCCACGGAGTCCCTAATACTTCCACCGCTAGTAGCAATAATGTGATGAATGCGAATTCCATGAATGATAACATTATGGATGAATTGTATTGTAATGCCAGCACCGTAAGAAATGTGTACGTGGTGTCCACGGCCATCAATCGTCTTATGGCTAGTCATAATCAACTCTTTCGACAGCTTGATGTTCATGTTCTTTGAAAATATGATCCACAATGGCTCCTTTTGGATCACAGCATGACGCAAAGTCCCTGGTTTCGGCTTCAAAACATTGTTGTCCGAATTATCTGTCACGACATATATCCTTCCACCCATACCTCCAGTAGTCCTACGCCCAAAACCAAGGGCACATTTTGCTAACTGCTTACGGTTTTTTGCCCAGTTCTTTTGGCACCTCCAGCACCTGTCAATTGGGTTGGTCACCTGGCATGGGCCTACGTATTCTTTCCTCCCTTGCCTCAGGTTCCTTCTAGTGCTGTTAGCCAGCTGTTTGAAATCGGCATCGTTATCATCGTCATCAAGGACCCAATTAGTGATGTTTGTAAGGGTACTGCTATGCCTTGCAAGAGAGTATCTTCCCCCAAATAAAAAAAAAAAAGATTGTTAAAATCTTTATGATATTTCATAAATGTGCCATGTAATTTAATTCTGCATGCTTAAGCGTATACCTTAGCATAGCAAGTTGCTATACATCATATCCGATCTAGGCTTGCTTCTTAATTCAAAGAGAAATTAAGACTTTAATAAATAATTAAATGGTGATGTATTGTGCAATGATCATAATCAACAATGAAATGGAGAAAATGATGATGGGAATTCACTTGTTTACTTCAACGTTGAAAGCATCGGTTGCCTCTTCTGGGTTGGGTACGTAGGCTTCCAATGTCATCTTCTTAGCTTCCTCTGCTCGTTTTTGCCACACATCGTCGAAAATGCTAATGTCTGCCAACAGGCTTGGAATCAATGTTGCAAGAGTAAAAACAATGATCAGCATGGCCTTACGCACTGCCATTTTCTTTGTATGTAATGAATGTTCACAAGTAATGACCGAGAGTAGAACTGGACCTAGGTCCGTAATAGATCAAGGTCTACGGTTGAACCACTGGCGCGGTGGGCTCGTAAATGTTTGTATGGGTTCAGACCGAAATAGACCAGAAAAAATTGAACCTAGGTCAATTTCTAAGCTATCTGCATAGCTTGTGTTTAGTTAATGAATTGAACACACAAGTTTGACGTTGTGGGCATGCTTAAATACTATCCAGTAACGTACGTAGGAGATCTAAAATTAGAAGCGTAGAGAATGGAATACCATTCTTTAATAGTGGTTGACAGTACAAAGATTGACCGGCGATCAGTCTATAACAAGGAGAATAAAATAGTCTAAAACGAGACCCTATTATTTTAAAAGGTCTCGGTTTTCAACGGTAATTTTAACTGTTTATTTAAACTTAGATTATTGTAGATAGTAACGGTTAAATTATTTTAATAGTGATTTTACATTGTTTTTTTTCCACTTATATTTTTTTTTATAACTAAATATCCGAACTAGCTTACATGTACTATGACTATTATTTTATAGATAGCCAAAGGAGATCACAATTTCAAACAGTAATGAATATTGATTTGAACTGTTGTTTTTGTTGTTCATTAGTATTTGAAAAGGAGAATTGAATTGTAATACTAGTGTAAGATGAAAGGAATGTTTGGGAATGTATTTGGAAATTATTTTTGAACAAATTTTAAAAAATTTTATTTTTATTTTAAATTAAAAAAATAGTGTATCTAAATAATTTTGATGTGTTGATGTCAAAAGTACTTTTTTAAAATTAAAAAAATATTATTTTGATGCATTTATGAACGAAAAGCATTTTTAAAAGCAATCTCAATCACACTCTCAAACAAGCACAGCATGTGGTGGAGATGGAAGTAAAAAACGAATTGAACTACTAACTAAATTTTATCATTTAAATGACATTTATTATATATGTGTTTTTTTATTTTGGTCCTTATACTTTTAATCTTGGATTTTATTTTAATTCCTTTATTTTTTTTATATCTATTTCTTAAATGGTTCTTATTTTGTTTATGTTTATGTGTGCATGCTCTTAGTTTTTGTTTTTTATTTTTATTATTTTCACTGTTATTAAGGTTTTTTATTTAATATTTAAATTTTAATTTGTGTTGATAATTATTTGAAAATTGATATTTATTATTTTTTCTCTTTGTTTTTTATTTTTATTTATTCTTTAAGTCAAATAATGATAAATCATTCAAAATAATGATAACAATTATTTGTAAGTGTTTTTTCTTATAAATATGTTAGACTAATTATGTATTCTGATATTTATTTAATATTAACATCTTAAAATTATATATAATATATAAATAAATAAATTCCCTAGGTTTTTTTTAAAAAATATAATTAATATCAGTATTTTGAAATCCGTGTCATCGATAGTATGAACAATAATAATTATAATATGAATTATTTATAATAATATTTTATAATGACACCTATAATAATTGTGATAATTTAACAATCATGATAATAATAATGACAATTATAATGAAAATAATTAATCAGTTGATGTTATTTTTCTTTAAGGTTGACTTCTGCGGGTTTTTTTTTATGTATGATATTTCATATCTAATATCACATAAACAAAAAATATAAGAAGTGATACGTAGACGAAACGGGTGGGAAATTAGGGCAGTTTATCTACAATGAAAAGATATACAAGTCAATTGCCCTCCACTTCGCCGTACCCATAAACAATTTTTTTAACATGCAAAAAAATATTAATAGTCTTAGATTTTTTTTATAATGCTATATATTTGAGCAAAACAATCAACCTACTAATACAAATACAAATTATAATAAAAATTAAAAGTCAAAACTAAGAGTATAAATACATAAATACAAATAAATTATTTAAAATTATACAAAAATTACTGAAAAAATAAAGGCATCGAAACTAAATCAAGAAATATAATAATTATTTGTTTTTTCCTTATCGCACTTTTAATTTTTTAAATTTAATCCTTCTGTTTAAATTATTAAAAAAAAATATTTTCATTTCGGCCCATATACTTTTAATTTTTTATTTTAATTCTTTTATTTTTTAAATATATTTTTAAATAGTCTCTATTTTTATCCAAGTTCACCGTGACACAAATCATTATGGACAGCAACAGTAATGCTCAATTTTTGGGTCAGTTCGGGTCGATTCAATTCATTCGGTTTGCTCAGTTCGCCGGTCATGTCAGTGTAGCTCTTTATTGTGATATTTTTGTTTAATCCTTGAAGTTTCAATTGTGTTTTCTGGTCCTTATTGTCATTATATAGGTTTTAATTTGTTTTAATTTTTGTCCTTCAATTGAAATTGATTGTATATTATAGTTTCATTTAAGTCTTCATTCTTTGAATTTTCAAATTAGTTTGAAATCCTTAATATTTTCGGTATCAAAGTTTTGAATTATTTTATTTTTATCCTTCCATGAAAATTTATTAAAAATCCTTAATATTTTTGGTATTAAAGTTTACTAATTTAATTTAAAATATTAAAATAATCAGTTACAAAACGTATAAAATCATTCAATTTCCTACATTGAAAAAAACCTAGATAAAGCATTCAAAATAATGATAATGATTATTTTTAGATTTTTTCTTATAAATATGTGAGACTAATTATATGTTTTAATATTTATTTAATATTATTGCTTGAAAATATATATATAAAGAGAGAGAGAGAGAGGAAAAAAAATCATTTCTAACGTATTTTATTGATTATAATTTTACTAACTGACTATTAAAACAACTAATTACAACGCTCAAAAAATTTAAATTTAAAATATTTTTATTTATAATTTTTCAGATCTAATATTATTGGGGAAAAAGACAACTCATAAAAAATATATATATATATATACGAATCAGTTCTCATTTTGATCACACTGTTTTTTTTAGCCGGAAAAAAATTCATTTCTAATATATTTTATCTATTATAATTTTACTGATTAAATATTAAAATAACTAATTACAACATATAAAAAATCAATTAATTTTCTATATGAAAAAAAAAAAAAATCTACAGCAGCGCGGGTAAGTCAGCTCGTTAAAGCTATTTTCTCTTGGACGCTTGTCTCAACTTTGGTGTTCGATTCAATTTTCCTTCACTAATATAGATTGGTATAAAACTTTGGTTTGCGCTAGCTAGATTAGCTGTTGCAGAGTTTTCTTCCTTCTCTTTTCTTTACTTGTTTTTAAATTTTTGCTTCACACGCATGCATGCATGCATACATACATGGATCTCCCTGGTTGCTTGAATCAACTGAGAATTGGGGGAAATTAAGGGTGCTCTTGAAAAAAGGATGAACGTACTATGCCCAGCCCCTGTCTATATCTATATCTATATATATAAACACACCCAGAATGTAAACACGGCTTAGACACGCTAGATAGCTGTCGAATTATTACTAATAGCTAAAACAGGTCGAGTGACTACTGTAGCATCACTGTTCACTCAGTTCCATTGACACTGTGGAGTTGATGTTTGTTATGGTGTGTCGTGCCTACATAATTTCGGTTCTGTTTTTTTTTTTTAGACAGGGCTGCTTTTGTTTCCTTTGTAGACTGGTCGAGTGACTACTATAGCATCACTGTTCACTCAGACCCATTGGTACTGTGGAGTTGATGTTTGTTCCAGTGTGTCGCGCCTACATAATTTCGGTTCTGTTTTTTTTTTTTAGACAGGGCTGCTTTTGTTTCCTTTGTAGACTAGAAATAACAAAGTAATGGCTTTGGCCGAGTGGTTCACTGCTCGTTGGAGGATTTAGAGTGCAGGAGTTCAAAGTTGCTCAGCGACAAAGTTGATTTTCATTGATTTTTTTTCCTAAAATCCAGATTTTATTTTCTTTTTTAAATCCTGATTTTGCAAAATTACTCTGTAAAAGTTTTTTTTTAACTAGGATATCAATGACAGCTTACGCGTACCACGACTAATCTCCGGATCTATTTTTTTCTCTTTTTTTTATTTCCACTTATATTTTTTTTTTCCTTTTTTTTTTGTTTTCACCTATATTTTTTTTCCATGACCAGGGTATCCGGGTTAATTTATGCGCGCCATGATTTTTTTTCTCATTACTGTTTAAGAAGGTGCTTTCCTCTTGCACTTTTTTTTATAGCCGTGCTTTTTTTTTAATAGTAATTTTCACTGTTCAATGCTGTTTGAAAAGGTGTTTTTTGTTTTTTTTTATTTTAACGGGGATTTTTATATGTTTTTTTTAAATCAGAGTATCTGTTGTAGCTTATACGCACCGACTAATATTTGAATCCATTTTATTATTATTATTGTTTTCCTTATTTTTTATTACCACTTATATATTTTTTTTCGTGACCGAGGTGTCCAGGTTAGTTTGTGCGTACCATGATTTTTTCTCATTACTGTTTAAAAAAACATTTTCCCCTTGCACTTTTTTTATAACTGGACATTTTTGTTTGTCTGTTAAATAAACGGGGATTTTTTTTAAAAAAATCTATTTTTTTATAACTAGGGTGTCGAGGTCAGTTTAAAAAAAGAAACAGGGCTTCTTTTGGATCCATTTTTTTGCCTTTATTTTTCCACTTATACAATTTTTTTCTCTTTTTTTGTTTCCACTTATATTTTTTTCCCGTAACAGGGGTGTCCGGGTTAATTTATGCGCACCATGATTTTTTTTCTCATTACTCTTTAAAAAGGTGTTTTCCCCTTGCACTTTTTTTTAATAACCGTACTTTTTTTAATAGTAATTTTCACTGTTCAGTATTGTTTGAAAATGTGTTTTCCATTTTTTATTTTAACCGGGTTTTTTTTTTTTAAACCAGAGTATCTGTTACAGTTTATGCACACCGACTAATCTCTAAATCTATTTTTTTTATTATTATTTTCTCTATTTTTTATTACCACTTATATTTTTTTTCACAACCGAGGTGTCTGGGTTAGTTTAAACTGATTGTTCCTATCAATTTACGGATACCACAATTTTTTTTCTCATTACTGTTTGAAAAAGTGATTTCTTTTAAAAAAAACCGGGCTTCTGTTTTTTTTATAATGGGGTGTCCGGGCTAGCTTACACACACCACGATTAATTTCTGGACCCATTTTTTTTTATACATTTTTTACTTTTTTTTGCACTTATATATTTTTTTAATTAGAGTGTCTAGGCCAGCTTACGAACACCACAATTTTTTTTCCCACATATATTTTATTTTTATCTCTGAATCTATTTTTTTATATTTTTTTTTCCTGTTTTTTCTCATTTATACATTTTTTTTTATAACAGTGCTGTTCGAGCCAGCTACATGCACCATGATTTTTTTTCCACGTATACATTTTTCTTATAACTGGGGTGTCCAGGACAACTTACGCACACCTTGAATAATACCCAGAACCATTTTTTTTAACATTATTTTCCTATTTTTTTTCCCACTTATAATTTTTTCTTCTATAACTGGGGTGTACGGGTTAGCTTACGTGCACCATAACTATTATTTTATAGAATGGATAAAGGAGATCACAATTTCAAACAATAATGAATAGTTATTTCAACTGTGGTTTTCACTTTTCATTACTCTTTGAAAAAAATAATGTTTTTTTATATATTGTTTACATATCTCTTATTTCTGTCCATGTTTCTATGTATATGCTCTTAGTTTTTCTTTCTTTTTTTTTAATTCCACTATTATTAAGATTTGTTTTTAATATTTTAATTTTAATTGGTGTTAGTCATCATTTAAAAAATAATGTTTGTTATTATTTTTATTTTTTTATTTTTCATGTTATATAATTTCTTTAAATATAATAATATTTATTTTTTGTTAATATTGTAAGGTATTGAATTTTCTAATTATTATAGATAAAACATTCAAAATAATAATAATCATTATTTTAAGTTTTATTTTCTTTTAAATAGTTCAAAATAATTATATATTTTGATATTTATTTAATATTAGAGCTTTAATATATATTATCACTTTTTATTGCAAAAAAAAAAACTATTGTTAGCAGATTTTATCAATTATAATTTTACTAATTAAATATTAAAATAAAAAAATACAACACGTATAAAATCAATCAGTTTCCAATATAGATAAAAATGCCTAGCACATCGCACGGGTAAATTCACTCGTTTGCTATAAATTAAGATTATGAAAACTGGCTAGCTAGCTAAGGAATGATTTAATTAAGTATAATCATCTTGCTAGCTAGTCATCAATTTTTATTACCAAGGCTGTGTTTGTTTCCCAGAATTCACTTTCCGAGAAACCACTTTCCAAACTTTCCTGTGTTTGTTTGTTTTCCGGAAAGTTGGTCAACGGAAAACACTTTCCAGTCAAAGAAAAATTTGGCTTGGTTTTCAGGAAAGTGTTTTCCGGAAAATTTGGGCGGAAACACTTTCCGGAAGTTGTGAAAAATTTAGAAATGTCATTATTTGCTGATTATATCAACTTTGATCCTCAAACTTTTGATTGCTATATATAATTTGTTTTGAATATTTATTTTTCAATTCCATCTCTTAAAATTTAATTTTTATATTAATTTTGGTCCTTATTTTTATAATTGCTATTTGTTTTTTTCTTATCATTTTTTTATTGAAATTTTTTATCTATCAAATTTGGTCCTCATTTTTTTTTATTGTTACTTATTTTATTTGAAATAATTTATGAAATGTTAATTATTATTATTTTAATTTATTCACCTTTCATTTTTTTTAAAATTTTTAGATTTGATCTCTATTATTTTGATTATTATTTATTTTATTTGAGATAATTTATGAAATTATATTTTTTTTCAATTTCAATTTCATTCAACTTTTTAATTTGTAAGATTTGTTCCTCATTATTTTAATAAACTTGAAAAAAAATTAATTTATTAATAAATTATTTTCCAGTTCATTTTCTATAACACAAACAAACATTGGAAAGTGTTTTCCAGTTTATTTTCCATAACACTACCAAATATCGAAATTCATTTTTCAGGAATTCACTTTCCAAAAATTCACTTTATTCGAAATTCACTTTTAAAAAAAAAACTACTTTCCAGCAAACTAGCAAACAAACGGGACCAAATCTAACTGTGAATTATGTTGAGCATCTTCCATTGGGTACATGCTGGGTACTGTCATGTTTAAAAACGCAGCTCATCTTTTGGCATCTTCCATTCATTTACATCTCTTGGTTTTGTGAGTTCATTGACCTAAACGTTGAAAGTGAAGTTTATTTTTCTGAAATCTGGATATGTAGACCAAACAAACATTTAATTTCGGCCAAGGGACTAATATACTTGTTACTAGGCCCAAGTGTGCATGCAAAATATTTCTCATTTTTTGTAAGTTGTCGTACATCCTTGCAGGTCGGGCCCGGGACAGCTGGTTTTGTTGGGATATTTAGGAACAGTTGGAGTACGGAGAGTAAACTTGGTTTGCTGATTGTAAGAGCTTATTGACATGATTTTGTGAGGAAAACAGGTTGGAGAACGGTATGGAATGAACCTCTTTGTTATTTCTATTTCAGAGAAACTGAGGGAGAGGATGAACAGTGGATAAATAAAACATTATTGTTTGGTCGACATTTTCTAAACTCAATTTCAAGCTCATTGTCTTTGTATCTTTGCGACTGAACCCTCAGTTGATCTTAATAGTTGGAAATCATCTCAGTCTATGCCCCTATAATTTTCAATTAGACCCTTCTATTTTGGTGCCCTTTACACTTTTGTCCTTGGGTTATCAATTCTTTGATTTTATCCTTAATTTCATTCCTAATTAAATCAATTATGCTCTCACAATTTTGTTCATATTTCATTTTGATCCCTAAACTCTTAATTCTTGGAATTTTGACTCAGTAGTCTTCCAAACTTCGATATTTTTGTTCAAGACCCTCATTGCATTAATTAAAGCCAATAGATAGTTTAAATAAGTCTTAGAACTTGCTCATTCTTCTAATTTTGGTCAAACTAGATTCAAAACTTGATATTTCTTTCAATTAAACTCGTGATTATGCCAATTTCTGATACAACCATATTATTTGATAGTTTCATCTATATTTACCTAGTGTTTTGCATATGTTTTGTGTATAAAATACCTTGATATTCTTTGTTTTATGTTTTGAAGGTATTTTTGGATAAAAGATGCAAAAAGGAGGTAATTGGAGGTTATTGACAGATTTGACCTTCAGTCGATGTTTTGTGCAGAGTGGAAGCTCTAGAGATCGAAATGAAGTGATTCCAATGGAATTCAAAAGCTAACATCCATATCTTTCTGGAATAATAAGGCAAAAGAAATAAAATAAAGAATATCACAGAAATTGCAGCCTTCAAAGTCAAATCTTGCAATCTGCCGATGTTGACCTTTCTCCATTAAAAATTCAATATCTGGAGCTACAGAAGTCCGATTGATGCAAAATCATTTTTCATGTATTCAGGACTCAAAGACCTATACACGCTCCAAATTTCAGCTCAAAAAGATTTGATATGAAGGAGATATGAATTTTACAAGAGACAACTAAATTTTGCCAACTTAAGGAAGGACTATTTTGTAAATTAGACACTAGGGTTTCTAAGCATATATAAAGGAGAATAGAAGCAAGGAAGGGCGGCCAGCACAAAACAAAACACAAAATATTCCTCCTTCAAACCCTAAATCATGTGTTCTTCCATCTTTTTATTTAGTTGTTCAATAAACATGCAAGGCTAGACTCTTTTGCTTGGTTGCAAGGACACAAAAACCTTCGGATTTCAAGAACCGTGAGATTTATTCTTCCTTCTATTTTCAGTTTATGTTATGAATGAGTATGATTGTTTTCCTATGCATATTTCCTATGATTGTTGTTGATGATTGATAGAGCGGACTCTAAGTTATTATTGTGAACAATCTATTGCTAAGTTTAATATCAAAACCGGAGTTGTGATATATGAACTTGTGAAGCAACTAAACTTGATAATTATGGAGGAACTACATTATTAAACTTAGGGAGAACATTTGAATAAATTGACACAAGTTGCGGACAACTTGTATGTTAATCTTGATGAAATTATCTAGTTCTTAAAGCTACCATTAAATTGAATCATTAGTGCGGACACTTTGATTGTTTGTTGGTTAGGATTAGTTATACGGCGGATCCGTTAATTAATTACGTTAAGAAAAGATAAAATTTCAGAACATAAATTGCATTTTCTGTTTCAAGGATCAGTTCTAATTTTCGTAGGTGGATGTATGCTTGTGACCAAGGTTTGTTTTCTTGATAAGTTTTGGTTTTAATTGATTTTGTTTGCTAGTTTAATTGCTACCATAGTTTAGATAATCACAAACCAAATCCCCCCAATCACATAACGTACAACATAAAAATCTGACTTGAAACTTCCTCGTGGGATCGACCTCTTGCTTGCTCTATACTATCTTGTGTGTTTTAAGCTAGGGTAATTAATTTGTGCGACCGCGACATCGCAACAATTTCGAATATTAAAAGTTTAATTGAGTCCCTAGACTTCCAAGTTTTGCAAATTCATCCCAATCTTCAATGTTCAATGTTTTTCTTCATTTAAGCCCTCTATTGCTACAATTAAATTCCCAAACTTCTTTTTTGTCCATTGTGGTCCTTCAACTTCTACTAAAAATATGATTTTGCCTCTAAAATCACGGGAAAAAAAATTGTTTGATGCGCAAGGCTATTCTAGGCATTTCAATTTTTTTATCAAGAGTTAAATAATAATTTTACCCTGAAACGAGAGATAAAATTAAGAATTGTCAGCAAGCTTATTTTTGTGTTTTCCATTTTCTATGAATAGTAAAAACATTAATTTACCCTTGGTCTTAAGGGTATTTTATATTTTTATAGGTATTTTTTTGTTATGAGGACAAGCTTCATGGGTGTTTTGTATTATTGTATTTTTAAATATTTTTTTTATTAAAAACATTGTTGGCGCATGTGATAGTCGTGCCATTGATTTTAAGTCATCCGCGCTATATTGGGCAACAGACGCTTCTTGGGTGGCTAAAAATGGTCATTCGTCATCATGTTCTTCTTCTCATGACAGAGCATATGATAGTCAAAGAATTAGCAGTGATGTATTGCTTCCCCCCCCCCCCCCTATCCTGGAACCTAATATCCATTCTGATGTATTTGTGTCGCTACGTGGCCATCCAAGTAATTCCCTTTAATGGTCAATAATAGCCCACTACCCATGTTTATTGTGACTGTGTACGTTTGTTATTTTCTTTATTTGTCAATAACTAGCCATCCCCCCCTGCCTTATGAACAAGTGGTGGCACGTGGCTATTACTTCATATAACAGATGGTTAGACGCTTAATTTTTCACTTTTGTTTCTTGTAATTTGGCTATTTAAAGCCTGGTTCTGATTAGTAAAGGTAGATTAGTTTGCAAAGTTCATGCTCATTATTCGCAGAGATTCGAAGTGAGCTTTCAGGTGAGATTCTAATTTCTGAGGGCTAATTAATTTGTGTTTATAGTGTCATCACATTCAAGTCCTTTTTGTTTATGCTTTCTATATTCTAGTCCCTAATCTTTTAATTTCTGATTTTTTCTATAAAAGTTTTCATTAGTTTCAATTTTGCTCTTCAACTAAAATTTATCATATGCTTTTTATTATTATTTTAGCCCCTTTTTTATTTTTTTATTTGATTTTAATTCTTTTAATCATTTTAGTCCTTCTAAAGGAGTTCATATTTTATTGTTCATATTTATGTGTCTATCCTCTTAGTTTTGGTTTTAAATTTTTATCATTTTTCTCTCATTAATGTTTTATTTGTTTTCAATGTAGTCCATGAATTTTAATTTGTGTAGATGATCTTTTTAAATTTGGCACTTCTTTTTTTCATTTCTTATTTTTTTTCCTTTATTTCAAATTATTTTTTAATACTATCAATATTTATTTTAATTTTCTCTTCTTTTTTTGCTCTTTTGTTAAATATTTTGTGTTTTGTATTTTATTTTTTAGAATAATTTTATGATTTTCATTGTTTAGGTAATGATAATA
Organism: Salix dunnii; assembly: GCA_015731905.1. NCBI lineage: Eukaryota > Viridiplantae > Streptophyta > Magnoliopsida > Malpighiales > Salicaceae > Salix > Salix dunnii. Next base: position 9,730,229 of record CM027662.1, on the reverse strand, counting down.
ATAATTGTAGTGGTTGTAATGATGATAATGATAATAACATTACTAATGATAATAATAACAATACAAATTTATTATAATGGTTATAGAAATTATAATAATAATAATAATTATGGTTGTGATAGTAATATTAACCATAATTCATAAAATAATATTAAAAATATAAAAAAAATATAATGATGATACTGATAATGATAATAATATTCATAATAATTTTAATGGTATCAATAATAGTAGTAATATTAGTAATCATAATAGTGATTATAATCATGATGACAATAATGATGGTGATATTATGAATAATAATAATTAAATGATTGCATTAATAATGATGATGATCATAAGAATAAAAATAAATGTAATATTAGTTATAGTTGTGATGATAATAACTACAATGATAATTTAAATAATAATAGTTATAATGATAATGATAGTAACGATAATAACAATAATAATACCAATAATAATTAGGATATTAATTATTTACAGTAATAGTAATAGCGATAGCTATAATGAAAGTGAAAATTTAACAATCATAATAATAAAAATGAGAATAATAATTGCAACAATTCATCATTTTATGTTATATTTGTTAAGAATTAAGTTTTTCAACTTTTTCATATATAATATTATAGATATAATATCCCGTATTAATAGTTTGAAAAATATTTAAGCCTCAGTGTTCTCTTTTATTTTATGTCTTATAGTTTTAAATTCTATTGTTTAACATTGGTTAATATTTTTTTTTAAAATAAGTCAAGTCTCGTTTAAACCTATTAAACAAATGAATTTATATCAATTTAAAATTTAAATATTTCATAAAAAATTTTCTCTTCACAAAAGTTCAAGATAAAAAATTAAAAATTTATCATTTTATCTAAATTTATTGCATTGTAAAAAAGAATCGGGCTCTTAAGTTTTCTTTTTAACATTTTAAAAAAATAGTCGTTTCAATTTACCTTACTTTTTTATTTCAAAAACCAGAAGTGGTCAATCATACAATATCAAATATCATGGATCAAGGTTCCACCATTTCCAATTCTTCAAACCCATACACCGATACTTTCCAAGCTTCATCCAGTTTTCCACAACAACTTGATCAGTTTTCTCAAACTTTGAACATGATGATGCATTGTTTGTACGTGATTGACGAATGAAGCAATCGAGAAATGGGACGACCACCTCGTGAAGCTAGACAACGAAGACGAAACTAAGTGCAGCCACGTTGTCCATTGTACATGGACAGCCACGCGATACGGATATACAAAGAAACGTTTTGGATGAATTAACAGATGTATGAAGGTGTAAGTAGTGGATTTTTATGGCGAATTGTAGAATTCAAAAAGAAGATATCAGTTGTATTATGTTTGTCGTGCCTTATTACAGGAAGGGTATATATAATGGAGGCCAGTACTACTGATAAGAAAAAAATAAATCGTAGAACTGACATCTTTAATGAGGACAAAACCTCTTATCATAGGAATCTACACCTGTTAAAGGGAGTCCAATGAATTAACACAGCAAATTGCAATACACAGCGATACCTAAAGTGCAACATTGCAGTTGGTTGCAATATACAAAAGAGCAGAATACACATAGGCACACCCTAATATGCAGAGGAGAAAAAGATTGATTGCCTGTTGGATAAAATCCAACTTCCAATATCCCCCCTCAATCCAAAAGATTAATGGAGCCAAGATTAGATAATAGACATTGAAAATGATGAGAAGCTAAAGGTATGGTAAATATGCCGGCCAAGTGATCACAGCTTCTTATATAAATGGTCTCAATTACCTGCGATTGAACTTGTTCTCAAATATAATAACAATGAACTTCAATGTGTTTCAATCTTTAATAAATGGATGCCTGATTATCACAGAATAAGGACATAGGATGAGTTAAAAACACCTATAAATCACACAGAAGACCCTTTAGCCATATTAATTCACACGTGGTTGAAGCCATGGCTCTATATTCAACTTCGGCACTTGATCTTGCAATGACAATTTGCTTTTTGCTTTTCCATATGACCAAGTTCCTTCTTATGAAAGTACAATAACCAGTTGTGGACTTGCGATCAATTGCGTTACCTGCCCAATTAACATCGCAATAGCCTATGTTGTTGGTGTTCTCATTCTTTTTCATGATGATGCCACGACCCACTGATACTTTTAAGTAGCGCAAAATCCTTTTAAAAAGATTCAAATGTTCTATTGTGGGGGATTGCCTGAATTGATAATGAATATTGTATGTCAAGTCTTATGATTGAGAGATAGATCAACTTACCAACAAGCCTTTGATATTAATGTATATTTGTAAGTGGAGTGACGTCCAAGTTGAGTTTTAGCTTACTATCAAGGGGAGTAATTGTTGATTTAGAGTTGCTCATGTTACCTTTGCTGAGCATATCTAGAACTTTTTTTTTTATTGAGAAATAACCCTTTGTGTGATGTTGTCATTTCTATTCCAAGAAAATACATCAAGACACCAAGATCTTTAATTGCAAATCATTGTTGAAGAGATTGTTTAAGCTTGGAGATCTCTTCAGCATTATTACCTGTGATTATTAAGTCATCGACATATATCAACACAACTAATTTTCCCATATCTCTAATGCGAACAAAGAATGATGAGTCCACATTACTTCATTTGAAACCAATGCTCTGTAGTACTAAATTGATCTTGGTGTACCATGCTTGAGGAGATTGTTTCAGTCCATAAATTGATTTGTGCAATTTGCATACTAAATCGGGTTTATAGGTTTGAGGATGTCCTAGTGGCAATTTCATGTAGACTTCTTCTTTTAGATCACCATGCAAAAAAGTATTTTTCACATCCATTTGATTATAGACCATGCCTTGTTGACCGCAATAGATAATAAAACCCTAATCGTGTTCATTTTCGCAACTAGTGCAAATGGTTCTTTAAAATCCACCTCAAATGTTTGGGTGAATCCCCGAGTGACCAACCTTGCCTTGTGCCTCTCAATGGACCCATTTGAATTAAATTTGATCTTATAGATCCACTTATAACCTATTGCTCTTTTTCCTTTCGGTAGTTTGATGATGCTCCAGGTATGATGATGGTCTAAAGTTTTAAGTTTTCTTACATTACCTCTTTCTACACATCTTGGTTGCTGGCTTCATGAATGTTTCAATGCTCATTACTGTTTGAAATAACATTTAGAAATGCATCATGTGAAGGAGTCACCTTTTGGTATGACACATATTGGGAGATTGAGTGCTTAGATTTGTAAGGAATAAAATGTTGAAACTTTGTTAGAGGTTATCTGCCATGCATAGGATTACGCTAGGGCGTACAACTGTTAGCTCATTCTCATTCAATTCTTGAGATACATCTTGAGGTTTAACTTGATTATCACTATCTATATGCATCCCATATCCCATAACTATCATCATATGTATTTATCCAAGCAGCCACACCATCTATATTCATCCCACAACTGTTATCATTCGTATGCAGTGTTTCTTCACTTTGAACTGTCTCTTTGTAATTTTTACTCTTTGAAGAAATGTTGAGCTCCATTTTTGGTAGTGGAAACAAATCCAAAACACATTCCTTATGACTTGTGGTTTCACTTAACTTGCTGAAAAAAGGATTAGTTTCATGGAATTAAATATCTTTAGACATAATTTTTTTCTATGTTCGGGATTATAACATTTGTATTCCTTTTGTGTTGACGAATAACCAAATAAGATGCATTTAAAAGATCTAGGATCCAATTTACTCTATACTAAGATTGAACATGAACAAAACAAATATAGCCAAAGACTCTAAGACGAGAAACGTCCATTTTTTTTCCTTTCATAATCTTTATGGGTGATTGAAACCCTAAGACTCGATTGAGAAGCTTGTTAATAAGATATGCAAATCCCATAACTCCTTGAGACCAAAATCTCTTTGGTACATTCATTTGAAGCATTAAAGCTCTAGTTTTTTCAAGAAGATCATGGTTCTTTCTTTCTGCTATGCCATTTTGCTGAGGAGTACCAACATAACTTATTTGATGCATAATACCATGATTGCTCAAATATTGTGTCATGATATGAGACATATATTTGGTGTCATTATCAGACCTTAAGGTGTGAATTTTAGAAGAAAAATGCTTTGTAACAAGCTTATGAAAATCTATAAACACTTCCATAACTTCAGTTTTAGATCTTAATAGATACAACCATGTAGTACTAGAGAAATCATCCATAAAGGTTATGAGATATTTAAAACCATCAAAAGATTCACTTGTTGGCCCCCATACATCTGAATGAACAAGTTCAAATATCTTACTAGACCTAGATAAAGATGAAGTAAAAGGTAGTCTAGTATCCTTAGACATATGATTAGATTTCACATGAAATGGAGTTATTCCCTACTTTTAGAAATAAAGTTGATAGAACTAGCTGAGAAGGATGAGCTAAATGTTAATGCCATAATTGGTTATCTTGAAGGAAGATGGACTTGGCTTGAAAAACTTTGGAACTGTTTTTTAATATGTAGTAAAGGCCATCTAGGAAGAACTCCTTACCAATCGTCCTCTTGGTGATACAATCCTAAAAAATGATATTATGAGAAGAGAAAAAAATGGCTAAACAATTCAAGTTATTGGTGATTTTCAACACATATAGGTGTTGGAATGGAAAGGTAGGGACATATAAGGCTATTGACTCAATTTCATCTTATATGAAATTGATTTTTTTCTTTCCCAAAATATTGACACCTTTACCATTTGCAATTGAAACTTAAAAAGGTTTTGCTAATTTTTCAAACTTATGAAACTTAGATATATATATATGGTTATGTGATTTATGGCACCTAAATCTATAACCCAAAAATCATGCAACATATTTATATTAAGAGCAGTTTTGAAGGCATTCATAATACCTGGCATGTCTTGTTGAGGTATGCATTTAGTGTTTGTTAGAAAACCAGTAAACTTGCCCAAAAATGCTAACGAGTTTCCATCTTCGATATTGGTTGTGTGTACCCCCACCCCCACCCCCATTTTTACTTTGAAGATATATTGCAAACTTATTTATAAGTGCAGCTAGATTTGTTATGAAGTTTTTGAGATTGTCAAATCCATTGAATGTGGAAACAGATGCAGTGTTAGCTTTGTGAGAAGATCGTGTCAACCTTTTTAAGGCCCTGTTTTCTCCTTTGTTTTCTTTCATGAATTCTGGTTTTAATTTTGGGTGTAAAATCCAACATGTGTCCTTAACATGACCAGGATAGTTACACTCCAACATGTGTCCTTAACATAACCAGGATAATTACAGTGTTAGCACTTCAAGTTTGGATGCTTCCCTTTACACCTTTTCTAGTTGGTTATGTATGCTCTTGTTTTAGATGTATTGGTCTTTATACCATTGGTCATGACTTTTCTCTGTACTTTTTCATGTTGAATAGTTAAACATATACTGGTGAAGGAAGGAAGTTATGTGATCATGAGTATATGGCTTCGCAAGTCTTCATATTCTAAATCAAGACTAGACAAGAGTTAAAATATCTTATCTTCTTAAACCCTCCTTAGTAACCTAGATTAATCATTTGTATGTGGACGATACACTTCCAATTCATTCCACCTGCTCTTCATGATATCGAGAAGTTATACAAAAGGCTTTCCTTCTTGTTGTAGATTGGAGATGTTTTTTTTTTAATTGAAAGATTGTTGCAGCATTGTTCTAACTACCATACATTTCCTTGATAGTTTCCCATAGCTTGGATGATGATTTAGAGTAACAAAATATTTCAACTACTTTTTATTCCATAGAATTTAGAAGTCATGACATCACTGGTTGATCCTTGCTAAGCTAGGATTCATAACCTGATGAATACAGATTAGGGACTTCAATGCTTCCATTTATAAACCCAAGTTTGGATCTTTCTCTTAAAGAAAGAAATACTGCTTTTGACCAAGGCAGATAATTAAACTCATTCAATAAGATTAAGCTTAATCTTTGATTTAGGTTTACATCTACCTTAGATAAGTTCAAGGTTGGAATAACCTGTGAACTTTCAACTTCAGATGCATCAGGGTTATCTTCAGCCTTTTTTGAGATCAAAGAGCATAGATGGAATTAATGTAGAAGATATTATTTCCCCTGCTTTGATATGATGTAGAAATCAAAAAGAAGATATATGTTGTATTATGTTTGTCGTGCCTTTATTATAAAACATGAAGGGTATATATAATAGAGGCTAGTCCTCTTGACAAGAAAAGAATAAACCTTAAAATTGACATCCTTAATAAGGATAAGACCTCTTATCGCATGGATCTACACACGTTAAAGGGAGTCCAACTATTGTCCATGAATTAACACAGAAAGCTTCAATACACAACGATACCTAAGTTGCAACATTGCAGGTGGTTGCAATATACAAGAGAGCAGAATACACAGAGGCACACCCAAATACGCATAGGAGAAAAACATTGATTATCCATTGGATAAAATCTAACTTCCAATACAAACCTAATTTGAAGGAATTTTTTGATTGTATTACTTCACTTAAAGATTACTTTGACTAGTTTTCATTACCTGAGGGAGAAACATGAGGTTCAATTTGTCAAACTGAAGCTTAAAGGTCCAACTCGTGCTTGGTGGAGTGGTGTGGAAGAGAGACTGAGGCGAACCTGTCAAGCTCCTAATACAGAGTGAGGAGACATGAAGGAATGACTAAAAGCAGAATACTTGTTGAAAAGATAAGTAGAAGTTGATCTTCAAACTATTGAAGATAATCTGTTACTAATGTTGATCCACTATTGAAGATTAACCTCTAGAACTTAGGTAGTATAGATGAATTGATTGAGTTCGAATCAATACTTGCAGCTCATACTTTTTAGCTACATACTTGTATATATATTCTCATTGTAAACTTTGTAGATCATTTGAATGAAATAAAAATCCTCTATCAATTATTCTTCCCAAAATTCATTCATCTTGTTTTCATGGTATCAGGGCACATGAAGCTTTAAACATAATAGCCAAGCTTCCACAAAACTCCAAATGGAGGACAATACTAATTCAAATAGTGCTAACCAAAATGCTACCCTTCAGAACATGTCTTTTTTAATCATTGAACCTTCTAATTCTTTTTTTATTCATGTATCAGATCATCTAAGCATGACTCTCATTCCAAAGGTTCTTCATGGAACCAATTATGCCATGTGGAGATGTTCCATGCTAATAAGTCTCAACACCAAAAACAAGTTGGGATTTGTCAATGGAACCATACTTATACTAGGTGAATCTGATCCTAAATACTTTTTATGGCAACAATGAAATGATATGGTTCTTTCTTGGTTTCTTAACTCCTTAAACTAAGATTTTGCCAATAGTGTTCTCTATGTTGAAACCCCTTTTGAAATCTAGCTGGATCTATAAGAATGATTCTCACAAGGTAATTTTTCTTATCATTATCAAATTCAACATTCCATTGTAGATTTGTAGCAAAATCATGAGTCCATTTTCACATATTACACCAAAATAAAAATATTCTGGGATGAATTAAAAATGAGCAGTCCAGCCATTCAATGCATGTGTGGTGGAATGAAACAAGTGTCAAAAAGTGAAGAAAAGATGAAACTTAGTCAGTTTCTTATGGGATTAAATGAGAGTTATTCAGAATTAGAGGGCAAATCATGCTCAAGCAATTTTTATCAACTGTTAAGAAAGCATACGCACTGTCATGTGAGAAAGAAAAGCAAAGAGGATTGGTTGAGTACAAAGTTAATGAACAAGTCCATGCCATGAATGTCAAAAGATCAGGTTCCCCTTCATAATGACAAGATTTCTCTCAAAATTGGATGTCTGGCTCATCAACTGTGACGGAACTACACATACAGTGGAAAGATGTTTCTATTTGATTGGATTTCCCATAAATCACAATGTACAGCCTCGTAATTGAGCTCATAAAGCTGCTACAAATCAAATAAGAACTAAATCATTTCACAACAAGTCTGGTCAAACCCCTAATCAACCTCTTCAATTCACTCCTGGAGAATTTTCACAAATCAAAGCTTTCTTTCAAGATGAAAAATCCACTGTATCTACAAATTATACAGGTGATCCTATTTCTTGTTTCTCATCATCCACAACTCAAAATTCTAAGGCTTTACAATGGATCAATGATAGTGATGCCATTAACCATATAGCCACTTTAGTTATTAATAAAGTCATTATTCCTATGTTCTCTCAAGTCACCTTGCCAAATGGTTCCTATGCAAAAATTACAAGTCTTGGCTCTACACATGTTACCAAAAGCCTCCATGTCCATGGTGTTCTTTTTTCACCCTCATTTCATGTGAATCTACTTTCAGTCAGCCAACTCACAACTGCTCTTTATTTTTTTGTTCACTTCTTTGCCACTTTCTGTATATTGCAGGACCTAGCTATAAAGAGGATGATTGGCCTAGGGAAGTAGAGTAAGGGACTATACTACCTTATGCCACAATTAGAATCACATTCATCTTCACCAATCTCATATCAAGTCTTTTTTCCATTAGGAATTGTCTGGCATAACAAATTAGGACATCCATCAAAATTACCCTCTTAGTTTATGTCAAAATTAATTCCCTCTTTTGTTCATGATTAACAACATTCATGTGAAGTTTGTCATTTGGCAAAAAAAACCAGGTTTTCCTTTCCTTTCCCATAAGCTCTATTCAAAGTACTAGTTTTTTTGAGGTTAGTTACTATGATATTTTGGGTCCATAAAATATTGAAACACACTCCAGTGTATATTATTTTTGTAACTATTATGCTATTGGTTATCTTTGTTATGCCACCAACTTACAACCTTTGACCAAATTGCACTACGAGTTTGTCGCTATATTTTTGTTGGATACCCTTCAAATCAAAAGGCATATTGTGTTTATGATCCTACCACTCGACAATATTTTACTAAATGAGATGTTATTTTTCATGAAAACACAATATTTCCTTTCTTGAATCACACTCCAGCTGATTCCTCTCATCAACCATCTCTAGCCACCATACTTCCTGAGCCTAATGATATCTTAATTCCCTAACCATTATTTTTGTCTTCCTCACCAACCAAGACCCCTTCCACTCTATCACCACCCATACAATCTTCTTTTTCTCTAAAACCACCCTAACCTACTCCTATTCTACATCGCAGCTATCAGCCATGATAAACCTCTGTTCTACTCCATGATTTTCATTGTGGTCAAGTTGGTATGTCACCACTCTATGCATTCACAACCAAGTCAACCTCTTCATGGTCAGGTACTCAATATCCATTATCAAGTTTTATTTCCTATCAGTCCTTGTCTTCTTCTCATCAAATATTTGTTAACAAAATTACCAGCACTCTTGAACCAAAAACATATAAGCAAGCACTTAGTGATTTTAGGTGGTGTGAAGCAATGGAGACTAAGCTCACTGCAGTTGAAAAAGAGAAGACATGGTCTCTTGTTTCATTACCATCAAATTCTCTTCCTATTGATAGCAAATGAGTTTTCAGAATCAAATACAATTTTGATGGCTCTGTGGAATGGTATAAAGCACGCTTAGTAGCCAAGGGATTCAATCAACAAGAAGGCTTAGACTATCATAAAACCATTGCTCTAGTTACAAAGTTAACTACAGTTCATTGTCTTCTTGCCCTGGCAGCAGACCATAATTCGCCCCTCTTCCAAATAGATGTCAATAATGTTTTCCTTGATGGTGATTTACATGAGGAAGTTTATATGACTACACCACTAGGACTTTACCAGCAAGGGGAGAAGGTTGTATGTTGGTTTTATAAATCCTTGTATGGACACAAATAAGCACCTAAAAATTGGTTTCCTAAATTCTTAGAAGCCATTGAAACTTTCAAATTCTCTCAATCACACTCAGATCATTCTCTCTTTGTGAAAGAAAAAGGTTGTACTCTAATCATTGTTCTTATCTACATAGATGATATAATCATTACTAGGAACAATGACAAGGCTATTTAAGATATCAAGCTATTTCTTCAGCAACAATTCCACATAAAAGATATTGGTAAGCTGAAATATTTTCTCTAACTGAAAGTGGCAAGATCAAAGGTTGGAATAATTATATCTCAACAAAAATACAAACTGGAAATTCTTGACGATGTTGGATTTCTTGGAAGTAAACCTATTGATTTTTCTATGAAACAAAATCTAAGGCTCACTAATGACCAAAGTGAGATATTAAATGATTTTTCACACTAAAAAAGATTGGTAGGATGATTAATCTATCTTACAATTACTAGACCAGATAGCGACTTATTATTTTCTTCCAGCAACTCTTTGCAATTGAGAGCTTATTGCAATGTCAACTGGACAAATTTTTCAATGACAAGAAGATCTATATTGGGTTACAATATATTTCTTGGGGATTCTCGCATCTCGTGGAAGACAAAAAAACATAAAACAATCTCCAAGTCATCTGTCGAAGCTAAGTATAGGTCTATGGTTGTTGCAACATGTGAACTCACCTAGCATAGAAGCCTATTTAAAGATCTACAAGTGCACTTAAAACCAGTAACTTTATTTTGTGACAATCAAGCAACACTTCATATTGCTGCAAATCTAGTATATCATGAACATACAAAGCATATCAAAATTGATTGCCATGTTGTGAGAGAAAAGATTCAAGCAGGTAAAATTGTTATGAAATTTGTTCCTTCCTATCTTCAATTAGTAGAGATATATTCACCAAGGCATTAAGGGAAGATAATTTTAAGAGATTAACAAGCAAGTTGAACATTCTCAACATTTATGCTCCAACTTAGAGGGAAGAGTTGAAAAGATAAGTAGAAGTTAATCTTCAAAGTGTTGAAGATAATCTACTACTAATGTTGATCTATTGATAAAGATTATCCTCATAGAACTTAGGTTGTATAGATAAACTAATTGAGTTGGACTAAATCATTTGTTTCTCCTACTTTCTAGCTACATACTTGTATATATATTCTTAATGTAAACTCTACAGATCAATGAATGAAATAAAAACCTTCTGTCATTTATTCTTCCCAGCATTTTATTCATCTTGTTTTCAATACCTGCCCATAAACTATGAACAACTTATCTATGAAGACATATTATAATGGAGCCAAAACAACAAAATTAAAGTGGACCAGCTTACAGAGTGATCTCATGAACTAACAATGAGGAGTAAAACAAACAAAATCGAGCCTTAATTATTAGCTTTGTATTTGAAGTGATTGAGACCTGAAATTTGTAAAGACATGTTGATAACCTAATTATACAATGTTGAAAAAGCTTACTAATTGGGCCTTAAATTAATTTCTAAATATAATTACACTTTAAATTGGTTAGCGATTAAATCAAATTGGCCCATAAAAATATAATTATATCTTTGACTTAATTTTTACATGGATTTATTTAATAATGAATTATTTTATCTTTAAATCTTTATTTTTCTTTCTCAAAAATATCCAAAATTTCTACCTTGATTTTTCTGCCGACACCAACCCCTTTATTTTATTTTTCTTATTTTTTAATTTTTTTTATAGATTTAGAGGAATAACCTAGAATTGGGTTATGACAGTTGCCCCCTCTTTACAATGCTTACGATTAAAGTCTTGTAAGAGATTTTAGATAGTAAGCATTGTAAAGAAAAAGAGAAAGAATTTACCAAACCAAGAAATGGTTGATCCATCTAGAAATGAAAATGAGGGTTGTCATAACCTAATTTTGGGTCATTCCCTCAATTCAACCAAAAACAAGAAAAATTAAAATAAAAGGGGTAGGTGTTGGCTGAAAAATCAAGGCAGAAATTCTTGGCATTTTCAAAAGCTCGATCATACCTCTTTTGTGCCTAGAAATGGAGGAAAATGCAAATTAAGGCTAACGTAATTTATTATCGGATAAATTTGCATAAAAATTAAGTCGAAAGATATAATTATATTTTTATGGATCAATTTGATTTAATCATTGGCCAATTTAAAAGTGTAATCATGTTTGAGAATTACTTTATGGTCCAATTGAAGGATTTAATTAAGCGCGACGACTTAATTATATTTTAAATTTATCAAAATAATTTTATTAGGGGCTTAGTCAATGAGAAATCAAGTTCTTGAATTTAATTTGGGATCAATTGACGAGATTTAGGATTTTCAGAGAACAATTTGAATTTTTTTTTGCAAGCCAATTACACGAAATCGAGGGCCAAATTGAACAAATTGAGAGTTTAACTGTCAATTGAGAATTAAATCACGCAAATCAGACATCAAGGACCAGAATAAAAAGGCGCGCAAAGCTAAGGTTGAGATTGAAGTTTTTAAGGCCAATTAAAGCAATTAAAAATTGAGGGACCAAATCATACTTTTACCTTTAAAAATCTTTGAAAATTGCATTTGCATGCGCCGGCTGCATGATTCTTGACAGTTGCATTGTTTTTTTCGGTTTGCATGTCTGGCGTGCTCAGCTTTGAATGATCGCACGCCTGCCTTCAATGTCCAACGGCTATATTTGCATTAAGCATTCGGCAGCCTAAGGAGGTGTTTTTGTTGCAATAAATAGCAACATGCAGAGACTAGAAGGGCGGGGGGGGGGGGACAAGAAGAAAAAGACGAAAGAAAAACAAAAAAGGAGGCAGAATTGAAGAGAGGAAAAAAACAAAGAATAGACAGTGAAAAAACAAAGAAAAAAAAACAGAATAAGCAGATTTTACGTGAAATTTCAATCTTCATCCCTCTCGTGTTTTTTTTCTCTTCATCTCTCAACTTCATCTTCTTCCTCTCGGTTTCCCGCTCTCTCTCTCTAAAAGACCAGCAGCCATTGTTTCTCTCTCTTTCTCGATTCAACACCCCTTCCATCAACTCCGGCCACCTCATCACCACTAGAAGCCTCCCCCCAACTCCAGAAGCTCAGCCATCTTCTCCAGGAAGCAGCAGCAGCAACAGTGTCGACGGTAACAGTTGACAGCAACGAATCCCGTCCACTTCCGACCCCATTTTCGGCCACCACAACCCTCCATTTCTGACGCCACCACCATAAGAATCATCACCTCGACTTCCTCTATCCAAAGGTACTAACAGTTTCTCCTCTCGTCACACTCGGAAAATCACTGTTCACCACCCTCTTCCTCTCGCCTGCATGCAGTGGGACGTGATTCACATCCCACTGTTCATGTAGGCCAAGTAAAGCGGGCCGAGCTTTGTGCCCGGCCCAAGCCCAGTATGATAAGCTGGGCTGGCTGCCCACCCAAAAAATAAAAAAAATAAAATATATATAAAATTTGCACAAAAAAATATTTTTATTTAAAACAGAAAAAATATGTGATTTTATGCATACGGCCAATACACTAGCATATTTTAAAAAAAAATTCTTTTTCATTTTAAAAAAAATATTATCTTAAAAATTTGAAGAAAAATGTATTTTAGCATGGATTTAGCAAAGAAAAATCATTTCTCGCATTTTTGGATTCTACAATATATTTGTAAAATCCAAAGGGTATTGGCCAATATTTCAAAAATATTAAAATCTGATTTTTTGGATTTATTATTCACTATCAATGTTTGGATAAATAAATCATAAGGGGTCAATATCTAAAATATTCGACGGGGATAATTTATTATTATTCATTGTCAGTGTTTGGATAAATAAATCCTAAAGGGTTAGTATCCAAAATATATGGCAGGAATAATACGCCATCACCATTTTAACGAAACATATTCTTTGAAATATTGAGACCATAACAAATCATAAGCAAACCAAAACATTAAGCAGATTACCTTAGGTAGGGCGTATTAGGGGTGCTAAAACCTTCCCTTTACGCAACCAGTCTCTTGCTTTAGAATCTCTGAAAGACCAGTTTTAGGTTTCCTAGTAACCATAATATTATGTAGCGACTCCCTTTTACAAAAATAAAGATAAGACTCTCACGTAATTTCTCCATATTGATCTAACCGCTCACGGGGAGGGTCGCGGCGAAGCGGCGCCTTTTTTTTTTGGGTGCGACAAGGGCTATGAAGTGCAATAAGAAGGGAATGGTAGAATAGGGTTAGAAAGCGCACTACCTAAGAATTGAGGTCTAAGTAGGACACATAAAAGATGAAAAGATGATAATGTTCGTGAAAGACAAGAAAATAATCTCATTGTAATGGGTAACCTATCCAACTAAAATCATGGATATGGTAAAATACACAAGGATGGTCTTATTGTAATGGGTGACTTTCCCAAGTGAAGATAATGAAGTGGTAAGAAACACAAATATGGTCTTATTGTAATGGGTGACTTTCCCAAGTGAAGATACTGAAGTGGTAAGAAACACAAATATGGTTTTATTGTAATGGGTGACCTGCCTAACTGAAAATGATGAAGATGGTCTCATTTTAATGAGTGAACTACCGAGGAAATATGATAAAGATGGTCTCGTTGTAATGGGTGACCTACCCAAGAAATATAATAAAGATGGTCTCGTTGTAATGAGTGACCTACCTAGGTGAGAATGGTCTCATTACAATGGATGACCTACCTAAGAAATAGAATAAAGATGGTCTTATATGGGTGACCTACCCAAGTGAAACAAATAGATGGTAAAGATTTCATGGAATGAAAAATAGGGCTAGAAAGTATGCTATCTAGGATCTATAGTTGAGGGTTGGAAAACAAACTATCTGAATTGGTGGTTGAAAGATGAAATGAACACTAATTGAGTTAGTGGTTAAAGCCTGGAAAGTACACTAATTAAGTTGGTGGATTGAAGGCTAGAAGTCCCACTCAAATTAGGAGGGAAAAATAGGGATGAAAAACGCACTATTTTAATTGATGGATCGAGGGTTGAAAAACGCATTCAAATTAGGAGGTGAAATAGGGCTTGAAAGCACACTATCTTAATTCATAGTTGAGGGTTAGAAAACACACTCAAATAGGAGGGAAAATAGGGTTGGAAAATACACTATTTTAATTTATGGTTGAGGATTAGAAAATGCATTCGAGTATAGGGAAATAGGGCTGGACGAAGCACTATTTAAATTGATGGCTAAGTACTAGAAAACAAACTCAAAGAAAAGGAAAAATAAGGTTGGAGAGTTCATTATTTTAATTGATGGTCGAGGGTTGGAAAACACACTCGAATAGGGGAAATAGATGATTGTGCTGACAAGAACACTATCTGGGTTGATCGATGGCTAGAAAACGCACTTAAATAAGAAAGGAGATAAGGTTGAAAAATACATTATCTTTGTTAATTGAAGGAATCGTAAGTGAACTCAGGGAAAATAAGAGAGGTGAGGGCTCAAAGGAGCATACAAAAATGATGAATGAAAGTTTGTAATTTGCAATCCCTACAAAATATTTCCTAGATTCTCAGTGGGGATACATTGTATAATGATACCCAAATTTAGGAAAGAGGTAAGGCTGAAAAGCGAACTGTCTATTTGGTTGAGGAACATTCAGGAAATTTTTCTTTAAGAAAAGGAAAATGTAAAACCCTAATTAAAAATTATGATTTAATATAAATAAATAAATAAGAGGTGATGTATTTTTAAGATGCAAGGAATATTAATTCACTTAAATAAAGGGGAAAAAGTTAATATAGAAATACTAAGAATAAGAAATAAAAAAAAAAAAACAAGATTGTAATTAGTTAAGAAGGGAAATAAAAGTGAAATTATAAAGAGAAATGGATAGATAAAAAAAAGAAGAATAAATAGGGATTGAATTAGAATTAAAGGAAATTAGGGGTGAAATTACAAATATATCAAATTTATGCATACAAATATATAAATGACTTATTGTTTTTAAAATCATTCATGGCCAACGAAGAGAAGAAGAATGGGGGAGAAGGATTTTGCATGGTTTTCATCCAAATTTCAATAAAGTGACACGAGTCATTTAACTACTTTTGTTTGATAAATTTATTTATGAAAATCCATTTGTAATAGAGATTGACAAATACATAAAATTTATTGAATAAAATAAAAGAAAAAAAAATATAAAGCAAGATTGGACTTATTAAAAATATTATAAAAATAAATAATTAATCTATATAGATTATATAAAAACAATTATATATAAATCATACTAATCTATGTAAATAATATAATTAAAAAATAATTGTTATTAAATAAAGACTAAAACCCCCCCAAAGAGAATGGATATTAATTAAAATATAAATTTATAAAATATTTTACAAAAACACAAAAAATCCATTTGTATAAAATAATTATAACTTTATTTTTTAAAACCAATACGAGTTCAATGTCTATTAGGCCAATGGCTAGGCTAGGCTAGGCTTAACATAGTACCCAATCAAAAATAGACTTGTGCATAAGCCTTTATTATTATAATTATTATTTCTTAAGTTTAATAGGGACAATAAAGAGTTGTATGCCCTGATTGCCTATAACAAAAACAAATAACACATCGACAATATATCTCGTATTCCAACTAAAACCCAGTTTAAGTATATTTTCAACAAAAACAAATCTAGGAAAAACTCATAAACCTTGTTCAATCGATACATGGCCTTATTAAACAAAAAAAACCTTCCAAAACTTGAAATTAACCCAAAATAAAAAAATTTAAGCGCTTTCGGGTAAAATAACACGAGAGCATAATTACTCTAATTATATTGAACCTTTTGACACAAAATAAATTATTTTAATATCTAAAATCTTTTCCAACAACAACCTTTTCTTTCTAGGTCAGAATCCAATGAGCCTTTTAATGTCTCCACCTTGAAATGAGGGATAAAATTAATTTTTTGAAACAAATTTTAAATCACTATTTATGTTCCTTTTGTTTTTAAGTTCTTTATCTTTTCAATCAATTCTCATAAAAAGCAAATATGCAATTGGGATTTAATTTAAGTTAAAAAAAACTCAATTATAAAAAATATATTTGAAGATCAAATTAATTTTTTTTTTAAATCTTAATATTACATTCTACAATAAAAACACTTATGGTTTATATTAATGGTAATGTCACTTCTAATTTAAAAAAAAAAATCCACAAACTGGAAAAACTCTTAATTCCGAAAAAGGCTTTGAAGGATAAATTATTTGCATAGATATTTTCCACGAGTTAAGGGTACATGAGTAATTCCACCCAAAACTCTAGAAGCCAAGAAGATAACACACACTCACAGAGATAAATCACAAAAGACCTTAACCTATCCTCAACAATCTCCTCTCATGCGACACGCGTTGCCTAAACCCAGAAAATAATTATCAGGGGAAATCTTTCCACCTCTCTCTAGACATCCAAGCAAAAAAGAAATTCTCGAATAGATAGATAGATGTCAACGTCGGGACAGCCACAATTCCGATACACACAAACACCATCGAAGGTTTTGCATCTGCGAAACCTTCCATGGGAGTGCACAGAAGAAGAGTTAATCGAGCTCTGTAAACCATTCGGAAGGATAGTAAATACTAAATGCAATGTTGGCGCCAATAGGAATCAAGCATTCGTCGAATTCGTAAGTAATGTGTATTGGGAGTACAGAATGTATATTCATAATCTGTAGGGTAGGTAAATTGGGTGAGAGAATAATTTGATTTAGTAAAATTTGGCTGTGAATCTGATTTCAGGTAGACCAAAATCAGGCAATACAAATGGTATCGTATTACGCGTCGTCATCGGAGCCAGCGCAGGTTCGGGGTAAAACGGTGTATATTCAATATTCGAATAGGCACGAGATTGTGAACAATAAGAGTCCAGGTGATAATCCTGGAAATGTATTGTTGGTAACCATCGAGGGTGTTGAAGCTGGTGATGTCAGCATCGATGTCATTCACTTGGTAATTGCCTTTTCTTTTTAATCTATATTTGTTTTAATTTCTCAAGATTTCTGTTGATATATGTTCTTAGTTCTTAAACGCACTAAGTTGGTTAAATGTGCTGAAATCATGAAAAAGCTGTCTAGAATTAGGGTTTTTAGGCAATTGATGCATGCTTTATTGGAGTTAAAAATGTGATAAAGAAAACAAGCACCTTCAGGAGCATAGCTTACTAGTTGATGCATATTTGTTTTTGGAGGGATTTCCACATAGCCCTACCAGAGGCTCATGATTTTGGAAATGGCTCGTATATCATGAAGATATTTCATCGGTCATTACCATGTAGCCCTACTAGAGGTTTGTGATTGGGGAATTGGCTCCTAGATCTTGCGATTTCTGCATGTTTGTTCACTAGTGTTATGATGGCGACGACAAATTTCTGACAATA
The DNA here is from genome assembly GCA_015731905.1 of Salix dunnii. Classification (NCBI taxonomy): domain Eukaryota; kingdom Viridiplantae; phylum Streptophyta; class Magnoliopsida; order Malpighiales; family Salicaceae; genus Salix; species Salix dunnii. Next base: position 9,712,042 of record CM027662.1, on the reverse strand, counting down.
TGAGGCACTGGAAAATATTCATTATCTTGTCTATCTTGTTTTCTTTTCAGTGCAATTTCATAAATATTTCATTATCTTGTCTATCTTCTTTTCTTTTCAGTGCAATTTTATACAAGAGTGGAGGAAAAAGCATAACATTAATGTTATTCTCTGTAATTATGCTTGTTATAAGATGTACCATACTTAATGTGCAGATGATGGATACTCGTTTAATAATTTATTTAGTTGCTTTGAAAAATTTATTTATCTTAAAGAGTTGGTATTCTCAATACTTTGGTCTGAATCAACTTTCCTCAGTTTTTAATCGGACAATTTTGTTTATAGCTTTGGTGGAAGAATCATTTCATTGTTTTATTACTTTTTACATGGAAATTGCACCATGATTGGATTATGTATTAAATAGAGCTTTAATTTTATTTCAAGTCAGTTGAATCACATATGATGATGCCTCTTATTTAGATTCTTTTGTTGGAGACAGTTTGGAAATATTATCATACGTCATTCTCCTTTCTAAGGTCTATCTTGACGCATACATGTACAGGTGTCACTCTGCACTTATTTCTTATATATTTGGAAATTTGTTTCATGTCTTTTTGTCAATGATTGGGGTGGTCCCTAATGGTGTATAGTTGAATTCCTAATTCTATGGTTATTATAGAATCTGATATACATATCATTAAAACTTGTTGCAGGTGTTTTCTGCTTTTGGTTATGTGCACAAAATTGCTACTTTTGAAAAGGCTGCTGGTTTCCAGGTGAGTTGTCAAAAAATGCTTTTGATCTTCTTGAGATTACGCCCCCATCCCCCCCATATTAGTATAATCTTTTTCCCCAATACATTTGCAGGCATTAATTCAATTCACTGATGCTGAAACTGCATCGTCAGCTAGAAATGCCTTGGATGGGAGAAGCATACCCAGGTATGCTCTTCTTTCCTAACCTTCATTGACCCCCCACCACATCCTCTGTTTTCTTTCCTTTTTTGGGAATTTTCTATTAGTATGGCAAGTATAGTTAATTTGTAATGGTATGATATTATGTTAAAAATTCAGGTACTTGCTTCCAGAGCATGTTGGTTCCTGCCACTTGCGCATTTCGTATTCTGCGCATACTGATCTCAATATTAAGTTCCAGTCCCATAGGAGCAGGTAACAAGATTGTCCCAGCTATTAAGAGGTCAAATGCTTAGATGTTTTCTCACTCATTTCTATTACATTTGTTGTTCAAAATCTTTCACCACTACTCTTTTACATCATCTGTGTTGAATTTGAGGCCTTGCTAATTGGTGTGTGCTTTTGTCATTTAGGGGATTAGGGAAGCCTGATAACCAGAACACAGATGTATTGTCATGAACGCATAGTAATTTCCTTCATCCTTAGATACTAGTTTATTGCATTTGCACTTGCCATTTTAGTTAAAAATGTTTGGTGTATAATTGCTGAATTTTATTAAATGAAAAAAATGTTCATACAAGCATTATTCAATTTCTGGTTGCAGTTTATTGCATTTTTGCTTGCTATTATGGGTTTTGCCAATATTGTTTTTTGATATCTCTTTTTGAAGCAAGTTTATTTATTTCTGAAGTCAGTGCTAATTTGTTTCCTATAGTATTCAGGTGGCAAAATATTAATTTACATAACAAACTATTCATAGCAACTGTTTGCTTCAAACCATATAACAAGGCCAAACAAATCATTAACAATCAATTGGCTGATCAATTTTTTGTCTTCCTTGTGTCATTTCTTTGATGATATTTGTCCATCTTTAGGTAAATTTGGAATTTCTCAAACTTTCAATTTCTTTTGGAGAAGCCATTTTATCCTCATCTTTATTGAATCTTCTATCTAGCAAAGGATTGAAAAGAAGCAAGCCAATTTATTTTGCAAAAGTTTAACATATTTTTTCATGTTCATGTCTCTACTTATTCATCATTTATCTAAATCTTTTGTTATGTTCCTTCTTTGATGCAGCTTCTGAAATTATGCATCAATAGTCATGGATAGTGTTTGATATTTGTTTGTATGACACTCGTAGATTTTATCTCCAATTTTGCAGAGACTATACAAATCCATATCTCCCTGTGAATCCTACTGCAATCGAGGGACATGTTCAGGTAAATCTTTTCTGAGTACTTTTTGAATTGCATTACTGAATCTTCACTGATAAGCTGTTTTCTCCAGCCTACTTTGGGTGCTGATGGAAAGAAGAAAGAACCTGAGAGCAATGTGCTTCTTGCATCGATTGAGAATATGCAGTATGCCATCACCATCGATGTTCTTTACACTGTGAGGAAGACCTACGTGCTTACATGTTCCCATGACATGGAATTTTATTTTTAATGAGTTTTACTCAGTGTTCTGCCTGCTCATTATAGGTATTCTCTGCATTTGGTACTGTCCAGAAGATTGCTATATTCGAGAAAAATGGTGGAACACAGGCGCTAATTCAGTACCCAGGTATGCCTTCTTCTGTCATGACTGATTGTTCTCAAATTTACACTGACTACCTGCATCATGTTGAAAGCCTTTCGATTAATGCAGTTCATTAGTTGCCAGATTATCTGGTTTTCCAGCTCTGGAAATCATCTAGGACTAGATACATCTTGGTCTAGCTTGAAATAAATACTCTACACTCAGTTAATCAGACTTTGAACTTCATTTGGATTCTTCATTTTCCCATCTCTGAACCATTTTTTTCCTTTATTGGTTTTGGTTGGGTATAAAAGGAGCTTTAGTCATGCCAGAATTTCCTTTCCCTGCTTGAAAAGGTTCTATACCATAGTCGTTGGGGTTGGCTGAATGAATGACATTTGTCTATTTAATTTTGTTTAAGCTTTACCAAATCCATTTTGATAGTAACAATCTATCATCTCTTACCTTTTTTAAAAATCTTGTCATGCTACCAAATTACAATTGATTTCAAAATCACCTTTTCTTACTGTGAGTTTATGTTTATTTGAAACTGTTTGATATTACCATCATGACATTAGGTTCATTGTTAAAATTATTTTGGCCATTTATGATCCTCTTTGCGTATATGTAGGCCAGGGTTTTTAACAATGCACATGCTGTATTTGTTAGATAGGCTTAAACAGTAATCATGTCTTCATTGTTTTCCAGACATTCCGACTGCAGCAGTAGCCAAAGAAACTCTGGAGGGACACTGCATTTATGATGGTGGCTATTGTAAGCTTCATCTATCATACTCTCGTCATACTGATCTCAATGTAAAGGTATACATATGTGCTTTTGATTTAATGTCATGAGATAAAAAGTAAATGGAAAAATGAAAGAGATGATGGAGAAAAAATTGCATCTATTCTTTCTAAAAAAAGAAGATTTGTCCTTAAAATGTATGCTTCTTGACAATCCTCTTTCACCTTCTGGCTGAGTACAATCCTCTTTTCTTGTTTTTCGAATCTGTGTGGAGAATCTGATTAGTTGCTTTTGTTGGCAGGCCTATAGTGATAAAAGTAGAGATTACACCATCCCAGATGCAAGTTTGATTGCAGCACAAGCTCCTGGCCTTCACACTGCTCCTACAATGTGGCAGAATCCTCAGGCTGGTTCATTGTACCCTGGGAATAACTATGCTACCACAGCTGCTGTTCCAGGTCAAGTTCCTCCTGGGCAAGTGCCAGCTTGGGATCCAACCATGCAGGCAGGTGGACAAGGCTATGCATCAGTTCCTGGCACTTATCCTGGCCAAACATATCCAACACCTCCAGTGTCTGCTTATGCTACTGCTGCAATACCTGCAGGCTCCTCTCCCCTTTCACACAGCACCCCAATTTCTCATAGTGTGGCTTCTATGGCAATGAGCCACCCAGGTGCGCAGTCAAACTTGCGACCTAGTGGTGCTTCACCTCCTGGTCAGCCACCACATTATGATCAATGATGATATATTCTCCCCGTTTAAACATTTTTTGTTTTTGCCTTTCCAGAATTTGTTTCTGATAATGATGATAATGTTTAATATGATGCGGGAACCCTATCTTGTGAGGCTTTCATGTTTGGTTCTAAAGAATATTTCTTATTTTTACTACTTCTACATATATCTTCTGTTTTCTGGGGATACAATGCTGGATGGAATTTATATGTTCTCAGTCCTTATCAGTGCCGTAAACTAGTGAACTTGGTCCAGCTTTATCTGGTTCAGTATCGATGTAGAAAATTATTCATGAGCTTTAGCAACAGTAGATCGTAAGAATCCTTTTTTTTTCTAGCTATATAGTACAAAAAAAAAGTTCATCAATTTTTGGGGGTGGTATTTGATTATTATCTCAAGACAATAAAAATAAAGTAAAATTGGAGAGATGTCACCCCCTGCCTCCTGTCGTGAAAGACCAAGACTAATTCACTCCGTAACTGTTAAAACCATCCTTTTCCTCAAATGTGTTTTTATTTTGTTTTATTGCAGAACCAATCATGCTCAAGAATATAGTGAAAATAAAATAGAATTGGTGATGCATCAACCTATATTTTGACGCGCCTGCTTCAATCATGACTGTATCGCATTCTTTTGTTTTAATCGAATGACAGGTTGATCTTTAATCCATCGAGTGGGGCAATCTTTTTGACAAGGAGGATTCTTTTCTTTTCTTTTCTTTTTATTTTGTAACTATCAAATTCTTATACATGATGTTTCTTTCCTCACTCTCAAAACAAGTATTTTTCCTTTGTATGAACACATGAAAGTGGAAGTAATAGCTTGTTTGTTTTTAATATAATTAGAATTTATTTGTTTTTGTTTTTTCAAATTTTTTATATCGATATTAAAAATAAATTTTAAATAATAATAATATTTTAATATATTTGTTTTCGAAGAACAACAGTTGATACAAAATTAGCTATTACTAGTGTCTGGAGGCGGTAATCTTCCATTATTGATCCAGGTACAACATCTCTCATAAACAAGGATGGTCCTGATCCAGATAGCTGTAAAAACCAGACTTCATAATGTTGATGGATATCTTTGTTTTTGCCAAGAAATGCCAACAAACTTATTTCATATACTTTCCTTCATTTAGAAAGGATCTTTCTAGGATTGATTGGTTATCTTTAGTGAAAACCAAACCCGAGAGTCATGTCCAAGTTATTCAAGATGGTAACGTTGAAGTAACTATAGGATACATTATCTTTTAACTTGGTGCGTTAGTTGATATATATTAAGTTGCATACCAAATTTGAAGAAAATTCAGATTTTCATGTAGATAAAAATATTTTTGTTGATGCTGACAATAAGAAGTTAAATTATACATTGAGAACCAATACATACACAGAAGTCAATGAAGATGATAATATTAACGAGCTTCAATTCAATAAAGAAGATTCGGGACATGGTGCTGATGAAATTGAATAAGAAAACAGTTTTTATTAAAAATATTTCAAACTGATTTTAAAACATCAATGTATGATGAAATTAACTTTAATGTAATATTTCTAATTGTTGCTTTAAGATGAACTATTGTTGAGATAATCAAAACATTTATTGTTGTGAGTTTATTATTATGTTATTGAACAAAATGGTGTTATGATTTTACCATATTTAGAGGTTGTATAGATATGAAATACATAAACTTTAAAGAAAAAAAACATTACTATTCTATACTGATCAATTACTAATGGAATATATAAAATACTAACATAATTATTGACAAAATAAGTCCCACAAACAATTCTGGAGAATTGGAAAAAAAATTATAGGACTTTTCCATTTATAATTATCGATTGAATTACATACAAGTAATTCAAAAAGCTCCAAAGAGTTAAAAACAATTATAGTATTTTGCCTCTTATAATTATAAAGGGAATTACTGATGAAAACTATGTCATTTGAAAAGTTAAAGAGAATTGGAAAAAACTTAGGGATTTGCCACTAACAATAACAAACAAAACTACCCATGGAATAAAATCTCATTAGAGAACCTTGAGAGGTTTTGAAAGAAATTTGGTTTTATTGAAATGTTTAGTTTTAATATCCATTAGAATTACCAATGAAGTTAAAAAAATTTAATAAATTTTAAATTTTTCATCAATAATTTTATCAATAAATCAAAAGAAAACTCGTCTTATTTGTTTCTTATGTCTATGTTAATCTCTTCTTTCTCCATCATTTTTTCTCTTTATCTTTCATCTCCTTCTCTTCGCCTTATTTTTTTTCTCATCCTCTATCCCTCTCGTTCCCTTTCCCTCTACCATCATCTCTTCCCCTCTCTCTCTATCATCTTCTCTTCCTTTCCCCCTTCTATGTATCCTTAATGCCAAACAAGTGAGAATTCTTCATCCTCCATGCATCCACGCTAGGTAAATCTCTTGCTTTTCCTTTTTAATCTGTTTTTGATCTTTGATTTGGTTAGGTAAATTCATTGGGTTAAATACAAATGTTTTTGTTTTACTTTAATCGCATCTTTTAATTGTTTGGTAATGAATTAGTTCAAGGAATGATTTTGCTTAATTATTATTTCAATATTTATTTATTGATTGATTTTGTTTAATTATTTACCTATAAAACTAACAACTAATAAGTAAAAAATAAATAAAAACCTCCGACATAGAGTGAAAAAAAAAAAAACGGCATATTCATCAAAGAGAAAGTGTAACACTTTTTTTTTTATTGATATTTGACATGAAACTAAGGTAATAGGGTTTTTTTTTTTGTAGTGTAAATATAAGCTATTTTACTAGCAAAAGGACACCTTTTGTATGAACTTAAAAGTATTTTCATTTCCTAATAATGTTGTGAATGTGCTAAACTTGTTGCAAATTTTACAAATTGGTTTGTTATGATTATTATTTCTATGTCTTGAACAAATGAAAAGTTGGGAAATTGGCAAAATAGTATTTCTATTCATTAAAGACTGTTGAAATTTAGCTCACATGAGTTTATATAGTTCTTGAAGAACTAACCCAATTGAACCCCTTTTGTGTTATATAAATGAGATCCACTCATAACTTACCCAAAACCCTAAAATGAAAAACCCATGACTTAATCCAAACAAGTCTTTGATCCTAGCTGAAAACAAAGTATTAATTATGCCCAAACAAGTCTTGGATTGTAACTAATAAAATTAAATAAAGCTCATAATATTAAATCCATGTTCTGCCATGAGAAGAAGATAAATAAAATATTATAGAGCTGATTCAATGCTTATTTATAGCCTTTCATCCAACCCCTTAATCCTAGAAACAAAAAGAGAAGGTAACCACCCTTTGTTGTCCTCTTTTCATGACCCAAATAATGTTGTATTGAACCCCTCTTGCATATGAATAAGATATATTAGGGTCAGCTCTTGATATTCCTATGGTCTTTACAATTCTGACTTGGATGAAATCTTTTAAACTAATGCATTCAATGTATCTTTTAATGTCTTTATCTTAAACCGAATCATTGGACCATTTGGAACATATAATGGGTCCTTGCTTGTGTTTCTAGGCTGGTCTACATCAATATTAAACTAGTTAGATTGATCTCCAAAGAGAATTAAGCTTGTTAACTATATATAAACTTCCTTGATAAAGATTTTGTACTATCAAAAACATATCATATAAACTGCACACATGCTATAAGAAAACAAAAACACACATATGTATATATATAAGATTTTACATCTATAATTTCAATCAACATATCTCAACCATATGGATTAATTATATAGGCCTACAGCTAGTATCTACAAAGGTGTATGTTTTTTCATAAGTTTCAAAGTCTAATTGTTTGAACTAAATATAAGGAATAACAAGGAACAACTAACAATCGTCTTAGATCAACAAGTTGTCTAGTTTCTATTAGAAAATTTCTTGAAAAGACATTTCCGTTAAGAAACATGCAAATGTAAGAATATGAAAAATTAGTCTAACAATAAATAAGAAATCCCATTCTAGGCAAGTTATTATAAGCAAGATAGATCAATGTGTGATGGAAGGCAAAATTATATAGGGTAGGCAAATGAGGTCCAATTTTTGTGTGAAATGAAAGAACTACCTAATTCTTTTCAAAGGGAAAAACTATGTTAGGTGATATAGTAAATATTAGTTAGCCAATCATAACACTTATTTGAATTTATAAAAATTGTAAATAAAAGAGGCTTGAACCTAAAATTTTTAGGGAGAGGTGAATTCAAAGTGAGTTCAGATATAACTGTTGGATATAAGGTGGTAAAGACAATAACAAAACAAAAATATTTTTAAGCTAAAGACCTTGATTAGCTTATTTTCACAACTCATTTTAAACACTTACATATGTATATATAAGAATTTTGGTATATGCATAACTATTATAATAATAACTTCCACTTCATATACCTTATTAATATAACCACTAGACCAAATACATGTACCATATCAATGCATGCACTATACCAAATACAAAGTAATTATGTGTCTTATGCATTAATTAAATGTATATAATAACCATTATTAGTTTCTTAGGAACAAGTTTATCTTTTAACATCCTTCCTTAAACTTGTTTCTAGTAACTCCTAATAAGGCTCTTAATCTGTAGAAATCTTCATACTTTAAAGCCTTGGCATTAATATTTGTAGCTTGATCCATGGACATCACATCACTTAATTACACCCTTTCTGGTTTATGCACTCTCTATTAAATTGATCTCTAGTGTCAATAGGCTTGCTTCTCTTAGGAAAAATTGGATTTTTTTTCCATCATGAATAAATATCATAAAGTTTTGTGGAGTAACAAATTCTAATATAGTTGTTTGACTAGATTCTTCTTTAGATATGGATTTACATGCCTTATATTAAACATTCCAATCCTATAAAAAATCTTCATTGAAATCCATATCTCAATAAGTTACAATTATTTTATTATTGGATAATATATCTTAGAGCCTTTAAAATTCAAGCCATATCTAACAAAAACAAGTTTCTCATTTTTTTCGTCCAACTTTGATCTTTTTATTTTATTTTAGACATGAGAATAAACAATCCTACTAAATACATGGAAATAAAGAATTATCACCATCATTTCACGCCAAGCTTCTTATGGTATATTCTTTACACTTCTTAAAGGACTGAATTTTTTTAATATGCAACATTAACCATAATCTCAACTTAAAACTCTTTGTAAATTTGTTTTACTTTAACATGTTGCAAACTATATTAAAAAAGTTATGTTCTTTCTTTATGAGATGCTATTTTAATAATGTGACCTTGAAATAGTTAGAGGATGTTAAAGACCATGAAAGTTTCAAAAGACTCTTGAAATTGTTTCAAGTGAACTCTCATTCTCCTTAAATCTTAGAGCTTTAATGCATAGCCATTGTCATAACCCAATTTCTGGGTTATTTCCCAAAATATCCCAAAAAATAAATAAAAGGGAATGGTGTCAGCAGAAAAAATCAAGGCGGAAATTTTGAACGTTTTCGAAAGCCCAGTCGTACCTTTTTTTGCCTGGAAATGAAGAAATGCAGATTGAAGGCTAAAATAATTTATTATTGGATAAATCTGCGTAAAAGTTAAGTCAAAAGACATAATTATATTTTTATGGGCCAATTTAATTTAATCGTCGATCGATTTAAAGTGTAATTATGCTTCAGAATTAATTAAGAGTCCAATTGAAGGATTTAATTAAGCGCAAGAGCTTAATTATACTTTAAATAGGTCAAATTAATTTTATTAAGGGATTAATTAGTGAGAAATTAAGTTTGGAAGCTTAATCTGGGTTAAATTGAGAAGATAAGAATTTTCGGTGACGAAACTTTTTGGGTGAAATCAGAAGCCAAAATTGAAGATAAAAACATCGTTCTTCCCATGAAAAAAACTCTTTTTGTAACCACCCATTTTTTCAGTCAATTTTATGATATTAGAAAAAAAAAAACCTGTCAAAGCCATGCCAACATGGCCATACCAGCTGCACCACGCCCTGCAACCCATTCTCACACTCATTACCCCATACTTTGGACACTTCCCCATGCCTCACCATGCTAGAGTTCGCCTATAAAAGGGAAGCAAGTTTATATAGAAGGGAAAAAGGAAAAAAAATTGACAATGAGGGACTATCACGAGGGGGAAGGCTGAAAACTGGAGAAAACATAGACAAAAAACTTGGGGGAACGATCTGGGCTGAAAACTGGGGAAAACTAGGGGGGTTGAAAACTAAACAAAATAGAGGGAAACAAGAGAGTTTTATGTAGAAAGAGAAGGGGGTTTATAGAGGAGAAATTTTTTGGGGAAAGTCATGGGGAGAGACTAGTAACACAAAGAAAAAATTGGAGGAATTTTACGTAGGGGAAATAGGGGATGAGCAACGAACACATGCAGAAAAAAACTTGCACTGATAGCTGCCCCTTCGTCTCTCTCAGTTCTTCTTCTCCAATGCCGGCAGAGTCACTCCGACAAAGCTCTCTCTCCTCGTGTTGCAGCGTCGCAGCTCCTCCCTTTCCCTGCCTTCTTTATCACGTCAGCCAACAAATAGCTTTCTCTCTCCCCGACCGCAGCTCTCTCTCTCTCTTAAAAACCAGTAGCAGCCGGCGCTCTATCTCCTCCAATAGCAGCACCTTTCGGCGAGCACCAGTAGCCTTCCCTCAGCACCGGCGGCTTCTCCCCACGACAGAGGAATCACCAGCAGCAGCTCCCAGCCTTCTTCTCCGGCGCTAGTGACGCCACAACAATGAGACAACGAAGCAGCAGCAGTAGACCAGACCTCTTCCGTTGCCTCCTTCGGCCACAACGGGCCACCATTTTCGATGCCACCACGACAGGGAGAACCACCTCGACCTTCTCTACACGGCGGTAGTGGCAGGTGACCTTCTCGTCATGGTCGACCGACCGAGTTACTGTTCATCACTGTTAATGTGTTTTGTGTTGTCTTTTTTTTCTTTAATATCATTAAATTGACTAAAAAAAATGGGTGGCTACAAAAGGAGTTTTTTTCATGGGAAGAACGGTGTTTTATCTTCAATTTTGACTTCCAATTTCACCCAAAAAGTTTCATCACCAAAAATTAATTTCTCACTAATTAAGCCTTTAATAAAATTAATTTGACCTATTTAAAGTATAAATAAGCTTTTGCGCTTAATTAAACCCTTCAATTGGGCTCTCAATTAATTCTGAAGCATAATTACACTTTAAATCGGCCGACGATTAAATCAAATTGGCCCATAAAAATATAATTATGTCTTTTGACTTAATTTTTATGCAGATTTATCCAATAATAAATTATTTTAGCCTTCAATATGCATTTCCTTCATTTCTAGTCAAAAAGAGATACAACTGGCCTTTCAAAAATGTTCAAAAAATTTTCCTTGATTTTTTGGTCGACACCAGCCCCTTAATTTTTTTTTTGTTATTTTTTGGTATATTTTTGGGAATAACCTAGAAATTGGGTTATGACAGCCATTTCCCTTTTTCATTTTAAACTTGAATCTTTTCAAATGCGCAAAGGCTTTTAACTTTTCATCTTTTTTACTCATCTATACAATATGTTTATACTTCATTGTTGGAGAGATTTTCATAATTCGAAACATAATGGCAAAATGTATAATAATTATAGCATTTATTCTTCCACCCATTTAAAAAAGGTTTAGTTCAGATTTTCATACTATAAATATGCAATTGGAAGGGGTTTAGTTGGTGATTATTTAGACTACGAAATAATTAAACAATAAAGCAAAATTAAACAAAACTAAAATTTATCAAGAAAACAAACATTGATCACAAGTAAACATCCACTTAAAAAAATCAAAATCAAAATCAAAATCAATCCTTGAAATAGAACTTCAATTTATATTATGATTTCTATTTTTTTCTTAATGTTAGTTAGTCAATAAATCTGTTGTATAACTAACTCTAACCAACAAACGATCACAATATCTACACTAATGATTTAGATAAATAACAATTTTAAAAACTAGATAAATTGATTAATATATCAATAAAATTGTGTGCAATTCATGTTGATTGTTTGAGTGTTCTCTCTAATATTAATAATATAGATCCACTATAAGTATTAAACTCAATTTTTTCATAAGTTTATGTCGCACATCGTCGCGCAACGTTCCGGGAGGGTTTTTCTTGCAGGGAATTATTAAGGAGTCGTCACCTAGCTATTGAGGATCGCTAGGAAAATCAGTTGCACTAGTTTAGTCAGAGATTCAGGGGTAGGGGATTGGTTGCGTAAAGGGAAGGTATTAGCACCCCTAGTACGCCTTACCTGAGGTAAGCTACATTGTGTATTTTGATGTGTTTTTAACATTTTGATGGGCCTTTTTATTCATGTGAATAAATCTAGCTTTTGAAATTTTATTATGAGCTTGTGAACCCAAATAAAATATTAGAAAAAAAAATCACGTAGATGCCTTAAAAGGATCATATATCCTGACTGAATAGATGAGTTTTCCGCAATATATGCATCGTAAAAAATATTTTGATTAAAAAAAATTGATCACTACTCAGAATAACTATGAGAATTTCTTTGTTCATTTCTAGATATTTAAATATTAGCCTACTTGTATGTCTAACATTTAATATCTGAATTTAACCATTAATCCTTATGAACTAATTTCATGATTTATTTAATATAAGCCAAATTCTCAAGATTTAATAAACTTTTTATTAAATCTAGCGTAATTTTTGCAGAAAAAGCTTTGTCCATATGCAAATAAAACATATTTTTTATTGACTTTTATTTTTTTTCTTACTAAAACAACATAAATAAATAAAATGCAACACGCGGGCGTGTGCATTCTTTTTATTATTTTCAATTACATTTTACAATTTTCACAATATTTATGAAACAATAAAAAATAAATCCACAAATTTAAATAGATGAAATAAATAAAAATTATATCAATGTCAAAAAAGACAAAAAAAATCATCCAAAACTAACAAAATGGTCAGGAATAGTGTTGGAACAGTGGCAATGGTGACAAGAGCAATGGCGAAGTGTATATCACAGGTGGCATGTGGGCGCGTGGTCCCACATGCTGCCGCTAGTGGCCAACAAACCGGGGGCACGCAGATCTTCTTCTTTCCTTTCTCCCACCAGCAGTGTCCTTCAACGATAACCTAAAAAAGAACAGCAAACACAACACATACAAGCAATGTTTCGGGCCCCCCTTCTCTTTCTTTCAAATCTACATTTTCCTTTCTTGGTTCATTTTCTTCTTTGTCTTCAAGTGGTTGGAGGTGCTGTTGAGGAGGCTACTATGAGTCACGGTGAATAGAGAAAGCTATTGTGGCCGATTTGTTGGGGAAGGGTTATGCTGCCGTGGAAGAGGTTGCGTCATTCGAAGCTACGCCAATCAAAGCTGCCAATGTTTAGTGGCTACTCGCTCGCCTCTGCTACCATGTTAGGAAGAACTATTGATAGGCAAGGGTGGCCGATGGGAGGATGCTGGTGAGGCTGACGGGAAGGCAAGGATGTCAGTGAAAGAGAGGGGAGGTCATCGATAGTGGTGGAGGCTACTGTTAGTGGGGGAAGGGGAAGAGAGAGTCGAGAGGGGGCTTGAGGAGAAGGCAGGTTTGGGTTCAGTGCAGATGGAGGTTGTTGGCAGGGGAAGGAAAAGGTTGGTTGGTCAGTGGCTACAGCTAGAGAGACAGAAGAGGTAGAGAGGAAAATAAGAGTGTCGGGGGGGCTTGCAATTGTGGAGGCTACCGTTGACGATAGGGAAAGTTGTTGTGGTTGAAGAGAGGAATGACCGATCACTAGAGGGAGGCAGAGATGAGTGAAGGAGAGGGAATGGTGGTTGGCCAGAGGGAAAGGAGGAGAGAATGAAACGAAAGGGAAAGAGAGTGGGGAAGGGGTTGCAGCTACCCAAAGGTAGGGACCAGCAGCTGCAGCCCCAAGAAGAAGGAAAAATAAGGTTTAGGGTTTTTTTATGTGTATGTTTTTTTTGTCTCTCTTTTTTTTTTTTTTTGTTCTAATCAGCTCTATTTGTAGAATTTTTCCCAATCAAAAATTTCAAATTCAACCTTAAACTCACGTGCTTTTTTTAATTTGATTCTTGGTTTTTGTTTTGTACGATTTGACTCTCAATTGACCGTTAAACTCTCAATTACCTTCAATCTAGCCCCAGGACCAAAATATTTTTGAATTTTTATCTTTTTTTGATATTTTTTGTTTTTTCCAAAACTTAAAAATAAGTGGGTCAAAAATTGGGTAACAACAATTTATATACCATAACCTGATTTTGATTGCAAACTTATCAATAAATTATTCATACTAACAACTTAGAGACTTCTCTAGCAACTAATATAAATAAGACTAAACTACTTCCTATGATTGTTTTCCTAAGCATATTTTGATGAATGAATATGTTTGTTTTCCTATGTATATTTCCTATGGTCATTTATCTTAATAGCTAAAGCAGTCTCTAAGTTGTTATAATGAATAATCTATTGCTAAGTTTTGTATTAAAACAATAGTTATGGTATATAAACTTGTAAAGCAACTGAGCTTAACAATTATAGCGTATCTAAGTTATTAATCTTAGAGAGAATGTTGGAACAAATCAACTTGAATTATAGACAATATGTTGTATAAATTAATCAATTTATCTAGTTCTTAAAGTTGTCATTGAACTAATTAATTAGTGCAGACTTTAACTAAATAAATTGATACACCTATATAATAGAATGTCTACAATTCATGTTGATTTGTTCGATTATTCAACCTAAAATTAGTAATGTAGATTCGCTACAATTATTAAGCATAGTTGCTTCATAAATTTATATATCACAACTTTGATTTTGATAGCAAACTTAGCAATAGAAATATGTATAGATAAAAAAAAAATTCATTTATCATTTAAACTCAAAATAAATGGAAGAATAAATCACAATTCTAGAAATCCAAAGGTAAATTTGGGTAAGACTATCGAGGAATATGGTTGCATCAATAATCACCAACCAAACCCCCCAATTGCATGAAAATTTGAACTAAACCTTCTTCTTGGGATTGGTCCTTTATTTGCTCTATACTATCTTGTTTGTTTTAAGCTAGGGTAATTAATTTGTGCGACTACAATATCATAATATTTTTCATCCCTCAAGCATCCTAAATAGTGTGTTTTTCAACCCTATCTTTTTTTTTTTGTGTGTGCTCTCAACCATCAACCTGGACAAATTCATCTCTTGACTTTTAGAGAGAATCTAAGTGGGAAAACAAAGGAATTAGGATTGGTTTCCTTTATAGGAGTTGAAGTTATGGATGTGTACTATCCAAGTAACTAGTTTCATTTAATTTGGAATTTTATAACTCTAGTTAAGGGTCACCGAATATGACCATGCAGGGTAGACTTTGCATAACAGCAGGTTTGCCACATTTGTGATGCATTTTGTGAAATGTAGGGGCAGAACTGGGTTTTTCTTCCTTCATAAGAGTTGTAACCCTGTATGTTATTTTTCCAACAAGATTAATTTTGTATAAAAAAGAGTTCTATAACTCCTATTATAATGAAAAATCTGGGCAGGGGTTGGATTCCGACCTCTGCTAACAGCTTTAAGACAAAAAAAGTAGTGGGAGGTCATGAAATGATGAGGTCAGACTCGTTAAAGAAAAATAAACAAGTTATGTTAAAAATCAAGTGTTTATAATGATATTTTGATTGACAAAAGTTATAAAAAAATAAAAATGAAAGAATAACAAATTTAAAGGCATATTAGATTATTTTGATACGGTTATTAGGAAGTATATCAGTAACTGAAAATGATTTATGATAATATTTTATAATTGCATAAAGGACCACGAGTGTGGTGCAACAACAACAATAAGGGACCAAGAGTGTGGTGCAACAATGACAACAAGGGATCACAAGCAGATCATCCACAACAAATAGGTGATTCATGCCTATGTTTCTGATTTAAGTTTCATAATGAAAATTATGTGAATTATGCTTAAAGCTTTGGTGCAAGTTTGAAAAGATATGATTTATGAGTTAGAATATTAAAGGCATGTGTATTAGGGAAATTTGAAAATATCATGCACAATACATGACGGTGGAAAACATACATTTAACGTATGCTAGGATCCTGAATAAAAGGATAACAAAAAATAGCTAACATACATTTTAGTGTATGTTAAGATCCCGGATAAGGGGATCATCATGAATGACTATTATACATTCGGTATATATCAAGACCCCAAGAGTGGGGATCACTATGCACAAGTTTAATATACATCAATTGTATGTTAGAATCCTAGATAAAGGGATTGTGGTGCAATATTTAATACACATTCATGTATGTTGAAATTAAAAAAAAAAATAGAACCAACGCACATCCTCAAAAAAACATATATGAGGTATATTAGGGACCTAGGAAGGGGTCTTCCCTGATTTCTTATGTCGGTAGGGTGATAAGGGTATTGGCAATACTTAGTATCGACAATACGTAGGTTAGGAAGTTAGTTTGTATTTCGAATAACTATGTTAATTATTTTAATTATGTATGATTACATACCGTGGGTTTAATAACTTTATTATTATTTTAAAAAAAATTCTTTAAGGAATTATCTTGTTTTTTCTTTTCAAGTCCATCATTTTCACGTTAAGGGTAAAGCTATTGTTTCTTAGTTTTTTTGTATCTTTTAGTATTTTGTATAAATTAAATATTGGTAAACCGATATGTATGATCACTATTTTTGGAAAAAAAATGTAAATGTAAGAAAATTAGCTTGTTTTGTCATATTTTATTAAATGTGACTTGATTTATTTTAACTCTAGTGCAAATTGTTGATTATTGTTAAATGTATGGTTTATTTATTGTGGTTGTGATGAGGATTATGTTATAGTTTTGAAGACCTATGATGATTCAGTCAAGAGTGAATTAAAGGTTATGTTACATGTTAAAAACTTGGGATCTGGTACTATAGAAGAGGTTCTGTAGAAATTTCATTATAAATTTTAGTGAAACCTTACATATATGTGTGTGTGTGCGCGCGCTTGTGTGTAAAAATTTACTTCTTCTTTTCTTGACGAATGTGTATTAATAAAATTACTTGTTTGTCCTCTAGAGAAGGACATTACAAAAAGAGTAGTTGTTCGTAAGATAGAAAAATTATATAAGTTACAGAATAGAGAGACAACACTCTAGGCATAACAATTTGTGTCTCCTAAATAGAGATTTAAGGGATTTCTCACGGCTGTTTATGTGAATTAACGTTGGAGACAAGAGAATTGCATGGCTTGTGATTTATGATAACTTAGCCTTTAAAAATTACTTGAAATATAATAAGATCAAATATTCAAGTAATAAATTTCTATAAAAAATTAGATTTGTCTAACAATATCATAGGAACTTCTAATAATTTTGTTTCATAATTTTCCCTACGTGTATGACATATAGAAATCCTAGCATTGGTATTATCGCACGTCACAACGCGGTGTTCTAGGAGGGTTTCATTGGTATTGTGGAGTTATCACCTAGTTATTGAATATCGCTAAAAAAACTTGATTGTATTAGTCTGTCTAGAAATTGAAGAATAAAGGATAAGTTGTACAAAGAGAAGGTAAAAAGCCAACCCAACCCAATCCAACCAACCCACCAAGCGTGAGGTAAAAGCCTCATGCTGGAGGTATTGCAGCGCGAGGGCAGCCCTTCGAGCTATGCCAAACCCAGCGGCAACCTTTGGTGTCGTTGTTAAGAAGGCAAGTAGCGCGAGGCAGTATTTTTGCATTGGAGTCAACGTAGCGTGAGGGCAAACCTTCACGCTGTAACAAACCAGTGGCAATCCTTGTTGTCATTGGTAAGCTGGACGGTAGCAGTGGGCAGTGTGCTCACTGCCGACAACTGCTGCATATAAAAGGGGTAGAATTACAGTTATGCTCTTCAGCTTAGTTTAGGATTTTTTTTCGAGGCAAGATCACGTATCTCTGCAGTTTATAGGTTGTCTTTCAATTTTATATGGATAAAAACAGAGTTTTATTCATCAATAATTTATAGAATCAATCAAAATTACTATTAATTAAATATGTTTAACGCTATAAATTGGAGCCTTGTTTAACTAACTCATAAGGTAAAAGGCATGAGTTAGTCAAAACATACAAGATATGTTTAGATAAAAAGTTATCATCTAACTAATCTAAAAGTCAGACAGGGATATTATTGAAAAACTATATTATTTATTTAGTTTACTTTATTTTGATTTTTTAAGTCATTTAAGGACATATAAATTAAATGGGATCATAACCTATTAGAAAAACCTAAGCTAGATTTCCTGAATTAATAGGAAGGAATATTAATTTACAAGAAAATAGTGGGAGACCAAATCAAGATTAAATGCCTTATTTAAATTTGGATTTATATATATATATGGTGTAAACTATATGCAGGTATTTATTGATCAAAAGATAATTCATCTAAATTAGAAAAACTATTTTATATATTCTCAAATAGTATTAAATGACCTCAAATAGTATTAAATGATAAACTCTTGCCCAAGGTGGAATGAGATTTGAAAAGAGTTTCAAATCTTAGTCAAGTAATCAATGAACATTTTGTAAAGAACAAACATTGTTTAACATGAAATAAATACTTCATGCTTCAATGTTAAATTTGAACATCATTCATAAAAGGATTTAATTACACTAGAAAACCGATCACTGAAAGGTTAAATCAAATCTCAGGTTAAGTCAAACCTCTAGTGAGCTTTCTAAGATTTAAGGGATCTTGACATGTTATTAGATGATGCACGTAATCTTCAAATATAAATTAATTAATTATTGAATTGATAATAAATTAAATTATGTTATTTAATTAATTCTATTATATTAAAATTATAATTTGTATTTGGACTAATATATTAAGAGTCTAATGGGTCACACACATTAAGAAATTTTAGTTAAAAATTAAATCGAGATGATTTGATTACGTATAGAAATTAATTACTAGAGTATAATTAATAAATTGATTATATTTCTATATCTGGAAAAATCAAGTAAAAACTTGATTGAGTTAATTTTTAAATTTATCCCGAATTAATACGTGAATAATATTTAGGGAGCAAATTAATATTTTTTTATTAATTTATAGGGTTTTTTCAGATATAGTTTTAAATTGTAAACTATACTTTATTTTAAAAAAAATAGTTGTCTATTGGACACAAGACTATATATTTTCCACAATTGTTACTAAAAGAATTTTTCATGTGATAAAGGAAAGAAAAGGAAAGGAATTTGTCACGTGATTGGAGGTCCATTCACGTGAACATGGACATGGACTGTCACTAGTTGGGGCACCACCCAAGACAATTAAGAGCTGGAAATTCATGAAGGGGCAGAAAGAAGAACCACAAGTGTGATATCATAATGGCTTGCGAGAGGTCCCAGCTCCCTATTAACATTAAGACTCAAAATCACCTTACGTAACATGAGAAGGCAGATATAATAAATCTAAGGGCCAGAGTTTAACAATGCCTGAATTGAATAAATTCAGCTCCAAAAGAAATGAAAACTACTATGAGCATTAGAAAGGGGGAAATGAGAGGAGGGAGGCCATCACTTCCCCTCCCTTCATCTAAACACATGGCGAGAAGGAGCAAGTCAAGAAGCTGAATGACATCAGGTGCATGGTTCCCATTAACACCTCGCGAGAATGTGTTTCAAAAGTATTTTTAAAAGATTTAATAATATTTTTAAATTATTTTAAATTAAAAAATAATATTTTTAAATTATTTTTAGGTACTGTTATTAAAAATAATTTTTAAAAAATAAAATAAAATAATATTATTTTAATATATTTTTAAATAACAAGTATTTTAAAAAATAACCTGAACAACGCTAGTAAACAAGCAAGAATCGTGGCCAACCTTTGCCGAAAGCAAAACACATAATATCTCAGATTGTTTTTATTATCGAAGACATTGGTTTGATTTTGACACTTCAAGCCTCTCTAGCAAATTCATAGGGCTACCAATAATCTGATAATTAAGTGATAACATATCATGTATCAAAGTCAATTACTTGGTAATAACATCTTTAAATTATTGTATAAGATTACTTACTGCCCCAATGGATCCAACAAAACACATCAATACTTGTAGATATTTAAAAATGTTATGTTTAGATTCAAGTTATATTTTTTTTATTAGTGTTCTATTTTTTAATTAGAATGATACATTTTAATTTTAAAGTATTTTAGGTTGATATATATAATTCAACATATATATTTTCAATTAAAATTTAAAAATAAATTAATTTGAAATTATATAATTCAAATATCTAAATATATTTTCAAAATTTAAGAACTTATTTAGTAACTATTAGATTGCTGGTTTGCACTATATTGCGGGTTTGATTGATTTTTTTATTGTCAAGAAAATATTCAAGAATAACTAATATTTTTTTAGTGGAAAAAAAATAAATTGTATGGGAGTTAAGATGATAATATATATTAGATCAATTTGGGCTAATTTTTCAAATGCATGACCCAAGTGATGAGACTATGATAACTTAAGATAAAGTAAGTAAAAAAAATTATGAAGATCAATTTCTGATAAACTCATTATTGAATGATGAAATTGAAAATAAAATCAATCAAAAACCTATATCTCATAAACCTATAATTTCATTAAAATATCTTAAACAAAGAACAAAGCTTAATTCACAATCAATCAAATCAAATAAATGGTGATGAAAATGAAAAAAAATCAATTTAAAAATTAAAAAAGCTCAAGTCAATTGAGTTAACCCATTAAACCCACTACATGGATTATAAGACTAAGATAGCCACAAAGAGAGCAAACCATGACAAATTAAGAAGTCAAATAAAGAAATTGTTAAAGAATAAAATTAGGGGGAACATAGATTTTAAAAAGTAAAAGGAAATAATATCCACTTAATAGAATAAAAAAAAATGATAGGAGATTTTGACTAAGATGAAATATATTTCAGATTTTTTTTTTTTAATTAATACGAGATATACCAACTATTTTAAATAAAAGGTACAAGATTAACAACTTAATTTGGATAAAATGGAAACAAATGGAAATAAATGTAAAATACAATATTTCTATTATCGAATCCAAAAGGAAAGGGAAAAGAGAGAGAACTTGTTTGGAAAATAAAAGTAACAATAAATGGAAAATACTTTTATGATAAACTTTTTTTTGTGCTAAATAGATAATATAACTTATTAAATATTATAAATATAGTATTTTATATATGCATTTCAATAGAAGAAAAAAATCTATTTAGAAAAGCTTATTGTATTTTAATATATTTGATATTAATATAATTATTTGGTAATATTAATTAACTAATATAATTCGAATAGAATATCTTTTTTATATAAAAATATATTGAAGTTTTTAATTTTTTTTATCAACATGTATAAATAACTCTTTAATTTAAAAATATTATTTTAACTTTTCAATATCTATAAAAATAAGAAATATTTTATTTTTTCCTAACAGTTTGAAGTGTCTATCTGCAAGAGGGAAGTGCACGACATCAACTTATTTCCATTCCCCATTTTATATAAAATAACTTGTTTCAGCAAGAGGGAAGTAGCACCAGTAGAAACAAGTTGGATTTCCATTCCCAAATTTATTTGAGTACAAAATGGGATATATGGTACACAAACTCAATTATGTGCTAAGCTCTCAATCTCTCACTATTTCATATGGATATATGTACATCAACTTGGCAAACCATCATACTGGACACAAAAAGCATCGTCCTTGACTGCATCCAACAAAAAGATAAATACTTCAGTGGCTACTTCTGCCAGCTAGGACAGTTCTCTTCTCATACTCTTTCCTCTTATAGATTGACTGCAAGATACTATTGACAAACGAGGACAGTAGCTGAACTGTGAACCTTCGCGTCATCAAGCTGTAAAGTTGAAACACCAGAATCTGTTTCCACCACTCGGAACAACTATTAAGTTAAAAGCTACCCAAATTACGAGCTCTCCTGAAATTGGAGTGATCTAGACAATGCTGCAGGATTAGCTTGCAAGACTGGAGAGGTTTCGGCTTCATGATTCTTTTCAACCTTTGATTCAAACACCTTAAACAGTCCTTGCCCACCAATCGAGTCAGGCTTGTCATTCTTAATCCCAAGAGTCATCCATATTGAGCTTTTTGCAGCTTCACCTGGGTCAACAATCCTCAGCGTTTTTGGAATCCAAAGGCATCTTTCAGTGTTATTTTCTTTTGCTGACTCCCCTTCTTCAGAGTTGCTACATTTGAGCATGTTTTCATCCCTTGAATGTTTCCCTAGGGTAGGAGAGTTTGGGCCAGAGCTCAAGGAGGTTTGTTTTGGAGAAGATGGCTGAGGAAGCCAAGGGATATTCCAAGCTCCTGGTACAGTACAGCCCCAGTATGCTGCTGCAGGATAGAATGGCATAGGAAAACCGGGAGGGCAAAAGGCAGTTGGGGGTAATGGGCAGCTCCCTGAATTCCAAGGGTAAGGCCAGGGAACTCCAGGATAACATGGTATCTCAGGGGGAAACCCCTGACAATTCTGCACAGCTGATTCTTTCAACATACTTTTGCCTGCATCGTCAATTGAATTTGACACTGTGACTGAAGATCCATTAGAATGGTCATCACTGTTTTCTCCACTTCCATAAGAAACCGGAACCCTCACTGCTTCAGGTTTATGAGACCCATTTCTTGTGCATTTCCATGTTGTTTTATCTGCAAGATTCAATACAGAAGCCATTGATTCGTGAAGAGGTGTGTCCGAGCCAAAGGTTAGCACTGTTCCATTAGTTTTCATTGAAGGATGGTAGACTCCATTTGGAACATCAGCTCGAACACTCTGAAGAGCTTCAGGAATGGTCAAGTGATGGCAATGAGAAGCTGAGTTCTTGTTTTTGCGACGACCAGCACCCACAGGCACATTCCTCATGGTCCCCCCAGCTGTCCAATATCTCTGACAATTCTTGCAGAAGTGTCGGGGTTGGTTCACGTTGTAATTGTTGTAGTAACAGAACTTGGTGTCCATGCTATTACAGCGGGGGCATGGAAGGATCTTGTCAGGTTTTTTCAGGGTCTTTTCTTGTGAATTACTTGTATCACTATGTTCTTCTTCTGTCTTTGATGTTTTCAATGCTGCGTTCTCTTTCTCAATGGAAGTTGTTTTACGGTTTTCACTCATTGCTGAGGTTGCATCTGGATTTGAAGGCTCTTCAGCAGCCACAGGTGAAACTCTATCTTCCTGTTTCTCAGTCAGTTTTTTTTCCATCGGGTCCTGAATTGATCATAAGACAAATATTAAATACAAAAAACTCTAGATTCTTGAGAAACTAAAATGGGGAATAGGAATGTGAACGGAGAAACCAGATAAATTTACAGCAAACAATGACAGAATTTTCCTGGAAAATACATATTTTAATTGTATTAAAGTTGAACAAGAAGTAACAGCGAAGAAAGACATCAGGACTAGTAGAGTGTAATTCTGAATTCAGTTTTCTTATAAGAAGTTAGAATGAGGTTTATCCTATCTCAACTCCTCCAATTAATAGCAGTTTGGGGTCAGTGACATTTTTTTCCTTGAACCATTAACCTTAAACTAGATGCTGTCCCATTAATAACTCCATTACTCACACCGACAATAAGTATTTTTCAATCATCTTGATATGGCAAGAGAGGATATTTTTGTATGACAAGGTTGATGCATTTCTCATTCCAAATAACAGAACCAAGAAATGATGAGCATTTGTGTTTCAACACACTTGATTTGTCAGAACGGAAGAAAAAAACAATTGTAATCCCCCGACTTATGTGAATCTGAATAAAGCAGAATTACAAAATGATAAACTAGTAGATGAAATAAGATTTTGCTGATCACTATATTGAGAACCCACAGCCAGAAGTACATTGATCCAAGCTCCTCCGAAATTAAAAGTAAGAACCAATTGTATTCCCCCAAACATGTGTACTATAAGGAATGGAAAATTGACAGAAACCTCAACACTGAGGTAAGGTAAAGTTAGGTTAGGTAGACAGGAAGCATGGAAGGTGGAATGAAATTTCAACCACTAGCATCGAGGACACTCCTCTTTTCCACCCTTTATTTAGATGAATCAAGGAAATACCGTTAGATAAGCTATAAAAAAAAGTCAAACCGATAATTAACTGCAAAAAGTAAATAGCAGAAAGCCTTTTAAGGAACAATTCAAAATATCAGCCACTTTATATACAAGAAAAAGGATTATGGATTTTCAAAGATATGCATATGGAAGAAATTATACCACTGAGATCTAACAATTCAGCATCCAAAATCCAGATTGTAAAAAAGATTACTGAAGTTGATTTAAAAAGAGAAAACACCAAAGGGCAACAAATCAAAATCTCCCATTAAGAAATAAAATCAATAAATCAAATATGCAAATCAGCTAGCTATTAATTTGAAACACACTTCTATAGACCTGCAATCTCCGAACGAAAGAAAATTTACACAAGCCACCTGAACCAAATCAATAATAAGCACCACTAATCAAACAACCCCCGAACACTGACGTTTAGAAACCAAAACAGCAAGCATGAGAATTTCAAATTCAGCAAAAACTAAGAAGAACCCATTCATTCTTTTGACTCTCTAAGAAATGGGTCTCTCAAAATATCATAAACATTTACCTTATCATCAGCTTCTATATCTACTTCTCCATGATCCCTCTTATTATTATCAGTATCGGTGTCACAAAGAGAAGAGTCTGCACAGGATATACGGTCTTGATCTTGACTATCATCAATATAAGTAGCAGCAGCAGTGGTAACAGAGATCTCTGTCACTTGAATAGTCTTCCCAAACAGCTTAATAGCCGGGTCTTGTGGCTCCAACATTTCTGCTTGCTCCTCTCTGCGTCGTTTTTTTTTTTCAACTAAAAAAACTGTAAGATTCTAGAGAGACTTGGGAATTTTTAGAGAGAGAAAGTGTGTAAAGAGATCTGACAATAAGGTCAAGTTTTTAGTGTTAAAAGTCTTTTGCTCTACGTTTTTTGATCCATTTAGGCAGGTAGGTGGGTGGTGCCACATAAGCAGGAAGAGTAATTCTGAGCCACATGTTTTGTTTGTGGCCTTGAAGGAAAGATATTTTCCCTTTTTCTTTTTCACTTTCTTCTCTTTTTGATTCTCTTCGCAAGTTCCAGTCCTAGTCAGCCACCCCGTTTCCAGGTTTGTCCGTCCTGGTTTTATTCCTAATCATGATTATTATTGTGTTTTTTATTATTACCAATCAAATATTTTTGTGAAGCTTTAAATTAAATTGATTGGTATTATAATAATATTAGTTGCTTTTTAAATTATTTATTTTATTTTAAAAAAAAATATTTTTATATTAGTAGATCAAAATAACATAAAAAAATAATTTAAAATAATAAAATTTTAATTTTATTAAATAAAAATAAATAAAAAGCTCTAACTATATGATATTTATTATTTGTGATCACTTGACTTAAAGTCTCTTTTTAAGTAATATCGGAACCTTTATCTTTTCTCTTCTTTTTTTTTTATTTTAGAAAAATGCATAAAATATTCTGATTGGCTGAGAGGTTTACTAAATCTAAAGTGTAGAATAAATAGGAAGCTTCTTTTTTTCTCTTCTCGAAGGTACACTTGACTGTGCTAGTACACATACACAGGATATAAACTCACAAACATATCTCGAAAAAACGACTTCCCCATTTAATTTTTTTTTCTATAAACAATACGTAATTTTTATAAATTGAAGTAAATTTAATAATTTTTCATTTTTATATATCAATGCATTTGATATGATTTTTTTATTTAAAAATACAAATATTTTTGGATCAATTTTTTTATGAACATATCCTGTAGTTAATTGGTTTATTAAACGTAACATTGATTTCATTCCTATAAAATATATTTATTATTAATAAAAGTTTTTTTCCATCTTTAATATTCATTTATTTTTTATTATTGAATTTAATTTTTTATTAACAAATCTAGAGTTAAGGTAAAGTTCATGAGACAAAAATATTTGTAAACAAAATTTTAAAATTATTATAATTATGATATATTTATTATATGAAAATAATGTTTCTAAATATCCATGGTCATTGTTCTATTAAAAATGAATATCAATTTAAGTTATTGAGATTGATGCATGTTATATATTTTTTTATGAAAAAAATGGTTATTCATATTATACTTGGTATGAGAGATATTTAAAACTATTATACAGGCGTTTGTCAAATGACATGTAAACTAAATTGACTAACATATTTATTTCATATGAAAATATAATTTATATTCATTGAAAGTCTTTTGTGATAGTTGGCTAGTATTCTTAGACTTTAAATCACTATATTATCTTATATAAAGAGAGTTATGATTGATCCTAACCATAGGTTGTCATAATCAAAGGTAATAAACAAGCAAATATTATGTATATCATGAAGAAATTTGAGTAATCAAGAAATTATTCATCATCTTATATGAATTAGGGAAAATACTTCATTTGTTCTCATATAGTATTGATTTTGAAATCCTTGACTATGGTAAGATGAGTTTTGAAAAGAATTTTAAAATTTTATTCAAGTAATTAATAATTGCATTGTTGATAATTAAAATAATTCAATAAAATAGACATACTTCATGCTATAATATTTTAATCAGAATACTCATACGAAGGGATAATAATTATATTAAAAAATTATTCATTGAAAGGTTAAATCAAATTATATATATGATATGTATAGACAAAGAATTTGTCAACTAATTGATTTAGGAACCATGTTAACATATGATTAATAAGATATGTTATCTATCTAATTTAATTTTTTTTATTTGTTGAGTTATTTAAGGTTATACAAATTAAATGAGATCCTAGCCTACTAGAAGATCAAAGCAAGATTTCTCATATTAATAGAGTATTATTAATTTGCTAGAAATGGGGGGCTAAGTTAAGATTAAACACCTTACTTGAATTTGAATTGCAATATATATACTCTCTTTTTTTTATTCAAGAAAACCTCACCCCCCAAAAAACATACTTTGTGGGTTCAGGTGAGCCTCAATATATATACATGAAATTAAATGTTTATAAATCAATATAAAAGTAACATATCTCTACCTGACATACTTGATGATGGTAACAAATTGATTGGACTAAACTTCTTAGATTGGTACCATAATGTGAGAATTATTCTCAAGTAAGAAAGAGTGGTACAAGTTCTTCAAAATTTCATTCCTCTTATCCTTGATGAAGAGCTAATAAAAAAAGTTTGAGATAACTATCATTAACATATTGATGATGATGAGAAAATTGCACGTTTAATGTTAACCAGCACGACATCTATACTTAAAAAGCAACATAAGAATATTGATGTCCATATTATAATTATACATCTCAAAGAGTTGTTTAAGTAGTCAATAAGATTAAGAAGTATAAGACCTCTAAGAAATTATTCAGCTCCAAGATGATTGATGGTTCCGTAATGGACATCCATGTTTTGAAAATGATTGGTTATATTGAGAAACTAGACTAATTAGGTTTTATCATAGACCAAGAGTTAAGTGCACATAATCTTACAATAATTAACCTAAAACTTTTTGTAATTTACTCACATTATAAATTGGATAGTACATTTTCCTAATTGCTTACACATACTTAAAACTATCTAAGGAACCTTTAAAAAGGAAAGAAAAAGCTTTGTTCTTCTAGTTTAGTCTTCTATAATGTCTAATAAGAAAAACAAGAAGAATGAAGGTTTTGTATCTAAAGCAAAGAAACCTATTAGGGCATTAAAAAAGATAGAGGTACTTGTCATCATTGTGGTAATGATAACTATTGGAGGAGGAATCACAAGGAATATCTTACAATCGTCAAGGGAAAAAAACTCATGAAGTAGAAGATGTAGTTTCATAATAAAAAAATTAGCTTCACATAATAGTTCATAGGTATTGAACACCAAATTTTGTTTTCATATTTACAATAATACACAAAAGATACAAAAAAAAATAGAAGATTAAATAAAAGCAAAGTAGACTAACGAGTTGGAAATGGAGAAAAGGTTGTTGTATTAGTTTGTGAACTTATTATTTTACTTTGTCAAATAAATTGATACTAGAACTTGATAATTGTTATTTTATATTAGTACTTTCTAGAATTATTTTATCCATTTTTTACGTAGTTTTGAATGGATTCAAATTTATTATTAAGGACAAGTGTTGATCTTTTATAATATTATTGTTATATAGATTTGGTTATTATACAAATCATTTGTAAATATCTAATATTGAAATACCTAGATTTAATATAAATAGCAAGAAAAATATATTAGATAATTAATATCCATATTATTTGTGGTATTTTAGATTGTCATATCAATGAAACAACAATTATTGAGGTATAAAAAGAATGATATTTTAGATTTTATGATTATGAATTATGTGAAGCTTGTTTATTAATTAAGAAGACCATAAAACCCTTTACTGGAAAGAGTGAAAGGTCTAAATAATTATTAAGTCTAATACATACATATGTTTATGTATTAATAACAGTTTGTCTTATATATAGGTATACTTATTTCATTGCATTTATCGATGACTATTCTAGATATAGTTATGTGTATTTAATGAAATACAAGTCTTAATTATTTTAAAGTTTCAATGAATTCATAAATAAAATTAAAAACAAACAAAATAGAAGAGTACTAAAATACTTGATCAAATCAAGGTGGTGAATATTTGAGTTAAGTATTTCAAAATTATTTAAAAAATAATAGGATTCTCTCACAATTGAATCCTTATAGAACACAACTGTTTAATAGAGTTTTTGAAAGGAAATATTATACCTTATTACATATGGTATAATCCATGATGAGCTATGGAAATCCTCCACCTTTTTTCTAGGGATATGCCCTATAAACTGCTACTTATCTTTTCAATAGAGTTCTTTCAAAGTTTATAGATAAGACTTTATATAAGATATGGAATGGTAAGAGACAAAACCTACCATACTTAAAGATTTGAGGATGTAACCTTTATGTGGAGCATATAGAATCTCAAAAGCTAGAAGTTTACTTAGATAATTGTAAGTTTACAGAATATCCAAAAGAATATGTTTATATTATTTCTACCATACCATTAAAAAAATTGTCTCAAAATATGTTATCTTTTTAAAAAAGAATTTGTTAGTGAAAAACATGGTGAGAGGAAAATAAAAATTAATAAATTTTAAGAACCACAAATAGATATCCAAATAGAACAAGAGCATGAGGCTATAATATTTAATGTTCAACTTAAACTTAGGAAATATAAGAACTCTATAGATCTGGTAGGACACTTCATATATCACTAAGATATCAATTTCCTAGTGGAAGTTGGTGATGAGAATTACTTATACTTTATTATGAGCCTACCAACTATATGGAAGCAATATCTAATATTTATTTGAGAAATGGCTCAAAGCCATGAAATCTAAAATGAATTCCATGTAAACCAACCATGCATGGATTTTGGTTAATCCACCTGAAGGGATAAATCCTACTGGATGTAAAAGGGTCTTTTAAAAGAAAGGCTAACATGGATTATAATGTACAAATACATAAATTTATACTAGTTTCCAAAGGTTAGAGAAAAGGACAAGGGGTTAACTTTGATGAAACTTTCTTTCCAATAGCTATATTAAAATCCAAAAAGATTTTGCTTGCTATAGTTGTATAACATGATTATGAGAATTGACAAATTGATGTCAAAATTGCATCACTAAATAGGAGTCTTCATGAAAATATATATATATGACACAACCTCAAGGTTTGAAATATAAAAAATATTATCAAGAAAGTATACAAGAAAAAAAAATCAATTTATAGACTTAAGCAAGTTTCAAGGAGTTTGAATATTTGTTTTGATAAGATAATCAAATAATTTGATTTCATTAAAGATATGGATGAACTCTGTGCTTATAAAAAACAGTTAGTGGCAATAAACTTATTTTGTTTAATTTATATGTAGATTAAATATTATTAATAAGAAACATATTCCTTTACTACAATCAACAACGATACAAGTATCCATATATAAGAGAAACAACCTATATATTAGGAATAAAAGTTTATAAAGATAGATATTAAAGATTGTTTGAATTATCTTAACCCATATATATAGACAAAATGCTAAAATGACCTAGCATTGAAAAATCCAAGAGAGAATATTTACCTATTTCATAAGGAATATGTCACTCTAGGAAAGAATATATCCTAAGACACAAATTAAAAGACATGTAATTGACAGGTTTCCTTATGTTTTGTCTATAATACTCATTATATATGTGATGTTATGTACAAGACTAGATATATCTTATATTTTAAGCATAATAAGTGGATGCAAATATAATCCAAGTAAGAGTCATTAAAAGATAATTAAAAACATTCTTTAAGTACTTCAAAAGATCTATGAATTCCTTTCTAGTATATAGATGACATGAACTAAAAGTTCATAGTTTTTTTATATTCTATTTTTCAATTAGACATTGGTCACAATAAGTTTTAGGTAGGATATATATTATTTGATATGGCAGTGTTATGAGTTAGAAGAGTTCCAAACAAATACCATAATTGATTATACAACTAAGTTTGAATGTATCTTTGTGTATGAGGTAGCACAAAAAGACTATTTGGATCAATAAGTCCATCATTAAACTAGGTATGGTTCCTAGTATTGTTGATCCAATAGTCATATAATGTCATAACAATGTAGTCATTGCATAAGTAAAGGAACCAAGGTATCATAAAAAATCCAAACATGTATATAGGTGATTTTATTTGATTAGAAAATCATAAAGATGAAAGATGCAAAGATACAATGAGTACCCACTGAAAAGAATCTTGCATATCCTCTTACTAAAGCACCATCCCAACAAAAACATGATCACTATATAAACGGTTATGGTATTATATACATGAATAATTTGTTATAGTGAAAGTGAGAGATTATTAGTGAATATGTTTTATATGCTTTATAGTCATTCAATTGGTTAAATGTAACACTAATTTTATTCATATAAAATATTTTTATTATTAATAAATGCTTTTTTATTTTTAATATTCATTTATATTTTATTAGTGAATCTAGAGTAAATATAAAGTTCTTAAGACAAAAGTGTTTAAGAAATTATAAAGTTATAATTATAAGATTCATATTGTATAAAAGCAATGTCCCTGAATACTTATTATCAATGTTTTATTAAGATCAAATATTAATTAAAGTTTTGAGAACAATGCATATTATGATTTTTTTTTTAATGAAAGGAAGCAATTATTCTCACAACATGAGGAATCAAGAATACAAAACTAATATGTAAGTGTTTATTAGATGGCATGTACACTAAATTAACCTCTAAAAGATTTCCATGTGGAGAGATCACATATGTTTATAGAAAGACTCTCGTGATAGTTATACGAGTAATCCATAGAATCAAAATCATTTAATTATCTTATATAAAGAGTGTTATATTTTGATCCTAACCATATATTTTCTTAATCAAGGGTAACAAATAGACAATTATTAGGTATTACATATGAAGGTATTTGAATAATCAAGATGAGATTCATTACCCTAGGTGAATTAGAAAAAAATATTCCATTTATTTTAAAATATTATTGATTGTGATGTCATTGGTCAAGGTAGAATAAGTTTTGAAAACTGTTTCAAAATCTTATTCAAATAATCAATTACTATAATGTTAAGAGCTAAAATGATTTAACAAATCAAACATACTTTATGCTATAATGTTTATTAAAAAAAATTATTTTAAAAAATCAATTATTATAATTTCAAGACTAAATAATTTAACAATGCAAACATACTTCATGCTATATTGTCTATGTCGCAATGATGATTTTTCGCGCTTCATGCCCCACCTTCTCCCGGGATTTAGGGAGACAACGACGCGCAGTGAAATGAGTGGTGTGTTTATAGCCGTCAAAATCACTACTATAATTATTATGAGTCGCCACCTAGTATTACGGTCACTAGGAACCTATTGGTCTGCGAGAGTCTTAGGTAAGGGGACTTGTTGTGCAAGGAGAAGACGCATCACCCCCAGTGCCCCCTACCTAAGGTAAGCTGCATTGTTGTTTGATTGTTTTTTTCTAAGCTTATTTTTTACACTGTATTTAAAAAAAATTTATCTGCGGATGTACTTTACTATGTAATTTTACACCGCAGTTAAAAATATTTTTGTTATCTATGAATGTACTTTACAATATAAATTTACATCATAGTTAAAACTCTTTTTTCTATCCATGGATGAATTTTACAATGTAAATTTATACCTTAATAGATAAAACAAAAATGATTTTGATTATTTTTTATATTTTGGCCAAATTCCAATGGATAACTATAAACTAGTTACAATATCTAATTTTTTTTTAAAACATGAGAAAGATGCAAAATATATAATTTTTTTTATGAAAAATATGCTTAGAAAATCTTGGAATTCGACCGTATGCATGAAAAAAAAACATATTTTTTGTTTTGTATTTTTTTGTATTTTTATTTTTTTCCATTTTTTAAAATAAAATAAAACCTAATAAAACAAAATAAAACAAAATAAAACAAAATCAGTGGGCTGACTGTCTAGCCATGATGGCCCAAACTGGCAGCCCACTGTGCATGGGTTGGGCTGACAGGCCGGCCCCTGATTGGGTCGGACTGGCAGCCCACTGTACATGGGCTGGGTTGACAGTCCATTCCCTGATAGACCGGACTGATAGTCCACTATTCATGGGCTGGAGACCACCTACCTTAGAGTTTGAGCCTGGCACAAAGCCCGACCCACTTCATGCTAGCCCGGCCTGCATGAACAGTGGGACTTGAATTACGTCCCACTGCATGCAAGCGAAGAAGACGATGAATAGTCGATTTTTCGACTGTGATGGAAGGTGTACTTGTTAGTACTGTTAGGTAGAGGAGGTCGAGGTGATGATTCCTGTCATAGTGGTGTCAGAAATGATGGCCTGTGGTGGCCGGAGGAGGCATCGGAAGTCAACGGGTTTTTATTGCTGCCACTGTTACCATGGTCGTTGCTTTACCTGAGAGTGTGGTTTGATTGCTAGTGTGTATGGGAGGTTCACGATGGTGATAAGGGTGGTAATGGGTGGTTGAATGACAAGGAGAGAGAGAAAGATGACGGTGCTGGTTTTAGAGAGAGAGGGCCGTTAACCAAGAGAAAGAGAGAGAGAGAGAGAGAAAGAGAGAGGTTGCTGGCTATGTTGGTTCAACCAGAGATGGGAAAGATGGTTGGTTTGTTGCTATAGCCGGAGTAGAGACTGGTCTGTTGCTGAAGACGAGGAAGATGAAGCTCTCTCTCTCTTCTCCCCTAGCTTGTCTCCTTCCTCCCCTCTGGTTTTTTTCTCGGTTTTTCCTCCCCTTTCATGTAGCGTTCATGGCTACTATTTATAGGCAAAACTGACCTGCGACAGTGGCAGGCTGGTCGGCATGGTGGCCTGCAACAGACGATGTGGTGGCTGCTGCTGGTAAACTGTCGGCGGTGGCGTTCAGGCGATTGTCGGGAGGCAATGCAAAAAGTAGTGGCGGGGTGCAAGTTTTGGAAAAAATGGAAATGTACCTTAATTTATAATTGTTCTAATTGCACCCCCAATTAGATTTAAATTTGTAATTTTGTGCAATTGTATCCTTGTCAAAATTTCAACATTAGTCTTAACTTTATGCGCCTTTTTCATTTTGCTCCCTTACTTCTGATTTAATTTGACCCTCAATTGACTATTAAACTTTCAATTGTCTTCAATTTGACCCCTAATTTTACACAATTAGCTTGGAAAAATGCAATTGGATGTCAAAAAAATTCCAATATTCTTAATTGAGCCCGAATTAAACTCAAGAATTTGATTTTTCATTAATCAAGCCCTTAATAAAATTAATTTGACCAATTTAAAGCATAATTAAGTCCTTGTACTTAATTAAATTCTTCAATTAGATCTTAAATTAATTCCCAAACATAATAATATTTTGAATTAACCCATGATTAAATCAAATTGGCCGATGAAAAATATAATTATGATTTTTTACTTAATTTTCACCTTGAATTTGTATTTTCTCTCATTTTTAGGCACAAAAGAGATATGATTCAGCTCAGAAAATATTCAGAATTTCACCGTAATTTTTCTACTGACACCAAACCCCTTTTATTTTAGTTTTTTTATTTTTATTTTAGTTTAGGGAGTAACCCAAAAATTGGGTTACAATAGTCTAAATTAGAACATTCATGATAAATAAATAATAATTGTATTGAGAAACTGATTACTAAAAGGTTAAGTTGTTTCATGACTTTCTTAAGATTTGATGGACCATGATAGGTTTCTAAACATTGTACTTAATCTTAAAATATAAGTCGAACAATTATTGAACTGATAATCAATTAAATAATTTAATTTATGTATTCTTATTTTATTTACAATTATGATTTATATTTGAGATAACTTATTTGAAACCAAATGGGTAACACATATAAAATACATTAGCTATAAAATAAAATGAAATGATTATTCAAGTGTGACTTAATTGTAAATAGATCTCAGAAATTAAAGACTATAATATAATTAATACATATAATTACTATTCTAAACCTGTAAAAAAATCACATAGGGACTTGATTGAATAATTTTTTAAAAATTATTATAATATAATATATATAATATTATTTAATAAAAAATTGTTATTTTGTCATTTATGGGTTTTTAGGTTTTTCTATAAATAGAATGTTATATCCTTTTATTTTCTAAGCGAGAAGGGTTGAATATAAAACAATATATAAACATATAACACACAAATGAAAAGATTTAGAATATTTCTCACTTGTAGTATGTGTGGATTACTTGTAGAGGATGAATACTTGGACGATTGTGATTTGCTACAACTTAGTCTCGAAGAAATTATGTGAACTTGATAAGAACATCTAATATTAAGGTAATCTTTATTTAAATTCTAACAACTCTAAATTTGTCTAATGAAGTCTTTGAAACTCCTGAAAAATTTTAAATGTATTATTTCTACTACATGTATATATTTTGGGATGTCGAACATCATTTATAGTTTAATCAAAACAAAGTTCTTTATTGAATACTTTTAAAACACATTTATTACACCACCAATTTAATACATTTTAAGAAATTTGATAAAATCTTTTAGTGTTGGTCATAAGACTTGAACCTAAAACTTTTTAAAAATTAAATAGTTTTTTTTAAAAAACAACATCATGTTAACCTTTTAAAAGTTATCTAATATATTATTAATCATCTCATTGGTACAATAAAAACTTGGACCAAAAAACTTTGTCTTATGAATGAAAAAATCTTCTTCCCCATCTTGCACGCCCATGATATTTTTCTTTGAAAGGTTTTGTCTAGTAGTATTTTTCTGTATGAGGGGTGTATTTCTCCCTTATCATTTAATAAATTAATAAATTAATGTAGACTTTGTAAGAAACTATAAGCTCACCTTATTAAATTAAAACACTTTTAGCAAACACATAATCTCTTATCACTAACTTATTAATCATTAATTTTGTTTGATCATTTATTATAGTCTCGAGATAAAAATAAAATGATGAATCTTGTTTGATCTTACCAATCTAATCTAAATTCTGTCATTAACAAATAATGATGCATTGCAATAATTAAGTTATTTACGAGTAATATTTAAATAATATGAAAAGAAAAATAATGTTAATCATTACATGAAGAAGAACTCAAAAGCAGCCGAGTCAAATCTGTAAAATGTACAGCTGAAAGGATTCAGAGATTTCAATGTCAGGACCCCTTTACATGTATATGCCTCTCCCGCAGCTTCAACAATAATGTATGAATCCATTGCCACTATAAATTTGAAAACATACGACTCACCTGATTTTCTATTACAAAGGTACAGAACTTAGCACTAGCTTGAAACACAACTCTAGAGCAGTGTAAAACCAGTTGGATTATACACCTGGACAACTACGCAGCTATATTCATACACAACCGCAGATCATCAAGTACCACCAAAAACAGCAAACCACAGAATTAACGAGTTTGCATGTCATCAATTAAACCCGCAGACGCAACCATGCTCACCCAATATTCTCTTTTAACTGTAATATTACTAGTTGAGTACCATTGATGGCTTCTCAGTTGCTTTTTTGACAGCACGACATTCTTCGATTTATGAATTATTATTTATATTTCGAAATGACCTTCTAATATAGTAATATTACAGTTAAAAAAAAGAGGAAATAACCCTCCGTCCGCAAGATATTAATTAACCCACAGACCAAAATCCTACCATTAAAAAAATTGAAGACAATAAACACTTGAGCGGCAACCTATGTATATAGTTCAAAGACAATGGTTTAACAATCAGGAGACACAAATGACAATATTTTAAACCCCTTGTTCACCTTTGTTTTCATGGTTATGATACCAACTGTGTAACATATCAAAAGTTATGTTTTTTCAACCAAAAAAAATGAGAGATTATTCTCAAACCCTGCATTTCTCGGTTTTCTAAAATGAGTTCTTTCCCTCTAA
Organism: Salix dunnii; assembly: GCA_015731905.1. NCBI lineage: Eukaryota > Viridiplantae > Streptophyta > Magnoliopsida > Malpighiales > Salicaceae > Salix > Salix dunnii. Next base: position 9,675,585 of record CM027662.1, on the reverse strand, counting down.
AAAAAATATTGTAATTGAAATGCAAGGAAAGTGGCTTGTATATTTTTTCATTGTAAATAACTTTGGTAACTTTATCTGTCTATTTTGTTTATATATTGCCCCATATTTATTTTAGTTTACATAATATAAGATCTAATATATTATACATAAAAATCATTTTTTAACCAAAATAACCTAAAATCTAATAATTTAATTTTTCCAAGAAATACAACCTAAACAAAAAGAGCAAATAATTAAAATTAAAAACCAAAATTAAGAGTGTGTGTGTGTGTGTGTGTGTGTGTGTGTGTGTGTGTATATATATATATATATATATATAAACATGGACAAAAATGGAGACTATTTAGAAATATATCTAAAAATTAAAGGAATTAAAATAAAAAATTAAAAGTATATGGGCTGAAATGAAAATAAAATATGTAAAAAATTTAAAAGGAAGGATTAAATTAATAAAAATTAAAAGTGTTTAAATTTTTTATAATCATTATCATTATTTTGAATGCCTTATATATAATAATTAAAAATTTCAACACCTAATAATATTAACAAAAAAGGTAATTAAAAAAATGAAAAAAATAATATTATTAGATTTATAAAAATTATTTGACTTGAAGAATAAATAAAAATAAAAAATAAAAAACAAAGAGAAAAATAATAAAAATCAATTTTTAAATGATCACCAACACAAATTAAAATTTAAACATTAAATAGAAAAACCTTAATAATAGTTGAAATAATATCGCCTTTTACCTTCTACTTCCACCATAGGGCTTGTCTATTTGAAAGTGTGGTTCAAGTTACTTTTAAAAGTATATTTATTCAGAAATATATTGAAATAATATATTTTTTTAATTTTATAAAAATTATTTTTGATATTAGCACATCAAAATCATCTAGAAACACCAAATTGTTTTAATTTAAAATAAAAATAAAAATTTCAAAATTTTTCAAAAGCTCATTCCAAACGCATTCTCAAACACCCCTACCATCTACCACCAAAACCAAAGTTCAATTCATATTTTCAAATAGTAATAAATAACGAAAACCACAATTCAAATTATTATTCATTACTATTTGAAATTGTGATCCCCTTCAATTATTCTATAAAATAATAGTCGTGGTGCATGTAAGTTGACTTGGATACCCTGGTTATAAAAAAAAAATTATAAGTGGGAAAAAACCAAAAATGAGAATAAAAAAGTTGGTTTGGGCATTATTCGTGGCGCGTGTAAGCTGCCCAGACACCCCGGTTATAAACAATATATATGTGGAAAAAAAACACGGTGCATGTAAGCTGGTCCAGACATCCCGGTTATAAAAAACCAAAAAATATATATAAGTGGGAAAAAAGTAGAAAAAATGTAAAAAAAAAAAAAAAAGTGGTTCTAGAGATAAAAAAAAAATGTATACGTGGGAAAAAAAATCATGGTGCGCATAAGATGGCCTGGATACTCCGCTTATAAAAAAACAAAAAATATATATAAGTGGAAAAAAAAAAGAAATGTAAAAAAAAAAGTTGATCTGAAGATTAATCGTAGTGCGCGTAAGCTGACTTGGACAATACAATTATAAAACAAGCAAACAAAAAAAAGCATTTTTTCTAACAATAATGAACAGTAACAATCACTATTCATTATTGTTTAAAAATGCAATCTCTCTTAGCTATATACTAATAATAATTTGGCATGACCTGTCATAGGAGAAAAAAATATTGTTCATACAAATTAATATGCATGAGAATGCAAAAGAAGTGGACAAAAGAAAACAAAGTAGAAAACAAATGAGGTCAAGCTGCACTATTCCCGTCCACGGTGCACTGAGTGTTGGTGAACAGTGCAGCCTTGATCTCTTTCAGCTTATAGAATAATTAGATAGTCTACTGCATAATGTTCAAAGCCAGATCAAACATTTTTTAATACTACAACAAAATATTCAAATAGTGATAATTCAAAATAACCTAAATTAAATTAACTAAAACATAATATAGAATATGAGACTTAAAGAACCGCAAAAAGAAAAAAAAAAGTAAAATTATATAATTCAAGCAAATAACTAAATGTAAAAAAAAAAATATAATGTAGAAAAAAATCTTAGTTGGCTCAAAGTAACTTGACAAACAGACAACCCATGATATGAGATCAAAATAAAATAAAATAAAAGTTAATAAGAATGATCTAGTAAAAAGAACCAAAGCTCAATATTTTTTTTTTAAAAAAAACAAATCCTAAAGTCTATATGGGTTAATTTTACAAACTTGCTCTTCGGATAACCAAAAAATAAAATAATGAAGAAAATGAAGAAGCTTAAGGAAAAATAATTTAATGCAAGATGGTCAAATTAGAAAAAAAAAATAAATCATAAAAAAATCAAAGAAAAAATTTGAGTTAACCCGGGATAAATCAAATAACTGATCATACTCGACATGAGATCAAAATTTTAAAAAATAGACCTATAAAATAGAGGTCTAACAAAAAGGAACAAGTTAAATAAAAAAAACAACATTGTGATTCAAATTCATGACCCAAGTTAACTTGACCAATTTTTTTTTGAAACAAAAAAAAAAAAGCAAAAAAATGACAAAGTTCAAGGGCAAGTAGTTCAATGTAAAATAAAAAAAATATAAAAAAAATTAAAAAAAAAGAGTCAACCATGGTTAACTTGACAAACCAGGCACTCGTGACATGAAATCAAGATTAAAAAAAGAAACTTTAAAAAAAGAAACCTCACAAAAAAAATTCAAAGCTAAATAAAAAACATTGAATAATGAAATGCAAGATAAACCAAGTTAACTTAATCTTTTAAGTAATAATAATAATAATAATATATTGAATGACAATTTAGCTTTACATTTAAAATTCTAAATTTAGCAAAATTGTAATTACTTTTTATAATTTAACAATAGAAAAAATAGATATGTTTATCGTAAATTATCAAATTTTATGTGAAACTATTTAAATGTAAAACATTAAATTTTCAATATAACTCAATATTTAATTTTTATTATTATAATTAATACTATTAATTAGATATTTACAAAAACATTCAATATATAGTTGAAGTACACACTCTGAAGAAGAGAACTAGTTTTAATAATAGAAATTTAATTACATTATTGTCTTTTTCATACCAATTAACTATTTTCTTAAAACTTTAACTACTCTTATACTTCTAAAATGAAAATTTTATTAGCTAATGACACTTGGAATCATATAAAACATTATTGACAAAAAAAAATGTAGGATAACCAAAATATTTGTCAAATAGATTACACTTGAAAATAAGATAATTATCTGATGATATTAGAAAATTATAAAGTGAGAATAACACCATTCTTCGTGAATAGTGTCGCGACGGCGATTTTTTCACACTTCACGCCCCGCCATCCCCCCGGGTTTGGAGAGAAAACGGCGCACGGTGAAAAAAGGGATGTTTTATAGCCTTAAAAATTACAATTATAATTATAAGGAGTCACCACCTAGTATTAAGGTCACTAGGAACCTAATGGTCTGCGAGAGTCTTGGGTAAGGGGACTTGTTGTGCAAGGGGAAGACGCGTCACCCCCAGTGCACCTTACCTAAGGTAAGCTGCATTATTGTTTGATTGTTTTTTTTTTTAAGTTAAAAAATTTTTACACTGCATTTTGAAAAGAAAAAAATATTTTTTTTGTCTGCGAGTGTACTTTACGATGTAATTTTACACTGCAGTTAAAAACTTTTTATATATATATATCTATGGATGTACTTTACAATGTAATTTTACACTATAATAAAAAAATTCTTTTTTTATTTGCAGGTGTACTTTACAATGTAAATTTACACTGCGAAAGCTAAAACAAAATAATTGTTAAAATTATTTTTGATATTTTGACCGAATGCCAACGGATAATCATAAACCGGTTATGCTATCCAATTTTCATTTAAAATATGAGAAAGATGCAACATATTGTTTTTTTTATGAAAAATATGTATGGAAAAAAACTTGGAATTCGGCCGTATGTACGAAAACAAACACATTTTTTTAGTGTATTTTTTTTAATTAAAAAAATTTGGACGGGCCTACCCAACCAAATGGGCCAGCCAAGGTGGGCACAGATTTTCTTTCTTTTCTTTTCTTTTGTTTCTTTTTTTTTGTTTTTTTAAAAAAAATGAAAAATGAAAAAAACAAAAAAACATAAAACACGTGAATAGTGTATTTAACTGCACTGTTCTCGTGAACAGTAACCTGGTCGGTCGACCATTACGAGGGGGTCACCTGCCACTTCCGTCATGTAGAGGAGGTCGAGGTGGTTGTCCCTGTCGTGGTGGCATAAAAAATGGTGGACCGTGGTGGCCGGAGGAAGCTTCCAAAGTGACTAGTTTGAGGCTGTCGTTCGCTGCTCCTCTTCCCTGCTGCTGCTGATGCTCGCCGGAGCTGGAGAAGAAAGCTAAGCTGGAGCTGCTGGCGATGGAGCTCACGGTGGTGAGGGGAAGAGAGGGATGGCTGCTGTCGTGATTATCCTACTGTGTGAGAACGCCGACTGCCACTGGGTTATTTTGACCGAATGTCAACGGATAATCATAAACCGGTTATGCTATCCAATTTTCACTTAAAATATGAGAAAGATGCAACATATTGTTTTTTTTATGAAAAATATGTATGGAAAAAAACTTGGAATTCGGCCGTATGCACGAAAACAAACACATTTTTTTAGTGTATTTTTTTTAATTAAAAAAATTTGGACGGGCCTACCCAACCAAATGGGCCAGCCAAGGTGGGCCAAAGGCCCACCACTGCTGGGCTGGGCCGAAAGCAGCTCAGCCCACAGATTTTCTTTCTTTTCTTTTCTTTTGTTTCTTTTTTTTTTTGTTTTTTTTAAAAAAATGAAAAATGAAAAAAACAAAAAAACATAAAACACGTGAATAGTGTATTTAACTGCACTGTTCTCGTGAACAGTAACCTGGTCGGTCGACCATTACGAGGGGGTCACCTGCCACTTCCGTCATGTAGAGGAGGTCGAGGTGGTTGTCCCTGTCGTGGTGGCATAAAAAATGGTGGACCGTGGTGGCCGGAGGAAGCTTCCAAAGTGACTAGTTTGAGGCTGTCGTTCGCTGCTCCTCTTCCCTGCTGCTGCTGATGCTCGCCGGAGCTGGAGAAGAAAGCTAAGCTGGAGCTGCTGGCGATGGAGCTCACGGTGGTGAGGGGAAGAGAGGGATGGCTGCTGTCGTGATTATCCTACTGTGTGAGAACGCCGACTGCCACTGGGTTTTTTTTTAAGAGAGAGAGCTGTGGTCAGGGAGAAAGAAAGCTCGTTGTTGGCTGACGGGAGAAAGAAGGGGGAGAGAGGGAGGAGCTGCGATACTGCCACATGAGGAGAGAGAGAGACTTCCAGAGTTGCTCTGCCAGTGTTGGAGAAGAAGACTCGTGGGAGATGAAGGGGTAGCTAGCTGTCAGTGCAGGGTTTGTATTGCTCGTCCCCTGTTTCCCATTTTTTCACCCTATTTTTTTCCCCAATTCTCCTCTGTTTTTCCCTCAATTTTTCTTCAGTTTTCAGCCCGTCCCCTTCTATTTCCAGTTCCCTTTGTTTTTTAGTTTTCAGCCCCGTGATAGTGTTGTTTCCCCCTCTGTTTTCAGCCCGATTTTTATCCCTTCATTTCGAAATTTTCCTCCCGTTGTCCGTGTATTTTCTTCTGTTATTTATCGTTGAAGGAGGTAAGGTGCAGGTATGGGGATGATGTACAAGAATGGTGCTTTAGGAATGGTGTGGCATGGTGGAAAGCATGGCTCCGGTGATGGTGTGTTCAGCAAGAGTGGGCTGAAGAAATGGTTGCGGCATGGCTTCGACAGAAGTTGTTGTTTTTTTCTTTTAAAAAAATAAATAGGTAGTGACAAAAAAGATTTTTTTCAATGAGAAAAAACCAGGAAGAACGATGTTTTTATCTTCAATTTTGGCTTCCGATTTCACCGAAAGAGTTTCGTCACCGAAAATTCTGATCGTTTCGATTTAACCCAAATTAGGCTCCCAAACTTAATTTCTCACTAATTAAGCCTTTAATAAAATTAATTCAACCCATTTTAAGTGTAATTAAGCCCTTGCTCTTAATTAAATCCTTCAATTGGGCTCTCAATTAATTCTGAAGAGTTTCGTTGCTGAAAATCTCGATTTTCTCAATTTAAACCAGATTAGGCTTCTGAATTTAATTTCTCGACAATCAAACCCTCAATTAGATTAATTTGACCCATTTTAAGTGTAATTAGGCCCTTGTGCTTAATTAAATCCTTCAATTGGGCTCTTTATTAATCCTAAAGAGTTTCGTTGTTGAAAATCTTGATTTTCTCAATTTAAACCAGATTAGGCTTCAGAATCTAATTTCTCAGCAATCAAACCCTCAATAAAATTAATTTGACCCATTTAAAGTAGAATTAAGCTCTTGGGCTTAATTAAATCCTTCAATTAAGCTCTCAATTAATTCTGAAGCATAATTATATTTTAAATCGGCCGACGATTAAATCAAATTGGCCCATAAAAATATAATTATGTCTTACGGCTTAACTTCTATGCAGATTTATCCAAGAACAAATTATTTTGGCCTTCAATTCGCATTTTCCTTTGTTTCTGGGAAAAAAAAGAGGTACGACCGGGCTTCCGAAAACGTTCAAAATTTCCACATTAATTTTTCTGCCGACACCAACCCCTTTTATTTTATTTTATTTATTTATTGGTATATTTTGTGTAATCACCCAAAAATTGGGTGATGACAGTTGCCCCCCTCTTTACAATACTTACGACTAAAGTCTTGTAAAAGAATTTAGATAGTAAGCGTTGTAAAGAAAAAGAAAATGGATTTATCAAACCAAGAATTGATTAATCCATCCAGGAATGAGAATGAGGGCTATAAAACGCACTAAGAAGGGAAGGTCTAGAAAGCGCACTACCTAAGAATTGAGGTCTAAGAAGGACACTTAAAGGGTTAAAGATGATGATGTTTGTGAATGACACAGAAAAATGATCTCATTGTAATGAGTGACCTACCCAGGTGAAGATGATGAAGATTCCATGGGATGGAAGACAGTGCTAAAAAGCTCGCTATCTAGGATCTATGGTTGAGGGTTAGAAAACTTACTCAAAAGAGGAAGAAAAATAGTGTTGGAAAACCCATTATCTTTTGTTCATGGTTAAGGGTTGGAAAACACACTCAAATAAAAGGAAAGTAATGGCTAAGAAGCGTACTATCCTAATTGATAGCTGAGGGTTGGAAAACTTACTCAAACGAGAGGAAAGGAATGGCTAAGAAGCATACTATTCTAATTGATGGTTGAGGGGTGGAAAACGTGCTCAAATGAGAGGAAAGGAATGGCTGAGAAACGCACTATCCTAATTGATGGTTGAGGGTTGGAAAACTCGCTCAAAAGAGGAAAGGAATGGCTGAGAAGCGCACTATCCTAATTGATGGTGGAGGGTTGGAAAACTCGCTCAAGAGAGGAAAGGAATGGCTGAGAAGCGCACTATCCTAGTTGATGTTCGAGGGTTGGAAAACTCGCTCAAAAGAGGAAAGCAATGGCTGAGAAGCGCACTATCCTAATTGATGGTTGAGGGTTGGAAAACTCGCTCAAGAGAGGAAAGGAATGGCTGAGAAGCGCACTATTCTAGTTGATGTTCGAGGGTTGGAAAACTCGCTCAAGAGAGGAAAGAAATGGCTCAGAAACGCACTATCCTAATTGGTAGAGAGGGTTGAAAAACACACTCAAAGATGTGTGGGAAAAATAGCGCTACAAAGCACACTATTTTAATTGATGGTTGAGAGGTGGAAAACACACTCGAAGATGAAGGAAAAAATAGGGCTGGAAAGCACTCTATTTTAATTGATGGATCAAGGGTTAGAAAATGTGCTCGAAGATGTGTGGGAAAAATAGGGCTAAAAAGTGCACTATTTTAATTGATGGTGAGGGTTGGAAAACACGCTCGAATGTGAAGGAAGAATAAGGCTAGAAGGCACACTATTTTTGTTTATGGTGAGGGTTGGAAAACACACTCGAAGATGAAAGGACAATAGAGCCAGAAAGCACACTATTTAATTGATGGTGAGGGTTGGAAAATGCACTTCAAGATGAATGGAGAATAGGGCTGGAAAGCACACTATCTTAATTGATGGCGGCTAGAAAACTCATCTATGTTCAAGAAAGAGACAAGACTCAAAAGTGCGCTATCTAAGGTGGTTGATGACTGAAAGCACACTCAAATAAGGAAGAAGATAGGGTTGAATAATGCTCTATCTGTGTTTGTTGAAAGGCTCGCAAGCGCACTCAAGGATGTGAAAGTGGTAAGGGCTCAAAGGCGCACACAAAAAAATGAGTGGAGGTTTGTAAATTACAATTTCGCTAAAACATTTCTTAGATTATTAGTGAGGAGATGCCATGCATGATGACAACCAAATTCAGGAAAGAAGATGAGGCTAAAAAACCTGTTAAAGAGGTAAGAGCCTGAAGGAGTACACAAAAATGATGAATGAAGGTTCGTAAATTACGGTCCCTCCAAAACGTTTCCTAGATTCTCAACGAGGATGGAATGCATGATGACACCTAAAATCAGGAAAGAGATAAAGCTAAAAAGCATACTCAAGAAAATGGAAAAGGTGAGAGCTTGAAAGCGTGCACCAAATGATGAATGAAGGTTCATAAATTATGATCCCTCCAAAACATTTCCTAGATTCTTGATGGGGATGTAATGCATGATAATGCATGTATACTTACCTTAGAGAGATAGGTCCCCATTTCTTCTTCCTAGCCTTCCTTTTCTAGGGTTTGGATCTCTGACTTTAATGGCTTCTCGCTCCTACTTACTCGAGCCGCAACTTAAGATTTTGACCACTGGAGATGATGGATGTTTGATATCAACATGCCCCCTGAGTTTGATCCAGATTCTTTGAAAGGGAATGATGGAGCTAGCTTCAATTACATTTGTAGATTGCCTCCCAGTCTGGTCATGCCCTACAAGTGTTTTGGGCTTCAAGTGTAGTGTTTGAATGAAAAACTTGGTTATTTGCAAAGATTTTGTTTTCATGTGGGATTTGTGGAATTTTAAAGTCATTCCAAATACAAAAACCATTTTGATTGTCCCATTCAAGTCATGCCACACTAGTGCTTTGGGCTTTAAGTGTTTGTAGGAAAGGGATGGTTATTTGGAAAAATTATTTTCATGTAAGATTTTTGGAATTTCAAAGTCATTCCAAGCACAAAAATCATTTTGATGTTTGTTTAAAAAAACTTGTTCTCGAAAGAATTCAAATGATCTCATTATTAGGTTTTATGTTGATTTTGACAAGAACATGAAATGATACTTGTTCGCATGTCTTGTATTTCAAAAAAGCTTCGATCAAGTTTGGTGAAACATTTGTAAGGATCATTTCGAATGGAAAATCATTGCCTATCGATCCAAATTACTTGTATTTGATCAGAAAGGGCTTTATCAGGCTTGTAGCGTAGGCTCAGGCTACTGGCTACGAAAAAAAGATATTTGCAGGCTCAAAAAGTGTTTGAGGGTTTTCTAGACTAAGGATCACTTAGTGCTCACTCCTAGAACTCCTTTTAGTCCTCATGATTGATTTCCATTACATGCCCCCCAACATTTTGTTTGAGGTTTTACCTAGACATGCCCCCTAGTATTTGCTTGGGCTTTTTATCAAGGGTTTTTAGTACTATCATGTTCACTTAGCTCGTTGTAATGTACTAAAACTCCTTTTATATTTATGACCCATAATTTTATTTGGGATCTCTTGACATGCCCCCCGGTATTTGTTTGGGCTCTTGAGAATGAGTTTTTAGCAATGTCATCATGTTGACTTGACATGCCTCCAAGAATTTTGCTTTCTACGTTTGATTTTTAGTACCACTAAATTCTTGAATTGATTTGCTAATGTACTAAAAACTTTTTTATGATTATGCCCGCAGCTTTCTTTGGGCATCTTTTGTTGTTGAGGACTACTTCGTAATTGAGATTTCTTCTCTTCGCACTTGCCCCCCAGTGTAGGGTGTAATCCTAGCCAGGGTTAATTATTGAAAAAAAAATTATTCAGCTCAAATAGGGACTACAATGGATATTTGAGACTTTGTGAAGGCATATCAAAGATGGCCTCTCTTCATTTCAAAAACATGCATTCGGGATCGGTAGACTTTGCTTTTCCATGCGAAATGTTATTTTTTATTTGTTCTGGGGTTATTTGTTTAGCTAAGAGATTAGCTTATTATGTGGGATTTTTGGGATATGAGATCACCCTTCAATGAAATCCTTTGAATTCCCAAAACACATTTGTTAAATAAAATAACAAATTGGCATTTCTTTTCGTACTAGACTTTGATTTGCCAAAAATCTTGATGAAATCATGGGATCATGTATAATTTGGATTAAAGAGGTGTACAACGTGTTTGTGTTATTCAAACCAAAAGCAAGAACACGCCATAGTAAAAGAAAATACATGATATTATTGGACAAGATTTGTTTAACAAAATGTCTTGTGGCATTACAAGCAAAATTATCGATGAAAATGTGACATGCGGACATGACCAAAGCAAAAGGCAACCATGGAAGCAGACTTCATCTTCCAATACATGTGCACTCTTTTTCATAAGATTTTGCAGAGATACCTTTGGTGCCTTATCTTCGTGAAGTTCAATTAGGCGCAGGACTTGGATTTTCTTTGAATGTAATCCATCCTACTTTAATCAGTTGCATGAGCCTCTTCTTGAAGGCACCACAAGTATGAATGCTAGGCCCCACAGCACCAGCATGGTATTCACAGGTGAGGTCGGGTTTGTACCAAGCAGGGTAAGGCGGCTGCAAAGGTGTCTAAGGTTCCGGAGCTACTTTCCCAATGCTTACCAACTTTTGATACATCTCATTTAAAGGCAATAGTAGCGGAGGTAGTTGTTCTTGGGTTTTCTGGTAATTTCTTTTTGGGAAATTTTTAGGTAGATATTTGGCTTGAAGATTGATGTTGGCAATTTCAGATGAAGGGTTATGGTAATTTTGAAATTGGTTTTTCCTACCCTTATAGTCATCTTCAAAATGCTTGACTACTTTTCTTTTGCCTTCAAAGCCATTTTTTTCCACAGGTACGAGAATTCTCCCACTTTGGATTCCCTGCTCTATTCGCTCTACCATGGCTACAACATCCGTGAATTGTTGTGCCGAGCTGCCCATTACATGTTCGTAATAGGGTTCTCTAAGCGTATTAGCGAATAATGTCACCATCTCCTTATCTAGAAGCGGAGGATATACCTGTGCAGCGAGATCTCTCCATCTCTAAGCATATTCCCTTTTGCTTTCACTGTTCATCTTCTCCAAGTTGGACAAACTTATTCTGTCAAGAGCAATGTCCATGTTATATTTATATTGCTTGATGAAAGCATCTACCAGATCTTTCCAACTACGGATCCTGGTGTTGTCTGGTCTCATGTACCAATTCAAAGCGGCCCCACTCAAACTATCTTGAAAAAAATGCATAAGCAATTTTTCATCATGCACTACTTCTACCATTTTGTTATAGTATGATTTTAGGTTAGTGACGGGGCATTGTGTCCTAGTGTACTTGATAAAGTCAGGAACACGAAATGTTTTTGGTATCACAACATGCGGAACTAGACACATCTCTGTAACATGTACTGGGTTGTATAAGTTCGGCCCTTCAATGGCCCTTATTCTAGCCTCCAACATCGCCATCTTATCTTGGTTGATACCCTCTGATGCTATTATAACCGTCGGGGTTGCGGCATGTGTTGGCGTTGTTTCTTGAATGAAAGCTGGATTTTGTTCCGGACCCTGAACCCTTTCTCCTATCACCTCTTCATGGTGATTTATTGCTTCTGTTTGAGCGGCTGCTACGGGTCTACTTGAAGGACCCTCACTAAAGGCATTTCTTAGTGCTTGCTCGAGCAAGGTGGTAAGATGAGCCACGCTAGCTTTCAGAGAATCCAGTTCTTCTTGAAAGTGAGCATCACGGTGTGAATGTTCTTCGTCCTCCATATTCTCTGATGGAGTCGAGTGCTATGAGCTCTTCTAGTACCTATATTTCAATCTGTTGATAATATGCTATGCACAATGATGGATGTATATGGATGCAAATGTATGTACATACACGTCAGGTGAATTATCGGGGAGTTTAAAGACAAGCTCTAGGTCATTACATGAGGGGTAAGCTTTTTACCTGGTCTTAAAAGGTCTATTAACTACCAAGTGACCGCCTCACGTGAAGGTGGTATAGGGGTTTACAAGAAATGGTTGGGGCATGATGTGACCGTCATTATCAAGTAAACACTCAATTCATAGTTGGATGTTTCACGAATCTGAATCCCAACTGAAAGTCATGAGGTAGACCGTTAATCCCCACCTAACCTAAAATTGGGTTTATTTGCAAAATTAAAATGCATGATGAAATTTATTCACACCCGATATTATGCATGGACTTAAAATAAAAATGCATGCTAAAACAATAAAAATACATGGTAAAATATGAACTAAAGAATAACAATCAAACAACAAAGCTCAGTCCAGCAAAGTCCCTAGTGGAGTCGCCATCTGTCGCGACGGCGATTTTTTCACGCTTCGCGCCCCGCCGTCCCCCCGGGTTTGGAGAGATAACGGCGCGCGGTGAAAAAAGAGGTGTTTTATAGCCGTAAAAATTACAACTATAATTATAAGGAGTCACCACCTAGTATTAAGGTCACTAGGAACCTAACGATCTGCGAGAGTCTGGGGTAAGGGGACTTGTTGTGCAAGGGGAAGACGCGTCACCCCAGTTCACCCTACCTAAGGTAAGCTGCATTGTTTTGATTGTTTTTTTTTAAGTTAAAAAATTTTTACACTGCATTTTGAAAAGAAAAAAATATTTTTTTTGTCTGCGAGTGTACTTTACGATGTAATTTTACACTGCAGTTAAATTTTTTTTTTATATATATCTATGGATGTACTTTACAATGTAATTTTACACCGTAATAAAAAAAATTCTTTTTTTATCTGCAGGTGTACTTTACAATGTAAATTTACACCGCGAAAGCTAAAACAAAATAATTGTTAAATTATTTTTGATATTTTGGCCGAATGCCAACGAATAATCATAAACTGGTTATGCTATCCAATTTTCGTTTAAAATATGAGAAAGATGCAACATATTGTTTTTTTTATGAAAAATATGTATGGAAAAAAACTTGGAATTCGGCTGTATGCACGAAAACAAACACTTTTTTTAATGTCTTTTTTTTTAATTAAAAAAATTAAGACAGGCCTGCCCAACCAAATGGGTCGGCCAAGGTGGGCCAAAGGCCCACCACTGCTGGGTTGGGCCGAAAGCAGCTTAGCCCACAGATTTTCTTTCTTTTCTTTTCTTTTGTTTCTTTTGTTTTTTGTTTTTTTTAAATGAAAAATGAAAAAAACAAAAAAACATAAAACACGTAAACAGTGCAGTTCACTGCACTGTTCTCGTGAACAGTAACTTGGTCGGTCGACCATGACAAAGGGGTCACCTGCGACTTCCGTCGTGTAGAGGAGGTCGAGGTGGTTGTCCCTGTCGTGGTGGCATCGAAAATGGTGGATTGTGGTGGCCGGAGGAAGCTTCCAAAGTGACTGGTTTGAGGCTGCCGTTCGCTGCTCCTCTTCCCTGCTGCAGTTGATGCTCGCCGGAGCTGGAGAAAAAAGCTGAGTTGGAGCTGCTGGCAACGGAGCTCATGGTGGTGAGGGAAGAGAGGGATGACTGCTATAGTGATTAAGCTACTGTTGGAGGAGAGAGAACGCCAATTGCCACTGGGTTTTTTTTTGAAGAGAGAGAGAGCTGCGGTCGGGGAGAAAGAAAGCTCGTTGTTGGCTGACGGGAAAAAGAAGGGGGAGAGAGGGAGGAGCTGCAATACTGCCACACGAGGAGAGAGAGAGGCTGCTGGAGTTGCTCTGCCAGCGTTGGAGAAGAAGACCTGAGGGAGATGAAGGGGTAGCTAGCTATCAGTGCAGGGTTTGTATTGCTCGTCCCCTATTTCCCATTTTTTCACCCCATTTTTTTTTTTTTACTAATTCTCCTCAGTTTTTCCCTCAGTTTTTCTTCAGTTTTCAGCCTGTCCCCTTCTGTTTCCACATAAAACTCTCTTGTTTCCTTTGTTTTTTAGTTTTCAACCCCATGACAGTGTTATTTCCCCCTCTGTTTTCAGCCCGTTTTTATCCCTTTATTTCGAAATTTTCCTCCCATTGTCCATGTATTTTCTTCTGCTATTTATAGCTGAAGGAGGTAAGGTGCAGGTATGGGGATGATGTCCAAGAATGGTGCTTTAGGAATGGTGTGGCATGGTGGAAAGCATGGCTCCGGTGATGGTGTGTTCAGCAAGAGTGGGCTGAAAAAATGGTTGCAGCATGGCTTCGGCAGAAGTTGTTGTTTTAAAAAAAAAATTAAATAAATAGGTAGTGACAAAAAAGATTTTTTTCAATGAGAAAAAACTAGGAAGAACGATGTTTTTATCTTCAATTTTGGCTTCCGATTTCACCGAAAGAGTTTCGTCACCGAAAATTCTAATCGTTTCGATTTAACCCAAATTAGGCTCCCAAACTTAATTTCTCACTAATTAAGCCTTTAATAAAATTAATTCAACCCATTTTAAGTGTAATTAATCCCTTGCACTTAAATAAATCCTTCAATTGGGCTCTCAATTAATCCCAAAAAGTTTCGTTGCTGAAAATCTCAATTTTCTCAATTTAAACCAGATTAGGCTTCAGAATCTAATTTCTCAACAATCAAACCCTCAATAAAATTAATTTGACCCTTTTAAAGTATAATTAAGCTCTTGCGCTTAATTAAATCCTTCAATTGAGCTCTCAATTAATTATGAAGCATAATTATATTTTAAATCGGCCGACGATTAAATCAAATTGGCCCATAAAAATATAATTATGTCTTACGGCTTAACTTCTATGCATATTTATCCAAGAATAAATTATTTTGGCCTTCAATTTGCATTTTCCTGTGTTTCTGGGAGAAAAAAAAAAGAGGTACGACCGGGCTTCCAAAAACGTTCAGAATTTCCACATTAATTTTTCTACCGACACCAACCCTTTTTATTTTATTTTATTTATTTTTTGGTATATTTTGTGGAATTACCCAAAAATTGGGTGATGACAAATAGAGTCTGTAAAAATGTTAGGTACTATCATAGCCAAAATAAAAATCTATAACTATAACAATCAATTAACCAATAACCATTATTTTTATTATTAAAGAAACTTAAATAAACAAAACCTTGAATAATCACATATAGTTATCTATAATAATAATACCATTAAAAAATAGACTGAAAAATATTTTAAAATCACATAAAATATATATTTATAGTAATGACAATTATATAGATTATTTCAATAATAAAAAATATTAATATTATGTTTCCATATTTCTACTATTTTGGAAAAATAAAACTTATTACATAACTATTTCAATGTTATCTTTGTTTATTTAATCAAATTTATTAGTCATTTTTATTTGTATTAAAAAAATAAAAGGCATCATTAAGAATATTGTAGCCATAAACACATCTCATTGTCTATTGGAACAATAAAATTATATTTTTACCACTCACAAAAAAAAAAAAAAAAAACTATAGAAGCTTGAAATTGGGGGTAGAATTGTCTTTTATAAAAGGTACATTAGCCATAACAAATTTAATTGGGGACAAATTGGACAAGACACCCTTTTTACTATATTAAAATGACTATAAAAAATATTAAGCTTGTGGAAAGGAACTCTCGAGTCTTTTTTTTTTTTTTTTAATGTACTATTAAGTTACAATCATATCATTATGAGAGAAAAAAATGAACATGTAAAAAAACGCTTCTTCATATATTTTTTTTATTTTAAATAGGTAAATGGCAGCGTTCCCTTAAAATTGGAAAATAAAATTACATTGATTTCAAGGTGTTTTAGTCTTTTTATTTCGTTTTGAATTTGGTTAGAAATTATTTTGTAATTTTAAGTAATTAAATATTATTAAAAAATATTAACACGTGCAATGCAAGTGTTTGCGAGTGACTACCCCCATGCTATTAGAATGGCTTGTTCAAGGTCATCCGATTACCAAAATTCTTTATTTTATAGTGATGTTAGGTGTGGTCAATAATCCTTTTTTTGCAGTGTGACGCATGCTGACGTAGGAGGTTTGATTGAGCTATGAGGAAGTTTTTTTTCTCTCCTGTTACTTTTCTTTTTGATGTTTTTAAAATTTATGTTATCCTTTTCAAAAAACAATTGTGTGGTCCAATTTATAATATTAATAATTTGTCTCTCCTTTCTTTAATTACTGTTTTTTTTTATGATTTTTAAAGTTTAGCTTCATTTTCCTTCTTTTTTTTTTTTTTGAACTATCTCAATCTTATGTCCAAGGTAATAGGTTAGACAAGTTATGCATGATTGACTAATTTTTTCCCTTAATATTTATTTATGAAATTAATGTTTCTCTTACAATTTTCATCTTTTTATGTTAAAAATTAATTTTATATGATTTGCCTTTTCTATTCCGTTATCATGAGTTCAAGTTAGTCAACTTAACCCAAGTTAATTTGTTTTTTCCTCATTATTTCTTTTCATTTAACTTTATTCTTTTTTGCTAGGTCTTTTGTTTACAAGTCTTTTTTTTTTTTTTATCTCAATCTCATATTACGAGTGACAAATTGTGACAAATTGTAGAGTTAACTCGAGTTTTTTGTTTCTCAATTTCTTAAGACATTTATTTAATTTTTAATTGCATATTTTTTTCATTTAATTATTTGCCCTGTAGCTTTATGATTTTCACTTTTATATCTATTTGGTTATTTTAAAGGAAGGTTGGTCCAATTAACTTGGGTTATCTTGCATTTTCTTTCTCAATGATTTCTTTATTTAACTTAGTATTTTTGCTAGGTCCTTTTGGAAGTCTACCTTTTTTTATATCTCATTCTCATGTTGCAAGTGGCAGGTTAGCTAAGTTAACCTAGGTTGGATAAAAAAAAAACTCCTCATTTTTTATGAGTTTTTTTTTAATTTTATCATTTTGTATTAAATTATGTGCACATGAGCTTTGATGTTTTTCACTTTTCATTCTTTTTAGTTATTCTAAGGGAAAGTTAGTAAAGTTAACTTGGGTTAGCTTAGTTTCTATATATATATATATATACACACACATAGGATATTGGTTTTTCTTTACTAAGTCCTTTTGAAAATTTTAATTATTTTTATCATGATCTCATATCACGAGTAGTGAGTTCATTATTGCTATATTTTAATGTTTTTTGTTTTCATCTTTGATAATAAATTATTAGATCTTAAACTTTATAATTTATTTTTGTTTTTCTTTATATGGGTTGTTTTAGCCTCGTATCTCATGTTGTATTTAAGTTCAACCTAAATTATCTCAAATTATCATTATTAAAAAATGTTTTTAGTGTTAAAAAAATAATAATCGGACACTGTTTATGTAACACAAATCACTTATCTAATTTCTTCTATATTGAAGTGTTTGACACTACATTTCAAAAATATTTTTGAAAAAAATAAAAAGAAAATATTTTTATTTTTTACTTTAAATTAAAAAATTTGATGTTTTTAGATCATTTTTATGTGCTGGTGTCAAAAATAATTTAAAAAATAAAATAACATCATTTTAATACATTCTTAAATGAAAAACAC
This sequence comes from Salix dunnii, assembly GCA_015731905.1. Lineage (NCBI taxonomy): Eukaryota > Viridiplantae > Streptophyta > Magnoliopsida > Malpighiales > Salicaceae > Salix > Salix dunnii. The sequence continues at coordinate 9,657,925 of CM027662.1, read as the reverse complement.
TTTCGAAAACAACCTCAATCACACTCTTAAACATGCACGAAATACCCCCAAAAGTCATCTAAGGTTGTATTTGATATTGCAGTTGTTGTTGTGGTTGAGGTTTAAAAAACGATTTTATGAAAAACACTTTTAGCTACGATTCATAACTAAAATTCAAGTGTTTGATTAAAACTGTGATTGATTTTGAAGTTTAATGAAAAATAGTTTCATGTGTTTGGTTTCCATACTTTTTATATTGTTGTCCACTTGTGAAATTACTTTAAAGAACACATACACACACAAACATATATATATATATATATATATATATATATATATATATATTATTTTTTAAATATTCATAACAATAAAATATAATAAATAATTCAAGTAAATTAAATTTTTATTTTTATTTTCTTATCAAATTACTTATAATTTCATCACCAACTAAATCGATACATGAATATCTCTGCGATGCCTCACTATTTGATTGAGAAACATCATCTAATAAAATATCATTAATAATAGTATCTATGACCGATATAATACCTTAAAGATATAATACTGAGTTTGAGTATCTCTATTTACATATAAAGAAATAATACCTTAATATAAAGGCACGCAATTTTCTCTTCAAAAATAATTTAGTATTTTCACCGTCCATATAATAATAATAATAAATAAAATAAAATCTAAATATCCTATTTGTTATTTGAACGAGTTGTAAACTTGTAATACTGAAATGTCGCTGTTGCTGGTTCTACAATAAAACCACTTTTGAAACCCCCTTCCCTTCTTCTATCGAAGTAACCAATTAACGACATGTCGGTTATTCATTACCTCACAAAATCCTCTGCCCCGCTTCTCCATCCCTACACCCCTTGTGAAGTGTCAGGTTTCTTATGATTAAATGAATGGCCAAGGAGGCATCTCGATGGCCGGAGGAGGAGGAGGAGGACTTAACTTGGACCCACCTCTTGATTGTTCTGCTGGACCCGAAGGTGATAATCTTTACCTTTGGATCTCCACCTTCATCGGTCCTCCAGGTTATTTCCGACTTCACACTACTTTTATTGTCTTTATGAGTAATGGGTTCTTGTTGCTTTTCTTGTCTTTTGTTCTTAATCTTTATAAATCTCTCTACACAGACTGCCGACTGACTGTGGAGAGAGAGCGGTTGTGTTATGGCTAACGGTGGCAAAACGGTCATGGTTCAGTGATAATTGGACTGATGACTTCAATTCTGTGTTTTGGTGTAGAAATGAAACGCAGGCAACAGCTCAAACATTCTGCTTCTTGTGAACGGTTCGACAATATTTTTGGTGCGTCTCATGTCAATTGAAACTGTAGTTTTGGTATAACTAATCGATCATACAATTGTTTTCCCTCAACACTCATATTGCACCGCAATTCCAAACGACCACTAAATCTTCCATCATCTATCCTATTAATTTCTTCATTTTACCATCCTTAACCCGTGGACATAGCCCAAAAATTTAATTGCCGGGTTGTTTCATTTAGATCACAACTTCGGAGTAAACCAAGATTTATTATTCTTGACGGTGAAGAAGAGCTTCTCCTTTCTTCTTATCCATGTTCGAGCTTGCCAAAAACGCAAATCATCTCGTAGTGTTTTATATATTCATTGAATTCACAGGGTATTCAGTGGATCTAGATATTAATTAGTCATGGTGTATGCAGAATAGCTTGTTCATTTGATTAATATATATATATATATATATATATATATATATATTATTCTGAACAGGATAGAAATAGCTCTCTGCCATGTCAGAGGACTCAGAACATATTCTAAATACCCCGTCACTCAAAGTAATAGTTTGTATTTTAAATTGTGTTTAGCATGTTTTAAAATTGTGTTTGCGTTCAGAAGTATTAAATGAGTTTTTTATAGTTTATTTTATAATTATAATATTCTAATATTAAAAATAAAAAACATATAATATATATATTAAAAAATTCTTTTAAAAATATACTTGCACTACGAAACAAAACTGAATTTCCTTAATTTTATCACAATTGTTCCCCATTACTATACGTGTGAAGCATCCACCAAAGATTTAAGAAAGATTCTGTTTCTAGTGGCTCAGCCATTTCATGCTAAATGGAGATTTTCTACAGAACTGACACGTGTGAAAAGTCCAGAAAGCTCGTTGCAATCTTTTTCGTGCTAAGATGTGATTTTAAGATATCAAATATTATTTTCACGTTATTGGGACCGCCGGTGTGAGGCTTTCTAAAGGCATGTTTGGTTGGGGGTTGGGAATGGGGACAAAAGAGGCAAAGAGATAGCGAAGACAGGGTTATGCTTTCACTCTTTTTGTAATTTTATATTTAGTATGTGTACACGTACCAAGGTGTTATATCGTATCATATGTGTGTGTATTTATATTGTGAATTTGGGCAAGCATGATTCTCCTTAGGGTGAGAATGGACCACGACAAATTGATTGATTATGAATGAACTTCTTTTCTTACCGCATAATCCCAGATTTTAATTCCAAAATGAAATTTCATTTTGAGAAAAATAATAATTTAATTAATCAAACATTTTTTTATGCTAAATCCTAAATATAATTCTATTTTAAGCTTTATTTTTAGTGAAAATAAAATATTTTATCTTTCATCCATATTGATTTACTTTTATTTATATTTTTACATACAAAAATATCTCAATTTAACCCTCACGTAAGATATATATATATATATATCAAGCATAAGAAAATATTTGAATACTTTCTCAATACTCTTACAAAAACTCCATGCGTTATAAAACACCCACATGGTGGGGAGAACCCACCTCTAGATACCCGGTAATTTTTAAGTCTTTTTCATTCTTTTCTTTAATTTTGGTTTTATATTCGAGAAGATATGGAACCCTTCTGTTGAAGTTAGCATCGCTACTCACAATTGTCCACGTGTGAGTGAGCACATCCTACTCATCCAATCCAGAAAGAGGGGATCCAAAGACTTCTCGTAGTTGTCTCTTGAATTCTACACAAGGTAATGAATTTCCATTTTGCATGTATAGAGGAAAACTGGGAGAAACGAGCTAAACATCCAGTTATTAGTGTTTTAAGGATCTAACACTGCGAAAATGTGCAATACTCTTGCTACCCCAAAGTCCCATAACAATCACTCATGATTTGTTCTGTTAGCAAAATATCCCATATATCAACAAGGAACGTGACACAATCGAATCATACAAGCCAAGCTTACTAAACAACACAAGAAAGCAAATATTTGAAATCTAGGCAAAAATTGTATTATTATTCTTTTAGAACCACTCTTCCGAAGAAAAGCACTGTGCTATGGTGACAAAGCCTTGCACACATAAACTAGTCGTGCATAGAAGTATTGATAACCTCCATTCTTCATTATTTGGTGCGAGTTTGCTTCATTCTACACTGGTCGTTCATGCTTATTGTTTTGAAGCTTATAGTTCCTATGCAGAGTATGGAATGCTCAAGGCCATTCTTTGGCATAGCCAAGGCCTTTCTGGATCCGGGTCAATGAAACAATGCATCAGAAATTGATCTGCCTCTTCATTTATTAGTTCTCTTGACCATGTCACTCGTTTTGATGGGCAACTACCTGGCCCAAAGCACCTGCAATTTCAACTAAAGCAGTCACATAACGCACACGTCTTCCTATTAACTAGCATCATACATTGGAAGAAGTGAACGGTATGAGGCAGAGGCAGGTCATTCAAGGGTTTCTTCTTTTTTTCCTTTTTTTTTTTTTTTTTGGGGGTGTTAGCAAGAGAATATGACCATTCCTCCTTCAAGAAATAGTAAAAGTTTTATCAAACATCAGGCAAAGCCAAAGGTTATTTGTCAGTCCTAGCTCACTTCAGAACATAAGCATATGGTTCATTAGATCAAAATTTGATTTAACGTTATTTCTCAAATTTCAAATTAATAGAAATCCACCAGAGTCAAAACGATGCATGATGATTTAAACCAAAATACCTATACTCGTAGAAGCAAGCACTTCTCTCATTCTCTGCTTTACCCCAGTTGTTCCATCCTGCATGTATGATACAATGATCCATGTATGTGTATGCAAAGACCACTCTTCCAAAGGGTCCCCATGGACGTCCAAGGTACATATATGAAGTCCCTCCATTGCCAGTAATCACGCATCTGCATGAATGTGATAATTAATTACTGCAGCAAAAACCATCACAACAAAAAATACCAAAAGAACCAAGATAGGTTCTCCTAGCCAGACATAATACCCTACAAGAATAATGTATTAAAGGTGATGGTGTTGATATAAGCAAATTGTCCCAGCAAGGTTTCAGTAGGCAAAAGTTACAAGGACTATTATCTCATATTAGATGACAACTAAAGAAAGCTAATAAAGCCAAATTTCTGAGACACAAGGCTACATGAAAGAGGCTGAAAATCAAATATTCTGAGTGACTGAAGTGATGAAAAATCAGAGGACTCTGATTCTGCATCTCATATCTCATATATATACATTAAATATCAAATTAAATAACTGTACAATTGCACTTCAGCAATGAATCACAAAGTTTATGACTTCGAGCCCAATATTTGGATAGAACCACTAGTGTGGGTTATCAAAAACAAAGGAAAATCTCCTAAATAAACATAGACAATGTCATTAACCTGGACTTATAGAAACACCAGATAGAAGTAGTGAAAGTTACATTTAATTGGAGGCCCAACCACCTAGCATGACTCTAGGAACATACCAAAACCATGAATGCTAACTGCAGAATACACAACAAAATCAGATAACTTCTACCTTACATGCTTCAACCAAAGAGAAAAAGGTATTGACATGTGGTCATTGGAAGTAGAACAAGAATGACAAGTAACTTGCTCTTTGGAAGAAGAAACCTACTTTGGAAATCTGACAATCAATAACTATAGGTACCTGGTTGTTCTAACAGATGTCAAAATGAGGTGGTTTTAAAGTCCAGAAACTTCAAAATTTTCCTCAAGAGGCTCCTTGTACAATCCAACCAAAGAAATAGAAATTAGACCTAAGATGATTCCAACTAGAAAAACTTTCAATTATTACAATTTGTTTGAAAAAAGAAGAAGAAGGGAAGTGATATATATCCCTATTGTTAATCCATATCAATAACCAAGAATGGACAAAGGAACAAGAAAATGGAATATTGGGGTTCATTCAATTAATTTCAAATAAGTCGTATCTTGCTCAATCTAATAAATAGAACTAAAGATATAGTTAAGAATATTAACAAGAAACCAAAATAAAATAACTAGTTCCAATGGGAATGAAGCTAAATAAACTACTTTTTATCAATATATTTGTAAAATACTTTCCTAAATTCAATTTTTAAAAGATATGAAGATAAGGAAAAATATCAATTGAAAGTTTTTTATTTATTAATCATTACCATTATATATTATAGACTGCACTTGGAAAAAAATTGTGGTATAAGTAGAAAAAGATATCAACTTATCATCTAAAAATCTATCTATCCTATCTCCAAAACAAAAGATTCATTGGATAACTCTTAAGAGATAAAAAAAAAAAACAAATTGAAATATTAAAATAATAATATATTAGAACTTTGTTGTATAACTTCATTCAAAGAAACTTTCTTTGAATCAAATCACTACGGAAAACGCTACGAGAAAGAAATTGGAAAATCATTTCTATGTTCATCACTTCTTTTAGTTTATTTATTATTTACTTATTAGAATTGAATCCATTTTTTTTAGATTTTAGAACAAAAGGTAACCCTCTATTTTTTTTTTTATAATATCTTTTATTTTTATTTTTTATTAATTTTAACATATACTTATTAGATTTCTTAGTTGATTTATTCATATAATTTTCTTAGTAGATTCATTGACATAATATCTCGAATAAGATGTAAAATTATTGCACCATCAGAGCACTCGAAAAAACCAAATCTTTACTTTGTTTTTGTCCAACTAATTTCTAAGACTAGGAATTCTATTATTCTTTTCTAGGATTTACATTTTTTTTTCCTTTTCATATTAAGAAAAAAACTTTTTGTATTTTAATCAAGTATCAAGAAAAACCTTTTGCATTGAAAGAACAAGAATACACACATTCAGAAATGATTGCTACAATAATTTTTTCGTTGATCTCTCAAACATTATCTATTGTCAGTATTTGTTTATGGACAACAAAGCAATTCCTTAAAATAAAATAAAAAATCAACAAAAAACTCTTATTCTACAAGAAAGGAGGGGGTTAGATTTTGCATCTAATTGAATTGTGAATTTAGGAATAGGCTAATCTCTTTTATGAATTTTTATTATTAGAAAATGACATGTCAAATTAACATTTTCTCTAATCTATGGTACATGGTTCTACAATAACAAGAAAAAGAAAAGACTAAAGAAATTATATAGGATTTCTTTTCGATACTAATTGAAGTTGTGTTGCTACATCAAAAGAAAGATAGCTATACTCATTTGATATACTTTAAAGAAACCCTCGTTATGACATTGATGATCTCATAATGACTGAATTTCAATGAATCTTCATTAGCTAATCTCATCATCTTTTACTAAATGGATCCCCTTTGGCTATACAAGAATATGTGGAACTGACATGTCTAAACATATAGAAGAATGTTCTTTTAATGATATTAATACTAGTGTTTGATATTGGGTCATTCATAGCATTACTATAAGATCGCACCTATCAAATTTTTACAGTGGAAAGCATGTTGTTCACATACTAGATGTAACTATCGTTTATTATTTGGGGTCAATATCAGCAAAGAAGTTCATCCAATAGTAAACCTAATTTAAATTAATTATAGAGCTATGACAATCAAACCTGAACAAAAAAAATGAACTGAATCGTACCAATCTCTACTGGCTTATTACTCGTTTTTATACTTGTTTATTTTCTAATTAATTTTTAACTAATATTTAATTAAAAAAGAAAAAAACATATTACAATAATAAATAAGAGCATAAATTCTCTTATCTCATCAGAAGAATATCATCACATAATTATCTATGATTGCTCATGTCTCTAGTATGTTCAGTTGATTAAATGTGGAGGGAAGTGGGAATTGGGATAAATGGTTGATACTACTGGGAGGATTCCTCTTCGGATAATAGGTATTGTAAATGGTATTCATGTGATCAGTTTAACAAATTTTCTTTTATGGCTCCTATTCAAGATTGGGTTAATCCCTCTAGTAATAGGATGAATCAAGTTGTTGACATGAAAGTATAAAAACTCAACAATCCTACAGACAAAAAAAAAGAAAAAGAAAAAAAGGAACATTGTTGAATTTCTAATAATCATAATACTTTATTCGTATAAATAACAAAGTGAATTCTATTTTACGGATTACATTCTTCTGATTTTTAAAATATTTCAAAAACTTTAATTACACTTTTTTTTTGGTCGGTGCTTGTAAAAATGCAACTTCATCAATTGATTCAAAATATTTTTTTCCTCAATAGTATATCATTTTCCAATAGTATCTCATATATCATATTGTTAGAAGAACTAAGGAATTGCTTAGTTTTCTTTTCCAAGATCTCTCTCACACATACACATATGATACTAATTGAAACTTGCTCCCTTTATTATTTTATTTATTTTAGTATCTCAAAATAAAATCAGAAGTTCATTTCTTAAAAACAATTCCTTTCTTTTTTGTTATTTTTTATCTAAAAAATCGAATTTATTCATAAAAAACAAAAGGCAAGTTATGATAAACTTGGAAGAAATAGAAATGAAGAATAGGAATCTTTGATAAATAGTATAAAGAATCACTATTATTTCAACACAAACAAAGGAGGGGTGGAAAATTCCTTTCCTTGTGTTGAAGACTAAAAAGTAGATATAAGAATATTCCTAATAATATTTTGTTCCTAATTAAAAAAAAAATTTCCACTTAGTTTTCTTATGTTTAGTCAATATTTAGTCAAATTTGATTCTATTAGAATAGAAAAAAAGCTATGGATACATTGTATCACAGGTACATCTATGACTAGTGACATAATCACACCACTCCAATTCAGATTGGAAAAGAGGGGATAAAGTTAAGTAGCCTTCTTACCAATAAACATAGTAAGAATTTAGATGTACACATTAAGCATTTATGATTTTTGTTTAATATGTTACAAAAAATTCATTTAGTGCTAATCTATTAAATTGATAAAATTACTCACCAATTGAAATACTTTATGGTTTAACTCCACTAGATTTAATTTCTTTACTTCTTGATGGAAATGATAAACTTGATAGAAATAGAAAAGCACAAGCGATGAAGCATTGCTTAAGAAGGAACGACAATATGTTAAGAAAAAAATGAGAAACATGGATTCCAAGCAAACAAAATACAAAAAAGATTGGCTTTGAACCAAAAGATTGAGTTTGGATGCATACGCACAAGGAGAGATTTCCTAAACATGGAAAATCAAAGTTAATGCTTGGAAAAGATGGTTCCTTTAGGAGTCAATGCCTACAAAGTGAATCTACAAGATGAGTATAATGTCAGTGTTATATTAAAAAATTTCTAATACTTTTCTATTCGATATAAGTGATGATTCGAGGTTGCATCGTTTTGAAAAAAGATGATGTGGTCCTAACTACGACATCAAAGGATCTATCAGGTGTATTCATTGGGTTTATTCTAAGACCTAAAATGAAATGAATCCAAGAGGAGTTCAATGGGTTAAGTCAAAAGGCTAGAGTTAGAAAGATTCAAATTTATTACTTTAGACCTTTGTCTACTTTTGTAGATCATGCCTGAAGCTACAAGAGTTTGGATGTGATTGCAATTAGGTTGCAAACTAGGCATTTGTATTTTTCCAATGATATACGGTAGGTCTACTAATTCATCCAAATAAGAAAGAACGATGTGTTTCAAGTTGGGCCTAAAATATGTCAATAAAGTTAGAAAACATAAAAAAACATTGTTTCCTTGAGAATAATAGATTTCATTCACTACAAAGCTTTTAATGTTATTGAGAAATTATATGACATTCTTTGACTTATTTTACAAGGATTTCATATCAATCAAGATGAATTAATTGGTCAGAAATTAATTCTTATTTTACAAGGCATCAGACTTTTGTTCAGCAAGAATTCTTGATCAATTAGTTATCTTTGATAATTTTCACTATCATAAGCAACATTGGATGAAAAATAAGTTTAGACTATTGTTTTATTTATTTTTATTATTTCTAAACTTTAATTTAATTAGTTTGAGCATTATTTAAATTAAGTACATGTTTGACCCATCGGTGTTAGGTTTTATTTTCAAGAGTATTAATACTCTTTGTAAGCACATAATATTAAGACTTGATATGATATGATCCAGATATGGTCAAATTCAGAATTTGTTGTAAAGTTTCATATTGTATAGTTTTATGATATTCAGCATATTTTCGTATCTAACTATTGGATTGAGCTGAAACTTAATCAAACGCTTCTAGAGTTACATTTCTGTATTGGGTGAAATGTTAGATCAATCAAATTTCAGAAGGCCTTGCGATATAAGTCATAACAGCCTCTACGTGTTTTGTTATTCAAATCCTTTTGAGTAACAAAGAAATCTTATTTGAAGTGTATATTGGGTCTTATTTGGTTCATATTAATAAATTTGAGTTTAGAACCCATGGGGTCCGAAATTGACTTGGATTAATTAAGATGTTAGGATCAAATCATATTTTCTAGTCTATTTAGGACTTTTGAAGGATCACAAATCTGATATTAGCATATCTAGGATATTAATTTTGGATTTTTTATTATTTTCTTATTATTTTTGGATTATTATTACATATTTAGGTCAATTTGTAAGTGAACTCAAATTAGCCTATATATAGGGATCCATTAGGGTTATTTGAAACATTATATGAGTGAATTGTATGTTGCAAACCTAACAATAATGGATTAATAAAATAAACTTGTGTTTTGTGTGATGCAACACGTTTTCTTTACTGGGACAAAGATCAAATGACTTATCAAGGTATAACTGACCTTGTGGCGTCATTCAATTCAATTTTTCTAGTGTTGGTGTCTTGGGATAGGTTTCCATTGTGTCACTTCTCAAACATGATTTTTAGTTTGATTGGGGAAGTATCTTCGTTAGGGGTTACTTGACCACATGATCAATAGTTTGCATCATAATAATATTACTACTACCGAGCTTGTTCAATTTTATGTGAGAGATTTTGGTATTATTTGGTTCTCTGACTTCATGTTAACTTCCTTATACTTCTTATTTGCAAATTGGTATTTGTACAGTGAGGGTTCTTATTCCAATAGTATTGGTGCCTGAGGATAGGTTTTCATTATATCACACTTTTATCCGACTTGTTCGACTTTCCAAGATTCATTGTTAATCTTGTTATGGATTGTGTGACCATGTAATTAGGGGGTTCGTATCTGCATAAAAATTCATATTGATTCATATTGAAAAAGTTATCAGACAACTTTTGAATATTATTGAGTAAATACTATGCTATACAACTTCTCCATAAAAAAAAAATGCTAACATTGCAAAAACCTTGACTGAGAACTTAATGGGAGGCAGGAACAATTGAAAATAAAGATGAAAACCAGTAAAAACACACCTCAAAAAGACATAACCAGTTGACTCCTGAGAAGATTTTCTGCTTTGAGCAGTTATAAAACCTGCTGACTTGCAGTGAATATGACAGTGTTCCATGAGAGCAGTGCTGTTCCCAAAGATAAAGTCCACACTTCCTTCAATGTAGCAATCTTTCAAATACTGCTTCCCATGATGCAAATAGAGGGTATCCTACAATATGAAAATACATGAGCAGGTGCTTTTGGGTTTGTGCACGTACGATACCTCCTCCTATAGTTCAGAAACCCAATAATACACTTGCAGGATACCAAAGCATACACACTGGCTCAATTATTGACTCAGAAAATTGTTAGCCATAGCTGTCATAATCCTAAAGAATCAATAGAGCAGTGAGCTCATCAATTTTATTATCTACTTCTCCCTTATCGGAACAAGCCCATTCTTAGATGTTTCAAACCAAGTCATGTTGTTTGTCTAATTACAGCACAGCTCGAATAACATGCCCGCAGTTTATCAATGGTTAGTAAGTATGTGCACAAGCAATTTTGATTAACGGTGTAGCATCATAATTAACATCCCCCTCTCATTAAGTTTTCATAGGAAGTGTAGTTTACCAATAGAGACAATTAACCAATGTCACTGTATTTACCATCCTATAAATTAACATGTTTGGAGAGGAAATGAAATTCTTAATAATCTACATTGTAAATAAACATGAATGATGAAGTAAATGATCCATGAAACACACCGAATTGCAGAAAGTTAATATACCTGCCACCCAAGGAACCGGCAATTATAGAATGCGCACCGATCAGCAGTCACTCTAATTGCCACAGCTTGGCCTGAACCCTGGATACAAGCATATAAAAAACACAGATAAATAGTTTCAAATCATTTATTAACAATTCAAAATGTTTCAGTTTCAACAACCTAGAAAACACCTCAAATCATACTTTTTGACACAACCCATGGCTAAAAGAAAAGGCTCTAAAGTACCATATTCACTCCCAATGCTCATGCAATTTAACCTTCAATTTCAATAAAACAAATGAATAATGAACAAGAATTGAAATTACACATTACACCAATGAATTTTCCATACTTACTAGTATAACAACAAAATTGACAACAAAAAAAAAGGAAGAGACTTTATTAAGCACAAAGATTAGTTCACATTACCTCAGGAGAAGAGTTTTCAAAAGTGATATTCTCAGCAATAAAATCTTCTCCTTCCACTATCACAGTCCCACACCCAAACGTCCCGGTCCCAATGACCCTCGAAGCCTGCAGCCCAGAAATCCAGCATCAAGTGCCTCCAAAAACATGTGTCCAAAACCCAGATGTGCAAGCTAGAAATCCAGAAAATGGACTCACCTGGTGATGATCAATTTTGGAAGAAGTGTTGTTCCAAGTCAAGATAGTGTCTTCAGGATTCAAACCAGCAAGAGTTATTAGATTCTTGGTCTTTGGCACGTACACCGGTTGCCTGTAAACCCCAGGTGGCACACGAATCATAGTTCTACACGTGTTGCCGAGTGGCACCGCATCTACTGCTTCCTGCACCGTCGTAAAGTCTCCACTCCCGTCTTGTGCCACCGTCACCACTCGACTAGCCATGGATTAATCCTATAGAAGTCTCGTTCTGTGTGTGAAATGGAGATCGATTGGAGGAAAGGAAAATAATTAGTAGAATATTGGGATTGTTCGTCTGTTATAGTACATTTTTTAGTTTTACTTTTAGTTTTTAAGCAGATTTCTACGGGTAGACAATTTTGTTTTAAAATGTAAAAAACAAAATTAAGAGAAAATAAAAATAAAGTTATTGATTTAATTAATAATTTAAATATTATAAATTAAAAAATATACCAACAACAAATATAGAATTGAAAGGAAAAAAAACTGAGATAAACCCATTTAAATTTTAAAAGCAACAATGTTTAAGGTTAAAATTGAAAACAAGAAAAAGCCTAATTAAACTAGGTTAACTCACAAATGTTATAACAATGAACATAGAATTGGCATAATCTCAAATAAATAAATAAAAGCTACTTGAAAGGAAAGAAGAAAGAGCACCGAAGATAATTTTTTAATTCATAAATGATGAATAATAAATTTAAAATAAATAATTGAAAAAAAAAAAGTGAAATCAACCCTTGTTAACGCTTGAAATTGATGTCTTGGCCATAAGGACGAGACTAACTCTATAAAATGCCAAAAACTAAGCAAGCAAAAAAAAAAAATTAAAAAACTATAGGGTAAAATAATCAATTTTAAAAACTTGCAAATACAAAAAAAACGATAACAATAAAAAACACGAGGATCATATTTGATATAAAAAACCCCGTAGAGGATAAAATTGTAAAAATATATATAAAATAATCTCAAACAAAATAAATAGCAGTAAAAAAATAAAAACTAAACTTAAAAGTAGAATAAAAATAGAAGAGGGTGAGATTGAAATTATGATTTTATGATGCAAGCATGTTTCCAAAAAATAAAAATAAAATGACTCGGGGCATAGATGTGGAAAAGAATTTTATCTCAAATAAAATAAATAGCAATGAATATAATGAAAACTAAATTCAAAATAAAAATAAAATATAAGGGGATAAAATAGAAAAAAATTCTAACCTTATAAATTTTTCAAAAAAAATCATTTCAAGACCAACAAAAAACATTTATAGAAATCAAGCTAGAAAAGAAAAAAAAACACATTATTTCATTGAAAAACAATTAAATGATGAAATAGGAAAAACATTTAGCCTAGACTTCTAGGGTAAAAAACAAGAAAACTCAAGCAAAGATCTTAAACCTAGTCAAATAAAAAAACTCAACACCCTATGAAATAATGGATCGATGTCCAATCAAGAACTTTATTATAAACAAATATAAAAATTTAGTTTTAGAAAATTTTCAAAGCAAAAAAATCGATAATCAAAAGAATATGGATGACATTTAAATGGAAATAAACAAATGAGGGTGAAATCATAAAACAAAAATCAAATTAAAAAATTATTCAAATAAAATCTTGACTAACAAAATATTAACAATCAATAGAATATAGATTAAATTTGTTGTGCTTGACATCACACGTTCTTAAATATTTTTTGAGAAAGAACATATATGTTACATCTTGTTCATAGAGGAAAAAGATCCGGTTTAAGGAGTGTAACCTATTATTATAGTCACAAGAAAGAAACCCTAATTGATCAATAGAGATTCTATAGTATGAGATTAATTACACAAATGGAAGATATAATCACTTTTTAAATGCCTTGCCAAGATAGATTGCATTTATAGGTGCTGCCTTAAATTGCCAAGGATTATTGTTTATATGTTATCAATGGTCCAACTATAATATTTCAAACTCTAGTATTATTAAATATTCAACTACAAATACCTTGAACTTTGGTGTTGATAAATATTACATGAAAAAAAAATTCTATGGTTTTAACATTAATAAATATTCAATCAAAATCACTCTCAACTTTAGTGTTGGTAAGTATTTTATGAAGAAAGATATGATATTTATGACTCTAGTGTCAATGAATATTTGGGACATGATTAATTTCTCATTCTAATGTTAATACTCCTAACTTTGATGTTAGTGAATATTAGGTGCATGTTCAGTACTAGTTTTATGAATATAAATATTTACTACTGTGGCACCATAAGAATATTTTATTGGAAATTCAGAATTACTATTTTAAATGGTATTTTAATTTTGGCAAATGCTAAAGGAATTTGTAAACTTATAAGGTAAAAGAAGTTCAAATATACATAATTTTTTAGACTTTTTCATGAAAATAAAATAAAAATATGATATCTAAGACATTACAATGATTTTTTTAAGTATTTTACCATAAAAAAAAACATTTAACTCTTTTTTGTTATTTTTTTTATCTATGTATACAGTATTAAATAAATGGAAAAAATTAATTAAAAAAAATTAACACGCGTGAATTATGGGGTTATAATTCATGCATGCCTTAGGCTTGGGAAAAAAATAGAATTAATTAATTAACTCTAGAAGTCAAGTTTAAGTGATTGTTTGTGATTGTGGGTGTTTTTGAATCAAAAGTTTAAGGCTTGGCCATCGTCAATTAATTTATCTTGCCTTATTCCTCGAGATTTTTGTTTGGTCAGCTGTAGACACCAAACTGGTTTTGGATTACAACATAACGAGTTTACTTGCTCCGTGCATTGTCATGAGATTTTTTTATATAAAAAATTAATTGATTTTCTATGTACTGTAAAAGTTATTTTAATATGTAATTAGTAAAATTATAATAGATAAAATATATTAGAAATGAGTTTTTTTCTGCCTAAAAAGAATAGAATGATCGAAATAGAAAGTGATTCGTATATTTTTTTAATTATAGATAACCTAGATAACTTTATCTATCTATTTTTTTTATGAGTTGTCATTTTCCCCCGGTAATATTAGATCTGAAATATTATATTTTTTTTAAGAAATAAATTTTTTTTTTACGTGTTGTAATTAGTTATTTTAATATTCAAGTAGTAAAATTGTAATAGATAAAATATATTAGAAATGAATTTTTTTCCACCTAAAAAGAACATTGTAATCAAAACAGGAAGTGATTTGTATATTTTTTTAATTGTAGATAATCTAAGTAAATTTGTCTACTTATTTTTTTTTAGTTGCCTTTTTCCCTAATAATATTAGATATGAAATATTATAAATAAAAATATTGTAATTTTTTTAAGAAATAAACTTAAAAAAAAGAGTACAAAATTAAAATTAAAAGCCAAAAGAATTTTTTTATTTTATATGATTTATTCATTATATTATTATATCAAAATTATTTTAGAATACTGTTATTATTATTTTTTCAAAAAATCCTAGGTCATTTTTTCTCTCTCTCTCTCTCTCTCTCTCTCTCTCTCTCTATATATATATATATATATATATATATATTTAGGTGATAATATTAAATAAATATTAAAACATATAATTAGTATCACATATTTATAATGAAAAAAACCTAAAAATAATCATTATCATTATTTTGAATGCTTTATCTAAGCTTTTTTCTATGTAGAAAATTGAATGATTTTATACTTATTGTAACTGGTTATTTTATTATTTAATTAGTAAAATTATAACTAATGCAATATGTTAGAAAAGTTTTTTTTTCTACATAAAAGTGATTAAATGTTGCTATTGTTAAAATTGTTTTAATAATTATTGTATCTGTAGATTGTACTATTAGAATCGAAAAAATTCAGCTGAAAATTCTTTAATTAGCAAATAGTAAAATTATATTTATTGAATTTTAGCACATATGAGTAATTTATTTTATATACCAAACAATTTTATCAGTTTTTTTTAACTAATTTGATAATAATTTAATTGGTAGATAGCAAAACCACAATCGATGATATTGACTAATATTCTATTTTCAAAAAAATATAGGTCATATATATATATATATATATATATATATATATATATATATAAAGACGGTAATATTATATAAATATACAAATATATAATTAGTTTGACATAATTAAAAGAAAACAAAACTAACAAATAATCATTATCTTGAATCTCTTATCTATAATAATTAGAAAATTCAAGACCTAACAATACTAATAAAAAATCAATTTAAAAACAAAATAAATGACAAAATAAAAATAAATATTATTAGATTTTATGAAATTATTTGACTTGAAGGAAAAAAGAAAGAGAAATCCTGATCATTATTAAATTTCAAATGACCATCAGCACATTTTAAAATTTAAACAGTAAATAATTTTTTTTTAATAATAGTGGAAATAAATAAAAATTTTAAATAAAAACTAAGAGCATGTATATATAAACATGGACAGAAATAACAACTATGTAAGAAATATATATATATATATATATATATATATATATATATATATATATATATATATAAAGGAATTAAAATAAAATCAAAGATTAAAAGTATAAGGTTCAAAATGAAAAAAAATACATATATATAATAAATCTAGAAGTTGTCATAGATATACCACATGTGACACGATAAATATCATATGGCAAACAACTGTCAAAGAAAGCAGTGGAGAAGAAATCAAAGGAGTTGATTTTCCTCATGTTGCCATTGAATTTTTTTTAAAAAAAAATCTACATTAAAAATATATATATATTACCCATACCTTGCACCCCATTGCAAGTGGTATCATGTTTTAAGAAAATCAAAAAATATTAATTCTGTGAGATTTTTTTATTATAATATAAATTTAGACAAAATAATAAATTTGTGTAAAATTCCTGTTAAGTGCAAGTTTTCTATAAAATATATGAATTTTAAATCGATACAAATTTATCTATTTAGTAGATTTCAATGAAATAATCAGTATAAAATTATCATCATCATTAAAAACGCAACAAGATTGAGATATTAAAAAAAAATCATTATTATTATTTTGAATGCCTTATCTATAATAATTAAAAATTTTAACCCCTAAAAATATTAACAAAAAAGAAATTAAAAAACAAAATAAATGACAAAACAAAAAATATATTATTAGATTTTAAAAAATTATTTTACTTGAAGAAAAAAAAGAAAAATAATAAATTTTAAATTTCAAATGATCATCAACACAAATTAAAATTTAAACATTAAATTAAAAAAAACCTTCATAATATTGGAAATAATGAAAATAAAAAACAAAAACTAAGAGCATGTACATATAAATATAGACAAAATAAGAATAATTTAAGAAATATATATATATATATATATATATATATATATATATATATATATATATATAAAAAGATAAAGGAACTAAAATAAAATCCAAGATTGAAAGTATAAGGACCAAAATGAAAAACACATATATAATAAATGTCATTTAAAGAACAAAATTTAGCTAGTAGTTCAATTCGCCTTTTACCTTCCACCTCCACCACATGTCATGCTCGTTTGGTAGTGTGATTGAGATTTTTTTTTGAAGTGTTTCACGTTTAGAAATGCATCGATTTTTTTTAATTTTTTAAAAAATATTTTTAACATCAGCATATCAAAATCATCTAGAAACACCAAATTTTTTAATTTAAAATAAAAAGAAAAATAAAAAAAATTCAAATATGTTCGAAAGAGATTTCAAAACACTCCGCCATCTCCCACTAGAATCACAATTCAATTCACCTTTTCAAATAGTAATGAACAACAAAACCAAAGTTCAAATCATTGTTAATTACTATTTGAAATACAATCTCCTTTTGCTATTTATAAAATAATAGTTATGATGTATGTAAACTAGTTCGGACACTCAAGTTGTAAAAAGAAATTTATAAGTGGAAAAAAAACAGGAAAAAAAAGTAAGGATTATTCGTGACACATGTAAGCTATCTCGGTTATAAAGAAAATGTATATGTGGGAAAAAATCATATTGTGTGTAAATTGGCCTGGATACCACGATTATCAAAAGAACAAACAAAAAAAGGAAGCCCGGTAAAAAAAGAGGAAAGTATATTATCAAACAATAATGAACAATGAAAATTGTAAAAAAAAAAAAAAAAGTAAGTGCAGAGATTTATTGTGATGCACGTAAGCTGACCCGGACACTCCGGTTAAAAAAAAAATAATTCCAAACAGTATTGAACAATGAAATCACTATTCATTACTCAAAATTCATTTTCGTTACTGGGGTTCGAACTCTTGCGCCTAGCCCCGCGCTGACGCCATTGATACCGCTTTGCCAAAGGACTTTATTTGCTCAGTTGTAGGATACAAATAATAATAATATTATTATACTTTTAACTGTCCCAAAAAATCATTGCTAGAGAGATTCAAACTCTCGCCCCCGGCTCCGTTTGGACCACTCGGCTAGGCGACTTCTTCATTTGGTTCTTGTATACAAATGATAATTATATTATTATATAATTTAACTATTCTCGTCCACAATGATCTGAGTCTAGATGAACACTGCAAAGCACTGTTTAAAATCGTGACTTCTTTTAGCTTTTAAGATAATAATAATAATAATAAGCCCAAATTGGTTTGATATTCGGACAAAAGAATGATGATGATGAAGGAATAATGACTTATTTGATATTGGTATTGTAGCTGAAGATGAAATGGAGAGAAACTGTGTTGTTTAATTTAATGTTTTTTTCTTGCTCTTGGTTTTTACTTGTTTTTCTCTTTTTCCATTTGTATATCTAAATATTTTTTTCAGTTTCTCCTTTATTTTTGTGTTTATAATATAAAAGTCTCATAACATATAGGAAAGAATTCTTTTTTTTTTTTTGAATTTTAGATTTGATTGTAATTCAAATCCCAAACTTGAGGACAAAGATGAATAATGAATAACTGATATTGTCATTATAATTCTTATTTTTTCATAAGTTTGTGGATAATGAATAACTGATATTGTCATTATAATTCTTATTTTTTCATAAGTTTATGGATTATCTTTTGATCAAATTTAGTCCTTAATCTTTTAATTTCAAATATAAACCCCAAAAAATAAAACAATAAAAAGGGTTCAAAATCAAGTTATAATAGTTGCCCCCTCTTTATAATACTTACGGTATATAGTCTTGTAAAAGACTTTTATATAGCAAGCTTGTAAAGTAAGAAAAAAAAATTTTACATGCAAAACATCAAATATAGTTATTTGAAAGGCAAACTTCCTCAAAGCATTCAAGGGTTTTCAAAATGGTCTAATTTTTATAGGTGATGTGCTTGTTCGTGATAAAATCAAAATATTTTTAAAAGTGGTCTAGCTATTCCAAGTGACATACCTATTAGTGAAAAAGTTAGACTTTTTAAAAATGATCTAATTGTTTCAGATAACCTATCTGTTGGTGAAAAAGTTAACACTTTTTTTAAAAATAGTCTATTTGTTCAAGATGATCTACATGTTGGTAAAAAAAGTATGAAACTTTTAAAAATGTAGTCTAATTGTTCCAAGTGATATGCCCGTTGGTGAAAAAGTCATAGACTTTTAAAAAAAGTTTAATTGTTCCAGACAACTTGTCTGTTGGTGAGAAAGTCAGAGACTTTTCAAAAATGATCTAATTGTTTTAGGTGATCTTCCCTTTGATGAGAAAGGTGGAGACTTTTTCAAAAATGGTCTAATTGTTTTAGGCAACCAGCTCCTTTATGAAACACATGAAAGTAATTTCAACAACAATTTCATTATAAGGAATGACTTATCAAATGATGCAAACCTCTTGATTATGCGGTCAAGTAACCCACATGTATAGACACCAATTACTGAAAAGCCAAGTAAATCAATTTGATAAAAGTGTGACACAAAAATAACTTGTACCTAGGTACGAACACTATAAGATCAAACCCCAACCCAACAAATAGCAATTCACAAATAAGAAATATGGATTGACACCACGATTTAAACCTTGATAAGTTGTTTTTAGTCCATTAGAAAACCAAGGAAGAGAGAATTTTCACCTCACAAGCACACAAAGTTGTTGTTGTAATCTCAATGTCATTAAGCATAAAAAACTCTAATCTGAAACTTAGGTAGCATATGTATTTTTAACCTAAGCTAAATTCTAGAATACCTAAAGATATAGACTTATATAAAGCCTATTTACAATTAGACTCAAATATTCAAGTATTGAAGCCTAATTGATGTTTATTAACCATTAAACACAAAAAAAACCAATTTTTAGATAAAAATATAAGTTGGAGCCACATAAAAATAAAATAAAAAATATTTATTTAGGTTTCCTCTCTAGAGTAGGAAACTTCTTATTTTGAATTCTAAAACTCTTTCCTTGTTTAGGAAAAAATCTTGACTTGGAATCCATGTCATATTAGAAAATAAAATAAGCCAAAACAAAGGTTGTCATAGGGATTACACACATCAACCCTATTTAGAACTTGAATGAGACCCCTTTTGGACTTGGATTAAATGAATTTGAAGCTACCCTTTAAGCTTTATAGGTGTCATTTATCCTTTTAGATCAATCTTACTCCGTGTGCTATGAACTAACTCATTCAATGTCTTTTTAAATCTTTTTTCCCTATCTCTTATACTAGGCTTACTTGAAATCACCAGTGAGTCCTTTACATTATTATGCTTGGTGTTGGACTGGTCCTCATCATCTCCTTCCTATTTAAAAGTACCTACATCAAATATAGTAAGATCAGAAACATTAAAGGTAGCATTAACACCATACTCTCCTAGCAAATTAACTTTATATGCTTTGTCATTTATCCTTTCCAAGATTTGAAAAGACTCATATCCTCACGGATGTAACTTGACTTCTTTTGGGTTGAAATCTGTCCTTGCACATATACACCAAAATCCAATCATCGGGTTGAAAAAGAACTTGTTTGCGCCCTTTATTGGTTTTATTTGCATACACATGGTTTCTCTTTTCATTTGTTATCATAAACTCATGAAATGTTTTAACCACCTATGCTTTATGATTTTCATCCAAACTAAACATTTCATCAACAAGGAATAAAATCCATGAGAAATAAATTGTTAAATCCATACACAATCTGAAAAATGGTGAAAAATCAGTAGTAAAATGCACGTTATGATTATATGCAAACTCTATGAATGACAAACAGTCTTCCCAAATCATCAAGTTCTTTTAAATGACAACATGCAAAACATGTTCCATACTAATGGTGCAATAGTCAACACACATCCTCCATGTTCCATCCTTTTAAGGCACAAGTAACACTAGCACAACACAAGAGCATACTCTAATGAATGTACCCCTTCATCATCAAATCTTCTACTTGTCTTTGAAGCTCTTTTGTCTCCTCATAATCATTTTTATAGGATGGATGATTAGGAATTAACGCTCCAGGTACATGATCAATCTCATGCTCAATCCTTTTAATGGTGCTAATCCAATATGGATGTCTCTAAGGAATACATCATCATACTTGATGCAACTATATTATTTGATAATTTCACCTATATTTATCTAGTGTTTTACCTATGTTTTCTGTATAAAATACCTTGATATTCTTTATTTTATGTTTTGAAAGTATTTTTTGATGAAAGATGCAAAACATAGGTAATTGGAGGTGATTGATACATTTGACCTTCAATCGATGTTTTGTGCAGAGAGGAAGCTTTAAATGTCAAAATGAAGTGATTCTAGTGGCATTAAAAATCTAACACCATTAGCTTTTTGTAAATATATTGCAAGAAAAAAAAAAGAGCATGGAAATCTCAGCCTTCAAAGTCAAATCTCATAATCTGCTAGTGTTGACCTTTGGACATTCCAATTGGAATATCTTAAGCTACAAACGTCAAATTGATGCAAACTCAATTTTTTTGGATTCCTGACTTAAGCATATATCAACTCTCCAAATTGAAGCCAAAAACATTGTCATATGAGGGATATATGAACTTTTCAAGATAACAACTGAATTTTATCAGCAAACAAATTTAGTGAAACAAACGAGTTCCAATTACTTTCCAAAGCATCTAAATTAGCATCTAAATTTTTATTTCAGCAATTCAGCTCCTCTAAGTCAAAGTTTGAAGATTTCATGCAAGACTATTTCTCTTTCTTAGGAAAATAGTTATTGAAGTACATAAATATAAACTGTCAACTTAAGGGACGACTATTTTGTATTTTAAAGACTAGGGTTTCCTATGTGGTATAAAAAGAAAGAGCATAAAGAGAAGTCAACCAACCAATAAAAAAAATACCCCTTCTCCTCAACAAACCCAAAAATCATGTTTTTTTTCTTTCTTTTTAATGAGTTGTTCAACAAACATGCAAGACTAAACTCTCTTTTTTATTGCAAAGACACATAAACCTTCAAATTTCAAGAACTGTGAGATCTATTTTACAATTTTTTCCAGTTTATATGATGAATATGTTTGTTTGTCTATGCTCATTTTTCCTATAAAAAATATTTTAATTGCTAAAGCGGACTTTAAGTTATTATTGTAGACAACTTATTACTAAGTTTGATATCAAAACCAGAGTTATGACATATGAACTTGTGAAACAACTTAGTTAATAATTGTGGTAGATCTACGTTATTAATCTTTGAGAGAATATTCAATCAAATCAAACATAGATTGCGGATAATTATGTTTCTTGATTAAACAACTTATCTAGTTCTTGATGTTGCCATTGAATTAAATTACTAGTATGGACATTGTGGTTGCTTGATGATTAAGGTAAGTTATACGATGGATCTGTTAACTAACCAATGCTAATAGGAGATAAATATTTTGAATATAAGTTGATGTCTCGTTTCCATGATCAGTTCTAATTCTATAGGTAGATATTTACTTGCGACCATTGTTTGTTTTATTGATAAATTTTGGTTTTATTTAGTTTTGGCTTAGCTTTTCTTTATCCTTTTCTTTAGCCTAGATCCAACCCCCCTAATTGCATAGCGTATAACATAAAAATCTAAACTAAAATGTCCTCGTGGGATCGACCCCTTCCTTGTTCTATACTATCTTATGTGATTTGTTTTAAGCTAAGGTAATTAATTTGTACAACCACAACATCGCAACAAATTTTGGCATCTTTGTTAGTGACATGATTTTAGTTGATTCTTGTGTTTCGCTATGATTTATTCTACTTGTTATGATCTTTATTTATTTTGGAAAAAAAGAGAACAAATTTGTGCTTGCAGCAGTATTGTTCAAAACAAATTTTTTTGTGGAATTAGGTATTGGCCTTTTGTTTCCAGAAGTTAAACAATGTTTAGAGCAAAACTAGGGTTTTTGGACTTTTTTAGGGATTTTGGACATTCTAAGTCTTGCAACATAAGATTCTCGTGCCTATTGCATTGTTTTCAATCTCTTATGTGCTTGATTTCTTTTGAGTTTTCTTTACGATTTATGCTTGTAACCCATTCTGCTAACCAAAGTTAAGTGCAGGTTGATCTCGAAATAAAAAAGACTTTACATAGGTTACAAAAGGAAGCTCGCATCAACATCATGGTTGGTGCACAACAACAAATACTCAAGGAGCTTGCTGCTTCTTGTCATAAACTAATTCTAGTTTTTTCCCCAAATCTACCTCAAGAAAAACAAAAATAACACAAAATAAAATAAAAAAGGCCTGGCATCATTAAAAAAATAAGGTAGAAATATAGATATTTTTTAGAGCCCGATCGCACCTCTTTTGTGCCCAAAAATGAAGGAAAATGCAAATTTAAGGCTACAATAATTTATTACTAGACGAATTCATGTAAAATTAAGTCGAAAAGCATAATTATATTTTTTTATAGGCCAATTTGATTTAATAATGGATCAATTTGGAGTATTATTATGTTTAGAAATTAATTTAAGGTCCTAGCTTGGCCACCTAAAATGGGTGGGTCATTTGACCCCCAAGGCTGGATAGCCAACCCCACCGAGAATTTTTTTTTAAATAAAAAATATGAAAAAGATAAAAAAATATAAATCTGTATTAAAAAAAATATTGTTCTTAAAAAAAATTATAAACAAAAAAATATGTTGTTTTCGTGCATACAACTGAATTCGAAGGTTTTTCCAAAAATATTTTTTTAGAAAAATGTATGTTACATCTTTTTCATGTTTTAATGAAAATTGAATATCGTAACTGGTTTATGATTATTAGTTGGAATTTGCCCAAAATATCAAGATAATTTAATAATTATTTTGTTTTAGCTATCACGATGTAAAATTACATTGTAAAGTACACTCGTAGATAGTTAAAAAACTGTTTTTCAAAATGTAGTGTAAAATTCTTTTTGCTTAGTCTTTCAACTAGAAATGAGATAGAGATTCTCTTAGAAAAAGAGATCTACCTTAAGCTTTAGGAAAGACCAACGAATAAAATATCAAACTTAGAAAAACAATCAAACAATGATGCACCTTAGGTTGGGTGTACTGAGGGTGGTGCGTCTTTCTCTTGCATAACAAGTCCCCTTACCTAGACTCTCATAGACCAATAGGTTTTCTAGTGAACTTAATACTAAGTGGCGACTCTGAAAGATTTTTAGTTGTGATTTTATAGCTATAATATCATCTCCTTTTCACCGCGTGCAGTTTCTCCTCTTCAGGGAATGGCGGGGGTGCGAAGGGTGAAAAACACCATCGCGACATTCCTAATGTGGAAAACCAACCATTGTGCATAAAAATAGACAGTAATGTGAACTTTGAACTCAAATATAGTTTTATGCATTTGCTACCAACATTCAATGATCTTGCAAGAGAAGATCCCCATACTTATCTTAATGAGTTCCACATAGTTTGAGTTGGAATGAAACCAAATAGAGTTGATGAGGAACAAGTTAAGTTGCAAGCTTTCTCTTTCTCTTTAAAAGGGGCAACAAAGATATGACTTTTTTCTATTCTTCAGGTTCCATTAACACTTGGAATGACATGAAGAAGGTTTTTCTTGAAAAGTATTTCCTAGCATCTCGAGTTGCCAATATAAAAAAGAAATATGTAGGATTCAACAATCTCATGGAGAAACACTCGCTGAGTATTGGGAAAGATTTGAGTTATTGTGCATTTAATGCCCTCATCATTAAATACCCGATTAGTGGCTCATTTAATATTTCTATGAAGGATTGATACCTACTGACTGTAGTATCATTGATGCTGCAAGTGGAGTTGCATTGGTAGATGAGACACCCAATGTTGCACGCCAATTAATCTCAAACATGGCAGCCAACTCGAAATAGTTTGACACCTGTGGAGACTTCTCAAACAAATGAGTGAATGAGGTAAGTATTTATAGTCTTGAGAATAAAGTTAATGATCTTACATCTCTTGTGTGCTCTTTGGCTTGTGGAAATGTATAACATGTAAAAGTTTGTAGCATATGATCATTACAAGGACATGCTACGAATATGTGCCCAACAATGCAAAAAGATTATATTGAACAAGCAAATGCGGTTGATGGAACATTCAATAGACAACCCCAACATAAAAATTATTTCTTTTTTAACACATACAATCCTGAATGGAGAGATCATCCTAACTTACACTATAGAAACTCACCTCAACAAGGCAATCAAGGTAGACAGTTCCATTCCATGGATTTCAGCCCCAACAAAATTATCAAGTGAGACAACCCCCTCAATTCACCAACTCCAATGTTATAGGGTCGTCATCCAATGATGATCTTCGTGAGATGATGAAAACTATGGCTTCTAACATTGTGACCTTGCAGCAAAATGTCATGTATTTTTAATAGGAAACAAGGTGAAGTATTCACAACTTGGAGAAGAAAATGGGGCAAATAGCTTCAAGTGTGGGGAAATTGGAAACATAAATGAATGAAAAATTGCCCTCCCAAGCATTGAATCCAAAAGAGAATGCTGGTGCAATCATGTTGTGAAGTGGGAAAGAACTTGGAGAAAAAAGTCTAAACAAATTGAGCTGGAAGAAGAAGAGATAGAAACTAAATTGAGCAACAAGAAGAAACCTACTCCTCCTTCCTAAAATAAGACAACGACAACCACTCCAAAGGTAACTCCTTAATGAATTCCAATTTTAAAATAATTTCATCATTTCTTGTGAGTTCTTCTACGTTTAAGAAAGAAAAAGAAAATGAGATTTTAGAGGTTTTCATGAAAGTGGAACTCAATATTCCTTTGATTGATGCTATCAAGCAACTTCCAAGTATGCTAGATTTTTGAAGAAGTTATGCTACCAAAAGAGCTTTCAAACTAAAAGGTCATGAAATGGTAAGTATGGGTGAAGTTGTATTTGTTGTTGCTCTAAGAATATACTTTTTGAAGCAAAAAGATCAAGGTGTGTTTACTATCCCATGTGTTATTGGCAATGCTAATTTTAAAAGGGCTTTATGTGATTTAGGTGCATCCACTAGTGTTATGACTAAATATGTTTATGATTCTCTTAGTTTGGAACCTTTGAATAAAAACAACATTGTAATACAACTTTTATGGATCGTAGTTTTGTTTACCCACTTGGTAAGATAGAAGATGTCCTAGGCAGGATTGATAGTTTGGTAATTCCATGTGAATTTTATATTTTTGATATGGAACATGATTCTTGAGATTCATCAACTAGCACTCCTATATTGTTTGAGAGACCATTCTTGAAGACTTACTATATAAATATTGATTGTGATGAGGATACTTTGTCTATAGAGATAGGAGATGGATAGATTGAATTTAATTTTCATGATGCAATGAAATATCATTATAGCAATGTATATTCTATCACATGTTATAACTGAGTTAACAAGTGTGTGTAGCAAGTTTGTGATTTTGATTGTGTGGATGGATTAAGCATAACTTTAAGCTATGACTATGATTTTGCCCAAATAGAGGAGATGGAGAGGCACACATGTGTTCCCCAAAATATACATGAAACAACATTGGCTTTGCAAGCTTTGCAAACCATTCACTGTGGTAATGTCTTTGTTGATTTAGTACTTTCACATAAAAAGCTTTGGTCATCTATTTTACAGGTCCTCAAGTTATAATTGAAACTTTTGCCCAATAATTTGCAGTATGTATTCAATGGTGACAACAATACACTTCCTATTATCATAGCAAAAAGTTTGATACAAAACGACCATTGGATGATACAAAACTTGTGAAGTTGTTGTGTGATCACAAGACGACCATTGGACGAAGTTTAGCTGACATCCAGGGCATTAGTCCCTCAATGTGTATCATATATTATTGGAGGATGATACAAAACCAACAAGGAAAATGCAAAGGAGGTTGAACTCGCCTATGATGGAGATTATGGAAGCTGAAATTTTGAAATTATTAGATGCATGAGTCATTTACCCCATCACAGACAGTAAGTGGGTGGTGCCAATCCATATGGTGCCTAAAAATACTAGAATCATGTTGGTGAAAAACACAAATGATGAATTCATTCCTACTCGTATCTCGAGTGAATGAAGAATGTGTATTGATTATAGAAAGCTAAGAACATTTCCCGTTACCATTCATGGATCAAATACTTGAACGCCTGACAAGTAAGTCTTTTTATTGCTTTCTTGATGGACATAGTGAATACAATTAGACTATTATTAATCCACCGGATTAAGAAAAAAACTACGTTTACTTGTCTTTGTAATGCACCTACAACTTTTCAAAGTTTCATGATGATTATTTTTTCTAACCATATTGAAAGAATAATTGAGGTTTTCATGGATGATTTCATGGTGTATGGTGATTCTTTTGATAAATATATAGAAAATTTATCTTTGATATTGAAAAGGTGCATTAAAACTAACCTTGTCTTAAACTATGGAAAGTGTTATTTATGGTAGACCATGAAATAATTCATGGGCATGTTTTTTCTTCACATGAATTGGTGGTTTATAAAGCTAAAATTCATCATTACCTTTGTCATAACCCAATTTTAGGTTATTTCCCAAATCTACCAAAACATAACAGAAATAAAATAAAATAAAATAAAAGGGGTTGGTGTCGGTAGAAAAATCAATGCGGAAATTTTGAATGTTTTCAAAAGCATGGTCATACCTCATTTTTGCCCAGAAATGAAGGAAAATGCAGATTCGAGACTAAATTAATTTATTATTGGATAAATTTGCATAAAAGTTAAGTCGAAAGATATAATTATATTTTTATAGGCCAATTTGATTTAATCGTCGCCCGATTTAAAGTGTAATTATGCTTCAAAATTAATTAAGAGCCCAATTGAAGGATTTAATTAAGCACAAGGGTTTAATTATACTTTAAATGGGTCAAATTAATTTTATTAAGGGCTTAATTGATGAGAAATTAAGTTTAGAAGCTTAATTTTGGTTAAATTGAGACGATTGGAATTTTCAGTGACGAAACTTTTTCGGGTGAAATTGGAAGCCAAAATTGAACAAAAAAAAACATCGTTCTTCCAGGTTTTTCCCATTGAAAAACTCTTTTTTGTCACAACCTATTTATTTTAAAAAAAAAAACTTGTGCCTACAACCATGGCTGGTCATACCAGCAACCATGCTGCACCATACCTGCTACCACTCTCACCATAACACATCATTCATATGCATCATACTCTGGACACTTCCCCCATGCCATGTACCATGCCTTCTTTGCCTAAAAATGAGAGGAGAATTGACAGAAAATGGGGGGGAGGCAATATTTTGACAGTGAATGACTGTCACGGGGGAAAAGAACTAGGAAAAAGGGGGTTGAAATCTTATGAAAACTAGGGAAGATCATTGGAAAATTGGGGGAAGGATGAGTTAAACTGAGGGAGAGAATACATAGGGGGCAATTGTTGAGCACAAAAAAACAGACACAACAAAAAAGGGGACAGGGACGACGAGCATTGGAATTTGCAGGGGCATCACGGCTAAAATCTCTCACCACTGACAGCCACACCTTCGTCTCCCTCAATTGTTTTTCTCCATCTTTCGTATCTCCATTGTAGGTGACAACAAATCTCTCTCCTTCTCGGTTGACAACTCTCTCTCTTTAGAAGACCAACATCGGCCATCGTCTCTCTCCCCAGCAATTTGCAGCAGCCCTTCACCAGCCAACAACCACCATTTTCAAGAACAAGTAGCAGTTCACCTCGGTCTCCCTCAGCTCATCTTCATCAACTCCGGCGACAACCCTCTTTCCTTCTCCCTACGTTGCAGCTCCTCTCTCCTCTCCACTGTAAATCTCCTTTCTCTTTCCTGACGCTTCTCTCTCTCAACTAGAAGCAGCCATAATCACGATGACCCTCTCTTCCTCTTCCACTCAGTTCCCGGCAACCTCTAGAAGCTCCCCGACAACAAGCCCAACTTTCTTCTCCAGCTCCGGTGAACAGTAGCAGTAGTAGTAACAGGAATAAGGAGCAGCAATGGTTACAGCACAGTCCAATAGCTTCAACAGCTCATTCCGGCCACCACGAGCCACCATTTTCAATGCCACCATGACAGGGAGAGCCACCTCGACGTCCTCTACTCGGCAGAAGTGGCTGGTAAGCCTTTCATCGTGGTCGACTAACCACCATTTCACTGTTCATGTAACACGTGAACAGTGGCAGAGTGAATATTAATTCACTCTATCCCGATTTCCCTTTTTTTTCTAATTAATTTTTTAATTTGTGGGTTGGGCTGAGAGTAGCCCAGCCCAGCAGTGGTGGGCCTTTGGCCCACCTTGGTCGGCCCATTTGGTTGGGCCAAGCCAAACCTAAATTTTTCAAAAAAAATACAAAAAAATTTACATTTAAAAAAAAATAAAAAAAATATGTTGTTTTTGTGTATACGGCCGGATTCCAAAGTTTTTCCATCATATTTTTTGTAAAAAAAATATTGCATCTTTCTCATATTTTTTTAAAAAAATCTAGTATCGTAATTAGTTTATGATTATCCGTTTTCATTCAGCCAAAATATCAAAAATAATTTAACAATTATTTTATTTTAGTTATCGCAGTGTAAAATTACATTGTAAAGTATACTTGCAGATAGTTAAAAGAAAGTGTTTTTTAATGCAGTGTAAAATATTTTTGGTTAATCTTTCAACTCCTAGCGAGGTAGAGATTCTCTCACAAAGAGAGATCTACGTCAAACTTTAGAAAAGACAGCAAAAAATAAACTTCAGAAAAACAATCAAACAACAATACAACTTGCCTTAGGTAGGGTGCACTAGGGGTAAGGCGTCTTCCCCTTGCACAACAAGTGTCCCCTTACCCAAGACTCCCGCAGACCATTAGGTTCCTAGTGACCTTAATACTAGGTGGCAACTCCTAATAATTATAGTTGTAATTTTTTATGACTATAAAACAAACACCCCTCTTTTCACCGGGCGCTGTTGTCTCCCCACCAAGGGGATGGCTGGGCGCGAAGTGCGAAAAAATCATTGTCGCGACAACCTTATCCCTCATGCGTGAGGGAAGTTCGTTCTTTTCTTGACCATGCAGGTTTCTATCGACATTTTATTAAAGATTTCTCGAAGATTACAACACCCTTGTCCAAACTATTAGCCAAAGAAGTGGATTTTGTGTTTGATCAAGTATGTAAAAATACCCATGATGATCTTAAAAAGCATGTCATATATGCCCTTATCATCCAATCACCAAACTGGGATGAGCTTTTTGATATAATATGTGATGCGAGTGACTATGCGGTAGGAGTTGTCCTTAAACAAAGAATTGGTAAGAATTTGCATTTGATAACATATGCTTCTCGCATGTTAGACAAAGCACAATTCAATTACCATACAACTGAAAAGGAACTTTTTGCAGTGGTGTTTGCTCTAAAAAAATTCAAGTTATATTTACTTGGTACAAAAGTAGTCGTTTTGACTGACCATGCATCTTTAAGGTATCTTTTGAAGAAAAAATAGTCCAAACCAAGAATGATTAGGTGGATCTTGCTTTTACAAGATTTTATCTTAAAATCAAAGACAAAAAAGATGTTGAAAACCATATAGCTGATCACTTGAGCCGAGCAAGGACCAAAGATATACAAATCGAAACAATAAGAGAGACATTCCCTGATGAGTAGTGTATGTGTTACATTCCTCTACATGACCATGGTATGCTGATTTGGTGAACTATTTAGTCACCAAAGAATTCCCTCAAGGTTTGTCTACATCCCAAATAGATAAGTTACGAGCTCATGCTAAATATTATTTCTGGGACACTCCTCATTTGTGGAAATTTTGTGTGGATCAAGTAGTTAGGAGACGTGTACCACAAGATGAATTTCATTCCATTCTCATTTTTTTTTCATTCTCATTCTTGTGGTGGAAATTTTAGAGCAAAAAGAATAGCCCATAAGGTACTTGAAAGTGGTTTTTATTGGTCTTTTATTTTTAAGGATGGATATCATTTTTACAAATCATGAAAAAAATGTCAAAAAAATAGGTAATATCACTCATAAGAATCAAATACCTTTAATGAATATTCATGTAAGTGAAAAATTTTATGTTTGGGGTATTGATTTTATAAGTCCATTTCCTTCTTCTAGCATTCTTTATACCTTCTTGTTATTGATTATGTGTCCAAATAGATTGAGGTAAAAGCCACATGAACTAATGATGCTAAGGTTATTGTAGATTTTGTCAGCACTCACATATTTGACAGGTTTGGAATCCCTAGTGATAGTGACACTTTTGCAATCGTTCAATTGAAGCATTGTTACACAAATATCATATGACTCATCAGACTTCTACAACATACCATTCTCAAATGAATGGCTAAGGTAAGATTTTAAATTCAGAAATCAAGTCCATTTTGGAGAAGATAGTGCAACCCAACCGACGAGATTGGAATCTGCGACTTGGTGATGCACTTTGGACTTATCGGATTGCTTACAAATCATCAATAAGAAATCTCCTTTTAGGGTGATTTATAGGAAAGCATGTCATCTATCAGCAAAACTTGAACACAAAACTTTTTGGGCCATTAAAAAATATAGCATGGATAATGATGTTTTTGAGATTGCAACAAAGTTGCAATTGTAAGAGTTGGAAGAGATTTGAAATGATGCTTATGATAATGCAAGTATTTACAAAGATAGGACTAAGAGTCTTCATGGCCAAATGATTACAAGAAAAGAGTTTCATGTTGGAGACAAAGTCCTCTATCATTCGCATTTGAAACTGTTTCCTGAAAAGTTGTGTTCTTGTTTGATTTGACCCTTTGTTGTTTCTAATATTTTTTTTATATAATACAGTTGAAATTACAAGTTTAGAAACCAATAAAGTACTCAAAGTCAATGAACATCGCTTGAAACCTTTCTATAAAAGTTGGATTCTATGAAGTTAACTTAACCAATCTATGAAGAATGAGCATGCCACATGTTGAGTCATGACATAAAACAAAAGCGCTTACTAGGAGGCAACCCAACACAAAAAAATATATCACATTTGCTTTCTTTTTCCCTTATCTTTTATTTTTTGTATTTTATTTCTTTTTTTTCATTATCCTCTATTCTTTTTCTTTTATTTCAACATTGAGGGCAATTTTGTGTTTTAAGTGTGGGGGTATTGGGAAAATATCAGTTTCTTATTTTGGTTTTATTTATTGTTCCCCTAAACAAAAAAATAGCAATAAAAAAAAATCTATGTTTGATCTTTTTGAACTCTCATTGGTTTATGAGAATATGAGTATTATGTATGAGAATTAAGTGAGATAGATGAATATATAAATCAAATGAATGAGTGTGCGTGCAAGTTTTAATGTTTAATTGGTTTAGGGATTGACTAAATATTGATGACTTGTTTTTTAAGGAGATACTATGGATAAACATTGTTTTTGATGGAGATATTAAATTTCTAAGTTACTTTTTAAAGGTGTAATGAGGGAAATTGGGTACTGAGTTGTTATTTTTTACTACATGTCATCTCCAAACAAATAGACAAACTAAAATAGTTAATTGGACTTTAACATAATTTTTGTGTACTATTATTAAAAGAACTTGAAAAATTTGAAAGACTATTTATCATTCATAGAGTTTGCATATAATCATAGTGTGTATTCTACTTTGAGTTTTAACCATTTGAGGTTATGTATGGATTTAACTTTTTAACTCTCATGAATTTGATTGTTTTACCTATTGATAAAAGGGTAAGTTTGGATGGAAATCATAAAGTACAGGTAGTGAAAAGGTTCCATAAGAGTGTATGCCAATAAATTGAAAATAAAAACCATATGTATGCAAATAAAGCCAATAAAGGCACAAACACATTTTATTCCAGCCTAGTGATTGGTTTTGAGTGCATATGCACAAAGAGCATTTTCCGGTTTAAATGAAATCCAAGTTACACCTGCAAGGAGATTAGTTTTTTTAAAAAAAAAAACTTGAAAAAGATAAATGGCATTGCATATAAAGTTGATTTATTAGGTGAATATGGTGTTAATGTTATCTTTAAAGTGTTTTTTTTATCTTAATCTATTTGATGTAGGTAATGATGATTCAAGGTTGAATCCCTTTGAAAAGAGAGGGGATTATGAAACCCAACACCAAACATAATCATGCCAAATAACTCATTGATTGTGTTAGTGGGCCTATTACAAGAGCTAAGACAAAGAGATTTAAAAAGATATTGAATGAGCTAGTTCAACACACATAGAGATAGATAGAACTAGAGAGACAAATGATGTCTATGGAGTTTAAATGTCAATCTCTAATTCATCAAATCCAAGTCCAAGAAGGGTCTCATTTATGTTCTGAAGATGGGTGATGTGTCAGGACCCAACTTAGTCTTGATTTGGGCTTATTTTTACTAATATTACTTAGAGTTGAGATCAACATATTATTTTCTAAGAAAGCAAGGAAATTTTTCCAAATTACTTCCAAAAGGGGGGGATTTTTAGAATTTAAAAGAAAAGGTTTCTTTGTCTATATATATATATATATAAACTAATGAGTTATCATATTTGTTTTCTAAGCAATGGGGTTATTTAATGATTCAAGACCAAATAAATCTTATTTTATAAAATTTATATGTGGCAGCAACTTAAAGTTTTTATTTAAAATTCATATTTTTTATTTTAGAGTTAATAAACATTAATTGAGTTTAAATACTTAGAGATTTGGGTTTGATTATAAGTGGATTTGATAGAAGTTCAATTTTTTGGGCACTTTAGGATTTATCATAGGTTAAAACACACATGTAACATAAGTTTCATATTATAGTTGCACTTTGTGTGCTTTTGAGAGTAAAAATTCTTTTTTCTTGATTCTCTAAAAGAATTGAAAACAATTTATCAAGGTTTAACTAATTTTATGACATTAATCCATTCTTTTCAATCACAAATTATTATCTGTTGGGTGGGGGTTCAAATCCAATAGTTCTAGTGTTTATATATAAATTATTTTTATATCATATTTCTATCGAACAAGATGTACTTAATTTTTCAAAAATTTATATATTTGCATGTGGATTATTTGACCATCTATTCAAGTGATTCACATTACAGCTGTCGCTCTTCATTTATCTCAATATATATTCTCGCATGGTTCGACCTTTTACACGATGAGATAATAATATCAGCGTGAAGAGCAACTCTAATAGCATTAGCAACGCAACTTAGCCCATTATTAGTCAATACAAAAGTGGAACATTGTAGAGTTTAACTCAAATCATAATTCGTGTTAGATCATATTCGGTGAATTGCAAGTTCGATTGTCAACGCTTTAAGTACCAAAGGCCTATTTGCCTTATGCCAAGGAGTTATATCCAGGATAATGTTTGCATGATTAACCGAATCAAATTCAAAAGGAAGAAACCATTTTCAGATGACAGAACCTCCAAGAGTCCGTAGGAGCCTCCAATTGCATTAGCAACCGAGTTCACCACTGAAATAGAAGTTTTTTTTTGCCAACAAAGTGACTAATTAGGGTGGATTGCTAATGCTCACATCCTTCTTCAAACATATCAATAGGAGGGAACACCATTACATTTCCATCCGAACCAGGAGGAGAAAAGTTAAGTTGGTAACACCCTTACAAGCTTGTAAAAATCTTAACTTTGTGCTAGGAGATGGTTGAAACAAGGGTGGTTTTGTCCATCCACATACATGCCAATTACTATGGTGGGAGTTTGATGAAAGGTGTCGGAAATGGTTTGAGGTGGCTCGTCCTTTGCATCCACATCAATGACAGTTACTAACGGGGTTCGTTCAAGTGATAAGTAGTTTGTTTTGTTTAAGAAGGTGTTTCGTAATGCAATCCGAACCACGTTTCAAATAATAAGTAGATATAAATAGATTCATAGCATTTGATAATTAAAAAATTAGTTTAATTTTTTATGCTCCTACTATAAAAATCGATCGAATTTGTTTATTTTCATAAGCAAAAATTTCATGTTTTTTCAACGATCAAAACTGCGATTCATTCAAACCGTTAAACTTAAAACCATTCATTTTTTTTGCATGTGTCTGAGGGTGTGTTTTTCACGGAGAGATGCAAAGGGGGGGGGGGAGATTGAAAAGTTGAGAGGTAAGCTTCTCTCTAGAGGCAGATGGTTTTCAAGGTGTTAGAAGTAGAGGTGGGTGAAGGAGATGGAGAGCTTCCATGGGAGGCGAAGCAGGTGGGCAAAAGTTGAGAGGGGACAAAGCAGATGGGGGTGGGTGGGTGAGGGAGATGGAAAGCTTTCATGAAGCAGATGAGAAAGCTTCTATGGGGGAACAAAGCAAATACAAATGGGTTTTTTGAGAGACGGACGAAGAAGATGAGGGTGTTAGCAAATGGGTTTTAATTAAAATAATATTATTATTAAAATAATAATTTTATATTATTAATATTAAAATAATAATATAAAAATCTAAAAACTTAATTAAAATATAAATAAATATATTTAAAGAATCCCAATATAATTTTATCTCGTAATCTTAATTTTATTTCAAATGATATTTTATCAAATATTAATCCTCGATCAAATAGTCAGGGATCGCAGAGGCCTTCACGTATGAATTTAATTCGCAATGGAATTACAAATAATTTGATGGGAGGATAAAAAGAATTGTATAATTTACTTCAATTATTCATTACATTATGAAATTATAATTATATATGTGTGTATGTGTCCTTTAAAGTAATTCCACAAGTTAAAAGTAATATAAAAAGTCTGATAACCAAACACATGAAACTGTTTTTCATTAATCTCAAACTCAAAAGCAGTTTTAACCAAATACTTCAAAACTTATTTTGAAACACAGGTAAAGTGCTTTTTATGAAACTACTTTTTTAAAATCTCAATCACAAAAGCAAAAACAATACCAAACACACCCTAAATGAGGTTTGGGGGTTGGTTCAAGTGATAAGTAGTGTGTTTTGTTTAATTGGTAGTCTTATCTTTCATTGCTAGGCATGCGACCCTGGGTGACCACTAGATTAGTCGGGGTAACCCGGATATTGGGACTGGCAACAAGAAAAAAACATCAATGACAGTTTTGCATATCGTTCCATGTTGATTTTAGTGTTTATTTGAGGTCATGTTTAAAAAAAAAAAAATTATTTAGAAGAATTTTAAAATAATTTTATTTTAAAAAAGTATTTTTAATATTAATATATTATAATGATTTAAAAATATCAAAAAATAATTTAAAATAAAAAAAATTTCAAAATCGGTTTTGAACAAAAAATATTATTTTTT
This sequence comes from Salix dunnii, assembly GCA_015731905.1. NCBI lineage: Eukaryota > Viridiplantae > Streptophyta > Magnoliopsida > Malpighiales > Salicaceae > Salix > Salix dunnii. The sequence goes on along the minus strand of CM027662.1, from coordinate 9,621,353 downwards.
ATTTTAGTTTTTTTAAATCATTTTGATATAATAATATTAAAAATAATTAAAAAATAAAAAATATATTGTTTTAATATATCTATAAATAAAAATATTTTAAAAAAAATCCACGGCAACACTATAACTAAAATGGAGGTGGGCTGTTGTTCGGTATCCGGTGCACAGCTGCCGCATCTGGACCTTTAATTGATGAAGCTGATCTGGCCGCTGGATTAGAAGAAGTTGTAGCAGCCTTATCATCCTTCCTTTGTGTAATAACCAAAGGGTACCACTGATCATGCTTTTTGTTTCCCTCAAAGTCTGCAGCATCCATGTTTCCACCCATTGTTCCCAAGGTCTGCAGTCAGTTTGCTTACATTTAAAAAACAACTACAACAATGATTCCGAGTCAATTTTTTGTGCACCCATACTGCTGTCATTAGAAGATGAGTGAGGAGCAACATAATTGTGCATTAGCATCTGCAACTGGAGCTGTAGATCATGGGTAGTAAGCTCCTCTCCCTCCCGTGTTTGTAGCTTTATGATGGACTCTAGAAGGTACGACAGCATCAAGAATTGTTATTGTTGCGCCAAGAGAACTATTCCCCTCCTCTTCCTTCTTCTTCGGCTTGTTTTCCAAACCAGAACTGAACCGACACCACCACTAGCAAAGATGAAAGAAAAATTGAGAATACGAGATTGGGAAAAAGGAAGCTTTAAAAGGTCCCGCCGAATCGGAAAATAAACCGACCAAGAGAACCTCGTCCTTTTGTTTGGTTCATACAAGAAAACAACCAAGTCGAGTTTGAAGATCATCTGAATAGAGTTCGGAGCAGAACCAATGTCGTAACTCATTCCGTAGTTGGGAACCAATCTTGAAATCGAATCCGAAAATATCTTGATGAAAACTGAAAGTCTGAGCTTAAATGATAATAAGAAAAACAACTAAAGAAATGAGGATAACATATCATTGGATGCATAAATTCCAAATTCAATAGGAGAAAGAAAAGGAGAATTTTGAATGGTGTATGGTATTATTGAACCCATCTAACCCCTTTCATATTTGAATACTTCAGCTTGAGCCCATTTGAGTTCTTTTTTCCTATCAAATTATAACAAAAACATTATATAAAAACTCATTAACAGAAAAAAACCATATCTCATGACAACATTTTTCATTAATTAATTGAGTACAATATAAAACCTTATTGATGCCTGCTAGTTTTTAGTGAAACAAATTTGGCCTTACAATGCTATTGTCAAGTCTTTAACAAAACCCGCAATAAAAAAAAAAATATAACTAAGATTCCGATCCACTAGCCCCGACCTCTCCTCCTTCCACAGGCATCGCAAACCGACAAACAGGGCAGGACCCTTGAATCCTCAACCACTGTTCAATACAGCCCGAATGAAACCCATGTTTACAAGGCATCTCTCCAAGTTCAGAACCGATTCCAATGTCATTGAAACAAATTGCACAATCATTCCCGCTTTCTTGTACTGTTATTCTTGGCATGGCATCAATAGCGTCCTTCGATGCTGGCAACTGCCTCGGAGTAGTGTTGTGATTAACATCTGGGTTTGTGTTTCGAAAGGCTGCTCTTATTGCAAAAACATCATCGAGGGCATGTTGGAATATTTCTCTTATGTTTCCAGGAAGAATTTGGGGTTGTTGATGCGAATTTGATTCTGGATCTTGCAACATGCTTGTGTTACTACTAGACATCGTTGCCATAGATTAATGTCGGAAAATATTAAGATTATTGGTGTTGATTTGTTGTTAAGATCAAGACCGCCTGTGAAGAAAAAGAAAGAAAAAGCAGGTGGATTGGCATTTATATAGGTGGTGATGGTGACTAGAGAGCAGCAATATGCTGGTGACGGAGAGCGTGGAAGACCATTAGCTAATACAGAATTTTTAGGGTTCCATCGTGCACGCAATATGGACTGCTACAATTTCTAGGGCTTAAATCTAATGTTGCAATGGGCCTCTATTGTTGGTTTGATCCCTCAATTTTGTTTTATCCAATTTTCGTACTTTACATTTTATAAGTATTCGGCCCTTCTATCAATTACCACGTTAAGTGTCTTTAACTTAGGTTATGGTTATTTTTCAAAAAAAAATTTATATATATATATATTAAAATAATAATTATTTTTATTTTTAAAAAATTATTTTTAATATAAATACATTAAAATAATCTAAAAAAAAATTTAAAATAATAATTATAAATAATTTTTTTTAAAAAAATATTTTTTTATATACAGTACCAAATAGACACTAAATCCAACCAATTCTATGCTCCTCTGCCATTTTATAAACAGAACATCTCCGTTATAGTATCAAACAAGTCACTTGTTTTGCGCTTTGCAGCATATAGAATTAAAATTTTTAAAATATAAAAATAAATATAAAGAGTATGGATTTTTTTTTATAATATTATATATTTGGTCAAAATAATCAAATTGGACAAAAAAAAAGTAATGTTAAAAGAACTATTTATAAGATAATTTTTTTTGTGTTAATACTAATGTGAAGTGATATAATTTTACAGAAAAAAATAAAAAATTAAAGCAACTACACCAACAGATTTATGAGTAGACAATTGATAACATATATTAAAGATGAGTTATTTATTTTGTGCAGTAAACTAATTGATTGTTGGTTTGCTTTAATTATTTGGTTAAATATTCAATTTACAGATAATAAAACTGCAATTGATAAACTTCACTAAATATGAGTTATTTGCTTTCTATAGAAAACTTATTGATTATTGAATATGTTTTAATTGCTTGGCTAATCATTCATTTGATATCATGTTTATTTTCATAGACTACATAAAAATATGTATGAAATGTATTGCGACAATAAAACTACAATTAAGAAAATACATTAAAGATGAGTTACTTATTTTTAGTAATAAATTGATTGATTGTTGGTTTTGTATTAATTGTTTGGCTATTTAATAGCCACATCCACAAGATTTCATAATATAAATTAACAAAACTATCATTAAAGAAAATCTTGAGTCACATAATTTTTTCAAACTATTACTCTTTGATATTAGATTTGAAATATTATATATATAGATGTTGCAAAACTTAATTTTTAATAAATACAACATTGAATGAGAAATTATTTGAATTATTATTCTCATTATTATTACTATGATTGAAGGGAAAATAAAAAAAATATTAACAACATAAAAAAATATTATTTGATTTGAATAATAAATGAAAATAATTAAAGGAAAAAAAGAAAAATTAGTATTATTATCATTATGAATATAATTATTATATTTTTTTGGATTATAATAAAATTATTAAATTATTTTCAATGATAAAAAAACTGTAACAGAAAAGCAAATAAGAAAACAATTATAAAAACACAATCACTAAGATTATTACTATTATTGTGCACACAATGAAAACTATAAAATTATCTTAAAGAATTTTTTTAAAAAAAGAAGAAGCAAAAACCTTTAACAAAAGAGCAAATAAAAAAATCAAAATAAAACACAAAACTGAAATAAATATTATTAGCATATAAAAAATCATTTGACTTGAAGAATAAATAAAAATAATAATCAAACAAAAAAAAAAGAAAAAAGGGCAAAAAAGAAGAAATATAAATTTAAAATGATTATCAACATATATAAATTTTTCAGGACTAAATTGAATAAAAATAAAACCCCAATAAAAAAATGATAAAAATTGCAAACCAACACTAAGAGTATAGGTACATAAATAAGAATAAAAAATAGGGACTATCTTAAAATGATTAAAAAATTAAAGGAATCAAAACCAAACAAAAAAATCAAAATAATAAGAGACAAATTGAAAAATAAAATGTAATATGAACCTCTTAATCATTTGGTCAAGCAACTCACACGCAAAAACACCAATTACTAGAAAGCAAAGTAAATCAATTTTGATAGAGGTGTGATACCAAGATGTATCTAGGCATCAACACTATTGAATTCGAACATTTGTCTAATGAATAGCAATTCAAGAACGAGAAGTATGGATTACGTCATTAAGTGAGTTGTCCCTCTAATATTATAATTATTATTAATATAATTATTTTAATTGTTTGCGTTATAATAAAATTATGAAATTGTCCCGAAAAATTAAAAATTGTAACAGAAGAACAAGCTAGAAAACATTTATAACAAAGTTATTGATACCGTTTCGTTTCGGCCGAAACGGCCGAAACGTTTCGTACCAGGCAAAAAAACGAAACAAAACGACGTCGTTTTCATCTCGTTTTAAATACCGGTCGGTACCGGAAATACCGGCCAAATACCGGCCGAAACACCCCGGAATCACCCCGGGTGTGCCGTTCCGGCCATGCCAAAATTTTAATTCCCGCCTCTCCCGTGTCCTATATATATATATATATATATATATATATATATATATATATATATATATATATATATATATAGTTCTCCATATATATATATATGTGTGTGTGTGTGTGTGTGTGTGTGTGTGTGTAGTTATATATTATTATTTATTATTTATGAGATGTATTGAAAATACAAAAATAAAAATAATAAAAATTAAAAAATATATATTATAAAAAAATAAAATTATATCAACTTTGATTTTATATAAAATAAAAAATATTTTTTTTATTTTTTAAGTTTTTTCACATATATAATTAATTAATTATATATGAACAGTACAACCCCGAAACGGCACACCGAAACGCTCCGAAACCGAAACATTTCGTACCAATAAAAAAAACGAAACGGTTACCGAAACGGTATTGATAACTTTGATTTATAAAGAAACAATTACTAAGATTATTATGACTGCGTAAATAATTAAGGCCATAAAATTATAATTAAGAACAAAACAAAAAAAACTCTAACAAAAGAGCAAATAAAAACAACCAAAATAAATGGAAAAACCAAAATAAATATTATTACCATTTAAAAAAATCATTTGATTCGAAGAATAAATAAAAATAGGAACAAAAAGGGACAATGCGAAAAAAGAAGACATCAGTTTTAAATAAAACAGCAAACAAAAAAAAATTAAAACCAAAATAAATATTATGAACAAAAAAAACTTATTTGTTGTGAAGAACAAATAAAAATAATAGAAAATACTAAAGAAAAAATAACAAAGGAAAAAAACGTATAAATTTTAAAATGATTACCAACTTAAATTAAATTTTTAATATTAAACTAAATAAAAACAAAACCTTAAGAAAAAATAAAATGATAAAAATAAAAAGCCAAAACTAAAAGCATGAATATATAAATAAGGAAAAAAAATAAAGACCATTTAAGAAGGATTGAAAAAAATCAAAGCATTGAAACTAAATAAAAAATTAAAAGTATAAGAATTGAAATAAAAAAATAAAAAATATAATATTTTTGCTTTTGTCCAAAAATTATTTACATAAAACTATTTTCATTGTTTGCATATGTAAAAAATTTATTTTCGTGACTTACTTTCAAACATAATAACAATATGAATAATAGCCTAAATAATTTATCATTTAATGCTTTATTTATTGAGTAACTCATGCAACAAATTATTGTTAAAAAATTTGTTTGTTTTTTTTCTGAAGGACAATTTAATAATTTTTTATTGTTTAAACATAATTTCAATAATAATAATGATAGCAATAATAATTTATTACAATGATTGTAGTGTTTATGATATTAATAATTATAAGTATGATGATAATAGTGATAATAACTCATAAAATAATTGAGAATATAAAAAATAGTAACACATAAAATAATAAAATTTATATGGCTATGGTGCTTGTTGTTGCAATGTCGCAGTCGAACAAATTAATTATCCTAGTTTAAAACAAATCAAACAAGATAATATAGAGCAAGCAAGAGGTCAATCCAACGAGGACGTTTTAGTATAGATTTTCATGCTATACGCTTTGCGATTTGGGGGAGGGGGGGTGGCAATTGTTTAGGCTAGGCTAAAGTAAACTAAGCAAAAATTATATAAAACTAAAATTTATCAATAAAGCAAACCTTGGTCGCAAGTCAACATTCACCTACAGAAATCAAAACTGATCATGGAAACGAGATATCAATTTATATTTTGAATATTTATCTCGTCTTAAAATTAGTTCGTTAATGGATCCTCTGTATAACTTACCCTAACCATCAAACATCCACAGTGTCCGCATTAGTAATTTGATTTAATAACAGCATTATAAACTAGATAAATTGATCAATTAAGAAACATAATTGTCCGCAATATATGTTTAGTTCGATTGAATATTCTCCCTAAGATTAATAAAGTAGATTTGCTAGAATTATTAACTTAGTTGCTTCACAAGTTCATGTACCACAACTCCGGTTTTGATATCAAACTTAGCAATAGATTGTCTACAATAATAACTTCGAGTCTGCTCTTAGCAATTAAATAAACAATCATAGGAGAATAAGTATATGAGAACAAAAATATTCATCATATAAACTGAAAAATTGGGGTAAAGATAGATCTCACAGCTTTTGAAATTTGAAGGTTTCCATGTCCTTGCAACTAAGCAAAAGAGTCTAGCCTTGAACAACTAAATAAAAAGATGGAAGAAAACATGATTTAGGGTTTGGAGGAGGAAGATTTGTATTTTCTTTGCTGCTGGCCAAAGTCCATTGTTGCCTCTCCTCCTTTATTAGAAACCCTAATTCCTATTTTACAAAATAGTCATTCCTTAAGTTGGCATAATTTAGTTGTTCCTTGTAAAATTCATATCTCATTCATAACACATGATTTTGGAATGAAATTTGGAGCGTTTATAGGTATTTGAGTCTTTAATCCAACAAAATTGGATATATTGAAGTTGGAATGGACAAAGGTCGACATCTGCAGATTGCAAGATTTGACTTTGCAAGTTGCAATTTCCATTCTCTTATTTGATTTCTTTTTCTTTATATTTTCAGAAAGTTATGGATGTTATCTTTAGAATTCCACTAGAATCACTTCATTTTGATCTTTAAAACTTCTAATCTGCACAAAACATCGACTGAAAGGTTAAATCTTTCAATCAGCTTCAATTATCTCCTTTTTGCGCCTTTCATCCAATAATATCTTCAAAACATAAAACAAAGAATATTAAGGCATTTAATACACAAAACATATGCAAAACACCAAGTAAATATGGATGAAACTATCAAATAATATGGTCGTATCACCTATGATTATGGTGCTAACAGTGATAATAACTCATACAATAATATTTTTTCAATATCAATAATAACAAATTTTATTATAATCCAAACGATTAAAATAACTATATTCATAATCATAATCATAATAATACTAATTTTTATTTTTTCTTTTAAGTTCGTCATTTAATTATTTTCATATGTTTTTCATATTAAATAATATTTTTTAATGCTACTATTTTTTTTTGTTTCATCTTCAATAATATAATAACTTTAATAATAATAATTCAAGTAATTAATGATCAGGAAAAATTATGAGGCTTAATATTGTCTTTAATTTTTTTTATCTTATTTCTTTGAAATTGTATTCCTTAAAATTAATATTGTCTTATTTAATTTTTGTTTTGCTTTCTAGCTCTTATTCTTTTAATTTTTTATTTCGTTTTAGTTGTTTTAGTTCTTATTTGTTATTTGTATTTATTATTTATATTCTTAGTTTTGATTTTGATTTTTTATTTTTATTTATCTCTACATTAAATACACCCTGCATTAAATGACAGAGTAAGTTTAGCTCTAACGGTTTGAAAGGAGAGTGAAACTCTCTCTTATGCATGAACAATGAATGTTCTATTGTTAGTGATTTGTTTTTTTTTTTTATGTTTTTTTCAATAGTTTTGTCATGTGTGGCTTAAGAGTACTGAAATTAAATTAATGTGTGATAAAAAAACAAAAAAAAATTGTTTTTTTATTATTAATGCTGCTTATATCAGAATTTTACTATAAAAATGATTTTTTTAATTAATTGTGGTGTTTGTGGACTTCTAAATCATCTTTAGACATATTTTTCTTGTTTTAAATAATGTTTACAAAAATGTTTTAAATTATTTGTTTGTGTTAATATGAAACAAACATCAAAATATATAGTTAGTTTAATATATTTTTAAGAATAAAATATGCTAAAAATAATGGTTATTATTATTTTCAACAATTATCCATAATAAAATTAATATATAGGAAAAACTAAATAATTAAAGAATTTAAAATACATAAAAGAATAAATGTCAAAATAAAAAATAAATTAAAACCTCAACATCGAAAAAATAATACTAATGAAAAAAAATCAGAAGAATAAGGGCCAAAATGAAACATAACAACCAATTTTTTGAATTAGTTATGGTGTTTGTGGAGTTTTAAATAGAGTTTATAAAGATTTTTCATTTGTTTTTTATATCATTAAAATGTGTTCATATTAAACAAATATCAAAATATATAATTAGCCTAAAATAATTTTCAGAAAAAAATATTATAAAAATAATCGCTATCATTATTTTAAACACCTTATCCATAATAAAATTAATATATAAAAAATTCAAAAATTGAAATTTAAAAAATTAAAAGAATAAGGGTCAAAATGAATAACATAATATATGGTCAATTTCAACCGAAATAATAATTGTTTTAAATGCATATTCTCTTAGTCTTTAAAAATATCATTTAAATCAATAAAAATTATTCTAAAGAAAAACATATAAAATATGTCAAGTATTTTTTTTAAAAATCATGTTAATCTCCTTAGAAATTCTTTTTTAAGAGAACCAATTTACTTAAATAATTTGTCTCATTTTTAAAATACTTTAGGTGCAAAAAAGCAACACATGGTGGGGGTGTTGTTTTTAAAGAAAGCATTTTTAAAAACTTTTGAAAATGATATATTAAAAGGGCATTAAGTAAAAAAAAAAATCCAAAACTTAATGTATGTACATATAAACATGGAAAAAAAAGAGATACTATTTCTGAAGGAACGAAAAAAATTAAAGGAAGTAAAATAAAATAAAAAATTAAAAGAATAAGAGCTGAAATGAAAAACAAAAATATATGGTCAATTTTAATTAAATGATAAAATTTAAATAAATCAAACTTGTATACCGAATAAATTAAGAGATTTAATACTAAACCCAAAATTAAAATAATAAGGATCGAAATGAAAAACAAATACATGGTCAAATTCAATCGAAGAATATAATTGAAAGAAATCAAAAGAAATCAAAACTTCTATACCAAAAACATTAAGGGATTTAAAACCAACTTAAAATTAAAAAAATAAGGACCAAAATAAAAACAAATATCTAATCAATTTCAATTGAAGAACAAAAGTGAAACAAATCAAAACTTATTTAGCATAAATTAGGATGAAGCAACACAATCAAAAGTGGATGGACTGCAATGATAAACCCTTAAACCATATAGATTGACATATAAGTAGACCATCAGCACGTCTTCGACCACCATAAGATGACACGCACACCACCATATGGAAGGGGACACGACGTCGCATCATGTGATATGGCAGTCAAATATGTTTAGCCACCACAGGACACCATACGCGTCATCTTAAAGACACGGACGAAAGAGAACTCTTGGTGCGTCCAGGAGACGCACCTGCAACTTTTCATTTAAAAAAGAATACAATGAATGTGAAAATATGCATATACCCCCAGCACTAAAGACGTAGAACATGTATGGCCACCATAGGACACTGGATATATTGTCTTAAGGACGCGACAAAACAGAACCCTCGGTGCGTCTGCAAGACGCATCTACAACTTTTCTTTTAAAAAAGAATACAATGAATGTGAAAATATACATATACCCCCAACACTAATTCTTCTTTTTTTTTTCATTTATGAGGGTACATCTATAGATTTATTGTGCATCAAACGATAAAAAATCTAAAATACCCTCACCCGATAAACCTAAATTTTGTCTTATCCAAGGGTATAATTGTTATTTCACTACTCATTGACAGACAAAAAACTACAAATACCCTAGCCCACTTAACACTGTTATGTTTGATAGCAAGGGTAAAACCATTGTTCCACTATACAAAAAACTGGTAAAAGACATAAATACCCCCAAACAACCACAAAATGTCAATCGATCCTCGTGAAAAGGCGAAAATACCCTCGAGTCCAAAAGTTAAATTTCAGCTCATTGAAGGGCAAAAATGTAATTCCACCATTACAATCCATGGTAATATGTGTCTACTACTATACTATTTTCCCCACGGAGTTTAGCTTTTTAGTTAATGGATAAAAGCACTTTAATCAATTTGCAAAAGTGGAAAGGGTGGAAGATAATAATGATATTTTGGTCATACCTACAACACCCACTCTTTTGGCCAAAAGACTTACTTTTTAGTTAATGGACAAAAGCACTTTAATCAATTTGCAAAAGTGGAAAGGGTGGAAGATAATAACGATAATTTGGTCATACCTACAACACCCACTCTTTTGGCCAAAAGACTTAATTTGTTGTTAACATTTTAAAAAACCATTAGCCCTTTAATGTCTATTGTCTATAGTGCAAAGTGTTATGAACCATGAACTAAGGTGCCTAATGGAGAAAAACTAATTTTTTTTACATGGTTTAAAGTGATGTAAAGTCAAATGTGAAATGGGAGTATACTTCATAACCAAACCAAAATTTTACCTTTTTACCCCTTTTTGGAATCAAACTAAGTGGTTGTCAATCCTCCCTTTGAAGAAGTTTGCAACTTATAGCAATCCATCCTTATTGGACTCTTTGTTGGTCTTAAACTTCCTTTCTCAATGTTTAATACAATAGCTAACAAAATTTGGTGATCTCTTATAAGAAATATAGTTGCCAGATAATTGTTTCTACCTTTTTTTTTTTTTACTCAGTTGATCATGTGATAATAATTCTGGTGTGATCTCTATCATGCATGGCTAATTGACACTTGGTTCTTCGATGTTGGAAACCAAACATGCAGTTTTCTAAAAATAAACTATCCAATTTACAAGTATGAATCAAGCTTCAAAATATTCTGTTGGAAAAGACTTCTAAATAGTTGAGTTATGTTGTGAGTTCTTTAGGTGTTCCCTTACATGCTGATATAATTACTCTAATGCATAAACGTTTAACTTATGCAAGAGTTTGTGTTGAGATTGATGCTTTATAGTTATTGGTTAAAGAGTTTGATTTATGTAAAAAGAGCTCAAATCAGATTTGTGTTTTTCACTAACAAGTCGATGATTTTACTCAAGGAGACTTATTTAAACGTTGACAATCTTGATTATGTGGTTCTTAGTGTGGTTGTTTATTTATTGCAGGAGTATGATGATGTATTCCCTAGAGATATCCATAGTGGATTACCTCCAATAAAGGAATTGAAAATTAGATTGACATTGTACCTAAAGCATCAATTCCTAACCGTCTAGCCTATAGAAGCAATCCCAAGGAGATTTAAGAGCTTCAAAGGCAAGTAGATGAGTTGATGATGAATGGATATATTCATGAGAGTGTGAGCCATTTTCTTGTTCTTATGTCTAAAAGAATAGAACTTGGAGGATGCGTGTTGACTGTTGCGCTATCAATAACATATCAGAAAAGTATAGACATTGATGCGAACCTATTGAACACATGGTCAAGAAACCAAATTCTTGGAAAGCTAAGTAATTAGGTTTGATTGAAGTGACAAAAAGATAACTAGGCACCAATATTTTTGGAATCAAACCCTTAATCAACAAATAGAAATGTACAAATGAGAAGTATGGATTGAAGCCACGAGTCAATCAAACCCCCAATAACATGTTTTTAGTGCTTTAGAGAACCAAGAAAGAGAGAATTATTATCCTTACAAGCACACAAAGTTGCAATCGTAATATGAATATCATTAAACATTAAAACATGATCTGAAACTTAGGTTACATATGTGCTTTTAACCTAAGTTAAACCCTATAATACCCAAAGATGTGGACTGGTATATAGCCCATTTACATTCAAAATCAAATCCCTAAGTATCTAAGCTCAATTGATATTTATTAACCTTAAAACATAAAATATGAATTTTAAATAAAAAGTTTAAGTTGCAGCCACATAAAAATAAGATATAGAAGATTTGTTTGGTTTTGAATGTTGCTAACTCTTAGGTTTCCTTCCTAGACTAGGAAACTTGTTCTTTTAAATGCTAAAACTACTCTTTTATTTGGAAAATAATCTAGACTTGGACTCCATGTCATATTAGAAAAAGTAAGCCCAAATAAAGCTTGTCATTGGGCCTAACACACTAGCCATTTTGAAAACTTGAATGAGACCCTTCTTGTACTTAGATTATATAAATTAGAGACTGCCCTTTAAGCTCTATAGATGTCCTTTCTCCCTTCAGGTCCATCTTACTCCATATGCTTTGAACTAGCCCATTTAATGCAAGTCTTTTTGCCTTAACTCTTATAATAGGCTCATTTGCACAACTTATTGGTTCATTTGCGTGATTACACTTAGTGTTAGATTGGTCATCATCAAACATCATATCCCTTGACTTGATGTCATGTAGGATGAGTTGTATGGAGGATGTATTTTCTCTAAAATTGACCTGAAAAGTTGGTGTCGTCAAATTAGGATGAATTAAGGTAATGAATAGAAAACAACATTTAAGACTAAACATGATTTATATGAGTGGTTAGTCATGGTGCTTACAAATGCACCTAGCATGTTTATGAGATTTATTAGTCATGTTTTGCATGCTTTTGTTAGTAAGTTTGTGGCTATGTATTTTGATGACATTCTAATTTACAACAAGAACTTGAATGAACATCTTGAGATTTGTATAATGTGCTTAGTGTATTGCGAGATGAAAAATTATATGCTAATTTCAATAAATGTATCTTTTGCATAGAGAAAATTGTGTTTTCCAGATATGTAGTAACTACACAATATCAAGGCCATCCACGATTGGTCCACACCTAAGTTTGTGACAGAGGTAATGAGTTTTAATGGACTTGGTAGCTTTTATAGGATGTTTGTGAAAAACTTTAATACTATTGCAGCACCTTTAACTAAAATTATGAAAATGTATGTTGAATTTAAATCTAATAAGAAAATAATAAAAATCCAAATAAGACTCAATATACACTCTAAATAAGCTTTTTTTTGTTGTCTAAAAGAAATTGAATAAGAAGACTTATAAAGGTTGTTATGACTTATAACATACACTCCAATTGATCTGCAATTTCACCCTTATATAAAGACTGGCTCTAAAAGTATTTGGTAAAGTTTTGGATCAATCTAATGGTTAGCTATGGAGGTATGCTCAATAACGTAAAACTGGACAATATAAAACTTTACGTCATATTTTGAATTTGACCATGCTTGGATCGTATTATAAAGCTTTTAATTTGTTGAAAGATAAACTTTGTTTAACACTTGTTTTAGCTTTGCTAGACTTTACAAAAACTTTTGAAGTTAAATATGATGCCTTAAGTAAAGGATAAGAGTTATGTTAATGAAAGATAAGAGGCACATTGTGTATATCAGTAAGAAACTTAATAGGAAAACCTTGGATTACCCTATATATGACATGGAACTCTATGCCTATATGAACTTTAGAGATGTGACAATATTACTTGTGGCCCCGGGAGTTTTTAGTATATTCAAATCATAAATCCTTGAATCATGTGAAAGGGCAAAGTAAGTTGAGTAGGATACATGCCAAATTAGTTTAATTTAAAGAAAATACTATGGCTAATGTGGTTTTACGCTGGAACGTTGTATCCATTTTAGAAGCTAGATTGCTAGGATTTGAACACATGAAGGAATTCTACAAGGATGATAATGATTTTGCTATTGTTTTAATGCATGCAAGGTTTTGACCTTTGGAAAGCATTTCAAGCTTGATGGATATTTATTTAAAGAAAATCGTCTGTGTGTGCGATTGAGCTCTATGTTTGAATTGCTTGTACGTGAAGCATATAAGGGCTGGTAGTTGGTGCATGTTGGTGTTGATAAGATTTTAGCTGTGTTGCATGAGCATTTTTATTGGCTAAAAATGACAAAACAATGTTCAACACATATGTGATAAATGCATAACATGTAGAAAAGCAAAGTCTAGGACTCAATCGCATGGCTTGTATACCCCTTTGCCTGTACCTAAGGAACCATGGGTAGACATTTCAATGGACTTCTTGTTAGGTTTACCTAGATTAAAACGGGATAGAGACTCAATTTTTACAGCTGTAGATAGGTTTTCGAAACTGACAGAATTCATACCTCGTTATAAAACTGATGATGCAATTAATATTGTCGAGTTGGTCTTTAGAGAGATAGTACAAATTCATGGGGTTCCTAGAAGCATTGTTTATAATATAAATGATAAGTTTCTTAGTTGCTTTTTGGAAGGTATTAGGGGGGAAATTGGATACTAAAATGTTATTTTCAACTACAAGTTCACATGTCATTATTAATGAATAATCTAGGACTTTTATGCATAAAAAACATGTTTTTGTGTGTAAACTTCCAATTAGCTAAGGCCTCAATTTAATAACCATAAATTTCTTCAATGTTAAAAATATGATATTAATCAAAATAAATCCAGTAAACATATGTATAAAACATAACTTATGAGATACTTATGCTTAACTTATAACATCACTCTAAATACTAATAAAACATGTTAATTTATGGCAATATCTTAGAGTTACAAAATATATAGATATCTAATTTAAACTAGATAAAATAAAATGAAGTCTAAGATTCATTCCATCGTGAATGAGATGGATTTGAAACAACATAACAATGAAAAAAACATAAATATTATGGATAAACAAAATTCTTATATATGTAAAACAGCTAAAATTAAAGTCAAATGGACAATTACATTTTTCATAAATCTCTATTTGATTATATTAGGATTTTTTTGATGAGGTAACTATATTAACAAAAAAAACGGTTCAAGACCCTAAAAAGAAAGGGGAGTGTGGATCAGATAACGTCATCTAGCTCCTTTCTTTTTTCATTTTTCCTTGTCCAAAACAAAGCTATTCTTGCGATTTTGCCCAAGTCCAATTTGATCCTTTGACTTTTTATTTATTTAGTAACATCCCTATTGACTAAAAACTTTACAACTTTTGCAATTTCATCCTCATCCAAACTTGAATGTTAGCCGTAGATTTGTGCACCCTTTCTATTTTGGTATCATTTGACTCTTAATTTCCTTCAATTTCACCCATCATTTCAAACAATTAAACCTTTTTAATTCGACACCTTTTAGATAATGATCATTACCTAAGAATTTCTTCAATTTAGTCATTCATTGACCCTAAAACTTTGATTTTCTTGCAATTTTGTCCTTGATCTCAATCAATTGACTTGGTTAAAAGTAAATTTGTTCTTCTAAAATTCAAATTAGAATCCCAAACTTAATGTTTCACCAATTAAGTCCCTTATAAAATTAATTTAACCCAATTAAAATATAATTAAATCCTTACACTTAGTTAAATATTTCAATTGAACTCTAAATTAATTCTTAAACATAATTAGACTTTAATTTGGCCAATGAGTTGGCTTACTAAAAATCTAATCATGCCCTTAGACTTAATGTTTATGCATATTTTTTTTTCCAATAATAATACATTTTGACCTAGAATTTGTTTTTTTCTTTATTTTTGGGCACATTAGGGGTACAATTGAGCTAATGAATTATCTAAAAATTTAATATTGACTTGTCCACCATGTCGTTCCTATTATTATTATTATTATTAGAAATAACCCATGACGCAAACCTCCTGATCATGTGGTCAAGCAACCCCCAACAATTAAAAAGAGAGATGAAAATTAGGTATGAGAAATGTGACATAATAGAAATTTGTTCCAAGGCATCAATACTATTCAAAATGAATCGAATGATGCCACAAGTTTACCAATACCTTGATAAGTCAAATTTGATCTTTATACTAGTAAATAAAACATGTTGCATCATGCAAAACACAAGTTTATTTTATTAATCCATGGCTGCTAGGTTTATAACATACATTTAACTTATATGATGTGTGAAATAAACCTAATAGATCCCTATATGTGGGCTGATTTGAGTCCATTTATAAAATTGACCCAAATATTTAATAATAATCCAAAAATAATAGTAAAATAATAAAAATACAAAATTAATATCCTTGATATGCTAGTATCAGATTTCTCATCCATAAGAAGTCCTAAATAGACTAGAAAATCTGATATGATCCTAACATCTTAATTAACTTAAGCCAACTTTGGATCTCATGTGACCCAAACTCATATTCATTAATATGAACCAAATAAGACCCAACATACACTCTAAATAAGTTTTCTTTGTTACCTAAAAGAAATTGAATAACAAAATATGTAAAGCTTGTTATGATTGATATTGTAACACTCAATTTGCAATTAATAGAATCATAGCTCAAGACTCGTTTAGTAAAGTTTTAGCATAGTCCAATGGTTAGATATAGAGATATGTTCAATAACGTATAAGTGGACAACATGACATCTTACATCAAAGTCTGTAACTGACCATGTCTGGATTGTATCAACCCACAAATAGGTTATGTTAGTTGCCCTTCTCTTTATAATTCTTATGACATTAATTCTTGTAAGAGGCTAATAATAAATATTGTAAAGAAGAAAAAGTATAAGAGAATGAACTTAATAGATCAAGATATGGTCAGTCCTTTTGAAACTATTTGAAATGAGGTGAGGAAGCACACTAAAAGGGAAAGGTGATATAGGATTATAAAGCACATTATTTAGGAATTGAGGGCTGTATAGTATATTCAAAAGTGAGAGATGAATTTATTAAAGAAAATAATGATGTTTGTGAAACCTGAAAGATAATTGTGGTCTCATTGTAATGAGTGATCTTCCTAAGAGAAAAATACATGTATGGTCTTAGTGTTATGGTGATGTATCTAGAAGATGGTGAAAAACATAAAGATGATCTCATTGAAACGGGTGACCTTCCTAAGTGAAAAAAACGGAGATCATCTTATTGTAATAGCTGACCTAGCCAAATGAGACTGAAAAACACGCTAATTGAAAAACACGCTAACTGAGCTGGTTGAAGGCTAGAAAGCTCACTCAAATAGGAAAAAAGAATAGTGATGTGAACCTCCTGATCACGCGCTCAAGCAATCTACATGAAAAGACAATAATTCCTAAATTTAATCATGTTTAATAAGAGCGTGACACAAACATAACTTGTACCTAGGCACCAACATTACTAAATTAAAGCCCCCACCCAACGAATAAAAATTCACAAATGAGAAGTATGGATTGATGACACGAAGTTAAACTTCGATAAGTCATTTTCAGTCATTTAAAGAACTAAGGAAGAGAGGATTCTCACCCTCACAAGCACATAAAGTTGTAGTCATAATCTGAATATCATTAAACCTAATCTAAACTTAGGTTACATATGTGTTTTTAACCTAAGTTTCATAATCTAAATATCATTAAACCTAATCTAAACTTAGGTTACATATGTGTTTTTAACCTAAGTTAAATCCTATAATACCCAAACATGTGGACTTGTATGAAGCTGACTTACAATTAGACTCAAATTCCTAAGTATCTTACCTCAATTGTTGTTTATTAACATTAAAACATAAATTATCAATTTTAAAATTTAAGTTGCAACCACATAAAACTAAAATAAAAAAGATTTATTTGGTCTTAAATGTTGCTGACTTTTAGGTTGCCTTCCTAGACTAGGAAACTTATTTTGAATGCTAAAAATCCTCCATTCCTTAAGAAATAATTTGGACTTCAACTCGATGTTATATTAGGAAAAAAAAGGTCAAATCAAGGTTGTTATAAGACCTAACACATTAGCCCTTTTCAAAACTTGATTGGGACACCTTTTGGATTAGATGAATTAGAGGCTTCTGTTTAAGCTCTATAGGTGTCTGTTATCCCTCTAGGTCCATCCTACTCCATGTTGTCATTCAATGTCTCTTTACATCTCTTTACTCTAGCTCTTGTAATAAGCCCACTTGACACCATGAATGGGTCATTTGCGTGATTAAGCTTGGTGTTGGGTTGATCCTTGTCAGATAGGATTGAAAACACACTATTTAAGTTGATAGTTTAGGGTTGGGAAGTGTACTCAAATGAGAAGGAGAGAGATATGGTTGAAAATTGCAATACCTAAATTGATGGTTGAGGGCTCGAAAGGGCACTTAAATAGAAAGAGAGATAGTGATGCGAACCTCTTGCTTACATCATTAAGCAACCACATGCAATGACATTAGTTCCCAAAAAGTCAAGTAAATCATGTTTGATAGGAGTTCCTAAAGATAGGACTTAGGTTTCCTTCATAGATTATGAAACTTCTTTTGAATGCTAAAATTTTTCCTTTTTTTACGAACTAATATGGACTTGGACTCCATGTAATATTACGAAAAATAAGCCCAAATCAAGGTTCTCATTAGGCCTAAGACATCATCCATTTTTAGAACTTGAATGAGACCCTTCTTGGACTTGGATTAGATAAATTAGAGGCTAATTTTTAAGCTGTATAGGAGTCCTTTGATCTTTTTAGGTCCAACCTACCCCATATACCCTAAATTAACCCATTCAATGTCTTTTTCTTTGCCCTAACTCTTGTAATGAGTCATTTGCCTGATTACACTAAGTTTTGTGTTGGTCCTCATCAGATAGGGATGCAAAGAATGCTCTATCTGAGGTGGCTAAGAGCTAGAAAACATACTCAAATAAAAAGAGAGATAGGGCTAGAAAATGCACTATCTTAGTTAATAGTTAATGACTGGAAAACACACTCCAACGTGGAGAGAGATAAGACTAGAAAACACCCTATGTGAGAGATGAGGGCTCATAGATACACATAAGGAATGAGTGAGATGAAGGCTTGAAGATGCACTTAAAATGGATGAGAGAGGGTTTGTAAACTACAATCCCACCAAATTCCTTTCCTTTATCCTCAATAAGGATCCAATTGCAATGCATTATGATGCGTGTATATTTTGAAGTGTAGTCAAAGTTGCATTTCAAAGTTCTTTTTCATTCAAAAATGCATAAAATGATTTTTTTTTTATTTTTTAAAAATTATTTTTGATATAAGCAAATCAAAATGATTTGAAAACACTAAAACAAAAAATAAAAAATTTCCAACTTGTTTAAGAGTATGGTTGGATTTGTTTTTTCATTAAAAAATATATCAAAATGATATTGTTTTATTTTTTAAAAATAATTTTTATATTAGCACATCAAAATAATATGAAAACACCAAAATATCAACTTAAGAAAGAAAATCTCTTTTTTTTTTAAAAAAAGTTTTTAAATAGTGTCAAACAAGTACTTAGTGGCATTTCACTTTTGTTTCCTCTTGCTGCAGCTTGTGATCTTGAACTCTATGGATGACAACCTTTTAAATTGTATTCACATGCCCCTGCTTAAAGAGCTTCATTTTGTTCAACTTCATTTGTCTTCTTAGAAAGGGAACGATAAAGCCAAAATCCTATTGTATGTTTTAGATTGTCCCTTGTCTGATCATACCCTTAAATGTTTTGGGCTTTAAGTTTTCTTTGAAGAAAAATATGTAGAAAGTGGTTGGTTATTTACAAGGATTGCTTTCATGAAGAATTTTTTGAATTTTAAAGTCATTTCGAGCACTAACTATTTTAATGTTAGTTTAAAGCAAACTTGTTTTAAAAGAATACTTGTAATCCCCATTATTAAGCAAAGTCTAAAAGAATTGGTTTTGTGTTTGGTGAAGTGATGTTTATTTCATATCTTGTAGGTCAGAAGGGTTTAACCCTCATTACCTACAGATCTAGAGTGCCTGCCTTTAATAAAAAAATAAATAGTAGTGTAATGTAGGCTTCAATTTTTTGTTACAAAGAAAAGGGATATTTGTAGGATCAAAAAGTATTTGGAGGGTTTTGAGGACTGAGGATCACTAAAGCTTGCTCCTAGACCTATTTTTTTTGTTCATGGGCTTCACAACATCAGAATTGATTTGCAAAATGATTTGTGATGCCCCCAAAGCATTGGTTTGGGTTTTTCACCTTTGTTTTCTCATCATTGGGTTTTGAGCATTATCACTGTATTAGCAATTATGTTATGGTATGCTTAAACTTTTTTTACCCCTAGTTTTATTTGGGTACCTTTAGTCATTAAGAACCATTTTTTGTAGATTTGAAGTGCTTTATGGCCCGAGAGTTTGTTATACATACCGATCACTGGTCATTATAACATTTGAAATGTCAAGGTAAGTTAAATAGGAGACATTCCAAGTGGATTAAGTTTACTGAAACTTTTCATATGTGATTAAGTACAAGCAAAGTCAAGAAAATGTGGTTGCAAATGCTTTGTCATGAAGGTTCTAAAAAAAATCTTCAAATTCATGTAAAAGAATTTTAACAACACTAGAA
Source organism: Salix dunnii (assembly GCA_015731905.1). NCBI lineage: Eukaryota > Viridiplantae > Streptophyta > Magnoliopsida > Malpighiales > Salicaceae > Salix > Salix dunnii. The sequence goes on along the minus strand of CM027662.1, from coordinate 9,601,000 downwards.
ATACAATAATCCAAATCATCAAAGTTAAAGTATGCCTCCTTATATACAAGTAAAATCATAGATAATTAAAAAAGATAAACATGTTTAAGATCACTAGATTTTGCAAAGAAATTAAAGTTTTTCCCTACTTTTCTTACACACTCTTCTTTTCTCACATTTTTTTTCTTCTCTCCATTTTTGGGCTCTCTTCTAATTTTTTATTTTTAGTCGTAACCCTCCCCTAATTTCCTAAGGGATTAAACTTTTTCCTCTTTTGTTTTCAACTCATGGCTAACTTGATTTTCACTCATCCTCACATTCTTACCATGTTCTTCGTCGTGTTCTTTAGCCAAATCTGGGTGATCTTCCTCATAAATTTTCTTCAACTAAATTTGATCTTCATAAACTTGTTTTGGTGTTAGTAGAGAAAATGTATAAATTCTTCCATCCTTCTCCAATGTATACTTGTTCTTAAACCCATTATGCTTGACTTTTCTATCAAATTATCAAGGCCCCCCTAATAACAATTGAGTAGCATGCATGGACACAACATCACATAACACTTTATCCTTATACTTGTTTACTGGAAAAAAAAGTCATCACCTATCTATTCACAATAACCACACCACATTCATTCAATCAATGATGCTGATAAGGCCTCTTATGCCTTATGGTATTCAATCCTAACTTTATAACCAAAGTAACACCAATAACATTGGAAACTACCACTATCAAAGATCATATTACATACCTTATCATTGGTTAGGCATCTAGTATGGAACATATTTTCCTTTATTGCTCTACATCATCCTACTTAGTATGAACACTAAGTGAACTTCTAATTACCAAAAATTTATCAACAATAGCATACTTTAAATTACTACCATCCTTTAATGGTGGCATGTTATCAAAATCAGACTCTTCACTAGTTTACACAATCTCTCCATCTCTTAAAATCATAACTCGATGATTTGCACACTGTGGTGCAAAGTGTCCCAATCCATGACTGATGTGAACCTCAAGATCAAGTGGTCAAGCAACCCATTTGCAAAGACATCAATTCCTAAAAAGCCAAGTAAATCAGGTTTGATAAGAGTGTTACACAAATCTAACTTTTACCTAGGCACCAACATTTTTGGATTCGAACCCCCACCCATTGAATAACAAGTTGAGAACAAGAAATATAGATTGATGCCTCAAAGTTAGTTGAACCTTGATAAGTCATTTCAATCCTTTAGAGAACTAAGGAGGAGAGATTTCTCATCTAACAAGAACACATAGATGTTGTTGTAATCTTAATGTTATTAAGCATATAAAACCTAATCTGAAACTTACATAACATATATGCTTTAAACTTAAGACTTGTATAAAGCCCAATTACAATCAGACCCAAATCCCTAAGTATCTACGTCTAATTTCTGTTTATTAACCAAAAAACACAAAAAATGAATTTTAAATAAAAATATAAGTTGTAGCCACATAAAAATAAGATAAAGAAGATATATTTGGCCTTGAATGATTCTAATTTTTAGGTTTCCTTCCTAGATTAGGAAATTTCTTTGAATTCTTAAAAATCCTCCCTTCTTTAGAACTAAATTTGGACTTTGACTCCATGCATACTAGAAAAAATAATCTCAAATCAAGGTTGTCATAGGGCTTAACACATCATCCATTTTCAAAACTTGAATATGTCCCTACATGGACTTGTATTAGATGAATTAAAGCCTTCCCTCTAAGCTCCATAGGTGTCATTTGTCCTTTTAGGTCCATCTTGCTCCATGTGCTTTGAACTAGCCTATTCAATGTCTTTTTAATTCTTTTTCCCTAGCTCTTGTAATAGGCTCACTTGGCACCATTAATGGGTCATTTTCATGACTACACTTGGTGTTGGGTTGGTCCTCATCGCTAACACTTGAAACACTTTATATCACGATTACATTTCAGCTGGACTTCTCCCTTAACTTTTTGATCATTCGTCAAAACCTACTTCTTCATAGAGGGAGGTTTGACATCTTTAGAAGTCATAAAGGGCTTCGTGATGTACTACCCTCTCTCTTATAATTCAACTTTCAACCTGAAGAAGACTATAAATAAGCTATATATTGTATATTTCCCTTCTTTTTTAATTGTCCTTTAACCTTAATGGCCAAATGCACTAACTCTTCAAAATCAATATCAGATTGCAACTCCACAACATTAGTTTTGTCTCTATTCAAACCATTCAAAAACCTAGAAATAGTAACCTCCTCATCTTCATTAACATTACCTCTAATCAATAGCCAACTCTAACTTTTTATGATATTCCTTCACACTCTTATTACCATATGTAATAATTTATAAATGATTAAACAACTCTCTATAATAATTTTTAAGAATATACACCTCTTCTTCATTATCGTCTTCAACTCCTCCCAAGTGCTAAGTGGTCTTTCTTTATTTCTTCTTTCTCCCACCAATCTCTCCCACCAAACCATGGCATAATCAATGAACTTTACTACAATTAACTTAACCTTATTTTATTTAGAGTACCTTTGGATGTAAAAAATCATCTCCACCATTTTCTTCCAATCAAGTAAGCTTTCAGATTAGTTTCTCCCTTAAAAGTTTGGATTTTAACTTAATACTACCCAGATTTTGATCTACATTCCCAAATCATTAAAAACCCTTTTATGCTCAAAATCCCTAAATGGTTGAATATGTCCCCTTCTTGGCCGTTTCTTATACATCTCTCCTTGATGTGAATGAAACCCACCACAACAGTTAAAATCATCCTCGACTTCATCTATAAAGTTTCCAACAACACTCTCCTTTTTCTTAGCTTTTCTACCCATTTTACTACGTCACCCATCTAACCTAGTCTCTGATTTTTTTCAATCCTAGTCATCAAGTCACCAAACATAAATTCTAATTGTTGTATTTTCAAAAACCCATCTTCTAGGATTTCACCCTTATTCTTTGACACACTATTAGAATACATTTTTTCTTATATAAAAACACACATCAAAATCATTAGCAAATTAAAAAAAATAACACCTCACACATTTTCCACACTAATATGCTCCCTACGCTTTTCCACACTTAAATTGCTTTTCTTTAGTTCTTAAAATCACTTAATAACAATTCAGAAAAACTAACAACCAACTATATAATAGTTTTATAAATTTGATATAGACTTAAGAAACAAGAAATTTATGAAACAAAACTACAATGATAAATTCACAAGTAGCAATGCAAGTAATATGACGATTTAAAGACATGAAAAAACTATATGGAAGCATTAATATTAAAAAAAATTAATATCCAAACAAAAAAATCAAGTCAACAATAATAGAATATGAACAAAAAAAGATAAAGAGCAACACAAATTCCTAATGATCAATTTCTTTCCCTAATTCTTAGCCAAACTCCAAAATATTGGTTTTCCTCTCTTTAATCTTTTTTTTTCTTTTTCTTTTTTTTGTAGCAACAATGATGTGATTCAATCATCAAAAGATCCATTTGAGGTTCCGTTTGGTTTAGTTACAAGGCTCAAGGCTAAAAAAGTTTACGAAAGCCTTTAATGGACTTTTTCAAGATACATGGACTAAGGTGGACTTCAAAAGGATTTATAGTGCAAGCCTTGATTAATCTAATTCATATTCAAGAAGGGCTTGTTGGTGGAACAAAATCATTACACAAGGATTGAGAGAAGAAAACTAGATATAGACAATTTAACCTTTCATTACTCTTTTGGTCATAACTAGATCTACAAATTGAATTGTGCTATAATTCATACTGGTATGGGAACTCGACTTCCATACCTTTCCAACGGTATATCACTCTTCTTCTAATTCATTAAAATGACAGAGAGCCATTCATTTTAAGTCGGGTTTACTACTACTAAATAGAATGTAAAAACGACAAATTTATCTTGTTCAATTAGTTGGGCTATCAATCTTTTATTTATTTGAGAGGAGACATTTTATTTGGATTTTATCCTTGTTGATTTTAATTAGTTTAAGCTAGTTTTAGCTTAGGTTGATTATTATTTAAATTGGCTTTATGTGGGATTCACTAGGGAAACTAGAGTTTTGACTTGGAGTTTAAATACTCTTTAGAAAATAATTTTAGTAGACTTTTTATGATAATCTCAATATTATACCTGATTTTTAGTTGCTAAAATCTTGGTTCTTAATTAAAATTTTCAACTCATCAAAGAATTTATCATTCCATATTGTGAATTCATACTTTCTTTACTTGTCTCCAAGTGTAGACATGATCAAGTTGGTTTATAGTCTTGTTGTCTTGGAGCAAGTATTTCATTGTGATAAACTCATTCAAAATCTCAACAAACTTGGGTTAGATTGATCTTAAGGTCGTGAATTCCATTAAATTCTTTAGGGGTCGCTTCAAACAATCCAAATTGTCAAGATCAAACCCCTTTTTCTGTATAACTATTCAGTAATAAAAAATAAAAAATCAAGAACACTTTTTTTTATGTATATATTGTGGCAAGATCAAGAATTCAACAATACTTTATGATTTTGTGTTCAACACTTCAAGAGGATATAAGAACCCTAGTATTTTTTTATTTTTTTAATATATGTGGCCAAAATTCATCTAGAATAAATCAAGAAATAAAAGACAAATTGTTGGATATAACTTGTGATTAGATATGCTATAATACCAACTGATGTGAATCCTAGCGGAATATAATGGAGTTCATGAACCTAAGATCTATCTAATCAAGTTTGTTGAAAAATATGATGAGCTTATCACAATGGAAACTTGCTTCAAGGCAACAAGACTGTAAACCACCTCAATCACAACACCCATAGGTAGAGATGAACAAAAAGAGTATAAATTCACAACAAAAATTGATCAATTTTTTTAAGATAAAGTTCAATTAAGAAACAAGATGGATAACCAAGGTAGGCAAAAATCAGAATATTACTAGCCAAAAATAACTACCTAAAAATTCTTCTTAAGAGTATTTATATCCCAAGCCATAAAAAAAACCTATTTTTTCCTTGATGGATCACTTACAAACCCAATTTAAATAATAATTAGCCTAAGCTAAAACTAGCCTATACTAATTAAAATAAATAAAAATAAACAAGTCTGAAACCCAAACAAGTGTTTCATCACAAAATGATGTGAACCTCTTGATAATGCGGTCAAGCAACCCACATGTAAAGACACCAATTCCCAGAAAGCGAAGTAAATCAGGTTTGATATGAGTGTGATACATAAAAAACTTGTACCAAGACACCAGTACTACTGGATTTGAACCTCCACCCAAAGAATAACAATTTGCGAATGAGAAGTATAGATTGACTCCATGAAGTCACTTGAACTTTGATAAGTCATTTTCAGTCCTTTAAAGAATAAAAAAAAAAAAAGAATTCTCATCCTCACAAGCATACAAAGTTGTCGCTATAATTTGAATATCATTAAGCAAAAAATCCTTATCTGAAATGTAGGTTACATTAGTATTGTTAACCTAAGCTAAACCCTAGAATACACCCAAAGATATGAACTTGTATAAAGCCCATTTACAATTAGACCCAATTCCCTAAGTATCTAAGCCCAAATTATGTTTATCAACCCTAAAACATAACATAAGAATTTTAAATAAAAATATAAGTTACAACCATATAAAAATAAGATAAAGAAAATTTATTTGGTCTTGAATGTTGTTGACTTTTAGGTTTCCTTCCTAAAATAGAAAACTTCTTTTGAATGCTAAAAAACCCCCTTATTTTAGGAAATAATTTGGAATTCAGCTTCATATCATATTAGAAAAAAATAATCCAAAATCAAAGGTTGCTATAGGGCTTAACTCATTAGCCTTTTTAGAATTTGAATTAGACCCTTCTTGGACTTGAATTGGATGAATTAGAGGCTTCCTTTATAAGCTCTATACATCTTATTTGTACATTTAGGTCCATCTTACTCCATGTTCTCTAAACTAACTCATTCAATACCTCTTTAAGTTTCCTTGTCTTAACTCTTATAATAGGCCGATTTGGCACCACCAATGGATCATTTACATTATTACTCTTAATGTTGGTTGGTCCTCATCAATCTCATTCGAGTTCTAAAGAGAGCTAATGTGTTAGGCCCTAACTTAACCTTGATTTGTGTTTATTTTTTCTAATATTACATGGAGTCCAAGTCAGCATATTATTCTTTTGAGGAATAAAGAAAATTCTTCTACATTACTTCCTAAAGAGGAGAGAATTTTAGCAATTTTAAAGAAAAAGTTTCCTAGTCTACCAAAGAATCTAATGAGCTGTCAAATTTGTTTCTTAAGATACATGTTATTTAATGATTCTTATAGTTTAGGAAGGAAACCTAAATGGCAATAACATTACAGACCAAATTAGACTTTTTTTATCTTATTTTTATGTAGCTACAACTTAAAGTTTTTATTTTAAATTTGTATTTTTGTTTTTTAGTTAATAAACAACAATGAGGTTGGATACTTAAGGGTTCGAGTTTGATTATGAGTAGGTTTTATACAAGTCCATCTTTAGGTATTCCAAGGTTTAATGTAGGTTAAAAACAAATATGTAACCTAAATTTCAAATTATATTTTTGAAGAATGATATTAATACTATAGTTGCAATTTTATGTGTTTGTAAAAGTGGTAATTTTCTATTTATTGGTTCTTTAAAGGAAAAAAACAACTTATCGAGGTTCAATTGACTTAGTGGTGTCTATCAATACTTCTCGTTCTTGAATTGTTATTCGTTGGGTCGAGGTTTGAAATTTAATAGTGTTGTGCCCACTTACAAGTAATTTTTGTGTCAATGATGTGAACCTCGTGATCACGCAACCCACAATCAAGATTGAGATTTGATCTCAGAAAGCCAAAATAGGTCTGATAGGAGTGTGACACAATGAAAATCTACTCCAAGACACCAAAACTATTGTAATGAGTAGAATGACGCCACAAAGTCAGTTAATCTTCGACAAGTCAGATTTAATTCATTCAAGAACTAAAGAGTACAAGAATCACTCTCACATATTAAAACTGAAAAATTCAGAAGTGATAATCATCAAAGGTTGCTGAAATTAAGCTTACATGAGTTTATATATCTTTAGAAAAATTAACCCTAATGGACCTCTTATGTGGACTTAAATGAGCTTGACTCAAAATTGACCTAAAATTTTAAACTAAAAAGCTCATAACTTAATCCAAACAAGTTTTGGATCCTACAAAAAAAAAGTATTAATTAAGCCCAAACAAATCTTGATTTATAGCTAACAAAATAAAATAAAGCATATAATATTAAATCCATGTTCTGCAATGAGAAAAGAAAGAATTAAAATATTTTAGAGCTGATTTAAAGTTTATTTATAGCCTTCTATGTAGACCTTTAATCGTAGAAACAAAAGGAAAAGGTAGTTACCCATATTGTTTCCAAGTTGTAGTAGGATTATTTTGTTTCCTTTATTGTCCTCACTTCATGGCCTAAATAAGGTTGTATTGGACCCTTTTGCACATGAATAAGATGTATCAGGGTCTTCTCTTGATACTCCAATGAACCTTGCAATTCTAACTTGGTTGATACATTCAAAACCAATTCATTCAATATCTATTTCAATATCTTTGTCTTAAATTGAGTCACTGGATTATTTATAACATATAATAGTTCCTTGCCGATGTTTCTAGGCTGATCCATATCAGTCACACTCCTATCAACCCTAGTTTACTTAACTTTTCGAGAAGTAATGTTTTTTAGTGTGAGTTTCTTAACCGCATGTTCAAGAGGTTTACATCAAAGTTAATCTAGATTAGGTGCATGACCTAGATTGTGGATGTGCCAAGTTTGCCTTGGTTTAATTCATGTCCTTTTATTTTAATTTAATAATTTTACTATCAATTTCATTATGTGATGTTAAGTTGATAAAAAAGCTTTGTAATTTGTTTTAGTTTGATATGTGTAGGTTTATCATGATCTCAAATAAATACTTATATTTAGTTTATTTTTATTTCTATTAGCATATATTTTTATTATATATTTAAATAAAAAAGTTATTGAATAAATTAAGTTTATAATATAGATTACAAGTTTGACTTCTTAATTTTAGTTCGTTAAAAATAAAATTTTATAATTTAATTTTAAATATATTCATAAAATCTTAAATTTACAATCGAGATTATTTTTATATAAAATTTTTATTAAAAATATTATTTCACCCAAAAGAAATCACGGTTGAAATCAACTAGAAAGTAAAGAAGTGATAAAAGAAAAGAAAAGAAAATCCAGCCCAAACGTCAGCTATCGGTTAAAGTAGTAGATCCGGTTCGCTCTCGCAGTACATTCCATTAGGAAAAAAGGAAAGCAGCTTCTAATTGTAGAACTCGACTGCAGTGAGAAAATATATGGCTTCAATTTGAAGTTGTGGTTTTAACTCTTCAGGCCCCGAACAAACACCAATCATCTATCTCTTCCTTAAAACCCCATCTAGATTCCTATTATCCGATCGATATGGAATTACCGGATTCAATCTTTGAGATTTACATCCGTTACTATGACATCAGATCACTAAAATCATGTCAATCCGATGGACAAGATGAACACGAGGGTAAATCTTCTAGGGATGCTTTGGCTCAGCTTTTGAAAATCGTGAACTTAAAATTCCATTCAAGGTTAGTAAGAAGAAAAAAAAAACTTATCTTTTTGAGTTAAATTTACTGTTTTGCTGGATTTGGAAGTATCGTTTAGATGATCTTTAACCGATTTTATGTTTGCGCGGGGTTTGGTTTTGGGGTCTGGGTTCTTTGGTAGGTTTTAGGGACTGACTTTTATGTATAAATGATGGGTTTTTATTATGGTTATGGACACTGTTGATGTTAGGCCTTAATGTAAAGTTTAAGGATATTTGGGTTTTTCTGATGACCATTACCTGAGTTTTAGGTTTTTTTTTAAAGAAAAGACGTGTTTCTTGTAAATCTAGAGCCTTTAAAAGTGAGTTGATTGTTCTTTTTTATAAGCCGTATATAATAAGATAATAGAAATAATTTGAACATCCTTTTATCTTAGTATCATGGTGAGATGCGTGTGACATGGGAATTGAGATTTGGTTATGAAATTTTAGCTTTCTGTTGAAAACAAATCATGCCAGGACTTAATTATCTTGTTTATTAGTTATTGGATGCTGCTATTTATATGTCAAGATGCGTACACATTTGGAAAATTAGTATGATAAGTTCTAGTAATTGTACAGTAGGACTTAAGTAGTGCCAAGTTTGCTCAAAATGTCTTGGACCCAAATGCAACTAACCTCTGATGATGGGAATATCTGTTAGCAACCTAACTCATAGGTTGAAACTGAACATTGCAAGATTGCAAACTTGTCAATTCTCTAGGTTGAGTCTTTTCTTGATGCTTGTAGGATTCAACATGCTCTAAAATCATACCTGGTGTATATAAATGTAAACTCTTCCAGTTGAGTGTCGTTTGCTATGTGGTTATATGGAGTTTTTGTTTAGCTAGATATGTACTTCCCTTTTTCTTTTTCCTTTTTGAATTTCCTGCAAAGATTTACAGCATTCCCTTTGACAGAACTTCAATTTTTGATGAACTTCTCAAGCTCATGTCAGAGCTAGAACTTATGGTGAGTTTCATTTATTAATGTCTTGAATTGGAGACATTTCTTTTGATTTGCTCATTGATGCTCTCTATTTAGAAATGTCGCTCCTAAATCTGTTTTTATTTGCAGAAAAAAAAACGAATATTTAATATTATGCTTCTTGTTTATAACTCTTACCTTTTGTAGGCTGATTTCTCAGAATTTTCTCGTTTCTATGATTTTGTATTCTTCATGTGCCGTGAAAATGGTCAAAAAAATATCAGTAAGTTTTCTCATTTGTAATGTCTTTGATATATAGGCATGGTTTAATGAATTCTTTTAAACCGGTGACTTATATTCTCCTGAATTTCTCTTGCAGGCGTAAACAAGGCTGTTTCAGCATGGAAGTTAGTTTTAGCTGGGAGGTTTCGGTTGCTAAACCAATGGTGTGACTTTGTTCAGGTATGGGTGATACTAAGCTAACTTGATAAGTGTTATTTGTGATTCATATTGTTTTTGTGTTTTTCTTGTGGAAGGATTTTCCTGTTGAGTAGAGTACTTTATGAAATGTTTATGTATTTGATCATTATGCATGGATAATTAAGTTTATGAAAGTCTCTCTGATGAACAATAAGTGATCTATGCATGCCAGTTCCTTATAAATATTATATGTGGTCACATTCTCCTATTTTTCATAATCTTTTTGAAGCAATTAACCTTTTGATTGCTTTTAGGAAAATCAACGACACAATATATCGGAGGATACTTGGCAACAAGTTTTAGCATTTAGCCGGTGTGTACATGAAAATCTTGAAGGGTATGATCCTGAAGGTACAATATCTTAAAGGATTCAATGATTTAGTCACACACATTTAAGCTACATGTTTGACATCATTTATCTAGAACAATTTGTTTGTGCCCTTTCCTTTGTCAACTTTCGTATTGATAGAATTGATTCCTTTCTTGAGATTTTGAACAATTGTTCCAAATGTCTGTTCATTATATTTGCTGCACTTTTGCTTTCTATGTTTGCCACTTTTAAGCATCGCGCTATTTGTGTTGGGGTATTGGGGTTTTGAATCAATAATTGTAGTTTATAGTGATTTTGTTTTTTCAATCAGCTGGAAGAAAACTATGTTTGTGCTTTGTAAATTGGTTTGCGAGTGTTGCTAGTTGATGTGAATCCCATGATCATGCAACCCACAACAGGATTAACAATGAATCCCAAAAAGCTAAAAGGAGTGACACAATGCAAACAAGAAGTATAAAAAAAAGATGTCACAAAATTAGTTAATCTTTGATAAGTCAATTTAGTTCAGTAGATAAGTAAACAATGCAAGAATCCCCTCACACAAGATGAATAAATTGGCAACAATAGTATTATCAAGTCTTAATATTTTATGCATACAAAAAATATTTTTCAATGTCTTTTTGTTTTCACACTTTGTTGGTAAATTTAAGGCCCAAATTTAAACATATTGTTCTCTCTCGTCCGGATGAATTAGCAAATCTACCATAGTTGGAAAAATACAAATGTCTAGTTTATGAAGCAATTAAAATCATATCCAAAATCCTTTTGGAGCTTTAGATATGACTCGAAAAGTAGATAAAGATCCAAATTGACATATTTGAACCTTTTTAACCTAAACCTCTTGACTTAGCCCATTGAACTTCTCTTGGATCCACTTTGTTTTAGGCTTTAAAATAGATACAATGGACACTTCCAATGGATTCTTTGATGTTGTAGTCAGGATCACATCATCTTATCTCTCTTTAAAAGGATTCAATCTTAAATCATAATTTACATAAAAAAAAGATCAAAAACTTGGAATGTAAGACTAGCATTATACTCACCCTGTAGATTCACTTTATACTCTTTCAAGGAACCTGAATGCATCAACTTTGATTTCCTATATCTAAGAAACTTTTCTCATATGAATCCAATCTCAATCTTCTCGTTTGAAGACAACCTTTTTTCATCCTTTGTTTGCTTGGAATGTATACTTTTTTTTTTCTCAACCTGTATCATCTTAAGCAATGCTTTCATCACTTATTCTTTTCTATTGCCATTAAATCTAATCTTTACCATATTATTGTTAATTGCATCTTTTATCATGACAAACTATTATGGATCTAAATAAGAAATACATAGAAAGATATGGAAAACAACTTTGACCTATTATCAAAAAGCCTTACCAAACTTTGATTGTCTTGAAATTTTAATTCGAGATAAAAAAATTATATTTGAAAACTTCTAGCAAAATATCAACAATGGTAGGAGCGAGAATTATTCTTGTAAGTGTAAAGCTGTATAATAGGACAAATTAAGCTCAAATCCGAAGTTCATTGTTGTATCATCCTCAAAATCTTGTAACAAAGATATAAAAACATCATGAATAAAGAAATCAAGATTGTTAGTGCTAAAATATGTTTTTCTATACAATAAAATCATAGGTGTCGAAAAAATAAACTTTCTTGATCTCAATTCTTTTCTATATAGAAACCAAGTGTTTACCAATATTTTCTACACTTTTTTTCTTATCCTTCTTTTCTTCTCTTCAATCTCGGTTTCAATAGACCCCCCTCAGCTGAATCCAAGTCTTCTCTATTATTCTTTCTCTTATAGATCATTTTATTTTTACTTTTTAAATTCATGACTTGACATGGTTTATTTGTCTCATCGGCTTTCCAACCTTTTTTTTAGCTTTAATTGGTTATTGGTCTTGTTTAAGACTTTTTTTTTTTGTCAACTTTTGTCTCCAATACTGAATGAAAATAGTAGCTAGTAATAGTTTCATATATGCTCGTCTTGCTAACCACTTATTTATGGATTTTTGCATGGTAATCGTGACCTTACATTGTTGTATTACCATTTCAACTTCACTTTTCTTTTTGAATATTAATTAGTCTTCATGAACTTGTTAAAGCGACAATAATGTAAATGTGTATATCCTTTCATCCTTTTCAAAAGAATATCTATTTTTAAATCCATCATGCTTGGCCTTCCTATTAAATAGTCAGGGTCTCCTAAGAAGTAATTTGCATGTATTGGAACTAAATCACACATAACCTTGTAATATACTTTCCAGTCAAAAACAAAATCAAGATATGTTTAGTCATTTTCATCTCACCATAATCATTCAAGAATTACAACTTATAAGGTCTATTATGCTTAATTGTACACAAGTTTAGTTTACTAAGTGGCCGTTTGATATTGTGTTTAAGGGTGAGTTTCTGAGGGAAAGCAATTTATTCTTGTTTGGTTATCTTATAACCGCAGGTTTAATTGTTATGGGACCCACCAAAAAAACCTTTCGAACAACATTTTACAAAAAGTAGAAATTATTTGCTTTGCCTGTTTATTGTTTCTTCACCAATTGTCCCAGCCAAACATAAATCTACAATTACTGTTGAAACATTTATGCCAAAATAACCCTTAAGATCAACAGTGATTGCCATTGTTTCAACAACCTATTAACAATGGTGCTCCCGTTGCTCTTTCTTCGTCACTGTGTGTTGTTGCTTCGCCTAGATCCATACTATAGCAAGGATATGTTGAGAGAAGTGAAATTAGTAGGGATTGTTCCGGTGCCTGTGGCAGCGATGACAACAGGTTTTGATTTGTGGCCAAGTTCTTTGGTGAGTTGAAAAACAAATTAGATGGGTTGTGTTAGCATTGTTAAAACCAACAGCAGTGTAGAGAGCTAGCATGCTAATTCTGCGGCCATGTCCATCCACCTTGGTGTGTTTGACCTTTGTTGATGTCTGTTTTAGAGGGGGTTTCTTCAACTATTCAGCAAAAACAATTTGGAGGGGGTTCCTTTGTTTGGTTTGGTAGTGGAGATGGGAAGAGAAGGGTAAGAGGACGATGAGTTTTTCCTTTGTTTGGTTTGGTAGTGGAGATGGGAAAAGAAGGGTAAGAGGACGATGGGTTTTTCCTCTGTTTGGTTCCTTTGTTTTGTTTTGCAAAAACAATTTGGAGGGTGTTATTTCTTTTCTAGTAATTGGAATGGGAAGATTGGTCTGAATGTGGGAATTTCTCCAATGGGTTTTTCCTTCTTTCTGTTTTTATTTCAACACCAAGATTGGGAATATTTTTGGTCTGAATATTCACTAGCTTTAGTTGAGTGGGAATTATATGGGGGTAAGCTTTAAAAAGCAATTTTTTAAACAAAAATAAAATTTTTGCTTTGTTAATGTGTCGAGAAGTTTTTAATTTTGCTTCTTTTTTTAAAGAAAACCAAGGGGAAAAAATTAGAGCTCAACTTGTTATCTACTTCACAGATCAGTCCAAATCTTCAAAACTAGTAAAAATATGGTTCATCATTTTAACATATTAAGCTAGCAATTGAATTAATGATAGAGAAGTATGTAATTAATGTTGAGTAATTTGTTTTTTAAAAATATTTTTTTAATTAATTACATTATGTTATGATGATTATTAAACTATATATGTGTGTGTGTGTGTGTGTGTGTGTGTGTATTTGTCCTTTAAAGTAATTTCACAAATTAACAACAATATAAAAAACATGGTAACTGAACATATGAAATTGTTTTTCATTAAACCTCAAACTCAACCGCAATTTTAACAAAACACTTTAATTTCAGTTATGAACCGCAGCTAAAAGTGCTTTTCATGAAACTGATTTTTCAAAACATTAATCACAACAACAACCACAAGACCAAATACACCTTAACAAGGATAATACTAGCTACATTTTAGCACAACTTCAATGTTTTATAATTAAACTACAACTTGCTTTGTACATGACATGTACGGAAGATTTTTTTTTCTGACTAAAAGTGCCACCCTGATCGAAACCAACATTCTTTTGGCTTGATTTTGCCCAAATCGATCTCTATTACTTATTGATGCAAAGTCATGGTTATCATTGTAAACATTTGTGTTTCATCCACAAAATCAAGTCAGTTTTGATATTCCATATGGTCTTTTGAATAGTATTTCCTCTTCGATCAACCTCCATTCTCAATCAATCTATCCTACTATTTTGTTGTTGTGAGGTCATCCCATCTTTCATATCCTTCATCATCTTAGTCAACAACTCAAGTTGTTGGGTGAAAACTTGCATTTGAAACGAGTTATCTGCTTTCAATATCGTAAACTCATTACTTTCATAAATCTTGAATATGCAAAAATTGATTAGTAGAAAGAAAAATATACCTCATCTTTTGTGTTTCACACAATTCAAGGATATTTACATAAATGTTCTCACCTCGCTTTTTATCTCTTGACTCATCTTTTTGCAATTTTTTCGAAATTTAAAATCAACAAACATAAGTCAAAGGCTATCGTAACAGAATACAAATATATAGTCTTGAGAATCAATACAATACTGAAAACAAGCAAAACAAAACCACAATTATGATCATGAGTGACTAAGTGAATTCATGCAAAATATGAATGATACGATTAAAACCAAAACATAATAAAAAATTAACAAAAACACTTTGACTCATAAATAACCCAGAAGTAACAGAGACAAATCGAATAGATCGAAACAAACAGTAAAAATAGGTTTTATAACTTGATGCAAATTAGACTTGTTATGCAATTATAATTATCAAAATTAAAACTCAAATTTTATATGTAGTATCGTTATACCTAATAAACAACATATCTAAGTTTATAGGTCGATCTCTTATGCCTAAGTATCTAATACCTGTCTATGATCATTTTGTGGTAGAATTTAACTTGAAATTGAAACACCAATCAAATGATATCAAAAGAAGCTCAAACTTAATAAATAATGCTATTTTATCCTTAAATAAGTGTATATCAATTTTCAAGTAGTTTCAAGATGGTTTGATTTGGTTTCTCTATTGTTTGTGTTTTTGCGAAAACTTAAACAAGCTTGAACATCCATTTTTCTTTTGATTTTTTATGCTATTGATATGTTTACGGACAATAACAAAACAAAATAATATTGTATTTTGTACTAGGATACCAAAAATATAGAAGATTGAAAAACACAGCTAAATTTTGGAACATAACAAATTTTTTAACAAGATATGGCTTGATTTTGGAGCTTGGATTTGATACCAAATAATGTGAACCTTGTGATCATGTGGTCACGTGATGCATAACAAGGTTAGAAATGAATCTCAAAAAGTTAAATCAAATCTGATAGAAATGTTACGCAATGAAAACTTGTTCCAAAATACCAACATTATTGGGGAATATAAAACTCCACCCTACAAATATCAATCCATGAATAAGAAGTATAAGGAAGATACCACAAAGTTAGTTAATTCAATAATTCATTTAAGTTCATTAGAGAAGCAAAGAATGCAAAAATCCTTCTCACAAAAGCTGAGCAAATTCAACAGCAGTAGCTTTGTCAAGTCTTAATATTTTGTGCTTACAAAGAGTTTATCCTTTAAAAAATAAAACTCCATGCTAATGGGTTAAAAATGCACTCAATTCAAATAAAGTCTAAACTAATTAAAACAAGGTTTAAAAATATTAAAAACAAATAAAACAATAGTCAAAAATTATTTTAACCTTTGCCCCATATGATAATGATAAATACCCGAGTTAAATAATTGTTGAAGAATCCTTGGTGAACAAAAGTCTGGTGCCTTGTAAAATAAGATTTAATTTTTGGCCAATTAATTCTTCTTGTTTGATATGAAATCACTGTAAAATAAGTAAGTTAAAGGTTGTTACCTAAGTTTTCAATAACATTAATGACTCAATGGAGTGAATGAAATTCATAAATCTTAAGAAAACATTGTCTTTTTTGTTTTTTGTACTTCGTACTTTGATGACAGATTCTTTGCTCAACTTAAAGACATTCTCTCTCGTCCAGATGAATTTACAGATCTACTATATATCGTTGGAAAGATACACATGTCTAGTTGTTAAAACAATTATAATCACATCCAAAATCCTCTTGTAGCTTCAAATATGACCAAGAAAGTAGATATAGGTTCAGACTAGTAGATTTAAACCTCTTTAATCCAAGTCTCTTGACTTAGTCCATTTAACTCTTCTTGTGTCCACTTTTTTATGCTTTAGAATAGACCTAATAGACACTTGTAATGGATCCTTCGATGTTGTAGTGAGGAACACATCACTAGTCGGAAGTCTTTATCAACCTTGTGAAACTAAATGATCTTATGGCTTGTCATTATGTATTTT
The DNA here is from genome assembly GCA_015731905.1 of Salix dunnii. NCBI lineage: Eukaryota > Viridiplantae > Streptophyta > Magnoliopsida > Malpighiales > Salicaceae > Salix > Salix dunnii. The sequence continues at coordinate 9,584,295 of CM027662.1, read as the reverse complement.
GTTCTGACAGTGAGTGAGCAGGATCATGGTATGATGAGTATGGGAATCTCTACAAAGGTTTCATAACTGAGGAATTTCTGGAAAATAATAAGCAATAAGGGTATAGAAAATAAGGTCTTGGGCATTCTTGTGCTTTTCTTTCTCTTTGTTGATTCTGTGTGTTTGCTTTACAGTAGGATGCTTGACTTGGTTTGTTATATCCTTATGTGTAACAGAGTAATGCCAAATCGTATGCTTCTTGTTTGCAGGTGCTTGGCCTGTCCTAATAGATGACTTCGTTGAGCACATGTACAGGTTTGATATCTATATCCTCAACTGTGTTTCACTAAATCCCTTGATGTATTGGATGTTAGCCTAGAAAGAAACTTTGATTTACAACAAAAACTAGTTTGTTGTCTACCAATCACTTTCTTTTGCTTTTCTGTGGCACGCGAAGAAAATCTGATTTCTGTCAGTCACTGAAAGGGTAGAAATCAAGATGGGGCATGGTGACCACCTCCTATAAACTTCATTTCATCTTCACAGCTACACCTATAGTATAAATTTCAAGCAGTTGAGAAACTTGAAGGCACAGATTTCAATATTTTAGTGCTAAACAGTGACATAAAGAAAGAAGACAACATTTGACATTCATAGTTACTCATGCAAAAAAGTTAGTTTTCCTTTTATTTAAAGGAAAGTCAGCTATTTTTCTTCTTTTTTGAATCAGAAAGAATGGGGCCATCTTTTGTTCTGTCCCGGGACTAATTGTGTATCCATGATAGTATTTTAATCTGGTCAAAGTGCTGATTACCCAACGGCCTTCTAACATGGAAACTTAAGAATTATTATTGTTTGTATATCATTTCTGAAATTTCATTTTTGAAAACTTGGATAGGTATCCCTGAAAAAGAAAACATGGATAGCGGTTCGTGTCTGGATATTTGATTCCCCCACTCTGCCCATGAAACATCATATATACCTGAAATTTGAAATTCAATTGAACAAATTCTTTATAGTCTGTACCTGCTATAATCTGACTTTGACTAAAGATTTAGAAAGCGTTTAACATAACATGACTTTGAGTCACAGATAGGAAAGTAGTGGAGTCAAAATAATTAAACTTGCATCAATTGCATAACTTGTTTAAAATATACTTGGTAGCTACTCAATCAATAGTTTCCACTCTTCTAGAGTCCTGCATGTGGATGTAAACTTGCGGGTTTTTGAAAGAATGATATTGAGTAGTTTAGTACTGATTCTAGCACGAGTAACAAAGATACGTGAATTTGGATGTTGAGACTGCTGTTCCAACTTACCCTCCTTTGTCACTATACTACGAACTCACATGCATTTACAATATTTTCTTGCAGGGTATTGGGGTCAAATAGGGAGCCAAATTTTTTCTGTAACTGTGGTGATACAGAGTCTCAATCATGCTCATTCGAAGACCCTCTTCCTGGTAATTGCTTGAAAGTTCCCTTTCAGTTCCTTTTTGTACCATGCCTTTTTGTTTTCACCTTTATGTTACCTGTAAGCTGTTTCATGAAAACTTGTTTTTTGCTGCAGGATTGAAAGTTACTCCTGGTTTGAAGAGGAAGTTGTCTAGCTTTCAAATGGAGGAAATGGTGTCCTCGGATGCTGTCTTCCTTGATTCCGTCAGCCCATATTTTATATTGAATTCAAAGAAAAGTAGGCTGATTGATTACAGACCATTGAACTGGGAGGATAATTCACCTGGCATGGATATCACTAAGCAGAATAATTCGCTGGGGTCCATGAAATCTCCATGTGCAGTTGAAGGATGCTTGTCAAGGGGCTTTGCAGGGTTATTCTCTCAACTAGTTCCTATCTACAACTTGTCCGGGAGAGGAGAGTCTCTTATACATAGAGCTTCCACCTGAGTAACAAATACAGGAAAGTTGACCATTCCCACCCAGTCTTCTACATATATCTATTTTGAACTGCGGGGCACTTGTAAGGGTTTTTGTTGGTGTGCTGGTCGATGTTACATCAGTATTCTGCTGTGATTGATACAAGTAATAAAAATATTCCTTAGATTGTTTGGTTTCATAATCTTGTCAGAAAAAAATAAACAAGGGTTTCCTGTTTCAATAAATGTGGCCGTGTTTTTGGTAATTGGAACATTCCTTGCGTGATATGATGCTGGCTGCGTTGTTCTTGCTGGAAGAAATGCCAGGTGCTGATGAGGAAATCGAATGGGGAGTTGTCATATATATATATATACTAGCCAAGTGCTCGTGGGGTACATAATATTTTTTTAAATGTAAAAAATATTAATTATTTATATTTTTAAATTATATTATAAATTTAGTTAAAATAAATTTGTCAAGAAATTCATCCTCACATTATTGTTATTATTATTGTTATAAGAGTTAAAATTATTATCAACATTACTGTTAAAATAATAATAAAAATTAAATTGACTTGAAAAATCATTAGAAAAAACAAAATATTTTTATAAGTAAACAATAAAAAATTAATAATTAAAATTATCATTATTATTGTTTAAATAAAATTATCTAATCCAAATAGCAAATTAAAATAATAAAAAACAAAAAAGAAATAAAGGAAAAAAGTGAATAATATTTATTATTCATATTATTATACAGACAGTAAAAATCAATAAATTATACTGAGAGAAAGAAATATAAAAAAAAATAGGAAGCACGAAAAAGCATTAAAATATTGTTATTATTATAATTCATAATAATAATAATAATAATAATAATAATAATAATAATAATAATAATATGAAAGAGTAAATAAACCATAAAAGATTAATAAAAAAATAAAAATCAAAGTCAAAATCAACATTGTTATTACTACGAAAAGAATAGATATTATAAAATTACCTCGATGAAAAAAAACTTAAAAAACATTAACAAAAAAGTAAGCAAGAGAAATAATTAAATTATTATTATTATTAAATAATAATTAATTAAATTACCACTACTATATTATTATTATTATTATTATTCTAGAATTAAAGAATTCATTGAATAATAATAGGGATCATTATAGAAATAATAAGAAATCAAGGGATAAAAACAAAAAATTAAAAGTATAAGGGACAAATATTAATTATGTTAGATTTTTTTATTATAAGATAATGTTAGACAAAATAATAAATTTGTATAGAATTTTTTAATTATAAATTTGTATAAAATAATAAATAGTTTTATCCATAAAAAGATGAATATATAAATTGAAAATATATCTTTATGTTATTATCATTATCATTATTATAACAGTTAAAATTATTATCAATATTATTGTCAAAATAATCTCAATAATTAAATTATCTTGGAAAATAATAAAAAAAAGCAAAAGATTTAAGTATAAATAAGAAAAAAAAAACATAAACACTAAAATTATCATGACCATTGCATAAATAGTCAAATAATAAAAATTATCTAAAAGTAATAAAAAACCAATAACTGAAATTATTATTACTATTGCGTAAATAGTAAAATCATAAAAACTATTTAATCCAAAAAAAAATAAAAATAAAAAAAAAAATCCAAATAAAGGAAAAAAGAACTACAATAATAAAATTGTCTTGAAAAATCATTAAAAAAAGGAAAAGATTTTTGTATGAGAAAGGAAAAAAAAACAACTAAAATTATAATAATTACTGCATAAATAGTGAAATCTTAAAAATCATCTAATCCAAAGAAAAAAAGAAGAAGAAAAAAAAAACAAAGAGAAAAAAAGAAAAAAAATAAAATAAAGGAAAAAAAGAAGTAATATTAATTTTAAAATGACTATCAATTTAAATTCAAATTTCAGGATTTAACTGATTTAAATAAAATAAAAAGAAAAAAAAACTATAAAAAAACTAAAAGTATAGATGTATAAATATGAATAAAAAAATATACATTGTCTAAGAATTTATAAAACTAACTAAATAAATTAATATAAAAAAAACCATGCAATAATCAAATAAAAAAAATAGTTCTATCAACAAAAAGATCAATACATGAATTAAAAATTTATCTTCATGTTAATATCATAATCACTACTATAACAGTTAAAATTATTGTCCACATTACTGTTAGAACAATTTAAATAATTAAATTGTCTTGAAAAATCATTAAAAAAAGGAAAAGATTTTTGTATGAAAAAGGAAAAAAAAACAACTACTAAAATTATCATGATTACTGCATAAACAGTCAAATCATAAAAATCATCTAATCCAAAGAAAAAAAAAGAATAAGAAAAAAAAAACAAAGAGAAAAAAAGAAAAAAAATAAAATAAAGGAAAAAAAGAAGTAATATTAATTTTAAAATGACTATCAATTTAAATTCAAATTTCAGGATTTAACTGATTTAAATAAAATAAAAAGAAAAAAAACTATAAAAAAACTAAAAGTATAGATGTATAAATATGAATAAAAAAATATACATTGTTTAAGAATTTATAAAAATAAACTAAATGAATTAATATAAAAAAACCATGCAATAATCAAATAAAAAAAAATAGTTCTATCAACAAAAAGATTAATACATGAATTGAAAATCTATCCTCATGTTAATATCATAATCACTACTATAATAGTTAAAAATATTGTCCACATTACTGTCAGAATAATTTAAATAATTAAATTGTCTTGAAAAATCATTAAAAAAAGGAAAAGATTTTTGTACGAAAAAGGAAAAAAAAACAACTACTAAAATTATCATGATTACTGCATAAATAGTCAAATCATAAAAATCATCTAATCCAAAGAAAAAAAAGAAGAAGAAAAAAAAAACAAAGAGAAAAAAAGAAAAAAAATAAAATAAAGGAAAAAAAGAAGTAATATTAATCTTAAAATGACTATCAATTTAGATTTAAATTTCAGGATTTAACTGATTTAAATAAAATCAAAAGAAAAAAAACTATAAAAAACTAAAAGTATAGATGTATAAATATGAATAAAAAAATATACATTGTCTAAGAATTTATAAAAATAAACTAAATGAATTAATTTAAAAAAACCATGCAATGATCAAATAAAAAAAATAGTTTTATCAACAAAAAGATTAATACATGAATTGAAAATCTATCCTCATGTTAATATCATAATCACTACTATAATAGTTAAAATTATTGTCCACATTACTGTTAGAACAATTTAAATAATTAAATTGTCTTGAAAAATCATTAAAAAAAGAAAAAGATTTTTGTATGAAAAAGGAAAAAAAAACAACTACTAAAATTATCATGATTACTGCATAAATAGTCAAATCATAAAAATCATCTAATCCAAAGAAAAAAAAGAAGAAAAAAAAAACAAAGAGAAAAAAAAAATAAAGGAAAAAGAAGAAGTAATATTAATCTTAAAATGACTATCAATTTAAATTCAAATTTCAGGATTTAACTGATTTAAATAAAATCAAAAGAAAAAAAACTATAAAAAAACTAAAAGTATAGATGTATAAATATGAATAAAAAAATATACATTGTCTAAGAATTTATAAAAATAAACTAAATGAATTAATATAAAAAAATCATGCAATAATAAAATAAAAAAAATAGTTCTATAACAGTTAAAATTATTGTCCACATTACTGTGAGAACAATTTAGATAATTAAATTGTCTTGAAAAATCATTAAAAAAAAAGATTTTTGTATGAAAAAGGAAAAAAAAAAACTACTAAAATTATCATGATCATTGCATAAATAGTCACTACTAAAAATCATCTAATCTAAAGAAAAAAAAAAGAAGCAAAAAAAAATAAATTAAACAAAGAGAAAAAAAGAGTAATATTAATAGTAAAATGATTATTATAATAGTTAAAATTATTATTAATATTATTGTCAGAACAATTCAAATAATTAAATTGATTTGGAAAATCATTAAAAAAAATCAAGAAATTTGTATAAAAAACAATTAAAAAATAACAAATGAATTAATATAAAAAATAAATTAAAATGAAAAATAATATATATAGAATTAATTATAATTAAAGGATAAAATTAAAACAAAAACGAATTGGAGGACCAAAAATAAATAATGGTGATTGGTTTCATTTTATAAAAATCAGAAGAAAAGGGACTGAAATCAAACTTTGTATATATTACCAATTTCAATTGGAGGGCAAAATTGAAGAAATCAAAACATCCGTACCGGAAAAATTGAAGGAATAAAAAATCAATCAAAAATCAAAAGTATAAGGACTGAAATAAAACTTTCTTATATAATCAGTTTTAATTGAAGGGCACAATTGAAAATAAAAAAACTTTAATTTCAATAAATCAGTAAGAAAAACGAAATCAAAATATCAGGGACCAAAATGAACTTATTGCCAACATCGGGGACCGGACCAGAATTTGCGGCGGCAGGAGAGAGAAAAGTGACCGCCGGCCAAAACACGTCCACCGTCGCTCACCCGGACATAGATGACCGGAACGCGCCGCGACGGAGAGGAGAGGGCGTCCCGGCGCATCTTGGGGTGTGGCGGAAGATAATTTTTGACGTCGGGAATAGTAGACACGCGCCGCCTCAAAGGCGCGTTGCTATCGGACGCTGCTGGCGCGTTCTAACGACGCGCCAGCAGTTAAAACGAAAAAATAATAAAATAATAGCTAATGACTGGATTGCCCCTGGACCCACCTATATTTACGAAAAAACCTTGGTGGAAAGGACGGAGGTAGCCCTGGTTACTGTGCGCTATTTTGTCTTTATCGGGGGCTTTTTTCGTCTGTGAACTGTTCATATAAAGAGGAAAAGCCGGTGATGCCCCTGGTTCCTGTGCACAATTTTGGCGTTTTCGGGGGCTAAAAACGTGCTAACACTGTGCAATAAATAGAGGAAAAACCGAGAGAGCCCCCGGTACTGTGCACAATGTTGGCGTTTTCGGGGGCTAAAATCATGCCTACACTGTTCACCAAATGAAAAAAAAAAAAAATACTATTGCAATCTACAGTGCACTGTGTTTGTGTGCACAATTCATTTGTGCACAGTAAAAACACCTCACGTTTTATAGTATAGGTAATAGTTGGCAAGGAATTGTAAGAGGTTATTGCCTTAAACCGGACCGTAATTAGCTAAGTTGCAAATTGGCCCAAAAGGATATTGGCTTGCTCCGGTTGTTCTAAACATCTCAAATGAAACCTGGACAATCATAAAGTTAAATGACTATCTCGATGAAACATTCCATTTTACAGATAATTGAGCCTAAAACTACAAACAGTTCATTAAAGAATAGGCTGACTTCCAGGAATGTAAAATTTGACCTTGACGTTTCTATGTCATAGGGCAACAGTATTAGACGGTGGATTTTTAGACCCTTAAAAACACTAGCTTGTAACAACTTTTGAAAGATTGCCTGTTACAACCGAGTCCAGATGATCTTATGGAATAGTAGCAATTTAGCTTTGTGGGCACCTTTGATGCAGACCTTTTAATTACACGGTTAAGTAATCCACACGTAAATTATTTAACTCTCGAAAAGTCAAGTAAATCAAGTTTGATAGGAAAATAACATAAATATAACTTGTATCAAAGTACTGATACTATTGGATTTGGGTTTTACTCAACAAATAGCAATTCGCGAATGAAAAGTATAGATTGATGCCACGAATGTAGATGAACTCTGATAAGTCATGTTTAGTTCTTTAGATAACCAAGAAAGAGAACTCTCACATTCACAAACACACAAAGTTATGGCATATATTTCAAATATCATTAAGCAAAAATATAATTTAAAACTTAAGTTAAAATACTCAAAGATGTGGACTTGTATAGAATTTGATAGGAGTGTAACAAATATAACTTGTATCTAGGCACCAATATTATTGCATTTGAACCCCTACTCGAGATAATAATTCACGAATGAGAAGTATGAATTGACAACATGAAATTAGTTGAACCTCGATAAGTCATTTTTAGAGAACCAATGAAGAAAGAATTCTCACCCTCACAATGATACAAAATTGCAATCATAATCTAAATATCATTAAGCAAAAACATAATATGAAATTTGATGTTAAAGTCTGAATTTGACCATGCTAGATCATATCATTCCCTCCATCTTCAAGAAGATTTGCCCTCAATTCTTGAATAGGATCATTAACGACTTCATTAGATTCTTGTTTAAGCCTTTAAGATTCCTTTATTGCTAACACCTTTCTCCAACAACATTGTATGAGAGTAATGACTTATAAAAGTTTCAAATAAGCACGTCGTAATAACCATTAGCATTTATAATTTTGAATGATAAGCACAATGACTCTCCATCTTTTATTCTTTTGGCGTTTTACTTCCTTTTCCCATTAATCTTGAAGTTTATAGAAAATTCTTTTATACTTGATACTTGACACAAGAATAGAGTCTACGTCACGAAGAACACTTATTTAGACTTAAAATTGCAAATCTAACTTTTATTAGGACCAGAATTGATAATAAACAAACATATATGAAATTGATGAAAAGGACTCAAACAATAGACAAAAATCTCAAATATGATGATAATGGCAAGAACAAAATCAATAGAAGCAACACAAGTTTTGAAAACTAATGCGAAACATACCATTAACGGCAAGACAAAACCCAATTCTAGAACCTATAAAAATACAAAGTCCAAATGACAATAAATTTAATAAATGTTTTTATTGGAATCCCAATAAACAAATTATAAATTTTGAGTGGATTTCAAGATGATTGATATATGGACGCATAACTGACTCAAAACAACTTCTTTAAAACCTAAATTCAAAAGCCATACCAAACAATGTCAAAGTGACATGAAACTTGATATTTAGTGCGATTGCACACTAAATAACCAGAATATCAACAATCAATCTCAAACACATAACTGAATGCTCACCATAAGAAATCTAAAACTGAACCTGAATCATATCATTGTCTCCTTCTTCAAGAAGATTCACCCTTAAAGCCACTTGTTTAAACCTTTTGAAATTCCTTTATTACTACACCTTTCTTCAACAATAGTAAATAGAAGTAGTGAATGATAACAATTTCAAATAAGCATGTCTATATATTTTTGAATGATAGCCATAATGAATCTTCTTCATCTTTAATTCTTTTGGTGTTGTACCTAATTTTCCCATAAAACTTGAAGATCATAAAATACTTGATGCAAAACTTTTGATCAGGGGTCACATAACCTGCAATCAAGATTGAGATCTCATCCTGGAAATCCGGAATAAGTTTGATATGAGTATGATACAATGAAAACCTGCCCCAAGACACCAACATTATTGGAATGAGTATAATGATGCCATAAAGCCAACTAATCTTCGATAAATCAGATTTAGTTCGTTCAAGAAGTAAAGAATGCAAGAATCACTCTCACACATAAACTAAAAAAAATAAGAAGAAATATTCATCAATAGTTGTCGAAATTTAACCTACATGAGTTTATTTAGTTCTTGAAAAATTAACCCTAAATGACCTCTTATGTGGACGTAAATGAGGTCCACTCAAAACTGACCCAAAACCCTAAACTTAAAGGCCCATAACTTAATCCAAACAAGTTTTGGATCCTAGTTGAAAACTTAGTATTAATTAAACCCAAACAAGCCTTGGGCTATAGCTAACAAAATAAAATAAAGCCCATGATATTAAATCCATGTTCTTCCATGAGAACAAGAGAAATAACATATTATAGAGTTGATTCATGTGACGCCCCCAGCTCCCTTGCCAGTTACCTAACTGGCGTGACCAGGTTCGCCACACTGTTGGGACTAAGTCCCCTATTTCCTCCATCATAAACAACAAAATACATAGATAACTACACTGTTGAAAACGTACGGGATAATTTACAACATCCTTAGAACAATTCTATAATTTACAAAATACTCAAAATGCCTAGATATTTAATTTACAAATTAGGCTCGTACTTTTTTTTTTCACAAAAGATATTCCTAATTTTTATCAGTGACACATGAGCCTCTTTTAGCGAGAACTGGTAGCATCCTCGATCAGCTTAACCTTACCCTTGCCTGAACAACACACAAATACAATAACAGAATGAGCCAAAGCTCAGTAAGTAGAGTGATGCACGTGATATGCAATGCTATTGTGTTTCCCACATTTTCGTCTATTTTAATCCGGGTACCCTAGGTATATGCAAGTCCGTGCGAACTATCACTCGGTGATCATGTTATCACCTACTACTCTATTACTTTCTCTCAGTGATCTCAATATCACCTACTGCTCGCAACGACATTATCCCTCGTTGTAGCACACGGTTAGCGGAATTATCCCTCGCTTAACAGTGTTAGTAAATAGAGCTCGCACTATGGATTCCTTGCTATTACCCATTCCACTCAATTCGGTTATCAAACCGTGTCAATTCAAGACTCAATGATTTCTCTCAAATTAATTTCCCCCAATGCACGTGATGCACGTGATGACATGTTTAATCCCATTCAAACAAACTTGGGCACCAATTCTTATTTCTCAAGCCATAATCACGGTCCAACTCACACTCGGGATTCACCCATCGTTCACATACCAATCATGGTACTCATAGCGGGAACACAACCTCCGCTCATTAATATTGTTCATTAATTCCATTAATATTAAGATCTAATTATTTCCCTTATTAAAAGAATAAACTTATTTATTTATTTATTATTATTTATTTATTTATTTTATTTTCAACTCCCTTTTTATTTTTATTTATTTATTTATTTTCACTTGTTTTAGTCCAAACTCATTTCTTTTAATCTTAGCCCATCTATTTTTAAAACCAAGCTTTTTACTTGTAGTCCAAGTCCATTTAATTTATTCTAGGCCCATTAGCTTGATCCAAGTTTATTAACTTTATCTTAGTTCCAATGACTTTGTCCTAAGTCCATTGGCTTTATTCAATTTCATCTTATTTAATCTAGCCCACTTCATTCTACAAATTTATCCAGCAATAGTATGCCTAAATAACCCATACCAATCTGGCCATACTTCCTTAAATATATATCTAAAAATTACGAAATTTTAAGGAGAAATAGTAGACATATATATCAAAAACTTTCATTCTTTGCATCTTTCCTAAAAATCACTCTAAGATCTCGAAATAATTCACACACAATTTCGGAAGGAAAATATTTTTCCAGCAGGTATCCATTTGAGCAACCCACGCCATATCAGTCATAACTCCATATCTATTTTTCTAAAAATCACGAAATTTCACAGGGATGTAGTAAACATATATATCTACAACTTTCATGCTTTGCATTTTTCCTAAAACTCACTCCAAGATCCTGAAATAATTCACCCCAAATTCGGTTTTTTTTTTCCATCCCTAAAAGAAATCCAGAATTTTCACACTAAGCACACTTCTCATCATGCATGCTTAACCATCCATCATCAAACATCAAGAGTTCAAAATCATTACAAAACATCATAATCACATTTTACATCAATTAAACAACTCATAAAAATGGAAAGCATATACAAAACAAAAATGAAATGAAACCTACTTACTTTAGATTAAGTTTCTCTAAAATCTTTTTAGCTTTTCCTTTCTTTTCCCTTCTTCCTCTTCCCTTTCTCCCTTCTCTTTCACTTTTTTTTTTTGTAAGGTGACGGGATGCATCAAAATGCATCCTTATCCCACATATTTGTTTTACTTAAATATCTCTTACATTTAATGCTTATGCCATGTGTCAATGAGTTATGGTGAAATGCAAAGTTAAATTAGGCTTAAATTGTGATGGATTTCAAGGCAATTCATTTAGTTAGGTTCTATGAATTCCCACCCAATTTTTATATGTATATATATTGTTTTATTATTATTATTATTATTATTATTATTTTTGACTATCATCATTTTACATACTATAATTTATACTTATTACATATACAAAGGATTTACTAATTAATTGATCTAAAATTTTTTTTTCCTAAATATTTACGTACATTATTTAATCCCAACAATCACGTACATAAACGCCAATTACGTACATACCATATATTCTAGTACATATTTTTACCGGGTTACAAATTGTCACGTACGTACTCTATATACCATATACATACGTACGAATATAATTATCCTGATCAGTACACTTATACGGTTACGAATTTTACGCTAGTTACATTTCTCCTGTCCTTAAAAGAAATTTCGTCCTCGAAATTGACCTATTCGAATAATATCGGGTATTTTTCTCTCATCTCATCCTCCAGCTCCCAAGTCATTTCTTCGCGATCGTGATTCTCCCACATAACTTTAACTAGCCTAATCTCCTTTTGCTTCAACTGTTTGACTTGACTATCCAAAATCTGGACTGGTCTCTCTTCATATGTCAAGTCAGGAGTAAGGTTTGGTATGTCTGTCTCCAAAATTTGGCTAGGCTCTCCAATGCACTTCCTTAGCATAGATACATGAAACACATTATGCACACCCGCTAAGGATGATGGTAGCAACAGGCGATATGCCTTATCGCCTACTCGATCCAGTATCTCGAATGGCCCAATGTATCGGGGACTCAACTTTCCTTTCTTTCCGAATCGCAGCACACCTTTCATCGGTGAAACCCTTAGGAACACATAGTCACCGATTTCAAATTCTAGATCCCTTAGTCTCCTGTCGGCGTAGCTTTTCTGTCTGCTTTGAGCTGTTTTTAATCGTTGATGGATTTTATCCACTACTTCAGCTGTTTGTTGCACCAACTCTGGTCCTAGCAACTTTCGTTCTACTACTTCATCCCAATGCACTGGAGATCTACATCGACGTCCATACAAAGCTTCATACGGAACCATTCCGACTGAAGCTTGGTAGCTATTGTTATACGCAAATTCAGCTAAGCGTACATATTTCTCCCATTTTCCGGACCAATCTAGAACACATGCTCGCAACATGTCTTCTAAAACCTGAATTACTCGTTCGAATTGCCCGTCAGTTTGCGGATGATAAGCTGTGCTGAAGTTTAGCTTCGTGCCCAAGGCTTTATGCAGACTCTTCCAAAATACAGAAGTGAACCTTGGATCTCGATCAGATACAATTGAGATTGGAATCCCATGTAATCTTACAATCTCATCAATGTACAACTGGGCAAGCTGGTTCAGATTATAGGTGGTCTTAACTGGAAGAAAATGGGCTGACTTGGTTAACCTATCCACAATCACCCAAATAGCATCAGACCCCTTCTCCGACCTTGGCAATCCCATGACAAAATCCATAGTTACATGCTCCCATTTCCATTCTGGAATTGCTAGTGGTTTTAACGTTCCCGAAGGTCTTTGGTGCTTCGCTTTCACTTGTTGACAAATCTGACATCTTGCTACATGATTTGCCACGTCTTTCTTCATTCCAGGCCACCAATAACATTTTCATAAATCCCGATACATTTTTGTGCTTCCTGGGTGTATCGAGTATGGAGTTGCATGTGCTTCCCTTAATATCTCTTCCTTCAAGTCCTTCACCGAGGGAACACACAACCTTCCCTTAAATTTGATTACGCCTTTTTCATCCATCGTAAAATTAGACTCTTTCCCAGCCTCTATACTCTATTTTATTTCAGTCAGCTTTACATCCTTCTGTTGCTCCATCTTGATTCTCTCCTACAGAGTCGGCTGGACTATCAAAGCTGATATAATATTCTTGTGGCCCACAGGAATCACTTCCAGTTCTAGCCTTTGAAAGTCCCTCGCTATTGGCTGTTGAATTAATCGCATCGGTGCCATCGATTTTCTACTTAAAGCATCGGCAACAACGTTGGCTTTTCCCGGGTGGTAGTTGATTGTACAGTCATAGTCCTTTACTAGCTCTAACCACCTTCTTTGCCTCATGTTCAGCTCCTTTTGTGTGAAGATATATCGTAAGCTTTTGTGATCTGTATATATCTCACACTTTTCTCCGTATAAGTAATGTCTCCATATTTTTAAGGCAAATACTACCGCCGCTAATTCCAGATCATGTGTTGGATAATTCCGTTCGTATTCTTTCAGCTGCCGCGATGCATAGGCTATTACTCTTCCATTCTGCATCAACACCGCTCCTAGCCCATTTTTAGAAGCATCGCTATACACCACGTAGTTTCCACTTTCAGCCGGAATGGTTAGCACTAGGGCGGTGACTAGTCTTTGCTTTAATTCTTGAAAACTCTTCTCACAAGCATCCGTCCACTGAAACTTGGCATTCTTTTTCATCAAGTTAGTAAGAGGCCTGGCTATCTTAGAGAAGCCCTCCACAAATCTTCGGTAGTAACCAGCTAGCCCTAAGAAACTTCGTACCTTTGTCACGTTCTTTAGGGTAGGCCAGTTTTGGATAGCCTCTACTTTTGTCGGATCTACTGCTATACCCTTTTTTGTCACCACATGGCCAAGAAAAGCAACTTGCTTTAGCCAAAATTCACATTTCTTGAATTTGGTGTACAATTGCTGCTCCCTTAATATCTGTAAGGTAGCTCTTAAATGTTCCCTATTCTCCTCATGGCTTCGAGAATAAACCAGAATATCATCGATGAATACAATGATAAATTTATCCAAGAATCCTTTAAAGACTCGATTCATCAAGTCCATAAAGACGGCTGGAGCATTGGTCAATCCAAACAGCATTACTAGGAATTCGTAGTGGCCGTATCTCGTTCTGAAAGCTGTCTTCTTCACATCCTTCGATCTTACTCTCAGCTGGTGATATCCTGATTGCAGATCTATCTTGGAAAACACCATCGCACCTTGCAATTGGTCGAATAAGTCATCAATTCGGGGCAACGGATACCTATTTTTAATTGTCACCCGATTCAACTCTCGATAGTCAATGCATAACCACAAACTATCATCCTTCTTCTTCACAAACAGTACTGGAGCTCTCCATGGCGAGGAACTAGGGCATATGAATCCCTTATCCAGTAAATCTTGTAGTTGCACTTTTAACTCCTTCAACTCCACTGGGGCCATCCTGTAGGGAGTCTTAGAAATTGGAGTCGTGCCCGGCTCTAATTCAATCTCAAATTCCACCTCTCTCTCCAGTGGCAACGTAGTCAAACTTTCTGGGAACACATCTAAATACTCCTGTACAACCTCTATATCTTCCGGCTTTGACTCTTGCTCTACCTGACTATCCAGCACATGTGCTAGGTACCCTGTACACCCTTTTCCTAGCATCTTTCGAGCTTTTACAGCTGAGATGATCGGTATTGGTTGAAACTTCATATCAGCCTTAAATTATAACTGCTCACCTCCAAG
This sequence comes from Salix dunnii, assembly GCA_015731905.1. Lineage (NCBI taxonomy): Eukaryota > Viridiplantae > Streptophyta > Magnoliopsida > Malpighiales > Salicaceae > Salix > Salix dunnii. The sequence continues at coordinate 9,569,152 of CM027662.1, read as the reverse complement.
TAAATTAAAAACTACTCTCTTACCCCGACAATCGATATGGGCACTGTACTTCGATAACCAATCCATTCCTAGAATCAAGTCAAAATCTTGAAGGTCCAGTACTATCAAATCTGCCTCCAAACTCCTATCCTCAATCTGTATTGGACACTGTTTTACTAGGCTTGTCGACTCCATATACTCTCCAGAAGGGACTACTATCAGATATCCTACTGCCAATGTTTCGGGTTTAATACCTAGGCTTTCTACCAATGTTTTTGATATAAATGAATGAGTAGCACCAGAATCAATCAAAACATAAGTAACCAAGCCAAGGAGTGAGATATTACCACAAATCACCATCGAGTCCTTCCGGTCAGCCTCCTCTTGAGTCATCGTATACACCCGGGTAGGTACTCTTCCCAGTCCTCGTTTCTGTACTTGGGGACAGTTAGAGGCTATGTTCCCTTGCTTGTGACAGATAAAGCAAGTTCTCAAATCCGGTGGACACTTCCCAGTGTGAAACCTCCCATATTTATTGCACCGAGGTTGGTTACCCAACATTGATCTTGGTTGACTATCTGGTAGTAACCTTGGGGTATATGGTGTTGGTCTGATAGCTCGTGCACTTCCTGGACCACAGCTTCGGTTGAAGTTTCTTGGCAAGGCTCGTCTTAATGGCCCAGAGGAAGAAGCTCCAGATTTAAATGTTTGCCTTTTCTGTTGTATCTCATTTGAAATCTCTTTCTGATCCTCGTCTGCTAGCAGAGCTTTGTCTACCATTTCTGAAAAAGTATTAGTTGTAGACATCCGTACCATACTTCGGACTCTCGGGTTCAGTCCTGTTAAAAACCAATTCTTTTTCAAGTTTTCATCCTCGGCAATGAATGGAACAAATCGACACCCTTGTTCAAATCTTTATACATATTCTCCTACCGACATTCCATTTTGCTTCAATTCTAGAAAGTCCTGAATCTTCCTAGCCTTTACATCAGCAGTGAAATACTTGTTGTAAAACATTTCCTTAAACCTCTCCCAGGTTAAAGTGGGTACATTAACTGTTACTCGTGCACTTTCCCACTGTTGCGATGTCGCGGTCGCACAAATTAATTACCCTAGCTTAAAACACACAAGATAGTATAGAGCAAGCAAGGGGTCGATCCCACGAGGAAGTTTCAAGTTAGATTTTTATGTTATACGTTATGTGATTGGGGGGATTTGGTTTGTGATTATCTAAACTATGGCAGCAATTAAACTAGCAAACAAAATCAATTAAAACCGAAACTTATCAAGAAAACAAACCTTGGTCACAAGCATACATCCACCTATGGAAATTAGAACCGATCCTTGAAACAGAAAATGCAATTTATGTTCTGAAATTTTATCTTTTCTTAACGTGATTAATTAACGGATCCGCCGTATAACTAATCCTAACCAACAAACAATCAAAGTGTCCGCACTAATGATTCAATTTAATGGTAGCTTTAAGAACTAGATAATTTCATCAAGATTAACATACAAGTTGTCCGCAACTTGTGTCAATTTATTCAAATGTTCTCCTAAGTTCAATAATGTAGTTCCGCCACAATTATCAAGCTTAGTTGCTTCACAAGTTCATATATCACAACTCCGGTTTTGATATTAAACTTAGCACTAGATTGTTCACAACAATAACTTAGAGTCCGCTCTATCAATCATCAACAACAATTATAGGAAATATGCATAGGAAAACAATCATACTCATTCATAACATAAACTGAAAATAGAAGGAAGAATAAATCTCACGGTTCTTGAAATCCGAAGGTTTGTGTGTCCTTGCAACCAAGCAAAAGAGTCTAGCCTTGCATGTTTATTGAACAACTAAATAAAAAGATGGGAGAACACATGATTTAGGGTTTGAAGGAGGAATATTTTGTGTTTTCTTGTGTGCTGGCCGAAATTTCCTTGCTCCTCTCTTCCTTTATATATGCTTCGAAACCCTAGTATCTATTTTACAAAATAGTCCTTCCTTAAGTTGGCAGAATTTTGTTGTCCCTTGTAAAATTCATATCTCCTTCATATGACATCGTTTTGAGCTTATATTTGGAGAGTTTATAGTTCTTTGAGTGCTGAATCCACAAAAATTGAGTTTGCATCAATCGGACTTTTGTAGCTCGAGATATGAAGGTTTGAATGGACAAAGGTCGACATTGGCAGATTGCAAGATTTGACTTTGAAGGATGCGATTCCCATGCTCTTCCTTATTTTATTTATTTTTACTTAGCATTACAGAAAGATATGGATGTTATCTTTTTAATGCCACTGGAATCACTTCATTTCGATCTCTAGAGCTTCCGCTCTGCACAAAACATCGACTGAAGGTCAAATCTGTCAATCAGCTCCAATTACCTCCTTTTTGCATCTTTCATCCAAAAATGCCTTCAAAACATAAAACAAAGAATATTAAGGCATTTAATACACAAAACATATGCAAAACATTAGGTAAATATGTATGAAACTATCAAATACTATGGTTGCATCAAATACCCCCACACTTAACTCTTGCTCGTCCTCGAGAAAGGATAGGTAAAAAAATTAAATTAAAAATAAAAGTAACCATGATAAATTTTTTTTAATCTCCCGTCAATATCCAAGAATTTAAGCATTATAAATAAGAATACAATCGAGAAGGATAAAGAACATAAATCTTCATGAATTTGTTTACATGCAAACTTCAAAACTCAATTAATCTTCGTGATTTAAAAGAAATCTATGCCATGCCAAAGTGATAGGTCCTCTCATTGATATACACTCCAACACTCATGTGTTTATGGCTTATGTGTTTAAATCTCTCAAATTCAATCAATGAAAATGTTCTACCATAAGCTTGCTCTTCAATCTCATCTCCATTACTAAAATATTACAAACAATGCATAAATCAAAAGGTCTTATGTTCTGGTTGTAATGGGGCTAAGGTTAAGGTGAGGTAAAAGAGAGTAGAAGAAAAGGTTCAAACCAAAGAAAGTAGAGCATTCTAAAAGAAAAAAAATTTATATTTCAACCAAGATATTCCATCAAAACACATCAATTTTCAATCTTTAAACACCAATGCTTAGCTACTTTCGATTTCAAACTCATTTCTATTCTTTTCTTTTCTTCTTTTCTTCTTTCTTTTTCTTTTTTTTTTTGTTTTGTTCTTTTGTTCTTTTGTTCTTTCTTTCTTTCTTTTTTGTTTTGTTCTTTTGTTCTTTTGTTCTTTCTTTTTTTTTTTTTTTGTTTTGTTCTTCACCTTTGGCAACTTTGCCCATCTTTTCATCAAACATCACTACTTATTTCTTTTCACATAATTTCCAACCATAATTCCATGAGATATCATAAGTGTATGCTCTACTAATCCTTGGCCAGGGGAAAAGAGGAAGACATATAAAAAGTTTAAGGCTTATACATGGGTAAAGCAAAGAAAAGATAAACAAGCTCAAAAGGGGCTCACTAAGGATAATATGCTTTAGGTTGGCTTTTTGGCTCAAGCGGTTAAAATTCCTAATGCCTTTATCATCTTCATGCATATATGTAATGCGAATGTAATCTCAACAAGATATGAAGCAAGTTCTAGAGATACATATCATTGAAAGAATGCGCACTCAAAGAATATAATGTTGAAGGCTCAAAAGCTTGCATTGGTATAGCACTATCAAGTCAACATGGCATATTCTCAAAGTCAATCCCTCAACCAATTAAACATTAAAACTTGCATGCTCACTCACTCATTCAATTTATATATTCATCTATCTCACTTAATTCTCATACATAATACCCATATTCTCCTAAACCAATAGGAGTTCAAAAAGATCAATCATAGATTTTTCTCTTTTTTTTTTTGAAAGAATAAAGAAAAACAAAATAAGAAATTTGACATTTTCCCAATACCCCCACACTTAAAACACAACATTGTCATCAATGTTGAAAAATAAAAGAAAAGGAATATAGGAGAATGAAAAAAATGAAATAAAATGCGAAAATAAAGGACAAGGGAAAAAGAAAGCAAATCTGAATTTTTTAATTTTTTGCTGGCCCCAGAAGCGTTTTTGTTTTGTGTCATTGGCTCGACATATGGTATGCTCATTCTTCATAAATCGGTTTAGCTAACTCCATAGAAGTGGTGGTTTCTGTCGTCCAACTTTCATAGAAAGGTTTCAAACGATGCCCATTGACCTTGAGTACTTTGTTGGTTTCTAAACTTGTAATTTCAACTGCACCATAAGGAAAAACATTAGAAACAACAAAGGGTCCAATCCAACGAGAGCGCAATTTTCCAGGAAAAAGTTTCAAACGCGAATGATAAAGAAGGACTTTGTCTCCAACATGAAACTCCTTTCTTGTAAGCATTCGGTCATGAAGATTCTTAGTCTTTTCTTTGTAAATCCTTCCATTCTCATAAGCATCATTTTGAATCTCTTCCAACTCTTGTAGTTGCAGTTTTCTTGCAATTCCAGCAGAATCATAATCCATATTACATTGTTTAATGGCCCAAAAAGCTTTGTGTTCAAGCTCCACCGGTAGATGACATGTTTTCCCATAAATCATTCTATAAGGTGACATTCCTATAGGTGATTTATAAGCGATCCGATAAGCCCAAAGTGCATCTCCAAGACGTAGACTCCAATCTCGCCGATTAGGTTGCACTGTTTTCTCCAAAATGGATTTGATTTCTCGATTTGAAATCTCAGCTTGGCCATTCGTTTGAGGATGATATCTTGTGGAAGTTCGATGAGTCACATGATATTTGAGTAGCAATGCTTTAATTGAACGGATACTGACATGAGTGCCACGATCGCTAATGATAGCTTTAGGGATTCCAAACCTGTCAAATATGTGATTCCTGACAAAATCTAAAACAACCTTAGCATCGTTAGTTCGTGTGGCTTTCGCCTCAATCCATTTAGACACATAATCAACAGCAAGAAGAATATAAAGATTGCCAAAAGAAGAAGGAAATGGACCCATAAAGTCAATACCCCAAACATCAAAAATTTCACTTACAAGAATATTTGTTAAAGGCATTTGATTCTTATGAGTGATATTACCTGTTCTTTGGCATTTTTCACATGATTTGCAGAAGTGATATGCATCTTTAAAAATAAAAGGCCAATAGAAACCACTTTCAAGTACCTTGTGGGCTATTCTTTTTGCTCCAAAATGCCCACCACAAGAATGAGAATGACAAAAAGTGAGAATGGAATGAAATTCATCTTGTGGTACACACCTCCTAACTACTTGATCCGCACAAAATTTCCAAAGGTAAGGGTCGTCCCAAAAATAATATTTAGCATCAGCTCGTAACTTATCTTTTTGGGGTTTAGACAAACTGGAGGGAATTCTTTGGTGACTAAATAGTTTACCAAATCAGCATACCATGGTCTTGTAGAGGAATGCAACATATACAATTGCTCATCAGGGAATGTATCTCTTATTGTTTCGATCTGTATATCCTCGGTCCTCAATCGGCTCAAGTGATCAGCCACATGGTTTTCAGCACCTTTTTTGTCTTTGATCTCAAGATCGAATTCTTGTAAAAGCAAGATCCACCTAATCAGTCTTGGTTTGGACTCCTTCTTCTTCAAAAGATACCTGAGAGCTGCATGGTCAGTAAAAACAATGACTTTTGTACCAAGTAGATATGACCTGAATTTTTCAAGAGCAAACACCACTGCAAAAAGTTCCTTTTCAGTTGTATGGTAATTGCATTGTGCTCCATCCAACATACGAGAAGCATAGGCGATAACATGCAAATTCTTCCCAATTCTTTGCCCAAGCACAGCTCCTACCGCATAGTCACTCGCATCACACATTATCTCAAAAGGTTCATCCCAATTTGGTGGTTGGATGATAGGGGCAGATGTGACACGTCTCTTAAGCTCATCATGGGCATCTTTACATGTTTGATCAAACATAAAATCCACTTTTTTGGCTAATAGTTTGCACAAGGGTGCCGTAATCTTCGAGAAATCTTTGATAAAGCGTCGATAGAAACCTGCATGGCCTAGAAAAGAACGAACTTCCCTCACGCATGAGGGGTAAGGCAATGATGAAATAACATCTATCTTAGCTTTATCAACCTCCAATCCACGTGAAGACACAACATGCCCAAGAACTATTCCTTTATCTACCATAAAATAACACTTTTCATAGTTCAAGACAAGGTTAGTTTCAATGCACTTTTTCAAGATCAAAGATAAGTTTTCTAAACATCTATCAAAAGAATCACCATACACCGTGAAATCATCCATGAAAACCTCAATTATTCTTTCAACATAGTCAGAAAAAATACTCATCATGCATCTTTGAAAAGTTGCAGGAGCATTACAGAGACCAAAGGGCATTCTTCTATATGCATATGTACCAAATGGACATGTAAACGTAGTCTTTTTTTGATCCTCAGGATTAATAACAATCTGATTGTATCCACTATATCCATCAAGAAAGCAATAAAAAGACTTACCTGCAAGGCGTTCAAGCATTTGATCCATGAATGGTAATGGGAAATGATCTTTGCGTGTAGAAAGATTGAGCTTTCTGTAATCAACACACATTCTCCATCCACTCGAGATGCGAGTAGGAATGAGCTCATCATTTTTGTTTTTCACCAACGTGATTCCAGTCTTTTTGGGTACCACATGGATTGGCGCAACCCATTTACTGTCAGTGATGGGGTAAATGACTCCTGCATCTAATAGTTTCAAAATTTCAGCTTTCACTACCTCCATCATAGGCGGGTTCAACCTCCTTTGCATTTCCCTTGTTGGTTTTGTGTTTTCCTCCAATAGTATGTGATGCATACACATTGAGGGACTAATGCCCTTGATGTCAGCTAAAGTCCATCCAATGGCCGTCTTGTGATCACACAACAACTTCACAAGTTTTTCCTCTTGCATACTTGTCAAACCTTTTGCTATGATAACGGGAAGTGTATTGTTGTCGCCAATGAATACATACTTCAAATTATCGGGCAAAGGTTTTAATTCTAACTCGGGGGCCTGTAAAATAGATGGCAAAAGCTTTTTATGTGAGAGTACTAAATCAACAAAGACATTACCACGGGGAATGGTTTGCAAAGCTTGTAAGGCCAATATTGATTCGTGCACATTTTGGGGAACACACACGTGCCTCTCCATCTCTTCTATCTTGGTGAAATCATAGCCATAGCTCAAAGCTATGCTTAATCCGTCTTCGCAATCAAAATCACAAACTTGCTGCACACACTTATCAATTTGATCATAGCATGTGATAGAATAAACATTGCTATAAGGATATTTCATTGCATCATGAAAATTGAATTCAATCTTTTCATCTCCTACCTCCATAGACAAGGTATCCTTACCACAATCAATCTTTGTGTTGGCGGTTTTCAAGAATGGTCTCCCAAACAATATAGGAGTGCTGGTTGATGAATCACAAGAATCATGTTCCATATCAAGAATATAAAAATCACATGGAATTAGCAAGCTATCAATCTTGACTAGGACATCTTCTATCACACCAAGTGGGTAAACAAAACTACGATCGCAAGTTGTATTACAATGCTAGTTTTATTCAAAGGCTCAAGACTAAGAGAATCATAAACATGTTTAGGCATAACACTAATGGATGCACCTAAATCGCATAAAGCTCTTTTAAAACTAGCATTACCAATAACACATGGGATAGTAAACGCACCTGGGTCTTTTTGTTTCAAAGGCAGATTCCTTTGAACAACGGCAGATACAACTTCACCCATACTTACCGTTTCATGACCTTTCAGTTTGAAAGCTCTCTTGGTAGTACACAACTCCTTCAAGAATTTTGCATACTTGGGAATTTGCTTGATAGCATCAAGCAAAGGAATGTTCAGTTCCACTTTCTTGAAAACCTCTAAGATCTCTTTTTCTTTGTCTTCTTTCCTTGACCTAGAAGAACTCATAGGAAAGGGTGGAATTGTTTTAAAACTGGAATTAATTGAATGAGAAGTTACCTTTGGAGTGTTTGTCTTTGTTTCTGTTTGTGGAGGAGGAGGATGTTCTTTCTTTGTACTCAATTCAGTTTCTATCTCTTCTTCCTCCTCCATCTCAATTTGTTTCAACTTTTCTCTTCAAGTTCTTTCCCACTTCGCAGCATGATAACACTAACATTCTCTTTTGGATTCAATGCTTGGGAGGGCAACTTTCCATTTATTTGTGCTTCCAATTTCCCTACACTTGAAGCTACTTGCCCCATTTGCTTTTCCAAGTTGTGAATACTTGACCTTGTTTCTTGTTGAAAAGACATGACATTTTGTTGCAAGGTAACAGTATTAGAAGCCAAAGTTTTCATCATCTCACGAAGATCATCATTGGATGACGAACCCATAACATTGGAGTTTGTGAATGGAGGGGGTTGTCTTGTTTGATAATTTTGCTGGGGCTGTGGTTGGAATCCATGGGAATGGAACTGTCTCCCTTGATTTCCTTGATGAGGTGGGTTCCCGTAACGGAAGTTGGGATGATCTCTCCATCCAGGATTGTACGTGTTAGAAAAGGGATCATACTTACGCTGGGGTTGTCCATTGAATGTTCCATCAACTGCATTTGCTTGTTCAATGTAATCTTCTTGCATTGTTGGGCACATATCCGAAGCATGTCCTTGTAAGGAGCATATGCTACAAACTTTCACCTGCTGCACATTTCCACAAGCCAAAGAACGCACAAGAGAAGTAAGATCATTAACTTTATTTTCAAGGTTAGAAATACTTACCTCATTTACTCGTTTATTGGAGAGGTCTCCACGAGTGCCAAATTGTTTTGAGTTGGCTGCCATGTTTGAGATCAATTGGTGTGCAGCCTCGGGTGTCTTATCCACCAATGCTCCTCCACTTGCAGCATCAATGATACTACGGTCAGTGGGCATCAATCCTTCATAGAAATATTGAATGAGCAGCTGATCGGGTATTTGATGATGAGGGCATTGAATACATAGTTGCTCAAATCTTTCCCAATACTCGGAAAGTGTCTCTCCATGAGATTGTCGAATCCCACATATTTCTTTCCTTATATTGGCAACTCGAGATGCTGGAAAATATTTTTCAAGGAAAATCTTCTTCATAGCATTCCAAGTTCCAATAGATCCTGGGAGAATAGAGAAAAGCCATGCCTTTGCTGCCCCCTTCAAAGAGAAAGGGAAAGCTTTCAACTTAACTTGTTCTTCATCAACTCCATTCGGTTTCATGCCAACACAAACCATATGGAACTCCTTGAGATGAGTATGAGGATCTTCTCCTACAAGACCATTGAAAGTTGGCAGCAAATGTATAAAACCAGATTTGAGTTCAAAGTTCACATTACTGTCTATGTTTATGCACAATGGCTGGTTTTCCACGTTAGGAGCAGCTAGCTCCTTAAGTGTTCGTTGTCGCGCAACAGCCATGATGTTGATGCGAGCTTCCTTTCGTAACCTGCGTAAAGTGTTTTCTATTTCGAGATCAACCTGCACTTGATTTTGATTAGTAGAACGGGTCACAGGCATAAATTGATAAGAAAACTCAAAAGAATTTAACCACACAAGAGATCGAAAACAATGCAAATTGTACGAAAATTTTACGGTAAAAAAAAAACTAAAACTGCCTAAAAACACTAGAAAACAGAGGAATTTGGGCTCAATAGGGTGGGGCTAGTGATAGATCACTAGTCATGTTTAAAACGTCCTTTTACTTCAGAAATTAAAAGCCCAATACCTAATTCCACCAAAAACTCTGTTTTGAACAGTACCGTTGCCGCAAGTGAACAGTACCGCAAGCAAAAATTATGTTTTTTTTTTTTTTTTTTTTGAATCATAGAAAATAAAAATAACAGTACAAGCACAATAATCAACTAAAATTACTTCCCCGGCAACGGCGCCAAAATTTGTTGCGATGTCGCGGTCGCACAAATTAATTACCCTAGCTTAAAACACACAAGATAGTATAGAGCAAGCAAGGGGTCGATCCCACGAGGAAGTTTCAAGTTAGATTTTTATGTTATACGTTATGTGATTGGGGGGATTTGGTTTGTGATTATCTAAACTATGGCAGCAATTAAACTAGCAAACAAAATCAATTAAAACCGAAACTTATCAAGAAAACAAACCTTGGTCACAAGCATACATCCACCTATGGAAATTAGAACCGATCCTTGAAACAGAAAATGCAATTTATGTTCTGAAATTTTATCTTTTCTTAACGTGATTAATTAACAGATCCGCCGTATAACTAATCCTAACCAACAAACAATCAAAGTGTCCGCACTAATGATTCAATTTAATGGTAGCTTTAAGAACTAGATAATTTCATCAAGATTAACATACAAGTTGTCCGCAACTTGTGTCAATTTATTCAAATGTTCTCCCTAAGTTCAATAATGTAGTTCCGCCACAATTATCAAGCTTAGTTGCTTCACAAGTTCATATATCACAACTCCGGTTTTGATATTAAACTTAGCACTAGATTGTTCACAACAATAACTTAGAGTCCGCTCTATCAATCATCAACAACAATTATAGGAAATATGCATAGGAAAACAATCATACTCATTCATAACATAAACTGAAAATAGAAGGAAGAATAAATCTCACGGTTCTTGAAATCCGAAGGTTTTTGTGTCCTTGCAACCAAGCAAAAGAGTCTAGCCTTGCATGTTTATTGAACAACTAAATAAAAAGATGGGAGAACACATGATTTAGGGTTTGAAGGAGGAATATTTTGTGTTTTCTTGTGTGCTGGCCGAAATTTCCTTGCTCCTCTCTTCCTTTATATATGCTTCGAAACCCTAGTATCTATTTTACAAAATAGTCCTTCCTTAAGTTGGCAGAATTTTGTTGTCCCTTGTAAAATTCATATCTCCTTCATATGACATCGTTTTGAGCTTATATTTGGAGAGTTTATAGTTCTTTGAGTGCTGAATCCACAAAAATTGAGTTTGCATCAATCGGACTTCTGTAGCTCGAGATATGAAGGTTTGAATGGACAAAGGTCGACATTGGCAGATTGCAAGATTTGACTTTGAAGGATGCGATTCCCATGCTCTTCCTTATTTTATTTATTTTTACTTAGCATTACAGAAAGATATGGATGTTATCTTTCTAATGCCACTGGAATCACTTCATTTCAATCTCTAGAGCTTCCGCTCTGCACAAATCATCGACTGAAGGTCAAATCTGTCAATCAGCTCCAATTACCTCCTTTTTGCATCTTTCATCCAAAAATGCCTTCAAAACATAAAACAAAGAATATTAAGGCATTTAATACACAAAACAATTGCAAAACATTAGGTAAATATGTATGAAACGATCAAATACTATGGTTGCATCACCCACCAGGTGCGGGCATCTGTGGTTAGCATGAAGATAGCACACAACACTCTTTCGTTATCATTGAAGTGTAGATACTCAAATATTGCCTCCAAGGATTTAATCCACTCTTCCGCTTTCATTGGGTTAACACCTCCACAGAATTCTTGAGGATTCATTTTGCGGAATCTCTCCACGGCGTCATTCCTATGATGAGGCGACGGAGGTGGAGGTTGTTGGCGCATAGCCAGAAGTTGTCTCATCTGTTCCATATGAGTTTGTTGTTGTTGTTGTATTGCCTGTTGTTGTTGCTGCAGTATGTCCAACATACGTTTCAACGCATCTTGTTGGTTTACGTTGTTATCATTGGAGGTTCCTTCTCTTCCTTCTCACACTGGGTTCCTTCGTGGCGGCATGTTTTAGCTTTATACATGTCATGTTATATCTAGGTTAGTTATGATATCGATAACCTTTCATATCATATGCAATATATAACAAAAGTCATTCAGATATATATATATATATATGAAAATTTATATATTTTTCATATATATTAAGCATTTCATACAAAATCGGCTTTTATAAACACATCAACTCCTAAGGGTTTTCGTACCATAATTATAACCAAAAAGGGTATTCCTATTCATATCAAAAGGGTACGGAGGCTACTACATCGTACTATTTCCTAGTAGTGCGGCTCATAGGTCAGAATATGTATCGGACGCATCATGGAAAGGCACCCTCTACCCTCCACCAATCGATAACATCAACTGATGTAATATGTTCGATCTCACGAGCAATCTCCATAGGTAGACCCCAATTATACATCATCCTATTGAGGGTCCGTCTAACCTGGATTGGTAAGAAGGCTCGAATTATGTTCCGATAACAATTTTGGTTGATTTGACCCTCCCATACCTCATCCAACAATTGCTGATCCCTGGGTAGGAGAGTCCTGCGTAAAGTCATCCGCATATAATCCTGGTTGCGGTACTGGGTAAAACTGGCATCAACAAATACTATCTGCTGAATCAAATCATGTACTCTAGTCACGTGAGTAACTATGTCCTGATCCGGTGTCATAACAAGGTTATTTAGTTCCACCAAATAAGCAGCTAGAGTGACCCTCTGCCTACGGGTCCTCGCAACATGGGGTACGCATCGCATATGCGGCTTCTACAAACCGAATATTTATAATCATCATTATTTTACGGTGTATAATTATATAACAACACAAAACATATACAACAATCATATACAGTTATTGAACCAAATAGGAAATAAATCAGAAATTTATTTATTTATTTACCGTCGAAGAGTGTACTGGTTCTCGGGCTCATGTGACACTTAGGGCTCTACCCAACTTACTAAACCTAAGCTCTGATACCACTAAATGTGACCCCCCAGCTCCCTTGCCAGTTACCTAACTGGCGTGACCAGGTTCGCCACATTGTTGGGACTAAGTCCCCTATTTCCTCCATCATAAACAACAAAATACATAGATAACTACACTGTTGAAAACGTACAGGATAATTTACAACATCCTTAGAACAATTCTATAATTTACAAAATACTCAAAATGCCTAGATATTTAATTTACAAATTAGGCTCGTACTTTTTTTTTCACAAAAGATATTTCTAATTTTTATCAGTGACACATGAGCCTCTTTTAGCGAGAACCGGTAGCATCCTCGATCAGCTTAACCTTACCCTTACCTGAACAACACACAAATACAATAACAAAATGAGCCAAAGCTCAGTAAGTAGGGTGATGCACGTGATATGCAATGCTATTGTGTTTCCCACATTTTCATCTATTTTAATCCGGGTACCCTAGGTATATGCAAGTCCGTGCAAACTATCACTCGGTGATCATGTTATCACCTACTGCTCTATTACTTTCTCTCAGTGATCTCAATATCACCTACTGCTCGCAACGCCATTATCCCTCGTTGTAGCACACGGTTAGCGGAATTATCCCTCGCTTAACGGTGTTAGTAAATAGAGCTCGCACTATGGATTCCTTGCTATTACCCATTCCACTCAATTCAGTTATCAAACCGTGTCAATTCAAGACTCAATGATTTCTCTCAAATTAATTTCCCCCAATGCACGTGATGCACGTGATGACATGTTTAATCCCATTCAAACAAACTTGGGCACCAATTCTTATTTCTCAAGCCATACTCACGGTCCAACTCACACTCGGGATTCACCCATCGTTCACATACCAATCATGGTACTCATAGCGGGAACACAACCTCCGCTCATTAATATTGTTCATTAATTCCATTAATATTAAGATCTAATTATTTCCCTTATTAAAAGAATAAATTTATTTATTATTTATTTATTTATTTATTTTCAACTCCCTTTTTATTTTTTAATTTTTTTTCCACTTGTTTTAGTCCAAACTCATTTCTTTTAATCTTAGCCCATCTATTTTTAAAACCAAGCTTTTTACTTGTAGTCCAAGTCCATTTAATTTATTCTAGGCCCATTAGCTTGATCCAAGTTTATTAACTTTATCTTAGTTCCAATGACTTTGTCCTAAGTACATTGGCTTTATTCAATTTCATCCTATTTAATCTAGCCCACTTAATTCTACAAATTTATCCAGCAATAGTATGCCTAAATAACCCATACCAATTTGGCCATACTTCCTTAAATATATATCTAAAAATTACAAAATTTTAAGGAGAAATAGTAGACATATAGATAAACAACTTTCAGTCTTTGCATCTTTCCTAACAATCATTCTAAGATCTCGAAATAATTCACACAAAATTTTGGAAGGAAAATATTTTTCCAGCAGGTATCCATTTGAGAAACCCACGCCATATCAGTCATAACTCCATATCTATTTTTCTAAAAATCACGAAATTTCACAGGGATGTAGTAGACATATATATCTACAACTTTCATGCTTTACATTTTTCCTAAAACTCACTCCAAGATCCCGAAATAATTCACCCCAAATTCGGTTTTTTTTTTCCATCCCTAAACAAAATCCAGAATTTTCACACTAAGCACACTTCTCATCATGCATGCTTAACCATCCATCATCAAACATCAAGAGTTCAAAATCATTACAAAACATCATAATCACATTTTACATTAATGAAACAACTCATAAAAATGGAAAGCATATACAAAACAAAAATGAAATGAAACCTACTTACTTTAGATTAAGTTTCCCTAAAATCTTTTTAGCCTTTCCTTTCTTTTCCCTTCTTCCTCTTCCCTTTCTCCCTTCTCTTTCACTTTTTTTTTTGTAAGGTTACGGGATGCATCAAAATGCATCCTTATCCCACATATTTGTTTTACTTAAATATCTCTTACATTTAATGCTTATGCCATGTGTCAATGAGTTATGGTGAAATGCAAAGTTAAATTAGGCTTAAATTGTGATGGATTTCAAGGCAATTCATTTAGTTAGGTTCTATGAATTCCCACCCAATTTTTATATGTATATATATTGTTTTATTATTATTATTATTATTATTTTTTACTATCATCATTTTACATACTATAATTTATACTTATTACATATACAAAGGATTTACTAATTAATTGATCTAAAAATTTTTTTTTCCTAAATATTTACGTACATTATTTAATCCCAACAATCACGTACATAAACGCCAATTACGTACATACCATATATTCTAGTACATATTTTTACCTGATTACAAATTGTCATGTACGTATTCTATATACCATATACATACGTACGAATATAATTATCCCGATCAGTACACTTATACGGTTACGAATTTTACGCTAGTTACAATTCAAGACTTATTTATAGTCTTCCATCCAGCCCTTTAATCTTAGAAATAAAAGAAAAAGGTAGCCACTCATGTTGTTTTCAAGTTGTAATAGGACTCTTTTGTTTCCTTTTATGTCCTCACTTTATGGCCCAAATAAAGTTGTATTAGACCCCTCTTGCACATGGATAAGATGTACTAGAGTCTCCTCTTGATACTCCAATGGACCTTATAATTCTAACTTCGTTGAAACCTTCAAAACCAATGCACTCAATGTCTCTTTGAATGTCTTTGTCTTAGACTGGGTCATTGGACCATTTTGAATATGTAATGGGTCCTTGCTATTTTTTCTGGGCTGATCCATTTTAATATCAATTTCTCATTGTAAAACCCCTAAACCATGACTTAGTTTTCGCATCCTTGAGCTAGAATCCTCCTTTGTTCCTTCTCCCTTGTTGAATACGTGTCACAAATAGAATAAAAGTTCATGACAGGAAGAACATTGATTTAGACATGAAATCTCAAATCTGACTGACTTTTATTTGAACGAAAATTGATTAAAAAAACACATAAAATAGTTAAAATATCCTAAATATAATGATAATATATTGGTAGGAATAAAATCAACAAAAACAAAACAAGTTTTAAAAGCTAACACAATCTGTTACAACAAGACAAAACCCAATTCTAGAACCCAAAGAAAAAGATATCCAAATATTATCAAATTGAAAATTTATTGTGATTTGACCCCAATAAATAAAATATAAATATTGAGTTGATTTAATATATGGACGCAAAAGTGACACAAAACAACTCCTTTTAAAACTCGAATTTAGAACTTGGGTCAAGCAATGTCTAAGTGACTTGAAACTTGATATTTAGTGTGATTTCACCTTATAAAACTAGAATATCAATGTTGAGTTAATTACAATAAGTTTTGATAAGCTATCGCGAAACAAATGTGTTATATACATGTCTTAACTCAAACAATATTTTTGGAGTGCTTTCTTTATTATTTCTTTTTTCTTTGCTCTAAATAGAACACAAAAAACAAAATAACTAGAATAAATGTAGAAAAGAAAAAAAATACTGACCTAAAATAAAATGAAGACAAATGAAGAGAAATTGATGCGAAACAAATAAGATAATGAAAGCAAAAAGGTATAACTTGATTCTGGAGCCTAACTCTAATAATAACCAATGTGAACTTCTTAATCATGTGGTCAAACAACTCCAAATGAAGATGATGCTTCCCTCAAGAAAATTAAAAATTAGGTTTGAGAAGTCATGTGACCTATGACAAGACACCAATATTATTAAAATTGAATCTAATGACGCCACAATATCAATTATTCCTTGATAAGTCATATTTGTTTTTTGTCCTAGCATACAAAACACAAATTTATCTCATAAATTTATAGTTATAGGCTTTGTAGCATACAAAACACTTATATATTGCTTTAAATAATCCTAATGGATTCCTATATGTGGGCTTATATAAGTTCACTTACAAAATTAAGTCAAATAAATAATAATAAACCAAAAACTAAGAAGAAAATAATAAAATTCAGAAATTAATATCCTAGATATACTAGAGTTAGATTTGTCAACCTTAAAAAATCCTAAATAAACTAGGAAATTTGATCTAATTCTAAGATCTTAATTAACCCAAGCAAACTTTAGACTTCATATGGCCCAAACCCATATTCATTACTACAAACCAAATCAAACCCAAAATATACTTTAAATAAATTTTCTTTATGGCCTAAAAAATTCACATGCATAACTTGATTTTGATATGACTAAATTACCCATTAAACGAATTGGGTTGAACCTATCATCTATAAGAACCTCAATTTGATCGAATGTATCCCTAGGTATAAACCTCTAATGAAAAACCTTAGGCTCAACCATATACTGAACCATATCAATAATAAATCTCAAACACATAATTGAATGCTCACTATAAGGAATCCAATGTTGAACTTGAATCATATAACTTTGGTTTTTAGGTACATGATTACCTCTAGGTCATTTCTATCTAACTTGACTTTTGGCTTTCCAAGTTGTTATCTACTATATATTTTTTCATGATAAAACCTTTAATACCATATCAATATATCCTTAATCAATCTTTTAAATTAAAGAGATGTTTAACCCATATTTGAATTGAAGTTATGCAAGACTTTGAATTTTTTTATAAAATAGATTATTTTGTTTTAAATTAGATTTTTTTTTTGTTTTTCATGTACCAATATTAAAAATAATCTTTAAAAATTATAAATATATATTTTTTTATTATATATATATCTTTAAAATCAACTTCTAACAGCATACCCAATACTGTGCTACCTTTCAATTTCCATTATTATATATATTCCCCACCCTTTATTGACCTAATGGGAAATATTATCTTATAAGCTAAACCAGAACAGCCTTTCTAATATTGTTTTTTTTACTGTTCATCTAGACTCAAAGACACTGTGGATTAAAATAGTGGAATTACTTATTATTATAAGTATTATTTGTATACTAAAATTGCACAACGAAGTTTTTTGGCCGAGTGGTGCGCTTGCTAAATATTGTTTTTTGACTGTTCATCTAGACTCAACGAGGCGTGCGCTTGCTAAATGTTTCCCCATGAAAGTTCAAATCTCTTAGGCTACAAAATGATTTTGGATTTTTAATATTATATTATCATAGCCTTTTCATTTTGCTTCCACCTCAAGTTTTTCTTGAGACATTTCATCACACAGTCCTCTATCTTTTAATTTCCGGATTGATTTGAAATCCTAAATATTTTTGGTATCAAAGTCTTGATTTTTTTTATTTTATCCTTCAATTCAACTTGATTATATATTTTAGTTTCATCTTGGTCCTCAGTCTTTTAATTAAAAAAAAAAGTCATTTGCCTTGCACTTCGCCACAAATAAAACAAACTTTTTTAACATGTTAAAAAAAATATTAACGTACACTATTTGTTTTTAATAATGCTATACATCTTAATGAAATAATCAACCGACAGAGCTATCAAAAGAATGCATTGCCACTGATTTCTAATAATATTCATAAGAGTAATGGTAATAATTATGACAATTTAGCAATCATAACAGTAATAATGAGAATAATAATCAAAATAATTCATTGATCGATGTTATTTTTTTGAAAAAATAAAATTTTCAATTTTTTTATATATGATATTTCAAATTTTATATCATGTAAAAAAATACACGAAACCATACATAGACAAGACAAGTAGAAAAATTACGCAAATTATCTACAATAAAAAATACCCTGCGTTTCGCCGTAGCCAGCACCAAATTTTATAAAATGTAACAAAATTGTTAGTGGTCCTTTAATTTTTTTATAATGTTATACATCTGAGCTAGATAATCAACTTAAAAAATTTAAGATTATGTATTTATTTTACTATAAATAAGACATTTAGAATAATGATAATAATTATTTTTAGGATTTTTTCCTTGAAAAATAGATGAGTTAATTATATAATGTGATATTTTTATGATAGAAACATCTTAAAATAATATATAAAAAAATAACTAACTTTTCTTTGTAAATCTCACATTAATTTAATCTCAGTGTTCTAAAATACTTATAGTATAATAATATGAAAAAAAAATCTAAAAAACTTATATTTAATAGATTTTAGTATCTGCATTTTTTCTATCTGTCAAATAAATTATTCATCAAGTAATTAAAACATGCCTAACAAACAATTAGTATGTTGTATGAAATAAATAACTCATCTTTAGTCAATTTGATTATTTAAAATTTTGCTATCTACCAATTAAATTATTACATAAATAGTTAAAATAAAACCATCAATCAAATTGTTTATCGCGTAAAACAAATCACTCATCTGTGCTAAAATTCATGGATTGTAATTTTGCTATTTGCTAATGAAATAATTCATCAAACAAATAAAATATACACAACAATCAATCAGTGTGCAGCATGAAGTACGTGACTCATTTTGAATGAATTTCATTGCTTTCAATTGCACAATGTACCGATTAAATAATTATGAAAATAGTTTTAACAATAGCAACATTCAATCATTTTTAGGAAAAAAATTATTTCTAATACATTTTATCAATTATAATTTCACTAATTAAATATTAAAAAAACTAATTACAACACACAAAATCAATCAATTCTTAATATAAAAAAAAAATCAGCATCGCGCGTGAGTAAGTAACCTGGTTCCCAGCATCTCTAACTTATCAAAAAAATTAAAAGCTAAAAAATTATACTTTTAATTTTTATTATTAGTTTTATCTTTTACAACACAATAGCTATTTAAATAGTTAAAATGATTATTCTGGTATTCAGTCGCTATTGCTACACACATTTCAACAGAAAAGATAACAAATAAAATAACGTACATATATTGCCAGAATACTATTCATGCCTATTAAAACTCTTCATCGATCTTCTTCTTCTTCGCCTACTGTCAAGCTTTATACTCTTCATGACATTCTTTTGAGCATTGTAATGATTTTCAACAAAGTTGCTACTGTCGCTCTCTCTTTCTCTCCAAAAAAATCAGGCTTTCATCGTCAAATCTTGCTGCCTCACTCGATTGCATTAATTTCATTTCTGAGTAAGTCTCCCTCTCTCTTCATGTATTTGTGGGTTCTTTTCAATGTTTTTATGTTTCCTTTGTTGCCTCTTGAATACTTGTGCCGGTGCTGCAACTTGAGACTAATCACAGAATCTGCAAGCTTTTACATTTCCAACAATCTCAATTTCCCTTTAAAAAGAGCTGGGCAAATGGGTTTTTGGTTTCAGCCTTAATCCTGGTCTGCTAGGGTCATTCCATTGATACGCTCATCGGGCTCATCGTTAGGAAGAGGTACGTGGGCTGACAAGGAGAGGATGTTGGATCATTAAACCAATGTTGAGTTTATACGAAAATAATTATGTGTTTGTGGACTTTCAAATAAAGTAAAGCCTAATTAAAATGATATGCTAAGTATTTTTAGGCAATTGGGTTTTTATGTATCTAATAGTGTGTGGACCTTTAATGTGTAGAGATTAAGGGGTTATCTCTATTTTAGTGATGGGCTAAAATAGGAATACTAAAGGGTAGGAATGCCGAAAGGCATGAATACCAAAAGGCACTTGGTTGCCTATATATATGGTTATGGTCCCCAGATTACACGTGCTATATTTTCACACTGACATCCCATTATCAGAGAGAAAACTAAGGTTAAGAATAGAGAGAACAAAAGGGCTCTCAAAGGAGAACGTGTTAATCTGGAAGGTCATTCGTACGACTCTAGATAGCGACTTCTGGATATGGATTCAGGTACGCTTCCACTTTATAGTTTATGCAGTTTATGCGTTCTTGATAATTCGACATGAATATCATTTCTTTATGCTATGAAATGCTACATCTAACAAGTGGTATCAGAGCCTATTTCATGTTGAATTATTGAGAAAATATGGTAGTTAAAGTTTATCGAAATAAACAGAATTGGCTTTGCCAACGTTTATTAAAGATGTATTGGCAGTCGGCTGTAGGCTGCCAACTGAGTATGTATATTTATATAGATATATAAAATATATGTGTTGATATATATATATATATAACCTGACTAGAATTTTGTCTAAGATTGATGAACAGGCAAAGCTGAGCTCTAAGGTGTAAAAATGAAAGATATATCATGAAGGGCTGCCAACAAAGAGGAAATATATATATATGAAACTGGCAGCCTATGACGATGAATTAAAGATTTAATTCAGCCATCAATTACATAATTAAAAGATAATTAAACGTTGTAGCCATCAATTACATAATTAAAAGATAATTAAGGAGCTGCAGTCGTTTCTTTTCCCAGGGGTCACAAACTTTGAGATTATCTATTCAAGGGCTGCAAGCCATTTACATAAAAGTGTAACGGTTGCACCAGCGAACATGTGTAATTTTTTTATGGGCTGTGAGCCCACAACAAACAAACAAGGCTTGTGGGCTTTAGGTCCACATAAATTATATTGTATTATGGGTTTTGGCCTGTAGAAAATTTTAGCCCATAATAAAATATGGATTCAACAGGCTGATTTAGGATCTGAGTTGGCCCGACCTGGTCCAGCCGCAAGGTCAATGGTCAAAGTCAACATTTGACTTTGATCGTTGACTTTGTTAAAAAAAAATTAGTGCAAATTTATTTTTCAAATATTGGTATATTGATATATATATTTTGCAATGAATTAATTAAAATAATATGTCACCAAAGTGACCTCTTTTGTGGAGATTAATTTCATTTTGAAATATAAAGGGTTATGTGCATGCGATTTATGTTATTATTGATTGACCCAAAGGAAGGTCAATATTTAAAGTAAATGCATATGCACATGTAGTAATTAACATGTGATGATTATTTGGTTTTACATGTGACTAATTAATCGACCCAAAGGCCGATTTATTTTTTGACATGTTTTTATTATCAATGTTTAATTACTACGTTAAGATATCACTTACAAATTAATTTTTTATCCAAAGATAAAATATTAATGGAGTGCTCGATATCTTAAAATGAGTTTTACCTTTATTTGAATTAGTTTTTGCTATTAATATAAGTCTTGTACATGAGTATGTTTTCAATTGTTGTTGTTCTCTTTTCAGCGATTAATCCTGCAAATATAACTGCTAGTATCAACTCAATTCCTATGCTCAATGGCTCTAACTTCAAGTCCTGGAAAGACAATCTTTTGATTGTTCTTGGAGTTATGGATCTCGACCTTGCATTAAGGACTGAATTTCCCTCACCTCTTAAGGATGAAAGTACCTCTGATAAAAAGAGGGATATGAAAAGGTGGGAGAAATCAAATCGCATGTGTATGATGATCATGAAGAGAGCCATTCCAGAACCATTCAGGGGCACAATATCTGATCAAATCACTACAGCTAAGGAATTCCTTGCCAATATTGAAAAGAGATTTGTCAAGAATGAAAAGGCTGAAATCGGTACGCTCTTGACAAGTCTCATTTCAATGAAGTATAAAGGCAAAGGCAATGTAAGGGAGTACATTTTAGAGATGTCTCATCTTGCTTCCAAGCTCAAAGCACTTCAGCTTGAACTCTCTAAGGACTTGCTAGTGCATCTGGTTTTAATATCCCTTCCTGCACAATTTAACCAGTTTAAGGTGAGCTACAATTGTCAGAAAAAGACTTGGTCTCTGAATGAGCTCATCTCACACTATGTTCAGGAAGAGGAAAGGTTTAAGCAAGATAGGACAGAAAGTGCTCACTTAGCCGCTGCCTTTAAAGACAAGGGAAGGAAAAGAAAGAATGTTAAGGAAGCTGCAGGTACAATATCTCAAAAGAAACTATTAACGAAATTACATGATTCCGTTGGTACTAGTTGTTTCTTTTGTGGTGCTGAAGGGCATAAAAAGAAGCAATGCACCAACTATCACGCTTGGTGTGCTAAGAAAGGTATGCTTCTTGCTTTGGTTTGTTCTGAAGTTAATTTAACTTCGGTACCTAGACACACGTGGTGGTTAGATTCTGGTGCAACAACTTACATCAGTGTGTCATTGTAGGGTTGCTTGAGTTGCCGAAAGCCAAATGATGCTGAAAGATACATCTATGTAGGCGATGGCAAGACCGTTGAAGTTGAGGCAATTGGAAAATTTAGATTATTGTTAAAGACCGGACTTTATTTGGATCTTAACCAAACTTTTATTGTACCGTCTTTTAGACAGAATTTGATTTCTATTTCTGCTTTGGACAAATCTGATTATTCTTATTCATTCGAAAATGGAAAATTTAGTTTGTTTTATGATTCCAAATTATCTGGTTCCGGTTCTCTATCTGGTTATGATAATCTTTATTTGATTGATACAATTGCTTCATTTAATGAATCCCTGCAATTAAGTACACGTGGTACCAAGAGAAAATTAACTAGCGAGAATTCAGGTGTATTGTGGCATAAAAGATTAGGTCATATCTCTAAAAAGAGAATAGAGAGACTTGTGCTAGATGAAATTCTCGATCCCTTAGATTTTACAAATTTTGATATTTGTGTTAATTATATTAAGGGTAAACAAACCAATACAAGGAGATTTATAGCCAACAAGACTATGGACATCTTAGAACTCGTACATACGGATATTTGTGGGCCATTTCCTACGGTCACTTGGAATGGTCAACAATATTTCATAACGTTCATAGATGATTTTTCTAGATATGGCTATGTATATCTCATAAGTGAAAAATCACAGTCACTAGATGTGTTCAAAAGTTATAAAGCTGAGGTTGAAAATCAACTCAGTAAAAAGATTAAAAGCGTCAAATCTGACCATGGTGGTGAATACTATGGCAGATATGATGGTTCAGGAGAACAACGTCTAGGACCATTTGCTAAATTCCTAGATGAATACGGTATCGTCCCACAATACACTATGCCGGGTTCGCCCAGTATGAATGGTGTTGCTGAAAGACGAAACAGAACGCTTAAGGACATGGTAAGAAGTATGATTAGTCATTCTACCTTACCAGAATCACTCTGGGGAGAAGCACTTAAGACTACAGCATATATCCTTAATCGAGTACCCACTAAAGCCACTACCAAAACCCCTTTTGAACTTTGGACAGGTAAGAAACCTAGTCTAAAACACTTGCATGTTTGGGGATGTCCAGCTGAGGTAAGGCCTTATAGGCCTAATGAAAAGAAACTGGACTCTAGGACGGTAAGTTGCTATTTTATTGGATACTCAGAAAGATTCAGGGGGTATAAATTCTATGATCCCACAACAAAGTCGATTTTTAGAGACAGGAAATGCCAGATTCTTTGAGGATGTCGAGTTTGCGGGAGGTGATAAAGATAAAGACTTTGTCTTTGAAGAGGAATATATTGATATTCCCATAGGTGTCATTAGCATTGGTTAAGATTCTAATTTTGACCATGTTGAAGACACAACAGATCAAGACAATGTCGAAGCACCTCCTATTCAAGAAATTGTTTCAGAAGAACAACCTCGAGCACCTCAAAAATCTATGCCATTAAGAAAATCCACTAGAGAGAAAAGAATTGCAATATCAGATGATTATATTGTATTTCTCCAAGAACATGAGGTTGATATTGGAGTGATGGAAGATGATCCTATCAACTTCCATCAAGCCATTGAAAGTTCTAACTCTTAAAAGTGGATTTATGCTATGAATGAGGAGATTAAGTCAATGAAAGACAACAACGTGTGGGATCTTGTTCCATTACCTGAAGGTGTGAAACCCATTGGATGTAAATGGATATTTAAGACCAAAAAGGATTCGAAAGGTGATGTGGAGAAGTACAAGGCACGTCTTGTTGCAAAGGGCTTTACATAGAAAGAAGGTATCTATTATAAAGAGACTTTCTCTCCGGTATCTTCAAAAGACTCTTTCAAGATTATAGTGGCATTGTTGGCACATTTCAATCTTGAGTTACATCAGATGGATGTAAAGACAACGTTTCTTAATGGTAACATTGATGAGACAATCTATATGGTGCAACCAGAAAACTTTGTGTCTGGAGACCCAAAGAATATGGTTTGCAAACTTAAGAAATCCATTTATGGACTCAAACAAGCATCTCGACAATGGTATTTCAAGTTTCATCAAGTGATCATCTCTTTGGTTTTGAGATGAATTTGGTCGATGATTGTATATACCATAAGTTTTGTGGGAGTAAATATATTTTTCTGGTTTTGTATGTCGATGACATCTTGCTTGCCAGCAGCGATATAGGCTTATTGCACGAAACCAAGAAATTTCTAACTAAGAATTTTGAGATGAAAGATCTTGGTGAAGCCTCTTTTGTATTAGGAATTCAGATACACCGAGATCGCTCTCGAGGTATTCTTGGATTATCACAAAAGAACTATATCGAAAAGGTTCTTAAGAGATATGACATGCAAGACTGTAGGCCAGGAAATACCCCTGTGGCTAAGGGAGATAAATTTAGTCTCAATCAGTGCCCTAAGAATGATTTTGAGAAAAGGGAAATACAGAAGATTTCTTATGCTTCAGTAGTAGGGAGTTTAATGTATGCTCAAGTTTGTACGCGTCCGGATATTGCATACATTACTAGGATACTAGGCAGATATTTAAGCAATCCAGGAATAGACCATTGGAAAGCAGCTAAACGGGTCTTCCGGTACTTACAGAGAACAAAAGACTACATGCTCACATATCAGAGTTTAGCTAATCTGGAGATCAATGGGCATAGCGACTCCGATTTTGCTGGATGCCAAGATAGTATGAAATCTACATCGGGCTATATTTACATGCTAGCTGGAGGTGCTGTCTCCTAGAAGAGTGGTAAACAGTCACTTATAGCCTCTTCCACGATGGCAGCTGAGTTCATAGCATGTTATGAGGCATCTAATCATGGAGTATGGCTGCGGAATTTTGTCACGGGGCTGCGCATAGTGGATGATATTGAAAGACCACTAAAATTATTTTGTGACAATAAGTCAGCAGTCTTATATTCCAATAACAATAGGAGCTCGTTGAAGTCGAGACACATCAACATCAAGTTCCTAGTTGTTAAAGAAAGAGTTCAAAGTGGACAGTTGTCTATAGAGCATATTGGTACAAACTCCATGGTTGCGGATCCGCTTACTAAGGGATTGCCACCCAAATTGTTTCATGAGCATACTGCTCGTATGAGTGTTTTAGCAATTGATGATATTCAGTTTTAAAGGGAGTTTGTAATTTCATATGCTTTTATAATATAGACAAATTTTCAGTTTATGATATTTATGAGTTTATTTTCTGCAGAAATAAAGTCTTTGGTTTAATTTACACTCTGATTTTAGTATGGTTTGATCTAACTAAGGTTTAAGGGTGGACCAGTTGGAAATAGGCATGTTAAGATCATATTGCATGAAATTTCCATGCTACACATCCACAACATGATCCATGTCATTTAGTTGTATTGACATACGTGACCTTTGATGGTTAAGTTACGATAATTGTAACGAAGACCACTTAGATCCTATGCTGGTATGATTACTGGACCGGATTGGTTATAGATACATTTGTTAATGACAGCAAAGATTGAGCTCATTTGGTTATTTTTGCAAAACATAATTATAAGGTTATACATATAGCCCAAGTGGGAGATTGTTGGATCATTAAACCAACGTTGGGCTTATATGAGAATAATTATGTGTTTGTGGACTGTCAAATAAAATAAAGCCTAATTAAAATAATCTGCTAAGTATTTTTAGGCAATTGGGTTCTTATGTATCTAATAGGGTGTGGACCTTTAATGTGTAGAGATTAAGGGGTTATCTCTATTTTAGTGATGGGCTAAAATAGGAATACCAAAGGGTAGGAATGCCGAAAGGCATGAATACCAAAGGGTAGGAATGCCAAAAGGCACTTGGTTGCCTATATATATGGTCATGGTCCCCAGATTACACGTGCTACATTCTCACACTGACATCCCATTATCAGAGAGAAAACTAAGGTTAAGAATAGAGAGAACAAAAGGGCTCTTAAAGGAGAACGTGTTAATCTGGAAGGCCATCCATACGACTCTAGATAGCGACTTCCGGATATGGATTCAGATACGCTTCCGCTTTATAGTTTATGCAGTTTATGCGTTCTTTATAATTCGACATGAATATCATTTCTTTATGCTATGAAATGCTAGATCTAATAGAGGAATTATTCCCCTCGGTGAAATGAATCTCTTCTTTTATAATTGCTTCTATGATCCAGAGTTTGATGCTGTTTTATTTGGACTAGTGTATTTGCTTTCTAATTTGTCATTTTGGATTCTTCTGATTATATTAGTAGCATTAATTAGGGGGAGGAATGACCGTAATGTTAATCATAATTTCTAAATCCCGGTCGATTTGATGAAGTAGTTGTGGCTGTTTTAATGAGCCTGAAGCTATACCACTTCTTCATTTGATTCTTGGACAAATTCATGAAAAGGAATTGCTTTAAAAATGCTTATGAATAGAATTTAAATTGATGCAAAAGTCTTTTGCTTTCCTTTTAGATTGAAAGAAGATTCTCTTCTGGTGACCATTGCTTAGATAATCATGCTTATAATTAGTGAATCAAGAAAAAACAGTAATACTCGCAAGTTGTTTGATAGGTGCCTAATAATTTGTTTTAATAGAGAGAGATTCTCTTCTGGTGACCATTGCTTAGATAATTCTTTTCTTAAACATTGATAAGTTCTTGGCTTCCTTATATAAGCCAATACTACAATGAAATGCTGAAATAATAGGATCTAATAGCAACAACTGGAATTTAAAAGTACATAATAAATATAACACGTATATTGCCACACCCCTTTCCCATGTTTGTATGTAACATGTAGACTTCATTCCATTTCTGCCATATAATGCTCAACTGCCACAACCCTTTTTCCCATGTTTGCATGTAACATACAACGGCATTGCCATGACCCACGTTGCATGTAACATGCAACAACTTCTTCACCTTATCCTAAATATTTAGGATTTAGCCTACCAACTCTTTGAAAACGTCATAGTCTATCAATACCTCCCCTAATAAGTGGAGCCTTGTCCACAAGGTCCATAGTGGGAAACATCGTTTGTATCTGCTGTGTTGGTTCCTATGTTGCTTCTTCAGCAAGAAGATGTTTCCATTGCACTAAACACTCTTTGATAAGTTGGGTGCCTTGATCCAACAGTAGTCCAATATAGCTTGAGGCTCCAAGAAGATGACATCGTGTTGTGTACCCAATTAGTACCTAATGTGAGATTATAAGGATAGAATTAAAGAAGGGAAGAATAAGAAAGAGAAGGTTGTTGAAAGGTAATAAATTGCATAATCTCATCCAAATCATTGTTGGCTACTTATAGAAGCCATACAATACGAGTGAGCAGTTGAAATAACAAAATTGAAATAACGTGGTTGAAAAACAGGAATTGAGGGAAAGTGGAGCTGAACTCATGCACATGATCGCATGATGGACGCATAACCCTCTAACTAATTTATTAACTATCAACTTCAAACTGACTAGACTTCATATGCTCGACTTGGTCTTAAGTAGAACCCAGAATACACACACCACCAGCTGGACACGTAGTTGTCTGCATGGCCTGCATGGTTGTGGTTACACAACACTCCTCCCCACTAGTAGTGTCCTTGTCCGCAAGGATAAAATCTGGGTACCTCCTCACAAATCGCCATTTGGTTTCCCATGTGGCATTTTCACGTGGAGCACCGACCCACTTAACCAGAATCTCGGTTTTTGGCCGAAATTTTCCCTTTTGAGTCACACGTCGGTCCAAGATAGACTCTGGTTGTAATAAGGAAAGCACTTTTGAAAGTGGAGGAAAAAGTGGAGTAGAGGCAGGTAAAGGTCCAACTTGCTTCTTCAAGAGACTCACATGAAACACATCATGAATCAAGGAACCTACTGGAAGGTCCAATTTGTAAGCCACTAGACCAACTCGTGACAATACCTGATATGGTCCAAAGAAACGAGGAGCCAGTTTGAGGGAGCTTTGAAATCTAACTGACCGTTGGTGATAGGGTTGTAACTTCAGATAGACATAGTCCCCCACCTCGAAGGTAACCTCGTGTCTATGTTGATCAACTCGTGACTTCATACGATCTTTAGCGACTGTTAGGTTGTGACGCAAGTCCTGCAAAATTTCAGTGCGAGTCCGTAGGTAGTCATCCACCGCTTGGACCTTGGTGGTACTTGGAACGTAGAAGAGCATAGTAGGTGGTGGCACACCATATACTGCTTCAAAAGGAGAGACTTTAATCACTGAGTGTACTGAAGTATTATAACTGTATTCTACCCAAGATAACCAATCGATCCACTTCTTAGGATTGTCACTTGTAAAACAACGGAGGTATTGCTCTAATGTACGATTGAGGACCTTAGTTTGGCCATCTGTTTGGGGATGATAACTGGAACTCATGTTGAGCTTGGTCCCCTGCAACTGGAACTAGGTCTTCCAAAACGAACTAACAAAGACCTTGTCACGGTCACTGATTATGGAGGTGGGTATGCCATGCAAATGGACAACATTATCAATGAAAACTTGGGCCACAGACATGGATGTGAACGGGTGCTTCAGTGGAGTAAAATGACTATATTTTGTCAGGCGATCCACGGTAACCATAATGACTGTATACCCATGGGAAGGGGGAAAACCTTCGACGAAGTCCATGGAGATGTCGGTCCAAATGGTTGTAGGTATAGGCAGCGGTTGAAGGAGGCCACCTGGGCTCAAATTGTTAGCTTTGCAACATTGACAAGTATTGCAGCTTTTGATAAAGTCTTTAATCATAATCTTCATGTGAGGCCAAGAGAAATTGGCTTTGATCTAGTTGAGAGTTCGATGATGCCTAAATGCCCACTTACTGGGGTTAAGTGATTTTCCACTAGGATGATCTTGATAAATGGTGATTCTGGATTCAAACAAATCCGTACATTCTTGAACCATATCCCATCACACATAATAAATTGTGGCTTACCTGCATAAGTGACTGACGGAGATAACTGGGCATAATAAGGATCTAGTGCCACTTCTTGTTGTAGTGAGAACCACCAATTGGAAATAGGCAGGGGAATTGCTGAACACTTGAATTCTGGCACTCTTGATAGGGCATCTGCTCCCTGGTTCTCTTTCCCTTTCTTGTACTGAATTACATAATCATATCCCAAAATCTTGGGTAACCATTGGGTCTGAGTGGGTGTGGTAATCCGCTGCTCCATGAGATATTTCAAGCTTCTTTGGTCAGTCCGAACTATAAAAGGCCAGCCTAGTAGATAAGGTCGCCACTTTTGGATGGCTTTGACAATGGCCAACATTTCCTTGTCATATACAGACAAGGCCAAGGCAATTCCTTTTAAGGCCTCACTATAAAAAGCCACCAGTTGCTCCTCTTGAATCAGGATTGCTCCCAATCCGACCCCACTAGCATCACTTTCTACCATAAATTTTTGATTAAAATTAGGTAAGCGTAAGATAGGGGGAGTTACCAATGCTTGTTTCAGTTGATTGAAGGTTGTCAAAGCATCCTATGTCCATTGAAACCCCCGCTTAGTGAATAAGTGTGTCAGAGGGGCTGCCATTCCTCCAAATCCTTGAATGAATTTATGGTAGTATCCTGCCAAGCCCAGGAATGCTCACACCCCTTTAGTCGTAGTCGGAATTGGCCATTTGTTTACGGCTTGTGTCTTTACTGGATCCACTTGTACCCCAGCAATGAAGATGATGTGCCCCAGATATTCCATCTCTGTTACCCCAAAATGTCACTTGGCACCCTTTGCAAATAGCTAGTTATGAAGTAGAGTCTCCAGGACGGTGTGTACATGTGTGAGGTGCTCCTCCCACGTCTCATTGTACACAAGCATGTCGTCAAAAAAGACAAGGACAAACTTCTACAAATATGGGTGAAATAATTCATTCATGATGCTCTGGAAGGTAGCTGGTGCATTTAGGAGACCGAACGGCATGACTACAAACTCGTAGTGCCCTTGTTGTGTGCAAAAAGCGATCTTGTGTATATCGTCTTCTCAGACCCTTATCTGGTGGTACCCGGCACGCAAATCCATTTTGGAGAAATATTGAGCCCCGTACAACTCATCCAGTAACTCATCAATCATCGGTATCAGATACTTGTCTTTTACCGTGATGCTATTGAGGGCCTTATAATTAATGCAAAAATGCCAACTGCCATCTGACTTCTTGACAAGGAGTACTGGGGAGGAAAACGGGCTGTTACTTGGTCGTATCAAGCCTGAATTGAGGAATTCTCTAACCATTTTCTCCATCTTTGATTTCTGGAAATGGGGATAGCGGTAAGGACTCCCATTGATGGTTGTTGGTTTGGCTGTAATGGAATTTGGTGGTCATAGGACCGGTGTGGCGGCAATTCAAGTGGGCTCTCAAAAACTTTGTGAAATTCTGCCAATAACCTGTTGAGGTCTTGGGAAGATTCAGTTGTGGTGACTTGGTATGTCTCTGGTATAATTTGAAGGAAGTACCCGATCCCCTCCAAGTGCATCAATTCTTTATCACTTAACGCCTTTAGTGGTTGTCAGCTGAGACACTATAGAGTCCACATCTTTTCATTGTTTTCTATGTTATTTGTGTCATATATTCAAACAAGGGAGAGAGAATAAAAGAGGATTCTAGCTGAAGAATACAAAAATTAAGTCATGGTTTAGGAGTTTATGAAGAGAAGTTGACAAATATAGAAGATTATTCTATGAACTTCAGGCTTCATAGGAAAAAGAGATACAATCCCAAAACAACGAAAGAAAGGAGAGCCATTGTGGTTATCATTCAAAAACGTATAATCCCAAAACAATGAAATTTCAAACAATGTTGTTGGAAAAAAGTGTTATCAACAAGGGAATTACAAGGGCTTAAACAAAAGGTTAATGATGTCGATTCTGGG
The DNA here is from genome assembly GCA_015731905.1 of Salix dunnii. Lineage (NCBI taxonomy): Eukaryota > Viridiplantae > Streptophyta > Magnoliopsida > Malpighiales > Salicaceae > Salix > Salix dunnii. Next base: position 9,537,673 of record CM027662.1, on the reverse strand, counting down.
TCTGATGCTTAGTACTGAGGCTCCACACTACGTACAAATTGATAACGAAAATCACATAACAAGGAGATTGCCTAGTGGTGTCAGCATCTAAAATTAATTAGGGAGAAAAAGTCGTGTTGCCTTGGAATCTTAATTATTGTACCTTCAAAATATAAATGGTTGATGGTTATTTCGGATAAGAGTTGCCAACAGAAATAATTTGGGGTGTCAAAAATTAGTGCTGGTTTCTGCACTGGCGTCTCGCTCCACCAACCACTAAACTAAATTCCGTGCATGTGCGAAAAGGGATAATCCTATTGTTCCACTAGCATTTCGATGCAAATCTTGGAATCATAATCGTCATATACATAATTGAATCTTGTCTGGTTTTCATAGATGAAGAGAAAACCAAAGTAGATATACAAATGAAATACAATAGCTATCAACTGGTCGAATTCTTAACTATTGCACTAAAAATCTGAAGCGACTTAGACTAATGAAATACATGGTCTTCGTTGGAGGCAGGTTCCATCGCAGCCTTGCTGGGTCATCAAGCATGGTGCAAGGAGTGTCACTGAGAAGAGGCAGACGAACACATTGGATGATGTCCTTCTTGCACTGCTGGCGGGAGCTGTAGGCATCTTTCAAGGTTCTGTTGTTAGTAGACTGGTGGAGAGGAGGGTTTTGGCAACAATACTTTACCATAGAGAAGAAGGCCATCTCCATAATATAATATGGAACAATCATATTTTATAGAAACGACTACATATCCATAGGCTGTAAAATGCAACAAAGAGCTCCAAAATGGAGAACTACCATATTACACCCCTTTTTTTTTGCAAAATTATGTGTGCGGTGTTTACACTAAACTCCTCCACTATTCATTAAAAAGCAAAATCACAACAATTTTCCCAACAAAAATCACATAACAAAACCAATTGTATCGAACAAGATCCAACAACATTTACGTACACCATCCTATACTATCAATTGCAACAAAAGATTAAATTAAATAGTACATAAGTACGGAAAACATGGGTATGCTGTGCCAGCTTGGTTGGTAAAGTTGATTTGCTTATAAAGACCAGATGATAGACTCAGTCGCCCAACAGAGGAGGCAGATTATCCTTGTTGGGTAACCTGCCATTATAAGAATTAAACGGCAATTACAACTGGAAGCCACATTAGTGAAAGGATGAATGCGGTAAATACCAACACAATCTCAGACTGTCCCGAGCATAACTTGAACAATCCTTAAGAAACACAGTACATCTCAGTTCTATGCGAAAGCAATCTATGAAGTTAAAACCCATTTGGAATTATGAAGCAATTGTACAAAGTCATCTCACCTAAGAAGAAAGTAGGGATCAAAACCATCCCAAATCGAGTCATCTATGAATTTACAAGTCAACATGTCGGCAGTGGCTCCGAACTTTCTCTCATGCGAATTTACAACTAACAAATACAGGTTTGAAATCAAAGGATTCCTCATGAATGGGTCGATAATTTTGCCAATTTCATCAACTTCAGTTAGAAGAAGCATGCTATCCTCGATATTCCCATTGATCATGCAGTTTGAGAGAGCATAAAAGCCAAGCAAAATTGCATATATTGGTAGAAATGCATCTTTGTGGTTACCAACACCAACTATCCAATCAACTCCTCCCAAATTCTCAATATGGTCCGTGGCAAAAGATGTCAACTGATTACAAAATCTCTTTCTCCAGTTGAATAAATAGTTTGTGAACTTCTGTTTGATTGGCCCATCAGCCAACCACGATTTTGAAATTGGAAGCTGCTCCAAATGAGAGCAGCATATTTGACAGATCAATAGCTTCTCTTCATGATGATTGTCAATTTCCTTGTCAAAAACCTGTCGGACAATATCTCCTTTAGAGGTTACATAATTTGCTCCATTTATTACCCACTGTAAAAGATGATCAAAGTAATCAATCCAGTGACCAAAGATAGAAGACAGATACCCAAAACTCAATTCAATCACTTTCTCCACTTGCATTGGGACCCCAACAGCATGAAAGCTTCTTCCAGAAGCTTTTGAAGAAAAGCATTTCTGGACATTCAAGGCAAGCCATTGTCGTATCCCATCATCTTCATCCTCCAGCAGCATGATGCAAGTAAACCATATCTCGAGTAACTGATGACCATACATGTTAACAGCTTCTTTTGCCTCAAAACAGGAACCAGAAAGTCCAGCAGGGATTTCATTACTTAACACACAGGAACCAATAAGTTCTGCTTGTTCAAGCAAGCCAGAAGCAATAATAGATTCCGCTGCTGCATTGCGCTTGCTCACTGGCTCAGATGAAGAACTGTGTTCCTTGATAAGGTTAACAAAATGGGTTATAGATTCGTACAAGTGTGCTGATCTTTCCAGTTGACATGATTCACATGATTTTGAAGTTTTCCCCCCCATGTAAGACAGAATACTGCTGGTTAATAAACTTGAAAACTTTTTCACACATAAAGCCATGCAGCAGATGAGTGTCTCCCGTGACTTTTTATGTCTTGTTATATCGTACAAGCATAACAATTTACCCCAGAACTGAGACATGGAATCATCATCTAAGTTGCCAATATATGTAATATCAGCAGAATTTTGGTTTCCAAGTTTCTGAAACTGCTGCAAGTTCCAGGTGAAAAGAATCCTCAGAATGTGATATTTACATCTATGATACTTCTCAGAGTCCAAAAGCTTAACCATTGTCTCCTGGAGGTTTGGCTTACTCCACCGTTGAATAACTCCAATTGCACTGCTAGACTGGTGGACATCACTGAAAGATTCTGCTGACTTCAGGAACTTCAACAGCCACTTCAGTGTTGCAAGTCGAACTTCATATGATGAATCTGACAAGGAACTAATCAGCCTTTCCTCAACTGTGACAAAAGTTCCCCTTGTTCCAGGGAGATTCAACAGCTTTAAGTCATGTAATAAATGTGCCTGTGTCTTCTGAAGACCCTCCTCCATGCCATCTTTGGATGCCTGCAGCACACAACTGAAATAGGATATGATTGCTTGCCCACGAAGTTCTGCTACTGTCGGATCATAATATGACACTCCAACAGAATCTGCTACATCTAAGCATTCTGTACATAGCTTCCACAACAGACTTCGGATGGGAGAGAAATTTTCACTGACATGGCCTGTTTGTGCAATACTGAGCATGTGATCTAACACCCTTATAAAAGAGCCATTAAGGATAGGGCAAGGGCACATTTTGGGGCTTGCAATCCACGAACGCTTCACTAGAACTTGGAACAGATCACCAAGAATTTTCTCTTTCTTTGTGAAATCAGCAAGGTTTCTGCAATTTGCATCTAGAAGAGAGCACAGTTGCAATAGCATTCCATGAATCAAATTATAATTAGTAGATACTGTTCCATTGCTTGGGTTCAATAAGGAAGAGGGAAAAGAAGATGCTGCAATTTGACTCTCCATGCAAGGCAATTCAGAGCCAATATTCAGGAGGACAGTCGGCAGTTTCTCATTGGAGACCATTCCTGTTAAAGCTCTAGATGCAAGAACACGAACTCGTAGATTACTTTGAGTTGAGCACCTTCTGATGAATGGCATAAATATGAATGGATCCAAGCCATCTCCACGCTCACTAGCAACTGTTGAAGGCTTGAGCCTGGATAAAAGAATTAAAACAGGGCACAAGCTTGGGTGGACGACCTTTGATAAGTTAGATTCTGAGCATCCAGATGTTGCATCCCCAAGTGCATCAGTTGCAACATTTAGTTCATTGTAAAGAAATGGATGCAATGAAGGGTATCTTCAGGCAAGAAAATTAAATCAGTTGCTACTTGAAGAACAAATAATCTTTAAAAAGTTAATCAGCATAAAAAATGGTTAATCATCAAGAATTCATGATAATAGAAGAGAACCCATTAAACTATCAACAGGGAATTGATTCTAACCACCCAAATTCCAAATAACATCAAGGATAGAGTAATTCATGGAGCTCTTGTTTGTTTTTGCAAAATCATAAAAAAAAAAAAAAGGGTTAATCATCAAGAATTCATGATAATAGGGGAACCCATTACACTATCAGCTGGTAAGAATCCAGATGGAATGTAAAGCTCTTTTTAATAAAAATTGCAAAATCATTCCAGGGAATTGACTAATCTCCCAAGTTCCAAATAACATCAAGGATCAAGTAATTCATGGAGCCCTTATTCGTTATGAAAATATAAGGATAAACTTAACAGATAATTTTCTATTGTTTTTGTGATAACCTGGAGTATAATTTAATTACACAAGGGGAGCCCCTTCCATTTTCTTTCAGTCATACCAACAGAAAATAGGATTTCATTTTGTGAATATGAAGAGCAGCTATTTTTAAGTGTTAGTTTTTTCTTATTTTCAAGCGCTTATCAAGGAATCCTAACTAAATAGATGCAGCATGTTATTCCCAATGCATAAAATATTTTTATGCCAAGAATACTTCTCGATTGTATTCTGCAGGGATAAACAATGAGAAAGTTTAAAAATGATTAGAAATATATTATTTATAATCAATATAGGAAACATAAGGCATTAATTCTAGTGTTCCAGATTGCTCCTAACCATTTTCCCGTACAATAAAATGAACATAAAAACATCCTCAGAACATTTAAATTTTCACCTAAAGCAAATACAAACGATGATTTATTGCTTTTACCAGAAATCACAAGTGAAATTTTACAAGCCCAACATTAAGCTTCATTCATGATGGAAAGGGACATAGCTTTTGGAACTTGAGAGTGAAAACTGAACTTCAAGAAAAATGTTTTAAGCCTCAATGGTTCATTTGCAAATTTCTAGTAGTTCGCAGTAAGTTAAAATCAGAGAAGAAACAGAAAAGATAAATAGTTAACATAAAGTCAAAGAGATAGACCTGTGAAAAAATTCAAGCCCAGTTAGTGCACGTCTGACAGATTCTCGTTTTTGAAGATTTAGGAATCCTATCATGCGTCGTACTAAGGCAGTGTATGCCAGACAGGCACTATTTCGGACCTCCCAGTATGGTGAAGAGAAAGAGCGAATTGAGACAATCAAAGCCTCCGCAGCAAAACCAGATGTATCAGTTGCAAGGTTTGTATCATTAAAAGCAGCTCTAAGAACATTAAATGCATGTACTGTTGGAATTACACCTTCATCTCGGATCTTGGAGGTTTTTTCCATCACATTCACCCCAAACAGCTTTTCAGAATCAGGTTCTTGGTCTGGATTTGTAGATGACAGCTCACAGGAGTTGCCATTCATGCTCTTGGCATCAACCAGATAGAGCAAGGAGCTATTAGCTACATCAATTAGCCACCGTAAAGCCCGTGGAAGGAGCTTCTTTGGTGCACCATCAGGCTCTGAAAGAAAGAGAGCAATAAATGCTGCAGGAATACCAGCACTTCTTCTTAACAAATCATCCACAACCTGCCCCTTGGCAATGGTTCTTTCCATCAGTTGTTTCATCCAAATTTCTGGCAACTTACAAAGTCTACAAAAGGAGAAATCATAACTCAAAACAGACTCATGATTTGTGATTTTCTATCCACATGTAATGTACAAAACAATTTATATGAATAGTTCAGATACAGAAAACAAATGAGCTTATACACCAGAAAATTTTTAAAACAGGCCCAAATGGATAAGATAAGATCAGAAAAATATTTATTTGATGAGCATAATGAAGAGAGAGAGAAAAAGGGAGGATTAGGTAGCAATTGGAACTGTCTAGACACTTCTCATATTTCTTTTCTCAAAAGTATTGATATTGGATACAATACATAACCCCAGGAATATTACTATGACAGAATCTTATGCCATGATAAATTATCATACTTGCATAAGTTTGATCTATTGAAAGCAAATAAGGTTTTGAAAGAAAAAGACTAGAAGGAAGTATACCTCAGGTCATTTGAGCAAAGCAAGCGGTTGCAAAGAGCAGTGAATCCAACCCTTGTCTTATCAATCGCTCCATTGTGCTTCATCTTCAGAAGGACTTCCAAGAAGTGGTTTCCAATTTGTTCAAGTTGTTGCAAATCAAGCATTGCATTTGGTATTATCAGCATCGAGGCATCAGGACAAGGGTCCGCAGACTTCGAATCTGAGTAACTATAGCCTGGCAAAGGAATTTTTCTTATGATGGTTCCTAGAAGAAGACTCACCTGGGTGAAAGAGAGCGAGGGAGAGAAGAAAAGAAAGAAAGAAAAGAAAAGCCTCATATTAAATTTATGGTTATCATATAAAACAACCTCCTAGTATACTAAAATTCTATCGAAAAGGACTATAGACAGAAAATAAACAAATTACCTCTTTCATAGCCAGCCAACAGCCAACCATGACAATCTGTTCTGATGATCTACTGTCCTGCACCTGCACATGTTTTGAACTAATGCCTTCATCTTCTGAAGGTCTTACCACCTCCATTTCATCCATCAAGTAAACATCATCGTCAGCCATCTCATCCATGTCAGCCAGATACCAAGCATCTGCAGAAACCACCCAAAGCGCCAATGATGTTATTCGCACAAGAAGCTCCAGGAGCTTCTCCAATGCATGCCTCATTTCTGAAATGCTAGACAAGACTGCATCTGAATTCCAATCCAATTCCTCAAAAGTATACCGTAGGGTCAGCAAAACTCCATGAACAAAGCTGTTTTTGCAAGCTTCAGAAAGATTACCCTCTCCCTCTTCTACAGAAGCATTCAACCACTCAATTAGTGATTTTATATACTCTACTACAGGGGGCTTTGATTCAATAATTTGACTATCAACATTGACCAGCTCTGATTGTGATTGAAAACAAACAGCATCAGCAGAAGCTCTAAGTACCCATCCTTGCTCCAACACATATTTCCGGAACAAAAGCCTTAGAGTCAGAGCACCAGCATCACTTTCTCTGACACGTGTACTGCAAACTAACTTCTTAGCCCAAATGATCACTTTCTGGACCATGTCCTTGCTTGATATCCCAGGAAGGGGGTTGGGAAAATAAAGCAATATGCGGAAAGAACTCTCTCTCAGCCTGTCCCAGCTATCAATGATAGATCCAACTAGTAGCAATGTTGAATCAGGTAAGGTTATTCCTTTGCTATAAGGATAGAGAGAACTTTCAGGGGAAAGAGACCCATCCTTATCTTGAGAAGTCAGTGTAATAGACCAAACATTAAGCATTATGAGTAAGAGATCCATGGCCATTATTTTTCTCTTATATGGAGCAGAGGGATAGCACGAAAAAAATAGAAAACAAGACAACCATCTCATAAAACTAAAAAGATTCTCTGCTCTTTTAATTACATATTCTTCAGTCCCATTGTCTGAGTATGCTCCACTATTATTACAATCCATAAAGGGTTGCCAGCTCCCTTGCTTAAGTTGTCTCTCCAAGGCTGTTCGAACCCGAGCAAAGAACTTTCTAAACAAGCTCGTCCACTTCATTTGGAAACCAGTTGAGCAGCTCCTCATGTTCAATGGCACAGTTTCTTTCAAAAGCGTGAGTTCTAAATACGAAGGAATACTGGATGTCTTGGGATTTAAGAACAGAGACTCTGCAGCATCTACACGGAGTAGCTCATCAGCATGTCTCAGTGCCAAGACTAGCCATTCAACATGGACCTTAACCTTTATCCCCTTTATGGAGAAAAGAGCATAGAGATTCACACTATCTGTCCTCAGCATAACATTTGTCTGAAGTGGTTCTGATGCATCCCACAAATCAATGTCCCCTTCAATTAGTGCAAGTGAACGGCATACCTTTACCAAAGACACTAAAACAGCTACTTGTTGCTCGACTCCCAGTTCTACATTTGTACTGGAGAGCTCATGATATGACACATTTTCTTCCCCAATAAGCCCAACTGAGATATAAGCAAGCATATGAAATATGCTATCTACATCAACTTCCAGTAGAACGGGTAAAGCATAAGAGTTCAGATTTGAACGAAGCTTTGAAATACCAGATGCTAGTCCATGCAGAAAGGGAGGTAAACAATGCTGTCTATAAACTGCATAACCTTCCTCAATCCCATTACAGTTCCAACACTCATCACGCAAGCACTCAAGGAAACATTTCAAGAATGTTGTAGCAGCACAGCACACATCATCGTCAGCGTAAGCTTGTACAGTATCAAACAGCAGATCAGGACTCATATCCATTATAGTTTTTGCCCCTAGCCTCTTGGTCAACAAAGCTAAAGGAACATATCTACCCTTAATACCTGAGCCTAGACGGAGAAGATCTGAAGCAATATTTTGCAAGAAAGATTTTATTCTCTCACTTCCCTCTCCACAATGAAGAGATGACTGAATATCCAAGAACAAATCAAAAATTAGATGAACTTGTTTCACTGTTTGGCTTAAAGGATCTCCCAAGCTATTCCATATGATCTTCAGTATCCGTGTCCCCATTTCTTCTGGTATGGGTTCATAATTATTTGAGATGTCAGTAAGTTTACTTAGCAGTGAAGTCTTAATCTGTTGCAAACAAATTTGCAACACTGTCAATACATGAAAATTAAAATGACTGTCGATGGGGTTCTCACAATAATTACACAACTCAAGCAAAATTCCATCATACAAAATAGTCTTAACAGAACCACAACAATTTCCATTTTCCTCATTACCATTCAAACCACCACTTGATACAACAAATTGAGAATTGAGTACAGCCCTCGAAACAGCAGTAAGAATCCCCCTAATCAAGCACAACCTACTCAAAACAGAAAAACCATTTATCTCAAAACACAAATCCCCTTTAAATGGAACCTTCAAAACCACATCTCTAAACTCACTTTCAAAACAATTAGTACCGCTCGAACTACTACTAATTCCATTAAATATAACTTTAACAATAATCAAACCAAGCTCTTCACTATTAAGACAAACTTGCAATGCAGCACACAGTGCTACTCCAGCCGCCACAAAGCAATCCCTGGTAAAAGCTATCGACTTCAACACACTAACCAAAACCCCCAAAACCCTCTCCATAAACCCCTCCTCTTCAAAACACTTAAACGTCCCCGGAAACCGCTGGATCAAATAATACAAGCAAGACAAACTCTCTTGACACTGCTCCATGACAACCGGAGATGGCCTACCACCCAAATCCTCAATCTCCGAAACAACACTATTTAATCCCAAAACGACATCCCAGCCAATCAGAACCGCGCAATCACCAACAACACTCATCAAAAACCCTAATTTTGGCATCCCCATAATTGATAAAGCCACACGTGATAAACAAAACCTTTTTCTATCACTCCATTTCTTGTACTCCTTACATAAATCCCTAAAAGACTCAACAATCAAAACCTGACAATCCTTATTACTTACTTTTGATAAACCAGAAATCAAAGTTCGATGTAAAGGCACTGAGTTTTCCAGAAACAAAACTTCCACGTAAAAACGGCATGCCGTTTGAAGAACCGGAGTGTCGTTTTCGAAGTGTTTTAGAGATAGGAGGTTGGTGAAGGATGAAACGAGGTTTTTGGCGTGGTTTACTTGAGAGTAAATTGAATTGAGAGAAATTAGGGTTTTGAGCTGGGTGAAGAAAAGGGAGACGTTAGGGTCTGAGGAAAGGAGAGATTGAGAAAGCAAGGCGTCTGTGAAGGAAGATGGGAATATCACAGCACTGTATGTGTAGCGGTGGCGGTGCTGTAATGCGCGCCATTTCGCTGACATTTTTTGAGAAGTTGAACTGGATTTTGATGGCGGCTATGGTTGCTTTAGTGTGGGAGGAGAGAAGGGGGGAGGGAGGTGGGGGTTGAAACTTGAAATACCAGAGCAGGGTTTTAGCCTTTTAGGGCATAGCTGGGCGTGTAAATTTTTTTATTTTAAATTTGAATTAATTTATATTTTAATAGAAATTTAAATTTCTTTCTCGATAGTTTATTGAGATAAAAACTCGCCCGCTAGAATAAACGGACGTGAAATGTGATTTGGTGATATAAAGTATTTTTATAAAAATATTTTATAATTAAAACAATTTTTAATCTTAGTATATTAAATCTTAAAAAATAATTTAATATTTATTCAATCACTTTTTTTTTATTTTTCTATATTTTACTTAAAATTAGGTCTGATAATTTATTATTTTTAGTTTGTGATGAGATTTTCATGGCGTCAAAAAAGACTATGATATTAAGTTGATGTTTAATTTGATAAAATAAAATTTTATGTTATTACTTAAAATAAATTGAGACTTCAAGGAAAAAATTTGATATTAAAAAATAAAAAAACAGGATTTCAAAATCTTGGTCCTTAAAGTTTTTTTCTTTTCATTTTTTTAAACCCTTTAGTTTTAAAATTTTATGTTTTAGTTTAAAATTCTAATTTATCCATATTTCTATCCCTCATTTTGAAAAATAAAAAAAAAAAATCATTAGAAAACAAGGGGCTAAAGTGAAAATTATCGATTGTTCACATTTCAACAACTAAAAAAAATTATTTTGTATTTGTAAACATTAAAATTTCACAATAATGACTCATGACCCAAGATTTCTATGACTAAACGAATTAAATTTATCAAGTATAGACCTAATTAAATTTATTAGGTTCAAGTCCAAATTAAATTAAATTACAAACTCAAACTCAAATACATTTATTATTATTACTTTAATATCCTTACGGTTATAGGATTTTTAGGTAATTTTTATATCAACTTTCTAAAATATATTTTAGTAAAAGAATAATTGAGGTAAATTACATTTGACTTGTCTATAAATAGACAACTAAGTCATAAAGAAAGGGATAAAGGAACAAACATACAAGTCCACCATAACACCAAGAAGCATAAGAAGGACAGCAACTAGAGACTAAAAAGTAAATACAAATACTTAGGAGTTCTCTAAAAACATCAAGTCCATTAATGAAAAAAAAATCAAAGTTTTTTTCTTCATCAAATCATTTAAGTGAAGATTTCACACTATTCTAACTTTCAAACTCGTTTAAATAATCTTTATCAAGTCAAATCCTTCATTAAATTATATCAAGTCAAAATTTCACATAGTTAAAGCTTTTAGGCTCATGTGAATACCTTATCATTCAAATTAAGATCTAGATTTGATCGTTAATCAAATGATTTGTGCATGTAAAGAGCATTTCAAGAGAGTTTTCAATTTTCTTGCAATCAAATTTATTACTATAATTTTGACAGCATTTTATCGTGTATTTATATGATATGTGAGATTTTTGTGTGTAATTTATAGGCACATGTAGTAGGACCTTTTCTTTCTCTTATATCTTGAATCAACAAATCTATTATCCAAAATGAAAAACATGAAGCACATAAGCAATTCTCAAGATGCTGAAATGGATGTTTTGTTAGTAACTTATCTAAGAACTCTATCTAAAAAGTCCATGTTGGTCTCTCTACTAAGATAATTCTCTAGAAGAGAAAATAAGAAGACAGTTCCCTCAAAAATGAGTTTGGAAATTCTCCTTTTATAATTTTGCAAGAAGGGATATAGATTCAACCATATAACTCCAATTAAAGTTTAGATCTCACCTTATGACTTCTTTCAAAAAAAGATAGGGAGATTACTAATCCTCATCCAATTTTAACTCTAACTCTCAAATGTTAGTCATGGTCATAAAGACATCATTGTTTTAAGATCATATCCTTTAAATGTCTTTGGAAATAGAGGATTTGAAAATATCTATTAAAGAAAAGGATGGTCTAATCATCATGTTGATGGACCAACTAAAAAAAAAATCCATATGATGAAAGCTCCCAATGGATTGGAGATCCATATAGGAATAAAGCTGATCAAAATCCTTTACAAAAATAGGATAATTCTAAAAAACAAAAATAACAAAGGCAATATGATTGAACAATGGTGCAAATGCCTTTAGGGACACTACTTGTCAGTAAGCTCACTCACTCTCTAAAAATTACAAACATCTTATGGTTGATACTATTCATGTTCAATATAGAGGTGCTCCCCAATCTTCTCTTGTGTACACCAAGTCAAACACTAAGTGTATCGATGAACCACTAAATTATCAACCTTTAAAGTTCCAAAAATTTGAAGGTAAAGATAATCCAAAACAACATATTGCTTATTTATTTAGACTTGTGATAACCTATAAAAACCTAATGGTAAAATATTCCATTTAGACCTTAAAAGGAATTGTTTTTGACTAATATATTAAAATTCCTATTGAAGATATAGATAGTTGGAACCCATTAGAGTGAGAGTTATTAACTCACTTTTATAGCACTCAGTGAACAATAAGCTTGTCAAACTTACCTGCACTAATCAAAGAAAAAAAAGTTAGTCTTGGAATGCATTGAGAGATGGAGAAACTTAGTCCTTAATTATAAAGAGAAGATAAATGAAGTCTCCTCTATAAACATGTAGTCTCTAAGGAAACATGTCATTCATTGTTGAACAGCTCACTATAAAAGCCTATGACCTGAAGATCCAAATAGTAGGTATGAAAGTTATTTCCTAAGCAATCCTCATGATAAGAAGGAAGCAAGAAAAAGAATTCAATAAATATATAAAGTTTGCAAAATCAAGTGAACTATGTTTGTTTTCACAACACCTAATTTGTTTTAACAACACTTGTAAAGGTTTTTATTCAACAAACCAAACTAAAGCCAAAGATTGAAGAATAATTTTAGGAAAGAGAAGAGGAATAATTATACTTTCAAGTAATTGCAAGAAAAGAAATAATACCATTTTTTAGATTTTGAAGTTTCAGTCATTCTAAATGAACTTTTAAAGCAAAGTTTGATTGAACTTCTTATACCTAAAAGACTTGAGGAAGTTGACATGGTTGATCATCCAAAGTACTCTAAGTATCACCGGATAATCAACCATTCTATAGAGAAATTTTTTGTCCATAAAGATATGATAGATCGCATGAAAAATGAAGGAAGAGTCTGACTTAAAAGAGGAGACGAAACCATAAGTACAAATATGATGATAATCATCTTTGGATATTTTATTCTTGTTCCCCTTCCAAGTCCACTTTGCAAAAATATTATTCTTAATGATAAAGATTCATCTTATCATCTATTTGAATTAGCATTTCATGTGTCAATTCAAAGTGGATAAAACGAAGAAAATATTTTGGGCATATCTAAGATTTATAGTCATCCTCAAAATATAGAGATGAAATTGGAGACGGATTCATTATAAAAAGAAAAAAATATATAAAAGATATATCTTATCAAGTGTTACCAAAGAAAGTTTCTTGAAAATAGGATGACTATAAAAGATATATCTTATCAAGTGTTACAAAAAAGGATCTTCCAATGACATCTTTGAGCATGATGATGAAAGAAAGATCATAGTAGGAAAGCAAATAATACATGGTTTAAACACATCCAACCTTACTAGTTTCTATGGTAGCTCCATCTAAGAGGATAATTGAAAAGAAGTAGAAAACATTTCTCTAAACATAGACTAATACAAAAAAGGTTCATCAGTGCTTTATACAAAGGAGTAAGGGTTAGTACAACAATAAAAAAAAAATGTTACTCTTAAAGAATATCTTCCAAAAACATTTTCTTAAGATGAAAGTGTCATACTCAATGTTATAACTATTGAGAATTTTGAAAAAGTTGTAGTTGTAGAATGATTTTCTCTAAAAAAAATCAATCTTTAAAAGAAAGATCATAGTAGGAAAGCAAATAATACATGGTTTAAACACATCCAACCTTACTAGTTTCTATGGTAGCTCCATCTAAGAGGATAATTGAAAAGAAGTAGAAAACATTTCTCTAAACATAGACTAATACAAAAAAGGTTCATCAGTGCTTTATACAAAGGAGTAAGGGTTAGTACAACAATAAAAAAAAATGTTACTCTTAAAGAATATCTTCCAAAAACATTTTCTTAAGATGAAAGTGTCATACTCAATGTTATAACTATTGAGAATTTTGAAAAAGTTGTAGTTGTAGAATGATTTTCTCTAAAAAAAATCAATCTTTAAAAGAAAATGCAATAGATCCAATTATAAAAGGAATTATCTCTAAGTTAAAGAATATTCCATCAAACAAAAGTTTGTATGAGGCAATTGATCTTCCTTCAAAGGGTTGATTAACTGTTGTCCAAGTCTTTTTTTTCTCTAAAAAGTTTGAAGAAAAATTATTCTCAAGGGTTAATGATGTATGAATGTTGATTATTTGACAACAATCTCATTCTCGAATGAGGACTTGTAGCTTGTAGCAAAGTCATATAATAGATCATTTTTATGTAAATGATTATGTATGAGATCAAGGAACTAGATGTATCTTAATCGATGATGGATCAATAATTAATGATCAACAACCATTATGATTAAATAGGTGAAGTCGATTACAATTTCATTTTCTATGTCAGATATGTAAAGTTGTGCAAATCTCAGTGATTCATCATCATCGACAGAAGTGACACCATAAGATATATGGTCCTGGTTAGGAATTAAAATTATTATCAATCTTCACTCCTATTGAAGTGAAAGAAAACATCAAATTATAAGTAATAAATATCATTTCAAAACTTGATGGATGATAAACCATTGTTAGGATTTAGAAGCTCATTAAGAAATTGAGGTGTGCTAGGAGCAGCGGGCAATTTGATTTTGCCATTAGCGCAACATGATGTAAAAGATGGGTTTGTTTTGTCGAAGGCACCAAACACATTGTATGCTAGAAAAGAGCATTGCAATGCCAACATTTCCATGTTTTATCACCAAAATCCATAGACTCAACCAATGTTCTTGAGATAAAATAAAACCTAAAAAAATAGAGAATTAAAATCTTAGGATTTGATGAACAAAATCAAGATTTAAGATCAAAGACAATGAAATAGCTCACGCTTTCTTCTTTTTTATATATAAAAAGATTGACCATTGCTATTATATTGGTCTTGAACCATCAAGGAAACATTATTTTGATGACTTCTAATTTGATAGCTTGACCTCAAAGAGGAGAAATTGTTTGAGGATGAAGATCCATTCATCTTTGCATTAGTAATTTGATTCATTTATGTTTGCAAACCTGAACTAGAAGATAAAGAAACAATTATAGGGTGATCCTTATTGTCATCACCCAATTTTTGGGTGACTCCCCAAAATATATCAAAAAATAACAAAAATAAAATAAAAAGGGCCAGCGATGGTAGAAAAATTAATGTGGAATTTTTGTTTGTTTTTTAGGGTCTAATCGTATCTCTTTTGTCCCCAAAAATAGAGGAAATGCAGATTTAAAGAAAAATTAATTTATCATTTGATAAATCTGTGTAAAAATTAAGTTGCGCAACATAATTATATATTTACGGGTTGATTTGATTTTATCGTCGACCAATTTAAAAATGCAATTATGTTTCAGAATTAATTGAGAGCTCAATTGAAGGATTTAATTAAGCGCAAGGGTTTAATTATACTTCAAATTGGTCAAATTAATTTTATTAAAAGCTTAATCGATGAAAAATCGAATTCTTAAGTTTAATTTGGGTTCAATTGAGAAGTTTGGAGTTTTCGGAGACCGATTTGTATTTTTCCAATTTAGTTGCGCAAAATTAGGGATCAAATTACATAAATCCGAAATTGAGGACCAAAGTGAAAAAGGTGGGCAAATTTTTCCCTATAAATAGAGATGAATGGTCTTGTGTAAAAAAAGAAGGAGAGGAGGGGGGACCTGGAAAAAAAAACTAGAAAAACCCTAATTTTTATTTTGTTAGGGCTGCAGCTGCAACTCCCTTAAGGGCAGCAGCTGCAGCCCTTTTCTCCTCCCCGGCGAGCTCACTCTCCCTCGCCATCGCTGGCGAGTCCTTCCATCCCCCCTTCCCTTTTTCTTTCTCTTCAGTCTCCCTCAGCTTCATCTTCTTCTTCGACCATTTTCCCCTCCGACTACCATTAGCCGACCCCCGACACTCCGATCGGCCACCTATCAGTCATCCATGGTGGTTCTCTCTCTCTCAGCCATCATCCACCCCATGATCTGTCTCCTAGCTACGGTAGCCGAAGTCACAGCCCCCTCAGCTTCATCTTCTTCTTCGGCAACAATGCCGACTGCCATCAACCACAGCACCCCTACGGCCCGACTCCTTTCCCCCGTCGGTAGCCAGCTTCTCTGCACTGACGACCTCCTTCTCTTCCTTCCAACCACCGATCAGCCACCTGAAGAAGAGAATGTCGAAGACAGATCTGAGATCTGAGATCTGAGGTTGAACCATTGTGTTGTGTTTGTGTTTCTGTCTATTTTGCAGGTGTTGAACATCACTGCCAGCAAGAGAAAGAAAGGGGAAGGCTAATCTACCTTCCCCCCGTCATTTTGGTCGAGTGTGGTGGCGCGTGGAACCACACGCCACCACTGCCATACAGGCCCCCACTGCCAGCACTGTTATGAAGGAAATGTATTTTGTAATTTTTAGATGCTTATGTGTTTGTTTTAAATTATTTTTATGTTTATTTATTTTTGCAAATGTTATGTAATTGTAATATGTACCAAAAAAAATATAATGAAAAAAGAGAATGGGTGTGTGAGTTGCATAAAAAAAACATAAAAATTGTATTTCAAAAAAAAAAACAAAAACAAAAACAAAAACAAAAAATGTGTTTTTGTGCATACGGCCGAAATCCAAAGTTTTTCCCACTGTATGTTTCGCAAAAAAAATATGATGCATCTTTTCCGTGTTTTAAAAGCGAAAATTTGGGTATCATAACCAGTTTACGATTATCAGTTGGTATTCGACCAAAATGTCAAAAACAATTCAACAATTGTTTTGTTTTATCTATCACGATGTAAAATTACATTGTAAAGTACACTCGTAGATAGTAAAAAAATAATACTAAAAAATGTGATTTTCAAAATGCGTTGTGAAATTTATCTGTTGGTTAATATTTCATGCAATGAGGTAGATATTTTTTCTCGGAGAGAAATCTACGTCGAATCTTAGAAAAAGACCAGTAAAAATGAATTAGAAAAAAAAACAATCAAACAACAATGTACCTTACCTTAGGTAGGGTGCACTAGGGGTGATACGTCTTCCTCTTGTACAACAAGTCTTCTTACCCAAGACTCTCGCAGACCATTAGGTTCCTAGTGACCTTAATATTAGGTGGCGACTCCTTATAATTATAGTCGTAATTTTTATGGCTATAAAACTCACCCTTTTTTTCACCGCGCGCTGTTATCTCCCCAAACCCGCGGGGATGGCAGGGTGCGAAGTGCGAATAAAAACGCCGTTGCGACACTTACAATGAGAGTTAATACATGCATTGCATTCAAAAATACTTTGATGGACATCTTCAACATTCGAAGAGCTAGCATCGCCAACAAAAATTTCATCCTTAACAGGACGAAGGTCATCGCCAAAAACACCTTTAGGATAATCATATATTTCAATGTGATGATCTTGCTATAGATGTTGACAATAACTTGTCATGATAAAGCCTTTCAATAAGATTTAATTTTGAATGTAAACATTAGCAACAAAAATGATAGCACTTTATGGTAAAAATGAACTTGAGTCGAAATAGAATCTCTTTTGAAAAACTATAGTTGACATTTGTATATAAGCCTATCAAAATTAGAACATTTTGGAATATATTTTCAAAAAATATGCATACATTATGAGTTGTTGTCCAAAGATTGAAGTTGTATAATGGTTTGAAGGAAATACTAAGTAAAGGCAAAATCTACAAAAAACAAAAGACAAAGCAAAAATGTAAAAGTATATGTTCTTTAACTTATCTTGTGTTGCATAGAGATCTTTTATTTTTACGTAGGATATGAATATTCAAAAGAAACACAATAATTTAGTTATTGTAGAAAAAACAAAAAAAAACATTAGTCTAAATTCTCCCTTTCTTATCAATGTATTTTGTTTTATTAGTAGCAAAGTTGTCAATACCGTTTCGGTTGGTGCTTTATTTTTTCAATTGAAATGGAATATTTTGGTTTTGAAGCGTTTCGATGGGTTGTTTCAGGGTTGTACTATATATATAAATGTATATAATTAAATATATCAATTCAAAAAAAGTTAGTTCAAATCCAAAAATAAAATTATTTAGAATTGTGTAATTTAATATCTAAAAAAAGAAAACAATAAAATGATTTTTCTGAACAAAATTATGAACATATATAATATTACGAGAATTCCATTATCAATCTCGCAAAGTCATTATATTTTTTTATTGCTCTAAAACTTTAACATAATATATATAAATATATCAAGAGATGCCCCGTAAAATTTCATCTTAATCTAACAGTTGGATTAAGAGATATGATTGATATTGTAAAATTATTCATTATTTACAAAAACACATTATTTGGCCGAAACAGAACAGACGAAATGAAACCGATACATTTAGACAGGTATTTGGCTGAAAAATCCAGAATTTAAACCGAGGTAAAAATAATGTCGTTTTGTCTCTTTTTTTAACTAGTACGAAATGTTTTGGTCATTTTAGCCAAAATGGAATGAATTGACAACCATGATTAATAGCTCTTTTTCTTGTTAGTTTTTACTGATTAAAAGCTAAAGACATTTACAATAAATATTAAAAAAAGCTAATGATTTGAGATGAGGAGAAAAAGTAGAACTCTTTAATTAAAACCTCCTTCCCTTATTCGTGTTTTCCTTTATTTTTTTTATATATAAAAAAATAACTCTTTCTAGTAAAAAATATATTTTAAATAAAAAGGTTATTACACTCTTGAAACAAATTTTAATAAAATAAAATAATCATGAATAAAGTTTTTACATGCAAACATATTAAAAAATATAGAAAAAATAAATTTGAGGAAAGAATAAAAAATATTAACAATAACAAAATAGATATTTCATTGCATTGAATATGTATGAGTAAGGTTGTTTTTTTTTGTATACTAGATTCATATATAATTCATCATAATACTGTAATTGCATTTATTCAAATATTTTTTTAATAAATCTCTTTAAAGAAGATTTGAAGAAAAAAAACCATCAATTAAAAAATAAAAAGTACTTAATTCAAATCATTAAATAAGAGAAGCTAGGCACACCTTATGCAGAAGAATTGTCTCACATGCTTAGTTTCCTTTTTTCTTTTTCTTTTTAATTTAAAACACAAAAAAAAATACAAATCCCCATCTAAAATAAGAAATTAAATTATAAAAATAATTTTTATTGAACTTGTACTAAAACCAAATTGTCTAACCACAATCTATTTTTTCCCCGGGTATTATCGAAGTTAGAAACCATCTCCTTTGAATTCTACTCTTAAATATGAATTTATAGAATCTAAATCATAGTTATTGATGGTTGTAAGTCATGAGAGTTTTTCTCTATCCCTTACTCTTTTTTTTTATATAATTTTCTCTCTCGAGCCACCACCATCCATGGCCCGATCCGAGGAGTCTTGATCTGCGACCACCACAACTTGATCACCACCCATCATCTGCTCCATTTCCCTATCCTATTGATTCTCTACAATAGTCTCAACAGGAGTAAGACTGTCTGTGACATCAGTGGAATGCCCAAGAGCATAGCCATACTTTTCGCAATGAAAACAAATCATATGAAAGCCCTTAATCACACTTTCAATATTGATATGCTTAGTATCAATCAACACATAATTGTCCCCGATAGGCGGCATTTGATGACAAAGAATTAGAGATATGCACAGTAAATTTTGAGTTTGAATCAAGACGTGTACTTCTTATAAGAGTCTGGAATAACTAAGATTTTACTTACTTATTTTGACAAAATATATAATTAGTCTAATAAAGTTTTGAGAAACAAATACTTTAAAAATAATTGTTATCATTAGTTTCAATACCTTATCCATAATAAAATTAATATATTAAAAAAAATATAATTGAAAGAATAAAAAAAAATTAAATAGAGTTTACAAAGATTTTTTTTCTATTTTTTCTATTGTTTTAATGTGTTAATATCAAAGAAATATCAAAATATATTCTTAGTCTAAAAAATTTTATAGAAAAAAATACTTTAAAAATAATCGATCTCATTATTTTCAATACCTTATCCATAATAAAATTAATATATAAAAAACTAAATAATTGAAAGAATTAAATTTTTTTAAAAGAATAAAGGTCGAATGAATAAAACAATATATGATCAATTTCATTTGAAGGACAAATATCAAACAATTAAAACCTCAACATCAAAAAAATAACTTGAATGAAAAACAAAAAAAAACAACAGAATAAGGATCGAAATGAAACATAACATTTGTGATTAATTTCAATTGAAAGGTGAAATTGAAACAAATCAAAGCTTTAATAAAATCATTGAGGACAAAAAAATATAAAACGGCCAACGACTAAAAATGAAAACACAATAAACAAAGAGGACTTACCTGCATTTTCAGCAGCAAGAGAGAGAAAATGAGAAAAAATATTAATCGACTACCGCGACATCTCCAACCACCTTTAGACAACACGCGCACCACCATAAAAAAGAGGTCATGCTAGCGTATTCGATGAGATGCCATATGGATATTTTGGACCATCTAATGATGTTGCACACGCCACCTGAAGGGCGCGTACATAAAAAAACTATCGGCTCATTAGACAACACTTGGATTTTATTTTTTCTATGGATACATCAATATTTTTATTGTTTTGTAAAATTTGAAGTACCAAAAATACCCGCGAGTCAAAGTGTTAAATTTTATCCTCTTAAAAGATAATAAGATAATTATACTATTACAATCCACAATATTTTCTTGATAAAGTTTACCTTCTTCGTTAATCAGGGGGCGAGGTTTGAGGTCTGTTAGGGTTAGGGTGTCAGCAGAAGGGAGACAATGAACAAGAACTCGTGGACTCTTCTTGCGTAACCCAAACAGTTGATTAGGTTTACCTAAGCCAAATCCACCGATATGATTATTTTGTCTGATATGCAAGTGTTTAGTTGATTAGGCTTCACGAGTCAACATTTCTAAGCTGTTAAATCCAGAGCCATTAGAAATTCTTTCCTCTAGAGCCAAAGGTTTCTCAAATTTATGTATTATATAAATTTCCCATTTTGAAAAGTGTTTAATCGAGCTAATATGTAAGAGAAGGAGAAGGTTAATATGTATTTATTGAAATTGATCTAGAGGAAATGATTGGGGACGATGAACAAAATGAAGGGTAAAAAGTGAACAAAATGGGACAGAGGTGGGAATGTTAATGTAAGTGCTAAGAAACCACTCTCATAATTTAGTAAGTTCTGGCCCTAATAAATCCGAAGCAAATTATATGTCGTTCCCTAAAACATTTGCATAATTGTTCTCATGGACATATTAGGGCATGAGTTTCTCAGAAGATTGATAAGATAGTGAAAATGAAGGGAGTGGTTGCATTTGTTTAAGGGACTTTAATGAAGCCATGCCATTATGAAGTGCCCGTTTGGTATTGCGTTATAAACACAGTTTTGAGGGATAGCAATTTTATCATCGTTTGGTAATGATAAACACACAATTTCAATTATTATGAAATCCACTAGAAAACACTTTCGAACCACCGTTTAGAAGAAGCAGAAAAAATAAAGCTTTTGCCTGCGTTTCATTTCTCCACAAAAAAGGAGAACTGAAATCACAGACTTTCATTCTTGCTTTCTTTCGATCCTCCTCTTTCTCACCTGTCTGCTGCTCCGCTATAAGCCAAAACAGGGCCAGCGCTGGAAGATGCCCGAGGAGATAGTGGAGTGGCTCTCGTTCCTTCCCCAATGAGTTTTTGAAGCAAATGCTACGGACTTCGAGATCCCAGGCAAAAAAATATAAGAGAGGTCGAGGAGATTTGAGGAGAGAAATGGGGGATGTGTTCTTAAGTATAAGGAGAGAGAAGTGGAGATGGGTTTTCTTTTTTAATTCTAATCAAAATAAAAAACAGTGGCTTTTTTAATGCTCATACAAGAGAACCTTTTTTTTTAAGAGAACCTTTTTTTTTTTTTTTTTTTTTTTAATCTTGGGCTAGGCTGGACTTGCTTTCAGCCCAGCTGAAGTCCAGCAAAATTAGATCTTTTGAGCCATCTTTGCTGGACTATTCCATTTAGTTAGTCAGACTTGGTCCATTTTTTTTTTAAATCATATTGTTTTTTTTTTTAAATATGTAGATAGAAATTAATTTTCATAAAAGGGAAAGACACGTGATTTTGTTTCACTTCATAACCTTGTTGCATTTTTATTGATAATGAGTCAGAAACTTGCAACTGGATTTAGCATTGAAATTATATCTCTACAACATGTAGATAGAGAACCTGAAACTCAGTATAGATTGTAAATGTTGTTACTAACAATTTTTACTAGATGCTGTTTCTCGATCAAATAGCAAGGGATCACAGAGGCATTCACGTATCGATTTAGTTTATGATGAAATTGCAAGTAGTTTGATGGGAGAATAAAAACAAATATCTAATTTACTTGAATTATTAATTACATTTTATTGTTATGATTATTAATCTATAACATATAAAAAATAACACACACACACACACACACATATGTCTGTGTGTATACATGTTCGTAATTTCACAAGTTAATAGTAATATGAAACGCATAGTAACCAAATGTACGAAACTGTTTTTCATTAAATTTCAAACTCAACCACAATTTTAATTAAATAATTCAATTTTAGTTATGAACCGCAGCTAAAAATATTTTTCATGAAATTATTTTTTTAAACTTTAACCACAACAACAACCATAATATCAAACATGCCCGAAAGCATCATGTTTCACTGCATAAGAAGATTAGATTATGGTCAAAAGAAATCAAGATAAGACTGGGAAAGCACTGAGCTTTCGTAATTAGGGGGGAGATCATTTGCAGAATAAGAAGTCAAAAAACCAAAGGAGCTCATGGTTATTTTTTTCTTCTCATCATATTCGTGAAGCACACCTACCAAATTAGTCAACGAAGATAGGAGGAGTTCACCATGCATGCGCCGACCCATTATTTTGTTTAGTTTTGCTAATCATTTCACATCTAATATGCCTCCATATTCAGTCGATTTGGAGTATCCATGAAGAAAATGATCTTTCTACAGTTTTTGTGTTTTATAATTAGTAATGAGAATTAAGTCAATCCGAACTAGCATAGGAATTAATTTACAATAAGCTATTTTTCAGCCAGCTTTGTCCGTCAATTAAAGAACAAGTTATTCTCTTTAGAGTTTTTTAAAATGCAGTCTTTGCTTTGATCTCCTACAATTAAAAAAAATACTCTTTTTTTTTTAAAAAAAAAATCTTGATTTCGAATCCATTAAATTCTGAAATATGAAACAATCCTATTTGATTATAATCCCTTCACATGGGGTTGAAAATTCTATAATCTGAAGTTGGGTAAGGTGTCAACAACCGTTTATATCATCTATGGAATTTAATTTGATTTTAAAATGATATAGTTTATCAAGTTTTCTTATTTTAATGGAGCGTTTATTTTGTGTGTGTGTGTGTGTGTGTGTGTGTGTGTGTGTGTGTGTGTATTGGTGTTTTTTTTTAAATATTTTATAAAAAAATAATAAATATAGAAATAATGAATTCATTTATCAAAAATAAGGTTAAACTCATAAAGTTCCATAAAGAATTTTATGGATAGTAATTCACTCATAATTTTAACCTTTTTAATTACTACCACCATCACTTATGACCATACATTTTTAATCTATTGTCATCATATTTTCACATTAGTGTTTATTAAACATTATTATTTTATTTATGTAAAATCATTTATAAGAAATACCTTATGCAATATACATCTCCTAAAAGTAATTCTTTTGATGAAGTTTTAGATAGTTTATTCACATTGAGATAATATATTATCTTTTAATGTCTCTTGGATAACTTAAATCTAGATATTAATATGGAAATATATCCACTCTTTAACCACATCATACCACACCCACAACATCTTGAAGTGTCCCTTCAATTTGCAAGAGGTCAGGGTTTTATTAAAAACATTTATAGATTATTGCTCATAGTATTATGACATTAGAATCATTTTTTTAATAAAATATAAGATATTGCTAGTATGTTTTATAAAATAACTATCTAATTGAAAGTTAACTTGATATAACTTGGTCAATTTAACAAGTAAGAAAACAACTAGGACAAATAGTAAAACCATAATTTAACTATATTATTTAAGAAGATATTAATTTTAGAAAAATATCAAGACAATAACATTTATGATCAACCTAGATCAATCCTAGTTAACATGTCAAAATCACGATCTAGATTATGAGACTATTACAACCATGTAGAAAACAAATCAAAATAAATTATAAAAAAGAGTTCAATTAAAAAAGGAAAAAAAAAGAATTAAGTAGACCAAATTTAACTTGCCAAACCCATGACTCATGTCATGAAAAAAAGATAACCACATCAAAAGTTAATAAAAATAAAATATGAAGCTCAGTTTCTAATCAATTTAATATTACAAGATAAAATTATAAAAATTCAATTATAAAAGGAAAAAAAATCAAGTCAACTTAAGATCGTGATAATTTCATAAAACTAAAATCAAAACAATTATAAAATTTAATCTTTAATAAACCTAATATTAAAAAGTAAAATTAAAAAACAAATAATAAAAAACCAAATACCTTTTCTAGGGAACAAAATATGAGGAAGTGAGCACTCTTATTTTGTCTTTGTTAATTAATTTTTATTTTAAAATAGACAATCAAAGATTATGGACTATTTCTTAAACTAGAAGGCCACCTATAAGAATATAACCCCGGGATGGTTTTAGTCATTTTCTTCATTATTGTCTTGTTCCTTTCAAAATAGTTGACACTAATCATTTTGTTGGGCTACTCTACAGGCCAAATCAATAATCTTTGCTATTGTTACTAAATTAGTTTTCTTTTAATGTAATTGTTATTATTTTTTCTAGAAAAAAAACTAATTATATATAGGTTGACATGATATGAACTAATCTACTTGATAAGTCTAAAAACAAATCAGATGACAAGTAAAAAAATATAATTTGACATTTTTTTTTATAAATAAATATTAAGATGACAATATATAATTGACTTAGGTCAACTTATATTCGCTTGTCAGATTTGTAACCTTAATCGTGAAGTCATCATAAATTCTATAAAAAATTTGTCGAAATAAATTTCTTTAATTATAATTTGTTATCATAAGCTTTCATCAAGTCGACCTTCAAAGAAAACCTAGGATGCCCCGTTGTAAGATGATAGTTATGAAAGAGTTTCTAAGAGAGTAAACTATTATCACTAATACTCTTTCTGGCCAGAAAGGCTGATTGAAAGGGCCCAATCAAATTTAGGAGCACACCTTCAATTTTATTAGCAATGATCTTTGCAATGCATTTGTATATAATATTGTAATAAGAGATAAGTATAAAGTACTTAACAATGGTAAGGTTAGGAACTTTAGGAATTAAGGCTATAGTTGTAGCTTTAACTAGCTTAAGCAGCTTACCTAACATAAGAAAAGATTGGATGAACCTTGATAGTGTCCTCACTATTAATACTCTGAACTCTCTTAAGGAAACCAATATTGAATCCATCTAGGCCATGAGCTTTAGTATCTGTAAGAGCAAATATGACCTTCTGAATATCATCATCTGTGATAGGATCTTCAAGGGATATACTTTGAGATTTAAAGCCCCACTAGTTAGAGTGGGTTGTCAGTCCAGCCCATGCAACTGCCTAGCCCATGCAAGAGTGGGCTTTATTATATTTTTTATTATTTATTTTTGCTTTATTATATTTAAAAAAAATATATAAATATATAAAAATAAAATATTAAAAAACATAAAAAAAAAGTTTTGTTTTCATGCATACGACCAAATTCCATGGTTTTTCCCATCATATTTTCATACAAAAATACTTCGCATCTTTCTCATTGTTTTAAAAGCGAAAATTGGATATCATAACCAATTTATGATTATCCGTTGGAATTTGGCCAAAATATAAAAAATAATTATAACTATTTTTGTTTTGTCTATTAGGGTGTAAATTTACATTGTAAAATACACCCGTAGATAGAAAAGGAATTTTTAACTACGGTGTAAATTTACATTGTAAAGTACACCCGTAGATAATAAAAAGAATTTTTTTAACTATAGTGTAAATTTACATTGTAAAGTACATCTGTAGATAATAAAAAGGATTTTTAATTGAGGTGTAAAATTACATTGTAAAGTACACCTGTAAAAAAAAAAAAAAAGAAGAGGGGTTTTTGAAAGTGCAATGTAAACAAAATTAACTTAGAAGAGCAATCAAACAACAGTGCAACTTACCTTAGGTAGGGTGCATTGGGGGTGATGCGTCTTCCCCTTGCACAACAAGTCTCCTTACTCATGACTCTTGCAGACCAATAGGTTCCTAGTGACCGTAATACTAGGTGGGGACTCCCGATATTTATAGCTGTAATTTTTATGGCTATAAAACAACCCTCCCATTTCACCGTATGCCATTGTCTCCCCAAATAAGAGGGGATAACGGGGTGCAGGGCGTGAAAAAAAATCGTCATCACGACATAGTCACCGATATTATATTCTTATTGTTGATCATTTCACCAAGTATTGTTGGTTCTATCCCATGGCATATAAATTAGATATGTCACCTATCTTTGCGCAATTCATTACCTTGGTTGAAAATCAATTTTTCAAAAAAATAAAAAATTTCTACTCCGACAATGGTGGTGAATTCATTGCTCTTAAAAACTTTTTGGCTACACGTGGTATTAGCCATTTTACCACTACACCACATACCCCTCAACAAAACGAAACTGTTGAGCATCGTCATTGCCATATTATCGAAACAGGAATGACTCTTTTACATCATGCCTCTGTCCCTTCCACTTATTGGTCATATGCCTTATCCACAAAAGTATATCTTATAAATCGTCTTTCAACTCCTTTACTTTCAAATCAAAGTCCTTGTGAAGCATTATTTGACAAAATTCCTGATTATCACAAGCTATAAACCTTTGGTTGTCGATGCTACCCTTGGCTAGTCCCCTATCACACAAATAAACTTCAATCTAAGTCTAAACCTTGTGTATTTTTAGGGTATTCTCTCACTCGACATGCTTTCAAATGTCTGGACCTTCAGATGGGTAAACTTCATCACTCCCATCATGTTACATTTGACACAAATCATTTTTCATTCACCCAACCCGGTCCTTCTGCTCCAATTGTTGCTCAACCACCGTGCCTTGTTTCCCCTCCTCCTTCTCTAGTTCCTCCAATGACCATTGCTCCCACAACAAAAATCCCTATCACATCCGCTCTGCCTCCAGTCACGGCCTCTGTCAGTCCATCTCCATCACCAGGTATGCCTTCCCTTGTTCATAGAAATAACTCCTCCAGTGTTGAGCTTTCTATCCCTATGGCATATCTGCCCCTCCTACTCACACTCATCCCATGGTTAGTAGAGTTCAAAACAATATTTTTTGTCCTAAGTATCTTTCAGTTACTACTAAACATCCTCTTGCATCTTTTTTGGCACCCACTTATGTTTCGCAGACACTTAAGGACCCTCGTTGGTGCAAAGCCATGGCAGATGAGTTTAATGCCTTACTTTCCCAAAGCACATGGAAACTGGTTCCTAAGTCCTCTACCTCTAATCTAATTGGTTGTAAATAGGTCTTTCAAATCAAGTGTCATCCTGATGGAATAGTGGATCGGTTTAAAGCACGTTTAGTTGCTAAGGGCTTCAATCAATGTCCTGGTGTCAACTATACTGAAACATTCAGTCCCGTTATAAAATTGACCACCATTCAAATTATTCTCTCATTGGCCTTATCCAATAGCTGGCCACTTAAGCAAATTGACGTTAACAATGTGTTCCTTGATGGACAGTTAACTGAGCAAGTGTTTATGCAGCAACCTACAGGCTTCATCGACTCCTCTTATCCTCATCATGTTTGTTCCCTTCAGAAGTCAATTTATGGTATCAAGCAGGCACCTAGGGCCTGGTTCAATGGTCCGTGCTTTAGTCTCCTTGCACTGGGGTTCTTTAATTCCAAATCTGATAGCTCTTTGTTCATCTTCAATAAAAATGGGATTTTGTTGTTTGTATTAATGTACATTGATGACCTCATTCGCACTAGCAAAAATGCCTAGTTTATGCAACATGTTGTATGATCTTTAGGTGAAGAATTTCCCCTAAAAGAGCTGAGTGATCTGCACTACTTTCTCGGGGTGGAAGTTATCACAGTTAAGCAAGGTTTAAATCTCTCTAAAAACAGATATGTTCATGACCTCCTTACCAAGTTGAAGATGGATGGTGCCAAGGAAGTGTAGACACCCATGTCTATGTCTTCTAAGCTGCTGCTGGATGATGGTTTAATTGGCTATGATGCTATGGAATACAGACGCACCATTGGTTCTCTTCAATATCTCTCACTCACACGCCCAAACCTTTGTTTTGCAGTCAATTGTCTTGCTCAATTCATGCACAAAACAACTATCACGCATTGGCAACATGTTAAACGACTGTTACGGTTTGTCAAACAGACCATTCATTTTGGTCTCTTATTGCATCGACAAACAAATCCAGTACTCAGGGGCTTCTCGGATGTTGATTGGGGTGGTGATCTTGATGATCGAAAGTCCACTACGAGTTATATCATTTTTTTGGGCAATAATCCTATCAGCTAGTGAACTCACAAGCAAAAGGCAATGACTCGCTCTTCTACAGAAGCTGAATATCAGGCACTGGCAACTGTAGCTTCGGACATAGCTTGGATTTAGTCTCTTCTTGATGAAATGGGAATCCAGTTGCATGAACCACCACTCCTACTCTGTGATAATGTTGGGGCAACTCAACTCAGTCTCAATTCGGTTATGCACTCCTGAATTAAACACATTGCCATCGATCTTCATTTTGTTTGTGACTTTGTACGCAAGGAAAAATTGCATGTTGCTCATGTCCACAATGATGATCAGCTTGCTGATCTTCTCACGAAACCCCTTGCTTGATCTCGCTTCACCTCGTTGCATGGCAAAATTAACATTGCTGATGGCACATCTATTTTGAGGGGTCGTATAAGGGAACCCACATAAACCATGCACAACCATGATCTACAATCTGTCAATCAGCCAACATATCAGCCAATGTACATCATGCAAAGCCTTGATTCACTCTGTCAATTAGCCATAATCCTCTCTGTTAATATCCAAAAATCATGTAATTTTTAATTCCTTAATTACCTTCTTTAATTAGCTATTGTCTTGTACTACATAAAGAGATGAACAATGCAATACAAATCAATTTCCAATTTACCAAATCACTTGTGTAAATCGTATAAAACCCATCAAATATGACCGCCACTAGAATGATCATAGTTATACAAATACGATTAGTTGTGAAGAAAAAAAACCTAGTTACACTATCTTTATTCACTTCTCTAATCTGGTTTCCCCCAAGCTAAAGGGAGCTACTGAACAAAAATTCATAATTCTGAATGCTTCAAGGGATTATTCAAACCTCTAATGTTTCAACATCCGATAAACATAGAAACTAAAAGAAGTGAGGAGAAACAACCACGAAACAAATTACCTTGACCTCACAAGAAGCCCGACCTCTTATTAATAGAACCCCCAAGCCCTTCTTCTTTTTCTCAAGAGAATTTTTAACTCTAGTTATAAGTTGGTTCGGGACTACTTCTTAATTTGACTGAGAGCAAAGGTGCTTGCACTGAAGAACACTCCACAACTAAATCGAGGTTCTATCATTACAAGACTCGCCCCTTACCTTAACGTTTTCCCTGACTTCCAACACAATTTCCTCTCGGTGCCTATCAACTTCAATTTCAACCTAAATAGCCTTAATAGCATTATCAACATTAATCTAATTAGAAACATAATTGAATATGTCATGCTGAGGATTTAGAGCAACCCCAACCTCACCCTCCTCCTTCGCCATATCTTCCCGGGAACTCAAAATAGAAAATAACACAACCTTCTCATTTATATAACTATCAATGTTACCAATGTGATGGAGAAGCATTATTGTCAAAATTCTTATTCCTTCGTGTCATTTCTTGCCATTGATGTGGATTTTGTTTGCCACCGAAGATGTGTTTGTAACAATAACATTCTTCCTCTTCGCTTGTCCAACTATAATAGATGGATCAGATTTAGTATTAGAACATATAGTTGCCGTATGTCCGTATACATTGCATTTAAAACATTTGGATGTAATCCACTCAAACTCAACTGAAATGCGTATGCAGTTCCCATTCTAACATAGTAAATCAAACTCCTTTACCAAAGTCTTCGAAACGCTTATTTCCACACAAACTCTCGTATAGCTCAACCTTTTACGAGATAGAGTAGATGGATTGGCATGAAGGGGGACCCGAATAGCATTAGCGACACAACTCATTCCCTTAATAGTCCAGTAGTCTAGGGGAACATAAATAGTTTAACCCAAACCGGCAATTTAGTAAGTTCATCTCTAGAAAATGGCATATTAGGTTGCCATAATCTGAGTACCGAAGGAAGAGTGCCCACACGCCAAGGGACGTCATTCAAAATTGACTTGACATGATCAATACTATAAAAAACAAAGAGGAAGAATCCACTCTGGTATGATAAAACTTTTGATAGTCCATAAGATCCCCATAGTCTGTTAACAGTGGGATTGACAATTGGAAATGGGAGTTTCAAACCAATAAAGCGACCAACGAGAGTGGAATTCAACAGAACACATCCTTCTTCAAAAACATCAAGAGGGGGGCTACTGTCACTCGACCTTTTGTCACGGCTGGAGGGGACAGGTGTAGGTGTTTATCAATACTAGTAGAAACTCTACCCTTGCAATCCATACCCGTAACACTTTTACAAGTAGCTAAGAAATACAGTTTGGGGCTGTTACTTTTGAGGTGCTGAACCAAGGTAAAAAGTAAGCCCCAAACTGAATTTCTTTTAGCTTGGTTCAGCACCTCTCAAAAGTAACAGCCTCCTTGGAGATGCTCCATAGCTAACACTCCATCTCTATTTTTTGTCTTTTAGCTTGGTTTAACTGTTATTGTTGAAGATGACGTTTGGTTTCAGCTCAAGGTTAGAGGAAAAAGCATGCAGTGGGTGCAACCTTTCAGTAGTAGGTTGATGTCCCACGAGAGTGTTCTTGTTGGCGTCCAACTCCGCATGACCATTTTTAGTAATGTAACTTTGCTCCTTTTCTTTTGTTGGGATTAAAAAGGAAAAAGAGGTAGTAAAAAAGCTGGCAGACCAGACTGGGAAGACATACCAGCGCTGCTCTTCTTTGGAGAAATTTCCATTCTATCTTTGCTGTGATTAGACAAAGCCAACGTGGTTCCTCTTTGGAGAAGTTAACACTCCATCTCTAATGAGACAAGAAACCCCATATCTGCTCTTCTACTGCCCTTACTTATAACCATGCTTGTCAATTGTGTTTAGGTTAATGCCTTGTTTTTCAATTGGAACATAATGTTTCGGTTTTGAAGTTCTGTTTTGAGGTTAAAATGTTTATGTGTGTATATATATTAATTAAAAAAAATTAGTTCAAATTCAAAAATAATTGTGCAATTTCAATATTAAACATAAGTAAAAATAAAATAAAAATTGAACTGATATAACTCGACCAACTTGATAAGTTCAAAGATAACATGAAAAATTGATAAAATATAGTTTAATTAAAAAAATCAAGTTGACATCTTAAAAAAATATTGAAACAACGACATATTAAATCAACTCGGTTTAATCTAAGTTAACCTTCAAATGTATAACCTCTGTTATAAAACCATGATAACCTTAAATAAAACAAATCAAATCAAATTATAAAGTTCAATTCTTAATAAATCCGTTGTTGAATAATAAAATTGAGAATAAAATAATCTAAAAAAAACACAATAAAATGATTTTTCTAAACAAAATAGTGAATATATATAATATTGTGAGAATATCATCATCAATTTCGCAAAGTCATTATATTTTTTGATTGCTCTGAAATTTTAACATAATATATATAAAAATGTCAAGGGACTCATAAAATTTATCTCAATCTAATGGTCAGATTAAGAAATATGATTTATATTGTAAAATTATTCATTATAAAAAAAAATACTATTTGGCCAGAACGGAACGGGCAAAATGAAACTGGAATGTTCCGACTGGAATTTAAGTGGAATTTTTGGAATAAGATGAAATTTTAAATGAGATAAAAACTATGTCGTTTTATCTCTTTTTTAACTGGTACGAAAATTTCGACTGTAACGAAATGAGATCAACAACATTGTTGTAACTAGTCTGTCACTGAGCTTGAAAGCTCACCTTCTCCTACAATAGATTTCTAAACCATGCCTTTCTTATTCTCATCAACCATTAACACTCCATCTCTAATTTTTTTCTTTTCCTTTTAGCCTTTCTGTTAGCTCTCCCCTTGGAGATGCTCTTACCATAACTTGCATTGTATGCTGATCTGAGCTGCCATTAAAAACTTCAGGAAACCAAGATAGGTTTGTGTCGTGGCTATTCAACATTTCTTGTAGTTCAAGCCTAGGTTGTGACATGTCTTAAGATATTTGAGATTTCCAAAGTTTAAGCTGGCCACTTCATGAACTGACATTGTTGCAGTAGAGAAATTCATTACTTCTTTTACCCTGCTACCAAATAACCTGAAGAAACCATGTTTCCCTTCAGGCAATAGCTATTTAGCAATGTCGCACCAAAGAAACTCTTCCCCTCTTTTTGCATCTTGTCTTCCATTCAAAATTGAACCGGCACCACCAAGAGCTAAGTGGAATGGAATATGAAATTGCAAAGCCAAGAATTAAAGAGAATATCAATACTGATCCCATGCAATCTGCTGAATCTGCTACCCACACCTAAACACAAGCAACGACATTATTTTGATTAATTGACTTTCTATCTGTAAAATAGGACAATTGATTATGCTTACCTTATACTGCTAACCTTCTGTAAATAGACTTCCCAAGTCTAACTCTTGTATTACTATTTAATACTGCAAATAAGAAAAGAACACAACGAGCTGAAGACTACAATTCATCTCAACCTCTCGGTTCTCATCTTCTACCCGTGAAACTTATATTCCTATATGGTATCAGAGCACTTTTGAGCTAATCCTCACCCATTCGATCCTACCCAAATCAATGGCAAACACACCTAAATCTGGAGAATCAAGCAATCTGGACATGTCAAGATTGATATCTGAAATGTCCAAACTTTCCTCACCTTCAATCCCATCTCATCCCCTGCCCACTTCATTCAACATCTCTTCTCTATTCACAATCCCTATGGATCGCACCAACTATCTGAGTTGGAAATCCCAATTTGAAGACATACTGGAGATGCATGGTCTCTCAGCAGTTGTTAGGAACAACACAGAACCAACTAAATTGCAAGAAGATGGTTCTGTGCACCCAGAATTCGCAAAGGATAAATTGGTCCTGAGCTGGATCAAAGCAACTTCCTCATCCTCAATCAAAACACTTCTCATCCCATGTACCACTGCTCATCAAGCCTGGATTATGCTGGCCAAACGTCTCTCACCTCTTGCCAACACCCGTGTAAGGATTCTTCGCGACCAAATTCGCACCCTCAGGAAAGACAGCAACACAACAGTAGCAGATTACCTCAATTATGCCAAATCACTCTTAGATTCTCTCATTCAATCCGGTGCAACAATGGACGATGATGAATTTATCAGCTATGTCTTGGACGGACTGGGACTTGAATACAAGGAGCTAGCCACAACCCTTCATCTGCATCCTGACATTGACTTTGATCGATTCTATGATCTAGCCTTAAGAGAAGAACATCTACAAAAACGAATGTCACTTACCTTGACCACAGGCGTTGCCATGGCTGCTGACCGGGTGCCCAATGAACACAGCTTCAATTCAAGATTACCCAGCCCCAATTATAACCCTAATCACAGATTTGGAAGAGGCCGTGGTAGAAATTGGAATCAAGGACATGGCAGTGGACGTGGACCTAGACGAATAGGGCAGTGGGAGCCAACTCAAGGAGCTTGGACTCCAGATTGTCACTCTCAGCCGCGTGACCCACGATCTGCCATCATCCCATCCACTGCAATTCTCTTCGATGGCCGCCCTCCACTGCTTCCAACTCCACCGGGCAGAGCACCAAACAGCCAACGTGAGCAGGTAATATGTTTTCGGTGTGACAAACCGGGGCACATAGCCCGTTTCTGTCCTGACCGTAAGCCTCAAGCTTACGTGGCAGGAAACTTTGCCAACTCACCCTCTCCTGTAGCTGACGTGGCAGACCTAAATTGGTGTCTTGATTCGGGTGCCACTCACCACATGACAGCCAATGCCACTTCCCTTCCCGATGCTCATCCATACACAGGTACAGATAAAATTATTGTTGGTAATGGCAATCAATTAGCAATAACTCATGTTGGCAATACAAAATTGAACGGGTTACAAAAATCATTAAATCTAAATGAAGTTTTGTGTGTACCTGCTATCCGTAAAAATCTGATCTCTATCCGTCGTTTTTGCTCTAATAATGATTGCTACTTTAAGATGGATGCTAATGGTTTTTCTGTGAAGGACAACAAAACGGGGAAGGTACTTCTTACTGGAAGTAGTTTTGATGGTCTCTATTATATTCAGACATCTTCTTTCATTGCTCGCCGAATTGCCTGTTATGGAGAGCGTACAACACAAGACGTATGGCATGCCAGACTTGGACACCCCTCTCATTATGTATTTACTACTTTATTGAATAAGTGCCACTTACCACTTGATGGTACAATTATCTCTAATAAAAATTGTCATATCTGCCCGTTGGGAAAATCTTGTCGATTACCATTTGCAGACAGACAATCTCATGCTCAATTTCCCTTAGCACTATTACATCTTGATTTATGGGGTCCTGCACCAATTGCTTCTAATTTTGGCTATCGCTATTACCTCTCTATTGTCGATGACCACACTCGGTTTACCTGGTTATTTCCCTTAGCTAAGAAATCAGAAGTTCTTACTACATTCATCCACTTCAAAAAATTGGTGGAAAATCAGTTTAGCTCTCATATTAAACAACTGCAGATTGATGGTGGCGGTGAATTTACTAGCAAAATATTTCTGACATTTTTGCGTGATCAAGGAATATCTCATCAGATCTCATGTCCATACACCCCTCAACAAAATGGAGTGGTGGAAAGGAAACATCGACATATTGTTGCAATGGGACTCTGCTTGCTGGCCCAGTCTCGTTTGCCCCACAGCTTTTGGGTTGAAGCCTTCTCCACTGCGGTTTTTCTGATAAATCGCCTACCAACTCCTACACTTGCTCAAAAATCTCCCTATGAGATGTTACTTCAACGCACACCGGACTACACATTCCTCAAAAGTTTTGGCTGTGCCTGCTTCCCACATATGGTTCCATACAACAAACACAAATTGTCTTTTAAATCTGTTCCATGTGTATTCATTGGATATGATGACCACTATAAAGGCTATCGTTGTCTTGATCCTGTTTCAGGTCGGATCTACATCTGTCGGAATGTGGTATTTGATGAAGCAAGCTTCCCCTACCAGCAACCCCAACTTCCACCAGCTGCCCAATCCACACCTGCTGAGCACACTGATGTTGGGCCTGGATGACACTCTCAACCAATCCATAACCCTACAAGTCCAAGTCCAACCAACTCTACACCCATTAACCTTGAACCCCCATCAATATCTTCCCCTGTTAGTCCACCACAATCTCCATCCACACCATCTGCCCCCACAAACCATCTCTCCCCCGATCTAACAGAAGTGGTCCCTTCACCTGATTCCCAAACCACAACACCTCCCTCTTCCCCCATTGACCCATCTCTCCTTCCTAACTCCCCTGATACACCAAACCCCCCACAAAAATTTAAAAGCTTTAAAACCATCCTCTCCCACACCACCCCACACCCTTTACCTCATGCTCTCTCTGCAGTTTGCTCTGATCCCATGTCTCTAGAACCCACGAGTTTCACCCAGGCTTCCAAATACAGTCATTGGCAGAATGCTATGCAGGATGAATATGATGCTCTGGTGAAAAATCAAACATGGTCTCTTGTTCCTGCCTCATCACAGATGAACATAGTTAGCTGCAAATGGGTTTTCAAGATAAAACGGAAAGCTGATGGATCCATTGATCGCTACAAGGCCCGCCTTGTGGCCAAAGGCTTTAATCAACAGGAAGGGTTTGATTATGCAGAGACCTTCAGCCCAGTAGTTAAACCGGCCACCATTCGCACCATTCTATCTCTGGCTCTTGCTTACAATTGGTCTCTTCAACAACTTGATGTCTGGAATGCATTCCTGAATGGCTACCTACAAGAAGCTGTGTACATGAAACAACCCCCTGGATTTCATGATCCCTCACGTCCTCAAGATGTATGTAAGCTCCATAAGGCCCTTTACGGATTGAAGCAGGCTCCTCGCGCTTGGTTCCAACGTCTCAGTGGCTTTCTCCTTGATCAGGGATTCTCTCACAGTCAATTTGATGCGTCACTTTTCATTCATCATTCTCCTTCATGCACAATCTATGTCCTTGTCTATGTGGATGACATCATTGTCATTGGATCTAACCTACAACGTATCCACCTGTTCCTTGATCTCTTATGCTCCACGTTTGACAGTCGTCGGTTGGGAGAGCTTAACTTTTTCCTCGGCATGGAAATTACACGATTTTCTGATTGCTTATTCCTCTCTCAAACTCGATATGCTATTGATCTACTCAAACGGTTTAATATGACTGAGTGTAAACCATGTCCCACACCATTACCTTCTGACACTCGATTGTCTTGTTTGGATGGAGATCCTTTATCTGACCCATCTACCTATCGCAGCATGGTAGGTGGTCTTCAATACCTTACCCTATCACGGCCTGATATCTCATTTGCTGTCAATCATGTGTGTTAGTTCATGCACAACCCTCGCTCCTCTCACCTTCAGGTTGTCAAACGTATCCTGCGATACATTAAGGGTACAGTTGAGCAAGGTCTTGTGTTTCACCAATCCAATGACTTCAGTTTGCGCAGTTTTTCTGATGCTGATTGGGCTGGTTCTGTAGATGATCGACGGTCCACCACAGGTGCTTGTATTTTCTTTGGACCTAATCTTCTCACGTGGACTGCCAAGAAACAGTCCACTGTCTTCTGTTCCAGCACTGAAGCTGAATATCGCGCACTTGCTCACACGGCCGCTGAACTCCGCTGGTTTGGATTCTTATTCCGAGAACTTGGTATACCTCTTCAAACTACACCTTGCATCTATGTCGATAATCTCTCCGCTATTCACATGGCTGCCAATCCTATCTTCCATGCTCGCACTCGACATATTGAGATTGACTACCACTTTGTACGGGAATTAGTTGCTAGCAACGCACTTCGTACCATCCACGTTCCATCATCTCATCAGCTAGCTGATATTTTCACCAAAGGCCTCAGTCGTGACCGTTTCCGTCTTCTTATGTCCAAGCTTAATCTTCGCGTTGCTCCGTTACGCTTGAGGGGGGGTAAAGAGAATATCAATACTGATCCCATGCAATCTGCTGAATCTGCTACCCACACCTAAACACAAGCAACGACATTATTTTGATTAATTGACTTTCTATCTGTAAAATAGGACAATTGATTATGCTTACCTTATACTGCTAACCTTCTGTAAATAGACTTCCCAAGTCTAACTCTTGTATTACTATTTAATACTGCAAATAAGAAAAGAACACAACGAGCTGAAGACTACAATTCATCTCAACCTCTCGGTTCTCATCTTCTACCCGTGAAACTTATATTCCTATAAGAATGACCAAAACCGAGGATAAAAGGCTACGTTGGACGACGAACGTTGAAACCAAAGATATCGTAACCTAAAATTACCAAAACCAAGTTTGAACCGAAACCAATATCGTAACCGAAACCAAGCTTGAAAAATCGAAACTAGTACTTAGAGTCGAAGAAACCCAGTTTATCCTAATCTTGATTAAGATCAAGCAAGAAAAAACCAACATACTCTAGAGAAACAAAGTTAAAATATAATCAGATGCCAAATTTGATCATGTAGGAGAGCGTTTCTTAATGTCAATATCCGTCCGACTTGGTAGAAACTTGGGTTTAGGATCAAGTTTTTTTCCAATCATGTCTCCCAAGAAGTCCAATTCTTCTTTAAAATACTCAAAGTCTTGTTCCTCAGTATTTCCCTGATAAGTAATCATTAATCCATTATCATTACATACAACCAACCGTACAACCTTAATATTAGAATGAATTGATATCATTAGTCTCTGGTGGCAGGTTTATCAATCAAATTCTATTATTAGTATTAACTAATACCATTAGTCTCTGGTGGCAGGTTTATCAATCAAATTCTATTATTAGTATTAACTAATACCATTAGTCTCCACAACATAATAGACTAGATAAAACAAATTTAAGTGTCAACATCAATGATACCATTAGTCTTTATGATGTTCCTTATCTCCATGATGCTGACAGAAGTAATACCTTGCTTAAAACCCAAACTTAAAGTCACCTCATGTCGAAACCTCTCCTAATATTCTTTTTCTCATCGTGGTCAACAATTAATGAGCAATATCCAAACTATAATTATGCCACACTAGACACTTGTACATTTTCCAATCGAGTATTTGAGTAAGAGACTGTTCCACCTTATTCAGCTAATATCCAAGTACTTTAACAACCTTATTTTCCTCATACATCTTACCCAATGTCTAGGGCATGGACAATGTCCCTAGATGGCATATTAACTGAACCAAACATCTCAGCCGTTACAACTTCCACTACTTGTTTAAAGTAAGTAGGATCCAAAAAAGTCACTTGTTCCCATGTCTTCACTATGGGTGGATGCCTATTATTCTGCCCCCTTCACCCATTGTTGTGGGCGATGCTTTATTACGAATGAGTGCGGGTGTGAGGTTTTCTTGAGACTTTACACTGAATGTATTTAAACCATCAGTTTTTATCGCGTGGGAAACTAATCACCCCTTCCCAGTAAGGTTTTCCTGTCTTATTATTGCTTTCTTTCTCCTTTTTTTTTTTTTCTCTCTCTTTCATTTTCTTTAAAAATCATTGCACAATTGAAAAAGTACTCATTAAAGATAATATGTTTTAAGTTGACTTTTTAGTTCAAGTTGTTAAAATCTGTGATGCTATTATCATCTTCATATATATATGTAATGCGAATGTAATCTCAATAAGATATAAAACAAATTCTAGAGATATATATCATTGAAAGAATATACAATTAAAGAATATAATATTGAAAGCTCAAAAATTTATATTGGTATAACACTATAAAGTCAACATGACATATTCTCAAAGTCAATATGACATATTCTCAAAGTCAATCCCTAAACCAATTAAACATTAAAACTTGCATACACACTTCTTCATTCAATTTATATGTTCTATTTTAATTATTTCACATATATAATACTCACATTTTCATGAACCAATAGGAGTTCAAGAGATTAAACATAGTTTTTTTTTCAAATAAGAAAACCAGAATAAGAAAACCAACATTCTCCAAACACCCCCACACTTAAACACTTTGCCCTCAATGTTGAAATAAAAGAAAATGAATGATAAAAACAAAATAAAAATGTGAAAAATAATAGATAAGGAAAAAGAAAAGAAATCTTATTTGAAAATAATAGATAAGGAAAAAGAAAACCTCAATTATTCTTTCAACATAGTCAGAAAAAAATATTCATCATGCATCTTTGAAAATTGCAGGTGCATTATAGAGACCAAAGGGCATTCTATATGTAGATATACCAAATAGACATGTAAATGTAGTCTTTTCTTGATCTCCAAGATTAATAACAATTTGATTGTATCCAATATAACCATCAAGAAAGCAATAAAAATACTTACCTTCTAGGTGTTAAAGCAATTGATTCATGAATGGTAATGGGAAGTGATCTTTGCTTGTACCAAGACTTAGCTTTTTGGTAATTAACACACATTCTCCATCCACTCATGATGCGAGTATGAATGAGCTCATCATTTTTATTTTTCACCAACGTGATTCCTATTTTTTTAGGCACCACATGGATTGGTGACACCCATTTACTATCTATGATGGGATAAATGACTTATGCATCTAACAATTTCAAAATTTTAGCTTTCACTATCTCCATCATAAACGGGTTCAGCCTCTTTTGCATTCCCCTTATTTGTTTCACATTGTCCTCCAATAGTATATGATGCATGCACATTGAGGGACTAATGGCCTTAATGCCAACTAAAGTCCATCCAATAATCGTCTTTTAAGCACACAATAACTTCACAAATTTTTCCTCCTTTGCACTTGTCAAACCGTTTTTGGTTGTAATGGGGTTAAGGTTAAGGTGAGGTAATAGAAAGTAAAAGAAATGGTGAAGACTAAAGGAAATAGAGCGTTCTAAAAAATGATATTTCTAACAAGATATTCCATCAAAGCACATAAATTTTCCATATTTTATCACCAATGATTAACTTTTTTTATCTCAAGCTCCTTCAACGTAAATTCTTAAGAGCATAAAGGAACTTTTTTTTCACCTTTGACACTTTTGCCCATCTTCCATCAAGCATCAATTCTTCTTCCTTTTCACATAATTTCCAACCATAATTCTATGAGATATCAGAAGTATATGCTCTACTAATCCTTGATTAAGAGAAAAGGAAAATATATAAGAAGTTAAGGCTTATACATAGATAAAGCAAAGAAAAAATAATCAAGCTCAAAAGGGGCTCACTAAGGATAATTTCCTTTAGGTTGGTTGTTCTTTTGTGGCTCAAATGGTTAAAATCCCTAATACCTTTATCATCTTCAAGTATATATATAATACGAATGTAATCTCAACATGATATGAAACAAGTTTTAGAGATACATATAGTTGAAAGAATACAGAATCAAAGAATATAATATTGAAGGCTGAAAAGCTTGCATTGGTATAACACTATAAAGTTAACATGATATATTCTTAAAGTCAATCCCTAAACCAATTAAACATTAAAACTTGCATGCACACTTTTTTTTATTATTATTATTTCTATGTTCTATCTTGATTAAATCTCATATATAATACTCACATTCTCATAAACCAATATGAGTTCAAAAGATTAAACATAATTTTTTTTGGGAACAAAATAGAAAACCAAAAAAAAAAAAAAAAAACATTCTTCCCATACCCTACACTTAAAACACAACATGGTCCTCAATGTTGAAATAAAAGAAAAGGAATATAAGATAATGATAAAAATAAAGTAAAATGTGAAAAATAAAAGATAAGAAAAAAGAAAGAAATTCTAAATTTTTTCTTCTTCTTAATGGGTTGCCTCTTAGTAAGCACTCTTGTTTTATGTCATTGGCTCAACATGCTACAAGCTCATTTTCATAGATTGGTTCAGCTAACTCTACAAAAGCGATAGTTTTGCCATCTAACCATGGTCTTGTAGAGGAATGTAACACATATAACTCCTTATTGGGAAATGTCTCTCTTATTGTTTTGGTTGTATGTCTTTGGTCCTCAGCAAGCTTGGTGATCAGCCACATTGTTTTCGACACAAGATCCACCTAATCAATCTTGGTTTAAACTTCTTTTTCTTTGAAAAATACCTTAAAGTTTTATGGTCAATAAAAACAACGATTTTTTTACCAAGTTGATATGACATGAATTTTTCAAGAACAAACACCACTGCAAAAAGT
Organism: Salix dunnii; assembly: GCA_015731905.1. NCBI lineage: Eukaryota > Viridiplantae > Streptophyta > Magnoliopsida > Malpighiales > Salicaceae > Salix > Salix dunnii. The sequence goes on along the minus strand of CM027662.1, from coordinate 9,496,075 downwards.
TCATTTTAAGTTGTATGGTAATTGCATTGAGCTTCGTTCAATATGCGGGAAGCATAGGCGATAACATGCAAATTATTCCCTATTCTTTTCCCAAGCATAACCTTTACCACATAATCACTCATACCACACATTATCTCAAAAGGCTCATCCCAATTTGGTGGTTGGATCATGAGGGTAGAGGTGACACACCTTTTAAGCTCACCATATGCATGTTTACATGCTTGATCAAACATAAAATCCACTTCTTTGGCTAATAGTTTGCACAAGAGTGTTGTAATCTTTGAGAAATCTTAGATAAAGTATCAATAAAAACCTGCATGAACTAGAAAAGAACAAACTTTCCTCATGTAAGAGGTGTCAAAATAATGAAATAACATTTATTTTAGCTTTATCAATCTCTAATCCACATGAAGACATAACATGCCAAAGAACTATTCCATGTTTTACCATAAAATAATGGTTTTTATAGTTTAGGACAAGGTTAGTTTCAATACACCTTTTCAAGATCAAAGATAAATTTTCTAGAAACTTATCAAAAGAATCACCATATACTATGAAATCCTCCATGAAAACCTCAATTATTCTTTCAATATAGTTAGAAAAAAATCTTATTATACATCTTTGAAAAGTTACAAGTGCATTACAAAGAACAAAAGGCATTTTCCTATACGCATATGTGCCAAATAGATATGTAAATGTAATATTTTCTTGATACCCAGGATTAATAACAATATGATTCGATTAATAACAATATGATTCTATCCACTATATCTATCAAGAAAGAAACATAAAAACTTACTTGCTAGGTGTTCAAGGATTTGATCCATGAATTATAATGGGAAATGATCTTTGCATGTACCAAGATTTAGCTTTCTATAATCAACACACGTTCTCCATCCACTCAAGATGTGAGTAAGAATGAGCTTATCATTTGTTTTTTCACCAATATGATTGCGGTCTTTTTGGGCAGTATATGGATTGGTGCCACCCATTTATTGTACATGATGGGGTAAATGACTTTGCATCTAATAGCTTTAAAATTTAAGCACTACCTCCATCATAGACGGGTTTAACCTCCTTTGCATTTTCTTATAGGCTTTCATTGTCCTTTAATAGTATATGATGTCAGCTAAAGCCCATTAAATGGTTATATTATGATCACACAACAACTTAGCTTCCTACTCGCCTCTCGAGTGGATAAAGAATGATGAACTCATTTGTACTCGCCTCTCGAGTGGATAGAGAATGTGAAAAATCTTCTACGCATAAAAATCATTTCCCATTACCATTTATGGACCAAATACTTGAACATTGATAGTTAAGTTTTTTTATTGCTTTCTTGATCGATATATTGGATATAATCAAATTTTGGTTAATCCTAAATTTCAACAAAATAATATATTTACATGTTTATGTGGTACATATGCATATAAGAAAATGCATTTTAGTCTTTGTAATGCACTCACAACTTCTTAAAGATGCATGATGAGTATTTTTCAAACTATGTTGAGAGAATAATTGAGGTTTTCATGTATGATTTCACGGTATATGGTGATTATTTTGATAAATATTTAGAAAATTTATTTTTGATCTTGAAAAGATGCATTAAAACTTACCTTGTCTTCACCTATAAAAAATATTATTTTGTGGTAGAACAGGGAATAGTTCTTAAACGTGTTGTGCCTTCATGTGGATTAGAGGTTGATAAAACTAAAATAGATGTTATTTTATCATCCCTTTACCCCTCATGCATGAGGGAAGTTCATTCTTTTCTTGGTCATACAAGTTTCTATCGACGCTTTATCAAAGATTTCTAGAAGATTATAGCACCCTTATGCAAGTTATTGGCCGAAGAAGTGGATTTGTATTTGATCAAGCATGTAAAGTTGCTCATGATGACCTTAAAAGGTTTGTCACATTTGTCCCTATCATTCAGCCATCAAATTAGGATGAACATTTCTAGATAATGTATGATACAAATAACTATAAGGTAGGGAATGTACTTAGGTAAAGAATAAGGAAGAATTTGCATGTTATTGCCTATGCTTCCTGCATGTTAGATGAATCACAATGTAATTATCATGTCTTTTAAGGAAGTTTTGTTATGGTGTTTGGTCTAAAAAATTCAAGTGGTATTTACTTGGTACAAAATCATTGTTTTTACTGACCATATAACTCTGAAGTATCTATTATAAAAAAGAAGTCCAAATCAAGATTGATAAGGTGGATCTTGTTTTTTTTATAAGAATTTGATATTAAGATCAAAGATAAAAAAAAACAGGTGCCAAAAACTTTGTGGTTAATAGCTTGAGCCGATGAGGACTAAGGATACATGGACTAAAATGATAAGAGAGACATTCCCTAACGAGTAGTTGTATGTTACATTCCTCTTCTAGACAATGGTATACTGATTTGGTGAACAATTTACTAACAAAAGAATTCCCTTCAAGTTCGTTCAAATCTCAAAAAGACAAGTTACGCTTTATCAAAAAGCTAATGTTAAATATTATTTTTTAGACAATCCTTATCAATAGAAATTTTATGTGGATCAAATAGTTAAAAAAGGTACAACACAGGATGATATTCATTCTATTATCACTTTTTGTCATTCTCATTCTTTTGGTGGGCATTTTAGAGCAAAAAGAACAAGGTACTTGAAAATGGTTGCTATTGGCCTTTCATTTTTAAGGATGCATATTACTTTTTCAAATCATATAAAAAATACCAAAGAACAGGTAATATCACTTATAAGAATCAAATGCCTTTAACGAATATTTTTGTATGTGAAATTTTTTATGTTTTGGCATTGATTTTAAAAGTCCATTTTGTTCTTCATTTGGTAACCTTTATATCCTTCTTGTTATTAATTATGTGTGCAAATGGATTAGGAGAAAGCCATATAAGCTAATAATGCTAAGGTTGTTTTAGATTTTGTCGAAACTCATATAACTGACAAATTTGGAATCCCTAAAGCTATTGTTAATAATTGTGGCACTCATTTTTAATCATTCAATGAAAGCATTATTAAGCAAATATTATATGACTTATAGGACTTCCATAGCCTACAATCCTTAAATGAATGGCAAAGCTAAAATTTTAAATCAAGAAATCAAGTCTATTTTGGAGAAAATAGTGCAACCTAAGTTGTGAGATTGGATTCTATGACTTGGTGATGCATTTTTAGCTTATTAAACTACTTACAAAATAACCTATAGAAATGTAACCTTACAGGATGATTTATGGGAAAACATGTTATCTACCAGTGGAGCTTGAACATAAAGCTTTTTGAGCCATTAAACAATGTAACTTGGATTATGATGCTGCTAAGATTGCAAGCAAGTTGCAATTGCAAGAGTTGGAAGAGATTTGAAATGATGCTTATGAGAATGTAAGGATTTACAAATAAAAGACAAAGAGTTTTCATGATCGAATGATTACAAAAAATAAATTTCATGTTATAGACAAAGTCCTTCTTTATCATTTGTATTTGAAACATTTTTATTGGAATTTTGCGCTCTTGTTGGATTGGGTCTTTTGTTGCTCCTAATGTTTTTCCTTTGATGTAGTTGAAATTACATGTTTAGAAACCAACAAAGTACTCAAGTTAATGGGCAAGCTTGAAACCTTTCTATGAAGGTTGCATGACAGAACTCAATGTTTTGTGGTGTTAGATGAACCAATCTATGAAGAATATGCATGTAGCACATTAATCCAATGACATAAAAAAACTCTTATTAGGAGGCAACCTAATAAAAGACAAAATCATATTTCCTTTTCTACCCTTATCTTTTATTTTTCACATTGTACCATTTTTTTTCAATCTCCTATTTCATTTTTTTATTTCAACATTGAGAACTATGTTGTGTTTAAAATATGGGGGTATAGAGAGAATTTCGGTTTTCTTTGTTGTTTTTCCAAAAATAAAAATAAAAAATCTATGTTTGATCTTTTGAATTGTCATTGGTTTATAATAATATGAAAATTAGTTGAGAGAGATAAAAATATAAATTAAATGAAAGAGTGTGCATTCAAGTTTTAACAATTAATTGGTTTAGAGAATGACCTTCAAAATGTGTCATCTTGAGATTACATTTGCATTATATATATATATATATATATATATATATATGTGTGTGTGTGTGTGTGTGTGTGTGTGTGTGTGTGTGTGTGTGTGAAAATCATAAATACATTAGAAATTTTAACCACTTGAACCAAAAAGTCAACATAAAGCATATTGTCTTTAGTGAGCCCCTTTGATCTTGTTTGTCTTTTTTTTTACTTTATCTATATGTAAGCCTTAACTTTTTATTTGTTTTCCTTTTACCCTAACCAAGAATTAATAGAACATATACTTGTTGATATCTCATGGGATTATGGTTGGAAATTACATTAAGAGAGAAAAAAAATGATGCTTGATGAAAAAGATGAGCAAAATTGCCAAAGGTAAATAAAAAAGAGAGAAAGGAAAGAAAAGGAAAAAGAAAAGAAAAGAAAAGAAAAGAAAAGGTGTTCCTTTATGCTCTTAAATTTTTATGATAACGGAGCTTGAAATCAAAAGTAGTTAAGCATTGGTGATTGAAGATGGAAATCTGTGTGCTTTGATGACATATCTTAGTTCAAAGTATATTTTTTTTTAGAATGTTCTACTTCCTTTGGTTTTAACCTTTTCTTTAACTTTCTTTTACCTCACCTTAACCTTAGTCCCATTACAAAAAAAAAAAAGACCTTTTGATTCATACATTGATTGTAATGTGTTAGTATTAGATATAAGAATGAAGAACAAGCTTATAATAGAACATATTCGTTGATAAAATTTGAAAGATTTAAACACATAATCCCTAAAAAAATTAGTGATGGAATGCATATCAATGAGAGGACCCATAACTTTGGCATGAGATTGATTTCATTTAAATCCCAACAATCATTATAGTTTTGAAGTTTGCATTTAAATAAGTTCATGAAAATTTATACTTTTTATCCTTCTTGATTGGATTTTTGTTTATAATTTATATATATTCTTGGATATTGATGGGATTTTATCTTTTTTTTCCCTTAAGAAACAAGAACAAGCAAGAGCTAAGTGGGGGGGTGTTTGATGCAACTATATTATTTGATATTTTTACTCATACTTACCTAATGTTTTGCCTATATTTTATATATAAAATGTCTTTATATTCTTTATTTTATGTTTTGATGGTATTTGTTTTATGAAAGATTCAAAATGAGCAAACTAGAGGAAATTGACAAGTTTGACCTTCAATCGATGTTTTGAGCAGAGCTTGAGATCTAGATATCAAAATGAAGTGATTTAAGTGGAATTAAAAAGATAACATCCATACCTTTTTCGGAAATCTATGGAAAGAAAAATAAAGAAGTAAATTAAGAGCATAGAGATCTCAATCTTTAAAGTTAAATCTTGCACTGTGCTAGTGTTTACCCTTGACCATTCTGACTTGAATGTTTTGAGATATAGAAATCCATTTGATACAAATTCAATCTTTTTAGATGCTTAACTCAAAGACCTATTAGATTACCAAATATCAATGGAACACTAGCTCATTTGAGAGAGATATGAGTTTTCTAAGATGACACGTGAATTTTGTACATAAACAATATCAGATAGGCATTGTGAAAAAACAAGTCCAAATTACATCCCAAAGCATCCAAACCAATATCCAACTCTTTATTTCAACAATTTAGCTCCTTTAAGTTAAAGCTTGAAGATTTCATACAAGTATATTTCTCCTCTTAAAAAAAATAGTTATTAAAGTATTTAAATCAAAACCATCTACTTAAAGGAAAACTATTTTGTAAAGTAGGGACTGGGGTTATCAAGGCTATAAAAAGAAAGAGAGAAAGGAACAAAGAGAGAAAGGAAAGAAGTAGAGAGAGGGGGTGGTCATAATAGAGAAACACCAATTTTCTCTTCTAAAAACCCAAATTCAAGAATTCTTCTATTTTTTGAGTAGTTGTTCAATAAATATGAACAACTTAACTATTTTTCTTGGTAGTAAGGACACAACAACCTTCAAATTTCAAGAACTGTGAGATCTATTTTAATTTTAATGTATATGATGAATGAATATGTTTGTTTTCCTATGCATATTACCTATGATTTTTTATCTTAATCGCTAGAGCAGTCTCTAAGTTCTTATTGTGAACAATTTATTACTGAGTTTACTATCAAAATCAAAGTTATGATATATAAACTTGTGAAACAACTAAGTTTAATAATTATGGTGGATTTACACTGTTAATATTAGGGAGAACATTCAAGCAAATCAATATGAAATGTGAACAATTATGTTGTATAAATTAATGAATTTATTTATTTATTAAGGTTGTTATTGAACTAAATTATTAGTGCGAACATTGCGATTGCTTATTGGTTAAGGTTAACTAACCAACATTGAGAAAATATAAAAATTCAGAATATAAATTGTAGTTCCATTTTAAGGATTGGTTCTAATTTTTATAGGTAGATGTTTACTTACAACCAAGGGTTGTTTTCTTGATAAATCCTAGTTTTATTTAATTTTGCTTGAATTTTTAATTCTTCTTTAATATAGATAATCATCAACCACAACCCTCAAATTATATAACATAAAGCATGAAAACATGAACTAAACTTTCCTCATAGGATCAACCCCTTTCTTGCTCTATACTATCTTGTTTATTTTAAGCTAGGGTTAATTTATACGACTAGGATATCACAAATGTTATAGAACTAAAGTCTTTTATTACCAACAACCAACATTGTGAGCTTTAGAGAAAAGAGTATTGATGTGAACATATGATTATCCACTATTCAAACACTCAAAAAATGCATCATTCCTAGGCGTATTAAATTTTGAAACATTAACATAAATTATATCATTTTATGAATGAATTTTATTCAAAAAACTAAAACCTTGTAGTGAGTGAGTGATTGTTAATCTTTTATTTTATTTTGTTCTTGTATTTCTTAGATGTGGAATAATTTTTTAACACTTCATTCACCTGTAAACCATTAGATCTGAATTTTTATTCTTTGGAGGGATTTTTCATATCTTTAAGTTTTTGATATTCTATTAAAAATATTTTCCATCTAAAAATCTAAGCTTTTGATATTATGTGTATAAATCCTAACCTTTAACTTTGACATTGTGCTATAACTTTAATGACTAGATGGTTATGAATTCAAATATAATTATCTTTATGTAAAAAAATAATTTTTTTAAAAAATAGTAGTAAACTTATGAAAGCATGAAAGTCTCAAACTTTTATTTTTTTTAAATGAGTGTTAAATAATAATATAAATTCTAAACTATTTTTCATTGTATTAATTCTCATGATTGATTTTGATTTTTATTAAAAGGAAATACTTAAACCTTGTGGGTAGTGAGTGATTATTAATCTTCTCTATTATTTTGTTTTCTTATATATTTTTTTAGATATGGAATAAAGTTTTTTAACACTTTTGTTCAATTGTAACCCATTAGCTTTGACTCATTAATCTTTGTTGGGGTGTTTGATCTCATTAAAATTTTAATATCATGTTAAGAAAAAAATCATTTAAAAAAAAAAGGTTGAAAACCCTAACATCTAACTTTGACATTGTAATATAAACTTGATGACCAGATGGTTAGGAATTTGATTATCATCATTTTTAATTCTTTAATTGAATTTCAAATAGTAGAACAAGTTGAATATGAAAGTATGAAATTTTTAAGCCTAAATTGTTTTTTTTAAATAGTGCAAAAAATAATGTATGTTTATTCTAAATTATCATTTAATAATTGAATTTTTTGAGTTGATATAATTTTATAACACTTAACACAACCATAAATAAAAAAAAACTTATTTTTCAAAATTTGTTTTCATGGAATCAAGTTGTTAAGCCAAGATCTAAAGAATTGTAGATTCAAAATTTCCTTAAATAATTTCTTTTGATTTTGCCCCTACAAAACTCCAAAGACGAATTCTAGAACTCCCGCGCCGCCCAGTATCCTATTAAGAACAGAATACTAATTAACAAATAAATCGAAATACTAAATGAACAAATAAAGAAACTAAATGGCGAATTGACTTAAAAACCGGCTGAGTACCTTACAATATGTATCACTTAACTAACTGACTAATTAATTAGTTGATGTTCTATCAAATCAGAACCCGGTCATAATTTATATTTCAGGTTTTGTGGTTACATTATGTGCCTCTTGATCCCTACTTACCGACAAAGACACCCGATTAATACGTATGATGTTACTAGTGTCTATGTATAAAGATGGACAAGTCTTGATCAAAATATATTCCATGTAAACTTATGTCTTGGTATCAACCTCTCCCGTATGTGTGTGTGTGTGTGTGTGTGTGTGTAGAACTTGAATCCCATAATCTATATAGATTATGCATAAATTTGGCTTTGCTAGTGCAATTCCCTTTTATTTCACAACTTGAATACATTGCCTCACTCATATGGCATATCTTAAAATCGATGCATGCATGCTAACCCTTGTTTGATCGATAAGCGATAAAACCCAGCTACTAATTAAGAAGTTAATTAAAATGAGAACATGCATAAACTAACCCAAGCACCTGTCCTGATCATCTAATATTACATAATTAAACTCCTTATTATCGCAGCTTCAGGACTATCAGAATCAATTGTTGCCAAAAGCTGAGACAATCGCTCACTTAAACCATCAACCTCCCTATGCAAGTTCCTGATGTAGTTGCAAGTTTCTTGTAGGACCTTAGAAGCGGATACCTGCATATCATATCATATATTTAAAAGATTTAAAAATTCATATGAGTCAAGAACAAGTGTAAACCTTGCTAATTATTGATTAACATTACTATTGGAGAGATTATAATCCTAAATTTCTTTGCAAACTACCAAATTTTCTTACATGTATGTGCTATTAAATTAGTGTATACCATATAGTTGTAACCAGTAAGCACTGTTTTTAGCAATAACATTGACATGATGTAGCCAAAGGGTATGGATCAAATTGTCTAAAACAGCAGTCAATTATAAACCATAAAATGTGTTATTCGGCTCATCCTTTGGGTAGTCCAATCCAACTACAAAAATGTGAATTAAGGTCAAAGAGAACATGGATAGCTATGAAAATACTTTCCTTGATGCCCGGGTCATAGTTCATAATGTATGGAGAGAGCAATTTTTATAACTGTAACACACTATTCTTGTCGAATGTGCATCATGACTAATGTATTTTTCCACCCTACTTTCGCCTACAAGATTTCATGTCGCTCCCTTCCTCCACTGCCATAATAGAGACAGAGAAAGACAGAAAGTGGTGATTAAAGTACCTTATCGGAGCGCCTTTGACGAATCTCTGGGAGAAGCTGGCGTAATTTGGAGACAAGGTCGATGATTTGATCATCCGTGATCCTTGGAGCACTAGACTGCCTTGACCTTCTGGTAGACATGCCTGCAGCCTCTACACAAAATTGTAGTGCGTATCTGTTTCAAAGTTTTTGAGAACCAGCTGCTGGTTCTAGTACATATATGGAAGAGTGTTGAAGAAACCAAAGGAGCAAACGGGAAGGTATATCGGCTGTAATTAAGGGAAGAGGAGAACCAAAGGAAAGAGAGAAGGAATGTGTTAGATGCAGTAATTAGCTTAGCTAGGGAGGTGAAGAATTGAAGAAGACGATAAGAGATTTATAAAGAGAAGGACCACTAGAGCAAGTGTACAGTGAGAGTGTGTGTGTGTGTGAGAGAGAGAGAGAGAGAGAGAGCGTGATGTTGGACGTGACGAAGACAAGTGCACAAGAGAAACAAGTGGACTAGGCTTCATTTTAAAAAAATAAAAATAAAAAATGAAAGAGAGAGAAGAGAGGGAGACCATGCACTTCTCTCTGTGTTCCCAGCATGGGGTTTGATCTCAAGTGGGCTTAGAGAAATGTGTTTGTTTTTTCGCAAACAAAGTGGGGCTTCGTGTGTATGTCACCATACACAACACCATGTGATCATAGGACATTTCTCATCACCAATCAGGGATTTCCAATCACTGAATTTCATACACAAATGACAACTGGCCACATTCTACTGCTCAAACCCGTATCCGTAAGATTCATGACTCCTCGGTTTGCAGGCCTTTACTCAAAGTTTTACAGCTATTTTGGGGTATTAGCATCTCCACACAGAATTTAAACTTTTTATCAAATAGCACGGCTACGAAGTTTTTGATAAAATAATATAGTTTATGCTGCTTGTGCTTTCAAAATATAATATACCAGCCATTAGTCAGCGCTCTGCTGTTACAGGGAGATTTTTTTTCCTCTCGTTGTAATATACAATTTTTTATTTTTATTGTTAAATTTAAATTTTCAAATTTAGTTTTGATCCCTTTATTTTTTTAGTCTTTTTGGGATGCTTTTTTATTAATTTGTTTATATTTATATATCCACACTCTTAGTTTTGACTTTTAATTTTTATTATTATTTATCTTAATAATTTTCTCTTATACTTGTATAGTGAATCTTCTGTAATTAATGATTTGTTGTCTTTGTGTTTTTTTAATCTATTTTTTTATGTGTGACTTAGTATATTTTTATTTTAAAGTGATTTTTATTTTAAAAATAATTTTTTAAAGATTTATTTTCATATTATTATATTGAAAGTTTTTTAAAACACTAAGATTAAACTAATTTGAGATTTTTTCAAAAGAAACTTAGTTTATTTTATATATATATATATTAAGGCATTAATATTAAACAACTATCAAAATATATAATTAGCCTCATATATTTTTAATAAAAAAACCTTAAAAATAATCGTTATCATTATTTTTAACAAATTTGGTTCGGCTGGGCGAATTGTAAGGCAAGTGGACTGTATATTTTTGCATTGTAATAATTTGAACTAATTTTCTAACTTGTTTTGTCTATGTGGTTTCATTTATTTTTTTTATGTGATATTAAATATTAAATATCATACATAAAAAAAACTGCAAAAGTCAATTTTGAACAAAAACAACATCGATTAATGAATTATTTTAATTACTATCATATTTTTGTTATCATGATTCTTAAACTGTCACAATTATTATTGCTGCTATTATAATCATTATTGTAAATAATTAATATTTTTATTATTAGTGACAATATTGTTATAATCGTTATCATTATTACGACAATAATCATCACAATAACTAACATCATTATTTTTATTAGTATCATTTAAATAATAAGTAGTATTATTATCATTATTGATATTTTTATATTATTTATGAGTTATTGTTATTAGTACTATCATAACCCAATTTTGGGTCATTCCCTAAAACTTACCCAAAAATAAAACAAAAATAACAAAAATAAAATAAAACTGGTTGGTGGCGGCAGAAAAATCAAGGTAAAAATTTTGGACCTTTTTGAGGGCTCGATCGTACCTCTTTTATGCCTAAAAATGAAGGAAAATGCAGATTCAAGGATAAAATAATTTATTATTGAATAAATCTGCATAACAATTAACCCGAAAGACATAATTATGTTTTTACAGGCCAATCTGATTTAATTAATGGCCAATTTGAAGTATAATTATGTTTAAGAATTAATTTAGGGTCAAGTTGAAGGATTTAATTAAGTGCAAGAACTTAATTATACTTTAATTTGGTCAAATTAATTTCATTCAGGGTTTAATTGATAAAAGATAAAGTTTCTGAGCTTAATTCGGGTTCAGTTGAGAATATTGGAGTTTTCAGAGACCGTATTGAATTTTTTCTGAACCAATCGTGTGAAGTTAGGGGCAAAATTGAAGAAAATTAAGAGTTTAATGGTCAATTGAGGGCCAAATTGCTTAAATCCAAAACCAAATACCAAAATAAAAAGGGTGTGCAAGGTTAAGGTTGCTTTTGAAATTTCAGCGGGGATACAATTACACAAATTTAAAGGTTTAAAGCCATTGAGAGTGTAATTAAAATAAATACAAATTGAGGGACCAAATTGCAATTGCACTAAGTCCCAAAACCTACAGCAACCATACCACTTCAGGCACGCCGTTGCAACCATATCACTGTAGCATGTTGCTGTACGATTCGACTCCTCATCATTGCTGTAGCTCGCCACTGTCGGAGACAACTACATTCACTACATGAGGCTGTAGCTTGGCGTGACAAGTCCACCTCCTCTGTCTATAAATACCATAGGGATAGAGCAACAGAGACATGAACAAAAACAGGGGGAAATATTTGAAAAAAAATAAACACGCAAGGAAGAAAAGATTGTTGCTACACTAATAGCCTCCCATTTGCTTCCCTTATCTTCTCCTCTCTTCCCCATTGCAAACACTCTCTCTTCTCTGCTTTATCTCTCTCTCTCTCCCCTTCAGTAGTGTCTCTCTCTCTCCCTTTCAGTAGTGTCTCTCTCTATAGAAAAACAACAGCACATAGTAGCTCTTCCTCATCGTCCTCTGATAGCCATCAATGCCGCCTTTCACCACCATGTTGTCCTCCTCCATAGAAGCCACCCAGGCGTGGCCTCCAGCGAGACAGCAATGGAGCAGCAGTTGTAGAGGCTACCCCGACCAACAAACTTCCACCCCCCATTCCGGCCACCACTAGCCTTCATTTCGACGCCAACATGACAGGAAGGACTACCTCGATCCCCTCTATATAGCTGCATCAACAGGTAACTCTCCCATTGAAGTCGATCATTTACTGTTTATGAACATAAACAGTGTTAATTCTGCACTATTCATGTTCTTCTTCGTTTAACTTCTTTTTTTTAGGCTGTGCTGACCCGACCCAGCCCAGTATCCAAGCCCACCAAATGATGGGCCTCTTGGCCCATCAGGGCTGGACAAACTAGCCCACCAAGTGATGGGCCTCTCGACCCATTAGGGCTGGATCAGCCCCAGCCCACCAACTATGGGCCATTGCATCAGGGCTGGATAACCCAGCCTTCAATTTTTTTTTTAAATCAGAAAAGCAAAAAAAGAAGAAGCAAAAATTGCATTTCTAAAAAGAGAAAGAAAAAAACAAAAATGTGTTGTTTTCGTGCATACGGCCGGATTCCAAAGTTTTTCCCATCATAGTTTTTGAAATAAAATATACATTGCATCTTTCTCATATTTTAAATGAAAATTGGATATAACAACTAGTTTATGATTATCCTTTGCGATTTGGCCAAAATATCAAAAAAATTAAAAATTATTTTTGTTTTAGCTATCGCGGTGTAAAATTACATTGTAAAGTGCACTCGTGGATAGCTAAAAATATATATGTGTGTGTGTGTGTGTGTGTATTTTCTTTACGTAGTGTAAGAATTTCTAATTTTAGCATGGTTAGGTTTCTCAATTTCCAAAGAGTAGAGACTTTCTCACGAAGATAGATATACTTCAAATTTGTGAAAAGACCAATACAACATGACTTGAGAAAAATAATCAAATAACAATGCGGCTTGCCTTAGGTAGGGTGCATTGGGGGTGATATGTCTTCCCCTTGCATAACAAGTCTCCTTACCCAAGACTCTCGCAGACCAATAGGTTCTAGTGAACTTAATACTATAAAACACACCTCATTTTCACTGTGCGCTGTTGTCTCCCAAACCCGGGGATGGCGGGGCACGAAGCGTGAAAAAATCATCGTCTTGACAATTACCATCAAAGCCATAAATTGTTACACTATAAGCACTATAACCATTATAATCAATCATAATAACTATTATCATTATGATTTACAATATCACTATTATTATCATGATCATAATATCTAAAATTATTATTATTATTAGTACTACTAAAATAATAGAAATTATTAAATTACCATGAGGAATAAAAAGACTCAAAAACTTTAACAAAAGAGCTAGCAAGAAAAAAAATATAAAATTATTATTATTATTATTGCATAACTAATGACAAAAAAAAATACCTTGAAGAATTAAAAAAACTTAAATTTTTTCACTAAAGAGTAAACAAAAAAATAAAATAAATGACAACAAAAATAAATATTATTAGCCTTAAGAAAAAATTTGACTTGAAGAATAAAAAATAAAGAAGAAATATTAATTTTCAAATGATCACCAATACAAATTACAATTTAAGGACTAAATAAAAAAAATACAACCCCAACAAAAGAGAAAATAATAAAAATTTAAAACAAAACTAAGAGCATATACATATAAGCATGGACAAAAATAGGGATTAATGCATAAATATATATATATAAAATAAAGGAATTAAAATCAAATAAAACAATTAAAAGTATAAGGGCCAAAATAAAAATAAAACATGTGATCAATTTCAGTGGAAGGATTAAATTGAAAAAATCCAAACTTTTATACCAAAAATATTAAGGGATTGAAAACCAAACCCAAAATTAAAAGAATAAGGACCAAAATGACAATGAAATATATAATTAATTTGAATTGAAGGATAAAATTGAAAATAATCCAAATTGTTATACCAAAATATTAAGGGATTTAAAACTAGACCCAAAATTAAAAAAATAAGGACCAAGATGAAAATTAAATATATAATCAATTTCAATTGAAGGATAAAATTGAAAACAATCATAACTTATATCACAAAAATCAGAACCATACAAAATAATTAAAAGATAAGGGACTGAAATGAAACTACCATAAACAAAGGGGACTGCATGGTAATTTGGCTTGTAGGAGAGAGAAAAGGGAACATAAAAGTTCAATTAAGCATTGTCACATATACGACCATTGTGGGACACCAAGCACCACGATATGACAAAGGACATGGTGGCATATCTGTTGAGATGTTAAATGGATATTTTTCACCACTAGAAAACACCGCATATGCTACTGGCAGGGAGCGTCACAAAGAAAACCATCAACGTGTTCGGATGACGGGTCAACAGTGTCTAAAAGAAAAATAATTTTTAAAAACTAAATTTCCTAAACACTCCTATAACCAACTCTTTAATTTTATTTTTTTAGGGCATTTCTGTATTTATACATTTGTAAGAAAATGTGAAATACTAGGAACACCCCGTCGACAATTCTTGGTTTTTATCTTATTTGAACATAATATGGTTATTTTACTGTGCACAAAAATATAAAAAATCGACAATACTTTCGGGTAGGAAACTATATTTTGTTTGCTGACAGGGGTGAAATAGTAATTTTACTATGCAAAAATACATGAAAAAAATGACAATACCCCCAAATATTTTAGTAATGCCAACCGATCCCATGGAAACGATGAAAATACCCCCAAGTCCAAGGCTGAAATTGAGGAGCACTGAGGGGAAATCCTTTAAAATAAAGGCATGAAGTTTCTCATGTCTTTTCCAAGATTTTTCCTAGGTATTTGTCAAAGTTACTTTTTGGTCCTTTAAGTTTTCCTATCTATTAATTTCGTCCAAGACTTTACTTTTCTTATTTTCTTAGTTCTTTGTTTGAGAGAGTTGAGAGGAAATAATTGGCAAACAATAATGAGAGAGAAATTCATAGGTTGACCACTTTGTTACCATTAAATATATCATTTTTGGCGATGAGTTCCAATCAACGAGAAAAATTTTATTGAGGTGTTTTTGCTCTTCATCCTCCCTAACAAAGTAGATTAAGGTTCATAAAATTATGATTTATGACTCTAAATGGGTTTAATGAGGCATTTGAGGTGTTTATTTAATATTTTTTCAATCTGATCCTCAAAGTTTGTATTTTGAGCAAATGCATTTTTCTTGGTCATAATTAAGGAAAATTGAATCAAATTTGTTAACTAATGACAAATTGAAAGATAAGAGATCAAAATAGAAAAGACATCATAGATGAGTAATGGTTTTAAAGTTAAAATTGTTTACTTTAATCCTCTAACTTTACACCATATATTGTTAACTAATGTATTTATTTTATTAGAAATTTTTGTAATTGTTCTTATTTGCAAAACTCTTGATTGTGTAATATAATTGAATTGTAATTACTAGAGTAATTCATTGATTTGATCTAAGTATTATGTGAAATATTGAATTTTGTGTGTGTGTGTGTGTGTGTGCGCGCGCGCGCGTGCTAATTGATTAATAAAAAATAGTATTGTTATAAGATGAGAAAGTCCTAGATCTTAGGATGAATATGAAAATTTGATAATTGAAGGATGAAGATTCAATAACTTTGTACCTAAAAATATAGGAAAAACTCTTTGAGATTTTTCATACAATGTGAATAACTCTCAATGCTTTTACAATGAAAAAAAAAGTATGCCAAATTTTTAGGGTTCTTACATTTTTTTTCCTTTTTGCAATTAAACTTTGGTAAAGAAATTTATTCTTATGATTTTTTAGTCATCGGTTTGAAATAAGAGAGAGCAGTCTCTAGAACCAATGCTAAAGAGAAAAAATCAGTGTTATCACCAATTTATACCACCAAAATAGTCAATCTTGATGTCAAAATATTTTATTTGTTGAGGAAATTTTCATCTTTGTGTTTTTTAACCTTGAAATGACATCCAAAAACTTATATAATCTTGGGAAGAGTTTTGTTTTTGGGTGGTTTTATTGGTTTCGTAAGGCCATTTTTGGGTTTGTAAAGATCTTTAAGGCTATTTTGTAGGTTTTTTTTTTTTTTTTTTTTATCAAAAAGGATTGAAAAAATAAGTTTTTTATATGATATTTTTAATATGTGTAACCTTGCATGATAGTTTTTTACAGTTTATTTTATTTAATCAATTTCATGTTTTTTTGTTTTTATTATAATTTAATTAAATTAAAAACTTATTTTTTAAACCAAGTCGTTGAATATAACAATGTCAAACATGTGAGTTGTGAGATCAAATATTTTAACAATTTTTTTAATTTTAATATTTATTTACCGTTAATGAATTTTATTTATATATTAAAACAAATTTTTTTCAAATTTTTTTATTTACATGTATACACAAGTTTTCAAATGCCAAGTTTTGATTTTCTTATACATAAAAAACTCATTGAAAAAATATGTATATATATTGTTTTAAAAAATACAATCTATGGTGGAATTCAGGTCAAATAGCAATTGTGTGTGTATATATACTACTAGCTATGGCACCCGCGCCTCGTCGCGGCCGGAATCATATTTTTTATCATAAAAAAATTTTCATTATGAGTTATTTTTTTATTATAATATAAATTTAGACAAAATAATAAATCTGTGTAAAAATCTTGTGAAGTACAAATTTTCTATAAAATATATGAATTTTAAATGGATATAATTTTTTTCGTTTAATAGGTTTCAATGAAATAACCAATATAAAATTATCATTATAAAAAAAAAGCAAGAAGATTCAGATATCTGAATTATTAAATACATTGTATTAAGATTAATTTATTCTATAATTCAATTTAAATTAAACACAATAAATAAAATATAAATTGTGAAAGAACCTGTATTAATGAAATAACAAAAATAAGTAGTTAATTTTCTATCTCCAAAAAGAAAAAACATATAAATTGAAAATTCATCCCCACATTATTGTTATTATCATTATTATAACAGTTAAAATTATTCAATTGACCCGAATAATTAAAAAAAATATTTTGTCAAAAAAATAAAAAAAATCACTAAAACAATCACCATTATTGTGCAAACAATAAAATCATAAAATTATTTAATATTAAAATTAGATAAAAATAATAGAAAAAAAATATATAGAAATATTAATTTTAAAATGATCACGAGCATAAATTAAAATTTTAGAATTGAACTGAATAAAAATAAAATCCCAATAAAAAATAAAATGACAAAAATTCAAAATAAAAACCAAAAGTTTAAATGAATGAATATGAGCAAAAAATATACATTGTCCAAGAAAGATAAAAAAAAAATAGAAAAGAAAAGAATCAATACTAAATAAAAAATTAAAAGAATAAGTGTCAAAATAAAAAAATAATATATATAATTAATTTCAATTGAATGAGAAAACTGCAACAAATCAAAATATTGGGACAGAAAAACTATAAAGGAATTTTTAAAAATAAAATATAGTGTAACCAATATAAATTAAAATTTTAGAACAGAAAGTAATAAAAATAAAATCCTGATAAAAAATAAAACAAAATCTAAATATATAAATATGGACAAAAAATAAATATTGTTCAAGAAAACCATTTAATACAAAAAAAAAAAACCAAGAATTATATATATATATATAATGGCATAACAGATATATAAGAAGGAAATGATCATTTCCTTGTGCTATGCCTTTACGTGTGTGTGTATACATATATCATTCCCTTCCTATATATATATATATATATATATATATATATATATATTGTAATGGCGTGGGCAAAACACTGTGGATTACTACAAAACAATATTATAGGTACCACAGTGTTTTGTCCACGTCTTTTATATTATAGGTAATGTTATATATTTAGTACAAGCATTGAATTTTAAATTTTTTAATTAAAATATTTTATAAGGACTCGTACCATGTTGGATTTATTTGGGAAGCGTATCGAGGGCAAGAAAACTTGTGCAAATCTAAGACGACACCAAAGCAAGCAAAATCAATATTTCAATGATCAAATCTTTTTTCCTCTCTCATACATTATACATTATTGCAAAATCAATATTTCATTATTGTTTTTCTTCCTTGTTTGGGACATAACTACGCCAGCGGATCATCACAAACTCATTTCACATGCCACTTCGCTGGCATACACGACATGCACGTGCTATGTCATTGGCTAGTACATTGTATTGCAGGGAGGAAATCTCTACTACAGGAATGTGTGTGACATTTCAAATTATCGTTTTTGCCTTGCAGAGTCACGTGCTACAAGAACTCTTGACCACCCTTCCCCCACTCCTCATACCCCTCAATTGTTTGTTGTTGCAACAAAGTTCATAAACCAACTTAAAATTTTTGTCAACAACCAACAAGTTCTTCAATTAGGATTGTCATCACCATCTTAATTGGATGCTTATAGACTGATATATACATTTCTTTTGCTACCCCATCAATAACATATATGTTCGTATTCGGTATGTGTATATATATATAGTGATTGGCTATATTTCTTTTGCTACCCCATCAATAACATATATGTTCGTGTTCGATATTTGTATATATATATATATATATAGTGATTGGCTATATTTCTTTTGCTACCCCATCAATAACATATATGTTCGTATTCGGTATTTGTATATATATATATATATATATAGTGATTGGCGCAATTAATATATCAAATCACACTTGATGAAACTTATGATTTATTTAATTCAATAATTGAACCATAAAATATCAAGACTAATTGAATATTCTTTGATAGCCGTCAATATCTTTATTAAACATTAATTCTTTTTTCTGTGATTAGGGTTTTGTTTTTTGCTTGAAAGGGGGCGGGTGGAGAGAAGGCGGTGTATAGGATGATGAAAGACAACCGTGTGTGCGTGTTGCATATTTATTGCAAGGTGAATTTGCATATTTATCGGATGATGAAAGACAACCTTCCCATTTGTGCATACAATGGGAAGGTTATCTTATATACATACATCACAGATGGCTTGCCAATATAGTAGAAATTAGTAGAATTACGTGAAAGTGTTTCAACTTTAATGTCAGATGGAAACGGACGTTTAAAATTAGGCAAAGGGCCACAGTAGTGGCACATACACATGGATAACTTGATTGTGTATAGAAAGTCAAACACTCACGGCTCACCACCTTACCTCTTGTTAGAAATCAAGGGCTGCAAATTCGGAATGGTGACTTTTCGATGTTTGAAGAAGACTGATGATCACCGTAAACGCGAAATGTTCTCATCCATCTTCTTTCTTTGAAGATTCGATGAACTACACGTCCAAGCATGGGTTTTGAACCCTATATATCTTGTTTGGCCATGATGCTCGGTCATGAATTGTGGGAAAACCAAGCAAATCAGAGCAATATTATAATCTCTGCATGAATTCCCTTTCGTGATAAACGATGGTCAAGCAAGTAAAACGTTGCTACAGTTTACTATTCACTTGACAATGCATGTTCGAAGTCGGCAAGAAATATTGGATAGATCACATAGTTTGGGGCACAGTGTATATATGTGAAGTTCTAGGACCTATTCTATTTTAAATAATTAATCCACCCCTAATTGCGCCATTTGATTGAGAAAAACAAATGTTGGAAGTGATTATGATTAATTTGTCTCCAGCTCCGACAAATACAATCCTCCATTTGATTTGCCAGGTTTTGTTCTTTTTTGTTTATTTCAAGTGTTAAAGGTGGATTGGAGTCTCCGACATACAATAAATGATGTTTTAGCGCATGTACACACCCAAGCTACTTTGTTCACAAGCAATTGCATCTTTATTTTGGGAGTGCCTTTCGTTTTTTTTACTTACTCATATATTTCGTACTCAACTTTCTTAACTATAAGATATCCTTGGAATTATTTTCACATATTATAAGTATGTTTCTTTCCATTTAGTTGTTCATCATTATATATATATATATATATAACACTCTAACATTTGTACAGGAATGATAACATGGGGAATGGAATACATTTTCTTGTCGCTATATGATATAAATAATTATAGTTTAAGCCATTATTCACCACTTTTAATTATCATTTATCCTTGGGAATTACACGTGCACTTTGCCCACTTCACAGTAATCATATCTTACCGCTAAGTCAACAGCATTAGATTTATGCATCTTCAAATTAAAAAACAGACTAGAATATTCGATAACGTAGGTGGTTTTATAAAAGTGATTTTAAATTTAAAGATATAATAAAATACTTTTTTAATTTTTAATATAGCATGATAAATTATTAAAACAATACTTAAAAATATATTAATGTAATATATATTTTCGATAAAAATCAACTTGAAAACTACTTTGAAAAGTAGAACTTTTGCTAAATCAACATGCATGGCCACCACAAAAAGCACTGCATTTTTCTTGTTTTAATTTATTTTTAGTTTTAATTTAATCTAATAACATTTTATTTATTGGAATTGAAATTCATATTTTTTTTATAAAGTTTTTTTCATTCTCATAATCTAGATCATAAATACGAGTGATTTAAGCTAGTTGATGTGGATTTGTTTTTAACTTTACTATTTACTATTTTATAGTTTTAAATTTAAAATGCATTAAACTATTTTTTAATTTTTTATATTAATACATCAAAATTAACTTAAAAGAAACTTAAAAAAAATAAATTCAATATATTTTGTGAAAAGAAAACAACTTGAAAAGAATTTTGATAAATTAAAACTTTTGCAAAAGCAGTTTGCACTGCACTACCTCCTTACCACAAAGTACTATATTGTTTTCTTTGTTATTGTTTTCAAGAATTATTTAAATTTATGTAACCAAAATTTCAGCCATCTTTGATGATTACTATTCTTGAATTTTTTAGTTTCAATACATGGGAGTGATTTTTGCACTCTTTAATTTTTAAATGAACTGAATCTGACTATTTGAAGATTAACTAGCTCTATGGCATTATTCTACTCAATCCATAATATTGGTGCCTTAGGAAAGATTTGTATTGTATCACACTCTTATCAGACCTATTTTGATTTTTCAGGATCAAATCTCATTATTAGTTATGGGTCGTCTGACCACATCACGAGGTTCACATCAGTTTATAACTTATGAATTAAGAGACAAATATCATAACAAATCTAAATAGATTTAATGTGCTTATAACTCATTTTTTCCTTTAATATTTCAAGTGTTCACGACTCATAAATCGTAAGGAAAAGGAACAAAAATTTAGAAATCTAAGGAAATTCAGAGCATTTTAAAAACCTAATTTTGTCTTAGTGTTTCATACTTTCATGACTTGTAAACTTTGAAGTCAAAATTTTTAACATCCTTAATTATAGTCTGGGCTTCTTTTAAATATGTGTGATTAAATAAATAATAATGACTTATTATTTTCGTAAAAGTATTTTGAATATTTACTACTTAGAATTTTTTTTATTTAAATACTAATAGTGAATAATAACAAGTTATTCCCAATAATATTTTGGATATTAACCGTTTTGGATTTCTTGACCCAAATATAAATAGTGAATAATATATGAATTCCTCAACAATATGATTTTTATGTTTTTTAGAATATTAGCCAACATACTTTGAAATTTAAATACATGTTGTAAAATTCAAAAATACAAGAAAATATTTTATGTGTTTACAGAATCCATGCTAAAACACATTTCATTTTATACATCAAATATTTAATTTTTTATTAAAAAATAATATTCAAGATAAGTCAGGGTATTGACTGTATGCATGAAAGAATATATATATGCCAGAAAATCATAAATCTCTCTCTTTATGAATATATATATATATATATATATATATATATATATATATATATATATATGTCAGAAAATCATAAATCTCTCTCTTTATTATTATTTTAGAAGAGGAAAAAAAAAGTAGACCTAGTTGGGTCACTTGCCTAAACCATTGATCTGGTTGGGCAAATAAGAGGAATTATTTTATTATTCATATTAATATGTTAATATGAATGATGGATGATTATGGATGTCAAAGACTTATGTGATTATTCTTTTATTTTATGGTTAAATGATTTTACTTTTATTAAATAAGGCATATGTGTTAAAATGCATAGTGAATTATAATTCACTTGAAGACTAAAACAAAGACATGCATAGTGACTATGTAATTCAAATTCAAAGTGAAGAGGAATGCATGAGCTCTTGTGCATGATTAGTGATGAAAAATGATGACGATGATGCTAGAGCCCTTATGCACGATTGGTGATCACTGGTTCTAAAGACGATGGAAAACGCTGTCAAAGCTGGTGTTTGCCTTTGCCTTTCTCTTTATGCTGATGCTTTCCCTAGAGACCATGATGAAGGTGTGATGCGCTTATTGAATGAATGTTCTCCCTCTGTGTTTTCTTGCTTATTCTTTATTTTCCTCTTGGATGTCTTTCTCTCTTCCTTTATGTAAATCTTGGGTTACTCGCAACTAGATAAAAAAATAGAAAAACAAATTTCCTATGATCTATGGTAGAAAAAAACATGATCCATAACTCAAAAATTGATGCAAACATATTATTAGATAGTTTCACCCATATTTAACTAGTATTTTACCTATGTTTTATATATAAAATATTTTGATATTCTTTATTTTATATTTTGAGCTGATAAAAGATGCAAAAAGAAATAAATTGGAAGTAATTGACATATTTGACTGTTAGTCAATGATTTGTGCAGAGCTTGATCTCTAGAGTTTGAAATGAAGTTATTCTAGCGGCATTAAAAAGATAACATCCATATCTTTCTGGAAAGCTAAGGCAAAAAAATAAAATAAGAAAGAGCAAAGAAATCACAACCTTCAAATTTAAATCTTGCATTCTGCCATTGTTGAGCTTGGACCATTCTGACTTGAATATCTTGAGCTATAAAAGTCCAATTATTGTAAACTTAATTTTGTTGGATTCCTGACTCCAAGGCCTATCATCACTCAAACTATCAAGCCAAAGTGACTGGAGGTCAACATTGACAAAATGCATGATTTGACTTTTGAAGGTTGTTATTTCAATTCTCTTTATTTATTTATTTATTTTTCTTCCCATATATTTCAAGAAAGGTATGGTTAGCTTTCTAATTCCACTATAATCACTTCATTTAGACCTGTATAGCTTAAGCTTTGCACAAAACATTGACATATGGTCAAATATGCCAATTTCATCCAATGTACTCCTACCTTTCATCCAAAAATACCATTAAAATATAAAACAAAGAATATCAAGTTATTTTATATATAAAACAAGGGCAAAATACCAAATAATTGTGCGTAAAACCATCAAATTATATGGTAATATGGTTGCATCAATAATTTGTGTCAAGTGCTAAAACCTGATCTTAAAACAACATCACAAAAAAAGTCACGAATGACAAAAATGATATATGTCTATATCACCAACATAATAAGCATGAAATTGATCATTATGAGGAATTTCATCATGATATGAAAATTTTGATGCCATGAGAATTTCTAAGAACTGATGACCTTGAAAAGAAGGTAAAATAGAAATGGTAACTAGGCAAGCGTATAATTATTAGCCGCCAGTAAAGAGGCCACCATAATTGGTTTAAACCAAGCTAACTAGAAATAAAAATGGAAATTATTGTCATAATCCAATTTTGAGTTATTCTCCAAATTTTACCCAAATAAAATAAAAAAAAATAAAAAATAAAAGAGGGTTGATGTCGGTAAATAAATCAAGGTGAAAATTTTGAATATTTTTGGAGTTGAATCGGACCTTTTCGGTGCCTAAAAATAAGAGAAAATACAGATTCAAGGTAAGAATTAAGCTAAAAAATCATAATTATATTTTTTATCAGTCAATTTGATTTAATCATGCGCTAATTTAAAGTATTATTATGTTTGAGAATAATTTAGGGTCCAATTAAAGGATTTAATTAAGTGCAAGAACTTAATTATAATTTAAATTGCTTAAATTAATTTTATTAAGGGCTTAATTGATGAAAAATCAAATTATTGAGTTTAATCCAGGCTCAATTGAGAAGATCAGAATTTTCAGAGACCCAATTAAATTTTTCCAAGCCAATTGTGCAAAGTTAGGGGTCAAATTAAAAATAATTGAGAATTTAATGGTCAATTAAGGATCAAATAACATAAATTTGAAACCAAGGACCAAAATAAAAAGGACACACAAAACTAAGGTTGCTATTGAAATTCTGTCAAAGATGCAATTGCACAAAATTACAAGTTTAAATCCAATTACGGGTGCAATTAGAGCAATTAAAATTTGAGGTACAAAACTACATTTCCACCTTCTCCAAAACTATAGTCCTTCCATAGTAAATGCCCTACATGCCACCATTGCAGCCACACCATTTCCAACAGGCTACCATTACAGGCACACCATCACCGACAGCTACGGGAGGTAAAGCCACCATGTAAGTTGCCCCTTTCCCCTATAAATAAGCCTCGATTGATCATGACACGTAAAGGGGGAGGAAAAACAAAAAAAAAACAACAACACTGGGAAGGGAACGATAACAAATAGAGGATAAAAATTGCAAAGACCATTGAGAAAAACATACACATGAGCACAACCACCAGCCATAACCACTCTCCTCTCACTCAGCCACGAAAAGGTACTCATCACCCGCAACAACTTTCTCTCTTCACCACGACAACCAACAACCATGATTTCCAAAATAGTAGTGGCTGACCATCTTCCATAGAAACTGCAGCAGCTCTGTCCAACAAAACAGGTGCAATAAGGCTCCAAGAACACAACACCATCTCCCTCTCTCTCCCTTCATCGGTAGCAGGCTTAACAACAACTTCTCTCTCTCTCTCTAAAACCAGTTGCACCATCATCTCTCTTACTCCTTAGGCTAGCTCCCCATACCAGCAACTCCACTAGCAGGTCCAACTCTCCTTCCTAGCTCCAGCGATGAATAAGAATGCAACAGCTCAAAACAATAATGTGAGCCCGTCAACTTTCAACGCCCCCTTCGGTCACCACAAGCCACCATTTTTGACGCCACCATTTTTTATGCCCCCACCATAGGGACAACCACCTCGGTCTCCTCTACATGGTGGTAGTAGCAGGTAAGCCTCTCATCATGGTCGACCGATAACTAAGTTACTGTTCACATGTTTGCTTTTTTTCTTTCTCTTTTGGGTCAGCCTTCTCTTGACCCAGCCTAATTGCTGGGTCGGGCCCAAGTCTAGTAAAGTTGGGCCTTTGGCCCACTTGGCTAGGCCGACGCATTTAGTTGGGCCAAACACAACTCAAAAATTTAATTTTTTTTAAATTTGCATTTAAGAAAAAACAAAAATGTATTGTTTTCATGCATATAGTTGAATTCCAAGGTTTTCCAAGCATATTTTTCATAACCAATTTATGATTATCTATTGGAATTTGCCCAAAATAATTTAACAATTATTTTGTTTATCCATCACGGTGTAAAATTACACTGTAAAGTACACTCGCAGATAGTTAAAAACAAGATTTTCAAAATGTAGTGTAAAATTTATTTTTTTGGTTAGTCCATCAACTCGCAATGAGGTAGAGATTTTCTTACAGAGAGAAATCTACTTTGAAACCTAGAAAAAACCAATGAATAAAAGTTAGCTTAGGAAAAATATCAAACAATAATGCAACTTACCTTAGGTAGGGTGCACTGGGGGTAATGCGTCTTTCCCTTGCACAATAAGTCCCTTTACCTAGACTCTCACAAACCAATAGGTTTTCTAGTGACCTTAATACTAGGTGGCAACTCTTAATAATTATAGTCATAATTTTTATGGCTATAAAACACACCTCCTTTTTCATCCACGTGTCATTTGTCTCCCCAATCTAGGGATGGTGGGGCGCGAAGCGGGAAAAAATCATTGTTGCGACAATTACAATGTTTTGCCTTATAACTTCATATAATTCCACCCTAACATGGCTTCTGCATCTATTTTCCATGTTGAAATTTGAGGATGGATTAGAAATGGAAGGTGTTTTGCTCTTAAAAAATTAGCTATAAAGTTTTTGAAATTAATGAAACATAGTGAGTATAGTATAATTGATGAGTAAAATAGACAATAACTATAATTTCCCTAATGTCCCTAATCTTAAGCTTAAAATCACAACAAATACACTTTAGAAAGCCTCAATGAATTTTATGTTCCCTAAGACATAACACAAGACTTCATGGCACACTTAGTAAGGAGAATACAATCAACCAATTATTTATATTTCATAGAAGATGATCTTGTTCCTGAAAGAAATGAAATATTATACCACTATAAATCATAATGAAATGTAAGGATTGTGTTCATGCCAATAGGCTCATAGATAATAGGTCAACCTTGAATATGTTGCCAAAACATGTATTTGATTAGATGCTCATCAATGTTTCTCATATAAAGCCCAATACTAAAAGCTTATGATGGAACACTGAGGCCTATAATTGAAAGCATTAAAATGGATTTTGTTATTAAGATGTATTTATTCTTGGTAACATTGTAAGTCAAGGATATTCACCTTTCTTATAATATGTTAATAGGAAGACCATGGATATATGCAACTAGTGTAGGGGCATCCTCCTTACACTAGATAATCAAACTTATCATCAATGACAAGTTGGTGATCATGATATCTAGAAAGGTTATGTTAATGATGAAAAACATGGTAATTTAACATAATGAGGTTGAAAATAATTCAAATGGTGACCTATAATCCATTGAAGTTGCAACACTGAATGGGTCCTAGGAAACACAATATAGATACACTAACGCTTTCAAAAGTTATAATTATAGCAACAAAATGTTTTCTGAGTAATGACTATGGAAGGTCATGAAATAGTAGAAAGGAAAGAAGAATGGCTTGACTTGTAATGAAAGAGATTCATGAAACCTTCCCATGACTTCTATATATGATGGGGGTTGGAACAAGAATGAAGAATTGGATAATTTTGCTAGTGTTATCAGTAATTACTTCAAAGAGGTCCAAGAGAATCCCTTCTAACTACTCTTACCTAAACTAATGATCAATACACTTAAGGGCCCTTTTGCATAAGGTTTCATGAGGAATCTTGCCAAAAGAGAAGAAATGGATAATTAAGAGACTCAAGATATCCCAATTGTCCTCTAAAAGTATTTCATCAAAGAGTGCTTATGATTGATGTGTTTAGTTTTAGTTCATTTTCAAAAAAATTCCCTTTTTATATTTATTTTCTATATGTATTTACCCAACTGATAATCATGGCTCAAGATATTGGTTAAAAATCTTTTTTGTTTTATTGTTTGAGCCATTCTTTTAGTTTAACGAGATCATGCATTTTTCTTTCATCTTTTACCTTTGATTATTAAATTTATTTTTCATCCATGAAATATTTTTCACTTCCAAGCAACTTGAAAGTGAAACACTAATAAGCACATAAAACCATCACATTAAGAATAATTGGCCAAATTTTGATAAATGCATAATTGTTATAAATGAGGAAGAGCTTGAAGACATAAAATAATTCATTGAGATAATCAAACAACCTGGAAATGCCTTTAGATCTAATAAGTAAGAATTTGAAGTAGTGGATATGAGCTTTGATAAAAAGAAAAAGGAATAGAAGATGAGGGTACAGATTGCTTGCTAAATTAAAACATGGCCTAATATGGCTTTTAAAGGAATTGGCTTATATATTTGCTTGGACATATGTTGATATTCTTGGGATGGATACAAATAATATGGTACACATGATACATCTAATAGACGAGTGCAAACCAATAAAACAAAAAATAAAAAGAATGAGGCCAAATATTGTGATCAAAGTAATATAAGAAATGAGGAAGCAATAAGAGACAAGTTTTCTAAGAGTAGTAAAATACCTTCAAATGGGTATCAAATATAGTGGTTATACTTAAGAAAGGCAATAAAACCTAGGTATGTAGTATTAAGGGCTTGAGTAGAGTTAGTCCAAAAATATATTTTCAACTCCTTCACATCGACTGCTTGTAGATGGGGTTGCATAGAAATCCATTTACTCCTTCATTAATGGTTTTTTAGGTCACAACAAGATTAAAATGATCGAAGAACACAAAAAAAAATCATTTTTCTTATCTGTTAGGGAATGTTCTTTGGGTTGAAAAACATTAGAGCCATATATCAATAAGAAATGGTGTCTCTCTTTCATGACTGTCATAAACCAATTTTAAGGTTACTCCCCAAAATCTACCTAGAAATAATAAAAATAAAATAAAAGGAGTCGGCATTGGTAGAAAAATCAATATGAAAATTTTAGTTGTTTTTTAGAGTCCGATCATATCTCTTTTGTCCTAAAAATAGAGGTAAGTACAGATTTAAGGCAAAAATAATTTACCATTAGATAAATTTGTGTAAAAATTAAGTCATACGACATAATTATATATTTTATGGGTTGATTTGATTTAATCATTGACCAGTTTAAAGTATAATTATGATTGAGAATTAATTTAGGGTCCAATTAAAGGATTTAATTAAATGTAAGGACTTAATTATACTTTAAATTGGTCAAATTAATTTTATTGATGGCTTAATTGATGAAAAATCAAGTTCTTGAGCTTAATTCTGGCTTAATTGAGAAGATTGAAATTTTTGCAGACCTAATTAATTTTTTTTCCAAGCCAATTGTGCAAAGTTAGGGGTCAAATTAAAAATAATTAAGAGTTTAATGCTCAATTAAGGATTAAATCACATAAATTGGAAACCAATGACCAAAATAAAAAGGGTGTGCAAAGCTAAGGTTCCTATTGAAATTCTGACAGGGATACAATGACACAAAATTACAAGTTTAAATCCAATTGGGGGTGTAATTTGAACAATTATAAATTAAGGGACCAAACTACAATTTCACCTCCTCGAAACTGCAGTCCTGCTACAATGGATGCCTGACACGCCATAATTATAGGGACACTCAATTGCACCATCGCCAACAGCCACACAGCTAGCATGCTACTGTCGAAAGCAATCCAACCGAAAGCAACCCAGCCGAAAGCAAGACACTATGTATAAATAGAAGGCACTATGCATAATGATGGGGGGAGAAAAAAACCAAATAAACAACAACATTAGGAGGCAAAATTTACACAAGGGAAGAACATAGAGGAAAAACTGAGAAAAAATTTCGTAAAGGGAGAGGAACAAAATTTACAGGAGAAGAATGGGGAAATAACATAGAGAGGAGGAAAAACTAGAACAAAACAACAAACAACCCCCTCTCTCTCGTCTCCCATGGCAACAACAACCTATCATCTTCCCAGCTCC
Organism: Salix dunnii; assembly: GCA_015731905.1. Classification (NCBI taxonomy): domain Eukaryota; kingdom Viridiplantae; phylum Streptophyta; class Magnoliopsida; order Malpighiales; family Salicaceae; genus Salix; species Salix dunnii. The sequence continues at coordinate 9,466,349 of CM027662.1, read as the reverse complement.
AACAACAGCAACGCCTCTTTGACGGCAGCCAGCAGTAGCGACGACAGCCAGCACCCTCTGTCTCTCTTATCGCACTAGCACCCTCTTTCTCTATCACAGTGAATAGTTCTCTCTCTCTCTAAAACCATCATCGTCATCTCTCTCTCTCCTATAAGAAGTCAACCGACCACCCTGCATCATCTCCCTCAGCACCATCGGTCTCTCCTCTAACCTAGTAGCTCCACCAGCAAGTCCAGCCTTCTTCCCAACTCTGGTGATGATAGCAGCAGCAGCCCCTGTACGAACCAGTCCACTTTTGATAGCTCCTCCAGCCACCACAGGCCACCATTTTTGGCAACACTACCATAGGAAGAACCACCTCGTTCTCCTTTACCCGGAGATAGTAACAGGTAAGTCTCTTGTTATGGTCGGCTGACCACCAAGTTATTGTTCACATGCATCGTTTTTTTATTATTGTTGGGCTGGACCAGCCTAGCCCAGCCTAGTAGTTATGCTGACATATTTAGTTAGGCCAGGCCCAACCTGAAATTTTAATTTTTTTTTAAAAGAATTGCTTTTAAGAAAAATTTCAAAAAATATGTTATTTTCGTGCATATAGTCGAATTCTAAGGTTTTTGATCATGTTTTTCATAAAAAAAAATAAATTCCATCTTTCTCATATTTTTAAATGAAAATTGGAAATTGTAATCGGTTTACAATTAGCCATTGGAATTTAGCCAAAATATTAAAAATATTTAATAATTATTTTATTTTAGATATCTTGGTGTAAAATTATATTGTAAAGTACACCCTCAAATAAAAAAGAGTTTTTACTACGATGTAAAATTACATTGTAAAGTATACCTATAAAAAAAAGGTTTTTAAGTACAATGTAAAATTACATTGTAAAGCAAACCCAAAACAAAAAAAATATTTTTTTTGAAACTGTAGTGTAAACAAAATTTAAACTTAGAAAAACAATCAAACAATAAAGTAGCTTATCTTAGGTAGGGTGCATGGGGGTGATGTGTCTTTTCCTTGCACAACAAGTTTAGACTCTCTTAAACCAATAGGTTTCCTAGTGATCGTAATACTAGGTGACAACTCTTGATATTTATAGTTATAATTTTTATGACTATAAAACACACCCTCATTTCACAGCGCATTGTTCTCCCCCTAATCCATGGATGGCATGGCACGAAGCATGAAAAATCGTTGTCTCGAGAATGACGATGCATAAAGAAATTGAGCTATAAATTGATGATATGATCAATATGTTAATTTAATATATCATATAGTCATTTGGTAGGTCACATATAGGATTATTATATTTATGTAAATACATATTTATTATTAATAAAAGCTTAAATTATCTTTCATTCATAAGGAATAGCAAGAAAATTATAGGCTTCCAAGTCAAATCTTGTATTTTGCTAGTGTTGACCTTCAAGCATTTCGACTTGAATATCTTGACCTATAGAAGTCCAACTGATGCAAACTAAAATTTTGTTGGATTTGTGACTCCATGTCCTATCAATGTTAAAAGTTTCAGCCCAAAACAATACCATATGATGGAGAGATATCTTCAAAGATGACAATTGAATTTTGTTAGCAAACAAGTTTCTTAAACAAATGAGTCCAAATTGTGTTACAAACCGACATTCAACTCTTTATTGCATAAATTTAACTCCTTTAAGTCAAATCTTGAAGATTTCTCCTTTTAGGAAAATAGTTATTAAAGTGTTTAGATGTAAGACTAACTTAAAGGAGGATAGTTTTCTAAAGTAAGAACTAGGGTTTTCTAGGATATAAAAAAAAGAGAAAAAGAAAAGAAGAGAGGGGGGTTGACTAGCAGAAGATAAAAAACACCTCTCTTCTCCACAAACCTAAAATCAATTTTCTTTCTTTCTTTTTGATTACGTGTTTGACACATAACGCTAAACTCTTTTTCTTGGTTGTAAGGACATAGAAACCTTTGGATTTTAAGAACTGCAAGATTTATTTTACCTTTTCTTTTTAGTTTATATGATAAATATCTTTGTTCTCCTATGTTTATTATTCCATGCTAGTTTATTTTAATTGCTAGAGAGGACTTTAAGTTATTATTGCTAAGTTTAATATCAAAACTAAAATTGTGGTAGATGAACTTGTGAAGCATTGAGTTTAATAATTATGGCAGATCTACATTATTAATCTCAGGAAAAGGATTCAATCAAATAAAAAATAGATTGCGAACAATTATATTTTCATGATTAATCATTTTTATTTAGTTCTTAAGGTTGCCATTGAATTAAATTACTAGTGCGAACATTTGGTTATTTGATGGTTAGGATGAGTTCTATGGCATATCTGTTAAATAACCAATGTTAAGAAGAGATAAATATTCAAAATATAAATTTTAGTTTTATTTAATTTTTGTTTGATAGATTTCTATTATCTTTTGCTTTAGTCTAGACAACTTCTAACCGCCCCCCGCCGCCCTAAATTTACATATCATATAGCATAAAAATCTGAGTTGAACCTTCCTCGTGAAATTGACCCCTTGTTTATTTTATACCATCTTATGTGTTGCAATCGAGGGTAATTTGTTTGACCGCGACATCACAACAAATTTGGTGTTATTTCTATTGCAATAATTCTACTTGATTTTTATTTGCTATTATTGATATTTATTTTTTGGAAAATAAATGGAGAAACAAAATTTTACTAGTGACAATACTATTTATATGGCAGTGGTATTGCTCAAAAAAGAATTTTTTTGGTGGAACTAGGTATCAAACTATTATGCCTTTAGCCCAACCCTAATGCAACCAAATTCCATTGTTTTGTAGTGTTTATAATCAATTTTAGTTTTCTAGAGTAGGATTTTCGTATAATTTACATTTTTTTTTATCTCATGTGGTTGGTTTCTCTTGAGTTTTCTTGATAATTTATGCTTGAAACCCATTCTACTGACCACAATCAAGTGTAGATGGTTCTCAAAATAAAAAATACATTACACAGGTTACGAAAGGAAGCTTGAGTCAACACCATGGTTATTGAATAACAACAAACACTTAAGGAACTTGGTGCTCCTATCATGGAAAGTCAACCATTGTGCATATATATAGACAATAATATCAAATTGGAGCTCAAATCTAGTTTTATACATATGCTACCAACATTTAATCATCTTGAAAGAGAAAATCCTCATACTCATCTCAAGAAGTTCCATATGGTTTGCATTAGCATGAAACCAGATGGTGTTGACAAAATATGTTGAAATTTGTCCCTTTATCTTCAAAAGGGACATCAAAGGCATGGTTTTTCTCTATTCTTCGAGTATCTATTGGAACTTGGAATGTCATGAAGATGATTTTCCTTGAGAAGTATTCCTAACATATCAAGTTGCCAACACAATAAAAGAAATATGTGGGATTCAAAAATCCCATGGAGAGACATTCATTAAATATCAGGAAAGATTTCAGCAATTATGCATTCAATGCCCTCATCATCAAATACCTGATCAACTGGTAATTCAATATTTCCATGAAAGATCGATGCCTATTGACCACAAATCATTGATGCTGCAAATAGAGGGGCATTGTAATATACGACACCTGAGTTTACACGTTATCCCTATGGATTTTAGTTGCATCAAAATTATAAAGCACGACAACCCTCTACATTCATAAACTCCAATGATATGGGGTCATCATCCAATGATGATCTTCATGAGATGATAAAAAATTTGGCTTATAACACTATGACCCTGCAACAAAATTTCATGTATTTTCAGCAGGAAACAAGGTCAAGTATTCACAACTTAGAGAAGCAAATAGGGCAAGTAGCTTCAAGTGTAGGGAAATTAGAAGCCCAGATTAATGGAAAATGGCCTTCCTCCCATTGAATACAAAAAAGAATGTTAGTGCAATTATGCTGCAAAGTGGGAAAGAACTTGAAAGGCAAAGATCCAAACAAATCGAGATGGAGAAAGAAAAGGAGATAGAAACCAAACTAAGTATAAAGAATAAACATCCTCCTCCTCCACAAATTAAAACAATGACCAACACACAAAAGGTAACTCCTCCCTTAATGAATTCTAGTTTTAAAACAACTTTACCCTTAAACCTCAGCTAAAAAAATGATTTTGCCATTGTCATGATTCTATTCTTTGGAAGGTAACTCCTCAATGAATTCTAGTTTTAAAACAACTCCACCCTTAAACCTATGGAAAAAAAAATGATTTTACTATTGTCATTATCTCAACGGTGACTTTTTTTGCGCTTCATACCCAACCATCCCCGGGTTTGGGGAGACAATGACGCGTGATGAAAATGGAATGTGTTTTATAGTCGTAAAAATTACAACTATAATTATTATGATTCACCACCTCGTATTACAGTCACTACAAAACCTATTAGTCTGTGAGAGTCTAGGTAAGGGGACTTGTTGTGCAAGGGGAAGACACATCACCCCTAGTGCACCTTACCTAAGATAATCTGTATTATTGTTTAGTTGTATTTCTAAGTTGAAATATTTTACACTACACTTTCAAAAAACAATTTTTTTACGGGTGTACTTTACAATGTAATCTTACACCGCAGTTAATTTTTTTTTATATCTACGGATGTACTTTACAATGTAATTTTACATCGTAGTGAAAATCTTTTTTCATCTGCGAGTGTATTGTACAATGTAGTTTTATACCCTAATAGTTAAAACAAAATAATAATTTTTTTTTATATTTTGGCCAAATTTCAACGGATGATCATAAACTGGTTACGACATCCATTTTTTTAAAATATAAGAAAGATGCAACATATTTTTTGAAATATAAGAAAGATGTACCATATTTTTTTACAAAAAATATGATTGAAATTTTTTTTTGGAATCCGGCCATATGCACAAAAACAACACATTTCTTTTTAATTTTTTAAATAAAAAAAATCAGGTTAGGCCTGGTCCAGGTAAATCGGCCGGCCTAACCAAGTTGGGCTAAAGACCTTACTCTGCTGGGCTAGGCTGGGTTGGGCGAGAGCAACCCAACCCAAAAACCAAATAATGCAAAAAAAGAAAAAAAAAGAAAAATGATTCACATGAATAGTGTAGTGAATTAATTCACTGCACTATTACGTGAACAGGAACTTAGTGGTTGGCCGACCATAATGAGAGGCTTGCCTGCTACTACCACCGGGTAGAGGAGGCTGAGGTGGTTGTCCTTATGGTGGTGACGTTGAAAATGGTGGCCTGTAGTGGCCGAAGAAGGTGTCGAAAGAGCTAGTCTGTTATTGTTGAGGAAGTTGTTGTGCATTGTTACTAGTGCTAGAGAGAGAGCTAGACCTGTTGGAGGTCACAGTGGAGGTATTTTTGCTATTGCTACAAGTCATGGTGGAGCTGGTGCTGCTACTGGTTGTGGCTACTGGTTTTAGAGAGAGAGAGAAGGAGCTACTGCTATCACCGTAGCTGTCTACTAGTAAGGAGGTGGTGCTGTCACGAGGAGCTAGGGAAAAAGATGGGTTGTTGTGGTTGTGCTGGTGGAGGAGAGAGAGGGAGTCGATCGAGAGAGAGACGATGTTGGTTCAACTAAAGATGGGGAAGAAGACAAGGGGGCTAAGAGTTGCTGTTATGTATTTATTTTATGTGAGGAGTGCTTGTTTTTCTGCCAAGTTTTTTGTTCGTCCCTGTAAACTTTTGCTAGTTTGCTCTCCTCTATCAATTTCTTCCTCCCTAGTGTTTTGCAAATTTCCCTCTGTCTATGAAATTTAAAATCCCCCTTGTTATGTAAATTTTCTCATCGTGCTCTTCTTTTTTTTTATCCGGTTTAGTCCCCTCTACCTTATTATTTTTTTGGTTTTTTCCTCTACATCCTCTCCCTTCCTCCTTTGTTCTTATGCATGGTGCTGCTATTTATAAACGAAGGGTTGGGTTGCTTTTGGCGGTGGCATGCCTGTAGTGTGGCTGTCAGTGGTTGTGTAGGTGGGCTGTCAGCAACGACGTGATGGCTGGTCGGAGGATAGTTCAGGTAAAGGCATGCAGTGGAATTGTGTGCTGCGGTAGTTTTGGGAGAGCGTGGAAGTGCAATTTGGTCCATTAATTTACAATTGTTCTAAAGTATTCAAATTTGTAATTTTGTGCAATTATATACCTGTCAGAATTTCAACAACAACCTTGTCTTTGCGCACCTTTTTTATTTGGTCCTTCACTTCTGATTTATACAATCTGACTCTCAATTGACCATTAAACTCTCAATTGTATTCAATTTGACCCCTAACTTTGCACAATTGACTTGAAAAAAAATCAATTAGGTCTCTGAAAATTCCATTCTTCTCAATTGAGCCCGAATTAAAATCAAGAATTTGATTTTTCATCAATTAATCCCTTAATAAAATTAATTTCACCAATTTAAGGAATAATTAAGTCCTTGCACTTAATTAAATCCTTAAATTGGACCCTAAATTAATTCCTCAACATAATTACTTTAAATTGGTCGATGATTAAATTGAATCAACTCATAAAAATATAATTATGTCACTCGACTTAATTTTTACACAGATTTATCAAATGATAAATTATTTTTTCCATAAATTTGTACTTTACTCTATTTTTTGGATGCGATCAGACTCTCGAAAACAACCAAAATTTCCACATTGATTTTTCTACGAACGCTGACCCCTTTTATTTTATTTTTGTTATTTTCGAATATATTTTGGGGAGTAACCCAGAAATTGGGTTATGAAAGTCATGATTCTATTCTTCAGAAGGTAACTCCCTCAATGAATTCTATTTTCAAAACAAATCCACCTTTAAACCTATGTTAAAAGAATGATTTTTCTATTGTCATGATTGTATTCTTCAAAACAATTTTTGACCAAACAGATTGTAGACAGATTTGTTCTTCATATGATTTTTTGCATTTTTTTTATTCTTTATGAAAGTTATAGTCCTATATGTATAGATGAATTTGGGTTTTTGAATCACTTGATTTTAATATTAGAAGCTCAAGATATTCTGTCTTGAGTGTCCAGTATAAAATCAGAAAATCCTACCATGAGAGGTATTGTTCATTGTCATTTTGAGATCACCACCCTACCTGCAAATTCTTTCCTTTTTCTTTGCAATTTCTAGTTGGTTTCCATGATTCTCTCACTTAATTTTTGAGATGTAAATCATGTTTTTTATACCTCAAAATTATAAAAATGTCAATCAAAATATTTGATTTCTTATTTTGTTTTATCTTATTGAAGAAAAAAACAACAACATGATTTTGCATCTAATATTAATGCACTAAATGTTGCTATGTCTAGGCTACATATATCCCTCCCTGCTAACCTAGAAAAAGGGTTGAAGAAAAGAAACAAGGGAAACAAAGGAAGAAAATGAAAAGAGTGGCAACCAATAAAACAAAAAAATTAAGAAAACACCAAGGAAGGACATCCATTCAACAATCAAAACACAACTTTACCATCATCTCCAGCAAGAAGACAAGACAGGCAAACACTAGCCTTGTTGGCATCCTTTCTAGAACCAGTGATCACTGGTCATGCGTAGGAGCTCTAACATCATCCCAACATCATCATCTTCGCCTGTCAGTTGCCATTTAAGTCCCCAAGCATTCCTTTTCACTTTGTATTTTAATTACATAGTCATTATAATGTTTTTGTTTATGTTGTTCAAGTGAATTATAATTCACTTGAACATTAACTAAACAAGTACACATGTCTATTGTTTTCGTAGCCGAGTCACTAGTTTGAACTGTGACTGGGCACTTTTTTTTTGTCATCTAAAAATATGATTTCATGGCATATTTGTTTCAAGGTCTATATTTTTTATATTAAAAAAATACCAATATCATATTCAAAATACCATGTTTTCGGCGCAATGTGACAAGTATACATATGTACCAAAAAAAAAATTAATGCATACAACCAATACCCTAACATATCTTGATCATTCCTTTTAAAAAAAAAAATCAAAGTTTAAAAGAAAATGTGTTTTAGCATTGATTTTGTAAACACAAAAATTATTTTCTTGCATTTTTTATTTTACATGTTTGTAGATTATAAAGGGTGTTGGCCAATATTCTAAAAAATACAAAAAAAAACTTATTTTTAGGGAATTCACATCTTGTTCACTGTTAATATTTCTGTAAATAAATCTTAAAGGGATTAGTATCCAAAATATTATTGGGGACAATTCACTATTATTCATTGTTAATATTTGGATAAATACACTCTAAGTGGTAAATATCCAAAATACTTTTCTAGGAATAATAAGTCATTATTATTTATTTATTTACATATATTTAAAAGAAGTCCTGATTATAATTGGGGACATTTTAATTTTTTTCTTCATGGTTTACAATTTGAAAGATAATATTGTTTGATAAAATTTATCAACAATTAAAGCTAATGTTATAATTAGGGGGCATATTCTATGACTAAAAAGTCTATTTTACCTTTTGAAAGATTTTCAAGAGACTTGAAAAACTTTATCATATGAGTGTATACACATGACCAAATTAGCTGGGGGTGGTTTAATGGGAATTAAAATGCATGATTTGATAAACTATTTCAAGACGTTAGAGTAATGAAGCCCCTCTTATTGATGTTAGTCCAATAAGACTCTAGCAAAGAGGTCCTAACAAGATTCTTATCCCAATAAGGCTCCTAATGGACAACAAAATGTTGAACATGAAACAAAATTAGAAGATGGTACACTTAAAAAAAAAGAGTTCTCAAATTTCAATCCTACAACCAAAGATTAAACCATATCATCAAGAAGTCTTTATTCTTAACAATTTACAAAAGTGATTTCCATATTATTTTTCTTCTAAATCATATCGTTTTGAGTGTGCTTTTAAGCCACTCACCATTTGACAACACTTTGAAATCATCATCTTTATAGATAGTGCGCCTTTAAGCCTTATCTTTTTTTTATAAATATCTTCTCTTCTAAGTGCATCTTTGAGCCTTAATCTCCTAGATATTGCACATTTAAGCCCTATCTTTTACATGTTGCCTATAAACCATCATCTCCTAGATAATGTGCATTTGAGCCCTATCTTATTCTTTTTAAATGTGTATTTGAGCTCTCATCTTTAAGATAATGCATCTTAGATTTCTATCTTGCTTTTGTTAGTGTGCCTTTCAGCCCTTATATCCTAGATAATACGTTTTTGAGCCTTTTGTTTTTTTTTAGCGTGTTATTGAGCTCTCTTATCGTAGATAATGCACTTGCAAATCTTATCTTTTTCTTTCGGAGTGCATTTTTCAGCCCCTGCATACTAGATAGTGTGCCAAGAAGCCTTATTTATGTCTTTCTAAATGAGATTCCCATCCCTCACATACCAAATTGTATGCGAACTAGCCCTATCTATTTCAATCAATGTGAATTTTCTAGTCATCAATTATAAGATAATGCACTTTTTAGCCTTATCATTTTCCTTTTAATTTGTTATCCATCCCTGTTGTTTTTCTAGTGTACTCTCAATCCATCCCTATTGTTTTTCTTATGTACTTTCAAGCCCTAACTTCTAATATTTTTGGAAAGATTGACCATTTAATGATATGGTAAATCCACAATATTTTATCTTTTGTTCTTTTCAAGCTTACTGTTTAAAATCTCTTGTGAGACTTTCTATTGTAAGCATTGTAAAGAAGGAATCAATTGTTATAACTGAAATTTTGGGTTTCCCCTAAAATTATATATTTCTTTTGGAAAAAAAATATTAACAACTTGAGAAAAAAAAGTTAAGAAAGGTTTCAAATTATGGAGGAACAAAACTAGAATTATTATCAAAATTAAGAGCCCAATTGTACCCATTATATCCAAGGAATTAATTAGATTTTTTATAGTCTAATTTGATTAATCATCATCCTAATTAAAGATTTAACTATATTTCAAAACTAATTTGGGTCAAAATAAAAGATTTAATTAGGTGTAGGGACTTAATTAATGATAGTTAATTTTATAATGGACTTAAGAAGTGAAATTAAGAAGTTGATAATTTTAGAGGATAAATTTGCAAGAAAATCAAAGTTTGAGGTCAATTAAAGGTCAAATTAAACAAATTCACAACCAAGAACCATCTTGAAAAAGGTATTAAACTGTAGGAACTCAATTTTGTTTTAAAAAGAGGTGAAATTAAGGAAATTAAACATTTGAAGGTCAATTACAGATAAAATTAAAAATATATAAGATCAAGGACCACCATGTAAAATTTACAGATCTTGAAGGGTTTAATCGAAAAAGACCAAGGGTGAAATTCAAAGAAGTCCAAAAGATTATAGATTATTGGGGTTTGAAAAAGACCATATTGAAAAATACAATAATTTCACTATTCATCATCATCTCTTTGAAAGAAGAGAAAACGATGCCCAAGTACCTAATTTTCAGCTGTAATTTCTCCCTTACCCCTTCTCCATACCATACAAATCTCATTCCAAATTATATCAAGGTATTTGTAATTCACTCTGAGCTAAAATTCTGGCTTTAGTGACACCAAAAATACTTGCAAATTGTCTCCTAAAAAGACTACCCAACATTGTTTTGTGTATAAAAAAATCATTGGTCCTCCTATTAACAAATGTAGAGTTGAACAAGAATCCAGTGGATATGCCTGAGATGTACTCTCCAAAATCAAGGGTTGAGATATCATTAGTCCATAAATCCTGAGGACTTTCCATCAAAGTTGTCAATATCGTTTTGGTTGATGTTTTGTTTTTTCAATTGAAATGAAATATTTCTGTTTCAGAGTGTTTCGACTTATTATTTCTGGGTTGTACTGTATATGCGTGTGTGTGTGTGTTAATTAAAAAAATAGTTTAAATCCAAAAGTAAAATTATTTAGAATTGAACAATTTATTCTAAAAAAAGACATAATAAAATTATTTTTCTAAATAAAATTATAAACATGTATAATATTACTAGAATGTCATTATCAATCTCGTAAGGTCATTATATTCTCTGATTACTTTGAAATTTTAAAATAATATATATAAATATGTCAAGAGACTCGTAAAATTTCATCACAATTTAACAGTCGGATTAAGAGATATGATTGATATTATAAAATTATTAATTATATAAAAAAAATACTATTTGACTTAAACGAAACAAGCTAAACAAAATTGGTACGTTTCGGCCGTTATTTGACTGAAAAATCCGAAACACTATTTCAGCCGTTTTGTCTTATTTTTTTAACGAAAACAAAATATTTCTGTCAAAACTGAACAACATAAACAACTATGCTATCCATTGCTTTTATAAAAATGGTACAAAACCCTAGCACAAGCAATCAGGTGAGTGAGGAGGCAACTACAAAAAATACCTTCTCCCATCGAAGACCACAACAACCTTTTCTTTAATTTTGCCAGCGTGAAATCAACCTGGAAATGACCCAGTAATAAACACTAGTCTCTCCTCACATCTACAGCCATCGTTGCAATTTTCTTCCACGCCTGCAAACCCAACATATTTTAGCCTTCCCCCTTATCATGACAAGAAAACACTAGCCTTGCTTTCTTCATTCCCACAATAGCAGCAACAATAGCATGGTGCCATCTATGTTTATTTAAGAGAAACACGAATCTTAACGCCACTACAGCAAGCTCCACCACCTCCAGCAAAAGAGTTAGAGGAGAAACCAGTAGCAGTGTGTACTTCCGACATAACAACATCTCATATAGTCTTCAGCCATCAACACCCATTCCTTCATTGAAGCAGCTGCATTATGACCTCTATTTTAGCAATATCGGCCTCTTTTAACACCATCATGCCTCTTTTTTTAGATACATTGAGATGTTCTTCATAGTCCAACAACAAAGCACAACTTTGTAAGATCAACAACTTTCTAATAATTTTGAATCAGAACACCAGTAGCAACAAAGTCTTCAATACTAGTATGAGCCTTTGGTTTCTCTGTTCCAACCGAGATCTCTGGCACTAAAAATTTATCAATGGACGACAATTTTAGCTTTGAAAGCTTGTCACAACGACATCATAACGCAAGCCTCTCCTTCACCTAGTAGTGACGCTACCCCTAACGCCGAGTAATCTTCCTCATTGACCTGAGTTGTTATTTTTCTTTCCTTTTGATAAGGTAGGGAGGACAAGAATAATTCATGTCTTGTTGCCTAACTTAGATAAAGAGATTTGGGTTGGATCCTCGGCGCAACCCACATGGTTGTTCAAGGTCCATCCTATCCTTGTAACAAAGAAAAAAAATATATCCGGTTTTGGGCTCAAACAGCTCATCCTGAAACCAACCTAGTAATGACCCAGTGATCATGACCAGCCTCTCCCCCACATCCAAAACAATAAGAAAACACCACCCTCATTTCTTTTCATTTCTCAGTTAAAACCCCTCGCAGGGTCTTTTTATTTCTTTAACCCAGTAGCAATAAGAGCAGTGACACCATCTATGTTTTGTCGGGAGCAACAAGCTCGACCATCTCTATTATAGAGAGTCTTCAATGGTAGCAGGAATTTTTGGTTTCCCTATTTCAACCAAGATGTTCAGCACTAACCTTCAGCAAAGTACAGTGGTTTCACTTTCTCAGACTTGCCACCATGACATCATATCATCAATGTCTTTTTCTCTTTGAAGTGACGCTCCCCATAACACCAAGCAACCTTCCTTCCTCAGTAACCTGTGTTTTCTTTCTTTCTTTTTGACGAGACATGCAAGACATGAATTAATTCACATGGCTTGTCTGTCTAACCTATCACAAACAACCGAGCCCTTAGGTTAAGGATGTGCTTGCCAAGCACACCTTAATGCCTTTCTATTAGTTTTTAGGTTGTCTTTATTTTAATACTTAATCAAACAAACCTTTAAAAATTCAAGACAGTTATGAGAAGAAAAAAAATCAGGTACCATCTTTAAAATATTTATCGGCCCCTCATATTATTTCCCAATATATATTTTTTTTATCTAATATTGGGTTGTAGACTACTATAAAATATGGACTTAATAGTAAAAATAACTAATTTTTCTCCAAAAACTCCCAACTTTCAAAAATTCAAAACCAAAATCCCTTCTTTCATATAAAAAAAAAACAAAATTATTTTCAAGAATTTCATTTAAAGGGTTTTAAAATTAGACCGGAAGGTATCAGATTTTTCTCCAAAATAGACGTGGTATTGACATAATACTTGATTTTTCTCCAAAATTTCAATCCAAAAAAATACCCAACAAATTCTTCATTTCAAATATAAATGTGTCTTGTTTTCGTGCATACAGTCAAATAGTAAAGATTTTTCATGTATATTTTATAAAAGATAAAATTGCATTTTATCATGTTTAAATATAGAAAATAAATATTGTAACTAATTTATAATAATCCATTAGAATTAGGACAAAACACTAAAGATCCCACAATAATTGTTTGTTTCATTAGTATTCAAAGTGTTAGTATTTGATTGTAGACTTTAATATTTAAGAGCATAAAATTATATTATAAAATATACCCTTGCGTATTAAATATAGAAAGTATGAATGAATATGATAGCAAATTTGGTCTTAAAATGGTTAGGATTTAACCCAATATGGTAGAGACTTCCTCATAAAGAGATACATGTCTTGAACCATAGGTGAGACTAACCTATATAAACATGAACTAGTAAAAAAATCTATTAACAATATAATTTATCTTAGGTAGGGTGTATTGGAATAATGTGTTATTTCTTTATACAACTAGTCTTCCAAATAAGTCAATAAGTTCTAAGATAAAGGCATTGAATGCATTGATTTTAAAGGTTTCAACAAATTTAGATTTGAAGGGTCTTTGGGAGCATCAAGAGGTTGACATATACATTTTATCCACGTGCAAGAGGGAACCAATCCAACCTTATTTGGCTCATGAAGTTTCATGGCTGTAAATTTTCTAATTGTTTTGCCAACCTTTTATTTATGATCCTTTTTTATGTAATCATATTATTTGATGGTTTCACCCATATTTAACTAGAATTTTCCTATATTTTATATGTAAAATGCCTTGAAACTTTTTGTTTTATCTTTTGAAGACACTTTTGAATGAAATATGCAAAAATAAGTAAATTAGAGGTAATTGACAGATTTGACTGTCAATCAATTATTTGTGTAGAGCATGAGCTCTAGAGGTCAAAATAAAGTGATTCTAGTATAATTAAAATGATAACATCCATACCTTTTAGAAATCTAAGGAAATAAAATAAAATAAAAAAGAAGAGCATGGAAATTTCAGCCTTCAAAAGTCAAATCTTGCAATCTGTCAGTGTTGACCTTTGGACATTAAAGACCTATCAACTCTCCAAATTTCAACCCAAAAGGATTCATATGATGGAGATAATATTTTTCAAAGATGACAAGTGAATTCTGCCAACAAAAAATGTTTCATGAAGAATGAGACCCAATCATGTTTCGAAACATTTAAAACGACATCCAAGCTTTTATTTCAGAAATTTAGCTCTCTGAGTCAAAACTTGAAGTTTTCATACAAGGTTATTTCTTATATTTATAAAAATAATTATTGAAGTACTTAAATGTAAGTTGTTAACTTAAGGGAGGGCTATTTTATAAAATAAGGACTTGGATTTTTTAGCATATAAAACAAAAGAGAAAAAAAAAGATTTTTAGCATATAAAACGAAAGAGAAAAAAAAAAAAAGGCGACCAACAACAGAGTAGAGATAAAAAGAAATGCTCCTTCTCCTCCACAAACATGAATCATGTTTTTTTCATTCTCTTTGATTAGTTATTCAACAAACATGCAAGACTACACTTTTTTAATTGCAAAGACAGAAAAATATTTAGATTTCAAGAATTATAAAATTTATTTTACCTTTTCTTTTCAGTTTATATGATGAATATATTTATTCTTCTATGCTTATTTTCCCTATGATTGCTTATTTTAATTACTAGTGCAAATTAGAAGTTATTATATAAACAATCTATTGTCAAGTTTGATATTAAAACCGAAGTTATGGTATATGAACTTGTGAAGCAACTGAGTTTAATAATAATTATGATGGATCCATGATATTAATCTTAGAGAGAACATTCAATCAAATTAGACATAGATTGTGGACAATTATGCTTTTTTATTAATAAACTTATCTAGTTCTTAAGGCTTCCATTACATTAAATTACTAGTACATATATTATGGTTATTTGATGGTTGGGTAAGTTATACGGCAGATCCATTAACTAACTAACTTTAAGAAGAGATAAATATTCAGAATATAAATTGATATTTTATTTCCATGATCAATTTTGATTTTTATTGGTGGATGTTTACTTGCAATCAAAGTTTGATTTCTTGATAAATTTTGATTTTATTTAATTTTTGTTGATAGTTTTATGTTTTCTTTGCTTTAGCCTAGAAAATTCCCACCTTCAAATTACATATCATATAGTATTAAATCTTACTTGAACCTTCCTCATGGTATCGACCCTTTACTTACTCTATACTATCTTATGTGATGTGTTTTAAGTTAAGATAATTAATTTGTGTAACTATAACATCCCAACACTTTTATGTGTTTTATAGATTCCTAGTTAAATTGGACTTTCTATTATGTATAGGAACATTAATTATTTTCTTTAAGTATTAGGATTTATTATTTTGTTTACTTCCATGTGAGGTGAGTAGAAAACACAATAGAGGAAACATAAGTCTGAGATTAGAATCCTACTACAACTTGAAAACAACACGAGCAACTATCTTTCTTTTAGTTTCTAGGATTAATTGGTTATATGGAAGTCTATAAATAAGCTTTTAATCAATTATGTAATATTTTTTTTCCTTCTTTTCCTCTTAGTAAATAAGAGGGATTTAATATTATGGGTTTTATCATATTTTGTTAGATATAACCCAAGATTTATTTTGGCTTAATCAATTATTAGTGTTCAGCTAGAACCCGAATCCACTGCTTAAGACAAATTTAAGATGTATTTTATACTATAATTTTCATGTCTCTTTAGTAAAGTCTATGTTAATTTTGATTCTTATAGTGGTTTTCTTTACTTTTATTAGGTAATTTCATCCTATCAGCATGTCTAAAGTCATTTACCAACTCGAAAGCTATGCTTTAGGTTATCATACAAGGAACAATATTGTTATAAAATAAAAATAAACCCTTAATTTAAAAGCCTGATTTTGGTTTGCGATCATGCATTTTTGAAAGCATAATATTTTTAAAAGCTTACACTAAGATAATATCTTTTATTCAAAATGCAAATCAATCAATGTTTAGAATTTGTTAAGAATGCACTCAAAAGGATTTTTTTTTCATCAAATCATGACAACTATTTGGAAGAGCCTTAAGCAAGTACAAAAAAGGATCGACACTTTCGGGAAAGGTTTTAGGAACAATTCTACAAGTAGTAAACGGTGTGAAGTTTCTTAAAGTTATCATAACAATGTAGTTATTAAGAAACAACAATGTAGCTTTTGTATAAGGGTCATAGTTATCATAACAACACAAACATGTAGATAAATATTGTTCCCTGTAAAATTTAAGCATGCCAGGGAGTCTATGTTAGTTTACTGTGCCATGTAGTCAATCAGCTGGTTACACATGGTATTATTATTATATTCAAGTAAATATATATTTATTATTTATAAAGAGTCAATGTTAGTGTCGCGATGGCAATTTTTTCGCGCTTCGCGCCCCGCCGTCCCCCATGGTTTTGGAGAGACAACGGCACGCGGTGAAAAATGAAGGTTGTTTTTATAGCCGTAAAATTTATGGCTATAATTATAAGGAGTCGCCACCTAGTATTAAGGTTACTAGGAACCTAGTGGTCTACGAGAGTTTTGGGTAAGGGGACTTGTTGTGCAAGGGGAAGACATATCACCCCCAGTGCACCTTACCTAAGGCAAGTGCATTGTTGCTTGATTGTTTTTCCTAAGTTTGATTTTTTTGTTGTCTTTTCTAAAGTTCGACATAGATCTCTCTTCATGAGAGAATCTCTACCACGTTAGGAGTTTGAAAGGCTAACCCAAAGAATTTTGCATTGCATAAAAAAAATATTTATTTATTTATTTTATATTATTTTTATTTTTATTTATTTTTCTTTTACAGATGTACATTACAATATAATTTTACACCGCAATAAAATGAAATATTTTTTTTTAGTATCTCCAAGTGTACTTTACAATGTAATTTTACACCGAGATAGCTAAATCAAAAAAAAATATTTTTTATTTTTTTATATCTTGGCCAAATTCCAAAGGATAATCATAAACCGGTTACGATACCCAATTTTAGCTTTTAAAATATGAGAAAGATGCAACATATTTTTTTTTACGAAAAATAAACATGGAAAAATTTTGGAATCCGGCCGTATGCACGAAAACAAAATATTTTATATTTTTTTTGAATTTTTTATTATTATTATTATTTTTTATTTTTTTTTATAATAATAGTAAAAAAAACCTTTTTTTTACTCTTTATTTATTATTTTTTTTACTTTTTTTTTTATTATTTTTTTATTTATTATTTTATGGGCTGGGCTGCCAGCCCAGCCTGAGTGCGCTGGGCTTCCAGCCCGTGAGGGCTGGAAGCCCATGTGTTATTGGGCTGGGCTTCCAGCCCTCATGGCTGGAAGCCCAAAGTTGTTGGGCTTTGTGGGCCGGGCATGAAGGCCGGCCCACTTAATCGGCCTTGGCCCGCGTGAACAGTGGGACGCAAAATTGCGTCCCGCTGGTCACCTACGCAGCGAAGAAGACAATGAATAGTGATTTTTCAAGTGTGACAAAAGACTTACCTGTTAGTATCTTTGGGTAGAGGAGGTCGAGGCGATGATTTCTGTCGTGGTGGAACCGGAAAGGGAGGCCTGTGGTGGCCGGAATGAAGGCTGGAAGTTGACTGGTCTGCAGCCGTTGCACCCACTACTGTTGCTGCTACCTTGCCGGAGGCTATGCCGGGGTGGCTTATGTGATGGAGGAGCTGGTGGTAGTGAAGATGGTGGTGTTGGGTGTGTGTTCGGTTGCTGTGGAGAGGAGGGACAGCCGCCGTGAGTATGCTGCGTTTAGAGAGAGAAATTCCACTGGAGGAGAGAAAAAGAGTGATATGGCATAAAAGAGAGGGGGGCTGTGACGGGAAAGGGAGGTGGACTGGTGGTTGAGGGCTCGCCGGCGACTAGAAAGAGAGAAAGCAGAGGTTTGGTTTGTTTTCGATCAAAATATAACTTCCCGGTCGTTTTTTGTCTTCTTTTTTCTCCCCTTTTTCTCTTCAATTTTCTCCCTATTTATAGGCTAACCTTGCAACTTGCAGGTATGGGATTGATGTCCACAACATGGTGTTTTCAGTGGGTAAGTTGCAGGGTAAGGTGGCTTGCAGGGCATGGCTGCCGGCATGCCACAAGCATGGCTGCCGGCATGCCATGTCCAGTCAATTCAAGTCTGTTTTTTTTTTTTTGTAAAATACACTAAAAAAATGATTCATTACAAAAAGTGTTTTTCGGCGGGAAGAATGATGTTTTTACCTTCAATTTTAGCTTCCAATTCCACCCAAAAAGTTTCGTCGCCGAAAATTCCGATCGTCTCAATTTTAACCCAAATTAGGCTTCCAAAATTCATTTTTCAATACTCAAGCCCTTAATAAAATTAATGCAACCCATTTAAGTATAATTAAGCCCTTGCGCTTAATTAAATCCTTCAATTGGGCTCTCAATTAATTCGGAAGAGTTTCGTCACCGAAAATCCTGATTTTCTCAATTGAACCCAGATTCGGCTTTGAAACTTAATTTCTTACTAATTAGGCCCTTAATAAAATTAACTTGACCCATTTAAAGTATAATTAAGCTCTTGCGCTAAATTAAATCCTTCAATTGGGCTCTCAATTAATTCGGAAGAGTTTCGTCACTGAAAATCCTGATTTTCTCAATTGAACCCAGATTCGGCTTTGAAACTTAATTTCTCACTAATTAGGCCCTTCATAAAATTAATTTGACCCATTTAAAGTATAATTAAGCTCTTGCGCTAAATAAAATCCTTCAATTGGGCTCTCAATTAATTCGGAAGAGTTTCGTCATCGAAAATCCTGATTTTCTCAATTGAACCCAGATTCGGCTTCGAAACTTAATTTCTCACTAATTAGGACCTTCATAAAATTAATTTGACCCATTTAAAGTATAATTAAGCTCTTGCACTAAATTAAATCCTTCAATTGGGCTTAATTTCAAAGAGTTTCGTCACTGAAAATTCTGATTTTCTCAATTGAACCCAGATTCGGCTTCAAAACTTAATTTCTCACTAATTAAGACCTTAATAAAATTAATTTGACCCATTTAAAGTATAATTAAGCTCTTGCGCTAAATTAAATCCTTCAATTGGGCTCTTAATTAATTCTGAAGCATAATTATACTTTACATCAGCCAACGATTAAATCAAATTGACCCATAAAAATATAATTATGTCTTCCGACTTAATTTTTACGTAGATTTATCTAATAATAAATTATCTTCGCCTCGAATCTGCATTTTCCTTCATTTTTGGGTAAAAAAGAGGTACGACCGGGCTTTCGAAAACATTTAAAATTTCCACATTAATTTTTCTGCCGATACCAGCCCCTTTTATTTTATTTTTGTTATTTTTTGGTATATTTTGGGGAGTCACCCAAAAATTGGGTGATGACAGTTGCCCCCCTCTTTACAATGCTTACGATTAAAGTCTTGTAAAAGACTTTAAATAGTAAGCGTTGTAAAGAAAAAAAAGTGGATTTATCAAACCAAGAAATGGTCAATCCATCCAAAAATGAGAATGAGGACTATAAAGCGCACTCAGAAAGGAATGGTAAGATAGGGCTAGAAAGCGCACTACCTAAGAATTGGGGCCTAAGGAGGACACTAAAAAAAGGATGGAAAATGGTGATGTTTGTGAATGGCACAAGAAAATTATCTTATTGTAATGGGTGACCTACCCAAGAAATGTAATGAAGATGATCTCGTTGTAATGGGTGACCTACCCAGGTGAGAATGGTGAAAGTGGTCTCATTGTAGCGGGTGACCTGCCCGGGTGAGAATAGAGTTGTTGGTCTCATTGTAATGGGTGACCTACCTAAGAAAGATGGTAACGATGGTCTCATTGTAATGGGTGACCTACCCGGGTGAAAAATGGTGAAGACGGTCTTATTGTAATGGGTGACCTACCCAGGTGAGAATGGTGAAGGTGGTCTCGTTGTAATGGGTGACCTACCCAAGTAAAAGTGGTGAAGATGGTCTCATTGTAACGGGTGACCTACCCGAGTGAAAGTGATGAAGATTTCAGGGGATGGAAGATAGGGCTAGAAAGCGCACTATTTTAATTGATGGTCGAGGGTCTGAAAACGCACTCGAAGATGAGAGGGAAAATAGGGTTGGAAAGTGCACTATTTTAATTGATGGTCGAGGGTCTGAAAACGCACTCGAAGATAAGGGGAAAATAGGGCTGGAAAGCGCACTATTCACATTGATGGTAGAGGGTCTGAAAAAGCACTCCAAGATGAGGGGAAAATAGGGCTATAAAGCGCACTATTTTAATTGATGGTCGAGGGTTAGAAAACGCACTCAACGATGAAGATTGATGGTGGCTAGCAAGCTCACCAAGTTCTGGAAAGAGATAG
Organism: Salix dunnii; assembly: GCA_015731905.1. Classification (NCBI taxonomy): domain Eukaryota; kingdom Viridiplantae; phylum Streptophyta; class Magnoliopsida; order Malpighiales; family Salicaceae; genus Salix; species Salix dunnii. The sequence continues at coordinate 9,445,800 of CM027662.1, read as the reverse complement.
GACTTAAAAGTGCACTATCTAAGTTGGTTGATGACTAGAAAGCGCACTCAAATAAAGGAAGAGATAGGGTTGAATAACGCTCTATCTGTGTTTGTTGAAAGGCTCGCAAGCGCACTTAAGGATGTGAAAGTGGTAAGGGCTTTACAGCGCACCCAAGAATGAGTGGAGGTTTGTAAATTACAATTCTACCAAAACATTTTTAGATTATTAGTGGAAAGATGCCATGCGTGATGGCAACCAAATTTAGCACGTCAAAGAGGTAAGAGCCTGGAGGCGTATACAAAAATGATGAATGAAGGTTCGTAAATTACGATTCCTCCAAAACATTTCCTAGATTCTTAACGGGGATGGAATACATGATGATACCTAAAATCAAGGAGATAAAGTTGAAAAACATGCTCAAGGACATGGAAAAGGTGGGAGCGTGAAAGAGCACAAAAATGATGAATGAAAGTTCGTAAACTACGATCCTTCTAAAATATTTCTTAGATTTTGAGTGGGGATGCAATGCATGATGATGCATGTATACTTACCTGAAAGATATAGGTCCCCTTTCTTCTTCCCAACCTTTCTTTCCTCCGATTGGATCTCTGGCTTTAACGGCTTTTGCTTTTGCTTACTCGAGCCGCAACTTAAGATTCTGATCACTGGAGATGATAGATTTTCCATATCTACATGCCCCCTTGAGTTTGATCCAAATTCTTTGAAAAAGAATAATGGAGCTGGCTTCAATTGTATTTGTAGATTGCCCCCCAGTCTGGTCATGCCCCACAAGTATTTTGGGCTTGAAGAGTAGTGTTTGCATGAAAAAGGCTTGGTTATTTGCAAAATTTGTGTTGTCTTGTGGGATTTTTGGAATTTTAGAGTCATTCCAAATACAAAAACTATTTTGATTGCCGCATTCAGGTCATGCTACAACAGTGCTCTGGGCTTCAAGTGTTTGTAGGAAAGGAATGGTTATTTGGGAAAATTGTTTTCATGGAAGATTTTTGGAATTTCAAAGTCATTCCAAGCATAGAAACCATTTTGATGTTTGCTTAAACAAAAATATTCTCGAAAGAGTTCAAGTGATCTCATTGTCAGGTTTTATGTTGACTTTGACAAGAATGTGAAATGATATTTGCAAGTCTTGTATGTCAGGAAGGCTTCGATCAGGTTTGGTGAAGCATTTGTAAGGATTATCTCGAATGGAAAAGCATTGCCTATCGATCCAGATTACTTGTATTTGATCAGAAAGGGCTTTATCAGTCTTGTAGCGTAGGCTCAGGCTGATGGCTACGAAGAAAAGATATTTGCAGGCTTAAAAAGTGTTTAAGGGTTTTCTAGACTAAGGATCACTTAGTGCTCACTCTTAGAACTCTTTTAGTCCTCATGATTGATTTTCATGACCTGCCATGCCCCCAGCATTTTGTTTGGGCTTTTACGTAGACATGCCCCCCCAGTATTTGTTTGGGCCTTTTATCATTGGTTTTGAGTACTATCATGTTGACTCGATTTGTCGTAATGTACTAAAACTCCTTTTATGTTTATGGCCCACAATTTTATTTGGGTATCTCTTGACATGCCCCTCGGTATTCGTTTAGGCTCTTGAGAATGGGTTTTTTTGCAATGCCATCATGTTGACTTGACATGCTCCCAAGAATTTTGAGTTTTTTTATTGTGACATGCCCCTCAGAATTTTTGGGTTTTTTATGTTGGGTCTTTAGTACTACTAAATTGTTGAATTGATTTGCTAGTGTACTAAAAACCTTTTTATGTTTATGCCCCCTAGCTTTTTTTTTTTTTTTTGGGAATTTTTTTTTATCATTGAGGACTACTTTGTAATTGAGAGTTCTCTCTTCGCACTTGCCCCCCAGTGTAGGGTGTGATCATAGTCGGGGTTAATTATCATGAAAAATAATTATACGGCTCAAATAGGGACTGCAATGGATATTTAAGATTTTGTGAAGGCATATCAAAGATGGCCTCTCTTCATTTCAAAAACATGTATTCGAAACCGATAAACTTTGCTTTTCCATGCGAAATATTTTTTGATTTGTTTTTGGGGTTATTTATTTAGCTAAAGACTTAGCTTTATTATGTTGATTTTCGGGATATGAGATCACCCTTCAATGAAATCCTTTGAATTCCCAGAACACATTTGTTAAACAAACATTAATTTGGCATTTCTTTTCATACTAGACTTTGATTTGCCAAAAATCTTAATGAAAATATAAGATCATGCAGAACAATAGAGGAAAAAGAATACACCAAAAATTCATGGCCAAATTTCAATTTCATTAGATGGTATGAATAATACATTAAGCATAATATTTCTTCACAACATCAGAGTTTACAGGTCTGGGCAGATTTTCTCCATCCATGCTAGTTAGAATTAAAGCTCCTCCTGAAAAAGCCTTCTTTACCACATATGGTCCCTCATAGTTTGGCGCCCATTTACTCTGGTCTTCTCCTACTGACATCTTCTTCAATACCAGATCTCCCTCTTTGAATACCCTCGGCCTGACCTTCTTGTTGTAAGCTCTTGCTATCCTGCCCTGGTATAATTGGTGATGGCAAATAGCTGCTAATCTTTTTTCATCAATTAAATTTAATTGTTCAAGCCTCACCTTTGCCCACTCCGATTCATCTAACTCTGCATTTTTCAAGACCCTTAGTGATGGAATCTCCATTTCTAAAGGTGTGACTGCCTCCATCCCATATACTAAGGCATACGGGGTTGCCCCTACATAAGTTCGAACAGTAGTGCGATATGCGTGCAAAGCGCATAGGAGCATTTCATGTCAATCCTTGTAAGTAACAACCATTTTTTGGATGATTTTCTTAAGATTCTTATTAGCTGCTTCAACGGCCCCATTCATCTTTGGTCTATAAGGAGAGGAGTTGAGATGCTTAATCTTCCATTTGGTGCAAAGTTCGGCAATCAACTTTCCATTAAAATTCTGAGCATTATCAGTTACCAGTCTTGCAGGTAGGCCATAGCGGTAGACCAAGTCCCTTTCAATGAACTTCTTGACAACCTTTTGTGTTACATGGGCATAGGAATTAGCCTCAACCCATTTGGTAAAATAATCAATTGCCACTAGAATGAATCTATGCCCGTTGCTTGCCTTCGGGTTGATTGGCCCTATGACATCCAATCCCCACATGTTGAACGGCCATGGTGAAGTCATGTTGAATAAAGGTTTTGGAGGTGCATTTATTTTATCACCATAAATTTGGCATTTATGACATTTCTTAACATATGCCACGCAATCCTTCTCCATAGTCAACCAAAAATATCCAAATCTTTGCATTTGCCTTGCCATCGTATGACCATTGCCATGGGTGGCACAAATTCCTTCGTGGACTTCTTTCAAAGCCTGCCCAATTTCTTTCTCATCCAAACATCTGAGTAGAGTTCCATCAAATGACCTCCTGTATAGGATTTCACCGTCCAAGAAAAAATTTGCAGCCAACCTTCTCAAGGTCTCTTTGTCTGTCTCAGAAGCTTTTTGGGGGTATTCTCGGTGTTTGATATATCTCTTAATATCATTATACCATGGTTCTCCATCTGGTGACTCCTCAAGTGTGCAACAATGGGCTTGATGATTTCGGATCTTGATGTCAATTGGGTGCATCTTTTCTCTAGCGACAATTTGTACCATTGAAGCTAAAGTTGCCAAAGCATCGGCAAACTGATTTTTGTCCCTACTCATATGAGTGAACTTGATCTCTTCGAATTCACTAGCTAATTTTACAAGGTAGTTTTGGTAGGGTTTCAACTTTTCATCCTTTGTTTGCCATTCTCCTTTTACTTGGCAGATGATCAACATGGAATCCCCAAAGACTTCAAGCTTCTTAACTCTGAGTTCTAAAGCAGCCTCTAAACCAAGGATACATGCCTCATATTCGGCTGTGTTATTAGTGCACTCAAACTGTAACCTTACTGAAAAGGGGTATTGCTTCCCATCTGGGGAAATTATTACTGCCCCAACCCCATTTCCTGATACATTTACTGCTCCGTCAAAATAAAGTGTCCACCACTCACTCGTTCTCGTATCATCCCTAATCACCAACACATCTTCATCAGGGAGATCAAAATCTAGAGGCTCATATTCTTCCATGGCATGATCTGCAAGATGGTCAGCGATTATACTACCTTTAACGGCTTTCCTTGTCATAAAAACAATGTCATATTCTGCTAATAACACTTGCCATCTTGCTATTCTACTTGACAGATAGGGCTTCTCACAAATGTACTTAAGTGGATCTAGTTTGGAAATTAGCCATGTTGTGTAGTACAACATATACTGCCTGAGTCTTCTTGCCGTCCATACCAAAGCACAACATAACTTCTCAATCCTGGTGTATCGAGACTCACAATCGTTGAATTTTTTACTCAGGTAATATATAGCTTGCTCTTTTCTTCCAGATTCATCATGTTGTCCCAACACACAACCCATGGCTGTTTCTGTGACAGTTAAGTACAAGATCAACGGTCTCCCTGGTACCGGAGGTACCAACAAAGGAGGGTTTTGTAAGTATCTCTTTATCTTGTCGAAGGCCTCCTAACAATCATCATCCCACATTCCAGGATTTTTCTTTCTGAGTAAGCGAAAAATTGGTTCACATGTTACTGTTAGCTGGGATATGAAACGGGATATGTAATTTAAGCGCCCGAGAAAACTTCTTACTTCCTTTTCAATTTTCGGCGTCGGCATTTGTTGTATGGCCTTGGCTTTATCCGGATCGACTTCTATTCCCCGGCTGCTCACAATAAAACCCAGTAATTTTCCCGTCTTTACTCCAAAGGAGCATTTGGCAGGGTTTAACTTTAACTGGTACTTTCGTAATCTCTCGAATAGTTTCCTTAATATTTGTACATGGTCTTCCTCAACTTTGGATTTAGCCAAAATATCATCCACATAGACCTCAACTTCTTGGTGCATCATATCATGGAATAAAGCGACCATTGCTCGTTGATACGTAGCCCCAGCATTCTTCAAACCAAATGGCATCACTTTATAGCAAAAAGTCCCCCATGGTGTGACAAAGGTGGTTTTCTCTTTGTCTTCTTCTGCCATCCTAATTTGGTTATAACCAGAAAACCCATCCATGAATGAATATGTGGCATTTTTAGCAGCGTTGTCCACTAATATATCTATATGAGGCAATGAAAAATCATCTTTAGGGCTTGCCTTGTTCAAATCTCTATAATCCACACAAACTCGGATCTTTCCATCTTTCTTGGGGACCACAACCATATTGGCTACCCACTGAGGATAATGAACGACCTCTAAAAATCCAGCATCCCATTGCTTTTGAATTTCAGCTTTTACCTTTAGGAGCATATCCGGCCGCATTCTCCTGGTTTTTTGTTTTACTGGTATACTTCCTTCTATTAAAGGGATTTTATGCATAACTATATCAGTATCTAAACCAGGCATTTCTGAATAAGTCCAGGCAAAAACATCCATATACTCATGTAAAAGAGAAATCAATTTTCCTCTTTCTTCAATTGCAATAAGGGTACCGATTTTTAATTCTTTTCTTTCTTGTTCAGTTCCTAAATTGATGATTTCAAGCTCTTCACTCAAAGGTTTCCAAACTTTTTCAGCATTTTCCACCAACTTAGTGAACTCTTCTATATCTTCCTCTGCCCATTCTTCATCATCCAATGCAGTGATGTTATTGAAATTTGGCCAATTATTCTTAGCGTGATAACTTTGTTTGGAAATTTCAAAATCCTTGAAATTGTAAGGTGTGTTTGTGTAAGGTGCTATTTGCAAATGGGAATGAATATGATGACAAAATGCATGATCTTATTGAAAAGAGTGCTCATTTAACAAAGCAAAATATTGCGGCATCGTGAGCTAGATTACCGCCATGATCAAAATAAAACACATGTTCATGACTAAACAGAAACAATTACTTTTTGAACACAATATGAATTGGCTCCATCTTCCAGTTCTGGAACACTTCCCCTTCAGCTAATTTCCGCACGAAGGACCTTGGAGAGGGGGCTTCGATGTTATATATAGAGAGTTGTGGAAAGTCTGTCTCTACCTCCTGGTATTCTAGAGTACTGATGTGTAGATCTCTGATGCCTGCTTTGACTATCTCTGTTGAACTGTGGAAGGTTTCTTGAAGTGGTGGGATGGCAAGGTCTTCATCTTTCGATTCTCTTCCTTCGATTTTTGCCATTCTGGCCTCCCTTCTAATCCGAGCAACCCGTTTGAAATCCTCTTTCTTCGGCTTATATCCTAGCCCGAACCTTTGATCCGCACATTTAAATTTTATTCTGTTGACTTGCTCTGGCATTCCACTGACAGGGTCCAACTGAAAAGGAATTCCATTCCGCAAGAAAAATTTGGCAGCCATCTTTGCAGCTTCTGGGATCCTCGGCTTCTTCAACGGAGCACCTTCGAGGATCCATTCCGCATTTACTACTTCGAATGCATGGATGTTTCCATCTTTACAAGCCTCTGTTTCTATGAACGGTACAGCCGCATTTTTTATCATTGATATGGTTTCTTCAGCTTTTACAGTGATTAGCATCCCGTTTGCAATATACTTTAAGCATTGGTGTAACGAAGAAGCCACCGCTCCGGCCGCGTGAATCCATGGCCTTCCCAGTAATATACTATAGGATGGATGAATATCCATCACTTGCAGCGTTACCAAGAATACCTGCGGTCCTATACATAGCTCCACCTCAATAGTCCCCACTATCTGTCTTGGTGACCCGTCATATGCTCTTGCCATCATGGTGCTAGGCTTTATGTGTGACTCGTCGATGGGCATTTCTTTCAACATATGCATTGGTAATACATTCAGAGCGGAGCCATTATCAATCAATACTTTTCCAATCAAAACATCTTTACATCGTATTGTGATGTATAATGGCTTATTATGCCCTGTACCATCAGGATCTACTTCGTCTTCAGTAAAATACACATAATTTGAAGCTTGTATTCTCCCCACTAATTGCTCCATGGCCTCTAGGTTGATGTCTTGGGATACATAGGCCTCATTCAACACCTTTTGCAAAGCTTTCCGATGAGATTCAGAACTTAAGATCAATGAAAATAATGATATCTTAGCCGGGGTCTTCTTGAGTTGTTCCACCATACTATACTCACTATGCTTCATCAACTTTAGGAATTCATTGGTCTCCTCTTCTGTTACGGGTTTATTTATTTCTTCGAACACGTCGACCACTTCCTTCCCCTTAATCTTTTTTAACTCCTCTGGAGTAAAACATCTACCACTTCAGGTCAAGCCTCCAATTTCGGGTAGAAAGACGAGGGGTTGTTTTGCACCCTGAGATAAATGCCCATAGTTGTATGGTATGGCATTATAGTCTTTTTTTAGGTGTAACGGTGGGCTTAGTCAAAACTAATTTGGGTATCCCTTCTGGAGTGAACTGGACCCGACATACTTCTTTATCTGACATCTCTGTCACAGACACGTTATCATCTATAATTGTCTCTATCCGAAACTGACCTCTATTTATCATTTGCATCACATTTTCATAGAAGCCTCGACACTGACTAATAGAATGACCTTTCTGGTTATGATATTGACAACATCTCATGTCATCATACTTTGCTTTTATCAGCATTTGGTATATTCTTTCTATCGGCACCTTTAAGCTTCTTGGAGACTCGACGTCCAACATATTTACTGATCCACTACCCGAAGCATGACTAGGTAGTGGATTGGTGCTTATATTTGGGGGATCTTCGAATGTTATCCATCCAGCTTTAATTAATTGGAGGAGCTTCCTTTTAAAAGCAATGTATGTATGGATGCTATGTCCTGCGACTCCGGCATGGTATTCGCAAGTAAGATCCGGTTTATACCAATTGGGATAAGGCGGTTGCAAGGGTGTCAAGGGTATGGGAGCTACATGCCCAATACTTAATAACTTCTGGTATATCTCATTCAAAGGCATTGACAATGGAGGTAATTGTTCCTGAAGTTCTTGGTAACTCTTTTTGGGGAAACTTCTGATTTGGTTTTTTGGTAAATTTCCAATTTGGTTCTCGGGTCTTTTGGTGGAGAATGGAGAGTTGAAGTTAATGTTGGCGACTTGAGATGATGAGGGGTTGTATTTTGGGAAATGAGTGTTCTTGCCCTTATAACCGCCTTCAATATGATCAACCTCTTTCCTCTTTCCACCGAAACCCTTCTTTTCCATAGGTGCAGAGATTCTTCCATTCTTTATTCCTTGCTCTATACGCTCTACCACAGCAACAGCATCCGTAAATTGTTGTGCCGAACTTCCCATCACATGCTCATAGTATGGTGCCCTCAGTGTATTGGCGAATAGAGTAACCATCTCTCTATCTAAAAGGGGAGGGTGTACTTGTGCAGCCAGGTCTCTCCATCTTTGAGCATATTCTCTTATGCTCTCTTTTTCCCCTTTTTCCAGGTTGGACAGACTAGTTCTATCAGGAGCAATATCCATATTATACTTGTATTGCTTAACAAAAGCATCCACCAAGTCTTTCCAATTACGAACTCTAGTGTTATCAAGCCTCATGTACCAGCTTAAAGCTGCCCCACTCAAACTATCTTGAAAGAAATGCATTAATAATTTTTCATCATGTACCACTTCCGCCATTTTGTTACAATATGACTTCAGATGTGTGACAGGGCATTGTGTTCTAGTATACTTGATGAATTCAGGAACGCGGAACTTTTTTGGTACTACCACATTTGGGACCAAACACATTTCTGCAGCCCTCACAGGATCATACAACTCTGCTCCTTCAATGGCCCTTATCCTAGCTTCCAATGCTGCCATCTTGTCTTGCTCAACACCATCAGATGACTCTGTTTTATGGGACTCATTTATAGATATTCCAACAATTGGTGTTGGCAAGGTTGTCGGTGTGGTTGTACGCCCAAAAGCAGTATTTTGTTGAGGATCTTGGACGCCGTCTATAATTAACTCATCAGGGTGGTTTACCGCTTGTGTTTGAGTAGTTGTTGGAGGTCTAGTGGAAGGACCCTCACCGGAAGTATTTCTCAGTGTCTGCTCAAGTAAGCTAGCGATGCGAGCTACACTATCTTTTAAAGCATTTAACTCTTCTTGAAAGTGAGCATCTTGATGTGCGCGTTCTTCGTCCTCCATATTTCTTTGACGGAGACGAGTGTTGTAAATTCTAGGAGGTGAAGTTCTTCGGGGACCTATATTTCAACCTGTTGATGATATGTGTTATTTATGATGAATGAGCATATGCATGATGATTTTTTTATTTTTGAAAAACCAATCCATGACTTCTGTGCCGGGTAAGATCTGTAGATATCTTGTGTAAGTTTTACCCTTGTGCTCGAATCAATTGAATCATACACACTTGACAAAACAAAAGGTGGATCTTGTCCATTTCATTCATCAAAATAGAGACATACAAAATATTTACTCAAATGCTACTCCTCTGTTAGCTACAAACTTAACAAAAGAGGAGAGTTCATCCAAGTACATTTCATATTTGCGGGCACTGCCACCTATCCTAGTAGCTTTTACACATAGTTCATCTGCCTTCCTAGCCACTATGTCGATTAGTTTATCGGTCTGCTCTATCTTGTGATGGAATACAAAATTATCCTGTCGTATCGCTTCATTACTGGCAGCCAATGATTCATTATTTTTCGTTAATATGAGAACCATTTTCTCAAGTTGTTGGTTTTGATCCTTAGCCTTTTGTAACCTTGCATCGAGCCCTGTTATTTCGGAGTTTAACTGAGCTTCGATTTCAGCGGTGCATTCTTTCCATTCACTGCGCTGCTCTTGCACCATTTTTAATTCCTCTCCTTGAGTTTCTAATTCAGCTTGTAGAGTGGAAATATGGTCTCTCAGGTTGTTGATCTGGGTTAAGTATCTTTTTATATTAGACTCTGCTACCCTCCTAGCCTCAAACTCACTTTCCGCTTGCACTCTGTACTGGGCTTTCAAATCCTTTTCCTCTTCAAGGACAAGACCGGCCACCCTTCCTTTCTCCTTCTCAGCTTCCCATTTCATCTTGTAATGGTCTCTTTCCTTTACTACCTAGGCTACCAATTCTTGGTCTGCATGCTCTTTATTTTTAAATGCCTTCAAAGTGACCAATTCCTTTTTCAACATTTCATACTTACTCATCTGGTCATTATATCGAGAACTCATTTCTTCTAACTGACTTTTTTCTTGGATCAACCTGTTAATCTGCTCTTCTTTTGCTTGCAGTTGACGATTCAAAGAAATCCTCATCTGTTCTTCTTCTAGTAGTTGCTTTTCTAGGAATTTCTGATTGCTTTTGCTATTGCTGAGCTCAATCCTTAGCTTATCCAGCTCTTCTTATAGGTCCCTGTCATCGACTCTCTTTCTTTTAGTTTCGACAAAGACGGGTGCTTTATCTCGTACCAGGCTTTGTCTTACGGCGTTTTGAGGTATCTCATAGCTCCTCCATACCAAGTAACCAGGGCTAACAGAAGGCTTCTTTGGGTGGGGCTCTCTGCTAACTAAAACAGGTTACCCCCAGTCTCTTTTAATTACTTCAAGTTCAGCCAATGAGTTAATTTCTTTGAAAGAACCAGTATATCCGGTCAACCCTTTAGTTCTTGGTACATATTGTGTTCCCCTAAACTGTCTGGTTACCAGAGAGGGAGAATAACTGACATAACCGGTTAAGCCAATTAGCGGGACCCACGCCTTATTACCACAGCTCATTAGATAAACTAAATTATTTATCCAAGGAGCTTTCCATCTGAAATTACTTTGAGGGAGTGCCCTGTATTTCTCCATCCAAGCTTTCTCATCTAGGTCTTTCCAATCTTCACTTACAACCAAACCGAGAGGTCTCATGTTAAACCACCAAAAATTATTGAAGACTTCCCTCGGGGTTTCTAGGTGACTAACGATCCACATGAAAAGCAAAGGGATGCAACACCGCATTGCACCTTTCCCATGTAACCTACAATGGTTTAAGGACAGGAATGTTTCGGCCAGTATAGCTGGAGTGGGGTTATTCTTTCCCTGCTCATATTCAACGAAAGCATTGGCCGCTTCCATGCTAATTATCCCAGCGGCTTCTGAAGGGAACAAAACTAAACCAAAGATTGCAAAAGCCACTGACCGATGGACTTCTTCTCTAAGCTTCCCTTTATCTTTACTTGCTTTCAATTTACTCTCAATTGCCTTCCACTTGAAACCTCTAGAAGATGTCATGTACTGGCCTACTTGATCCAGGCATAGTAATTTAGCAACCTCTTGGACTGTAATCTCAATTTTTTGTCTGAAATAAACTTTGTGGGGGTCGTGGGGGAAATTCAGGATTTGAGCATACTCCTCTATGGTAGGGGTCATGTCAATATCCCCAAAGGTAAAGCACCGGTAGCTGGGATCCCAAAAGTGCATAAGGGCTTTGACTGCTGATATTTGAACCGGAATTTTCATCAGGTGAGCGATTCTTCCATATCTTACTTCAAACGACGCCTCCTCTACATACCCCATGATGGGCATAAGTCTCTTTATATTTTCCGTGGAGTAGTGAATTTTGGTCATGTGTGGCAATTCATTGATTCTAGCTCTTGGACAATCCCCATCAGTTATCTGCGTCATCTCAGATCTTTCCCCGTATTCCAAAAAGGTCATGGAAGTCATGGTCTTGGCCTGATAATCTCTGCAATTTATTTTAAAAAGGAATGAATTATTAAAGAGATTGTATCCTAGGTCCTAAGCACATGCAGGGTAAGTTTTCTATCTGGTCACAAAAGGTCTATGAACTGCCCAGTGACCGCCTTACATGAAGGTGGTATGGGGGTTTACAAGAAATGGTTGGGGCACTATGTGACCGTCATTATCAAGTAAACACTCAGTTCATAGTTGGATATTTCACGAATCTGAACCCCGACTGAAAGTCATGAGGCAGACCGCTAATCCCCGCCTAACCTAAAATTGGATTTATTTGCAAAATTAAAATGCATGATGAAATTAATTCACACCTGATGGACTTAAATAAAAATGCATGGTAAAACACTAAAAATGCATGGTAAAATATGAACTAAAGAATAACAATAAAAAAACAAAGCTCAGTCCATCTATGGTCCCCAGTGGAGTCGCCATCTGTCGCGACGGCGATTTTTTCGCGCTTCGCGCCCCGCTGTCCCCCATGGTTTTGGAGAGACAACGGCGCGCGATGAAAAATGAAGGTTGTTTTTATAGCCGTAAAATTTACGGCTATAATTATAAGGAGTCGCCACCTAGTATTAAGGTTACTAGGAACCTAGCGGTCTACGAGAGTTTTGGGTAAGGGGACTTGTTGTGCAAGGGGAAGACATATCACCCCCAGTGCACCTTACCTAAGGCAAGTGCATTGTTGCTTGATTGTTTTTCCTAAGTTTGATTTTTTTGTTGTCTTTTCTAAAGTTCGACGTAGATCTCTCTTCATGAGAGAATCTCTACCTCGTTAGGAGTTTGAAAGGCTAACCCAAAGAATTTTGCATTGCATAAAAAAAATATTTATTTATTATTTTTTTTATTTTATATTATTTTTATTTTTATTTATTTTTCTTTTACGGGTGTACATTACAATATAATTTTACACCACAATAAAATGAAATCTTTTTTTTTAGTATCTCCAAGTGTACTTTACAATGTAATTTTACACCGAGATAGCTAAATCAAAAAAAATATTTTTTATTTTTTTATATCTTGGCCAAATTCCAAAGGATAATCATAAACCGGTTACGATACCCAATTTTAGCTTTTAAAATATGAGAAAGATGCAACATATTTTTTTTTTTACGAAAAATAAACATGGAAAAATTTTGGAATCCGGCCGTATGCACGAAAACAAAATATTTTATATTTTTTTTGAATTTTTTTTTATTATTTTTTTTTATAATAATAGTAAAAACAAAAACCTTTTTTTTTACTCTTTATTTATTATTCTTTTACTTTTTTTTATTATTATTTTTTTATTTATTTACAGTAAAAATTGACAAAATTGCGTCCCGCTGGTCACCTACGCAGGGAAGAAGACAATGACTAGTGATTTTTCACGTGTGACAAAAGGCTTACCTGTTAGTATCTTTGGGTAGAGGAGGTCGAGGCGATGATTTCTGTCATGGTGGAACCGGAAAGGGAGGCGTGGAGGCTGTGGCTTTGTGATGGAGGTGGTAGTGAAGATGGTGGTGTTGGTGTTGAGAGTATGAGGATAATGGTGGTCGAGGCTGACAAAGAGAAAGCATTGGGCTGGGCTTCCAGCCCTCATGGCTGGAAGCCCAAAGTTGTTGGGCTTTGTGGGCCGGGCATGAAGGCCGGCCCACTTAATCGGCCTTGGCCCGCGTGAACAGTGGGACGCAAAATTGCGTCTCGCTAGTCACCTACGCAGGGAAGAAGACAATGAATAGTGATTTTTCAAGTGTGACAAAACGCTTACCTGTTAGTATCTTTGGGTAGAGGAGGTCGAGGCGATGATTTCTGTCATGGTGGAACCGGAAAGGGAGGCCTGTGGTGGCCGGAATGAAGGCTGGAAGTTGACTGGTCTGCTGCCGTTGCACCCACTACTGTTGCTGCTACCTTGCCGGAGGCTACGCCGGGGTGGCTTATGTGATGGAGGAGCTGGTGGCAGTGAAGATGGTGGTGTTAGGTGTGTGTTCGGTCGTTGTGGAGAGGAGGGACAGCCGCCGTGAGTATGCTGCGTTTAGAGAGAGAAATTCCACTGGAGGAGAGAGAAAGAGTGATATGGCAGAAAAGAGAGGGGGGCTTTGACGGGAAAGGGAGGTGGACTGGTGGTCGAGGGCTCGCTGGCGACCAGAAAGAGAGAAAGCAGAGGTTTGGTTTGTTTTCGATCAAAATATAACTTCCCGGTCGTTTTTTGTCTTCTTTTTTCTCCCCTTTTTCTCTTCAATTTTCTCCCTATTTATAAGCTAACCTTGCAACTTGCAGGTATGGGATTGATGTCCACAACATGGTGTTTTCAGTGGGTAAGTTGCAGGGTAAGGTGGCTTGCAGGGCATGGCTGCCGGCATTCCATGTCCAGTCAATTCAGGTCTGTTTTTTTTTTTTTTGTAAAATACACTAAAAAAATGATTCATTACAAAAAGTTTTTTTCGGTGGGAAGAATGATGTTTTTACCTTCAATTTTAGCTTCCAATTCCACCCAAAAAGTTTCGTCGCCGAAAATTCCGATCGTCTCAATTTTAACCCAAATTAGGCTTCCAAAATTAATTTTTCAATACTCAAGCCCTTAATAAAATTAATGCAACCCATTTCAGTATAATTAAGCCCTCGCGCTTAATTAAATCCTTCAATTGGGCTCTCAATTAATTCGGAAGAGTTTCGTCACCGAAAATCCTGATTTTCTCAATTGAACCCAGATTCGGCTTTGAAACTTAATTTCTTACTAATTAGGCCCTTAATAAAATTAACTTGACCCATTTAAAGTATAATTAAGCTCTTGCGCTAAATTAAATCCTTCAATTGGGCTCTCAATTAATTCGGAAGAGTTTCGTCACCAAAAATCCTGATTTTCTCAATTGAACCCAGATTCGGCTTCAAAACTTAATTTCTCACTAATTATGCCCTTCATAAAATTAATTTGACCCATTTAAAGTATAATTAAGCTCTTGCACTAAATTAAATCCTTCAATTGGGCTCTCAATTAATTCGGAAGAGTTTCATCACCGAAAATCCTGATTTTCTCAATTGAACCTAGATTCGGCTTTAAAACTTAATTTCTCACTAATTAGGCCCTTCATAAAATTAATTTGACCCATTTAAAGTATAATTAAGCTCTTGCGCTAAATTAAATCCTTCAATTGGGCTCTCAATTAATTCGGAAGAGTTTCGTCACCGAAAATCCTGATTTTCTCAATTGAACCCAGATTTGGCTTCAAAACTTAATTTCTCACTAATTAAGACCTTAATAAAATTAATTTGACCTATTTAAAGTATAATTAAGCTCTTGCGCTAAATTAAATCCTTCAATTGGGCTCTTAATTAATTCTGAAGCATAATTATACTTTACATCGGCCAACGATTAAATCAAATTGACCCATAAAAATATAATTATGTCTTCCGACTTAATTTTTACTCAGATTTATCTAATAATAAATTATCTTCGCCTTGAATCTGCATTTTCCTTCGTTTTTGGGTAAAAAAGAGGTAGGACCGGGCTTTCGAAAACATTCAAAATTTCCACATTAATTTTTCTGCCGACACCAGCCCCTTTTATTTTATTTTTGTTATTTTTTGGTATATTTTGGGGAGTCACCCAAAAATTGGGTGATGACAGTTAGTTTAATAAGTCTTATAATCAATTGACGTTACATGTGGTATTATTATATTCAAGTAAATATATATTTATTATTAATAAAGGCTTAAATTATCTTAAATAACAATATAATACTATATTAATAAATCAAATAATTGATTCATAAATTTAGAGAAGGATCAAATGTTTTTAATAGAAACTATAAAGTAATTATAACTATATGATTTTTATTGCATCAAAGCATTGTTTCTAAAAAGTTCTTGGTTAATGCTTTCTTAATACTTAATATTTACTTCAATCATAAAGACTGATATCTATTATGATCTATTTTTTATTAAATGAATTTTTTGCTCTCATAAATAGAGATATAAATGATACATTGAATGAATATGCAAGTGTTTGTCATAAAACATGTACATTGAATAATCTGCATGAGAATTCAATATGGAGAAATCATATATGGTTATAGAAGGGTTCATCTGATGGTTGAATAAGTAATCCTTAGACTTGAGATCACTAATTTATTTTATAAAAAATATTATGATTTGATCTTGGTATACGTTATCTTACTTAAGGTAATGAAATAATAGATATTAGGTATAACATCAACTATATATATATATATATATATATATATATATATATATATATAAACATAAGTGATCAAATGAGGATTCATTACCTACATGAATTGAGAATAATGCTTTATAAATTCTCAAATATTATTGATTAGGAAATGTTTGACCGAGGTTGAATAAGATTTGAAAAGTGTTTGAAATTTACTCAAACAATCAATAACTATAATGTATAGTAAAAACATGATTTAACATGGCAGACATTCTTCATGCTTTAATGTTAAATGAAAACGTTATTGATGAAAGGATTTTAATTAAATTGCAAAACTAATCACTAAAAGATTAAGTCAAACCGCTAATGATTTTTTTTTAATATTTGAGGGATCATGATATATTTTATAAATGATACACCTGATTTTTCAAATATAAATTAATGAATTATTAAAGTGATAATAAATTAAATTGTTTAATTTATTTAATTCTCATAATTAAAATTAGAATTTATATTTAGTTCCAAATGGATCACAATGCTTTTATTATATATGACTTAAGTAAAATATATTTTGGAAATTAAGAAATAGAATATAATTAATATAGGGATTATATTTCTAGAGTTAGAAAAATCAAGGACTTCATTGAGTTGATTAATAAAATTTTCATAAAGTAATATATGGATATTATTCAAGTGACAAATTGATAATTTGTCAATTTATAAGTTTTTTAAGATTTTCCTGTAATTAGTAAGTTATGCCTTTTATTTTATTAAGAGTGTTGTATGTTAGGTAGAAAAACTATATAAGTTGCAAAATAAAGAGCTAGCATTCATTCTTTTCTTCTAAATAGGGATTTAGAAGATTTTGCATTGGTGGCATTCATTCTTTTCTTCTAAATAGGGATTTAAAAGATTTTGCATTGGTGGTTTGAGTTAATTACAATTATAGACCAAGCAAATGGAAGACTTCTTGTTTGCAATAACCTCACCTTTAAAAAATTATTTACAGATAAGTAATGATTTGCAAATCAAAGACTAAGTGAGAAAATCATGGAAAACAAACGGGAAGTTGTAGTGAAAAGGGAAAAAATTGTAGGCAGAGACTGTTTCAAAGTGATGATGAACAATAACTCTCATGGCTGGATTTTTTGCTATTATGTTGGACATTAAAGTTGAGATATTTTGTAATTCTAAAATCCAAATTGGGCCATTAAAAACTCCAACTTCATATACTCATGTAGCTCTACAACTTTTAGAAAAAAATAAAGTGATATATAATCTTTTATGCTCTAAAAGACTTGCTTTTACACCAGACATTCTAACATGAATATCTTGCATTTCTGATATCCAAATTAAGTAATTCAAAAACCCAAATTCATTTACACATGTAAGATTACAGCTTTCATGAAGGACTCAAAGTGAGAAAAAATTATTTTGATGGATAAAATCTACCCACAATTTACTTAGTCAAAATAGTTTCGAAGAAAAGGATTTTCACGACAGTGGCAAAATAAATTTTTTTAGTGCAACTTATGAGTGATTTATCCAACCTTAAACTTATGGTAAAACAAATAATACTAATAAAACAAACACCGCTAGTTCTGAAAAAGACAAATTATAACCCTACGCGATAGTCGAAGAACATAGATAATTGTGACGTTTCTAGAACCAACCCCTCCCCTTTTCAAAGAGACTAATGAGCTTTTCCTAAATTTTAAAATTGGTATCTATTTATCCCAATAAATTCTTGAAACATTAAATTGGGTTTTTGGGATAAAACCTGCAAATCTCGAGTCAAAATCATTCTCATCGCGGGATTTTCTTTTTCCTTATGTTGGAATGGAGATATCTTGTGATTCTAATATCCAAATCAGGAAATTAAAGAATCCAAATTCATCTACTCATTCAAAACTACAACTTTCATGAAGAACATAGAGTGAGAAAAATCTTTTTGATGGAAAAAATCGACCCGCAATCTACTTGGTTAAAATTGTCTTGAAAAAAAAGATTTTCTGATTTTACACCAGACATTCTAATGTGAATATCTTGATATTTTCATATCCAAATCAAGTAATTCAAAATCCAAATTCATCTACACATGCAGGATTGCAACTTTCATGAAAGACTCAAAGAGATAAAAAATTGTTTTGATTGATGAAATCTACCTACAATATGCTTAGTCAAAATTATTTGAAGAAAAGGCAATTTAACCCCACGTTCATCTACACATGCGGGATTACAACTTTCATGAAGGGTCTAATGTGATAAAAAATTATTTTGATGGAGAAAATGTACCCGTAATTTGCTTGGTCAAAACATTTTTGAAGAGAAAGATTTTTGTGGCGGCAGCAAAATCAATTTTTTTTTAGTGCAAATAATGAGGGATTTATCCAACCTCAAACCTAGATAAAGAAAGAATTCCTAAATGATCTAAGAATCTTAATGTTTTGCCATCAAAGGAGGAGGATAAGAAAAACAGGAAAAAAATAAAGATAGGGTTTAAAAAAATATTTTTTATTCTTTACTTTTGTCCATCTTCTAGTAATCATGTGCTAAACTCTTGCATTTGATTCCAAAGGAGTGAATGTCATTTCCAGTACATGGGGTCTAAAAATGAGTACCAACATTCTTGATCGATGCTCTCTTAAATATTGAATATTTACAAAAGTCATAAAGACTAGTATATATTATATTATTTCCTTTTTGAAAGTATGTTTTTGCTCTCATAAATAGAGGTATAAGAAGTATCTAGAACTAATATAGGTGTTTTTCATAAGACATATACAATGAAATGACTTGCATGAGAATTCTATATGGAGAGATCACTTATTTCTATGGAAAGGCTTATGTAGTGATTATGTAAATGATCCTTAGACTTAAAATCACTAAGTTATCACATATAGAGAATGTTATGCTTTAATCTTATTACATGTTATCTTCATTGAGGTAACAAAAGGGTACACACTAGGTATATACATGAACTATATGAAGGTACTTGAGTGATCAAAAGAGGATTCATCACCTTAAGTGAATTAGAAAGAATTTTTTACCTATTCTTAAATAGTATTGACTATAAAATCCTGGGCTAAGGTGAAATGAGATTTGAAAATTGTTTCAAATCCTATTCAAATCATCATTGACTATTATGTAAAGATGAAACACAATTTAACATGATAGATATACTTCATGCTTTAACATTGACAAAACTCTTTTTTAATATCTATGGGTGTATTTTACAATGTAATTTTCAACTATGATATCTAGAATAAAAAAAATTGATATTTTATCCAAATTCCAACGGATAATCATAAACTAATTATGATATCCAATTTTTATTTCAAAACAGGAGAAATATGCTTATTTGTTTTTTACTCAAAAATATGCTTGGAAAAACCTTGGAATTTGGCCATATACATGAAAACAACATATTTTTTGTTTTTTCATTGAAAATGGAATTTTTATATATTTTACATATATATTTTTTAAAAAAATCAAACTAGATCAAACCTAGTGAAATGGGTCGACCAACCATGTTGGGCCATTTGGGCCCAACAGCCCCTTAGGTCGGGCAAGACATTCTATCCAGCCCTTTCCTACTGTTCACTTGCACAGTGAGTGTTGTGACGGTGATTTTTCACGCTTCGTGCCTTGCTATCCCCGGGTTAGTGAGACAACACCGCGCAGTGAAAAAGGGGTTTGTTTTATAGTCTGAAAATTACGACTATAATTATCGGGAGTCGCCACTGTTAAAGAACCATCTAACATAAAAGCTTAAACTTTTAAGTGAGATGGGTCCTTGACATGGTATTAGAGCCTTGTTGACCTAGTGGTCACGAGTTCAAATCTCACCATCCCAATTCTAGGCCTATGCAAGTTTCAAGCCCAAAGGGCTTTTACTTGAAGGGTTATGTTAGAAAATAATATAAATCATATTCTAGGGCCTCACCTATCAGCTTCAGCTTTCAGGTGAGATGGTTCCTTGACAACCATCTAGTATTAAGTTCACTAAGAACCTAATTTTCTGTGAGAGTCTTGGGTAAGGGGACTTGTTATACAAAAGGAAGATGTGTCACCCTCAGTGCACCCTACCTAAAGTAAGCTGCATTGTTGTTTGATTGTTTTTTCTAAGTTAAAAATTTGTACATTGCATTTTCAAAAAAAACATTTTTTTTTCTACAGGTGTACATTACAATGTAATTTTATACCACAGTTAAAAAACCTCTTTTTTATCTACAAATGTATTTTACAATGTAATTTTACACCATAGTTAAAAAAAAAACTTTATCTGCGAGTGTACTTTACAATGTAAATTTACATCGCAAAAGCTAAAACAAAATAATTGTTGAATTATTTTTGATATTTTGGCCAAATTCTAATGGATAATCATAAACTGGTTATGATATCCAAATTTTCATTTTAAAATATGAGAACGATGCAACATAATGTTTTACAAAAAATATGATAGGAAAAACTTTGAAATTCAGCCATATGCATGAAAAAAACACATTTTTTATATTTTTTTTAAATGTAATTTTTTTTACAAAAAATTAAAAAATATATGTCTGGGCCTGGCCTAACTAAATGGGTCGGCCCAGTAAAGGGGTTGCTAGATTTGGGTTGGACCCGGCCTAGCAAACTAGGCTGGACCAAACAGTCCAGCCCAACCAAAAAGAAAGAAAATAAAAAAAAAAGGTCGGGACAGAGTGAATTAATATTCACTCTGCGCATTGTTCACGTATTACATGAATAGTGGCAAAATGGTCGGTCGATCACCACGAGAGGCTTACCTGCTACTACCGCCGGGTAGAGGAGGCTAAGGTGGTTGTCCCCATAGTGGTGGTGTCGAGAATGGCGGCTTGTGGTGGCCGGTAGGGGCGTCGGAAGAGGTTGCTGATTCGTACAGGAAAGCTACCGGTTCGTGCAGGGGAGCCGCTGGTTCGTGAAAGGGAGTTGTTGCTCTGCTGAGGAGGTGGTGTTGTCACCATAGCTGGGGAAGACAATGGGTTGTTGTTGCCAAGGTGGTCGTCGGCTACTGGGGGAGGAGAGAAAAAGCGATGACTTTTTTTTAGAGAAAGAACACTTGCAAACTAAGAGAGAGAAGGAGTTGTTTGCTGAGGGAGGTGAGGGATGATGGTGTGATTTTTGTGTGATATTTCCTTGTTTTTTCTTTCTAAAATTCCAGAATTTCCCTTATTTTTTCTCTTCTCCCTACTATTTTTTCTCCGTTTCTCCCCCGTTTTCTTCTCTCTCTCCCCTGTGTATTTTCCTGGGTTTTTTCGCACCTTTGTTACGTGGTTTTCCTCCTCTCTACATAAAACTCTCCCTTTTTCTCTTTGTGTAAAACTCTGGTTTTGTTACGTAAAATTTGCTTTTATTTTTTTGGTTTTTTCCTGTTCTTCAGCCCTGTCTCCCCCTCCTTCTCCCCCCTCATTTCTGTGTAAATTTGCTTCCTTTTATAGGCAGCTTGCAGCATAGTGAGGCATGGGAAGGGTGTCCAGAAATGATGTTAGGAATGGTGTGGCATGGTGGGAAGCAGGGGCTGGCATGGGCACGGCATGGCTGAGCATGGCTGCGACAGCTCTCTCTTTCTGCTTTTTTTTGAAATTTTAGATAAATATGTTGTGAAAAGGATGTCCAGAAATGATGTTAGGAATGGTGTGGCATGGTGGGAAGCAGGGGCTGGCATGGGCACGGCATGGCTGAGCATGGCTGCGACAGCTCTCTCTTCCTGCTTTTTTTTGAAATTTTAGATAAATATGTTGTGAAAAAAAAAGAGTTTATAGAAAGAAAAAACAGGAAGAACAATGTTTTTATCTTCAATTTTGGCTTCTGATTTCTCCCAACAAGTTTCGTCACCGAAAACTCCAATCTTCTCAATTTAACCTAGATTAAGCTTCTGAACTTAATTTCTCACCAATAAGCCCTTAATAAAATTAATTTGATCAATTTAAAGTATAATTAATCCCTTGCGCTTAATTAAATCCTTCAATTGGGCTCTCAATTAATTCTGAAGCATAATTACACCTTAAATTTGGCTGACGATTAAATCGAATTGGCCCATAAAATATAATTATATCTTTTGACTTAACTTTTATGTAGATTTATTCAATAATAAATTATTTTAGCCTTGAATCTGCATTTTCCTTCATTTTTTAGTAAAAAAAAGATATGACCGGGCTTTCAAAAACGTCCAAAATTTCCACTTTCATTTTTCTACCAACACTAGCCCATTTATTTTATTTCTATTATTTTTTGGTATATTTTAGGGAATAAACAATAAATTATGTTATGACAGTGAGCATTAAATGATGGAGAAAGAGGGAGTTACTAGTTGATGCCGCTAGGAAAAGGAGGCCAAGGTGGTTTTGTTGATGGTGGTGGTGTCGAAATGGTGGTTTGTGGTGGCTGAAAGTAGCGCTAGAAGCTGTTACTGGTTTGTGTAGGAGGGGATATTGTGCATTGCCAAAGCTAGGTGTTATTGCTGGAGGTTACAGTGGAGCTACTAGCATGGGGAAGAAGTCGTTGGTGCTAAAGGAATAGCTAGTGCTCGAGGGACGATGGTGCTCCTAGAGGAGAGAGATAGAGATAATTGTCACCAGTTTTGGATAGAGAGAGAACTACTGGCTAAGGAGAGAGAGAGAGAGAGAGCTACTTTCGATGATGGAGAAGGTTAGCGAGGGAGACGGTTGATAGTTACTTGTTGGTGTTTCGGAAGAAGTTGCCCTGCCGGTCATCCAACTGCCACTAGTTTTTGGCTCGTCTATCCCTGTTCGAGTTTTTTTCTCTTGTTTTTTTTTATCGTTCCTCTCTTTTCAAATTTGGTTTTCTCATTTTTCAATGCTTTTGTCTGTAAACTAAAATCATCCCTTCTTGTCTATAAAAATTTCTCCCTGTCACCTCTTTTTTTATGCAAATTTTCACTGTAGTTCTTTTTTTTCTCCCCCTTGTATACTTGCCCATGCATGCTATATATAAGTGAAGGAGGCAACCCTTCAACTACCAACTGCATACAATGGGTTGTCTCTTGGTCATCTGCAACAGCATGCCTACACAGTTCAGTCACCTGAACAGTGTAGTCACGTCTGCAAAATTGGGAAGAAGGCGCAAATGTGTTGTAGTCTCTCAATTTTTAACTATTCTAATTAAACCCCTAATTGGATTTAAACTTTAAGTTTATGCCATTGTATCCTCATCAGAATTTCAACAACTTTGTCTTTGCGTGCCTTTTTTATTTTGGTTCTTGATTTCATATTTATGCGATTTAACCCTCAATTGACCATTAAACTCTTAATTTTTTTCAATTTGGCCCCTGACTTCAATACAATTGCATGGAAAAACTTCAATCCAATCTCTGAAAATTACAATCTTCTCGATTGAAAAAGAATTAAGATCAAGAACTTAATTTTTCATTGATTAAGCCTTTGATAAAATTAATTTGACCAATTTAAAGTATAATTAAGTCCTTGCACTTAATTAAGTCCTTCAATTGGACCCTAAAATTAATTTCTAAATATAATTATAATAAATCAAGTTGGCTAATATATAAAAATATAATTATTCCTTTTGACTTAATTTTTACACAAATCTATCCAATAATAAATTATTTTAGCCTTGAATCTATATTTTTCTTCATTTTGGAGCTCAAAAGAGGTACGATCAGGCTCTCAAAAACATCTAGATTTTTCAACTAGATTTTTCTAGTGATGTTAGCCCATTTTATTTTATTTTATTGTGTTATTTTTATTTCATTTTGGGTAAAATTTGGGGAATAACCCAGAAATGGGTTATGATAGTTGTCACCCTCTTTACAATGCTTATGACTAAAGTCTTGTAAGAGACTTTAGATAGTAAGCATTGTAAAGAAAAAGAGAATGGATTTATCAGACCAAAAATTGGTTAATCTATCCTAAAGTAATAATGAGAGCTAGCAGTGAGAAGGGAATGATATGATAGGGCTAGAAAACGCACTACCTAAGAATTGAGGTCTAAATAGGACACTCAAAGGATAAAAAGGTGATGATGTTTGTGAAAGACACAAGAAAATACTCTCATTGTAATGGGTGACCTTTCCAAATAAAGATGACGAAGATGGTAATAAACACAAAGATGGTCTTGTTGTAATGAGTAACCTGCACAATTGAAGATGATGACGATTTCATGGAATAGAAGATAAGACTAGAAATCATGCTTCCGAGGATCTATGGTTGACGACTGGAAAGAGAACTATCTGAATTGGTGATTAAAGGCTAGAAAGTGCACTAATTGAGTTAATGGTTAAAGGTTGGAAGTCATACTAACTAATTGAGTTAATGGTTAAAGGCTGGAAATCATACTAATTGAGTTGGTGGTTAAAGGCTAGAAAACGTACTAATTGAGTTAATGATAGAGGGTTGGAAAACATACTAAAAAGGGGGGATTAGGGTTGAAAAGTGCACTATTTTAACTGATGGTTCAAGGGCTGGAAAGCACACTAAATCAGGAAGGAAAACACATTTTTTTAATTAATGATTGAGAGTTAGAAAATGCACTCGAAGAGAGGAAAATAGGGTTGAAAAGCATATTATTTTAATTAATAATCGAGGGTTGGAAAATGCACTCGAAGATGAGGGAAATAAGGCTAGAAAATGCATTATTTTTATCGATAATCGAGGGTTGGAAAATGCACTCGAAGATGAGGGAAATAGGACTAATAAGCGCACTATTTTAATTAAGTCCCATTAAAAACTGCATAGCTCTCTCCTTCTCTTAATAGTTCGTGTTTTGGAACCCTCCCAATTATAGATGATGGGTTCATGATAGGGATCAAATTCATCCTATGGGGCCTTAAGTTTGGTGTAATATTCTGAAATCATGCAGTGCCCTTGTCGGTGTTCGGAGATTTTTTGGTTGATTTAGTAAATCCTAGAGTCGTTACTCTATGAGAATTTATCTTTAAAATCATTCCACACCATGGATGCATTGGTGCAGCAAAGCATGCTGTTTGCAACATCATGATGCAGTGATCGCAAAATCCACAATAACATCATATCATTGCATCTCTGCCAAATAGCATATTTGGCATTTGTGATTGTTTGGGATTTGATGGTCTTATCAATGAATCCTAATTTGTTCTTGGTACTCAAGAGAATTCTCATCGAACGACTCCATTGGTTGTAATTATGGCCTTTGAGAGGCTTGGAAACGAGGACAAGACCTAGTGAGTTTGAATGGTGTAGAGTAAATGGGTTGAATGGTGTAGAGTAAGTGGGTCGAATGTGTTTGTTTCAGATTTGATGAGTTTTTGTCATCCATGGTGGTGGTCTGTTTTATCTATGGTGGGTGAAGATATTGTGGTGGAGGACTACGCTTGTGGTGGCAGAAGGTGTTTAATTAGGCAGAATCACCAATGTTGGTGCTCTGGTATCATGAAAAAATATAGAATTTTATATATTTTATTGATGTGTACAAGTCCATGATGTACAAATTATATATAGCTTGTAAACTCTAATCTAGGTCAATTACATATCAATCATAGTATTTGTGATTGGCTCAATTCGTCGCTAATTACTGAGATTGTGCTAATGACAATGAATCCTAATGGGAATCCAGCTCCAATCCCCGCCAGTTCGTTACCTTGGCCTCCCCCTCATAACCACTAGGTTAACCTACTCCAATTGCTTGCCGTTGATTAATCGTTTGACATCCAGGATTCGCCTTTGGACGTCTGCTTCGCTTACTTATGCAGGTCGCCTTCAACTGATCAAAGCAGTGTTATTCTCCATCCAAGTGTATTGGTCCACCAACATGATGCTCCCGGCGTCAGTGGTTAAAAAGATTGAGAGTATCATGGCAAGCTTCCTTTGGAAAGGTGTCTCTCTCTCTTCGGCAGGTGCAAAGGTGGCCTGGAACTCGCTCTGTTTTCCCATGAATGAAGGAGGTCTGGGTGTCAAGAGGCTGCACGTTTGGAACCAAGCGGGCATTACCAAGCTTCTTTGGCGCCTGCTCACCATTAAAACCTCCGTCTGGACAACATGGGTTCACTCCAACCTCCTTCGAGGTATGTCCTTTTGGCAGATTAAACCCCCTTCTAATCCATCCTGGACCTGGAGGAAAATTATGCAAGCTAGGGAGTGGTGCAGAGGGAAGATTCTTAGTTACGTGGGCAATGGTGAATCCACCTCCTTATGGCATGACTACTGGATGCCTTAAGGAAGATGCCTGCGAGACTTGCTCACTCCAAGACAGATAGCAGCCTCTGGGCTGCGATGGCAGGCAAATGTCTCTGAGGTCATTTGTAATGGTGCTTGGAACTTCCCTAAAACTACCAACACCCTCTTACACGAAGCGTGGAATTCTGTTAACTTCCAGCCCCAACCAAATAGGGCTGACAGTTATGTGTGGACTGTAAACAATGCAAAAGTATTGTTGTTGAATCACATTCTATTCATCATGTACAGGTGAGTATTTATACAGCAAGCTCCTTTGCAGAGGAGAGAATATTTGTAACAGCTATGTCAGAGAAGGGAAAACAGATTCCTAACAATATGTAACAAATCCTAACAGCTATTGCAGAGTGGTGATTATCTATAAGTAATAAATACAATAATGAAATAAATGACAGCTGGTATATAAATGACAGCTGGTATATCTCTTAACATGCCCCCTCAAGATGGATGGCTGTATAGCAATCCAATCTTGTCTTTCAGAAATAGAAGTCTTTGGCGAGATAATGGTTTTGTCAAGGCATCAGCCAGCTGATCTTGTGAGGAAACATGAGAGACGCGTAGTGCTCCTGATTGAACTCTTTCTCTGATAAAGTGAAAATCAATTGCTACGTGTTTCATCCTAGAATGAAATATAGGATTGGAACATAATTGTGCAGCACCAAGATTATCACAATAGACAACTGGAGCAACATTAACTGGACAGTGTAACTCAGATAACAAGGAGCAAACCCAACTTAATTCAGCTGCTGTATCAGCCACCGATCTGTATTCTGCCTCAGTAGATGATCGAGCTATGGTGCGTTGTTTTTTTGATGACCAGGAGATTGGATTTCTGCCAAGATAGACAATATATGCACTAGTTGATGATAAATCATCTTTGTTACCCCCCCAGTCTGCATCAGAGTATGCATGGAGTGTAAGAGGTGAATGATGATGAAGAAGTAAACTGTCATGAATGGTGCCAGATAAATAGCGAAGTAATCGCTTGACCAGTTGCCAATGAGCATCAGTGGGTTTATGCATAAACTGAGAAAGCTTATTAACTGCAAAACAAATATCTAGACGCGTGAGCGAAAGATATTGAAGACTACCCACTGTAGCACGATACTCGGAAGGATCAGATAATAGAGCACCCTCGGCCAAGCTAGGCTGATGACCAGGTGGCAGCGGAGTAGGTGTGGGTTTAGCAGCAGTCATGTTGGTTCGATGAAGCAAATCCTGAATGTACCTTTGCTGAGAAAGAATTAACCCTTTGGAGTGGGGCCGAACTTCCACACCCAAGAAATAAGTCAAGATACCCAGATCTTTCAATGAAAATCTGTGTGCTAAGCATGAGATAAAGCTGTTGACAGCAACCTCATCGTTTCCTGTTACAATAATGTCGTCAACATAAACAAGGAGATAAATAAGAGATGTGTTCTATTTGAAGATGAACAAGGATGTGTCGGCAAGGGAATTTCGAAATCCAGATGTGACTAGAAATTGCTTCAATTCATGGTACCACGCCCGTGGTGCCTGTTTCAATCCGTAGATAGCTTTGCGCAGCTTGCAAATAAAGCTTGGATTTGAATGATCAGTAAAACCTGGTGGCTGAGTCATATACACATCGTCAGTCAACGTACCTTGAAGAAAAGCATTGTTGATATCAAGTTGCCGAAGGTGCCACCCACGACTGACAGCAATACTTAGAACAATGCGAACAGTGGTGGGTTTAATGACGGGACTGAACGTCTCATGGTAGTCAAGACCAGGTCTTTGGCTAAATCCTTTAGCTACTAACCTGGCTTTGTAACGGGCAACTGTTCCATCAGCATGTCGCTTGAGGCGAAAAATCCATTTACACCCCACTACATTGGAAGCTGCACTGGGAGGAACCAATAACCAAGTCTCATTTTGAAGTAAGGCAGTATACTCCTCCTGCATAGCCAAACGCCAATGAGGATCTTTTAAAGCTTGTGTGACAGTGGAAGGTTCAATCTGAGCTGGCGGAGAGAGCTGTGTATGGTATGAAAATTTCTTGAGTGGCTTGTAGATGTTGTTCTTTGACCTTGTAATCATAGGATGAGTCACATATGGTGGGGGTCCTGGAGAAGCAGGGCTGTTGGTAGTGGAGGTACGGGGCACAGAATCAATGGAAGCAGTTTGGGTTGGGGATGAGTGAGCTGGTGGATGGAGTTGTATGGTGGATGGAGAGGATACTACAACTGGGGTTGATGCGCAGTGTACATGAGGAGTATCAGGTTGAGCAGCAGAGATGCATGTAGAGGGCTGAGGCAGAGACGTGGAAGGAATTAAAGTAGGTGGAATGCATATGTTTGCAGTAGTGGACATAGGACTGGACTCTGGTTTTGAAAATGTAGTGTATGGAAATGTGGACTCATCAAATGTGACATGTCTGGAGACAAAAACTTTAGATGATGCATAATCAAAACATAAATATGCACTTTGTGACAAGGAATATCCCAAGAAAATGCATGGCTTGGAGCGTTGATCTAGTTTGTGTGCTGCATAAGGACGCAGCCAAGGGAAACATAAACAACCAAATATCCTTAGTTTTTGATAATTTGGAACTTGATTAAAAATCTTAGCATACGGTGAGCACTTATTTAGTGTGAGAGTAGGCATTCGATTTATCAAGTATACTGCTGTGGAAAAAGCATAACACCAGAAATTTGAAGGTAGAGATGAATGGGTTAAGAGAGCAAGTCCAGTTTCTACAATGTGTCTGTGGCGCCTCTCAGCAAAACCATTGTGTTCTGACGTGTGGGGGGGAGAGGTGAGGTGAGAAATGCCATTAACTGCAAGGAAATCCTTTAAAGCAATATATTCTCCTCCATTATCTGTATATAAGGTGACAATGGTTTGTTTAAAGAAATTTTCAACAATGGCCTTAAACCGAATGAAAATTGGTTTAACATCAGATTTTTTCTTTAATGGATAAAACCATATATATTTGGAGAAGTGATCCACAAATATGACATAATATTTGAACCCATCAAATGAGTAAATGGGTGATGTCCAAACATCGAAATAAATGATTTGTAAAGGATGATGCGAAATGAGAGTGGATGTGTAAAACGGTAGTTTGTGACTTTTATTTAATCGGCATGCATTGCATACAGTTTTCTGGGAATGAGAACTGAAATTTAACTGGTGTTGATCAAGGATTGTTTTGAGAACTGGGAATGCAGGATGTCCTAGACGAAAGTGCCAATTTATGAGTGGAGGTTTATGACTGAAGAATACTTGAGGACTGAATAACAGAGAAGACACGCCCAGCCATTCATACACGCCATCTCTGGGTTCACCCTGAGCTAGAACTGCCCCCGTGAGTAGATCCTTCACACGAAAACACCATGGTAAGAACTCAATAGATACATTATTAGCAACACAAAACTGGTAAATAGAGATCAAATTTTGTTTTATCTCAGGCACACACAGCACATCATTAAGTTTAAAAGAATGAGTGGGGGTTGCAAGAGTGGTAGAACCCGTGTGAGAAATTTTCAGTCCTTTACCATCCCCAATCATAATATCATCAGCACCATTGTATGGAGAGTGAAGAGACAAGTTGTTAAGATCTGTCGTGACATGATGTGAAGCTCCACTATCTAACAACCAAGAGTTATTTTGTGAGGTGGCTGTAGTAGTCAAGTTAGCTTGAGGGGGCCACGCCATGGGATGATTGGCAGAACTGGTGTTTGGATTTTGGGGAACAAATTTGAAGCATGGACATCGCTTGGCAGTGTGCCCTTGGATGCCACAGACTTGACAGTGACCTAAATATGGTCTTTGAGGCATGCGATTGGTGGCTGGGGAAAAATTATTGTGGGGGGAAAAGGACCTGTTCTGTATGTGTGGCTGAGAACGCCAGTTGGATTGGTGATTGGGGTTGGGGTTGTGAGAGGAAAAACGGCCAGTGTTGGACTGTGAAGTTCGGCCATAGTTACGAACAGTAGGATGAGCTAAGGGCGAGAAGTGGGGCACTTTAGTAGTTGCTTGGATGGTAGCCTCAAACATAAGCAATTTTTCATGAAGTTCATCAAAAGAGATTGAGGTATCACGTGCTTGAACTGCTCGCACAAATTCTTTGTAATCATCCCCTAGTTCTTCAAGAATTTTCTCAGTGATATCTTCATGGTCAAGAGGGACTCCAAGAACAGCAAGTTCATCAGCTTTGATCTTGACAGAGTATAAGAACTCAGTGATGCCTAGTGATCCTTTTGTGAGGTTTTTGAGACTAGCTTTAACTTGTTTGATGCGCCCCCTTGAGGGTGTTGCATAAGTGGCAGCAAGGATATTCCAGGCCTCACGAGCAGTGGAAGCTTGTGCAATGAAAGGGATGATTGTGGGTGTAATAGACCCAATGAGTGCATGGAGGATCAATTGATCCTGACGTATCCATGTATGATATTCTGGGTTTGGTGTAGTGATGGTGTTTGTGGCTGAGAGGGTAGTGAGCGTTTGAGGTGGACATGGTGAGGTTCCATCAATGTAACCTTGAAGGTCATATCCAATGAAGAGGGTTTGAAATAGAAATTTCCAGGACAAATAATTTGTGCTATTAAGTTTGAGAGGTGCTTGAGCCATGACATTGATAGTCACAAGAGTGTGGCTCACTGCTTGGTTTACTGGAGTAATGGAGTCACTCATGGTGGATGTGACGAAGAGAAAAGAAGAGAAAAAAAACTTGTTTATTGTGGCAGCTCTAATACCATGTAAACAATGCAAAAGTATTGTTGTTGAATCACATTCTATTCATCATGTACAGGTGAGTATTTATACAGCAAGCTCCTTTGCAGAGGAGAGAATATTTGTAACAGCTATGTCAGAGAAGGGAAAACAGATTCCTAACAATATGTAACAAATCCTAACAGCTATTGCAGAGTGGTGATTATCTATAAGTAATAAATACAATAATGAAATAAATGACAGCTGGTATATAAATGACAGCTGGTATATCTCTTAACATGGACGAGCACCACCTCAGGAAAATTCACTACAGACAGCGCCTGGGATCTCCTTAGGAACAGACGTCCTATCTCCATATCCCATGACATCATATAGTATAACGGGTGCATTCCTCGCCACTCCTTCATCCTCTGGCTTGCCATGCAAAGCAAGCTTCGCACCAAGGATCGTTTATGGTCCACTGAGGAATCAACCTTTTGTAGCTTGTGTGGTACGGGGGTGGAATCTCATGACCACCTCTTCTTCCAGTGCCCCTATGCAAAAGTAGTTTGGACAGATGTCAATCAAATAGCTCATACCAATTGGGCACACCTCGCATGGGATGAGTTAACCAGATGGGCAGCGATCAACTTCTCGGCCATGCACAACCACAGCCATTTGGTAGCTCGCCTCACCCTCTCAGCAGTGGTCTATTATGTATGGTTTGAAAGAAACAACAGGATCTTCAATGGGACTTCCAAAACCCCGATCAGTTTAGTTGCAGAGATCCACCAGCTTCTCAGGCTTCACCTGTCAGCCATCAAGCTCAAACACCCTCTCTCTGAGATTATCAAAACCAGATGGGGTCTAGCTTGAGGTCTCGAGGCCCAAGCCATTTCCTTGGGTAGGAATCCAGCTTAGTTTTTGTAGGCCGTTCGGCCCTTTTTTCTTTTTTTCTAGTTCAGCCGCCTTGGGCCTGTTTTCCAAGGTTATGGCCCTTTAGCCTTTTTCCCTTTGGGCTGCTGTTTAGCCCCTAGCCCCTTCTCCCTGTTAGGCCTCCTTTTCCCCTGCCGGTTCTTCTGTTTTGGGCCTGTTTTCGGCCAGTTTTTGCCCCGGCCTGTTGGCGGGTTGTAGCCCTGGTTCTCTTGTTTATAAAAATACACTTTTCCAAAAAAAAAATGACAGATTTATTTTCTTTAACATATATATATCATCATTCAACCACATGCAGAATCTCACATGACTTAACCCCTAAAGTAGAAAAGACAATTCATGGACAGCAGGTGGTTTGAGTCAAATAATGACATTCTAGGACATCCAGGTATACCAAGCTAACGAATTTCTTGAAATCTCTTGGCAGTCTTCGAATTTCGTGTATATGTACCTTAGTACATGCAGAATGTGGTTCTCATCCTGTTCAATCTTCGAAAGCTCGTCATTTTTTTTTATCGACAACCACTCTCTCGTTGCATCTCTGTAATAAAAAAAAAGGCTTCACAGAGTCCGAATAGCAAAAGGTACACCCTTCTTAACAATTTCCCTCCCAAAATCCACCACCAATTCAGGACTACTTTCTATTTGGCCTGGCTTAAAAGCAAGCAACTCTTCCATAAAGAGACCAGACAGCCCTTCAACTCGTATCTTGGAACTATGTTAGAACGAGTGGTCACTATGATCTTATTTCCCTTGCCACCTGAAAGCAAAACTAAGCCATTTCTCTCGATTTCCCTTCCAAATATCATCCAGCACAAGTACCTTTCAGATTCCACTACTCCTCTAAT
The DNA here is from genome assembly GCA_015731905.1 of Salix dunnii. NCBI lineage: Eukaryota > Viridiplantae > Streptophyta > Magnoliopsida > Malpighiales > Salicaceae > Salix > Salix dunnii. The sequence continues at coordinate 9,413,331 of CM027662.1, read as the reverse complement.
TCTACGCAGCAATTCATCAAATTCAATCGCATCATCATTTGTTCGGGCTATAGATCTTCCAATGTTTCTGACAATCATCAAAATCTTCTGAAATGCAGACCCACAGTCTTACCTGGAAGTGTTTCTGGACCATCTCACCACAGTACACTGTTTGAGCCAATGCTGTATCTCCTATCCCCACTAACTGTGATGACAGAAGGATCCTGTTGTGTCTCAAAATCTAACAGCATCCCTAATGCTGCCTTCACCTCTTCATCTCTTCCAATAATATCCTCCGCATTCACAGTAAAGTAAGTTTCTTCCCTCCTTCCAAGAACGCCTCCTTGCTCCTCAACAATAATAATAAAAAAAGCATCCACTGGCTTGAAATTGTGTTTTTGTTAATGATTTATGGGAAGTATTTTTGGAACTCGATGGATGATGATGTTTTTACAGAGCTAGGAAAGTGAATGTAACTGTGACAAATGAAAATAAATTAAATTTTAGGTTTTTGTGTTGCCATTTATCAGTTTTTCTTACCAACTGCTAAAAACAAAAACAAACCTTAAACATTGGTGAAGTTGGCTTCAATTTATTTATTTTATTAAATATTGATCTTTATTTTTAAATGAAAAAGCATATTCTTTGCTTTTTATTTTTTCATTTTTAGGTGAATGATGAATAAGTCTTAACGTGGTTTCATAAGAGAATTAAGACGTCAGAATTATATTAATATAATTAAAACATTTTTCATAAAATGAGAAAAAACAAATGTAACAAAAATCAAAAGACGAAATAAAGAAAGGAAATATGGGAAGTATATTAACTGGGCTGGCAACTATTTTCAAGACGATACGTCGTTTGATACTCCTCTATATCTATCAGGTCTCCCGTCTCCCCCCTTGCCAAGGCAGTAGCTAGCAATCTCCTATAGTTTGGTCTCAAATGGCGAAACCAGTCTCTAAAGCTACCACATCACTCTTCCAGAACCTAAAACGATACCTCAAAAAGCCATGGGAAATAACCGGGCCATGTGCGAGCCCCGAATACAGATCCGCTTTGCCCATGGCCACCGAGTACCGTCCCGAATGTCCTGCAACCACTAAAGTCAAGCCTGTGGTGCCTACTTCAAACCCAGAAACTGTCTACGACATCAAGTACTTTGTCCGTGATCAGCGCCGGAACAGGCCTCCCATTCAGCGCACCGTCTTGAAGAAATCTGATGTGGTCAACTTGATGAAGGAGAAGCAGAGCTTTGATGTCACTCAATTTCCTATCCCTTACTTGACTGCGAAAGTTGAAGAGGATGATAATGCGTATGGTGGAGGCTATGAGACAGGATTCAAGTAATATGGTTGGTGAGTTTTCTTTTTTAAAGAAAAAAAGAAATTTAGATTTATTTTTATTGGGTGTGTTTGTTTGTTAGTTTTGACAAGAAATGGGAATTGGGTTCCGTGTGTTTTGAGGATTTGAATGGTGGGTTTTGGGTGTTTATTTGTATGTTTTGTTTTTGTGTTCATTTTAGCTGTTTGGTAGTGATTTTGGAAGTGGTGAGTTTATTGTAGATTTTAGAGAATGAATGGTGGTGTTTTTGGTTCGATTTGATCAGGGATGGGATTTGTGGATTTTGGTTGGATGTGGATATTGGAGGTTGATGATTTGATGATGGTTTTTACTAGCATTTGCAATCTCCTTTCAAGCTACAAGTTGAAGAAATTCTTGATTTAAATCAGATAGCGCATCCTGCTTCGTAGTATCAGAATCATCTGTTTCTACATCTACATGAAACTTTATTTTAAGATAGCTGAATTTTGTACAAGAACTAGTATTTACACCCTCAACTGTCCTAACTAACAAAGTAGTATAAGAGGTGGTTTGTTTCATTAGGTGATGCGTGTAGAAAAATTGTAAGAGAGGAAGCGAGACCCATCATTTTTTGGAGACTTGTTTGAGAGGATAGTTAAGTTGTAATATCTTGTAGATTAGGTAGACATAAAAAGATTAACAAGCCCACTACCACATCGCATTCAATGTGGACTATTTTGAATCAAAAGTGATTCTAGAGTAATTTTTTTGTAGCTTTGGAGAGGTATTTCATATCTTTCTTATCATGTTTTTGGATTAGTGAGTGATAGAAAAGTATGTTTTTGGATTAGTGAGTGATGGGAGGCTATAGGGTTTAAAATCAAAAGATGCAGGTAGCCAGAACGTTTCTGAGTTCAAGGATATAATTATTGGTCTGATTTAAAACTGTAAAAATACAACTTTTATTCTACGGGAAAGATTATTAATTTTTAGTTGTTGATGCCACAAATGATACACTGAATTGGATTTCTTTATAATAAGTTATAAATGAAATTCTGAAAAGTGCATACGCAGCCAGGCAGCATTGTACAGGATCAGTTTTGGAGTTCTAATAATTGCGTGGAGTTAATCACACAGGTTGTCATGTATAGATAGAAACTGTAATGGTTTGTGCATCTGAAAAGGAAGAACTTTTATGCTACTGAAAAGATTATTAAGTTACTTGTTGATTCCACAAATGATACACTAAAATGGATTTCCATATAGTAAGATACAAATGAAATTCTGAAAAGTGCATATGCTGAGGCAGCATTGTATAGGTTCAGTTTTAGAGTTTTAGTGATTACATGGAGTTAATCACACAGGTTGAGCCGTGTATGGATAGAAAGATGGTTACATCTATCATAGATTATTAAGAATTGTTATGATTCATTAATAATCTAATGCACAAAAAGCTAATTTGAGGTATCTAAGAATACTATATGATTATGGATAAGTTTCTAAACTCTCGAATTTGATGACATGGGATATTTAAAAGGCAGTTAGTTAAATGTGGCATGCTGTTGTTTCAGAAATGTCTTTATACACTTGAAACTTTGATGAAACAGCTTAGTAATATTTTCCAATAAAATATGATCAAGCACATGTTATGGTGATTGATTAAAGTTTTGCTTATATGAAACATTTCATGATGGTCATGATTTGCAGTACATGGAATGTCTTTATGAATGTAAGCAAATGAATGTATTTTATGAAATGAAAATGTGTGTTGCTGTGCACTTAAAAAAAGAGATAATGATGGAAAGAGTCGCTAATGTTATAAGGAAAATGATGTATCAAAGATGAGTCTCCAATGTCTCAGATGGCTGGGAATGGATGTTAGGGTTAATGGACAGCTTGAAATACTTTCTTTGAACAGGGTCAGTGGTCACAATAGTTGGTCTTAGGCACAAACTGTTGGTATGATGTGCCCGTAGCAGTTAGTAGAATTAAGAGTGCCAATTTTTCACTTTATGGCTTAAGGAAATTTCCTTGCTCTTCTTTGGTTATGTTTTATAAACTATTTTCTACGTTAATTGATATTTATTATGAACACGTGAAATTTTCTACGTGGTCCAGTTGAGAGTGTGAGTTTATACTTGCTATGCTGTGATAGCTTACCCTTTTCTTTACCTATCCTCACAGAATTGCTGGAAGGAACTTAAAGCAAAAGGGCTTTCAGGATGTGAAGTCATCATTGGAGATTTTTTGAGTCTTGAAAGGATTTCTGCTGAACAATAATAAATTTCATTGATCCATATATGGATTTAAAGCTGTACTTGATGAACATGTGATTTTTTGTTTGGAACTACGTCTAATGAGATTATGAATGTGTTTGTTTGCTTTACTAGGATGATTATCAGATAATGTGGTCACAGACATTTAATTGATGGGGCAAGTGAGTATAACTAATCCTCCGCACAAGGCATAATGTGATTTTCATCCTGTTCATTCTTCGGAAACTCTACAACTTGTAGACAACAACTGTGTTTTTGTAACAAAGAAGGAACATTAGCAACACCTGATGTAAAGAAAATTGCTTCAACCAATCAGGTTCCTTGCCACCAGAAGGTAAAACACGCTTCAATCTAATCCATTTCTCATTATTTTCAATCCAATTGTCATCAATTACAGGTAACTGAAGTGTTTCTCTAATGTTTTGCTGCAATTCCTCGTATTCAATGCCATAAGCATTTGTATTCTCTATCGATCTTGCTTCATCAGCCACAACCAACGAAGTGCATGACAAACATGTATTTTACAAAAGGGTCATTTTCGGGCCCATCTATATATACAATAGTACTAGAAATGCAAGTCGTTGAATATTGGAAGATAGAAATAATAATGTCCTAATTTAAACTACGTTTCTTAGTCTTCGAAAGGGACAACAGCATACCTGAGTATTGCTCCTTGGACTCTGTAGCAGCTAGCAAGAACCGCTGCCCTGCAGTAATCCTAGTTACTCACGGCGAGCATCTCCAAATACGAGACTATTCGGGTAATGGATATGAGCGGGGTGGCCAGAATTTTTTTATTTGGTCACTATTACGGGTACCTCTTGATAATATGATAAAATAACCCTTGAAAACAACCGTAAAGTTAAAATTCAAGTTTGATATAACTTTGACTCTTAAATAATCTTATACCTAAAAATTAAATTAAAAGTATTGAAAAAAAAAATTAGACCCCAAGATAATTTTGTATCTAATAAAAATTGTATATTAATAATATCATAAAAACCAGTGAATTTTTAATAAATGTCCAATCTTTATCTTTATCCCTACACAGAAAAGTTGTTAAACAATAAGAAAATCACATTTACTCTTCAACTTGTTTCTCAAATTTGCACCTAAAACAATGATATATTTCCTCTAACAAACTCTAATGGACTCTTTTTGGGTTGCAAACTATGAGGCTTAAACAAGTAATCAAGTAACATAAGTCCAATAATAAAATAAATTTACATATAAAGTTTAATAGACCAAAACAAGTCTAAGTAAAAAAAAAATTCAACATTAGATATATAAGTAAAATAAGATAATAACAAAATCTCCAGGCTAAAATTTCTATGTGTAGCCTAGATCTGCAATTTTCATATATTACTTGTAGATTTTAGTCTTGATTTCAAACACATCATTCTTTCTCATTTAGATGAATTATTAGGCCTATCATAAATGGTTGAAAAGCTTGAAATGTATAGTTTTTATCCTATCTTGAATTGCAGCAAAATTACATTTATAACTCTAGATATGTCCTAAATAATACATGAACGTCTAATTTGATAAATTTAATAAGATTCACCTTGTAATTTTGATCTTCTAAAATAATATATTTTTTAAACTCCATATGACATGAAAATCTACCATAATATAGTTCCATGTGTCTAGTACTTTCCTGTAGAATTTCATCTTGATTTGAAGTATGGTTTGAGATATATGCATGATATCACAAAGTTGGTTAACAGACAATTTAAGGTCAAATTTGAACTTGACTTGATTCCTATCATCCTCTCTTTCTTTAAAAAAATATTCAAGCTTAAATTTATATCATGAAAAACATCTTCTAAAGTCAACAAATTAGTACCAAGTTAACAGTTTGATCGTTGTATAAAACATTCTTCATGTCCCACAACACACATTTTCAAGATCAACACTGCTTATATCCTAATAATTAGCAATTAACTTGCTTATGTTAGTGTTAGCTCACCTAACAACCATCCTAAAATTAAATTCTCTTCGCTCAAACCTATTTTGAACTTTATCCTAATCATTAGCATGTCTTTTCTCTATCTTACCTTTAAATTCAATAGTCATTTAATCATCTTCTTATTTATGATGAGTAACTAAGTTATAATTTTATTGACTTCTTTACATGATGTCATATTATTGCTTGACTCTAATATCTTTGAATATAAAAACTAGTTAGTTGATGATAAATATATATTATGCACTCACTCCCTCGTATATTTACACTTCTCTCATGTTTCACTTAAATATAGGATGCTCATTAAACCTTTTTTCTCTCGTTTCACTTTCCTTTGTCTCTTATAGAACTGATTTCAACACCTAATATAGTTATGTTAATAGTATATCCAAGTATATATATATCAATCAAGAACCAAGAAAAATATAAAAACAAGCAAAGATAAAACTATGATTACAATTTTATGAGTAAAAAGAGAATTCATATGAAAAATAGATATTTTTTAAGACATGAAAGAAAATAGATGCAAAGATTAAAAGAAAATAAATAAAACCTAAATATAAAAATTTTGATGATATCATACCATCATGATTGAAAAATAACATGAGAAAAACAAGTTTGAATTACTAATGCGAATTAGACTCGTTACAACAAGTTTCAATCCTAAATTTATTTATTATACCAAACCAGCTTTAAATGACCTAATATTTTATATGAAGTGATATTATAACCTCAAGCCTAGTATATAAAATTCAAGATTATTTTAATCTATCTTACCCGAATTACCTTTTAATATAAATTTGACCTCATGCAATAGTTTTTAATCCCAACCTTTGTTATTATAGAAAATGATTTCAAAATAAGCTCAAATTTTATATGGGGTTCAATTATGACTCTTAGAACTAGTCCATAAAGATTTAAAATTTTATAAATTGGTATGGTTTGAATTCTCACTTATTTGTGTACTATGATAGATTCAATAAAAGTGATTTTTGAATATATTTTCCTCTTCTTCTTTTTTTACACTTTATGCTACTACTATATTATGAGACAACAACAAATTAATTATTTTTTTGTTTTTTTAAGTATCCCTAGATGCAAACTCACAAAATAATTAAAATAAGGAATTAAAGCTAAGAAAGTTTAGACTAACAAGAAAACAATAGAGGATATGTCCTAGTTTTAGAGACAAGCTTTTATATCAATTAATACAAACCTCTTGATTATGTGCTTAAGAAACCCTAAACAAAGTAGATAACATTGTGGAAAGTTGAAAATCAAGTTTGATAAAAACTATGACCTAAAGTTAACCTTTTACCTAAGAACCAAAGGTATTAAAAAAAGTCTTAAATCCATCTATAACATTGTATAAAAGAACTATATGTCTATCAATGATTCCATAATACCAATTAATTCTTGATAAGTCAGTGTACGATCTTTATCACTGCAAAAAGGTTGTTTTTCCATAAACAAAAACTCTTATTTATTCTTCAATTTGTTTCTCATATTTGCTAGTTTTTATGTGTGGCTCCATATATATCTCAAATTGTACATGAAGGTCTAGTTTGACATATTTGATAAGATTTATCTATTAAATTCAACCCAATGAATTTATATGTTTCCAAATTGAGTTTGGCATGAAAGTTTATAAAAATATATTCTCATGTCTAACTTGGTTGTACCACACCATGTAAGGAAATATTGTCTTACTTTTTGACATGGAACCAACCTAAAATTTCATATTTTGTACTTAATTATATGTGCTCCTTAAAACTCTTACATAAATGACTCTTATGACTACAAAATCCCAATTACATTTTAAAACCAATATTTAGTATATAAAAAGGGCTAGATCTATAACTTCTTATATCAAATACCTTGTTTATGATCAAAATAGTCCTTGATTTCATTTTAGGAATCCACTAAAGTGTTTGTGGTTATTATCTTAAGACATAAGAGACAGAGACAATGGATATAGAATAGACTAGAAAAAGAAGTTTTAAAATAGTTCACAAAAAAGTAACTCTCTCTTTATCATGTTTGGTTGATGTGGTTATTATCTTAAAATTATGCACTATCATCAAACTTATATATTTTAAAAAATAATTAGATTATTTTTTTTTATTTAGATTGAGTGTTGATATTATAGTAGTATAATAAACTTGGTAATAAAAATCAAATTAGCTTGGCAAATTACCTCAAACCTAGATAACTTGGGACCTTTACCAATTTTAATTTAAGAAAAAACAAAGGATTGACTAGGTTTAACCTAAGAACCTAGGAGAAAACTCGAGTAAAAAACCTATTCAATATTTTTTGAAAAAAGGGTCAAAATAATGTTGTTTTTCTCCTTTTTAATAAAAACAATATGGGTCGAATCAGGTTGACACTCTCGGCCTATGACTTGGACCTTGTCTCGAGTCAGCTCTTAAATAGGGTTTCAAAAATAAGATAATAATTTTTTTTATTCTAACATGCCTTAGTTGAAAAATTTTGGAATTAAAAGTGTTTTATAAAGATATTTTAAGGATAAAAAATAAAAAATAAATTTTCCATCTCTCCATTTATATTTATAAGTATATAAATTCACTCTAAAATTATCTACGAGACAAATTTATTTTTATTTCTCTATCTTTGTCTTTTAAACCAAACACATTTTTGTCCTTATTATTTTCATCTCATTTGTCCTATGACAATAACCAAGCACTATCTAATTTTTATAACCTAGAAAACATACAAATAGTTAGACAATTGGTAATGGACTTGTGACTTAGGTGATGGACTTTACTTGGTTCATTAAATAGTTTTTCATGTAATTATATGATAACCAAATATGAAGATCAATTCAAAATTAATCAAATATTAATAAATAAAATTGAAAACAAAAAAAATAAACAATCAAACAAAAACCCAATTAGAACTATGAATTAAAGATGAAGAAAATGCTACATGAGGTATATAGACTTAGGTGGCCAAGCACACTAAAGCCATAAAAAAGGTAGGCTTTGAGGCATGCCCATGCATCTATGCTATTTTTATCTCTTTCTAAATAGTATCCCACCCTTAATTGTTTTTTTTTAAAAAAAAAGTAACAAAAGATTTGTTACCTGCTAGGTTACAACACAAATTTTACCCATCAACAAATATAGAGGTTACTGAGTTAAAAATATATATTTCAATTTTTTTTTCATCTAAAACACTATAAAAACATCTTCAAACCATCCAATACCCTAAAAACACACCGCAAAACAAGAAAAAAAATATTTAAATTGATCTCTATATCTTTTTTCAGGATGTTTAGAGAGAAACCACTACCATTAAAATTTTCTTGTTAAATAAAACTTGTTGACACAAAGAACAAGTTTCTTTGTTGAAAAATAGTCCAACTAATGATTTTATCTTTTATCACTATTTTCAAGTGACTTTTTATCTCCTCTATAAAAAAAAATGAATAAAAATTAAACAAAATATAATTTTGGATGAAAAGAGAAATTATTTAAGAATTTAGAATTGCACATATTTTTCTCTATGGTTTACATTTCATTTTCTTGTCTTTTAATTTAGCATGTACACAATAATTCCAAGCATGATTTTATCTAATTGGCCCATGGATGGAATGATTTGAAAGATAAAACATAGAAAAATAAAAATAAAATAAAAAGCTTCAGCTACTTCACTATTCACATAGATAATGAAACAACTAGAGTTATATCCTAGTTGCTTTAATGTAAGCTAGATTTGTCTCCTACCTTATTGCAAGCTGAATCAAGTTTTTTAGACCATGAAAAGAAGGTCAAATTCATCACTAATTTGTTTTCTAGTAGAAAAAATAATTTAATCATTAAAAACTTATGAATATAAGACAACACAGTCTTTAAACAATCAGACAGTGACATAATATACAACTTCAATTTGCATGATATTTTTGACAAAGTCATATTAGATTAACTCGAATTAACCCTAATTAAGTTTTGAGTCCCATGATCTAGGTTATGAAACTATGATAATCCCGAAAAAAAAATCTTATTTTCAAAACAATAAATGTTGTGGGACAAAATAAAAATTAAAAAACAATAAACAAAATTTAAAAAAAATAAAAGAATCAATTTGAGTCTACCTAAGCAAACTAATTAAACTCGCATAACATTATAAGAATTTGATAAACTCATTAAAAGTCAATTAAAAAAACTATAAAGCTTAAATCTCAATCAATCCAATATTAAAGGATGAAAAAAAATCTTTTGTTTTTTTAAAAAGAAAAAGAAAATAAAATAAAAACTCGGGTTATCTTGATGAAGCCTTAACACATCTTATGAAAATAGGATAACCTAAAAAATATGAAAAAAAAAATTACATATCTCAATTCTCAATCCACCCAAATTCAGATGATGAAATTGAAAAAAAAAAACATTATATTTAAATAAAAGGACAAAACAGAAAGATTCGGGTTAATCTGGTTTATCTTACTAATCTTGTCACATTGATTTTTTTTTTCTCGTGGCCATCCTTAGATGGGGGTGCATGGAAAAATATTTTTTCATAATCATATAATTATTTTATAATTTTCAAATTTTGTGATCGAGTATTAAGATCACTAAAAACTTAATGGTCTAGGAGAGTTTGAGTAAGGAGACTTGTTGTGCAAGGGAAAAATGCATTACCCTAATACACCCTACCTAAGTTAAGGTGCATAGTTGTTTGATTGTTTTTATAGGTTAAACCATTGGTCTGTTCTATAGTTTAAAGTAAATCTCTTTTTGTTAGAGCCTCTGTCTTATTGGGTTAAAATGTAACCGTTCTAAAGTCTAAATTTTAGCACCTTATTTGTTGTACTTTTAATATCTAATAATGTATTTTACAATGTATTTTACACCTCAATTATTAAAACTTACAATTAAATAAAATAAACAAACTGGTTGGTGAATGTTTTTTGATATTTTGATCAAATTTTAATGGATAATCATAAACTGGTTATGATATCCCATTTTGCATTTTAAAACATGAGAAGAGATGCCTTTTTCTTGTTTTTATGAAAAATATGCTCAAATAATTTTTAGGATCGGTCATTTGTATAAAAACTAAATATTTTTTTTAATGTAGATTTTTTTTTTAATATATATTTGGGTTAGGGTTGGGTTACTTTGCAGGGTATGGAGACTTTGCTAGTGACTTTAAAAGGTGTTAGCTAAAGATATGTGACAGTAGCGACTGGAAAAATTACAGGAAACGCCAATGAAAGGAAAAATACTGGGGAATAAAATGTTTTTTTGGAATTTCAAATTCTGAATTCTCCTCCCTGAGGCCATGGATTTAATCTCTATTTATAGCCAGTGAATAGGACAATCTTGTGTTTAATGAGATAAAATATCAGTTATTGATTGAATTCTTCACATCCTAATTGTTAACCCAAAGCAAATACCCTGGGTAGTTAGATTTGGCAACTTAGGGTTGCATGAGTTGTCATATTTAGGGTAGTTCGAGCAAATATCAGTTCATCATTTTGATATATTACTTGTCAATTTTAATGAAGTATAGAGGCCTCAAATACACTTACCAAGTAGGCCTATAAGATGTTTTTTTCTGGTGGATAAGGAAGAAGTTAATGAACAGTATTAGACGACAAAGATAATGAACAATAATCAAACAACACATCATTTGCTTACCTAAGAGGACCATACAATGCATTGTCTAGTCCTTTCATTTTTCTCTTTTTCTTCCTCTCCAAAACAACAATGTTTTATACTAGGATTTGAACCAAAGTTTAGTTTGATAATTCAATGCTTAATTGCTCTAATTATACCCTGTATTGACCCAAGACTTTTAATATTTTTTTATTTTTACCCTAACAAACTCTAACAGCAACCTTGGATTTACACATTGTTTCACTTTGGTCTTTGGTCAAAGATTTATACAATTTGACCTTCAATTAACTTTTAAACTTTTGTTTTCTTTCAATTTCACCCCTAATTTCGCCCAACTGAATCTCTATATTCAGTGTCTTTTACAAAATGGTCATTGGTTGCGTATTTCTTTAATTTTTCCCCTAATTACCCAAAAACATTGATTTGCTAACAATTTTGCCCTTAATTTCAACCAATTAACTTGAAAAAAAAAATTAAATTTGGTCTTCACAAATTTTAATATCCTCAGTTAAGCCTAAATTAGGCTCCCAAACTTAAAATTTCACAATTAAACCTCTAATAAAATTAATTTGATAAATTTAAAGTATAATTAAGTTATTGCAGTTAATTCATCTTTAATTGGATCATTTATTAATTCTTAAATATAATTAGATTTTAATTTGGCTCATAATTAAATCAATTTGGTCTATTTAAAATATTACTATGTCTTTTGACTTAATTTTTATACATATTTATTTAATAAACATTTGTTTTGCCTTGAATATGCATTTTTTTCATTTTTTTTACACAATAAATGTACGATCAGACTCTCTAATCTATTTAAAATTTCTAGCTTGATTGTTTTACCATGTCAACTCCTTTTTATTTTATTTTTTGTTTTGAGTAAATTTTAGGAATGGCCTAGAAATGACTTATAACAAATCTCATGGCATGGATAGTGAGAATGGGAAACCCCTTTAAAAGGTAAATTAAAAAATCATACAAAGTCCAAATTTAACCAACCAAATATTGTCAAATCAAAGTGAGAGAAAAAATTATTTAAAAAAACAATAAAATAAAATATCTAAATCAACCCTAATTAACTCTTAACTCTTTGAACTCTCAACATGGGTCATAAGAACGAGGTTAACTTATGATTGCAAACAAAAAAATATTACAAAGCAAACTTGGATAAAGCCAACAAAACCCCGAACCAGATCATCAATGAGAATTGTCCTATCAAAGAAAAATAAAAAAAATAATGAAGCATAATTTTCATCAAACCTAAAATTACAAGATATAAATGGTGTTTAGCGCTACGGTTCAACATGTGATTGAGACAAACCGCAGGGCCAAATGCCATCTTTACAAACAGGACTCAATATTTTTAATGTAGATCCCACCCTCTAAACAACGGTCAGGCCGCTCAGATGCTTTTCCAGCTACGGCCCAGGTGCAAGACGTGACATACCCACAAGCACACTGTCTGCCTCAAACACACAAATACTTCACATTGCCTTCTCCCTCACCTCCCTCATGGAACCACACTCTCCCTCAACCATCTCCCTCAAAGAGTAGCCACATCCACCGTCCCTCCCCCTCAACCACAGAGAATAATTGTTTAAATTTGTAAACAAAAAAAGAAGAAGCAAGAACAGTGTAAGATTGAAATGACAGTGCATCTCAGAATTGGTAAAGGAAAAAACACAGCTTTATGTACAAGGATATATATATCAATGACATGGACCAGTTCAAGAATAGTTTATATATATGGAATTCAATAAATAATTACCAAATAGCAGAACTCAAAAAGAGTTCTGCAACTTTAAGAATTGAAGAGGAGAGAGAAGAGGGGGTTTCAATGCACTTGCAGCCAAGGAAAGCATATGTATACGAGGAAAAAAAATCTAAACAAAAAGTCTAAAGAGCTTCGGGCAATAAAGGGCAGCCTTCAAAGGTTGGATGCTTAACAGTTGAAGAGGTGTTAAAATGATGCTCTTCGCAGAAATGGTGATTGGTGAGAAAAGGAAGAGATGGAGGGGAGAGATGGTATGATAAGGCAACAAGGGCGGAGATTTAATAGAGAGGTTGTATGTATTGGTAGTTTATGCAGGCTACTAATTTTAACTTTATAATGGTATAAATTATAAATTATATATATTATTTTAATAAATAGCACAACATAACTATATTAGAAGAAAATCACAAGATGATATGATTTTTGCTGAATATGATCGCAATTCTAATTTTATCCCTGAAGATATTTTATCAGATGTTATTCCTCGATCAAATAGTTAGGGATTACAGACGCGTTCACGTATAGATTTAGTTCGTGATGGAATTCCAAGTAGTTTAATAGGAGAATAAAAACAAATGTCTAATTCTCTTGAATTATTTCGAACATTTTGTTATTATGATTATTAAATCTATGAAATTAAAAAAAATATATATTTATATATACGTACGTGTGTGTGAGAGAGAGTGTGTGTGTGTGTGTGTGTGTATGTCCTTCAAAGTAATTTCACAAGTTGACAGCAATATGAAAAACATGATAACCAAACACACGAAATTATTTTTCATTAAACCTCAAACTCAACCACAATTTTAACCAAACACTTTAATTTCAATTATGAACCGCAGCTAAAAACGTTTTTCATGAAATTATTTTTTTCAACTTCAATCACAATAGCAACAGCTATGCCAAACAAACTACAAACTGATAATTGAAAGAAAAATAGCTAGTAAAAATAGTAATAAAAAGAATAAAAATCAAACTTAACATAAAATATCACACTTTGGTTTTAAGTTCAAACAACTTAAAATTAATTTCTAAGTTAAAAAAACTCCATACTCGAATTTTTTACCTCTATTTTAGTGTCATACTTTTTTTTTTTAAAAAAAAAAAGACCCTCACATTGGAGGACATCTCTTATATTTTTATTTCTAAATAAACTAAAAGAGGTGGACAGCTCGGTAGATAAGGGGGGAAAAGGGTCACGCAGACTAACCCACCTGGGCATGGTCGCCTATCCTATTTTTCACTTCTTTTGCCCCCTCGATATAATTTTAAATGAAATAAAATAAAATATATCAAATAAAAATATATTTGTGATGCTCACCATTTTAAATCTATTAACATAAATTAATAAGAATGTTTTTCTTGAGTTATGTTCTTAAATATAATTATAATGTTTTTTTTTTCTAATATTACCAACTGCATGCAACCCAAAATTTATTTATAAAACTCAATTAGATCCATAATACATGGTACATTACAAGTTTGTCGGATTACCCGGGATTTTCTATAACTTGCAAATTTGTATTTTGTTGAAATACGGGATTATGACTTACACCTATTTTGAAGGAAAAAAATATATGTGCAAACATGCTTTTAGACACATCAAATATATACCAAGAGATATGGCATGTGGGACACAGAAGAATGGGAAACCGAGTATTTATTTCGAAGGTGAACAACAAGTACAACACAGCATTATTCTTTTATTTATTTATTGTGATGCTAATTAGGAACTACACATGATGCCATTCCCTTTACATCATCGTGTAATGCCAACAGATAAAAACCATCCCTGCGGTGGGGTTGGGGTTACCACCAACGCTTCAGCAAACAACACGTTTATGGTAATTCGACTGGTTCAATATTCCAAATCTCTCGGGCATATTCACGAATGGTCCTGTCGCTGCTGAACTTGTACGAGCCTGCTGTATTCATGATTGACATCTTCGTCCATCTCTGCCAACAGATGCAAATACTGGGGATAAATAACTGAAGTACATGGATGTCGGTTTTCTTTGGATTATTGTTATAGTTTTTTAAAGTGTATTTTATTTAAAAATATATCAAAATAATATTTTTTATTTTTTTAAAAATAATTTTTGATATCAGCATATGAAAATAATCTAAAAACATAAATAAAAAAAAAACTTATTTAAAGTTAAAAAATAATATTTTTTTAAAAAGACATTTCTGAAATGCAATGTAAAATAGGAATTTGATATGCAATAAATAATAATAGCAGGGATGGATGTCTTTCAGACGAAACAAGTTTTACATAGACTCTCAAGAAATGCAAATATCAGTAATAGAATTAAGGACCTGTGCTAAACTGGTGTGATGAATCACTAGACAAAAAGGATCAAGGAATTCATAGTCCAGAAACTGAGCAATTCATATAGCAATAATGCGTGAACTCATATATGCTTTTTGACTTGTATTTGAGTAGATGCACTATTGAGCATATGCGTGTAAAACTTACCTTTTGGTCCTGGTATGCTTTATCGACCTCGTCTTGGCATTCTACGTAACTGGCGAAGTCCTTGCCCACTAGGAAATAATCTGCACGGCCAAAACCTTCATTTCCTTCTAATGATCCCATAAGTTCATCATAGCTGTAAGGCCCAAAAACTCCACTTCTGACAAAATCTTTCACTTCTTCAAAACTTGGGTCTGGGACAAACTGTCAAGACGTCAGTGAGCAAAATGTCACTACATGACAAGAATTTGATAAAGAAAGTTTTTCACTGAATGTTCATGGTTGATATTCACTGAAATTGAGACAAAAGCTTATTATCATAGCATTCATCCATGATGATCCTTGTCAATAAGCATTGCATGCTAAATAGTTGGTAATTGTTTCTAATCACTGTAAAAGGATATTTGGTTATTGGATGTACCTTCCCATCAGCTCGCTCTTTCCTTAGCCCTGCAATTTCATGAGCTTTAGCACCAAAGAGAAAAAAGTTGTCTTCTCCTACTTCTTCTCGGATTTCAACATTGGCGCCATCTAATGTCCCAATAAGGACACAACCATTCATTGCAAACTTCATATTGCTTGTTCCACTGGCTTCCATTCCAGCGGTACTGCATAGAGGGATGTGGCCAATTCACAGCACAAAAGTTGTTCACAACATAAAATCAAAGATGGTAAACCCGTATCTAAAAAGATTGACCCTCTCATTCTCTCAAACTCAGCTTCAAAGTATCTTGGGAAAAACAAATTGAAGAGTAACGAAATAAAATAAATTGCATGTTCTCCCAGCAATTAGGGCTTTTCAGTCAAAAGTTTAGTAGCCAAAAGTTTTCTCCAATAATTAGAATAACATATTCTTTATTAACTAAAAGAAACATATGTTCCGTAATATAGAGAAAACTGATTACAAAAAATGCAGAGGTATCAGTGTCTTCATTTAGCACTTCGGCGTGGGTATATTGATTTTGCAGGATGCAGTATGGTTGGATTTGGTTTTAGCAAAATAGCATGAAAACAGAGATTTTCTATGAAACCTGTAACAGTTCTAATCTTTTAAATTTGAATTTGATTAACTTGAATTAGTTTTTCTCTAATATTTAAGTGAAATTCTAGGCTATAGAAAAATTCATGAAAAATCTTATAGGGACTTTCTATCATGTCATGGGAGGATCAGGTAACATTGAATATACCTGTATGGAGGCCCGAGCAACCTTGAATATGTTGAAAAATTATCTTTTATTGTTTTTTAATTGGGTCTTTGTGAGACAATTTCAAATATACAAAAATATTGCTATTGTTATGAACCTGAATTATCAGATTTGTTATAATTAGTATCAGAAAAGTAGATCCATGTCAGAAAGAACAAGGACGTCACAACTAATTAAAGCATTTGCAGGCATGAAAAGCGACAGGAGGAGCATCAACTACACAAACAAACTCAACAAAGAATTTCGGAAGAACAAGAGTCACAACTTCAAAATATGTCAGCTAAAGGATACTACCTTGAGGGCAAGGTTTTTTAATTGGGTGGAATTGTAACAGCTCAATCCATGATTTACTGTTATTTAAATTTATAATTATCAGATTACGATCTTTTAAATTTGAATTTGAATAATACGAATTTTTCTCTCTCTTATATTTAAAAAGAATTCCAAGTTATGGAAAAAATCATGGAAAACTTATGGAGACTTTCTATTAAATCGTAGGAAGATTGGGCAACTAGAATATGCCTTTATGGAGGCTTAGGCCCCCTTGAATATGCCCTGAAATTATCTTTTATAGATTTTCAATTAGGTCTTTGTGAGTCAATTTCGTTTTATTCAATAAAATTGTTATTATTATCAACTTGAAATATCTGGTTCATTATAAAACCTTGTTTCCAGGCTATGTTTTGGATCAGAGTAAAAGTTGGCCTGGTTTATGGTTGGAATCCTACTACTAGACCTCCTGACTGAATAAGCAGTCTGACACTCTTCATCTAAAGGTAATTGATCATACCAGAACCGTTAAACTGAGGTCCATAGAGCCTGAACAAGGAAAAGCTGCTCAGGTAAAACAAGCTGAGCCTAAGCAAGTCCAAATTGCAAGGCATAATAATATGGTCGAGAATATTAGTATAAATGCCATTTCCAGATTTTTTATCTTCACATATCATATCCTTTATAAAAAATACATTACAAAGAGATAGATGCAGAAAAACTGTGCATGAATAAAGTTTAATTACCTGATATGCTGTGAGAGCTCACTTGCAGGAATAAGCAGTTCAGCAACACTGACATTGTAATCAGGGACAAAAACAACCTACATTTAAAAAAAGAGTAAGAAATGAAAAAACAAAGAAAAGTGCATACACTTGAGAATGGTGGACAGAAAGAAAATTCTGGCAAGTTAGGTGGTTTATAATTGCAGAGAAAAGAAGAAATGACGTTCGAATTTTACTGTTTGTCAGATCAGTGTTGAATCAAATTGAAATAATCCCAAGGATCCACGTGGTCTATGACTATGTATATGAAAAGGCCAACATGTAAGGAATTCCTAGCAAAATAGGATTGGAGAAGATATTTGTGGTTTAAATTAATGAGTTGGGCATCATAAAAGCAAAATAGGATTGGAGAAGATATATATTATTTTGATGTGTTTCCAAAACTATAAACACAAAAAAAAAAAAAAGAGTGGCACTAAAGAGATAATAATGTCACCTCCAGTAAATCACTATTTAGTGATGAAGTCATGAAGTCATACCTTCAGTAAATCACCTATTTCTGGGTCATGATTAACTGTAGCCCCAACATCCGTGATAAATTTCACTATTCTCTTGGCTTGCACATATGTGGCAAATGCCTTTCCCCCAAATATACAAACTCGTGGAGCATACTTAGTTTTCCTTTCTGCAGCAGACATTTCTTTCATCTTCTTGTAGCGGTAAACAATTCCCAAAATATTCAGTAATTGTCGCTTGTACTCGTGAATACGTTTCACCTGAACATGATTGCTTTAATCACCTTTATAGCCAAAGCAAATATGAGTGGACAAAAAGCTTATATATATTAGTTTTACTCCTTCCACTATCAGGATGAGTTCTCAACTAATTTATCTGAAATTTCAATTTTGATCTATTCGCTAAAAGATGAGAGTTCTCAACTAATTCACATGAATGAGAACGTGAAAAGTTCAACATCAATGAAACTACCTGGATATCAAACATTGCATCAGGGCTAACAGAATATCCTGTCTTTTCTTTGAGGAATGATATGACCTTCATCTTGTTGCTCCTTTTGGCTGCCTTCCACTGCACTTGGAATTCCTCATTATCGGAAAACTATATGCAAATCACACATTCTGGTCAGCAAGTACAGAAGCCACAAAGTCAAAAAAGATAATTAAATGTACAGACATGATTAATCAACAAACAAGTAGACAGATGTTATAAACTCAAGTTCCAGGTGTAAGAAATCAATTCAGGTTCCAGACTTCAGATGGGATACAACGTTTCAACATTATCAAAAAAGCATTAATTGTCTTCAAAGAATCCAAGATTTCTGCAAACTGGTAGGTTGGCAGAAATATGTTGTGGCATGGTTGCAATCTGAGGGATGTTGGAGCTTTAGAAGGACATGGATGTGATGAAAATTTCAAAGTGACAACTTTCTTCTTCAAAGCCTTCTATTAAATAGAAGTGCTTCTGAAACACAGTTTGAAACAGGAGAATGACGGATACGCATCTAATTTTAAAGCTATGAATTTCAAGAAGTTGATCAAGAAATCATACGAACTACTACTCAATGGGTTACCAGCCAAGCTAACTGTAGGGCATTGAGAGGATGAATTAAATCCTAGGAACTACTAACCAATATGGCACAAATCTATGGGTTACCAGCCAAGCTAACTGTAGGGCATTGAGAGGATGAATTAAAAACATGACACATTTTATTCTTCAGTGCCCTTAGTTAACATGAATTATCTTGGTAGCGTTTTCTAAAGGTTGAGCATGGATGCTAAAGTCAACGTAAATTCTAACCACAAAATTTGATCACGAAATCCTAAGAACTATTAATTAACTTTGAACACAAGCTCTCTTCCTAGAGGTCAAAATATTACAATAAAAAAAAGGGCATGTGATCATTCTTTGTAGCAATAGAGAAGTCAGGGACAATTCTGGACTAGAGTAGATATTAAGACATGTACAACATGGTGCTCCCAAGATTTTGATGTTCCCAGTAATATTAACATATCAAATATCACAACAATGGAAAGCAAATGAAATGCTCATACAGAAAAATGGAAATACTGACAGATTTGATTTCAGCAATGGACAGCTGTGATCTACCCATTAACAGAATTTTAGAGATGCGAAATCCAGATGTGGTGAATTACCTTTCTTAGTTCTGCCAGTTTTTCAGTATTTAAAACCCAATCATCCGTGCCAGTCCAGTCAGTAATAATTTTACTCAAACCTGGGTTGCAGAAACGAATCCATCTTCTTGGTGTAACCCCATTTGTCTTATTTTGAAACTTATCTGGCCACAACTGTCAAAATTACAGAACAATGGTTAAAGAGATGGGCATTTTCAATTGTTAAATGGACTGAAAATCCTCAGAATCAATAGAATCATTTAACTGAATTATATTGCCATTAAAGTAGGCAAGAATACCTTAAAAAAAGCATTAAACACTTCATCCTTGACTATTTCACTATGTATCTCAGCAACTCCATTTACTGCATGACCACCCACAACACAAAGATTAGCCATACGGACCATCTTTGGTGGTATAGGGGGTGGTTCTGCCATTATCTTCTCCTTCTTCTGAGTTACTTTGCAATTGGATTCATCTTTTTCATCAACCAGCTCCATTTCTTCTTCTAAATCATTGGATTCATCGTTTTCATCAACCAGCTCCATTTCTTCTTCTAAATCATTGGATTCATCTTTTTCATCAACCAGCTCCATTTCTTCTTCTAAATCATAAGCTGTCTTAGTTTCTTCTTCAGAGTTATAAACTAGCTTGGTTTCTTCTTCAAAATTTTCTAGTTCCTCACTGGTAACACCCACAGAGCTTTGCTTAGGCTTAACAATCAAATCTGCAAAAGCTGAAGGGAGATCAACATTTTCTAATATTCTCATCTCCTTCAGTTTCTTCTCCAACAAATCAGAATCTTCATTGCCATACTCTGATACTATGGTGCGAATCAGCTGTCAAATATGAAATGAAAGCAATTAGATTTAAGATGAAAACAAAGAAAGTGGTTTTTGTTCATAAACATATTCAATATTACCTCTTCATCTATCAATTCAATGATCTCAACATGTCGTGGTAGTAGTTTCTGCATAAGTTCTACACTCCATTTCTCCAAAGCCTCTGGTAGAACAGTATGGTTTGTGTATGCGACAGTTCTATTACATAAAAGGAAGATTGAAAGGTAACAAGTTATCACACTTGAGAATAACAAGTGAGATAAGTTTACAGAAAATAAATAATAAAAACAACAACGAGGAAAAGAAATGTTTAAAAAACCCTTCAAACATATCTATGTTCTATCTGATTTTCTCAGCTATTTCATGCAGGAAAATAAGACAGGCCAATCTAATGTATGAAATGAGCTGGAAAGAACTGAAGTTATAAGAGAACAGGACATAAAAAATGAAGAGCAATAAACATATGATTTGTCAACTGCAATCAGATAATGCAGGAACATACATAAGAGAATTAAATGGGGAATTCCGTTTCTCCATTTTATTCTCTGCAGATCACACAGCAAGTTGTCTTAGAATGAAAGACGGAAACCTAAAGAAGAGGCTCTCTGATGAAATCTGCTAATCAGTACCAATCAACCAGTATGAGGGATTAACAAGAAACTCTTTAAGTAATAGTTAGCGTGTCCATTACATTAGAACCATTCAATCATTTGCTTGGTATGTTTTAAATTCCTCAAATCATATGATCGTTTAGGAGGATATCTTCCGAAACAAATGAATTTGGAAAAAATCCCTTGACATTATACATAGGTAAACAGCTGTGATTGGGAGTACCTTTGAGTGATATTCCAGGCCTCCTCCCAGCTCAGTCCTTTCAAATCTATCAAAATTCTCATCAACTCAGGGATGCATAGGGTGGGATGAGTGTCATTCATCTGCACTGCAACTTTCTCTGGAAATTTTTCCCATTTTATATTTGATCCTGATCTTCTCTCGAAACATGATATGATATCCTGGAGAGAAGCTGAACACAAGGTGTATTGTTGCTTCAACCGAAGAATCTTGCCCTCCAGCGAGTCATCCCCAGGGTAAAGAACGTAGCAAATCTGATATTACAAGAAATCACTTTAATGACCACACTTTACCATTTACAGTTCATGTTGTATTAAAAAACAAAGCAATGACATTAGTTATAAAAGCTAAAAAAGAAAAGTGCAGCAACGGACAAAGATAACATAAACTTGGAGAAGAAAACATGGAAGTAAGCAAAACCATGAATCCATGGGTTTGATAAATGAATTTTGAGCCCAGAAAAATAGCTTATACTGTCTGAAAGTTAGCATGCAACATGTAAAGCAAACTTTATTATAAGAGCATGAGTATTATGAAGGAAACACACAGACACACACACCCCTACCTTTTCAGCATTTAAGAGGGCCTCGTATGCTTTGGTGTGGTCTCCAAGATTAAAAGCATACAAGTCCAAATCTTCTGATGGAGCTTTTGTAGACCAAAGTCTAAGGTTAATTGTGGTTTTAGTTTTATATCCCGGTATTGGGACATCATATGCCACAGCCTTAATATCTTCTCCACCAATCCAATGTTTTTTCCCATCTGATCCAGAGACAACCTTGCCGTAGAATTTTACAGGATATGAGATGTCATTTCTAAGAATTTCCCAGGGATTGCCCATCTACAATGATAAAATAAAGCTAAATGAAATGTAAGAAGTTATCATAGTGGATAGATAAAGTGCCACCAAAACCTAACCAAAGTTTTAAAAACTTCACATGCTAGTGGAATTCCCTGAAATGAAGAATAATGAGCAGAAAGCATCAAAGAAACCATACCTCAAGCCAATCTTCGGCAACTTCCTCCTGACCATCTTTCGTAATCTTCTGTTTAAATAAGCCATACTTGTATCTTAATCCATAGCCCCATGCTGGGTAATTTAACGTTGCCAAAGAGTCCAAAAAGCAGGAGGCAAGTCGCCCAAGACCCCCATTTCCAAGTGCAGCATCCGGCTCCTATTAACACATACTCAATGGATTTTAGAAACATGCACACAGATGGAGAGAAAAACTTGTGCGCATGTAGATAATTTTTTATTGAAAAACTTTATTAAATAAATATCGAAGTTGTTGTAGTAAGTAGTAGAGGCTTCAAACCAAGTTTCAAAATATCAAAGAAAACTTGTCAATAATTTGAAGAAACTTTCCAATTAAGTTTTCAATTAATTTTTCAAAAATTAGTCAACTGCTATTTAATCAAGTCAATGAGATCTGGGCCTTAAGTTTCAGCAGCTTGCTTGTTTCTTCGTATCCTCACCATTTTGCCTTTCCCCGAAGGCATTGACACATACCATTCAGCTTCAAGTGAGTTGTGCTTAAGAGAAAAGGGCTTCAACACCAAGTTATGCAAAATATACCACTACTGATCAGCGACACAATTAATTTGTGCTGAGAGAGTTACTTAAAGAAAATCACCTGGCAAGCCACATTTTCTAGGCTGTGCCCAAGCTTGCTGAGAGCCTCTGCATAAGCACCAGTCAGTTCTAAATTACCAATGGCATTCAACAGTGCTCTACCCTACAAAAAGACAGAATTATTAAACAATAATGCCAGGCATTATTGAAGTATGTTTTCTAGCTAAAAAAAAACGATGGAATGTTGGAAAAGATGCAAGGGAACACAACAAACCTGCAGAAATTCCATTGACAGATAATATGCCTGCTTTGCATTCAACCTCTCATAACACTCGTATGTTGAATTCCAATTTATAATGAGGGCATCACGGACACTTTGTGCAGTAGCAAAGTAAGCCTTGGGAAGCTCAAATCGCTCCAGAGAGAACAATGGTGTGAATTCTGCATGATATTTGATATTCGAGGCAATAGATGCAGAAGCATTTGGAGTGGAAGGATTCAAGATTCTTGGGACTTCTGCAAGAAAGAAAATTATATATATATTTAACAAGAAAAAATTATTTTGACAATTCCTATTCTTTTGCAACTAAGGAGCAAGGAAAACAATCATTTTACTTTCTTTTTTTTTAAAAAAAAAAAAAGTAACACTAGATTTTGTTCAAGATTTGGCATTTCAGCGTAAAAAAATCCAAACCCAACTCATAAAAAGAAAAAAAAACACCATAATGACATATGATTTTAGCTTTTTGCGGCTTATCTCCACCTGTTCCTGGATTAATTAAACAGAAAGAAAGATCACCAAATAAATATCGTGACAACTTCTGATAAGACTAAAAATTCATCTAGTAAGATCCTAATCCGAACAGAGTAGACGACAGGTTCCAATACAATCTAACAGATAGTAAGAAAAAAATCATTACGATCACAACAGCAGCAGCAACAACACAATAATAATAATGAATCATACCATATCGCACCAAACACAGAGGTTGACAAAAGAGTAAAATGCAAAAGAAGCACGCGCGCACCTTCTTCTTCTTGGATGAGTAGATCATCTTTGAGTTTCTGCTTAGGTTCACCACTTGACACGTTCTTAATACTGACCGAGACCAACCTCCTTTTTACCAAACGACGCGAATTCTTGGAGAAGAGCTGCTGCTTCCTCCATTTTGATCCAAAATCGATCAATCTTGACACTGAACTCTCATTGCTGTACCAATGCGACGTCGCTGAGAAATGTGAACTAGTAGTGGCCATTGCTCTGTCTCTGTGATCACAAGAGTGACTGAATCTCAGATGATTTATTGATGATAATAGTAGTAGCGATAATAATAAAGAATAAAAGGAAACTTATCTCTTCAAAGATTTTTATTTTGTCAAGTCATCAAACTTCTAACACATAAATTAATTAATAAAAAAAAAAGGATCGATTCACGAGGGCCGTCCTTCTCTCTTGCCATAATTGCGAGCTTGCTTCTTCGAATTCCATCCGCCACGGTCTATTTTCTGTTTGAATTTGTAAGACAGCCAGGTGGAATTTTGCGAGTTTTATTTATGTAACGTGGCTGAGTTGAATTGGGTGCTCATGTCGAGTTACAGCCATTTTTCATAGATAGGCTGTGGGGGTGTGAGTGGGATTTTAAAAGGTGAAACGACAACGAAATGGTTGTGTTGTTTGCTACTGGCAAGTTGCTACGCAAGTGCAGGTGTATCGTACATTTGTACCACTTTAATTGGATGTCAAGTTACGTCCGGTGCTATGTTCGTATTTCACTTTTATGGTTGATTTGAATAATATAAAACTTTTCCTATATTATTTTTATATATAACTTAATACGATATAAATTTATTTTTTTAATAAATTTTAAAAAAATTGATGATTTAAAAAAAACTAATGTTAAATGGTAAAATTAAAAAAAATAAGGTAAAAAAAAAAAAGAGAACATGGAACCTCAAAAACTTTTCAAATCACTATACATGGAGAAGTTGCAAAACTCAATTACTATCAAATATAACATCGAATGATAGAAATATCTTAATTATTATTGATATTACTATTACTGATTATTATTGATATTTAGCATTCTAATTATTATTGATATTACTATTGTTATCACTATCATTATTGTTGTTGTTGTTGCTTTCATTAGTGTTATAACTATTACTTTTTATATTATTGTTATAATTATTATCTTCAAAAGTACAACTAATATTACTATTATTTTTATTCTTATCATCATCATTATTATTATAATCATAATTAATATTATTATGTGTATCAACATCATCGTCACCACTACTGTTATCATAGTCACAATTATTATTATTATTATTATTAACAATATCATTATTATTATTATCACTACTAATATCATTGCTATAATTTTTTATTATTATTGATATTCTTAATATTATTATCATAATTATTCTTATTATCAGTATCACTACCATAATTATTGATATTATAATCATTATAATAAATTATTATTGTTATTATTATCATTATTATTAATGTTAATATTATTATTATTGTTGAAACAATTTAGATCATAAACTTTTTCTGAAAGATAAAATCAAAAACACAAAAAAATTGACAAAACAACAAAAATAAATTAAAATAAATATCATCACCATTAAAAAAAATTAGATTTGAACTACAAAAAAAAACACAAAAACTTTGACAAAAGAACAAAGGAAAAAAATCACAAATCAAAAGAAGAATTAGCAATTTACCTACTCAAATTAAGATGAAATGACTAAAATGAAAATAAATCAAACTTAAATAAAAGAAAAAAGAACAAAAAATCAAAAATCAAAACTAAAAGGACAGATGCATAAAAATAAACAAAAATAGGGATTGTTTTAGAAGGACTGGAATTATAAAAGGAATTAAAAAATTAAAAGAATAAGGATTGAAATGGAAGGGAAAAAAAAACCATGATACATTTATATTAAATGATGAAATTGAAACAAATCAAATTTCTATAAAAAGAATCAGGATGAAATAAAAAATTAAAAGATCAAGTACTAAAATGTACAAAACATTAAAAACAGTACATATATGGATATTAACTATAAAGAGAGAGAAAATAAAAAAAAATTACTAGTGACACTTTGACCACCATGCGTCACACCATATGGAAAAAGACATGTTGCCCATCTTGGAAGATGGTAAGTGGCTATAATTTGCCACTGTATAGTGTTTAACACATCGCTTATATGGCACAAATACCTTGATCACTCATGCCTATGAAACACGCACAAATAGCTTTTATGATTAAAAAGTATTTTAAAATACCAAAATACCCCCTAAGTCCATCCTCATAATGAAAAAAAAATCCATATAAAAATACGTAAAATACCCTTGCCTGACAATTCTTATTTTTGTCTTTTTCAAGAGTAAAGTTGTTATTTCATTGTTCATAAAAATTGAAACACCTAAATTACCTTTTTTACAAAAATTCAAGTTTTTTCTAAGTTTAGGGCAAAACAATATTTTTTATGGTTAAAAAAATAGAAAAGAAACAAATACTCCTAACACAATTACTTAATGACAAATTGTTTAGTGGTAAAGACCTTAAAACCCTCAAATCAAAAGCTTAAAATTTATGAACCAAACTAGAAAAAAATAATTATATTGTAGCAATCCACAATAAATTATTTATATAACTATAATAAATCCTCATCATGATTTGCTTTTTTCTTTGATTTATAATAAATCAGATTATTTATCCATGTTTTTATTAGGATATTTAGATCAGCTAGTATGCATCTTAACTAAATCTTTAGGCTATTGTATTTGTGCTCACAAAAATTTTCTATATAAATATAGGGTAAGTAACCTGTTAAATACAAGAACTTTTAATTAGACTAACCCTTCATTATTTATTATCATAACCTCATCACCATTCCAATTTGAATATAGGATTAGAGATATGGTATAACTAACAAAAGTCTCATGTAACACCCAAGGCTAAGAATATAATGATCACAATATGGAAAACCATACCCAAGAAAATCCAGCAATTAAAAATGTCTTTAAAGACATTTATTTTTTTCATATCTTGGGCACTAATTTTGTTCAACATCTAAACATGTATTGAATAATCAATAATAAACTTTCTATGAGATTTTATGATGATAGGACAGTTGAAGATGGAAGCATGGCACCTAGTAGAGTACAAAGATATAGACTACAATAGAAGATGAAAAGGAACTAAATAGAGATATATGCATAAATGAAATCCATCAGAGCAACAACATTGATTGTTAATCGGGATTGAAAAAACTTTTGAATGATGATATAAACTGCTCGATCCCATTCACTCTTATTTTAAAGTTGTCATCTATTACAATAATTGGTTTGCAACCTGTAAGAAACAGGAGAAAAATATTGAGTTCTATCTATTTGAAGTAATAATTAAAAAAAAGTTAGCGTTTGTAGAAAAATCAAGGTAAGAATTTTAGAGACTTTCAAGAGCCTAATTGCATTATTTTTGTACCAAAAAATAAAGAAAAATATAGATTCAATGCTAAATAATTTAGTATTTAATTCATCTACGTAAAAATTAAGTGAAAATGTATAATTATATGTTTTATAGAACAAGTTAAATTAATTATGAGTCAATTTTAAAGTATAATTATATTTAAGAATTAATTTAGGGTCCAATTGATAGATTCAATTAAGTGCAAAACTTAATTATACTTAAAAATGATCAAATTAATTTTATTAAGGACTTAATTGGTGAAAAATCAAGTTCATAAGTCTAATTCAGGTTCAACTGAAAATATTTGAATTTTTAAATCAAATTTAAATTTTTTTTCCAAGTTAATTGTTTGAAAGACCAAGGCAAAATCAAAGAAAATTAAGAGTTGATGAACAATTGAGGATCAAATTGCATGAATTGAGAGTGGATTGACAATGGAGGATCAAACTGCATGAATTCAAAACCAAGAATCAAAGTAAAATAGGCACCTAAAAATAAGGATGCTATTAAAACCAATTGCACAAATTTAAAGTTTAAAATCGATTAGGAATGCAATTAAAATAATTACAAATTAAGAGACCAAAATGTATTTGCATCTTCCCCTAAGTTCTGCAGACATAACTGCACTGTTTAGTAACCTAAACAATGTAAGCACATTGTTGCAAGTGATGAAGATGCAACTCATTGCTGCATACAATGAACAACCAAAAAGTTATCTCCTTCGTCTATAAAAAGAAGTAAAAAAACAAATTAGAATAGGGGGACATGAAAAAACTAGACAGAAAAAGAATACAAAGAGAGGGTACCCAAACATAAAAACAAAGTAACAGACGAACCCAAATAAGACCAATGATTTCATCATCTTCCTCAGCACCGTCAACCCCTCCCTTCACCACAGCCACAGAATCTAGCAGCCTTTCGACGCAACCACATAAGCCCTCAGTAACCAAACCACTAGTGATGCGACCATATTATTTTATAGTTTCATCCATATTTACCTAGTTTTTTGCATATGTTTGTGTATAAAATGCCTTGATATTTTTTGTTTTATGTTTTGAAGGTATTTTTGTATGAAAGATGCAAAAATGATGTAATTGGAGCTAATTGACAGATTTGACCTTCAATGGGTATTTTATGCAGAGTGGAAGCTATAGAGATCGAAATGAAGTGATTCCAGTGACATTCAAGAGCTAACATCCATAAATTTATGGAAAGCTAAGGAAAAATAAATAAAATAAGGAAGATCATGGAAATCGCAGCCTTCAAAGTCAAATCTTGCAATTTGCCGATATCAACCTTTGTCCATTCTAACTTCAATATCTCGAGCTACAGAAGTTCGATTAATGAAAACTCAATTTTAGTGGATTCAGGATGCAAAGCCCTATAAACGCTCAAAATTTCAGATCCAAACGATGTGATATGAAGGAGATAAGAATTTTACAAGGGACAATGAAATTCTGCCAACTTAAGGAAGGACTATTTTGTAAAATAGATACTAGGGTTTCGAAGCATATATAAAGGAAGAGAGGAGCAAGGAAATTTCGACCAGCACCAAAAAAACACAAATCTTCCTCCTCCAAACCCTAAATCATGTTTCTTCCATCTTTTTATTTAGTTGTTCAATAAGCATGCAAGGCTAGACTCTTTTGCTTGGTTGCAAGGACACGGAAACCTTCAGATTTTAAGAACTGTGAGATCTATTTTTACCCCAATTTTTCAGTTTATATGATGAATATGTTTGTTCTCCTATGCTTATTTTCCTATAATTGTTTATTTAATTGCTAAGAGCGGACTCGAAGTTATTGTTGTAGACAATCTATTGCTAAGTTTGATATCAAAACCGAAGTTGTGATATATGAACTTGTGAAGCAACTAAGTTAGTAATTGTAGCGGATCTACTTTATTAATCTTAGGGAGAACATTCGATGAAGCTAAACATATATTGTGGACAATTATGTTTATTAATTGATCAATATATCTAATTTTTAATGCTATCATTGAATCAAATTACTAGGGCAGACACTATAGTTGTTTTAGGGTAAGTTATACGACGGATCCATTAACGAACAAATTTTAAGAAGAGATAAATATTCAGAATATAAATTTATGTGTCATTTCCATGATCAGTTTTGATTCTGTAGGTGGATGTTGACTTGTGACCAAGGTTTGCTTTATTGATAAATTTTAGTTTTATATAATTTTCGCTTAGTTTGCTTTAGCCTAGCCTAGACAACTTCCAAACCCCCCCAATTGCATAGCATATAACACAAAAATCATAACTAAATCGTCCTTGTGGGATCGACCCCTTGCTTGCTCTATACTATCTTGTTTGATTTATTTTAAGATAGGGTAATTAATTTGTGCGACCGCGACATCGCAACAACTAGCACCAGCCATAACCAGCAGTAGTCAGCTCTCACCCTAGCACCGTGCAAGTTTTTGACGCCGACCAACACATTAATCTTCTTCCTAAGCATTGGCAACCTCTCCACGACCTCTAACAACAGCAACTGGTCTATGGCAACTGTTACGATGTCGCAATCATGCAAATTAATTATCCTACCTTTA
This sequence comes from Salix dunnii, assembly GCA_015731905.1. Classification (NCBI taxonomy): domain Eukaryota; kingdom Viridiplantae; phylum Streptophyta; class Magnoliopsida; order Malpighiales; family Salicaceae; genus Salix; species Salix dunnii. The sequence continues at coordinate 9,383,238 of CM027662.1, read as the reverse complement.
AACAAATCACACAAGATAATGTAGAGCAAGCAATGGATTGATCCCATGAGGAAATTTTAGTTCAGATTTTCATGGTATACGCTATGCCATTAGGGGATAGAAGTTGTCTAGGCTAAGGTAAAGCAACTAAGAAAAAATTAATAAAATCAAAATTTATCAATAAAACAAAACTTGATCGCAAATTAACATCCACTTATAGAAATCAAAATTGATCATGGAAACAAAATATTAATTTATATTCTGAATATTTATCTCTTCTTAATATTGGTTCATTAACGAATCCGCCAAATAACTTACCCTAACCATCAAACAACCATAGTGTCCGCACTAGTAATTTGATTCAATGGTAGCCTTAACAACTAGATAAATTGATTAATCATGAAACATGATTGTCTACAATCTATTATGCTTGATTTGATTGAATGTTCTCCCTAAGATTAATTGTGAAGACCGAGAATAAAGTATACAAAGAGGGGGAGGCTTATAATAATTCAAAATGTTGTTATAATATAAAATTTATGCAAAAAAGAAACAAAAAAGAAACTAAAAGGGCTGAAATAAGAAGAAAGGGAGATAGATGAGGCCAACATGGAATTAAAAAGAGATGGAACTCTAAATACCCATCGTTTCTCTCATCCATGGCCGGATGATAAAAAGAAGGAGGGGGAGACTTTCATTTTTTTTCTTCATCAAACGAGGAGTAAACACCTAAAATTAGTAAACTCATATAAGCCTTTGAATTATTAAGTGGATGAACACAATCAGGTGGAGAATTAATAAGAAGAAAAGAGAAGAATTGGTGAAGAAAAGAGGGGGAGAGTGGTCGGCTATATATAAGGAGAAGAAGGCTAAGATTCTCTAAAATTTGTGAAGTAAAGTTTAGATTTCATCCAAGTAATGAGTTCTAATTCCAATTTCTATGAAATTAACTTCAATTTGATTAGAAATTTTGATTTTCTTGAATTAGAAATTAGGATTCCTTAACATAAAATATCAGGAAAATACAGAAATGAGTGAGATTAAATAGACTAGAGTACTCTAAGTGCCTTAAATAAGAAGAAGAAATGAGTGCATAAAATAAAGAAAAGGAACTCTTGGTTTCTTTGGGCATGTTTTCAGTTGAGATATTGCAAAGAAAGAATGAGAACTTATGATTTGTTTAATTAATTAACTTGGTACAAATGACCTTAAGAGGACACAAATGAGATTGTTTTCCATGAATAAAGAGAAGGCATGGTTGTGACTGATGAGAAAGCAGGGATTGAAGTTGAATTGGAGATACTCTCTCCATTAGCAAAATAGGGCAGGTTCATTGCCCCGTTTTCTAAGGGAATTTAGACTTGAAAACTACAGAATCTAGGGAGGGTCCCTTCATAGAAGTTGTAGATGGGAGTGTTATCCTTCCAATGAGTCTAACCTTGCCTAATTTGGATCTTGAAACTCCAGATACAAATAAAAATATGAGGAGGAGTCAAGCAGCCACCCCTATTAGCAAATTCGGCCAAATTGAAAAAACAGCAAAATTTAGTCATATTAAGGGTAGAATTTGTTTTCTTACCCTTCATAAAGTGTCTTTATTTAACAAAAGAAGAAGAATAAACTATGATCAAAATCCATGATGTCCACTTGGACTATTAATGAGCTAAAAAGTTAAAGGATAATAATGAGGAATATAAGTGAGAAATAAAAGATTAGTAAAACAGAAATGAATATTATTACGATTGTTGCTATTGTGTGTGATATGTGGACTAGTATGTAATAATGATAGGTGTTTGTGGTTTCAGAGGGAACCGCGGAAGGAGTATAGCAACAACAGGGGAACGCAACTCGAGCATTTATAGTAGGTAGGTACTTTGTACCTATATCTCTTCTAATTAATAATTATTTTAACTAACTATTGAACTATAAAAAAAATAATTTGGCGCTCATTGATGAGGAAAAGAAAAGGAGGAAAGGTTAAATGACGGGAAAAAAATACAAAGGACTAGATTTGATTTATGGGTTCTTTTGGGAGAAATGAATAGTAACAATGAACTTTGGTAATGAATGTTTCTCAAATTTGATTTGTCTATCCCTAATATGGGAGGCTAATGATGTTAACCAAACTGGTTAACATCGACATTACTGGTAAGTGGGAGGAGAAATAAAAACCTTGATTAACTATTTGGGTTTAAAATAGTTAATGATATCAGCAGGTGACATGTATATCGGCAAAATTTATAAACTTGATTAATTGTTCGGGTTTAGAAAGTTAATGATATCTACGGGTGACATTGATATTAGAAAAATTTATAAACTTGATTAACTATTCGATTTCAGAATAGTTAATGATATCGATAGGTGATGTCGATTTCAACAAAATTTATAGACTTGATTAGCTTTCCGAAGTGAAAGTTAATGATGTCAAGAATTCTTAACATCACATACATGAGAACCTCCCAAGGTAATATGGAACAGTGATTAACTATTTTAGTTTTAAAAATAGTTATTGACATAAACGGTTATGTTCATATCGATATTTTCATGAAACTGGTTAGTTATTCCTAGGACGAGTAACTAAAGACACTAATGGAGGTCATTAGTGTCAGCAATAGTCTTTTTTTATGCGAAGGGGGGAGAAGCAGTCAAAAGAACCATTTTTTTCATAACCCTTGAAACGGGTTTATCGTTATATTTATAATCTCATATGATTTAAGTAGGTAGATATGTTGTTTAATTTTTCTTATGTAAATTGCTTGTATTTACTCAATTTTCTTTACTTATATGAAAAATTTATATTTTGTAGGTCCCTCCCATTCACGTCAGGAATAGATTTTAAGTTCTTGATTCCTTTTTATATAAGTTAGGAACTTAAGGATTTGTGGTGTAATTTTGTCATGCAATAAACATGTAACTTATATAGAATATTATATTCATAATATTTTGTTTTGAAATATTAAATGTATCAACCTATGCTTGGGATATTTAGAATGTATTAGATAATGTTAGAATATTAAATTGTGTTGTGTTATATATATATATGAAATCTTCACACTCGAATTAGATCTTTTAATTATTACCTTATGCGTATGATGTAAGATGGAGTTTGGGAATGAATATGATCCTAAGCATAATCTGGAATGAATTATGCAGTTGATTGAACTAAACATGGATGTGATTGTGGATGAAATGTGATTCTAAATGTGATTGTACTAAACCCTAACAACTGAAAACTGACCAAACAACGTGACAATTCCCCAATCTCTCCAACACTGAACTAAACACTAGACTCCTACTTTTCTCTTCTCAAAGCAAGAACATCAAATCTAATGTCAAACGCAGAACCCAAACACAAACACAGAGAAGATGAGGAAGCTCTGGTCGGCGATGAGGAAGCGCTGGTCGACGATGCTCAGGCTACTCCCATCGTAAAGCTCGAAGAAGTTGTTGTTTCTACTGGTGAAGAAGACAGATTTTTTGTAGCAACTCATTGTAAACAATACTTTTTTTTCAAGAAACATAACACTCTGTGAATGATTGTATGAACATTTTTGAATCAAGGAAAAAAACAGATTATAAAGAAAAGTAGATTACAAAAGCAAGAAATTCAAATTAATGTGTATGTGTGAGTAGTTAAAGCTCTAATACCATTTTAGGATTGTGAAGATTTGCAATAAAATAACTGAATTGAGATAGCATAGAAGGGAAGAGAGATCAGAGGAAGGAAAGGGAGAAGAAAATTTGAATTTTATTATTTTGTCACTCTAATTATGTGTTACAACAGTTGCACCTTTATATACCTAGTATACTCTATATTTATACTCTAACAGTTCTTGGTCAATACTCTATCAAGATCAAATATTAATTTGTTCTCAAATTGTATTGATTATGAAATTCTTGGCCAAGATAAAATGAGATTTGAAATGAAAAAAAATCAAATTTTATTCAAATGATTCATAATATATTAAGTATAATATAAACTATATGAAGGTATTTGAGTAATCAAGAAATGATTTATAAACCTAAGTGAATCATAAAGCATGCTATATGTGTTCTTAAATAATAATGATTTTTAAGTTCTTGACCAAGATAAAATAAGATTTGAAAAGAGTTCCAACTTTTATTCAAAGAATCATTGACTATATAATGTAGAGTTTCAAATTTTATTCAAAGAATCATTGACTATATAATGTTGAGAACTAAAATGATTTAACATATATTCTATGTTATATAGTGTTTAAGAACAAAAATAATTTAACAAAGCACATATATTCCGTGTTATATAGTGTTGAGAACTAAAATAATTTAACAAAGCACATATATTTCGTGTTATATAATGTTGAGAACTAAAATAATTTAACAAAGCATATATATTATGAGTTACAATATTTAAATCTAAACATTATCAATGAAGGGATAATAATTCCATTAAAAAACTAGTCACATAAAAGTTATGTTTAATAACTTATGTTTTTTTTTTTTTTTTTATCTGAGAGATCATGACATGTTATTAGACATTATACTTGCTCCTCAAATATAAATCAATTGATTGTTGAATTAATAATAAATTAAATTATTTAATTTATTTATTCTTATTTTATTTAAGATTATGATTTATATTTGGGTCAACTTATTAGGGAACCTAATGGTCACACCTAAAAATCATTGGCATAAATTAAAATAGGATGATTAATCAAATGTGACTTGATTATAAATAAATTTTAGAAATTAAGGCCTAAAATACAATTAATAAAGAGGATTACATTTCTAGACCTAAAAAACCAAGTAGGCAGTTTGTTGAATAAATTTCTAAAATTATCTTAAAATAATATATGTGATATTATTTTTAAAGGGAAATTGTTATTTTATCTTTTATAAGATTTTTAAATTTCTCTATAAATAAAATGATATCTCTTATTTTATAGATATTATTTGACACAATAACAATATATACAAGAACAGTTTGACATAAAAGTAAAATATTAGCACTCAATGGTATAGCAATCTCTATCTCTTAAAAGGAAATAAGAAAATTATTATTTGTGGTTCATGTAGATTACCATCAAAGACCGAACACTTAAGCAACTTGTGACTTGTGACAACATAACATTAAAGCAATTTATTAAAGATGAAAATAACATTTGAACTTCAAGTAATTTTTTTATAAACCCTAAACAATCTAGACTCCCGAAAAATCTTAAATTTATCATTTTTATTCCATGTATTTGTTTGGAGAAACCCAACATAATCCTCCAAGCATGATATGAAACTTTCTAACATAAAAAAAAAAAATTACAAACATATTGCAAACATAGAAAGGCTTGGAAAGTTCAACTTCTAGTTTAAATCCAACCTGCATGGTTGGGTTGGGTCTTTCAAAATAAAAAAGCCTTTAGGTCGTTTGTTTTCCCTATCTAATCGGGTTGGTTTAGGCCCAAGCAAAACTTATACGTGCAGGCTTTACTGTCCAAAAATCTCATGCATATCCTAACCTGATACAGTCCAATTACCCACCTAAAGAATTAAAGTGAACATATCATCCATAAGAAACTCAATCTGATTTATTGCATTTTATGTAAAAACTCATCATGAAATACCCCAGGTTGAACTATATATTGAAACATATCAACAATCAATCTCAAACATATAATTGAATACTCACCATAAGAAATCCGATGTTGAACTTTAATCGTAGAAAATCCCTAAAACAAGTTGTCACATCCTTGTCAAGATGGATCTTTGCCAAATAGAAAGTACATGAGTTAAAATGAAGTAAATAAAAAAATTTAAATAGTTTGTTCACAAAGTTTTTTCATGCTTCGATAGACTTGTAATCTTACACCAGCAAATCAAAAAAAATCTCTAAAATGTTATGTTAAAGTTTCAACTTGATTCAACAATTTGATATGGAGTTATGCTCAATAGCATAAAATTGGACAATAAAAAGTTTTACAACAAAATCCAAATATGATCTTGTTTCATCATATCATTTAGGTATAATAAAGTATGATTGTACTATTAATTTTGTCCAAAACTTCATCTTGGTTTCTCCATATATTTGAAATCCTTTTGAACTAGCTTTTGCCAAGTTATCAATCTTGTTGTTGTTGTTCATTTTATTTTTTTTTAAAAGAAAAAAATAGTTTTGGGGGAAACATGAAATTAGATTAGGACACTTATAATTATCTATTTTTGTTATAATAAAAGGAAATAAAATTTGATTTTAAAAATTATCATGTATCATTACACATGCAACAAAATGTATATTATCTCTAATCAAGAGAGATATGGATATCTTGAGTTATTTATATGTGTATAACTATGCTAATCACTAAGAACTTAGTGATTAATGTATGTCATTAGTGATGTAAGTGGTGTTTACACAAGAATTTTTTTTAAAAACCATATCTAGAATCAATATTTTAATGAATTAAAAGATTAAGATTATTAAGTATATAAGACTCTTCATACTAATTTATTAGAATGTAATTTAGGAGGGGCTTTAAGAAGTCAAGTTTTCTTAAATTTAAAAAATTCAAATTTGAATCTAATGAGTAAAAAGGACATTCCATTCAAGTTATGAAGGTTATAAATACAGATATTTTTGGATCTAGTTAAGTGAGATTGGGATCCATTATTGCACGAAACTAAACTTTTGAGATTCTATAAATTATAAGCTTGATTCATTCAATATTTTTGAACCCAGGCGAGTTAAATACATATAGGTGGATTAAAGTTTTTATGGATATTATAAATACTCATGGGTTGGTTTTATATTGCTAATTGATTGGATTTCATTAAAACTAGAATATGTTATGATTTAGAACAAACTATTTAGGCTTAATATATCAACAAAATCAATGGACTAAAATGGAAAAATTAATTGAAAAAAACAAAAGGATGAGACAATGTATTGTTATGGGGTATGGATTGGAACATCTTGATTAAGTTTTAAAATTTTTGACCCGTCACCTAACTCATTGTTACTACAGCTAAAATAGATCACGACCCGATGCACTGTTCACTAAGAGAGAAAACACTATGGACAGTTACTGTTATACTCAATTTTCAGTTTGGTTCGGTCGATTCGTTTGGTCTGTTCGGTCTACTAACTTTTTTCTTTTTGGAACATTGAAATAACAAAATTATCCCTCGAAAAAGACAAAATAAGGCCACTAGACTAAAGGGTTCGATGGTAATTGCACAATTTTGGTCTGGTCCGGTATGGCTACCCAGTTTTTTATTTTTTTTTATATTTCTTTGCACAGTGAAATAACCATTTTGACCATCAAAAAAGACAAAAACATGGTCTGGGCTAGAGGAGTATCCTGGTAATTTACATTTTTTTTATTTGTTTTTATCGCCGATTTACTGTGTGGCGCGTCTAGTGACGCACCTTCCATTTCTCAGCTCATGTAATTTCCAGAAGGCATGTGCGGCGTATGCCGGAGTCCAAAAATACCCAACCGGCATCTAAAATGATTTTCAGACATGTTCTCTTCACCCTGTGCAGCGCGTGTAAATATATGGTGGCTGGAGAAGTGTCAATGGTTGTTTGAAAATTTTCACCCATTTTCTCACTCTTGCCTGCGCAAACTGACATCAGCGCAACTATTTTTTCTGAATTTTCACTTAAGTCCCTACACTTTAGATTGTTGTTTTATGGTCCTTATTGTTATTACAAGTTTTGATTTGTTTCAATTTTGTCCTTCAATTGAAATTAATTATATATTATAATTTCATTTAGGTCGTAAAACTTTGAATTTTTTAAATTGGTCTACAATCCTTAATATTTTTGGTATCAAAGTTTTGAATTATTTCAATTTTATCCTTCCATGCAAATTAATTATAAATTTCAGTTTCATTTCGGTCCTAATTCTTTTTATTTTCAGTTTGTTTTAAATTATTTAATTTCATCGATATCAATTGTCGTGACGGTGATTTTTCGCGCTTTACGCCCGCCATCCCCCCGGGTTAGGGGAGACAACGGCGTGCGGTGAAAAATGAGGGGTTGTTTTATAGCCGTAAAAATTACTCCTATAAATATAAAGAGTCGCCACCTAGTATTATGGTCACTAGGAACCTATTGGTCTACGAGAGTCTTGGGTAAGGGGACTTGTTATGCTAGGGGAAGACGCGTCACCTCCAGTGCACCCTACCTAAGGTAAGCTGCAATGTTGTTTAATTGTTCTTCTTAAGTTTATTTTTTATACTGCATTTAAAAAAGAAAAATATTTTTTTTGTCCGCAGGTATACTTTACGATGTAGTTTTACACCGCAGTTAAAAACCCCTTTTTTTACCTACGAATGTACCTTACAATGTAATTTTACAGCGTAGTTAAAAATTCTTTTTATCTGCAAGTGTACTTTACAATATAAATTTACACCGTGAAAGCTAAAACAAAATAATTGTTAAATTATTTTTGATATTTTGGCTGAATATCAACAGATAATCATAAATTGGTTACGATACCCAATTTTATTTTAAAAAATGAGAAAGATGCAATATTTTTTTTTAAAAAAAATATGATGGAAAAACTTTGGAATGCGGCCATATGCACGAAAACAAACACATTTTTTTATTTTTTTTAAATGCATTTTTTTTGTTTTTTAAATAAAAATAAAATAAAAATTTCGGGTCGGGTTTAACCCAGGGCTAGCCATGGTGGGCCAAAGGCCCACCACCGCTGGGTTGGGCTGGGCCTAGAGCAGCCCAGCCCCAACATTTCCTTTATTTCTTTTTTTTTAATTTAAAAAAAAAGCGCAAAACACACAGTGCAATTTACGTGAACAGTGACGTGAACACTAATTTGTCGGCCGACCACTACATGAGGCTCACCTGCTGCTGCCGCCGGATAGAGGAGATCGAGGTGATTGTCCCTGTCATGGTAGTGTCGAAAATGATGGACTGTGGTGGCCGGAGAAAGCTTCCAAAGTGACTGGTTTGAGGCTGCCGTTCGCTGCTCCTTTTCTCTGCTGCTGCTGATTCTCGCCGGAGCTGGAGAAGAAAGCTGAGCTGGAGCTGCTGGCGACGGAGCTCACAGTGGTGAGGGGAAGAGAGGGCTGACTGCTGTCGTGATTGTGCTACTGTTGGAGAAGAGAGAACGCTGACTGCCACTGGCTTTTTTTTTTAAGAGAGAGAGAGCTGTGGTCGGGAGAGACGCCGGTGCTGGTAAAGATGATGGGCTGCAGCTGTGTGTGTGTGTTGTAGTTTCTGTTTTGCTTGCCTTTTTCTTGCAAAAATTCTTCAGCAACTTTCCCTTTGTTTTTGCATAAAATTCTCCTTTTCTTCTCCAAAATTTTCTTTTTTCCTCCTCTGTAAATCCCCCTCTCTTTCTGCGTAAAACTCTCTTGTTTCCCTCTGTTTTTTAGTTTTCAGCCCCTCATGACAGTGTTTTCTTCCCTGCTGGGTTCGTTCTCCCCCCCTATCAAAATATTTTCTCCCCCCCCTATCAAAATATTTTCTTCACCCCGTTTCTCATCAGTTTTCAGCCCCTGTCCCCCAATTTTTTGTGACAATATTTTCTCCCTGTTTTCCCGTGACAGTCCCTCACAGTCAAAAGATTTCCCCCCCGTTTTCCCAGTTTTTCTTTTAGTCTTCCAGCCCGTCCCCCCATTTCGTGTATTTTCTTCTGCTATTTATAGCTGAAGGAGGTAAGGTGCAGGGTATGGGGGTGTTGTCAAGGTATGGTGCTTAGAAATGGTGTGGCATAGTGAGAGTGGTGGCAGGTATGGTGCGGCATGGCAGCTGGAATGGCCAACCATGGCTGTCGGTAAAAGTTTAATGTTTTTTTTTTTTTTTGAAATAATTAGGTTTTGACAAAAAAAATTCGATGGGAAAATCCAAGAAGAACGATGTTTTTTTGTTCAATTTTGGCTTCCGATTTCACCTGAAAAAGTTTCGTCACCGAAATTCCGATCGTCTCAACTTAACCCAAATTAGGCTTTCAAACTTAATTTCTCACTAATTAAGCCTTTAATAAAATTAATTTGACCCATTTAAAGTATAATTACGCTCTTGCGCTTAATTAAATCCTTCAATTGGGCTCTCAATTAATTCCAAAGAGTTTCGTCACCGAAAATCTCAATCTTCTCAATTTAACCCAGATTAAGTTTTCAAACTTAATTTCTCACCAATTAAGCCCTTATTAAAATAAATTTGACCCACTTAAAGTATAATTAAGCTCTTGCGCTTAATTAAATCCTTCAATTGAGCTCTCAATTCATTCTGAAGCATAATTACACTTTAAATCGACTAACAATTAAATCAAATTAGCCATAAAAATATAATTATGTCTTTCGACTCAACTTTTATGCAGATTTATCCAATAATAAATTATTTTAGCCTCGAATCTGTATTTCCCTTCATTTCTGAGTAAAAGAGAAGTATGACCGGGCTTCTGAAAACGTTCAAAATTTCCACATTAATTTTTCTGCTGACACCAGCCCCTTTTATTTTATTTTTGTTATTTTTTAATATATTTTGGGGAATCACCCAGAAATGGGGTGATGACATCAATGTTTGGATTTATTTCAATTTTATTCTTCAAATTAAATGTATTATATATATATATATATATATATATATATATATATATATATATATATATATATAGCCTAGGTTTTTTAAATCTACTTATTTTTGTTTTTGTTTTGTTATTTTTTTTTCTTTTTCTTCAATATTGTTATATTGTTATGACTATTCTTTATAAATCTCACGTTAATTTAATCTCAGTGTTATAAAAAAATTTAAATGTAATAATATGGTGGAAAATTCTGAAAAAATAATCTGTCATAAATTTTAGCAGTTGAATTTTTGTGCAAACAATAAATAATATATCTTTAGTCAATTTGATCAATTGTGATTTTGCTATCTACCAGTTAAATTATTACCAAAATAGTTAAAACAAAACTGTCAATCAAATTATTTGGTCTATAAACAAATCACTCATCTGTGCTAAAATTCAACGATTATTATTTTACTATTTGATAATTGAAGATTTCATAAAAGAAATAAAATATATACAATAATCAATCAGTTTATTACACGAAGCACATGACTCATTTTAACAAAAAACATTTTATTCCAATTGTACAATCTACCAATGAAATAATTATCAAAACAGTTTTAACAGTCCAATATTCAATCGCCTAAACATATTATATTAATTATAATTATAATAATTAAATATTAAAATAATCAATTACAATACGTATAAAATCAATCATTTTTTAATATAAAAAATACCAGATAAGATCTTCAAAACAATGATAATTATTATTTTATTTTTATTTTCTTATAAAATGTGACACTAATTATATATTTTAATATTTATTTGATGTTAGCGCCTGAAAATATATATATATATATATATATATATATATATATATAGACAGGAAAAAATGACCTATGACTTTTTGGAGAAAAAAATTAATGTCAGCATTTTGAAATACTCTTAATATAATAATATGAAGAATAAACTTTTATAAAAAATGGCTTCTAATTCTTATTTTGTCATCTTTTGTTTAAGTTTATTTATTAGAAAAAATTAATTCTTGGATTTTAGGTTATTTTTGTAAAATAAAATAAAAATTATATTTTTATGTATAATATTTCAGATCTAATATTACTAGAAAAAAATGCAACTTATAAAGAAAATGAGTAGATACATTTACCTAAGTTATCTACAATTAAAAAATATATGAAACCCTTTTCATGTGTTTCGATTATACTGTTTCTTTTAGGTGGAAAAAATAACTCCATTTTAACAAATTTTATCTTTTATAATTTTATTAATTAAATATTAAAATAACTAATTACAGCATATAAAAAAACAATTAATTTTCTACATGAAAAAAACCCAGCACACCGCACGAGCAAATCATCTCATTATATTTATTTTAAAATTTATGTACTCATTATTATTTATAATTTCTATATTAATTTATTTTGACATACATAAAATAAAATAAATAATACAAATATTATACTTGAGCAGCTACTATTTTAAACACCCCTAGTTATATATTTAGCGAATTAAAAACAGATGCATACCCGATCCATTGTCATCCTAGCCCCGACCCGTAATCGGCAGGTTACCCGTTACATTTGCCTAATTTCCTGTCAAGCCCCAACAAGTAGCCGTAGAAATTCATGAATGGCCCAACAAAGACTATTATATCCAAAACAACCAAGTTCTTGCTCGCCCCTAAAACGACCCCATACCAGTCTCTCTTGAAACACTATGGAGCCACTCAATCCCTCACCAGAACAAAACAACTCCATGCCCACCTCATTACCTCTGGCCTTCTCTCCACTGATATCCGGTCAGTCCTCGTAGCAACCTATGCGAATTGTGGGTACGTACATAATGCACGCAAACTGTTCGATGAATTGCCTCAACGAGGCACGCTCTTGTATAATTTCATGATTAAAATGTATATAGCTAAGGGGGGTTGCTTTGAAGCGATGAAGGTGTTTCTTGAAATGCTTCGATCAAAAAATTGCTGCCCGGACAATTATACTTATCCGTTTGTTATTAAAGCCAGTAGTGAATTGTTATTGATTGAATATGGTAGAGTGCTTCATGGGCTGACGTTAGTGTCAAATTTTGGTTCGCACTTGTTTGTGCTGAATTCTTTATTGGCAATGTATATGAATTGTGGGGAGGTGGAGGAGGCAAGAAAGGTTTTTGATGCAATGAAAGAGAAGAATGTGGTTTCTTGGAATACTATGATAAATGGGTATTTCAAGAATGGGTTTGCAAATACCGCTCTGGCGGTTTTTAACCAAATGGTGGGTTCTGGGGTTGAGATTGACGGTGCTAGTGTGGTTTCCGTGTTGCCGGCTTGTGGGTTTTTGAAGGAATTGGAAGCGGGGAGAAGGGTTCATGGATTAGTGGAAGAGAAGGTTTTAGGTAAAAAGATAGTGAGCAATGCATTGGTGGATATGTATGCTAAGTGTGGTGGTCTGGATGAAGCAAGGTTGGTTTTTGATAACATGGTTGAAAGGGATGTAGTGAGTTGGACTTCAATGATTAATGGGTACATTTTGAATGGTGATACGAAAAGTGCATTATCACTTTTTAAGACTATGCAGATTGAAGGGTTTAGACCTAGTTCAGTGACAATAACCTTGATTCTTTTGGCTTGTGCTAGTTTGAATAATTTGAAGGATGGTCGTTGCGTGCATGGTTGGGTGATGAAGCAAAGGCTTGATTCAGAAGTTGCTATAGAGACTTCATTGATTGACATGTATGCAAAATGCAATTGTCTTAGCCTAAGTTTCTCAGTGTTTACTAGAACTTCGAGAAAGAAAACAGTTCCATGGAATGCAATGCTCTCTGGTTGTGTTCATAATAAACTTGCAACTGAAGCAATAGGACTTTTCAAGAAAATGCTAATTGAAGGAGTGGAAATAAATGTTGCAACATGCAATAGTCTCCTTCCTGCATATGGCATTATTGCTGATCTGCAGCCTGTAAACAATATAAACAGTTATCTAATGAGGTCTGGGTTTGTTTCAAATATTCAAGTTGCTACATCTCTGATTGATATATATTCCAAGAGTGGAAGTTTAGAATCTGCTCACAAGATTTTTAATACTATTCCTGTAGATTTCCAGGACATTTTTGTGTGGAGTATAATTATAGCTGGCTATGGAATGCATGGACATGGTGAGACTGCTGTTTCACTTTTCAAACAAATGGTTCAGGCTGGGGTGAAGCCAAATGATGTTACTTTTACTTCAGTATTGCAATCTTGCAGCCATGCTGGCTTGGTGGATGATGGTTTTTATTTGTTCAAATTCATGCTCAAGGATCACCAAACAACGCCCAATGATGATCATTACACATGCATGGTTGATATGCTTGGTCGTGCTGGTCGAATGGATGAAGCTTATGATCTGATAAAGACAATGCCATTTGTTCCAGGCCATGCTGTTTGGGGTGCATTGCTTGGTGCTTGTGTTATACATGAAAATGTTGAATTGGGAGAGGTTGCAGCAAAATGGCTTTTTGAGCTCGAGCCAGAGAACACAGGAAATTATGTACTGCTGGCGAAACTTTATGCTGCACTGGGAAGGTGGGAAGATGCGGAAAATGTGAGACACAGGATGTATGACATCGGATTAAGAAAAGCACCCGCCCACAGTCTGATTGAGGTTGGAACTGTGAATTGGTAACATGCTATCTAAATCAAAGGGATAAAATAGTTAGGTTGCTAATGATAATCTTAAGATAATCCAAAGCTACAGTCAGCACAAAGAACTGAAGAGTATAGTTGAAGTGCGTCTTTTGACCTTAAGTTTTGCAGATAAGGAATTTGTATTTCAAACCAATTGGTGCAGCTTCTTTTCATGGAAGAACCGATTGCCACCCTGATTTTTAAGACATTGGCTAGCTCAAGTGGAAGAGAGATCTGTGTCCTTGAGTGTTTAGACAGCATTTGTCTTCGGGATTACATGAGAATTAAGTAGGATGATCCATCAATTGTACCATAGTACATTTTATTGGCATGACCTATGGAGATAGCTTTCTTGACAAGTGTGACAATGGCAATGCTGATGGATTTTTTTTTGTGTACTGTCTGATTATATTAAAAAACAATAAACAACTTAGATGTTTTACTATATATATATATATATATATATATATATATATATATATATTGACACATATTATTGTAGATTGCGACGGTAAAATTATCATTTTAACCCACGGAATTTGAGGTATTTTGGACAATTTCAGGGGATATATATTGTATTCTCAAATTCTTTTGGGTTTTCTAGTATTTTCCATTTCAAATTGCACAATAAAACTATTATTTTATCCTTTTGAGCTGACAAAAGATATGGAATAGTTGGGTGATTGTTTTTTCATATATTTGTGCACCATGAAACTACGCAAATACCCCTCGAAAAAGATAAAATTGTATGTCTAAGGATGGGGGCATTATGGTACTTTCATTATTGGTTTTTTCATAGCTATCACTGGGTTTAGGGATGTATAAGTAACTCATCATTTTTTTATTTTTTTCTGGAAACACTTCGAATGCATTGTAATGACACGCCAATAGCATTTCAAGCACACATGCCTTTCAGGTGGTGCATGTGGCATCCTTCGAAAGTTGAAATTGCCCATCAACTGTGTCACCTGGTGCGTCACCATGTCCTTTGCCTCTTGAAGTAGCCGTCAGTCTATGATAGTCGGTGAATCGCCGGTGGATTTTTTCCTTCTTTTCTCTATCCTGTGCCGAAAATTAGATGTAAGTTCTTCATGTTTGTGATTGTTTTATTGTAGTCATTATTTTTTTTATTTTGATTTTACTTCTGATTTTTTCAATGGAAATTTTGATTTTTTTAATTGTTTCTTTCAATTAACACTGATTATATATGTTGGTTTTTATTTCATTCCTTATTCTTTTGATTTTAATTTTGTTTTTGGTTCCTTTAAATTTTTTGATATACAAGTTTTATTTAAAGTTATGTTTTGGAAGTATGTTTGAGGTTATTATTTTAAAAATAATAATATTATCATCTTAAAATATTAGAAAATATAAAAACATAATTTAAAATTAAAATTAAAATATTTTTTTTATTTTTTTTCAAAAATATTTATAAAATATATGGCCAAACATACAATAAGGTTTAATGCTTAGTTTTTATTATGAAAGTTTTAAGAAATTAAAAATAATATTTTTCATTAAAATTATTTTAGAATATATTTTTTCTTGTAAAATGAATTAGTATAATTCTATAAAATTAATATTTCAATGTAATTATATATAAGATCCAAATATATATATATATATATATATATATATATATATATATATAAATTAATATTTTTTTTGTCGGTGCCAACAGTGTACCTGATAAAGCGGCAGTTTCCATAATCCTAATTGGCCAAATGCCAACCATTACCGACTTGTTTTCTCAACACTAAAGACGTCAAAACCTTCATTTTCTCCTTTGTCGCCATCTTTTCCCTTTTACGGTAATGCAGATCTCAAAACGATTGCACGTCCATCAAAAACACATTTTAATAATTTCAAGGATATATGTTTTATAAATAAAATACTAATTCTAAAATTCAAAGATCACAAGACTATTTCTTAAGAATGAATTCATTTACAATAATTGAAATCTTGCTCTCAGTCTATGGCATTTGAGAGGTTACAACCACTCCAACACATGTTATATCTGAAAAGACAAGAATAAAAAATATTTTTTTAACATTTTTGTTCAATTTTTTTTTAATCTCTAACGCCTATATTATCATTCGGCTAAGATTCCACATATCAATGTTCATCATGATGATGAATAATGGGGGGTGAATCATCCTGTTATTATGCATGCGAACAGTGAGATTTATGCCCATTGTTCACATGTAGAATAGTGAGTTAGTTGGGCCGGGGATAAGGCCTAGCCCGACCACCTAGAATAGGTGGGTTATTCAGCCCATTTGGGCTGACAGTCCAGCCCCAAATGATAGGCCTCTAGGCTCATCAGAGCTGGTCAGCCAGCCCACATAAAAAAATATAAAATTTGCATAAAAATTATAAAAAAATAAAACAATTTTTTTTCATGCATACGGTTGAATTCCAAGGTTTTTGCAAACATATTTTTCATAAAACAAATATATGTTGTCTCTTTCTCATGTTTTAAAACGAAAATTAGATATTGTAATCGGAATATGATTATTTGTTGGAATTTAGTCAAAATACCAAAATAATTTAACAATTATTTTGTTTTAGCTATCGCGGTGTATAATTATATAGTAAAGTATATTCGCATACGGTTAAAAATAGGGTTTTTAAAATGCAATGTAATTTTTTTTTGTGGGGTCTTAAACTCCTAATGAGGTAGAGACTCTCTCACGAAAAGAGATCTACCTTAAGTTTTAGGAAAGACCATTTAATAAAAAACTCAAACTTAGAAAAAACAATCAAACAACAATACATCTTATCTTAGGTAGGGTCCATTAGGGGTGATATATCTTCTCCTTTCACAATAAGTTTTCCTACCTAGACTCTCGCATACTAATAGGTTTCCTAGTGGCCTTAATATTAGGTGGCAACTCCTAATAATTATAGTTATAATTTTTACGACTGTAAAAACATCTATTTTTCACCGCGCACCGTTCTCCCCCTCTTCGGGGATGGCGAGGCATGAAGCATGAAAAAAAAAGTTGACGCAATAAATGGTGACTCCATTGGGGACATTGCTGAACTGAGATTTATTTGTTTGATTGTTATTCTTTAGTTCATATTTTTACATTCATTTTTACTACTTTAGTGTATATTTTTTACTTCCAATTCACGTATGGCATTGGGTATGAATTAATGTCTCAAGCATTTTAATAAATAAACTCAATTCTAGGTTAAGTGGGAAGTAGCGGTCTACCTTATGACTTTCAGTCGGGTTCAGATTCGTGAAACGTCCAACTATGAACTATGTGCTTGCCTTATAATGACTGTCATATTGTGCTCCAACCATTTCTTGTAAACCCCTACACCACCTTCACATGAAGCGGTCACTAGGGAGTTCATAGACCTTTGAGACCAG
Organism: Salix dunnii; assembly: GCA_015731905.1. Taxonomy (NCBI): domain Eukaryota; kingdom Viridiplantae; phylum Streptophyta; class Magnoliopsida; order Malpighiales; family Salicaceae; genus Salix; species Salix dunnii. The sequence goes on along the minus strand of CM027662.1, from coordinate 9,365,690 downwards.
ATAGAAAGGTTACCCATCATGTAATGGTCTAGAATTTGTCTTTGGATACACACTTCTAAATAAATTCACTCCATATATATGTACATATATTTGTATTCACATGCATCCATCATTGTATGTAACATATCATCGACAGATTGAAACATAGGTCCCCAAAGAGCTTATGTCCATAACACTCGACTCTGTTAGAGAAATATGGACAACGAAAAACGTGCTCATAACCATATTCACTTCTAAGAATTGGATTCTCCAAAAGTTAGTGCAATTTATCTTGCCAGCTTACTCGAGAGAGCATTAAAATTACCGTGTGAAATCTTTTGAAAGGGAAGGGCATCGGAGTTGGAAAATGAAGTTTGCTTCTATAATTGCTCTTTGTTTGGTCATGTCCACACATCATGTTTCAGTTTAAATTTCTTTTAGTCTCGTCTGCAATTTTTCTCATATCACGACAATACCTTTTTATAAACAAACACTTCTTTCCATAAGATCATGTATTTTCTTGTGTTTATGATGTGCTCTTGCTTTTTGTTCAAATAACACAAGAACACCTTATATCTTTTCATCCAGATTATACATGATCCCATGATTTCATAAAAAAAATTGGCAAATCAAAGTCAAGTAAGAAAAAAGGGTCAATTTGATGTTTGTTCAACAAATGTGTTTGAGAATTCACAGGATTTCATCGGAAGGTGATCTCATAACCCAAAAACCCATATAATAAAGCTAATATCTAAGGTAAACAAATAAAAAAAATCATTTCGCATGGAAAAGCAAAGCCTATCAATCTCAGATGCATGTTTTTAAAATGAGGAAATGTCATATTTGATATGCTTTCACAAGTCTCAAATATCCTTTGCGGTCCCTGTTTGAGCGTAATAATTTTTTCTTTATAATTAAACTTGACAAGGATCACACCCTACACTTGGGGGAAGTACAAAGATCAAAAAATAGTTTTTAATCTATAAAATAGTCCTCAATGACAAGTGATGCCCAAATAAAACTAGAGATCATAAACATAAAAAGGGTTTTAGTATACTATAACAGATCAAAATAACATGATGTTAATGCTAAAAACTCATGATAGAAAAGCCCAAGAAAAATATTGGGATGCATGTCAAGACAAAAAGCCCAAATAAAATGATAGGGGGCATGTCAAGTCATTATATAAATCAATTATGAGGACCAAAAGGAATTGTAAGAGTAAGCACTAAGTGATCCTTAGTCTAGAAAACCCTTAAACACCTTTTGAGGTAAAAATATTTTTTTTTCATAGCTAGAAACATAAACCTATGTTACACGCTTGATAAAGCCTTTTCTGATCAAATACAGGTAATATAAATCAATAAGTAATGCTTTTCCATTTAAAACAAATGCTACAAATGCTTCACAAGTCTTGATCAAAACCTTTTGACATACAACATATAAAACAATCATTTCACACTCTCGTCAAAAGCAACATAAAATCTGATAATGAGATCACTTGAATTCTTTCAAGAACAAGTTTGTTTAAACAATCAATTATATGGTTTTTATGCATAGAATAACTTTGAAATTCCAAAAATCTTACATGAAAACAGTCTTTACAAACAACCAACTCCTTTCCTGCAAATACTTGAAGCCTAAAACACATGTGTGACATGACCCATGACGTCGTCTATGGGAATGACCAGACTATATGGCAATCAAAAAATACAATTGAAGTTAACTCCATCGTTCTCTTTTAAGAAATGTTGAACAAAATTAAGGGTCTTTAAGCAAAGAAAGGCATATGGATATGTTGAAGTTCTGTCATCTCCAGTGGTTAAAATCATAAGTTACGGCTCAAGTAAGCAGAAGCAAGAGGCTATCAAAGCTAAAGATCTAAACCCCGAAAAAAGAAGACCATAAAAAAAAAGGAGACCTATATTTCTCAAATAAGTATTCATACATCACCATGCATTGCATCCCCATTGAGAATCTAGAAAATATTTTGGAGGGATCATAGTTTATGAACTTTCATGCATAATTTTTGTGTATACGTTCAAGCTCTCACCACTTTCACTTCCATTAGTACACTTGCGAGTCTTTCATCAGCACAGATAGAGTGTTTTTCAACCCTATCTCTTTCCTTATTTGAGCATGTTTCTAGCCATCGACCAACTCAAATAGTACGCTTTTAAGTCTTATCTCTTTCCAGAACTTGAGTGTTCTGACCATCATCAATTAAAATAGTATGCTTTCCAGCCTTATTTTCTCTCATCTTCAAATTCATTTTCTAATCCTTGATCACCAATTAAAATGGTGCGCTTTCCAACCCTATTTTCCACTTGTCGAGTTCATTTTCCAACTCTCGACCATTAATTAAGATAAAGTGCTTTCTAGTCTTATTTCTTCCATCTTTAAGTGTGTTTTCCAACTCTTTACCACTAATTAAAATAGTGTGCTTTTCAACCATATTTCTTTCTAATTCGAGTGTGTTTTTCAACCCTCAATCATCAATTAAGAGAGTGTGCTTTCCATCCCATTTCCTTCATATTCGAGTGCATTTTCCAACCCTCAACCATCAAATTAAATAGTGCACTTTCCAATCTTATTTTTTTTCTAATTTGAGTGTGTTTTTCAACCCTCAACCATTAGTTAAAATAGTGTGCTTTCCAATCTTATTTTCCCCTCATCTTCAAGTGCATTTTTCAACTCTCAACTATTAATTAAAATAGTGCACTTTCTAGCCCTATTTCCCCCGATCTTTACAATTCTCACCTAGGTAGGTCACCCGTTATAATAGGACGATCGACAACATTCTTATAATGAGACCATCTCCATCATATTTCCTAGGTAGTGGCCCATTATAATGAGACCATCTTCACCATCTTTCCTGAGATGATCACCCATTACAATGAGACCATATTCATTATCTTCGATTTGGTAGGTGGTTACAATGAGACCATATTCATCATCTTCGATTAGGTAGGTGGTTACAATGAAACCATCTTCACCATTCTCACCTGGATAGATAACCCATTACAATAAGACCATCTTCATCATTCCCAATCGGGTAAGTCACCTGTTACAATGAGACAATTTTCCTGTGTCATTCACAAACATCATCATCGTTCATCCTTTGAGTGTCGTCCTTAGGCCTCAATTTGTAGGTAGTGTGTTTTCTAGCTCTATTCTACCATTCCCTTCTAAGTGTGCCCTCATTCTCACTTTCAAATGGATCAACCAATTTTTGGTCTGGTAAATCCACTTTTTTTCTATTTACAATGCTTACTATCTAAAATCTTTTTACAAGACTTTAGTCGTAAGCCTTGTAAAGAGGGCGACAATTGTCATAACCCAATTTTTGGATTATTCCCCTAATCTATCCAAAAAATAACAAAAATAAAATAAAAGGGGATGATGTTGATAGAAAAATCAAGTGTGAAAATTTTGGAAGTTTTTGAGAATCCGATCGTACCTCTTTTCTGTCCAAAAATAAAAGAAAATGCAAAATCAAAGCTAAAGTGACTTATTATTGAATAAAAATTAAGTCGAAAGACAATTATATTTTTTTATGGGCCAATATGATTTGATCGTTGGCCAATTTAAAGTGTAATTATGTTTTAGAATTAATTTAAGGTCCAATTGAAGGATTTAATTAAGTACAAGGACTTAATTATACTTTAAAGTGTTCAAATTAATTTTATTAAGGGCTTAATAGATGAAAAATTCAGGTTCAATTGAGAAGTTTGGACTTTTTGGTAATCGAATTAAAATTTTCCAACCCAATTACGCAAAGTCAAGGGTCAAATTGAAGACAATTAAGAGTTTAATGGTCAAATGAGGGTTAAATTACATAAATTGGAAACCAATTATCAAAATAAAAAAAGACGTGCATAGATAAGGTTGTTGTTGAAATTTTGACGGGGATATAATTGCATAAAATTAAAAATTTAAAACCAATTAGAACAACTACAAATTGAGAGACCAAATCAAATCTTCACCTTTTCCCAAATCATCCAAAACTTGTAGACGTGACTACACTGTTTAGTCATCTAAATAATACAGGCAGCCAATGTAGGTTTAGGTGAATACGCAATCCATCGATGCACGCAATGGGCAGTAATCCAGCCCGACCACCTTGAATGGGTGGGCCATTCAGCCCACTCAGGCTAGTAATCCAACCCTAAATGATGGCCCTCACAGCCCACCAAGGTTAGGCAGTCAACCCACAAAAAATATAAAATTTACATAAAAATATTTAAAAAAACAAAAAATATTTTGTTTTCGTGCATACGGCTGAATTTGGTTTTTTCAAGCATACTTTTTCGTAAAAAAAATATATGTTGCATCTTTCTCATGTTTTAAAATGAAAATTAGATATTGTAACATGTTTACGATTATCCGTTGAAATTTGGCAAAATATCAAAATAATTTAACAATTATTTTGTTTTAGTTATCGCCATGTAAAATTACATTGAAAAGTATACTCACAGATGATTATGGCCAAATATTTTGTTCCCCTACTTTGGTCGAAACATGTTACTCTTCCTCATATCTCTTCTTCAATTTGATCTTCATACACTTGTTAAGAGTAGGGTAAGTGTATAAATCCTTACATCCTTCCTCAATGAATACTTATTCTTAAACTCATCTCGTTTGGCTTTTCTATCAAACTGTTAAGGCCTCCCTTGAAACAGATAATTAACATGCATAGACACAATATCACATAACATTTTATTTTTATATTTGCCTACTAAAAAGAAATCATCACCTGCCTATTTACGCTAACACCACCATATTCATTCAACCAATGAAACTGATAAGGCTTCTCATGTTTTATGGTATTCAATCCCAACTTTCTAACCAAAGTAATACTAGCAATATTAGTACAACTATCACTATTAATTATCATACGATATATCTTATCTTTGATTAGGCATCTAGTATTGAAGATGTTCTCCCTTCATCGCTCAATATTATCCTCCTTAGTTTGAAAACTAAACGACCACTTAATCACCAAAACTTTATCACCAACAACATATTCTAAATCAGTAACATCCTTAAGTGGTGATATGTCATCACAATCAGACTCTTACTAGTGGACAAAGTCTCTCCATCATTTTTTAGAACCATAACTTGATAATTTGCACACTCTGATGCATGGTGTCTCAATCATTAACACTTGAAACACTTAATATCATGCTTACGTTATGGTTGGATTTACCCCTTAAGATTTTTTTTTATCATTGGTCGAAGCTTGCTTCTTGATGGAGGTAGGTTTGGTATTTTTGAAAGTCACTAATGGCTTCATTGATACATAACCCTCTCTTTTATAACATTCTCCAACCCAGAAAAAATCTCGTATAAGCTCGAAATTTACACAAAAAAAAATATGCTCAAATCTTTGAAAATTTGAAAAGTTTAATCAAGAACCAATATTGAGCAACCAAAATTCGACTATAATGTTGAAATTATCATAAAAAGTCTGCTGAAATTATTTTCTAAGGAATACTTCAACTCCAAGCCAAAACCCTACTTCCCATAATGGATCTCACATAAACTAAATGTAAATTAATAATCAACCCAAACTAAAACTAGCTTAAACAAATTAAAATAAACAAGGTTAAAACCCAAATAAAATATCTCTTCTCAAATAAATAAAGTGTTATAGCCCACTAATTAATTAATTAGAAGGCAATTGTATATCGTTAGAAAGGGATGGAAATCTAGTTTCCAGAACAACAAGAATCATAACAAAATTCAATTTGTAGCTCTAGTGAAGACCAAAAGAGTAATGAAAGGTCAAAGTACCTGAATCTAGTATTTTTCTCTCAGTCCTTGTTTAATGGTCTTTTAAAAATGAATTAGATTAATCAATGTTTGCTCTATAGTATTACAAATCCTCTTGAAATTTATCTTAGACCATATATCTTGAAAAAAATCATTGAAATTTTCTTTGAACTTTCTATCAATCTAGTAACTAGATCAACTAGAACCTTCAATGGATTATTTGATGATTGGATCGCATCAGATCTTGTTAATTCAAAGGATTATGCTCTAGTAAGATCTCAATTAGGAGTTCATAAATAAGGGAACCAGTGCCTTGTCAAATGAATAGGTTCTAAAACTAGTTGATGAATAATGGATCTAATGTCATATTGAATGGGTAAATATTGGAATTGATGACTGGTTTCATTGTGTGTCGAATGGACAGTTGCTGAAACTAGTTCCTAGATAATGGAACATATACCTTGTCGACAAATATTGAAATTAGATCATGGTTAATAGAATTTGTATCATGTTGATTGGACAACTACTAAAATCAGCTCTTAAATAATAGAATTGATACCTTATCTATTGTCTAGTCTTAGAAACCGATTTCTCAATTAAAGGAATTACGGTTTGAATAAAAATATAATTAGAGAATTAAGTTCTTGGATTATTATGAATGTTTAAGTTATAACTAAAAGGATTGTATTTGCTGAATTGTTTAAGTAATTAACAACAACTAAAAATAAAGTGTATGCTGAATTGTTTTATTAAAATATTTTTTTATTCAATCAAAATAGACACGCACATTAAATTAATTGAAAAAAAGAGAAAAAAAATATTATACAAGGTTGTACATATTAGAGTTATATGAAAATAAATATTTTTATTTTTAAAAATAAAGTTGATCTATACAAAAGATTAAAAAATTATAGATAAATTAGAATAACCTCTTTAAGAATCCAAAACTTGCAAAATAATTAAAAAAATATACTATGTCCAAAAAAGGTTAAATAAGCCATAAACAAAACACAAATAATAACTCAAAAGACTATTTAAAAAGACATTAAAAATATATATCATTTAAAAAAATGATAAATTAGAATAAAAAATAATTATAGTTTGGGTGTTATGGCTTAATTCATCAAACTTGTAATCCAAATCATAAATTCAACACGTCTAATATATATATATATATATATATATATATATACTAGTCACTTACCTGCACCTTGTTACGACAGGAATCATATTTTTTTCAACGCAAAAAATATTAATTGCGCGAGATTTTTTTTTATAATATAAATTTGAGCAAAATAATAAATTTGTGCAGAATTCATTTGAAGTGCAAGTTTTCTTTAATATATATGAATTTTAAATCAATATAAATTTATTTTTTTAGTAGGTTTCAAGGAACTAACTAACATAAAATTATCATCATCATTAAAAAAGCAAGAAGATTTGGATAGCTGAATTATTGAATTCACTGCATTAGGATTAATTCATTTTATAAATCAATGTAAATAAACATAATAAATAAAATATAAATTGTGAAAACACCCGCAATAATCAAATAATAAAAATAAGTAGCTAATTTTCTATCTATAAAAAAAATATTATTATAATCCATCCCTATGTTAATGTCATTATCATGACTATAATACTTAAAATTATTATCATTATTATTGCCCAAACAATTAAAATCATTAAATTGTCGTTATTATTGCTCAAAAATGAAATCAGAAAATTATGTGATCAGAAAAAAAATAATAATAGAAGCACAAACAAAAAAGAACAAAGGAAAAAAAGAGAGAAATGTTAATTTTAAAATGTTCACCAACATAAATTAAAATTTCAAGACTGAACTGAATAAAAATAAAACCCTAATAAAAAATATAATGACAAAAATAAAAAATAAAAACTAAAAATATAAATACATAAATACGAATAAAACATAAATACTATCTAAGAAAGATCGAAAAAACCAAAGGAACTAATATCATATAAAAAATTCAAAGAATAAGGATCGAAAGAAAAATAAAATATATATTTAATTCAATCAAAGATAAAATTGAAACAAATAAAAACCTTGGTATGGAATCAAATAAATATAGTTTTAAAAAAACTATAGTGTATTGTTAAAAAATTAAAAGATTAATGACCAAAATAAAAAGTAGCATATCTGACCAATTTTAATTGGAGAAAAAAATAAAAACAAATTAAAACCTGCATACTGAAAAAAAAAATTAAAGGAACCAAAATAAACTAAAAATCAAAAGAATAAGGACTGAAATGAAAACCAACATATATAATGGGTATCAATTGAAGGGTACAATTGATAAAAATCAAAATTTTCATTGAAGGAATCAAGAATAAAACCAAAATTAAAAGAATAAGGAATAAAATTCAACAGTCACAAACATTAAGGACTTACATGTATTTTCCGGCTGCATGAGAGAGAAAAGGTTGAAAAAACGAAAATCATCCACTAGCGAGGCAAAAGACATAGCAGCGTACCAGGTGATACGGCTGATGGGCTGTTTAAACTGCCAAACAAAGCTGCATGTACAGCCTAAAGGCATGTTCAGAGGAAATTTTATTGTCGTGTCCGTACAACATTCTTGTAGTATTTTCAAAAAGAAATAATAAAAAAATATCAAATTACCTATCCACCCCTGGACCTAGTGATAAACACGAAAAAAAAAGTGAAGGAAAGTACCACAAAGCCCCCAACTCAAGACCTTTGTTTTTGTCCTTTGTAGGGGTATTTGTGTGTTTTTACTGTGCATAAATTTGTGAAAAACTGAAAACACACCCCACTATTCCATGTTATTTTGTCAGCTTCCAAGAATAAAATGATAGTTTTACTGTATAAAAAATTTAGATATACTATGCATGTCTCCTGAAAATATCCAAAATACCCCCAGTTCTAAGGGTTATATTTTTCGACCTAGAGGTAAGACAATATATATAATATATTATTTGAATCCACGGTGTGTGTGTGTGTGTGTGTGTGTGTGTGTGTGTGTGTGTGTCGAGGCTCTATGTTATTTTTATAGCTGTGGGACTTAAGTGTGTTTTGCATGTAATCAATGTGACGCCGCTCTTATTTAACATCATTTTAATTTTGATTTATTTTTCAATTTCATCATCATCTAAAAATTAAAAATAGTTGGCCTTCAAGTATAATTAATTGCTCAAAATATAATTTTTTGAACCAAAATAAATCAATAAAAAATAATTAGTAAATCCATGGTATTTTATAAGTTTGTGGAAAATATACATCCAAAATTAAAAAAAAAAAACCTTTTTGGTGTTTTATATAATAATAATAATAATAATGTGCAATGGAATTCACTAACAAAGCGTGATCACCTCCTCCATCCTTATTTTGAGCTATTATTTTCATTTATTACAGCCTTTTTTCTGGTGGCTTCAAATTACAGAAATGATTTATTTATTTTTTAAATAATAATAATAACAACAAAGGTTAATTAAAAGGATTTGAAGATATCTCTAGCTTTGCAGATGATCTGAAATTGTTAATACTAGTTAAATTACCCGCACTACGTTGCGGGTCTAACAAATAATTTTTATAAGTGTTGGGATTGAAATAATTAATAAATATTGCTAGTTTAAAAATAAAATATAATATCTATACATATAAGGTTTGATATAATGAAATACATCACCACACCCTATCATAACAACAACAACAACATCGAATGCGTAATATCTAAAAATATCATTACCATTATTGCTAAAACAATAAAATTATTACATTACTCTAAGGAAAAAAAGCTTGAAAATATTAACAAAAGAGGAAACAAGAAAAAAAACTAAAACTAAAACTATTGTTATTCTTATTGTTATTGCGTTAATAATGAGAAAATAAATTCAATAAAAGAAAAAAAAAAGCACAAAAACTTTAACAAAAGAGCAAAAAAAAAAAAATTCTAGCTAAAATAATCATTTAATGTGAAATAATAAAAAAAAAAAAGGAAATAACAAAGGAAAAAAAATCAATTTTCAAATGATCATAAACACAAACTAAAATTTAATAACAAACTTTTTGAAAGAAATACTATCTCAACAAAAGAGAAAATAATAAAAATAAAAAATAAAAACTAAGAGCACATATATATAAATATGGATAAAAATAGGGACTTTATAAAAAAAATAAAGGAAATAAAATAAAAAAATTAAAAGCATAAGGGCATAACCAAATATATTATCAATTTCAATCAAATGATAAAATTGAAAAAATCAAATCTTTTGTACTGAAAATATTAAGGGATTTAAAAGCAATTCAGAAATTAAAAGAATAAGGACTAAAATAAAAATGTAATATATAATCAATTTTAATCGAAAAATACAATTGAAACAAATCAAAACTTACATGATAGAAATAAAGACCACTCAACACAAATAAAAGAGCATGGACTACAATGAAAAATCCATAAAACCGTGGGCTGTTGTTTAGTTTAGGGTGAAAGAGAGAGAAAAGAGGGGGAAAACGTTCAACCTCTCACCATCTTGTCTCCAGCCACTACTGATTGCACGCACCGCATCATGAGGAAGAGGACATGACAGTGCATCAACTGAGACGACAAATGAATATTTTACACAACCGAACAACGCTGAACACACCGCCTGAAGTGGGCATGAGGCCGAGTACTATCAGGCGCCTGTGTCACACGCGCCCCCAATAATTAGAGAGAAATAATAAAAAAAAAAGGTCAATTACCACAACACCCCTACAACTAGTTTTAATTTGGGGCATATTTGTATTTAGCTATTTAAAAAAAAAATGAAATTCTCATGACGCCCCTCTTGGCCAAAGCTAATTTTTATCTTTTTCAAGAGATAGAATGATTATTTTATTGTACAAAGAAATATAAAAAAATCAATAAATCGGTGACCCAAACCAAACCGAACAAGACCGAAAATGTGTAATTACCGTGGCACCCCTACCAGCAGCCACTGTTTTAATGTTTTTTTAGGGACATAATGGTTATTGTATTATGAAAAAATATTAAAAAAATCAGTAAACCGGTAACCCAAACTAACCGAACCGACTCAAAAACCAAGCAATACTATTATAATTCACAATGATTTGTCTTACATACTACAATAACAAAATCATGATCTCTTTTGGTATATAGTACTAGTTAATTGCCCGCACTACATTGCGGGTCGAACAAATAATTTTTATAACTGTTGATATCAAAATAAAATATTTATACATGTAAAATTTGATATAATGAAACAGATCAAAATACCTTATTATAACAACAGTAACATCAAAGTCTTAACATCTAAAATTATCATTATTATTACTGTCAAAATAATAAAAATTATTAAATTATTCTGAGAAAATATACAAAAAAAAATAACAAAAAAGCAAATAAAAACAAAAACTAAACTTATTATTATTATTATTATTATTATTATTATTATTGCGTTAATAATGAAAAAACAAAAATTAAATCAAAGACTTAAAAAAACAAAAAAAACTTTAATAAAAAAACAAATAAAAAAAATAGATGATAAAATAAAAATAAAAATTATTAGCTGAAAAAATCATTTAATTTGAAAATTAAAAAATTATCTGCCCTACGTTGTGGGCTATACAAACAATTTTTATAGAATTTGCTTGATCAAAATTAAAATATAATATCTATATATGCAAATTTTAATACAATAAAATAGATCAATACACCCTTTTATAACAATAGAAACATCGAAGTCTTAACATCTATAATTATCATTGCTATTACTGTCAAAACAATAAAAATTATCAAATTATCCTGAGAGAAAAAAACTAGAAAATATTAACAAAAGAGTGAGTAAGAAAAAAATTAAATTATTATTATTATTATTATTATTATTATTATTATTATTATTATTGTGTTAATATTGAAAGAAACAAAAATAAATGAAAGAATAAAAAAATCCTAAAAACCTTAACAAAAGAGTAAGTAAGAAAAACAATTAAATTATTATTATTATTATTAGGTGAAAAAAATTCAAGAGCAAAGGGAGAAAAAAAATAGAAATATTAATTTTCAAATTATCATAGACACAAAATAAAATTTAAGAGCTCATATTTTTTTTTAAATATCACCTCAACAAATAAGAAAATAATAAAAAGAAAAAACCAAAGCTAAGAGCACAATTATATATACATGGACAAAAATAGAGACTAATATAGAAATATAAAAAAAATATAGAGATTAAAATAAAAAAATTAAAAGTATAAGGGCCGAAATAAAAATCAAATATATTATCAATTTTAATTAAATGATAAAATTGAAAAAATCACAATTTCTGTACCGAATATATTAAGGTATTTAAACCCAATCCGGAAATTAAAAGGAGGATCAAAGTGAAATCTAAATATATAATTAATTTTAATCGAAGGACCCAATTGAATTAAATCAAAATTTATATAATAGAAATCAAGACCATATATAAAATTAAAAGTAAAGGGACTAGAGTGAAAAAGTCATAAACTCAGGGGTCTCTCCTGCACTTTAGTGTGCAGGAGAGAGAAAATGGATATCAAACCTTTAACCGAGCACTGTCACTCCTGTGGCCACTATTTGTCCACACGTGCCACATCGGGAGAAAAACCACGTGGCAGCGCATCCCTTGAGACTCTGGTAGGGTATTTTCCACCGCCGTATGACGCTACACGCGTTGAAAGAAGAGGGCGTGAGGTGGACAGCCACTGTGCGCATGCGTCTCACGCACGCCTAAATTCTGACAAATAATAAGAAAAAACATAGTCAATTACTGGAACACCTCTCCATACAATTCTTCAATTTTGTCTTATTGGGGGGTATAGTAGTATTTAGCCATTTTTGAAAAATGGGAAATTCCCGAGGTACCCCTCCCCTACTAAACATGTTTTTTGTTTTATTTGGGGGCATAATAGTATTTAGTCATTTTCAAAAATTATGAAATACATGAAGCCCCTTATGGGAACAATATTTTTTTGTCTTTTTCGAGGGCTAAAAATGTTAATGTACTGCACAAATAATGATAAAAAAAATTAATAAACTGGTAAACCAACCGAACAGACCTAATCAAAAACCAAACTGATCTAAAAATATATTATTATAATTTATAGTGTTTTCACTCACATATTATTCACATATTATAGTGAATCACTTATTTCTTTTAGTTTAATTTATAGTTATAATAATAAACCAAACAGTCCCTTTTGAAGAAAACTTCTTGTTATCCTTTTATCTACGTGGGCCATTTGGAAATTGATGGCTTTTGAACGCAGAATAACAAATTTCCAATAATCGATTCTTGCAGGAACCGTTTCCCTCCTCTCTTTTTTACTGTTTTTTTTTTATATATAAAATTTAACACCCAGTACACCTAAATTTGATCAATTTGCACCCCCTCCCTCTATATTGTTTCTAGAAACCTTAACCTAAAATTATTATTTCTATTTTAAAAGTGATTTGAATTGTATGAAATTCCTAGAGTAGATGGAGAACAATAAGTTTTTTTTTATTTTTTATTAATAACCAGGGTATTCAGGTGAATTTATGCACATATCAACTAATTCTTAGGTTTATGAAACATCATGTAAACTTAATGAATAAATAAAACCTCGTAGGGATAACAAATATTTAGAGTGAAGTTGCTCGAACACAGGAGCTGAACAAGTCGCTTTCCCTCTTTAATCAAGTGTCAAGAGGTGTGGGCATGTTTTTCCCGCAATTCTCCCCCGAGATCCCTTGATTTCTCTACTAGTTTGGTGAAAAAATTGAAAATTCCTCTCCTTCTCTTGCCGACTTGGAGAGAAGAAAATGCCCTCTATTTTAACTCTTTTCTAGGGAAATTTACCCTTTTCCCTCTCCTTAACTATCTTATTATTGTTATTGTTGTTGTTTTGTTTTGTTTTGTTTACGTCAAGAGTTTACATTAAGAGTTTTTAGTACTTTTCTATTTTCAAAGTTTAATAAATGGGGTGTTTAATGTTATATTTCAAAAATATTTTGATATTTTTAAATCATTTTCTTGTATTGATGTCAAAATAAAAAAAATGATGTATTTTGAAATGAAAAACACTTTCAAGAATAATTTCAATCACATTCCCAAACAAGTATAAAATAATATAGTATCTTTAAAAATAAAAAGCCTAAACATGTTTATTTTAATTTTACTACTTGAAATATATTAAAATAAATTCTTTTATTTTTAACATCAATATATTAAACCATTCAAAAACATAAGAAAATATTAGTTTGATTTAATTTTTCATAATGAACACACCATCCAAACACAATGGCAAACATCTTACTCTCTTTTTTTTAAAAAAAAAAATATGTTTGAATATTAAAATTAGTATTTTTTTAATTAGTGAATATTCTGTAATATCATAGTAAAAACAGAAAATAGAAGATCAAAACTTTTTTTATTAATAAATTAAGTAATGTGGAAAAAAAATACCAAACTCCTGATAGGAAATGAAATCCAAGTGTTGGCCATAAACATAGGGAGAGAGACATTTAAATTTAGCTCGGCGATCACACCACTACACGCCCTCTCGAAGGTCAAACACCCCACCCTCCTCTCTCTCTCTCTCTCTCTCTCTCTCTCTAAACTCAGCACGATAATAATAAACGCACGGTTTTGGCTTTTAAATAACCTTAATTACTTTATTAAATTTATTTATTATTTTTCAAAAATAAAAAAGAAAAAATCAGACACAGAACAAACCCCATTTTCTCTCTCCTTTCTCCTTCTCTGGGTTTCATTTCTCTCTCGATCCATGCTGGAAGGAGATAATAATAATAATAAAGAAAACCATTACAGATATATTGATTAACCATCGAATTCTTGATTTTTTTTTCCTTGCTTGTATGCTTAGATACAGACACCCATATTATCATTGTTGTTGTTGTTATATCTCCAATGCGGTCTTTGAGAAGACCACGAACAAGGGAAGGACAAAGAGGCCAATATAACAACAGGAAAACCCAGAAAGAAAGTTTTAGCTGTGAAGAAGAAACTATTAAAGATAGGTGTGGATCTGATGGTGGGTGGGGTATTAGTGGGAGGGAAGGAGGTAGAATTTGTTACTTTTGTGGTCGCCGCAGCTAGGTTTGTAGTGGTGGGGCTGTATAGGAAAGGAATATGCAGCTTCACATCTCTCCTAGCATGAGAAGCATCACTATATCTTCGAGCAGCAGCAATGGATTTATTGACTCAATGAAGATCAAAGTCGCAGCTCGCCATATCTCTTATCGATCCCTTTTTCATACTATACTCATTCTTGCTTTCTTGTTACCTTTTGTATTCATTCTTACTGCTGTGGTTACGCTAGAAGGAGTCAATAAGTGCTCCTCATTTGGTGAGTTTGGCTCGTTATTTCTTTCATTTCTTTTCAAGCTTTTCTGACGTGTTTATATATGTAGTTTTTTATTATTATTATTTTGATTGTGATTGTTCCTTGACGAGGTGGATGGATCATTATTCGATTTGGGTTGCGATTGCTCTCTAATTTCATGATTTTCTCATCTTATGTGTGTATGCATTTGGTTGTGGTTGCTGTGGTGTGTTTGGATCCTGATTTGATCTGGGGTTAGGTTGTTTTTCGCATGTAATGCATTTGTGTCTTTTTGTGACATTCGGTGCATATGTATGTAAATGTGCCTTGTGTATATGGCATGGACATTTGATGGTTGATAATTTCAATTTGTTTTCATCTTTTTCTGCAATCCTAATACCACGTACTCTCTCTCTCTCGCTCGCTCTCTGTGTGCTTTAATTGTATTCATTTGATTATGATTTTTGCATTTGTGACTGAGATTGAGATTGATGAATCTTATTCTGATTCAGTAGCATATTATATTTGTTGCCACATAGTAATTTGTTAAGGTGAATATATTTCATTCGATTAACTTGGAATTCTTGATCGAGCATGGTTAATTCCTGGATTCTGCTATTTTCATTCATTCCTCACCCATGCTTACACATTTATTTTAACCATTTAGGCTTTGCACGTGTAAATTGATAGGGGATACGTTTCGAATTCATTAATTTATAAATCCTGGGAGATCAGATTTTGATTATTATTTATGATGAATATGAGCTAAATGAAGATTTGATGGACTTTTGCACATGTGAATAAAATTTTAGTCCATGCATGCCAATGTCATATACAATAGAATTTGATTACTTGGTAGATTCGAACCTAAATTATAGCAATTTGCTGACACCTTAAACAGATGCAGACTTCTTAATCACGATTTGTGGTGGTTCAAAAAATCACAATTTTTCTTATCATTTATTTGGTTCTCCTGGTTTTCATTTTTTATAATCCCCCTTATATATGTGAAATTTGTTCACTGTGTTTTCAATTCAAATTATTTAAATGTTACAGAGCAGTCTGGATCTGCATGTATGTCTACACTCTATTATGTCCTGGGATCTGGATCTAGGATTTCCTTCCATGATGATGTTTCTGTGTTTGTGGTGGATACTTGATTCTTGTTCTTACTTTGCTTTTGTTCAATAGATTGTTTAGGTAGGCGGTTAGGACCAAGGCTTCTTGGAAGAGTAGATGATTCAGGGGTAAGTAAGCTTTACCCTTCATCCTTCACATTTTCAGATTATGTATATTACCTACTCTCCTACTTTTGGATAATTTTGTTAATGGTAATTTTACAAATTGAATACTTATGCTGATGGTGATGATGCAACAGAGGCTTGTTAAAGACTTTTACAAGATACTCAATCAAGTAAAAAATGAGGAAATCCCAGATCATGTAAAGCTCCCTGCTACTTTTAATCACCTTGTTTCTGAAATGAAGAACAATCAGTATGATGCAAGGACATTTGCGTTCATGTTGAGGGCTATGGTATGTGCAATTTATTCAAACATATACATATTACTTCTGGATTTGGTTCATTTCCTTATTTTAAACCTCTTGGATGAGAGCAGGTTTGACAAATATGTTTAATTCATAGCTCTAGACTTGCTTCTACTCCATTAATCTTGTTCTAAACTTGTTATATCCCTGAATGAGGGCTGTTAGACAGGAATTAGAATTTAAAATTAAGTTATTTATTGGGAAAACATGCTATGGATATGACTCTTTCATTATTCAGAAATAAAATGAATTATTGTACTCAACTATTATGGAGCTTGGAATGCTGCAGTCATGGGACTAGTACTGTTGTATATTTAAGTTTGTATCTTTTAACTGCAACATGTTCATGATATTTGTCTCATTGAAGTGGATGTAAAATTTGTATTTACTTTCTTTTGTATTGTTTTGATTGATCCAGCAACTTCATTTGCATTTATTCTCTTCACTTATCATCCTAAATCCACATATATGCATCAATTCATGTTAGAGAGTGCAGTTACCCATGCTCCTCCAAGAGAAAATAAGTAACAAAAATCCGATGGAATGTTAAGAAAATATTTTTAGCTGATGTCATTCTTTTTTTAATTTTTTTACAGATGGAAAAATTGGAAAGAGAAATCAGGGAATCTAAATTTGCAGAGCTGATGAACAAACACTTCGCTGCAAGTTCCATCCCAAAAAGCATCCACTGTCTCTCTCTACGTCTGACTGATGAATATTCTTCTAATGCTCAAGCACGTACACAGTTGCCTTCTCCAGAGTTCCTTCCTTTGCTCACTGACAACTCATACCATCACTTTGTCCTCTCAACTGATAACATTTTGGCTGCCTCAGTTGTTGTCACTTCTACTGTACAGTCATCTTTAAAGCCTGACAGGATAGTTTTTCACATCATCACTGACAAGAAAACTTATGCGGGTATGCATTCATGGTTTGCACTAAACCCAGCCTCCCCTGCTATTGTTGAAGTGAAAGGTGTTCACCAGTTTGACTGGTTAACTAGAGAGAATGTTCCAGTGCTTGAAGCTGTGGAGAATCATAATGGTATCCGAGATTATTACCATGGGAATCATATTGCAGGGGCAAATCTTAGTGATACAACACCACGAAGATTTGCTTCTAAATTGCAGGCTAGAAGTCCAAAGTATATATCGTTACTTAACCATCTTCGGATATACATACCTGAGGTAATCTCATACAAAATTTACCTTTTCTGTTGTCGTACTTGGAGGCTAATGAATTATGATGTGTATGGTTTATAATAAAAGAACTAGGGAACTAAAGATGTTAAAAGAATAAAAAAAGGAAGTGAAAAAACTCTAATGCATGAGGCATTTTTGTTGAGGGATTAATTCATCTGCTCAGGGGTTGAAACTCACCCGATCTCACTGGAAATTTTAGTCCTTCACCAGCCAAACAAAGTCAGATCTAACTTTAGTAAATTTTGCAAGTATCTGGGATAATTGACAACATTCATTGAACCCTGTGAATTACTGAAGTTTCCAAATTTTTAACATATTGAAATATGAATTCATGTGATACTTACAAATTGAACAAGCAAGATGGATATGAATAACAAATGATGTATCACAGGAAGTTAGGTAATTTTTTCAGAAAAAAGAAATAGCAGTTTGATGATCCAATGCATGTGGAATAGTAACAATAGTTTCTTCATTGCTTTTGTTGCTAACTTCAGCATTATTTTTTCCCTTCTAAAACTGGCATATCATTAGTCCAACCTTTGAAGTTGGCCAAAGTTTTTGCATTTTTGTTTTCTTCATCTGTTGGCCCAAAATCTTCTTGCTGATTGGTTATGTTGAACAGCTCTTTCCAAACCTCGACAAGGTAGTGTTTTTAGATGATGATGTTGTAATTCAGCATGATTTGTCTCCACTCTGGGATATTGACCTTCAGGGAAAGGTCAATGGAGCTGTAGAAACTTGTAAAGGTGAAGATGAGTGGGTAATGTCCAAGCATCTCAAGAACTACTTCAATTTTTCACATCCCCTCATAGCAAAGAATTTGGACCCTGATGAATGTGCATGGGCTTATGGAATGAACATTTTTGATCTCCATGCATGGAGGGACACAAATATAAGAGAAACCTACCATTCCTGGATGAAAGAGGTAAGCCCTACACTATATAGTTTCTTTCTTGTCCTAATAATTTCGCCGTTCCTTCTGCCCTCCACCTTTTCTTGGTATAATAAAATAACAGGATAGTGTTAGTGTCTCAAGGATTTTAACTAACACGTTCATGTTGTTGCATTTGCTATCTTATGTGGTAAGTGACTCTTTGAACATGCTAAGACATAACCTTGATTCTCAAATAAAATAAAATAAAATTCTTATCCGATGAATCTGTGCACCAGTAAACAAGCATTGCTAGCTCCAGAACTACTCTTTTGAGAAAAAAAATCCTATATGAGAAGCACTGTGTTAGTAAACAACCTTCATCATCATCTTTTTTTATTAATGAAGTACCAGTTTTGCTTGGCTGCGGGCTTCTGACTGTGTGCGCGCACAAGGACTGGGTACACCAGTAGTGATATTTTGGGTTCTATACACTCTTAATTAATTTGCAAGCATGATCACTTTGGGTTGTTTCTCCCTCGAACATTTCCTGTCTGTTCTCATTGATAGTTTGATATTTGTTGGTTGGCAGAATATTAATCAAATATTCAACTTCACTATGGATCTAATTTTGATCGGTATTAAACACAGCAAATACTGATATTTTGTACAGGGTTATTCTTGTATGCACTGGATGTTGGTGAGCCTGCTTGCACTTATAATGATCTGTATGTAACTGTTGGCAAATAAGAAATGCTTTGCCACCATTTTTCTCATATTTTGGGTTATTTTGTGCAGAACCTGAAGTCAAACCTGACAATGTGGAAACTTGGAACCCTACCGCCGGCTTTGATTGCATTTAAAGGTCATGTTCATCCAATTGATCCATTCTGGCATATGCTTGGACTGGGATATCAGAATAATACAAATATCGAGAGTGTAAAGAAGGCTGCAGTTATTCACTACAATGGTCAGTCTAAACCGTGGCTGGAAATTGGCTTTGAGCATCTACGGCCATTTTGGACCAAGCATGTGAATTACTCAAATGATTTTATAAGGAACTGCCACATCCTGGATTCAGTTTGATTAACCATAGGGGCAAGAGCTATAATTGGAAAGGAAAAAACAAGTGATTCCAAGTGTCATATAAGTTTTTTCATGATTGAAGTTTTTCTCAAGGTCTACTTAAAGAAGGCAAGTAGAAAATCATACAGAAGGGGGCAGAGTTTCAGGTCTGAATTCACCGTCATACCACATACTTTTGAAGAAAAGGGCTGCATCACCAGCACGGGCATGGGATTCTTTCTTCCAATCGTTAACATAGCGATCCATATTTTTTTCTTGCATGAAAAATGGATACTATCAGTGAGCTTCCTGCAGAGAGTCTGTCTAGCCTGATTTCCCGGCACATATATTAGAATAAAGCAAGATACATGTTAGAAAGTGCATATGCCAATGCATCTTACTGCATGGTACGGGGAAGAGGAAGGCGAGGACAGGTCTCTAGTGAGGGCTCCAGTATCGGTCTAGAATGGTTTCTTCCCTTCATTTTTTAACCTCCTGACAGGTCTCTAGTGAGGGCTCCAGTATTTGTTTCTCCCCCTTTTTTCACTCGTTAATTCGATATCATCAAAACATAGGAGTAGGTAATGGAGATTGCTTTGTTACAGGGCCTGTTGAATTGGGGAATTTTTTAGGTTATTAGTATTTGTTATGTACAATTCACGAGAAACATTAAAACGTGCGGGAACCCCCCCCCCCCCCCCCCCCCTAAAATTCTGTGTGCTTTGGTGACCATGCCCAGGATCAAAGTCTCTAATATTTTATTTTTTTGGGAACAAGCAAAGATGCTAATGTTAGGATCCACAAAACCTAATCCCAGCTGTCATGATACCCTTTAACTAGCAATTTTATTATATACAATGAGCCATTGGCCTTGCTCTCCGCAGCAAGGAGAACTAGTTTTTCTAAAATGTAAAAAATAAATGGCATTAGTGTTTTTTTAGGACATAATTTTTGTTAAAAATATTATTTATCAAACAATTTGTTGTGTTTAATAATAATCTGAAAAAAAATTATCAATTTTATTGAGTAATAAGCAGATAATTGATAAAATTTATATAGGGTGAGTTATTTGTTTTTTACAGCAAATTAATTGAAATTATAATTGATAAAATTATCTAAAGATGAATGATTTGTTTTTTGAAGCACAGTGATTGATTGTTGTAAATTTCCAAATTCAAATTTCTTCTTGTTATTATTATAATTGAAGTCAATTTAAAAAAAAAAAACAATATTAACAGTGTAAAACAAATATTATTTGATTTGAAGAATAAATGAATATAATTGGAGAAAAAATAAAAAATAGTATTATTATCATGATGATTTATAAATGTAATTATTATAATCGTTTGGATAAAAATAAAATTATTAAATTGTCCCAAAGCATAACAAAAAAAAAACTGTAACGAAAGAGCAAGTAAAAAACATTTATAAAAAACAATTATTATGATTATTATCATTGTATAAACAATTCAAACCATAAAATTATAAGGAAGAATAAAGGAAAAAAAAAAACTCAACATAAAGCAATAAAAAACAACCAAAATAAATGGAAAATAAATAAATATTATTAGTATTTAAAAAAAATCATTTGATTAAATAAAAATAGGAACAGAAGGAGAGAGAGAGAAAAGCAACAAAGTGAAAAAAACAAGAAATATTAATTTTAATAAAAACAGCAAACAAAATTAAAAATTAAAACAAAAAAATATTATGAGCAAAAAAAAAAACTTATATGATATGAAGAACAAATAAAAATAATATAAATTACCAAAAAGAAAAAACATCAATTTTAAAATGATAACCAAAATAAATTTAAATTTTAGGATTAAACTGAATAATAGCAAAACCTAAAAAAAATGATAAAAATAAATTTTATTATGATAATTGTAGTTCTTATGATATTAATAATTATAGCTAAGGTACTAATAGTAACAATACCTAATAAAATAATATTAAGAATATTAACAATAGTAACTCGCCATAAGAATATTTTATTATGACTACGATGCTTATACTTATGGTGTTAATAATAACAATAACTCATAAAATACTATTTAGAATACCAATAATAAAAAAATTTCTTATAATATTTAGAATAATTATATTCATAATGATAATAATATTAATTTTGTTTTTGTCTTTTAATTTTGTCATTTAATTATTTTCATATGTTCTTGAGATTAAATAATATTTTTTTAATATTGCTAATATTTTTTTGGTTTTACATTCACTCATAATAATAACAAAAAGAATAATAATTCAAGTAATTTATTATTCGATGTAGTATTTATTAAGAATCAAGTTTTGTAATTTCTCTATACATAATGTTTCAAATCCAATATCTCAAATTAATAATCTAGAAAAATTATGTGGCTTTGTATTGTCTTTAATTTTTTTATCTTATTATTTTAAAATTGTATTACTTAACATTGGCATCAAACAAAAAAAATTGTATGATTTTTTTTTTTTTTGTATTCTAGCCCTTATTTTTTTAATTTTTTGTTTAGTTTCATTTCTTTTAATGTTTTCAATTCTTCTGGGATAATTTCTATTTTTCTATTGTATTTATGTATTTATACTCTGAGTTTTAATTTTTATTTTTTATTATTATTTATCTTTGCATTAAATACAGTCTGCGTCAAAAGACACAATAAGTTAGCTTTAGTGGCATGAAAGAAGAACAAACTTCTCTCTTATTATATATAGTGAATGTTCTGTTGTTAATGATATGTTATTCTTGTGTGTTTTTTACCTGTTTTGTTCACATGTAGCTTAAAAACATTGAAATTAAATTAATGTGAGATAAAAAAAAACATTTAGTTGAGTTTTTTTTATGGTTTATGTTGCTTGTATCAACATTGTATTAAAAGAAAATAATTTTTCAATTAACTATGGTATTTGTGGATTTTTTAATAATGTTTAGAAATTTTTTTATATGATTTTAATGTGTTAATATATATATATATATATAAGGATTGTAAAAATAATTGCTATCATTATTTTCAACAGCTTATCCATAATAAAATTAATATATATAAAAATAAAAGAATAAAAAAATAAACACTGAAATGAATAACATAATATATGAGAAATTTCAATCGAATAACAAAATTGAAACAAGTAAAACCTCAACACTGAAAAAATAAGAGGAATGAAAAAAAAAATCAGAAGAATAAGAGTCAAAATGAAACAAAGCAACTAATTTTTTTTAATTAGTTGTTGTGTTTGTAGAGTTTTAAATAGAGTTTATAGATATTTTTTTTATATCATTTTATTGTGTTAATATTAAACAAATATCAAAATATATAATTAGCCTAATATATTTTTTAGAAAAAATGCTATAAAAGTAATCGCTATTATTATTTTCAACACCTTATCCATAATAAAATTAATATATAAAAACTAAATAATAGAAAGAATTAAAAACAATCAAAATAATAAGGGCCTAAATGAATAACACAATATATAGCAATTTTAATATAAAAAAATTAAAAATAATTAAAACCTCAATACTAAAAAAATAATAAGAATAAAAAACAAAAAATTCTTTAAGGGCTAAAATGAAACACAATATTTCTGATTAATTTCAATTGAAGGATGAAATTGAAACAAACCAAAACTTTTATAAGAGAAACAAGGACAAAAAAAAAACAAAAAAAAAAAACAAGGACTGAAATGAAATCACCATAAAAAAAGAGGATCAGCTTGCATTTTGTAATTATAAGAGAGAGAAAATGGGACACAAATGATTAACTGACCACCATCACTTGTCCGACCATCATGAAACGACACACGCACTATCATGTGAAGAGAAAACGGCGATGCATCCGATAAGATGTTGGAAATATATTTTTAACCACCGCAAGACGTTGCACGTGTCGCTTGAAGTACATGTAAGGAAGGAAGCCATAGGCATGACTGTAGTTTTATGCAAAAAAAAAAAACTTACAATTACCTAAACACCCCGGCAACCAAGACCTAGATTTTATATTTGTAAATATTTGAAATACCATAATCACCCTTACCAGCTATTTTTGGTTTTTATCTTATTTAATGATAATATGGTTAATTTAATGTTTACAATTTTGTAAACTATCAAAAAATACCCCAAGGTTGTCAATTGTTTGTTGTCTGTTGGCATTAGTAAAATCATAGTTTTACTATACCTGAAAAAGATAAATAACCCAAAATAACTAGTAAATATCAACCGATTCCATGAAAAAATTAAAAATACCCTAGGACCAAGAGTTATTTTTAACACACGAAGAGGTAAAATGATAATTACTATTATCTATATCTGGTGATACAATATTTAACCCATAGATTAACTATTTGTTTAATAACTTTAGCAAACAAAAAAGATTCTCGTTGTTAATGGGGTTTCCGAAGTTGATGATGACAAGAAATCCATTTACTTGTACGATCAACTTTCTTTAAGCATCCGAAAACCGAATTGGGTAGTTCTGATCTTTCAAGGCCCAGATTCCTGGTGCCTAACGCGTCCCCATTACCTTAAACCCCCTCTGGGGATTTTGCTGTTCTCGTCTCTAAATCATTCAATTTAGTACGAAAAAAGTGATTGGTGTCATCTGTGAGAATAATTAAGCTATTAGTTGATTCTTCCAGTCTTTTTAAAGGGAAGAACCTGAACGGTGGTTCGTTGACATCACGAATATCTACCTGAAAAAGAAGATGTGAATGTGCAGAATATAAAATGGGTCTTATCAGTTATCATCATCGAAAGAAGAAATGGAATTGTTTTTGATGTTTCCATGTCTTCATGGCTGCCAGCCCTCCTGTTCAATTTCAGGTTGGAGGTACGCTAAATAGATACACATCTATGTCCGCAATGAGTCATAACTCTGCCACTAACCATGCAAGCTTAGCAGAATAATGATTTAGGTTTAGTGCACTGCATCAAATTTGACAAGGTCCTCTTACTTTGTTTCTCAATGCTCCAGAAGCTGCAGGTTTCCCCCCCTCAAAAAGTGTGCATGCCTGAAGAAGAATGAATGAAGTCTTTTTCCTAGTAACCCACATATAAACACATCGATTCATAGAAAAACAAGTCAATCAAGCTTCGCAAGAGTCTAATACAAATATACATTCTACTCATGCACCAATACTTTTAGATTTGAACCCTCACCTCACAAATAATAATTCACATATGAGAAGTATGAACCGGCACCATAAAATCAATTGAATCTTGATAAATTATTTTCAACCCTTTAGAGAACCATGAAAGAGAAAATTCTCACATTACAAGCATACAAAATTGCAGTCGTAATCTGAATATTATTGAGTAAAAAAACATGATATAAAACTGAAGTTACATATATGTTTTTAACCCAAGTTAAACTCTAAAATACCCTAAGATATAACTTATATAAAGTCCATTTACAATCACATCCAAATCCCTAAGTTGCTAAGCCTAATTGGTATTTATTAACCTCAACACACAATTTAAAATAAAAAATTTAAGTTGTACCCACATAAAAATATGATAAAAAGACTTGAATGTTATTGATTTTTATGTTTCCTTTGTAGACTATGAAACTTCTTCTTTAAATGCTAAAAATCCTCTATTTTTTAGAAAACAATATGGACTTGAACTCTATGTCATATTAGAAAAAATATCCAAACCAAGGTTGTCATACGATTGACATATTAGTTATTTCCAGAGCTTTAATAAGACTTTTCTTGGTTTTAGATTAGATAAATTAGAGACTATCTTTTAAATTTCATAGGTGTTATCTCTTTCCGTATATCTTATTTTAAGTACTCTAAACTAGCTTATTCCATGTTTGTTTTGGAAGTCACGTCTCTTTCTCTAACATTGAATGATAGAAGATATCAAAATAAATACAAAAGATTAAAAAAAGGTTCAAATTTAGGTTCGCATAAATATTGTTGCAGGTGGAAGACTTTAGTATATTATTTTTTAATTTGAAAAATATACATAATGATTAGTGAATCATGATCATGAGTTTCTTTTCTATCTTGATTATGACAGATTGGCTCTAATGATGGTGCATATTAAAGTATAAGTTAAATCAGGTCGATAAAACACTGTAGTAGAAATATTGTAATAATAGACATAGATTATTATGTATTATAATAATAAAAATATGAATTTACCTCTCCGTGCGTCATAATTTTAGCCTTGGACTCAAGGGTATTTTTTATTTTTTTTACATTTCTGTATACATTAAAATAACCAAAATACTCTCAAATAAAACAAAATCCAAGAGTTGTCGTCGAGGGTGTTACAAAATTTTATATTTTTTGAAAATATATAAATACAGATATGTCATCATAAAAGACAATATCAAAGAGATAGTTATGGGAGTTTTTACCTAATTCTACTTTTTTTATTTATTTTTTCCCGAGGATACTATGGGCTATTCGACTTGACACATTGAAGGTTTTCGACCTCATGCTCCCTTCATGCATCACTTGTGACATTGTATGATGGTGAAAATTTTTTATCCAATGTATCACTGGATACGCCGCCAAGTCCTCTTCCTCATGTGAGTGCATGTGACGTCCTATGATGGTCGAAGCATGACGATGGTCATTTAATATTTTTCTCCTTTTTCTTTCTTGCATGCTAAATTACATGGATGTCCCCTTTGTTTAAGCTGTTTTCATTTCAGTCCCTGAGCTTTTGATTGTTTGGTATGGTTCTTATTTCCATAATATAAGTTTTGATTTGTTTCAATTTCATCCTTCAATTGATATTGATTATATATTTAGGTTTTTTTTCGGTCCTTATTCTTTTAATTTTGGGATTGGTTTTAAATCCGTTAATATTTTCAGTATCGAAGTTTGGATTTTATTTCAATTTTGTCCCTCGATTGAAATTAATCATATATTTTATTTTCATTTCGGTCCTTATACTTTGAATTTTTTTATTTTATTTTAATTCTTTTATTTTTTATATATATTTCTGAAATAGTCCCTATTTTTGTTCATGTTTATATTCACATGCTCTAAGGTTTTGTTTTTAATTTTTATCATTTTCTATTTTGTTGAGGTTGTATGTTTTTTTTTTAATTTAGTTCTTAAATTTTAATTTGTGTTTATGATCATTTCAAAATTGATATTTCTTATTTTTCCCCTTTGTGATTATTTTATTCCTTTTATTTTAACAAGTCAAATGATTTTTTAAGCTAATAATATTTATTTTTGTCATTTATTTTTTTATGTTGTTTTTGTTAAAAATGAACTTTTGAAGTTTTTTTTGTATGATATTTTAAATATAATATAACGCAAACAAAAAAACATATGAAGTCACACATAGATAAAATGGGTGGAAAATTTTAGCCAAATTATCTACAATTAAAAAATATATGAGTTACTTTCCTTGCGCTTGGTTGCAACCACAATTAAATTTTTTATGATGCTATACATCTAAGTGAAATAATAAACTTACATAACTTTCAATTTTTTTCTATATTCATTTTATTATAGATAAAAGCGTTCAAAATAATAATCATGATTATTTTTTAGATTTTTCTCTTAAAAATAATTATATATTTTGATATTTTTTAATATTAATGCCTTACTCTATATATATATAAAGTAAGTTTTTTTTCTAAATTATTTAATATTTGTTTTCAAATACTTTTAATATAATAATATAAAGAATAAATTTAAAAAAATAAAAAAATAATTTATACATAAAAATAAATTTAAACTAAAAATATATCAAGCTATATATAGACAAAATAAAAATAAAAAAACATAAAATAATAAATTATTAACAATATAATATTCACTATACAGATGGTTAATAAAGCCAAGTTCAACAAGGAAATCCCGCTTCCACGGCACCTCTTGGCATAGGATTTCCCATGAATCAGCTCGTACAAGCATAAATGTATGTGCTAGTGACACAATCATAACAAAGGAATATAGGATTTATTATAAAGTAAACTAAAAGAGATTAGTGTTTCACTGTAGATTGTGAGACAAAATATTATAGATTATAATAATATATTTTTGGATTAGTTCAGTTTTTGGGTCATGCGATTCTCTAGTTTATTCATTTTTTTATACTTATTTGCATAGTAAAATAACATTTATGTCCTTCGAAAAGGATTAAAAAAAATGGTTATAACCAAGAGTGGCTTCACGGGCATTTTATATTTTTTTGAAAATAAATGAATAGGAAAATACCCCTTGAAAATAGTTAAATATTATTCTACCCCATATAAGACAAAATTGAAAATTTAGTTGTAAGGATGTTCTAGTAATTTACCATTTTTTTAATTGTTTTCTGCTGAATACTGTATGCACGTGTGACACACGTGACCGATGGTATTTGGCCTCACACCCACTTCTAGAGGCACGTGCGACATCGTTTGCCCATTAAAAATGAGCTTCCAACGTCTCAACCGATAGTCATCGTGTCCTCTTCTTTATGGTGTGACGTATTTCACAAAGGGTTGTCAGATTTGGTCCGGTGGCCGGTTGAACTTTTGCTCTCCGTTTTCTTTCTCTTGCATGTTAAAGTACAGAAGAGGCCCCCGGTTTTATGGTTTGTACACTTCCGTCCATGCGCTTTAATTGTTTTGTAGGGTTCTGATCAGTTATATAAGTTTTGATTTATTTCAATTGGGTTTTTCGATTGAAATTAATTATATATTTAGGTTTCACTTCGGTCCTCCTTCTTTTAATTTCTGGATTGGGTTTAAATACCTTAATATATTCGGCACATAAGTTTTGATTTTTGTAATTTTATCATTTGATTTAAATTGATAATATATTTGGTTTTCATTTCGGCCCTTATACTTTTATTTTATTTTTTACCTTAATTTTTTTATTTTTTTATATGTATGGAATAATTCTTATTTTTGTCCATGTATATATAAATGTGCTCTTACCTTTCGTTTTTAATTTTTATTATTTTCTTATTTGTTGAGGTGGTATTTTTTTGAAAATGGATAATATATTTTTAGTTTGTATCTATGATCATTTGAAAATTCATATTTATGATTTTTTTTCTCTTTGTTATTTGTTTTAGTTTATTTATTTATTTATTTATTTATTTATTTTCAAGTTTAATGAATTTTTTTCACCTCAAAATTTATTTTTATTTTATCATTTTTTTTTATCTTTTGCTAAAGTTTTTATGATGTTTTTAGACTTTCATTAAATTTTTTTATTAACATAATAATAATAATAATAATAATAATAATTTTAGTTTGTTTTCTTTCTTACTTTTTTGTTAATGTTTTTGAGTTTTTCCTCTCAGGGTAATTTGATTTTTTTAATAGTAATAGTAATAATAATAATAATTTTAGATGTTAAGATTTCGATATTGTTGTTGTTATAATAGAGTGTGTTGATCTGTTTTGTTATATTAAATTTTGCATATATAGATATTATATTTTTTTTTTGAACTAACAAATCCTATTAATTTCTTTAATCCCAACAATTATAAAAATTATTTGCTCAACATGCAACGCAACGTAGTGCGGATAATTTTTTTAATTTTCAAGTCAAATGATTTTTTTTAGCTAATAATTTTTGTTTTTTTATCATTATTAACACAATAACAGCAACAACAACAACAACAATAATACTAATACTAATACTAATACTAATACTAATACTAATACTAATACTAATAATAATATTAGTTTTTTTTATTGCTTATTTTTTTGTTAATGTTTTTGAGTTTTATCTCTCGGGGTAATTTGATAATTTTTATTGTTTTGAGAGTAATAGTAATGATAATTTTATATGTTAAGACTTTGATATTGTTGTTATAATAGAGTGTGCTAATCTGGTCCATTATTTCAAACTGTACATCCATAGATATTATATTTTATTTTTAAATGAGCAAATCTTATATTAATTGCTTTAATCCTGACAGTCATAAAAAGTGTTTGTGCAACCGGCAACGTAGTGTGAATAATTTAACTAGTTATACAATACACTAAAATAGCTCAGAGTCACTACTGTTCATTGTAGGTAAAATAACTGTAGATTACAATATTGTTGCTCAGTTTTCAATTTAGGTCGGTTCAACAGTTTACTGATTCTTTTTATTTTTGCACGGTAAAATAACCAGTTTATCCCTCAAAAAAGATAAAAAAAAAAAAAAACAATGGGTACTGGCTGGAGGGTTGCCACGGTAATTGCACATTTTTTGTCCAATTCGGGTCACCAATTTATTTTTTTATATTTTTTGCATAGCAAAATAACTATTTTATCCCTTGAAAAAGATAAAAATCAGTTCTGGACGGGATGGGGCCATTGGAATTTCATATATATTTTTTTAAATAGCTAAATATGGATATGACTCCAAATAAGATAAAATTGAAGAAATGGTTGTAAGGGTATTATGGTAATTAACCATTATTTATTCTCTCCTGATATTGTGGGTGGGTGTTCCACACGTGATGGACGGTATTTGACCTCATGATCTTTTTGGGAAGCGTGTGCGGTGTCTTCAAGTGGCCAAAATGTCATTCCAGCGTCTCAGTGGATACGTTGCTTGGTATTCTTCCTCTTGGTATGGTGCGTGGCAGCATAAGGTGGCCGGAGATTAGATGGTGGACGGTTGAACTTTTTTTCTCACTTTCCTCTCTCCTTCACAATAAATTACACGTCAACCCATAGTTTTATGGCCTTTTCATTTTAGTCTCTGCACTTTTAATTATGATGTATGGTAGTTATTTCTGTTATATAAGTTTTGATTTGTTTCAACTGTGTCCTTTGAATTGATTATACATTAAATTTTCATTTCAAGCCTTATTTTTTTAATTTCCGCATTCCTTTAAAATTCCTTAATATTTTTGGTACAAAAGATTTGATATTTTCAATTTTGTCATTTGATTGAAATTGAAATTATTTGGTTTTCATTTCAGCCCCTTATACTTTTAATTTTTAATTTTACTTCCTTTATTTTTTTTATATTCCCTAAATTGTCTCTATTTTTGTCCATGTTTATATATATATATATGCTCTTAATTTTTGTTTTTAACTTTTATTATTTTCTCTTTTTTTTAGATAACTTTTTTTATCAAAAAATTTATTATTAAATTTTAGTTTGGGTTTATGATCATTTAAAAATTAATATTTCTTATTTTTTTTTCTTTTTCTTTCTTTTGGTTGTTTTATTAGTATTTTTATTTATTTTCACATCAAATAATTTTTTTTAGCTAATATTTTTTTATTTTTTGTTTGTTCTTTTGTTAAAGTTTTTGAACTTTTTTTTATTCTTTTATTGAATTTATTTTCCTATTATTCACGTAATAATAATAATAATAATAATAATAATAATAATAATTTTAGTTTTTTTTTCTTACTTCCTCTTTTGTTAATGTTTTTGATTTTTTTTTTCTTGGGATAATTTAATATTTTTTATTGTTTTAGCATTAATATTAATAATACAATTAATATTTCTTATTTTTTTTATTTGTTCTTTCTTTTTGTTTTTTATTAGTTTTTTGTATTGTTATTTTATGTCAAATTATTTTTTTAGCTAATATATTTATTTTATTTTTTGTATGCTCTTTTATTAAAGTTTTTGAGGTTTTTTATTCTTTTATTTGATTTATTTTCTCATTATTCACACAACAACAACAACAACAACAACAATTTTAATTTTTTTTCTTACTTAATCTTTTGTTAATGTTTTTGAGTTTGTTTTCTTAGGATAATTTAATAATTTTTAGTATTTTAACAATAATATTAATAATATAATTGATATTTCTTATTTTATTTCCTTTGTTCTTTCTTTTGTTTTTTTTTTGTTTTTTTTTCATGTCAAATGGTTTTTTTTGCTTTTTATTTTATTTTTTTTGTTTTCTTTTTTGTTAAAGTTTTTGGGATTTTTTATTTATTTTGAATTTATTTTCCCATTATTCATATAATAATAATAATAATAATAATAATAATAATAATAATAATAATCTATTTTTTCTGTTTTCTCTTTTGTTAATGTTTTTGAAATTTTTTTCTTGGGATAATCTAATAATTTTTATTGGTTTAGCATTAATATTAATAATATAATTGATATTTCTTATTTTTTTTCTTTTTTATTTCTTTTGTTTTTTTATTATTTTAACATCTAATGATTTTCTTAGCTAATATTTTATTTTTATTTTTTAGTTTCTATTTTGTTAAAGTTTTTGACATTTTTTACTTTTTTATTGAATTTATTTTCTCATTGTTCTCACAATAGTAATAATAATAATTTTTTTCTTACTCTTTTGTTAATATTTTCTAGTTTTTTTAGGTAATTTAATATTTTTTATTGTTTTCGCAATAATAATAATGATATTTTTATATATTAAATTTTCGATGTGCTATTGTTATAATATAATATATTGATGTGTTTTATTATATCAAATATTATATATTTAAATATTTTATTTTATTTTTTTAATCGAATAAAATTTATTAATTATTTTAATTTTAATAATTATAAAAATTATTTATTCTGCAACATAGTGCGGGCATAGTTATTATCTGAAAGAAAACATCGTGTGACATTGTAGACCTGTGGAACAAAGCCTAAAAGTCTTCGCAAGTATAAAAAAGAGAGAAACTTGTCAATTTAGATTTAGAAGGCTTTGAAAACTTCGAAACAGCCTCCTTTCAGGGGACTTATTTGATCCCTTTTTCTCCTATTTCTGTTCACTGTTGATATATACACGCACCAGTTTCTTCATCTTCTCCTTCTCTCTATCATTCATGTTTGGATTGTTTTTAGCCAGGAGACTAACCCAGATCAGTTTTAGAGAGACGTAAGACTACGCACCAAGGATTCCCCTTTTGTTGAATGCTTGTTTTGTTGTTTTGATGACCGAGTTGAGGATTTGCCATCGACTTTAGTGATTTTTTTATGCTTTTATGTCCATGCATGTTAGGTTGTTTCTCAAAAGGTTTCCAAAAACAAACCTTTTGATTCTGAGAATTTGTTTGAGGAAGAACTACTTGAAGTTTTTTAGGTGGTTGTGCTTTGTAGAAGATTTGTTGTTAGAAATTTTGTTATGCTTATATGTATGTGTGTTTGTGATTTCTATCTGTGTGGCCTCCTGCATCATTTTGTTGCAAGATAGCGTGGTTAGCATTGCTTCTAATTTTGTATAGATTCATCTGGTTATATTTGATTGCTGGAAATCCCAATTCAAAACCATTCCCTTAATAGTGTTTCTTTTTATGCATTACTCACCTGTTGCATAACATATTTATGTGCTCTCTGTTTCTTTTTTCTTATTTTGATTTCGTTTTTATTTGGCAGAGTATCCAATTCAGGATCTTGGTGAAATATTTGTCTATGTGTGGATCCAAATCAAGAAATTTAGTGGGCTTAATTTGAGATAGAAAAATCAATCGAGATAAAAGGTTCAAGTAGAGGTGGGTGACTTGATTTTGAAAGACTGAATCTTTAAATATGTCTGGGGTGCAAGATCAGTTAGAGATCAAGTTTCGATTGACGGACGGATCAGATATTGGTCCCAAAACCTTTCCTGCTGCTACAAGTGTTGCAACCTTGAAGGAAAATGTTCTTGCCCTATGGCCTAAAGGTTAGATAAACTTCAGAGTGCTCCCCCCACCTCAAATCTCAAATTATAATATTTTCTCTTGTGCAATTTCTGTCTATCTGTGGACTATTCACAAGCAACAACTTCGACAAGATGAAGAAGTAGAACCATACTTGCTGCCTTCTGCTCCGAATCAGTATTCATACCCAATCCATTATTGCACATAAACTTCTTGCGTTCATAAACCGCAACAAATTATGAGCCTTTCTCTTGTGCAATTTTTGTTTACCTGTGGCCTAAATCCTTGATTTCTTCAGTTACAATCATCAGAAACATAAGCTGCATGTGTTTCTTATGAATATTCATGAAAATTTGTAACAAAATTCTGAAATCCGAACTGATTGATATATATAAATCTGTTTGCCTCAAATCAAAACTGAAGTGACAAATTATTTAGTTTACATGTTTAGTCGTTTCTTCATCGTCGCTGGTAATTTGGATTCTAATACTCTTCTTCTTTATCCAGTCAAGTAATTTAGAAATTTACTGAGACTCTAGTTTGGGTTGTGAGCTTGGTTGTTTTTGTTCATTTGTAATCCAGTAGGAATCTCTGTAAAGCAATTGTACTTTAAGTCTCAGATGCTAGTTATTAAGAACCACTGTCAAACTTGATATCATAACATCAGATTTGTCATGTCATCATGGTAGATCAACACCTTCAAGTCTTTTTTTTCTTGGTGTTTATTCTCCAGTATAAACACAAGATTTCTACCTTCTGAACTTTGATGTTTTCTATGGTTTCAAGTACTTTCCAAGAAATATAATTGAAGGTATTTATACCTGTTAATATTTGACCAGAAAAGGAGAATGGTCCAAGGACATTGAAGGATGTCAAGTTAATAAGCGCAGGAAAAATACTGGAAAACAACAGAACTGTTGGGGAATGCTGGAGCCCGCTGTGTGATATCCCTGGTGGTGTTACAACCATGCATGTTGTTGTTCAAGCATCTTCTGTAGAGAAAGGTACGAGTATTCTTCCATCATCTGACAATGATGGCCAAAACTTTTTAATATATATTTTCCCATTGGCTGTTTCTTGGAGCCTCTTGAGAATAATTTTTTTGTTTTGTTTGAGCACTTTGCAACTAGCATGCCACGTTTTGATTTTTTGTAGAAATTTTCTAGATTCTCATATGCCCCCCCCCCCCCCCCCCCTGTGAAAAAGCCTTGTTTGTGGTTGTGAGAATGGTACCCTGTTCCATTCTTTCCCCTTTTTCTGTTCTTCATGTAAGATAATAGCTATTCTTGTGAATACCTTATTACTCACAGGCCAGGGACAGCAGAAATGATTGCATTTAATTGAGGTCCCAACCACCTTCTAAACTATAATGCAATAGCTTGTCTATTCAACTCAATTATTTATCATTTCAATACTAATGGAAAGTATATGCCGGTCAACTATACAGCTGATCGCCTAATCACTCTGGCCTTTTCCTGTTGCTTGTAGTTTATTTGAACAATCAATTCTGCTGCTAGTGTCATAAAAATTTGTATCCCTTTTTGGCAAAGCAGAGAAGAAAGCGGCAAACCAGCCAAAACAAAGCAAATGTGTTTGTGTTGTATTATAATTAGCACCTCCAAGAGCAGGAATTACATCAAGGTAAATTTAGACACATGATTATCCTTTTCATAGTCAACAAAACCATGCTCTTTAAGTTAATTTTGTGCTTGTTTTATTTGTTTCCTTGTAGGTAGTGAGTGTGGTGCTGGTAAAGATGATGAAATTGGCAACCTGAGGATTTGATGAGAGGCAATGAGATTGTGAACTTTTATCATAGATCATTTGTAGGTGCAGGTCATAGCCTCCCCCATACAGTTTCCAGATCCAACCCATTTGGTATCCGATGATTGTATTGAGGTTGATTCAACTTTGCTTTCATGCAACTAAATCTCAATTTAGTTGAAAATTTCTCACTGATCCCCAGATTTTGAGTGTTGAGTTTGTGTTCACCTTGTCTTGTATCACATTCATAGCCGGACAGTTTGAGTGGGTATAACAGTTCATGTTTGTGGTCATTACTGTGTTCTGGAATGCAAAACAATTCCTGGCCATTCCTGATCAGGTGAATCATTGGAGTTATAAAATGTAGTTTATGAGCATTGCTTTTTGGACTTCCATGGTAGTCTTATCGCGTTGAGGGACAATCCTATGACATGGAGCTCCTTGATGGAGAAGAAGATCAATATATTGCTTATTTAGCAGACTTTTTTGAAGAAGGAAGGTTGTTATATTACTAATATGTTTATTTACTTCTATTGTGGGTAATGTATTTGGGTTCAAAGCTATACATGCACTCTTCACTTGAAGGATTTGCGAATCTCCCTGCTTAATCTCAATAGGTATGTGTGTGTCTGTTTTCTGTTGGGCTGTACTATAAACCTGAATTGGGGTCATTACGGTGAGAGTATAATTCATGAAAGTGGTGGATCTGAGAGCATGAACTTCTATGTTGTGCTGAAGCATTTTAAGTTGAAACTGTAGGAACACATGCGAAGAAATATTGGGAGAGATTATCATAATGCATGGGGGATTCAGTTATTAGATTGTGCCTTGGAACTCGGTAGTTTCTCTTAACTATTGCTTTTGATGCTACTGTGTTTAAAATACCAAGCAAGACTCCAGATTCTAATGCCCTTTCCAGTATAGAATTCTTAATGCTGCCATGCTGCTGTGATCTCTGCTTATTGCCCCCAAAAGACTTGTCAGATTTAGTGGAGCTATTATTAAAAAATACAAGCCACCTCTTTTCTTGCTAAATGTTCTCTTCCCACTCTGGGACAATACCTGAGTTTTACGCTGAATGTTTATGGATGGCTCGCTGGTTTAGTCTTGCTTGCTTACAAGTTTTAATTAAGCTTTCTTTTCTAGATGCTCGGTGGCAAACAGCCAACTATCAAAGGGTCAAAAAAAGAACAGAGAGAGTAACCCTGACTTTTCCCTTCAGGGTGGTGGAAGGTAAATCATGTAACTTCGGGGGACGAAAAGGTCAAATATGGTAGAGGTTAGGCTAATGTGATTGTGGTGTTTTGTTAATACTTTCATGCCATGTTTTGCATTTTTATAAGTGGGCTAGCCTCTCTTTTTTTTTTTTTTATTATTATATTTAATTACTTTTCAGTTTAGATATGGCTTTTAAATATTGAATATTTTTTAGTTATTTTGTATCTGATTTGAAAATAATATCACTAATAAATTGTTTGTGAAAATTCCAATGAATACCTTTTTTACTATTAAAATATTTAAATAAATTTTTAATATGATTTTATTACATTTAATAAACAACATACTTTTTTGATATTTTTCGTAAACTTGTTTTAACAATCATAAAGTATTAAGAAAAGAAATAATGATTTGAGTTAAATATAGTGTTGGCTAGGATAAACAAGATATATATTAATAGAAAAACTTATATTGATGAGAATAAAAATAATCAAAATGATTGTATTTTGAAGTTAAAGAACAATGCCAAAGAGTTTCTTAAGATTGAAGAATTTGTTTAATGTTTTTTTAAAAATTGGATCATGCATAACATAGCGCGAACATACAAGCTGAATTATAATATGAGAGATTAATACAAGGAAATATCATGATTGGAAGTCTTTGAAAGATCTTGATTTCTAATGTATTTTGTTGAGATGTGGAATTGTGAATCAAGATCCTCAAGGATTTCCAATCATGAAGTTTCATGTTGTTTTGGAAGCTTATCTAGTGTTTACAACAAAGTTGTCAACTGAAAATGATGTTATTTTGTTTTTCTATATAAAAAAATCTTTATTTAAAAAAAACTAAGATGACAATATTTTGGACAAATGTTAAAAAGAAACATATGATTGGAATTGGCTTGATTAGGTATTGTGATGTTTGATCAAGTCAAATAGATTAGTTTGGTTTGATTGAGTTAGTTTTCAAATCTTACCAAATTAACACGTATTTAATAACTTCGATTTATAATTAAAACTAGAATTTTTTAAACTATTTCTTAAAAAATGGAACTACATCTAGTGAGTCAAATGAAAGAAAAAATATGTTATTTTTGAAACAAACACAATCTCATTATGGAATATTTAAAAATAAAAAGAATATTTTATAACTATGGAGCTAACTTGTCTGGGACGATCACGATTGTTTTTTAAAGTGCTTTTTGTTTAGAAAAAAATGATATATTTTTATTTTTTAAAAAATATTTTTGATATCAGCATGGCAAAATAATCTAAAAACATCAAAAAAATTTAATTTAAAATAAAAATAAAAAAAATAAATTTTTTTTATGAATACTTTTCATAAAGACCCCATAAATGACTCTCCAAAACATACCACATCTATGTCTTTACAGGATAATATATAAAAATTATGTCATGACCCATTATTTCTTAATGTATTTTCAGAAAAATATCTT
Organism: Salix dunnii; assembly: GCA_015731905.1. Lineage (NCBI taxonomy): Eukaryota > Viridiplantae > Streptophyta > Magnoliopsida > Malpighiales > Salicaceae > Salix > Salix dunnii. The sequence continues at coordinate 9,327,956 of CM027662.1, read as the reverse complement.
TTCAGGGTGTTTTAGCCAATTTATAATTTTTAGGCACAAGAAGGAAAAGGGAACCGAGATGATGGAGAATAAAATAAGCATATAAATGAGAGAGAGAAAATAAATAAATATTCCATGACCCATGTAAAACTGAAATAAAAATTAAGCAAGATATTTCACAGTCAAGAAACGAAAGGTCTGATCAAGCTTTTCAATTAAAGATCTTCATTCAAGGAAGAAATATAAAATATTTGAATTTTGGACAAGAAATTGTGGTGCCTAATTAAAATTTCATAAATAAATTTATTTTATATAATCAAGAAGTGTTGTATATTTGTGATTTTTTATGTCAGAATATATGTAACCTCATACTATATGTCGTGATGTGTATGGTATCGAATATTGAGTTTTTTCTCCTTGATTTAGGAGGTTTTGAGTTTAATTATAAAATTGTGATTTTAAAAGAGTCTACCTACTATCAAGGTCATTAACAAAATCTTTTCTATTAAGTTTGAATTAGGCCCTCAAACTTAATTTTTCACTAATTAAGTCTTTAATAAAATTAATTTGATCAACTTAAAGTATAACTATGTCCTTCCATCTAATTAAATCTTTTAATTGAATCCTAAATTAATTCCTAAACATAATTAAATTTTAATTTGGCCCATGATTAAATAAAATTGGCATATTAAAAACATAATTATTGATTTCGACTTAAGTTTTATGCAGATTTATCCTATAATCATCTATTTTAGCATTGAATCTGTATTTTCTTTTATTTTTTTGGGACAATAGAGGTACAATCAGACTCTCAAATCCTTCTAAAATTTCCAACTTGAGTTTTTCACCATGACTACCTTTTTATTTTGCTTTTTTTCTATGTTTTTTTTTATTTGGAGTGAATTTCAAGAATAAGATTAAAATGAGTTATCACAATTTTCACTCTCTTTACAATGCTTATGACTACATTCTCTTGAGAAACTCTAGATAATAAGCATTGTAAAGAAGAAAAGAAATGGAAAAAATGGTCTTACCAGATCAAGAGATGGTTTGTCCATATGAAGTATTAGAAATGAAAGTTATGAAGTGCACCCATAAGGAAAGATTAGATAGGGCTAAAAAACACATTACCTAAGAATTGAGGGCTAAGTAGCGTACTCAAAGGATAAAAAAAATGAATTTGTGAAGGGAAATATGATATTTGTGAAGAGTTGAAAGACACAAGAAGATGATCTTATTATGATAGGTGGCCTACCTAGCTAAAGACATAAAGATAGTGAAAAATACATATATGATCTTATTGTAATGAGTGATTATCCAAGTGAAAATGATGAAGATAGTAAAAGTAAAAAATATGATCTTATTATAATGGGTGACCTACCCAAGTGAAAATAATGAAGATGGTAAAAGACATAAATATGATCTTATTATAATGGGTGACCTATCCAAATGAAGATGATATCCTTATAATGAGTGATCTACCTAGATGAAAGTGTGAGGATGATGATAATGAAAACCTCAAAGATAGTCTAATTATAATAGGTGATCTACCAAGGAGATGGTCTCGTTGTTATGGGTGACTTCTCCGAAAGATGATCCTGTTGTAATGAGTAACTTAATCAGAAGATAGTCTTAATGTAATGGGTGACCTACCTAGATAAAAATGGTGAAAATGATCTTATTATTATGGGTGACCTACCTATGAAATATCATATAGATGGTCTTATTGTTATGGGTGACCTACCAAAGTGAAAATGGTAAAAATGATATCTTTATGAGTGATATATTCATGTTGAAACAAAAAAAATGGTGATGAAGATTTCAACGAATGAGAGATAGGATTAGAAAGTGCATTATCTAGGATTTATGGTTGAGAACTAAAAAGTGCACCCAAATGAGAAGAAGAGAAATAGGGTTAAAAAGTACACTATCTGAGTTGATGGTTAAGGTCTGGAAAACACACTCAAACAAGAGTGAGATAGAGATAGAAAGCACACTATTTGAGTTGATGATTAATTTTGGAAAATGCACTCAAATGAGAAAAGAGATAAGACTGAAAAACACACTAAGTTAGGTGATAGATGAGAAACACACTTAAAAGATAAGATGATAAATGGTGTTGAAAAATGTACCATCTAAGTGAATGAATAAGGGTTGAAATGCAAACTTAAAAAGAAAAGGAAAGATATAAGAATAGAAAAAACATTATCTTTATTTATTGAGGATTAATAAGAGCCCTTAAATAAAAAGTAGAGATAGAGCTGGAAAGTATACCATCTGTATTGATTAAGAACTCACAAACACACTCAAAGAAACAAAATGGGTGAGAGCTTGAAGGCAAAAACAATCTTTAAAAAATAAATAAATGTGATTTTACATGGTAATATTTGTATGTGTTTACAACAAAAGTTTTTCTAAAAATGATGAGAAATATTATGATTGGTTAAAAGCATGAATCTTAACAAAAAAATATGCTCTAGGGAACCAACACTATATTTGAGAGTTTTTATTTGGAAGGTTTTATTAAGATGTTTCTTTAGGAGTATCAAGTTTTGTGTGTAGTTGTTTGTTTATTTTATGGATTTGTAACACTGTAAAATTATAATTAGATGTTAGACGGTAATTACCATAATTATTATTAGACGGTAATTACCATAATTATTATCATTAATATAATACTTTTGAATTTTATGTTTAGAGTAGGTTTTTTTCGAATAAAATTTACTCATATATATAAACAATATTTTTATTGTACAATAATTTGTAGTCGTAATAACATTATATCATATACAATATGATATGATTTTTAATTTGAATTACATGAGATGAATAAAAGAATTTTGATTCCTTTTTATTAAATTATTTTTTCTTTAATATGAGTATAATTTTTGAAAAGATTTTAATATCCTTTGAGTAAAACCAAATATAAGATACTAGCTAGGAATATCTCTTTTTAAAAAAAAAGAATTCAGTTTTATATAATTCTATCATTTTTGAATTTCAATATTATTAGTTTAGGCTTATTTTAAATTAACTTAAAAGTTTTGATACTAAAACAAAAGAGCCAATGAAATAATATATAGGTTAATAGTGATTTAAAAGAATTTTTTCAATAGAAAAATGAGATTATTATATCGTTTTACAAATTTATTTAAAGGCAATTTCATCAATATTAGTTTTTCTTAACTAAAGATTGCTAGGATTTACATATAAGTATGGGTGAATATTACAATGATTGTATTGCGTTAGTAATATAATATCAAATCAATGATTTTAATGCTTTTATACTTTTTTTAGTTATATATATAAAGAAATAAATTGTTAGACAAATATTATTTGGTGCAATCAATACTTTTGTCACTCTTATAAGAACCATATAATTTACATGAATGAAGGAGCACTATACGACCCCGTTTTTTCTTTTATAATTGAGAAATATTTTCCTTGAAGGACTTATATTAAATAAAAAATAAAATGTTTTGGTGTTTTACTTTTAAGTGCATTATTGCTTCTGAGGTGTTTCATAATGCGCTAATAATTTTAACTTTAATGATCTTAGGGGGTGTGTTGTTGGCTGGGAGGCGTTCTTGGTTTTTCATTCTTTTTTTTTTTTTTTATCTGTTTTAGGTTCTTGGTTTTTGTTTTTGAATCTGTCTATGTACCTCCGTGCATTCAATACAAAAAAAAAAAAAACCGAACCAAACTGGGTAAAAAATGACCTTTTTTGATTCGGTTTTTATGTTACAAATTAGAGAGAAAACTGACATTGAAGGATAGAAAGTTTGAAGAAAACACAAAGTTCAATCAACAAATGAGCGTAAAATTACAGCAAAGATGTAAAAGGGCAACACGCTAATGGAAAACAACAATCTTGGCAAGGTGTGCTTGAAGATCCTCTCTAACGAGACAAAGGCTGGAAAAAAAAAACTACCTCGGGAAGAAGTTGTAAAACATGACAATAAATGAGTCAAAATAGAGAAGACCAGGTAAATTGCCTGTGCACTGCACTGAGTTTTTCTATATGTAGAAAACTGATTGATTTTTTACGTGCTGTAATTGATTATCTTAATATTTAATTAGAAAAATTGTGATAGATAAAATCCGATAGAAATGATTTTTTTTTTGTTTTCAGCCTAAAAGGAACATTGTAATCAAAATGTATGGGAAGTGGTTCGTATATTTTTTTAATTCTAGATAACTTGGGCAAATTTATTTATCCATTTTGTTTATGTGTTGCCTTGTATTTTTTATATAATATCAAATCTGAAATATTATACATAAAAATATTATAAGAGTAATTTTTTTTTTTAACTAAAACAACCTAAAATCTAAGGACTGTAAATGTTGTTTCATAATTATTATTTTAAACGTATTTTCTATAGTAAAATGAATATATAAAAACCTAATATACAATAATATTTTTTATTATTATTGTAAATATTTTTGCTACATTAAGAATAGAAAGTTTTGTAGGTTGATTACTTTTCTCAAATATATAGCATTAAAAAAAAAAAAAATCTAAGACCATTAATATTTTTTTGCATTTTAGAAAATTTATTTATGGTTACGGCAAAGTAGAGGGCAATTGGCTCGTATATTTTTTCATTGTAAATAATTTGTCTCAATTTTTCACCCTGTTTTGTTTACGTGTGACGTTATATATTTTTTTATTTATGTATATTAGATATGAAATATCATACATAAAAATATCGCAAAAGTCAACCTATAAGAAAATAATATCAAATGATGAATTATTTCAATTATTATTGTCATTGTTATTATCATGATTATTAAGTTGTCATAATTACTTTAGCTGTCATTATAAATATTATTATAAATAATTCATATTCTAATTATTATTATTCATACTATTGATGACACCATAATTATTGTTAGAAAAAGAAATTAAATTATTTTTTTTTGTTTTATAAGATTTATTCCTCATATTATCATATTAAAAATAAATTTATATCGATTTAAAATTCATATATATTATAGGAAATTCGTATTCCATAGGAATTCTATTAGGATTTATTATTTTGATTAAATTTATATTATAATAAAAACTTATCATATAATTAATATTTTCTTGCATTGAAAAAAATATAATTTCAGCCGCGACAAAATATTGACAAGTGGCAAGTGTATATATATATATACACACACACGATTTTAAAATAATATTAATAAATAATATATTTTAAATAAAAATATGTTATATTATTCAATAATTATGCATTTTAAAACACTCCGTCCCATCATCTTCATCTTCGTCTTCTTCTCTTGTCTTTGAAAGAAATCAACACGTAGTCGATGATAGTACAATACCACTTACTGTAGCACCCAACGATTTCTCTTCTCCTTCTTTTTAAAAAAATTATATAAAAAAAAGTTCTTTTCTTTTACTTGTATTATAATTCCTCACTTGTATTATTTTCTTTCGTAACTCTGCTCCGCCGTATGGCAACCACGACCGCTACGGCGGCGGCGTTAAGTTTGTGTCCTTCTTTCCATGCCGCTTCTATCAGGAATGCTTTGTTACCCCTAAAGTCTCTCATAAGCTTCCATGTAAAACGGAATTCTGTGAAGTCGCTTGAGTTGAACAAGAGATATGGTACCTTTTCGACAAGGACTAAAGTTGTTAGATGTGATGCTTCTTCTAATGTAAGAGTATGTCATAAGTTAAAACCTAAAGTAGCAATGATGGCCAATCATTTATATATTGAAATTATGTTCAACTAGAGCTTCTTGAGTGACGAGTTTGGGAGATTTGACAGATTACGCATCAAGAATTTACAGACATGGCATGGCAAGGAATTGTATCTTCTCAAGATGTGGCGAAAGAGAACAAGTATCAGATAGTGGAGACGGAGCATTTGATGAAAGCCCTTTTGGAGCAAAAGAATGGCCTTGCTCGCCGTATCTTTACCGGGGTTGGGGTTGATAATTCTCGTCTTCTTGAAGCCACCGTCAGATTTATACAACGACAACCCAAGGTAATTCCTATATGTTCAAGTTTAAGTAAGGATTTTGGCATCATTCTCCAAGATGGAATCCGGAATGCCATTTTATTGCTTAATCACTGGACACATGCTATAAAAAAAAGACTTCCTTAGCAATGTGGTTTCTTAGGTAGCCAATCTTTCAATACAATGTAAGGCGTTGATTCGATGTCCTTGGAAACCTGACCAGCACTTGTTTAGTAGCTCAGTGTTCAAGTCATGAACACAGTTTTGGGTACTGGAAAAAATAGGCTGAAACACCTTACAATATGTTAATGGACCCTCATTTGAATCTAAAGCATGAAATCGAGAAGCAGCTTATGTTATATAGATAGCACGATAATGAAAAAACAAAATTTAGCTGGTAGAATAGCAGTCAATTTTTGGTATATACACTTACATATCATTTGGATATTCTATTATATACTAGGTCAGTCAATTCAGAGAAGTTATGATTTGACAACTTTGGAATCTCGTGTCAAAAGCTTTTACAATGGCCACATTATCATTTTACGATTCTCTGTCTATTTATGCTAGGTTCATAGCAAATCTACTGGTTCAATGTTGGGGCATGACTTGGAGACCCTAATCCAGCGAGCCAGGGAATACAAGAAAGAGTATGGAGATTCATTTGTTTCTGCTGAGCATTTGGTTCTTGGATTTGCTCAGGATCAACGGTTTGGGAAGCAATTATTTAAGGATTTCCAAATATCTTTGCAAACTCTGAAATCTGCATTAGAATCCATAAGGGGGCGCCAAGCAGTTATAGACCAAGGTTGAATACTTTCTATGTGAGCTTTTTGCATGTGCGTATGCATGTGCATGTGTGTGCGGGGTGGGATGGGGGGATTGAACTGTGAAATGGTTCAGGTTCTTTTAATGCAACAACATATTGGGGCTGGGGGGGGGGGGGGGGGGGCCGGAAATAGTTAATCATCTGGGTTGGGTTGAACTAGTGTTCCCGGGACAAGGAAATATCTCCATTTTTAATATGATAAGATGGTTGATAATAAAATGTTGTTTTTCATGCATCTATGTATTTAACTGCATATTAGTTGATGAATGGTTTAGCATATTAGTTGATGAATAGTTTATTGTTTTGCCTTTTTGTTTCTCTCAATTTTTAAAATTCAGCGTGAAGCATATAGCATATTAGTTGATGAATGGTTTATTGTTTTGCCTTTTTGTTTCTTTCAATTTTTAAATTCAGTGTGAAGCAAATAGCATATTAGTTGACGAATGGTTTATTGTTTTGCCTTTTTGTTTCTTTCAATTTTTAAATTCAGTGTGAAGCAAATAGCATATTAGTTGACGAATGGTTTATTGTTTTGCCTTTTCGTTTCTCTCAATTTTTAAAATTCAGTGCGAAGCATATAGCATATTAGTTGACGAATGGTTTATTGTTTTGCCTTTTTGTTTCTCTCAATTTTTAAAATTCAGTGCGAAGCATATAGCATATTAGTTGATGAATGGTTTATTGTTTTGCCTTTTTGTTTCTGTCAATTTTTAAATTCAGTGAAGCAAATAGCATATTAGTTGACGAATGGTTTATTGTTTTGCCTTTTTGTTTCTCTCAATTTTTAAAATTCAGTGCGAAGCATATAGCATATTAGTTGACGAATGGTTTATTGTTTTGCCTTTTTGTTTCTCTCAATTTTTAAAATTCAGTGCGAAGCATATAGCATATTAGTTGATGAATGGTTTATTATTTTGCCTTTTTGTTTCTCTCAATTTTTAAAATTCAGTGCGAAGCATATCACTAATGTTGTTAGCTTGTTACAGACCCTGAAGGGAAGTATGAAGCACTGGAGAAGTATGGAAAAGATTTGACAGCCATGGCGAAAGCAGGAAAGCTCGACCCGGTTATTGGAAGGGATGAGGAAATCCGTAGATGCATCCAGATTCTATCCAGGAGAATGAAAAACAATCCTGTGCTTATTGGTGAACCAGGTGTGGGGAAAACAGCAATTTCCGAAGGGTAAGCAGTCAAGTGTTTGCTTCTTCATAGAGAAAATATCATCAGAGGAGGATCAACCATGATGCTGGGTATTTCTGATAAATTGGGTTCTTGATCTGACCACTTTCTTGCTTACTGTAAACCAGCAATTGGCTTTATAAGTTGTTTATTCCTGAACTCTTTTTTTTACTTGCAGCCGAAACAAACTTGCACATTGTTATGTCAACATTTTACTTTTAACATAGAAAGTATTAAGATAATGAAAACAGTACTCAAGTATGTGCAAGTCCCAAGTGCAGGGACCAGTACTCTCCTACTGGATTGTTTGTTTTATGGACCTGGTTTGAGTTTCTGTAAGGGGGTTGGTTAAATAATTTTTTTCTAGTTTGACTGCCTACATTAGGTTTGCACGACATCTTGGTGGTCTTCTTCTGTACTGTGTAGATGGCTCTGACTTTACTTTTGGACAGGCTTGCCCACAGAATTGTAGAAGGGGATGTACCTCAAGCTTTGATGAACCGGAAGGTGTATTCTTTATGTACATCTTAAGTTCTACTCACTAGAACTATTCCTTTTTCCTCTCCCATAATATCAGAGGAAGGGTTTTGTCATGTCCATAAACTGGTGATGATTTTTAGCTGTTGCTTTACAGCTAATATCCCTTGACATGGGTTCCCTCATTGCTGGGGCAAAATATCGAGGAGAATTTGAGGATAGATTGAAGGCTGTACTTAAGGAAGTCATGGATTCAGATGGTCAGATAATCCTTTTCATTGATGAGATTCACACAGTGGTTGGTGCTGGTGAGCTGCATACCAGATATTTTTACTTTATATCCTTTTCCTTTGAGCTCTTTTGTTTTTATGAATTGAATTTTCTTAAATTAGAATAATGTAATTATTTGAGAATGCCATTACTTAGTGAAACATACCTGTAATTTGGATGAAGTTAGATTGGAAGGAGCTGATTCTTAATATAATAGAGAATTTGAATGTGGCCTAGACCTAGTGGATGTTGTAATATGTGAAATGAGGTTTGTTAATGAACTGTTGATAGTATATTGGATAGCAATAATGACCTGCTGATACTTGTCTCAGGTGCCACAAATGGGGCAATGGATGCGGGGAATATCTTGAAGCCCATGCTTGGCAGGGGAGAGTTGCGTTGTATTGGTGCAACGACACTGGACGAGCATCGTAAGTATATTGAGAAAGATCCTGCTTTGGAGCGTCGTTTCCAGCAAGTTTTTGTTGATCAACCTACAGTAGAGGATACAATATCTATACTCCGTGGACTGCGTGAAAGATATGAGCTTCATCATGGAGTCCGTATTTCTGACAGTGCACTTGTGGAAGCTGCAGTTCTGTCTGACCATTACATCAGTGGACGATTTTTACCGGACAAAGGTAAAACTGATGCACATAGATATATAACAGCGCAAAAGGCTGGAAGATATTTTATTTTGTATTGGATGATTGAATTTGACAATTCTGTGCATGTTTGTCATTCTTTCAATATTTTGTTGGCATCCAATGGTTAATTGTAAACCTCATGATCATATACTAAATTCTTGTAGAAGAGATATTAATCACACACATCTAGCACATGCTCCTTCTACAATGTCCAAGTGTCTGTAAATTTTAAATTTTTTAAGAACTACAAGTTCCGCTAAGTGCTCATGTATTTTCAAATTGCAGCTATTGATCTAGTTGATGAAGCAGCTGCAAAACTGAAAATGGAAATTACTTCAAAGCCTACTTCCCTAGATGAAATCAACCGTTCAGTATTAAAGCTAGAGATGGAGAGGTTATCTCTCGTGAATGATACAGATAAAGCTTCAAAAGATAGGTTGAGCCGCCTTGATTCAATGTTATCTCTGCTAAAAATGAAACAAGATGACTTGACAGAGCAATGGGAGCATGAGAAGTCTGTCATGACACGCATTCAATCAATTAAGGAAGAGGTATATTCTCATTGTGAATATTCATTAGAAGTTAAAATCTCTTCAGCATATATTAGATAACTCTGTGAGGACAGTTCAGTTGCACACTGCCACTTGCAAGTTTCAAAAAGACAAACCTAATGAAGTTATGAGTGTGACCTTCAGTATAATTTAACTATTATCAAAACAAATTTGCCAAAAATAAATAATAAAATGCATAATGATGTGACATTATCAAAGCTAATAGTTATTCCTTTACTTTGTACAGATTGACAGGGTAAATCTTGAGATTCAGCATGCTGAGCGAGAGTACGATCTAAATCGGGCTGCTGAATTGAAATATGGGAGCCTGAATTCCTTGCAACGCCAACTTAAAAGTGCTGAAAAGGAGTTGGATGAGTATATAAAGTCAGGAAAGTCCATGCTGAGAGAAGAAGTAACAGGTGATGACATTGCTGAAATTGTTAGTAAGTGGACTGGTATCCCAATCTCCAAGCTTAAACAATCTGAGAGGGAGAAACTATTACATTTGGAAGATGAGCTGCATACGCGTGTGGTGGGTCAGGAACCTGCAGTGAAAGCATTAGCTGAGGCCATTCAGCGATCTCGTGTTGGTCTCTCAGATCCTTGCCGTCCAATTGCTAGTTTCATGTTCATGGGCCCCACTGGTGTCGGAAAAACAGAACTAGCTAAAGCCCTAGCTTCCTATATGTTCAACACTGAAGAAGCCCTTGTACGAATTGATATGAGTGAATACATGGAAAAGCATTCAGTTTCACGATTAGTAGGAGCCCCACCTGGTTTTGTAGGGTATGAGGAAGGGGGGCAGTTGACAGAGACAGTTCGCCGGAGGCCGTATGCAGTTATTCTCTTTGATGAGATAGAAAAGGCCCACACTGATGTGTTTAATATCTTCCTTCAGATTTTGGATGATGGCAGGGTGACTGATTCACAAGGTCACATCGTCAGTTTTACAAACACTGTCATCATTATGACTTCAAACGTGGGCTCACAATATATACTCGACACAGATGATGACTTGCCAAAGGCGGTAGCCTATGAAACAATTAAGAGTAGGGTAATGGATGCTGCTAGATCAGTCTTTCGTCCTGAGTTCATGAATAGGGTTGATGAGTACATAGTTTTCCAGCCTCTGGATCATGATCAGATAAACAGTATTGTCAGGTTACAGGTATGTTGGTGTAGTTTGTTAGGGTTGATAATGATATTTCTTCAGTGAATGTCTTTGCAACGTGTTATAAACTATTATTACAGAAACATGGTTAGAGCTTGTTTGGTTCATTCTAGATCCTACTGCCCAAATTAATAATTGTGTTTTTTAATCCAGACTGCATTCATAATGCAGTCTGGTAGATTAGGATTGAGACTTGGTAAATGAACCTGCCTAGCATGCTTCTGAATGCTTGTGCTTACATGTATGTGTGCTAAGATGTGCTGGATCTTTTACAACTCTTCATGGAGACACATATGAAATGACCTCTTTATTTGATAATCAAGGAGTGATTTGATTTGAATTTCAATGCTAACTTCACCGTGCTTTTTACACTGTACGTAGCATATTGCATGTTGGTCCTCTGTTCATGCATTTTCCTGACTGCTTATTCCATGTTTGGTTGTGCATTTAAGCTCGGACGTGTCCAGCAAAGGCTTGCAGACCGGAAGATTAAATTATTGGTCACCAATGCAGCTGTAGAGCATCTAGGGATGCTTGGGTATGATCCCAACTATGGTGCTAGGCCAGTCAAAAGGGTGATTCAGCAGCATGTTGAAAACGAACTTGCCAAGGGTATCCTGAGAGGGGAATTGAAGGATGAGGATTCTGTATTAATAGACACGCAGGTTACAGCATCTGCTAATGGCCACCTCCCCCAGCAAAAGCTAGTTTTCAAGCGTCTGGAAACTAGTGAAGATAAAACAGCTGCAGAAAGGATAGCTTTTCCACAGACTGCCTAAATGTTTTTACCGTCACTACACTAAACAGGCGCTATACAGTTTGGGTAGTGGGTTCATAACTCATGCTAAATGAGTTTTTACCATCTTGTAACGTTCCCTTGTAAAAATACAGGTCTCGAGGAAAGGTGCCTTGACATCCTAACAACATATTTATATATTCCTTTTTGTGGTTAGTGAAGTTGGGGTGATCTTGTGGTTCTTGTAGTCAAAAGCGCACGAGAGCGACATGATACTTATTTCACAGACCAGAATTGTTATACATGCTCTTAAAAGTGAAATCAATTGGCAATATTTTTATTTAAATTATGTTATAAATTCATATTTATATGTATTGAATGCCTATGACTATTAAGTATAGTCTTTTGGATTTTCATAGCCCTTAGAGTTCATTTTTTTCTTTTATAGATATACTATTAGTCTTGTGTTCTTAGTACCTTTGAAAAAATAGAAGAATTCATGATGAAAAAAAGGTATTTTTCTCGTTTCTTTTAATTATATTTTGAATATATATGCTCTTATATGTTAAATTGTTATTTTTTTATAACGATTATTATATGGCTTATATCAATTTTAATAATTTTGTTTTTCATTATTGTAATTTATTTTTAGCAACTTTTCTCACTTTTATTATAGAAAGAGACGAGCAGTAAACCCGCGCTCCGCCGCAGGGATTAAATTTTTTTTATCTAGATTTAATAAATAAATTTGTATTTTAATTTTTATTCTTTTATTTTCTTATTTTAGTTGTGATCTCTTGATTTTTTCGATCATTCTAAGATAATTTTTTATTTTTTATTTTAAAATAGAAAAAAAAATAATAACAAAAAAAAGGCTAGAAAAAAAAAGAAAAAAAAGAAAAGAAAAATGTAATGGGAAGTTAAAAAAATAAATAAAATAAGAGAATTAATTGTGACGTGCTTAAGCTAGCCAGGATGCCAGATCATAAAAAACAAAAAAAATAGCAGAAAAGGAAAAAAAATTAAAAAAATATAACCAACAAAAAAATATATCATGGAAAAAAAATGAAAAAAACATAATCAGGAAAAAAAACATAATCAATAAAAAAATAACAAAAAACAATAAAAAAAATTGAATCCGAGAATTAATCATGGTGCTTTTAAGCTAGCTCGGACACCTCGATCATATATATAAGTGGAAAAAGAAAAACAATTAAAAGAATATAATCAGGAAAAAAAATTCATGGAAAAAAATTAAAAAATATATAATCAAGGAAGAAAAAGCTGTAAAAAAATTGAATCTGGGGATTAATCATGGTGCGTTTAAACTAGCTAGATACTTTAATTATACAAAATAAATAACACACACACACACACACACACACACACACACACACACACACATATATATAACCAGTAAAAACCAAATTTATGGGAAAATATGAAAAAAAGAGAGAAAAAAAATAATAACAAAAAAAAGACCAGGAAAAAAACAAATAAAAAAAAACAAAAAAAATGTAACCGGAAGTAAAAATAAATAAAAATAATAATAATAAAAAAAGGCTAGAAAAAAAAACAAATGAAAAAGCAAAGGAAAAAAATGAAGAAAAGAGAAAAGAAAAATGTAATCGTAAGTAAAAAAAAAAAAAGAATAAGGGGATTAATTGTGAAGTGCTTAAGCTAGCCAGGATATCCGATCATAAAAAATACAAAAAATAATAGAAAAAAAATTAAAAAAATATAACCAGCAAAAAAATATATCATGGAAAAAAAAATGAAAAAAACATAATCAGGAAAAAAAACATAACCAAGGAAAAATAATAAAAAACAATAAAAAAAATTGAATCCGAGGATTAATAGTGGTGCTTTTAAGCTACCTCAGACACCTCGATCATATATATAAGTGGAAAAAGAAAAACAATTAAAAGAATATAATCGGAAAAAAAAAAACTTTATGAGATAAAAATAAAAAAATATAATCAAGGAAAAGAAACTATAAAAAAATTTAATCTGAGGATTAATCATGGTGCGTTTAAGCTAGTTAGATACTCTGGTTATATAAAATAAATAATATATATATATAAAAAAATATAATCGGTAAAAAACAAATTTATGGGAAAATATGAAAAGAAAAAGGAAAAAAATAATAACAAAAAAAAGCTAAAAAAAACAAATAAATAAAGAAAAGAAAAATGTAATCAGATATAAAAAAAATAGAAAAAAAATAATAAAAAAAAAAGCTAGAAAAAAAACAAATAAAAAAGTAATGAAAAAAAAAAGGAAAAAAAAATGTAAACTGAAAAAAAAAAAAAACACTATTAAAATCCACAGTGAAATGTGTGAGGAGCTACGGTGAACTCCCTATACGGTTTAGTTTTTAGTAATATAAGTCGAAAAAGAAAAAAAATATAACCAGTAAAAAAAATATTTCATGGGAAAAAATAATAAAAAAAATCAAGAAAAAAAATAGAAAAAAAACATAATCAGAAAATTAAAAAAAATTAAAAGAAAAAAACGTAATAAAAAACAAAAAAAAAAAGCAAGAAAGAAAAGTTAAAAACAGAATAAATGAAAAAGAAAAAAGAAAAAAAAACATAATTAGAAAATTAAAAAAAAAAGAAAAAAAAAAGGGGAATCACTGTTGCTATCCACAGTGCTTTGTGTGGGGAGCAACAATGATTTCCCCACACAATTTAGCTTTTTGTTAATTTATAGTTCTTTAAGAACGAGTATCACAAGTTGTTGAAGAATTAAATAAATTAAATACAGTTCCTGAAGAACTAGCATTGCATGTTCCTGAAAAATTAAATAAATTAAATACAGTTCTTGAAGAACTAGTATTTCTAAAGCTAAATAAATAGCAATCTTAAAAGAATGATTTTCTTTTCTTTATATTCATGATTTTATTTAATAATTTATTTCTTGATTTCATAGATAAAGATAATGTTAAAAACTGACGAAATTGAATTTACTGCTCTTGATATCTCTGAAAATAATTATTTGTCATGGATCCTTGACGTCGAGATTCATTTGGAAGCCATGAATCTTGGAGAGACCATCAAAGAAGGAAATAACACATCCTTGCAGGATCGTGCAAAAGCAATGATTTTCATTTGTCAACATTTCCATAAAGGATTGAAAGGTGAATATATCACAATAAAAGACCCTTTTTTTTTTATGTGGCAAAATCTAAAGGAAATATATGACCACCAAAAGTTAGAGGTGATTCATAGGTTTTATTTGTATTAAAATATTTATGTTATTATGTTTACAATAAATATTATCACTTTGGCTCAAATTAAATAATAAACTTTGATTATATCTTGAACAATGACATGCTTTTCATGATGGAGATTTATATCTAACACATAGTGCAACAACACACATATTTTTTAAGAAAAATAAATACTTTGAGTATTTGACATTAACCAATATCACTACATTATCAAGTCCAACAAACATGATTATAGGCTCTGCAAAAGCTTATATTGTTATAGAAACACCATCTTTTCTCGAAATAATTCAAGGAGATATATGTGGTTCTATTCATCTATCATGTGGACTCTTTAGATATTCTATGGTATTGAATGATGTATCAAGTAAATAGCTACATGTTTGTTTACTTTCTAGTCAAAATATTGCATTTGCTAAATTAATAGCACAAATTATTAGACTATGAGGGTAATTTTCCAATTATCCTATCAAAAAAATTCGATCAGACAATGTTGATGAATTTATTTCTCAAGCATTTGATAGTTTTTACACTTCTATTAGAACTGATGTTGAACATCCTATTACTCATGCAAATACTTAAAATGCTCTAGTAAAATTATTTATAAAGCAACTTCCATTAATTGCAAAACATTACTTATGAAATTAAAATTGCATACATCTGTTTGGGGACATGTTGCATCACTAGTTAAAATTAGACCAAGTGTTTGCTATAATTACCTTCATAACTTGTTTATGGTATACCACCAAATATATTTCATCTATGAACTTTTGATTGTGCGATATATGTGCTTGTAGCACTCACAGAAAGAACTAAAATGGGTCCATAACGAAGATTAAGAATTTATGTTAGTTGTGATTCCCCATCTATTATTAGATTCCTTGAACTTTTGATTGATGATGTTTTTAAGGCACGTTAAAGACTACCATTTTGATGAGAATATTTTCCCATCATTAGGGTAAGCAAATTTAGTTCCTGAAGCATGACAAGAAATTACTTGGAATAACCCAAAGTTATCTCATTTTGATCCAAGGACAAATCAATGTGAACTTGAAGTTCAAAAGATAATTCATTTACAAAATATTATAAATCAATTACCAGATGTTTTCACTAGTAGTGAATAGGTAGTTAAATCTCATATTCCTATTGCAAATGCTCCATATAGAATTTAAATTTCTGAAGGAAAAAAGATCAACATAACAACAAATGAATCTATATCACGCCTAATGCGCAGAAGACCTATTGGTGCTAAAGAAAAAGCTTAGATTATGGTACTTTTGGAGAGTCCTTACCCACAATACAAACATCAAATATTGTGCCCAAATCATCTTCTAATAATGATCCCCTTAAAGAGGGACCTCCTAAAAAGAACCAGGTACCTGGAAATAATGAAGTCTCCATAAACAATAATGATACAAGAGAGATTTTGAAACGAGATAAAATAATCATAAATGATGTGTTTGCATTTAAGGTTGCTTTTGGTATAACCAAAAGTGATGATAAATTGAACCATAAACTGTTGAGGAATGTCGACAGAGAAATGATTGACCAATATTGAAAGAAGCAATCTAAACAGAGTTAAACTCACTTGCAAAACCTGAAGTATTTGGACCTGTAGTCAATACACCTAAAGGTGTTATACTTATTGGATATAAGTGGGGTTTTGTTATAAAATGAAATGAAAACAATGAAATTGTGTGATATAAGGCCCGACTGGTTGCATAAGGTTTCTCGTAGAGACCCAATATTTATTATGAGGAAATTTACTCTTCGGTGATGCAAACAATCACTTTCAGATTTTTTACTGGTTTAGTAGTCTTGGAAACTCTAGATATGTTGTTAATGGTTGTAGGTACAACATATCTATATGGATAATTAGATAAAGACATCTATATGAAAATCCTTAAAGGATTATTATGTCTGAAGCCTTTGGAAATGAGCTCAGAAGTGTTTATTCTATTAAACTACAAAAAAAATTTATATGGGCTAAAGTAATTTAGAGGGATGTGGTATAATCATCATAATGAATACCTCTTAAAAAGGGGATTTAGAAATGATGAGATTTGTCTGTGTATTTTTATCAAAAAAACAATATCCGAATTTGCTACTATTACAATAATTGTTGATGATTTAAATATTATTGATACTTCTAAGGAGTTCATAAGAACTGCAACCTACTTGAAAAATGAGATGAAGGATCTCAAAAATACAAAATTTTGTTTTGGTTTGAACATCTTTCAAATGGAAATTTATACATCAATTGATGCTTATAGAAAAAGTCTTAAAATATTTTTATATGGACAATGCTCATTCTTTGAGTATATTTTTTGTTGTTCGATCACTTGATGTAAAAAAGGACCATTTTCGACCTCCAGAAGAGGATGAAGAAATTTTTTGTCTTGAAGTACCATATCTTACTGCTATTGGAGCATTTATGTATATTTTTGCAAATTGTACAACACCAGATATAGTTTTTACAGTAAATTTATTGGAAATATATAATTTTACTCTCACAAAAAGACATTGGAATAGAGTCAAACATATATTTCTCTATCCCCATGGAATAACAAAATCGAGGTTATTTTATTATGGATCAAATTCACAATTGATTGAATATGCAAATGCAAGTTATCTCTCTAATCCCTACAAAGGAAGAGCACAAAAAGGTTCTCTATATACCTATGGTGGTACTGTAATTTCTTGGAGATTTGTGAAACAAACATTAATGGCTACTTCATCAAATCATTCAGAGATTATCGCGATACATAAAGCAAGTCGAGAATGTATATGACTAAGATCAATTATCCAGCACATAAAAAAATATGTATTATCAACTATTAAAAATAGTCCTACAATATTATTTGAAAATAATGTTGTATGCATCACTCAACTTGGAGGAGGCTATATTAAAAGAGATAAAACAAAACATATCTCACCAAAAAAAAATTTATACTTATTACTCCAACAAAAAAGAGAAATTGATATCAAACAAATGAGGTTAAAAGATAATTTAGCAAACTTATTTAGAAAGTCTTTATCAGCCTTATCTTTTAAGAAACTTGTCTATAATATTGGAATGCGTCACTGAAAGATTTGTCATAAGACATGTACTTTTGGAAAGAAGTCAATGCAAAATTGTACCCTTTTTCCATCGCTTCGGTTTTTTTCCCACTAAGTTTTTCTTTATAGGGTTTTAATGAGGCAATTTGACATGTTTTAATGAATTATAAATTATTCAAGTATGGACCTTGAAGTATCTATATAAAGGTCTCTATTGAATTTTAAAGAACATGGTCATTCAAAGAGAAGTGCTATAAATTCATATTTATGTGTATTGAATGTTCATGACTCTTGAGTTTAGTTTGTTGGATTTTCATAACCTTTGAGTTTATTTTCTTCTCCTATAAATAGACCACTTATCTTGTATTCTTAACACTTTTGAAAAAATAGAAGAATTCATAATAAAAAAAATATTTCTCTCTGTCTCTTTCAATTATATTTTGAATATCGATATTCTTATACGTTAATTTGTTATTCTTTTATAAAAAAAATATTTATTTTGTGAAATATTTTGGAGTGGACAAAACAAAGGAAACGTTGCTCTTGCAAAGCCATTCCTAATGTATTTGGCTGTGATGCTGTTCGGAACTTAAAAACTGGGTGATATGCCTTTTCATTTGAATCCATCACACTATCAGACATTCATGGTTTTAGGAAGCATAATGATATAATCATGTTCATTAGCAGCATATGATTAAAAGATGGGTGGAATGACAGTGGTGCTCTAAAGGCTAAGATCCTGTCTGATATAAATCTTTCAGTCAAGAAGGACATGAACCCGTAAAAAACAACCACCAAGACATAATTTCATGCACAACTTCTTTATTGATTCAACCTTGCCTCCTAAACACATTCCATGAACAACAACGTTGTAGAGGGAGACATCTGGGGGAACTTGCTGCATATGAAATGAAATTTATCCATTATTCTGAACCATCTGTAATGCTCTTCCAAAGAGAAGTAAAGGTCCAACTATAAGGTTTTCAACTTTATAGGACTACTGAGTTACAAACTAGGGATTATTTTTTTACCTTTATAGTTAGTAGTAATCATAGCTGCTCTAGTGGAAGCAAAGAAGAGTTCATGAAGAGTGAAGGCTTGAAGATAGACTAGATCAATCTTTGTATGTGACTATTCTCAAGCAAAAAATGATAGAAAGTTGAGAAATAAACTTACATCTTGAAATTCCTCCACTTCATCCTAAAGAGATGCCTAAATGCAACTTCTTATCAACGAAAAATAAGTAACTGTGTCTGGGGTGCATTTCTGGTGAACCATGTATTCATAAACTTCCAGTGCAACTTTTTGGCTTTTGAGCAACTTCACAAGCACCAATGACAAGACTATATAGGGAGTTGTTGAAACTCCAAGCCCAGAAGCTTCCACCTCTCATCAAAGTTGAAGAGCTCTATCCCATAATCCTTGTTTCTGGCATGACACTAGAGCAGCATTGTAAAAATGCTCATTCAATTGAGATTTGTGTTTTCTTTTTATTCTTTCAAATAAAGATGAAGAGCATCAACATGTTGATTTTCTCTGTACATACAACCAAGCAATGTATTCCATATACATTCTTCAGGTGTATTATTCAAAGGAAATGAATCCTATTAAGGAGAAAATTATGGATTAAGATTAATGCACCAGATCAGCGTAACATTATTTTAGGATCATTTTAATATATTGTTGACGTTCCTATAATAGCTTTATTTTGTTTCTATATAATAGCTAGCTAGTCTGTATAAATATACATATTGCAATATACAGAATTTCTTTTCATCACTTTGTTTATCACTTTGTGATTTTGTTTATGGTATCAGAGCACTGGTTCTAGTGCATCTAGCCTAACACCTTCTGTTCGTTACAACTAAAACACAAACACCACTACATTGACAACATGGTCAACACAGCAATCAACACGGCTGAAATTCCAGACAAATCCATAGATTTCGCATCACAAAACAATGAAGAGAAGGGGATTACTTTACTTGATCTTGTAACTCTACATCATTCAGATACACTAGGACTCATCCTAGTTAGCACACTTCTAAATGGACGTAACCATGGGGAATGGTATCGTTCAATATATCGTAGCCTCAATGCCAAGAACAAACTTGGTCTCATCAATAGATCCATAGAAGCTTCGCCAATAACTGATGCAAAATTTCCATTATAGCAATGCTACAATGATCTGGTGGTATACTAGATCCTCAATTCTATCCCACCAGAGATAGCTCGCAGCATGATCTGTTTAGATACAGTAGTAGTGATTTGGAACAACCTCAAGGATAGATTCTCTTAAGGAGACAAATCCAAAATCTACCAAATATGACAAGAAAGTGCTGAATGTCATCAAGGATCTCTCTCTATCTCTGCCTATTACACCAAACTCAAAGGGCTTTGGGATGAGTTAGGATGTTACCAGGAACCTATCACTTGTTCTTGTGACATGTTAAAAAAGATCGTTAATAGAGAAGAGAAAGAGAAGGTGATGCAATTCCTAATAGGACTTAACAAACCCTAGTCCTAAATTAGTGGGTCAATTTTAATGATAAACCCCCTGCCAGGTACATGAAGGACACATGGTCTCATTCTCCAACAAGAGAGGCAAATAGAGGTGACAACCCATAATTATATCGTGCCAATCTCCCATGCGATGCAGGTTGTGTGACGGTCAAGACCATAAATGGTGACTTCATTTGGCAACCACAAGTTCTATACTCACTACAAGCAAGGAGAGCATTTGGTGGATCATTGAATGCTATTATCTAATTGGGTTCCTAGTCAGCCATAAATGGCATGGAAAAAATGTAAAATAAAAAATAAGAAGACAGCAATTCATAATGTTGAGATGAAGAGGGAATTGACTAATGAGGCCCAACCTTCACAACCGAAGAATATAAGCAAATTATGGCATTACTTATAAACGGTAGCAACCAACCATTTATAAATGCAACAGGTATCTCTACACCCAATTATGATAATATTGATGCATATTCAACTTTATATTGGATAGTGGAGCAACAAACTATGTATCACATCTACCTCCAACGCACAATAAAAATAGGATGTTGTTTGGAAACCGAGGTGGTTGGTTATCAGGTCGTTGGTCCATGACCTGTCTGTGGATATGAAGATCGGGTTGTTGAGCTCCCAGTAGTACACTCCAGTATTCGCTTGAAATGGTGTAATGAAAACCCCTATGCGAGAATCCATGGTCAATGTAGTTGGGATGTTGGTATATGATGCATCCACAGGGAGGATTGATTCTTTTTCTCCTAGGGTTGTTCTTCTGAGACTTGGCCTTCTTATGTATGACCTTTTATGGCACTAGATGGGTTTTCGAAGAAGAGGGGTGGTGAGGAAGGTGAACGTTGCATTCTTCAAAGCCTAGCTTTTTAAACTTGAATTTCTCTCTTCGTCTAAGAATTCTTCATAGCTGGATGATGGTCCTGGATTGCAAAAGGAATATTGTCGGAATCCCACCTTTAATTTGAATTGGTTTTCCGTATTTCGTGTTTGATTGCCAATCATGCTGGGCCCCCCATAAACTCTTTAAAATGCTTTAAGTAGTGGGGATCCACGTTATCAATAACATTGTACCATGCAAGTAAATCTTCAGTGATAGGTCTAGGTGTCCACATAAATAGTTATGTGGTCCTGGTGATCTCGCCCATGCTGTCTTCCCTGTTATTGAATCACCCTCAATTACAATACTATTCGGCTTCCATGGCCGCGCAGCGGCATCACTTACATTTTTAGAAACCCATTCCTCTAATTTATCTGATACATTGCTAAAAGATGAATGTAAGAAAGGACTTGTATATATGTCTGGAGGTGATTGGAATATTCTATCTAAATTGGCATTTAAATTATGGAAGTGCAATACAAAATCCGAAGGTGCCTTCTCCTTAATGATTGTAAGAGCTGAAGCCTTTGATGATGATTTCAGAGCCTCCGCATAAGCATCATTCGCACTCTATTGACCTCCTCTTGCTGATCTTCCATCTATCTGGAATGTTCTGTATTCGCAATATTCTCCGTCCTTCACAATGTATTCCTTAACATCGGACGATGATTTAGCGCCCTGAATGTTTGGATGAAAATCTGCTAACCTGGATTGGGATACCAAGTCGAAGAATCACTGATTTTTGTAGGAGAACTTTCCTTCGAATTGAATAAGGGCATGCAAGTGAGGATCCCCAATCTCGTGTAATTCCCTGCAAACTCGAATGTTTTTTTTGTTGTTGGGGTTTCTAAAGCTAGTATTTGGGAAACAGCTTCCCCTTTGGTTATGTTACATCTTGGGTATGTTAAGAAGTAATTCTTATCATTTATACGAAATTAACTATGACTCCTTTTTTTATAAGATATGATAATGGATCTCCTCTTAATGTGGTTTGGCTAGACATTACCTTACATTGGACTGGTTATCTAGACACGTAGACTTATTCTCAATCCCTTTTCAATTGACTGGTGATATATTCTATCTTAGATTAACCTTGAGTCCTATCTTAGTGGATTGGCCACACGTTTCTTTTAAGTGGACTAACCACTAGTCTCTTATCTTTTTAGATTTATTGCACATCTTCTCTCAATGGAACTTGAAAACATGTCTCTTCTATTGGGTTTAACCACATGTTTCCTCTTTATAGACTAATTTCTTAAGTAGCTAAACTTGTTATCTATCCTTTCTTAATGGACTAAATATATATCCTCCTTATTGGATTATCCCTTTTATGGTTTGACTTTGCATTACCATATGGTGTACTAGTAGTCCAGACAAATGGATATATTGCCTATCCCTCATTAGTGGATTTGTCATACCCCATTTATATTGACCTGGCCTCTTGATGTACTAGTTACACATCACCTCTTAATGAATTGACCATATATCCCTAACTCTTTAAACTTACCTTATCAACCTTGAGTATACAAGCCACATGTTCCTATATAAAATTGATCATTTCCCATTTTTAGAGCACTAGTAATGCATTCTTTTTTAAGTGTTGCACTCTTAACCATGAACTATGACTACCATAAATATTAGTGTATTTGGATTGTCAAGTAATACCCTTTCTAGATGGATAACATATATTAGATAATTATGTGCTTGATTTACCAATAAAATAATACTTGCCATTATTGTCATAACATGTCTAGATTATGTGACATCCATTAGTTGCATGATTACTTCTTATAGAAGGGAAAATAATATACTTTTATGATCAACTTTATACTAACATCATTTATCTCTTAATCATATCTAAAACAAATCCATTTGAGATCAAATCTATATAAAAGACTATAAGACCTAAGGGATCTAAATCCAGTGGTTACAATTATATGTACTTGAATTTGATAGTTATCCTAGATGTATTATGTCTTGCACAAACATGGTCTACTTGCCACAAACAATAGAGGTAAAATATGCATTCATTAAGTGAAGGCACACATTTTGATATAATGTTTTCTAATGATTAATTTTGTTATTATCATCAATTATACCTAAACTAAAATACATAAAACTAAGACAATTTTTACAGTAACTTGTTACTCTAAGCCTTTATTTTTTAGTGCAAACAATAGATGATAAGTATAGTGACTATCCTAGCCTTGCATATATAGACCTACATGGGTTTAAGGTTACATAAATAACCTTAAACTCCAAGGTAAGTAATTATCTCCTTGACCATCATTTTGTTAAAAAAAAACTTCATCTTCTTCTTCTAAGCTTTGTAATATAATCTTCAAGGGTTCATTTTCTCCATCATAGTGTTAGCATAATCATCAAAAAGTCTTCCAAACCTATATAAAAAAACTTGTTTTGGATGTGTTCTAGTTGCCCAAACTCATCATTTTGTTTATCCTCTGGCCTTAGAAAACTACTAGATTGTTGACTCGAGGTATGTTGAGGGTCATATTAATTTTTTAACATAAATAAAAAAAGGTCAAGCATTGCTAACATTTTTTTTAAAAAAAGAACTTTTTTATCATGAATTATGATTTACCCTGGGCAACATCTTTTTAAAATATTGAGATTCTAACATATTGAACAATATTTTTTAAAAATATTGAGATAATACTCTAAATTTAGAACCCAAGTCATGCAAAATATAATAATGCCAAAAAAATAAATTAAAATAAATCATGAAGAAAAAAATATCAAAAGTCAATGGAAAGTAAATATTCAATCTATGATATGAAAAAAACAAATGACTCGAGTCAAACTAGATTTCTAAACTTGTGACTCACGTTATAAGAACAAAATAATCCTATAAAAAAATAATTAACAACAAAGTCAAATTCCTCATATATATATATATATATATATATATAGGTATACCATCTGATATGGGCCATTGTAATGGATCGTCTCATTAATTTCTCTGAGACAAAAAAACTTGAGCCATATAGTTTGCTTCCATATATTACTAGGTGGATTTGTAAACACAGTTCAGCCCTTCAATTGATTCAGTGGGTTAATGGATTACAGTTAGAGAAAGAGGAAATATTCAGCACCCTTAACGCCTGCTTAGTTAGAGAGACAGAAGAGATGGCAGAGTATGGTCAGGAGTGGTGCGGTGAGAAGGTTGACTTATCCTTACAACTACAGACCAAACCTGATGGCAACGAGAGAAGGTTGACTTATCCTTACAGCAACAGGCCAAACCTGATCACAGTCCCTATATCCGGATAGGGGATACTAGGCAATCCCACAGGATGGTGGTTTTACAGCACATGTTAATATGCTCACCCTCGGACAAGGGAAGAATCAGCGTCATACGTCAAAGATGAAGTTATACAGGGTCTCAGTGTCCGGTTTGATTCATGTAAACAGCCCAAGTCTATAATGGCCCAAATATTCCTGATATGGGCCTATAGACCCAATGGGTCTTCCGTTCCAAAATTTAATGATCTCTTTACAGGCGACTGACTCTAGTATGGCTAATGTGGATAATGGTATTTGTGCCAAGATGAAACATCCCATGCTATCGTCGTATAAGATTCTCTCTCGCAAAACTATATACCTGTCTTCTAGTCCTTCAACCAGTGAGGGTTTGACGAGGAAGCGTTTCCAGATCAATCTGTCACATGCCCAACAATGACAGGATAATATTAGGGTTTTTAGTTATAAAAGGGAGAGTAGAAGTTAATTAATATTTACTCTGGGGGCTGGGCGCAATTAATTGTATTTCGGGGACTAGTATTTATTTTAGTATTTTATTTAATAGTTAATTAAACTTTAATGGGGAGTTATTTAATGGGTAGTTAATTAAGTTATGGGAAGTTATCAACTGTATTATTTAGGATGTCCTATTTAAGGCCCTGATTCGATGAAACATGCATGCAATTTCTGGAATTAAATATCAGTTCTTGGGAGGTTTCTAGCTCCAATTGCCAATATTTATCAAACACATCATGAAAATCAGTATTCACAGAATTTTAATTAAGCTCCTAACAAGTGGTATCAGAGCCTTCGATTCCGCGACATGGCTGAGGGCACCAGGCTATCACAATTAACAGATACGGTTCATCATTTGCAAGAAGTCACTACAAAGCTGACAGAAGAGCAATCCAGACATGGCCTACTCATGGAAGGCATCCTGCAACAACTCAACAATTTAGCATCCAGTTATGAAGGTCTATCACAAGTGACATCAAGACTTAATTCAGGAGAAGGAACTTCTACAAATACAAAGGGAAATACTAATCCTTTGTGTGAAGTTAATGGTAGCATTCAACCAAGGACAATTCGACTGGATTTTCCTCGATTCGATGGTGGAGATCCTAGTGAATGGATCTTAAAAGCACAACAGTTCTTCTCATATTTTAGCACCCCTGAGAATCAGAAGATGGAGCTGGCTTCTTTCCACATGGAAGGGAAGGCACTAATATGGTTTTACTAGTTGAAGGAATCTAGTCCAGTTGCCAATTGGGAAGATTTTTTGGAGGGACCACGCGTCCGATTTGGACCAACAGCAATTGAGGATCCTGTAGGGGCATTTACTAAGTTGAAACAGACAGGAAGTGTGGAGGAATATCAAATAACATTCGAGATTCTATCCAACAAAGTGAATGGGGTAAGTGAAGAATTTCAAATTAGTACCTTTTTAAGTGGGCTAAAAGATGAATTGCAAATCATCGTAACTATGTTTAAACCAAATACCCTTGCTGCTGCATTTGGATTAGCCCACCTACAAGAAGAAAATGTAATAAGCAACACAATCCATATAAAATCAGTTCAGCCTAAACTACTTATTCCACTACCTTTCAACCTTCACCAAAACCTCACAATTTCAACACCATGACCAGATTTCCAGCCCCAAACCCAGTCCTTAAACTACCAGCCCCACAACCCTTAAGAACCCAACCTGCATTACCAAGAAAAAAATTCTTATCCAATCAAAAGAATTAGTCCCAATCAAATGCAAGATAGGAGGGAAAAATGATTATGTTATTTCTGTGATGAGAGGTACCAACCTGGCCATAAATGCAACAAACCAAGGCTATATCTGCTAGAAAGGATGAATTTCGAAGGAGAAGAAGTAGATGAAGAAGAGCCTTACACTACTAAGTTAATCGAAGGTATACATGGGGAATTACAGGCTGAATTGTTGGGTATATCACTGCATGCCATTGCAGGAGCACCTTCCCCAAGACTATGAGAATAGTGGGGAAGATTGGAAAATGCTCGGTTATTGTTCTCATTGACACAGGCAACACCCACAGTTTTATTGACATTAAGGTGGCCAAAAGGGAGAAACTATTAGTGGAGAAGAACCGAATGGCAGTCCAGGTGGCTAATAGGGATACTCTTACCTGTCCAGGATATTACAAGGGAGTGCAACTAACTATGCAGGCATGTAACATTGTCACCAACCTATTTTTACTTACTCTAGAGGGGTGTAACGTGGTATTGGGGGTTGAATGGTTGCGAAGCTTGGGAACCATTCAATAGAACTTTATGGAACTCAACATGAGATTTGTGATGGGTGGAAGGTCACTTACCTTACAACGATTAAGGAAACCAGAGCAAGCAGTAGAGGAGGAGCCCAACATCAGCAAGATCACCTTGACTAAAGGCAAGGGAATTTGGCTGCAATCGATGAAAGTCACTGCCAACTCTAGAGCAGTAGTCGTTAAACCAGCCATACAAGCAGTCTTAGATGGATTTGAGGCAGTATTCAAGGAACCCACTGAGTTACCTCCTTGTAGGAGCCATGACAACCAAATCCAACTCCATGCAGCAGCCAAACCTACCAATGTGAGGCCATATCGGTATCCTTATTACCAAAAAGAAGAAATTGAGAGGTTAGTACAAGAGATGTTGAAGAATGGAATTATTCAAAACAGTCAAAATCCATATTCATCACCTGTTTTGCTGGTGAGGAAGGCAGATGTCAACTGGCACATGTGCATTGACTATAGAGTACTCAACAAGGATACCATCAAAGCTAAGTTCCCTATTCCTAACATTATTGAGTTGCTAGATGAAATTAATGGGGCTGAATGGTTTTCTAAACTAGACTTAAGGTCTGGTTATCATCAAATCAGAATGAAGAAATAATATATCCCAAAAACTGCTTTTTGTACACATGATGGGCAATACGAATTTCTAGTAATGCCTTTTGAGCTCACTAATGCTCCTGCAACCTTTCAGGGGCTAATGAATGAAATTTTCAGGCCCTATTTTAGGAGATTTATGTTGGGTTTTTTTTATGATATCCTTGTTTATAGTAAGACAATGGAGGAACATATCAAACACTTAGAAACTGTCCTAAGTGTCTTAATTCATCACTAGTTGTATGCTAAGCTCTCTAAATGTGCATTTGGATGTCAAGAAGTGGAGTATTTAGGGCATATAATTTTGCAAAATGGGGTCAAGGCTGATCCAGCAAAACTAGCAGCTATGGTAGAGTGGCCTGAACCTAAAAACCTTAAGTCATTAAAGGGATTTTTGGGTTTGACAGGTTATTATCGCAGATTTATGAAGGGCTATGGAAATATAGTAGCAACCCTTACTGTAGTACTGAAAAAGAATGCATTTCAGTGGGATGGGGAGGCAAACAAAGCTTTCATTGCTTTAAAGGCAACAATGGTAACTCCTCCAGTTCTGGCTACCCCAGATTTCTCCAAATTATTTGTTGTAGAATGCGATGCTTCAAAATCAGCTCTAGGAGCTATATTAATGCAGGAAGGGAGGCCCCTAGCTTACCTAAGCAAGGCTCTAAAGGGTAAGAATTTATTTCTATCTACTTATGAAAAAGAGTTCTTAGCTTTGGTGTTAGCTATACAAAAATACAAGCATTACTTGCTGGGGCAGAAATTTATGGTCCGAACTGACCAACAGGCTTTAAAACACCTTTTAGAGCAAAAGGTACGTACTCCGTTCCATCAAAGGTGGATAACCAAACTGTTGGGGTTTGATTTTTGGGTGGAGTACAGGAGTGGTAAGGGGAATAAAGCAACAGATACCCTATCCCGAATACCAACTCAGGAGGGAACTGAGCATCCTGACCTAGAGACTTCCTAAGGAAGGGTCCAAGCCCTTAGTTTGGTGAATGTACAATGGTGGGAGACACTTTCGCAGACCTACAAACAAGATCCCGAACTGGGGGGGTTGATCAGTCAGTACCATACAGGGAAATTAAATCCCCTTAAGTATCAGTTCAGGGGAGGGTTTCTGCTCTACAAAGACTGGATTCATTTGGGGACACTAAGGGAACAACATGAGCAGATTATGAGGTATTTCCACAGCAACCTTATAGGAGGTCACACTAGATCACAGAAAACACATGCAAAGCTTAAAAGGGAATTTTTCTGGCATGGCATGAGCCAGGACATCAAGCAAATTATTAGAGAATGCGAAGTATATCAGAGAAATAAGACAGACAATCTAAAACCAGCTGGGCTCTTGCAACCTCTATAAATACCCAGTCAGGTATGGGTAGATATTAGCATGGATTTTATTGAAGGATTGCCTTTATCTAAGGGGTATAATATAATTCTAGTTGTGGTGGATCGGTTCAGTAAATATTGTCATTTTTTACCAATGATACACCCCTATACAGCTGCAACAGTGGCAAAAATTTTCATGGACAACATATTTAAGCTACATGGAATGCCACAAAGTATAGTCAGTGATCGTGATGCAGTGTTTACAAGCAAATTTTGGCAAGAAATGTTTCAGTTCAATGGGACTAAATTACTCATGAGCACTGCCTATCATCCACAAACCGATGGTCAGACAAAGGTTGTAAATAAGTGGTTGGAAGGGTACCTGCGGTGTTTCACCAGCAATCGACCAAAAGATTGGACCAACTGGCTGGCCATGGCTAAACGGGCTTATAATACTTCATTTCATTAATAAATATTGAACTTTACATCAACATTAACAAAATCCATTTCTCGAACCCATTCGCATGATTCATTCGCATGGTTGATTGCAAAAACAAACCAATTAATACTGATTACTCCTACCATCTCTAAAATTTGTAAAATGTAAAACTTAATCCTATCTCGTAAAGATGTCGTCCCATAACGTGTCAATGTCGTCCAGACCTTGAATGTTATCTAGCACTTGTGAGGATTAAGGACTCTAATTTTGTTGGTTTACCTAATGTAGAAAGACATGTTTTAAGAGTATAATATCTATTCAATTATCATCACACTTATCTCTTGATGGAGTTTTTCACGTGTTTAATTTTCACGTGAACTTAATAACTGTGACTAAATTGACATTGGCTTTGAGATGTATAGTGATATTTTACTTAGATTTTTGTGTTGTGCAGGACGTGGATACGAGGAAGACAATTGGTTTGGGTAAGCATTTTAATGGTTTACTATCTTACCCCAACCCAAAATGCTTGCCTCATCAATCACATTACTTGCACCTCTAATTTTTTGCACTAACGACACACCCATTTGCTACTCCCATTCACCATTTATCTCAATATTTTCCTGATATTGTTTTTAATAATAAGCATGTCTACGAGATTTGTCTCCTAGCAAAACAAACTCCTTTATCTTAGTTTTCAAGTTTAGTAAACACAGTTGCACAATTTAATTTGGTTCATTGTGATGTTTGGAGACTACACAAAATCCATACACATTTTGGGGATGAAGAGCATCAACATGTTGATTTTATCTGTATAGACAACCAAGCAATGTATTCCATATACATTTCTTCGGGTGTATTATTAAAAGGAAATGAATCCCATTAAGAAGAAAATTGTGGATCGAGATTAATGCACTAGATCACCATAGCATGATTTTAGGATCATTTTAATGTATAGTTGACATTCCTAGAATAGTTCTATTATGTTTCTATATAATAGCTAGCTAGCCTATACAAACACAGATTCTACAATATACAGAATTTCTTTTCATCAGTTTGTCACTTTGTTTATGTATGACCTATAGTTGTCAATTTCATTTCGGTTGACATTTTGTTTTTTTTATTGGTACGGAATGTTTTGGTTTTGGAGTATTTCGATGTGTGTTTTCAGGATTGTACTATTCATATATAATTAATTAATTAATTAATTATATGAAAAAATTAAAATATTAATTTAACAAACATAATTCAAATTCAAAATAAATTAACTTTTAATTATATATAATACAAACACAAAGTCAAATAAATATAATATCAAAATTAGAAACATTTTTTTTTTAATAAATTGCTTTGTATTAAAAAGAAGAAAAGATACAAAACGGTGCCCGCATTGCACAGTTACAAGAAATTTGCACACCCTGGGAGCTAGGGCCGATGCCCTTGAAAGCTAAAAAGAGATACAAAACAAAACATGCCCCATGACCATAATTAAAAAGGCATTAAAAAAGCAAAGCCACTAAAGGGGCCAGGTCAGAGGTCTTTACTTTCCGAACTTTACACGGCCCCGAGAGGGATGGACCCTAGAGCACTTGGTCCATGAGATACTCAATATTCCAGCAAAGTCTTGTAGGGTTGTTCATCACCATCACCATCACAACTATAAGCACGAAAAATAGTTATATAAATTTTTGTTTTTGATTTTTTTTTTATGAAGGTGCCGGGGGTGTTTCAATTTAATTTTTTGATGATAAAAAGAAAAATAAATAAATAAAATTTTTATTTTTTATAAAATCAAAATTGACACAATAATTTTATTTTTTATAATATATATTTTTTATTTTTTATTGTTTTGATTTTAGCTCTCGTATTTTTAATATATCTAAGTAGACAAATATATATATATATATATATATATATATATATATATATATATATATATATATATATATATATATATATATATAAAATCGAAATATTTTTTATTTTCTTGGAAATGTGATTCATTTTTTAAAAAAAAATATTTTTTGTTTATAAATATATTAAAATGATAATTTTTTTTAATTATTTTTAACATTAACACATGAAAATAATCTAAAAAACAGTGTTTGTTTCCTAGCCGTATTTATTCATTTATGCTTTTAGATTGTTTTTATTCATTTTTTGTAGGGGTTTTATTTTTATCAGGTTTCGTTCTAAAATTTTAATTTAAATTGGTGATAATTTTAAAATTAATATTGCTCTTTTTTTCCCTTTGTTCTTTTTTTTTATGTGTGTTTTCTATTATTTTATTTGTTTTTCAGATCAAATAATTTTATGATTTTATTGTTTGCGCAATAATGATGATAATTTTAGTTTTTATTTTTTATTTTATTTTTTTGTTAAAATGTTTTTATTTCTTTATTTTTTGAGGTAATTTAATCATTTTAATTATTTGAGCAGTAATATTGATAATAGTTTTAACTGTTATAATAATGAAAATGACGATAATGTAGGGATGAATTTTCAATTTATGTTTTCATCTTTTTATGGATAGAAAATTAACTACTTATTTTTTTATGGTTGCAAGTCTTCTCACAATTTTTATTTTGTTTTTAAATGCGATTAAATTGAATTATAAAATGAATT
The DNA here is from genome assembly GCA_015731905.1 of Salix dunnii. Classification (NCBI taxonomy): domain Eukaryota; kingdom Viridiplantae; phylum Streptophyta; class Magnoliopsida; order Malpighiales; family Salicaceae; genus Salix; species Salix dunnii. Next base: position 9,295,890 of record CM027662.1, on the reverse strand, counting down.
AATCTTAATACAATGATAATTCAAATATCTGAATCTTCTTGTTATTTTAATGAAGACGATAATTTTATGTTGGTTATTTCATTAAAATCTACTAAAAAGATAAATTTATATCAATTTAAAATACATATACTTTATAGAATTCCTGCACTTCATAGTAATGTTGCACATATTTATTATTTTAACTAAATTTATATTATAATAAAAAAAATACACAATTAATATTTTTTATATTAAAAAGATTATATGTTAAAAAAATATGATGCCACCTACAACGAGAATGAATATATATAATGAGAAGGAATTGCAACGGTACAATTGAAAAAAGCAAAAGCAATTCATTAAGAATTTCATTAGAAATTGATTTGATGGGCTGGGGTGACCCACAAGCACGAAAGAATATTTTGTTTGGACCAAAATAGAATAGCCGGAATAATTTTAGCGTGTTATGGTTGATATTGAGCCGAAATTTTTAGAACGGGTTGGAATAAAATCTGGAGTAAAAATAACACTGTTTTTTTTTTATTTACTGATATGAAATGTTTTAACTATTTTGATCAAAACAGAAGGAAACGAACAACCATAGACTATGACCCCAGGATTTAAGAATTTTAAAGACCTCAAATGCTCCCCTGCAAACCAAGTAAATTAATCAACGCACTACAAGCAATAAGATTTTGGCTTTAGCCCATGATTCAACATTTTTTGGAAGAAATTCAAAGCCAGGTCCCAATTCCCCTCCTCTGAACATGCACCAATTACCAAGAGCTAGCTCATTCTGGCCACGACGAAGAGAAAAAAAATCGCTAACTGACATCGAGTAAAGCTTTATTATGAAGACTTTTTATCAGTTATGACAGTTTCCTCCAAGTAATTCATTCAAGCTGTACAGTTTGTAAGCCTCAGAAATTGTTGAATGATAATAATAATAATAATAATATAAGCTTGTTTCTCACAGAATTTTGTAGCAGACTCTGCACCACCCAACTCAAATTAATCAGCAAGCCCTTATGTATTTGCGCATACTATTTAGAGCCTTGTCTAATATTCAAATCGGGATTTTGTTTCTTCTCAATGTTGATGATATTTGCACTAACATGCAGCTTAGCTTATTTTAATACATGTTTTGCATTGTCTTCAAATTAATCAATCTAAAGATTTCTAATTTTGGTTGCTCATCGAGGATCGAAAATGCACTTCCTCTGTTGCTTGGTTTCCTGAACTACTGATTTTCTAGGCTAGCTTGTCCTGTTATTCACAACAGATCATATCTTTGCATTTGGTTATCTACAACCTGAGGGCTCTGTTACATGCCATTGTATTCTTTCGTTCTCCGGTTGAGAAAATTTTAGGAAATTTCCCGTCACAGGCTTACACCTATGATATCACAGTCAAACTTCTGACTACTTTCATTCCAACCTCCTTCCATCCAAACTTTGCTAATCTTGTGCCCAACAAGAAAAACTCAGGACCAACTTTCTAAGCGCAATTTATTTACATGCCACCATCCAAATTGGGTACATCGAGCATATCTAATCAATAAAAAGGCCTCGCATTCCAGTTTGTCCAGAACAAGGAAAATATGGGATCGGGAATTTCAAGACTAGGACACGCGGAAAAACATAAATTTCTTCATAAGCCAAGCTGGAGTCTTCTGTTTTCAATATAAACACCACTGCGTTATCTGTTTATTAAAAACTGAAATGACACGGTAAATAACTTTTCATATGGCAGCACGTATAACCAGAGGTGGGCAAGGCAGCCCTAAAGTGAGACGATAAGCTAACTTCCTATCATGCATTTCTAGTGCCATTGTGAGATAAACAAGAAGAAGAAAAGTACTGTCACGTCAACTCCATCTCATCCTTGCCGATCGCACATGCAAAACATGATTCTCTGCAGCGGCCATTTACAGCTGATTAACCTTCTAAATTATATTAAGATTTTTATAGAAAATCTAACAGGTAAAACAACTGATCATAGACAACATGAGGCTGTGAATTATTGCAGTTTACCAATCTGCCATCCAAATACACATATGGGCAATACATAAAATGTATACCACAGTATTACACGCTCAGAGTAAACAACAGATGATTAAAGCACGGTCAGCAATAGACTCCAACCCTTCTCTATGAAACAATTGGCCTAAACAGGACCGGGAAGCAAAATCGAAGTTTAAATTGTGATGATTGGTTTCAGCTCCAGGGTAATAAAGCTATCATGCAGCCTATCACTTGCCATCCAGATTTGCTCTGTCCGCAACCAGAAACAAACCCAAGCCTAGACAACTGTTGGGGGAAAAAAAAGGAAAGAGATTCTGTTAGCTAGACAGAAAGATTTTTTCTGGTATGGAAAAGCACATGAAAGACCTTACACGTCAGTAACAGGCACAAAGTAGAATGAACAAGCAGCTCTACAGCATACCCTAGACCAAACATAGATCACTCTACTAACGACATACCATAGCACAAATGAATTTCCTCCACCACAGACATCAGACAAGAAACTGACTAATTATCATGAAGTCCACGGGAGTAGAAACACCAAAATTCATGAAGGCATGCTTTGTTAGCAAAGTTGTGGTTCAATTCCTTACTGTTAGTTATTGAACTAAATGATCTGCACGTAGATCTAATTTCATAAAGGGAAACACATACATCTTCCTAGCCTCCATGACCACAAAGAAACTGTATCCTGTAACAAATTATTACCATATTCTTTATGACAAATAGATGTCTCTTTCACCATTCAAAATCTCCAAATAATTTTATCTAACAAAAACTAAATTGATCAGTTGAGGAGGATACCTGTATTTATTCCAACTCAGAAGCCTCTTCTGAATCAGACAAAGGTAGGAGAGTGCATATTCCCAGCATATGTCCATTGAGGCACACATAATACTCAATGCAGTCATCATAGGCACCCAGTCTGCAGCTGGCACTCTGTGGTATCATTTCAGCTTGCTGCATACTCCACAACTTTGCCTTACAGTACGGACACACCTCTGTTGGGTGAAGCTGGGCCTTCCTTTTGATTAGCATTTTCCGAACCTTTGACATTGAAAATGACTTGAAAATTCCTCGGAAAAACCCCACATCCCCTTCATCCCCTTGGTCAAGATGTTCACAGGGATCAGAAACATATAATACATCCGTCCTGCATTGTGGCAAAAGAAAGCTCTTCCCTGAAGTCCTTGAAAACCGAGTCCTATAAACAAAATGACCAGGGATGTTAATGTTATTGAACAGGCCACCCTTTGTACATCCTGAACAGTAAATAAGCAGTTTCCCAAGTGCCCTCCAATTCCCATCCACACTGTGACTTCCACTAGATTGCAGATCAAGCATCATCTTTGGAGCCCTTGTTCGGCAGAACTCCTTCCATAACACTCGCTTGGCAAGATCATCAAACCATTTGCATACACAGGACAAAGTAGCAATGAGCTTGGGGTTCCAGTTCAGTTGTTGAAATACTAAAAAAATCACATCTTCACTTAGATGCCCTTTTGTGCATTGACAACTTGAAGAGTGTATACAACGATATTGCTTTGTTAAAATCATTGTCTTCACCTAGTAAAAAGGAAAGAAAAAAAGGAAATGAAGATGATAATTAACAGTATACAGTTATGGCATTTGATAACCAAATTTGTAAAGTGGACAGCAAAAGTCTAGTTTCAGTAATGAAACTGGACAATTCAGGGGCATGAAGAGCATTGAGCGGGGGGGTCCTCTTGCTGGCAAGCAACAACAGTATTTAGAAGCTCATAGATTTAGCCCGACAAAAGGCTCTATATAAAGACTAGGATTCCTATCTTCTTTATATGTATGATATAATAATAACTTAACATGTTAAATATCATTTATATAGTCAAGGAAGTGAATATGGCTCTCTTTGAAGTTACACAACTACAGCCTGACCATTCAAATTATAGATCTCAGCCAACAACATGAACAAGTGTCCGCAACAATGATGTTAAGTCAAGAAAAATCATAAACTTTGATCTTAACAAATAAAACTACTAACTGAACCAAACAACTTACTCCTCAAACAATTAAATGTATGACTGAATATGAAGCTATCGTATGAATAATATTATCAACTGCATGAAAGTCAGGCCAATTATTAAGCATGTCTGTAGAAATAGGCAACAATACACGAAACCATTCCAAGTAACTCTAGATCAGTTAGGCAACTACTTTTTTAAAATGACAATCGCCATCAGTACAATGACAGAAATAAATACCATCTTTATCACAACCAAATGCGATTATAAAATAGAATAAAGGGATCTCACAAAAGCAACCATATGCAAAGATTTAAGCATAAACATAACTTCCTCTGTATTGCTTAAATGCCATCTCTTTAATAATCTCTAGTTTCAGCAATAATTAATCCAGAAGTTAAATGAGAAAAGAAAAAATAAATAAATTTGAACACACACAGCATCATGTTCTTCATGGTGGCCGCAAAAGATATACAATTCATCATGGTGGCCGCAAAAGATATACAATTGTAACAAACTTTAGTTGAAAAACAAAAGCTTATCGGAAAAAAGGTCCAAGATCAATCTCGATGTAAGTATTAAATATGAATGCCAGCTACATATCGCATAACAAAGGAGAACTCGGGTGCTTAAGTTCGAGAATACACATGCTTTAAAAATGCATAACACTTGTAAGGAACAAGCCACAGTGTAACTTAATTCTAACAATTATTAAAACTTGTTTAAGTTCCATAATCTCAAGCATCCCATACCAAACCAAGACAACTGTTTTCTCTTAATTTCTGAATCGATGTCAGTCACCCTCAAAAGCTTAGAAGCACAACAACCCCTTACACCAAGTCATTTAATCGGGAAAAGAAATTCACATAATCACTTCAATCTAAACGAAACCCACTTCACATATTCACTTATCATGAATAAACAGAAATCGAAGTTGAAGAAGTAAGAAAACCCTAGCCCACATCAAAATCAACCAAGAAGAGCAAAGAAGCTAAAAGTGGATAGGATCGTAATTAAAATCAAATCAAAACCCAAAAAATCTTACCTCAGCAAAAGAATTATCCTCTTCTCATAGCCTCAAAAACCCTAAAAACATATATCCACACAATTAACCGAAGCAAAGATTAGATTATTGTGAAACACTAGTGATTAATAAATAATATACTTTTACCAAAAAAGACAAACTTTGTCAAAACAACTCGAAAGTCCTTTCTCCACAAGGGTATTTCGGTCCAGATAGAGAAATAACGCACTCCACGGGGAGGGGGGCGGGATATAGAGAGCGAAGCAAACTCAGAGATTCGAGCGAGAGAGACCTGATGGCTTTCTTCTGGTTCCATAAAAAAGTTTTATATTATTTGAAAAGATACAATTACATGCTTGTTATTTACTTGAATCAAAACAACTCATAACCACGCCACGTGAGAGAAAAGAATGGGAGAATTTTTGAGGTTGGCTGCTTAGAATGGTTCATGTGTTGGTGATGACTAGCCATTTAACGCATGCCACGGGCTTTTTAAATAAAATAAAATAAAATATTACGTATTTAGATTGTTTTAATGTATTTTTTAACTTAGAAAATTGAAGGAGTAAGTTAATAAAATAATACAAGTATTTAACTAAATAAATTAATAATTATATATATAAAAAAGTTAACAATAACCAAAATAAGATATTATTAAAAATAAATAATAAGATCAAGATCCCTAACAAATCAAATGTTTAAATGATGAATTCATGGTTTCATAACCTAATTTCTGGATTACTTTCCAAAATCTCGTCAAAATAACAAATTTTAAACATTTTTTGAGCCGAATCGTATTTTTTTTGTGCCAAAAAATAAGAGAAAATACAAATTCAAGGTAAGAATTAAGCCGAAAATCATAATTATATTTTTTATAGGCCAATTTGATTTAATCATGGGCTAATTTAAAGTATTATTATGTTTGAAAATTAATTTAGGATCCAATTGAAGAATTTAATTAAGTGCAAAGACTTAATTATGCTTTAAATTGGTTAAATTAATTTTATTAAGGGCTTAATTGATGAAAAATCAAATTCTTGAGTTTAATTCGGGCTCAATTGAGAAGATTGGAATTTTTGGAGACCCAAATGAATTTTTTCCAAGTCAATTGTGCAAAGTTATGGGTCAAATTGAAGATAATTGATAGTTTAATGGTCAAATGAGGGTCAAATTGCATAAATAAAAAGCGAATAACCAAAATAAAAAAGGTGTGCAAAGTCAAAACAATTACAAATTGAAGGACCAAAATGTACTTCCACCTTCTCCCAAAAATCAGTCCCGTCGCATGCCTTTATCTCCACTACCTGCCGACAGCCACCTGAACCAGCACCGACCAGCCACCGCTGCAAGCATGCTATTGCTGACAGCCACCACTGTCGTCGAAAGCAACCCAACCCATCATGTATAAATAGCAGCACCATGCACGAGAGGAGGGGAAGAGGACGTAGAGGAAAAAACCACAAAGATCACCCAGGCAGAGGGGATTGAACCAGAGAAAAAAAAGGGAAGAAATGAGGAGAAAAATTACAAAGTAGAGGGGAACACAGGCAGATTTTTTTTTCATAACAGAGGTGCAAATTCTTACGTAACAAAACCATAAAAATCAAACAGAGGAAGGGAAGAATTTACATAAAGAGAACGAGAGAGAAAAAAAGAGAATAGGAGGAACATAAAAATACACAGACGGGGCATGCATAAACAATGAAAAATAGACTCGTAATAGCCCTTCGTCCTCTTCCTCGACACCCCTCTCCATCGTTGTTTGGAACTCCTTCTCTCTCCCGTCAGCCACAACCAGCGACAGCCATCTTCATCTTCCTCATCTCCTACAACCAGCCTCCATCACATACAAAACATGTCCCTCTCTCTCTCTCTCTCTCCTGCAATTCCCTTTCTCACGCTCCTCGACGGTTTTTTCCCTCTAAAAAAGTTTGCAGCTCTATCTCCTTCATCAACCAACAGCACCACCAGCTCCACTGTGACCTCCAGCAAGCTCGCCGTGAACACCACGCCAACAGCTCCCCAACAACATGCTCAGGCTTCATTTCCAGCTCCGGCGACGCCATAACAAAGAAGCTCAACAACAGCAGCAGCAGCTCAGACTTGCCCTCTTTCAATGCCTCCTCCAGCCACCATTTTCAATGTCACCATGATAAGGAAAACCACCTCGATATCCTCTACCTGACTACAGTGACAAATGAGCCTTTCGTCGTGGTCGGCCAACCACCATTTCATCGTTCACATAACATGTAAACATTGTTACGAATGAATTAATTTGCTATGTTTTTCTCTCTCTCTTCTGTTTTGGCCTTTGGGCCGGCCTCTCTCGGCCTAGCCCAGTTAGCTGGGTTAGGCCCAAGTCCAACATACTTAGGCCCTTAGCCATTTTGCTGGGCTAGGCCCATTCAACTATGTCAGGCCCGACCCAAATTTTTTAATTTTTTTAAAAAAAATACATTTTTTTTAAAAGTTGTTTTCGTGCATACGGACGGATTCCAAAGTTTTTACCATCATATTTTTCGTAAAAAAATATATTGCATCTTTCTCATATTTTGAAATGAAAATTGAATATCGTAATTAGTTTTTGGTTATACGTTGAAATTTGGCCAAAATATTAAAAAAATTAATAATTATTTTGTTTTAACTATCGGGGTGTAAAACTACATTATAAAGTACACCTACAGATAAAAAAGGGTTTTTACGACGATGTAAAATTACATTGTAAAGTACATTCATCAATAAGAAAAAAAAATTAATTGTGGTGTAAAATTACATTGTAAAGTACACCTAAAGAAGAAAAAAAAGGTTTTTGAAAATGCAATGTAAAAAAAATTTTAACTTAGAAAAACAATCAAACAACAATGCAGCTCACCTTAGGTAGGGTGCATTGGGGGTGATGTGTCTTCTCCTTGCACAATAAGTCCCCTTACCTAGACTCTTGCAGACCATTAGATTCCTAGTGACCTGAATACTAGGTGGTGACTCTTGATAATTATAGTAATAATTTTTACAACTATAAAACATACCTTATTTTCACCATGCGTTGTTGTCCCTCCAAATCCGGGGATGGCTAAGCGTGAAGCGGGAAAAATTATCATCGCAACACATGCAAAGAAAAAAACAACATAGGAAAAAGTGAAATTAGAGGGAAATCATTTTTATTGGACTTGCATTCCATAGCACGTTGTAAATTTTTTACGAGAAAATAAATTGAGTATAAAGACTATTTTGATATATAATTTTTTACATAAAAAGATTATAAATTTAAATCAAAAAGTTTATCCAAACATATAATAATCACCAATGCAAAAAATAAAAATCATTAACAATAACTAAAAGAGAAAGTGGAGAAATTAAGAGATGGACTTGGATCAAGAAAAAAAAATTGCTCGCTTAACTTATTTATTAAAATCGATCAAAGATAATAGAAATGAAAACATATATGAAACTGAGTAAATAAAATAAAAGGAAAAAATGTGCATGGCCAAGCATTATTCGAAATATTATTTCAAAATAATTTTTTTCACACAACAAAATTTATCTATATAAAATAAATCTTAAAATTGAATTACAAAAAAAATATCCTAAAAACCTTGCAAAATCCATGGTCTAAGTAATGGGATCGAGACAAACCGGTTGAGTAAAATTGAAGGTAAAAAAAAAATAACATAGAATGATAAAATTGTAAAATAAAATGAGGGGAAAAAACAATTCCTAATCATATTAACTCTTAAAACTTGTGAAAGCATGACAAATAAAATAACAGAGAAACCTAATCAGAAACAAATCAAACACAGAAGGATATAACTGGAAAAAATTATTGACCACGTATAAAATATAATTAAAAGGAGAGGGTGAAAACCAACATTTAAAAAAAAACTAAAATAAAAAGAATGAGAGCTAATTTTTTTAAAATAAAAAATTGATTAATAATAAAATTGAAAACCAATAAAACTCTATCAAAAGATCCAATGGTAAAAATAAGAAATCAAAATAATAAGGATCAAATTAGAAGAAAAGAATAATATATGATTAAATGTAATTTAAGGACTGAATTGAAATATAAAAAACTTTTGTAAAAGGACCAATGATGAAATTAAGTCATCCAAAATATAAGGTCTGAAATTAAAAAAGAAAAAAGAAAAAAAAGAACATACATTTGCTTACTTTAGGACTTTAGGAGAGAGATAAAAGGAAAAAAAAAACACTTACAAGTGATAAAACGATTATTTGACCACTATCACACACCACACTAGGAGAAAAGCGACACAATGACACTTTTAGGGAAGCAATGGAAGACTATGGGGGGTGTTTGGGAGTGCTTTTCAAAAGCACTTTTGAAAAAAATTGAATTTTTTTTTATTTTAAATGAATTTTTTTTGTGTTTTTAGATCATTTTGATGTGCTGATGTCAAAAATAATTTTTAAAAAATAAAAAATATATTATTTTGATATATTTCTAAGTAAAAAAACTTTCAAATACAACCACAATCGTACTCCCAAACAGGCACTAGATTTGAACAACTAGCAATATCGCCTGCACTACCTAAAAGCATGTACGCAACCAATTTGCTAACGCATAACAACATGCACCAGAATCTTTTCGAATAAAAAGATATATAAAAAAATATGAAACTATTAAAATACCCCTCATTAACATGAAAATAACAAATAAATATAAGTGAAAGTTCTCAAAAAGCTTTTTTACTATTTAAAAGTTTATGAAATGTCACAAAACTCATTAATCAACATGTATGATTTTCGTTGACCTCAAGAGCAAAGTTATTAAATCCGTTCCGTTCCGGCCGGAACGGACGAAACTTACCATTCCGTTCATAAAAACGGAACAAACCGGCGACATTTTTATCCCGGTTTTAATTCCGGTCCGATCCGGAAATTTCGGTCCAATCCCGGCCGGAACGCCCCGGTTCCATTCCGGACATTCCGTTCCAGTGACTGGACTCAAAAGAATGGAAATTGGTGTGGAGACTGAAGACTATTTAATGAAGAAAAGTTGAGAAAAGAATGTATTTTATCGATGTGGGACAAGGAAAGTGCAGATTAGAGGGAAAATATATAAAGGAGAAGAATTGAGTCAATTCTTGTTGTGCAGCCGATGTGGGACATTGTCCCGAACAAATTCAAAGTGAATGTCCAGCCGATGTGGGACATTTGAATTTGTCCAGCATTCGGCTGGACAAATTCTATATATATATATAATTTTTTTAATATATATTAAAAAAATAAAAAAATATATATTATAAACAAATAAAATTTATAATTTTTTTTAAAAAATATATAAAAAATATAAATTGTTGTGTTGATTTTATAAAATATATATATATATATATATATATATATATATATATATATATATATATATATATATATATATATGTCATGGAATCACTCTTGAAAATCAGTAATATTAACTTTAAAATTTATATTTAATTTTTTTTACTTTAAATTAATTTTTTTTGATGTTTTTAAATCATTTTCATATCCTGATGTTGAAATAATTTGTTGGAGTTGGAGCTAGTACTAGTAATATCGATGTTGAGTGTTGACACCAGTATTAGTATTGATAATCCTTTCAATAATAATACTTTTGATAAATGTATTAAAAATAACGAGGAAAATGACAGGCATGAGACTGATTTTAATTTATATAGCATATCATCAAAATATTTATTTTAAATTTGTTAGTTTTTACCTAATATAATTCTATGAACATAATTGTTTTGTAATGTATTTTTAAATTATTTTGAATTATATATGAACCTTAACTAATGAAGTTTTATAGCCATAATTATGTTGTATTGTATTCAGAAATATTTTACTTACGATTTATGATTTTTTATTTATATCATATTGTGTCCGAATTTTACTTATTTATTTTTTTCAAAATCTGTTTTTTTCTTTTCTTTTTGAACATATGATTTTCAGTACTATTCTCTTTGTAATTATCTTACTATGGTATTTACTATTTTTTTGGGATGCATAATAAGAAATTCTAATATTTTTATATTAATGATGTAGAAGATGTTTGGTTTATATTTCTTTTATTTTAGAATATTTTACTTTCATAATATTTTGGAATTTTACAATGTTTCTATTTTTGAGATTATGTTTGTATTGTATAATTTAAATTTCATTTATCTTGAATTTAAATTATAATTGTTAAATTAATATTTTATTTTTTTCATATATATAATTAAATAAATATGAACAGTACAAAACCGGAACGGAACGCCGGAATGCACCGAAACCGGAACGTTCCGTTCCAAACAAAAAACCGGAACGGTACCCGAAACGGATTTTACAACTATGCTCAAGAGTATAATAATCTACTTTACTATACAAATGAAATTTAAAAAAAAATACATATATTTGTATAATCTTTTAATTATCAAATGAGCATATAGAAAAACAAAATATCTTTAAAAATAAAAAAATTAAAGAAAAGACAAAAAAAAACACTCTGACTCCAAGCTTTCAAAAATGAAAAAGAATCTACCATGCAAGTATATAGTAATTATATCTTGGTCCATGGTGAACATCAACAATGACTTTCCCACATCGTCTAGTGTTGTCTTTAATTGGCCCATTTTTTGGGGAGACAAGGAGAGCACTCTTGGGTGCCCATGATAGACGAGAAAGAAATGACTTCGAGTTATCGACCAAAGCAGCAAAGGAGGAGTGTTTAAAGAAAGAAAACCAAGCAAACGGAAGAGGTGAAATTGAGATTCTATTTCAAAAAGGCTACAAACCTCATCATTTCTCCATGGACTTGAAACCTTTACAACCTGCTCTTGCTAAGTTGCCGATCATTTTCGTTTTCATTATCATTTTTTTTTGTATTTTTCATTTTAAAGGAAAATGGTAATTTTAAAGCAAACCCAAAATTACGTGACCCTGATTTATTTATGAATATTGCAAAGATATCAATAATATAAACTCAATGTGATTATCATCAAATTAATTTGATAAGTGATTATCGTCAAATTAGGATAAGAGAGTCATTAGTGCGAAATTACTTTTAAAACTAAACATGATTTATATGAGTTGATAATAATACCTTTTGTACTTACCACTACACCTAGTACTTTAATGATATTAATTAATCATGTTTTTCATGTTTTATTGATAAGGTTGTTGTAATCTATTTTGATGATATCTTGATCTATAATGTCATAATCCATTTCTAGATTATTCTCCAAATTCTACCCAATATCAAATAAAATTAACAAAAATAAAATCAAAAGAGTTGGTGTTAGTAGAAAAATAAAGGTGGAAATTTTGGACGTTTTCAAGAGTCCGATCATACCTCTTTTGTGCCAAAAAATGAAGGGAAAAGCATATTCAAGGCTAACATAATTTATTATTGGATAAATCTATGTAAAACTTAAGTCGAAAGACATAATTATATTTTTATGGGCTAGTTTAATTTAATTGCTGGTCAATTTAAAATGTAATTATGTTTAAAAATTAATTTAGAGCACAATTGAATGATTTAATAAGCGCAACGATTTAATTATCCTTTAAATGGGTCAAATTAATTTTATTAAGAGTTAAATTGGTGAGAAATTAAGTTTGGATGCCTAATATGGGTTAAATTGAGAAGATCAAAATTTTCGAAGATAAAATTTTTTTGGGTGAAATCGGAAGCTAAAATTGAAGAGAAAAGCATCATTCCTCCTAGTTTTCTCGTCAAAAAACTCTTTTCGTAGCAACCCATTTTTGTAAATCTATTTTATATTGTTAAAAAAACTTACATAGCTGAGGCATTATCGGCAGCCATGCCTATGCCATACTGGCAGCCATGCCCTACAACCTACCACTACAACACCCCATTCCTGGACACTTCTTCCATGCCTTGTAACCTGCAAATTTAGTCTATAAAAGGGGGAAGAAAATTTACACATCGGGAGGGAGGATATTGAAAAAACTAGGGGTGAAACAGAGAAGAAAATACACAGACGAGCCATGCAGAAATATTGAAAAAAGACACATAATCAGCCACTTATAATAGTTCCCATTATCATCTTCTTCGGCATTGGCAAGATTGTCACCCCATTAACGACAAGACCTTCACCCATCGTCAACAGCCCTCTCTCTCCCCTACAATATCAATAGCTCCCTCTCTCGTCTCCATCACTAGCTCTAGTAGCACCCCTCATCAAGTGAGCATAAACTATTTCCTTAGCACCGATGGCTTCTCCCCACGCTAGGAGCTCTCCCAACAGGATCAGCCTTTCTTCCCCAGTGCTAGCTACGCACAACGGCAACAAGCTCAGCATAGACTAGTATTTCCAACACTTTTCTCGACCATCACAAGCCACCAATTCTAATGCCGCCACCACCATTAGAACCCCTCGGTCTTCTCTACCCGACGGTAACAACCAGTAACCTTCTATTTGATGCAAACCGGCCCAAAAACACCAGTAACGATCCATTATAATGCGGGCCAGCCTAAAATACCGACAATGATCTTTTACATGTGTAGGAGGGGTCCAATACAATCTTATTTGGGCCATAAGTGAGGATAGCCGCCAAAAGAATCCTACTACAACATGGAAATATTAGATTAATGGGCTTAATGGAAGACTATAAAACAAAGCCTCATGGGCTTTATTTAATTTTGTTAGCTACAGCCCAAGATTTGTGTGGACTTAATTAAGACTTTGTTTTCAGCTAGGATCCAAAGCTTGTTTGGATTAAGTCATGAGCTTTCCAGCTTAGGGTTTTGAGTCAGTTTTGAGTGGACCACATTTAAGTTCACATAAGGGGTCCATTAGGGTTAGTTTTTAAAAGACTATTTAAACTCATGTTAGCAAAATTTTGGCAGCCATTGATGAATATTAATTTTAAAATTTTCAGCTTATGTGTGAGAGTGATTCTTACATTATTTAGTTCTTGAACAAACTGAATTCGACTTATCGAAGCTTAATTGCTTTGTGACGTCATTCTACTCCTTCCAATGGTGTTGGTGCCTTGGGGTAGGTTTCCATTGTGCCACACTTCTATCAGACCTATTTTGGCTTTCCGAGATCAGATCTTATTCATGGTTGTAGGTTGCGAGACCACGTGATCACGAGGTTCGCATCAGGTGGTATCAGAGCTAGGCTCCAAAATAAGGTCATATCATTCTATTATTTTTTATTTTTAGTGTTCCTTAAAGTTTTTTAGTGTTTGTGTCCATCTCCTTGTTCTTCGTGTCTGCGTCATCTAGTAAAAAAGAAGAAAAAAAGCTTATATTTCATCTTTTTTTGTCTCATAATTTCAGTATATTAAGAAAAGAAGAAAGAAAAAAAGAGATTCAGTATATTTAAAGAGAGATAGAGGCATTAAATGAAATTTGAAGAATCATTGAAGTTTTGCCATAGAAAACACAACTCAGAGGCAACATAAGAAAACCAAATCAGAATTAATTGAAAATCAATATTCCGTCTATTGGGGTTTAGATAGGATCATATGTCAAATTTAGGCTTATTCTGATAATGTTTACTTGAGGTTTTATTTCGAGGTTCATTTATGCCGTAGAAACACTACCTTAGTGAAGCCTAAGCAAAACACCATAGAATCAATTAAAACTCAATATTCTGTGTATTGGAATTGATATTGTGTCATATGTTAAATTTGGGTTTATTTTGATATCGTATACTAGAGGTTTCATTTGGACGTTCAATTTTGTCGCAAACAGATCACACAAGGGATTGGGTACCTAGGAGTAAGAGAATGACCTATAAATTGAGGTTTGATGTTGGTTTAGTATTATAATACTAAATATTAAATTTGAGGTTATTTCAACTTTGTTTACTCTAGGTTTAAATTTTGTTCCGTAAAACTTGTATAAGCAGTTAGATTCTCATCATGTCTCAAAACGTGATCTTTACTATTTAGTTTTATTCAATTATTTGTTTTTAATTCTATTTTGGGTTATCTAGGAGTCAATTAATTGTTTTTATTTCTGTTTTATTTTGTGTCTTCGTATCATCCACATTTCGTACGAATTTGCATTGTTACTCGTGAAATCATAATAATAGTTTTGTTTTGCTTTGTTTTTAGTATTTTTATTGCTTCTTGAATTTGAAAAACATAATTAGAGCACGCTATGAAGGCTACTGACTTTGATTTGTTGATTTTAGTTCCGAAAGAACCAAAAGAAAGCAAGTTGTGAGGTAAAAGGTGTAGTGAGCTTATTAGAGTGAAAAACCTTGATTTTTTTGTGTGATACACGAGAGTTGTGAGGATATATTTTTTGCTACTAACCAAATTTTGCAAATTCAAAGAACATCTGAAAACAATGAATCAACGACACACAACACTGAGGTAGCGTTTCAATTACGAGCCATGGGTCAACAACTTGAGTTGTTGCCTAGGACATACAAGGATCTGAAAGATGAGGTGAATTCTATAAAGCAAAAAAATAGTGAGGCTGATCACCTAGGAAATACAGTCTATATGGTCATACGGAATAACAGATCTAATTTTAAAGAGTATGTGATGAAAACATAGATGTGGGCGAAGATGACTATGATTTTGTATTTGTTGGCCAAGGAATCAGGTCTGGACCGAACAAAGCTAGTAGGAATGTGAATTTTCGTGGCATGGGGAATTATGAAGATATGGATGGGAACACCATCAAATTGAAAAGTCCTAATTTTCAAGGTAAAAATGATCCTAAGGCTTATGTGGAGTGGGAGAAAAATGTAGATTGGATTTTTAATTGTCATGGCTATTCTGAACAAAAAAAAAATTGGTGATGATTGAGTTTATAGAGTATGCAATGATTTGGTTGGATCAGATTGTAATCAGTAGGAGGAGGATTGGGGAGCGACCTATTTAGACTTAGGGGGAGATGAAAGCCTTAATGAGAACACGATTTGTGCCTAACCACTATTACAGAGACTTATACCTAAAGTTCCAAGGTCTGAATCAAGGCTATAAGACAGTAAATGAATATCATAAAGAGATGGAGATAGCAATGATTTGAGCCAATGTTGTTGAGGATAGAGAAGCCATGATGACTAGATTTCTTAATGGGTTGAATCGGGACATTGCCAATGTGGTAGAGCTACGTGGAGTTACAGGAAATGGTACACATGACTACAAAGGTGGAGAGACAACTTAGGAAAGGACATGTTCATGTAGGGTTTAATTCAGGTTCTTCATCATCTTGGAAGACAAATATGAAGAGAGAGGATACTATCCAGTCTAGATCCTTTATTTCTTCTAAAACTAAACCATCAATAGCTAAAGTTAATGTCCCTACCTGTGCCAAAGGTAAATCTAAAACTCAACCTAAACGTACTAGTGATGTTAAATATTTCAGGTGTCAAGGGCATGGACATTATGCTTCAGAGTGTCCAAACAAGAGAATAATGATGATTAGAGATGTTGGTCATATGGAATCGGAAAGTGACAAATTTGATTGCGAAGGCATGCCACCATTTGAGGATAATGATGAAGATGAGTTAGCATTACCGATTGTGGAGTCCTTGGTTATAAAGCGCACACTTCAGGTTCAGGTCAAGAAGATGAATCTAATCAACAAAGAGAGAATATCTTCCATACACGCTGTTACGTACAAAGCAAGGTGTGTAGTTTAATTTTTTATAGTGAAAGCTCTGTTAATGTTTGCAATACCACCCTTGTTAGTAAACTGAATTCGAGTATTGTTAAGCATGTGAAACCATATAAATTGCAATGGCTGAATGATAGTGGTGAAGTGAAAGTGACTAAATAGGATGTGGTTCCATTTTTTATTGGGAAATATGTTGATGAAGTTTTGTGCGATGTGGTATCAATGCAAGCAAGTCACATCTTGTTGGGGAGACCATGGCAATATGACAGGAAGGCAATTCATGATGGTGGTAAAAATAGGTATACCATTGTAAGCGATGGTAAAACCATCATTCTTATACCTCTTACACCAAAACAGGTGCATGATGATCAAATAAAGCTAAAAGGTGAGCATGAGGTGATAAGGAGAGAAAATCAAGGTGAGGAACATGGGGAGAGAACACCATCAGTTTCAGCCAGAACCCAAACCGCTACAACCTATTCGACCACCCATCTAAACACAAACAAATATTCGGCCAACACTCCAAATAAATCAAACCATTCAACCACTGCTAAAAAACATCCAAATCTGGCTGAGAGTGGATGTAAGATAAGAGGAGAGAAGAAAGTCAGGAAGAGTGATGATAATTGTATGGAAAAACTAAAGAAATAGCCTAATTTTTATGCTAGAGAGGGTGAGGTCAGATCTGCATATTTCACTAACAAGCCAATGATTTTACTTTTGTACAAGTAGGCTTACTTTAATACTAATAATCTTGATCATATTGTGCCTAGTGTTGCTATTTCTATGTTGCAAAAGTTTGATGATTTGTTCCTTGAAGATACTCCAAGCGGATTACCACCATTGCGGGGATAGAACATCAAATTGATTTTGTACTTAAAGCTTTAATTCCTAACCAACCAGCCTATAACAGCAATCCCGAGGAGATAAAAGAGCTTCAAAGGCAAGTTTATGAGCTAATAGATAAGGGATATATTCTTAAGAATATAAGCCTATGTGTTGTACCCATGCTACTCATGCCTAAGAAGGATGGAACGTGAAGGATGTGTGTTGATTGTCGAACCATCAACAACATAACGGTTTTTATTCGAGGTCGAATTCTTTCGAGGAAAGAGGGGATGATGTGAACCAGCCTAGAAACACCGGTAAGGACCCATTATAATGCAGGCCAACCCAAAATACCAACAAGGATCCATTACATGTATAGGAGGGGTCCAATACAACTTTATTTGGGCTATGAAGTGAAGACAACAAATGAGCCAAAAGAATCCTACTACAACATGGAAACATAGGATTAATGAGCTTGATGGAAGATTATAAAACAAAGCCTTATAGGCTTTATTTAATTTTGTTAGCTACAGACTAAGGCTTGTTTGGGCTTAATTAAGACTTTGTTTTCAGCTAGGATCCAAGGCTTGTTTGGATTAAGTCATAGGCTTTCCACCTTAAGGTTTTGGGTTAGTTTTGAGTGGACCTCATTTAAGTCCACATAAGGGGTCCATTAGGGTTAGTTTTTAAAAGACTATTTAAACTCATATTAGCAAAATTTTGGCAGCCATTGATGAATATTACATCTGAAATTTTCAGTTTATATGTGAGAGTGATTCTTACATTCTTTAGTTCTTGAACGAACTGAATCCGACTTATCGAAGATTAATTGACTTCGTGGCATCATACTACTCCTTCCAATAGTGCTGGCGCCTTGGGGCTGGTTTCCATTATGTCACACTCCTATTAAACCTATTTCAGCTTTCTAGGATCAGATCTCATTCATGATTGTGGGTTGAGTGATCACGAGGTTCGCATAACTATTTCTCTTCCACCATTTGCTTTTCACTTGCATGTGAACAGTAGGACGTTAACTAAGTTACGTGCTACAATTCACATGGGTGAGCAGTAGGAAGGGCTAGAAATTTTGTCCAGCTCGACCCGAGGGTGCTGGGCCGAAATGGTCCATGTGGCTGGGCTAACCCATTTCATCAAGCCTAGTTTGGTCAAAATATTTTAAAAAATATTAAAATTGCATTTAAAAAATAGAAAAATATTTTTTTTTCGTGCATATGATCGAATTCTAGAGTTTTTTATGCATATTTTTTCATCAAAAAATATATGTTGCATCTTTTATATGTTTTGAATGAAAATTGAATGTGATAACCAGTTTGTGATTATACATTGGAATTTGATCAAAATATAGAAAAAAATTATAATTATTTTTTTAGCTATAATGGTGTAAAATTACAATGTAAAGTACACCCGCAGATAATAAGAAAAGGTTTTTTTAATTGCGATGTAAAATTATATTGTAAAGTACATCCACAGATAAAAAAAAAGTTTGTGATGTAAAGATTTTTACATTTTAGAATGGTCAGGTTTTCGACTCCTAGTGACATAGAGACTTTCTCATGAAAAGAGATCTACTTCGAGCCTTAGAAAAGACCAACACATATCTTAGAAAAAAATAATCAAACAACAATGCAACTAACCTCAGGTAAGGGGTGTAGGGGGTCCATTGGGGTTATACATCTTCCCTTGCACAACAAGTTTCCTTACCCAGACTCTCACAGACCATTAAGTTTCCTAGTAACCTTAATACTAGGTGGCAACTCCTGAGAATTATAGTTATAATATTTATAGCTATAAAACACCCTTTATTTTCACCGTGTGTTGTTCTCCTCTTCGGAGATGGTGGGGCGCGAAGCTCAAAAAATATTTCATTGCAACATATAGTAAAAGACTTAGATGAGCATATAAGACAAATGAGACAAGTTCTTCAAGTTCTTAGAAAGAAGTTTTTGCATGCTTATCTAAAAATATATGACTTTTGCATGGATAAAAATGTGTTTCTTAGATGAATTATTAGGACAAAGGGCATATAAATGGACGAAGCTAATGTTAAGGCTGTACAAGAATGGTCTACACCTAATCAATCACAAGAATTAAAAGTTTTCATTGTTTAGTCAATAAGTTAAAAGATTTCTCTTGTTCATCATCTCATTGAATTGTACTAATACCTTAATTATTTTAGTCAATAGTTTGGTTACTATATTAAAGTTTTTAACAAACCTGAGTTAAAAACTAGTTAAACCATGAGAAATTATGATTTTTGTGATTAGTTAGGTGTAGACCATTCTTGTTTAGCTTTAACCTTAACTTCATCCATTTATGTCCTTTGTACTAACAGCATATTTAAAAAACACATTTATATCCATTTAAAAGTCATATATTATTAGATATGCATAAAAGAACTCCTTTCTAAGCATGTGGATTACCTATCTTAGATGTCATATATGCTCATCAAATTCCTTACTAAAGATCAAGATATCATAAAAATATACTACACTAAATTTACTAACAAAAGCATGCAAAACATGATTCATTAATCTTATAAAAGTACCAGTGTATTGGTAAGTCCAACAAACATGACTTAAACACATATAAACCATGTTTAGTTTTAAAAGCAATTTTGCACTCATCACCTTTTCGCATCTTATTTTAATGATAATGTCTTTTCTAATTACATACGTATTATCCTTTTTTGGTACTAAAAGTACTGGAAATGCACATTGGCTTATTTTTTCTCTATTGTACCCCTTAGACATTAACCCTTCACTTGTTTTTAGAGTTCCTTAATCTTTGTTAGCTTACTCATATATGTTATTTGATTAGGTATGGTTGCTCATACAATAGTTATTTTTGGAAAGTTGCAGCACCATGAATTGTTTCTCGATATTATTTTCATCACACCGCATGAAATGAAAGGACCTAAAGAAGTACCAAGAGGGATGAAGGTTACCTGGACTAAGGAGATGGTGGTCATTGGTTTATGGTCTTACTAATGGTTTTGGTGGCTTAAAGTAGAGGCTATCGGTGGTGATAATGGTGATAAGGAAGTTGCAATGGTGGTTTACGGTAGAAACTATTAGGAGGGAAGAAAAACAATGATGAATTTTGATTGTGGGTTTACTTTTTGTTGTGAAGGGGTGGCTCATGGTTGTTTTTGTTTTTTAGAGAAATTAGTGTAGGATGCATGAAAAGAGGGTGATTACGCTATTTTCATGCACATCACAAGATTTTTCTTTCTTGGTTCTGTTCTTCTTTTCTCTCTTTGTTCTCTTCTTCTTCTTGTACCTAAGCTTCACCACTACTTATAAGGGGTGAGGAGGTGTTTGGGGTATTCCAAAGCATAAATCCTAGCCTATCATTTTTCTTTGAGAATGATCTCAACCCTTGACCATAAGCCAGGAACTTGATACTACAATACTAGATTGTCAAAGGTTGAATAGGCAATGACTTTGAACTCGTGTGTAAGTAGTTAGACCACCAATCAGCTAAGGTGTAGTATAATATCAAGGCTACTACATGAGCATGTTGTTTATCTTATCTAAAGTGTGAAAAGGAATTAAATGACTCCACAAAAAAAGCTTTCCATCAACTTTTGTAGGAACATGCCAAAAGAATCATTATCTAAAGAGCTTTCCTCTCTTTTTTCCAATTATGTTTTATTTTGTTTTTTTTAATTGTTTTTTTCTTTTGTTTTCATTTCTTTCTTTTTCTCCTTGCCTTTTATTTTTTTTATTACGTTTTTATCTTTTTTTTATTTTCTAATTACTACAATGCTTTTCTTTTCTTTTCTTTTCTTTTTGCTTTTTTATATTTTTCTAATTATGTTTTATTTTGTTTTTTTTCTAATTATTTTTTTCTTTTTTTTCATTTCTTTCTTTTTCTCCTTGCTTTTTATTTTGTTTTTTATTACATTTTTATTTTCTAATTATTTTTTTCCATGAAATATTTTTTTTGTTGGTTATATTTTTTTTTATTTTTTTCTTTTTCCATATATATATATATATAAAGAGAGAGAGAGAGAGAGGACGAGTGTCTGCGCTAGCTTAAGCGCACCACGATTAAGCTACTACATGGGCATGTTATTTATCTTATCTAAGGTGTGGAAAGGAATTAAATGACTCCACAAAAAAAGCTCTCGATTAACTTTTGTAGGAACATGCCAAAAGAATCATTATTTGGCTTTTATTTTTAATTTTTTACTTTATTAACAAAACATTAAAATGTATGGGGAAGCACTGTATCTCCCCACACATTTTACTGTGGATTGCTACAATGTTTTTTTTTTTCTAATTATGTTTTATTTTGTTTTTTTTTCTAATTATTTTTTTTCATTTCTTTCGTTTTCTCCTTGTCTTTTATTTTGTTTTTTATTACTTTTTTATTTTCTAATTATTTTTTTCATTGTTTTCCATGAAATATTTTTTTTGTGTGTTATATTTTTTTTCTTTTTCCATTTATATATATAGAGAGAGTGTATAACATAGCTTAAGCGCACCACGATTAATCCTCGGATCCAATTTTTTTTCTAACTTTTTTTTTGTTTTTTTCTGATTATATTTTTTTTTCTTTTTTTTCCATAATTTTTTTTACTAGTAATACTTTTTCAAAAAAAAATATTCCACTTATATATTATTTTGCTTTTTTATGATTGGGGTGTTCGAGCTAGCTTAAACGCAACATAATTAATCCTTAGATTCAATTTTTTTTACAATCAGAGTGTCCGGACCAGCTTATACGTACCCCGACTAATCCTCGGACCCATTTTTTTTGCTAAAGTACTTTATTGCTGGTAAATTTTTTTCATTTTTTTCTTATGCTTTTACTTTATTCACTTATACATTTTTTTATAACCAGAGTTTATAGGCTATCTTAAGTACACCACGACTAATTCCAGGATCGAATTTGTTTTTTAAATAATATGGATTGCTACAATGCTTTCATTCTTATTTTTTTAACTTATATATTTTTTTATAACCATGGTCTCTAATCCAGTTTAAGCTTTTGTTTTCCTTTTTTTACTAAATAATGTGGGGAAAGCATTGTAGCCCCCACACATTCCAATGTGGATTGCTACAATACTTTCCCTTTTTCATTTTTTTTGTTGCTTTTTTTTGCTTTTTTTCTAATTATTTTTTTTCTTTTTTTTGGTTTCTTTCTTTTCTTTCTTGCTTTTTTTTATTACATTTTTTTCTCTAATTATTTTTCTTATTTTTTTCCATGAAATATTTTTTTGTTGGTTATACTTTTTTAATTTTTTTCTTTTTCCATATATATTTATTGTTTTTTTATGATCAGGTTGTCTGGGCTAACTTTAATGCACCACAATTAGTCTCAAGATCCAATTTTTTTTTATATATAATCAGAGTATCCAGACCAGCTTATGCGTACCACAACTAATCCTCGAATCTATTTTTTTTGCTAAAATGTTTTCTTTTTATTACTTTTTTTTCCTTTTTGTTCTTATACTTTTGTTTTGTTCACTTATACATTTTTTATAACCATGGTCTCTAATCCAGCTTAACCTTTTTTTTTCTTGTATATTTTTTTTTATAACTAGGATTTCCGGGCCACCTTCAATACACCACGACTAATCCACAAACCAAATTTCCTTTTGATAACCAAAGTGTCCATGCCAGTTTGCGCGCACCACAACTAATCCCGGGACCAATTTATTACTTTTTTAATTTTTCTCCTTATACTTTTTTTTGTTCACTTATACATTTTTTTCTTATCTCCGAACCAATTTTTTTTCATACCTGGGGTCTCCGAGTCAACTTAAGCACACCACGACTAATTCCCAAACCAATTTTTTTTTTTAAATTTGGATTGTAAATTGTGTGGGGAAAGCATTGTAGCTCCCCACACATAGCATTGTTGAATGCAACAGTACTTTCCCACTATAGTGCTTTTCCCCCTATTATTGCTTCTTCTTTTTTTGCCTTTTTTTTCCTTCTTATGTTTTCTTCTTCATTTTTGTTCTTAATATATTTTTTTCATTTTTTTCCCTAAAACATTTTTTTTGCCTGTTGTAATATTTTATATTTTTTTTTCACTTGTATATTTTTGTTTTGTTTTTTTTTTTATAATTGGGGTGTCCGAACTAGCTTAAACGATCCATGATTAATCACCAAATCTAATATTTTTAATAACCAGAGTGTCCAGACCAACTTATGCATACCACAACAATCCTCAAACCTTTTTTTTTCTTTTTTTTCTAAAATGTTTTCCTGCTGGTACTTTTTTTTCTTAAACGTATATACCCCTATACGAAAAATCAAAGAGTTGTCTATAGGGGTGTATTGGTAATTTATCAAATCTTAATTATTTTTTCTATCGCGGTGTTGTGGGCATGACGTCAATTTCAAAACTCAAGCACATTTCGGATGCGCACATGCAGCATCATAGAATTTTTAAAAATATATGTTAGTTTTTTATGTTAATTTTATTATGTAAAATGTGTTAAAAATAATATCATGGTATCAGAGAAATTTTCATTTTATTTTTATTTTTGTACAAAGTACAATAATCGTAATACCTTCCAATAAGACAAAAACCAAGAATTATCAGTAGGGGTGTCCCGATAATAGTACACAGTAAAATAACTTTTGTAGCCTCAAATAAAACAAAACGGAAGAGTTACCTATCGTGGTGTTTCAAGCATTTCGCGTTTAACTATACATACATAAGAAAGAGTTTCACTATCATTTTACACCACCAAGGCTAAACATACTATGTTATTTTAACGCGAGTTGAATTTAATACAAATACAAATAACAATAAAAATTAAAAATCTAAACAAAGAGCAGGGGTGTATACATACAAAAAAAAAATTATTTTAGAAGGAGCGAGAAAATCAAGGGATCGAAACTCAACTAAAAAATAAAAGAATAAAAACCGAAATGCAAAATACAAAATTATATGTGTTAAGACTTTATATATAAAAAAATTTAATACCTGCGGTAGAGCACGGGTTTATTGCTCGTAACAAACATTAAAAGGTGTGGGGAAGCACTGTAGCTCCCCACACATTTAACTGTAGATTGCTACAGTGCTTTCCTCTTCTTCTTTTTTCTAATTATTTTTTCCCTTTTTTTTCTCTCTTTCTTGCTATTTTTTTTCTTTTTATTTTGTTTTTTTTATTACATTGTTTTTTCTAACTATTTTTTTGTTTTTTTCCGAGAAATATTTTTTTGCCTTGTTATATTTTTTTCTTTTTCTACATACATATGCCTTTTTATAATTAGCGTGTCTGAGCTAGTTTAAGCGCACCGCGATTAATCCTCAGATCCAAATATTTTTATAGGTTTTTTTGTGTTTTTTTCCTCATTGTTTTTTTTTTCTAATTGTATTTTTTTTTCATTTTCTTTCTATCAAACATTTTTTTTGCTAGTTATACTTTTTTAATTTATTTTCTTTTTAGACTTATATAATTTTTTTGTTTTTTTTATTTTCCCACTTATATTTTTTTTTATAATTAGGGTGTCTCGACTAGCTTAAATACATCACGATTAATCCTTAGGTCCAAATTTTTTTATAGCTTTTTCTTGTTTTTTTCCTGATTATGTTTTTGTTTTTTTTATTATAATTTTTTTTTCATTTTTTTCATGTAGCCTATTTTTTGTTGGTTATACTTTTTTAATTTTTTTCTTTTATCACTTATATTTTTTTTATTTTTTATGATCGAGGTGTCCAAGTTAGTTTAAGCGCACCTCAATTAATCTCCAGGTCCCATTTTTTTTTTATAATCATAGTGTCCATACTAGCTTATGTGTACCACAACTAATCTTCATATCCATTTTTTTTTGCTAAATTGCTTCCCCGCTAGTATATTTTTTCCCTTTTTTTCTTATATTTTTGTTTTGTTCACTTATATATTTTTTTTATAACCAGGGTCTACTGGCCAGCTTAAGCACAACACGACTAATTCGCAAACCGAATTTATTTTTAAAACAATATGGATTGCTACAATGGTTTCACGCTTATATATTTTTTTTGTTTTCTTTAACTTATATTTTTTTTTTATAACCATGGTCTCCGAGTCACCTTAAGATTTTTTTTTCTTTTTTTTTACTTATATATTTTTTTATAACTAGGATCTCTGGGCCATCTTAAACGCACCACCACTAATCCCCAGAACAAATTTGTTTTTGATAACTAGGGTGTCCAGACCAGCTTGCGCGCACCACGACTAATCACCGAACCAATTTATTGTTTCTTTTAATTTTTTTTCCTTATACTTTTTTTGTTCACTTATACAATTTTTTTGTTATCCCCGAACCAATTTTTTTTATATATAACTGGGGTCTACGGGTTAGCTTAAGCACACCACGACTAATTTCTGGATCGAATTTTTGTTTTAAACAATATGGATTGTAAATGGTGTGGGAAAAACATTGTAGCTCACCACACACAGCATTGTTGATTGCAATAGTACTTTCCCACTACACTGCTTCCCCCCCCCCGCTATTTTCTTCTTATTTTTTTACCTTTTTTTTCCTTATTATGTTTTTTTTTCATTTTTTTCCCAAAACATTTATTTTCCCTGTTATACTTTTTTATTTTTATTTTCCTTTTCCACTTATATTTTTTTATGTTTTTTTATAATCTAGGTGTCCGAGCTAGCTTAAGCGCACCATAATTAATCTATAGATACAACTTTTTTTGATAACCAGAGTATCCATGCCAACTTATGCGTACCACGACAATCCCTAAACCCCCTTTTTTTTTTCTAAAGTGCTTTCCCATTGGTACATTTTTTTCTTATACTTTTGTTTTGTTCACTTATACAATTTTTTTTATAATCGAAGTCTTCGAGTTAGTTTAAGCACACCATGACTAATTCCTAGGCCAATTTTTTTTTAAACACAATATGCATTGCTACGGTGCTTTCACACTTATATTTCCTTTTTGTTTGCTTCCACTTATATATTTTTTTATAACCATGGTCTCTCGCCCAGCTTAAACTTTTCTTTTTACTTTTGTTCACTTATATATATATATATATATATATATATATATATATATATATATATATATATATATAATCAGGATCTTTGAGCCAGCTTAAGCGCACCACCACTACTCCCCGGACCAAAAAAATTTTTTGATAATCGGGGTGTCCAGGCCAGCGTGGACACACCACGACTAATCCCTGGACCAATTTATTTATTTATTCTTATACTTTTTTTTGTTCATTTATATATTTTTTTTATGACCGGAGTCGCTGGTCCAGCTTAAGTGCACAACAATTAATTCCCGGATTGATTTTTTGGAAACACAATATGGATTGCTACACTACTTTCATGCTTATACTTTATTTTTTATTTTTTTTCACTTATATATTTCTTTTATAACTAGTGTCTTCGGGCCAACTTAAGCTTTTTTTTGTTTGTTTGTTTTTTTCCACTTATATATTTTTCATAATTGGGTCTCTAGGTTAGATTAAGTGCACCATGATTAATTCCCGGACTATTTTTTATAATTGGGGTGTCAAGGTCAGTTGATGTGCACCACAAGGTGTATAAGCACGTATATACCCCCTATAAGATAAAATCCAAGAGTTGGCTATAGGGGTGTATTGGTAATTTACCAATTTTTAATTATATTTCCTGTCACGGTGTTGTGGGCGTGACATCAATTTCAGAGCTCATGCACATTTCGGATGGCACGTGTGGCATCATATACTTCTAAAAATATATATTATTTTTTTATATATTCATTTTATTATGTAAAATATATTTAAACTAATATCATGGTATCAGAGGTATTTCTATTTATTTTTTTAATTTCTATACATAGTACAATAATCTTAATACCTTTAAATAAGACAAAAATCAAGAATTGTTAATGGGGGTATCCCAATAATTTTACTTTTTTAGTTCACAGTAAAATAACTTTTGTAGCCTCAAATAAAACAAAAGAGTTTCACTCTTATTTTACACCATCAAAGATAAACTTATTATATTTTTTTAACGCGAGTTACATTTAATACAAATACAAATAGCAATAAAAATTAAAAATCTAAAGTAAGAGCAAAGGTGATACAAATAAAAAATTTAAAACTATTTTAGAAGGACCGAGAAAATCAAGAGATTGAAACTAAATAAAAAAAATAAAAACAGAAATAAAAATAAAAAATATATGCATTAAAACTAAATAAAAAAATTAATTACAATGGCGGAGCACGGGTTTATGGCTCGTTTGAACCAAAACACGTCATTTTTGGTCAAAATAGCAAAAGCATACATTTTACTTAAACAAAAAAAAGGTCATGTTGGTGTTTTAATCTAAATCAGGTCATTAGCCTTTTTTTATTTTGACCCTTAATTTCTTTACTTATCCATTTAGGTCTTTAATTGAGTTTTGATTTTAAAAATCAATTCAATTTTACCCTTGCAAATTTTTTAAAGGATCTTTGAGATTTTAACGTGTTTTTCACCTTGGTCCTTGGTCGTAGACATTTTCAATTTCATCCTTAATTGACCTTTAAACTTCTATTTGTTTTCAATTTCACCCTTATATTCAACAAAATAAGGTCATTGAGTTCACATGTCTTTTTCAAATAGGTCTTAAACTTCTTTAATTTTACCTTTTACTGACCTCAAACCTTGAATTTCTTGCAATTTTGTCTTTAATTTCACCCGATTAAACTTGGAAAATATGAATTTGGTCATTTAAATTTCAAATATTCTTAATTAAACCCAAAGCAGGCTTCTAAACTTAATTTTCCACCAATTATGTCCCTAATAAAATTAATTAGACCTATCAAAACCAAGGTTGTCAATTTTGCTTAGGTTGATGCTTTATTTTTTTTCAATTGGAATAGCATATTTCGGTTTCAAAGCGTTTTGGCGCGCCGTTTTGGGGTTGTATTGTTTATGTATATGTATATATAATTAAATATATTAATTAACAAAATAGCTCAAATCCATAAATAAAATTATTTAGAATTGTGCAATTTAATAAAAAAAACACACATTAAAATGATTTTTTTGAACAAAATTATGAGAATGTATAATACTATCAGAATGTCATCATCAATCTTGCAAGGTTATATATAAAATATATGTGTAGAGACTCCTCATAAAATTTTATCTCAATCTAACTGTCATATTAAGAGATATGATTGATATTGTAAAATTATTTATTATTTAAAAAAATATTATTTGGCCAAAATGGAACGGGCAGAACAAAACTAAAACATTCTGGCTGAAATTTTGGTGGAATTTCCGAAACATACCAAAATTTTAAGCGAGATAAAAACTACGTTGTTTTATCTCCTTTTTTTAATTGGTATGAAACGTTTCAACTGAAACAAAATAAAATTAACAACACTAATCAAAAGTCTAATTAATTCCTAGCACATAAGTATTTTTTTTAATTCAAACCAAATTAATTCTTAAGCTTAATTAAACCCATGAATGAATTATTAAAAGTCTAATTAATTCTTTATACTTTATGTTTATGCTAATTCATCCAATAATCATTTGATTTAACCTCAAATATGCTTTGTCTTTCATTATGAAGTACGACTATTTTTATATATATATATATATATAAAATCCTAGTCTGGTTCTTTTATGTGTTTAAAACCTTTTTATCCTATTCAAGTTGAGCTATATATTTTTTTTCATTTAAAAGGAAAAGACAATTTTAGGAAAACTCAAAATTAAGGTGACACCTATAATAGTTGATATCTTCATGGTGATTTATGTCTCTAATGGAATAGGAGAGGCTATTAGATCAAGAATGTACTTGGGAGTCATAGGGCACACTCAAACTCAAGGTAGGTATTCGACACCTCAACTCTTAGGATTTTTAACTATTGCTTAGATTGTTATTTTTTATTAGAAAATGAAATAATTGTGCTATGGAAAAATAAGATAGTGATAAAAGATAAATGCAAGGATTGTATTGGAAGTGATACATTTATTTGAAATACATTGTTTGGATAAGGGTTCGATTTACGTAACTGGAATATAATATTGGAGCTGTAAGGGAAATTGTATGAATATATGAATAGGTAAGATGATGTATCCACAATATAGACTTTGACTTTTGGAAGTATGAAGTTGTATTTGGTCATCAAAAAAGGTATTCAAAAGCATAATGTCACATGGGTTATTGACATGACTATTAAAAATAGAAATATTGTGTAAGTATTCAGAAAGGGTTATTGGTAATTTAATAATGATAAATTGCACTTGAAAAATGATAAAAAAAAATAACAAGGAAAAGAAAACCAAAGTTAAGTATAGGATGGACTAGATGAAGATTTATAGTCCACCATGAGTGTCACAACCCGATTTTGGGTTATTCCCCAAATCTACACAAAAATAAGGAGAGAGAGAAACAGGGGTTGGTGTCGGCATATAAATCAAGAAGAAAATTTTGGATATTTTTTAGAGCTCAATCGTACCTCTTTTGTGCCCAGAAATAAAAGAAAACACAAATTGAAGGCTAAAGTAACTTATTATCGGATAAATTTGCGTAAAAACTAAGTTGAAAGATATAATTATATTTTTATGGGCCAGTTTGATTTCATCGTTGGCCAATTTAAAAGTATAATTATGTTTGAGAATTAATTTAGGGTCCAATTGAGGGGTTTAATTAAGTACAAGGACTTAATTATACTTTAATTTGGTCAAATTAATTTATTAAGAGCTTGGTCAATGAAAAATCAAGTTCTTAAATTTAATTCGGGTTTAATTGATGAGATTGGAATTTTCGGAGACTGATTTGAATTTTTTCAAGCCAATTATACGAAATCGGGGGCCAAATTGAACAAATTAAGAGTTTAATGGTCAATTGAAGATTAAATCCACAAATCAAAAATCAAGGACTAAAATAAAAAAGGCACGCAAAGTCAAGGTTAATATTTGAAATTCTGACAGGAATATAATTGTACAAAATCATAAATTTAAATTCAATTGGGGTGCAATTAGAACAATTATAAGATGAGGGACCAAATCGCATTTTTGTCTTCTACCAAATCATTAATATTGCAAGTGTTCACTGTTCAATCACCTTAACAGTGCATGCACACCACTTGAACAAAGCCCGTTACTAGGCAATGCAAAGGCAGTAACCCTTCGTTGCACGCCATGGACAGCCGAAGGGTTGCCTTCTCTACTATAAATAGTTGCATGCAGGGGGGAAGGGGGAAGAACAAAAGAAAAAAAAAGACAGTTGGAAAGGAAGTAGGAAATGGTCAAATAAGAGGGGGGAAATTAGAGAATCGGGAAGCAAAACTTACATAAAAAACACAATTAATCTTCTCCACCAGCCCCGGCATCGTCAGCTCCTGTCCTCCCCTTGTTTCTTGTTTCAGTCGACTCTCTCAATAAAACAAGGCGCTCCAGCGTCTCTCTCTCTCCTCTTCAGGCCACCATTTCTGACCACCTAGAGCCACCATGTCATTACCAACAACTACCCCTCAACACCGATGACCCAACCACGATCCTAGGCGAAGGTAACAGAGGCAGCAACAATTGCTACAACGTGACCTGTCTATTTTCCAACATCCACTCCGGCCACCATTTCTGACGCCACCATGATAGGAAGACCCACCTCGACCTCCTCTACCCAAAGGTGTTAATAGGTACATCATTCATCACACTCCAAAAATCATTGTTCATTGTCTTCAAAATCGATGCATGCATGGGGAGTGAATTAATTCACTCCCCCCTTCTCGCTGTCAACAAGTGGGAAATGGGCTGGTCGGCTGAGCTTTATGCCCAACTTAACCCCTAAGAAGCCCCGCCAGAGAGAAAATGGGCTAAAAGCCCAGCCCGAGACTATATGGATCGAGAGCGTGGTTCCATATGGTAGTGGGCTGAAAGACCAGCCCAAATATAGGAGGGCTTATAGCCTAGACCAGCAGAAGGCTGGAAGCCTGGCCCATCAGGGCTGGGCAGCCAGTGAGTGGGCGGTCAGCCAGCCCACCAATAATAAAAAAATACAAAAATACAAAATTTGCAATAAAAAAATATATTTTTAAAAAAATATATAAAATGTGTTTTTTTATGCATACAACCAATACACTAATATATTTTAAAATTTCCTTTTTTAAAAAAAATATTATTTTGGAGTTTAAAGAGAAATGGTTTTAGCATGGATTTCGTAAACAAAAAAATCATTTTCTCACTTTTTGGATTTTACAGCATGTTTGTAAAATCCAAAGGGTATTGGTCAATATTCCAAAAATATCAAAATCTTATTTTTTGGGATTCATATTATTCACTGTTGATATTTGGATAAATAAATCCTATAGGGGGTTAATATCCAAAATATTGGCGGGGATAATTCGCTATTATTCACTAGTTTGTCATTTTATTTTTATAATTTGCCAAACAAGCCCTACATAGTTTCAAAATTATTTGTAGGTTCCTCTTGTGATTTTTTTTAAATAAGTTAATATTGGGTTGTAAACTAACACTTTAGCATACCAACTTGATATTAAAATAAATGTTTTTATTTTCAAATTTCAAAAGAAAAAATCAAAAACAATTCCTTAATACAAAAAAAAAAAACATGTTTTTTGTTTATGTGCATGCAACAAAATTCTAAATATTTTTCATGCATATTTTATAGAAAAATATATTTTTATCATTGAAAAAAATTGCAAAAAAAGTATCGTAACCGGTTTACGATCATTGATTAAAAGCATAGTTTCTAATAAAATTAGTGAGTTAAATAAAAGTATAATAAAAATATAAGTCATTTGAAATAAGTAAATGATGTATCATTTCAATATGAACTACAATTTGTTTATTGATGCAAATTATTGTTATTTTTAACATAATAATATTTTTTTTAAATGCAATCATTGTCTTATAAATAAGAGTCTATCATGATCTTAAAGGGATGTTTTAAAAACTAAAAATAATATATTAATATTTCTTGTGTAAGTGAAGACAAAATAAATTAATAAACACAATAAAATCATGACAAGAATTTTGTAAGAAATAAAAACTTTAATTGAATTCAATTCTCATCTTTTTATATTCATATCATATACATAATGATTGACATTCCCATGGAAATTTATAATATTATTTAATAACCATGACAAAATTAAGTAGTATTTGAAATATCGTGTTACTTTTGTATAGCATTTAAATAAAAATGGAAAAAACTACCTAAATAAAAATGAAAAATTATAATAACTTAAAAAAGAATCATGATCCTGACAAAGGTCTGGCGTGGGAGTCCTAGCTCGTGTGCCTAACTTCTTCCCCCGAAGGGAGGAAAAATATGTCATCCGTCCTGGAAAAGAAAATAGCCATGTGAAACACTTTCATGTTTGAAAAAGTTTACTGCCACAAGTATTCCCAATCTCTGATGCGTACACAGAGGTGCTTAACCTGCTTTGCCACAGCATAGATTCACAAAACAGGTTCTCCGGGATCTGATGCAGGGACCCGCAGGTAGAAACCCCATCCTGATAAACAGGAAACAAGGACAACTTGAAATCCTGTTTATCCACTCAGTCGTACAAAAGTTGGGTGGCATGGGCCTGTGGTTTACTTCCAATGAAAAAATGCCAGAAAATGCAGCTAGCTAAATAGCTAGCAACAGGCCTAAACGTCCGCGATAACATCTTTTTTACTATACCATTGCAATGACCATTTATATTAGCTTGGCCAGCACAAGAGCGCGCAAGAATAGATAACTGCAAGTACATTAACTCAAGTAATGGAGTGCAATATTCTGAAACTCATTACAATCCCATCTCCTAAACAAAATTTACTTATATAATTGCTAGATAGCAAAAAGGTTCTACTTCAAGGTGTCCAACATCATATATAACCCCCAAACGGTAAAGAGCGATCCCTACAATTAGCATACGGTTCGTGTAAGTATTCATTAGATGGCCAAAAGGTCAGATGCCGGTCCTACTGGTTTGGATGGTTCGGAATCAGCAGGAGCTCTTGTTTTAGCTTGTAAAATCTGTACAGTATCTAATCCTACTACTCTTAGGGTAACTAGTTTCTTCAAAATGGAAAGATAGATCACTAACATCCTATGTGAATTCTTCAGGTGATCTATTGCTTTGATGCCTGTAAAGTATTAACAGCATTGGAAATCTCCAGCATCTGTTGTTCCATCTTCACTCTCCAATTTCCCAAGTCTTTGAACATCTCCTGCAAAGGCAATATTTAATAATACGTGTTTCATTGAGTTCACAAACCATGATAGAAAGTAAAGTGAGCAAGATATTTTGACAAGCTGCTATCAAATGTCACCTGAAAGAATGAAAATGAATTGTCAAGTTCTGACTTGGAATTGGCCGTGGCAGATGAATCCGGGGTCATATTAGCTTGATCTTCCTCCATCCTCTTGGGTACCAACTCCTGCACATCTCTGTTTATACCAGAAAAGGGCACAGCAAACCTCAGATCATTAATAAAGATCAAACCTCGGATCATTAATAAAGATCAAACCTCAGATCTATAGGTCAAACATAGTCTCCTTGACCCAAAATAGTGCATTTTTATGTCCTCTACTTGTCAAAAAAAATTAAAGAGTTACATCACCTCTTCATTTTGGCCATTTCTTCCTTAAGCAGCTCCAGCTCTCCAGCACAAACAGGCTCCTGAGAGGGGTTATCACAGTGTTTCAACCAAGGTTGAGTAGCGATGTAGGTTTCTTGTTCCTGCAGTGAGACATTCTGCTTAAAATTAACCAAATCTGTGTTCTCTAACCAAGGAGCAAAGTCTTCCCCTTGAATATTATCCAAGTTGGTGCTCTCCAACCAGTCCTCCCATCTTTCAGAAATTGGATTGAGGGCAGTGCATTGCTTTGATGCCTGCATGATGCTCAGTGAATTTGAGATTTCCTTGAGTTGTTGTTCAGTCTTGGACTTCCATGTCATCACATCCTTATACATGCTCTGTCCAAAAGGAAAAAGTAGGGGGGGATTTATTGATATACAGTGACATGTGCAAAAAGTACGTAAGAGGTTGAAAAATAAACAGAAGATAAGGTGTTCTTCTGATACCTGCAAACCACCCAAAGAATTTGAAATCCCCGTAAGGCGCTGGTCCGTCTTACCTCTCCATTCCACAAATTCCTTGTAAATATCCTGTTCAAAAGACAAAAGCTTAAAAATGGAGCCATACAAAGAAATCTTAATGGTAATCATATTATTTTTCTACTGCAGAGAGTGATTCAATATTCACCCCAATTTGGTTAGCTTGGTGCTGCTCTTGATTCTTGGACACCAGCTCCTCCATGTCCCTATAAAAGGCAGACTTAATTAGTCAAAGAACACGGACCTAAGCTCAATGTAAACAAGACTTTTACTCTAGCACAATTTATTTACCTCTTCATTTTTGCTACTTCATCTCTAAGCAAAGTCAGTTCTTTAGCAGAAACAGAATCTTGTGAAACATTACCAGGCCTATACCAAGATGGGTGGACATAGTTTGGATCTGGCACCCCAGCCTCCTGCTTAATTTTAACCAGGTCAGCACTCTCCAGCCAATACTCCATTATCCCTTGGGTGTTGTAACACCGACGAAACCGCTCAGTGCCACCTGGTGCCACTTTACCATCAATCTGCTTCAGTAGGTGGTCTAAGAGTCCAGTGTCACCAATGTGTTTACGAGCTACTGTTCTCAGTGCTGACCTGGAAATGGGATTCTCGAACACTGCCCCTTCAGCCTTCATGACATCCAACATACTTTTCTCTGCCAGATTATACCTTCAAAAAAGATAGATCATTCATTTTATAAATCATCATGTGACATATCAACCCAACAGAAAGGAAGAAAGAGTAATGATTTACCCAGTACCTGTCTACTGACCATCTATCCTTGACATTCTCCTTTTTTACAGAAATGGAATTTTCTCGCTTGATTTGCTTACGCTTATAAACAAGACTAGATTGCTTTGCCTTAGCACGTCTCACAGCTTGTGATTCTCTGTGTTTACTGAGGGCATGGCACTTCCTTTTCTTAGCCTCTGGCAGCACAAAAGACTCAGTAACAGCTTCACCAACTTTTAGTTCTTCTTTGACAAGAGTGGATGGAAATTGAGGGTTATTCTTCCCATGCTTTATAACAGCAGATGGAAGTTGAGTGTTCTTCTGTCCCTGATTAACAATGGCAGATGGAGGTTGAGGGTTCTTCTGTCCATGCTCAACAACAGATGGCAGGAATTCAGGGTTATTTTCCCCCGGACTGTCAATGAATTCAATATGCCTGCTCACTCCCCATTGTATCATTCCAGTGCGTTTTATCTCCAACAGACACGCCCCTTTCTTCGTACTTTCATCTCCCCTGCCACAACTCTCATGCAATTCTGAAGAGCCTGTAAAGATGAACCACAATGAAAGCCTTGAAACAAAACTGACTCCATGTTCTCCACATCATATGAATACAATTACTGCATAAGATGTGCTGGGTTCTTTAACACTACCTTTGTATGACTGCGACATCAAAAAGCACATGATCCCATAGCCAAATAGCAAGTGTTTGATGGTAAGTATCCCTTGAAATTAACCTACAAAACACAAACAAACATAGAGTACAAATACTTTACCCTCTGCCCTCCTCTCAGTGAAAGAGAAATAGACATGCAAAACCCTTTGAAGATTAAAAAAAACGAAACAAGTTTTCACAGAGTCAAAATGGAACACCATGTAAGAATGCATTGAGGTACAGAGAAATCAACTGGGAAAAAAAAGGAATAAACACACCAGTAATTGCATCCAGAACTTCAGTGTATAACGGTAAAATGTATCTGCCATGATCCACATTCACAGTTGCATTGAATTGCAGGATAGATTCACAAAACACAATAGTAACATATTCCAGCCAATTTCTTTCAAGCTTTTACCCTTTTTTTACTCGATTGAACGCATCCCAATACAGCAGCGAACACAAAATCTAAAACATAGAAGGGTTTCACCCTAAAAGCGATTCCGGTCAACAGCGAAACCATTCAACACGTCACGTTAAGTTAAGGTTCTCAATGAAATTTCTTTCAGAAACAACTAGCCTTGGGCATTTGTAACATCGAACACATACTTTATGATCCCACGCCTCCAACAAAAACCCCTTCCAAAAACACTTTTTTTTACTTATTTATTTGTTAGGGGAAAAAATAACCCATGATCCAAACGCCAATCCCCTCTACTTCCTTCTTTCCCTCGGTAACCAAACAGCGAAGGTCTAAAAAATGACATGTCTTTATCCTGCATCAGCCCCGTTTCGAAGACCAACCACAACACATAAAACCGCAGAAAACCAAAACACAAAGCACGCTAAAAAAAACAAAACAAAGAAAATCCCGGAGAACAAGAAAAAAATACAGAATCAGGGTTTAGGGTTTTACCTAAAAATTAAAGGGTTTCTTCCTTAGACATTCATCAAGACATTGTTAAGAGAAATCCTGGGAAAAAACACACACACACACACACACACACAGATTTATTTGCAGAAAAAACAGACAAAAAAGGGATCATAGAAAAAGACAGCTAGGGTTTGCTTACCTTGGTGTTAGTTGAGGATTTGGTGTCTGATTGATGGGTTTTGAGAGATTTCAAAGAGGAGAGAGCGGAATGAATCTTGTTTGTTTAGGGCCGACGCTGGACGTTGCCTCACTAGAAGTGATTTCTTTTCGTTTTTTCATGAAAAAAGAAAAGGGATTAAATACATAAATTAATAAATAAACGATATTAAAACCCTAGCGGCCAGGCAACCCAACCGCCAATCTCTCCAATGTTTGCCAAATTTTATTTTAAAAATATTAAATATTTTGTTATGATTATGATTATGACTAGTTAAGGCAGCAATTGCACATAACCACGACCACTATTATTTGGTGATGGAATACTGTTGGGCTTGTAGTTTCGAATTGAGTTTCACGATTATTAATATAATAATTATTAAAAATTTATATAGTTATTAATTTTAAAATTTATAAAATTAATTGATATTGACCTGAATATTCATATCAATAAAAATAAATAAACAAATGTATTATGGTGATAGAGCTCATCTCAACGAACCTTGATTGTATTTCAAAATAGTGCATGATGATCATACCTGGGCTAGATATATTAATCAACCAGTAACCATGTCCTATAATAAATCTCAAAAGAGTAAAAAGTAGTGGTCGATGGTGCGACTAGATTTGATTAGAAAAGAGCTTGGTGATTGGATTATAAGGTCATGAAACATTATGTTAATTTGATTTAATTCAATCGAATCTAAAGATATATTGTTGAAGCTTAATTGCCATTAAATTAAAATGTAGGGTGCAAATTCACATAGCTAATTATCTTATTTAAGGGGGGAAAAACTGACATTTTAAATGATAGATGTAATTGCACACCAGATTTAGATCCTCTCGTAGCATTAACTAAACAGCCTCTAATGTCCTTCCCCACACATGATGGATGAATTCAAATCCCGATCACATTATTGTTCAATACAATCCACACTAGCAGCTATAATTAAGATCATAGCTTAAAATCTTTTTTGATTTTCAAAGTTTGGTCATGATTTTAACACAGTTACTATTACTCTGTTCGACATAATTAAGATCATAATTCAATCGTTCTCATGAACAAACTTGAACAAATGACTACCAAAAGCCAGAAGGAGAAAGAAGCAGCCTCTGTATGGATCAACTAGTAAAAAGTAGAAATTGTGTGGAGCGGTAGCGTACGAGAGTCTCCAACCACAACTGTGTTAAAAACAAGGTGGGTGACATTCGTCTTCTCTCACCCTTTCAATGATCCAGGTAAGAAGAAAATGATCCTCTCCTTTGTAGTATAACTGGGCCAACTGTAGACAAATTCCCACAACGTTATCAAACTTATTAATGGCATACAGATGTTACATCTCAAGGCAATGAGGAATCCATACCGTATAATTGATGCCTCTTGATTTGCTGCTACTTTCCTTATCAGCCCTATTCTCCAAATTTCAAGGACTTGTGCATCGGCTCAGACACGTTTCTTCTCTAAATTGACTGCAGCCAACCGTTGTTTCTTCCAATCTGGAATCCGACCAGGGAATGCCCATCTCAATAATTTCTCCCATGTGTAGCAGCTCAGGAACATAACAAAAGCCCAAATCAAAAGCTTGTTCCTCAGTTCTCTTGGCAAGGGCCAATTTCAACCAATCATTCAAGTTCCTGAAAAGATCAGAAGTGATCACCGTAAAGAAACCTGCAGCAGCTAAGAGGGCGTACAAGAATGGTTTGCTTTCTGTGATGCTCTGATTGAAAGGATGACCGATATAGTTCACAGCAAAAGTGGCTAGCTGGAGCATCATGCTCACCGAAATTCTTTTTATAATATTGTCAATTATAATTAAATTATTAATTATTTACAATAATTATTCCAATAAAAGCTTTAATACTTGTAGAAATTTAATAATCATGATAATAACAATAAGAATAATAATCAAGATAATTTATTAATCGATATTGTTTTGTGAAAAATTGACTTACACAACTTTTTTTATGTATGATATTTCATATCTAATATTACATGAATAAAAAATATATAAAGTTATAAATAAATAAAACAAGTGAAAAACTTTGGTCAACTTATCTACAAATAAAAAATATATGAGTCAATTGTCTTGCGCTTTGCCGAAGATAAAACTAAATTTTATAACATGTCAAAAAATATTAATGGTTCTTGATTTTTTTTTTTTTTAATAATATTGTACATTAGAGTGAAATAACGAATCTACAAGACTATCAATTATTTAGTTTTTTAATATATTCATTTTATTATAGATAATGCATTTAAAATAATTAGAAAGATCATTTTAAAGGTTTTTTCTCTTAAAAATAATTATATATTCTAATATATGTTTAATATTAATGCCTTAAAAAATATAACAAATAACTAACCACTGAACATTAATTATACATGCATACAAGAAGGTTTTACTTCCATTTCATACCACCAAAGATGAACTTACTTTGTTTTTTAATCAAAGCTATATTTATTACAAAGATAAATTCTACTAAAAATAAAACGCCAAAATTAAGAGTATAAATACATAAATACAAATAAATTATTATGATTTATACCAAAATTACTAAAATAAATAAATGGATCAAAACTAAATCAAGAAATAAAAGAATAAATTATTCTTTCCTTGCAACACTTTTAATTATTTTAATTTAATCCTTCGGTTAAAATTATTTATATATTTTATTTTCATTTCGGCCTACATACTTTTAATTCTTTTATTTTTTATATATATTTATAAATAATCTCTATTTTTATGCATGTTTAATTATATACGCTCTTAATTTTGTTTTTTAAATTCTAATTATTTTCTCTTTGGTCTAGGTTTTATTTCTTAAAAAATATTAATTCTTGGATTTTAGATTGTTTTTCTTAAAAAAAAATACTTTTACAATATTTTTATGTATAATATTTCAAATCTAATATTACTTGCAAAAATAAAAAAAAAACAGCACATAAAAAAATGGGTTGACAAATTTACTCAAGTTATCTACAATTAAAAAATATATGAACCACTTCTCTCGCGTTTCAATTACAATGTTCCTTTTAGACGGGGGAAAACTCATTTCTAACAGATTTTATTTATTATAATTTTACTAATTAAATATTAAAATAATTAATTATAACACGTAAAAAATCAATTAATTTCTTACATAGAAAAAACTCAACGCAGCACACGGGCTAGTTATCTCGTGATTTTCAAAAAAAAAAAATACTATCATTCAACAATTCTTCCTACAGGATCGTTTTCTCTCTTTAATGACCCTTTAAAAGGTTCATGTGCCTCTTCTTTTCTCCCTTGATTGTTAATTTTTACCTACATTCTTCTAGATTTCTTTCCACTTGCCCTATTTTTGCATTTGTTCCATTACATTATGTTATACTAAATGATACTTTGCTTATATGTGTTATCTATACATGTTATACCTCTTATTTATATTAGAAAAAAGCAAAAAACATTTAACCAACCATCTTTTGTATTTGGACAATCATAGTTATTTCTATTCAAAACATCAAGAAGTTCCTCTTTAATCCGTTGACACGTACTCGAGTCTATCGTGTATCAGTAGAAGAAATTATGGTATTAGTCTTCATCATTCACTGATTTTGTTGAATATGTATTTTATTGTGTAATAAGTTTTTTTTAATCTATTCCAATGATGATGAGCTAGATCTTACTCTGTAAGGAGATTATTTCTTTTACTCTAAACTTGCCAACCACACTTTAATAGAATTGTTGATTTACTTTGGTATTTTAATCCTAATATGCCTAAATCAATAGCGTGCTTGTTTGGCAAGCGGTTAACTGGTGTTTTGGAAAAATTCAAAAAAAAATTCATTTTAAATAAAAAAAATTTGGTGTCATTAGATCATTTTAATGTGCTGATGTCGAAAATAATTTTAAAAAAAAATAATTTTAATGTATTTCTAAACAAATAAACACTTTGAAAAGCAACCACAACCACACTTTCAAACACCCCCAACATATACCTAATAACACATCTTCATTTCCTTATTCACACATAACTTTTTTTATGTTCAGGTCAACTTATCATCTCTTTATATTATGCCTCAATTTCAACTAGCTCGCTCCCTATTAAGATTTATCATCTTTAAATGTTATGTTGTTCTTTAAATGTTATACTATCGAATGAAGACTAAATTAATGAAAATAAGTAGAGAGATTTATGCATGAATCCATATGAACACAAAGTTGACGGTTCTTATTTTTATTCAAACACTTCATATTACATGTTTGCTCATCTATATAAGCATTCACTAAGATCTTAGCTTTTACACTTTGATTATAGTAATGTTTACTATTCCCTTTTTACAAGGTAAAATATCGGGCATCCATTGTTGATCTTGATTTATCAAAAGGGTGGTGGCATCCAAGCTTTCTAAAATGCAACAAAAAACTTAGTGGAACAAAAAAAAACAATTACAAATGCATTGAACACAACTTGAGAACCTCTTTATCGATTCCATGGTATGTTCCCTTACACATTAACAAATATTTTTTGTTATAAATTAATAATTATATGTATTGAATGTCCATGACTCTTAAGTTTAGTTTCTTGGATTCTCATGACCCTTGAATTCATTTCTTTCTTCTATAAATAGATTATTTGTCTTGTATTCTTAATTCTTTTGAAAAATAGAAGAGTTCATATTAAAAAGATATTTCTCTCTTGCCTATTTTAATTATACTTTGATTATATCAATTTTAATTTTTTTTTCTTCTCATTATTGTAATTTATTTTTGGCAAATTTTCTCACTTTTTATTCATAAAAAGAGATTTATAGCTCCCACAAAACGAGTATTACAAGTTATTTAAGAATTGAATAAATTAAAAACTGCTCCTAAGGAACTAGTTTCACAAGTTCATAAAGAATAAAATAAATTAAATATAGTTCCTGATGAAATAGTATTTCTAAAGCTAAACAAATAACAGTCTTTAAGGATTGGTTTTACATAAGAATTAAATAAATTAAATACTAGTTTTGATTAACTAGTATCTCTAAAGCTAAATAAACAATAATCTTAATGGACTTATTTTCCTAAAAAATTAAAAAGAGTTCCTAAAGAACTAGTATTGAAATTTTCTAAACAGTTAAATAAATTAAATATAGTTCCTAAAGAACTATTATTAAAATTTTCTAAACAGTTAAATAAATTAAATACAATTTCTAAAGAACTAGTGTTTCTAAAGCTAAATAAATAACAGTCTTAAAGGACTGATTTTTTTTCTTTTATCTTTGTCATAACCCAATTTCTGGGTTATTCCCCAAAATATACCAAAAAATAACAAAAATAAAACAAAATGGGCTAGTGTCGGCAGAAAAATCAAGGTGGAAATTTTGAACGTTTTTGAGAGTTCGATCGTACCTCTTTTTTGCCTACAAATAAAGGAAAATGCATATTCAAGGCTAAAATAATTTATTATTGGATAAATATACATAAAAATTAAGTTGAAAGATATAATTATATTTTTATGTGCCAATTTGATTTAATCATCAACCGATTTAAAGTGTAATTATGCTTTGAAATTAATTGAGAGCCCAATTGAAGGATTTAATTAAGCACAAGAGCTTAATTATACTTTAAATGGGTCGAATTAATTTTATTAAGAGCTTAACTAGTGAAAAATTAAGTTTGGAAGCTTAATTTGAGTTAAATTGAGACGATAAAAATTTTCTGTAAGGAAATTTTTTGGGTGAAATCAGAAGTCAAAATTAAAGATAAAAACATCATTTTTCCTAATTTTTCCAATCGATTTTTTTTCACAACCTATTTATTTAAAATTTTCAAAAAAAAAGGTGAAAATTGCCAACAGCATGTATGCTCATCCATGCCACGCCCATGCTTCCCACCATACCACACCATTCCTAAGCACCATTTCTGGACACCCTTCCCATGCCTCACCATGATGCAGGTTGCCTATAAAAAGAAGCAAATTTACACATAAATGAAGGGGTAAAGCAGGGCTGAAAACTAGGGAAAAACTGGGGGGAAATTGCAGAGAATAAAAGGGACTGTCACGAGAGGAAATAAGACTGGAGTCATGGTTGAAAACTAAAAAAGTAGAAGGATGAAACAATAAGGAGGGAACGGAACACAGAAATACACAGACACTAGTATTAGCAGAAAAAGGAAGGAAAGGAAGACGATCACAACTGCAGACACCATCATCTTCATCAGCTTCGGCGAACATCTTCTTCCTCACTGACGGCAACAGAAATGCCAGCAACCCTCTCTCTCTCTTAGTTGAACAACCCTCTCTCTCTCTCTAAAAAAACAGTCGGTTGGCAGCCCTCTCGCTCCTTCAGCTAGCTCCCGGCAACCACTAAACACCACCCCTCATCACCTTCAACTTCACCTCAACCTGGGCAACCTCACCGTGACCTCCAACGTGACTCCAGTGAGGCAACAACAGCCACGGCAGCTGCAGAGACTGCACAGACCAAGCCACTTCTAGCCCTTCTTCCAGCCCCCGCGGGCTACCATTTTCAACGACACCATGACAGGAAGAACCACCTCTATCTCCTCTACCCGGTGGCAGTGGCAAGTGAGCCCCTTGTGGTGGTCGACCGACCATCATTTTACTTTTCACGTAGTACGTGAACAGTAGAAAACCTAAATTTTTGTTTTTTTTCTTCCATTTATTTCTGCTTTTTTTTATTTTGGGCTGGATTGCTTGCGTCCCCACCCAGTTGTTGGGCCGGGTCCACCCCAAGCCTTTTGGGCCACCTTAACTAGGCCAAGCCCATTTGGTTGGGGCTGGTCCAGCCTTATTTAAAAAAAAATACATTTAGAAAAGATAAAAACAAAAAAAAAGTGTTATTTGTGTGCATACGGACGAATTCCATGATTTTTTCAAGCATATTTTTTCATAAAAAATATATATTGCATCTTTCATATATTTTGAACAAAAATTGGATATCATAACAGGTTTATGATTATCCATTGGAATTTAGCAAAAAAATTTAAAAATTATTTTGTTTTCGCTATCTCGGTGTAAAATTACATTATAAAGCACACCTGCAGATACTAAAAAAGGTTTTCTTTTATTGTGGTGTAAAATTACATTGCAAAGTACATCCATGGATAAAAAGATTTTTTTTTACTACGGTATAAAATTACATTGTAAAGTACATCCATAGATATATAAAAAAAGAGTTTTTAAATGCAGTGTAAAATTACATTATAAAATACACCAGCAAATAAAAAAAATATTTTTTTTAAATGCAGTGTAAAAATTTTGAACTTAAAAAAAAAAACAATCAAACAACAATGCAGCTTGCCTTAGATAGGTTGCCCTAAGAATGATGCGTCTTCCCCTTGCACAACAAGTGCCCTTACCCCAGACTCTCGCAGACCATTAGGTACCTAGTGACCCTAATACTAGGTGGCGACTCCTAATAATTATAGTTATAATTTTTATAACTATAAAACAACTCTCTTTTCACCGCACGTCATTGTCTCCCCAATCCAAAAGATGGTAGGGCGCGAGGCGCGAAAAAATCATCGTTGTGGCAATCTTCATGATTTTATTTAAAAAGTTACTTCTTATTTTTATAGGTAAAGATAATGTCAAATATCAAAAATTTAGTTTATCACTCTTGATATCTTTAAAAATAATTATTTTTCATGAAACATTGACTTTGAGATTCATCTAAAAGCTATGAATCTTTTAGAGACTATTAAAGAAG
The DNA here is from genome assembly GCA_015731905.1 of Salix dunnii. NCBI lineage: Eukaryota > Viridiplantae > Streptophyta > Magnoliopsida > Malpighiales > Salicaceae > Salix > Salix dunnii. The sequence goes on along the minus strand of CM027662.1, from coordinate 9,251,216 downwards.
GAAATAATTTGTGATAAAATCTAAATGAAAGATATGACTGCCATTGTTTATCATACTTTCTGAAGCTCGATATGACTGGTTATACTTGAGGTTGTAAAATTTTAAATCGATTAGTGAATATAATTCTGTTTTTTTTTTTAAATTACTTGACACCTAAAATTATTCAGTAAAGATATCACATAAAATCAAATGTTAGAGAAAGCATTTTCTACTTTTCATGTCTCAAACATTGTCCTACAAGAACAATATAGAGTGCCTAATTTCAAAAAGTTATAAAGTATTCCTTTGAGTGAATGGAACTTTTGTTTAGAAGACAAAAAAGAACTAAGGATATAGGTATGAAAAAAAATAGAAAATAAGAAGAGATGATCCTTCTAAAAAGCAACCCATTAGACCACTAGAAGTGGAGACACAATGAACATAGACAAGAAAAGGCAAGAATTTATATAAACTAGAAAATAAGTGTCATAAGTGTGGTATGCATGGTCATTGGTCACGTACCTATCATACAATATCAAGTTCAATAGACATGATTAAAGACTCTGGAAAAGCTAATATTGTATTACTAAATAATACAAAACTGAGCATTAAAGATGCATTATATTCACCTGAATCCAGAAGAAATTTACTTAGTTTTAAGGATATATGTTCTAATGGTTATAGAAAATAATATCTTTATATTACTGCATGTATTTTAGGTTAGAAGCTTGTGCTTGATAAAGGACATGCTTTCTCTTTTGAAATTTATTATATGATCATGAAATCTATTGAATCAAACATTGTGATACAACAGAAGTGTTCTTACCCAAAACAATATGATCGACTTGGACATTCAAGATCAATAATAATAAGATGAATTATTGAGAATTCATACGGGTGTCCCTTAAATAACCCGAAGATTCTTTTATCGAGTGAAAATCCATGAACTACATTTTCTCAAGGTAAATTAATTACAAACCATTTCTATCAAAAGTTATTGTAGAATCACCACCTTTTCCAAAAAGAATTTAAGGAGATATATATGGGCCTATTCATCCACTATGTAGATTTTTTAGACATTTTATGGTATTAATTGATGCATCAAGTAAATGGTTACATGTTTGTAACTTTCTAGTCGAAATATTACATCTGCAAGATTAATAGCACAAATTATCAGACTATGAGTGCATTTTCCTTATTATCCTATCAAGAAAATTCGATTAGACAATACTAGTGAGTTTTCTTCTCAAGCATTTTATAATTTTTTCACTTATATTGGAATTGATGTTGAACATCCTGTTACTCATGTATATGCTCAAAATAGTCTAGCAAAATCATTTATAAAATAACTTCAATTAATTACAAGACCATTACTTATGAAATCAAAATTGTCTATACTTGTCTAGGGACATGCTATGTTAGCCTGGGATAGCCGGAGTTTTATTCACTCACCTAGGCCCATAAAGTGTGATTTCCGGGGGGTGTGGTTTCCTCGAATCCAAAAAAAAAAGACATGCTATGTTACATGCTACATTATTAGTTAGAATTAGACCAAGTGCTTACAATAATTATTCTCCTTTATAACTTGTTTATAGTATACCACTAAATATATTTAATCTATGAACTTTTGGTTATGCAGTGTATGTTCTTGTAACACTCCAACAAAGGATTAAAATGGGTTAATAACGAAGAATACAAATTTATATTGGCTTTGATTCTCCATCTATTATTAGATTCCTTTAATCTTTGACTAGTGATGTTTTTAAGGCATATTTTTGAAAATTGCTATTTTGATTAGAACATTTTCCCATTATTAAGGAAAACAAACTTAGTGCTTGAACTAGTAATTAATTGGAATAACCCAAAGTTATCTTATTTTGATCTGAGGACAAATCAATGTGAACTTGAAGTTTAAAAGATAATTCATTTTATAAAATATTGCAAATCAATTGTCATATGATTTCACCCGTAGTGAAAAGATAATTAAATCTTATATTCCTGCTGCAAATTCTCTATACAGAATTGAAATTTCTGAAGGAAAAAAAGTAAACATGGAATAAAAGAACTTTATACCATGCCTGAAGTATGAAAGACCTATTGGCGTTGATGACAAAAATCCTAGAAAATAAAAATTCCAACGAAGAGGTAATGATACTTTTAGAGAGTTCTCACCCAAAAAAAAAATCAAATCTTGTGTCTTGCAAAATTATTTTAAAGTTCATAATTTGTTTGGTTGAAAATTTCAATCTTGTATTTAGAATACTCAGTTTTTGGTGCCATGAGACAAATATACATATGCGTAAAAAAAATATTTTCATGCATACAGTCAATAACATAACATGTCTTGAACATTCCTTTCTTTATAAAAAAAATAAACATAATAATAAATATTTAAAGTTAAAAAAAATATTTTTGCATGGATTTTGTGAACAAAAAAAAATATTTTCCTATATCCTATATCCTATATCCTTGGGTTTTAAAACATGTTTGTAAATTCCAAAAGATGTTTGTCCAATATTTCAAAATGCAAAAATCTTATTTTGGGGGGATTCATATATTATTCATTGATAATATTTGGCTAAAGGAATTTCAAAACGGTTAATATCCAAAATATTATTAGGATTAATTCGCTATTATTCATTGTCAATATTTGGATAAAGAAACCTTAAGTGGTAAATATCCAAAATAATTTTCTAGGAATAATATATTGTTAACATTTTAATTTTTGACTTCATGGTTTACGAGTCGTGAAAGCGTGAAACACAAAAATAGGCTTTTAAAGCATTTTTTAGTTTCCTTAGATTTCTAAATTTTTGTTCCTCTTCTCGTGATTTATAAGTCGCAAACACTTGAATTACTAAAGGAAAAAATAAGCACACTGAATCTTTTTAGATGTCTATCATAGTTGTCTCTTAATTGATACGCTGTAAATTTATCAAACACAGATTTCACGAGATCTGCATCGATTCTCCTTAGTACTATATAGACATATCTAAAGGTATGATCAATTTGGCCAAGAGTACTTTCTTTTAGACTTTAAACCTAAGTCTATTCATTATAGCAAACCTATCCTGGGAAAAAAATGATTAGATAACATTAATATCATGTAGCAATCATAAGGCAAACAAAAACATCAAGCAACTTATCTTAGGGAGGGCGTACTAGGGAAGCTAAAATATTTTCTTTACACAATCGGTCTCATGCCGTGGAATCTCTAAAAGACTAGTTAGGTTTCCTAGTAACCATAATACTAGGTACGACTCTCTTTTTAACAAACAATAAAAACACCAACATGAATCCTTACTCCCGTTTAGTTTTTCACAGGTTGTCGCAACGTCGCGCTCTTATAGAGGGTGCAACACTAATTATATGTGAAATTGTATTTTCTATTGTTCAGAAGAATATGCCTTTGAAGCAAAATGAATCAGGTGCATTTACTATCCTATGTCTTAATGGTAATGTTTGTTTTAAAAAGGCCTTATACAATTTAGATGCATCTATTAGTGTTATGCCTAAACATGTTTAAGATTCTCTTAGTTTGGAGGCTTTAAATAAAGCAACATTGTAATATAGCTTGTGAATCGTTTTTTTGTCAAATGTAAGAATTTTGTTGATAAAAAAAAAAGACAAACTGGAAAACCAACAAGTCAAATCTGCATGTATACAATCCAAAACAAAAAAACAAGAAAAGGCTCTCAAACATCCTAAAAGCATGAACAAACATCATGGTCAAGGGAACAGGCTCCCAAAAACAAGCAACAAACAAAAGATCACAAGCAGCGAGCTAAAACTAGACAACAAAAGCAACACGCAAGACACAACCACCAAGGATGCACAAAGCCAAAAATCAAAAGCACCAAGCCAGCTATAGAACATAAACCAAGTAAAAAATTATAAAAACTCAACAGGACAGCCAAACACCAGCAATGACCCATTACATGTTCTAAATGGTCCAACACTTTGGCATGACATAGATTTCATTTAAATCTTGAAGAGTAATTGAGATTTGAAGTTTGCATGTTATGTTCTTTATCCTTCTTGATAATGCTCTTATTTATAATGCTTGTATTTTTGGATATTGATGGGAGATTAAAAGGTTGGTCAAGATTATTTTCAATTTGATTTTTTTTTCTAATCCCTTATTGAGGATGAGAAAGAGCTAAGTGTGGGGGTCTTTGATACAACTATATTAATTGATATTTTCACCTACATTTTACCTAGTGTTCTGCCTATGCTTTGTGTATAAAATACCTTAATATTCTTTGTTTTATGTTTGGAAGATATTTTTGGATGAAAGATGCAAAAAAGATGTAATTGGAGTTGATTTATATATTTGACTTTCAGTTGATGTTTTGCACAGAGCGGAAGCTCTAGAGGTCGAAATGAGATGATTCCAGTGGCATTAGAAAGCTAAAATCCTTACTTTTTTGTAAATTAATTGCAAGAAAAATCCTATGCATACAAATCATGCATATAATTCTAATAAATTTATCATAGTAAAAAGGTGTAAAACACTTAAATATATAAGAAAACTACAAAACATTTCATTAAACTAACTAAAATATAAACGAAGAATAAGAATGGGTATGAAGGTAGAAACTACTTGTTTTAACATAATAATATTTTTCAACTAAACTTTTGGGCAACAATTATGCCTATAAGTCTTTACGTGTAAATTTACTAGTATAATGATCGATATTTTTAAAATAGGTTTTTTAAATTCATCTTTTATTTTGTTGATAAAACTTAAGTTAATTTGTCAAAAAAAGACTTATTTTTTTTTGGAAAATGCCAAAGAAAATTTTCCATCACAGATTTCATTGGTAATTATTGACAAAAAGAAAATCAATATTTTCGTTGCTAGTAGTGAAAATTATTTTAAAAATAACACAATAGCATTTTACTCGATAACAAAACTGACCTGGCATATAAGGTAAAAAAAACAAGGTAGAACTAACTAGAAAAAAAATTGCTAGAAAATGACAAATAATATAAAATAAAATATTATAGGTTTAATTACACCCATTGGCACTATGGACCGGACATCTGCTCCGGTGCTTCGCAGCGTACGTCTGCTTTTTTTTGCCCATTGATGAACGGTGATTTAACGAATCTGACCCCCAAAAACGACAAAGCATGCCGCCAGAATAAAGGGCTTCATGGTCATTGCACATGCTGGTCCGGACCAGTCCGTTCCAGTTCGCCGCAGTTTTCAATTTTTTTTTATTTTCTGAAATTAGCTAAATACGGATTTAACACATAATAAGACAAAATTGATGACTTGGGAACAGGGGCAAACTAATAATTGACCTTTTTTTTTCGGTTTACGATCTACGCGTGCAGAGCATGCGACCCATGATGTTCCGCCTCACGCCCTATTTAGGTGGCACATGAGGTATCATTCAATCACCGGAGATAGGCTACCGCCGTCGCAATTGATGCGCCTCCGCGTAGTCTTCCTCTCGGTATGGTGCGTTTCCTTAACGGGTGGCGGTGAACGCGGCGATGGCCGGTTAAACTCGTTGGCCCCCTTTCTCTCTCTCTTGCACATACAAGTCCAGAAGAGGCCCCCGAATTCTTACCTTTTGCACTTCAGTCCTCAACTTTAAATTTTGTGTTTATTTTTTTTAATTGTTTTTCAGCTTTTGTCCTCGAGATAATTTGATCATTTTTATTATTTTGACCGTAATAGCAATTATAGTTTTAGATGTTAAGGTTTCGATATTACTATTTTTATAATAGGGTGTGGTGATTTGTTTTATTATATTTAATTTTGTATATATAAATATTATATTTTAATTTTGGATTGGCAAATCATATTGATTTATTTAATCCAAACAATTATAAAAATTGTTTACTCATCCCGCAGCATAGTGCAATATATTTTTTAAATTTTCAAGTCAAATAATTTTTTTAAAGAAATTCTTTCCCCTTGCATTTTTTTTTTATGACTGGCTTCCTTTTTTTTTTCTTTTAATGAACAAGGACCTTTTTTTATATATTTTTAATTTTTTTATTAACCGGGGTGTCTAAGTCAGCTTTTTTTTTTACCGGGTTTCTTTTTTTTGTGTTTTTTTAACTAGAGTATCCATGGCAACAAATTTGTAATAAATCATTTCATCTTCTTAGCAAATTTTCTAATAAATTTTATCAAAAATATTTTAACGATAGCAACATTCAATCATTTTTTGATGAAAAAAATTGTGTTTAATAAATTTTATCAATTATAATTTTACTAATTAAATATTAAAATAATTAAATACAACATGTATAAAATCAAATAATTTTCTAAATAGATAAAAAAATTCAACGCAATGTACGGGCAATACCGCTCGTTTGAAAACTAAAATGGGAACAACAAGCTCAAATAGTTTATTTAAACCAATTTTTGGGCCGACAACATGGACCATTAAGCACCCTTCTATTTATAAGCCTAGTATACATGTCGAGCCTCGAACAAGAACTTCAAAAGGTTAGCTTCTTCTCCCTTGCCACCATCTCCTTCTATTCTCCCACGTTGTTCTTCTTCAAAAACTGAAAGAACAAGGATCGTTTTAGAAAAACAAACAAATTCATGGATTGAAATGTAGTTTCTCATACCTGCTGTGCTTTCTTAATATTAAATTTGATTTTTTTAAAATCATAATAAAAAATTCTATCATGCAATACTGATGACCTTTATTTTAATGTATAATATGTAAATTGAAACAGATCATAAAACGTAAAAACATATGGGAGGATGAAATAAAAAAGAAATAAAGTTTGGTGATCGTTTTGCAATTAATTTTCCAAGGGAAAAAGAAAACCGAAACAGTGGAGCTAAATCACGCCATGGGAGACTGTATCAACAGCCACGATAAAGGAAACAGGGACACTCTCTCTTTCTTTTTTAGTTTCTTTATTCTTTAGAATTAAAATCAATATTCTGTTTAGTAATTGTTTTTTAAAAGAAATATATTAAAATAATATATTTTTTATATTTTAATTTATTTTTAATATTAACAGGTAAAAATATTATATTTTTCAGAATTAATTTTAAAATAAAAAAACTAGTCCCAAAACCATGCAAATGGGCTCCCACACCTACATGACTGCATTCTTTGCTTCATTTCTTTTGTCTTTAGACTGCTCCTTGAATTGACTCATGCTGAACAACTGTGCATGGGGAGGGGTCTTCCGTCCCCGTGAGAATGCAACTTGCTTTTGCTTTGCTCACCTAAGCCAATTGTCATCGTCTCATTTCTCACCCCTTTTTTTTTTTTTTTCTCTCTACTAATATTTATTTTTTAATTTAAAATATTTTTTAACATTTACTATTCATATCATCGTATTAAATTAAATTTAAATATTTTTAATCTTTATATTAAAAACAAATAAAAAACGTTCATGTTTTACTTTACACATGGACACATATTAACGTTGATTGCAACAATACAATTATTATTTTACCCCTCGGCAAGACAATTTTAACCCTTAGAACCTGGGGTATTTTAGATATTTTCATAAAACATGTATAATATTTTCAAATTATTTGAGGTTTTATGATATTTTTCATTTTAAATTACATAGTGAACTACTATTTCACCCATAGGAGCTAACAAAAAGACGCATGACAATTGGAGGTGTTTTTAGTTTTTCATATTTTCGTAAACAGTGAAACTATGCAAATATCAACAGCAAAGATAAAAACGAAGCCCTGAAGCTGGGGGCATTATGGTACTTTCACTCTTGTTTTTTTTCATGGTTATCGCTAGGTTAAAGGGTGTATAGGTAATTTATCATTTTTTATTATTTCTTTTTGGAATCACTGGGGCGTGTAGTATGGACCCATCAACAGTGTTTCACTCACGCCTGCCTTTCAGGCGGTGCGTGCTGCATCATTTGCCCGTGGAAACAGCTCGCCCGCAATGTCACTTTGTACGCTGCCATGTCCTCTGCCTCCTGGTGTAGCACATTTCTGTTTTTGGTAGTCGATGAATCGTTGGTGGACATATTTTAGTTTTTTCTCCTTTTTTTCTCTCATTCCATCGAAAATTACATGCAAGTCCTTTATGGTTGTGATTTTTTTTATTTTAGCCCCTGTTATTTTGATTTTGATTTTTTCAATGAAAATTTTGAGTTTTTTCAATTGAGCTTTTCAATTGAAACTAATTATATATGTTGTTTTTCATTTCCGCTTTTATTCTTTTGATTTTTGATTTGTTTTTTGTTTCTTCAATTTTTTCGGTATCTAGATTTTAATTTGTTTTAATTTTATCCTCCAATTGAAATTGTTCATATATACTACTTTTCATTTTAGTCTTTATGTTTTTTGTTAACAAAGTTACACTGTAATGTTTTTTAAAATGCCTTTATTTGTTTCGATCCCAAGATTTTTATTTGTTTCAATTTTATCCTTCAATTGAAATTATTTTTATATTTTATTTTTCATTTCGGCCCTTATTATTTGAATTTTTTATTTTTTATTTATTCTTTTTGTTTGTTCGGTCCTTTTTAGAAAGTGTTTATTTTTTACCGCATTTATGCATTTATACTTTTAGTTTTTGTTTTTAGTAATTGTTATTTTATTTTTTATTAGGTTTTTATTTTTATTCGGTTTAGTCCTGAAATTTTTATAATGGTATTCATTTTAAAATCAATATTTCTCCTCTCTTTTTTTTCCTTTGTTCTTTTTTTTTTGTTCTTTTTATTTTTATTTTTCAGATAAGATGATATTATGATTTCATTGTTTGCGCAATAATAATGATAATTTTAATAATTGTTTTTTATTGTAAAAATACTTTTTCTTTTTTTATTATTTGGGGCAATTTAATGATTTTAATTGTTTGAAAAATAATATTGATAATAATTTTAATTGTTATAGTCATAATAATGATGATAATATAAGGATAAATTTTCAATGATGTTTTCTTCTTTTTGTAGAAAGAAAATTAACTATTTATTTTTGTTATTTAATTATTGCATGTGTTTTCACAATTTATATTTTGTTTGTTGTGTTTAATTTAAATTAGATTATAAAATAAATTAATTCTAATACAATAAATTAAATAATTTATGTATATGAATCTTTTTGCTTTTTTAATACTGATAATAATTTTATATTAGAGATTTCGTTAAAATCAACTAAAAATAAATTTAAATCAATTTAAAATCTATATATTTTACAATGAACTTGAACTTCAATAAAATTTTGCTGATATTTATTATGTTATTTAAATTTATATTATAATAAAAATGAGATAAATGGCCAGTGTATATATATATAATCGGGATAAAATACTGTTCAAACAGCCGTACAATCGAAGAAAAATGGAAACTAGCTGGCCAGTAGATTAGGAGTGGTAGCAGTGTTTTATTTATTTATTTATTCATTGAAATTAATCCATACAGAGCAAGATCAGTATCAAGCAAACAGGTGCCACAAATCATTACCTGCTCTGTTTCTCCCTCTCTTAAGGTGTACGTGTATGAGGTTGTTGAAACTTTCTTTTTAAATATATATATATATACACACACACTGTAGTTTTTGAACAGCTCGCAGATGCAAAGACAAACATGAAACAAAAGCGAGCAGAAAAGACCAGTTTTTGCCTCGGAAAAGAGCACAACCCTCAGCTCAAATTCCTCTATAATTCTGTGTATTTCTAGCTTTAATCCCAAGAAGACCAGAAGGAAAAGATGAATTATTGTGTTAAAAAAAGGACTCGATGGCGTGGGTGTTTGAACACTGTTTTGGGTTACATGAATAGGAGAGAAGGTGCCAAATATCCCATAAAAGACCACGCCAACCCTTCTTTTCTAGCTAGCATGAACACATGGCCTCCTCTTCTCACAAAATCCACAATGGTTATGACTTCTCTCGCCCTTTAGAAGGAGGTGAAGAAGACAGAGAGTGGCTTCAGCTAGGGTTAGGGATTAGTAGAATCACAACACCAGCAACTTGCAGGAGGCAAGAGAACAATATTGAACAATCAAAATATGTTGTTCCAGGTTCTGCAGTTTCTTCTTCTTTACTACATTTTCAAGCCCACCAGCAAATAGGCCACTCATTAGGATTAGAGTTAGGGTTAGGAAGTGTAGGGCTTGATGACAATGGTGGTAGTGGTGGTGTCAGGAGAGACAAAGAAGTTGCGCCGATTAGTAATTACTATCACAAAAGCAGTATGTGCCAAGACAACCAAGGTCAAGAAGATCATGATTATAATCTTGATTTAACAGCAAGGTTATCATCACCATCATGGCCATCGCACATGATTTCAAGTAGTAGTACTAGCTTCCCTGGCTGGAAAATGCCAGTTTCCAATGTTTCCCATAATTGCTCTTCGTTGCCGGCACCACCATTATTTTCTCCCACAACTACAAGACCGCACTTAGTTGGTTTGTGGTTCACCCTCAGCTCCACTATCAACCGGTGAGTGCTTTCAAAAACAAAATCATTAGCTGCTCTCTTCCTCTAGTGGTTCTGTTTCATTTTTGCACCTTGAAGTTTTGAGTACCTAGATCAGCGCCCTTTTCTCTATTTGCAATCATTAAAAGGAGTGGGATGGTTGTCTTTCCGCTTTCTCTTATGATCCTCCCTTTCTGTTGTTAATCATTGCATATTAGTCCAGCAATGCTCACTAATTAAGATGTGTACACCCTTTCTCCAAATATTCTCCTCTCTAGTTGCCTCTTCAGTTTTTTTTTTTTCATGGCTTTCTTGGCTATTTTCACCTCTAACCTCGCATTCTATGACTTGGATCTCTCTTTCATTATTTTTCTTGCGTAGCTAGTTCATGCTTGGACAGTACTGTCGTGGATTTGTCTAAGTTCATTAACTGATTTAGCAAGTAAATCTTCTTCTTCTTCGGCCAGATTTATCTATATTAAAACCCCATCCACTAAGAATACACCCAGGTTACTGCATCTTTTAGTCCTCAATGTGTATAAAGTTTAGGGTTAATTGGGTTGTGTTTATGGATTGGCAGGGAAGGAGCAGCGCTACCTCAAATACCAAAAGCGTACATAAGAGTGAAGTAAGTAGTCATAGATAGCAGTGCACGTTAAGAGTATTTACACACATGATCGTATCATGCATAATATATCAGTTCATCAGAAGTGTCATTCATGCTTATTCTTTCTTCTATCTAATGATGATGCTTGGAGAAAATGAGTGAAAAGCTGACAAAGCTTTTTTGGTTTTTGGGTTCTGGCGCCCTCTTTCATCTCTCTCTCTCTTTTTTCTAATGGGGTCATCTTGTAATAAAATAAAGAGACGAGAACGTGACTGTTTTCATGGTGAAGAAGTACCTGGTTAGAAAGCTTGGTCTCTCTAACGAAGATGAGGTAATTTCTTTCTCTTTCTCGCTTTTAGCCATTCTTTTAGTGAGGTGAGCTCTTATTATGTGGGTCATGATGTAGAAAAGCCATGATGCCTGTCTGTATTGCCTATGTTTACCCGCATGCACTTGGAAGATTTAGCTACCCTTTTGATTTGAAAGTTTTAGGGTTTCGATAGCTTTTGGTTATAGACCTATTGATGGTGCATGGATCCTGTCAAGACTTCATCTCTAGGTTCATTTGCATGGTATAGAGAGGGGGAGAGATTAAAAGCCATGAGCAGGACCATTATCCTATTCCAATCGCATGAAATAACCCTAAACCAAGGTCCTTGGGTTCACCTATCAAGATAAAGAAGCACTTCTGTAATTGAACCACAAGATCTTTTACATATTTTGAGAAGTGAACTGCAGAAAAGTTAGTTGGATGCGATAATTAATAAGGCGTGAAAGTAGATAAATCATCTTGAGTAAGATTATACAGATGTATAGGCTAGCTTTCAAGCCTTGTACACATCTTTTTCACTGTTCAATCTTTATCCTAAAGCCTTTTGCTCGAGTCAAAAACAACATTATGCGCCGAGAAAAAACTCTTGAAAAGCACAAGTGTGTACAAAGGGTACTTATAGTCAACATTAATTTCTCTTCTTTAACACTAAGTTCTGGTGTCATGTCTGCCAGGAAGAAAAGTGTCATCACGAGGATATCGAGTTTTTGATGAATCTTTAAAATGTAAATTCTATTGCGCTTGATTGTTCTTCATACCTTCTTTGGAAGGAGACAAGTCCTCGCACCTTTTCATTCCTTGGCATGTTCTTCAATCTTCACTGAACTGCTAATATCAGATATTATAACAATGGATGTGATTATTGACACCAGAGTGTTAAAATTTGTTATTCGTGATGATAGACGTGTCCATGTCAAGTTTACTGAGACTATACTCGACTCAAGGTTAAGTTTGTCTATGAAATTGATTAATTTGTACTTAACAGCTGATCCAAATCTAAGCCCCCGTGATCTCAAATGGTGGTTCCTATGATTATTACGTGAAAAATATTGTTGGCATGTCTAAATTTCTGCCGAGTTTTTTATTACATTATTTTGAATCAGAAATCATGACAAAACACTAAAACCATACTGATAGATATATAAGATTTAATTCTCATTGTAACCTAATGGTGAGATAAGATTGGCATTGTCAACGTATTTTGAACTTCATTCTATCCGATCTTGCCTTGTAGTCTCTTCCTTGCAGTCTTTTGAAACCATCTTACAAGTCTTTGTCACCCCTTGCCCTGACCAGAACTCTTCCGCATGAATATTCAGAGTATTAGGATTACTCTTTATTTGGTTTTTTCGAGTTATATGATTATTAATATAATGATTATTAATGTAATATTAAATAGAGATTTACATAGTTGTTAATTTTAGAATCTATAAGATTAATTTACGAGATTAATTGAGGTGCGTGTAAATTGATCTTGACAATCATACTAATCAAAAGAAGAGAAAAAAAAATATTTGGGGAGTTGTGGTTTTTGTGATTGTGGGACGAAGTTGTTTTTACAAGTATTTTTTTTATTTATAAATATATTAAAATAATATTTCAGTAAATTATTTTTGATAAAGAACATTTTTTTATATGAAAATATATATATATATATATATATATATATATAAACATTTAAGAAAAATTACTGTTGTGCGGTAAGCAGACATCTGTCATAGTCATGGTTATGTTATAAATTAAATAAAGAAGAAGCTGTCATTAGATTTCTATTTTTCTTGGTAATCTACGGTTTCCAATTTATTTCATAATTCAAGAATCATCCAGTATTGCTGCGCATGTTGCCATCGGTTTCTTTCTTCTGTAACCTTATCAATCTGATAGTGATAATGTTTCAAGTTGTTTTGAATCACGAAGATGAATTTGATTCTTCCGCGGAGGGCTGAGCAAAATCTTTGGTTTATGTAACACCAGAGATCAGTTGGTCACAGAAAAACCCACAGGTGGAGGTCATGCATGTTGGAGATTCAAATCTCTGTATAAAGGGCTAAAGGCCCTTCTGAGAAAATTAACCAGCCTGTAGGGTAGTCAACCTCTCGATAAATGCACGTAATTTTACTGTAAATTTCAGTTAAACTAGTAGAATACTGAATTTCTAAGAGCATAGCGTATCAAGAAGTCAAGCATTCATACTGTCATTCTGCAGTCGATCAAACCTTAAAGTGTTGCCAAAGATTTTTTAGCTAAGATAATCAAGGGTCTTCATGCAGTAAGGCTATAGTCTGATGGATATATAGACAATTAGCAGAAGTCATTAATGGCTAGTCACTACAGCCTTGTCATTTCGAACATTATTACCTGCAAATGAATTGATGATTTTCTCTCTTGTCCATGAGTGTTCTTGCCTGTAATCTACATGTTACTTGAAATGTATCAGAGCTTTTATTTGAACACATTTTGTGGAAGAAGAATATGCCTCTCCATTAGTTCCTAAATTTGTCGTGTACAATGCAGATTGAAATATCATGCATGGGGCAGAAATTGATGCATGCACAGACATTGAAGCAGGTGAGAGATGCTATTTGGCTGCCTGGACTTGTTGATTCTGTAAATTCAACAACCTTATCACTTGAAAACTCACTGATCAATGGCTCGATTTACCATCAATTGATGTCTTTGCAATATCATGTACCATGTGGTGTCTAGTGCTAGGGTTTCAATAAATGCCTAACATGTATCGATCCCCCCTCGGAATCCGCCAGGATGTATAAAATGACGACAGCATATGTTTAATCCAGTAATTTAAAATCCATATTTTGCACTTGAATAATTAATAACAATCGTATTGTGTCGTTATATATATATATACTAGCCAATGTGCCCGCGTCTCGTTGTGGACGACACTATATTTTTTAACACAAAAAATATTAATTGTATGTGTTTTTTAGTTATAATATAAATTTCATCAAAATAATAAATATGTGTATAATTACTGTGAAGTGCAAGTTCTTTATAAAATATATGAATTTTAAATTGATATAAATTTAGCTGCTTAGTAGGTTTTAACGAAATAACCAACATAAAATTATCATCATCATTAAAAAAGCAAGAAGATTCGGATATTTGAATTATTAAATTAATTATATTAAGATTAGTTCATTTTATAGTTTAATTTAAATTATATTTAAAAATAAAATATAAATTGTGAGAAGACTTGCAATAATCAAATAAAAAAGAGGTAGTTAGTTTTCTATCCATAAAAAGATGAAAACATAAATTGAAAATCCATCCCTATGTTATCGTTATTTTCATTATTATAATAGTTAAAATTATTATTAACATTATTGCTCAAATAATTAAAATAATTAAATTACCTCAAAAAATCAAAATATTATAAGAAAAAAACAATAAAAAAATAATCACTAAAATTATAATTATTATTATGCAAACAATAAAATCATAAAATTATCTTATTTGAAAAACAAGTAAAATAATAGAAAACACACACAAAAAAAGATCAAGGAAAAAAAAGAGCAATACTAATTTTAAAATTATCACCAACATAAATTAAAATTTAAGAATGAAACCTAATAAAAATAAAACCCTGATAAAAAATATCCCCGTACCTCATCTCGAACGGCACTATATTTTTTTAACGTAAAAAATATTAATTGTGGTTTTTTTTTTATATAATATAAATTTAGTAAAAATAATAAATATGTGTACAATTCATGTGAACTGCAAGTTTTCTATAAAATATATGAATTTTAAATTAATATAAATTTATCTGTTCAGTAGGTTTTAATGAAATAATCAACATAAAATTATCATCATCATTAAAGAAGCAAGAAGATTCATATATTTTATTTATTAAATTAATTGTATTAAGATTAGTTCATTTTATAATTTAATTTAAATCACATTTAAAAATAAAATATAAATTGTGAAAAGATCTGCAATAATCAAATAATAAATAAGTAGTTAATTTTCTATCAACAAAAAGACCAAAACATAAACTGAAAATTCATCCCTATGTTAAACAATTAAAATCATTAAATTAACCCAAAAAATAAAAAAAAATTGAACAAAAAAAAATAATCACAAAAATAATCATTGTTATTGCGTAAATAATAAAATCATGAAATTATATGATCCAAAAAATAGATAAAATAGCAGAAAGCACAAAAAAAAAAAGTGGAAAAAAGAACTATATTAATTTTTAAATTATCACCAACATAAATTAAAATTTCAAAACAGAACCTAATAAAAACAGAAATATGACAAAAAATAAATCGAAAAAAAATCAAAAAACATTAATGAATAAATACGGACAAAAAACAAACACTATCCAAATATTATATTTTTTTAATATTTTTATATCATTTTCATGTGATGATGTTAAAAATAATTTTTCAAACAAAAAATTATCATTTTAATATATTTCTAAACAAAAAAATATTTTTACCCTGAAAATATAAAAAAATCAAAATATTTTAACAAAAAATAATAAGAAAGTAATAATTAAAATTATCATTATTATTTCGGAAACAATAAAATCATAACATTATATGATCTGAAAAACAGATAAAATAACAAAAAACATAAAAATAGGAAAAAATGAGCAATAATAATTTTAACATAAATTAAAATTTCATAATGAAACCTAATAAAAATAAAATCCGGACAAAAAGTAAAATAAAAAAATAATTTAAAAGTATAAATAAATAAATAAATAAATAAAGACAAAAAAAAAACATTATCAAAATATAGTATTTATTAATATTTTTATATACTGATGTTAAAAAAATAATTACCATTTTAATATATTTTTTAAAAAATATAATGATAATGAGATTCGAAACTACATCATTAGCATTACCACTAATCTATCACGCTAACCAGCTCCGCTGCCTTAACGTCTCAACGCAAGCAAAATAAATCAATGCCATAGCATCTGAGTCAGCAGGCAAGAAAAGTAAATCATGTTGATAGTGGTATTCCAACCCACGCCGTTTCTACCAACCTCGCGTGTGTAGACCAGTTCCGCTGCCTGACCAACTTAGACAGTGTTGACAAACTTTTATATTTATAGTTATTAATGAAAGGTACCCAAGCAAAATAAAATTATGTAGATTGCGGGATTCGAACTCACGCCTTCACGATTAACCTCCAGCGCCTTCGACCAACTAGGCCACCTGCACATCTCCGTCTTGTTTCGCCAAAACATATATAAATAGTAATTGTTTCTGTGGATACGCCCAGCAAAACCACAACGCGGTTTATATATATAGTAATATACTAGTTTGATGGCCCGCACTTCGTTGCGGACAGAGCAAATTATTTTTTATAATTATTCAGAATAAAATATAATATTTCTACATGTAAGTTTGATATAATGAAACAAATCAAAACACCCTATTATAACAATAATAACATCGAAGTGTTAACTTCTAAAATTATAACAAATAGGGCGTGGAGCTGCATACCGTCGTACGCGTGTTCCTCACGCTTCGATAGTTAAAAAGAAAAAAAATAAAAAATAATGGTCAATTACCGGTACACTCATGTGCCTAAGTCATCAATTTTATCTTATTAGGGGCTAAACCTGTAATTAGCCATTTTCAAAAAAATATAAAATATTAAAAAGGTAGGCAGATCGGACCGGACTGGACCGGTCCGGTCTGAAATTGTGCAATTACCGCGGAGCACCTCCACCCGTAACCGTTTTTTTTATCTTTTTCGAGGGCTAAAAACGTGATTTCACTGTGCAAATAATGATAAAAAAATCAGAAAACTGGAAAATCAACCGAACCGAACCAAAAATACACTATTGAAATCCATAGTGTTTTCGTCGCGGGCGGAGCAAATAATTTTTATAACTATTCAGATTAAAATATAATATTTTTACATGTAAAGTTTGATATAATAAAACATATCAAAATACCCTGTCATAATAACAGTAACATCAAAGTGTTAACTTCTAAAATTATCATCACTATTACTGCCTCGAGAGAAAAAAAAGCAAGTCAGAAAAAAAAATTATTATTATTATTATTCTTAATATTAATATTATTATTGCGTTAATAAAAAAACAAAATTAAATCAAAAACTAAAAGAAGTCTAAAAACATTAACAAAAGAGCAAATAAAAAAAATAAAAGATAAAACAAAAATAAAAATTATTACCTGAAAAAAATCATTTCATTTGAAAATAATAAAAATTATGAAACTATACCGAGAAAAAAAACATCATCATTATTATTATTATAAAATAATAAATAAATAAGTGAAAGATTAAAAAAATCATAAAAAATTCAACAAAAGATCACACAAAAAAATAAAATAAAAATAAAAATTATTATTGTTATTACCGTCAAAACAATAAAAATTATCAAATTATCATTGAAAAAAACCTAAAAAACATCAACAAAGGAGTAAACTAGAAAAACAATTAAATTATTATTATTATTATTATTTGTTAATAATGAAAGGAAAAAAAATGAAAGACTAAAAAAATCCTAAAAACTTCAACAAAACATCAAACAAAAAAATAAAATGAGAATAAAAATTATCATTGTTATAACTGTTAAAAGAAAAAAAATTTATCAAATTATCCCGAGATGAAAAAAATATAAAAAAAACATTAATAAAAGAGTGAGCAAGAAAAAAAACATTAAATTATTATTATTATTATTATTATTATGTTAATAATGAAAAAAATATAAAATACTAAAAAAACCATAAAAATCACTGTTCAAAAAACCATAAAAATCATTGTTCAAAAAACCATAAAAAAACAAAAAAAACAAAAAAATAACTATTCAAAAAACCTAAAAATCACTGTTTAAAAAAATAAATTAAAAAAAAAACACTATTGAAATCCACAGTGTTTTCACTTACATGCTACAGTGAATTCCCGTCCTCTTTTAGTATATGTTATAATATATATATAAACACCACACACATGCACTGCAGTTTGATTGTCTTTAAACGTGGAAATAGTTTTATTCGATCTTCGTGATAAAAAGAAGAAAGAATTGTTCTTCTAGAGAAAACTTCTGCCTACTTGGATATGTAAAATATTTATTAGGCCGAGAAAATTCAAGTGTTAAATAATAAAACATAAACTTACAAAAAAAAAAAAAGAGAAGCAAACTTGTACAACTTGCATCTTGTGAAAATTTAGATCAGATTTAATAAGAAACTTAGCTTTGGATAAGTTTATTTTTGAATTATCAAATCAAGAAAATAATTATAATAATAATAATAATAAAAAAACTTGCAAGAAAAACAACAAAAAACAAAGGGGGGAAAACTTGACATAAAATAAATCTAATGAGAACAAAATTAAAAAAATAAATATAAATGATCTCAAAAAATATTAGAATTAAAAGAATTAGGATTAAACCTCAAAAATTAAAAACTTATAGGAAATGAAATTGAAAATAGAAAAAGATTTGTTAAGGACTAACATAATAGAATTAAAAAAAACATAACATTACTAAAAAAAAAAGGATTAAAAGAAATCAATATAAAAAGGGGAGAAATGCCCAACAAATCACTTAGGGTGTGTTTGGTATTACTTTTGTTTTTGCAGTTGAAGTTTTTAAAAAATAATTTCATGAAAAACATTTTAACTGTGGTTCAAAATAAGTTTTGAGGTGTTTGGTTAAAATTTTAGTTGAGTTTGAGATTAATGAAAAACAGTTTCATGTGTTTGGTTACTAGATTTTTTATATTGCTTTCAACTTGTGAAATTATTTGTAATTTCATCACTAACTAAATTCATACGTGAATGCTTCTTTGATCCATGACTATTTGATCGAGGATTAACATCTGGTAACATATCATCTGAAATAAAATTAAAATTGCGAGATAAAATTATATTTTAACTAAGTTTTTAGATTTTTATATTATTATTTTAATATTAATAATATAAAATTATTATTTTAATAAAATTATTATTTTAATTAGGACCCCCCTATTAACACCCTCCATGAAAGCTCTCAACTACCCATCTGTTTCGTCCCCCTATGGAAGCTCTCAACTGAAACCCATTTGCTTCTAATCCACCCCTTTGCTTAACTCTCAACTTCTCCATCTCCCCTCTCCCCTCTGCACCTCTTCGTGAAAAACACCCTCAAATGCATGCAAAAAAAAATGATTGGTTTTACATTTAATAGTTTGAATCGCAGTTTCGATCGACTGAAAAGCATGAGGTTTCTGCTTCTGAAAATATGCAGATTCAATCGATTTTTGTGGTGGATCCTACAAAAAATTAAATTGTTTTTCTAGTTACTAATTATTTGAAATGTCGGTCGGATCGCGTTACCAAACGCCTTCTTAAACTTTATCTGATCTCTAAAAGTCATGTATTGTGAAATCTTTTACTCGAACTCAATCAAT
The DNA here is from genome assembly GCA_015731905.1 of Salix dunnii. Taxonomy (NCBI): domain Eukaryota; kingdom Viridiplantae; phylum Streptophyta; class Magnoliopsida; order Malpighiales; family Salicaceae; genus Salix; species Salix dunnii. The sequence continues at coordinate 9,231,507 of CM027662.1, read as the reverse complement.
TAGCTTAATTTTCAATCAATGCAAAACTGTTATGAATGGTGGGACATTTGTCATCCTGGGGTGAGAGCTTAAATGGTTTTGTTTTTAGGGGTATTAAAGTAATTATATTATTTAAAAAAAATAAAACATATTAAACTTTAATTTTTTTTTTCAAAAGCTAAATAAATTATTTGATTGTGGATTTAAAATCAAATTACCAACATAACCCAAAAAAAAATTCAAAAGATATTTATATCATGGTGAATACTCTCAATATTAGGTTAAAACATAACCACAATGAAATAATTATTCATTTCATTTGACATATAAATTCTTGAAACTTTAATCCCCTCATTTTGGAATTGAAAGCCATTAAAAATTAGCTTTTTAAGAATGATATACTAATGTAGTCTTATCTCATCAATGGCATTACAAGTTTGTTAATTAAATAATTTGGTTGGAAATACATTGGCTTTTATAGTTGAGTGTTTTTAAAATTATATTTATCTTGGAAAAACATTAAATCAATATATATATATATATATATATATATATATATATATATATATAAATGATTTAATTGTATTGATATCAATTTGTTTTATTATTATAATATTTTTGAAGAACACTATATATCACAATACTAAACAATATAAATATACATCATTTACGGATATAAAGTATATCATGTGTATGCTAATATACTAGATAGATAAGACTTAGATTTGTTTGGTAACATGGAAAGTATGATTGAAATTATGTTTTGCATTAATCATAGTTTTGAAAGGGTTTGGTTAATTAATACATACCATAATCTTGCATGGATCCCACTAAAAATCTCTCTTAAAACCCTAATTATGAAAAATATACAATTTGTAGTATATTGTTTTTTAATAAAACTATCTTCTTAAATCCAAATTACAAAAACTACCACAATATCAAACTCACACCAACACAACTTTACCCAACAAACTAAATAATTAAATCCCCATTGCTATATATAACCTACTCAAGACATATTTTCTTTCAATTATGGAAGTTATTTCTTGGTTGTCAAAATATATATTTTACATTTGTAATATAGATTTAAAGTATCAAAACCATATCAGTTCAAGGCTTAAATTTGACTAGTTGTTGTTCTGGGTCCTAAATTGGATGTGTTGATTTCAATTAAAAATAAATAAAAGAGCTAATTTGAGAGAAAAATAATTAAACCAAGTTTAAATCATATCAATTTTCACTTGTGTTCTTAAACTTGGTAATAAGGCAAATATTTTATCTACTTGGACATCCTTGTCTAATTTACTTGGATTTGATGGTGTTAATGTATAATAAAATAATGTTCAAAAGACTGATATTTATCATTCAGGAGTAGTGGTGGAATAATTCATTAAATAAAATACATGAATGATTGTTTTGTATATAAACTATAAATATAAGGATTGTTTTGTATTTTTGTATTAGTCTCATAAAAAAGTTGGCAACAAAAGCAAGGGCCAAAATTTACTCGGCTTTGCTTCTTTATTTTACTTTCATTTCTTGACTACCTGTTTGATTTAAAAGCTTAATTGTCAAATCATTGTTGAGTTTTGCACATCATATTTATCTTTTAAGTTCATTGATTTTTCTTTCAATGTTTTAGCTCTTGGCTAAGTGCCAAGGAGTGTTGATGATGTTGTGTTTGAAAATGTTTTTGTTCAGAAATGTATTAAAATAATTTTTTTTATTTTTTAAAAATTATTGTTAACATCAGCACATAAAAATGATCTAAAAATATCAAAAAAATTTAATTCAAAGTAAAAAATAAAAATATTATATTTTTTTCAAAAATATTTTTAATTTGTAATGTCAAATGGGTAGATTAATACTTTACTGTAACTTCATAAATAAAAGAGAGAGGTTGATGAAGGTGATTGATTCTTTGTTAATGCTCTTAGATAATGTTTCTGATAAAATAAATAAATTCAACTCTGGCAAAAATATGGGATCTTGGCATAATTTTGGATAGTAATTCATCACTTCAGCGCTGCTGTCTGCTATTCCAGTTTGTTGTTATCTAGCTTTCAAAACATTCTAATGTTCCTCCTTTATGTGCATTGCTAGCTTATTGCGAGAAAGAATCCCATTTCCTGAATCGCTGAATAGTGCCTTCCTTCCACAACAACCATTTTGTTCGATTCCGAATCCAAATCATCCTCTAGAATTGGGTACACTTGCGATGTCTTTTGAGTTTTAGAGAGGATAATTTAAAAAAGTGCTGTACAGATGATGATGTTCCTGTCGACTCTGCTGCAAAAGAGTTCTAGCTGTTCTTGATTGATTTCAGTCAGCAGAAACAACTAGATGGATTGGTAGGTGAGGAAAGATCATTTGGCCCTGGAGCAGAGAAGCCAGGTTCATTTGAAAAGTCATAGGAGGATCTTTTCAGTGTTGACGGGGGAAATATTTTTCATAAACATCTTAAAATAATAATAGTATTATTTTTTATTTTAGCACCAGCATATTAAGATAGTTAAAAAAAAAAAAAAACACTAATTTTTTTATAAAAAAAAAAAGTATTTGCGCAAAGGGGTGACAAGAACATGAATTCAATGTAATGCGCATGTTTGACTGATTTGCAAGGAAAGTGCGCCTAAGGCATCCTGGCAACTGGGGAGCACATTGAGCTGCACCACCATTAGCACCACCTGGAAAAAGAAACGTGGTCATGGCTGGAAATCTACAGACACCGCTTAAAACAATTGCCAAACTAGAAATCTGGCAAAAATGGCATCTGCTGAGCCCCTTCGCACCTAGATCAAACACATAAAACCACTCAAGGAGAGAAGCTCGGAGCCTGGCCTGCATGCAAGAACGAACATATATGAACCTTGTTCACTTTAGGAAATCTCTCCACAAACTCTGGACTTCTTTGTTATTCTTCACCAGCAGTCGTCTTTCTATCTTTGATCATGTCATCTCTATACTTCTGCATCTCATCAGTATAGTTTGTTATTGACCTCTGCATCTCCAAACCCAGATAAACAAGCAAAAACCATGAAAAAAATGACAAAACAAATGTGGCAGGGCATTCATTGATTGACTGATCAAAATCAAGGATTTGACATAAATTAAATTCCCTCTCTTTGGGAGGATCAGGCATCCAATTGAGACTATTTTCGCTAATATTTAGTCTCTTCCTTAAACTAAATGATCCATCATCTACAACGACATAAAATTTAATCAAAGTTGCATAAAATTTCCTAGAAACATTGGCGTGCACGCATGCAGAATTCTTCATGGAAAGTCATGTGTTATTTTATGTCAAAACTAAATTAACTGTGATAAATAGACAATGTTCCAATCCGAAGCTACTAACTAGTTCTTAAAGCTGCAACTGACAATGGCCCTAACACAGCAAAACAGTAAGGAAAATAAACAAATGAATCCTAAAATTGAACGTAAGCATTGAAGAATAGGGTTTAACAGTGCACGTAATGAGATATTTTGACCACTGACATGTCTGAGAGATAATGCACACCTAATTCAGCTAAGCATACAAGAAACCTCTTAGCTTTTAAAATCTTGTGCGACGTAAAAGAGGCATAGAAAAATAAATTAAAAAATATAATAAATTATGGCGGTCCTATGAAAGAACCACCAAATTAACAGGCATAACAAAAACTAAAAATCTACTATGGAAGATAATTAGCTGGCTGAGAGAAACCTCGAGTAGTGCAGCAAAGCTGTGGAACGTAAACATGAGGGATCATTGGAATTGGAGGCATAAACAATCTGGAAAATGAAAATAAAAACAAAATAAAACAGCGTTTGGAATTTCCTTTAGCCAAGTGAACAGAACTAAATGCCACATGTCAAAATCATAACTAATGCATCATTTTTGTCGTAAAGAAATAAACACCTTCATGGCAATTCTAATGTGTTAGCATAAAAAAGATGAGAAACGTGTTCTTATAAAGCAATTATTAGTCCATTACCACATTATGAAACGGAAATGAAGACGACTGTTAAAGCACCTTCATTTTTCTCCAAAACAGCCAGCAAACAGAACAACTGCACATAACAGAAGATCCACAGCCAGATAGCCATTTGAAATACATAAATCTTGGTTTCCCCATTTAACTTACATGGGGCAATAGCTACAAGTCACAGATTTTTATAGATGCTAATATGAAGCACCCCATTCTTGTAAGATACCGAGGTAATAATGACCAATAATCCAAAAATATTTTCAATATCAAGACTGCTTCTCATCCGATTAATTTTACTTGCCAATTTCAAACGACAGCCGGAGAGAATGAAGATGAAGAAAGAATCAAATCAACATACACATCATTGCAATCATAAATGTAGGGTGTGCCCCATCCCTACACTTACATAACTGTTATTAAGATCCTGAATGAACTCGCTCCGTATAATTGTGCTACAAATATGGATAACCTTTAAAATGAATTGTAAGGATCCCAACTTACACCTCCCTAGGTACACAACAGGCATAATGTTGCCAGAAACACACAACAGAGGAATAGCCAGACAGAATCTTTTTACAAAAACCATTACATACAAACACAGAACTCATGCTTGTTAGCTAAGTGATTAAACAAAAAGAAAAACAGTATAGACAACTTTGTGCACCAGAATCTAAATGAAAGGCAACTATCATTAAAAATCCAAAAAAGCAAATGAAACTTTATAAAAAGGGTATACTTTCTGAGAGGAGAAAAGGACTATACCTCAACAAGAACCCTCTTGAGCTCTGGTTATCCTTCAGTAACAACAGTAACGTTTTCATATAATAACCCATTATTCACATCATTTTTGCTTGAATGATCCTCGTACTACTCTCCCTTAACCTCCAAAACCAGTCCGAACTATAAGAAAAATACCATCTTTCTTGTTTTTATTTGATAAAAATCAAACCCAGATAATTTAACTATCACTGAAGAGCTAATCAAGCAAACCATTCAGAGCCCATCAATACAAATTAGCAAAAGTCAACGAACAAGACAAATGTTGTTTAAAAAGATTATTTACAAAAAGTAACTCTATTTCAATATATAATATTAATATAACTATTTATTATTAATAATTAATTAATATAAGTTCAATTAATATCTTTTTTATATAGAAATATATTAAATAAATTTTAATTTTTTATCAATATATAAAAATAATTTTTCAATTTAAAAATATTATTTTAGTTCTTCAATATAACTCTTTTCTTATAATTATAAAAATAAAAAATAAAACTAAAAAAATTTTCTTTTATCTTTTTTTAAATATTTTCACTAGAGATGCTCTTATATATTGTGAAGCCTCATATATTGGTGATATAAATGTCAATAATAAAAAATTATTTAATATATATATAATTTGTGATAACAGTTCTCAATCAATAATTTAAAAAAAAATATTTTACATAAAATTCATTAAACTCATGACACATGAATTATAAAATTATAACAATCTTATAAATATATATATATATATATATATATATATATATATATATATATATATATATATATATATATATATATATATAATTTGTGATAACAGTTCTCAATCAATAATTTAAAAAAAATATTTTACATAAAATTCATTAAACTCATGACACATGAATTATAAAATTATAACAATCTTATAAAAATAAATAAAAAATTAAAAAAAATTACTGAAATAACTAAGATTTTGATATTTTTGTAAGATTTGTAAAATTATTTTTTATATAAAAAATAGTAAAATAACATTCTGTTAAGCTTAGATGAAAAGGCTAAATTATTATTATTATTATAGTTTAGTTTGGGTTTTTTTAGCATTTTGGTTGGAGTTTGCTCGCATATTCCTTGTTTGTTGGTTTAGAAAGGTGGCTAATAATACTCTTTTATATGATGTTGGTGTCTAGAACTAATTTTGGTTATTAAAACATTTTTTTTAAGAAAAGATCTTTCTGAAATAACACATAAAAAGAATGTTTAAATAACATAATTTGTATATGTAGTGATAGCTAAACATGATAATTATAAATTTTATTATTATTCAGACTAACATGTCTAATAAAAAAAATATTAAATAGGCATAAGAGAGAGAGAAATTTTTTTTGGAGAAATATTAAAGTTTTAATTACAATATTACTGGTATTATAAAAAAAATCTAGACTGGACAAATTACCACATCAAATAACTATTTCTTTTTTTTTCCTCTCTCCTCTCACATATTCATTTAATATTTTTTTATGAGATATTGTTATTTTGAATAGCAACAAGCTATAAAAAATGTGTTTTTTTCAATCACAACATGTACAAACTATATTATTTCATTAAAATTTTTTTATTATGTTATTCCATCAATATTTTAAGTTTATTGTGCTATTTATAAGAAAATATCTCTAGTTACTAGGATAATAGAATAGTGTCAAAAGTCTTTTCACTTTTTTTATCAACTTGTTTGTATGAATTGTTAAGAGTTTTCAATGAAATTTCATTTTTAGAATTGTTTATTTCAAGTGTTAAGGATTATATTTTATAAAAAAAAAATCAATTTAAGAAAATTACACAAAAATAAATTTGATTTTATGTTCCAAAGAGAAAAAACAATATTGTTAAACCTAGTTTTTGTTCAAAATATTCATCCATTCATCTCTTTTTTATAGACATTTAGGAGATAAGATGAAATTGATAAGAATAATATAAAAAACAAAATGAATTGTATCTTTTTCATTTATGTGCATTCTACAATTGAATTTTGGTTCCAAACTACCTTGAAAAAAAATACTTATAATCTTTCATCAAAGTTTTAAAACTTAGACCAACTCAAAGCCTAGATAACAAGATAGGTGAGTAAACTTACATTGATCAATATCAATCTAAAATAATATTTCCTTTAAAATTTTTATTTTAAAAAGACAATAAAATGAGTTATAAAAAAAGATATTAGTTCTAGCTCAAGTCAACCAAGTTAAAAGTTGACCTTCTAGGTCAATTAAATTGACTATATCACCTTCAATATGATTTTACATGAAAAACAACCTTAAAATCTTGGATCAATTGATTAAGATTCTGGGTTGGGTTAAGTTTAATAATAATATCTTATACATTCAAATATTCAAGTGAACTTTATGTTTTAAATTTAGTCAATTAGGTTTTTTTTCCAACTTGGCTTTACCATAAAAATAATCGAATGGATGAATATTTGTGTAATTTAGATAGTTTTTTTTTATCATTTTCAAGCAATTATTAAGATCATCTGAAATCTTTTTTTTTAACCAATTATTCATTTATGATATCATGATTTAAGTAATTTATTTTTTGACTAACCTATAAAATAATAATACCTGAACTTGAAAGAAAAATGAATATCCATGAAATAAAAAAATCTATTCTTACCCTAAACAATATGAATTTTTTGAATGCATCCTTTTTATTAGGAATTTATACAAGCACCCATGCAAATTCTCTTATTTTTTAGATTTTTCTCTACTAACTTAGAAACATGTGTACTAGTAGATAAATAAGAGGATTTGAGAGAATTTTTACAGCCTTTTCATTACTTTTCAATGAAATCCTAAATAAAATGGAATATTCATAGTTTTGAATTTTAAAATATTAAATTTAATTTTTTTATCTAACCATTAATACTTAATAATGTTTTTACATAAAAAAAAATTACAATTACGTTACTAAAATTAGGAACAAGGAAAGTTTTAAGCATGCTTTCTTATGCTACTTTCTCTTCCTTTTTATTTTCTATTATTAGTCATATGATTCATACTGTATCACGTGCTAAATATTTTTTATCTTAATAAGCAAGCTTTTTTGATGTATTTTTGTATATAGAAATTTTTAAATGTAAATTAAACAAATCATCCATATAGATGATCAAATAAATTAAGAACTATATGTGTTTATAAATAATATTAAAAATAACTAAAAAAACCTAGAAACATAAAAAAAAATATAGATCAAAATATTTAATATTGGATCATAGAATATTTATCAGGTTGTTTTACTTAATTTGTTTATTAAAATTAGTTCTTTTATTCTATCAAATAATATTAAAACACATACTAAATTCATTAAATAAAATAAAATAGAAAAAACATTATGCCAAACTGCACAATATTATCTAAAAATAATTATTTTTTATTTTCAAAAATATATTTCTTATATACAAAAAAAAAGTCTCTACCTAAAAAAGGTTAAATAAGCAAAAAGAAATATCAAATATAAGGGATATTAATCGAAACATAGATTTAAAAGTTATGTACATATATAACCCATATTATCTCATCAGACATGTGACTTGAACTATAAACTTAAATGGATTTAATATTTTTGTTTACTTAAATTTATATTTAACCTTAAAAAAACATAAGGACCAAAAGGAGCCAAAACTCGTGGGTCCATAACCCCACATGTTTGAGTCGTTGCAAGCTTATTGGCGCTAACAAACCTAGACTTGTTTTTATTTATTAAAAAAAATAAAAAGAAAATGCCCTATTTTCTAGAAAACAAAATTAGTTGGTGACGCGATGCTTGTCAAGGTAGATGATATGTCATCTATAAGTCTAGATTTTGGTGGCTAAAAAATTTAGACAACTAGTCTTTTGGTTAAAAAAAAAAAGTCGATTTTCAAGTTATTTCGATCCAAAAATCTCACCAACACCCAAACACACAAATAAACCATATTCTAGCAACTTTAAATTCCTAAAACTAAGTATAAAAACATAAAATCAAATCAATTTACTTTTGAATTTCTTAGTTCAGATATATTTTTTCTCGGTTAAGATGTGTTAAGAGAGGAAGTGAAGAATTTAAGGAGAAGAAAGGGAGAAAAATCTTCCAAACTTTTCTTGATTAATGTTTGAAAAAGCAAGTACATTTATTTTCTAATATCTTTTTATAAGTTTGGTATGATTTTGTTGGAAGATGGAAATGAGTTGTAAATGGATTAGGGTTGAATGATAAAATTATACAATTCTTTTGCTTAAGATTATAAAAATGGCCTTGAATAATCGCTCTTAGGAAATAATTTAGAAAGGGTTAGAGAGAAACAAGAGAGAATACACATTAATAGTGGAAAACCACAATAGAGACATATCTTTGTTTTTCATTTTTGGACTAGGTATTATTTTTATATTTTTTTTTCAAATTTTCACATGAGATATTTTCTATATTAGTCTCCATTAGAGATAAATAGATGGAGGAAAAAATCTAGAAAAAAAAATACTATTTGGGATAGTCTCTATTTCTGGTTGTTTCATTCTCTATCCACCATTGTATTGGGTTTTAATTTTGATATGATGTTCTCTTTAGTAGTCCCCTAAGCTATTAATGGTTGAGATCAGAAACAAACACTTTGTAAAGAAGTTGTTTTCCCAAATAGTAGGCTTGTTAAAGTCTGAGATTAGTTCAATGTTGTTTCAATATAAGAAGGTTTAATCGTGGATTTATAGTAGTGTTGGATATGTTATGCTTAACATGATAATGTATACATTCATCATATGTGTTGACTAAATAATGAGTTTGCGACAAGACAATTTAAATTGGGTTTGAGAAATATTGAACGAGAAACTAATGTTTTTAGTATAAAAAAACATGTTTTGAACCTAAACCAATTGTCATGGGTTTAATGATGATGATGATTTTTTTTTTTTACTTATAATACAAATTTAGATGTTTTGTTAAAATGTGCCACATGGTTGAATCAGTCAATGCGTATCATTGTGTATAATTATGTATTATAATATAATTATATGATTATTAGAATTGAATTTAATATTGGAATTTAATATGATTAAATTAATGGGATAAATGGTTTATGATTATATTATGATTTATGGATAGTATAACGAAGATGACAAGGAATTAAATTTATATAATTGGGGTTGCAGTAAGAGTTTAAGGTAAAAGGTTGACTCTTTCTTCCATTCTCATTATTTATTCATTATTTTATAAAATTTTGACTTACAATGGAATATAAATTGTATTGTGTATCATAATTAAAGCTTATTGTTAGCATTAAATTAAAGCAAAGGCCTTCAAGATAGAAGTGACATGTGAATATAGCAAATCACATGGATAAAAATTGTGTAATGTGTCATAAAATGTGATGTTTTTATAATAGTGATAAATCAACTATGTTCATTTTAAACCACAATGACAAAACTCTGTATATGAATTGATAATTTGTTTTGGGTGAATCTCTTTTTATTTTTAGGAGAACATTGCTTGAATACGTGTTTAGGAGTGTGATTGCTGTTGTTTTTCAAATTGCTTTTCATGCCGAAATGCATTAAAATGATATTTTTTTTATTTTTTAAAAATTATTTTTGACATCAGCACATCAAAATAATCTAAAAACACTAAATCGCCGGTTTTAAAAATAATAAAAAAAAACAATGAAAAGCAGCAAAAAACAGATTGGATCGCAATGCCAAACGGGGCCTTAGTGCATGTTTGACATTATGGCCAAATTTGTGTTTGACTACTTTTGTCTTTTTTTTTTTATTTTAAATAAATATATTTTGGTATTTTTATATTATTTTGATGTGCTGATGTCAAAAATAATTTTTAAAAATAAAAAAAAATCATTTTAATGTATTCCGACACGAAAAGCACTTTGAAAAGTAACAACAACTATACTCCTAAACACCGCCTTAAAACTTTTAGCTTTAGATGCGTGAGATGCATTAGACCTAGATTGTCACTTTAATTTGAGATAATATTTGCATCTTTTTTAATGAGAAAACATTTATGGGAAAGGAACTTTACCCTATAACTGAATTTATACATTTGAAGATTTATATATAAGGTTGAGTGATATATTAATTTTTTAAAAAAATATTTTTGATATTAGGACATCAAAATAATTTAAAAATATTATTTTTTTAATTTTATATAAAAAATAAAATAATATATATATTTTTTTAAACACAATGTTAAAAACCACTGATACGGAAGCTGTCCCTGTTTTCTCTATGAGAATAGGCTTGGCCGTACAGCAGTCAGCCCATGGGGCAACCTCCATCGCGTGGCATCGGCCTTTGGCATAGCACAGGTCTTTGGACCAAGTTTGGAATCTAAATGAATTAAGGGCACCCATACATACATGCATGCATGCATGCTCAGCCAACCTCATAAAAGATTAATAATATATTGCGACATTTACAAGTAATTAATGTCTTCATGACACTCATGCGGTCTTTACATTATGGAAAAACATAAACAATAATCATTGTGTTTGGTGCTCTTCACAATTTTGGATGGTCATGCCTCGTGACTTGGCCCCAGCCCCCACGCCTGTGTTTTTATTTATTTTTCAAAACATTATTAATTAAATACAAAATAAGAGATTAAAAAAAATCAACAAGCGTTATAATTTGAGGAGAGAATTACTTGTCCAAGAGCAATTCAAAAGGCACTATTTTTATAAATGACAAAATGTAAGTGATTAAATAGTTAAATCACTCAGCATCAATTAAAACAAAACTATTTCATATAAGACCATGCTTTCCCTACTACAATCATACTCATAAACAGTGACTTGTTTGATCACCAGAATTTATTGACCGAGTTTTATGCCCCAAGTCGAGTTTAATAGCTATATAGAACGATGATTTGATCAACCAATGCGGTGCCGGTTTAGGGGGGGTTGTGGACCATTTGGGACCAGCAGCGGGGTAGATCGTGATTGGTGAAAACTACTGACAGGACCAAGAGCTATATAAATCAAATATTTTATATAAAAAATCCAGCAAAAGTGAACGTGAAGCTGAAATTATTCACATTACAGATTACCCCGTTAAACCACTCTCTAACCAGAAGAGTGTGCTCATCACTCCCCCATTATCCAAACACCCCCCAATTCACTCATTAAACTTGATTTGACAGTGGTTTGGTGTGAGGTTCAGGCTAGGCCGTTAGGGTTATGTGAGTTAATTTAGATTAATTATTTTTTAAAATGATAAAAATAATATCATGAAGTCCTATCTAAGTATGACTAGGATCCATGGCAGCAAAAAAGGGGGACCAAAATGGGGTATTTATGCGTTTCTTTTCTGGTTGAAAACAAGAACAGGAGGAGGGGTGTGTCATGTGTGTGTGTTGAACACGCATGGAAAAACAGCAGCAGCTTCGAGAGACAAGCTTCAAGAGGAAAATAAAAAACATCATGTGTCAGTGGGACCAACTGCCAAAGAAGACTTGTGGGGACAAGACAAAAACGAAGAAGGAAGAGGAAACATTGTTTATATTGGAGGCTGTGGTCTCTTTTCTTCAGCTTTTAAAGAGCAGTGAAAGAGCTTTTATTTGCTTCTTGTCATTCATTTCTTTCTTGTTATCATCTGTTGTTTTTAGCTGTTGCTGTCTTACTGTCTCTTCTTTTTAAAACAAGAAAGAACTCATCTGGCAAGAACCATTGCTTCTTCTGCTTCTGTTTTTTCTTTTCGTTTTTCTGATAATGTCTCCCATTTGGGTCTCTTCTTCAATCTACAGTTCAAGATCTCTCCTTTTCCTCCCCTTTACTGTTCCACTCTCTCCCTCTTTACAAGAAACTGTTTTTCTTTTCACAGTGCAGTGGTAATGTTTAATAATGCTTGGTTTTAGATACTCCAAAGATCTGCAGATTGACATTGTTGAAGTTAGCATTTTGGCTTGAGTTTGAGTTGTAGCCATGGAATTATTAGGTAAGTTCATTTTTTGGCAGATTATGTGATTGAATGCAATTATTCTTTCTCTGACTCTCCTTGTTGCCATTTTTTGTTGTGTAGTTAATTAAGCCAGATGCGCCTAATATATAATAGTACACATGGTGGGAATTTGGAATCTTGTAAGGATATGTAGATTGCATTATTTGCTTTAACCTCCGCTATCTGTTATACTGACAAATTGTGTTTTATGTAAAAAAAAAACATTTACTTTATTGCAGAATTAATCAAATTCCCAAAGGAAAACGACGTTTTTTCCATGTTTATATTTCAAGAATAATGCTTTTTTGTCACCATGGTTTTGTTCGTGTTTTCTTCCAGCATTTATCCTGGTCCAAGGCTATAATAGTTTTGCTTAGAGGGATGGGTTATACCTTTTTTTTTACCGAGTTTCTTTAGCATTGCAATCTGCATTTGCCTTATTAGAAGGATGTTTGTTTCTCTATTTTGTCAAAGTGTTGGCATTAGCAAGATTGAAGTATAATTTATGCACTCAATTAATGGTTAATGTTGATTCAGGATCTCAAGAAAATGATGTGGACTCATCCTCTGGGAAAAGTTTGAATGGGAGTTTTAGGAAGACAAGATCAGGTTGGTTTTTGGATTGTGGAATTTAATTCTTGTGAGCTGTGCATTTACCTTCCTGTTTTTAACTGTAATGGTGTTTTTATGGTATAGCTTAAGTAGATTTTTGAACTTGGTTAGCTTCTGACTGCTCTAAACACTAGTCAAATGTCTCTCACTTTGATTACCTGCAGTGGTGCTATTCACCTGTATGATCTAGTCAGTTTGGGTGTCCTTAACATTGTCTTAGGCCTCTATGACTTCAGCTACTTGTTGTACTTTCAATAATCTGACTTACTTGACATGGTACTATTTGGGTCGTGGCTTTCTCTTACTTGGACAAGCAGAAGCTTTAGAAGAAAGGAGGATCTTGCTTTAGCCATGTTTGATTTTTCTGCCACCTTCTTGTTTAGCTCGGAATTTATCTTCTTTCATATGCCATTTTTCATGATAACAACATTGTCAGTTGGTCTAAGCTTGTTATTCTAGCTTTAAATTTGCAAACCACCTTTCTTGGTTATTGAATTATTAATTATGTCCATACTTGATTGTTTTCCATGTTTTACAAGAGTGATGATTTTGGCTCAGGTATTTTGGAAAATGATTTGGACTCATCTCCTGGAAACAGTTTGAGTGGAAGTTTCAGGAAGTGTAGCTCTGGTTTGTAATGATGGCTGATCCTTTTTCCTTCATCTTTGTCACTTTAGTACTTTCAATTGGTTCCCGAGTCTCATCTCAGAACTTAAAAATTAAATGTTTTAAAGTATAGTAGAACGAGATTAAATGCATTGTTTTCACTGTAAGATCATCGAGGTTTTGAATATTAAGATTTGTAACTTTTTAAAAAATGAATCATCACCTAATGAATACAGATGATACAGACCTGGCACACATACTTTCCATCTTGCATAGAAGAGATCGATGCTTGACAATGAAATTTGAAATATGGATGATGAGCCAAGAAGGAGAAATATGGGAAAGAAATGTTTTGGGCCTATTATTCTCAAGTACACATGCATGGAAAGTACTAAGCAGCTCATTGCATGCTACAGTTTACTGTCATTCTCTTAAAATAGTCCACAGAGATGTTTCTGTCCTCTAACCAGTATTAACCTGCTTTATTTCAGATTTCACTTGATAATGATGAGTAACTAATACATGGATTTCTGTGGATTTAGTGATGTCTGGCCGGAGTTTATCTGGCATTTCCACTGCAAGCAAGTCCGTTCCTGCTTCCAGAAGAGAATTTAAGGCACTAAAAGACTATGCAAGAAAACTTGTCAACCTTGAATTATTCACACAGGGTCTTGAGGACTGGGTTTTGGAAAATTCAGTAGGAGATTTGCCCAACAAGGGGCAGTTTTTCAGGTCTCCCTTCACGATTGATGAATTGTGCAAGCTTGATTTAGCTTTGGAGGGGGTCCTATTTCAGCAGCTCTATCGTATGCCGTGCTCATCACATGCTTCTGATGATTCAAAAGAAGACAAGTATATTGCAGTAGAAGATTTCCTTCATGCTGTTGTGAATGGCCTGTGGCGTACATTTTGGCACAGAAGTGGGCCGCTACCATTCTTTTTATCCTGTCCTCGTCATCCTGGATCAAAATTTTATACCGTGGAGAAAGCGGTGTCAAGGGGAAGGCTTGAAGATCTCTGTGGTTTAGCTTTGGTACAAAGAACTGGGAGTGATATGCAAGTTCGTTGGGATCATGTTATGGAGTTTGCCTTATTTAGACCAGATATACTGTCAGAAAATGAGTTAAGATTATCTCCTGGCAGTATATGTGAAGCCCTCTTTTATGGTGTTCATATACTTATCACACAGAGTTTGAGCAAGTTCAGCGCAGCTGGCTATGATTCTGTATTTATTTTGGTTTTTGACTCTAAATTTGTTGGGGTAGTGAAGCTTGGGGGTGATATTGGAAAACTTGAAGTGAAATCAGCTGATCCATACCAGTCTGTGACTGAATGGATCAAGTGTCATGCAGAAGTCGCAGTTTCCCCAGTTGACCAGGTATGGAACAAGCTAGGTAATGCAAATTGGGGAGACCTAGGAACTCTTCAAGTACTTCTGGCAACATTCCATTCTATAGTCCAGTGGATGGGATCGCCACGAAAGTCAATAGCCTCATTGGCTTCAGATCATGGTCTTCGTCTTCAGAAGCGTAGGATGGAGTGTCGCCTCATTGAAAATGAAAATGCAATGGTCTACACCCAACAAATGGTACATCAAGGAGAGATTGAAGAACTTGACCAAAGTGACAAAACTTCTCTGAAAAAGAGAGCATCAAATTTGAAGCTTAGAGAGGGTGATGTGTTGATGTTGGATGACCAGCAGCAGGGACATAAAAGTTTTAAAATACAGGATTCATTGGTTGGAGGTAACTACTTTATGTATAGTGCTGTTTCTCTAGATTTTCCTGCGGAGTTATTGACTTTATATGTGGGTGCTCACCCATCCAGACTAGAGCCATCCTGGGAAGACATGAGTTTGTGGTACCAAGTACAGAGGCAAACAAAAGTATTAAACATCTTGAAGCAACAAGGAATTTCATGTAAATATTTGCCTGGAATAGTAGCCTCTGGTCGGATTTTGCATCCTGGTTCATGTAAAAAGCAGAGTCCTGGAGGGTGTTGTGATCACCTATGGTGTGGAACTCCGATACTTGTGACGTCGCCAGTTGGGGAGCCACTCTCTTTCACAGTTGCTCGAGATGGCCCATTTTCCTCAGAGGAAGCACTTCGCTGCTGCAGGGACTGCCTAGCTGCCCTAAGAAATGCATCAACTGCCAACGTCCAACATGGTGATCTTTGTCCTGAAAACATAATTCGTGTCATTCACCCCAAAGGCTCTGGAAAGATCATGCATGTCCCAATTTCATGGGGACGTGCAGTTCTAGAAGACAGGGATAGCCCGGCAATAAATCTACAGTTCTCCTCTTCACATGCACTTCAGCACGGTAAACTTTGTCCGTCATCTGATGCCGAGAGCCTAATTTACCTAATCTTTTTTGTATGTGGGGGACCTATACAGCAACAGGATTCTATCGAGTCTGCCTTGCAATGGAGGGAAAGAAGCTGGGCAAAGCGTTTGATTCAGCAACAGCTTGGTGAAATTTCATCTCTTTTGAAGGCATTTGCAGATTATGTTGATAGCCTTTGTGGAACCCCTTACCCAGTTGACTATGATATTTGGTTGAAAAGACTAAACAGGGCTGTGGATGGCTCAGCAGATAGAGGTAAAATGATTGAAGAAGTGGCAATGAAATTACGATTGGAAGATGTTGCTGAATCTTCAGGAACTTCTGGAGGTGGCATTTAATCATGTCCATGCAGGTTTTTGGCTGGGTTTGTTTTTTTAACTTTATCAGAGTGGTAAAAGCCATTTTTTTTTTCCAGAGGCTCTCCGATTCATGTATCCGCAGCCTGCTATCCTTCTCAAACATTAAATTGTCTAGAGTTGATTCTCACTGGCACAAATACGGTTGGTGGCCATTTTTGAAGTGGATGCAATGTAAATGCTGCTTTATTGCAAGTGTCAATTCCATTTTCATTAGTAGGCAACAAAAACCAGCACAAACTTTTCTTTGTCTGGGACTTTTGGTACAAACATGTTGAAATAAGGCATTGGAATTCCAAGACTATTTTATTAACAAGAGAATGATGTACAATTGAAAATTGGGGGTAAAACCATAAACAAAAGATGCACAAGCAAAATCATCAGATAATGCTGGCAAGAAACAAGTGATAGCAAGGCTAAAACTAGAATCAGATACAATACAACTGTAACTTCATTCCAGCTGCAATATCAGCAGAAGCCTAAGTAGCATCTGCAACAGAGGTAAGGCAGGAGCAGTGGCAAGCAGAGCTTCGCAGCAGGAAATGGAAAGCAGAGAAGCAAGAAGAAACAGACCGTTTGACGTCATCAAGAAAGCTCGGGCGGTGGTTGAATCTTCAATGCATTACATTCATAAGACTGACTGTAAGGAGAACCAACCCCACATCAATCAAACGTAATCATACAAATGATTCATTAATAATACCAAATAAACCTATTATAACTCATAAATGTTTAAGCTCTTATTCTTTTTTCAATGACTTCTAACCATGAATTGATATGTTTTAGTGATTGTTTGGGAGTGTAGTTATGGTTGTTTTTGAAAATATTTTTTTTAAAAAAAATATATTAAAATGATATTTTATATTTTTTAAAATTATTTTTGATAACAGGACATGAAAATGATTTAAAAACACTATCTTTTAATTTAAAATACAAAATAAAATTATGTTTTTTCAAAAATTCTTTTAAAATACAATGTCTAATAAGATATTAATTATGGACAGAAACAAAAATAACACCCTAAAAAATAACAAGCTAGAGAGACAATACCAAAGTCAAATGGGTGATCATATAAAATCCCAGTTTGCATTTTTTTTTGTTGAATAAATAACTTGTGGAGTCTTCTTCTATGAAAAATTCACAACTTCTTAAATAAACTAAAAAAATAAATCTAAAAACAATAGAAAACCTAAAAATAAGGAAAAAATAATAAGGATTCTAAAAAAGTAAAAACACCACAAGGAAAGGTTTTTTTTTTCTTTCTAAAATAATAAGAAATAATAATAGCTAAAAAAGTAATTTCTCACTAAAAATCCTCCTGTATCAATTTGTTATTATAATAATTAAACTTATCACATATTATAACTTGGATTACATGCTATCCAGTTATTAATACAAATCAATAAAAAAAACAACATTAAGTTTTTTTTTTAAATATATTAAAAAATAATTTAAAACCCATAAATATGTTGTTGCCTTGCCAACATTTATAGAGCTTGTTTGGCACAACTGTTGCTGTTGTGGTTGAAAAAAACAGTTTTATAAAAAGCATTTGTAGCTGCAGTTCATAATTGAAATTTAAATGTTTTGGTTAAAATTGTGGTTAAAGTTGAGTTTAATGAAAAATATTTTTACGTGTTTGGTTACGATACTTTTCATATTGCTATCAACTTAATTAATTAAAAATACACACACACACACACACATAAAAAAATATTTTGTTGGAATAATTTTGTATATTTATTAATAATTATAATACCAAAATATTTGAAATAACTGAAGTAAATTAAACACTAAATTAAACATCAAATAGCTTAACTTTGATTCAACTTGACATAGCCACTAAATAAAGCAACCCAAACGATTTAATTCTTCTCTTTTAAAGAATCAAAAAGCCTACAAGCTTCCATCATGTTTCCTTGTGAAGAATACCCCACAATCATTGAAGTGATGGAAAAGGAACTTCCAATCCCGCTTGTCAAAAGCAATGACTCTGCATACTTCATATTCCCACACTTGCAATAAACATCAACAATGTCACTTTCTACAAAAGCACTTGAACTCAATCCATTCTTCAAAATCCAAGCATGCATTTCCTTACCAATCTTCAAGTTCCTTAAATCAGTGCAAGCACTCAAAACATTGCCAAAAGTATGTTCATTCTGTTAAATCTAGCATTTCATAGCACAAAGAAATGATATTCATGTCGAATTATCAAGAACGCAAAACTGCATAAACTATAAAGTGGAAGCGTACCTGAATCCATATCCAGAAGTCGCTATCTAGAGTCGTACGGATGACCTTCCAGATTAACACGTTCACCTTAGAGAGCCCTTTGATTCTCTCCACCTTAGCCTTATTTTCTCTCTGATAATGGGATGCCAATATGAGAATGTAGCAGTCCGTGTAATCTGGGGACCATGACCATATATATAGGCAACCAAGTGCCTTTTGGGATTCATGCCTTTTAACATTCCCACCCTTTGATATTTCTATTTTAGCCCATCACTAAAATAGGAATAACCCCTTAATCTCTACACATTAAAAGTCCATACCCTATCAGATACATAAAAAACCCAATTGCCTAAAAAATACTTAGTAGATCATTTTAATTAGGTTTTACTTTATTTGACAGTCCACAAACATATAATTATTCTCATATAAGCCCAACATTGGATTAATGATCCAACAATCTCCCACTTAGGCTATATGTATAACCTTATAATTATGTTTTGCAAAATAACCAAATGAGCTCAATCTTTACTGTCATTAACGAATGTATCTATAACCAATCCGGTCCAATAATCATACCAGCATAGGATCTAAACGGTCTTCGTTACAATTATCGTAACTCAACCTATCAAAGGTCACGTATGCCAATACAACTAAATGACATGGATCATGATGTGGATGTGTAACATGGAAATTTCATGCAATATGATCTTAACATGTCTATTTTCAATTGGTCCACCCTTAAATCTTAGTAAGATCAAACCATACTAAAATCAAAGTGTAAATTAAACCAAAGATTTTATTTCTGCAGAAAATAACTTCATAAATATCCATAAACTGAAAATTTTTCTATATTATAAAAGCATATGAAATTACAAACTCCCTTTAAAACTGAATAACATCAATTGCCAAAACACCCATACGAGCAGTATGCTCATGAAACATTTTGGGTGGCAATCCCTTAGTAAGCGAATCATCAACCATGGAGTTTGTACCGATATGCTCTATAGACAACTGTCCACCTTGAACTCTTTCTTTAACAACTAGGAACTTGATGTCGATGTGCTTCGACTTCGATGAGCTCCTATTGTTATTGGAATATAAAACTACCGATTTATTATCACAAAATAATTTGTTGTCTTTCAATATCATCCACTATGCGCAGCCCCGTGACAAAATTCCATAACCATACTCCATGATTGGATGCCTCATGACATGCTATGAACTCAGCTGCCATCGTGGAAGAGGCAATAAGTGACTGTTTAGCATTCTTCCAGGAGACAATACCTTCAACTAGCATGTAAATATAGCTCGACGTAGATTTCATACTATCTTGGCATCCAACAAAATTGGAGTCACTATACCTAATGATCTCCAGATTAGCTAAACTCCGATATGTGAGCATGTAGTCTTTTGTTTTCTATAAGCACCGTAAGACCCGTTTAGCTGTTTTCCAATGGTCTATTCCTGGATTGCTTAAATATCTGATCTTCACTCCAATATCAACCTCATGTTCTTGGAGAAATACAATATAATCATTTGATATTGCATTTTTTTCTCTTTGATGGATTTTTTTTAATGGCATAGATTTTTGAGGTGCTCAAGGTTGTTCTTCTAGAACAATTTCTTGAATAAAAGGTGCTTTGATATTGTCTTGATTCATTGTGTCTTCAACATGGTCAAAATTGGAATCTTGACCAATGTGAATGACACCTGCGGGAATATCAATATACTCCTCTTCAAAGACAAAGTCTTTATCTTTATCATCTCCTGCAAACTCGACATCCTCAAAGAATCTGACATTTCCTATCTCAAAAATCGACTTTGTTGTGGGATCATAAAATTTGTACCCCTTGGTTCTTTCCGAGTATCCAATAAAATAGCAACTTACTGTACTAGAATTCAGTTTCTTTTTATTAGGCCTATAAGGCCTTACCTCAGCTAGACATCCCCAAACATGCAAGTGTTTTAGACTAGGTTTCTTACCTGTCCAAAGTTCATAAGGGGTTTTGGTAGTGACTTTAATGGGTACTCATTTAAGGATATATGCTGCAGTCTTAAGTGCTTCTCCCCAGAGTGATTTTAGTAAGGTAGAATGACTAATCATACTCCTTACCATATCCTTAAGCGTTTTATTTCGTCTTTCAGCAACACCATTCATATTGGGCGAAGCCGGCATAATGTACTGTGGGATGATACAACATTCATCTAGGAATTTAGCAAATGGTCTTGGATGTTGTTCTCCTGAACCGTCACATCTACCATAGTATTCACCACCACGGTTAGATCTGACACTTTTAATCTTTTTACTGAGTTGATTTTCAACTTCAGCTTCATAACTTTTGAACACATCCAGTGACTGATTTTTTCACTTACGAGATATACATAGCCATATCTGAAAAAAAATCATCTATGAACATTATGAAATATTGTTGACGATTCCAAGCGATCGTAAGAAATGACCCATAAATATCCGTATGTACGAGTTCTAAGATGTCCATAGTATTGTTGGCTACAAATCTCCTTGTATTGATTTGTTTACCCTTAATACAATTAACACAAATATCAAATTTTATAAAATCTAAGAGATCGAGAATTTCATCTGACACAAGTCTCTCTATTCTCTTTTTAGAGATATGACCTAATCTTTTATGCCATAATACACCTGAATTCTCGCTAGTTAATTTTCTCTTGGTATCTCGTGTACTTAATTGCAGGGATTCATTAAATGAAGTAATTGTATCAATCAAATAAAGATTATCATAATCAGATAAAGAAGCGGGACCAGATAATTTGAAATCATAAGACAAACTAAATTTTCCATTTTCGAATGAACAAGAATAACCAGATTTATCCAAAACAGAAATACAAATCAAATTCCGTCTAAAAGATGGTACAATAAAAGTTTCGTTAAGATCCAAATAAAATCTAGTCTTTAACAATAATATAAATTTTCCAATTGCCTCAACTTCAACTGTCTTGCCATTGCCATCGCCTACATAGATGTATATTTCAACATCATTTGGCTTTCAAGCAACCCTGCATAGACATATTGATGTGAGTTGTTGCACCAGAATCTAACCACCACGTGTGTCTAGGTATCGAAGTTAAATTAACTTCAGAACAAACCAAAGCAAGAAGCATACCTTTCTTAGCACGCTAAACGTGATAATTGGTGCATTGCTTCTTTTTATGCCCTTCAGCACCACAAAAGAAACAGCTAGTACCAACGGAATCATGTGATTTTGTTAATTGTTTCTTTTGAGGTACTGTACCTACAACTTCCGTAATCTTCTTTCTTTTTCTTCCTTTGTCTTTAAAGGTAGCAACTAAGTGAGCACTCTCTGTCCTATCTTGCTTAAGCCTTTCTTCTTCCTGAACACAGTATGAGATGAGCTCATTCAGAGACCAAGTCTCTTTCTGACAATTATAGCTCACCTCAAACTAGTTAAATTATGCTGGAAAGGATATTAAAACCAGATGCACTAGTAAGTCCTCAGAGAGTTCAAGCTGAAGTGCTTTGAGCTTGGAAGCAAGATGAGACATCTCCAAAATGTACTCCCTTACATTGCCTTTGCCTTTATACTTCATTGAAATGAGACTTGTCAAGAGCGTACCGATTTTAACCTTTTCATTCTTGACAAATCTCTTTTCAATATTGGCAAGGAATTCTTTAGCTGTAATGATTTGATCAGACATTGTGACCCTAAATGCTTTTGGAATGGCTCTCTTCATGATCATCATACACATGCGATTTGATTTCTCTCACCTTTCCATATTCCTCTTTTCATCAGAGGTACTCATATCCTTAAGAGATGGAGGAGAATCAGTCCTTAACGCAGTGTCGAGATCTATAACTCCAAGAACAATCAAAAGATTATCTTTCCAAGACTTGAAGTTAGAGTCATTAAGCATAGGAATTGAGTTGATACTAGCAGTAATATTAGCAGGATTAATAGCTGAAAAGAGAATAACAACAATTGAAACAAGCTCACAAACAAGACTTATCTTTAAGAGCAAAAATAATTCAAATAAAGGTAAAATCGATCTTAAGATATCGGGCACTCCATTAATATTTTATCTTTGGATAAAAGATTAATTTGTAAGTGATATCTTAATGTAGTAATCAAACATTGATAATAAGAACATGTCGAAAAATAAATTTGCCTTTGGGTAGATTAATTAGTCACATGTAAAACCAAATAATTATCACATGTTGATTACTACAAGTGCACATGCATTTACTTTAAATATTGACTTTCCTTTGGGCCGATCAATAAGAACATAAATCTCATACACATAACCTTTTATATTTCAAAATGAAATTAATCTCCAAAAGAGAGGTCACTTTGGTGACATATTATTTTAATTAATTCATTTCAAAATATATATCAATATACAAATATTTGAAAAATAAATTTGCACCAATTTTTTTTTTTTAACAAAGTCAACGATCAAAAGTCAACTGTTGACTTTGACCATTGACCTTGCGGCTGGACTGGGTCGGGCCAAATCGGATCTAAAACCAGCCTGCTGAATCCATATTTTGTTATGGGCTAAAATTTTCTACAAGCCAAAGCCCATAATACAACATAATTTATGTGGGCCTAAAATCCACAACTTTTGTTTATTTGCTATGGGCTGAAGCCGACAGCCCACAGCCCATAAAATTACTGTTATAGCCCGGATGTTGATGTAGCCATTACACTTGTCTATATGGCTTCAAGTCCCTTGCTAGCTGTTACAAAAATTTGTAACAACTGACACTTAATTCTATTTATTAACTAGCAGCCAAAGTTATTATTTTGAAGGCCTAGTAGCTATTACAAATTTTGTAACAGCTACCCCTTATCGTTTCAGTATTTTTTTTTAATTCTTCACCAGCGCTGGTGATGCCCAACACTGGTCGGTGAATTTCTTCACCATCCTTCACTGGCAACCTACGGGCTACCAGTTATTTCCCTTTCACCAGCACCAGCGCTGGTTGCGCGCTGGTTATCTAATATACTAGCAGCTCGTGGCTGCTAGTCAATTCCCTTTTCACTGGCAACCCGTAGGCTGCCAGTCAATTGTCTTTACTAACGTTGCTGTGGCAGTGTTGGTTATCTATATATATTAGACATAACCAAAAGCAGCCAGTTAACTAATTTTAACAACAACATATTTTCTCAATAATTCAACATAAAATGGCTTTGATATCACTTGTTAGATCTAGCATTTCATAGCATAAAAAAATAATATTCACGTCGAATTATCAAGAACGCAAAATTGCATAAATTATAAAGCGGAAGCGTACCTTAATCCATATCCAGAAGTCGGTATCTAAAGTCGTACGGATAACCTTCTAGATTAACACGTTTACCTTAGAGAGCCCTTTGATTCTCTGTACCTTAGTTTTATTTTTTCTCTGATAATGAGATGTCAGTATGAGAATGTAACAGTCCGTGTAATCTAGGGGCCATGACCATAAATACAGGCAACTAAGTGCCTTTTGGTATTCTCACCATTTGGTATCCTTATTTTAACCCATCACTAAAATAGAAATAACCCTTTAATCTCTATATATTAAAGGTCCACATCCTATTAGATATATAAAAAATCCAATTGCCTAAAAAAAATACTTAACAGATCATTTTAATTAGATTTTATTTTATTTGATAATCCACAAACATATAATTATTCTCATATAAACCCAGCGTTGAATTGGATTAATGATCCAACACATTCCAATTAACACCATTCTCCCCCGAACAAACAATTAACTTCAATGCCTTCAATGGATAACCATTTTGAACATAACCAAAAATCAATGTATTCCACGAAACCGAATCGTTCAGCTCATTTCCCCTCCAAAACAACTGTAAAGCCAACTCCATTTCCCCTTCTCTACAACATGCTGCCACCATCGCATTCTTTGAAACCAAATCAATACCCCCTTTTTTTTCACACACTCTAAAGATACCACATGCCTCTTTATAACACCCACATTTAGAATACATGTCAATCAAATAACTCACAACAAACCCGCTTCTATCGTTACCAGTTTTCACCATATATGAATGCAATTGCCTCCCATAACACAAATTAGATAGCTTGGAAAAATCATCAATACCAATATCATCACTCTTGTTGTGCATTTCAACAAAGAATTCAAGGGCATTTCTTTTATATCCATCCACGTCAACATTCTCTTTCCTTCAAAACTTTTGGACACTTACGCCATTCAAGAGACTTAAGAGAGGCCGAGAGAGGGAGGGATGCTAACCTGGGTATTGATGAACAACACTGACAAGCTGCATAGATACACCTTTGCCCAACAACTCATGGACCCGATCAAGAAATGAAGCTTTTATATCAGTGAAGTCAAATGTTCTTTTTCATCTACACCACTGTGCCTTTGATCTTCCTTCTTCCTTCCACCTTATTACCTTCGGCTTTTGTCGTAAGCTGCTTACAGAACATTTCCATTACTTTCTGCATCATCTCCGAGACAGGCCAAACCCCATTGAAAAAGCTCAACAAGAAAAGTACCCAAGATTCTTAGAGTGAGGTGATGTTAGAAGGGATAGCATCTAGAGGCCAAGTTCAAGGGATACCTCAAAGGAGGGGAAGACAGGGAGGAAGAAGACAGAGGTGAGGGAGAGGGAGGGAGTAGAGAGGTGAGAGAGGCGAGGATGAGTGTGAGGGAGCAGAGAGGCGAGGTGAGGGTGAGGGAGGGACAAGCGGGGGAGACGAGGGACCGACCCGTGACAATGGCTTGCAGTCATTTTCGTGCCTTGAGATGCTTTTGCATAAGCGGCACGAAAATCAGTTTTTGGTGTGGGATCTATAATTAAAAACTGGAGTCCAGTTTGACGAGGATACATTTCAGGTTCGTGGTTGAACGCTAACGCAGTGTTAACTGTAAAGCTAAATGATTACATAAAAAATATTTATGAAATTAGTTATAATTGTTTTTTAAAGTGTTTTTTTTAATATATTAAAATGATATTTTTTTTTTATATTTTAAAAATTATTTTTAACATAGCACATCAAAATAATCTAAAAATATTTAAAATTTTTTATTTAAAATAAAAAAATAAAAAATAAAATAATCGCAGCCAAACATCGATTTAGCCGCAATACCAAATAGGTATACAATGTTGTTTAATATTTTTTTTAAATAATTTTTATTTTAAACTGTTTAGTTTATTTATAATAGTTTCTCATTAAGTAGATGAAAAATATAACATTTCGATTTGTTTTTAAATTATAGTTTCAATAAGTCACCAAAATGAATGTAATGTCTGAAATTATAATAACGTTGTTATTTTTTAGAATATTTTTTATTTATAAATATGTTATAATAATATATTTTATTTTTTAAAATTTATTATTAATATTAATATATTAACAAATATAAAATTAAAATTAAAAATCTCAAAACTCCCTTCCAAGACAAAAACAACATGCCAAAGTCATGCAAGCCAGTTTAACATCCTTGTTCTCCACTTCTCATCGAACTTGATAGATACATCTCCTTCCTATGCACGCTTTCCCCTTCTCTTCCGTCTTTATAAATTCTAAAAATCAAAATTCCAAACCCAGAAATCAAATTTCTTTCAAAGGCACAATCTTTTAACATTCTTTTGAGTTACAGATTAAACCCTTTAAAGAAAGCAATCGATGGAATTTGGTGAATGCTCTTCTGGTTCCAATTCCTCCTCCAATGAAGTCTGGGCCAAACTTGGTATTTTCCTCATCTTTGTTTCTACAGCTTTTGTGTTGTGTCATATGTTATCCTCTGTTTGCTTGCCCATAAAATGTTTCTAGAAACTGTTTTTAGTGAATTTTAGTGTTGAAGCTTACATGTTTTTGGAAGTTAAATTGAATTGAGAGAAACACAGATGGGGAAATTTAACAAAGAAAGAAACTTTCTTGGGTTTGGGATCTTAATTCATTGTTGCATTTGAATATTTTTTTGGAAGTTCAATTTAATGCTTCTATTAATGTATTTGTGCTTGCTTGTTTGTGGAGGGATTGTTACTGTAATTAAGTATTTCTCTTGAATGCTGAGTGCATATGATCGTAGTGCGAGTAAATTGGAATTAGAAAGTTGGAATCATTTTTAACATAAATCATGAATGATAAAAAGAAACCCCATTGGTTATTTCTATACTTTTTGTTATGAACACTAGCCTTTTTCTGATTAACATATAATGAAATACTATAGAGTTGCTATTTTGAATTGGGGTTCCTTGGAGGTTTTAACTGCCGATACTGGAGCCTTAGATTTGTTCAATTCTATAAAAGATAGCATTTTCAGTGCATCTCCAATTTGTATATAATTCTGGCCGATAATGCGAGCTGAGAATCATATTAGTCATTTTCTTACTGAAAAACTACATTCAGTCATTTGCAACGCAAACTTGTAAAGCAAAGAGAATAAACTACAGGGTTTGGCAGCAAACCTTATCTGTTATGGGATTTTGAAAATTAATTGATTCATTCTATGTTGCAGTACCATCTGACTCGAGATATTCTGATGTTGAGATAAGGTCAAATGAGATGGTAATCTGCTCAGAGATTACATCTTCTTCTCT
Organism: Salix dunnii; assembly: GCA_015731905.1. NCBI lineage: Eukaryota > Viridiplantae > Streptophyta > Magnoliopsida > Malpighiales > Salicaceae > Salix > Salix dunnii. The sequence continues at coordinate 9,204,104 of CM027662.1, read as the reverse complement.
TGAGAAGCATGATTGGTGCAAAATAACAAGGAACTCAGATCAAAGTTCTGCTACGATGCAAAATAAGAGGTTATTTCTAATTACTAGTTAAAACTTATATTTTATTTTCTGGTATCATGAATAAGATGATTTTATATATGGAGATTGATAGATTTAAGTAATAACCCACTGGCAATCTAAAACATGAATTTCTATACTATTGATTGAATTACCAGATAATTCATTAAATCACTGGCAACATGTTGTCTTCTTGTAGGGGGACAAAGAGTTGCTTTACTGATCCGAGTATTGGTCTTTAATTGCAGATATTCTTAATCCAATTGTAGAGTTAAGCTCGTTGTCCTTGTTGAGTTATTACTAACATTCTGTCTTTAGTACCATAGATAAGTCCACTAAGGCTGGTGATATGACTTTTGTCCCTATCAATTAGCAAATCATTTTCCCATTATCCAAAAGACAATCAATTTATTGGAGTAACCACATTGATAGGAGATTTTGTTTGCTAGTTTTCTGAATGATGAATCATATCTCTTAATAACTATTGATTGATACATGCATCTTTTCAGTTGATCGGAGATTCTCATATTATGATGCTTTGGTTGTTATCTGTTGTTTCTTATACAGCTCGAATACAATACTTGTTGATGAAACCACTGTCCAAAATGAAGATGATGTAGTGATAAATTGTGGAAGTGAAATTATACCTGGCCCTGCCAGACAAGGTCAGAATTTTTTTACTTTGTATTAATTTTTGTTTTTTACAATAATTTACTTGAATTGATACTGCAGCCTATAAAAATTATTTTTCTCATCTTGTCAATCTATCTGGAGCTAAATTTCAGAAAACACCAACTTCAATTGCATGTCTGTACTTTTGCTTAACCTCCATTGGGTATTTTTGTGTTTTATCTTGATGATAACTGGAATAACACTCCCAGCATTGTATTCTACTTTTGTTTAAAAAAGAATTAGAGATAAGTTTAATTCATTCTATATGGTCACAGTCTAATGTGATTTGATCTCTGTTCTTGATGGTTTTTTTTTTTGTGGGATGCATAAATTTATTTGGTATAATTGACCAATTGGATAGGTTGAGATGCACTTCCAAGTGGGATTTTAATCATTTGGGGCTGAGTTTTTGTTGAGAATATGCTTCTGGAATGCAATTGTTTCCCATTTGATACTGACTATCTCTTATAAAAAGGCTTTTTATTTCTTACATTTCTAGGATATCTGAGCTACAGATTTAAACTAATGCCTCGAGAGTCTTTCACACGATGGTTAAAGGTGAATGATTGATCATATTTGGAATCCTTAAATTTCTTTAGGTGTTCCATTGCCAACCACGTGTGTGCTGATGCACTTCTTTGGTTTTGTTTTTTTCTCCACCAGGTCTGTATAGATGCTGAGCATGCAAAATGCAGCATTTGCTTAAATGTATGGCATGATGTTGTTACTGTTGCTCCATGTCTTCATAACTTCTGGTTTGTGATTTTTTATGGCTTCTTTTTAGGAGAATAAAATTGTACTTTCAACTTGTTTTAAATCTAGTTGTCCTATGCAATACAGCAATGGATGCTTTTCAGAATGGTTGAGGAGATCACAAGAAAGACATGCAAGTGTGCTCTGTCCTCAGTGTAGAGCAGTGGTACAGTTTGTTGGTAGAAACCACTTTCTGCGTAATATAGAGGAGGTGATATACCTTAAGTTTCATTCAATTCCATGGTGAACATGTGACATCTCTTTGCAGGCCATTCTATGTGCCTTTATGGAACGAGACATATATATGCCTTTGTTTGTCGATTTCCCTTTTGTTTGTAGTTAGTAGATTAACTTATTTGTTTTAGGCTGCCTTAGCATCATGTTTTGCACTTACTTGAAGTATAAAAACTTTTCTTGTTGATTTTCTTTCACATTTGTCAAAATATCTGCTATATATATATTTTGTTGTTAGTTTCATTGCTCAATGTTAGTGCTCATGCTGCATTACTTTGTTTACAATTCTTCTATTCTACTTATCTGTGATTCTGGATGATAATTATGGTTACCTGATATAATTGTATCAACTGAAAGAATGTCAATAACATAAAAATTGAGTGTAAGTTGAAGCATCACTGCTTATAGGATGTAGTTTCTTGTGCTGCAAGTTCATGTATATATAATCCTTTTTCTCTTAATTTTGCACACTGATATATCATTATTTAAAGTTTATTGATTGCGTCTTGCAAATTTTAGCCAATCTTGCAAATTCTTAACCCTTCATACTTGGATCTTCATTTCATGCCTGTTTTCTGATTCATGTTTGAGAGTTTAAAATTTCAAGGGCATCCCCTATCATTTTATAGCATGCTCAAGGTTTATGGATATAACTTTTAACTGTAATAGTAACAAAGTTTCTGATTGTTCTTTTTTTAGGATGTTCTGCAAGCTGATTCTTCACTGAAGCGGTCAGACGAAGAAATAACTCTTTTGGATTCCTATGCATCAATAAAATCTAATCTTGTAAGTAATTTTATGTCTGATGCCATGATACTTGATAAGTATATGAAATGCTGATGTCATGTCCGGGATTGAGTTATGAGATACAAATATATGTCATATGCCTCATATATGATTGAGACATGCGATGCTTAGTTGCATACTCTCCCCCAACCTTTTCTGTCTTGAAAGTGATTTCTAACCACAGATTACTGATTAATTGAGATAATGGATGCTTAGTAATATTTATTTTTGTGATACATTACAAATAGTTTTTTCTTGTATGTTCAATTGATGGATTTCCATTTCCATCGCTGTTTCTTTTGGGGTTGTTTCAATTTGTTGGGACACTATTTGTTTGTCTTTGGTCTGCATATCTTCTGTACACAGAATGGTGCTTTTAACTAGTTAACCTAAGTTCCGATAAGTATCAGATCATTACAGATTTTAACTTCTGATGAATTTTAGGTCATTCAAACAGGAAAAAAGCATCGTCGAAAGAGGCCAGGCCCAATTTTGGATGCTGAAAATGAAGTTGCAGATTTCCCATGTCCTCAATGTGGTAATAGTTTCAATTACTTGTTTATAAATCATATCATTTTCTGGAATACTGGAACCTTTGGAAGGAAAATAGTCTGTTCGTTCTATTCTTAAAGAAGAAAAATACGAGCCAATTTCTGGCGCACAACTTGTGGGTTTCATATTTTATAATGGTGTTCTATACACACAACTACTGAAGCTTGGATTCTCAGGTAGGTCAATCTATGAGTGTGATATCATGGTCATGGTCATTTTGATGCCATTCTCAATCTCTTCTCCATTGCGTTCTAGATAATTTGTGCTGGGTTCCTTCCAAATGCATCTATTTTACTTATCTGCTAAGAGAATTTAGACTTAGTGTCTCCATAGGGTTCTTGAACGTGGGGAAATGCTAGGTAAAACAAAAGCTCCTTTGTTTTCACATCTGAGTTTCTTACATTCTGCTGAATTGAAACAAACTGACACAAGATGGTGACAGGTGTTGATAATTATGCTAGTGTGAGAATGATGTGACTGTCATGAGTAGTGGTAGCCACCTTGATACTCGTGTTCTTGTTTCTTTTTCATGGATGTATTGAATGTGCTCACAAACAGGATTGTCATCAGCTGTGGGAGTCTAAATGAAAAGTTTAACTAACATACTAAATGAATGTTGGAGCTGCTTGTACAACAAAAACTTACTTTTCTATCTTTAATTTTTCACAGAATTCTATGTTGCATATGAAATACTAGAGCTGCTAATCAAAGAGCACGAAAATGGTTTCAGTCAGAAATTTTATTCATTTAGTTTTGCTTTTTCTTTTTTTATTTAATTTGAATGTGGTGCTTTTTACATAATGTTATGCGAGTTTTCATTCTTGAGAGTGGTCGATCATGTGAATAAATGCTTTTCATTTTGAACATTGAACTTTAAGTAACCTGTTACAGGAATGTTAGCCTTGGATGTGTTTCTAATATGCGGTCCTATTGTTTTAGATCTGTTATGTGTTTAATTGTTCAATAATACCAATTAGGTACTGAGTTCAATGGCTTCCAATGCAATCAAAACACAATTCACTTACAGTGCCAAGCCTGTGGAGGGATGATGCCTTCTCGAGTTGATATTGGAGTACCACAGCACTGTATGTGTCATGATTTGCCTGCACTTAATTATTCTTGGATGATGTGTTGGGTTTACGATTTTCTTATTTATTTTTCTAATTCAGGCCTTTTTGTCCATTTTTTATACTCAACTATCCTTTCAATAAAGTCTGTTAAAGTTGGTGTTGAAGCTAAGAGAAAGCTTCAAAATATTAATGATTTATTAGGTTTACATTTGAGTTTGTAGATTTAATTTGAGGAGAAATAATATTGGAGAAGCACTATTTTATCAACTGTGAGCTTACTGAAAGCAGCTATAATTCCTTTTTAATTCCTCTCATCTTGCAGGTCTGGGATGTGATAGAGTATTTTGTGGTGCTTATTGGCATGCTCAAGGTGTTTCCAGAAGCGACTCTCACTCTATTTGCAACCATGAGAATTTTGAACCCGTATGTGCACTTTTATTCCTAGTATTTTCTAGTTGCAGTTCTTTATAAACAGTTCTCACTTGCAATAGGATTGCTACCATGTGGACAACTCTCCCTGTATTGTTCTTTGAGAAGTGTCGTTTAATTTGTTCGTTTCTTATTTCTATTTGTCTAAACCTATTCTCTCAAATTTTACTTCACCTGTGTGGTATATTCCTAGCCCCTAAATTATGTCTCTCACAAGCCCAGTTTCTCACATGTATATATCTTACCTTTTAAATCTTTTTTATTTTTTATTTTTTTATAACTTTGGGCATTCACTTATGCACCTGTCTCTTAATAGTTCTTTGATGTTCCTACCTTCTGCTACAGAGGATGCTGCTGCTGACTTATCTATTACACACCAGATATGGAGTTTCTTGCAGAATTTGTTTTTCTTGTTGTGTGTATATCTTCTCTTTAATATTCAACATTTCTTACCTCTTCCGGCAAACAAATGATTTTTCTTCTAGATTATTTGAGCACTTATTTTTATTTAATCTGATTTGATTTGTGATTACATTCTGTGTCCGTGGTCCTCAGTTACTCTTCTTTAATTGCCTGGCCTTAGTTCCATGGAAACATGATAATTCTCAAAGTTCTATTGTGATTTCTTAATGTTTTTTTCTGGAGGCATCAAGTATGTGAACATATTAGGCTTTGTATGCTGATGTTAATATTCCATAATCTTGTGCTTTGCAGATCTCAGAACGAGCTGTCTTTAGGATTCCATTTTTGGCACATGAAAAAAACCGGCATGAACAGGATGTATGAATCTCTCTTTTCCAGAATGTTAAGCGGTAGCAACTTTATAAAGTTTGATAAAATTGACTCACTTTTTTGTGTTTGATAGATCACAGAAAGGTGTATCGGACAGATGGGAAAAACACTGCAGGATGTTATTTCAGATTGGATTGGGAAGTTGAGCAACAGAGAAATTGGTGTGTTGATTGACTCTTTATCCTCAACCCTAATGGTTAAGAAATCTGAGTTTGTTAGGTCCCAAATTCAGTTATCCTTGCAAGTATTTATTTGAAGGGGATGCAGCAACATATATAAATATCTTTTGTGGTACTGTTAATTTGAAATAAAATTCTGAAGTATTTTGGAATGTAACTTGTACTTCATGTTACATGAAACTTTTATGGTTATTTTAAGACAATGGTTGGAAATGGGTAATGATGTGTTATCTCTGTTACAGAAAGAAAGGATTTTTTTTTTTTTTATTATTATTATTATTTGCTGTTTCCAAGCTGAAATATCACTGGAATTTGAATTTTGGTTCATTTTGAACTCTTGCTGCAGATCGAAATAGGATGCCACTGAATCATGCTGAGATGATAACTGTTGGAACCCATGTTTGCAAGTAAGGACTCACCTTTTATTTTCTCATATAAAGGATTTGATGTGGAATTAGTTAGTACTTAAATTCATGAAACATTAATTAAATTACTGTGTAAGGACAAAACCCCACTGTCTTCCAAGAGGTGGAATTAGTTAATACTAAAATTCACGGTGATGAGATCATTTGACAAGTTTTGAATTGATATAATCTTATGAACATTTTTCAATTTGGACTCCTCTCCACACCCGCTTAAACAAATGTAAGGTTAATTACTGCGGTTGTGGCTGTTTACTAGCAGATTAATCATAAATGCTAATTGTTTGGTTTATTTCTGAATGCAGTGATTGTTATGAAAAATTGATCTCTTTTCTGCTATACTGGTTCCGGATTTCAATGCCTAAATATGTAAGTTTACAGTATTAAGCAGTGTATAAACTTGTGTCCTACGAATTGTTTTTTCAACTTATGACTTTTAGAAACTATGCATGATTGTTCTTTGAAGAAGAAATTCTTCTAAATCTTATTGCGTGTCATCCTGTCCCACCTCAACCATCTCATATTGCAGTTTTATCAATGACAAATCTAAGATTCTTATACAAGCATTTTGAGAAATGGAGTTGGTAGAGTGGTAGTTGAAGCTAGAGGTCGTGTGTCATGAAGTGGTGATGGCTTTTCATCTTTTGACATGGAACCTGTATCAATGGCATATTGTTCCAACCCAGGGAACATATATTTGGTCTGGGTGGGTAGAAATTGTATCATAAAAGCAGCAATCAATGTGATTTTAGTTTAGAACACTGAATTTCCTGCGAGGTTGCTCATTTTGGTGAGTTTTACGCCCCTGGATAGAGGAGAGTGGTTGACATTTATCCTTCAGCAAAATATCTGATCACATCCAATTCATGGCATAGATTGTTTCTCAATAGATAACCATGTAACTACTTGATACATTTGAATCATCTTGGTATGATCTTGTTTTGGAATATTCCCAGTAAAACACATCTGGGATTTGGATATTCTTCTGTTACATTTCTGTATGTGGCATGGTAAAAAAGGTCAATGCATTTCATTTGCATTATTCATTTCATTGGTTTTGATTAATCATTTAATTTGCTTGTTTTTTCTTTGACGTTGCTGTGTTTGTGTTTGCATCACCACAGCTCCTTCCGCCAGAAGCAGCTAACAGGGAAGATTGCTGGTATGGCTATGCCTGCCGGACACAGCACCACAACGAAGACCATGCACGTAAAAGAAATCACGTGTGTCGTCCTACTAGGGGTAATCATGCATAACGAGCGAGCAACTAGACAATCTATTCATGAGATTATATGGTATAGTGTATATAGTTTCAAAAACAAAATTATTCTGTGATCAAGAACTTTGTGCTTAAGAGATACTCTAATTTTCACCAGTCTTTTACCCTTGAAACATATTTTCAAGCAAGCCACATTCCAGTTTAAGATCAAATCACTTCATCAATGATGGAGAATAGATTGAACATGGAATTGGATGTCATATCCAAGTGTGCACTGCTTTTCATGTGCCTTATGATAAGGGTGGTTACGAACAAGTAGGGTTGTTAATAACTTCGTCTTTTATTAACAACATTCACCCGGAAGGCCTATGCATGAAGCTGAAAATCTATCCCAGATGCTCATGTACCTTGCTTGGATGGCCTACCTTGGATAAGATTTGAGATTGGAAAGTTAATGGTCTATTTGGTAATGTGTTAAGATGGGGGTTAAAATTGTAATTTATGTCTATGTTTTGCATGACTCTCAATAAAACCTTTTTATTTAAACTTTGGTTCTTATTTTTATTTTTTTTATCAAGTCACACGTTATAATAATACTCTCTGTGTGTGTTTGTGTGTGTGATTTTTACATCTATCAAAATTATTTTGATATTCGATGCTGTCAGTTCAATCATATTCTGAAAAATACTTGTAAACACAATCCAAACATTTTGATAACATAGCCCCCAGCAAAACTACCCTGGGAAAGAAATTGTTGATACTAAACACCAGGAAAACTAGAGAATTTAGACAATCTTGTCAGTAATATCAACAAATAATAATAATAACTGTTTATTCAATCAATATTAAGAGATGGGATCATCCTTTCCTGAACCCAAGTGTTGAATCTTGAAAGACAGACAAGGGATCACCTTATATGTTGTACATGAATAATTAAAGTCCCACCACCCTTTTTCTTGTGAAATTGGTCTCATGCCCGAATCACACAATAACTTGTTGTATTGCTCGATATTTATATCTTTTTCGCCAAACATAACGGCAATCTAAACAAAGAGCAAAGATTATGTTCAAAAAACCATTTAATAAATGGTTCGGTGGTAAAAGTTTGGAATTAAGATGTTTATTCCTCTTGTAATCTGAAGTTCACGACCTGTCATTGTTAATATAATGATTATTAATGATGTATATGATCTTAAATTTTAAAATCTATAAAATTAATTAAAATACACGTAAATTAAATAGCAGATTTAGATTAATAAAAGAAAATATGTTAAAAAGAGAAGTAATAATAATAATAAAAGAAGGTAGGCCTCTCACACAACATTGCACAGGCGGTTACACGTGAGAGAGAAGAAAACGAAGGAGTTAGGTAAGGTATGATCTTTTCCTTCCAAACCTTCTAGAGGACAAGTCTAAATCCTCGAATTTAAATAAATAGAATAGAATTATTGTCTTGTCAATGCGACATATCATACAATAAAAACTCATGTAAATAAAGGGATTAGTTTAAGGGACAGACAACATTAAAAAAGGGACAGGTGGAAGCAGCAGAGCCACCCAATGATTTATGCGAAGAGACAGAGGGTGGTTGTCCGTCTGACACAGCCCCATCTACCTACCCAGCCTGTTACCATCCGGCATTACACGTATTAAAATAAAAATAATAAATTGAATTTTTAATATTTTCTTAAATCCGAACCATATTTTTAAGACCTGATTTGAGTAACGTCCGGCAACAAGTCAATGAAGTCAACCCATTTCTTTTTAAAATCAAATGATGTTATTTTGACAAAATAAAAATGAATTGATGATAAATTTTGACTGCATCATTAGATCAGCTTGAGTTTTTAACCAGATTAATTATTATTATTATTATTATTATTATTTCATTTCAAAATCATTTTACAATATTCTAAGTCGAAATTTAAAACAATGATCCTAATCTATTTCCTGGGAACATAATTTATTTATCGTTTCCTTGTTTAAGGGGCCAGGTAAGCTTGACCATCTAGGGTTGTCTGCATTAAAAAAGAGTCTCTTTTTATTTATGTGTTTTAAATATATTTTTGAAAAACAATAAATTTTTTTATCTCTATTTCAAATTAAAAAAAATAGTATTTTTAAATTATTTTTATGTATTGATATCAAAAATTATTTTTTAAAAAATAAATAAAATACTATTTTGATATATTTTTAAACAAAAATCACTTTTAATCATTAAACCAAGCTCATTCTTCTTGAATTTCTTGGTACATAATATTTTTAAAAATAATAACTGAATTATTTTAAAACCCTCTAATTCAGGTTCAAAGAAGAGTTTTTTTTTTTTAATATATATTAAAATGGAAAAAAAACCCTAAAGCTTCAATATTTCAACCCAAGCACAATAAAACATTAAGCACTATTGGGTTAATTTAGAGAACATGGCTGCAAAGCAAACAAGCTACATGCAAAAACCTCTAAACCTTAAAGTTACCTTAAAAAAAAGAATTCTAATTTGATGGGGTAACAAAAAATCTGTTTTTGAGTGACTTGAATATTTAGTTAATATTTTTATTATCATAATCTAATTCATTCTTCCTTTCGAGGCCGTTGATAATTGGTGTCGGATACCTGTAAAATTTTTTTTAAAGTGAATTTATAATCTTTCTCATGATTAAATCAGTGAGTCATTTTAGAGAAAATACAATAATATTACAAAGAGATACTCTGAAAATAAATACATAATAGAAAATATCTTGTTGAAGAATTCATAATTTATTTATAGTCGGTCTATGAATCTCTTTATGGAGAAGAGATATTAGATCGTGATTTTTTTCTAATAGTTTTAATGAGAAAAAATAGCATTGACCATGTGTTAATATTGATAGAAAATATCTTATGTATGTATGTATGTATGTATGTATGTATGTATGTATTATTATTGATGAGAAATACCTCTAACATATATATTAAATTAGATGAAAATATATGGGGCTCATAACAAAATTTTCCATACTATCTCTTATTTAGTATTAATATGGATGAAAATATAATTTTTATATGCTTAAAAGATACAGAGAGAGTTAAAATTTGAAAATATAATGTTTTTTGAAAAATGATTTTTTTTTTACCCATAAATATGGGTTTATCATAATTAATTATATGAGGAATGAATTCCCTGCTTAAACCTGAATGAAATAAGAGCAAGGAGATGAAATTCACTATGGATTTTTGTTTCTTCTAGAATTTTGGAATGATTTTACAACTTTTGGGAGATGATGTTTGTAGAGCCTCCACCCTTTACATATATGATGAATTAGCTTCATCATCAAACTGAAATCTGATCGGCATCAAGCATCCAAAGGTCTGTAAAATCTATCAAGATTATCAGCTCTTACTGTTTTTCCCATGTCATCACAGCTACTACATGCCTGACTTTTCTTGAACCCTAGTTTATAGCACAAACAAGCTACTTTATGAGCAGAAACATGAGTAGTTGAAGTAGTAGTAGATGTCTCAAACAATTGATGTGTGACCCCTCCTTCTTGTTCTTGTTGTTTTGCTTGCTTAAGATTGTTGATGGGAGAGACTTGAGACTGACACAGAAGGCCAATAGAGAGCTCAAGATTGACCAGTTTATGATCTGGATACACTTCTAGCTCTGTTGTCACTCCACTGCTACTGTTGGAATCTTCAGCCGAGTCACTGCTTCCACCTACCTTGATATTATTGGAATTGTTTTCCTTCCTGATCACGTTGCTCATCGTAAGCTGATCAGGCTGCACTTGAAGAAACGAATAGTTTTGCTCTTCTAGTTGAAATTTAGCACTCGTTTTGGCACACATGTTGCTATTTTTATTGGTGGTGCTGTTAGTCGTGGTGTTGGTGGTGGAGGAGGAGGTGGCGGTGGTGGATTTGAGTGGACGGTGAGTTTGAGGATCAATCCCGCGGCTAAAAAGCTTTCTTTTGATATGAGTATTCCAATAATTCTTTATCTCATTGTCCGTTCTTCCTGGTAGCCTAGCAGCAATGAGAGACCATCTGAAAGATTTTCAAGAAATCAAAAAAGTTCGCACTAAAAAAATCAGCACAACCCGGTTGAGATTTTGTTCTTGTCAAAAGAGACATGACTGTAAAAGTTCATCAAAATTAAGCAAGGCAAAGTACTTACTTGTTACCAAGTAAGCTGTGAAGGTTAATGATGAGTTCATCTTCTCCATTACTGAAGTTTCCTCTCTTCAGATCAGGCCTCAGGTAGTTTATCCACCTTAGTCTACAACTCTTGCCACATCTAAGCAAACCTAAACATATAAAAAATAAAAGTTACGAAGGGTTAATTATCTTCTTCTTCTTCTTCCTCATGGCATAAAGAGTTGGAAAAAAGAGGGAAGGGAACAAAGCTTACCAGCAGCCCTAGGGAGAGATCTCCAGCACCCTTCGCCATGAGCTTTGATATAACTAATAAGACGTTCATCTTCTTCTTTAGTCCATGCACCTTTGTTGGTGTGCTCTTTCTCACAACAAGGAGATCTGCCCATGATTTTCCTTGTGTTTGTGGGCGAGAGAGAAGAGAAGTGATGAAGAGACAAAAAAGAGGATGTGTTTGTGTAAGAAATGTAGACGAAGTGGAAGAAAAATGCAAGACAAGGGAATATTAATGGGAGGTGGTGAAGGAGCAATGCAATTCACTTGGGACCTAGCTAACAATTATTTAATGTTTTTTTTTTTTTTTTAACTAGTGGAATGGTATTTGACTAAGTTGGTGAGCAAGATGAGTGGCTACTATTATATAAGTTAGTGCTGGATTTGGTAGGCAGCTCTACTAATTTTTTCAGAGTTATTTTGCTCTTCCATTTCCTGCAACGGTCTACCTTTTTAGATTTTAATTTCCCTTTAAGGATCACCCGGCCAGTCTTATAATTAAACCACGGGAAATGGTGTTTCTGAGGTGCCCTACTTGACCTGCTCGAGGCCTAAATATTTCAATATATTTTAGAAGTATATATGGTGCTCTGAATCATGATGCTATTTAAAAATATTATAAATATAAAATTACTCTTAAATATAAATATTAAAATTTAGGTTAACCATTCAATTATCAATTTTATTTTAAGAAAAAACCCGTGAGTTTTTCTCCGTTTTAATTTACAATAATTTTTGTCTATTGCTACAATAAAAACACGACATGATTTAGCTTCTTTTTTAATGGAAACTGGGGAAAACATACATACCTACCACAAGTAAATAAAAGTCTTTCAGAGATTTATTTGGAGACGAAAAGGAGTCACACCAAACATTTTTCCTGGACACTTACTTGCACTCTTATCTTCTGATTCTCTTCCTACCAAATTATCAATTGTATGGCCGTCCACTCTTTTCTTTTTTCACTTGGAACAATCTTGTTCTATGTGTTTCTTTATTATTTTATGGGGGGGAAAGGGTTTCTAGAAGACCACCACAAACACAAACTTACCCTAATCCACCACTTGCTCTTGTCAATTTTAGGACCCAGCAATATACAAGTAACTAACTCCCCCTACCTTCCATGATGCCCATCTTCTTCTTTTGTCAACCATCAAAACATGAGCCTGTTTGGTCCTCTAGTTTCACTCACTTTATCAACAATTTCCCCTTAGGTTACCATTAATGCTAGGCAAAAAAAAAAAAAAACATTCTGAAGTAATCTTGAACTGCACACGAAGAAATCACACCGGCAAAACCTGAGTTGAGCTCCAGGTTATAGATCTCGAGGAAAAAGGGTCAAAATGGTGCTACTTCGAACAACTTCCTTAAAACAAGAAACCGGTAGGGTGGGGGATAAGTTTTGACTATAGCAATCAAGTTAGCTTATTAATTTTTTTTTTTTATTGGTCGACCAATTACTTTTAGATATATATTTTCAGCTCAAATCACTTTATAGCACCTACTAAACTTGATAGATCAGTACTCGTTTTAAAAGTTTATAGCCTAGTAGCTACTTTTCAAGTTATATGGTAGCTAATATAATAATTATTGAAGATTTATATAATTATTAATTTTAAAGTCCATAAAATTAATTAAAATCTGCAAAAACTAGCACGAATACCCAACTTAATTAAAAAAAAAACTCACCTTGCAATATACTAATCATCATGCATTTTTTTTTTCCCAGAAACTCTTGAGCATGTCAAATAGCCGGCCATGATACTTGGTTATGGGGCTGGTTAGGGCTAGGTTGCTATTCAGACCTTCCTATCTTAAATAAAAAATCTGGCTTCTAGAAAGAATTGAATGAGAGACTAATAATTATCAAAGAAAGACCAAAGAATCTTGGAGGTTGGTGACCCACCTCCTTCCTTCATAGTTTGCTTGCCCTCTGCCAACCTCTCATCTCATGCAAGAGAGCAAGTGGGCCTCTCTCTTGTGTGCTCCTCTCATGCTAATGCCATTCTCTCATTTTCTTAGTTTTACTTAGTATTCTTATCTAAGATTCTCTTCACTACTCGCACAAAAAAGAAGAAGCAATCTCTGCTAATTGACCTTTTCTTTTGTTATTAACACATGAAGATATCAATTAGGGGTCCACAGCATTTCAGATTAGGCGTACCAAGAAAAGAGAGAGCTCATGTTTTCGCATATATGTCTACTAAATCATTAATTTAAATGTTAGTGCTAGACATTATAAGGCTGCCACTACACACACACACACACATTCTTGGGTAGCCATAAACCCTAAATTCGTCACCTCCATTATGTACTTGCCTTTGGATTGGCCTTGATAGCGAGCATGTTTCATTATTTTTGCATCAAAACTCAACATTGGATTGCTGAAATGCAACTCAGATGTTTATAAACAATACGTGGAGATTAGTTTTCTAGAAAAAAATAAAATAAAATAAAATCAAAATGCATGCTAAGACGTGGTATAGCTTAATATATTTTTCGTCCCTTGAGCTGATTAATCATCATTACATGCTGATCAGATTAAGATAATCCTAGGTTCAAGGAAATGTTTGCGGAGGAGTCAAATGTTTATCAACGACTTGGCTAGTCAGGACATGCACGTTGCTTCATGGCCTTGCCAGGCTCCATTCTAATTACTCCGTAATTACAATGCATTTGCTCTCCATGAGAGATATAATTTTCATTAATTTCTTGCTAGCCTACCCCAGATCGAATTAGAGAAATGGAGGTTGTTGTTAGGATGATAATAAACACCTAATCAAAATTTTTTGACGTATAACTTGCCTAAGCTCAATGCAAGCAACACTGCCTTCCTCAAAATACCTGGTGTCTAGTCAATAGTGGGCCTCATTCTCGAAACAAAACAAGTGGCGAAAGGGTCATGTTTCAGGCCTCAAACAAATTATAAGCCTTATCTCAGGCCTACATCTGCTTACATGCTCACGTTTTTTCATGCTTCTTAATTAATTATTTTTAACAATATGATAGTGGTTTCTTTTAAAATTAATTTATATTTAAAAAAAATATTTATAATATTAAATGAAAAAAAATTCATTAAAAAATAAATCCCAAACAAATAAAATAATTGTAGTTGACCTTTAGGCTGAAATAGCAAACCATGGCTAAGTCATTTACCAGTAATTCTCATCTCATAAGTCAACCCCTTTAGTTTCACTGAGAATTTTTTTTTTTCGTTGATCAGCAAGTTTTCAATTTTGGTGTTTCAATTTTGGGTTTGGTGTGTTTAATATTTTCATTGTCATCCTCACCTTATTTGAAGAATGGAGATGTCAACCTGATTTTGCAACAAATTTTACAACAATGCTTCATTAACTGAAAATTGAAATATTAATCAAGTAGATGTCAAGGTGACAAAGCCACTAAGAGTACACAATTGTCCAAGAAGAAGAGGAGGATGGAAGGGGATGTAAACTTCGGGAAATAAGTATTAGTGTAAATTACAAATTATATAAATAGAAAATAATAGTGAAGGAAGTCATGCACATATTTAAATGAAACAGGAATTTAAATATATCATATATAACTTCCGAATGAAAAATTTGAGATATAGTAGATTAAACTCGAAAATATTTGGGGTTAGATTAAATTACAAAAATGAACTAAACAAAAAATAAAAATAAAGTTGAGGGGTGAAATTATAAAAAATATAAAGAGGTGTGACTCAATTATAAGAAAAAAAGATATGGGGGTATAAAATAATATATTTAAAGGAAATGAGACATAAGTGCAAATAAAAATAAATTAAAGGGCATAAATACCCCTCTCCTTTAGTCTTCAATGTGTGCACCAAAAGTTCAAAGAAAAGAAAAGAGTTTTGAATTGTTCTTGCCAAATTAAGAGAAATTACAAAGAAATAGAGAGATCAAGTGCAACCAAAACATCAATACATAAAAACACACAAGATTTATGGGTGTTTTTTTAAAGAAAAATGGGGGGTGGGAGGGAGTGAGGGTCAACAACCATTAGAAGAAAAGAAGGGGTAAAAGTCTTGACTCTTCAAGTTTTTAGGATCTGTATCTTTTTATATGGTGTTTCTCATATTATTAAAGCAAATTCTTAACTTAAGTATTAAATTTCATTGTTCTTGTTCATGAGATTAGGATTAGGGTTCATGGAATTTTTTAGGGTGAATATGAAATTGTATCAAATGGATGAATGTGGCATGAAATGAAGTTGAAATGGCAAGATAAATGGAAAGAAAAAGAGGAGTCTTCTAGGAATGGCCATGGTCAACCATTGAATGGAGTGAAGAAAGAAATTATGTTATCTTTGCTAAATATAATGTGAATGTATGTGTAATTAATGAATTAAACATGAAAGGAATGAAGGAGCTCTTGGTTCCCTAAAGCTAGCTATCGATCAAATTTGTATAAAAGAGAAAGATGTTTGAAATTTCTATGTAGCTTGATAATGTGTATTCATGTGTCTTAAAGTGATGAAAATTTCAAGAAGGAATAACAAAGCATGAGTTTATAAAGGTGTTGTTTGGAAATATATAGCAAAATCTACAATTATGCTCTATATTGATGCTAAAAGTGAAGATTGATACAAATAGAGTGACTTAATTTTAAAAGATATTTTGACAATTTTATAAGGTATATTATGTAGTTTCTTTCATAGGAATTGTGGTTTTGGATGTTTATTATCCAAGAAAATTAGTTTTACTTAATTTGAAATTTTATAGCTTCAATTATAGGTTACCAACCAAGACTAGTGAGGATAGACTCTTAAGAGCAAAAGGTATGTTACATTAATGATAAGTTCTGAGTGGTTTGGGAGCATAAATGTGTTATCCTCCCTAATGAAACATAGAGCCCCATATTTAACATTCCGATAAGACCAACCTCACTTGAAAAAGAGTTATATAACTATAGATATAGTAAAAAAAAAAAAAATCTATGAGAGGTTAGAATGCAAACTCTGTTGGCAAATTTAAAAAGTCACGAAGCAACTAATTAGATGTGTTAAGGAGAAAATTAGATATTTTCCCTCGGTGGACATTGACACTATATCTTAGTTTTTTTTTATATAAAAAAAAGAGCACAAAAAGAAGCAAGTCATGTTCGAAATAAAAATTTGTAATAAAGATTTTGATTGGATAAAGAATGACGATGTGATGTAAGATATAAAGAAAAGAATAATGGATTGAAAAACCCATATTGATTGTTTCATGTGGTTATTCTATTGTGTCCTTGAATAAGGAAAATTTACGAGACTTACCTTTATTTATAAGAGGGGCCACATGTGTGGTGTAACAGTAGTAGTGGTAGGGGAGCACGAGTAGAGCTTCAATAACATGTAGGTGATTCACCTCTAGACTTCTAGCTAGATTTCCATGATTTAATACTCTATTTATGTATAATGCAAATTAGTAAAAGTTTGTGTAATGTTGTTATTTTCACAAATATTCCTAATGTATAAGTGTCAAAGAGAATAGTCTTTTGTTAAAATTGTCAGTTTATGGCAGTACCATGAACATCAATATTATAAAATGTATGGAGCATGACATTGTCTAGTATATATTTAGTGTATGTTAGGATCCTGAGTAAAGGGGTCACTATAAAATAACTAGAATACATTTAGTGGGTGTTTGCCATCATGGTTCAACCCGCATTTGCGTTGAACCGTGGCTCCAACCACCATTTGTGTTGAACCTTGGCTCTAACCACACCTGCTACCAAATGGGACCCAACCTTTGGTTGTGGGTCCCACTGAAAAAAATTCACACTACGATATCAAAAGCAATTGAGAGTTGCTTTTGCAGTTACGGCTTGAATGACAATACACTGATTTAACAGATCACCCTTGCCTCTCATCTCCCTTATCTATCATCTCTACCTCTCTGCCTCTTGTCTCCCTCGTCTCCCACACACACAGAGATGCAAGACTTCTCCCTTACATCTCTCACACACACAAGCATCGTCTTCCCCCTCATAGATCTCTCCCTCAACCTATAAACCACCCACACCCACCATCCCACTCTCCCTCACAAATCTCTCCCTCAACCTGCAAACCACCCACACCCACCATCCCTTCCCCCTTAGCCACACCAACCTGCAACACTCCCTTCTTGAGTTTGTGTTTTTATGCAAAATACAACAAGTCATTATAGGTTTTAATGCCATGGAAATGCTTAGTGAGATGGAGTCACTAGTTACATCTGAAATTGATTTTGGGGTTAATGAAATTGAAGATGAAGATAGTGATGTTGAAGATGGGAGCGATGAGGATGGCGATGACTATGATGAGGTTTGGTTTCTCTTTCCTTTTCAGTCCATTTTTGCTGTTGAGTTATAGTTTTAAAATGCAAAATTATTTGAACATTTTTTCTGGGTGCATTTCTTTGCCTTATCTATAGGACCTAGTGGCTGTTCTTGATGATTCTAATAAGAAAGATGATTTTGATGAGGAACTTGGAGACCGGGCAAAATTAGAGATGATGCGTTCTTCTCATTTAATGTATTTTCCCAAAAAGCTGGCTCAGGTATTTTCTCCATTGCATATCTCTGATCTAATACACTTTAAGGAAGAAGCAAATTGCCTTTGTTGTGTTAGTGTAAAAATGCATAATTGGTTGCTTTCTACTTGCAAAATATATTTTTTAATTCTCATCACTATGAAATTGTGGAATTGCCATGATTTGTAGTCTAAGCTGAGCTCTTGCATTTCTATGTTATTTCTTATTTTGCATAGGTTGCTTTAGATGATTCTATAAACTGGATGGAGCAGCCTCTTGCTGGTTTAGCAATCCAGGGCCTTATTATACTTGTTTTTAATGGAAGAACACTCTGACATCTAGAGGCATATGTCTGGCAATCAGTCTCATGATGCGGATATAAATAAGGTTGGGAAAAGCGTAAAAGGAAAACTAGAAGAATATGGCGTGGTAAATGGTAGTGAACATAAGTCATGATCGTCTAAAGATAATTCAATATGAGAGAATTAGAGAAGGATGAGGTCCCAAGAAGTGGAACTTCATTTTACAAACTAGAAATGATTAAAATTCAATTGATTTCAGCTCATGGACACCA
Source organism: Salix dunnii (assembly GCA_015731905.1). NCBI lineage: Eukaryota > Viridiplantae > Streptophyta > Magnoliopsida > Malpighiales > Salicaceae > Salix > Salix dunnii. Next base: position 9,185,462 of record CM027662.1, on the reverse strand, counting down.
AGTATACTAGCATATTTTCATATCTTTATTTGAGAATTCATTGGTTGCGTATAAATTTCTTTTTATAATGGAATATGCAATGCTTACCAGAGACTCTGGCATATTTGTTGTGATTCTATCCTCATTCTTGTTAAAACAATGGAGTTACAGTTGTGAGCTTCAATAAAATAATCATGTCAAGTTTTGCAGTCACTACACAAGATGTGTTCATGTATCCTTACAATTAACATCACTTCTACAATCATATATTGATAAAAGTTCTACTTGTATTCTGTTTTTGCTTTTAGTATTACCATATACTATGTGCAATCATACTTGGTTTCAAACATTTTGATTATTGAATAAAATCATTGCTTACTTTAGAATTAAGTCCTAGAGAGATTCCTTTTATTTCCATTGCAATAAGTTCAGTATCCATATTTTGCAGCAATTAGTGCTAGATAATTAGATTTGGATAGTCAAAGTGGGACCACCTAGCTGATAGTATGTTGACGAGAAGTGATTCGATTTCTTTGCATATGGATAAACAAAGGTGTAGTATTCATGAGGTGATGACTTAGATCCATTCTATTCCAGGAATCCGCGCTAACCATGATCTCCATGACTTCACAGCAAAAATTATGCTTCAATGTGGGAGGAGAGAATTTGTATTTGAATTGACTAAAGGATTTGTACTTGAACTGTTATCAGAGTTTGTATTTGAATTTGAATTTCAATTGAATTGTTATCAAAGTTTAAATTTTAATTCCTTCGTTAGTGTTTCGGGAACCGATGAATTGATTGTATTGTTGTATTAATGCATGAGTGAGATTATTTTTTTATCGGTAATTTTTTTCTGATCCTGTTAATAATTTTATCGGTAATTTTAGAAAAATATATCTAATTTACTTGAATTATTTCAAATATTTTATTATTAATAAATCTATGAAATTATTCCAACAAAATATGTATGTATGTATGTATGTATGTATGTATGTATGTATGTATGTATGTATGTATTTTAAAGTAATTTGATAAGTTGACAGCAATATGGAAAGCATGATAACTAAACAAACAAAACTGTTTTTCATTAAACTCAACCTCAACCATAGTTTTAACGAAATAGTTAAATTTCAGTTACGAACCGCAGCTAAAAGCGCTTTTCATAAAATTATTTCAACCTCAACCACAACAACAACAACAACAACAACAACTGTGCCAGACAAACCCTTAGTGTATGTTATGGTCATGGAGAAGAGGATCGCAATACATTATTTAACATATATTTAGTGTATGTCAAGATCTTGGATAAGAGGATTGTCATGCGTCGTCTAACATACAATAGTGTATGTTAGAATCATGGGAAGAGAAACTTTGTACTTCTATTACTAAACATGTGGGGTATGTTATGGTTCCAGAAAGGAGATTTCCCAAAGTTAACACCTTTAGGGTGATAAGAATACCAAGAATATTGATATTAGTGGTATGTAGACAAAAAATAGTTATGGTTTTTTTTTTTAATGAAATTTAAAGGATAGAAAATATGATTTTTTGTAGTGGAATGACTAATAGTTTTAACGGAAATTAATACGAAAAATTGAATGAAAAGAACAAAAAGAATACATATAGTTTATATAAATTGAATACTTATTTTGATTTTTATGTTCCGTTATCATATATTTCTTTTCAGGTCTATCACTTGCACGTCCAGAATAGATTCTAACTTTTGCCACTCTTTTTGTATTTAGCTCTAGAAAATCTATTATAGTATTGTTGTGATATTAAAACATTGGTAAACTTTATATGTATGATTTAATTTTTTAAAATTGGAAAATAAGAGCTTAACTTTGAATTTTATAGAATTCTATTTTATGTACACGTATTTATCTTAATTAATTTCCTAAAATGATATTGATATTCAATATATATTTTAATTATTGTAATTGTGATAAGGATGATGTTTGTGAAATTATTTATACTGCAACACTGCCAAGACCATCATAAACTCATCTTCTTCACCGAAACTCACCGTCACCGCCACTGAAAACAATCTCTGTCTCCAACCTTCTTCCACCATCACAACCACCTAGATTCCCAAGCCTTTTCTCCTCATAAAAAGGCCAGGAACCACTGCACAAGAATACCTACTCGTCAATCTTGATCTGCTCAAGAACTATCAAACAAAAACACCTCCTCGTCACTCTTGATCTACCAGGAGCCATCTCTGTCAATCTTCCCGCCCGCATTAACCTACAAACCAAATCACAAAACTCATAGACGCAAGCACGATCTTTCACATGGCAAAGTTTGGTAAGGAAACCCCCCCCTAAATAAAATATAGTAGAATATTTCGTAGATTTTGGGATATCAAAGTTTATCAAGCTCTTAATTATTATCATTCAATGTTCAACACCACTTGTCACCCTTCATAAAAGTCTAATCCATATCCAATATAATTATTTTAGCATGCACCAGCAAGCATTGTTTAAATTATTTCTTTGCAAAGAGAAGGTTCCTTTAAAACGAGTCTATTAAAACGAGTGCTACTGGTGATCATCCTTGTAAAGAAAAGGACATTTGAGAGAAACCATGAGCATATTGAGGAGCAATATTTTCTCAGATGACATCCCAAGCGCAAGCAATGCCTTTTTGTCTTGTTTTACCCCACAAAACAAGGAAGTAAATGATGTCTATCGAAGGTTTAAATATGCTCAAGTGCCTCAACCAGTTGGCTGGACATATAAAGATCTAAGAATGACAAGGACTCCAACCATATATTAGTAACTTGCAAGAAATGGATGGGATACAACAAAAGTTACACCACAAGAGTTAGAGGCAAGAAAAAAAATCATTTCCTAACATATTCACTCAAGAAAAGGCTCTCTATATTCCAAGAGTGCATCAGGATTTAGTGTTGAACCTGGTTCTCACAAGGGACTCATACTCTTTGTACCTGAATTTCTTCTCGTAAGGCTTTTAATTGACTTAGAGCTGCTAATGTAAGCATAGGGGGATTGGAAAGAGCAGCATTTAGAAACAAATCACAGTGAGATTGGCATCATAAAAACTATCTTCTTGATAAACAAATTAGAAGATTCTCGAAAGACATTTAAAACTTCTCCTTACACTCCAATATGCTTATTCAGAGACCTTGTTGACACAATTATATGAACTATTTACATTGATAATAGTTCTTTAATAGATATTGTGTCAAATATATTTAAGGGGTTACTAGAGCCGATGATTAACCTTGAAACACTGAAAGTATATTATGTGACAACTTTATATGAAAAGTGTCATAAAAAAAAATTTTAAAGTAAAATTTATGGATTCATGGGGAAAAACATGCCTTTAAAGATCCTCATTAATAATCAATATGTGGGTAAAAGTATTTATTTGTGAAAGAAAAAGATTGCACATCATAAAAACTAGTTAAGATGCATTAGAGAATATTGACAAAAAAGTTTTAGGAGATAATGAGCATTAATGCAAGGCACATGCATTGTTAAGCTTTGTTAGATTTTTATGCCTATAAATGTGTTTTTTTTTTTTTTTATGGGGATTACACCATATTTTCAATAAAAATTTCTTTTTTATGAATCATTATTGTTTTGAAATCAAAAGATTTTTTTTTTTTTATGAAAATGATATTTAGCATATTTTTGCATGATTGAATACATATAATAATAATAAATGGTCAAACTACGAAGCATATCATGATGTTAAGAGGCAACCCCACTTTGTTAAAACCTAGAAAAACTTTCATTTGAAACTCTGAAAATCCATTGTAACTCAACAAACCTTGGCCATACCTTTATTTAAGCTTTAAAACCTTTGTCATTCCATGTTTACAAACCTTGACCATTTTTTCTTTTTGTTAGCATTCTAAATTTTTTTTTCTTTGAAATTTATCTACTTTGTAATTTTGGAATGGTTCCAATATACTATTATAAATTTTATTGTTCATGAAAATTATATTAACATTGTTTTTTTTTTTTTATCGTAAAAGCTTATAATAGATTTTTAATATTATTTTATCATGTTTATAGTTTTTTAAGCTTTTAATCACGTATGAAATATGAACATACTATTTTAATTTTTTTCCTTATGAAATTGCTTTAATAATCATAAAATATTTTTTTGTCAACAAAATCGATGATTACATTTTATGAAGAAAAATAAAATAAAAATAGAAGGGGTGAAGAAGAAGTCACTCGCCTCGTGCGTGCGAGCGTGTGGAAAGCAAGCTTGGTTGTGGTGACCTAACCAACTTCGATAGGTTTAGGCGGAGACCCATCTCACTTCATTTCTTTTTTATTGCCTCTCTCATTTCAATCTTTTTATTTATTTATTTATATTCCTTTGCCTTTTCTTGTCATGACATTCAATGCGATCCAATAAAAAAGGGCCGAGGCCCAAACTACAGAACTAACAAGACAGAAAAGCAGCAGCCTCTGTATTGGAATATCAAATGGGTGGTTCGAGAGGGTATTGTTTTTGAGAGTGTACTGGATAATACAACAACAAACTCAATATGTCCCCGGATATTTTTATGGCAATACGCCTTTGGGTTTTTCCTGTGTTTCTCGTGGGTTGTATAGTATTAGGTTATTACTCGGGGCTAGCAATTTACAGCCTTTAATATTATCCATTACACTTTTGGAGTGTATTAACGACAAAAAAAAACAAACAAACTTGAGAAATAAAATACAAATTCCCGGGGGGGGGGAAGACATAAAGACAACATTAAACTTGCTAAACTTACCAAGCAAAAAACACATAGGTAAGGATAGCTAGCTAGCTAGCTATCCTACCCGGTGTCTCAATGCCTTGTTGTCTTTCCTCGCTCTCTCCCTCCCTCCAACACACCTTTCCACGCATGTAACGCTTGTTTCTCTCTCCATGCCCCTCAAGACCCCCTACTTTTCTCTATCGTAACCTCCAAGTGCTAGATTCTTGTGGAGATTACCCCTGACTTGGTAATGTACGGTGGGAGTGGTGAAAAAAATTGTATTTTTGCTTGGTGAGCTGAAACCAACCTGAAAATTTTGAAATCTTGACCCGCACTGTTCATTTATGTGCTTGTTCGTTATGTGTTTGGCTCAGAATTTTGTAGGGTTTTTCCACAGTTTCTATCATAATGTTAGTTTTAAAGATGACTGTTGATGGTGGTCCTTTTCCTTGCATGTACATTTTGTGTTCTGGGTCATGTGCATTTTAGTATCTTTAGCCTTCTAAAAACATATATTTTGTTATGTGGATTCGAGTGACGGCAATATTTTTTTTTAATTTGATGCTGTAAGCTCAAAGATGGTCTCTTTTTAAGGTTTATCAGAGTTTTGGTTGGTTTGCTTTCTGGGTTTTGTTTTTTGTTTGCCGAGGCTTGATTGTGAGTGGTAATTGGGGTCATTTTTATGCTTGACTGGGTATGCGGTGGTAAAGGCTTAGGAGGGCTGCCGTTGGTGCTCTGAGGTAGTTGTGAAATATGGTATTGTAATTCCTTTTTTAGTTTCCAAAGAGATGGTGCTAGGTCCTGATTCTATCAATGTGGCTGATTGGGCTGTGGGAAAATCAAAGTTAAAGAAGAAGAAAGATGGTGAACCAGAGGGAAGTGGATGTTGGGTTAAGTTTAGGTTCATTGGGAGCTGTATTTCTTCAAGAACAAGGGTTGATAGCTCCACAAGTGGCAGTAGCACACAATATGGTATACTTTGATTCATTCGCTATAACTAGTTTCATCTTACCGGTTTGTCTGAATGTTTTGATTGTGTTTTCGAAAATTATACTATAAACATGAAAATTAAATATTTTTTTCATGCTTTGATCATAACATGTTATCATCATTTTTTAATTGTACTTGTTTGGCGCTGCATGGATGTTGAATCATACTATATATTTTATTCAATTCTTTGGTTTTGCAAGCTCATCATGCGAGAATTTGGCCTTTTATCGTATCTTTCATTTATTCTCCTTATTCAAATCTGATTAATACCAGTGTCAGGGTGTTTTTGATGCGATCTTATTTTCCATCCGTTCATTTTTTTTGGGTAGGAGTTTTAGATTTTGGTAAGTGTTTAATTATTTATTTTGGTTGAGACAGTGGATTGGCGGTTTAGATTTTATCATGTCTATTAACCAAATTTGGCCACATATACCAATTATTTTGCCGCTCTTTTGGAAGCTGAAATGAGACAAGTAATGCGAGATACAGGGGCTCATTGGTTGGAGCTTGCTATGCCCAGTCTTGATTCTCCAATGCTGTTTTGCAAAATATGCTGGCTGGATCATTATGTAAAATGTTTAAGATACTTGATGGAAAAAACATCTGCTTAAAGTTTTGTGGCATTATTTTATATGCTTGTTCAAAATACTTCTCTTGCTAGATTTATACGGTTGATTCTTTTAGAATTTTATTGTACTTTCCCATTGTAAGTACATGGCATATAAAACAGATGATTGTTGGTTGAACATTTGATCAGTTGTGCATTATCGAATATTTCAGGAAACGAGCAACCCTTTTAATCATTTATTGACAGCAGTCATATATTTTATGTTCACATTTGTATGTGAGAACTGAACTCTTACAGTGTTCAAAATTCCATAACATGTGACCTTGAGTGCAAGAAGTCTCCAGCTCTATTGTAGGCTTGGAGTAAATATCCAATTTTATGAAGGTTTCACTCCATACCCAGAAGTGGTTAAAATAAGAAAACGAACGAACGGATGATTCCACTAGTCTAGAACAAACAGCTTAGCAAATTCTTACCTGGTATATTGAATTCAATGCATGGACTATCTTATACAAGAGTAACATGCTTAAACAAAACTACTCTTGAATCATTTTTTTTTTTTTTTTGCAAATGAATATAAAATTTTTAATTTGGCTCTCACAGATGATAAAACAAAAAACGGTCATTCACTTGTAATCAAGCCACAAATCATGCATTGAAGCACTTTTGGTGTCTCAGCATGTTCTCATCTCTCAATGATATGAAATGCAACTAACTCCAGTCGTGTTTTGGTGATCTTATGCCGTGGAATGTTTTAACTCATAAAAATGCATGGATGTTTTAAAGTAAACCTCAACCAGTATAAACACATTTGTGCGTGTCTTTGTCTACATATTTGTAAATAGACACGTGTCTCCTGGTTTATACTGTTTCTGGAAATGTTTATATTCACCTCTCAGGTTGTGTGCAGTATCCGAGTTTGCATATTTTAGTTGATTACCGAATAAACAGATACATTGATGGTATTTGCTTACATTCGTGATTCAGCGGAAAGCAAATCTGCAAATGATACCAGCAGAGACCAACCGGCTGTTCAAGTGGGATCATCCTCAAGCACTAGCAATGTTGAAAGTACTTCATCTACTCCCAATATTGGAGAGGAACTGAAAGTTTCCTCTCAGCTTCGAAAATTCTCATTTATTGAGCTCAAATCAGCAACAAGGAATTTTAGGCCTGAGAGTATTCTTGGTGAGGGAGGGTTTGGTTGTGTATTCAAAGGTTGGATTAATGAGAATGGAACTGCTCCAGTGAAACTTGGCACAGGCCTGTCTGTTGCTGTAAAAACTCTCAACCATGATGGACTCCAGGGACATAAAGAATGGCTTGTAAGATATCTCACATCTTTTTTAGTATATTCATGTTCATCCACATGCATGCACATGCCCATATGTTTCACTTGTGTGTTCTGGTCTACAATAATTGCTTGCGGTATTTCTGCATTTATGGTTGAAGGATACTTCTTTTTTACTTGGCAGGCTGAAGTTAATTATCTTGGCGACCTTCTCCATCCTAATTTGGTTAAATTAATTGGCTACTGCATTGAGGAAGATCAAAGGCTTCTAGTCTATGAGTTTATGCCTCGAGGAAGCTTGGAGAATCACCTCTTTAGAAGTATGTAATGAGCTTGTTATTCTATATCTTTGGTTACCTATCCTGTTTTTTTCTCCTAAACTGGTAAATGTTTCAATGAACCATATCTATAAATGAGTGAAGCCTGTAAAATCATTCTGTCATATCTTTTTACTGGTTGGATAACTAATGAGAGCTCAAAGTAAGAAGCTAATTTAGGAAGCGAAGCATTGACAGAAAGTTTATATTGTTATACCAGGACTGAATTTATTAGCTCAAAGAAATCAATACATTTTCTAGTTTAAGCTATGCAGTTTATTTCTAGCATGTATCATACCTACAATTGATTATCTTTTTATCCTTTCCTACATTTTCCTATTTCTTAATTGAAAGACCTTATCATCACTGTCACAGATAGCATGAAATGAAGTTAGCGCAAGCCTTAAATTTTATTGCCTGTGTATAAATTGTCAAATTAATATGTTGCATGTAAATTCAATCTATATGTCAAAAGGTGACAAAACTTGTTTTGGAACAGGTTGGCAGTCAGAAATGTAAGTTAGGCATCATCCCTGTAAGAAACTATATAAAAGGGGTACCATAATTAACAACTGCTGGAAGAGTTCTTGCATTCTCTCTCTTGGATTGTGAATGTTTTTTTTTTAATCTCTCTCTCTTGCTGCTTGCTGGAAGTTGTATTTATGCCAGACATTTCATGAATTGCAATTAATTTAAAATGATAGGAATGAAGGATTTTGTAAAAAGACCTAGGAAAGCTGCCACAGTGCATATATATTCATCACAGTAAAATTTAAGGAAAGTGTAGCTCACATAGAAGACCAATTTATGGAGATAATGCATTCCATAAAATGTGTGCACAAACATAATCCTTATTGTCCTAGTTAGGTATGGTGGCAATACAGATACCAAACTATGTTCTGTTATTAGATAGCTCATTTCACATTTTTGGGAGTAATATGTTTGATGCACCAGGATCCCTGCCACTTCCCTGGTCAGTCAGAATGAAAATACTGCTTGGTGCTGCAAAGGGCCTTACATTTCTTCATGAGGAAGCGGAACGGCCAGTGATATATCGAGATTTCAAAACATCTAATATCCTACTAGATGCGGTGAGTGACTAGTTTTATGAAAATAATCAGTTATTTACATTGAATCCATTTCTGAAGTATTGCTAGACCTATCCAGGACTACAATGCCAAGCTTTCTGACTTTGGACTTGCCAAAGATGGCCCAGAAGGGGACAAGACTCATGTATCTACTCGTGTGATGGGAACATATGGTTATGCAGCCCCTGAGTATGTAATGACAGGTGAGCATGTTAACATTGTGTCATAGTCTTGTGCATCATTACAGGTTTTGTGCTTGTGATTAGTGTAATCCAGTGTGTTAGCCCGAGTATTGATAACAGGTGAGCATGTTAAACATCAATCTTCTTTATATAGGCTTTATACTCTTGATTGAATGTAATACATGGTTTTATATATGCTTAAAACAAATCTGAGTTTCTTGTCACCAAGTTTCTCCAGAACTTGCTTAACAAAAAGTAGCTTGAATTTGTTCATCTTTTGCTGTCAGCATTGCCATAGAGTATGTGCGCGTGCTATGTGCATATGTGAGAGGAACAATGAAATTTAACTACATTCTTGATGTGGATATGAATGCATGAATATATTATTGAGAGCAGCAAAAATCTCCATGTTTCGCCAAATGACCTTCATCATGTAGCTATTACAACTATAAACACCACCATCTCACACCTCTGCCACTAATTTGACTGCTGTTAGTGTAATATCAACAACATCACTTGCTATACTATACCATCTCACACCTCTGCCACTAATTTGACTGCTGTTAGTGTAATATCAACAACATCACTTGCTATACTGCCCTATAGATGTGATATTCAAACTCTCCAGATAGTCCCCTTCGTTCATTTTGCCATCTTTATGACTAGTCACCTAGTATTGGATTAGAATATCCCGTCTGCCCCAGTGTTATTTTCTATAGCCATCACTGTTATCTCTACAATTTACTCCAATCATCTTACTCTTGGAACATAAACTAAAACCATGATTTACTAAATAACCCATCTGCTCTGATGTCACTGGCATTACCATGATATTTTAGTCAAGTGAACATATAAGATGGCAAGAGGACCAGGTTATGGAAAGCTTCATAGTGGTCTCTTAATCAAGTCAGACTTCAAGATACCTGAGATTACTGGACCACTAGCATTATTAGTGGCTGAGATATGTGGAACCCTGGACTGATGGTGAATATAAATGTTGGAATTATAGACTGAACAATGGAAAGTATAGCATGAAAGGGCCTGCTTTCTTTAACAAATAGGCAAGTATTATTTCCTTTTCTTTCATAGAATGCTGGGACTCCCATAACTTGTTGGGTTTTCAACAGTACTCTATAGTCAAATAAAGATCCATCCATAAAATTTTGCATCATTTTGTCATATTGTACTTCTTCTAGAATATGCTTTCTTAGAATCATAATCTTTTTGTTCTGCAAAATGAATGAATAAAAAAAGAAAACCCATATCTTCTATGGTTCTATTGATGGATTCCCTTGTCTCCTAGATTTTCAGGCAAGTGTGCATACTCTGCAATGTCTTAATTAAATGTTTTCTGAATCGCTAGTTTCTAATGTAGATAAGGTGAAATAGTTATTGTTTATTACAAAATCCAGTGAGTTTTCATCATTAGGATCAAATTCAGGCTAACTAAGAACTAATCAAAATTCTTGTCTCCCTTGCACCCACCCTCACAGTTGCATCCATGGATGTAGTAGCCCTCCATCATGCGTGGATAATTTGCTGTGAGCTTGCAATTAAGCCTTGCATTATTGGAGCTGGGCTCTATGCAAATCCTCTTATACTTATTACACATGATGTTGTGCCAGGTCATCTCACATCCAAAAGTGATGTCTATAGCTTTGGGGTTGTTTTACTTGAAATGTTGACTGGTCGAAGATCCATGGACAAACACCGACCAAATGGTGAGCACAATCTGGTGGAATGGGCACGGCCACACCTTGGGGAGAGGAGGAGATTCTACAGAATGATAGACCCTCGTCTTGAAGGACGCTTCTCAATCAAAGGTGCCCAGAAGGCAATCCAATTGGCTGCACACTGCCTTAACCGGGATCCCAAAGCCAGACCTCTGATGAGTGATGTTGTTGAAGCTCTGAAGCCTCTGCCTTGCCTCAAGGACATGGCCTATTCTTCATCCTACTTTCAAGCCATGCAATCAGAGCGTGGCAGCTCCAATCTAAGCGCTCAGAATGGAAGTAGAGTGCGGCCAGGGTTGTCCAGGAATGTGCAACCAACAAAGAGCTTCCCCAAATTCAATGTTCACCATGCCTCTCCATGTCATGGTAACAGTTATTACCGGTCACCCATTCCTAAAGCAGGAGAACCATAATATAGCATTTGAGTCCATGTCCTTTCTTTTTCAACCCCTCTCATTTCCTTCTATGATAGTATTGGTTCAAGGATCATACTTGGGACCTTGAAAGACTTTATGGGGTGTTTTTGAAAGATAATGCTGGTGTGTTCTTTCTTTCTTTTTTCCTTTTGGAGAGGATCGTAGTCTGAGACGCTACTGGCCGAATTACATTCCAGCTTCTGGAATGAGAGGAAGCGGGCAGTTCCTTCGCTGGAAGAAAGACCTGCTGGCTTTATCAGGTGTGACTTGTGAGTGCGTGCATGCGCTTAACAGTGGAATTAGCCAGCTGGGGTAGTGGGTTTGATTCTGAAATATACTCTACAAATCCTATTCTGGTCTCTTCTAACCAGCAACATGGAAAAAGTAATACGAGGTATGAACAGAAGATGCATCAGCTGGACCCTTTATGTCTGTGCATGACCCTCAAATCAAGTTCCATAACCACATTATTTCTTTTCACTATGCCCTCCCGTCGAGGAGGCTCATCTTGTAAGCAATATATGTGGTTTATATTTTGTTGATCGGCAAATTGTTGTTATTATTGTTATATTATAATAGAGATCAGACATTCGCTGTGACTTGCGTCTAGCGGTAGAAGGTTCTTTAAACGGGAACTATTAGTAATTATTTTTTATATTTTCCAAGTTTAATTGCAAAATGACCCTCAGAAAAAACAAATTCCTTTGTTTTAGACTTTTCTGGCATTTCATTTTTTTTTTTTTGATAAATCAATTATTTCAATGCACCTAAAAATCATCTTTATTCTTTTAACTTTGTTGGAAGGGTGCTATAAATATTTTGCTATATATATATATATATATATATATATATATATATATATATATATATATATATATATATATATTTTAATTATCATGTGTGGATGATGCTTGAATGTGCCTTATAGCCTTATCATGTTGGTGATGCCCTTGTTTGCATATGGTACTTGGTGGAACTTAAAAAATAGAAAGATAATAGTTATTAAAGAAAAAATTTGTTTTAAAAGGGCAATGTTAACAATTTTATTAGTGAGTTTAATATGCTAATCTACTTTATTATGAATTAATTAATTAAGCTTGCTTTGATATTTTTGTAAGACAATAATTAAGTTGATTATCATAATTTTATTGGAAAATGCAAAATAGATTGCCAATATGTGATTTTGTAGAAAAAACCCCGAGAACACACCATTTTCTAAGAATGGTTTTTGCACACTATATTTATTATATATATTAAGTCTTTTACTTTATTTTATTTTATTCTATTATTATCCCTTTATTATAATGTTGTTAATTTATGTTTTGACATGACATTTTACTCTTCTCAATGCACACCATGTAAAAGCTGACTCTTCTTTGATACTGTTTGGCTACATGGATAGCAGAAGAAAAAAAATTCGAAGAACACCATTTTCTAAGAAAGGTTTTTGCACACAATACACGCGCACGTATACACACACCTAAGCCAATGCCTCGTGCTTCATTGCCGGCGGCATCATATTTTTTTTCAATATAAAAAAATATTAATTGTATTTTTTTATTATAATATAAATTTAATCAAAATAATAAATCTATGCAGAATTATTGTGAAGTGCAAATTTTCTATAAAATATATGAATTTTAAATTGATATAAATTTATCTGTTTAATAGGTTTCAACAAAATAACTAACATAAAATTATCATCATCATTAAAAAAGCAAAAAGATTCAAATATCTAAATTATTGAAATCATTGTATTAAGATTAATTCATTTTATAATTCCATTTAAATCACATTTAAAAATAAAATATAAATTGTGAAAAGACATGCAATAATCAAATAAAAAAAATAAGGAGTTAATTTTATATTCACAAAAAGATACAAACATAAATTGAAAATCTATCCCTACGTTACCTTAATTTTCATTACTATAACAATTAAAATTATTATCAACATTACTGCCTAAACAATAAAAATCATTAAATTGGTTTGAAAAATAAAAAAAATCAAAACATTTTAGCAAAAAAACAATGAAAAAACAATCATTAAAATTATCATTATTATTGTGCAAACAATAAAATCATTTAATCCGAAAAGAAGATAAAATAACAAAAAGCACAAAAAAAAAAAGAACAAAGGAAAAAATATGAGCAATATTAATTTTAAAATTATCACTAACATAAATTAAAATTTCAGATCGCAACCTAATAAAAATAAAACCCAGATAAAAAATGAACAAAAAAAAATGTAGAAGTATAAATGAATAAATATAGCCATAAAACAAATACTATTCAAGAAGAATCGAAAAAAAGAAAGAAATGAATACTAAATAAATTTTTAAAAGAATAAGTGTTAAATGAAAAATAAAATATATAATTAATTCCAATTGAATTACAAAATTACAAGAAATTAAAACCTTGAGACCGAAAAACAATAAAGAGATTTTTAAAAACAAAATGCAGTGTGACCAAAATAAATTAAAATTTCATAACGAAACCAAATAAAAATAACACCTCAACAAAAAATAAAGCTAGAAAAATTAAAAACAAAAATTAAAAACATAAATATGGACAAAAAATAAATATTGTCCAAGAAGGACCAAAATACCAAAATAATTAATACCAAATAAAAAATTAAAAGAATAAGCACCAAAATAAAAAATAAACTATATAATTAATTCTAATTGAAGGACAAAAATGAAATAAATCAAAATTTCAGGACTAAAAAATAATAAAGGGATTTAAAAAAATCAATATAGTGCAATTTCTGAAAAAAAAATTAAAAGAATAAGGACCGAAATGAAACTAAGTATATATGACTAATTTCAATTGGAAGACAAAATCAGAACAAATTAAAATTTTCATACTAAAATTATTAAAAGAATAAAAAACATATCAAAAATAAAAAGTTATAATATATATATATGTTTTAAAATTATCCAAAATAAAAAAGAAAAATAATAATAAGTTTTTTATTGTTTCTAGATTATTTTCATGTGTTGATGTTAAAAATAATTTTAAAAAAATAATTATTATTTTAATATATTTATAAATAAAAAATATTTTTGAAAAAAATAAAATAAAAAAATATTTTTATTTTAAATTAAAATATTTTTGTATTTTTAGATCATTTTGATGTATTTATATAAAATAAAATCTTTAAAAATAAAAAATATATCATTTTAAAATAAAAAATAATAAACAATTTCAATCATACTTTTAAATAATCATTTAATATCCGCTAACTCTAGCCTCTACGCAAGCAAATTACTAGCTCAAAGGCATGTATTTGTTATTAATTGAGTGAAATAAAAAAAAATAGTTATTTAGATAGTTTGATTCTTTTGGAATGTAATATCTTCTCCCATGAATGACAATTTATATTTATTTCTCTTATAATTTTTTGATCATGCCCTACATGATAAGGTTATATTTTATTTGTTTTGTTTAAATAAAAGGCTAAACATTTTGTTGATAGGGGAGGATTCGAATCACGCCCTCTTGGATTTCTACCGCCTTAGACCAATTTGCCCATCTCAACATCTTGGTCTTCATTATTGATAATTTATATTAATAGTAGTTTTATTAAGAAAAATAGAAATGTTTTGAGAATGGGATTTGAACCCGTTCTCTCTTGGAATCTCCCGAGTGTTGAACCAACTCAGCTACCTCAACTTCTCGCTTATAGTTCACGGCAACATATATTAATAGGAAATGTTACTGTGGATTCGCATAGTAAAAGTATAACGTAGTTATATATATATATATATATAAGTCTTTTTTATGTTATTTTATTTTGTTATCATTCCTTCATTATAATGTTTTTAATTTATGTTTTGACATGACATTTTATTTTTCTCAATGCATACCATGTAAAAGAGAGACTCTAATATAAGAGCAGAGGACTCATTCAAATACAAAAAGAATATGAGAATTCAATAACAAAAAAAATAATTCAAAAAATATAAGATTAAATTGTTATTTTTTTTTAAACCTCATTAATATGAAAAGAATATGGAACCCCATCACAATAAAGCCGAGAAGAGTTTTTTTTTATATAGAAAATCGTTATAATAATTCAAAAGTAATAAAACACATAAAAAGATGAATCTACATGCAATAAACCAAAATAGAATATAAATATTTTTGTCAAAGTTTAAATGAATATATATATATATATATTAATTTTTTTCCTTCACTATTAGGATACTTGTATCTTCACTCACTCAAATGTGCTTTCATCATTTTATGGATAAAATGCCCCTCGAAACTTGAAAAGCCAAGAAAGTATTTTTCTAGAAACTTGAAAAAAAATCCTTGAAATATAAAAACATGGAACATTATTAAAAGTCAAAACATATTAAGAAATACCTATTTAAATATTAATAATATCTTTACTTGCCCAAATTGAACATATGTCATATCCCTATAATTTTGGATCATGACTTCAAAACCTTAATAGTAGGATTGATAACAAGTTATGGTTGTATATATACTACATTGCTTAACCTATTAAAAACAACAATAAACATTCCAACTATTTATTCTTAAGATGGTATCAAAGCAATATTTACGTATTTGATGCTTTCTACATCTTAATCACCTTTAGTAACCTTGTCTAATCAAACACCACTAGAAACTAAAAAAATCTCAATATGGATTCATCACACCCATACTTTGTTCATCAATTAGGTTACCTTAGTCTTATGCTCGTTCCAATTAAGTTGAACGACACCAATTACCCATCTTAGAGTAAATCCATGATTCATGCTCTCATATCCAAGAACAAAGTTGACTTTATAAATGGATCCCTTCAACCTCCTTAAGAAATTGAACAACCAACAGACTATTCTCTCTGGAATCGATGCAATAATATGATTTTATCATGGCTGGCTCACTCGTTGGAACATGATCTGGCTAAAACAGTTGTATATACTAAGACTGTTCATAAAAAATGGTAGGATTTTAAAGATCAATTCTTATAAAAGAATGCTCCAACCATATATTAGATACAAAAATCCATTGTTTCTCTCTCACAAGTCCATGATAGTTTCAAACTATCACAAGAAGCTCAAAGATCTTTGGATGAATTAGAAGCATATCAAACCCCTCTCACATGTAACAAGATGAAAAACACACAAAGCACAAATGCAAGAAGATCAAATGATGCAATTCTTTATAGGCCTCAATGACATTCATAATTACCTAATGTTCACCAAGCCTTTTCACTAGTCATTCAAGATGAAACTCAGCGACAAGTAACATTAACATCAATAGTATCAACAAAGAATTTCTCTATTGTATATGCAACTCATATAATATCTAACAATATATCAAATAATTCCATAAACAAACATTGTGAGCATTGTGATAGAAACGATTACACAATTGAGGAATGTTAGACCTTTAAATTTCATTATAATTGTTGTGGCAAGAGAGGACATATTATAGGTAGATGTAAATTTAAAAATGGGATATTGTTACCTAATGACACAAGAACTCAAGGTAGTAGACACAACTAATCCAAGTAACAACATCAAGGGTCTTTAGGGAACAACAATCCGTAAGTGTTGTTTCCTATTGCTCATGCAGTAGATATAGCTCCAGTGTATAGGGACAATCACATGGCAACACACTAACCTAGCTAGCCTTTCAACCCAATCTTTTACATGAGATCTCTCCAAAGAAACTCTTGCAACTAACATAAGTTGTTTCTATGATAAGTTCAACTCATTCATATGATAATAACAATATTTATGTCAATGTTGTAGGCTTGCCTTTTTTTTTTCATCCCTTCCATAATTCCATGTTCACCAAACCTTGGAATTTAGATAGTGGAACTATTAATCACATCATTTATGACTCCATAATTTTCATTGAAACTAAATTATCACAAATTCCCATTGTTAATTTACCCACTGGTTTTTTTTTGCCCCCAATCACTTCCACTAACACCATATCATACCATTCGATTCAAATATTATATTAGATAAAGTTTGATGTGTTCCATCTTTTAGCCTGGATCTCATGTCTATTAGTAAACTCACTAGTTCTTTAAGTTGTTGAGCCATTTTATTCCCCACATTCTGTGTCCTGCATGACTTGGCTACGGGGAAGATGACTGTCTCAGGTAAACAACATGGTGATCTTTATTACATGTCTCCATTTCAACGGACACATGCCTCATATCAAGTTTCCATCTCCTCTTATTTATGGAACTTGTGATTTGTACACCTATCTCCTTCTCGTCTTAGACTAGGATCTCCATTATTGCCTTCTAATACTATTTCTTTTGATAAAAATTGTAGTGTATGTCCCATAAAAAAAAACAAACGAGATTGCCATTGCCTCTAAATTTAATATCCATTAAAGCTCCATTTTATTTAGGGTCCATACAAAATTCCCACACATTCAGGAGCATGTTTCTTTCTTACCATTGTGGATAACTTCATTAGGTGCACATGGATATTTTGATGCAACATAAATTTGAAAACCAAAACCTCCCAAATCCTTTTTTGTTTCTGCTCAAACTCAATTTGATGCCAACATTAAAACCATTTGGGTATACAACAAATCAAATTTTTTCTCCATGACAATTTTTTTCAGAATCATGGTATTGCATATTAGCACATTTTTGTTTACACTCCGCAGCAAAATAGAGTCGTAGAATGCAAGCATCGTCATATTCTTACCATCCCACATGCATTACTTTTTTTTTTGTCTCACCTACCTTTATTTTCTAGGGTGATTGTGTCTTAAACGATGTCTATCTCAATAACTTATTACCCTTTCCATTACTCTCTAATAAATCACCTTGTGAACTCTTATATAACTACCCCCTCACTCAATCACTTGAAAGTTTTTGGTTGCCTCTATTATGCAAATATTGTTCATCTTATTAAAAAAATGACCCTCACACCATACGTTATGTCTTTATTGGATATCCTACTTGCTAATT
Organism: Salix dunnii; assembly: GCA_015731905.1. Taxonomy (NCBI): domain Eukaryota; kingdom Viridiplantae; phylum Streptophyta; class Magnoliopsida; order Malpighiales; family Salicaceae; genus Salix; species Salix dunnii. The sequence continues at coordinate 9,167,209 of CM027662.1, read as the reverse complement.
TGGTTATAAACTCTAAAATTTGTAGACAAACAAATTCTTTATAAGACACAATATTTGATTTTGTGAACATTCATTCCCTTTCTCTTAGATTCCCTGGCTCGCCTCATGTCCCTATTAAAATCCTATGTTTTCCTTTGCTTTCCTCGACAACTGGACATTCAAACCTGATATACCTAACCCACTAGTCTATCTACCTAACCTAAATTGTAACCCACCACATGCATATGATATACCTACCTTCGTCCCCCACGCACATCCCCTGCATGTGCTATTACCACCCTTACACATCTAGATCACCCTATCATTCCCCTTACCCCTCCCTGATAGTCCACTCATACTAAACATCCTTCAACATGACATGTAGAGTACCACATGTCCAACCTCGTCAATCACTCAACCTCGATGCCTCATTTTGCATCAGTTACTTGATATCTTTTTTCTCACTTTCTTTCCTACTCATATTTTATCTTCTTCCCATTATGGCTTTCTTGCTAAGATTATAGATCACATTGAACCTACTTCCTATACTCAAGACATTCTTTACCCAAATTAGCATCATGCTATGACTGCAGAATTAAAAGCTCTATAACATAATAGCACTTAGAGTTTGCTCTAATACTCACTGGTTATAAACAAATTGGTTGCAAATAGGTATATAAAATCAAACACAGGATTGAGGGAACCATTGAATGTTGTAAGACTCGACTTGTCACCAAAAACTACACTAAAGTCAAGGGCATTAATTATCAAAAGTCTACCTCCCCTACCTCCAAACTCACTACACTATGCTATCTTCGAGATGTTATTGTTGCTTGTCATTGGTTAATCCACCAATTAGACATCTATAATGCTTTTCTTTATGGCAATTTACATGAGGTGGTGAACATGGAGCCTTCTTCTGGTCTCCATTAAAAGGGGTAGAGTGTTGTGTGTTAGCTTAACAAGTCACTTTATGGCCTCAAACAAGCTTCTATAAACTTGTTTTCCACCTTCTTAGATACCATTCAACAACTAAGATATCGACAATTTAAAGTTTGATTATTCTCTTTTTACCAAGGCTCATGACATTACATTTACTACAATTCTGATCTATGTTGAAGACATACTTCTCACATGAAATAATCTTTAAAAATTGGAATGTCTCTAAAAGTTCCTTCTCAATTGCTTCCATATCAAAGATCTCAGAGATTAAATAATTTTTTAGTATCAAATTCTCTCATACTAAGAAAGCTATCTATATGTCTCAAAGAAAGTTTGCACTTGATATTTTTCTAGATTTAGGACATGTACTTGCACGTCCAGATAAGTTCCTATTTGAACAAAACATGAAACTCACTTGTATATATGGAAAATTACTGGATGATCCATCAAATACACGAGACTAGTTGGTTGATTGATCTACCTTACTGTCACAAGGCCTAATATAGTTTATCTTGTTCAAACATTAAGTGAATCCATACATTAACCCTACAAATCTTATTGGTATGCTACCATATGGGTCTTTAAATACATCAAAGGCACTCTAGGTTAGGGTTTGTTATTTTTTACCACCAATAATTGTACATTAAAGGCCTTTCATGATTCAGATTGGAGAGGTTATCGTGCAGCAAGGAGATCGATTACAAGATATTGTGCTTTTCATGGAAATCCACTTATACCATGGAATCCAAAAAACAAGCCAATGTTTTAATATCATCAATAGAATCTTAATATCGAGCCATGGCCAACACATGTTTAGAGCTAACCTGTTTACTTTTTATACTACAGGATTTAAAAGTCACAATTAACTCCTACACTATTATTATGTGATTATCAAACAACTTTACATATTGCAACTAATCTTGTTTTCCATGAATGTACAGAGCATATCAACATTGATTGTCACATGGTTCGAGAAAAACTACAAGCTGGAATGAGTAGTCCTTCATATATACCTACATGCTTGCAAATATATTTACAAAGGCATTGGGGAAGGATCAATTTGTGACATTGCACAATAAGTTAGGATTTCATGATATTTATCATGATGATGATTTTTCACGCTTCGCACCCCGCCATCCCCTTGGATTTGGGAGATAATGGTGCACGGTGAAAATGACAAGTGTTTTATAGTCATATAAAATTACAACTATAATTATCAGGAGTTGCCACCTAGTATTATGATCACTAGGAAACTTATTTGTCTGCGAGAGTCTATGTAAGGGGACTTATTGTGCAAAGAGAAAATGCATCACTCCTAGTGCACCTTATCTAAGGTAAGCTGTATTGTTGTTCGATTGTTTTTCTAAGTTAATTTTTACACTACACTTTAAAAAAAAATTGTTTGCAGGTGTATTTTATAGTGTAATTTGATACCACAGTTAAAAAAAACCTTTTTGTTACCTACGACTGTACTTTACAATGCAAATTTACACTGCAGCCCTATTTTTTTTTCTATAGATGTACTTTACAATGTAAACTTACATCCTAATAGATAAAACAAAAATATTTTAATTATTTTTGATATTTTTTTTCAAATTCCAACGGATAATCATGAAACGGTTGCGATATCCAATTTTTATTTTAAAACATGAGAAAGATGCAACATATTTTTTACGAAAAATATGATGGGAAAAACCTTGGAATCCGACCGTATGCAAGAAAACAACATATTTTTATGCATATTTTTTATTTTTCTTTTAAAATTGAAAATAAAAACAAAAAATTAGGGCGGGCCTTACCCAGCCGAATGAGCCAGCCAAGGTGGGCCAAAGGCCTATCACTGCTTAGCTGGACCCAACCCAGCTAAATGGGTTGAGTCGAGAGCAGCCCAACCTATAAATAAAAAAAAAGAGAAAGAAAGGAGGGAAATTTGGACAGAGTGAATTAAAATTCACTCTCCCCATTGTTCACATGTTATGTGAACAGTGAAATGGTGGTCAGCTGACCACGACGAGAGGCTCACTTATCACTACCGCCAGGTAGAGTATGTTGAGGTGATTCTCCCTGTCATGGTGGTGTAAAAAATGATGGCCTGTGATGGCTAATAGGAGCGTCAGAAGTGGCTGACCTGTGATGTGTTCGTTGTTGCCTACGTTGTTGTTGCTGCTAGAGCTGGCTGAAGGTCACAGTTGGCTTGATTCTGTGAAGGAGGAGCTCATGGTGGTGAGGGGAAAAGCGGGCTGACTGCTGCTGGAACTGGCAAGGAGAGAGAGACGACAATGCTGGTTTTAGAGAGAGAGAGCTGTCAACCGAGAGAGAGTAATTGCTATGGCGAAGGAAGAGGGAGAGAGAGAGAGGCTATTGTTGGAGACAAGGTAGATGAAGATAGCTGCCGTTGGCTGTGGTTGAATGGAGAGAGAGAGAAAGGGTGTTAACCGTGAGAGGAAGAGAGGCAATCGGTGCCGAGGAAGATGAGGGGTGATCTTCTTCTTCCTCATGTTTTTTTGTGCTTATTTTCTGCAAAATTCTTTGTTAATTTTCCCCAGAATTTCTTGTTTCCTCCCTTAGTAGAATCCTACTCTTCTCTGCATAAAGACTTCTCTTCTTATAATTTTTGTTTCCCCCCTATTCTTCTTCTACATACTGTTATTTATAGTGGAGCTTGGTTTGCCACTGTGGTTGGTTGTCGACGGCTTAGTGGTCTTCCAATCAATGGTGTGCCTACAGTGGTGGTTGGTTGGTGGTGGCGAGGAGGGGGCTATCGGCAGGCAATGCAAAAAGGCAGCGGCAGGGCTGCAATTTTGAAAAAAAATGGAAATGCAATTTGGTCCTTCAATTTGTAATTGTTCTAATTGCACCCCCACATGGTTTTGAACTTTTATTTTTATGAAATTGCATCCACGTCAAAAATTCAATATTAACTTTGACTTTGCACGTCTTTTTTATTTTGATCCTTCGCTGCCAATTTGTACAATTTGACCCTTAATTGACCATTAAACCCTCAATTGTCTTCAATTTGACCCCTAACTTTGCACAATTAGCTTGGAAAAATTCAATTGGGTCTCCAAAAATTTTGATATTCTCAATTGAGCCCAAATTAAATTCAAGAACTTGATTTTTTTTTATTAATTAAACTTTTAATAAAATTAATTTGACCAATTTAAAGTATAACTAAGTCCTTCTACTTAATTAAATCCTTGAATTGGACCCTAAATTAATTCCTAAACAGAATAATACTTTAAATTAGCCCATGATTAAATCAAATTGGCTTATAAAAATATAATTATGATTTTGACTTAATTTTTACCTTAAATTTGTATTTTCTCTCATTTTTGGGCACAAATGAGATACGATTCGGCTCCGAAAATATTCAAAATTTTCACCATGATTTTTCTATTGATGCTAAACCCCTTTTCTTTTATTTTTGTTATTTTTATTTTATTTTGGGTAAAATTTAAGGAATAACCCAAAATCAGATTATCACAATATTCACTACCCAACTTGAGGGGGATTTTAAAAAATATATTTTTTAATATTACTAATACCTTTACTTGCCTGGAATTAGTAGAGGTCATATCTTGCTAGTTTGGATCATGACTTTAATAGTAGGATTGATAACAAGTTATGGCTGTGACAAAAAGGAGTTTTTATATTGGAAAACCAGGAAAAATGATGTTTGTTTCTATAATTTAACTCAAAAATGTTTCGTCTCTTAAAATTCTAATATTATCAATTTAATCCAAATTAATAAAATTAATTTGAATAATTTAAAGTATAATTAAGTCCTTGCACTTAATTAAATCCTTCAACTGAGCCCTAAACTAATTTCTAAACATAATTATATTTTAAAATGGCTAGCGATTAAATCAAACTGGTCCATAAAAACAACTATATCTTTTGACTTAAATTATACACATATTTATCTAAATATAAATTATTTTAGCATTGAATATGTATTTTTTTAGGCACAAAAAAGATACGACTAGGCTCTCAAAAACATCCAAAATTTCCAACTTGATTTTTCTTTGTCTACACCATCTCTTTTTATTTCACTTTGTTATTTTTGGTATATTTTGGAGAATAACCTAGAAATGGGTTATGACAATAAAAAAGGTAGCAAAACAACATTAGAGTTATAATTTTATTATTCCAAAAAATAAAATAATATGTGTGTGTGTGTGTGTGTGTGTGTGTGTGTATTTGATGCATGGATATGACATTAAATAATAAAATAATATGTACTATATGTGTGTGTGTGTCTGTTTTATATAAATTTAAGACATATATAAATCAAATTGTATTAAAAAAATATAAATATTCTATAAAAAATTTATATAATATAAATATATATTTCATGTTAGGTTGAGGTGATTTTTGGGTTAAGTTTGACCATATTCATATCCTATATTTTATCTATTGAGTCTAAAAAATGATATCCATTTTTAAGTCGGGTTGAGTTTATATCCATCAGATTTAAATTATGCTATCAACCCTAATAGTATTATATGTAATCTTCCACCATGTCCAAAAAACAATTACATAATTGCATGGATGATATTGAGAAATTTGGAATTAATGGTACATATGAAACATTACGAATCATACAACCATTAGTAGTTTTGATAGTAATGCTTTTGATTAATGTCTTAGAAATGACAAGAAGATGAAGGTAATGAGCCTGATTTTAGTTTACATAACACGCTAGTAGAGTGCTTGTTTTAAATTTATTAGTTTTTATCTAATGAAATTCTATGGACATAATTGTTTTGTATTATATTTTAAAGTTATTTTAAATAACATATAAACCTTAACTAATGAAGTTTTATGGTTATAATTGTATTGTATTTCTATTATGAAATATTTTAAATATAATTTTATGATTTTTCTATGAAAATATTTTATTTATAATTTTATAATATTTGTAGAGAAATTTTTTTACTTACAATATTATGATCTAATTTTAAAATCTAAATACATATAATATTTCCGTGTCGTGTAAAAATACGAGTTTATTTTCTTGGCTCAAATGTCTTGCATATATTTTCCAAAACAATCACCTCCCACGTATCAATCAATCAATCAATCAATCAATGTTGTTGATTGGATGGTAAAAGGCACGTGTGGATGTATACGTGGTTTGTACTGCCAACCCTACACTCTTCGACTGACTGAGCCAGCAAAATGCAGGCTTCTTCTATTCAAATACAGGTTTCTTCCGCGGACGCAGGCCGTGATATCAAATCTACTCTCTGCACTTTGATATCACACACCACACATTTGTGCTCACCAATGCGAGCTGCCATCATGGCTTGCAGTTTACAATCAGCGCACCACACCAAGTGCTGGCATGGGAAGTTGGCCCACAACACCCGACGCTCGTTGCACCCCAAGCACCTTCCTTGTGCGATGCTTGCCTTGTATTTCTGCAATTACCACCCGATCAATATTAGTTTATCATAAAACAGAAGTGAAGTTCAGAATACTGAATGAATGAATCTCGACTTGTTGAGTCCTCACATCAATGAAATCAAATTCACGAAGAAAGTAGACAGATGAGCTGCTCTTTTTTCTGGCAAGGGCCTCTAAAACCAAATGCCATCCTCCTCGTGGCCCGGGCTCCATCTCTCGAAACCCCTTTCCTGATTCTCCTTCACCAACGCTACTCTCTTTGCCTCCATCAGAGTCACTGTTTACCCACGGTCGTGCGTGGAATATCGGGTCTGGTATCAAGAATTGAAGAAACCTCGAGTTCAATTGACAGGACACCCTGCTGCTGCTGTCACTCAGCTCATCATTCTCAATGGCCACAAGAAGAGGTTCCTGAGAGCAATTGGAACCATCAGAATGTGAAGATGGACTGCCCATCGTAGCGTCTTCAAGTGGCTGCTGCTGAAATGGAATAGGAAGGCTTGGCAGAAGTATCATATGATTGGTTGGAGAATGATTCGTAATGTGACAAAGTTCAGGGATAGACTTGACGAAGTCACTAAGCTTTGAGAAACCGAGAGAGGCATGGTCTAATTCTAGGCCAAAAGCGGACCTGAAATCAGCTTTCACAGACGATAGAGCATATTGTCCTCCCCTCTTTGATACCTGTTGCAAGAAACCAGGGAGCCACCTTCTGAATGTCCCGAACCACTTAGGCATACATCTCTCATGTGCTTGAGATTCACTGGAACATGCTTTTGGTTGACCATGGATTAATGTATCAGCCCAAGTCCTTGGCTCACATCTTTTCTCTTCCGTGGAATTACAACCAAGGATCGCTTTCTCTGCCTTCTCACCGGGTAATGTCTGCCTACTGAACACGTCAGTCATGGCCTTTTCACTGCGTAATGTATGCCTATTGACCACGTCGGTTATGGCCTTTTCACTGGGTATCTCCTTCTCGGTATCATCTTTGGGCGTTTGTGCTCGTGGAAGTTTCTCGTCAATCTCATTTGTTTCACGTTGTTGGGTTGATTCCTCGAACTCAGCTTGTTGGAGTTCTGGATTAGCAGTTTTGATCTCAACCTGCTTACCCATAATAGTAACATGGCGTGCCTCAACAGCTGCTGCAGAAACAGATTTCTTATCTTTGAAGGTGACGATGCCAAATCCACGAGTCTGCATCTTATCTGCTGTTTGAACTCCAAGCACTACACCATCGTCCACCGAACCAAATTTCTCTTCAAGAGTTTTTCTTAAAGAGTCTGGTGCAGAAGAAGTTGGGCAAAATATAAGATGAAATTGAAGCTCTTTGGCATACTAAATCAGCAATTGATCCTTCTGGTTAATAAGACTACAAATTCAGTTGCAAGGAAGTGCTCGGTTTCTAACCAGAATCTACAGAAGCAGGGAGGCCTCCAACAAAAATTCTCCGTCCTGGTTGCCCTGCATCAGGTGAATGAATCATGTATCTTCCCTGCTTCAACTGCTGTTGCTCTTCTTCAGAATGTGCATAGAAGCACTTGGTGCCTCTAACACATCCACGAGGAGAACGGAAGTATTTACAGATCACTTTGCTTGTAATCGAGCAAGTCCTACTGTCCGTCCACGTGCAGTGGAAAATTATGGGACCAAATAAATTAAAAAAAAAAAACAATTATTTGATCATATGATTGTTAATCGGTTTATCCAAGGAGGTCACCTATTAGCAGGATTCCCTTCATCTGTCAAGTTAAAGAGTTCTTTGCAGGTCCCTTGTATTTCATCATCTTCTTGTAACCATGCCTTATATTTCAGCTGAATGGGACGTTTTACTGCTGATTGCGAGCACGAGTTTAATGAAATGAGTGACACGAGCTTCTTTATCATGACAATTTCCCACTCAATCTAACCTTTTGAGTGTGGTAAGGATTTCAACTTACTGAGGTTAACATCAGTATTTTTTAGCATGAAACGCATGTCTTGTGACTCTGCCAAGTCTATAGGTCTCTGTTTACTGGGAATTGTAATAGTTATAAAAAGATGTTAGGATCAGCGTATCATCTCACTGAGAGACACGATAATTACTAGACAGACAATAAAAACGGATGAAATAAATGAAAATAGGTCAGTTGTTTCTAACCGCAAATTGAAGACTCCAGTGCTTGCTCCCCAGTGTAATAGAACTTCAACACAGTCCTTGTAGCCATTCTTCACAGCAAAAAATAATGGGGTTTCTTTCATTTCAGTATTAGAGTTGATACAATCTGGGTCTTTCAATAAAAGGGCCTGCAGTACAGTCTCATAGGAAAATGAGCTTATAAAAACTTACGTTATGAAACTATCATATGTTGCCAAGATGTGCTTGGAAGACAGTAAAGTAACCTGAAGAGCCGATACATAAATACCTGGAGTGCCTGTGAATTACCATTTGAAGCAGCAATATGAACAGCTGTCAAGCCCAACCTATTTTTCTGATTCACTCGAGCACCATGCTTCAATAAAAGTCTCATGATTCTGGAAAAGAAGGCGATTTGAAGTTCAGTAAAACCAGAGTGCGTGCATGTGTGCACGTGTGCCTGTGCGTGTGTGAGAAAGAGACTTCATCTGCTGAGGACAGGATTGCTTATATGCCTTGAGACACCAATGAAGAGCAGAATGTCCATCAGCATCGACATCCTTTAAGTCTATGTTAGTCTTCAGAAGCAACTCAATAATGGTCTCATCTCCAGCCTGTGATTATTAATAATAGTTACCTGGTTACAGATCATTAGAAAATAACGGACCTTATTGTGGAGAAGTGCTAACAAGGTATATACCATGCTTCCTTTCTTTGAAGTTTTGAATATGTTATACCAAGGCGATAAATTTCCCAATTAATTTTCTTGAAATTTCTTGTAGTATTCTTGTCTAGGATGACAGGCTAACTTGAATACAGGGACAATTCTAAGTTCCAAGGTACAAAAATGTCATTAATCTATATAAATGCAGGAAACAGAATGCGCTAAACCTGAAGTGTATAGTCGTAAAGATGAAAGGAAATTAATCCGGACAGTTGATAATATTATAGATTTTGTCACTATAAAATAACATTAGAGTGTAAATGACAGTTTATCAAAGACAAATACAGTGTAAGAACATAGTGGTTTGGAATTAGTTATATTCATCTGCAAAAGTTTCACTTGCATGCTAGAATTTCAATTTGCTACTTCGATCCCCACTTTACGAAAACAATCTGGAAATAAAGATATTAATTGTAGAAAAACAAATGTTAATTAGATACTTCACAGACCAAGAAAAGAAAATAATGTTGGTTGAAAAAATAGTTTTTCAACGTAAAGACATGGATGGGTTATGAATAGTAACAGAATCATGCTTGCACGTCATTACTCTCTGAAGTAAAATTCCCAAATCTCTAAGCCCATATGTTACCGTATCCATTGATAGTACACGGTGATTCCTCATTGGGAACCCCAGAATTACAAAAGTGCCCACGGATCTCGACGATCAATCTTTAATTGAATTCTACTTTTCGTAGGGCATACATGTCCATTTCCCAAAATCCCATGTACACAATGTTGTGTTCCATTGCATACATTATACGGTTACTATTAGCTATTCCGCATGTTAAGCAAAATGTCAAAAATAAATAAATAGAGGGAAAGAACACCTATTCTGACCTGCGCAGCACGGATTATCGGTAACTTCGTGTCCGTACAACTTCCGAGATCAACAACGCCAAAGTGCTGAAGCAACTCGATCTCGTAGAGCAAGAGTTTCCTTTTCTCAGAGCGCTCACTCTCGCTTAGAGCAGTTACCCTTTTTGCTGCCCTCAACGACGGCGTAGGGGCGCCAAGTGCCAATGCCTCTCGAATCACAGCCTCGTAAATTGTGGTCTTCTCTTTACAGTCCAAATCAGCATCACGCACCGGTAAAATCGACTCATGTATTTTATCTGCTGCCGCTACCAGAAGAGCAGCTAAATCAACCACACGCCCTGCTTCCGCCATTTTGTATGCCACGTCACCGATTTCCTTCGTTTTGTCAGCAAGAAGTTTTAGTGTAGTTAAATCCTGTAGAAAAGCATCAGATGAGCTTAATAAGAAAAGGAGAATTTCTTAATTTACTAAATTCCCTTCTGAGCTCCGAGCTGAGACTATCCCTTTATAAATTAATAAAATATATCAAAATTTGAATAAATAATATTTTCTCGTCTTTCTATTGTTTTCTTAGTAACCAAAATGATACATAGCCTTTAATAAATCATCAAATCAATGAATCTCATTTTAATAGACTTTATATTCTTTAAGGTTTTTTCACTAAGAAAAAATAACTATGTTTGACTCTTTTGACTTGACCTTAATCCATGATAAATAAATAAAATAAGAAAATGCCATAAAATAATCACTTTCTCAGCAACCAAACAATCGTAACAAAACGTGTCAATACCATTTCACTAATTTGAGCAACCAAGTCTTTAATGGTTGAATTGTCATCCAGATTCCAGATCACATTATTTCTGAAATGACATAAAAAAAGTCTGAAAAAGAGAGGAAAAAGAAAAAATAGCACAGAAACAAGAAAAAGCAACATTTCTAAATAAGGTTAAATCTTTCTGCAGTGTGAGATGCATAAAATTATAACGAAAACATTTCACACTTTTTCCATTTTAGTTCATCAAAAGGACTAAAACGACGTGCTTTTTTTTATTTGCTACCTGGTGTTACACAAGGACAGCTCCAGAGGTAACAGTCTGCGTTCATCTCTGCTCTTTAAATCCGTACGAGCGTGCTTTTCCAGAAGTATTTTCACACAACGCGCTGCGTTAGCAGTTGCAGCGGCGTGCAGCGGCGTGAGACCGGTTGAGTCAGGTTCATTTATCAACGGCACCAATCCAAACTCGCCCTTGATTAGTGTGGTGGCGCAGGCAACAGCATCGAAGGAGCAGCAGAGATGGAAAAGCTTGGTGATTATTATACGTTCTGTAACAACTTTCTTTTGGAGTGAGAGTAACTGTAGTTTGTCGTCTTCTACTATTGATTTTATCACGCTTGTATCAAAAACCGCAGCGTTTTGGAACTCATGATCTTTACTTTCTGTTTGCTTCGAGAGGTCTGTGAGCGAGAATCTTTGTATTTCCTGCGATTTAAACTACTTTCAGTAACTTCACTGGCAATGAGAAATTAAGGAGAAAATAGAACAATTTGCATATGATCAAAGCTTCTTTTTTTCCTAACTTCCAGAACATGAAAAATACTTGCTAAGCAAAGATTTTCACAGGAGAAAAGGTCGATCTTCAAGGTGATGAACTCAAGATGAAGACTATAATGTGAAGCATTTTGAAGAGATAAGGCTGTAGTGTACCAGATCCATCTGGAAACCCTAATAAGAGTTCTGTCTGGCCATGAGAGAAATTAGAGAGAATAGTTTTTGTTTAAAATGAAGGCAGAGGGGGAGAGTTTGGTGGAGATATTTATAGGGGTCGAACATGGTTGATAGTGTGTGAGGACAATTATATCCCGACAGGGGTTAGGATTTTACTGGTGAGTGCATGTTATGTTTAATGCATGGATGGAGTGTGTGATTCTGTATATATTCTTTTTTTATTTATATTTTATATTTTACCTTGATCATCCATCAATTTTATTATGGAAGGAAATTTTATTTTATGGTAAGTGTACTATGTTATGTAAATTAAGGTGAGCGAATAAAATTTAAGTTATTTCAGGTTCATTTTAACATAAACTTAAAACTTGTTATGTAAATCGTAATCCTTTTGTTATAACATTATAGCTCTTGGGGACCCTCCTCCATCCATCAATACTAAACATTAAAAAAAATATTTTTTAAAAAATATTTTTATAATCAACTTCATGCTCTTAGACACCACTTAGTTTTAGAATAACTTTTTACACGAGTGCAATTATTAATGAAATTTTTTGATATTAATAACTATTTATGTTGTGCTTGGGTCAAATATTTTATTGAATATAATAAAAAAATATTTAAGTGTTATTAGCATATTTTATAGCACCAAAATATTATATTAGGTGGGGGTTAATTTGATATGATTTAATAAATTTATAGGATTAAATGTAGTTTGAATGACGGGTAAAAGTATGGTTTGACTAAAACAAATCATGAATATTTTTTTAAGACATGAGTATAGTCAATATATTATATCAACTCAGATCAATCAATTAAATCTTTGATCTAAGGCATAAGACCCTAATAACATTGTACAAAGCAAATTTTTTTTATTAAACCTAATTTTCAATCAATCCAATATTGAATAATCAAATAAAAAATATAATCAATTAGAAAAATTAGCAGAGTCTATCCAGGTTAATCTATCAAATCTTATTCTTGAGACTGAGATACTATAAAGAAAAAACTAAAATCAATTATGAAGCTCAATTTTTAGTTAACCCAATGTTGCATGATGAAGTAAAAAAAATAAAGCACACAAAAAATCATTCAGGTCATGAAACCCAGATAATATCATAGAAAAAAATAAAAACAAATTATAAAACCTAATTCTCAATCAACATGATATTAAAGGATGAAATTGAAAAAAAAAACATTCAATAAAAAAAAAACTATTTCAACTTGAGTTAACCTATCAATCCTGCGTTATAAAACTATGATAACTCCAGAGAAAAAAAAATGAAGTCAAAACTCAATATTTAATGATGAAATTAAAAAAAATCAATTAAAAAACAATAAAAAAATCAAGTTAGCCGGCTAACCTGCAAAACTTACAACCCGGGTCATGAAACCATAATAATCACATAAAAAAAAATATCTTATTCTTAATCAATATAATATTAAAGATGAGGACGAGAATTTAAAAAAAAAACTCCATTTAACTTGTATTAAATAGTGAAACCTGAGTTAGAAGGTTCATTATTGAATCCAATATTAAAGAATAAGATTAAAACAAAATGAGAATCAAATTGGAAAAAAACTTGGCATTTCATTGTGTTGTTATAGTGAAATGCTAAGATCTTTTAGTAAATGGTAATAATTAAATAAGTTGGTGTGTTATGATTGGTGTATCTATAAAAAAATTTTATTTGTCTATTTACCATGTATTTTTTGTAAAGGAAATACCTTTTAGATTTTGGACTTATAATTGATTTTACCAACTTATGGATACGTATTTGTGTGTGGCATTAAAAATTAGGATGAAAATGAGTACTATTACTTAACATTATATTTCAATTATATCATCTTTCTTATTAGTAAAAGATTTAAATATTTATATCTTATTAATTGAGTTTCAACACATAATAGATATCTACTGTTTATATCCAATACACACATAAACACATACACATATCTTGGGTTAGGTTTGGATAGGGTGTGGGTTAAGTATGATAATATTTTTATACATATCATTTCTCATCGAGGAAGGTAATTCTAAAGAAAATCACCCATATTTGGGTTAACATTACTTGTTTTGACTCATATGTAGAAAAAAAGAAAAAAAATAAAAAGATTAGGGAGTAATGTGATGAGTAAAAGAAGAAATAAAAATCAAAATAACTATAAGAGTTTGAGTTCATCTTTAAAAACAATTGTAAGATAAAATAGATAGGGAGTTAATGAGATAGAAAGATAACAAATAAGTAGAGGATCGATTATAAATAGACCATATAATTGAAGGGAGAAAGACATAAGAAAAATAAGAGAAAGACTATAAATAATAGAAAAAATAAGAGTAAAAAACACCCTAAAAAACCAATAGTCCAAATGATATAAATAAAATTGTTATAACTAATTTTTAGTGTTCTCTAGTCCATGCCAATTACTATAAAAAGTATTTTTTGAATACCATTTTTTTTTAACAAATTATAACATAATTATATATTGTTAATATTTAAAGTGTAGTTCAACTTAGATAAGTTAGTTTTATTTTTTGCAAGAACTAAATGCTTTAAAAACTACTCTTACACATTAAGTTGAGAAAACCTTAATATTATTATTGATCAAAAGATGTCAAAATTTAGGCTTACAAGAGTTCAAGTACTTATAAAAAACAAATCATTATAGATATAACCTTATAGGTTGAACTGAACTTCTTACAAAACTAACCCAAAACCTATACTAGTAAGCCTATACTTTTATCCAGAAAATAATTGGACCCTAACTGAAAATAAAATATTAATTAAGTCCAAATAAACCTTAGGTTGTAGCTGATATAGAAAAGTCCATAAGTTTGATTATTATGATCCTATAAGAAGAGAAAGAGAGAATATTATAAGTCTTTTATAAAGATTATTTATAATTTACAATGCCGCCAAATAATCTTAGGAAATAAATAAGTTGTCACTCAAGTAGTTTCCTAAATAGAAAAAAGGTTTTAAGTATCCTACAATTATGAAGAGTATTGCAAAATATTAGGATGCATTCTTAACTATCCTTAACATTGCCACACAAGTTTAGTGTGAGATTAGACCAAACACAAATCTTGAACAAAAAAAAGCAAAAAATAATCGATATATGTTATTGGTGAAAACATTAATAATATGCAAAGAAGAGGTAAACATTAATAGCATATGATGTTGATAGTGATAAGTTTATGAATAAAGAGATAATCCAAATCTAATATGGTTTAACCAATGGTTTAACATTGGGCTACTCAAGATGGAGATTCATCTAGGAACTTCGATTTGAAATAAGATGATTTAGCCAAGTAGGGGTTTTCCTTGGGTTTTAGCTTGTATTCCATGCAACCATATTTGTTTTTTACATTGGGATGCATTTGACAAGATTAGGTTTGTTGTTGTTGATCGGTTCGACTAAGTTATGAGGAGTTGGTTTTGGCCAAATCTAATTTAGGCATTGTTGATATGCATGGGTTTGGTCTATATAAGATCTATAAATTATTAGGACTAATTAGGGTGTTGGGGTCCTTTTTCTAAGTATTTGTCAAAAATCCTTAATAAGTTTGAGTTCATAATAAGTGATTACAAGATTGAATTTGAGATGGATTATTGTGTTTCCATATTGGGCAAGGATTTCTTTGCTTTAAAGGAAGATTGTGGAAGACTTTAAAAGGAAAGATTCAACAACTTTATTCCCTATTTTGAAAAACATTAATTTAACCAAACAATGGAAAAAGATTAAGTATTCAAGGCAACATGTTGCAAGCATGGAAACATTTCTAAAAAAGCAGCAAACATACATCATTCCTATCTAAGTCAGACACAACTACATAAAGAAATTAATCAAGTTAGGAATTATCTTAGGAACTTATTGTTTGCTTGTATTACTCTAAATATTTTACTTAGTTTTTATATTGTTTTAGTACTTTTTTAAATCATAATATTTTAGTGTTTAGTTTTTTAAGTCCAATTTGATTTTTTTTATATATCAAATAAAGTGTTAAGCTTGTGCTAGTTAAAAGCTCTATTATAACCCATTTATGGGTTATTCCCCCAAATTTACCAAAAGAAAAATAAAAGGGTTTGACATTGTAGAAAAATCAAGGTGGAAAAGTTAAATGTTTTTGAGAACCTAATTATATCTCATTTATGCTAAGAAATGAAGGAAAATATAGATTCAATGCTAAAATAATTTATTATTGGATAAATTTGTATAAAAAATAACCTGAAAACCATAATGATATTTTTTATATGCCAATTTGATTTAATCATGGGCCAATTTAAATTATAATTATGTTTAGAAATTAATTTAGAGTCCAATTGATGAATTTAATTAAGTGCATAGACTTAATTATACTTTAAATTGATCAAATTAATTTTATTAGAGGCTTAAATAATAAAAAGAAATCAATTTTTTTAGCTTAATTCAGGTTTAATTGAGAAGGTTGAATTTTCATATACCAAATTGATTTTTTCCAAGTCAATTGTTTTGAGTTAAGGAAAAAATTGAAAAAAAATGAGAGTTTAATGGCCACTTGAAGGTCAAATCATATAAATTCAAAACCAAGGACCAAAATAAAAAAGACATGTAAAGTTAAGGCTAGTATTGAAATTTTTGAGTGGATACAATTGTATAAATTTAAAAGTTTAAAGCTAATTGTGAGACAATTATAAATTGAGGGACCAAAACACATGTATACCTTCTCCCAAAGCATGCAGTCATGCTGACTAAAATACGAATAGGTGTAGGCACGTATTAGTCGACACATCATCGGTGCAGGCACATTACTGTAGAAGATAAGGAGGTAGCCACATGCAATATACAGCCACCCTACTTCGTCTATAAATAACAAAGAACAAAACACAAATAGGGGGCATGAAATAATACACAAATACAGCAGACATAGAAGTGAAGTGAAAAAGATGGACACAATTTGAACAATTGCTAAAAAAAAAAACACATAACCACCAATAACCTTCACCTTTCCTTTTCTCTTACCCACAGTGCAATTACAACCCTCTCTCTCTCTCTACAATCAGTGACAACTCATTTTCCTTTAACAGCAGTAAAGTCAATAAGCACCACCATCATCCCCTTAACACTAGGAGCTTCTTCTCTACACTAGCTGCTTCACCGTCAGACCCAACTCTTTTTCCTCAACTCTGGTGTCAAGTAGCAGCAGCAGCAGCATAAAACAACCACCTTACACCGCTCTTCCTAACCACCTCAGGCCATTATTTGTGATATCACTAATACATGAACAACTACCTTGGCCTCCTCTACACGACGACAATGATAGGTATGTCAGTCCTCGCTCTTCACTAACCATCTTCTCATTTTTCACCATTGTAGTGAATTATTTCACTCCCCTATCTGACTGTTCTGCATATGAAAAGTAGGACTTACACCCACTGTTCATGCGCAGAATAGTGGGCTGACCGGGTTGGGCCTTACTCCCAGCCTTCAATTATAGATGGGTCGATTAACCCACCTAAGCTGGTGGTCCAACCCCAAATGATGAGACTCTTAACCTATTAAGACTGAGCAATCAACCTACATAAAAAAAAAGTACAAAATATGCAAAAAAAAGAAAAAAAACTTGTTTTTTAAGCAATTTTTTTTTTGTCCATATGTTGAAATTCCAAGGTTTTTCCAGGTATATTTTTATAAAAAAAACAAATCATGTTTTAAAATAAAAATTAGATATCATAACCTTTTATAATTATCCATTGAAATTTGGCCAAAATGTAAAAAAAATTAACAATTATTTTGCTTCAGCTGTTAAGGTGTAAAAATGCATTGTAAAGATAGTAAAAAAAATTTAAATGCGATGTAAAAATTTTTAAACTTTAGAATGGTCTGGTGTTTTATTCCCAAAAGATACTCTCTCGTGGAGAGATATTTATCTCGAGCCTTATAAAAGAACAATTCATAAAAAACTAGCTTAGAAAAAACAATCAAACCAAAATGCAGATTACATTAGGTATGGTGCATTGGGGGTGACACGTCTTCTACTTGCACAACAAGTCCCTTTACTCAGACTCTCATAGACTAATAGGTTTTCTGGTAACTTTAATCTAGGTGACAACTCTCAAAATTTATGGTTGTGACTATACGCGTCATCTCCCCTCCGGGGATGGTGAGGTGCAAAACACTAGAAAGTATCATCGCGACAAGCTCGATGGTTTGGAAACTATTACAAATCTATCAGGTTTAATTTTAATTGTTCTTTGATGTGAAAAACAAACTAACTTATTAAGGTATAACTAACATTGTGGTGTTAATTCATGAATTATAATACCTTTGGTTCTTAGTTACATGTTAAATAGTCAAGGTTTTCAAACTTGATTTTTAACTTTTTCTATGAGAAGTATCATCTTTGTTGGAGTTTTTTAAATCACGTGCTCAAGAATTTTACAATACTTAGTAGTAGAGCTAAGCTCTAAAATTAGATTATATCGTGTTTTTTTTCTCAATGTTAGTTTCATCTTCGCCCTTGCATCTTTGTTTTTGGTTAGAATCTTTAAGGTAATTTTCTATCATGTATGTTTTCTTTCCTACGTTATTTCTTATCTATTTCCATTATTTTTGTTCTTTTTAGTGCAAGAAAAAACAATTAAACTCCAAAAGATTTAGTTAGGGTAAATCTGGTTTGATTGCTCATGGTTCATGTCATCCTATCAAAACACCTCAAAATCTCATATTTTGGTTATTTAGGGGTGTGACTATACCAATTATAAGTTTCAACTCATTTAGGCATCGATTTCTTAAGGTTACAAACTTAGATTAGAAAGGAGTTACCTATTGTTTTGCATTAGTGTATCAAATATTATTGTAATTGCATCAAAATTTATATTCTATTTATTTGGAATGAAAACACATTAAATACCATTTGTTTTCATCAAATGGACATTGTTTTATTTAGGGTCCAAATTTAGTTCAATTGAGTGTTTTTATATTCTAAACTTTATTTGTGTTGTGCTTCATATTATCTTACACCAATAATAAAAACTTCCAACATTGAATGTAATTAAAACTATAAACTTTGAGTTATACACGAGTGAAAAGTAAGCACGTGAGGGAGTGAGTGAGAGAATACAAATATTTTTACTATACAATTAAACAAATTTTATAAATTCATGATAACTGAAGAAAAATAATAATTTTTTTTTTTAAATTGATGGAGTCATCATCTACATTTATAATTTCTAAAATCATTCAAAGAATCATTTTGGCCAAACTGATTAACCCTATAGAACTAGTGATTCCTAGGTTGTCAAATCTAATACCCCCTAGATGCTAATCATCATCCTTATCACATGTTGCATCAAAACTAGTATCGATGGGTTATATACATGTAAGGGTGGAAAGGGGTGGAAATGTGTGATGCTGATATTGAACATAATAAGGTTAATTAGGATGGAAATCATGCTAGGAGGCATGAGAGGCATGTTAGACTAGTTATTGATACTAGTTTTGATGCAACATGTGATAAGGATGATGATTAGCATCTTAGGGGGGGTATAGGAATTAGATTTGATAACCTAGGAATCACTAGTTCCATAGTGTTAATTAGTTTGGCCAAAAATGATTATTTGAATGATTTTACAAATTATGGTTTTATGGATGTAGATGAGGACTCCATCAAATTTAAAATTTTTGGTTTTCATGGTAAAAATGATCTTGATGCTAATTTAGAGTAGGAGAAAAAGATGAATTGGATCTTTGATTGTCATATATATTCTAAAAAAAGGTGAAACATGTGGTAATTAAGTTTGTTGATAATGGTGTAATATGGTGGGATCATATTGTGACTTCTAAGCGAACGAATGGGGGGAAACCTATAGATATATGGGCTTACATGAGGAAATATTCATATTAAGTCACTATTATAAAGAGTTGTATAATAAATTACAAAGTTTGAATAGGGTTTTGGGAGAGTTCATAAGTATCTTAAGGACATGAAGATCATGATTATTTAGGATAATATAATGGAAGATGGAGATGTTAGTATGTTCAGGTTTTTTAATGGACTAAATCATGAGGTCATGAATATTATGAAATTGCAACACTATATAAAATTAGAGGACATGATACATATGGTTACATAAGTGGTGGACAAATAAAGAGAAGAGAGGAAACACCACCATCATTCATTATGAGAAATTCATCTTCATCTTGAAAGCCTAATTCGAGCAGATATGAGGGTTGATCAAGTTTAGCCTACTATGAAAGGGGGTTCTAAGACTCCTTAAAAGAAAAAATATACACCTTCATGGATGGTAAAGATAAAGTTCAGACTTCTACTTCTCATAACCATGACATTAGATGTTATTGTTGTTTAAGTTTTAATCATATTGTTTCATGGTGTTTACATAAGAAGGTAATGGTTACAAGTTCATAGTGAGACTGAGTTTGAAGAGGAGGATAATGTTGAGATAGAAATACCACCATTGACAGATACTAGTGATGAGTGTATTAAGTATTTTGTTGAAGGGGAGGTAATTATGGTATAACAAGCACTTAATATGCATGTAAAGGAGAAAGGCTTAGAGAAACAAAGGAAAAACTTCTATACTAAAATACCATTTGTAAAATAAGATATATAGTTTGATCATTGATAATAGTAGTTACACTAATGTAAATAATATGAATTTGGTGGATAATTTGAACTCATAAACTCCCTAACATCCAATATTTTATAAATTAAATGGTTGATTGGTTATGGAGAGGTAAAAACGCATAACTAGGTTTTTGTATCTTTTTCTATTGGGGAGTATTGTGATAAAGTCTTATATGATGTAATTCATATGCATATTAGTCGCTTATTATTAGATAAGCCTTGATAATATGATATAAAAGTTATTCATAATGGATTTTAGAACAAGTCTTCATTTGTGAAGGGTGAGAGATCTATAGTTGTTTTATTTATTTATTAAGCATGTTTATAAGGACTAGTTGAACCTTAGGGAGGATACAAGGGTTAAAAATAAGAATTTACATTTACAAAAGAGAGTTATTTATAACATATTCTTTGTTAACAAGGTTTTATAGGTTTTTGATGATTAGATATTATTTTGACCTTATAATGATGATGTGACTTTAGTTGATGTTTTTATGTTTTAGGTTCGAGGTATAGTCTTTAAATGAAAATGAGGATGATATGGTTTAACCTATAGTTCATTTTAGGTTACTCATGGTGTTGATTCAATTGGGATCTTGGTTTTATGCGGAAACTATTTTCTTAAGTGCATTTTTTCCTTGAGTTTTAACTTGTTTTTGATTTAGCTATGTTAGGTTTTCACTTCAGGATGCATTAGACCATATTAAGTTTGTTGGTATTAATTGATTCGACCCAATTATGAAGGAGTTGGTTTTGGCCAAATTTGATTTGAGCATTGAAATGTGCATGGGTTACATGGAGTACAAAGATGTTTAGGACTAATTAGGGTGTTGGGGTCCTTTTCCTATAAGTATTTTTCAAAACATCTAAGTTTGGGTTCATGATGGGTAGTTACAAGGATGAATTTGAGATGGATTATTGTGTTTCCATATTAGACAAGGATTTCTTTACTTTAAAGGGAGATTGTAAAAAGGTTTTTAAAGGAAAGGATTCAATAACTCTCTCTCATATTTTGGATAGCATTAATCCAATCAGGCAAGGGAAGAAGATCAAACATTCAAGGCAACATGTTGTAAACATGGAAAAAAGTCTAAAAGGGGCATAAAACATACCTCATTCCCATGCAAGTTAGATCCAACAACACAAAAATTAATCAAGTTCAGGGATGGTTTCGGGGTTTAATGGTTTCCTTGTATTATTCTAAATGTGTTCTTATGTTGCTTTAAGTGTTATTTGAGCTATAATATTTCATTATAGGTTTTTAAGTTCAATTGAGTTTGTTTTGGCCCAAATTAAGTGTATTGAGTTTGTTTTTGCCCAAATTAAGTTGAAAGCCCAATGATTTGTAACTCAATATAGGACCATTAGGATTAATTATCTTAGGACTATTTAATATTTTTCTTAATGTAAATTTTAACATCCTCCAAATTGATACTATTATTGTGCTTTACTTGAAGTAAATGTTTTCTTCGTTATGATGAAGAAATAAAACCTGACTTATCAAGGTATAACTAATCATATGTCAGTTATAGGTTAAGCTTGGGTCAAGGTTTTAAACATTATTTGTGGCTTTCTTGGAGAAATATCATTTTCATTGGGGGTTACTTGATCAAATATCAAGAGGTTGGTATCAAAACTGATGTGCTTAGATGGCTTATGAGAGCTAAATTAGAACCAAAAAAAAAAAAGTATTTTTGTTGTTACAAAGGAGGTGGTTGATCATGGGTAGTGAAAACAAAGATCTTGAAGGAGATTTTACAACCAAAGAACCTTAACAACAATTATGGTTAAGGCATGATGCTCAAATTCATAGCTAGACTTAGGAGTCCTAATCAAATCTATAAGATTTACATAAGATGATTCTCCTTAGGGTGAGAATTGAAAACAATAAATTGATTATGAATGAACTTGATTTCTTATGCTATAATCCTAGAATATAAATATAAAATGAAATAACAAACTCCTCCTAAAACTAATCATCATTACTGTATGAGAATAGGACTTGTTAACAATTGACTCCCACTAATAAGCTGCCATTTATTCCCATGATCAATACTAACTGTCAGAACTCCAATCCTCACTCGCATTTGCACCATCAAATCCTCAACTATTCATGAACTTGGGATTCTTGATATGTACATGTTGAGATTTTATTTGCTTAGCAATAATTGGCTTATCAATTCTCTCCCCATTAAAAGGAACCTTGTCCTCAAGGTTCAAGTGCATAAACTTGGTTTGCAACTCTTGAATGTTTTCCCAAGTGGCATCACCAATGGGCAATTGTTTCAACATAACAAGACTTTCTGCAAAAAACCTTGACCCTTTCTTGATCCAACAAGTTTTCAGTATGGTTTCAAGGTGAAGTTGAATCTCTCCATCATTAGAAGCAGGTGAAGGTAATTCTACAATCGGGGAGGTGGAGTCTTCCACCTTCTTTTTAAGGAAACTTGGAAGAAAGAGTGGATACATGAACCTTTAGGGAGCTTGAGCTTATAAGCCACCCAACTAATCTGTTGTTCAATAAAGAATGGACCACAAAAGTAGCTTGACAATTTTTGAAAAGCTCGTGGAAAATTATGCGTTGTTAGTGGGGATGAAGTTTATGGAAAACCCAATCACCTTCCTAAAACACAAGATCATGGAGTTTAGAATTAGCAACTTACTATATAAAGTTATTAGTTGCATGTATATTGGTTTTAAGATGACATAAGAATTCATCTCGTGAGGTGAGTTGTTGATCGACCTCATTTACTAAAGACAACCCCACTTGGTATTGCAGAATAATGAGTGCTAAGCATCCATATAGAGCTTGGAAAGGAGTCATTCCAGTGGAGGAATGATAGGCAGTGTTACATCATTACTCAGCCTAGGGAAGGAGGGAGCTCCATTTTTATGGTTGCTGATGGACAAAGCATCAGAGATATTGTTCAACACACCGATTAACAACCTTTGATTGATCATCAATTTTTAGATGATAAAAGGAACTCATTTTCAATTGCATGCCAGACAACTTGAAAAAACCACGCTAGAAATGGCTGACAAATACTAGATCCCAATCATTAATGATGGATCTTGGTATGCCATAGAGTTTTACCATATATCCCACAAAATTCTTAGTCACCATTTTAGCAGTACAGGGATGAGCCAATGATAGGAAGTGTGCTAATTTACTAAGGTGATCAACAACAACAAGAATTGTGTTCTTACTGTTGGAAGGTGGGAGACCCTTAATGAAATCCATGTTGATGTCATCCCACACTTGATTTGGAATGGGCAACGATTGCAAGAGTCTAGCTGAAGAGAGTGTTTCTCCCTTAGTCCGCTGACATACATCATAGGAAAAGACATATGATTGAATGATGTGAAGCATAGATGGCCAATAAAATTGTTGGGCAAGCTGTTTGTAAGTTTTTAACTCCTGAATGACCACCAATTAGGGTGTCGTGGAACTCTTACAGGAGTTGTGGAATAATTTTGGAGTGAGGGGTTACCACCACTCGGTTTTTATAGCATATTAACCCATTTCACCAAGTGTATGGGCTATCTAGATTTTCACTGGTCAACTAGCTAATTTTATGCATGTAGGGATGACTAACAGTCTCTTCCTTGAAAGTATCCCATATTTGAGCTTGCGAGACAAATAAAACATCAAGACATTGGTTGTTAACCCTGTGAGACAGTGCATCCACAACTGAATTTTGTTTGTTAGGCTTGTAAATGATCTCATATTCATAACCAAATAGCTTTGACACCCATTTTTGTTGCTCTGGAGTAGTGATGCATTGTTCCAAGAGGTGTTCAAGGATGCACTGTTTTGTATGAATAAAAAAACTTTGCCCCATCAAGTACGATCACCAAGTTTACACAACAACAATAATGGCCAACATCTCTCTCACACATGTTAACTAGGCATGTGTCGATATTCCCAAGGCACGACTCATGAATATGATGGGTTTTCCATTTTGAGAAAGGACTGCGCCAATGCCATCCCCTGAAGCATCGGACTCAATAACAAAGGATTCATTGAAATTAAACATCGCCAAAATAGGTATGGACATCATGGCTTGCTGAAGGCCTTCAAAGATAGTTTTAATTTCATTATTCCACCCAAAGTTCCCCCTTTTAACAGATTAGTGAGTGGACGAGCAAAAACTCCATAGTGGCAAACAAATTTTTGTTAGTAACCTGTAAGGCCTAAGAATCCATACAATTCAAAAATATTAGTAGGCCCTGGCCATTTCAACATGGCTTGTATTTTTCATTGGTCCACCTTGACACCTTGCGAAGTAATAATATGACCCAAGTAATTCAATTCTTATTGACCAAATGCACATTTCTTGAGTTTGACAAAAAAATTGTGTTGCATTAAAATTTCAAAAGCCTTTTGAACATGCTCAAGATTCATGGTTCAACTGGGACTATAAATCAAGATGTCATCAAAAAATACAAACACAAATTTGTAGAGATAAGGACAAAATATGAAATTCATAATGACTTAAAAGGTCGAGGGAACATTACAAAGAACAAAGGGCATGACTAGATATTCATGACCATCATAGGTACGAAAAGTAGTTTTATGAATAATTGGTGGGTGTACCCGAAGCTCATCGTATTCGGCATTCAAATCTAATTTAGTAAAAAATTTGACCCCGTGAAGTTCATCTAACATATCATCAATGGTAGGGATTCGAAATTGGTCTTTGATGGTCACAACATTAAGAGCTTTATAGTCCTTGCAAAAATGTCATGAGCCGTCATTTTTCTTAACCAATAAGTCAGGAAATGAAAAAGAACTACTACTTGGTTGTATGAATCCCAATTGTAATATGTCATAAACTTATTTTTTAATTTTAGCTTTTTAAAAACAAGTATACCTATAGGGTCCCACATTGAAAGGCTTAGCTCCTTCTTTTAGAGTGATGTAGTGGTACAGCTCTTTTTCTGGAGGTATGTGTTTTGGCTCTTGAAAAATGTCTTAAAAATCAGTTAACAATTGTTGCATGTCTGACTCAACCCCAGCCTGTGGCAATTCAGCTGTTTGTACACAGATAGCAACATAGAATTATTTTGATGTAATTCCTTTGAAATAGCCTTTAAAGACACATAATGAATGGATGGATTAGTTATTCCTTGTTAGACAAATCTAGGGAAAGGAAACCTGAGAGCCTCATCAGGTACAACCAGTGACACCAGTGCATAACAAGCTCAGCGGAACCATTTCTCAAGGAAAGAGTTACGGAACTTGTGGACAGCAGTATGAAAAAATGACATGACAAAATAAATACCAAGAGACTGATTTTGAAAAACAAGAGAATACCACTTGTAGAGTCTCCCAATCTGATCTCTTCATTCTTCACAGCAGTACAAACTTGCCGATAAGACTCTACAGTATCTCGAAATGCTACATTCGTTTCCCCCACAATTTTGTTCCCACCCTCAGCAGCATCATTACTTTGTTTCCCTTCAGTATCCTTAAAATAAATAATAATAAAAAGCTACTCTCACTAACACCACCAACCCCCGCACAATTTTCATCAGCATCCTCACGGCCAGCATTTTCTACAAAATCCAATCTCTTATTCTCATTCAATTCTGCCCTATAACTATTCTCATTTCTCATGGATGAAGAAGACGGCCTTGCATATGCTGGATTAAAAATGTACTTGAAAGGCAATATAGAATGAATGCTGGCTACCAGTCTAGCTGGGAATTGACGGCGTCAAAAGAGGGACTAAACTGCTAAGTGTCTAAAACCCAGTTGTTAAATTGTCTCAAAGAATTATGACAGCAAAACCCTTGTCCTACAAGCATTGTTTCTTGATGCCTAGATCCTAAACAATGAGGTAAAAGGGCCTCCAGCCACTCACAAATAACACCAAAACGAAAAAGAAAAAAACACACTAAATTTTGATAGGTGTAACTGTACATAAGTGTGTCAATTTCAGCAGCTGTTGACAAAAACAAACGAAATGAAATGAAGTTGCAGATAAATGATTCAGAGAGAGAGAGTGGTGGGGAGGTGGTGGACAGCGACAGTTTGAAGCCACCAAACACTAAACCCATGAGCGGTTGGTTAGTTGGTTCTCCAGAACAGAGCACTGGGATCGGTGTCTCACTCATCATTACAGGGTTTAACTTTCGAATCGTTTAGGGCCAGTTAAATATTTTTCAGGTTTTTCTATACAGTGGAATTGAGGCCTGTTGTTCAAATTCACTTATATCTTAATTTTATCAGTCATGCGCTGTGTCTATCACAGTAAAAATTCTGGGGCAAATCACCATCCATTGCATTTGAAGTAGGTGTGTTCACATGTTATTTCTATTCTACTGAAATGAAGTTGTTCAGGGCCTTTTAACAGCACTTTCTATCGCAACTTATTTTAGAAATAAACACATTGAAAATTAAGACATTGCCTTCTGATGACTGGTAATCTACATTAACTAATTTTCCAATATATTTATTTCATCAATCCCCCATTCGACATTCCTAAGAATTTTCCTAAGCAACTGTAATGTAGCTTGGCTTGGAAAAAACAAGGACTGCTTGCTGGTTGCTTGGATGGTAGTTTTTTTTTTTTTTTTTTGGCATTTTTGAACAGGATAGCTTGCCTGTCCCTTTCACTTTGTTCAAGAATCTAGTGGCACGAAACTGGAACCACAGTTATCATTGATGAGTGAATCAAGCATGCTGTTTACATGCAAGAAGCAAAACACATTTATAAACGTCACCATAACTTCTTTTTTTATCAGTAAGCCTCTATGGGGGGCTATAAAACAAAAAACAAAAATGGCAAACCCCTAATTCCGAAACCCCACCCCTCCCCAATTTCTGTCATCAAATTCGCACTACTGCAAATTGCTTTCCCTTTCTGACAGTTTGGAAATGTGTAACAATAACATGTCTCATTGATACATGTATGTTCCTGTCTTTAACTCTTCTCCTCTAGAATTACAGGCACCTCCAGATCCTCACTGCCCCTCTGAATTTTCAGCAGTACTCTATCTCCCACATTATAATCATCCAGCACTTTGTCTAACCCTGCTTTGTTTTTAACCTGTTGAAGAAAGCATTAACGTTCAGTGGACCTTTTCCATATCAAAGCCTAAGCATTAACTGTCCATCAACACAAAGCAGTTTATTCCATTTCTTTCATAAATGCCTTCCATTTTATCTAGAAAAACTCTCATTTTCCCAGTTGCTAAGGTTTGTGATGAGAACCAGGCTTGGCTACTGTGTACAATGATGTCCCCAATGTGTAATCCATAAAAAAATGAGATAACCATGCAGCAAGAGAAAGCTCACAGGTTTGTTGTCCACGCTAACAATAATGTCCCCAAGTACTATGTTTCCAGCAAAACCTCTCGTGGTAGGTACCAGTCCAGCCTTGGCTCCAAGACTATTTCCAGGAACCTACCAAAAGATAAAGTAAATCAGGAAAACTGAAAATATCAGCAAGAGGTTAATATACATATGGGTCATATGTACAAAAAGAATTTACTAATTTATGGAAGCATGAGCACCAAATTCCCGAACAATACCTGCAAAATAAGAGCTCCATTTCGAACATTAAGTTGATTTGCTATCAGATCAGGCGCAATATCAACATTCAAACCAGCTCGAACAACCTAAAAAGGTTAAGAAATACTATATGGATTACAATAAAGCAGTAGCTGTTTTTTGGGATATTAGCTGGTGATGGTGAAACAAAATCCAGATGCTGAGGCATGAACAATGTTAACCAAACAACACTTGCATAGAGCAAACAAGACTGCAATATCACATTGAATAGATCTAACAAACAATTACAGCAAAATAAAAAAAAAATAAAAATCATTATACATGCTCCGATGGAAAAATATGCTTGAAAAGCAACTAGAATGACCAAGAGCAAGGCAAGCCTGGCTAATTTCTCCGTTGGGACCTAGAGCAGGTGAATTGGCAGGGACGTCATTTGCAAAATGGTGGGGAAGCCCAGAGAAATGCATTAAGGACAGAAGAAGGAGAAAGATATGATGGAGCTAACCTTGCCTTCTATGTTGGTCATGGAAACCCAATACTGACCTAAGCTTCAATGACTAAGTATTGTCATCTGGCCAAATACTAGGAATTATAGAAGCAGGATTATGATGGCATTCTACTCAAGGAAAATGAGAAAGCATGTTTGAGACCAAGATCTGAACCGCGGCAGAGAACTAGTGTGAAAAATTCCCACAAATGGGGCGGTTATGATAAACTTTGATAGAGCAATTAACAAACAGCAGAACAGAGGATGTACGGGAATTGTCTCATGATTCAGCAGGTAATGTGGAGGGGGCTAAAGTAATAAGGTGTGTGAAGAGGAGCTACAGTTCCTCAACATCAAAGCCTTGGCACTTGGAGAGGCTGTTGGGTATGCTGTGAAATGAGTCTTTAGAAAAGTGGAATTTGAAGGGGATACCAAGAGTGTGATTGATAATCTAAATTTTGAGGCCATGGGTAGAAAGGAAATCCATATGACTCCTGCTGCTTAATTAGCTAAAGTTTTAAATGTTGTAAATATCAATTTCTTTATTCAGAGTATGTTATGTGGCTTCACTTAAAAGAGCCCCAATTGATCGTGCTATCAGTGGGGATGAATCTTGTCTCAGATGTTTGGCTTCAGTGTTGTTAGAGGCCAAACCTCCAACGCTTCTTGATTAAATTAAACCTCTCTTTGACCTAAAAAGAATAAGAAAAATCTACCAGTAAATAACTTACTTTACTAAATTGGATTAACTGTGGTGCAATCTTGACCACTGTTGAAGATGGGATGGCAAACCCTACACCAGCTGAGGTCCCTGCATAGCAAAACAAGCAATCAAAACCAAGTAGAAAGTTCACGGTTATCATAAGCATATCCTTCTCTGAGTCTCCTCTACAACTACTTCATCTTCAAGCAGAAACTTATATACTCTAATGCCTACACAAGTGAAATGCACTAACCAATATTGTGCGATCAATTTTCAGAATTTACCATTTCTCTTCAAATTATGTGACTGAGAAGAATCATGACAAAGAGAATTGTGCTACCTAATCAATGAAAAAGGCTGTTTAAAAAAAATCATTGAATAAAAGATATAATGGAAGGTACCTGTCCGAGTAAATATTGCTGTATTAATGCCAATTAGATTTCCTTTAGAATCCAACAATGGACCTCCGCTGTCACATTAACATGCATGTGTAAAGCAACAGGCAGAGCACAAATGGTTATACATCACTGATGCATATCTTTGTAATAAATATAGTTTAAGAAATCAAGGACAAGAAGGACATGGAATTAAAAAAAATTCTTCAGAATTTGGAACATGAGGGCAAGGAAGCCTATATATTCATTTATATGTAAGTTTTGTATTACTATAATTCATGAAATTAAATTTTATATACATTTCTAATTTATGCACTGGTCAAATATGTGCCTTAAAATTTGGCAGATACCACTGATGATATTTTCCCATTATGTGCTGACAAAATGCATATCATGCAACAAAGAATATCTCAACAATATGTATTTGGGGGTATTGAAATTTTTCCAGAAATATCCAAGTTGTGTTGGCAGAGGTTATGAATTCCCAAAAGGATATTTCACCTTCTTAGAAGTATCATGGTTCATTAGCTGTAGTGAATATTTAGTTCTTGGCAATAATAGTGAGCCCTGGACTAACCTATTCCCAGGATTGATGGCTGCATCTGTTTGAATTCCACCACCAATTGTAACTCCGGTTTGACTGGAAATGTCTCGATTCAATCCACTAATAACCCCAACAGTGAGAGTGTGATCAAAGCCAAATGGGTTTCCAATTGCTAGACACTGCTGGCCAACTTTCAGAGAGGAAGATTGCCCCACCTTAATTGGCCTTAACAGATCTTCAGATGCTTCTACCTAGCATCCCAAAGATATGTACAGATATATTATAAACAAAACACCATACAAGTATATCTACAAAATAAAAACTGCATCAGCCAGCACAATAACATAGAAACAAAACTATAACAATTTCTTAGATAGATAGCTAGTCAAAGTACAAGCTTTAAGCATTGGAGACAATTGGACTAAATGAACCAGTTAAAACTGCCATAAAAAGGCACAGTGTTTGTGCAGCATAGGGAAACTTAGTTAAGAGTGTAATTTTCAGAAAATAGAAGAATAGGCATGGGGCTATAAAATGTACCTTCAAGACAGCGAGGTCCTTTGCCCGGTCAGCACCAACCAACTTACCCTCAAAGTTCTTTTGTAACCTTTTGAAAACCATAGAAAATGAAAAAACTAGAGCAGTAACAATCATAAATTATTATCAAAATAATTCACTTGACTAATGCAGTTCAGTTTACCAGCATAGGCTAAGGTCACTGTAAATCTCACCCTTCTGATGCAAGAATATTAACTCGTGCAACAACTTGCCCGGGGCTTGGATTTCTTGAAAGGGCATTTCCTATCACTAGACATTACAGGAAAAAACAGATACATTTAAATTCAAATTTTACAGATCTCCAACAGTGTTAAAGGATCCATGCTTCTAAAAATTTATTGCTCAGCAGGCCAAATTTCATACTACATGAAACTCATTTTTCATACTTCAAAGAAAGCCCTCAAAATGGAGAGCAACAAACATATAAACTTTATTATGTAATCTCACTCAATAGACCAGATTCTGAACACAAATCCCATTTAATGAGCAAGGAGACTTGACAAATTAACTTCCACTGCAAACATATGATTTTTGATTTCCTGCTATTGGTCTTACCATGATAATTCGTCACAATGTGTCCTTGTTCATCCCAGACCACCCCAGAACCATTCCCTTCAGGTATCTGCAATCAGGCATAACATGAATTACACAAGTTAGTATTATGGCTTATAGTAATATTGCATGATAAATGAAACCAGCTCATGTTTTGGTAGGCAGAA
Organism: Salix dunnii; assembly: GCA_015731905.1. NCBI lineage: Eukaryota > Viridiplantae > Streptophyta > Magnoliopsida > Malpighiales > Salicaceae > Salix > Salix dunnii. Next base: position 9,135,943 of record CM027662.1, on the reverse strand, counting down.
AATATCATGGCCACACCAGATTTCGCTTGTTTTAAGGAATGAATAAAGATGAGAATATAGTGCTTAAGTACCTCAACCATTCCAGTTACATTTAGTTGTGGGCGCAATGTTACATCAAAAATGTTGACAACAGAGTAAGTGTTTTGTTCAAACAGTTGGACAATTCTTTCCTGCCAATAAGAGACAATAATAACCTATATTAGCATTAAGATACAAGAATGTGAAATATAGAAATGGATGACATGATGCCAAAACTAAGAGCAAACTGATACAGTTTAAAGTTGAACCTCGGCAGGGAAGAGTGCACCCGAAGTAAAAACAGGAGGAGTTACTTGTTCAATTGTCACAGATGGATCTCCTAATGCTTGGGCTGGATTTCAACAATTTATTCCAGGGTCAGAAGCAAAGCACTGAGAACCACAATCACTTTCCCCCAAGTTTGAACCAAGGTAACAAATAACTAGTATGGTAGAATAGAAGATTAACTATGATCATGGTGAGCAACAAATTACACAGATCCAGTATTTCTTAAACAATAAGGATGAAATTCAACTTAACATGAAGCCGGGCATCATGTATTGAGTGTGTGCCATGTATATTAGGGCCACCAAATGACAATTTCAGTATCAACTAGGGATTATTGCATTTCTTCTCAAAATGTTATAAAGAACAGGAGATTTAATCTACATAGAATATAATCCCATTTGTGATTTCTAAATAAGTAGAGGTATATATACATCCTTTTTAGATATACAAAGAAACTCATGTCCCTGTGTTTGTGGCTACTCCCTACAACTATCAAGGCACATTTTAGCAGATAAAACTAATAGTGCACATGCTACATATACATTCATTGACAAGTTGATGTCAGGTTAATTAACTTTCAAGAAGCGAACAGTTTTGATCTGATTTAATTCCCTGATTTTTTTAACCAAACAAAGCTTCTTCAACAAATAAATTGAATGATTTGTTTTTGTTTTGGAGCAGAAATGAATAGGATTATAGCTAGATAATATCGGTGCTGAAATTAGAAGACTTAATTGATGATGCCGACCTGACAAGTACCTTGAAGGAAGATGATAACCCAGAAACAAGAAAAAACTAGTTAGCAACATCCTCCTTGTTGCAATCGGACTGCATTTGCATATTACTTGAAGCATATTTTTGGTTCCATCTGCAACACTCCTATAAACACCATCAAACAAGCAACAAACCAAAAATAGAGCACTATAATTACTAATTTTATTGCAGTATAATAAGACGGTAAGAAAAAAGTGAAAAAAGAGGGCATCCAAAACTAGAACTAAAACAAGGGCACAGAGAAAGGGACAAAAAAACGAAAATGTGGCTATTTAATCATAAACCCAGTAACAAAAAAAAACTTCGTAATTGGATAGAGAACCCGGAAACTGAGATGGGTTTGGAAGCAACAACTTCGTCATCAACGGGAAAAGAGAGGGAGGAGGACAAGAGCTTCCGGCGATTCAAAAACAAAGAGTAGCTGTCGTGTCTTGGGACATCATTATTGTTGTTAATGATTATTCCACGAGTATTTTTTCGGAGTGACCAACTATGATTGCATGCTAACAACATTTGCATCCAATTTCCGTGTAATGTAATAAAAAAATATTTTCAGATAATAGTCCAGTCCTGTAGGTCGGAGAAATCAAACAAATGGCTTTAGAGCCAGAGAGAGAGAGAGTGCAGAGGCAAGGCAAGCAGATAAGGGGTGGCTGGCCCCCAGCGCTAATATGTTGTGGCTTTGTATTAATTCTATCTTAGTACTTTTATTTAAAAAAAAAACAAAACAAATGACTAGTCGCTGGAAAATTAAAAATATTTGAACATCCCTTTAGCTTAACCGGCATTGATTAACCTAGTTTAAGTTATTTATTTTTTTGAAAAATAGTTTGTTTTTCCCTTTCAAAATTAATTTAAAATACATATTAAAAAAAGATTTTTGCTTTCACTTAAATTTTTCTTGGTGTTTTAAATCATTTTGATATATTAATATAAAAAGTAATTATTTATAAAAAAATTGATATAGTTTTTTTAATAAAATACACTTTAAAAAACAATCGCTACCACATTTTAGGATACCCTCTTAATCAAAACCTTTAATCTTACCTACTTGTTTCTTTATTTCATGCTTCAATAAAAGAAAGTAGCAACAAAATAACATGAGAAATTGATGTGAACCTCGTGATCGCACGTGGTCACATAATCTACAATTAAGTTTGAGATCTGATCCCGAAAAAATAAAATAGGTCTGATAAGAGTGTGACACAATACAAACCTATCCTAGGGCACCAATACTATTGAAATAGATCTAATGATGCCACGAAACCATTCAATCTTCGATAAGTAAGATTTTGTTCGTTCAGGATCTGAAGAATACAAGAATCACTCCCACACGTTAAAACCAAAAAATTCAGAAGTGATAATTATCATTTGGGTTACATGAGTTTAAATAGTTTTTAAAAAACTAACCCTAATAAACCTCTTATGTGGATTTATATGAGTTCCACTCAAAACTGACCCAAAACCTTAAACTGAAAAGCTCATAGCTTAATTCAAACAAACCTTGCATCTTAGCTGGGAAAAAGAAAGCTCAAACAAGCCTTGAGTTATAACTAATAAAATAAAATAAATCCCCTAATATTAAATTAATGTTTTGCCATGAGAAGAAGAGAAGGAAGTAAAATATTACAGAGTTGGTTCAAGACTTATTTATAGCCTTCCATGTAGCCCTCTAATCCTAAAAACAAAAGGAAAAGGTAGTCACCCATGTTGTTTCCAAGTTGTAATAGGATTCTTTTATTTTCTTTGTTATCCTCACTTCATAGCCCAAAAAAAATTGTATTAGACACCTCTTGAACATGGATAAGATGTACTAGGGTCTCCTTTTGATATTCCAATGGACATTTCAATTCTAACTTGGTTGAAACCTTTAAAACCAATGCATTCAATGCCTCTATCAATGTCTTTGTCTTAGACCAAGTCATTAGACCATTTGGAATATGTAATGGGTATTTGCTAGTGTTTCTACATTGGTCCATATCATCCTCACTCTTCTAAAAAAGCTTCGACTTTGAATCAAAATCAATGTCAAATAACATAAGATAAGTAAAATTAAAGGTAGCACTGACACCATACTCACTAAAAAGATCAATTTTATATGTGTTGTCATTGATTCTCTCTAAAACCTGAAATAGACCATCACCACAAGGCTATAATTTTGATTTCCTTTGGTTAGGAAATCTTTCCTTACACATGTGCACCCAAATTCAATCACCGGGTTGGAAAACAACCAGTTTACACTCCTTATTTTCTTTAGAAGTGTAAACTTTGTTATTTTTCTCTATTTGCAGTTAAACTCCCTCAAGGAGTTGTCTCACCATCTTTACCTTCTTTTCACCGTCCAAACTTACCCTTTCTTCAAAAGATAAAGGAATGAAGTCCATAGAAGTTAGTGGATTAAAACCATGAATAATTTCAAAAGGTGAAAAACCAATGATCGAATGCATAATTCTATTATAAGCAAACTCAACAAAAGGCAAATATTCTTCCAAAAAATTTAAATTCTTTTGAATTACAACATGCAAAAGTTGAATAACGTTTTATTCACTACCTTAGTTTGTGCATCTATTTGAAGATGACATGTTGTTGAAAATAAAAGTTTAGTTCCCAACTTTTACCATAAGTTCTTCCAAAAGTATCTAAGGAACTTAACATCATGATCTGACACTATACACTTAGGAATGTCATGCAAAGGTACAATCTCCCTAAAAAACAAGTCTACGATATGAGATGCATCATCTATTTTATGGCATGCAATGAAATGCATCGTTGTAGAAAACCTATCAACCACAACAAAAATAGTCTCCACTTTTCTTTGACCTTGGTAAACCTAAAACAAATCCCATAGAGATATCTACCAAAGGTTCAATACGCACAAGTAATGATGTATATAGTTCATGCAGTTGTACTCTATATTTTGCCTTTCTACAAACAATATATTGTTCACAAATTCATTGCACATCACTTTTATCTTTGCCCAATAGAAATGTTTATGCAATATATCCAAGGATTTTGCAACCCCAAAGTGACCCATTAAACCACCCCATGTGCTTCACGAAAAAGTAATTCACACAAAGAACTAGCAGACACATATAATCTATTATCTTTAAACAAATAATCATCCATCAAATAAAACTTGCTTAATGTCAAATGTCCATATGTATTATAAATCTTAGCAAAATAAGAATTATTATCATACAATTTGTTCATATATTCAAAGCCTAGCAATCTAGTATTCATGGTGTGTAAAAGAACATACTTGCATGAAAGTGCATCAGTTACAATGTTCTTTTTACCTTGCTTATACTTGATTACGTAAGGAAAAGTTTCAATGAATTCAACCCATTTTACATGTCTCCTATTCAACTTACCTTTTCTTTTTAGATGTTTCAAGAACTCATAATCCAAATGAATTATGAACTCTTTTGGCCACAAGTAATGTTGTCATGTCCAAATGGATTACAAACCTTTTTGGCCACAAGTAATGTTGTCATTTCTCAAGTGCTTTTATCAAATCATAGAGTTCTTTGTTGTAAGTGGGATATTTCAAGGTTGCTTCACTTAACTTCTCATTGAAATACATAATAGGTCTCTGATCGTGCATCAAAATAACACTTATTCCCATTTCAAACCAAGGTTATCAATCTCATTTCATTTCGGCCGAAATAGCCGAAACATCTCGTACCAATAATAAAAACTAGACAAAACAAAGTCAATTTCATCTCAGTTAAATTTCGGTCCATCTCGGAAATTTCGGGCAAATACCGGCTAAAACATACCAAAATTTTTTGTCTATACCGTTTCGGCTACTTAATTTATTTTTCAATTCTGAAACCAGCCCATATCCAAATTCTATAGATATCACCGGCCTTAACAACATATCAAAACCAAACTCAAATGTTTATATTTATACACAAAATTCTTTGTCTCCTTTGTTATTTATCCGATGTGGGATAAATATACTAAGGTAAAATTTAAGCCTTGTCTCGGCTAATAGGCACAAGATGAAGATTGAAGAATATTTAAAATGAGCAAACTATGGGACTAATGGCTATTTGCCCGATGTGGGAAACTGAAATGTATTTAAAATGAACACACTACATGCGTAATACTTATTTGTCCGATGTGAGACAAATTGCATTGTCCCACATCGGACAAACCCATTTGTCCAGCATTTGTGCTGAACAAATTGTGTGTGTGTGTGTGTGTGTGTGTGTATATATATATAATATAAAAACATAAAAATTAACCAAAATCAAAACAATAAAAATTCCAAACAATAAAAATAGAAAAAATATATATTATAAAAAATAAAATTGTTGTATCAATTTTGATTTTATAAAAAATAAAAATTATATTTAATTTTTTTGCTTTTTAATTTTTTCATATATATAATTAATTATATATAAACAGTACAACCCCGAAACGGCGCACCGAAATGGTTCAAAACCGAAATATTCCCTACCAATAGAAAAAACAAAACGGCAACCGAAACGGTATTGATAACCTTGTTTCAAACATCACATTCTATTTCAAATGCTTTTGTAAAGTTAATTAACACCAAAAGAGATGCAAAACATAATTTCTATTTCAAACGAACAAAAGCTAATTTTTGTTCCTCTCCCATTTAAGCGCAACTGACTTTTTAACAACTTCATTCAAGGGTGCAGCTATTATACTGAAATCTTTCACAAAATACTTGTAAAAACTAGTTAACCCATGAAAACTCCTTACATCACTTACTGATTTTGGTGTAGGCAATCTTGAATGGCCTTAACTTTCTCGTCATCCATCTTGATACTCTGTGCAATTAAAACATATTGAAGAAACACAATTTTCTTCATGTAAAAGGCACACTTTTTAAAATTAGCATCCAATTTCATACTATGAAACACACTAAGTACATTACGTGAATGATCAAGATGCTCAGTTAATTTCTTGTTATAAATTAAAATATCATCAAAATACACAACTACAAACTTACCTATGAATACACGCAACATATGATTTATAAAACGTATAAATGTACTAGGTGCATTTGTAAGTCCAAATAGTATCACTAATCATTCATACAAACCATGTTTCATCTTAAATGTTATTTTCCACTCATCACCAGCTTTCATCTTAATATGATGTTGCCCATTTTTCAAGTCATTGTTAGAAAAATACAAGATCAATGTAACTCATCTAATATGTCATTAAGCCTAGGAATGGAGTATCTATACTTTACTATTATATTATTGATGACTAGACAATCAACACACATCCTATATGTTCAATCCTTCTTAGGCATAAGTAGCACAAGTTCAACACACAGGTTCATACTTTCACGAATTTAGTTATTTTTCATCAGCTCATCAACTTGCCTTTAAAGCTCCTTCATCTCTTTGATATTGCTTCTATAGGCTAATTAGTTAGGAATTGAAGCTTCATGTATGAAATCAATCTGATGCTCTATCCCCCTCAATAGAGGTAATCTACTAGGATTGTTGGGGAATACATCTTCAAACTCTTACAATAAAGAAATACGAACATTAGGCACAATATGATCAAAATCATTAGTATTAAAGTAAGCCTTTTGTACAAAAGTAATATCATTAGCTTGTTAGTGTAAAATACAAATCTTACCTCACCTTCTCTGGTATAAAAATTAGGTTGTTTCTTCAATTTTTCCACACAATTCTCATCACCCTTCTTAACTTTCTTCAAAACTATTGTCTTACCTTCATTCTCGGCCAGATTTAGGTGTTTTTAAGTTGTCAAATAGTCTGATTTATTTAGAGTGTTGGCTGAATATTTATTGTGTTTGGATGGGTGGCTGAATGGGTTATAGAGTGTGTTTGGCACAGCTGTTGCTGTTGTGGTTGAGGTTGAAAAAAAGCAGTTTCATGAAAAGTGCTTTTAGTTGCGGTTCGTAATTGAAATTTAAGTGTTTGGTTAAAACTGTGGTTGAGGTTGAGTTTAATGAAAAACAGTTTTTTGTGTTTGGTTACCATGCTTTTCATATTGCTGTCAACTTGTGAAATTAATTAAAAATACACATGTATACACACACATACATACGTACATATATATAAAATTATTTGTTAGAATAATATTGTTTATTTATTAATAATTATAATAACAAAATATTAGAAATAATTGAAGTAAATTAAACACTTGTTTTATTCTAAAATCAAACTACTTGCAATTCCATCACGAACTAAATCCATACGTGAACGCGCCTGCGATCCTTGACTAGTTGAACGAGGAACAACATCTGGTAAAATATCTTCAGGAATAAAATTTGGATTGCGATCATATTCGGTAAAAGTAATATCACCTTGTGATTTTCTTCGAATATAATTATGCAGTGTCATTGATGCAACCACAATCTTCACTTGTTTTTTGTATGGGTAAGCGGGCATGTTTTGTAAAATTCGCCACCGTTGTTTCCATACGCCAAATGAGCGTTCGATCACGTTACGTAGTGATGAATGTGCGTGATTAAAAATTTCCTCACGACCACTTAGCTGTGCACGACGCCTAAACTCTGATTTATTTAGAGTGTTGGCTGAATATTTATTGTGTTTGGATGGGTGGCTGAATGGGTTATAGAGTGTGTTTGGCACAGCTGTTGCTATTGTGGTTGAGGTTGAAAAAAAGCAGTTTCATGAAAAGTGCTTTTAGTTGCGGTTCGTAATTGAAATTTAAGTGTTTGGTTAAAACTGTGGTTAAGGTTGAGTTTAATGAAAAACAGTTTTTTGTGTTTGGTTACCATGCTTTTCATATTGCTGTCAACTTGTGAAATTAATTAAAAATACACATGTATACACACACATACATACGTACATATATATAAAATTATTTGTTAGAATAATATTGTTTATTTATTAATAATTATAATAACAAAATATTAGAAATAATTGAAGTAAATTAAACACTTGTTTTATTCTAAAATCAAACTACTTGCAATTCCATCACGAACTAAATCCATACGTGAACGCGCCTGCGATCCTTGACTAGTTGAACGAGGAACAACATCTGGTAAAATATCTTCAGGAATAAAATTTGGATTGCGATCATATTCGGCAAAAGTAATATCACCTTGTGATTTTCTTCGAATATAATTATGCAGTGTCATTGATGCAACCACAATCTTCACTTGTTTTTTGTATGGGTAAGCGGGCATGTTTTGTAAAATTCGCCACCGTTGTTTCCATACGCCAAATGAGCGTTCGATCACATTACGTAGTGATGAATGTGCGTGATTAAAAATTTCCTCACGACCACTTGGCTGTGCACGACGCCTAAACTCTTGGAAATGATACCTGTAACCTTTATAAGGACCTAAGTACCCATACTCATTAGGATATCCGGCATCAACCAAGTAGTACTTGCCTGCAAAAATAAGAAAACACCAGTATATATTAAGAAACAGCAATTGACAAAGAATATCATTACATTGAATTGATCACATCGTAAAATATAAATGAAATGTCAACCTTCTGGTGGTTTTGGAAATATTATATTATTATTGTTAATAGCCTCCAGGAAAATACGTGCGTCATGTGCACTGCCTTCCCATCCTGCCCATACAAAGGTAAATTGCATGTCAAAACTACAAGCAGCCATAATATTTTGGGTTGGGACGCCTTTTCTTCCAATAAATGGAACTTGATTTTCGGCTGATACGCAAGCACGAACATGTGTTCCATCAATTGCACCAACACAATTCTGCATGAAAAACACAAAAAATCTTATTATTTTGTCCATGAATAAAAGAATAAAAATTCATTTTCTCATGATAAAAATAAATAAATATAACCTTGAAATGTGGCATATATCTTGGATTCGTTGCAATTTCTCCTGGGATGCTCGTAAAATTTGGATCTTTTGGTTTAATGACGTCCACAGCGAACAAACATATTGCTTCAAGGACTTCATTGATGCATCTACTAACAGTTTTGCCAGAATGTTGAAATCTCTCTTGCACTTCCCTGTTAGACGCGCCGACGGCTATCGTAAATAGAAACATTGCAACCTTCTCCATTACAGACATGCGGCTTGAAGGTTTCAAACCATATTGTGTTTCTAAATCTACACACAAACATGTCAAAGTGCTTGCGTCCATCCTAAACATGTTCACACATCATTTCCAATGACCATTTAGTAATTCCGTCAGCTAGCGCATACCTGTGTTGTATGAAACCATACATGGTTCCTTATGCAAATAAGTTACCCTATAGAAATCTATAGCTCCAGCTGTACATATAAATAATTTCTTCTGATCAAACTCCCTCCTACAAAATTCTATTTCATTGTCGGTGTCATCATCATCAGTATTGTCATCATTACTATCATCATTGTTACCATCATCATCGTTGTTGTTGTTGTTTCCATCATCGGTACCCCCATTGTTACCGCCACCTATCGACGTGCTAGCACCTTCAGATGCATGGTAATTAATTTGTTCTTGTATGCGGTTCATTACATTTTCGTAATCGGCATCAAAATCTTCGTTAATCATATTGTAATACCAAGGATCATTCATATCTTCAAATTTCATGAAAAGAAAAGAAAAACTTTAAATACATACGTGAACAAAAAGAACTTATAAGGTTACGAAAAATTAATTAAAAGTGCAAGAACTTAAGATAAACCTGTAAATTATTAATGATGCTTCTCTTGTGAGGTTGCTCTTCAAAGTTGCTCTTCAAAAGTTTTGTTGTGATTGTTTACTTGTGGTGGTGTAAATGTTTTGGGAAGAACTCCCATTTATATAGAAAAAGTGAATGAAGAAATATATTATTCAAAACATGTGGTTATGCACTCTTGGCTTTGAAATGCATTATTTTTTTTGTCTTGCACCCAATAATAATTCAAATTTTCTGCACATTTGTACCATTTTATTTAAGCAAAACATGTGAGTGAATAGTAACTTCTGTCACAATTGTTAAATCCATTTAAATGCATTATTTTTTTTGTCATGTACCCAACAATAATTCAATTTTTATACACATTTGTACCATTTCATTAAAGCAAAACATGTGAGTGAATAGTAACTTTTGTCACAATTGTTAAATCCAATTAAATGCATTATTTTTTTTGTCATGTACCCAACAATAATTCAATTTTTATACACATTTGTACCATTTCATTAAAGCAAAACATGTGAGTGAACACTAATTTTGATCACAATTAAAATATGCAAAACACATGACAAATTATCGACATCACTAGAAAAAAATTACCGATACATAAATTTCTCACTCATGCATTAATACAACAATACATTCGATTTATGTGTCTCGCAACACTAACAAGGGAATTAAATTTCAAATTCAAACTTATAAATAACAAATCAAATACAAATACAATTTCAAATAAAGAGAACTCATTGAAACCAATGTTTATAACATACCGATTAATACAACATCGAAACTCATCTTCAACAATGCGCGGATTGTAGACTAATGTTACCAAAACTGTCCGCGCAATAAATCTGCCAAAGTAAAAGTATACATCAATTACGCTGCAATTATTATAATAATATCACATTGTATTAAGCTAACATTGTGAAACAAATTAAAAATTTACAGTGATAAAAATAATCATACCTTAGGTTAATTTTGTTTGGTGCGTCCGTACATCCTCTTCAACCAATCATATTTTTCTTGAAGACTTCCCATTGTAGCCCACATTTCTCTCCTCCTACGTTGGAGCATAATTTCTGCTGTGAAGTCATGGAGATCATGGTCAGCGTGAATTCCAGGAATAGAATGAATCTCGGCCATCACCTCACTTATGCTACACCCTTGTTTATCCATATTAAAGGAAGTTGAATCACTCCTCGTTGACATACTGTCAACTAGTTCATCCCACCTTGACAGCAGCTGAACGCCAATGCTAGTCGTCTTCTTCTTCTTCTTGGCGCGACCCTCATTAGCTTCCATTTCTTTTCTTTTTCCACTGCTTCGTGTGTTGCTGCTACTTGAAATGTTAACCCCTCCAACTAACCGAGCAATTTCCGAGTCAGATGCAGGATTTCTATCCTCTTCCGAATCACCACTTCCTTCCTCCAAGTCAACCGCGTTATTTGGGTCAGGCTGGGAACAATTACCACCACCTTGCACTCCTGATGATGGTGCCCACGCATACTCTCCGGTGGCCACAATGTTGGAAAACATTCTGTCATATTTGAACTTCAATCCAGGCTCGATTCCAACATGTCTAAATTTTTAGCTCCTTTAACTTCCTATATAAACATATAATTCATACAAATATTATGTTATAAGATATTCTTCAACATGGAGAATAAATTTAAATATATTACAAGTGGAAACTTAACCTGAATTTTTGTTTTCCACCACTCATCCGTTGCTAAGATTGTCCCCAATTCGCTACTCCAACCCACCCCAGTTTCAGAAATGAGTTTCGCCCATATTTTCCAATCTTTTTTGCAGGCATCCCACTTATTTTTTAATTGAGCTTTGGTCAATGAATGACTAGTTTATTCTTTGAATGACGCGATCAGAAATTTCCATCCTGTCTTATCGAAATGCGTTGTAGGTCGCATTCCCAAATCAATTGCCCTAATACATATGTCGCAAAAAACATGCAACATTTCCTTCGTCCAGGCAACCTTATCCATATTATCATGACCTTCCATTCTATAATTTTAATTAGTTCACAATGATTAACAATTTGTCTACCATCAAAAAGTATTGGAATTATACTTGCTAATTAAAAAAAACTAACCTAATAAAAAACCTTAATTAACCAAATTTAACAGCAACAATTCATTAACAAAAATACAAAACTTCAACTACACATTACTTTGAACAACAATTTCGCAGAACAAACAATTATAATTCGTAAAACCAAACACCGAAAATGAGCGTAGGCCCCATTTTCCTTCCTCTCAATATCCTCTCTATTAGGTGATAAATAGAAATCAAACTAAACTAGATCTCAGTATTCCATGCTCTCTCCTCAATTTTAGATCCATAACAAGTTCATTAATAAAACTTGAGCAAAACATAAATATGTTGTTTTAAATAGCCTCTGCAGATGGTTTTATGAGTCAAAAGATATTATGTAAACAATTATAAGCATAAATAATCATTATCTTCTTCATTTGATTTTAAACATAAATAATCAAATAAAATTTTAATGCCCGTAATCTTAGCATTTTATGATTTTCAGATTTACATCAATATTAAAAAAAAAATTAAATGGATCCATAATAATTAAACATTGATGTCTTCTATGTGAATGGATGGGAAAAAATATATTTCTCTTATAAACCGAGCTTGACGTAAGTTTTGATTTATAAAATGTATTATTATAGGTACAGAAATGGGTAGTTTTTTAAAGAGACTTTATTTTACACTTCCATCAAGTATGCAATTATTAAATAGAAAACTATTTTTCAATGTTAATCGAGAGAGTTTTCGCTATGATATCTATTAAACTATTTAACTCATTATTTTATTTATATTGACCACATCTTACACTCTCACACATAACATTATCTTTACTCATGGTTTCCTTATTTTTTTCAATTATATGGCCCAAAACAAAATAGAATAACACTCTGCAATTTAATCGAGCTCTACAGCATTAGACAGAAGTACAAGTGAAAGAAATAAAAAAATAAGCGACAGCACACGTTTACAACCTCTATTTCCAAGGTTAAGAAAGTGTCGGTGGAGACATATATATATTTGCCAAAAAAAGAAGATCAACATGGCTACCATTTCTTTCCATGATATTCAAAAATCAAGAGCAGTAGACTAAAGCACAACACAATTTGTTCTGAAACATTGAAGTTCTTCTCATCTTATGACATTTAGCTTCAAAAATCAATGACAACACTTCAAATTAAAACTCCAAGAAATCGGTCAAAGAGGCTTCCTTCGACAGCATACACCAATCAAAATGACCCTTTTTAATTTTTCAATCACATATCACATATTTCTCATAATTAATTGATAAACGTTACTATAAAAATGCATCATACAATCAAAGCAACCTCCAAAGGTAATTTTTTAAGATAGAGATAAACATTTAATTGATCAACATGGCCTCCAAAGTGAGAGTTAGCACGTAGCAGAAGCCAGACGAAGGCCATAACATTATCCTCAATTTCAGTTTCCTTATTTTTTTTCCTTCTATTTCACTTGTAAGCACAAATTTATTAAATGATCAACCAGAGCTTCTGCAGCAATTTGGAATGGATCTTCTTCCTGTTCTGATACAGGCCAGTTTTTTTAGTGGACTTTGCAGTGTATAAATTGTTAGATCTGCTTTGTGTTCACTGAAGTTGACAATAACAACATCGTTTGCTTGTTCAGATTTATGGTGCCAGTGTGAACAGTCCTGTTCGCCACAAATGTCTCTCATTTATTGGGAAGTTGATGTACTTCAGCAATGCAAAGATGATTCAGTCTCTACTTAATGTGACAAACATATCAAGGTGAAGGATATCTTATCCATGCTTTTCTTTTATAGACTCTCATTAGGGTAAGTCACATGCCTATTTATCCATGTTATTCGTTCCTCTAGTTTTCTAACTGGGGTGTTAGCGTGGAAAGATCCACACGTCTTGGTTCCCGCCCTTCAAATTGCTAAGATTCTTATGGAAAAACTTCCTGGGACTTTCTCCAAGATGTTTGTCTATAACTTCAAACAAACACTCAATTTATTTTTCCCTTCCAATTCACCCACAAAACACGGCAAGATAACAGAATCAAAGCCTAAAGTTTCATCTTTCCTTCCAATAATCAACAGCAACCACAAAACCCACAGGCAACAATCAATAGCAACCACAAAACCCACAAGCAACAATCAACAGCAACCACAAAACCCATAGGCAACAATCATCAGTCATAAAAAAAATTGGGTTAAATACACATACCTATCAGTAGAAACGATGCTCTGAGGGTGAGAGACGACTCGGTAGAGCTGAGGGTGAGCTACCTCGTTGATCTGCAACGTTCAGCCAAGGGTGAGAGAGATGGGTCTATAGGCAACTCTGTCGGTGGAGATGAGGGTGAGGAGAGACGGGGTGTTGTGGTTGGAGCTGGGGGTCGACTTTTGTGCGGCTGAGGGGGGAGGGCACTGGTGTGGTTGTGGATTGGCTGGTCTAAGGGATGGATGAGAGAGGGAGGTGAGGAAGAAGGATTGTCGGTGAGGAAGACAGATCATCGGTGAGGCAGAGGGGAGGTGAGGAAGAAGATCGTCAGTGAGGCAGAGGAGAGGTGAGGTAAAAAGGCAGAGAGGGAGGTGAGGCAGAGAGGGATCAGTGATATGAGAGGAGATAGGGTGTAGCATCTGATTCCTTCTGATCGGGGCTGTTTTTTTTCACATGGGACGCATATGCAAAAGCATCTCTCAGATGCTTTTGCATCTGCGTCCCAAACGCTGATATAATGGTGGGGCCCACAATGAAATTTTGTATACATGTTTGGTTCCAAGTGCGTTTGGCCCTGCGGATCATGCCAAACGCAGACGCATCCGCGGAGCCAAACACCATCATAGTGGTTTGAGTTCCTCACCTTGATTTTCTCTTCCCATCACCTTATGCTCACTTTTTAGCTTTATTTGCTTATCATACACCTGTTTGGGTGTAAGAGGTACATGAGTGATTATTTTACCATCTTTTACAATTGTACACCTATTTTTAACTCTATCATGATTTGTCTTTCTATCATGAATTATCTTTCTATCATATTACCATGGTATCCCTAATAAGATGTGACTTGCTTGCATTGGTTCCATATCACACAGAACTTCATCAACATATTTCCCAATAAAAAATAGAACCATAACCTATTTATTCGCTTTCATTTCACCATTATCATTTAGTCATTATAAATATATATGCTTTAGCATGCATAATAGTACATAAATTCAATTTACTAACAAAGGTGGTACTACAAACATTAACAAAACTTTTACTATCTATAATTAAACCACACACCTTACTTTGTATATAACAACGTGTAAGGAAGATAATCTCCCTTTGTTGATTAGTTTCATCTTACTTGACCTAACCTGAAGTGTACGTCTTATAACCACGGATTTCTCAATCGGTAATGCAAAATCATCCCTATCACTATCCTCCAAAGGTGACATTCCTTCATAATCAGATCTATCATTTTCAAATTCAATATCACCATCTAATCATCATGATTATCTTGTTTGGACACTCTGAAGCACATTGTCCATGTCCCTAAAACCTGAAACATTTAACATCACGAGTATATTTAGGATGAGTTTCAGATTTATCTTATGCAGTAATAGGGACATCAATTTTAGCCTTTGGTGGTTCAATTCTAAAAGGAACAAAGGATCTCGGCTAGACAATACCCTCTCTCTTTTTATTCAAGTTCTGAAATAATGGGGAACCCAAATTAAATGCTAGCCAAACATGTCCCTTCCAAAGTTGTCTCTCCACCTTTGTAGCCATATGAACCATCCTCGAGCTCCATACCCTTTTAGATACTTTCAGATGGACAAACCATCTTTTGATTTGGTAAGTTCATTCTCTCATTCTTTTTTCTTCTTTACAACTCTTATTATCTAGAGCTTTTAATAAGACTCTAGTCGTAAGCATTGCTAACAGGGGGCAACTATCATAACCAATTTTTAGGTTATTCCTAAAATTTACTCAAAATAAAATAAAAGAAAAAGGTTGACGCGGTGGAAAAATTAAGTTAGAGATTTTGGATGGATATAAGAGCCCAATCGTACCTCTATTATGCCTAAAACTATAGGAAAATACAGATTTAAAGCTATAATTTATCTTATTATTGCTCTCATTTATCCCTAATTGGCCCAAAATAGCTTTGGTAGAAAAAAGAGAGACAACATCATTATTCATTCTCTTCCTTAAATTTCACTGAAGAATCATACGTTGGTACCAACTTTGTAGGTGCATTTAATGCTTTTATCCTTCATTAGATTTGACAAAACATGCACGAAAATGATCCCCTGATTCCTGATTATATTAGGGTATGTTTGATTTTTATTGATTGACACCACACTCGTGATGGTTCAATCTCAAAAGTGAGAACTCAGACAACCTACTATAGCTGTCAAGTTTGACAATTTATGACACCTGCTCTAAGCCAACTATTGAGATGGTTCTACTCTAAACCAATGGCTGAAAGTTTACCCCGGTATAGATAACATTACTCTCTTCCACTAGCTATAGATAAATTCAAAATCTATGGCATGAAGGGGGAGATCAGAAGCCAAAGTTAAAAAAAAAAAACTCATTTCCTAGTTTTTTTGTATTGTTTGTGTTTGCTTTCCTCCACCTACTTCTTATGATAGAAGAAACTCCATTGTAGGTGTCATAACCCATTCTAGGTTATTCCATAAAATGTACCTGAAATAAAATAAAAATAACAAAAATAAAATAAAAGAGGTTGGCAATGGTAGTAAGAGCATGGTGGAAATTTTGATGTTTTTGAGAGCCTAATCGAACTACTTTTATGCCCAAAAATAAAGGAAAATACAGCTGCAAGGCTGAAATAATTTATTATTGATAAATCTGCATAAAAATTAAGTCAAAATGCATAATTATATTTTTATGGGTCGATTTGATTTAATCATCAACCAATTTAGAGTGTAATTATGATTGGGAATTAATTTAAGGTTGAATTCAAGGATTTAATTAAGTGTAAGTAGGTAATTATACTTTAAATAAGTTAAATTAATTTTATTAAGGGATTAATTGATGAAAAATCAAATTATGGAGTTTAATTTGGGTTTAATTGAGATGATTTTAACTCTCAAAGACCAAATTCATTTTTACCAAATTAATTAGGTGAAATCGAGAGTGTAATTGAAGAAAAGAAAAAAGGTTTTTATCTTGGATTTCCCGTAAAAAAAATCCTTTTTATCATAACCCTTTTTTTATTTTTAATGTTATTTTAATTTCTTGATTTTGGCCTGCCAAGGCCTTGCCGATAGCCATACTAAGGGCAAGCCAACGGGGAGAGGCATCCCTGCATCCAAAGCTATATTTTTAAATTTATTGTTGTTTTCGTTATTTTTTGGTCTCCAACAGGAGAGCCAAATGAGCAGCCATTTTGGTTGTTTTAAATTGACATAGCCATTCCTACATGATTTTCCTTGAGAGCTAAAACGAAATATTATCGTTGCAATATTACAGTTAATTCTCCAAATTAAAACACAACACCACAAACGAATTGAACTGAAACAACTAAAAAAAACACAACAAAGACCAATATTTTCCATCCAACAGAACACTAAAAAACACAACAACATTTCTTGCCAACCAACTGAAACAAGAAAAAAAATAGCAAATAAAGGGATCAAATTCGTGTGCCCACTGCATTTTCAGTTCCTATCAACTGCAAACCTGCTGCCCACTGCATCTTCGATTTGTTTTCTAAACTTAATCTATTTTTTCCTGTCAATTGAACCCATGTAACCCATGTAATAGAAACTTGAGAAATAAAATGATGGCAGAAACTTTGATATAGAACCCAAAAACATGAAGAAAAAGGTAATATAAACAGCATAACCAGAGGTGCCTTGGGTTGGTTTGGGTCGGACTAGCTCACTTTAACTTGGGGATGGGTGGTTTGGGGTTTTAAGTGAGTTAACAAGGATTTGGGTTTGGGGACGGATGCCATTTCTAGGCAGAACACAAGAGCAACAAGCTCAGCAGAGAAATTGAAATCTTAAATCGCAAGAAATAGAGAGAAGCTAAACCTGGTTTAAAATTAGGGCTTATTTCTGTCGAATGAGCAAGTGGTTGAGAGAGAGAGAGCTTGTACACTAATTTTGGCATTCTTTGAGTGAGAGCAGCGTGAGATGGAGGGAAAGTAGTGTGAGAGGAGAGTGAGATCAACATGAGAGGCGAGTGAGAGCAGAGTGAGATTGGCGTGAGAGAGTGAGAGGAGAGTGAGAGCAGAGTGAGATTGATGTGAGATAGTGAGAGTAAAGAGTGAGAGCAAAGTGTGTTCGGCTTGAAAGGAGAGTGAGAAGAGAGTGAGAGGGGGCGACGAAAGTGATAAGGAAATAGGGTTTCGAGTGTGGGTGTAGGTGTGAGTGTGGGGGGTTGCTAATTAATAATAATATTTAGAAAAAAATAAGGGGGTAATTAATAATAATATTTAGCATAAAAAAGAAGGTAATTAATAATAATATTTAATATAAAAAATAATTATATGAAATTAGTAAATTATGAATTTCTTGATCAGTTAACTTAATTACATATTTTAAATTTACTATTAGATTTATAAGCTGTTTAAATTTTGTATTTAGACCTGCTGTGTATTTATTTGTAAATAGATGTTTTAATAAGTTTATTAATACTGTAATTTTACTAGAATTTAAGTTAGATAGAATGTCACATGGGGCAATCACACAATTTATTTTTTATACAGATGGACTCAAATTTGCCAAGCTCATTCATTAACTTTCTTACAAGAGAGTCTGAACAAATTGTTTCTCAATAAAATGATCTCAATCAACTTTCTTATGACTCCATGGACTCTAATTTAATTGTTTGTACAACTAAAAAAATCACAAAGAAGTAATAACTTCTCACCGGAGTAAGATTGTTTACTTGTATCTTTATGGTTAAATATAAATAAAGATCCAATCACAAGAGTTAATTAACAAATAAAGCAATTTTGGGCTCAAGTACATGTGTACTTTGTCAAGAATAGAGGAAACTTAAATAATCGTTCTCAAATAAGCATCTCAAATAGATGACAAGAAATAAATAGAGAAGTTGGAAAATTTGTTGGCTTTGTTATCTAAATTAAAAACTGTCAACAAAGTGAAACGACTGAAGAATCAAGGGTACTATTTTTTATCATTTGTTTAACATATTTATTATATAACATAGTTTTATTTATTGAATTTAATTTACCAAATTAATGATGCTTGGCAAATGTATGCTTCAGTCGTTGGCTAACGATTTCAACTAGAACATTGTTGGGTTATCTTAAAAAAAGAACCTAGGTGGCAATTTGAACGTGCAAGTCTTCATCAGAAGTCAAACAAGAAATAAAAAAATCATGGAAATGCAAGTCCAGCTTCTTCAAATCCATAAACCGCTGATTTTGTTAGTTTAAGATAAGACAGTGACGCATTTATTTATCAAAATAGACCAATTACGAAGACAAGAAAAAGAGAAAGTTGGGGAGACAAGTGTAACAAATATCTTACAACAATTGAAGGATACTTTTGTTGAAATTGAGGTAGAAAAAAAAACAAGACAGAAAAATTATGTTAGAGCAACAAGCTTTATTGATTAAACAAAAGCAATAGAAACAAGAAATGGAGATTATTAAGATGGATACTTGTACAATGGATCCAATTTCTACAGCGTATTTTGAAGATAAAAAATTGAAAATAATTGCAAAAAGAAGTACTAATTTATAATTAATTTGATTAAATTATTTGTAATGTAATATATGTTAATTAATTAGGTAAGAACTTATTGGTTATTTATTAATGTGTTAAATTTCAAATTTCAAATATTCCAGATCTTTTAATTATAATTAAATTCATTATTTAATTTTTTGTAATTTAAATATAAATATAAATAATATTTTTATTGTTGGTGGGTTTCTAAAAAATAATTATTTAATTATATAACTTATTTCTATTAATTGTATAATTAAACTATATACAAAAAAATTAAACTTTATTTAAAATAAGATAAAAAAAATGGTTCTCCAAAATGACTCTTTACAATTGGACTGCACATAAACTCAAAAGCCATTTACACACTATTCAAAGAGCTATTTTTATGATTTGGCTCTCCAAAATGGCTCTTGCCATTGAACTTGCCCCAACAACCATCTCTTATAACCCACCATTTCTTGTACTACAACACACCATCTTCTAGAAATCACTCTCATACTCTACAACCTACACATTGAGTCTATAAAAGGGGGGAAGCATGAAACAGTTAAAGGGGGAGATTTTTTATAGAAAGACATATAGAGGTAAGGGACGATTAATTTACAAGCCACATAAAAAATCTACAAACAACCACTCTTTCTTGACACCAACGGGACCACACCAACAACTCTCTCTCTTTCATAGTCCGACTACAACTCTCTCTCTTAGTTAGTAGCTCTCTCTCTCAAAAACCAGCCATGCTAACAACTCTCTTTCCTCCAATAGTAGTTCCTAGCGAGCACTAGTGGTTGTTCTCTAAGCACCGAAGGCTTCTTCTCCACACCAATAATTCCCCTAGCAGGTCCATCTCTGCTTCATCTGCTCTGGTGACACAACGATAGCGTGTTGCAGCACAGGCTAGCCTCTCCTGTCCACCGCAGACCACCATTTATGATGCCACCACCACCAATAGAACCACCTTGGCCTCCTCTACCCGAAGGCAATGATAGGTAAGCCTCTTGTCACCCTCGGCTAACCCCTTTTTATTATTCATGTAACACATGAATAGTGTATGAGTGAATTAATTCACTGTACACTTGCATCAAAAGTATCATTAAGTCTCTTATTTTACATATGTATTTATTGTTTTTATTTGGTTTTTTATAATAATTGATGTGCTTTTTAGTAATGAAGTTTCTTTTAACATTTCGACAGGTTTTTAGAGCTTAAATGAATTATTTCAGGAAATTTAATGTCGAAATTTGGAACAAAGAATTGAAGAGGAAATTTAGTTGAAGATTTGGACAAATTTTGGAGCACTTATTTTCCCCAAATCAGCCCAAGAGCAATCCATGATCTTACATGTCCACACAACAAATAATATTTGATTTATTTTGGGTAATCCATTGACCTAAGAGGGAAAGCACATGGATGGAAAGCTGGAGGGGAGATTGTTACATCAATTTGGGTAAAAAAAAAGCAAAGTGTCAGCTCAAAAGGAGGAAGAAAATCGGGCACCAAAGTCTTCTCCAAGCTGCCGAAATTGACTTTCCAGAACACCTTTCAGTGTTTCAGACATAACTTTTGACTCCGAGCTTCAAATTACATTTTATTTAATGTTCTGGAAAGCTAACAGAATTTCCTATAAATATGTATCTAATATCATTCTCCAGGGGAGGCTTCCAAGAGGGTAAAATTTCTGTCCAAAGTTAGCATCAGATTTGTGTTAGAATATCTACCGAAATTGTGTTGTGTTCTTCTTTGTAGATTTCAGTTTTTTTAGTTGTAAAACTTACTATTTCAGATTGATTCAAGTGATTTCATGTTTATTAGAGTGTTCTTATATATAATTATGGTTGGCTAATCTCTTTCTTGGAACCAAATCAAGGATGATGGTGATTGAGGTGAGTTCTTTAAGATATGAATGAATCTTAATGTCTATCTTCTCATTTTCTTCATGAATGTTTTATTATTGCTAAGAAATTTTAGAAATCATTTAGGTAATGTTATAATCTTGAATTTTTATGAACAAAACTTAGTTTTGGTATAGAGATTGCTTGATTCAATGTCTTACTTAATATGAAAGTACTTGTTCATTCTTAAGCAATAATCAATCTTCATCTTTTTAAACTCCATTGTAATATCTTCTGATCTAATATCACCATCGTTGATATTAGGTTGAGTTATCTTATATATGTTAAAGGAATCACCAATACATCACCATTAAAATTGATTTGGAACCAAGACTTACCTTTTCTTGTCATTTAAAATCTATTTACACTCTTTCATCTTTGAAAACAAATCCATTAATTATTCTCTTGAGATTTTAGTTGTTACCTAGCTTAATTTCTAAATCTAGCTCTCTGTGGATATGACCTCGATCTTACCGAGTTAATTGCTACATCGCACACTCGTGCACTTGCGAGTTAAAACAAGCCGATCATAAATAGCGGTCAAGCATACACTATTCATGCAACAAGTGGATCTTCCTCTTCCTACAATTGCCACTGACCACCTTTCTATCCACCAACACCTTTTGCATTACCATTCGAACGTCCTCTTCATAACAGCAGCACCAAGTAACCTAGTTTATGATCATCTGTTAGAGTTTAATCAAAATATAAAAATTCTTTCAATAACCATTGTGAAACTACATTGTTAAAAGACAATGAATGCAATGTCAAAATTTGGATCTTAGAATGGTTGGTTTTTTTTAACCCAATGGGATAGAGAGTCCCTCATAAAGAGGAATCCACTTTGAACCTTAGAAGACCACGAATTTGAATCTGATCTTGAAAAACAATCAAACAACAGTTGTGACCTACCTTAGGTAAGGTACATTGGAGGTGATACGTTTCCCCCTTGCATAACAAGTCCCCTTACCTCGACTCTCATAGACCATTAAGTTTTCAAGTTACCCTTAATACTAAATGATGATTCCTAAAAATTATAATAATAATTTTATGGTTATAAAAACAAAACAAAAATTCCACGCATCCCTTTAGCTCAGGGGATAGGCACGCAGAAAATGACCATCATGATAATAAGCTCATCCTATTTTCAACAAAATTTCCTAGATCTTGGGTTCGCAAAAATTATGTCAATTAAAATTAATAGAAAAATATAAGAAAAAATTGATGCAATCAAATTTTTTTACCATCTGCTTCGCATGTGAAACGAGTGACATGGAGTCGCTAATGTGTGTGGTAATATAACCTAGAAAACACCGGTTATGGCTCTGCACACTGAAATACAAGCATTGAGTGAAATGATCAAACATCATGTGCTCAATGTAATTTGCCCATGTAGCCTCTGATATGTATGGGACTTGAATTTTTTTCTTGTCTCCCACGTTATTCAAAAGCTTTCTAACTAGAATATATGTTTTGGATTTTTCCATGCCTCATACCAAAAATTACCCAACCTACATAGTGCAAATGAATTATTTGTTAGAAAATAAAAAATAAAATTATGGTATTTAAATACAAAATAAAGGAGAAATTATAAGGATAATCAAATTACCTAGTTGCAACATGATTCTCCTATATCCTTCTCATAACATCACCATCACTATTCTCCCAATCAAACTTTCCTTTGTAGAAAAAAAATTAGAAAAGGAAAATTTTAATATTCTTAATAAGCTAAACACATTAACAAAATAAATAAAAAAGTTCATACTAACCTTAAAGTTAGTAAACCAAGTATTGACCCACGATCTCCACTAAAATACATTGAAATTTAGAATGCATCTACATGGTCCTTTACAAAAGTAGGTTTCCGTGTATCGAGTTCCCTAAATCTTTCGTGGATGTGACGTCCCTGCAGTAGTACAAAACATTCAAGGAAATGAAATTTCTAAATGATAATAACAATAGTGACAAAATGGCTTACCAGTTAAATGAAGCATTAACAATTATTATTTCTACATATACTAAATGCCATTCACTTGTAATGTTTATAGAAGCAATGTTTATTATTTTTTTCTTTTTCTTTTTCAAGTAACCCTAATCTTTACCCCGACTATCATCCAAAGGCATCAATTACAAAAATTGACCATTCTTCTACTATGGACCTTTCTGGATGCCATTAGCCGAAACTAATCAATCATTTATTCCGGCCATCCTTTCGGATGCCATTAGCCGAAGCTAATCAGCCATTAGCCGAAGCTAATCAATCATTAGCCGAAGCTAATCAATCATTTGTTCCGGCCATCCTTTCGGATGCCATTAGCTAACGCTAATCAATCATTTGTTCCGGCCATCCTTTCCGATGCCATTAGCCGAAGCTATTCAATCATTTGTTCTACATTAAAGCATTCAACAATCTAATATAAACTCTATTGCATTAGGATAATATTCATGTTAAAACAAGTTCTTATGTATCGTATGAAATAGAGATGTGCAAGTCACCTACCTTCTTCACCTGTGGGGTGTTCCTGTCTTGACAATGGCCCAATCTCGACCGCACCGCCTTTTGGATTTAACTAAGTTTGAGGTATGCTTGACACTTCTCTTTCTCTTCCTTTGTTGTTTTTCTTCCTTCTTCTTTCCTTTCACATTCTCCTCTTCCTCCTCTTCTTCTTTTTCTTCTTCTCTCCTATGAGTAACCCTCCAAATCTTCTCTCACAAACTTAACTTTTCCTTCACTCACTCACTCACAAAACACAATTTCTGGTTGCTTTCGGGTTGGTCTAAAATTTACAGGGGAAGGGAGAAAAACGGGTCCCTTTTTTTTTCCTGGAAGATAACCCTTCACTCACTCTCTCTCCTCTTTCTATTTATACTTCTCATGTAAAATGGGGGTTGTTTAGGTTTGGTTTAGTTGTGTTCATATTCTTGTTTAGTCTTATCTAAAACCGGTTTTATCTAATCCTTTCCTCTCAGCTCCTTAAAAAAATCCACAGCAAAACTGTTTCGCGAAAACTGATTC
This sequence comes from Salix dunnii, assembly GCA_015731905.1. Classification (NCBI taxonomy): domain Eukaryota; kingdom Viridiplantae; phylum Streptophyta; class Magnoliopsida; order Malpighiales; family Salicaceae; genus Salix; species Salix dunnii. The sequence goes on along the minus strand of CM027662.1, from coordinate 9,111,553 downwards.
GCGAGGACTGATTCGGGAACTGATTTCGTGAAAACTGATTCGCGAACTGATTCGTGAGGACTGATTCACGAATTGATTCGCGAAGTGATTTCGCGAAAACTGATTTCACGAAAATTGCGTCGCCGCTGATTACTTGACGAAGTCGGATTGGCGCGAAACTCACCCGGTCGATGCGAATCGCTGTTTCCGGAAGAAGTCAACAGCATAGCCCCTGATGTCTACCAGTTTTTGGCCAAATTCTATCGTTTCAACCCCGAAATTACCATTTTTACCATTTTGGGAAAATCTCGTTTCGACCCAAATTCTTGATTTTAAAAGTCCGAGTCGAATTTCGTCAATTAATGTTTAAATCAGGGCTTATTCATAGACTTATCATATTCTAAATTTTCTCAAATTTTTCCATTTATGGTAGTTTATGGCTTATTAACGTTTTTCCTATCCGTCATGGGTTAGATCCGTGTTTTGTTTTTTCACCATTGTAAAGCCTCTGATCGTATCATGTATCAATTACTCAGTAAAATTTCTTGAGTTTTCTGTGAGTTCATCCTGTTGTAATCTAATTATGGAATATTGACGTTTGATTGAATTCCTTTACGATTTTTTCGCTGCGTCACAAAAGAAATCGGCAGCGAAAACTAAGTTAACCTTTAATATAATATATATATATATATTCCTCTCGGTGCTTACATTCTCCCCCCCTTTAATAAGAATTTTGTCCTCGAAATTGTTTTTTTTTTAAGGTTTCACAATCCATACCTGGTATTTCGAATAAATCGGGGTACTTTTTCCTCGTCTCATCCTCCCTTTCCCAAGTGTCCTCTTTTATTTGAGCATTTCACCATAAGATTCTGACGATGGGGATCTTTTTGTTCCGTAACTCCTTCTCACCCTTATCTAGTACTCTTACGGGTCTCATTTCCAGTGTTAAGTCTTCATTGACTTGAACTGGGATCTGAGGTAGAACTCTGGCGGGATCCACATCAACCTTCCTTAATAGGGAGACATGGAACACGTCATGGACCTTAGCTAACTGTGGGGGCAAGTCCACTTTGTAGGCTACTGGTCCCACTCGTTGTAAAATTTTGAAAGGTCCAATGAAACGGGGAGTTAATTTCCCTCTCAATCCAAACCGTAACATGTTTTTCCATGGGGCCACCTTCAAATACACTTGATCGCCCGTATTGAATTCCAAGGGTCTTCTCCTCACATTAGCATACTTCTTTTGTCTATCCTACGCGGCTTTGATGCAATCCCTGATAATTCTCACTTTTTCCGTGGTTACTTGGACCAACTCCGCACCGTATAACTTCCGGTCCCCAATTTCTTCCCAACACAAAGGCGTTCTGCACCTTCTGCCATACAATGCTTCATATGGAGCCATCCCTATTATGGCTTGGTAACTATTATTATAAGTGAATTCTATCAATGCCATGTGTTCCTCCCAGTTTCCTCCAAATTCTAGCACACAGGCTCGTAATAGGTATTCTAAGACTTGGATGACCCTTTCTGATTGACCATCTGTTTGAGGGTGAAACGCAGTGCTCATATCCAATCTGATCCCCAAGGTTTGTTGTATGCTCGGCCATAGTCGAGAGGTGAACCTAGGATCTCGGTCCGATACAATGGACAGCGGAATTCCATGGAGCCGTACCACCTCATTTATGTAGATCTTAGCAAGCTTATCCACTGAGTCGGTCATCTTTATAGGTAAAAATAGTGCAGATTTCATCAACCGATCTACGATGACCCATATCGCGTCATTTCCTTTCCTCCCTTTAGGAAATCCCGACACAAAATCCATGGTGATCATCTCCCACTTCCACTTTGGAATTTGTAATGGTTGTAACGATCCTGCAGGCCTTTGGTGTTCAACCATGACTTGTTGACATATCCCACACTTTGACACATACTCAGCTATTTATCTTTTCATGTTAAGCCACCAATAGTGGAGTTTCAGGTCTTGATACATCTTAGTGATGCCAGGATGTATGGAGAACTTGGACTCATGTGCTTCTTGTAAAATCATCCGTTTGATTGTTTCGTCATTAGGTATGTACAACCGTTGTCCCATCATCAAGGATCCATCATTCGCTATTTAGAATTTCATTTCTACATCGGTCTCCATATTCCTCCTAATTTTGGACCCATCCTCATCCTGAAGCTGGGGTTGTAGTATTTGTTCCCGATATGTTGGTCGTACTAATAGTTGAGCTACCAAACCACTCCTAGTATTAACGTCCAATTTGGCACCCATCTTTTTCAATTCTGCTAATTGTTGTTCCTTTACCACTGTTAACCCTTCTAGGGTGGCCTTATTTTTTCGACTAAGGGCATCTGCCACCACGTTTGCTTTCCCTGGGTGATATTCTATGGTGCAATCATAATCCTTAATTAGCTCTATCCACCTTCTTTGTCGCATGTTCAACTCTTTTTGCGACATCAGATACTTCAGGCTCTTATGATCGGTAAAAATTTGGGTTCGAGATCCATACAAATAGTGTCTCCAAATCCTCAAAGCAAACACCACAACAGCCAACTCCAGATTGTGCACCGGGTAATTTACCTCATGAGTCTTTAATTATCTTGATGCATAGGCGATCACCTTCCCATGTTGTATTAGGACACGCCCCAATCCTTTCCCCGAAGCATCACTATAAACCACAAAACCTTCGGTCCCTGAGAGAAGGGTTAACACTAGAGCGGTGGTGAGCATCATTTTCAATTCTTAGAAGATTCTTTCACAATCTTCCGACCACACCTATTTCTTATTCTTCCTAGTTAGCTGAGTCAAAGGGGTTGCAATTAGGGAAAAACCTTCTATAAACCTCCAATAGTATCCTGCAAGTCCCAAGAAGCTACGTATTTTGGTGACCGAAGTCGGTCTTTCCCATTTCAAGACTGCTTCGACTTTTTGGGGGTCTACAAAAACACCTTCTACTGAAATGACATGTCCTAAAAACATCACTCTCTTCATCCAAAATTCACATTTACTCAATTTCGCATATAATTGATGATCTCTTAAGGTTTGTAAGATTTGCCTCAAGTGCACTTCGTGCTCCTTGAAAGACTTCGAGTACACCAGTATATCATCAATGAATACTACTACAAACTTATCAAGGTATGGTTGGAAAACCCGATTCATCAAGTCCATGAAAAGGGTTGGAGCGTTCGTCAACCCGAACAGTAGCACCAAAAACTCATAGTGTCCATAACGAGTTCTAAATGCAGTCTTTGCTACATCTGTCCCTTATATCTTCATCTAATAATACCCTGATCTTAGATCTATCTTTGAAAATACCCTTGCTCCCTTTAATTGATCAAACAAATCATCTATCTAAGGTAATAGATACTTGTTCTTCATTGTTATTCTATTCAACTGTCGATAATCAATACAAAGTCTATGGGTTCCATCTTTCTTTCTCACAAATAGGACCGGCGCTCCCCACGGAGAATTATTGGGCCGTATGAATCCTTGGTCTAACAATTCTTGTAGTTGGGTCTTTAACTCGTTCAGTCGGGGCCATCTGGTAAGGTTGTTGGGATATGGGTGGGACTCCAGGAAAAGTGTCTATGGAAACCTCTACCTCCCGCTCTAGGGGGTAATCCTGATAATTCTTCAGAAAATACATCTGGGAATTCCCTCACCACGGTAATATCCTTCAATCGTGGGCCTTCATCATCAGAGTTTAAGATATATATGAGGTATCCCATACATCCCTTTTTTAAGAGTTTTTGGGCTGTTACCATCGATATTAAGGCAGTCGGTTTGAACATTCTCTCCCCTTCAAAAATCATTCTCTCTCCCTTTGGGGTTTGGAAAGTAACCGTTTTAGTATAACAATCTATTCGAGCCTTGTAATTATCCAACCAATTCATGCCTAAGATTATGTCAAAATCATACAGCTTTAATGGAATCAAGTCTACTTCTGTTTTGCACCCAGACAGGCTAACCCCCACATTCATATACACAATATCAGTTTCAACCATGTTTCCCATTGGAGTTCCAATTAGAAATCCCCTCTCTACTATTTCTACTTCCTTTCTCAGTTTAGTGACAATTTTCTTATCAATGAATGAGTGTGTGGCACCCGGATCAAACAATACATGCACATTAAAATTATTCACTGGTAATGTACCTGCCACCACATCCGATGCAGCCCTAACCTCCTCCTGTGTCAAGTGAAAGACCCTTCCCGGGGTCCTATCATTCTGTGTTCTCAGTCTTCCTCGACTGGAGTTCGCTCCTGATTGAGAAGATCTCACTGGTCTATTTACGGTGACTGACTGTTGGGAGCTCTGACCGGGCTATCTATAGCCTTGCACTTGTCCGATGTTCCTTTTAGGGTAGTCCCTTTTGAAATGTCCTCTTCCACCATAGTAATGACACCCTTGACTTAAATACTGGCAATTTTTCCAACTATGCCCTTCTCCTCTGCACACAAAACATCTCCCGGGGGAAACTGAGTAGTCTCCAGGATGTTTTTGTCCACATCTTGCACAAAAAGGGTAATCAATACTCTTGCGGTCACCCGTCCCCATTGAAGAGTTTTCCTTTGAGTGCGACTGTCTGATCATCACTCTCCCACTTGACTATTGGTGGGGCGGCAACATCAAACTTCTCTTTTTCCTGTACTGTTCAAACACTCCACTTTTTCCCTTCTTCAGAAGTGGTGGTCTACTGCTGAAATAACCCCCCTCTCTCTTTTTGCCTATACTTTGATGTCCCCCATGGCTTTCTCCAATACAAGCCTCCAGAGCTTGGGCAGCCTTAATTAATTCTCTCACTAATATAAATTATAATGCAATTAATCCTTGTCTCAATTCTTGTCGCAACCCATCTCTCAACTTCTCAATCATATGCTCCTCTGTCGGTACATAGTGTGGAGCGAACAATGAGAGATCATAAAACCTCCGTTCATACTCCAATACCGCCATATCCCCTACCTTAAAGCCAAAAACTCTTGTTCTTTCACCTTCCGATGGTATCTGGAATAAAACTGATTCTCAAACTCTGTCTTGAAATCACTCCGTGATAGCGTCTCGGTTGCACGCCTCAACTGAACCGTTTCCCGCCATGTCATGGCCTTATCGGACAGTAGTTGGGTTGCACAATTTACCATCAAACCCTCGGGTATACTTATTTGAGTCATGGTCTTTTCTACCTTCCTAATCCATCTTCCCGCTATCTCTGCATCATACTCCCCCACAAACGGTTCATAGCCCATTTCCCTCATACTCTTGACTAGTCTTATTAGTGGCACCACATTATCTATGATCGTGCTAGTCACCTGGGCTACCCGTGGAATCTGCGAGGTGGTAGTTGTTTGTGTCGCCGAACCCACCATGCCTTCCATCACTGCTTTTACTATTTGCACAAGAAATCCCGTGTCTAAATATTGTGGGGGCGCACCAATTGGAATAGCTGATGGTTGCGCTTCTGCTCTTTCTTGTTGTTCTCTTGTAACCGGAGGTACTTCCCTTGTCTCATTAGGTCTCCCACCATCTTTTGCAACCCCAGCTTCACTCTGCAAGATTTTGAGTAATATCATCGGGGCATGAGATACCGTATCATCTAAGGGATCTTCGTTTTGCCAACCCTGGGTACTTTCATTCCAGCCCCTCCTTTCGAAGAAGGGCGACTCAGTTCGCGTCCATTGCTGGGTGCGTACCATCCTGAAATTCACCAGAGCACGTAATTCTCATTAATCCTCATGATCAAAACCAGGGGTGCTCTAATACCAACTATAAAAGCCTGATTTTTTTTTTCATAGTGTTGATACTCAACGAATCCAATCACCTCACGTCAATAAAATACCAATCATACAATAACATTCTATTTAAAAGTAATTCTCACATAAACATGTAATAGTATGGTTGCATAACTAGAGATTTATATAAAAAGGATACACACACATGAACATGAGTTTATATTCTTACTCTACTAGTAGGATTTACAATTTACACAAAAGGTCTGATAAGAGTTATGCATTCAATACATTGATTTCTCCAAAATACATTGAAATTTAGAATGCCTCTACATGGTCCTTTACAAAAGTAGGTTTCCGTGTATCGGGTTCCCTAAATCTCAAGTGGATGTGACGTCCCTGCAGTAGTACAAAACATTCAAGGAAATGAAATTTCTAAATGATAATAACAATAGTGACAAAATGGCTTACCAGTTAAATGAAGCATTAACAATTATTATTTCTACATATGCTAAATGCCATTCACTTGTAATGTTTATAGAAGCAGTGTTTATTATTTTTTTCTTTTTCTTTTTCAAGTAACCCTAATCTTTACCCCGACTATCATCCAAAGGCATCAATTACTGAAATTGACCATTCATCTACTATGGACCTTTCTGGATGCCATTACCCGAAACTAATCAATCATTTATTCCGAGCATCCTTTCGGATGCCATTAGCCGAAGCTAATCAATCATTTATTCCGGCCATCCTTTTAGATGCTATTAACCGACGCTAATCAATCATTAGCCGAAGTTAATCAATCATTTGTTCCGACCATCCTTTCGGATGCCATTAGCCAACGCTAATCAATCATTTGTTCCGGCCATCCTTTCGGATGCCATTAGCCGAAGCTAATCAATCATTTGTTCTACATTAAAGCATTCAACAATCTAATATAAACTCTATTGCATTAGGATAATATTCATATTAAAACAAGTTCTTATGTATCGTATGAAATAGAGATGTGCAAGTCTCCTACCTGCTCCACCTGTGGGCTGTTCCTGTCTTGACGATGGCCCAATCCCGACCGCACCGCCTTTTGGATTTAACTAAGTTTGAGGTATGCTTGACACTTCTCTTTCTTTTCCTTTGCTGTTTTTCTTCCTCCTTCTTTCCTTTCACGTTCTCCCCCTCCTCATTTTCTTCTTCTTCTTCTCTCCTACGAGTAACCCTCCAAATCTTCTCTCACAAACTTAACTTTTCCTTCACTCACTCACTCACAAAACACAATTTCTGGTTGCTTTCGGGTTGGTTTGAAATTTACAGGGGAAGGGAGAAAAACGGGTCCCATTTGTTTTTTTGGAAGATAACCCTTCACTCCTCTCTCTCCTCTTTCTATTTATACTTCTCATGTAAAGTACGGGTTGTTTGGGTTTGGTTTAGTTGTGTTCCGATTCTTGTTTAGCCTTATCTAAAACCGGTTTTATCTAATCCTTTCCTCTCAGCTCCTTGAAAAAAATCGACAGTAAAATTGTTTCGCGAAACTGATTCACGGGGACTGATTCACGAAAACTGATTTCTCGAAAATTGCATCGCCGCTAATTACTTGATGAAGTCGGATTGGTGCGAAACTCACCCGGTCGATGCGAATCGCCGTTTCCGGAAGAAGTCAGCGGCATAGCCCCTGATGTCTTCCGGTTTTTGGCCTAATTCCATCGTTTCAGCCCCGAAATTACCATTTTTGCCATTTTAGGAAAATCTTGTTTCGACCCAAATTCTTGATTTTAAAAGTCCGAGTCGAATTTCATCAATTAATGTTTAAATAAGGGCTTATTCATAGACCTATCATATTCTGAATTTTCTCAAATTTTTCCATTTATGGTAGTTTATGGCTTATTAACGTTTTTCCTATCCATTATGGGTTAGATCCGTGTTTTGTTTTTTCACCATTGTAAAGCCTCTGATCGTATCATGTATCAATTACTCAGTAAAATTTCTTGAGTTTTCTGTGAGTTCATCCTATTGTAATCTAATTACGGAATATTGATGTTTGATTGAATTCCTTTACGATTTTTCCGCTGCGTCACAAAAGAAATCAGCAGCGAAAAAACATCATCAAGGTTGTACAGTCTAGTCTTTGAATTAATTTTGACCAAATCATGATGTATATCTACTATGACTTCGCTGTTAGTGGTGTCATAGCAATAATATTTAAATAAATAAATTATATTATGCTCGCTATGATATTGCAATTCAATAACTTCTTCTAACTTTCCACTTTCCATAATACTCAACTTTAAACTGTTTAGAAGTATATACCTTAACATGAACCCTATTACTATATGTCTCTTTATCTTGCCTATATTCTTCGATATGAAACATGTGTCCATTCATGAAATATCTGTTTTGCCATTTAAATTTTTGGTTAAGACCTAGAATTAGTAAATATGAGGTAACACTAACATTCCTTCCTAATTTAAAGCCTTTACCGAATTGAAAACCATAAACAATGTCATCGTACTCTGGCATCGCGTCCTATAGCTCTTCACTTAACAGTAATGATGGTGTAACATCCATTTTAACACTTCCAATGAAATTTTTTTTTATGTACTTATGATCTTTTGAAAAGAACCATCATTGATAGTAATAAAAAGATGTTTTGTTAGAACATCATTCCTACTATTTGGTGTAGTGATGGTTGATTGTCTACCGCGGTTGAGGAAATGGGTACAGAGTTTGTTAGTTTTTTTCAGCATTCCTTTGGTGCCTCTAAGGCCACAATTCCCGTGGAGGCCTTAGTTGTTTACAGTGGAAAATGTCTTGATGAAGGCTCTTATTTTATCCTTCTTGCCCCAGTTTCTAATGAGGGGTCTGTTTCACCCTTTTCAGTATTAATAATGATAAAGCTCCTGGACTGGATGGGTACTCTTCCTATTTCTTCAAGAAAGCTTGAAAAGTTATTAGTGATGACTTTTGCTCTGCTATTCGGGACTTTTTGTCCTTTGGAAAGCTCTTAAAGCAAGTTAATCACTCTATTATTGCCTTGGTGCCCAAATCAGCCAATGTCTCCTCCCCATGTAATTTTCGGCCTATCTCCTGCTACAATGTCATTCACAAGGTTATCTCTAAAATTCTAGCTTGCAGAATGGCTACTACTCTTCAGGATATTATCATCTCAATGCAGAATGCTTTTCTTAGTGACAGGTGTATGTCTAATAACATCCACCTCATACAGGAATTGCTTAGGCACTTTGGTCGAAAGCGCTCTTCGTTGAGATGTGTGACAAATATTGACTTTAGAAAAGCCTTTAACTCTATGTGGCCCTTCCTAAATCAGCTCTTGCTGCTTCTTGGCTTCCCAACCTGTTTTATTCACCTAGTTATGGGATGTGTTGAAACTGCTTCCTACTCTGTATCAGTTAATGGTAATATTTATGGTTTCTTTTTGAGGAAAAGTGGGGTCTGACAAGGTGATCCTCTCTCTCCATACTTATTCATTGCTTGTGTCATCACCTAATTTTTGGTTACTCCCTAAAATATACAAAAAATAACAAAAATAAAATAAAAAGGTCAACAAGGGTAAAAAATCAATTTGGATTTTTTGGTGGTTTAGAGAGTCTAATCGTATCTCTTTTGTCCCCAAAAATAGAGGAAAATACAGATTTAAGGAAAAAATAATTTATCATTGGATAAATCTATGTAAAAATTAAGTTATGCAACATAATTATATTTTTATGGGTTGATTTGATTTAATCGTCGACCAATTTAAAAGTGTAATTATACTTGAGAATTAATTTAATACCAAATTGAAGGATTTAATTAAGCGCAAGGGCCTAATTATACTTTAAATGAGTCAAATTAATTTTATTAAAAGCTTAATCGATGAAAAATCAAATTCTTGAACTTAATTTGGGTTTAATTGAGAAGTTTGGAATTTTCGGAGACCGAATTGAATTTTTCTAATCCAACTGCGCGAAGTCAAGGGTCAGATTGAAGACAATTGAATTTTAATGGTCGAATTAGGGATCAAATTACACAAATCCAAAACAAAAGACCAAAATGAAAATAGCGCGCAAATTTCTCCCTATAAATAGAGATGAATTGCCTTGTGAAGAGGAGGAGAGGGGAACCAGGCAAAACAAATACAAAAAATCAAAAAACCCTAAAAAAATAAAAAAAAACTTCAAAGAGGGAAACCCTAATCCTCTCTTTTGGGGCTGCAGCCACCAGCCCCTTTGGGAGGCAGCTGCAGCCCCTTGCCACTTCTTTTTTTTCCTTGGCCGGCCGATCTCCCTCTTCATCGTCGGCCAGCCTTCCTCCCCCATTGCCTCAGCCTTCCTTTGTCTTCTCCTACCTTCCCGTCAACTCTTTGCTCCGGGAGTTGCTCCATTTTTCGGTGATCTCACCCTCCACCATCATCAACAGCAGCCTTCGTCTCTCTTTCTCCCTGTTCAGCCCTCCTTGCCATCCACACTCTCCTCTCCAGTCGTCGGCTATCAGCTCCTCTACGCCAACGGCCTCCCCTCTCTTCACCCATAAAACCTTCCTCAACAGCCATCACCAGTAGGTTCAACCCTCTCTTTCTCTCTCCCTAATGGTCTCCTTTCTCTTCCTCTCTTTACAGATCTGCCTCACAGCCACACAGCCATCAGCAGCCGTGGTTGCAGCCCCATCAGCTCTTCTTCTTCTTCTTCTTCTTCATCTTCTTCTTTAGCAGTAGTGGCGACCGTCAACACCCCATACCAAAATCATCTCCAGCTACACAAGCAGCCCTGTCCACGGCACCACCAGCCACTTGAAAAGGGGAAGAGCATACCTGAGATCTGTTGAAGGAAAAGCATATCTGGCGGAAACTTTGTTTGTGTGTTTGTTGTGTTTATGCTTTCTATTTTGCAAGTCACCGCCTGCAAAAGAAGGAAGGGGACAAGTTGATCTACCTCCCTATCATGTTGTACCTTCGGTGGTGGCGCGTGGGACGATGCGCCACCAATGCTCCTGTTGGCTTCAACTTTCAACAGTGTTGTCGAGTTGGTTATTTTGTAATTTTTAGATGTTAATGTGTTTGTTTTGAATTGTTATTATTTTTATTTCTTGTACATGTTATGTAATTGTAAAATATACCCAAAAACAAATAATGAAAAAAAGAGAATGGGTGTGTAGTTGCATAAAAAAACATAAAAATCACATTTAAAAAAAAAACAAAAAAAAGTTTTCGTGCATATGGCTGGATTCTAAAGTTTTTCTCACTATATTTTTCGCCCAAAAAATATGCTGCATCTTTTTCATGTTTTAAATGCAAAAATTTGGATATTGTAACTAGTTTATGGTTATCCGTTGGTATTCAGCCAAAATATCAAAAATAATTTAACAATTATTTTATTTTATCTATCGCGATGTAAAATTACAATGTAAAGTACACTCGTAGATAGTTAAAATCATGATTTTCAAAATGCGTTGCGAAATTTATTTGGTGGTTAGTCTTTCAACCCGCAATGAGGTAGATATTTTCTCCCAGAGAGAAATCTACGCCAAACCTTAGGAAAAGACTAGTAAAAATGACTTAGAAAAAAACAATCAAACAACAATACAACATACCTTAGGTAGGGTGCACTCGGAGTGATGCGTCTTTCCCTTGCACAGCAAGTCCCTTTACCCATGACTCTCGCGAACCATTAGGTTGCTAGTGCCTTAATACTAGGAGGCAACTCCTGATATTTATAGTCGTAATTTTTACGGCTATAAAACAAACCCCTCATTTTTTACTGCGCGTCGTTGTCTCTCCCAAATGCGGGGGATGGCGGGGCGCGAAGCACGAAAAAATCACTGTCGTGACAGATGATGACTCTACTGGGGAATTGCTGGACTGAGCTTTGTTTGTTTGCTTATTTATTGCTCTAATTGTTTTTACACAATTGTATTGCTTTACTTTGCATTCTACTGCTTCCGCATTCAATTTTATTGCTTCCGTATGCATTTTTACTATTTTAGCATGCATTTTAATTTCATGTCATGCGTATCTTTGGGTTTGAATTATTGTCATCATGCATTTTAATTTTCAGAATAAACCCAATTCTAAGTTAGGTGGGGATTAACGGTCTGCCTCATGACTTTCAGTCGGGGTTTAGATTCGTGAAACGTCCAACTATGACCTGTGGTTTACTTGATAATGGCAGTCACATAGTGCCCCAACCATTTCTTGTAAACCCCCACACCACCTTCACATGAGGTGTCACTGGGCAATTCATAGACCCTTTGAGACCAGGTAGAAAGCTTACCCTTCAGGTAATGACTTAGAACTTGTCTTTTAGGTACAAATCCTCCGATAATTCACATGTCATGTATGTATATACATTTACATCCACATGCATAAGCATCTATCATATCATGTAATTTGCAGCCAGAAATAGGTCCCCAAAGAGTTGTTCCTCACACTCAACTCGATCAAAGAAATATGGACAGAAGAATGTGCTTATCACAATGTTCACTCCAAGAAAAGCTAGATGCCTGGAAACTAGTGTAGCTTGCCTTGTCGATTTACTTGAGCGAGCACTAAAATGACCTGCATAAAATTTGTGCTGGTATTGATTACCTTTTATTCTGGTCATGTCTACACATTAAATTCTCATTTTATCTTGTCATCAATTTTGCCAGGTTTGCCACAAGATCTATTGTTAAACAAGTCTTGCCCAAAAATATCATGTATTTTCTTTGACTATGACGTGTTCTTGCTTTTTGTTTAAATAACACAGACATGTCGTATATCTTTTCCATCCAAATTATACATGATCCCATGATTTCATCAAGATTTTTGGAAAATCAAAGTTTAGTAAATGTGTTCTGGGAATTCAAAGGATTTCATTGAAGGGTGATATTATATCCCAAAAATCCCATATAATAAGCTAATCTTGTAGCTGAACAAATAACCCAAAAAACAAATCAAAAAATATTTCGCATGGAAAAGTAAAGTTTATAGGTTTGAATTGCATATTTTGAAATGAGGAGAGGCCATCTTTGATATGCCTTCACAAAGTCTTAAATATCCATTTCAGTCCCTATTTGAGCTGAATAATTATTTTTCTGATAATTAACCCTGACTAGGATCACACCCTACACTGAGGGGCAAGTGCAAAGAGAGAAGAACTCTCAATTACAAAATAGTCCTCAATGACAAAAGATGCCCAAAAAAAGCTGGGGGCATAAACATAAAAAGGTTTTTAGTACACTAGCAAATCAATTCAACATTTTAGTAGTACTAAAGACCCAACATAAAAAGATAAAAATTCTGGGGGGCATGTCACAATAAAAGCCGAAACAAAATTCTTAAGGGCATGTCAAGTCAACATGATGGCATTGCTAAAAACTCATTCTCAAGAGCCCAAACAAATACCGGGGGGGCATATCAAGAGATCCCAGATAAAATTGTGGGCCTTAAACATAAAAAGAGTTTTAGTACATTACGACGAGTCGAGTCAACATGATAGTACTAAAAACCCATGATAAAAAGCCCAAACAAATATTGGGGGGCATGTCTAGGTAAAACCTCAAACAAAATGCTAGGGGGCATGTCATGAAAATCAATCATGAGGACTAAAAGGAGTTCTAAGAGTGAGCACTAAGTGATCTTTAGTCTAGAAAATCCTCAAACACCTTTTAAGCTTGCAAATATCTTTTCTTCATAGCCAGCAACCTGAGCCTACATTACAAGCTTGATAAAGCTCTTTCTGATCAAATACAAGTAATCTGGATCGATAGGCAATGCTTTTCCATTTGAAATGTTTCTTACGAATGCTTCACCAAACCTGATTGAAGCCTTTTTGAAATACAAGACATGCAAACAAGCATCATTTCGCATTCTTGTCAAAATCAACATAAAACTTGACAATGAGATCACTTGAATTCTTTCGAGAATAAGTTTGTTTAAACAAACATCAAAATGGTTTTTGTGCTTGGAATGACTTTGAAATTCCAAAAATCTTACATGAAAATAATTTTTGCAAATAACCATCCCTTTCCAACAAACACTAGTGTGATGGGACCTGATTGTGGCAATTAAAGTAGCTTTTGTATTTGGAATGACTTTGAAATTCCAAAAACCCCACATGAAAATGCAATTTTTGCAAATAACCAACCCTTTTTCATGCAAACACTACTCTTAAAGCCCAAAAACACTTGTGGGCATGGCCAGACTAGGGGCAATCTATAAGTGCAATTAAAGCTGGCTCCATCATTCCTTTTCAAATAATCTGGATCAAACTTAGGGGGGCATGTTGATATGGAAAATCTATCATCTCTAGTGGTCAGAATCTTAAGTTGCGGCTCGAGTAAGTAGAAGCGAGAAGCCATCAAAGCTAGAGATCCAACCCAAGGAAAGGAAGGTCAGGAAGAAGAAGGGGGACCTATATTTTCAGGTAAGCATACATGCATCATCATGCATTGCATCCCTATTTAAATATGGGAAATGCTTTGGATGGATCGTAATTTACGAACCTTCATTCATCATTTTTTTTGCACACTTTCAAGCTCTCACCTTTTCCATATCCCTGAGCATGCTTTTTAGCCTCATCTCTTTTCTAATTTTGGGTTTCATCATGCATTGCATCCTTATTGAAATATGGAAAATGCTTTAGAGGGATCGTAATTTACGAACCTTCATTCATCATTTTTTTTTTACGCTTTCAAGCTTTCACCTTTTCTATATCCCCGAGCATGCTTTTTAGTCGTACCTCTTTCTTGATTTTAGGTTTCATTATGCATTGCATCCCAATTGAGAATTTAGGAAATATTTTGGAGGGATCGTAATTTACGAACCTTCATTCCTCATTTTTGTGTATGCTTTCAAGCTCCCACATTTTCCATTTCCTTGAACATGCTTTTCAGCTTTATCTCTTTCTTGATTTTGGGTGTCATCATGCATTCCAACCCCGTTGAGAATCTAGGAAATGTTTTGGAGGGACCGTAATTTACGAACCTTCATTCATCATTTTTGTGTATGCTTTCAGGCTCTTACCTCTTTAACGCGCTTTTTAGCCTTATTTTCTTTCCTGAATTTGGTTACCATCACGCATGGCATCTGCCCACTAATAATCTAAGAAATGTGTTAGAGGGATTGTAATTTACAAACCTCCACTCATTGTTTTGGGTGCGCCTTTGAGCTCTTACCACTTTCACATCCTTGAGCGTGCTTGCGAGCCTTTCAACAAATACAGATAGAGCATTTTTCAACCCTATCTTCTTCCTTATTTGAGTGTGCTTTCAGTCATCAATCACCTCAGATAGCGTGCTTTTGAGTCTTGTCTCTTTCTTGAACATAGGTGAGTTTTTTAGCCGCCATCAATTAAAATAGAGTGCTTTTGAGTCCTATTCTCCATTTAAATTCGAGTGCATTTTCCAACCCTCGCCATCAACAAAAATAGTGTGCCTTCCAACCCCATTCTTCCTTCACATTCGAGCGCGTTTTCCAACCCTCAACATCAATTAAAATAGAGTATTTGTAGCCCTATTTTTCCCATACATCTTCGAGCGCGTTCTCCAACCCTTGATCCACCCATTAAAATAGAGTGTTTTCCAGCCCTATTTTCCCTTCACCTTTAAGTGTGTTTTCCACCTCTCAACCATCAATTAAAATAGTGTGCTTTGTAGCACTATTTTTCCCACACATCATCGAGCGTGTTTCCCAACCCTTGATTCACCAATTAAAATAGAGTGCTTTCCAGCCCTATTTTCCCTTCACATTCGAGTGAGTTTTCCAGCCCTATTTTCCCTTCACATTCGAGTGAGTTTTCCAGCCCTCAATCATCAATTAGGATAGTGCGCTTCTTAGCCATTTCTTTCCTCTCTTGAGCGAGTTTTCCAACCCTCAACCATCAATTAGGATCGTGCGTTTCTTAGCCATTCCTTTCCTCTCTTGAGCGAGTTTTCCAGCCCTCAACCATCAATAAGGATAGTGCGCTTCTTAGCCATTCCTTTCCTCTCTTGAGCGAGTTTTCCAGCCCTCAACCATCAATAAGGATCATGCGCTTCTTAGCCATTCCTTTCCTCTCTTGAGCGAGTTTTCCAACCCTCAACCATCAATTAGGATAGTGCGCTTCTTAGCCATTCCTTTCCTCTCTTGAGCGAGTTTTCCAACCCTCAACCATCAATTAGGATAGTGCGCTTCTTAGCCATTCCTTTCCTCTCTTGAGCGAGTTTTCCAACCCTCAACCATCAATTAGGATAGTGCGCTTCTCAGCCATTCCTTTCCTCTCTTGAGCGAGTTTTCCAATCCTCAACCATCAATTAGGATAGTGCACTTCTTAGCCATTCCTATCCTCAAATTCGAGTGCGTTTTCCAACCGTCAACCATTAATTAAGACCGTGCGCTTCTTAGCCATTCCTTTCATCTCATTTGAGAGCGTTTTCCAACCAACCATCAAATAGGATCATGCGCTTCTGAGCCATTTCTTTCCTCTTATTTGAGTGCGTTCTCCAACACTAAACCATCATGTAAGATCATGCACTTCCTAGCCATTCCTTTCCTCTTATTTGAGTAGTTTCCAAGCCCTTAACCATAAGCTAAAATAGTGAGTTTTCCAACCCTATTTTTTTTTCTTCGAGTGTATTTCCTAACACTTAAACCACCAATTAAAATATTGTGCTTTCTCACCCTATTTTTCCTCATCTTCGAGTGCATCTTCAAACACTCGACCATCAATTCTTATAGCGCGCTTTCCAGCCCTGTTTTCATCACATCCGAGTGTGTTTTCTGACCCTCGACCATCAATCCAGATAGTACGCTTTCAAGCCTTATTGTCCATCTCCTCGAGTGCGTTATCCAACCCTCGATCATCAACTCAATTAGTGCGCTTTCCAGCCTTACTTTCTCTCCTCCTTGAGTGTGTTTTCTAACCCTCAACCATATATACTAGATAGCGATGCTTTATAGCCCTATCTTCCATTCAATGAAATCTTCACCATTCCTATTTGGGCAGGTCATTTATTGCAACAAGACCATCTCTGTGTTTTTACCATCTTCATCATTCTCATTTTGGCAGGTTGCCCATTACAACAAGACCATTTCTGTCTTTCTTATCACTTTCATTATCTTCACTTGGGTAGGTTACTCATTACAATGAGACCATTTTCCTGTGTCCTTCACAAACAATGTCATCTTCCATCCTTTGAGTATCCTTAGACCTCAATTCTTAGGTAGTGTGTTTTCTAGGCCTTCCCTTCTGGTTGCGCTTTATAGCCCTCATTCTCATTCCTGGATGAATTAACCAATTCTTGGTTTGATAAATCCATTTTCTTTTTCTTTACAACGCTTACTATCTAAAGTCTTTTACAAGACTTTAGTCGTAAGCATTGTAAAGACGGGGGCAACTGTCATCACCCAATTTTTGGGCACTCCCTAAAATATACAAAAAATAACAACAATAAAATAAAAAGGCCAGCAAGGGTAAAAAATCAATTTGGAATTTTTGGTGGTTTTAGAGAGTCTAATTGTATCTCTTTTGTCCCCAAAAATAGAGGAAAAGGCAGATTTAAGGAAAAAATAATTTATCATTGGATAAATCTGTGTAAAAATTAAGTAATGCAACATAATTATATTTTTATAGGTTGATTTGATTTAATCGTCGACCAATCTAAAAGTGTAATTATGCTTGAGAATTAATTTAATATCCAATTGAAGGATTTAATTAAGCGCAAGGTCCTAATTATACTTTAAATGGGTCAAATTAATTTTATTAAAGGCTTAATCGATGAAAAATCAAATTCTTGAGCTTAATTTGGGTTCAATTGAGAAGTTTGGAATTTTCGGAGACCGAATTGAATTTTTCTAATCCAATTGCGCGAAGTCAAGGGTCAAATTGAAGACAATTGGATTTTAATGGTCGAATTAGGGATCAAATTACACAAATCCAAAACCAAGAACCAAAATGAAAAGAGCGCGCAAATTTCTCTCTATAAATAGAGATGAATTGCCTTGTGAAGAGGAGGAGAGGGGAACCAGGCAAAAAAATATACAAAAAATAAAAAAAACCCTAAAAAAATAAAAGAAAACTTCAAAGAAGGAAACCCTCATCCTCTCTTTTGGGGCTGCAGCCGTCAACCCCTTTGGGAGGCAGCTGCAGCCCCTTCCCACTTCTTTTTTTTCCTTAGCTGGCTGATCTCCCTCGTCGTCGTCGGCCAGCCTTCCTCCTCCACTGCCTCAGCCTTCCTTTGTCTTCTCATCCCTTCCCGTCAACTCTTTGCTCCGGGAGTTGCTCCATTTTCCGGTGATCTCACCCTCCACCATCATCAACAGCAGCCTTCGTCTCTTTTTCTCCCTGTTCAACCTTCCTTGCCGTCCACACTCTCCTCTCCAGTCATCGGCTGTAATAGCCCGGATTTTTTTTTTCTAGTACTCAACGAACCAGATGACCTCACATCATTAAAATATCATTCCATATTATGAACATTCCATTTAAAAAGAAAAAAGAAAATTTTACATACATGTGCAACATTATGGATTTGCATGATTAACGATTTACATTAAACTATACATACATAGTCATGCGTTTACATTCTTATCATGCTAGTAGGATTTGCAAATTTACACAAAAGATTTGATATAAATTATGCCTACAATACATTGATTTATCCAAAATACATCATAATTTAGAATGCATCTACATGATCCTATGCAAAAGTAGGTCCCCGCCTATCAGGTCCCCTAGACTTCCCGTGGATGTGACGTCCCTGCAGCAGTACAAACATTTAAGATATAAATAAATACTTAATGATACTAATAATGGTGACCAAATGACCTTCCAATTAAATGAAACGTTAACGATTCTAATTTCTGCATATACATAATGCAATTCCCTCAGTCGTTTATTCCGACCATCCTTTTTAGATGTCATTAGCCGAAGCTAATCAATCGTTTATTCCGGCCATCCTTTCGGATGCCATTAGCCGAAGCTAATCAATCATTTGTTCTGGCCATCCTTTCGGATGCCATTAGCCGAAGCTAATCAATCGTTTGTCTACATTAAAACACTCAACGATCTAACATAAATTCTAACGCATTAGGATAATCTTCGTATTAAAACCATTTCTTATGTATCGTAAGAAAAGGGGGGTATGCAAGTCATTTACCTGCTCCACCTATGGGTTGTTCTGGTCTTGACGATGATCCAATTCCAACCGCACCGCCTGCGAAATCAATGTTCACACATCAGTATATTTTTATTTTTCGAATCACATTCATTTCCACACTCATTTTAAAAGTTCATATGTTCACATTCAAATGTTCCACCCTGTACACTATTTCCCCCATGAATTTGTTACTAGCATTTAAATCATTTATGTATAAACTTATGGCAGAAACCAGCAGCGAAACTGGTTCACTGCGGGCTGCCATTTAGGCAGTGAAAACTGCTTCGCGATTACTGGTTCGCGATAGACTGATTCGCGAAAACTTATTCACGAGGACTGATTCGCGCAACTAATTCGCGCGGACTGATTCGCGAAAACTGATTCGCGAGGACTAATTCGCGAAGACTGATTCGAGAGCACTGATTCGCGAGGACTGACTCGCGAAAATAATTCGCGATGGCTGACTCGCGCGAACTGATTCGCGAGCACTGATTCGCGAGGACTGACTCGCGAAAATAATTCTCGAGGGCTGACTCGCGCGAACTGATTCGCGAGGACTGATTCGCGAGCACTGATTCGCGAGGACTGACTCGAGAAAATAATTCGCGGGGGCTGACTCGCGCGAACTGATTCGCGGAAACTGATTCGCGAGGACTGACTCGCGAAAATAATTCGCGAGGACTGACTCGCGCGAACTAATTCACGGAAACTGATTCGCGAGGACTGATTCGCGAGCAATGATTCGCGAGGGCTGACTCGCGCGAACTGATTCGCGGAAACTGATTCGCGAGGACTGATTTGCGAGGACTGACTCGCGCGAACTGATTCGCGGAAACTGATTCGCGAGGACAGACTCGCGCGAACTGATTCGCGGAAACTGATTCGCGAGGACTGACTCGCGGAAACTGATTCGCGAGGACTGACTCGCGAAAATAATTCACGGGGACTGACTCGCGAAAATAATTCGCGGGGGCTGACTCACGCGAACTGATTCGCGGAAACTGATTCGCGAGGACTGACTCGCGCGAACTGATTCGCGAGGACTGACTCGCGAAAATAATTCGCGGGGGCTGACTCGCGCGAACTGATTCGCGGAAACTGATTCGCGAGGACTGATTCGCGAACACTGATTCGCTGCCCGACACAGTTTCGGCAGCGAATCCTTCAACGAATCTCAAACAAAACATGCATAAATTTCCAGCACAAACACACACACTTTCCGGCTGAAACACACACACTTTTCAGCACAAACACACACACAATTCCAGCTGGAACTCACACATTTTTCAGCACAAATACACACACAAATTCCAGCTGAAACACACACACATTTCAGCACAAATTCAGCACAAACACACACACAAAATCCCTACTGAAACACACACGTTTTTCAGCACAAACACACACAAATTCCCAGCTGAAACACACACATTTTTCAGCACCAACACACCTACAATTCCAGCTGAAACACACACACAATTCAGCACAAACACACACATAAAATCCCTACTGAAACACTCACATTTTTCAGCACAAACACACACAAATTCCCAGCTGAAACACACACATTTTTCAGCACCAACACACCCACAATTCCAGCTGAAACACACACATTTTTCAGCACCAATACACCCACAATTCCAGCTGAAACACGCACACATTTCAGCACAAATTCAGCACAAACACCCACACAAAATCCCTACTGAAACACACACATTTTTCAGCACAAACACACACAAATTCCCAGCTGAAACACACACATTTTTCAGCACCAACACACCCACAATTCCAGCTGAAACACACACACAATTCAGCATAAATTCAGCACAAACACACACACAAAATCCCTACTGAAACACACATATTTTTCAGCACAAACACACACAAATTCCCAGCTGAAACACACACACATTTCTCAGCACCAACACACCCACAATTCCAGCTGAAACACACACACATTTCAGCACAAATTCAGCACAAACACACACACAAATTCCCAGCTGAAACACACACATTTTTCAGCACCAACACACCCACAATTCCAGCTGAAACACACACACAATTCAGCATAAATTCAGCACAAACACACACACAAAATCCCTACTGAAACACACACATTTTTCAGCACAAACACACACAAATTCCCTAGGGTTTTCTTCTTAGATCTTGAGGAAAAGAGGAAGGGCTTCGTGACCCATACCTTTCAGATTTATACTGAATTTGAGGTATGTTTGACACTTCTATCTCACTTCCCCTACTGATTCTCTTTTCTCCCCTCTTTCCTCTCACGATCTCTTCTTCTTCTACTTCTTCTTCTTATTTTTCTCTTCTTTAAGCAACCCTCCCAATCTTCCCTCACTTGCCTCACAAAACGGGAATTTCTGATTGAAATCTTGGCTAGTCCGAAATTTGCAGGAAAGAAGAAAAAGAAAAACGGGTCTTTGGTTGTTCTTGGAAGAGGATCCCCCTTCATCTCTCTCTCCTCTTAGTATTTATACTTCTCATGTATGATGGGGGTTGTTTGGGATTTGTTTTGTTGTGTTCTTATTCTTGTTTTGCCTATCAAAATCTGGTTTTATCTAATCCCTCCCTCAGTTTCGCGGAAACCTGGTCAGCGAAAAGTGATTCGCGGAAACCTGATCCGCGAAAACTGATCCGCGAAAACTGCTTCGCTACCGAACACTACACGAAGTCGGAATGACGCGAAACTTACTCAATTTATGTGATTCGTCAATTGCGAAAGAAGTCAGCGACATAGCCCCAGATGCCCACCTTTCTTTTTCCAATTTCCTTTGTGACACAAAATTGACAGTGAAACTAAGTTAACCTTTAATATAAATATATATTTTTATCTCAGGTTTTTACATCTGCTATCAGCTCCTCTACGTCGACGGCCTCCCCTCTCTTCACCCATAAAACCTTCCTCAACAGCCATCACTAGTAGGTTCAACCCTCTCTTTCTCTCTCCCTGATGGTCTCCTTTCTCTTCCTCTCTTTATAGATTTGCCTCACAGCCATCAGTAGCCGTGGTTGCAGCCCCATCAGCTCTTATTCTTCTTCTTCTTTGGCAGTAGTGGCGACCGTCAACACCCCATACCAAAATCATCTCCAGCTGCACAAGCAGCCCTGTCCATGGCACCACCAGCCACTTGGAAAGGGGAAGAGCATACCTGAGATCTGTTTAAGGAAAAGCAAATCTGGCGGAAACTTTGTTTGTGTGTTTGTTGTGTTTATGCTTTTTGTTTTGTAGGTCACCGCCGGCAAGAGAAGGAAGGGGATAGGCTGATCTACCTCCCTGTCATGTTGTTCCTTCGGCGGGGGCGTGTGGGACCACGCGCCGCCAGTGCCAGGGGAGCGTGGGACGACGCGCCACCAATGCTCCTGTTGGCTTCAACTTTCAACAGTGCTGCGGAGTTGGTTATTTTGTAATTTTTAGATGTTAATGTGTTTGTTTTGAATTGTTATTATTTTTATTTCTTGTACATGTTATGTAATTGTAAAATGTACCCAAAAACAAAAAATGTGTTTTCGTGCATACAGCCGGATTCCAAAGTTTTTCTCACTATATTTTTCGCCCATTAAATATGCTGCATCTTTTTCATGTTTTAAAAGTAAAAAATTAGATATCGTAATCAGTTTATGATTATTCGTTGGTATTCGGCCAAAATGTCAAAAATAATTTAACAATTATTTTATTTTATCTATCATGATGTAAAATTACAATGTAAAGTACACTCGTAGATAATTAAAATCATGATTTTCAAAATGCATTGTGAAATTTATTTGGTGGTTAGTCTTTCAACCCGCAATGAGGTAGATATTCTCTCCCAGAGAGAAATCTACACCAAACCTTAGGAAAAGACCAGTAAAAATGACTTAGAAAAAAACAATCAAACAACAATGCGACTTACCTTAGGTAGGGTGCACTGGGGGTGATGTGTCTTTCCTTTGCACAACAAGTCCCCTTACCTAAGACTCTAGCAGACCATTAGGTTCCTAGTGCCTTAATACTAGGTGGTGACTCCTGATATTTATAGTCGTAATTTTTACGGCTATAAAACAAACCCCTTATTTTTTACTGCGCGTCGTTGTCTCTCCCAAACACGGGGGATGGCGGGGTGTGAAGAGCGAAAAATCACCGTCGCAACAGATTACACGGGGTACCTAACTCATTTGTTAAAGATTGGTTCTCAGAATCCAGAGTATCACTATCACCCGAAGTGCAACCTTCATGATATCTTCCACCTTGCTTTTGTTGATGATGTCCTCCTTTTGTGTAGAGGTGATGGGTCCTCAGTCAATATTCTCCACCAGCAATTGCAGGTTTTTGGTAGAACATCGGATTTGGATATTAATACTTCAAAATTTTCCATATATTTTGGTGGAGTGGATGATAAGGTTAAATTTTAGATTCTTCAAGATACCGGGTTTTTAGAGGGCTCTTTTCTCTTCAAATATTTGGGTGTTCCTTTGAGTACTCACAGGCTGTTAGCGAGTCAATTCTCTCCTCTCCTCCATAAGCTTGAAGTTGCCTTTCAAAGTTGGATAGGGAAGCAGCTCTCCTATGCTGGCCGACTTCAGCTCCTAAAGTCAGGGGATGGTCTAATTCTGGCTAAACATTTTTCCTATGCCCCAATCCATTATTCATCATATTATTTGCTTATGTAGGAATTTCTTGTGGACCAATAACATCTTGAGAAGCAAATCCACCCTTGTCTCTTGGCCTTCAATTTATCTTTCTAAAGCTGAGGGGGGTCTGGGTTTGCCTGATATGGTTGGTAAAAACAGATGTTTTCTAGCCAAGCAATTATGGAACATTCATTGTAAAGCAAAGTCTCTCTAGATCAGTGGGTTCACCATTTCTACTTGTGTCATCACTCAATTTGGGCAGCTTCTGCGTATAAGTCCTCCCCTCTTCTATGGAAAGTTATCCTCTCTTTAAAGGATAACCTTCTATATGATTGTGGTGGATCTCCTCGGGTTATCTCCTTGATGCAGAGTTGGGATGCTATGACAGGTCTTTTCTCAGTTGATGATTGAGTCGAGAATGCAAAGTGTGGCTTTGGCTATAATTGTTTACAATATTTGGCATGAGTGGAACAGTCAAGTGTTTGAAAAGGACCAAAGATCTATGGATGTCATCTTTTAGAAATTTCAGATCTTGTTCTACACCATTTATTATTTCCATGTGAAAGATCCCTCTCTTCTTGATGTTGGCTAGGATCTTTGTAGTTGCTTAATGTCTTGTAATTGGTTTTAAAGCCTTAGCTAGCCTTGTGTTTTGCTTGAGCTTTTAGCTCTCTGCTCTGTATTGCTTTGTTTGCTCTGGTTCTCCAGATTGGTTACTTTGATCTCTAATATACTTATATTTGATAAAAAAAAAAAGATGTTTTGTTGTTGTTTGTCATCGTGAATGCTTTCTTATTGTCTATACAGTATGGACATGCTAGTTTTCCATAAGTACTAAAATCATTGATAGTCCATATCAAGGTTGTCTTTAACTAAAAATTTTGTTTTCTCGATGCACCATAAATCAAAGCCCCAAATGATCATAACTACTTCAACTCATCAATTAATGATCAAAGATAGACATCTATGTTATGGCCCGGACTATAAGGACCGAGTGTGATCATAGATAAACATGAACTTCAACCTTATACACATCCCAACTACCAAGTTGTATACTGTAAGTATCACCAATTATCGATATAAGACATACATCTATATTGTGGCCCAGACTATAAGGACTAAGTATGATCATATATAAAGCATGAAATTGAACCTTGTACACATTCGCACTAACAAGTTGTATACTGTAAGTATCACTAGCCAAGAAGATAAAGAGTGATAAATGACCCGAGCAAATTGAATCTATATGTACATAAACCAAGAAGCACACTCCTTACTTTAACTAAAAATTATGGATGCACACGATAAAAGTGTTTTCATGATTTACCATTGGAAGAGTGTACCATGACCCCATCAACTTCATCATGTGAACAACACCATATATTTTTGGTGATATGAATAGCCTTAACAATCTTGATGTGATTGATAAGTATCTAAGTTTTCTATTTGCGCCAATAGTCTATCCTTAGTTCTTTGCTTATATCAAGGATGCCTATCTCTTGTACATTTGGTCAACTCTTCATTTTCAAGGTAATATAACATCAAAATTTTGGACACCTATTAATTTTTTGGTATCCTAGAAAAAGAGTTTTCATCATGGATTCAACAATATAAAAGTTATTTTTCAACTTATTCCTTTAAAATAAAATCGTTTCGCCCATTCAGTAACCTTTTCATAATTAACCTCACTTAACCCATGACCTGACTTAATGGTAAACACATGTGACACAACCAATAATCTATTGTGATTTGTGCAACCGTCTGATAATGGTTTATCATAGTATTTTAAAAGATAAAAACAACTTTGTTGCATCTGCATTAAGTTCGTCATCCATAATTGAATATTAACTTGCACCATCCTAATTCATTTTCATTGCATCTATAATCATATTTCTATAAGGATTACTGTCAATATCCACGCGTCCATAAACCTTCTTAGAATTAGGAGTTGATTGAACCATCCTTTTTACCCTGGATCAATAAAAGTTTTGTGCTTATATCTTCTAAATGGATATATAATACCACCTCCAATAATGTTTCTCATATTAGATATTGCCTAATTAATAAAACCTTAAACTCCATTTCAATAATCCTTCCTAAGCAACCCTTGAGGTGATTCTCGTTCCATTCATTAGCGATCCACCATTACTTATATGAAACATATATACAATAATCATTTATTAATTAAATACATTAACTAAAGAAATATAATTTTACAAAATCAAAATTAACCCTAACATATACAGATCCTAAATTCATACTACAAATTTCTTTGAGAAAAAACTATAAAACACGTAAACTCCCAAACAAAATAGAGTAATTGTAGATTAACATATTAAAATAAGATTAGAAAAATGGTATATTTGTTGACTTAAAATAAAGAATCCTAAAAAAATTGAATAGAAACACAATGCTCATAAACTAAGTGTTATGGTCGTTAGATTTGTTATGAGAGGTTAAACTATGTTCAAATTGGGAGGAGGGGTGATTTTTGGTTATAAAGGAGAAAATGGAGAAGGAAAAAGGATAAAAATGGGAGGGGAGATTAGGATCACTAGTCAGGTCACAAATTAAAAACTTACCAACAGATTTATTAATGGAATATATTTATTGGTCAATTTGTCGGTAATTCTCTTAATAACAATGTCACATTATTGTACTTTTAAGGTTTTTTGAATTCCACTATAATTCTCTCTCTACATTTATTAGCTTTATTTACCGGCAAACATTTTCCTTCAATACTAGTGTCTACAAAAATCACACGTCATCTTACGTGTATATCTTTTATCCTTCTTTTTTTACTATAATTATGTTGGTATTTACTGATAGAATATTTTTATGTGGTGTTTACAGATGGATAAGCAAACTAAAAAACATGGTTGGTTAAGTTCACAACTAAATACCATCAAAACAATTTCATTAATATTTTCATATATATTGTCTGATTTTCTGGCTGTAATTTCTCAATTCTCTCACATATAAGAAGTTTCTAGTATAATTTTTTTCCTTCTTTTCAAACTCAATATTCAATATTACAAAAACATTTTTTTATACAACACTTAACTTTTATTCTAATTTTTTATGTGAAAAATATCATTACAGAAGAACCTTTTATTTTAATTATACATCAATATATCATAGAAATATTTTTATAGCTCAACCATATAAAATATTTTGTTATTCACATTATCTATACAGCTAAAACAGATTACGACCCGATGCACTGTTCACCAAGAGAGAAAACACTGTGGATGATTACTATTATGCTCAATTTTCGGGTTGGTTCGGTTCGGTTTGGTTGGTCTGCTCTGTTTTTTCTTTGTTGAACAATGTAATAATGAATTTGTCCCTTCAAAAAGACAAAAAACAACTTGGGTTGAGAGGTTCCACGATAATTGCATATTTTCGGTCTGGTTCCATGATATTTTATTGTTTTTTTATATTTCTTTAAACAAAATTCAAGTTTGGGAGGGAGGGGTAATCCAGTAATTAACCATTTTTTTTCCTGGTTTACTAATGGTGCGTCACCGGACGCGCCGTTCTTTTCCTCGCTCACGTTTTTTTCGGACAACGCGTGCTGCTTATTTCGGCAACCAAAAATTCCCAATCGACATTTTAAATTATTTTCAAGCATGTTCTCTTCCCTCTGGTGCGGCGTGTATGACTATACGGTGGTCAAAGACGTGTCAATGGTTATTTGAATTTCTCCCTTTTCTCTCTCCTGCCTACGCAAGCTGACGTCATCGCAACTATTTTTTGTCATATTTCATTTCAGTCCCTGAACGTTCAAATTTGTTTTTCTGGTCCTTATTGCTATTATAAAGATTTTGATTTGTTTTAATTTTGACTTTTAATTGAAATTCATTATATATTGTAGTTTCAATTAGGTTCTCATTCTTTTAATTTTTGGATTTGTCTGGAATACTTAATATTTTTTGTATCAAAATTTTGATTTATTTCAATTTTATCCTTCCATGGAAATTTATTATAATTCCTTAATATTTTTGGTATCAATGTTTGATTTTTTGCAATTTTATCCTTCTAAATAAATTAATTATAGATTTTAGTTTTATTTTGGTCCTAATTCTTTTAATTTCTAGTTTTGTTTTAAATTATTTAATTTCATCGGTATCCATGTTTGGATTTATTTTAATTTTTTCCTTCTAATTAAATTTATTACATATGTTTTTTTATCCATTATACTTTTAATCATGGATTTTATTTTCGTTCCTTTATTTTTTATACATATTTTTTACATAGTTCCTATTTCTTTCCATGTTTATATATATATGCTCCTAGTTTTTCTTTTTAATTTTTCTTTATTTCTAATTTTATTAAGTTTTTCTATTTAATGTCCAAATTTTAATATGTGTTAGTCATCATTTGAAAAATAATAATTATTATAATTTCTTTCTTTCTCTCCTTCAGGTCAATTAATTTATTAAAATCTAATAATATTTATTTTTATTTTGTCATTTATTTTATTTTTTATTTCTTTTTTGTTAATATTTTTAGGTCTTCAATTTTCTAATTATTATAGATAAGACATTCAAAATAAAGATAAAGATTATTTGTTAGTTTTGTTTTCTTTTAAATATGTCAACTAATTATTTTTTATATATTTATTTAATATTAGTTCCTATATATATATAGGAAAACAAATTACTATCATTGCTCTGAAATAATTTTAATATAATAATATGAGTAATAAATCTTATCAAATAAAAAAATATTTTTTTCTAATAATAATTATGGTCTCATCAATTTTTATTATTTTAACTGTTTTTAATTTTTTTTAAATATTTACATTTTAATTTGTGTTGATGATCATTTTAAAATTGATATTTATTTATTTTTCTCTTTGTTGTTTTTTAAATTCTTTTGATTCATCTTTCAAGTCAATTTTTTTTTTAAATCTACCTATAGTTATTTTTTTTTTCATTTATTTAGGTTTTTTTCTTATAAATATATGAGAGTAATTATATATTTTAATATTTATTTAATACTAGTACCTGAATATATATATATAGACAAAAAAAAATGACCTAGGATTTTTTAAAGAACAAAAAAATATTAGTGTTCTTAAATAATTTTAATAAAATAATATGAGGAATACATCTAATAAAATAAAATAAAATAAAAATTTTTTCCTTTTAATTCTAATTTTGTCCTCTTTTGTTTGAACTTATTTGTTAGAAAATTTTGATTCTTAGATTTTAGATTGTTTTTGAAAAAAAAATTAAAAAAATTATATAATATTTCAGATCTGATATTACTGGGGAAAAAAACAACTTATAAACAAAATGGATAGAAAAATTTACCCAATTTATCTGCAATTAAAAAATATACAAATCACTTTCCCTACGTTTCGATTTCATTGTTCATTTTATAATGAAAAAAAATCATTTCTAACAGATTTAATCTATTATAATTTCATTAATTAAATATTAAAATAACTAATTACAGCATACAAAAAATCAATTAATTTTCTACATAGAAAAAAATTCAGCACAGCACGCGGGCAAATATCCTCGTAACACAAATCACCTAGTAACATGTATAGATTATGGCTCCAATATTTATAATCGATTCAATAAAAATTACATATTAAAAAGTTATATGGCCCGATAACAACTCCACTATTTGAAAAAAAATGCTTCTACCATTTCTTTATATAAAAAAAACAGCCAAAGAAAAAATAAATAAAAGGCCACAAATCACAAGGCTGCTGAAAGCTTTATCAATTTATGACATCAACGTGTGTTCGCAATATAAATATACTTTTCATATTGTAATAAATTTAACTCCTTTTTTTATCTATTAATCAACCTTTAATTGGATAGCTTAAGATTCCTAAAGTTTATTTAATAAAACTCTTATTATATATAATCCAATTCACTATTATTTATGGATGATCATGTGAGCAATTTTGCTATAAATTAATTTAATTCTTAATTTAGTGTTTCTTTATATATAAAAAAACCGGCAAAATATTTTGTGATATAGTAAGGTATTCATGACACGTGATAAGATCATGTAAAAACACAATTATGAACATGTTGGGTAGACATGTTAAATGAACCGATTGTAGAGTTTAGGGTTTAAGAATATTATTTGAAAATTTACCGGCCATTCGATGGGTTTTAACTTTAACGTTGACTCTCTGCATGGGGAACATGACTATGCTTGAAAGGGTTAATGTTCACACTAAAAGAGAAGTGGAAGCTTCGGTTCCGAGAGTTTTCTCATTTTCCGATTAGGGTTGCGCACGTGGGTTGGAAAACTTAGGCCAAGGACCAGACATTGAGGGTTTTAAACGAGGGCTAATTTGGGAAATTTCATTTCACTCCTTTTCGACTCCCAATTTGGCCGTGTGATCTTTGCATTAATTTCTTTACTTGCCTTGTATCTAGGAGACATTGAGTTAGCAAACTCACGCTCTGGAACACTGGTTTTGGCCCCCCATCTTTGTCCTACGCAACTTTTTTTTTATATAATGATAAAGTATTTATAATTAAAATATATATTTTTTATCAGAGTTAAAATAATCAAGATTTTATTTATTAATCTATATTTATAAAATATATTTTTTGGGAAATGGGATTTCCTGATGTTGAAAAGAATTCATAACTTAAATCTAGAAAAAAATAATGTGATCATGAGTTGTTAGCATCTGCGAAAAAAGAAACAAACTGTAAAATACATAACGATCCTCGAAACTAAGCTCCAGCAATTGTAAGAGAAATTTCGAAAGTGAGGAATTCCATGTTTCAATGTTTATGAAATCAAGGCGCATGATTGACTTTTGCCTTCTGTTCTGATCTCAGTGTCTACCGTTTTAGTCAGTGCAATTTTCTAAGAAATAAAAAATTGTTGTTTTTGTTGAAAAAAGTTTAATTTTCATGAAGTTTATACTATCCTATTTAACAATTATTTCTTCCATTCATATGTTTGACAAGATTAAATATCCGATTGTGCACATTTATCTACTTGTTATGCTGAGAGATTATTGGCATTGCAAAGACTTATGATATCATAGCATCATTTGATAAAATTACTTGAAACAAATCAATGTTGAATGATGAAATAAAATAAAATAAAAAAATTATTAGACGTAAAGAATCATATTTGGAAAACCTAGAAATTAAGTCCCTGACTAATCAAATGTTAAGGGATGAGATTGTCAAAAATAATTAATTATATAAAACTATTCAAAACAAAAAATAGAAAATAAAAGAATGAGAATCAAAGTTGAAATAAAAAAAAAATTAGAAGATAATTATAATTTTTTTTTTATTGAAAGATGAAATTGAAAAGAAGAATCAACTTTACCAAAGTTCATAAGAATAAGAACTAAATTGGAAAGAATAATATATATCATAAATCTAGATTGAATGTGAAATTGAAGACAATTAAAAGTTGTACAAAAGGGTAGAAAAAAAGAAATAAAAAGAATAAGAATCAAATTGGAAATATAATACAAAATAATTGAGATTAAATGGCGAAATTGAAAAAATAACTATATGAAAAGGCTATGAACAAAAATTAGAAATCAAGTAAAAAAACAAACAACTAGAAGGATAATTCTACAAATTTGAAAATAAAGCGGAAAAGAAAACACCACCATCGACAAAACATATCGCCTTTTTTACCATGCATAATCATAACAAGAAAATAATATTGTGTAGATTCTAACATCACGGTGAAAATGAGTTTTTAACTACTAAGAGGTGTACCTGGGTTAACAACTTTTCCATTAAAAAATTATGTTATTTTATTAAAAGACTAAATTATCCTCAATCGATTTTATAATAACAATAAAACTACAATGAAAAAAAGCCCACGGATGCAAGATTTGAAAATTTTGATTTTAAGGGTAATAAAGTCATTTAATTTTGAAAAAATGACAAAAGAAATAACCTTTGATATTAGTTCTAAAAATTATACATTTAAGGATAAATGAGGAATTATACTGTGTTTTAAAAAGTGAAAAGGCAACTCTACTCACAATAAATCAGGTAATGATCAATGGACCTTGTGAGAAGACCAAAATACCCCCACCAAGGCCATTGATTTTTTTAAGGGCACAATGATAATTAAAATGTAAAGAAAATGGTAAAATGTGTGTCAATAAGTTTACCATTAAAATATTATATATGTTTATTAACCAAACTTTAATAAATCAACTTTAAAAATCATAATTGAAAGAAAAAAAAAGCAAGGACCCAAGCTTTAAAAATCTTAATTTTAATGGTAATATAGTCATTTTACTCTGTAAAAAATTATAATGAATAAAAAGTCCTTTGATGTCAGTTTTCAAAATTATGTATTTGTATATAAATTAGTAATTTCATTATGTTTTAAAAAAGTAGAAAGACAGATTTATCTTCAATCAATCAGGTAATGACCAATATGAAAAGATGAAAACACCCACAAAACTAAAACCATTGATTTTTTATAAGGGAAAATAGTAACTACATTATATAAATAAATAGTAAAATATGTCTATCTGCGTAATGAGTTTGCCTTATGTTTTAGCATTTTTTTATGTATGTTAAAAAATCATATTGATTTTAGTAAAGGTTGTAGCAAAACTACAACTACCAATACTTGAAGCATTATTTTATATTCAAATGATACATGAAATTTTTTTAGAGATATGGAAATTGTTGTTTATGAGATTATTGTTTTATATTATGTCTTCCTTTATTTTATTATCATTATATTAATAATGTTGTAGAGTTATTTTATTTACTATTGATGAATCAATACATATTTGACATGTTTGCTTAAAAGTCTAGGGTTAAACGGGCCAAAGACAAGGTAATACCTTAATGTATCTAAGCTTGGTAGGATGTCAGGCGCAAATGACATGGGTCTAACACCTCTTCTAAGCCTAACATCCTTAGGTTAAATTGCATGTTGATCTTAAATACATTTAAGTCTAGCAAGGTATGAGACCTAACCTCATTGGATTCAAGTACTTATTGAGCCCAAACACATGTGGGTCTGACAGGATGTTATACTTAATATCCTCAAGTAAAATTATGTGCTGAGCTGAAATACATATAGGTCTAGTAAGATGTCAAACCCAACACCCATGGGTTTACTTATATATTGAGTCTAAGTGCATATAAATCTAACAATATCCTTGGGTTCAACTACACGTTGATCCCAAAGACATATGATTCTAACCATGTCTTAGTCCCAAATATATTTGAGTTTAACTATACAATGAACCCAAGTGCATACGAGTTTGGTAAGGTGTCAGTCCTAACTACTTTGAGTTTAGCTACGCACTAAGATCAACTCTATATGAGTTTGGTAAGATGTTAGATCGAACTGTTTTAGGTTTAACACATATGTAGGTCTTGGAAGATACCATACCTAATTGTTTTGATTTTAGCTATACATTGAGTTTAAATGAATATGGATATAGCAAGGTACAACACCCAACATCCTTAGGTTTAGCTATAGTTGAACCTAAGTATATATAGGTCTAGTAAGATATCAAACCCAATACACTTGGGCTCACCTAAATCCGTAGCTCAAAAGCATGTAGATCTGATAATATTCTTGGGTCATTAACATTAATCTAGAGAAGGAAACATAAATGTGAATAGTAAAAAAAATCCTTATTTATGAGCATAATGAATTTTTGAACATCATTAACTACAAAATAACAAAATCTATACCACTTATCATGTGTAAGTAATTAGAACCTCTTTTGTTTTCCAATCAAGGATAGAAAATTCACTTGAGATTAATGTTCATTTACCGTCATGAATTATATACACAAGCTGAAAGCAATTAAATCACTTGGAAAAATATTATTTGTTATCAAATGAGTTTTTTTTAAGGAAGAGCTCCTATGAATTAAATTCTGAATTTCATCATGTAAAAAATCCACTATGGATTTGTTCTGGAGCCTCTTCTTAGGTTAGTGGATTCAATACGCTGGAGGTTGATGCTTGCGAGCTACCCTGAAAATTAAGGATATTGGCAATAGGAATGTCCTCTCAATGTGTCAAATAATCAATTACTGACTTTTTTAATTAGATTAAGTTGGCCCAGTTGGGAACCCCTTCCATATTATTTTAGGTGATAACCCCTTTGAGGATTCTCCGTATATAAATCCAAAACAGCAGCTATGACACATCACATATTCAAATGTAGCAGAGAGAATGGAATGGAAGGTCAAAGAAAGAATGGAAAGGGAATTTTTTTGATCCAAAGGAAGCCAAAATATATATTTTTTTCTCAGGGGAGTTAGCAGAGAATCTCATGGATTGAATATACATTTAAACTTTTCGGTATTGTGGGAACTTGGTCCATCCAGAGACCTCTCCCGGTAATTTGAAGAAAAAACAAATTCCAGGTATGAATATTTTTACGAAGTGGAATAAAAAAGTACTAACATTGGGAGCTTGGTCTGTCATTTTGTCTTTGATTTGTTGAAGATAAAATGAAGAGCTTTTCGAATCCGAGAAGAGTGAAAAGAACTTGGTTTACAAATCTCAAAAGAGTACTGCTATTTTTCTAGTCTCTTGAGATCCTTAAATTGGATTTAAGAGAGAGCAAGTCATGAGGTAGCTCCATCAAAAACCACAATTTCCATTTAACAAGTCATGAGCTTAAATAGCAATACCTCAGCTCAAATATTTCTTACAAAGTCATCGTGATTTTCGCAGAAACACACTCTCCATTGCAGTCATCCTCAAATGGCGGCCTAAGCTTCGGAGGCAGAACCCTTCTCAGGAAGCATATAGAATTTGGTTTTGAATAAGCAATAACTCAAGTACTTCTCTCTTCTGTTTACTCACAGCTCTCTTTTAAGTTTCATGTTCCTCACAGCTTGAGCTAGTTCCCCTGCTTCGTACTGTTACAGTAAACAGTTTTTGAGATTATAAATAATGGGTTCGGTTTAGTCTCTCCAACAGCTTCTTCAATTTCAAGATTTAGGAACACGATTAAACCTACTTCTACTTAGGCTCACTTCACATTTAGATTCCAGTACTGCGTCTAATTAATTTCTCCACTTCAACTCTCTCTGGATTCAGTGCACTACCTCAAGGGAAAGGTTTAGAGAGGAGGAAGATGGACGAGAAGAATGATGTTGATAAGATTGATGATGTGATGTTGCCTGGTTTTCGGTTTCATCCAACTGATGAAGAGCTTGTTGGGTTCTATCTCAAAAGAAAGATACAGCAGCGATGTCTTCCTATTGAGCTGATTAAGCAAGTTGATATTTACAAATATGATCCCTGGGATCTTCCAAGTAAGGAATCCAACACCTTTATTTTTTCATTTGCCAACTGGTTCGATCAGGGCTGAGTAACTAGTTTTTGCATGCATGTATAACAAACTTGTTTTCCTCTCCCTTTTCGTCAGTACAAGAGATTTCCATGCACCTTTCTTCCGAAAGCATATCGTGTCTGTAAGTGAAGATGCTTTCATTTGAATGCTCCTCATGTTCTGAAGATTCTTCTGTCAATCTTTCATTAGGAAGCATACAAAATCTCAGCATCATGATCTTGTAAACTTCTAAGTAAATATTACAATGACATTATTGTATTCTTCATGCCAATCTTGGCAAATGGAGTAGTTCATTCTAAATATTTCAACTTATTTATTGACTAGTTTTTGACCTCCTTTTTTTTACAAGAAGAGCTGGCAACTACAGGGGAGAAAGAGTGGTACTTTTACTGCCCGAGGGACCGTAAATACAGGAACAGTGCAAGGCCAAATAGAGTTACAGGAGCTGGGTTTTGGAAGGCGACGGGAACAGACCGGCCCATTTACTCCTCTGATGGCACCAGGTGCATAGGTTTGAAGAAGTCTCTGGTGTTCTACAGAGGTAGAGCAGCTAAAGGGATCAAAACTGACTGGATGATGCACGAGTTTCGGCTACCTTCTCTTGCAGAACCATCACCACCAAAGAAGCTCCTAGACAAAAGCCTTCCTGCAAATGTAATGGCTCTATGCATGCTTCAGTACTGTACTTCAACTATGTACTGTTCATTTTGTTCTCGATAATAAACTGTTTTTTTTTCTTTTTTTAATTATTATTATTATTTCTGCTAATTAGAATAGTATTTGTTTTCTCCTATGATTATAGGATGCGTGGGCTATTTGTAGGATATTCAAGAAAACCAATTCCATGGCACAAAGAGCTCTTTCTCGCTCTTGGGTCTCTCCATTACCAGATACTAGTGCTTCTGATTTATTTGCTCAGGGGGCGCACTGCACTCAGCTCTGTTCAGAGAACATGTCTTGCGAAACTGAAATAGGATCAAGTTTCCATATAGGCTCAAATAGTGACGTCCAGCAGGCCTCTCCTGCTAGTTTCTCTGTTCTAGACATGAACTCTTACAAACCTATCAATCCCGCAGTCTACAAATCATATCTATGCCCTGTATCAAATGGTGACCTTTCCAACAACTTGTTATATTCACAACTCGACCTTTCGGGTCCCATAAAGTATACAGATGATGCTCATTCCACGCTCTTGAACCCTGCCTTGATCGGTGTAGCTGGTAAAACTTCTGAGAGCATAGAATATGAAGGGTCGCAGCAGCAGTTCAATGGATTCTCGATCAATTTGCTACAAGATATGCAAGTTAATATGTGTACAGGAGATGATGAGGAGGGTTTGAGAAAGAGTCCAAGTTCAATTCATGAAAATAACCTTGTGGGGACTATTCGATCCATGGGATTTCCCTTCAGCTTGCCTTCACACTTGCCTCATGATGCATGGAAGTCTAATCTGGCATGGGATTCACCATCCTGCCCCAGTGAGATGTCCACCACTTATTCCACAAACAAATGCTATACTTGAATCCACGGAAGAATTATGGGGTTCAGGTCTGGAATTTTGAATTTCTGTAGAATAATTTTCAAATATATTCAGGCTTCGAATGAGTAGGGGAACTAGTAGCTAGCCTCAGAAATGTATCTTGTTTACTGTATAGTTTTCATATTTTCCAAGTATACAACTCTAGGCTAATAAATTTGTCTTGTTTGATGTTCATTTACTTGATCTTATCTCTCTGTGATCTCTCTTTTTTTCACCTTCATTCCCTTACTTGGCTACAAAAGACAACATTATCCTAAAAGCTAAATGAGGACATGACAACTAAATGAGGACACGAATGCATTATTCATAATTTATTATAGATTGGAACAGTGTAATTCATTGTCTCTTGTCCCTTCTCTAATCCTAAAAGCTAAATGAATACATGATCGCACTGTTCATCCACCCTAAATTTATTGTGGATTGGAACAATGCAGTTCATTGTCTCTTTTCTCTTCTCTTGCCACTGTTCATGCTATAATTAATTAGCATGAACAATGCTTTTTGTTTTGCCTACAATTGGTCATGCCAAGTAATTAACATGTGTTTTTGTTTTTAACAGTAGTAACATTTGAAATGTGTTTCTCATTCTTAACAGAAAGCAATTGTTTATGGTGAATGTGTTTCCGTTTTTTTTCATTTCATAAAAAAAATGGAAGGGAAGAAAAGTAGATACAAAAAGGGCAAAACAATTTCTTCTCTGCATTATATCTACAACTAAATGGGTAGTGAAATCACTATTCACCCACAGTTATTTCAGTATGGATTTGAAGAGTGCATTTCACTTCCTTTTACTATTTTTTACTTAACAGTGTTGTTGTCGTGTCAAATACAGAAGGCGTTGTTTTCATACCAACTTCCTTGTAGGTATTCTTTCGAGCTACTGTTTATGAACAGTGTTGTTAGGGTGCTGAGCTATTTTTTTTTATTATAAATACATAATTAATTAATTGTTTTGCTATAATACTAAGCTATTTACCCACGCTTTGTTGTAATTGAAATCATATCTTTTTCAACACAAAAAATTATTTGATCTGAAAAAAGATATTTTTTTTAATTATAAATAATTATTTGTTTTGTTGCGCATGCAAAAAATATTTTTTCAAATTATACATAATACTAGCCACTTACTCACACTTTGTCCCAGCCGTAACCATATTTTTTTAACATAAAAAAATCATTTGATTAAAAAAAGATAATATTTTTTAAATTATAAATAATTAATTGTTTTGTTGTGCATGAAAGAAATATTTTTCTTTTAAATCATCGATAATACTAGCCACTTACTCGTGCTTTATTGTAGTCGAAGCTATATTTTTTCAACGCAAAAAATTATTTAATCCCAAAAAGATATTTTTTTTAAATTATAAATAACTAATTGTTTTGCAGTAAATGTAAGAAATATTTTTTAAAAATTATACATAATACTAGCCACTTGGCCATGCTTTATCGCAGCCAGAACCATATTATTTTGTTGCGCATGCAATTTGTTTTCAATGATGTTTGTATTTCGCTACAATGAGCGTAAACAGTCTCTGAAGTGTTTTTTTGATATTGTTAATGTTGATTGTTTTGTTGCGCATGCAATAGATAATTTCTTAAAATTATAAATAATATTATAATATTGATTGTTTTGTTGCGCATGTAATTAATAATTTTTTAAATTTTTAATTAATATTAGTCACTTACCAGCGTTTTATCACGACCAGAACCATAGTTTTTTTCACGCAAAAAATCATTTGATTAGAAAAAAACATAATTAAAAAAAATATATATATATAAATAATACTAGCCACTTACTATGTTTGTATTTTGATACAATTAGCATGAACAATCTCTTAGGTGTTTTTTTGATATTGTGCATGCTAATTGTTCTATATTTTTTTCTCAAGTATCACTATTCAAGCTAATCTTTAATGAATTTATTTGATTGCAATGATTATATAAACAATTAAAACACAACCAATAATCAAATTGTTTGTAGCTAAAAATAAATCGCTCATCTTTGTTGTATTTAATCAATTGTAATTTTATGATTTGCTGGTAAAATAATTCACTAGAGAAATAAAACATACACAATACTCAATCACTTCAATGTAAAAAGTAAATAACTAATTTTTGATAAATTTTATCGATTATAATTTTAGTGATTAATTATTTAGTTAAATAATAAAAACACACACAACAATCAATCAATTTGCAAAATTAAAAATAAAAAATCTCGTTACTATACTATTATAGCTCCATTATTTAAGAGAATGGTCTTTGATGCAAAATTTTATTTAGTTTTTAATGAAAATCAAGCCCAATCACCAAACTAAATTAAACGAGAAAAAAAATAGATTTAAGGTGTAAAAATAGATCGAGTACGAAACGAATAAACTAAAATCGTACGGTAAACATGTTGAACTTCAATTTTCCACTCACGATGAGTGGGTAATTAATGGCATGATCTGATGGGACAGGATCAGACTTCTCATTTCCAATCAAAACGTTCGGACATGTCGACGAGAGTCATGTTTGATAAAAGTCGAATTTCATTTTAAATATGATTTTTTAAAATAATAATAATAAAAAAACTATTAATAATAATAATAAAAGATATTAATGTGTCTACCACAACAAATCTCATTATGGAAAAGATTGAAAACAGAGTAATATAGTTAGATATTATCTTTCAAAAATATTTTAAAAAATATTTTTTATATATTTTTAAATTATTTTTATGTATTAATATTAAAAATAATTTTTAAAAAATAAAAAAAATATCATTAAAAATATTTTTTAATAAAAAAATATTTTAAAAATTAATTTTAAACATATCCCGAAACAGTCACTAAATAAACTATAAATATAATTCAAATTATTTTTTATAGAAATTTTAAATTTAAAACTTCTATAAATTTATATGATTTTATACTTGGTTTTTCACTGTATAAAATAATAATAATAAAATTCAAATTTGTTAATATATAAGATTATGATATTATCTTTAAGTGATCATCAATATAGAAGGGTCAGGGACATCGACGAAGAAAAAAAAACATAGAGAGGGCGAAGATCTTGCTGGTGGGAGTGTCTAATTCTTCTCTCTTTTTTTAACCCAGAACAAGAGAGGAAAGATGAGGGGAGGAGGCATCAAATATACAAATTATAAAAAAGAGAAGCAAGTCGCGATGGAGAAGACAAAATCACTCAACAGAGAGCAGGCTTGTTGAGGATGGTGGTGGTGATTCTTCTACCATGGAGCGCAGGATGTCAAATATAAAAGAAAAATAATGAGTGTCATCTGAAATCCAGGCTCTTTGATATTGCTTTTTAGCTACCTCTTTGGATAGGATGCTTGCTGTCTTTTTTTTAATACGTTTTTATTAGTGAAAGCTTACGGTGGTGGTTCATCGTGGGTTTTGGGAATTGCTGCTCCCTTTATTGGTGTTATACTTTTTGTTCAAATGGCTTCTAACATTCATGCCTGCTTTTATTTTTTGGTTTCTCAGTATTTAGGTTGTGGATGTGGAACTCTGTTTTTTGCAAAAAAAGCAAGTAACTGTTTGGTTGTGTTACATAGGTATTTTTTTTCCCAGTCTTGTTATATTATCCAGTTTACATTGCTGCTTCTTAGCTGTTTTGTAGCAGTCATACCTTTTTTCTACTTGGTTTTGCCCTTTATTTTACATGCTCGGGGAGAAGTTGCTCTCATATAGATATTGTTTGTTGTGTTTTTTGGATGTGATGTGGTGTGTTGTTAGGGGCATAATGGTGTGGCGGATTGGGGAGTTGTGTTTAGGATATTGGGTGGGTTTGGATGAAGTTTTTGTTAGATAAGGGATGGTAGGAAATGCAACTCACAGTTGTTGTTACTGATAGAAGCACCCTTTGCAGATTCATACAGCAGAGGCCTGCAGTATTGTAGCCTTCTAGTTCTACCATTTTGCCTTTTAATTGCCCAGATTGGTTGTAGTTGATTTGATGAAAAGAGGTTTTACAATAAAGGAAAGACTTGGAATGTCTGGGATGGACTACTGTAGAATGTGATAAGCTTAAAAAACCAAACTTGAGCTTCAAAAAGGTTTGTTGATAAATATTCTTTGGTTCTGTGGATTAGGTTCACATGAGATCTAAAGTAGCTTTAGGGTTAACTTTGTTGTAATGTGGGATATCTTTCAATTATTAGATGCTTATAACTTCATTGTGCATCTACTAATAAAGATATGGTTTGGGCCAAAAGCTAATCTTGATGTTACATGATGGAATTATGAAAGTTGGAGTAGAATTTGATAAAAAATTAATAATAGGGAAATGCTTTTTAACTTTGCTTTTCTTCTTTGCTCTCTATTTGGTAGGGATCCATTCCCAGTGACTTTTCTCTTAGTTAAGGAACTTGGAAGATAGTAAGACCTTTATTGGTCACTTGTGATAATAACTAAAGATATGAAAAGAGTCGTTTTGAAGACAATATTTTTTGCCATGAGAAAGGAAATTTTTTTTTATCACTGGTAATGCTGGTTAGGGGCACAGAATATGCATGTAAAATCTGTGTTTCTTAATGGGGCTTTGTTTGGTTATAATATTTTTGCCTGTTTTTCACTCTCTTTCATTGGATATTGGTGGTAAGTGTGATGTCTACTTCAAGGTTTGCATAAAAATATACATGCAGTAGCAAAACTATGAATAATTAAGGTAAACTGCAGGCACTAGGTTGCCATAGCCACGCAATGCAGAACAGCAAATGAAATTAGCTGTTTCATATTTATTCCCAAGTTAGAAGTTAATATTTTATAAACTATTTGGTACAGGCATCGAAGTTCATTGGTTACATGATTAAAGTGGGGTTTCAATAGAGATCTTATGTCCATTTTAGCAATTTAATTATAAAATGTACATGGCAATCTAATTATCTCATAATTGTATACTTTTTCACTCTCTTGCTTGGTCAAAGTGAAGTGAAGAGTTTTTAATAGCAAATATGCTTTTATCATCGTTCTTAAAAAAAATAACATCCTCTCATATGTTTAACAAATATTAGATTTTTCAAAGTCATCTTGGTGACAATTTTACATTTGAATACTTTAATAACTATTTTTCCAAACAAGATAAATAATCTTGCATGAAATCTTCAAGCTCTTACTTAGAAGGTTGAACTGCAAAAATAAAGATTTGGATGTCGGTTTGGATGTTTTAGGATGTAATTTGAGCTAAATCTTCATAAAACATGTCTTCTAG
Source organism: Salix dunnii (assembly GCA_015731905.1). NCBI lineage: Eukaryota > Viridiplantae > Streptophyta > Magnoliopsida > Malpighiales > Salicaceae > Salix > Salix dunnii. Next base: position 9,070,045 of record CM027662.1, on the reverse strand, counting down.
TAGAATCCATGTGTCATCTTCAAAAAATTATATCGCACTTATATGAGTTTAGTCTCTACTGACATTTGGTATGATGATAGGTAATTGTGTTTAGGGATCTAAACACATTAATTTTGCATCAAATGTACTTTTGTAGCTCAATGTATTCAATTCAAAATGTCTGAAGTCAACATTGACAGGTTGCTCAATAATATCTAATGGATAGACTAATATGAAAAGATGTTTTATTAGCAATGTTTTGGTTGATATTCCTACAGAGATAAAAAAAATTTATAATCGATAGATACCTCTAATATATCAAAGACTAATGATAAGGTATTTGAGATGTTGGATGCTATTATGGGAGGAGTGGAGAGGAAAATATGGTGCATGTAATCACTAATAATATTGCAAATTATAAAGCAATAGGGCAATTATAGATAAGAAAGAGGAAATGATTGTTTTAGACATCATGTGTGACCCATTGTATTGACTTGAGATTAGAAGATTTTGAGAAGAAAGTAGAGGTCCATGAAGTAATTATTGCTAATGGGAGAAGACTTATCTCGTATATATATTCAAGAGCTAAAATAGGAGAAGACTTACCATGTAATTATTGCAAATTATAAACACCTAAGGCACTTTACAGAAAAATTGATTTGATTAGGCATGCTTCCGCTCTATTTGCTAACTTATACTTTGACGCTTAGGTGTTTGAGTGATTATAAGATACAATTGATGATAATATTTACCTTCATCTAGTGGAGGGCATATAGGTTTTCAAAAATAAAAGAAGAAAAACAAATTCAAATGTATGTTTTAAATAACAAGTTTCAACATGATATTACCATATGTATTACGTCAATATATCCTCTTATATAAGTTTTTTTATTAATTGATTCATATAAGAAACAAACTATGAGTTTTATATACAAAGTAATGGATTAACCAAAAGAGAAGATACAAGTGAATTTTGATTATGTGAAGAAAAAAAAACTATTGATTATCTATTTACTATTATTAGTTGATGCATAATGTTTATTTCACTTCTATATTATTTAATATAATGTTGATGCTGATATTCTTATTTTTATTTTGTAGTTATATATCTACATGAAATATTATTGATGCCAAAATGAGAACATCAACTTTATAGACATTTAAATGTAGTAGCTTGTTATTTGAATCTTCATTATCATTACAATACTCATTTTGAAGTTAATATCAACATTAAGATTGAATTATATCAATACTTAGAAACGATGATATTTGATGCAAGTGAAATATGAAATTGACTTACTAACTTGATTCATTTTAGGATGAAAAAGGTTTGTTTGATATTGAGGCTATCAAGACACTAATGGATAAAAAAACTAGCTAATTATGAGATTATTAGGAGGATGAATGTCTAAAGGTATAAAAGTTTTCAATTTCAGTTATAAGCTTGACATGTTGTTCATTTAGATATTAATTTTCAAATTATCACAAACACAAACTAAAATTTAAAAATATTCTTTTCTTCAAAAAAATGGTACTTCAATAAAAGTGGAAATAATAAAAATTAAAAATCAAAACTAAGAGAACATATATATAAACATGGAAAAAATAGAGATTATTTAAGAAACATAAAAAATAAAAGAATTAAAATAAAAAAATTAAAAGTACAAGGGCCGAAATAAAAATCATATATATATTATTAATTTCAATTAAAGAATAAAATTGAAACAATAAAATAAAACATAACATTTATACATGCAAGGTTTGATATAATAAAACATATTAGCACATTCTATTATAGCAATAGCAACATCAAAACCTTAATATCTAAAAATATTATTATTATTACTACTAAAAGAATTAATATGTTTAAATTACTCCAAGAAAGAAAAAACTCGAAAACACTAACAAAAGAGAAAATAAGAAAAAAAAAATTATTATTGTAATTATTGCATGAATAATGGGAAAAAAATAAAAGAATAAAAGAACCTAAAAACTTTAACCAAAGAGCAAACCAAAAAAATAAAAGAATAAATTTATTAGCTAAAAAAAAATCATTTGATGTGAAAATAAATAAAAACTAATAAAAAAATGAAAAGAAAGAATAACAGGAAAAAAATAAGAGATATCAATTTTTAAATGATCACAAACACAAACTAAAATTTAAAAATAATTTTTTTTTAAATGTTACCTCAACAAAAGAGAAATTGATAAAAAAATAAAAATAAAAGCACATATCTATTAACATGGAAAAAAAAATAGAGACTATTTAAAAAATAGAAAAAAAAATAAAAAATATAAGGGCCTAAATGAGAACCAAATATATTATCAATTTTAATCAAATGATAAAATTGAAAAAATCAAAGCTTCTGTACTGAAAATATTAAGAGATTTAAAACCAATCTGAAAATTAAAATAATAAGGATCGAATTGAAATATAAATATATAATCAATTTCAATTAAAGGACCCAACTGAAATAAATCAAAACTCACATAACAAATATAAGGAACATACAAAACAATTAAAAGAGTAGGGACTGAATGAAACACCCATAAAATCGAGGGGATGCCTTATAGTTTAGGGTGAAGGAGAGAGAAAAGAGAAAAAAAAGTTCACCCAACCACCTTCACGTATTCGTCTACCTTGTGAGGACATACAACGCACTATGAGAAAGAGGATACGATGACGTTTCAAGTGAGACACCGAATGTATATTTTCTTCCACTAGGCGACATGCACGCGCCGTCCAAAACAGGATTGAGGCTGAATACTATCTACGCGTGTGTCAGACGCGTGCACAATATTCAACATAAAATAATAACAAAAATAATAATAAATTATTTAAGCACCCCTACAACCAACTTTTCTATTTTGTCCTATTGGGGTGCAAAGAAGTATTTAGATATTTTTTAAAAATATAAAATATCTGAAACACCCCCGTTGACAAGCCATGATTTTTGTCTTATATGTAGATAAAAGAGTTATTTTGCTTTGCAATGGAATATGAAATTACGGCGGCACCCCTCCCGATAGCTGCAGTTTTTTATTTTTTTCTAAGAATAAAATGATTATTTTACTGAACAAAAAAATATAAAAAAAATCAATAAATCAATGACCCGATCAAACCAAAAACCAAGCCAATTGAGTAACACTATTATAATGTTTTCACCCATATGCTACAATAACCCTACCTAATCTCTTTTAGTTTATGTTATAATAATATATTATTTTATAAAAAAAACTCTGCGAACACTCCCTACAATGTAACTTTATTTTGGAAAAAGCGTTCCCTTAAATGAAGCTTTTTTACAGGTAGAGAATCAATCAAATATATGGAATGATCCTCCCAACGCTGTAGAATGAAAAAGGGAGATCTTGTAGATTCTGGTCCGTGAAGATCGAAACCTCATCTTGGTTTTTTCTTTTTGTGATATTTTCGTTCTCACATGCAGATAGAGCTTGTGTGATAAATCCTGCAATGAACTCTTGCAAAATACAGAAATGTAAAATTTCTTTTCCTCGCCTGATCATATGCAGTGGTAAAGAGAGGGTACATGGTATTATTATCAACATGGAAATAGCAAAAATGAATGTTCTACATGGATCTTACGGCTAATAAAATTTATCCTGCTCAGTTTATTGTGACACCACAGCAGCTGATCCGTTGTTACTTTGGACATGTTCAGAACCCTTGATACTAAACTTATATCCACTTGAGAGAAGAAGCAAAGAACTCGATCGGAATTGTCCCCCTGATGTTTTTGAAACTTCTTCAATACGCTGCTTCCACTTCTCGAAATCTCTTTAAGCCTTTTCTCCTTCTGTTCAGACATCAAAAGTTAGTGAACAAGATGACGTGGTTAGTAGCTAAAGCAATATAGATGGAGAAAAATTATGAAGCTAATCAACCTTTTGAAGACTTGTTCGAACTCCTGTCAATAGCTCTCGTTCAGTGGGATCTTGGGGTTCTATTTGAGTTCCCTTGCGACCCTTTGATATTACAATTTCTGCATCTTTATCGGATCGAAGAAATTGCCAAAAAATTCTTATTGATTCTTCCATGATCTCTACGAGCATATCACTTGTAATTGAATCACCATCTTTCCCTTTTCTTCTTGCCCTTTTACCCTTCATACTGTCCTCTGCAAAACAAGTAAGCTTTTCTCTAGTCATGATTCTTTCAGTTGTTATACAGAAACTCTCCGGTATAGTGCCGCACTGGATAGCTTTCAATACTGCTTTTATTCTTTTTGCCTGACAGATCAAGAAATGAGCTTGTAGTCCCATCTAGCTCATAGTGTTTGTTATTCATTGGTATAGTCAGTTGAGGGAATAAAACAACCATAGAGTACGTCACTATCAATGGATAGTTCAATTAGTTTACCTCTTAATAATGGAACTTGAAGGAGATTACGCAGCACACATCGATTCTTGATGTAATTCTGTACCCTCGGACCTTCAAAAGGTTCATTCTCTATAAATCTTTGCAGTAGCACCTGGAACTGTTGAAATTCACCAGCAACTTCATTGTACAGTCGCATCCCATAAGGGTCTGAATCCCATAGCTCTAGTGCTTTTTCATACTGCCAATGAAGGATTTCCCATGAGAGGCACAATTGTCCAACATACACCGCTTCCAAATCGTTATGCAATTCCCTAATAAAGTTCACCATCGGGTCAGAACCGGGCTTTTTGCGCTTGCTGAGCAGGAATTTTTGCGAAAGAAGGGATGACAAAGCTGGAGCTGAAGCTTCACGCCTTGTAATCGATTGAAGTGGGTCCTTTGATTGAAGGAAGCCTATAGATTGTCATGAATCACGAGGAACAAGGTTATTTAATATGAAACTTGAAATGTAATATATCAGGAGATATAATTGACCACTCATGCATATAATACATAATATATACAATTATAGCTGAAAGGTCATTTTAAATCATGCGCGTTTCTATTCCAATTCCACTATTAAAAGAAGGTTGTTTGCAAAAGAAATCAAGCTTAGAAAATAGATTGCGTGGAGCATCGAAGTCAGTGCTAGATTATTTTAAAAGCAGCAGAGAGTTGAGATTTAGGTAAAGCCATTCTATAATAAGATATGCATCGTATGTGGATTACTACTTGAAAGACGAAGGTTGGTAGAGTGACATAAAAGACTAGCCATCTTGGATTCACACTCTAACGAAAATGAGGTGGCCCCAGATGCATAAGGAAAGGTTTATCGCATAAAATAATATAAATAGCTCTAACGAGGGAAAACAAGAGAAGCATTCTTGATGGTGCAAGAGAAAGGAACTTGTAGAAGGATCTTACTTACTAGCCATGTTAACGTCAGATAGTAATACTGCGTATATATGCATGTGTGGGTAGTGGAAAAGGTCGACTAGCACAGGACATAATCTGGCTCAACCTCCTAGTTTTTGTGTAATCACTACTCTAAATGCTTGTGATATGAGCAGGTTCAACCAAACTATCTAGATTTAGTAGGTCCCTGTAGTTGCCCCTAACTTCTAAAAGACTGCAAAGGTAGGTCGCGCTATTGACAACACTGATTAAAAGAAATGAAGTAGTAGGTTAATATCGAGGTATCAATGACAAAAAAATTGAATAGCATGGTTTTTGTTCAAGTGCAAATTGCGTTAAGACATCTGAAGAAAGAAAAATTGAAGGAAGAAAAGGGTAGTGAAATGTAACTTACTCATTGCATACATCTTCTGGTAATTCAAGATATCGAATTTCCGCATTCTTTCTCTGTAACTCCTGTAGAACTTGTGAAGCTCACCCATTCTATCTTCATGCTGGAACTTCTCATCAATTTTCCATGGCTTCAAATATTCCATTATTTTCGGTGATTCATCTTCTTCTATAATGGTTGGCAGACCTGTAGCTCTGACCTTTTTCAGTTCCATTTTTAGCTGTTCTATCAAATCTTGATGCTCCCATAAGGTTTCCAAGCCATTTGAATCCTCGGAATCAGCAGCTGAAGAATTCTGTGAATTTGACTTTGGCATATCTAAAGTATACTTGGCTTCATTTTCTTTGCAGCCATGTTCCTTTTTACTGGAATTGTTGTTGTCTTCAGAATCTTTGTCAGACAGCATTTCCGGGTCGTCTTCTACCTTAGCCGGATTCTGCACAGCCTCTTCTATGTTTTTGAGCTCTTCCATTATGTCACTATCTTCCGCATCGAAATCATCAGCCTCGTAACCGGAATTCAAATTCTTCAGATTTAAATGCTCCAACTCCGAATTTTCGTCAGATGATTCTGCCGTCTGCCCATTCAAAATACCAAGTTCAAATACATCTTTAAAATCTTTATCTGACAAGAGCCCATCGCTGGTTGAAGCCACATAACGACTCATAAATTCATGGCTTGAAATAATAGAGTCTGAAAGAATAAAGTCCTCCTCTGCTAGAAACGGAGCACAATCATCTCTCGGAACATCATATTCAGCACGCACACTATCTGCAGAAATCTCTTTTATTTCCTCGCGAACAGATTCTGCTTCAGATTCTTTTTCTGCAAAGCCCTTACCAGATAAAACCCCATCCTCCATAATCTCCTTACCGGCATGAAATTCACCATTAGAACCCGCATGCAACTCTTTCACGGTAAGACTAACAACCTCCGGCTCCTCCAAGTAATGACTGAAATCCTTCTCTGACAAGAGCTCATACTTGTCACTGCTTGTAGGAGGTACCGAACTCAAGACAACAGGCTCACCTTCCTCTCTATAAGTTTGAAACTGAAACTTGAAGAAGAACTTCGGTGTTTCATTCTCTTCTAATTCATCAACTTCTTTCGTCTCCTTAAATTCAAAAACTCCGACTTCTGGTTCCTCGGCTCGTTTTTGACCTGGCCTTTCCTTTTCTTCTAATTCATCCATTCCATTTGTTCCCTTAAATTCACAGACTTCAACTTCTGGTTCCTTGACCTCCAAACTTTTATCGCTCTTCACTCTGAAAAAAACAAAAAGACGTTCAGTTAATAGACGCAAAATTAGAGTACCGCTAACAAGGTGACTAAAGAAAGAAGGAAAGAAAGTTGAGTACCTGATCATGGTTCTATTCAAGAAACCAAACAGAGAAAGGAACAGAGTGGTGACAGAGAGCCAGAAAGAGGCTGCAGACGGAAGTAATTTTTGATAAAGAAACGCATTAACAGAGCCCATATTCAGCAATCGGAATTGAGAGGTCGGAAAAAATTTACTTTGGGAACCCATCAATATAACCATCAATGTCTTATTTTTTTTCTTTTTTTTTCATCCTGAAGCAAAAACAGGGGAGTCCTTGAAGCACCGATTGCTAGTTTGAATTCATGAAAAAAGAATGGACTTTCCACCTATAGAAAATAGAAAAGCAAAAATCTATGCATGGAAAAATTAAAATGGTAGAACTTAGAGAAGTTGAAGTCTGACCTAATAGGAAGGGATTGTTTAGCTGAGAGGAGAGGGTTGAGGGGAGAAAAGAACATGTCAGCAACTAGGGTTTTGGAGCTAATCTTTGGTTGCTTAGAGCGTTGGAATTCTTAAGACCGTTATTTGATTTAGATTCTTAGAGAAGAACTCTTCAGTTGAAGGGTCTTTGTTTTATCTTCCTATTATTTCCGGAACATAGGTCTCTTCTTAGCTCCTCTAAGGAGAGAGGGAAAGAGAGCGAGAGAGGGAGGGGGAGTTGGGTTAAATTGAAAGTACACGCTTTGTGACAGGTTTTAGAGAGGGAAAAACATACCAAACTCAAATATGGAATGGGAATGCCAAGTGAGATGCACAGTTCACATAGGTCGGTGAGAAGTATATTGACTATGGCTTGGAAGTTGTGACAAAAATTAGATGGTGAAAACCAGCACAAGGGAAGGCAAATACGGGAAGGAAGCAACGAGGAAGATCTCAAAATATCAATTAAGCTTTTACATGTTTTGTTTTGTTATCCTTTTTGGGGTTTAGAAAGTATAAAGTATGGATGAGGGATCTTTTTTGTATTGGAGAGTCCATTGGGTGAAAAAAAGAGGAACATCTAGGAGTATAATGTTTTCTTTTATATATTAAGAAACGTGTATGGTCCGAAATTTTCTTTAGAATAAAAGTAGTTTTTTTTTTAGATATTGGATTGGTATAAAATTAACCAATAGATATGTGATATAAAATTGTCCATTGTGTTGCTAGTTTGAGGTATGAAGAAACGACCTTGACCTTCTTTCGTTTTTTTTTTTTTTTTTCTAACTTGACTCAATAAATATATTGCTTTGAAGAACCAAAGTTATATCCAATTAATCACCTTTACCTTATGCATATAATGAGACACGATCAAGAAATACAAATCACAACGAAATTGATCAATCATTAAAAAAATATGTTAGTTCAATCAAAAACTTAGTATGAAATCACCCAACCATACATAAAGATATAAGCATACAACATGTTGTAACTTGTAGATAGAATTTATTAATTGCATAAAAATCCTTACATAAGAATATTTATATGTTAACTCTAAAACTAATAGGTCACACATATCCAATTCAAATAAAGCCCATACTAACTACACTATTGAGCATATCATTGTATCTAACTATTGGATTGTGCTTAGACTCTACTAAACAATTCTTAAGCTATGGTGCTATGTGGGGGTGAAATTTCAAATCACTCAAAGCCTGTGAAGGCCTTATAATATAGATCATAAAAGACTATATGAAGTTTGTTATTCATTTCCTTTTCAACAACAAAAAAAGCTTAGTTAGGGTGTATGTTGGATCTTATTTGGTTTATATTAATGAATATGAGTTTAGGCCACATCTGATCCAAATTTGACTTTGGTTAATTAAGATGTTGGGATCATATAAGATTTTTTAGTCTATTTCAGATTTCTTAGAGATGGCAAATCTGATACTAGAATATCTAAGATATTAATTTTAGATTTTTATTAGTTTTATTAGTTTTGGATCATTATTATATATTTAGATCAATTTGTAAGTGGGCTCAAATCAACCCACATATGAGGATCGATTAGGGTTATTTGAAATATTATATAAGTTAATTATATGCTGCAAACCTAGCAGCCATGATGCAATATGTTTTCATTATTAAGATAAAGATCAAATCTGACTTATCAAGGTATAATTTATTTTATGGCTTCATTCAATTAAAATTTGATAGTGTTGGTATTTTGGAAATTTGATAGGGTTATTTGAAATATTATATAAGTTAATTATATGCTGCAAACCTAGTAGCCATGATGCAATATGTTTTCATTATTAAGATAAAGATCAAATCTGACTTATCAAGGTATAATTTATTTTATGGCTTCATTCAATTAAAATTTGATAGTGTTGGTATTTTGGAATAGGTTTCCATTATGTCACACTTCTCAAACAACCTGATTTTCAACTTTCTTAGAAAATTTTCATCTTCGTTAGGGGTTGCTTGATCTCGTGATCAAAAGGTTTGCATCAATAAATAAGTTTTCCATAGAAGTTCTCAATAACATTAAAAACTCCTTATAGTGAATGAAATTCGTAACTATTAAGGAAATAATATCTTTTTCATTCTTACACTTTGCTAACAGATTATAGGCTCAACTTCATGTATATCCTTTTATTTTGTTTGGATGAATTAGTAGGCCTATAATTTATCATTGTAAATGAAAGATTTCTAGTTAGGAATAACATCTAAACTCCTTTTAAAGCTTTAGATATTACTTGAAAAATAGACATATCTAGAATGATAAATTTAAGCTTTTTTAACCCAAGATTCTTGACTTAACTTATTGATCTACACTTATCCATTTTGTTTTAGACTTTATAACAAACTCAATGGACAATCATAATGGATCATTTGATGTCCTAGCTAGATATACATATCTTTCTTACATCAAGACTTCAATTAGAATCCCATGTGTTAGAAATATAATTTAATGTGTTCTTAAATGTGTAAATCCCATTTAAATATGAGGTTAGCACTAAGAAAAATTCATAAATTATTTTAAATATATCATTTTGTTGTATAATGTGTTCTTAATATGATCTAATTTTAATCGATATATAAACTTACGTATAATACTTTTTATCATTAAATTAATAAAACACTAAAGTACATTGAGTTATTTTTTAATACTTAAGTTTGACACCTTTTTTTTTTTTATCAAAGTAATGGTAATAATTAAATATGAACTATATTTTCTTCTCCTATTTCAAATATCATTTGATCATTTTTTTTTTTTGAGAAATTAGAATCTTCAATTAAATATCCATCGTATTCATAGTCTCTCAAAAACTCAAGTTCATCATCTTCAATTGTTGTTGCATGCCAAAATAACCTCATTCTAGATTATTCTTATCCTCTAGTCGTGATGACCTAAATTTAGTCGATATCATCAAGACAGGAAAATAATGTCAGTAATAAAAGAAATATATCCTCACATATCTCCTAACAAGTGAATGTCCTTTGCTGGTCTAAAAAGAGATGGGTTATTTGAATTTGGGTTAGCTTTGCAAATAAATGATGTTTTATACGTTGTTTGTTGTCAGCTCTTAGTCAACTTTTAGGCTACATTTTCATCTCTTTGTTGCATGAGAAAATGAGCCTATCCTACATGATTTTCAAGTTCAAAATATTATTTTTCATATTTTCTATCCATTTATTAATTTGAGATTTTTTATAAACAATTATATTAGTTTTAATTTTAGTGATTCCTATGTGTTTGTTTGCACTTCTTAAAGTAAAAAACAAGTTATTTATATTATTTTGAGTTTCCTATACTTATAGGGATGTCTCAAGTATATAATTATGATTTAGACCATGTAATGACATCTTTTTAGGGATACAAAATTGAATTTAAGTATTTTAACTTGGTCAACTGGTATTTATTAAGTTATATTTCTCATTTGTGAGTGTATTTTTAGAGTGGTAATTGGTGAGCAAAAAACACTTTATTTTGCGTAAATTACCTTTTATATTGATTTTCATACCATCTCAATATCAACTTCCTATTAGAGCTTTTGACTTGCAACATGATGCAATCATATTATTTGATAGTTTTATCCACTTCTACCTAGTGTTTTGCTTATGCTATATATATAGTCTTGGTATTTTTTTTTTATTTATGTTTGTAAGACACTTTTAGATGAAAACTTTTAAAAAAATGTAAATTGGAGGTAATTGACAGGTTTGACTTTTAGTCAATATTTGTGCAAAGCTTGAGCTCTAAAGGTCATAATAAGTGATTCTAGTGGCATTAGAAATTTAACATTCATGCCTTACTTGAAATCTATGGAAAGAAAAATAAAGAAAGAAAGAGCATGGAAATTATAGTCTTCAATGTCAAATCTTGCATTCTACCAATATTGACCTTCAGACATTCTAACTTGAATATCTTGAGCTACAAAAATATATTTGATGTAAAATCAATTTGTTTAGATCCTTAACACAATTACCTATCATTGTACCAATTATTAGTAGAAACTAAGCTCATATGAGCGATATAATTGTTTGAAGATGACACATGAATTATGTCAATGGACATATTTTATGAAAATTTAACTCAAATTATATTCTAAAACATCCAAGCTAATATCCAAGTTTTTATTTTAGCAATTGAACCTTCTAAGCAAAAGTTTCATGCAAGGTTATTTCTTCTTTATAGAAAATAGTTATTGAAGTATTTAAATGTAAAAATGTATGCTTAAAGGAGGCCTATTTTGTATTAGAGAGAGGGGTCAACTAGAATAGAGAAACATATGAAAACTTCAATTCATACATTCTTCCATCTTTTGTATATATATGTAGGCTAAACTATTTTTTTTTTAATTGCAATGACATAGAAACCTTCAAATTCAATTACTATGAGATTTATTCTTCCATTTATTTTTAATTTATATGATAAATAAATATGTTTATTTTTCTATGCATATTTCATATAATTGTTTATCTTAAGTGCTAAAGTAGTTTATAAGTTGTTATTATAAACAATCTATTACTAAGTTTGTTATCAGTTATGGTATAAACTTGTGAAGCAACTTATATGCATAGAGAGAGGGGTCAGCTAGAATAGAGAAACATATGAAAACTTGAATTCATACATTCCTCCATCTTTTGTATATATATGCAGGCTAAACTATTTTTTTTTAATTGCAATGACATAGAAACCTTCAAATTCAATTACTATAAGATTTATTCTTCCGTTTATTTTTAATTTATATAATAAATAGATATGTTTATTTTTCTATGCATATTTCATATAATTGTTTATCTTAAGTGCTAAAGTAGTTTATAAGTTGTTATTATAAACAATCTATTACTAAGTTTGTTATCAGTTGTGGTATAAACTTGTGAAGCAATTGAGCTTAATAATTGTGGTGAATCTATGTTATTAATCATAGGAAGAACATTTGAATAAATCAACATGAATTGTGTATAATTTAGTTGTATAAATTAATAAATTTATCTATTACTAAGGCTATCATTGAAATAAATTATTAGTGTGGGAACTGTGATTGTTTTTTACTAAATGTTAGTTAAACAATAGATTTGTCAACTAACTAACATTAATAAAAAGATAAAAATTCTGAATATAAATTGAAGTTTCATTTGAAGGATTGGTTTTGATATCCGTACATAGATGTTTCCTTGTGACTAAAGTTTGTTTTCAAGATAAATTTCATTTTTTTTAATTTTTCTTTATTTTTTTAATTTTGTCATAGTTTAGATATAGATAATCACTAACCAAACCCCTTGATGACATGAAAATCTGAACTAAATCTTTTTCATGGGATCAATCCCTTGCTTGCTCAATATTATATTGTATGTCCTGCTCAATATTATATTGTGTGTTTTAAGTTTGGATAATTGATTTATGTGATCACGATATTGTAATATGTTTTGGTGTTATTGCTGGGAAAGTGATTTTAGTTGGTTCTTGTGTTGTGGTTTTTATTTTCTATGATTATTATTTAGTTTGTTGAAAAATAAGATTTTTTGCTTGAGGGAAATACATTATTAGAAACAAGATTTGTAGTGGAATTAGATCTCGACCTTTTGTTTTATAAAGAGAAACAATATTTTGAACAAGACTACTAGCCTTTAGCTTGTAGCCCCGCCTTATGAAGGCCAAATTCCGCTATTTTTAGGGGTTTTAGGTAGTGTTTTTCCCCTAGCATATAATTTTTGTTCAGCTTGCACTACTCTAAATCTCTTATGCAATCAATTTCTTTTCAATTTTCTTAACTATTTATGCTTGTAAATTATTCTATTAATCAAATTCAAGTGCAGGTAGAACTTGAAATATAAAACACTTTACATAGGTTACAAAAGGAAGCAGACGTCAACACCATGACAATTGCATGACAGCAAATACTTCAAGAACTTATTGCTCTTAACATAGAGAATCAACCATAATGCATAAACATTCACCATAATGTTAACTTCGAGCTCAAGTTTAGCCTTATACACTTGCTGTTAACATTCAATGGACTTATCAAAGAAGATCCTCATGCTTATCTCAAGGAGTTCCATATGGTTTGTTTTGGCATGAAATCAAAAGTTGATGAAGAACAAGTTAAGTTGAAAGCTTTTTCCTTTCTCTTCAAAAGAGGCAACAAAGACATGGTTTTTTTTTTTTCTATTCTCCTAGGTTCCATTGGAACTTTGAATGATATGAAGAAAACATTCTTTAAAAATATTTCCTATCCTCTTGAGCTAGGAGCTAGGAGCATAAGGAAATAAATATATGAGTTTTGACAATCTTATAAAGAAACATTATTCGAGTATTGGGAAAGACTTGAGTAACTGTGCATTCAATGCTCATCATCAAACATTGATTAGTTGCTCATTCTATATTTCTAAGAGGGATTTATTCCTAGTGATCGTACTATCATTGATGTGGCTAGTGGAGGGGCATTGATAGATATAGTTCAATATGTTGATGATATGTTATGTACAGTGATGGATGCAAATGTATGTACATATACATTGGGTGTGAATTATTAGGTAGTTTAAGGATAAGTTCCAAGTCATTACATGAGGGGTAAACTTTCTATCTGGTCTTAAAAGTTTATGAATTTCCCACTGACACCTTATGTAAAGATGGTAGAGGGGTTTACAAGAAATGGTTGGGGCACGATGTGACCGTCATTGTCGCTTAAGCTCTCGACTCATAGTTAGACGTTTCATGAATCATAATCCCGACTGAAAAATCATAAAGCAAACCTCTACTCCCTAACTATCCTAGAATTAAGTTCATTTGCAAAATTAAAATGCATTATGACATTAATTGATGATAATATGTAAAATGGAAGTAAAAATGCATGCTAAAAATTCATGTTAAAAATAAACTGAAGAAAAAACAATCAAACAAACAAAGTTCACTCCAGCATAGCTTTCCCAGAGGAGCCACCATCTATTATGATGGTGTTTTGGGACTTCTAATACAAGCAAAATATGTGCCATCCTAGTGCACTTTACTTAAAGTAAGTTGCATTGTTGTTTGATTATTTTTTTCTAAATTGATTTTCTATTTTTCCTAAGGCTTGATATAAATTTTTATTCATTAGAGAGTCTCTACCTAATTGAAAATAAAAAACTCTAACCGTTCTAAAGTTTGGAAATTTTTCACACTACATTTAGAAAGCCCATTTTTTACTACTTGTGAGTGTACTTTACAATGTAATTTTATAAAATAATTGTTATTTTTTATATTTTGACTAAATTCTAATGGATAATCATAAATCAATTCTGATATCCAATTTTCATTTCAAAACATGAGAAATATGCTACATTTTTGTTTACAAAAAATATCTTGGAAAAACCTTGGAATATGACTGTATGTACGAAAACAATATTTTTTTTGTTTATATTTTTTTTAAAATAACATAGATATTATTTTTGTTTTATGCATACTTCTTGTATTTTGCATTATTTTTTGGCATAAGTGGTCTAATAGCCTACGTCCTTTTCAGGCTGGGCTTCTAGCTAAGGGGGGGTCAAGCGACCCACCTTACTTCATGTGGCTCGATTGCAAATAAAGAGTAGCTCGGCCTCCCCCACTTTTCACCATGTGAATAGTGAAACATGAATTACATCCTACTATTTACATGCATTGAACAATGGGTGAGAGATTGAATTAATTCACTCCTCTTACTATTCATCAAATTGTGAACAATAGATGGGTGGTTGTTAGAGGGAGACAACCATCGTAAAGGCAGTCAGGGTGGTTCCACTAGTAGTGGTGCGTCATAATTGGTGGTATATGGGTGGTGGCCAAGAGAGCTGCCAAAAGAGGCTGGTTTGTTGGTGGTGGTGTTGTTGCGTTGTTGGAGCTGGGGTAGAAAATATGGATTGTTGCAAGTGTTCTTGCTATTGAAGAATGAGGCACAGTTGTGGCTAATGACTTTACGACATTGGGGAAAAGATGTTAAGAACAATATGGCCAACCTATTACTGGTTTTTAGAACAAAACTATAGTTGACAGTAGAGATGGAGAGGATTGAGGAGAAGCCGAAGATATGCTACCAGTTATAAAAGCTAGTACTATTCCTTTACCATTTTTTGTTATTTCCATCCCTTTTCTTTTAGTTTATTTCTTTTGTATTCTATTTATTCTTTTGTGCACGTGTGTGTTCTTTTTTGTTTTTTTCTCTATGTTATTTTATTGTTTTTTTAATTCCTTTCCCTTTTCTTTGTGTGTGCCCTTCTACGCTATTCGACTCCTCTCCCCAATTTGTTCTTTTTTCAGTGTCTTCCACCCTCTTTGTTTCTGTTCGTTCCCCTCCCTGTATGTAATTTTATGATCATGTCTTCTCTCTATTATTTTATGCTCCTCCTCTATTTTTATTCGGGTCCTTGTTATTTATAGAAGAAGGAGGTAATCCTTTGGATGCTCATGATGTGCAACAATAGGTTCCTCCTCATCACCTGCAACAACGTGTCTACATTGTTCAGTTGTTGCATGCATTGTTTAGGTGATTGAACAATTCACCTGAATAGTGAAGTCACGTCTACAGGATTTGAAAGAAAGAACAAACGCACTTTGGTTGCTCAATTTGTAATTGGTTTTAATTGTATTTTTTTTTTTACTTTGGTCATTATGCAATATAACCCTCAATTGACCTTTAAACTTTAATTTTTCTTCAATTTCACCCTTGATTTCATCCAATTAACTTTGTAAAAATCAATTTGGTCTCCATAAGTTCTGAACTTTTTAATTACACCCAAATGAAGTTTAAGAACTTGATATTTCATGAATTAAATCCTTAATAAAATTAATTTAACCAATTTCAAGTATAATTAAGTCCTTGCACTTAATTAAATCTTTCAATTGAACTCTAAATTATTTTTTAAATATAATTACACTTTTGGGTTTCTTGAATCTATACACGCAATGGAAACTATGAAACAAAAATATTCAGAAGTTTTGAGGATCTTGTTAGACAAATCTAGGAGTTATTTAGAAATTTATTACCCAAATATCTTATCTTTTTCGGGTTTGAATAATTCTGAAAAAAATTAGTAATCGCAAACCACAAATGGTCCAATTGTCTAGCTTTAAACAATAATATACATAAACCATGAGTGAAAAATCGCATAAATCTCTATTTAAGAGAGAATGATTTTTATGCCTAAAGTGCTAGCTCTTTATTCTATGACTTATATAGTTTTTCTGTCTACCAACCAACCACTCTTTTACCAATAAAAGAGATAACTTATTATTTAAAAGGAAATATGAAAAAAATCCAATAAATTGGCAAATATCAATTTGCCTCCTAAATAATATCCATATATTAATTTAGGAAAATTATAGAAATTAACTCAATCAAGTACTTGCTTGATTTTTCTAGGTTAGAAACATAATCCTCATAGTAATTATATTATAATCCTTAATTTTTAAAATATATTTTAATGAAGTTATACTTAATAAAATCATCCCATTTTCATTTTTGACTAATGATTTTTAATATGTGTGATCTATTAGGTTTGTAATATATTTGCCTAAATATAAATTTTTATTTAAATTAAATTAAATTAAATAATCAAATTTATTATCAATTGAATAATTGATTAATTTATATTTGAATATCAAGTGCATTATCTAGCAACGTGTTATGATCTCCCAAATATTAGAAAAATCATTAATTTTTTAATTTAACCTTTCAGTAACTAGTTTCTCAATGTAATTAATATTGTTACATCAATAATATTTTGATTTAATACTAAAGCATGAAACCTTTATTTTATATTAAATCATATTTGTTATTTACATAATAATTATTAATCGTTTGAATAAACTTCAAAACTCTTTTCAAATCTCATTCCACATTAGTCAAGGATTTCTTAGCTGATACTATTTTATAACATATGCAACATTTTTTTCTAATTCACCTATGGAGATATGAATCTTCTTATAATCACTCAAGTACCTTTATGTAGTTCATGTTATAACCAATGTTTGTCATTTCATTATCTTAATTAAAATAACATATAAAAAGATCAAAACATAATATTCTCATATAAAATAACTTCATGATCTCAATTTTAAGGATCACTTATACAACCATTACCTGATATTTTTTATTAACATAAGTGAATTAAGTTTACGTGTCTTAAGACAAGCACCAACATATTGATTCGAAGTATCCTTTATACTTCACTTTATAAGAACAATTGTTTTTATATATATATAAAAGAACATACTATGTATTAGTTTCTACAACTTTAATGAATAATATATTACTTAAGAGAGCATCAACCATTAATATTTTAGGGACAATGATTTGATGTAATAAAAATCTCATAATTATTGTCATAACTCATTTATGGGTTGTCCCTAAAATTAACTCGAAATAAAAATAAAAATAAAAATAACAAAAATAAAAACTAAAAAGGAATGACATGGTGGGAAAATCAAGCAGAATATTTTGGATAATTCAAGATCTTGAACGTACTTTTAATGTGTCCAAGAGAAAAAAAAAATGCAAGTTCAAGGTTAAAATAAGTGATTATCAGACATATCTACATAAAATAACTCTATTAGCTTAATTAGATTTTAATAGGACAATTTGATTTAATTATAAGTCAAATTAAATTATAGTGATGTTTTTAAGAATTAATTTATAGTCTAATTAAAAAGTTTACTTAAGTGAAAAGAATTAATTATACTTAAAATGGATAAAATTAAGTTTGAGAGCCTACTTTGTGTTTAATTGAGATGATTGAAATTTTTAGAGATGAAATTTCATTATTCTTTTAGGTTATTTGTTGCAATTAGGGGCAAAACTACAATAAAATTAAAGTTGTGAGGTCAATTAAAGGCCAAACTATAGAAATTCACATTCATTTACTACTTTGTAAAAAGCGTAGAACTATAAGGATTCAATTGGACGAAATCATGGGTGAAATTGAAGGTTTAGAAGTCAATTGAGGATCAAATTCATAAACCCAAGGTTAAAGACTAGAAATGAAAACGACATGTAAATTTAGGGCTACTATTGAAATTTTTCAAAGACAAAATTGCTCAATATTAAAAACTTTGGGTGAATTAAGGGTGAAATTAGAATAATAAACATTGGAGGACCAATTCAACTTGCACACCGCCCCCGATTTTCTGTCCAGCCAGCAACCCCTTCTCTTCTCTCTCTTTCCACCGCCTCTTCAGGCACCAAAACTTGAACACCACTATGGTCAACTACACTACAACACCATCGCCGCCCCATTACCTCTGGCCAACGACTGCACCTCGTCGATAGTGGTTTTTCTCCCCTCCACAACTTCTTCTCCTCCACCGTTGCAAGCTTTTCTTCTTCCTCCAGCACCCAACACCGGCCTCAAAACAGGTAACCTCCCTTCTTTCATTCCGTGAATTAATTCATACAGTAGGATTACGGGCTGAACCCGTTTCAGCCCAGACTTTACGACTGGGCCGAGCCGAGTAAAAAAAGGATGTGGCCCAATCCTTTTGTGCAAGTCCAGTTTGATGGGTCTGGACCAGACCAAATAATTATATAATATAATATTATAATATATTTTGAAAAAAACACCATGCTATTTAAAAAACAACTTGGACTGAGTTAGCCTAAAGTTATAATAATATGATTATACAAAATCAGTTTTCGAATATTAAAATTTAATTTCTAGTGCTGCTGTGTATGGTAGCGTTGCAATTTAATTTTTCAAGACAGATCCACACCTTCTGGTAGTTGCATTAACGTTGGATTCTTCCATGACAGCTACGTGACACCAGTTTAAAGTTTCTCTGTCCGGCAATGGAGAAGGAAGCTCGTCAAAAATTCCAGCATCGGGAAGTCTCTGTTTCACCAGCTGTGTCTTATTTTCAAACATCCTGTCCCCCATCTACTGGCGTTTGGCAACTGTTATTGGCACTGCATGTCGTTAAAGCAACTGGAAGCATGCATAGAGAATTACACTCTTTTGCAAAGCCGAAAGAGCACGAATTTCTTGCGAGCCAACCTCCAGAATTTTGTTGCCGTCGGGATCAGGGCATTTCACACGACGTTCTTCTTGCTTCCATCAAATGTGAGAGACTGCATCGTGGTGCTAAACTAAAACCAGAGGGATCCTTTTATTTTTATTTTATATATATATATATATATATATAGAACTAAATTCAATGAAATCATATATTTTTTAAAAATATAAGTTGCACTCTCCTCTCTCTTTTTTCATTAGAATTTTATTTAAATATTAATTAAGACCATTCCTCTTATTTTAGCTCATCCTTTTTAAATAATATTTAATATATTATTGTTTTTCATTTTTACAACTATTATTGTAATTTATTTTAAGATTTGTATTTTATATTCTAAATTAATAAACCATACTTCCATGATGTATTTATATATATATAAAAAAAAGATGGGCATTGTAAGTGTTTTTCTACTGTAAAGAAGGTTCAACTGCAAATTAAAAAGTTAATGTGTATTAATAAATCATAAAACAATTTTATTGATTCTAAAAAATATTGAGTTGTGGAGCTGAGATAAAAATACATATTAAGATATTATAACTCATGTTGAAAAAAGTTCTTCAATTGTTTTTTAAAGCATAAATAATTTAAACTCCATTGAAAAGATAGATGTAGTATAATTCCTTTTTATTATAATTAATAAAATGTTTTTCAACAGAAAAAACATATTTTTTCATGGATTTTTAATTTGACAAAAAAAAAGAATTAGAATAAATATAGATTTTGTTTCTCATTATATTTTAATAAGCACATTATCATCAAAACTCCAAATATCATGCTAATGCATAATTATCTATAAAGTAGTTGATAATATCATCATAACTATTTTTTAATTCTTGAGAACAAAGATATTGGTTTTTTAATTAGGATCACACTTTTGTAATAAAAAGAATAAATAATCAAAATGAAGCATTTTCTTTAAAAATAAAGCACTTCATTAGGAATTCTATCTTTAATCTATTTCAATACAAAACACCTTAGAAACCCCGACAAAAAAAAAAACCCTTAAATTTATTAAGAAAACATAAAATTAAATCAAAATAAATTTCATTCAGTATGACTTAGTTTTATAAGAAAGAATAAATAAAATTACCATTATCATTGAAATCTTATTGTCAATTGGAATCCTTTGACATCAAGCTTGACTATTTTGGTTGTCAAAATCATGATAACCAACAACTTTCTCTTTTCTTTGATGTTTTTCAATGCTTTCTCTCTCGTCCCTCAATATGAAAATTGAAAAAATAAACAAAATACACTTTTGAACCAAAATGAATTTTTTATTGTATTTGGAATTGACCATGTATTTTATAATTCAATCCTCTGTCTTTTAATTTTTTTTTATTTTTATCATAATTGCAGACCTGGTTTTTATTTAAATAGGCTATAAAAGGATTTAATTGAAATAAAAAAAAGTGTAAGATATTAATTGTTCATATAAAGAATGAAGCACTGAAAGATTTCCTCTTTCTTTATTTTAGTATAATATATAATTTTCCATTGAATCTGTGTATAATTAAATTTAGAACACCTATCATATCTTGACCATGATATTTTTTTTAAAATCCAATTATAACACTCGAACCCTATATCTTAAACTTAGGATGTGTTTAGCATTGTGACCAAAACATTTATTCGCCAAAAGTGAATTTGTTTTGCTTAAAATTTATTTTTTAGTATTTCTTGGATCATTTTGATATGCTAATATTAAAAATAAAATTTTAAAAATATATTATTTTGATGTATTTCTAAGGAAAAACACTTTAAAATACAACATTTAAAAAAAATAACACTTATTCTAACTAATGATGTTTTAAAACATGTAACTAGCTTTAGGGAAAGACTTATGTTTTAAATAATCCATTAATCTCATAGTTATGGAAATCAAATTCATTTTTATTTTAATATGGTTGGTGGTTGATGCATGATACTTGTAAAAAAGATCTTTTTGGTGAATTTAGGGACTTTTCAATTATTGTTGTAGAAATATGTAACAATATCAAAAAGCGATACTCTGAAGAAAAAAAGTTGCAATAGAGTATAGAGATTACAAAGATACATTGTTTATTTATAGCCAATGAGTCTTTTAATAAAAAGAAATTTTTAAGCACAATTAAATATATTAATGTTCATGAGTAATATCCATGACATGTATTAATGAGGAGAAATATCTCTAACAAATTTATAAATGAAATGAAATATTCCCAGCATATGTATAATATTGATGGAAATACAAGGGGCCAAAGACTTTTAGACATTATCTCTTATACAAAATTATTATAAATTGAAATACGGTGGGTCATTGGAGGACTTTTAGACATTATCTCTTATATAATATTATTATAAATTGAAATATGGTGGGTCATTAGAGGACTTTTAGACACCTAATAGATGTAATAGCAAGATCCAAAATATAGTTGAGCCCTTGAAGAGGTTGAGTCCTTCCCTTGGATGAGCCTAAGGGAGGTTGGGTTCATTCTTTTGTTGTGCTCAAGATAGATAGGGTCTTTTTATAGCTGAGCTCAAAAAAGATAGGTCACATTTCCTTTGTTTAGCCTAAGGAAAGTTATGTTATGTTTTGTTAGGGTTGGTTTAGGCTTCTAAATTTGTGTTCATTAATAGTTGTCCAAGTTTTTATGATATTTATATGCAAATACTTGTAAAAACACCTAGTACAATATTTTTTTTTTTATGAGAACTAGGGTGAAGACCCTAGGTAATGTACTAGAGAGCCCGTGTACAAGGTTGTGTAACATTCTTGAAAAATAAACCTTGAACTACATAAAGGTACATCATAGAAAAGCCAATACTTAGAATATTTTTCTAAATCCAAAAATGGTAAGCCTATATTTAGAAAACATTCTAAGAGTTTTAGGGGAGTGAATCCCTATTGATTTCTATACTTAGAAAATTTCCAAAGAATAGAGAAGGCATACCTATTTCAATGACGATACTTACAAAGTTTTATATGAAAAAAAAGATGAGCCTAATGAGAGTTGTTATATTGCTCTAAGAATACTATGTTAATCCTTTTCTTAGAGAGTTATTGTATTTTGTTTAAGAGTTAGAGGCCTATGGCCCCTCTAGTATTGAAATAAGGTATAAACACCCCTTACAAGATTATCCTTATACATAACATAAGGTATGGGAACTTATCTGAAGAATTATGTTTGTTCTTTAGGTTCTAATTAGCCTTGGTGGCATATATTTAGCCATATGAAAAAGGTCTTATTGTTTTATTGAGGTTGATCATCTCAATTTATCATGATAAATGCAGTTATCAAACTAAAGAGTACCCCTTCTAAGAAAATGTGCAATCATATTAAGAAAACCACTTTTTAGAAGATTGCACAATCACCCTAAACAAAACCCTTTTTAAGAAGATTGTGCAATCATCCTACAATTGCCCTAAGGGGACCCTTTTTAAATAGGTTGTCCAATTACACTAGAGAGAGTTTTTCAGGGGGTTAAGCAATCATACTAAGAAGAAACCCTTTCAAGGAGGTTGTGCAGGAGTCTAAAAGCCCTTTTTGAAGATCTGTAGATCTAAAATATATGTCAAAGAAATTGTATTTTTAATTTGAAAATAAACTTACTTTTATCATGGATAATATATCTTAGGGTGTTTTATTGGATTTTAGTCCCTTCCAATAAGATTGTGCAATTGCACTAGAGACTATTTCCAAAATGATTATGCAATTGTATTAAAGATAACATATTCCAAAGTTAATGATGTTGTGCATTCCAAGACTTCAAGAGGGGAAAAAGTATGATTCATCCCTGAATAGCCAACATGGCATAAGTATGGACTTGCTCTTGGTTGATAGGTTGTTAGAGTTTAAATGGGTAAAAATATTTTATATTGAAGGGAGGTTTATTCTAGAAGTGTTTTAATAAGATTTTGTTTCTCACTAGAAACCCTCCAAATCCCAATGACACCTTTTATGTGTACTTGCCACCATAATAGTAGTTTGTGGGCATAAACTTGACACATAGCCATAGGTGTATTCATGAAGGGTAGTTGTTGGCATAGTCATCAACACAACCACATAGGCTGAATCTTAGGCATAGTCATTGACTAGTGATTGACATAATTGTTGATGTAACAACTGACATATTTGTTATTGTATAGGGGTTTCATTAGTTATGAGAAAAGTTTTTAAAAAAACAATGGGCTAACTTTTTACTCAATTTCCATACATGGACACCAATTGATGATGTCCTAAAAAATCCTAGTTTAAGGACAAAACTTATAGCTTGAACAATAAATTAATCTCTTGATTTTAGAAATTTAATTAATTTTCCTTTTAAGGTGGTTGGTGCTTTATGCCTACAAAAAGTTTTTTTTAGTGAATTCAAGTGCTCTCTACTGGTTAAGTTAGTGATTATTTAGAATAAGTACAATAATATTACAAAAAAGATACAATAAGAATAGATATAGAGTAGAAAATAAAGATTATATGGTTTATTTATAACCTTAATAGTATTAAAGAGAAAACATATCTACAATATATATATTAACGTTGATGGGAAATACCCTAGTAGTCTGTATTAATGAAAAAATAATATCCCTGACACATGTATTAAAAAAGATATTCATGACACATTTTAATATTGATAAAAATCTAAAGAACTCTTAAAATATAATTGGTAACTTTTAGATAGGTGATAGATGAGGGAAATTACTACCGAAAACATATTTAAGCTCTAGGAAAGTTGGGCCCATTTTTTGACCAAGTTCAAAAAAGATTGTTTCTGATTTTTTACCAAGCCCATGAAAAAAAATGGATTTTGGAAGGAAGTGTTTATGGAACTTTAAGTTTAGGTTGACCACTCACCAATCTCCATAGCTGCCGCATGTTATAATTTTACAACCACCCTTTGCTGGCAGTATCAAGCAAAGGGCAAAGGGTGATTCCGCTGGTGGACGGCCATCTAATTTTTAATCCCATACTTCCCTTCGCCTAGTGAAGTGGAGCAAAGTCCAGCAAGTGAGCTTCCGATATGATATGTAAATATACGTCAAGTATTTCGGCATTATTATTCAGGGTTAGCCGCACCAATAAATTGCAATCATGTCCATGAAAAACAAAACAAAAAAAAAAACAAAATTGTTAACGATCTCCTACCTCAACTATAAACCATCTACTAAGGGTGCGGTTCATTAATATTCACAGATAAGATGTTTGCCATGGCAATTGATTTGAGATTTCCAAGCTTTCATATAATTGTTTTTTTCCTCGGTGGCATACTTTCAAGGCTGATTTGCATGCCTTACGGAACCCAGCCTGCAAATTAAGGTCTGTGCGGTACAGAAGTCGACACTTTGCAACTGTAGATTGAGAGAAAGGAACAGATTCGATGGAGTAGCCGTCCCTGATGAGCTTTGGACCCGAACACTTGTCATTATTGTCTTGGTCTGGTCCCATGCTGTTAATTATTGTGATGAATCATCACACATTAATTAATAAAAACCAAAAAAAAATAGTACTTTAGTGCCGCCCTAACCATTAACCTCTTTTTTTTTTCTTTTTTTTTTCTCGCGTCGTTTTATTTGAAACAAAACGGTGTTGTTTAGTAATTTATGTGCAAGAATGATCCGATCCAATCTTATTTTTGGCAACAAAACTGCCCATTTTTGTATTAGTTTTGACCAACCTTATATTTATATTGTTTCCATGTATTTTGTGGATCCCAGTTATGAATTGTTTATTTTGCTTAAGAGTATTAATTATTTTCTTTATGTATTACAATATCTTATATAGTTATTTTCTCATGTTAGTGAAGAGAATAAACAATAAAAGAAAACAAAGAATCAAAGCTTAAAAAAGGTGGTGGTATATTTTTCTAGAATTGCAAGACGAATATTTTAGCAACTTTAATTATTCTGCTAGCGAGTGAAGGACCGTTAATTGGTGGAGAAAAAAAAGAAGATAAGAACATTTCTTTCAAAAGAAAGATAAATATAGGGTAATTATTTAAAATCCTTTTTTATCTTAAAAACTATAGGGATAACAACTTTTTACTTGGTTTTCAGGATAATTGAAGTTGATGAGGCTAAGAAGCTTTATATCATACTTGCATTGTTTTGTTTCTTTATTCTCTTCTCAACAGTATGAGGTAATTTGACTAATAGTTTTTTTTTTTTATTTACACTATAACTCAAGGTTTGTTTAGACTTAATTAATATTTGATTTTCAACTAACATTCAAAGCTTATTTGGATCACTGATTTAGGCTTTTCAATATAAGATTTGAGTTAATTTTATAAGTGGATCAATTTAGTCAACAGGGGTAGATCCATTGGTGTTATTTTCTAAAATTATTTTAACTCTTTATAATCCTAAAATTTAGTAGCCATTGAAAAATAAAATTTTGAATTGTCAACTTGTGTATGGGAGTGATTCAAGTATTTGTTTGTTCTTAATAGAAACTAAACTAACTTATTAAACATTAACTAGCTTCGTGCTATCATTCAATCTAATTCTAATAGTGTTGGTGCCTGATAACATGCTTTCATTGTGTCACCCTTTTTTCTGACATGTTTTTGACTTACTAAGGTCATATTGCAATCTTATTCGTGGTTCATATAGTCACGTGATTATGAGGTTTACATTACTTGGTATCAAACTAAGACTTCAAAATTAGGTTATTTTTTTTCTAAATTTCTTGTATTTTTAGTGTCCCATATGTTACATGTAATATTAAATACATTTTTCTAATTATATTTTTTAACAACTTTATACAACAAAAATTAAAAAAAAAAGAGTTTATTTGATTTTTTTTTTACTACAAGTAGTGTTATAACCTAAAAATAGGTTATTCCCCCAAATTCTACCCAAAATAAAATAAAAAAATTTAAAAATAAAATAAAAAGGGCTGGTTTTGGTAGAAAAATCAAGGTGGAAATTTTGAACATTTTCGAGAGCCCGATCGTACCTCTTTTGTAAGCTAGTTTGATTCCATCATTGATCAATTTAAATTGTAATTATGTTTGAGGATTAACTAAGAGCCCAATTGAAGGATTTAATTAAGTGCAAGGACTTAATTATACTTTTAAACGGGTCAAATTAATTTTATTAAGGGCTTAACTAGTGAGAAATTAAGTTTGGAAACCTAATTTGAATTAAATTGAGAATATCGGTATTTCGGAGGCAAAACTTTTTTAGGTGGAATCAGAAGATAAAATTGAAGAGAAAAATATCGTTCTTCTCGATTTTTCTGTCGAAAAAATCTTTGTATAAAAACCCATTTTTGTCAGTCTATTTTATATTTTTGAAAGAAAAATAATTTGGAGGCATTACTGGCAGCCATGCCTGCAACGTACTCCCACTCCTGCAACACACAACACACCATCCTTGGACAATACTCTCATAATTGCAAAGAGTCTATAAAAGAGGAGCAAATTTGAAGAACAGGGGGAGGATGAAATACAGAGGACGGGGAAATTCACATAAAAAAGAATGAAGGAGACGATGGGGAAACACGGAAATAATACAGTAACACGCTAGGAAAAAAAGAATAGACAGGCCAAACACCAGTGACTATGCACCACCGGCAGAACAACGACTTCTTCCCCAGCACCAGCAGGTCACCATTGACCTTGTCTCCCTCAGCAACTCTCTCCATCTTCACTGTTATCCCCATTCGATAACTCCCCCTCTCCTTTAGCAGTAACTATTGGTTGGTACCAACTTGATCGTCTCCCTCACCAGCTCTAGCAGCAGCCAACTCTCTCTCCTCTAGCTAGCTCCCAACGATCATCAACTTACCCCTCAGCACTAGCGGTTCTTCCCCAAGCTAGTAGCTCTCCTGGCAAGCCCAACTCTTTTTCTCCAACCCTAACAACACAACACAAGCAGCCCCGGTGAAACAATAGCAATGAACTCCAACATAGACTAGCAGCTTCCAGCGCCTCTCTCTACTACCATAAGCCACCATTTTCGACGCCACCATCACAAAAAGAACCACCTCGACCTTCTCTACCCGGTGTAAGTAGCAGATAAGTCTCTCATCACCATTGGTTGACCATCCTTTTACTGTTCACATAAACACATGAACAATACAAGAGTGATCACCCCCGCAACACTGTTCACACCACATGAATAGTTTTGCCTCTTTTTTTATCTTTTATGCTTTATGTCTTGGGTCAGACTATTCTCGACCCAACCTAGTTGCCTAGGCGAGGCCCAACCCAAGTATAGTAGAGTTGGGCATTTGGCTGAACTTGGGTTGGCCAAGTCCAGATATTTTTTAATTTTTTATAAAATATTACATTAAAAAACAAAAAAAATATATTCGAGTCCTAGAAAAGACCAATGAATAAAAAATTAAATTTAGAAAATAATCAAACAACAACGCATCTAGTCTCGGGTAGGGTGCACTAGGGATGATTCGTATTCCCCTTGCACAATAAGTCCTCTTACACAGACTCTCGCAAATCAATAGGTTTCGTAGTGACCTTAATACCAGGTGGCGACTCCCAAGAATTATAGTCATGATTATACGACTATAATCACTCACCCCTTTAACCGCACGTTGTTCTTTCCTTTAGGGATGATGGGGGTGCGAAGCATGAAAAAACATCGTCGTGACAAGTAGTATACAAAAGGAAATAAATAAGATTAGATGTCGTTAAAAGCTTTTTTTCAAATCTACTATGAATATACAAATCATAAAGAACCCTTAGCAAACCACCTCATAAATTAAAATTTCATACATTGCTTATTGTGTGTAAAATCTCACTGCATATCAAATTAAAGCTTATTTTCATATCTTTTTCTTGAGGTTTCAATTCAGGGTTTAATATTTTTGTAAACTAATTACACAGGTTTTTGGTAGCTAGGCATAAAAGACAACCTATAAACTAAGATCTATTTTTTTTTTATAAAGCGTATTGCATATTAAATTTTATATCATTCAAATATTGGTAGGTCTAACTTTCTATTATGGTGTTTTAATTTTCATAACAAGTCATATTTGCATTACAAAAATATATTTACTACTATTTGTTTTAACCTATTTTTATTTTTATATTTGGGTTATTTAGGAGTCAAATAAGTAATGTCATTGATTTTTGCTTTTGTTTTATTTTAAGTCTTTTTATCATCTATATTTCATATAAATTCACTTTGCAACTCATGAGATCATGATCATAGTTTTGTTTTGCTTGTTTTTAGTGTATTTATTGATTTTTTAGTTTAAATTTATAATTGGATTGTGTTTTGAGACTCATTGACTTTAATTTGTTGATTTTAAATTCCAAAAGAACCAAAGAAAAACAAGAGGTAAAAGGTGTAGTGAGCATATTAGAGTGAAAAGTCTTGATTTGTATGAAACACGAAGGTTGTGAAAATATATTTTATGCTACTAATCAATATTTATAGATTGAAATATTTATAAAATTAGTGAGTTTATAATATGGATGAAGACACTTTCCAAATACGAGCTTTTGGCCAACAAGTTGAACTTTTGGCTCGTTAACTAAGGAGTTGAAAGTTGATATGGATTTCATAAAGTAATAAATTAGGGGTGCTGACCACTTGGGATGTATTTTTTGAAAGGCTATATAGATTGTTAACGCTGAAGTTGATAAGTTTGTTGATGATAATACAAATACGAGTGATGATGAAATTGACTTTATGCATATTGACAAAGGAAAAAAATTTAAGCCAAATAGAGCAACAAAGAATGTGAGTTTTAGCTAGGGTAGATTTTTCAGTTAAAGGGAGAGTTTTTAAGATTTTAGACATTATAATGAATCATAGAGTTTTTAAGATTTTAGACATTATAATGAATCATATGGAGAGTTGGGCATCAATAAATTGGAAATACCTGTTATTCAAGGAAAGAATGATCTAATGGCATATCTAGAATATGAAAAGAAGGTTAATTGGACCTTTAACTATCATCCTTTTACAAAACATAAAAAGGTAAAACTTGTTGTCATTGAGTTTACAATAATGCATTAATATGATGTGATTAATTTGTTTTGAGCATGAGAATGAATGGTGAATGGTTTATTGAGTCATATGATGACATGAAAACTATCATGAAGAAACAATTAATTCTTAACTTTTATTTAAAAAAAAAAAGCTCTTTTAAAATTACAGATTTTAATCGGGGCTCAAAAAGTATATAAAATTACGACAAAGAGATGGTAATTGCAATGATCATGGCTAATATGATTAAAGATATAAAAGGTATTATGGTTAGGTTTCTTAATGGGATAAACAAAGAGACTGGTGATTTTGTTATGTTACAACATTATATAAAGTTAAGGATATGATTTATAAGGTTATGAAAGTGGAGAGACAACTCTTATGAAAGTAACATGCTTGGCCAAAATTCAATTTCAGTTCTCCATCATTATAAAAGCTATATTTAAAGGAGAAAAGGTTTTCTAACTAAAAATTTTTATCCCAACCATAGCCAAACTATCTAACAGTAAGGTTAAAGCCTCTGCGAGTATCAATGAATGGAACCCACTATTTCATTATTGTTTTGGTTTGGTCCTCATGTTTTGAAGTGTGGCTAATCATAACACATTAATTGATCAAACAAAAAAAAATAGTACATAAGGTTTATTTAGTGGCACCCTAAACATTAAATTATTTCATTCCAAAAAGATCTTTAATTGAACTAAACCTTTAGCTTCAAACACCTCTTCCAACTCTTCATATGGGAATAGAAGATGGTGTAGAATAGAATCTGAAATTTCTAAAAGATGACATCCATGGAATAACAATGCATGTTGAACACTCGACCATTCTGCTCATGCCAGCTACTATCGATGGTTATAGCCAAAGCTACCCATCGTATTCTTGAGTCGAGGCCCTTTCCAAAACTAAGGCCTCAAAGAGCATTATACAGAGAGGATATCCACCTGTTAATACATAACCAAGATCTGATCTTGGACCATAACAGTGATGTCCAGCTGCAAAAGAAGAAGAGGTTCACATGCAATTCCTCTGCTTGAGAACAGAGCACATAAGTAACATCCGCACTTAAGAAGCGAAGACGATCCTTGGTTTTAAGTTTTTCTCGGATAGCTAGCCTTAACATAAAGCTTGCTTTCGGCAATGCCCATTGCTCCCAGTGAACCACATTAGTTTTGAGCCTGAAAAAATTATAAACATCAATTGAAAGAGGAACAGCCGAAGCATGCCAACTCTACATCAATGAGATGACCTGAGAGGATCCACCACATTCTTGGAGAAGGCTATCTCTTAAAGAAATGATAGATTTCCATAAAAGAGATGAGGTCTTATGAGCAGAAGCTGCCCAAACCCAGGGATGACCTAAGTAGAAATGATGAACTCACTGAATCCATAGAGAGTCAGTTTTGCAATGAATATTCCATAACTGTCGGGCCAGAAAACACTTGTTTTTACCCACCATATCAAGTATACCCAAACCCCCCATTAACTTTAGGAAGACAAACTGAATGCCAGGCCACAAAGGCATATTTGCTTTGCAAGATGCTCCCAATTCATAAGAAATTCCTAAACAAACGGATAATCTGATGAATGATAGATCGAGGCATAGGAAAAACATTTAGCCATAATCGGATCATCCCTTGAATAACAGATTTAAGCAGCTCAAGCCGCCCAGCATAGGAGAGAAGCTTCCCCATCCAACGTTGGAATGCAATTTTAAGGTGATGGAGAATAGGGGAAAATTGATAAGCTAGCAGCCTATGAGGACTCAACGGAATACCCAATTATCTGAAAGGAAAGGAGCCCTCCGAGAACCCAGTATCCTGAAAAATCTAAAATTTCATTTTGTCACCCATTCCACTAAAGTAGATAGAAGATTTGGAAGCATTAATCTCTAAGCCTGATGTGCGGCCAAAAACCTGCAACTACTGGTGGAGAACATTTACTCAGGACTAATCAATTCTACACAAGAGAAGGACATCGTTAGTGTAACACTCTCCACTTTTGGGAACAACTACGAAATCTTATTAATACACATTCACCCAAAAATATAATATATATATATATATATATATATATATATATATATATATATATATATATATATATATATCACTAGAGTTGTAACATGACCCTAAACAATAACAGGTCTCAAAACAATAACATGTATCAATACCATACATGTCCCAAAACAGTAACAGGTCTCAAACAATTACAGGTTCCAAACAATAACAGGTCGTAACAATATCAGGTCCTGAAACAGTAACATGTCTTATACAATAATAGGTCACAACAATAACATATCGTGAAACAGTAACAGGTCGCAACAATAACAAGTCTTGAAACAGTAACAAGTTCCAACAGTAATAGGTTGCAACAGTAACTGGTCCTGAAACAGTAACAGGTTCCAAACAGTAACAGGTTGCAACACTAACAAGTTCTGAAACAATAACAGGTTCCAAACAGTAATAAGTCACAACAATAACATGTCGTGAAACAGTAACAGGTCCGAAACAGTAACATTTCGCAATAATAACAGGTGGGCAAAAACATAACCCTTAATTTAATCTTGACCCATTAATCTTGGGTCTACAAAACCTTTAACATCACCTTTATCATAACCATAATTAACAACCATACATTTAGCTTCATTCAACCATTTACACTAGAGTTGATATAAACCCAATCACTTGCAGTAACATACAACAAAACTAGTTAATTTTTTACATTCCAATATTTTTCAAAAACATAGTGAACATATATATCAGTTTGCCAACATTTAATTTAGACAAATTACTATTAGATATAAAAACTAAGAAGCGATAGCTTTACTCCTGACGTGAAGATGACGAGCCTAAAATAAAGATACAAGATAATCTCTTATGGAAAAATTCTAGAAGAAATTATATTAAAGTTATTAATCCCACAATATGTCATCGTATATAATTGAAATAATCAACATAATTATTGGGAAATCAAACCTTCTTCCCCACTTACATATTGTCGATACTAAATATAAACGATAGTAATTATTTCCCATACTAAGTATTACCAATGCTAAGCATTTTCGATACTCTTATCACCCTACCGACATTAGAAATCGGAGAAGACCTCTTCCCAGGTCCGTAACATACCTTATACAGTTTTAATTTACTCTTGAAAGTTCAACATACATGAATGTGTGTTTAAGCATTGCACCACAATCCCTTTATCCGGGATTCTAACATACACTAAATGTATATTAGCCTGTGCATAGTGATCCCCTTATCCAGGATCCTGACATACACTGAATGTATAAAAGTTATTCATGATGATCCCCTTATCCGAGATCCTAACATACACTGAATGTATGACAGTTATTCATGATGATCCCCTTATCCGGGATCCTAACATACACTAGTGTATGTTAGCCATTTTCTTTTACCGATCCCTTTACCCGGGATCCTAACATACACTAAATGTATACTAGCCACCGCCATGTTTTGTTTATAACCTTTCCAAACTTTCCTGATACACATGCCTTAAATATTCTTATTGATACATCATATCTTTTCAGACTTCCAACAAAACTTTAAGCATAAATCGCACCTTTTCACTATGAAGATTAAATTAGAAACATAAGCATGAATCACCTACCTGCTGTGGATGCTTTGCCCATGGTCCCTTGTTGCTAATGTTGCACTATACTTTTGTTCCCTCTTCCAATTACAGGAAATTCTTGTAAATCATTTTCAACCACCAATACTATTCGTAACAACCACACCGAAACAATTCAATATGTCTTTACATTTGTTATTCCTTTATAACTTTTATCAATAAAAATATCATTATAAACACACATTTCCAAACATAACTTGTTTCTTTTCCTTCAATGCGTCTCACTTCATCGTTTTACGACCTCCCACCTCTTTTTCCCTTTTGTTTCAAAGCTGCCAGCAGAGGTCGGATTTTGATCTCTGCTCAGATTTTTCACTATAACAGGAGTTTTAGAACCCTGTTTTGTACAAATTTTATCTCTTTAGAAAGCTAACATATAGGGCTACAACTCTTATGAAGGGAAGAAAACCCATTTTTGTCTCCAAAATTCACGAAATGCATCATGAATGTGACAGACTTGCTCTTCTACAAAGTCTGCTTTGCACAGTCACATTAAGTGACCCTTAACTAGAGTTATAAAATTCCAAATTAAATGAAACAAGTTTTCTTGGATAGTAGACATCCAGAGCTACAACTCCTACGAAGTAACCCAATCCTAATTCCCTTGTTTTCCCACTCAAATTCTCTCAGAAAGTCAAGAGATGAATCTGTCAAGCTATTCACTTCTACAACACATGCATTTGGCCGAAAGTTGGCCTTGGGGAAACAAGACTTCCCTCATTATTTTCATGCTCAATCATTCATTACCCAATCATTCACATGCAACACAACATATACAATAATTATTTTACAAAACACATAATCTTTCCCTCCTAATTTCTGCCCTCAATGGCCAGCCATCGCCTTTCCTAAGGTTCCCCCCCTTTTTCCTTTCCATTTGTCTTGCCAATTAACTCTCATTTCATCCTATTTCATGCCACATTCATCAATTTCACACAATTCCACATTTCCTCCAAAATATTTCAAGAACCTTAACCCAAAATTCATAAGGAAAAATAATAAAATTTAACCATAAAGTCAAGAATCTTTTAGATGCATATAAGAAACACCTTACCAAGAAAGATTCAAGATCCTAATGGCTTGTGAAATCACATTATCCTCCTCTCTTCTTTCTCGTTCTACTGTTGGCAGCCCAAACACTCTTTTTCCTCCACTTTCTCCTTCCAATAATACTCTAAATCCTTGGGTTTTTGATGTTTGAATGTTTTGGTAACCCTTAATCTCACTTTCTCTTCTAAATTTTTCTTCAATTATGCAAAAGAATATCAAAATCGTCCCCCCTTTCTCCCCCTCATTTTTGCTGGAAATGAGAGAAAAAAGGGGTATTTATTCTCCTCAATTTCTCTTATTGCACTTAGGCCCCCCATCTCCTTTAAATGTTTTCTTTTTTACTCCACCTCTTCTCTTCTTATAATTTAAATCATAATCTTGTCATTTATTTCAATTTCACCCCATCTCAACTTATTTTATTCATCTTTTAATTCATTTCTTTAATTTAACACTTACATTTATTTTCTAGGGTTTACAGTCAGCAAAAACAAGGTGGAAGATAGCATGAGAACTGCATTTCGGATGATAGCAGAACTCAGGATTCTAGGAACCAATCTTCAACAATCAAGTGAGGTATTCCATCCCAGCAATAAATGAAAAGGGAGAAAAAGGATCACCTTGCCATACCCCACTTTTCCCCGGAAAGAAGCCATGAATGTTACCATTAACTAATATGGAGTAATAAGCAGTTCCTACACATTCCATAACTAAGTGGATAAATTTGGTCAGGAAGCCAAGGAGCAAGAGGAGCTGATTAAGGAAGTGCCATTGAACAAAGTCAAAGGCTTTCCTAGAGTCAATCTTTGTCACACATTTCGGTGAAGTCCGCTTTCGACCATAGTGCCTAAGTAATTCCTTCATGAGATGGATGTTATCCGACATACATTGGCCACTAAGAAAAGCATTCTACGTTGGACTAATAATATCTTAAAGGGATGTAGCCATTCTGTTAGCTGAAAGCTTAGAGATAACCTTGTAGATGACGTTGTAGGTGGAGAAAAGGAACAAAAAAAATTAGAAACATTTATTTCTAAAAAAAAGGATAAATATAAGGCTATTATTTTAAATCCTTTTTTATCTTAAAAACTATTGGGGCGATAATTTTTTCCAAGGTTTCTAGGATAATTGGATTTTGTTGTAGATTAACAAGCCTTATATCATATTTGTATTGTTTTCTTTCGTTCTTTTATTCTCAAGGATGCATAAGGAATTTAGCTATGAGTTTTTCTTATTATTATTATTCCATCTATAGCCTAAGATTTGTTTGAGCTTAATTAATACTTGGTTTTCAGCTAAAATCTATTGCTTGTTTAGATCATTGTTTTGGGCATATTAGTATAAGGTTTGAGTTAATTTTGTAAGTAAACCAATTTAGTCTCCAATGATAGAACCATTGGTATTATTTCCTAAAAGTATTTAAACTCTTTATAAATCCAAAATTTAGTAGTCATTGAATAATATTATTCTTAGTTTTCAACTTATGTATGAGAGTGATTCAAGTATTTGTTTTGATCTTGAAAGAACTAAACTGACTTATTAAACATTAACTAGCTTCATGTTATCATTCAATTTAATTCTGATAGTGTTGGTGTCTTAGAACATGTTTTTATTGTGTCACTCCTATTATACCTTCTTGATTTTCTAAGTTCATATTTCACATGACTATATGATCATGAGATTCATATTAGTTGATATCAAAGTTAGACTTTAAAATTTGGATATATTTTTTCTAAAATTCTTATTTTCTTAATGTCCTTTATGTTTCTTAATATCAATTATCTTCTCCTTATTATATTTTTGGTGGCTATGTACAAAAAATAAGAAAAGGTTTTATTTCAATTTGTTACTATCAATAATGTAAACAAAAAGTAAAAAACAAAAGAAATAAAGAATATTAGATATCATTTAAATTGTTTTTTTAGATTTACTATGAAAATATAAATAATAAAGAACTCTTATAGTATCCACCTAGTTTTTAAGTAAATAATTGAGGCCTAAATCATAATGGAAGATATTTTACCCCTAAAGTAATGGGAGGAAATGACTGATGTGATAGAATAAATAAACAAACTTGTCATTAAAATGATCATTGAGTTTTTAAAATTGATGAATCATAAAATACAATATTATAGATTGACATTCTTATTACAACCAGGGAAAGAAATAGGTTAGCCTCTCTCATACATGAGTATATAGATTTTTTTTGCTTAGACTTTACAAATATGCTTGGTTTTGATACAAACATAGTGGTACACAAGATTCTTTTGGTGGAGGGAAATAAACCAATTAAATAGAAAATCAAATGAATACACCTATATATGTTGCTCAGGATAAAAGTATAATTATAAAAACAATGGGATGTTATATTTTTAGATGTTGTCCACTACCATTAATAGGTGGATAATATGGTTGTAGTTCCCAAAAATAATGGCAAGATATGGATATGTGTGGACTATAAAAACATGAACAAAGCAAGGCTGAAGGATGATTTTCTTTGACATCACATAGACATCTTAAATAATAATGCTATAAAGAATGCCATGTGTTCATTCATGGATGAATTCTCTAGTTATAATTAGATTAAAATGGTATAAAAAGATAAATGTGCCTATATATATTACTCAAGGTGAAGGTAGAAATACAAAAACAATAAAATACCACATTTATGGATAGTCCACTAACTTTAATGGGTATCTAATATGGTTGTAATTCCCAAAAAATAAGCAAGATTTGGTGTTTGTGAATTATAAAGACTTAAACAAATCAAGTCTAAAGGGTGACTTTCCTATATCTCATAAAGACATCTTAGTTGATAATGTTATAAAGAATGTCATATTTATTTATGGATGAATTCTCTAGCTTTAATTAGATTACAATGGTAGAAAAAGATAAAGAAAAGACTACCTTTGTTATGCGTCAAGGGATATTTTGCTATAAAGTGATCTTATTCAAGCTCAAAAGTATAAGGACTACATACTAAAGAGTAATGCTTAACCTGTTTCATGATATGATGCATCAAGATATTGAAAAATATATGGATGATATACTTTCCAAATCCAAGAAAGAAAATATCGTATGCAAGTATTAAGAAAATTATTTGAAAAGCTACAAAAATATTAGTTAAAATTGAAAATGCTTGTTAAAGGTAAGCACGAGAAAATATTAGGTCTCATAATTAGCAGTCAAGGAATAGAAGTTGATATTGATAAGTAAAAGTCATCCATGAAATGTTGGTGTATAAAATGGAGAAGGAAGTAAGAAGTTTCCTTGGTTGTGTAACTATATAACTCTGTTTATATCTTAAATAATAGCAACATGCCAACTAATTTTCTATTTGCTTAGAACAAAAAACCCTAGAGTATAAGACAATAACTATCAAGAAGCCTTCGATGAAATAATGAGGTATTTGCAAAACCCACCATTGATAATAGTGCTAACACCAAACAAACGTTTAATCTTATATTTTATGGTAACAACAAAAAGTTATAGGATGTGTGTTGGGTCCTATATTAGTCAAGAAGAAATGAATGAGTCATATAGCACTTAAATAAGAAGTTCAATGATTGTGAATCCATGTACAAAATAATTGAAATGTTATGTTATGGGAGATAATCTCCCATGAAAAAAGTAATACCCTGTTTCAGCAAGGATACAATTTGAATGCACTAATAACATGGCTAAGAAATGAAGCACACATTATTGATTTTGAAGTTGTTTGAAACTTAAAGTTAGGATAATTAAGGTTTTTTTGGATTCCATGCTAATCATCTACCAAGTAAAAAATGAGTGGTAAACATAGATAAAAAATTAAAGTAACAAAAAAAATATCTCCTAAAATTAACATGAATTCAAAGAAACAAAATTTACCCATATAAGTAGAGATAAGAATAAATTTGTTGATGCATTAACAAACCTAGCTTTGATGACATAAATTGTTATTAGAGGTAGGATCCAATCAATAAATATTAAAATAAAAAACTTTAAAATTTATTGTTACATAATTGAAGAATCATCTCATAAGAAATTAAAAGCACCTCTATTCAGTAAACACTATTTAAATTAAGTGTTTTTTTATCCTTCAAATAGAGTTAATATACACCACTACGAAATTAATCTTCCAACTTTGATTGCTATTATATATACAAACAACATTATATAAAATGAAAAGGAAAAAAAAACAGTACTTTAATTAAAAAAAAAAAAAACTATAGATATAGTTGTCGACTGGGAAGCCTTTCAATGTGAACGCTGCTGATTGCTGTCTTGCCACCCATAATAAATGCATGGCTACAGCACAAGCCCAAGAGAAGTTGACAGAAGAGACTTTCTTGATGAGAGATGGTAAGTTTGAGTTAAAAATTTTGATTCCCGATAGTGATTTAAGAAAAAAAAAACATTATTTAAAAATATAATGAAATTTATTTATAATACTAAAATAAATAACTATTAGAAAGAAAATCAGTCGTAATCTTAGGCAAGTGCTATTCAATTTTGCTGAGATGATCGCCTGTACACGTGACAACTAGATGATTCATAGATTCAAGATCGCGACTGTTTGCACTAAATACTAACTTCATTATTAACAATTCGATCCCATTGGACTTGTCTGTTTCTCTCCCATGTGGGCACCTTGTTGAAAATGACGTCATTCTAATCACTTTGAACGGCTAGTATTTATGAGATTGTTTGTCATTGCGATCTGAAAATACATGTGAAAACAAATTATTTTTTATTTTAAATTAAAAAAATTTGATATTTTTATATCATTTTCATGTTTTAATATCAAAAATAATTTATAAAAAAATAAAAAAAATCATTTTGATGTATTTCTAAATGAAAATCATGTTAAAAAATAACTGCAACCACACTTTCAAACAGACACACTTTAAATCTCTTTTTAATATTAAAAAAGAAGCTAGACCACATCGTTTAAATATTATATCAGTAGACTTGGATTACTGTGGATTATAATAATATAATTATTGTTTTACACTTCACTACATTAAAATTTTATTTTTGGTCTTAGGTGTATTTTTTACTTTTTCTAGAGACTGGTTGACATTACTTAATTGTTGGAGGTTTTTTTTTTCATATTTTTTGCATAGTAAAACTACTAATTGACCCCGGAAGCACACAACAAAACAAAGAAAGATTAAGGTACTTTTGGTTTTGTGCACTTCCCGTGAATAGTAAATTCACTTCTTTACCCTTAGATAGGATATAAATAGTGTGTCATTGGTGAGGATATATTTGATTTTTTATATTTTGGTGAGCAGTAGAACTACTAAAATATCATCATAAAAGATAAAAATAAAGCATTCATGATGAATGAGGAATGATATTTTGATACCAAGTTTTTTTTTGTTATTATCTCTAGTTTGTGTGTCAATGGAAGGTGGGTGGATGATCATCAATGGTCGGTTTTGTTGTTTTTGTGACTTTCTCTCTCCTGCAACTTCTAAATACATTTAAGTCCCTAATCAATTTATTTTGATTTTTTGTCCTCATTGCTTCTATAGAAGTATTGTTTTTTTTTTTAATTTTACCCTTTAATTAAATTAATCATATATGATCTACATGTTTTGATTTGTTTCAATTGAAATTGATCATATATTTTATTTTCATTTCGACACTTATTTTTTTAATTATCTTTTCTTTTAAATTCCTTTTAATTTTTTCACTCTCAGGTTTGAATTTCTTAAAGTTTTGTCATGGAATTTAAAGTGACTATATTTTTATTTTTTTTATTTCAGCCCTTATTCATTATTTTTTAGCTTAATTGTAATTTTTTCGATACTTCTTGGACAATCTTTGTTATTTGTCCATACTTAAGTGTCTATGCTTTGAAATTTGGTTTTTAATTTTTGTCTTTTTCTTTTCTTTTTTTTGTTTGGATTAGTCTCTAAATTTGAATTTATGTTAGCCATCAATTTAAAATTGCCCATACTTATCTTTTTTTTTTCTTACTTTTATTTGTTCTTCAAATCGGTTTTTTTTATTCTCAAAATATTTATTTTGATTTTTTTTTTGTTTTTTTTCTCTTTTGTTAAAGGTTTGTTTTTTTTTTTTTTATTATTCTTGAAGACAATTTCATGGTTGTAGTTTTTACGCAATAATAATGATAAGTTTAGCAATATTTTTTAATTATAAAAGTTGTTTTCTTTTTTTTCTCTTTTTATATGTATATGCTCTTAGTTTAGCTCCTCATTTTTATTATTCTCTTTTGTTGAGGGTGTGTTTCTATTCAATTTAGTAATCAAATTTTAAATGGTGTTGATGATCATTTGAAAATTGATATTTCTTCGTTTTGCTTTTTTTTTTATTTGTTCTTTAAGTCAATTGATTTTTTTCTAAGCTAATAATATTTAATTTATTTTATTTTATTTTATTTTATTGCTAAAAATTTTAGGTGTTTTTTTTATTCTTTGAGGTAATTTTGTTATTTCTTTTATTTGCGTCATAAAAATAATAATAATTTTAGTTTTTTCTTCTTTGTTTAGTTAAATTTTTTTATTTTTTTTATTTATCAGGGTAATTTAATATTTTTATTGTTTTATAAGTAATAGTAACAATCATTTTAGGTGTTATAATCATGGTAATAATAGTGACATTATTAATCATAATGATAATAGCAATAGTAATTTAATGTAATGGTTATAATGCTTATGATATTAATAATTATGGCTTTGGTGATAATAATAATAACAATAACTCATAAAATAACATGAAGAATATCAATAATGACAAAAATAATTATAATAATGATAAAAATATTAATTATAATTTAAACGATTTTAATAAAAATAAAGATGTTGATTATCATAATAATTATTGCTTTAATAATGATAACAATAATAACAATAATGATATTGAGAGCGATAATATTGCTAATTATAATTAGAATATTGATTATTTACAATAATGATTATAATGGAAACTATAATGATTGTGATAATTTAACAATCAAAATAATAATCGACATAATTCATTAGTCGATGTTGTATTTGTTGAAAATTAATTTTTGTGATTTTTTATGTATGATATTTCAGATCTAATATCATGTAAACAAAAAAATATACAAAATCACATGTAAACAAAACGGGTGAAAAAATTGGGGAAAATTATCTGATAAATATAAAATCAAATAATAAATTATTTCAATTCTTATTCTCATTTTTATTCTTATAATTGAAGAAAAAAATACTATTTGATTTGAAGAACAAATGAAAATAGTTAAAAGGCAAAATTAAAAGACAAAAGCAAATTTGTATTATTACCATTATGAATATAATTATTATAATCATTTAGATTATAATAAAAAAAAATTATTTAATATTTTTTTTCAATACTAATATTAAGTTATATAATTTTAATGAAATAAGATAATTAAAAAAATATTGAGTCACAAATTTTTTTCAAATCATTAATCTAGAATATTAAATTTGACACATTATATGTAGAGAAGTTGCAAAATTTATTTTTAATAAATACAATACCAAGTTATAAATTACTTCAATTATTATTTTTATTGTTATTATTATAATTAAAAGTACAACAGATATTAGCATCATTGAAAAAAGATTTTCAGATAAAGAATAGAAAAAATAATTGAACAACAAAATTAAAAGACAAAACTAAAATTAGTATTATTATCATTATGAAATATTACCACACTATTGAACACAATCTAAGTTAATTTGTTATTTTATTTCTTGTTTGCCTAAAAAACTATCAATTATTTAATTCTTTTTATATTCATTTTATCATAAATAAGGTGTTGTAAATAATGATAACAATTTTTTTTAGATAATTTTTCTTAAAAATAAGTTTGGCTAATGATATATTTTGATATTTGTTTAATATTAACACATTAGAATATATATATATATATATATATATATATATATATATATATATATATATATATATAATAATATTTTTTTTATGTTAAATTCATTTAATCTTAGTATTCTGAAATACTTTATTATAATAATATAAAAAAACAAATCTTAAAAAAAAATATTTTAATTTATTTCTAAATAAACATTAATTTAAACTAAAAATATTAAGTCACACATTGACAAAATAAATGAAAAAAATTATAGGGATAGCAAATCATAAACAACAAAACATTCATTTTACATGTATAAGATAGAAGTTCACTCTAATTTCACTCCATCAAAGCTAAAATTACTCTATTCTTTAATACGAACTAAATTTAATACAGATATAAATAGAAATAAAAATTAAAAGGCAAAATTAATAGTATAAATATATAAATACGAATAAAAAAAATAAGAATTATACTAGAAGAAC
Organism: Salix dunnii; assembly: GCA_015731905.1. Classification (NCBI taxonomy): domain Eukaryota; kingdom Viridiplantae; phylum Streptophyta; class Magnoliopsida; order Malpighiales; family Salicaceae; genus Salix; species Salix dunnii. The sequence continues at coordinate 9,027,647 of CM027662.1, read as the reverse complement.
TGAAAAAGTTAAAGGGGTCGAAACTAAATAAAAAAATAAAAAATTAAGAACCAAAATACAAAACAACAAATTACATAAGCTGAAATGAGAAAAAAAATTACAATTGAGGATTATAATATATATTCTTATAATATACATTCTTTAAATGTAGATCAAATATATTTTAATTAAACGTGGGTCATCACTACTGATGGTTTGATTTGTTACATGTGAGTCTCTTTTTCTTTTTTCTCCTTTTATTTTTCTCTTCTCTCTTGAAAGTTATAGCTTGATGTTTTTTGTTATTGGTATTTCAATTTCAGGTCTTATTTTTTTTTCATTTTTTTTTATCTTGGCTTTTTTTTAGAAGTTTTATTTGTTTTCAATTTTATCCTTCAATATTAATTTACCTAATATTATATTCTCCAATTAGTTCTCATTCTTTATATTTCTAATTTTTTTCATTAGTCATTTTATTAAAGTTTTATTGGCTTTTAATTTTATTCTTCAATTCAAATTAATTGTATTGTGTCTTCCAATTTGGTCCTCATTGTTTTTCTTAGTACTTTGTAAAAGTTATTATTCTTTTGAATTTCACCATTCCATCAAAACTTTATTTTAATTTTATTTCAATTTTGATCTTTATTCTTTTTATTCTTTTGGTCTTTTGACTAAATTTATCCTTTTGTATAATTGAGATTTATTTTTTCAATTTCATTCTTTAATTAAATTTCATGGTAATTAATTTTAAATTAACCTCGAACAAAACCCCTAACAAATCACGACCATGTTTGGTGTGTGATTAGAACCATATCATCGACATCTTTTCAATGGTATTGTGTATGTCAAAAATAGAGATTCAATATGTTTTTGGTGACTCATTTTTCTTGATGATTGGATCTTGAATCTCATTTCTTGGCCAATGGATCTTTGTAAAATCTGGGTTTGGGGTTGATTTTTTACATGTTAATGAAATAAAGGAGACATTTTTTGAAACATTTGTTATTTTTAATACTTTATAAGATTGTGTTCATACTATGCTCTATTTCTTATTTGTATTATAATTCTAAAATATCCCACGTTAGATTGGATTTCACTCACCTTGTACAATTTTTATCAGCAAAGTTAGTATGCATTGATTACTACTTGTAACTTGTTAGGTGATCCATTGTCTCAATAGACATAAAATACTATTCCCGACCATAGTTGGTCAAATAAATTAATCAAACCGACAACGACATTGTTCATTGATATATTTTAACATAATTTATTTTATTTTTATCTTCAAAATTAGATGAATTTTATTCATCCAAGTGAGACTATTCGTGTGCCCTGACCTTGCGTGATCCATTGATGTTGATAGCATTTTATTCATCAAGGAGTTCTTAATAGTCACAATATCATTAGATCAATCTATATAATATTTAAATTGTGAGTTTTATATATACTCTTATTTTTTTTCTATTTTTCATTGAAAATATGGGATTTTTAAAACACCTCTCTAAAAGGGTTTCCTCAATACAGAAGTTTCTAATTTTTAATAACATAATATTTTTTTTTAAAAAAAAAAACACATCATTCCTCAATGGTGTTAATTCATGTAATAGAACCTTTATGACTTTTGCATATAAAACCGATTTTCAATAGAAATACATGTTTTTTCAAACAATTCTTTTATATTTCTCTTAATAAATTGGAATTAAATATTAATAAATATGAATTATTTTTAATCTAATCTTTTAATAAACACATCATTCCATTAATATTCTTAATTTATTGAATAAAAACTTCTACAATTCTTTTCCAAAAAATGTATATATATATATGTATGTAATCTTTCACTGTAAGATTGTTCTACCTCCAAATTACCTTTTCTTAAATCCCAAAAAAAATGTTATTATAGAAAAATACAGAATATTACTATATATATGTTAGAAACATTAAAAATTAAATAATTAAGATATTACAACAATAATATTAAGTTAATAACTAAAAATAGGTTACAATACAACCATAAATTGCAACCAATATTTTTGTTTCCTTTTTTCAATATTAAGTTAATAACTAAAATCAATAATTAAAAAGAATTGAAAACAAATACAAATTTTCATATCATATGTTTCTCTTTTAAAATACAACAATTCATTATATATTTTTAGATGAAAAAAAATGTCAAACTTTTAAATCATCATTTTTCTTAGTTAAGTTAATGAAGTATGAGAGAGAAAGTATAGAAAACTTTGAGAGGAGTTTAAAACAAAATCTTAAATTATTTGTAGAGATAAATTAACAACTTTTAGGTGATTAACAATAATATATTTTTAATATGAATTGAAAAATCAATAATTATTATAAGGAATCTCATTAAAAAGATACAAAAATATTCATAAAATTTAATTTGCTATTCTTTAACAAACTTATGTATAATATTAAATATTTTTATAACTATTATATTTAAGAAAATATCTACAAAAAGTGATTCAACTAGTTCTTATAAATGAACACAAAGTTTCTCTCTAGCTAGATCTTAAATAGACTTTTCATATCTAGAATGAAGCAAACTTACCTCCAAACAAAAATGATCCAATATATGTACCAACTTTGTCAATCACAAGGTCAAATACTAAAAAGTTAGAGACACTAAATGAATTGTGAAGCATATTTAAGACAAAACTAACTTAAAAAAAAAACTACAAAACAAATGGATCAATCCATAATTAACCTAATCCAAATGCCAGAAGGGCTCAATTCTTCTATAACATGGACTTAGGGTTGACATCATTATGACAACCTTGCTTGAATAATTAATCTTAATATTACAAGGATATTTTAACATAATATTTTGGGAGTTTCCATACACTATAAAAAAGTAAAGGCCGTGAGCTATTACAAATATTTTCATGCATATTTATGAAAATAAAATTGAGTTTGAGAATTTTTTCTATCATATAATTTTACACTTACAAACATAATTTTTTATCTGACTGTTAAATTGGACTGAAAGTTTACCAAAAGTTTCAACGGTATTGTATTATATATAGTTTATATATAGTCAAAATCAAAAGTCAATTAGACATCAAGAAGGTCTTGAAATAAGTTGTAAAAGCTATTGTGCAAAATTTTTATTAGTTTCCTAATTCATTTATTATTGTTTTGCAAATTTTATTTATAACTATTTTATTTATTTTCCATAATCTTTTTATGATGCCTTTTACTTATTAAAAATAGAGTTATTTGGCTTGTATTTAGGTTTTTTTTTTATATAGATTTTAATTTTAGAATAACATTGCTTGTGTGGGTGAGGTGTTATTGCCTTTTTTGGTTCTTTAAATAACTAATTTGACCTATTAAATAAAAACTCTCTTTATGGCATTATTCTTATACTTTCTATTCAAGAATTGGTGTTTGTTTAGTGTGAGTTATTCCAATAGTGTTAGTATTTTGGTTTATTGAAATATTTATGTTATTCTCCTATCCAACCTAATTCTTTGGCTTTTGAGGATTCGTCCTTCTTATGTGTGGGTTATATGACCATATAATATGATCCATCGATCAAGTGGTCATATAATATAACACATACAAGAAAAATAAATAATGAAAAGCCAAATAATCAAGTTTGATAAGAGTGTGACATAAACTTTACTTGAACCAAAGCATCAACACTATTAAAATCTAAACTCCCACCTAATGATCAAACAGTCATGAACGAGAAGTATAAGAAAAAATACAACAAATTTAATTATACTTTGATAAATATTTTTTATTATTTATTCAACTAAAGTTATGTAGAACCCAAGTTTATTAAAAACAACATGGCTTCAACTTACAATTTAAACAACCTATTTTATATTTGGTGAAAAACATCCTAAATAATTTTGAAATAATGCTAATAATAAAAATAAAAAATTATAAAAAAATATGAAACAATCCTAAATAAACTAGAAAATTAATATAAATCACTCACAGTTGCTTCTGTAATGCAAGACCTTTTCGATATTGCACTAATATAAAATTTTAACCCGATAAAAAATAGGACCTCAAGAATTTTTTTGGTTAAATATAAATATGATAGAATTGTTGAATACAAAATTATGCATGTTAGCATAAAATTATACAATAGGAAAATCAACCTAAAAGTCTTTATATAAAAAGGATTTTGGAAGATTAAAGGAATCTATGCCACACTTGGAAAATATGTCGTTGTACATTAAAAATCCTTGTAGAATGAGGAAACAACTTCAAAATCAATTGTCAAACATCCTTGCATTATTAGAAAAAGAACTCTCTCCAAATAAAAAAAACATACAAGTCAAAGTTAACAAATATCAAAATTTGTATTACATCTATTGACTTATATCATGATACCTTTTATATATACGATTGACCTAAATTTCAAATTAATGTTGAACAATATACGTGGGACTTATAATAAACCTAATACAAAAATTAAAGTGAGAGTTATGCTCAACAATATAAAACTGGACAATACACACAATTATAATAGAATTTAAATTTGCTTTTTTAACCCTTTCTTGAATTATATCACTATATAATCAAGAGGCTCTATAAATTGGTATTAAAGCTTGACTCCATTTATTATGTTATATGCTTATGTGATTTTTGTTTCTCTTAATTGACAAGTTAAAACTCATTATTTCTAATCTTCATTTAATCATCTTTAATTGCGGCAATAATTGGTTCTATTTTTTTTTTTTAATTTTTAATGTCACTATATTAATCAATAACATAACAAGTAATAGATTCTAGATCAAACCACATCATAATTACTTTAAAATTGATATTTTATTTATTTGCAGTCTAGTCATGTTATATATAAAATTCAAGATCATATGGATAATGTTTTGTTTAGATTTCAAATTTAGAATTAGTTTGCATAAAATAGGTCTTATCTGGATCCATCATTGAAAATTGTTTATTATTATTGAAATCTATTGGAAAGTATTCTAAAGTTTTGTTATGGATTATTTTGAGCATGAGTATGATGTTGTGGGAGATGATGATTTAAGCATGAGATATCTCATGCTCTAATTTTTAATTTTTAATTTTTTTAAAAATATTTTAAAAATTATAATAAAATAAAAATATACATATTTTCAACTAGATTTGATCAATTATCAACTATTTTATAATTTTTAAGTTTTTAGCTATTATGCTTATTATGCTGTGTGATTATAGTTTTTATTAAAGAAAAGTTGAATGCATGCATTACACTTTAGAGTGTGAATGTTTTTGCATTTTATAAGTTATTCCGGAAAAAAAAACTTTTTTTTATTTAGATTATTTTTATAGTATTTTTATATTTTCTAATATTCTTGTATTAAAAATATTTTTTTTTTAAATATATTTTTTAAATAATTATTAAACAAAAATTCTTTAAGAGTTTTTTTCTGGAATGCCAGTAAAATAACTACATTAGCTGTTAATAGGGAGTGTACTCTTTATTGAAGTAGGGGTAAAATAAAAATAAAAATAAAAAAAACAGGGGACACACTCTCTTTACAAAAAGACATAAAAATTAATGTCCAAACTCGTCCTTCTGAACCAATTGAACGTTTTCCACCGTCTTCAAGTTTTTGATTGGAAATGCTGTTAATGTAATTTGTATTTAAAAAATAACATGATTGATATTTTTTTATTTTTTAAAAATATTTTTAATATTAATATATTAAAATATTAAAAAAATTAATTTAAAATAAAAAATAATTTTTTAATGCAGTGACAAACAATAATTACTCCCGTCTGCCACCAGACAGCTCTCTCTCTCTCTCGGACATGGCTAAAAATTCCATATAGCAGCCAAAACATGTCCCTCCCGCGCCATTTTATTTTCTTCACCGTCCCTTTCAAAGACACCCATTTCCCCCTCACCTCACGGCAGCCTCCCATCAAGACCCGATGCCAGTAACCGATCATCTCCAAACCAGCCACCGAGAACCACCCACTGGCAGCAACCTCTCCGTCTCCACCACTGTCAAACAGCCTCATACCCACTGCTACCTTCTCCGAAAGTAATCAAAGCCAGCACCTTCCAATTCAAGGTCAGCCACCAGCCACTCAGGGGTCACGGCCCAGCCTCTCTCCCCAAAATTTTCAACCCGATGCTACACAACCCAAGTACCATCAGCATTGTCGTCAACCACCGTGACAGCCTCTGCCAAGCAGCTGCAGTTCACCACGAGCGACCTCCATCTCAGCCAAAACAATCTGGTAGCCTCTCCTCTCAAAGAAACAAACCATTCACAGAACCCACCGAATGCCAGACTACTGCCATCCCCATCAACTCTAATCTATGAATAGTCTTTATATAACACTTAAATTAAAATTTAAAAATATTAATATTTTAATTCAAAAAAGATTTATAATTATAATATCCACTCGATTGATTACCTCATACGTTAACTAACAATTTTTTTTTTATTACAACTAATAATAATTTTAATAATTGAACCCAAAGAACAATATACACATTATGCACACTACAGAAACATGGATCTTTAAGCAATTAGCTCTTTATTTCAGTTGGAATATAAAACAATAGATTAACTATAAAAATAGGTTAAATTTACATTTTGGACGGAAACAAAATATAAAGTTATCTTGATAATAAAGTTACTAAATGATGGTACTGGAATCTTGAAGCAAGGGAGGAAACACTTCTGCTACGTATTATCATACTACTAATGATTACTTTACTTAAATTGCTAACATCTATAATGTGAATTTGTTTATTATTTTGGATTCAAATATAATAAGAGCTTACAAAAAATAAAGTCTTTTTATTAATGAATCATTTCATGTAGATTTAATAGCACTATTGAAAATAGATTTAATTTTCATGTATAGAATTTGGCACACTATTTGTAAACCAAATTATTATAAACAAAAATCTTTATTTATTTAAAATATGCTATTTTATATGGTATTGTTGTGATATATATAAATATATAATAAAAAATTTTCCACTGTCTTAGATATTTATATAGATAGCATATTCATAGGGGTATTTATCAAATCTATTTTTTTAAGAAATAACCATAAATACAACTATACTAAGATCTTGGGTCTCGCTTCAGTCCATACAATGTTTTGTTCAATTTTCAAACCTTGTTTTCATGTCCCTTTACTTCATAACCCATAGTTTAGTTAATATAGAATTCTTGTTTAAGAAAATCATTAAGAAATGTTGATTTGATATCCATTGATAGATTCTCCATCAATGTTGGGCAACAATGATAATGATTGATTGAATGATCTCCAATCTAGTAACTTGAGAAAATACTTCATAATAGTTAATCCTAAGTTTTTTACTATAACGTTTTGTCACTAACCTTGCCTTATAACTCTCCACCTCTTATTTGGTATTCTACTTTTCTATATAGATCCTCTTGCTATATATTGGCTTATTTCCACATGGTCTAGGAACTAATTTTCATATGTTATTCTTCTTAGTTGATGCGATCTCTTTATCCATTAAATTTTTTCACTTTTATATTTTATTTCTTCAAATACTATAGGATCACATGTAGTAAGGCAATAATATAGTGTTACATTATCACTAATCAGATTAATTATCTTATATAAATCATTAAGACTCTTTATATTTCTTGGTGGATTTGGTAGAATGCCACTACTTGAGCTTCCATTAGAAGAAGAAGAAGAAAAAGGACAAGTTGAGATGGTGTGACAAAAATTGAGCTCATTGGTGTTTGTGGAGGTGTGACTATAGATTCTCAATGATCTTTATATTTTTCTTCATTTTTATTAAGAATCAGTAGGGAGTCATAGTTCTCATTGTGATTTATATTTCAATTCTATGCTTCTTCTTCATTAAGTTCAACATCTTTACTGATAATCATATTTTCTTTATTATGGTTGTAAAGTTTGTATCCTTTGAACTATTGATAATAAGCCACAAAGATAATCTTTTGCTATTGTCTTCTAGTTTGGTTTTACTTGATCATCTAATGTACAAAACTAATGCTTTAAAATTTCCATGTGATAAACCCTTGGTTTTCTTCCACTGCATTCTTCTTATAAAGTTATGATTTTTATACCTTTAGTAGAACATCTATTGACAAGTAGATAACAAAATCTACAGTTTTGGTCCAAAGATCTTTATGTATTTGCTTTGTTTTGAGTATACTTTTTACCATTTTAAATATGCTTCTTTTTTTTTTCTCTCCACCATGCCATTTTTTATAGGGATTTAGGCATCATTAAGAATCTTTTTATACCATGATTTTGACAAAACTCATTAAAATTATTAGAACAAGATTTGCCCTCTTATCCATCTTAAGTGATTTTATAGAGTAACCAATTTTTTCCCACTAAAACTCATTCAAACTCTTGCTAAACTTCTCACCGACTTAACATCTTTCATACAGTTGAATTGGATTTATGATATATGATAAACCTTTCAACATCTCTTTTGTGCCATAATCTTTAAGCTGTCAAAGTTTACATGCCTAAGTCTTATATGTCAAAACCAAGTTTCATTCTTCACACATATATTTAGGCACATCTGTCTTTATATTTAGTAAGAATATTTTAATTTTTATCATGATTGCCTTTGCAATCATAACTTTTTTAGTTTTAAAATGTCAAAGTATAATCCTTCATCTTAATCTGATACCCCTACTTCAATAATTATCTTAAGCTCAATAAATTACTTTTTACCATTAGTATATAATATACATCCCCAATAAATCAATGACTTCCATATTTTAATTTAATCAAAATCATACCTCTTCATTTGATGGGAATTTCTGAATCATTCACAAAGATGATATTACCTTTAGAACTGCTCTATGAACTTGTTTTTATCTCCACATATATGGTGGTGAGGGACATTATCTAGATATTATATATCATTTTTATCCTGTATTCTCTCATTATGCATTAGTAATAAGGTGACTTCCTTACGTTATTCTATCGTAAGATTTGTATTTTTCTTAACCTTTTTAGTTAGACTCCAACAATCCTTAGCATAATGACCCTGATTTTTGACAATTATAACATGTAACTTTTGATTTGCCAAATTTGATGTCAAATCTAGATTTCAGATTGCTATTGCTAGTTGAAATAATCAATCAATTCTCCTTATTCATTTAATTGTTGACCTATTTAGGTTGCCCAACCTTCTCTTTCTTTGTTTTGTTCATGTTCTCTACCTCTTTTGGAATATCCAAAACTATTCTATTTGAAAAAAATGTTTACGTACCCACATCTTCTTAAATCTTAATGACTCTTTCTTTATGGGCTTGTAATTTTTTCATGAGACCTTGTATTGAAATAACTTCCGTATTGTGACTCTTTTATCATGATCACTACATAATGGAACATCTTTTGCAGCAAGTGTAAGATATCTCTTTATTTGATTATATGTAGCTAATACTCTTGGAAAGTATTTTGAAATATTTTTTTTATTCAAACATATGTAAATTTTCAAAGTCGTCACATAGTTTTTATAGATGTACCTTTCTCACATTGTCAACTTCTTACTTTGATTCTTGGAAAACCTTCTACACTTGTTTGGTGATGGTTGTTGCGTTGACCACTATCTCAAAAGTGATTTCATCTAGATATTGGTGAATGATTCTAAATATTTTTAATCCTTCTTTCATGTCTTTTGCATGACCTCTCTTTGGGCTTAAGTCAACATTACTCTATCTATAGGTTCTTAAAGTCTTTTCCAACGTTGGAACCTAGCCAAACTTTTACTTGAACACACCAGGTTTTATAGTTGTCCTTTGTAACCTATGACATTGAAGTGGAAAGTTTGAATTGTCCATGTTAAATAGTTACCCTAAGCCTTTATACCACTCATTAAAAGAGAAGGATATGATGTGATAACTAATTCATAAGAACAAACACATGAACAAAGCTAAAGAATAAAAAGAGAGAGAGAGAAACAATATGTTTATTAAAAAAATATATTTTATAGCTCTTTTTATATTTTTTTTTGATATCTCTCGATACTTGTGTATTATGCTTCTAATTATAAATTTATTTATAGGCATGAAGTCCTAGACAATTAATAATTTAAACTTCTAAAAGGAAATCAAAATCTATTTAGGAATCTAACATTCTAATTAAACTATGATTATAAGAATCTAGCCTGTTACAAATCCTTCTTCTTCAAGGATTCCTCAATTAATTAAGATTTATTTTTAACTAAAATTTTATATTAATTAATATTATAGAGTTATAAGAATATCAAAATATTTAAATTCTATTAGCTTAAATCTTAGTTGATATTGAACTTCAACTTGAACTCATTATTAACTGATCCTCTGCTTCCATGAGCTTGACAAATAACATGGAATAAGAACAAGAGCTGCTGCATTCATGGCAGCAACATTCGAGGCAGTACAAGAATATGAACCATGAACAAACGCAAACACACCCTGACCTAATAGACACAGTTTCATTTGCATTTTCTAGTATAAATGTTGCTGTTTATCAAATTTAAAGAGATAATCCAATGAGTGTTCGAGAGAGGGACCGCGACAGCACCACTTTCAGGAATGATTGACGCAGCAGAGTTTTGCATAGCCGATGTTGAATTAGGAAGAGATGACAGAGGCAGTAGAGGAAGAAACAGAAGTCATTGTGAGGGGCTCCTGATCACAGCCAATAGAACCAGACAGAGAGGCCATTGTAGTCATCACAGCAGATGCATCAGAGACGTGAAAAAGGAAGGAAAAAAAGCAGATTGATTTGTTACAGTAATAGGTTTCTGAATATAACAACAGATATCAACCCTCCTCTCTTGTATTTATACTTGTAGTTGAATACAATAACACGCATAGTATGCAATACAGGTTATGATGATTTTATACAATATATATATATACACTAGATAATGTCCCTGCGCTTTGCCGCGGGGCACACAATATTTTTTTAAATGTAAAAAATATTAATTATATGTATTTTTAAATTATATTATAAATTTAGTTAAAATAATAAATTTATCCAGAAATTCATCCTCACATTATTGTCATTATTATTGTTATAAGAGTTAAAATTATTATCAACATTACTGTCAAAATAATAATAAAAATTAAATTGACTTGAAAAATCATTAAAAAAAACAAAATATTTTTATAAGTAAACAATAAAAAATTAATAATTAAAATTATCATTATTATTGCGTAAATGGTAAAATCATAAAAATTATCTAATCCAAAGAGCAAATTAAATAATAAAAAACAAAAAAGAAATAAAGGCAAAAAGCGAGTAATATTTATTATTCATATTATTATCAAGACAGTAAAAATCAGTAAATTATATTGAGAGAAAGAAATATAAAAAAAATAGGAAGCACGAAAAAGCATTAAAATATTGTTATTATTATAATTCATAATAATATTAATAATACTAATAATATGAAAGAGTAATAAACAATAAAAGATTAATAAAAAAATAAAAGTAAAAATAAAAATAATCATTGTTATTACTACGAAAAGAATAGATATTATAAAATTATCTCGAGGAAAAAAAACTTAAAAAATATTAACAAAAAAGTAAGTAAGAGAAACAATTAAATTATTATTATTATTAAATAATAATTAATTAAATTACTACTACTATATTATTACTATTATTATTATTCTAGAATTAAAAAAATTCATTGAATAATAATAAGGATCATTATAGAAATAATAAGAAATCAAGGGATGAAAATAAAAAATTAAAAGTATAAGGGCCAAATATTAATTATGTTAGATTTTTTTATTATAACATAATGTTAGACAAAATAATAAATTTGTATAGAATTTTTTAATTATAAATTTGTATAAAATAATAAATAGTTTTATCTATAAAAAGATGAATATATAAATTGAAAATATATCCTTATGTTATTATCATTATCATTATTATAATAGTTAAAATTATTATCAATATTACTGTCAAAATAATCTCAATAATTAAATTATCTTGGAAAATCATAAAAAAAAGCAAAAGATTTATGTATAAATAAGAAAAAAAAAACATAAACACTAAAATTATCATGATCATTGCATAAATAGTCAAATAATAAAAATCATCCAAAAGTAATAAAAAACCAATCACTAAAATTATTATTACTATTGCATAAATAGTAAAATCATGAAAAATCATTTAATCCAAAAAACAAATAAAAATAACAGGAAAAAAAATAAATAAAGAAAAAAAAGAAGCAATATTAATTTTAAAATGACTATCAATTTAAATTCATATTTCAGGATTTAACCGATTTAAATAAAATAAAATAAAAAAAACTATAAAAAAAACTAAAAGTATAGATGTATAAATATGAATAAAAAAAATATATATTGTCTAAGAATTTATAAAAACAAACTAAATGAATTAATATAAAAAACCATGCAATAATCAAATAAAAAAAATAGTTCTATCCATAAAAAGATGAATACATAAATTGAAAATCTATCCTCATGTTATTATCATAATCACTACTATAACAGTTAAAATTATTGTCCACATTACTGTCAAAACAATTTCAATAATTAAATTGTCTTGAAAAATCATTAAAAAAGGAAAATATTTTTGTATGAAAAAGGAAAAAAAAAAACAACTACTAAAATTATCATGATTACTGCATAAATAGTCAAATCATAAAAATCATCTAATCCAAAGAAAAAAAAGAAGAAGCAAAGAAAAAAAAATAAACAAAGAGAAAAAAAGAGTAATATTAATAGTAAAATGATTATTATAATAGTTAAAATTATTATTAATATTATTGTTAGAACAATTCAAATAATTAAATTGATTTGAAAAATCATTAAAAAAAATCAAAAAATTTGTATAAAAAACAATTAAAAAATAACAAATGAATTAATATCAAATATTAATAAAAAATAACAATAAAAAATAAATTAAAATGAAAAATAATATATATAAAATTAATTCTAATTAAAGGATAAAATTAAATAAAAAAAGAATTGGAGGACCAAAAATAAATAATGGTGATTGGTTTCATTTTATAAAAATCAGAAGAAAAGGGACTGAAATCAAACTTTGTATATATTACCAATTTGAATTGGAGGACTAAATTAAAGAAATGAAAACATCCGTACCGGAAAAATTGAAGGAATAAAAAATCAATCAAAAATCAAAAGTATAAGGACTAAAATAAAACTTTCTTATATAATTAGTTTTAATTGAAGGGCACAATTGAAAATAAAAAACTTTAATTTCAATAAATCAGTAAGAAAAACGAAATCAAAACATCAGGGACCAGAATGAACTTCTCGCCAACATCGGGGACCAGAGTAGAATTTACGTCGGCAGGAGAGAGAAAAGCGACCGCCGACCAAAACACGTCAGTCGTCGCTCACCCGGACATATATGACCGGAACGCGCTGTGACGGAGAGGAGAGGGCATCCTAGCGCATCTTCTGGTGTGGCGGAAGAGAATTTTTGACGGCGGGAATAAGCTACACGCGCCGCCTAAAAGGCGCGTCGATGCCGAACGCTGCTGGCGCGTTCGTACGACGCGCCAGCAGTTAAAACAAAAAAAATAATAAAAATAATAGGTAATGACTGGCTTGCCCCTGGACCCACCGATATTTAAGAAAAAAACCGGGATGGAAAAGACGGCGGTAACCCTTGTTACTGTGCGCTATGTTTTCTTTATTGGGGGCTTTTTTCGTCTGTGCACTGTGCATATAAAGAGAAAAAACCGGTGATGCCCCTGGTTCCTGTGCACTATTTTGTTTTTTTCGGGGGGCTTTTTCGTTAATACACTGTTTAAACCGGGGAAAAAAAAAAGGTGGACGAACTCGCGCGACGCACGGATAAAAAATGTCCAGTCCACAGTGCAATGTATCTTGGTGCACAGTGATTTTGTGCACAGTGAAACAACAACACCATTTATATTTTAGTTAATATATATAAGGTAATTCTATAATTTCTATGAGACTTTTCATAATTTAATAAAAAAATAGTAATCAGGTATACCGGATATAATAAAAATATGAAATGGATATTATGTCACATTAAAAATGTAAAAATGATGCAGCCCAGCACCGCTAGCGTATGCGCAGGCTGTAAACTAGTTGGAGCACTATATTACCAAGTCAAACTCCTGATACCAAGTCAAATCCTATCTCTAGGGACATGTGCAATAAGGTAATGAATATCTTGCAAGTTTCTAGTCTTAATACGGAAGATTTATTTTTGTTTTGTCAGTATCAATAACACTAATCACTAAAATTTCTGCAACTCTGTCTAACATCTTAGAAAAGATTCAGGGATTATCTCATATTAGCTGAATTAAAATGATTGTTTTTGTTCAATTTTTGGTTAATTTTGTTTCTATTAAGTAATAATCTAGTAATGTCACTTCATTAATTTACGGTGGTGTGCTTCATGGTTTTATAATTCGGGAGAATACAAATCCTCATTTTTGAGCTCTTGAAAAAAGAAAGACCTAACAGGAAACTTCAATAATTCACACGTCGCTAAAATGGTTTTATTTTGTTTTGCCAGAGCAGGTTAACGATCAGAACTCCATTGCTATTTACACCATTGGCATTATAGGGTCATCAAAAGTAGATAATCTAAGCGTTCTCTCAGTCTCTCTCTCTCTCGTTTTTTGCTCTTGCTTTAACAGTGCAAACCCGCATTGAATGCAACGCGGTTTTGTGAGGCAGAAGAGGTATTGGCATAGCTGACTTTGGCTTGCCCCATGAGTAAATGCTCCTGCTGTCATCTTTTGACTCTTTTGTGTGTTCTTAATGCCTCATTTAGGTCAGCTCCTCTCTCATGAGGGTCTTTTTCCTATTTATTGAGACCAAGCTAGCTATCTTGGCCTTACATGCTTGTTCTATCTTTAGAAAAGATAAACGATTTCAAGAGGAGAAGAATTAAAGCAAGGGTAGAGTTCTTAGTCGAGAGAAAGAAGTCTTGGAGGCTTACTTGTGACAAAGGAAGAAACAGAAAAAAAGTGATCATGGGCAGACCACCTTGCTGTGACAAGATCGGAGTGAAGAAAGGACCATGGACTCCTGAAGAAGATATCATTTTGGTATCATATATTCAGGAACATGGTCCTGGAAACTGGAGAGCTGTGCCTACTAATACAGGTTAATAATTAATTATTGTTGTCTAGTTTTAGTTTAATACATTTTGGAGCTAGCTAGGTGGTGTTATGCTTTTTTGGTTAATTGACTACTACGGAAATGCAATTGAAAGAAATATATTCATGATTTTGTTTTGTTATGTGGTGTTTTTTTCTGACCTATTTAATTTGTTGCCTTCTTCACTATGGGGTTTTCAGGGTTGCTTAGATGCAGTAAGAGTTGCAGGCTGAGATGGACTAATTACCTGAGGCCAGGGATCAAACGTGGTAATTTTACCCATCAGGAGGAGAAGATGATAATCCACCTCCAAGCCCTTCTAGGCAACAGGTAAATTCAAGCCCATGTAATTTTGGTCACTTCTGTTCTCTAATGCCAACAGTAATCCACTTAAATAATCATGATCTGAGGAAAACATAACCTTAGTTTTACTGTACACTTTTGGGCGGCTTGAATTGGTATCTGGAGAGTGATTAATGTGGGGCATTGATTATATTGCAGATGGGCTGCTATAGCCTCATACCTCCCTCAGAGAACAGATAATGACATCAAAAACTATTGGAACACACATTTGAAGAAGAAGTTAAAAAAGCTTCAAGCAGGACAAGAAGATCTGTCTAGAGATGGGTTATCAATAACTGGTTCACAGCAGATTTCTAGAGGCCAATGGGAGAGGAGGCTTCAAACTGATATTCACATGGCTAGGCAAGCTCTATGCGAGGCCTTGTCCCCTGAGAAACCAAACAGCTTATTAACTGAGTTGAATCCCTCCGGTGGGTATGAAAAACCAGCTCCAGCATCACTCTATGCATCAAGCACTGAAAACATAGCTAAGCTGCTCAAAGGTTGGATGAGATGCGGGCCTAAGCAGTCCCTGACAAACTCAACAACTACTCAGAATTCCTTGAACAACATGGCTGTAGCTGATTCACTGTCTAGTGAAGAGACTCTAAATAGATCAGACAAAAATGGCACTGAATTATCAGAGGCATTCGAATCACTCTTTGGTTTTGAGTCTTTTGACTCTTCAAATTCAGATTTCTCCCAGTCCACGTCACCTGATACTGGCCTCCTCCAAGAAGAAAGCAAGCCAAATCCCAGTGCTCAACTGCCATTGTCAGTGATTGAGAGGTGGCTATTTGATGAGGGAGCTATGCAAGGGATAGAGTACCTTAGTGAAGCACACTAGATGAAAATAATCTCTTCATCTTTGTTGCTTCTTTTGTGTCTCTTCTGATTTAGACTAATATGGTAGTAAATGTTTCCTGAAGGGATTCCTTGTTGATGTACTTTAGGAATCAGTGGCTTTTGATTTTGCTCTAGGCCTTGAAGAAATACAATTTCACAGTTGCCTTAGGATCAGTGACAAGATCTCAACCTTTTACAGCTAGACCGCATATCGACAGTGTAAATCTGAATTTATTACTATCTCATATTTACTCAGTCAAGAATAAATTCCTATATATTTTCCGATCTTAATTTAGTTCTAATAAGGAAAAATCAACTATGAGATAATGAGAAAATCATCGAAAATTTCAAGGGATCATGCATGGTTGTACTTCTATATCCGTACCTAAATTCTGATCTGCTAGCTAGATAGGGATGTTTAAATATTCCAATAAGCTTGATAGTCTATGGCGTATAATATAACCCTAACAAACTCCAACATCGATTTGCTTGTGTGCAAGTGAAAGCTTGAGCTCGTAAATAAATTAGATTATGAAGAGTATATATATTTACTGTACCGTTAAGTCTTTAGGGTTCTTAGATTTTGTACGTTCTTCATTTTTATTATATATTTATAAGAATATCAGTAAACAGACATGCACCTCAGTAATACCAGAGGGCACGAGCTTCTCTTTAATGGTTGCGATGAAGAATGAAAGCAGGACTTCATCTTTCTTGTGAGTGTGAACTTGTGCATCACATCTTGCCAAGAAGGGCCGGGGAAAAGTCAACCACCATGCAGCTTGCATAATGGCAACCAATTAAAGTGGTAATACTTCATGGCTGACTGCTAGCTCTTCAGCTGACTTTAATGGAAATAAATATCTATCGGATTAATCAACCCGGGAGAGTCTTAGATATTGCCTCTGCGCAAATATAATTAGCATTGAAGACTTGCATGTAAAGTCGTGATAATCGACAGTAAATAGAGACAGCACTCTAAACTATACAGACAGACGGACCTGTGGCCACTTTCGTATTAGAATTTTACTTGTAATATGTTTTTGATTTATGAATGTGCAGTAAACTTACTTTATTTTATTACAGATATTATTATAGTCTTTTAACAAAAGCTAAATTTATTCGTCTTTCTTTATTTTGTGGTTGCATTTGACTGACGGTGCATGTGGTATTCTGACCACCAATTTAGTGTTGATGGAATTATTTTGCTCTCTTTTCAACTTATTTCTCGCACTTGACACTTTATAATTATAAATAATCCCTTTATTTTATTTTATTTTTCTAGATTTGACTCATGTTTTTTTTATTACTATTTTTCTATTTGAAATATTTTATAAATTTGAGATTTTTAGTTTAAATGTCACTTTTCAACATTAAATTCTTGATTAAACCACGAAACTAAAATTTCACAATTAATGAGTTTGAAAAAATAATTTAGGTTTAGAAGATTACTAAGTTTGTTTGTTTGTTTTTTTTCTAAGCTAAAGTTTTAATAGTTTTGTCATTCGTATTTAATAATTTTTAACCATGACCTAGAATTTAATAGTTTCTTTTTTTATTTGTTATATTTGAATGTTATTTATTTTGTTTTAGATGATTATTATAATTGAAGTTATTTTAGGTTTAGAAGATTCACATGGTTTGCTTGCTTTTTTAATCTTTTATATCAAGTTACTATTTTTTTTAGTTTAATTTATTTCAAAAAATTTATACTTCAATTTTTTATCCGTCATATTTGAACCTTCTATTCTTTTAATTTTTTTGCGCTTGATTTAGATGATTTTTATAATTAGACTTATTTTAGGTTTAGAAACTTCACATGGTTTGTTTGATTTTTTTTTTTATCTTTTTTTTATATTTTATCCTTCAACATTAATTTATTTTCAAATTTTATCCTCTAATTTTTTATCCATCATATTTGACCTCTATTCTTTTAATTTCTATTTTTTTTAATTTAGATAATTTTTATAATAGAAGTTACTTAATATTTGTATCCTCTAATTTGTTTTCTTATGAGATTTGATCCTAGTTATTTTTGTTGCAGTTCTTTTTTGCTTTGTCAAATGGTTTTTACAATTTCATCATCTAATATTAAATAGCTTGGGAATTGAGCTTCTTGATTGAACTCTTTTTTGCTTCTTTTTTTTTCTATTTTTTTATAAAATAATATTTTTTAGTTTCACCATTTAGCTTTTTTTTATTTACTTAAATTTCATTTCCATTCTCTAATTGAGCATTTGGACAATTTAGAAATGGACAAGCTTAACTTGGAGGATAATGAGAGTAGAAAAAGAAAAGAGGTAGATTGCTAAACTAATTTAACTTAGTGTGGTCATCTTCATTACTTGAGTTGTTAATTTTATGGATTTGCACAAGTCAATTAAGTGTGTCACAGTCTTTTCATTTCACTACCCATATTTTCTTACAATTTAATTCCCTGACTTTCTATTGTTTCACATTTGAGGTAGGGTTAGGTGACCATAGATTTACTGCTCATTGATATTGTGTAATTATAATTTTTCCCTTCCGAAAAAATTCATAAAAACTAGCTTTTAAGGGTAATTATGTTTTTGCACATGGTCCCAAAATTATAATATTGATTATTGAGATCTCAATTCTTTAATTTTGTTTAGCACAATGGAGTTACTTAGACACCTTTAAAAATAATAAAAAAAAGAGTAAAATGTCATCTTGGTCATTTTAGTCTTTTTATCCATATTAGAATAGTATAGTTACAAGGATACCTTTAAAAAGAAAAAAAAAATTGTCATCTAGGGTCATTTTGTCTTTTCACTCTAAGTTTTTTTTTTTTTGTTATATTTCTTATTTTAAGCTATTTTTTTTTTTAGTTTCATCATTTCATAATTTATTGAATTTCAAAGTTTCATCTTCATTTTTTAATCGAGTCCAAGATCAATTCAAACCAAGTTAGGCCTAATAAAAAAGGGAATAAAGGAAGGAAACAAGAAAGACGTAGGTTGTCCAACTGGGTTAATGCATTATGATTGAGTTCCTTACCCTAATCATCAATTATATAGGTTATCATAAGTCAATATAGTGTATTGTCTTGTTTTCATTTTACTTTCTAGTTTTCTTTTGATTTAATCTTTGATGATTTATTGTTTCATATTTGTGATAAGGTTAGGTGGCCATAAACTCAATTATAATTTTTCTCTTCCCCAAAAACCTAAAGAACTAGTATTTAAGGGTTATTTGTCTCTTTGTATGGTTCAATAATCATCATGAAACCCACTAGGGATAACTTGTTCTTTTTTCTAGCATAGTAAAATTACCTAATCACCTTTAAATGAGAGAAAATAAACTCCATCTAGGGTAATTTTAGTCATTTTACTCAAATTGGAATAGTAAAATGATTATGATACCCTTAAATAAAAGCAATTATTAGCAACATAGTGCTATTTCTTTTCTTTTCACTTTAGCTTTTTTATTGTTCACCTAGTCACAATTTAATCTTTTGATAAATATAAAATATTCAAAAAGAGTTGGTTATTGATTTTAAGTCAGCCGCATGGGGGGTTATTTATTAAAATAAAAAAGCTAGCCACAGAGTAAAGGGCTATTGATTAAAATGAGATGTTCATATAAATACAAACTGTTATTTAAATTGATTCATACAATCCATTTTAATGGGGGTATTCATTAAAATGAAAAATGACAACCATATTATCAAGAACTATTATTTAATTTGAATTAGTTCAATCACATGAGCAGGGGCTATGAGTTTGAAAAGATATATAGTTGGTCATATAAGCTAGGTTTCTAAATCTTCAATGTACCAAGTTGGCTACATGAGCAAGGGCTATAGGCTTGAAAATCCAAGTACATCAGACGAGAAAGTAAAATAATTATAAAGGTTAAAACAATTACAAGTGAGAGGGTTTTTTTTAATGAAATAAAGATTTTGAGTTACATAACGAACTAGTTATGTGGTTGGTGAAATAAATAAAATAAATTATTTCTATATAATAGCAAATAATATATTACATACATAACAGGTGGTTATAGGGTAAATAAGTGAAATGTATGGTTTAACTAACTATTGTTACCTTTTTTATATATGTATATTTCATGTTCATCCTATTTGCCACAACAATAGTAATATTATAGCAAGTTTTCATGGTCTATATAGATAGAATATTTGGCATCAATATTTTTGCTATGCAATTAGAAAAGACATATCTTTAGTTAAATATTTGGAATTATGAATAGTAATGTGTTAAAATGTTACTCTTTTTAAACTTGTTTTTGTATGTGCGCGCGTGCACACACATATTATTCTACATGTTTTGTAAAACAATACTATATATTAATGATGCAAAGGTGGTGGTGATAATGGGTTGAGAGTATGCATGAGGCTACCTATTTTGTAGTGGTGGATGATTTTATTTTATAGGTTGTTTTTATGATGTGGGATGAAATTTTAGTTAGAGTTTCGTATAGAGAAAACTTTGCTGAAATTTCATTAAATTAGACAGATTGATCATTTTAAGATGATATATAATTTGTGTTAAAATGCACGTAAAATATAACATGGGTGTGTCTATGATAATGAATCCATTTTAGATATAACTAGTTAAATTGTCTGTATTGCGAGCTGAGTAAATAATTTTTATAATTGTTGGAATTAAAATAATTAATAAATTTTGATAGTTTAAAAATAAAATATAACATCTGTACATGCATGGTTTGATATAATGAAACACATGAATACACACTACTATAACAATAACAACATCAAAGGCTTAACATCTAAAAATATCATTACTATTATTTCTAAAACAATAAAAATTAATAACTTACCCGAGATAAAAAACTTGAAAACATTAACGAAAGAGGAGGGAAGAAAAAAAACTAAAATTATCATCATTATTATTATAGTTATTATCGCATGAATAATGGGAAAATAAAATCAATAAATGAATAAAAAACGCCCATATTTTTTAATAAAAGATAAATAAATAAATAAATGATAAAAAAATATACTAGCTAAAATAATCATTTAACGTGAAAACTAAAAAAACCACTAAAAAAACCAAAAGAAAGATCAAAGGAAAAAATGATAATAAATATAAACTAAAATTTAAGATTTTTTTTTTTGAAAAAATGCCATCTTAACAAAAGAGACTATTTAAGAAATATAAAAAAATATTAAAGGAATTAAAATAAAAAAAATTAAAAGTATAAGGATCAAAATGAAAACCATATAGATTATCAATTGCAATCAAAGAATAAAATTGAAAAAATCAAATAAAATATAACATTTATACATGCAAGATTTGATATAATGAAACACATCAACACACCTTATTATAATAACAATAATATCAAAGCTTTAATATCTAAAAATATCATTACTATTACTGCTAAAAAAATAAAAATTATAAAATAATCTCGAGAAAAAAAATCGATAAACATTAAAAAAAAGAGGAAGCAAAAAAAAAAAGTAAAATTATTATCATTATTATTATTGCCTTAATAATGGTAAAAAAAAAATCAATCAAACAATAAAGAAAGCTCAATAACTTTAACAAAAGAGCAAGCAAAAAAAAAAATTATTTGCTACCAAAAATCATTTGACATGAAAATAAAATAAAAACTAATAAAAAAGTCAAAAGAAAAAAAAATAGAAATATCAAATTTCAAATGGTCACAAACACAAACTAAAATTTGAGAACAAAATTTTTCAAAAAAATGCTACCCAAAAAGAAGAGAAAATAATAAAAAATTAAAACTCAAAGCTAAGAGCACATATATATAAACATAGATAAAAATATAAACTATTTAAGAAATATAAAAAAATAAAGGAATTAAAATAAAAATTAAAAGTATAATAGTCAAAATGAAACCAAATATATTATCAATTTCATTCAAATGATAAAATTGAAAAAATCAATTTTTTTGTACTGAAAATATTGAGAGATTTAAAACCAAACTCAAAATTAAAAAAATAAGGATTGAAATAAAAACGCAATATATAATCAATTTCAATTGAATGACACAATTAAAACAATTCAAAGTTTACACAATAGAAATAAGAACCGTACAAAACAATTAAAAGAGCAAGGACTGAAATGAAATAGCCATAAAACCAGGGGGTTGTTGTGTAGTTTAGGGTGAAATAGAAAGAAAAGTGGAAAATAAAATTAAACTGCCCACTGTTACACCTTCGCCATTGTTTGAGGCAACATGCCACACTATAAGGAAGAAAACATGGCGGCACATCCATGGAGATGTGGTATAAACATTTTCCTCCATTGAATTGCGCTACATGTGCTGCTCGAATCATGTGTGGGGTCGAATACTGTAAAAAAAAATAAAAAATAAAACTGGTGACCCAACATAATTAAATCGACCCAAAAATACATTATTATAATCTACAATATTTTCACTCACATGCTACAATGAAAGACTAATTGAATTTTTTTTTTTATATAGTAGAATGAAATATGCACCCAAGCACCCAAGTGTTGGAAATTTATCATTTATTGGAATTAGTAATATATATATATATATATATAGATATATATATCCACCATCCGCATGGTTCTCTTGTACTAAATTTTGCATCATAAATTAAAATGGAAATGATTGGAATAAGGTTTTTAATGAGATTGGAAGAATAAAAATTACTTTATTTTCACGTTTTGTTATTGGTAAATGAGCATAGATGCATTAAAAATCTGGGGTTTTTGTGTAACAAGGACCATTACAATTCTACCATACAATAACCAATAAAACAAAACCATCTTACTATCCAATTAAAACAAAAATGCCAACAACATAACCTTTGACTTAAACTGGGTTATATCATCTGCCCTTCGAACATTTTGTATCCTAAGATTTTCTTCAAAAGAAAATCTTCATTACCTCAAACAACAAATGAATAAACAAACTTGTGTTTCAAATCACTTCACTATTGATACTAAAATTGACTATTTTTTTATCCCATGATCATAGCTAACTAACACTTTCTCTCCTTTTTATTTTTTGATGATTTTCTATATTAGTCTTGACATTTAAAAACTATAGTGTATGAACACAGTTTACAGCATAAATGTAAAAATACAAAATTAAAAGGATCAAAGAGGCATTACCAAGGACTTTAGGGATGTAAATGATGTACTTTGTATAGAAATGGAAAAAAGCCTTTTTTCTATTTTCTATTTTATTTTCTTCTTCTTTTGATTATTGTTAATATTACAAATTAAATCTTATTCATTAAATTAGCCTCTTACTTGGCTTTAAACACTGGGATTTTAATGATTTTTTTTTTTTTCGTGTTATGAGGTTGGAATACACACAAGTGCAAGGTGCAAATCACACACCCATATATAAATACAAACACACACACACACACACACACACACACATAAGTGCAAGTGCAAACAACGCACCCGTATATATATACAAACATATCTATATCTATATTTATATATCTATATATATATGTGTGTGTGTGCGCGCACGTATGTGTTTGTAATTATGTAATGTATGTATGTACACAAGCTATACAAACATAATTATATATATATATATATATATATATATATATATAGAGAGAGAGAGAGAGAGAGAGAGAGAGAGAGTAGAATAACTTGAAATATGGAATGATTTGATTCGCATCCCTGTGGTTGCATCATCACCTATAAATGGTTGTGTTCATGTGACTCTCAGCTGAGATATTGGTGGTCTGTCTTCATCAACTTATTAATCAAGCTATAAAGATCTATGCTTTCGATCGACGCCTCTTTAATTCCCCCCCAGATCCATTTCGGCCATTGGGTTAGTTGTTGCTTAACAGAAAGGGTGCCCTTTCTCCTCCGGAAAACACTGCACTCGCCGTCGCATTGTTTGCCGAGAGAAACCAACCAAACTCCCTTACATCGTTATCCGTTGAAACTGTTGCCGGAGTCATTTGTACCAGGAAAAAATAATTAGAAACGTGAAAAACATTTGGAATGTTCTCTCAAGTTCTAAAGATGTATTATTTTTAAGGACATATAAATTAAAAGATTTAGATTGATTTTGATGATTTTTGTCTTTCAATTACGAGTTAGGTAATGGATTTCTATATATAATTTAGAGAAAGTCAAAACACTTGAGTACAGTTCATAGAAAAACAAATCTGAGTTCAGAGGAGTTCTATTGTACGAATTTAGCCAATAAAACATGGTTGCCAGGAGGCCTACTGGCTTCTTGATGAGACCTGCATGGAGCCGCTTTGTTGAAGGATTTGCATTACCAATGTGGAACGTGGACTGTCTCCAGACTTTTCAATTAGTCTGCCCATCCTCGCTAGGCTGTAGGCTAATTAAAATTTAAGTCAAAGTACATGAAAACGTGCCATCACATGGTTCAGGGCCTTACCATTTATTAGAGGCCTATCACTAAAATATGGAGTAACATTCTTTCAAGTTGGTTCTACAATTATTTGGATTGATTAATTAATTGATAAATCTCCCTCTAATCTCAATATTTCTCTATTTTTCTTTTCCATGTATATTTATTTTTACCAGACGTATTCCATTATTATTTATTTTGAGTGGAAACGAAAGGGATGAAGGAATTTCAAGCGGCAATAATGCCATGACTCTGCAGATTGGTCTTTAATGCACATGTGAAGGCCTTTGTTAAATTATTGGTTTATCTAACAGCGAGGATTAATACTGACCATGCATGAAATCCATGGCTCCATTCTGTAAAGGCATGAGGAAGAAGCACAGCCTCTCATGGATGCCACTCTCTAATTAATGGCAGCTGAAAAGACAAAAAAGTGTCCCTATCTCCCACATTAATATACAAGGGTCTAATAAATTCTTGCTCAAAGTCTTTTTATCAAATGATTTGGCTTCGATGGAAGGATATATATATATATTTTTTAAAAAGATTTATATCGCAAAAAAATAATCAAGACGTCATCTTTAAAAGGAAAATTTCACTCAAACAAGGCTATAACTCGTTTTGAACTTGTGCCAGTTTTCTTTCACCTCTTTGTTAATATTTCTTTTATTATTTGTAGAGAAAAAGTGGAAGATAAATTTAATCGACAACCTATCAGGGTAGAAAAAGATTTTGTGATTAGTATACACTTAGGGGCAACTATGAATAGTAGCTACATATATGGGGACTGTCGAGTAAATGTTGAAGGGTATGAAATGAAAGTGTATTTTTACCCTCAAACTTGTATGACTTTGATGTAATATTAGTGATTTATTGGCTGGGCACAAATCTAGCCTGGATAGATTGTTTTGCTAAACCATATCATTTTGGTAATGACCGCTAGGAAGAGATGTATAGCTCATTTAGTAAATGTAATAGATGTTGAGAAGAAAGAATTGGAGTTGGAAAGTGTCCATGCAGTGAAAGAACTTCTTGATGTCTTTCCAATGGAGTTACTGGGTTACCACATATATTGAAGATTGCAGTTTCCATTGAAACTTTGTCTGGAACTACTCCTGTATCACATACACAGTATAGGATGGCTCTTATAAAAATTGGTGGAACTAAACGTATAACTACAAGAGTTGTTGGATAAACTCTTTACCCTTCCAACTGTCTCAGTATAGACGGTTGAACAAAGTGACAGTTAAGAACAAATACTCTCTTCACAGATGAAATATTTATAGAAAGATTTATAGAAAGATTTTCAACTGTAGCTTCTCCAGTGACACGATTAATTGAAAAAAAAAGATTAACTTTAGCTCTAGTGTTGACATTGCCTAAAGGACAACAAGGATTTATAGTTTATAATGATGCATCTACTAAAGGGTTAGGGTGTACACTTATGTAATATGGTAAAGTAATTGTCTATGCTTTTAGACAATTGAAGCTGCATGGGGTGAATTCATTGCATGACTTGGGGTTGGCAGTTATGGTGTTTTCTTTGATAACAAATACTCTCTTCACAGATGAAATATGAGGTAAATGAGATGGATGAAATTCATTAAAGATTATAATTGTATAACTGATTACCACCCAAGAAAAACCAATTTAGTGGAGAATGCATGAAGTTAAAAAAAAACAAGGTCATTATTTGATGGTGAGAAGGTCTTGTTTCTTCACGAAATTTGTCTATTGAAAGAATTTATGTGTTATCTTAGAGAAATCATGTCTCTTTAATATGACCTTTTTTCCTACTGAAATCTAAGTAGGTTGATAGGTCTTTGAGTCAAAATCCAACAAAATTGAGTTTTTATAAAATATACTTCTATAGGTCAAGATACTAAAGTCAGAATAGTTGAAGGGCAACACTTGTAAAATTCAAGATAAGACTTTGAAGGCTATGATTTCCATGGTATTTCTTAATTTATTTCTTTCTATATATTTCAAAAAATGTATGAATGTTAGCTTTCTATTGTTACTGGAATCACTTCATTTCAACCTTTAGAGCTCAAGTTTTGAACAAAATATCGATTGAAAGTCAAATCTATGAATTACCTTCAGTTTACATATTTTTTAATCTTTAATCCAAAAATATCTTCAAAATATAAAACAATAAAATATCAAGACATTTTATATATAAAACACAAGCAAACCACTAGGTAAATATGTGTAAAACTATTGAATAATATGGTTGCATTGAATACCCCCACACATAGCGTTTGTAATGGGGCAAAGGTTAAGGTGAGGCAAAAGAAAAGGTTAAAACTAAAGGAAGTAAAACATTTTAAAAAAATAATCTTTTGAAACAAGATATCTAATCAAATCACATACATTTCCTTCTCTAATCTCCATTGCATAACTTCTTCCAATTTCAAGCTCTATCAACATAAAGTCTTAAGAACATAAAGGAACACTTTTTTTTTTTTTACTTTCAGCAACTTTGTCCATCTTTTCATAAAATATCACTCTTTTTTTCTATATAATTTCCAAACATAATGTCATGATATATTAATAAGCAAATGCTCTACTAATTCTTGGCCAAGGGAAAAGGAAAACATAAAAAGTTAAGGCTTATCTATTGATAAAGCAAAGAAAAGATAATGAAGCTCAAAGGGGACTCACTAAGGATAATATACTTTAGGTTCAAGTGATTAAAATTCCTTATGCCATTATCATCTCCATGTACATATGTAATCTCGACTAGATATTAAACTAGTTCTAGAGATACAAAACGAAATCAGCAACTACTTATATATCCCCATGAGTTTTATACATTTTGTAAGTAAAAAATATGTGATGGGGATATACATAATGAATTATTATTCTAGCATAGAGTTCTATACATTTAGTAAGTTAAACTTGATATGGGGATATACTTGTTTCTAAAATAAGAAGAGCAATAGATCGTCTTAGTTAAGTTGTATCTCTATCCTAGAAAACCAACCTTGAGATTTTATATATCCATGGTGGAAAGAGAAGTTTATATTGCAAAGTCTAGGCAGCTCCTTCTTCTTAAGTACTCAAAGAAAGTTTGAGGGTTAAATAACTTAAATTTAATGTCTCAAGGCAGTAGATATAGACGAGAAATATATTTTCATAATTTCCCGTTACTATGTGAAACTGATCACTTCTAATTAGTCCTTAAAAGCTAAGGTGAAATGTTTTTTTCTCTTATAATGAAGGCGAAATCAGATTAATTTCGGGTAAACAGCATGTGCACGTATAGAATGTGGTCCAGGCAGAAAATGACATCTTGCAAAAATTTAAAAGCAGGTTTTCTTCAGCAATAAATGATTTTGACAAGTCCATCGCCGGAGGGGAGATTACATGCGGTAAAAAAGAGGGTGTTTTATAGTCATAAAATCAAGACTATAAAACATAGGAGTCACCACCTAGCATTAAGGTCACTAGGAAACTTAATGGTCTTTATGATAGAGTCTCTATCTCATTAAGAGTTGAAAACCTAACTAAAAATTTTTTACATTATATCTTGAAAACCCAATTTTTAACTATTTAAGAGTGTATTTTAGAATGTAATTTTACATTGCAATGGCTAAAAAACATAAAGTTTAAATTATTTTGATATTTTAGCCAAATTCCAATTAGTTACGATATCCAATTTTTATTTCAAAAGATGAAAAGGATGCAACATATATTTTTTTACGAAAAAATGTTTGAAAAAACCTTGGAATTTGGTCATATGATGAAAACAATATTTTTTTGGGTACACTTTTCCTTAAAAATATATTTTTTATGCAAATTGGTACTATTTTTTATTTTTTATTTTTTATGGGTTAGGTGCCCATCTTTGATGGGCTAAGAGGCCCATCATTTGGGCTGGACTACCTATAAATTTTTGTGCTAGTTTCCCAACCCGGTGGGCTTATTGGCCCACTCAATCTAGGTAGTCGGGTTGGGCATAGAGTTAGGTTGGCCAACCTAGTATTCTACACATGAATAAGTGGTATAAGTCCCACTGTTCACATGCAGAACAATGGGATAAGGGAGTCTATCAATGCACTCCCTCACTATTCACTAAAACAGTGAATAGTAGAATGATGGTTTTTGGAGGGTGATGATCGGTGGAGCTATCACTGCCCACCTGGTAGAGGAGGCTGAGGTGGTTCTTCCTATGGTGGTGGCATCAGAAATTATTATTTGTGATGGCTGGGAGAGCGGTCAGAAAGGGCTTTGTTTGGTGCAAGGGCTGTTATTGCTTTATGCCAGAGTTTAAGAACAAAAGCTAAGCTTGTTGGGGAGATGCTGATGTAGGGGAGGAGTCACCGGTGTCGAAGGAACAACTGCTTGTGCTCGTTGGGAGCTGCTTGCTGTTTTCGTCGGTGAGGAAGAGGATGAAGGGCCATCAGAGCTTTCAAATGGAGAGAGGGAGGAGCTACAACACCTGAGGGGAGAGAGAGGATCGTTGGGAACTAGCTAGAGGAGCGAAAGGGCTGCCAACCGACTATTTTTTTAAAGAGAGAGAAGTCATCGGGGAGAGAGAACCACCTGCAAAGGGCTGCTGTTGGCTGTAGAGGTCACCGGAGATGAGGAAAGATGGATGAGAGAGGGTCGTGGTGGCTCGTTGTCGCGATTCTACTGCTAGTTGAGAGAGGGACACCGTTGAGGAGAGAGAAAATGCTGCGAGCACTTGTTGTCAAGCTTTGCTGTCACCGTAGAAGATGGGATGCTGCGTGTTTGATGGAGGGATGGTCGCCGATCGTGCCTATGTCTTCCTTCCCTACTAATTTTCCATTTTCCCGTGTCTGTGTCTGTGTCTATAGATGGTATTTCCCCATTTTTTTCGTAACTCAATGTTATTTGCCTAATCGTTCCCCTCTTTTGTGCTTCCCCTGGTTTCTCCTCTCTTATTGACTATTTCTCCCCATATGCTTCCCCCCTTGTGATAGTGTTTTCTCTCCTTATTTATAGGCAAAAAAGGCATGGTGCATGGCATGGGGGAAGGAATGGTGCTGTAGAGGGAGTGGTGGTAGCATGGTGAAGTATGGCTCCGATGATGGTTTTTTTTTTCTTTTTTTTTGAAATTTGAAATAAATAAGTTGTGAAAAAAAATATTTTTTGATGGGAAAAACCAGGAAGAACGATGTTTTTATCTTTAATTTTGGCTTCCAATTTCACCCAAAAAGTTTTGTCATCGAAATTCTGACCGTCTCAATTTAACCCAAATTATGCTTCCAAATTTAATTTCTCACTAATTAAGCCTTTAATAAAATTAATTTGATCCATTTAAAGTATAATTATACTCTTGCGTTTAATTAAATCCTTCAATTGGGCTCTCAATTAATTCCGAAGAGTTTTGTTACTGAAAATCTCAATCTTCTCAATTTAACTCATATTATGCCTTTAAACTTAATTTCTCACCAATTAGCCCTTCATAAAATAAATTTGACCCATTTAAGCTCTTGTGCTTAATTAAATCCTTCAATTCAGCTCTCAATTAATTTTGAAGTATAATTACACTTTAAATTTGTCAATGATTAAATCAAATTGGCCCATAAAAATATAATTATATCTTTCAACTTAACTTTTATTCAGATTTATCCAATAATAAATTATTTTAGCCTTGAATCTGTATTTTCCTTCATTTGTGGGCAAAAAAGAAGTACGACCGGGCTTTCAAAAACAACCAAAAATTCCACATTCATTTTTCTACCCTCGCTAGCCCTTTTTATTTTATTTTATTTTATTTTTTGGTATATGTTGGGGAGTCACCCAAAAATTGGGTGATGACACCTATCATTAAAAGGGATAGATTCAGTAATGATCAATATCCTCGAAATGCATTAGAAAAGGAACAAGTGAAGGATATCCCATATTCATCTGTAATAAGCAGCCTATTGTATGCACAGGTCTAGACTAGACCTGACATAGCAATGGTAGTTGGAATGTTGGGTCGATATCAAAATAACCTAAGATTGGAACATTGGAAAGCTGGAAATAAAGTTATGCGATATTTACAAGAAACTAAACATTACAGTTTGACATACAGACACACTAACTATTTGGAGATGGTTGGATATTCAGATTTTGACTTTGCGGGATGTGTAGATAGCAGAAAGTCTACTTTAGGATATAAGCAAACTATAGTTACTACATCTACAATGGAGGTAGAATTTATTGCATGATATGAAGCTACTAGACAAGCATTTTGATTGAAAATTTTTATTGATGGTCTCAAAATTATCGATTCTATAGAGAGACCAATCAAGATCTTCTGTGATAATCGTGCTGCCATATTCTTCTTAAATAATAATAAAAGTGGAAGCAGAAATAACATATCAACATTAAGTACCTTCATGTGAAAGATAATATCAAAAGGCATGAAGTGCTTATTGAGCATATAAGTACTGAATTGATGATTGCGGATCCCATGACTAAAAGTTTACTGGTAAAGCTATTTAAAAGTCATGTGAAGCATATAGGATTGATTGATTCATTTTGTACTTAGTCTTAATATTGTCTATATAAGTCAAGTTATTGTAATAAAGTTTGTGCACATTTATTACTTTATCCATGAGGATAAAAATTAAATTTGGACCCGAATAACTTATAAGAAGTTTGTTCATAAAGTTTTGAATGCCCATATAGTAGTTATTTAAGGGATATTTTATATGTAATACATGGAAGGGACGACTTATTATATAATGGTCATACTGCCATGATTCATGTGTAGTATTCCTTATGTGAGTGGGAGGATTCCGTGATCATGTTAAAAGAACAGAACATAATAAGGAGTTTACGTGTTATAAGGGCCAAGTGAGAGAATGTTGGAAATGATCTTTTGTGCCCCTCATGACACCTATGTTCTTGATCATGCAAATTCATTATCATAAAGATAGGTCATGGGGTTTGATCATCGGGATCAAATAATTGATCATGGCTAATTATCTCTTTGATGGAAGTCAAATCTATGAATTACCTTCAATTTACATATTTTTTAATCTTTAATCCAAAAGTATCTTCAAAATATAAAACAAAAAAATATCAAGACATTTTATATATAAAACACAGGCTAACCACTAGGTAAATATGTGTAAAACTATTGAATAATATGGTTGCATTGAATACCCCTACACATAGCGTTTGCTCATCCTCAAGAAATGAGAGATAAAATCAAATTGAAATTAAAATTAAATTAAATCAATATGATTAATCTCTTAATCTCCCATCAATGTATAAGAATATATACATTATAAACAAGAACTCAATCAAGAAAGATCAAGAATATAAATGTTCATGAATTTATTTACATACAAACTTCAAAACTCAATTGATTGTTGGGATTTAAATGAAATCTATGTCATGCCAAAGGGATAGGTCCTCTTATTGATATACACTCCAACAATCACATATTTAGAGATTATGCGTTTGAATTTCTCAAATTCAATAAATGAATATGTTCTACATTAAGCTTGCTCTTCAATCTCATCTCCATTACTAACATATTACAAGCAATGTATGAATCGAAAAGTCATACTTTTTGGTTGTAATGGGGCAAAGGTTAAGGTGAGGCAAAAGAAAAGGTTAAAACTAAAAGAAGTAGAGCATTCTAAAAAAGTAATCTTTTGAAACAAGATATGGAATCAAATCACACAAATTTCCATCTCTAATCTCCAATGCTTCATTTCTTCTGATTTCAAACTCTATCAGTATAAAGTCCTAAGAACATAAAGGAACACTTTTTATTTTTTTACTTTCAAGATCTTTGTCTATCTTTTCATCAAACATTACTTTTTTCCCATATAATTTTCAACCGTAATCTTATGATATATCAATAAGCATATGCTCTACTAATCCTTGGCCAAGGTTAAAGGAAAACATATAAAAAAATTAAAGCTTATCTATTGATAAAGCAAAGAAAAGATAATCAAGCTCAAAGGGGGCTCACTAAGGATAATATGCTTTAGGTTCAACTGATTAAAATTCCTTATGCCTTTATCATCTCCATGTACATATGTAATCTCAACTAGATATTAAACTAGTTCTAGAGATACAAAACGAAATCAGCAACTATTTATATATCCCCATGAGTTTTATACATTTTGTAAGTAAAAAATATGTAATGGGGATATACATAATGAATTATTTTTCTAGCATAGTGTTCTATTCATTTAGTAAGTTAAACTTGATATGGGGATATACTTGTTTCTAAAATAAGAAGATCAATAGATCATCTTAGTTAAGTTGTATCTCTATCCTGGAAAACCAACCTTGAGAGTTTATATATTCATGGTGGAAACATAAGTATATATTGCAAAGTCCAGCTGGCTCCTAGTTTTAAGTACTCAAAGAAAAGTTGGAGGGTTAAATAATTTAAATTTAATGGCTGAGAAATATATTTTCATAATAATTTCCCGTTATTATGTGAGACTGATCACTTCTAATTAGTCCTTAAACGCTAAGGTGAAATGTTTTTTATCTCTTATAATGAAGGCGAAATCAAATTAATTTAGGGTAAACAGCATGAGCACGTATAGAATGTGGTCCAGGCAGAAAATGGCATCTTGCAGAAATCTGAAAGCAGGTTTTCTTCAGCAATAAATGATTTTGACAAGTCCATCGCATAATGGCTGTGAAAGATTATTGTAGGTTAAGTTGCATCAATCAACACCGACTTCCTTAGTTAAATCAGCATACCCACAAAATCAATATTATTGTTTAATTTTTTTAGTTACTTGTTTTTGTCTGTCCTCATGCCAAATACATAAAGATTTGAAAAAGGGTAATTTGTGATTTCATTACAAGCCTAAGGACCCTAGAAGCCTAAATCACTGTACTTTTTTTTGCTGTGGATTGTGGACATCACCGTGGCTGGGTTGGGATGGGAGTAGCAAAATGCCTCATCATTTACAATATTCTCAAAACATAATCATACTTGAGTCAATTCCATGCCATGTTTGTCAGTTTCATTCCGATTGAAATATTCAATATATTTCATTTTAATTTAAAAAACGAAATAAACCAGAGAAAATTTCATCTCGTTTAAAAATTTGGTATGTTCAGGAAATTTCATCCAAATTTCGGACGGGGAATGTTCCAGTTTCGTCCTGCTCGTCCTATTTCGGTGAAATAATGAATAGTTTTACAATATCAATCGTATTTTTTAATTTGACTATTATATTGAAATAAAATTTTACGATAAATTTCTTGACATATTTATATGTATTATGTTAAAAATTCAGAAGAATCAGAGAATATAACGACCTTGCGAAATTAATGATGATATTCTCGTAATATTATGCATGTTCATAATTTGTTAAAAAAAATCATTCTATTGTGTCTTTTTTAGATTAAATTATTATCAATTTTATTATTTAACAATGAGTTTATTATGAAATAAACTTTATAATTTGATTTGCTTTTCTTTATTTAAGATTATCATGGTCTTATAAGTTATAACGAAGGTCACACATTTGAAAGGTTAATCTAGGTTAACATGAGTTGATTCAATTTATCATTTTTTTAATTTATTTAAGATGTCAACTTGATTTTTTTATTTAAACTATATTTTTATAAATTTTTCATGTTATATTTGAACTCATCAAGTCGATCGAGTTATATCAGTTCAACTCTTATTTTTTTATTTATATTTAAAATTTAAATTACACAGTTCTAAATAATTTTATTTTTCTATTTGAACTATTTTTTAATTAATATATTTTTATATATAAAAATATAAACAATACAACCCTAAAACAAAGCGCCGAAACTCTTCGAAACCGAAACATTCCATTTCAATTAAAAAACGAAACACCAACTAAAATGAAATTGACAATTTTGATCCTTGCTGACTGTCTTTTTTTCTTTCTTTTTGTTTAAGAATCCCTCAACCCTCTCAAAACACATTTTAAATTCCATACTTTTTCTGGATAAGCATGATTAAAATACTATATTTTCCATTGATAAGCATGATTACAATCTTGTGCACCCTAGACAAATTTCATGCATGTTGACTTTTAGAACATGTTTGAGAGTGTACTAGTTTATTTTTTAAAATATTATTTATTTTAAAATATATCAAAATAATATTTTTATTATTATTTTTTAAGAAATATTTTTGATATCAATATATCAAAAAGATCTAAAAATAAATAAAATTAAATAAAATTAAAATATAAACATAAAAATCTTAGAAATTTTTAGAAATAATTTTGCAATGCACTTCCAAACTCTATCTTTTTTGAGTTACTAACAACTTGTGAAGGTATAATTTAACTCACAATACCAATATCATCACAAAGTGTAGTATAATGGTATATCCCAACATAATTCTTTTATCAGGATTAGAATTCTTAATAGAAAACATAAAATACAATCAGAATTTTTAGATTTATTGATAAAAAAAAATTGTCGGTATTTATAATATATTGAGGGAACTCATCCGTCAGTAAAACCATTGGTAATAATTGAAAAACATATTTTTAAAACATTATACTAAACACTAGTAGAAAATAATTAAAATAAATTTAATCAATATAAAGATAAAATATTTCTAAAAATTTTAATATTTATTAGTTCAAATACAATTAGAGGTGTTAAAGGGGTGGAGGAGGTTGGTGTGCGCATATGGACCACTCATCTGTGATTTCATCTTCATTACCAAGCGATGGAGTTTGATCCTCTCAGCACTGAATCTTGCATAATTAGTAGTAAAATAGGTCATTCGAGTTTGTACTTCTTGTTATGAAACCTCTTTGAACTCTAAATTTTGAGTGTTAAAAACTGATTATGAGCATCCAACGGTTAAATCACTGCAGTCTTCTGTATGTCCTCAGTCAAAAAAAGGTTTCATGGAAATAAAATAAAAAATATATAATTAGAAAAAACACAAAAAAAAAATCAGGAAAAAAATAAAAAATTACTATAAAAAATTTGGATTTAAGGATTAATCATAATACGCTTAAACTAGTTTAGACATCTTAATTATAGAAAGAACAAATATATATATATATATATATATATATATATATATATATAAATAGAAAAGAAAAAAATATATATATATAACTAGGAAAAAATATATTTCATGGAAAAAATAAAAAAAAATAGCTAGAAAAAACAATGTAATAAAGAAAACAAAAGATAAAGAAAGAAAGAAAAAGCAAGAAAGAAACGAAAAAAAAGGGAAAAAAAAAGAAGAGGAAAATTCTGTAACAAGGTAAGATATGTGGAGAACTACAATGATTTTCCATATCTTTTAGAGTTTGTTATAATTTAATTTAATAATTATAATTGCGAGTTATTTACACGAAAATGGAAGGACTTTTCAAACAAGTTTGGCACGGTCATTTGACATTGACATGTTATTAGGTTTGGCTAGACATGTTTTACTGGCGTTGTATCAATGCACCCTACAAAACTTCCTTCTAGTATCAGCAATAGTTTAGGGGCCACAGTCTACTTTAGGCTTCAGATCGTAGCTGTTCATTCTACTTTAAACCAATCAGAGTTCAACGGGAAAAGTAAGGCTTTTTCATCATTTAGGGTTTTTATTCTTTTATTTTTCATCACTTGCTAATCGGTTGTTAAGGCAGTTGGATTATCACTTCACAGTAACTGATGGAAAGGCAAGTGCATCGCAAAATTAATATCTTAGAGCTGTTATATATAAATATATCCTCTAGGGTTAGGGCTTGTAGTAAAAAGTAAAAGCAAGTTATTGATTCTCTCTCTTTTCCCGTCTTTCTCTCCTGATGCCAGCTTCTAATTATAGGTCAGCCTTCCAGTTGGAGAGTTCTAGCCTAGTTTATCAAGGATCTGGAAGAGGAGAAGGCGGTGTGGAATTGGGGACTCGCAGGAGGAGGAAGCGACAAGTAGTGGTAAGAAGATCGGAAGAACCTTCAAGAAGCTCAACGACGTCTTCTTCTTTCAATATCAGGATTGTTAAATATGGAGAGTGCCTAAAGAATCATGCTACTGGTGTTGGAGGTTATGCTGTTGACGGGTGCAGAGAGTTCATGGCTAGTACTGGTGAGGAAAGCACAGCCGGTTCACTCACTTGTGCCGCTTGTGGTTGCCATAGAAACTTCCACAGAAGAGAGGTAGAGACTGAAATCGTATGTGATTGTTCTTCACCTTCTTCAAATGGTAATTAGAATTTCGATGAGCTCTGAGGTTTTGTGTTTATGTGTAGTGTATGACTTATACTTTTCCTGTTTGGATTTATGATTGCTGTCCTTGTTGTTTTATTATTAATAGTTTTTAGGGTTCTCCTCTATATATGATTTGTAAATGAGAAAAACCATAGGAGAAATGTGAAAATGAATTGAGCGATATGTTTTTTATAGTAAATGAACATTACCCTAGTAAATTGTTGCTAACCATATATCATATATGATAATCAATGATAAAAGTTTGGGGCTACGAAGTTTGTTTTCTCTATTATCTGATATTTGAGTCTTGTGATTACCAATATGATAGTCAGTGAATACTTACATCATTGTTAATTTTAGGACCATTGGAATTAGTTGAGTTACTCGCAAGTTGATCCGGACATCCACTTTTAAAAAAAATGTTGCAATAGGATGAAGTGGCTGTTATAAGCTTCTTGATTAGAGTGAATAAAGCATATGTAATCCAGAAGTTGTGCGGTCTTTGAATCACAATTTCACAAGGCAGAAAGAGTATCTAGTAAAACAAGGTCAAAATTTAGCGGTGGAAGATAATGAATATTATTCAGTTGATAACATTCTTAAATCTCTCCTGTATCGAAATGCGTTTCTCCCTTCCAACCGAAGCTGTAATGAAAAGCATCAGGACACTACCAATTTAAGGGGCTAAAGCTTCATTTCCCTCAAAATTGATAAGCTTCAACCTCTTTCTTTGGTGAACTTACTTTAGCCTAATATATAATTGTGATACTTTTCTGATTGATTCTTGATGTAGTTCATCGACCATTTTGCAATATTATATTTAGAAAAGAAATCCAGGGAACACTTCCTAAGTGTGGTAGTCATATCTACATGAGAAATTCACTTTCTATTTAGGGTTACAGGCCCAAATATCTAATCATGTTGGTTGTTATGATAGAAAATCCACTTAGCCATGTACTTAAAAGTTGATTAAAAAGCTTAGCCTATATAATTCATCTCTTTTTGTTGGTCAATAAAATTCAGTAGCTCAAAGATGAAGATAGAAAGACATGAAAGGATATGCGCGAGAGCAAAACTATGTCTTACATGTGAATGATTACATGTAGCAAATACAAACTCGAAAATGGTTAGATATTTTCATGTGATGTATGAGCAAGCAAAGGTGTTCAGCTCAGGGGTACTCATGAGTATGGAGGGCACAAACATTGCGGCTGAAATTATGTATTTGAATCGGGCAGGTGTCAATTCCATGAACATCATCAAAAGCCCATGCATGAGATTGGGGTGGAGTTCATGCCAGTAGTAGGTCCCACAAGGTTGCAATTGATGACTACCGCTCTTGGATTCATCCATGTGAAAATCTCTTTTCCAAGGAAGAGGGGGCGAGATTAAGCAGCAAGATAAGAATAAAAAAGTTAAAAATTGGATTAAATATAGGCAGCAATAAGATTTGAGGTTTTATGATCACAAGGTTTCAGTTAGAAATGCCTCAATATTCTCTTATGGCAGACACAATGGGCCATATA
Source organism: Salix dunnii (assembly GCA_015731905.1). Taxonomy (NCBI): domain Eukaryota; kingdom Viridiplantae; phylum Streptophyta; class Magnoliopsida; order Malpighiales; family Salicaceae; genus Salix; species Salix dunnii. The sequence continues at coordinate 8,989,337 of CM027662.1, read as the reverse complement.
TTCCTTGGTTTCGAGGGAGAAAAAACATTTCCATCACATTTTTGAAGCAATAACTAGTTTTTTGGTACAAAAAATAGATTACATCGAATTAAATAGTAATCAAAGTAATTATAAAAAGAAAAAACGAGAAAAGATGAAAGGCTATTATTATATTGTAAAGACAACCAAAGAGAAGCACATGACATGATTAATTAGGAAGCTAATAAGATCATATCGTTGAAAATCAAATGAACTTCTCTTAATCCGAAAAACCCTTTTGATTTTTTGGTGCGAGTTAAAAGCATGTTGCTAATCGAAAGGGATAGAGATAAGTTCTTCAGAACATTCATCCGGTTGGTAAGAGCTTTATCCTGTGATGAAAATAAATATCTCAATTCAGATGAAAATGACCGGCTTAAAACCAGATCGAGAAAGAGCTGTGGTGTGTAAACATCTTATCGACAACAGCAAAAAATCCAATATGCTGAGGATACTTGCATGATCTTGAAGAAGAAAGGGGCCCTTTCATCATTTCAACAGTGTATGTTTCCATAAGTGAAAGAAATCAACCGAAAACACACTTCCCATAAAAAGTGTTTGTCATTCTTACGGGCGTGAGGTGTAGTTTTTCATATGCTTAGCCCATTTTATATCTTATATAATGGGGTCATTTTATGAAATTCTTTTTTAAGGTATTTTTTGTTATTTTTTTTAAATTATTTTTAATATTACCACATCACAATAATCTAAATCATAAAAAGAAAAATTCAAATTAAAAAAATCTAGTTTCTGTGCCAAATAATATTAAAGATGAAATAGTGAATCTTTTTTGGTCACGGAGACAACAAAAAGAGTAAGAGCCAACCTAACACCATTTTAATCATAAACATGCAAGACGGCTGTTTCTGTCTGCTTATGGCTTTCGAAGCATTATGCCATATGTTTTTCAAATTACCATTCTTTTCAGTAAAATAAAACACTTCCTTTTAATTTTAATTTTAATTTTTTTAATGAAAAGAAGACTGCAAAAGGGTTGATGCTTATTGGGTATGGGGCGATATAATGATAGCCCATGTCATTATTACCTAGATAGTATTTCAACATCCAAATCAAAAAGGACTACATTAGTACTAGGCATGGACCAGGCTGCTTGATCGGAACCCATTTCAAAAATTCCTACCCTCGAGATTTTACAATTCAATTAAAAGAGAATATCACAAAGGGAATTCAATGGCAGAATTTCATTTCCTAATGACATTAGTATCCCAGAAAACATATTTTGTGGATATAAATAAGTGAGTAAAATTTTGATTTTTCCAGACTCTTACAAAAGATGCATATCTTAACTTGGACTCGAGACCTGTCATGCAAATCTCAACCCTTTGCCATCGTGCCACGCTCCTTGAGCACAAACAAATCAATTTACTTTTACATTAATACACATCTTACAAAATCTAGTCTCCCTCATCTCCTCCATCATGCATGGAAAACCCAATCTGTTTCTCAATTATTTAGAATAAAATCAATAAAGTTAGGGTCGGATCAGATATATCATGGCGAATTCTTCAGAAAAATTTGTGGAAGACACAATGGAATCTGATAAGTGAGATTTCGAGTAAGTGTTTACATAATCTTCTTCTATCCGAAGAAATGATTCATCGAAATAATGAACCACCATTGATATCGACACGTCTGAGATCGCCAAATGTTCGGGAGTTCCTTTATTCAAAGTTATAAAAGGTAAAACTAGAATATCATCTATCAAATTCAATTAATCAAAAGTTGTAAGATTTTCAAAGCACAAGAAATATTTTTATTAGAAAGCATTCATAAATATTTTTGAACCATTTCAACCGATGAACTCCTTTCTTTAATAATAAAGTTGATCAATTATAACTTTCTTTTTAGCTCTAAATCTTATTTTTCTCTAAGAAAAATAGAGTTGTACGAGATTGTTTAATTTGAAAATTTTCCTAGTAATCATAATAAATAAAACTTAAAGAGAAAACTTTTCATTTTGCATAAATTATGTAATTTAATTATTTTAAAGTCCATAAATATGAAATTATCCTAACCATCCATCGAAATATAAAAGTCCAGTGGAGGTTGTGGAGGAGTTTCATTTCAAATTAAGATTATTAAATAAAACAAATAACTTAAATTAAGAAAAAATATAAACTTTATTTCCTCTATTTAAGTTATTGTTTCAATGTAATAAATATCAAAAATAATTATTTCATATCATTTCCTTTCACCCATTATTTTTAAAAATCACCATGGGCTTCATTGCAAGTTAGATAAAAAAAATATAAATGTTATTATTTTACTCTCATGCAATTAAATATTCAAAATGAAGATCAAAAACTCAATTAATATATTAGACTAAACTAATCAATCCGCATAAGTATTAATAAATGAAAAACAAATGTTGCGTGGCTTGTTTGATCAAGTGGGCCAACAATGAGCTGGCTATCCCCGTTCGAATGGAGATCTAGTTAAAATAATTAACATCATCATTATTTGTCTTGTATAAACCCTAAAATAAATATGAAAAAAAAATCATTGGGTTAAATTAAAAAAAAACTAAATAACTTAAATGAAAAGACAACAACACACAATAATGAATCGGGTTAACCCACGAAATTTACAAATGGAATAATGGACACGATCATAACTTGTTAACCTAATTGGATAATCTATCTTTTTCTTTTTTGCTTTCCTTATGCTCTACTTGGTTAGGCCTTCATTAAGTCTTAATTTACAATAGATCATATTTACTTTATAAATAAATTGATGAATGACAAAATAATCAAAGCTAAAATTTTAAAAATATCATATTGCATAGACCCTGATCAAGTTTCATTAATCAATATTTTTTTTATTGAGGTGAGAATTAACTTATCGAGATACATTAGCTTCTTCTACTTGAATGTGATTTTCTATCAAATGTTTATCTTAGGGAGTGTGTACAGTAGATTTATCTTAGTGGGGTGTATAAAGTTGTTCCCAAAATAAATAATTGTGTATTCCACAAAAACAAGTTTTTGTTTCTATAGGTTTTAGAAAAATATTCGACTTCAACATCTATTTATTAGATCTCTTTAGATAGGTTTTGGTGAATTTTTTCGACTTCAACATCTATTTATTAGATCTCTTTAGATAAGTTTTGGTGAATTTTTTCGTAGTTGAATAATGGAGAAAAGTTTAGTTAAATTCTCTAGAAGGTATGCTCATGTTGAAACAAACATTTAGTTTGTCATACAAATATTAAAAACTGGATATTAAACGAGGTTTGAGATTATGATAGCATGTTCGTCTAAAGCCTTTAAAAATAGTTGAAAAGACTTTGTACATAATTTTAGAGTCTTGTACCACTTATTCTAAACTACTTCTCACTTTTTGAACATGTTCTCAAGAATCTAACAATCCATTATAGTTAGCTAAATTCATCTTATTGAGTATAAAGTCTTTAAGAAGGTATGTGTTCAACACTTTGTCATATGCTGGTAACAGTCTTACCTGAGTTAAGTCCCTTTTATCTCCATCTTTACATTGTCTCTTTTATTTTAAGATGATAGAGTGTGACTTTGAAGGAGAATGACCTTGATGATATGAATAGATATGACTCTTAGTATGACCTTTCAACCAATGAGGATCATATTTAAGATAACCCTAAACAAGAGCACTGCTCTTGGCGACATGATTAACTTTAATGCGTGTATTTATAAGGACGCAATTGATTCAAGTGATAATACTAACTGCAATATAGTGAAATCTCAATAGCTCAAAGCAAAGATTTTAATTTTACCGGTAATAAATCAAATCTCATTCCAATTTTTTAGATGGATTTTAATAAGTAAAAGACAAAATTTAAATGTCATTTTAATTAACAAAACAGTAAAGATTGTTCTATGTTTGTTAGAAAGGATAGATTATGTAATTTGGCCGGATGGGATTAGGAAAAGGATAAATGGTTTGTTATTTTCCTTAGTGTTTGGCTAAGAATAAAAGAAAAGATAAGAGTCAATCTATCTAAATCCAAGGCTTTGTTTATTCCACATGATTGTTTCTTGTTTTTCGTACTTGCTTGTTAAGAACATTTTTTCTATGTTTATTTCTCACCACAACATCCTTTTTTATTACCATCATCACCATGTCACTACCACCACCACATTTCTCTTAGCCATATCACCACTATCTCCGCTATCATTCCACCACCGCTGCCTTCTCTACAATAATTGCAATGTCATCACTATCACCATTCCATAACCATCTTTTTCTCAACCATTGTTAGAATAATCTTAATCGCAATCACCACCATTAAAAAATATTTACATATAAATTATTTTATGCAAAAATATTAAAAATATTTTAGTCAAAATGAACTTACCTCAAATTACTGAAAATTACAAAGATTGGAAACTATTTTATCAAGAAAGATCTGAGGAATCCCTTGAGAGTAAAAGACCTGGGGAATGCCACACAAAAAAAAAAATTGTTTTTTCCCCCTAGAACCGCTTATCATTATTTATTTTCTATTAAAACAATGCAAGTGCTAATTATGAGATATGCAGAAATAGGTGATAGCTTTAATCATCATCTTCTGCCTCTAGCCTTCAAACCAGTAATAGTATACCGAGAACACTTGTCATAGGAGTCGTGCAATCCTCTTAAGCTGTAACTCGCACAGTTGCTTGATTTATTTCAAAAATAATTTTGGAGATATGTTTAATGATACTTTATTAAGGTAAAATGTCTTCTCCAAATTGGTTAACCTAACTCTTCAAATAAACAGGTTATCTTTATTGTGTAGCTCATGTGTCAATTACAGTGAACCAATAAGTGGGGGGAGGGATGTAAGTTGTGCGTGCTATGAGTTTGCCATTTGGGTCAGACAATTGGGCTTTTTACTCTTGGCCTGGACATGAACACAGATTCACGCTGCTTTTTTACCATTTTATCTTCTAGCTACACATGTTTAACCATGTATTGGGTGGCCCATTTATAAAAATTCAGTATTATTAATTTTAAAATCTATAAAAATAATTGAAATACATGCAAACTAACATGTTAATAAAAAAAACATAGAACATGTTGACATTAAAGATTTGAACCTCTTAATCTCATACAACGTTTCATTTTAAAAAGCTTAACCTCCCAAAATTAATTCTGTTCGTTCGTAATAGAAAAAAAAAACTTAAATATATCTTTTGGGGAAGCAAACGTTCTGGGTTTGAAATGTAACAGGATGGCTATTAAGTCAATTTTGGCTTCTTTCTTTTTTTTTGAAGAATCAATCCTGGGATCTTTCATATATATATATATATATATATATAACAGAGAGAGTAGATTATGCTAATATCCATTCAAGGTGAGATTTTGTGGGGAAATCGCATCTAATAATCGCCTATTTGTCCATAAAGTTGAAGTTAAGTTGATGTAAGGCTAATAGACCAAAACATCCAGAGCATCAAAGATGGGGATTACTAGCAAGGGCATATGGGTTGATAATTCTTGGACCACGACATAAAGTGAAGTAATCTTTATGCTCCGATTAATAATTTTGTGGTCCTCCATTGGCTTCTTCCATTTGTTTCTTTCAATTTCTCTTAAATATGCTTCTTTCCTTTTGTTGAAGGTGTGCAAGCACGGGAAAGGATTTAAAGGTTTATACTTTATTCTGTATCAAAATTTGGGTGTAGCTTTAAAATGATGGTCACACATTAATTGCGTCCTCTTTTTTTCTCAAAATTCTCACAAAGCAACGTGGCCTACCCAATTGACATTATCAGTGGCCAAAAACATCAACCAATTTATAAAAGTTCTCCTTTAATTCCCTGCCTAACTTTCTCCCCGTTTATATTCTTTGTATGCTAGAGAAGAATACCAAGGAAAAGGGAAGTTATGATATTCTATTATTCAATCGAGTTATTTTTAGCTTCATCAACTTGTGTTCTTCACGTTTTATGGCCCATGATTCGGTAGGTGTGGAAATTAAGAAACAAAAAGACATAGAAACGAACGAAGACCTTAAGGAGTATGCTTGATCATGATAGAAGATTTACTCACGTCTTTGATTTTTAAAATTCAAAGCATATAGAAATATGACTCAAGGTCGATTTGATCGATATTGTTGAGCTTTGAATATTGTGTTGTTGATTTAAATATCTTAATTACGTGATCAAATAACTATCGATAAAGTAAATAACAACTTTAGAAGTAAAAAAACTAGATTTAATAGAATCCTAACTCAAAGGTAACTTTATTCTAAAAATAAAAGGTACTTGAAAAAGATTAGACCTAAAATATCTCCTTTTATAAAATATCTCTTACAAAGAAACCATTATAACTAAAATTTGGGTTTCCATCTCAAAAATGCCTATTTTCTCTCAAAAATATTCATAAACAAATCAATAAAAGAACAGAAATACAATACAGTGAATAAAGACTTATAAATTGGCAAAACAAAAATAACCTAAGAAAGGTTGTCACAAACCGCAAATCATTCAAGTATTTAATCTTTAATGGCAATCCATTTGAACCACGAGTGAGAAATCTCATAGACCTTTTTTTAAGATATAATAATTGTTATGTCTTAGTGTTAGCTCTCTTTTTTTTTTTTTTTAGCTGTTTTTTGTATTATATCAGTGTGTTATGATGTGAAAAAATTACAAGGCTATTTATAGAAAAAACTAAAATCTTAAAAATAGAAAAATATCAGTTTTTTTTCCTTTAAATGATATCATATTTATTAGTTTAGGATACTCTTAGAAACTTATTTAGTCAAGTCCCTACTTGATTTTTTCTAAGTGTAGAATTATATTCCCTTTATATTAATTATATTCTAGTCCTTGATTTATAAGATATATTTACAATCAAGTTCCACTGGATTGATTATCCATTTTTAATTTTATATGTGTCTCCCATTAGATTTTATTATAAATTATCTCATATATAAATCATAATCTTAAATAAAATAAAATAAATTTAACTTATTATGAATTCAATAATTTATTATTTTATATTTCAAGATCAAGAACAACATCTAGTAATTTGTCATGAGCTTCTAAATATTAAAAAAAACATAAGTAGTTTGACTTCACCTTTCAGTGACAAGTTTTTTGTGTAATTATTATCCCTTCACTAAGAATATCTCAGTTTAGACATAATATCATGAAATATGTCTATTTTATTAAATTAGTTTAGCTCTCAATTGTATAATCATTCGTTCTTGAGTAAGATTTGAAACTCTTTGAAATATCATTTCACCTTGGCTAAAAATTTAACAATTAAAACTATTCAACAATAGATGAATTAATTTCTTTAATTCACGTAGGGTAATGAATCATTTCATGATTGCTCAAATATATTGATATATAGTTAATATTATACCCAATATATGTTCATTTATCACCTTTAATTAGGTTAACATATAGTTAGAATCAAAATCATAACACTCCTTACATAAGATAACCCAGTGATCTCAAGTCTAAGTATCATTTAAAAAACTTTTATGTAAGTGATTCCATATATATATATATATATGATATCTCTTTATGAAATTCTCAAGTAAGTCAGTTTAGTGTATATATCATTTAAGAAACTCCTAATTAGTTTCAGATATCTCTTGTACTTTAATTTATGATAACAAATATTTTCTCTTATAAAAAAACATAATATGCACCACTCTCAACAATTGTAATTAATGTATAATCTTAATAGAAATGCTGATTAGAAAAGTTTAGAAATAATACTTTAATGTAATAAGAATCTCATAATTATAACAACTTTATAATTTTCTATGCAAAACATTTTTATTTGATATATTTGTTCTATATGCTGAAATAATTAATGAAACACTAAATTCATTAATCAAATATAATTGAAAATTAGAGATAAATAAATATTTATTAATAATAAATATTTTTTTCATGAATAAAGTTAGTGTATGTATAATCAATTGATTAACTATAAGATATATTTGATAACAATATCTCACTTGCACTAAAAATAATCACTCATGCATCTAATACATGTGTGTTATAGTGTGTACTTGCTCTTTCTTTACATATTTTTCTCTTTTATATAACTCTAATCATATGGAATCACCAAAGTACATGTTTGGATTTCTTATAAAACCTTGCTTCCTTTACTTGTGTAATGGGTCAATTGTAACCACAATAAAAGGCTAGAAATCACACTAGTGTAAGTATGAACTTCTTGATTTAATTGTCTTAGAAACAACACTCAGCTTTAATTCATCATCTTTTTTGAAATTCTTTCAACGCACAAACATCACTATTTAAAATAAAAACTTATCGTAGTTGAGATTTGCTTCACAATTCCAAGAATCTAGACAATTTCATTACGCAAAAGGGAAACATGAACCATAAATTACTCGAATAACATATTCCTTAGATCACAATCATGCTATATGGATCATGTAGCTTGGAACAGATACTTTCCAGTCAATCATAATCATAAAACAAAGAAGCATGAACTTCGTTAACTTTCTCCTTAAGCAATTAATATTCATGATTAGCACCCATGGTAAATAGCACGCAGCCATACGTTAGGTCTGTGTATATGAAGAAAATGGCGAAATTAAACTTTCCAAGCACTGCTAGACAATGATTTATTAGTAACATCACAAGTGACATTACATATGAAATGTGGGAATAAGAGACGAAGGGAACTTTCAACGTCAACTAATAATTTGGGAAAGTGGTTGGCAACACATCCGGGTCAATAATTTGGCAAAAAAAATTACGCATGATCTAACTCACTTTCTATTTTGTCAAAACAAAAATAGTTACTGAAAATTAGTGAAAAAATAAGTTTGAAAGCTTAATTTGGGTTAAATTGAGATGATGAGAATTTTTGGATATCAAATTTAATTTTTACCAAGTTAATTGGTTGAGATTGGGATAAAATTACAATAGAATCAAAGTTTTATGATCAATTATGAGCAAAATTGAAGAAATATGAGACCAAGAATCAAAGTAAAAGGGCCCATAAATTTAGGGATCTATTGAAGTTTGACTGAGGATAAAATCATAATAATAATATAAAAGACCAAATTGAATTTTCTCAAATAAAAAAGGACTAGATGACACGTAATCTGGTCACTTTATTTTCTTCCCCAAATTTTCACCTAAAATCTTACTTTGACAAATTTAATGTTTGTATCTTTCATTAAATTTGACAAAATATACACAAAAATGATCCCCTGATTCTTAACTATACTAGTTTATAGTCAGTTATGATTGTTTGACACTGCATATGTATTGGTTTAGCTTCAAATGTGATAGAGGTGAAATCTATGGCATGAGGAGGGAGAAATCAGAAGTAAAATTTTGATATTTTTTTAAAAACTTTGTTCTGTTGAGAAATTGCTTTACCCATAATCATGTATTGCAACACACCATTTCCAACATGACAACTCCCCATATCCTGCAACACACCATTTCCTACATGGCAACTCCTCATATCCTACAACCCATGCATACTCTATATATAGCAAAGGAAGAATAGAAAAGGGAAAAAGAATGAAAGAACAAACTGTCTGGCAAAGATCTAAGGCTTTCTTTGTTTTGCTTTAATGAACATAAAGACAAATATAGAAGGGAACACAGGAAATAACAATGAAGAAAATACAATTTGACCACGGACCAGTTATGATTTTCTCCTAATCATAAACAAACTGCAGCTACCATTTTTCTTCTTCTCGGACGACAATAATAATAGTTGCCCTCTTTTTTTTCTCTGGCGACAGTAACAGTAACAACAACCCTCCTTCTTCTAAATAGCAATCTTCCTTCTTCTCCTCCAATGACAACAGCAGTCATTGCACTCCTTCGGTGACAACAGCAGTTGTTGCACTCCTTCGACGACAACAAAAGCAGTTTCACTCCTTCTCCTCCAGTGACAGCAGCATCTGCTGCACTTCTCTAACAATAGTAGTAAAACCTCCTTCTCCTCTATCAATAGTAACAACAACAGCTCCTTCTTCTTTGGTGACAGTAGCAGCAGCAACATCACTTCTTTTCTCCACTATAATAGACTTCATCTCATTGTTTCAAGTAACACCTACTACCATTTTGTCCACCAGTACCCCTTTTAGATCTAACTTGACCTCCTTTACATAACAACAGCAACAGGCAAGCCTTTTCCCTTCATGCTCCTTCTCCCATATTACTGTTCACTACAAGTGAATAGTAATTAATGGCTGGACTAGACACACATCCAACCAGACCCTAAAAATTTATTGGGCCATTTCAACCCATTTTAGTGGGCAGCCCAACCAAGAAAATATATAAAAAAATATATAAAATCTACATTTAAAAAAATACAAAAAATATATTGTTTTCGTGCACACAGCCAAATCCTAAAATGTTTTTTTATCATGTTTTTTACAAAAAAAACAAACAAAACAAAATTTTTTGCATCTTTTCTCATGTTTTAAAATGAAAAAATAAAATATTGTAAATAATTTAAGATTATCAGTTAGAGTTCGGCTAAAATATAAAAAATCTTTCAGAAATCATTTTGTATTTTTTTAGTAGTAAACTTTAATTATTAAGGTGTAAAATTACATTGATAATTATACCCTTAGATATTAAAATGACAATAAATATAATGTTAAAACTTGAACCTTAAAACGATTAGGTTTTTGATCCAATGAGGTAGAGACTCCCTCATGAAGAGTAATTAAATTACTTTGAACCATAGAAAGACCAATAAATAGAAATCTTATCTGGAAAAATAGTTAAACAACAATGCAACTTACCTTAGATAGGGTGCACTGGGGGTGATGCGACTTTTACTTACACTACAAGGTCTCTTACCTAAACTCTCACAAACTATTTGATTTCATAGTGACTTTAATACTAGATGATTACTGTTAAGAAAATTATAATTATAATTATATTATTGTAAAAAATCTTTTTCCATACATCCTCATATCTTCGAGTCGCCACGCGAAAAACCAATCATTGTGATAATTAGTATAAAAAAATGACCTACTAGAATGTTTGGTTATCGAGTCATAACTCTCATTATTTTTGTTTAAGGAGTCACTCTTTGACCATCTCCTAAAACCTTATGACTTGGAGAAATCTTTATACCACTCCTAGCTACTCTTAGTCATGTGGGGTGGTCTAAATTTTGTATTCACTTTAAAGTCACCAAACTCGGTATATCTCTTAGCATAGGTGTGTGTATGTCATACAAGAAATCACCAACTTATTTCATAACTTCATTAAAAAATATTTTGGTACAAAAGTTTATTCATAGTATTTTTCAGTTCTAATTAAAGATAGGATAAAGAGGAGTTAGTGGATTTTGATGATTATAGAGAAATATATCAATGACGTTGATTTAGGTCACCAAAATTATTGATATTATTGTCATATGGTAGTATTAGATTATTGTTTGTTTACCTTGAAAATGCTTGAAAAATAGATCTAAGCTTGAAAACATTTTAGTTTCAAATTGATTTTAGGTTTTGGATATTTTTGGGTGTTTTGAGGTGATGCACAAGTTTTATCATGTTCCTGTGGTGTTTTAGGTCAAAACATGTTGAAAATGAAGTTGTTTGTCAAAAACAACATTCAACCTTGATTTTTCAACAACTATAATACTTGAAATCTTGGTAAAAGCACTTGACGTGTTGTTTGATTTTGATTGTTTTCAAAATATTTAGGGGTGGATGACATGTCATCGACCCCTAAATGAAAAAAAAAATAAAGGATTTATATTTAAATTAATATCCATTTTCTCTATTATTTCGTTTATATAACCTTTTTTAACTAATAATTACTTTTTTGTTATTTTGTTTGCATTCAACTTTTGAGGAGGTTTTTCTAATATATCGTTGAAGTTATTTTATCTTTTCTATAGGTGAAAGGTTTTTTTAAAAAATATATAATATTTTTCCAAATAATATTTCTAACATGTGTTTCATCTAATAATATTTATTTTCCCATTTCAATAATTCAATTCATTTAATGTATATGTTTATCTTTATTATCAATTGATTTAATGAACTAATTATTTTGATGAAATTAATTACTCAATCATAACGAGATAAATATCTCATCTCTTAATATTTTAATCTACACTTGTCTCTTGATTTTTCTTATTTTATTTTTAGTTATCATTTATGCTTTTTTTATTAATTAATACATGTAATTTTTAATTTATTTAATTACATGTATGCATAAGCTTTTAAATTTTTATTTAGAGTTTTTTTAACCACAAAAACATGTTGAAAAAACCTATGCATATAATTGTTTTTGATAGAAAAGATAATATATGACCCAAGGTAAAATATAGTTAAAGTATCTAGAAATTTATTAAAAATGAGCAATGTTGTGTAGTTAAACTTAACATGTGTACTTCAATTACAAAATCATATATATTCTTAGAAAACCAAAAGACAAAAAGAAGGATTGACTTTTTTTTATTTTATGGATGTTTGTAATTATTCAAGGTGATGTCGTGATCTTACTATTTTGTATATATATGGTATATTACCATATTCTCTTATAGAAATAATGGAAGGTATGCTCTAGCAATTTTTATCTCTAACCTCATCATATCATGTCCAAATTCCTTTGTTTTCAAGTTTTTTTTACGAGGTTTTTGTTTTCTAGTGTAGGATTTTCATTTATTTTACACTATTTTCAATCTTTTACGTGGTTGATTCTTTTGAGTTTACTTGACTATTTATGTTGTAATTGATTTTACTAATCAAAGTCAAGTGTAGATAGATCTTGAAATAGAAAACACGTTACGTAAGTTACAAAAAAAAACTCGCATCAATACCATGGAAATTGCACAACAACAAATACTTACCCAGCTCGCTGCTCTTAACATGGAGAATCAATAATTGAGGATAAACATCGATAATAATGTCAACTTTGAACTCAAGTTTGGCTTTATACATTTACTATCAGCATTCAATGGACTTGCTAGAGAATATCCACATGCTAATCTCAAGGAGTTCCATATGGTTTGTGTTGGCATGAAACCAAATGGAGTTGATGAAAAAAGGTTAAGTTGAAAGCTTTCCTTCTCTTTTAAAAAATGCAACAAAGACATAGCTTTTCTCTATTTTCCCAGGTTGCATTAGAACATGGAATGGCATGAAGAAGGAGATCTTGTTTGAAAATTATTTTCCATCCTATTGAATTGCTAACATAAGAAAAAAGATATATTGGATTCGACATTCTCATGAAGAGACACTCTCCAAGTACTAGTAAAGATATGAGTAACTATGCATTCAATTTTTTCATTATAAGATACCCGATTAGCTGCTCATTTAATATTTCTATGAAAAATTCAGACCAACTGATCGTAACATCATTGATATGGCAAGTGGTGGGGCATTGGTAGATAAGACACCCACTATACGCTAATTGATCTTAAATATGGAAGCCAACTTGAAACATTTTTGCACCCATGGAGATTTCTCAAGAAAATGAGTAAATGGGGTAAGTATTAGTAACCTTAAGAATAAAGTTAATGATCTTACGTCTCTTGTGTGTTCTTTGGCTTATGGAAATGTTTAGCAGGTGAAAGTTTGTGATATATATTTTTTTATTATACAAATTTCAAAATCACGTGGTCCAAGCAACATAAGTATTAAATCGAGGGTTACAAAATTATAATTGTTTTTGTAAATAATGATAAATTTCAAAAAATAACTATGTAATATAATGAAAACATAGTAAAAAGGTCATTACATGAAAACATTTTTTTAACCATTTTTTCTACAAAGCATCAAATTAGTAATGATAATATAAAAGTAAAGAAACCTTCTGCTTAATTGATTTATGTTATTAAATTTTTACATTGAACATGCTAATACAATTGATGGAACATTCAATGGACAACCCTAATATAAGTATGATCCCTTTTCCAACATGTACAAATCCTAGATGGAAAGATTATCCGAACTTACTCTATGGGAACCCTTGTCAATAAGGCAATGAAGGTTAATAGTTGCATTCCCGATAATTTCAGTCCAAACAAAACTATCAAGGCAACCCCCAACATTCATAAATTCCAATGTTATAGGGTCATCGAGTGATGATCTTAGCGAGATAATGAAAACATTGGTTTCAAACATGCTAACCTTGTAATAAAATGTCATGACTTTATAATAGGAAATAATGTTAAGTATTCATAACTTGAAGCAAATTGGGCAAGTAGCTTTAAGTGTAGAAAAATTGGAAGCATAAATGAATAAAAAATATCCTAAGCATTGAATCCAAAAGAGAATATTGGTGCAAAGATGCTGAGAGGTGAGAAAGAAATCGAATTGCAAAGGTCAAAACAAATTAAGATGGAGAGAGAAGAGGAGATAGAAGATAAAATGAGCATAAAAAAGAAGCACCCTTTTCCTTAATAGACATAAATACAACCATTACTCTGAAGGTAAGTTCTAATGTAATGAAATCTAGTTTTAAAAACTCTACCTTCTTTCTTTAGAGTTCTTATAGAACAAATAAAAAGATCTTTTAGAGGTTTTCGAGAAAATATAACTCAACATTTCTTTGATTGATGATATCAAGCAAATTCCTAAGTATACCAAATTCTTGAAAGAGTTGTGTACTACTTAAAGAGCTTTCAAGCTAAAAGATTACAAAACGGTAAGTATGGGTGAAGTTGTATTTCTTATTGTTCAAAACAATATGTCTTTAAAGCAAAAAGATTCATATGCATTTATTATCCTATCTGTCATTGATAATACTGGTTTTAAAAGGGCCTTATACAATTTAGATTCATCCAATAATGTTATGCTTAAACATATTTATTATTCTCTTAGTCTTAAATTGTTGATTAAAACTAGCATTGTAATATAACTTGTTGATCATAGTTTTATTTATCCACTTGGTGTGATAAAAAATGTCCTAGCTAATATTGATAGTTTGGTTATTCAATGTGACTTTTATATTCTTAATATGGGACATGATTCTTGTGACTCATCAAACAACACTCCTATATTGTTTGAGAGACCATTCTCGAAACTGTCAATAAGAAAATCAATTGTGATAAGGATGCTTTGTCTATAGACGTAGGAAATGGATTAATTGAAATATCCTTACAACAATGTTTATTCTCTCACATGTTTTGACCAAGTTGATAAGTGTGTGCAACAAGATTTAAATTTTGATTTTGATTTTAATTGCTTGGATGGATTAAGCATGGTTTTGAGTTATGACTATGTTTTAATGAGATAGAGGAGATGGAGATTCACATATGTGTTCCTCAAAACACACAAGAATCAGCATTGGCGTCGCAAGTTTTGCAAACCATTTCTCCTAGTAATTAATGTCTTTGTTAATTTAGTACTCTCACAATAAAAGTTATTGTCATCTATTTTGCAGGCCCTCTAGTTAGAATTGAAAACTTTACCCGATAATTTAAAGTATATATTTATTGGTGATAATACATTTCTTGTTATCATAGCAAAAGGCTTGACAAATGCATAAGAGTAAAAACTTGTGAAGTTGTTGTGCTATCACAAAATGACCATTGGATGGACTTTAGCTGATATCAAGGACATTAACCCTTCAATGTGTATGCATCACATACTTTTGGAGGATACTGCAAAACCGATAAGGAAGATCTAAAGGAGGTTGAACTCGCCTATGATGGAGGTAATGAAAGTTAAATTTTTGAAATAATTAGATGTAGGAGTCATTTACCCCATCATAGATAGTAAATGGATGGCGCCAATCCATGTGATGCCTAAAAATACTAGAATCACATTGTTAAAGAACAAAAATGATGAACTCATTCCCACTTGCCTCTCGAATAGATATAGAATGTGTGTTAATTATAGAAAGCTCAGTCTTTTTACACATAAAGATCATTTCTCATTACCATTCATGGACCAAATACTTGAATGACTAACATATGTAAGTCTTTTTGTTGCTTTCTTGATGGATATAGTGGATATAATCAGATTGTTATTAATCCTAAAGATAAAAAAAAATACTACATTTACATGTCCATTTGGTACATATGCATGATAAGTATTTTCTCTAATTATGTTGAAAGAATAATTGAGTTTTTCATGGATGGTTTCATGGTATATGATGATTCTTTTTATAAGTGTTTAGAAAATCTATCTTCGATCTTAAGAAGATGCATTGAAACTAACCTTGTCTTGAATTATGAAAATTATTTTATGGTAGAACAAGGAATAGTTCTTGGGCATATTATATCTTCGTGTGTATTAAAGGTTGATAAAGCTATATTTGATGTTATTTCATCAAAGCCTTACCCCTTATACGTGAGGGAACTTAATTCTTTTCTTGGTCATTCAAGTTTTTATTGACACTTTATCATAGATTTCTTGAAGATTATAGTACCTTTGTGCAAAGTATTAACCATAAAAGTGGATTTTATGTTTGATCAAGCATGTAAATATGCTCTTGATAAGGTTAAGAGGCATTTTACATCTACCCCTATCACCCAACTTAGGATAAACCTTTCAAGATAATATGTGATGCAAATGACTATGCAGTAGGGTTTTACATGGGTAAGAATAGGGAAGAATTTGCATCTTATCACCTATATCTCTTACATGTTGGACAAAGCACAATGAAACTACCATACAAATGAAAATGAACTTTTTGTAATGGTGTTTGATTCATAAAAATTCACGTCATATAGACTTGGTACAAAAATTATTTTTACTGACCATGCAACTTTGAGGTATCTTTTGCAGAAAAAAGAGTCCAAATAGAGATTGATTGGATGGATTTTGTATTTACAAGAATTTGATCTTAAGATCAAAGTAAAAAAAAAAAGGTATCGAAAACCATGTGACTGATTTAGCCAATTAAGGACCAAGGGTATACAAACACAAAAAAAAGAGGCATTCCCTGATGAGTAGTTGTATGTGTTATATTCTTTAATAAGCCCATGGTATGCTGATTTGATGAACTATGTATCACCAAAAAATTCCCTCCAAGCTTGTTTAAATCCCAAAAAGACAAGTAATGATCTTATGCTAAATATTATTTTGGGACACCCTAACTTTGGAAATTTTATATGGATTAAGTAGTTGGGAGATGTGTACCACAGAAATGAAGTTCATTTCATTCTCACTTTTTATATCTCATTCTTATGGTGGGCATTTTAGAGCAAAAAGAATGGTCCACAAGGTACTTGAATGAGTGTGCAAGCAATTTTAATGTTAATTGGTTTAAGAATTGACTTTAAGAATATATCATGTTGACTTTATAATAATATACCAATGCAAGATTTTGAGCTTTCAACATTGTATTCTTGAATTGTGTATTATTTCAATGATATGTATCTCTAAACCTCACTTCATATCTTTTTAGATTATATTCACATTACATATGTATATGAGGATGATAAAGACATTAGAAATTTTAAACACTTAAACCAATAAGTCAACTAAAAGCACATTATCCTTAGTGAATATAGGGATGATAAAGGCATTAGGAATTTTAAACACTTGAACCAAAAAGTCAACTAAAAGCATATTATCCTTAGTGAGTCCCTTTTAAGCTTGTATTATCCATATGTAAGCCTTAACTTTTTATATATTTCTCTTATCACCTAGACAAAGATTAGTAGAGCATATACTTGTTGATATCTCATGAGATTATGTTTGGAAATTATATGAAAAGAAAAAAAGTGAGGCTTGATGAAAAGATGGGAAAAATTATCAACGGTGAAAAAAATAGAAGAAAAAAGAAAAGTGTTCCTTTATGTTCTTAGAATTCTATGTTAATAAGGCTTGAAATTGAAAGAACTTGAGCTTTGGTGATTAAGGATGAAAATTTATATGCTTTGATGGGATATCTTAGTTCAAAAGATTAATTATTTTAGAATGCTATACTTTTTTGGTTTTAACTTTTTCTTTTACTTTCTTTTACCTAACCTTAACCTTAACTTTATTACCACCAAAAAGTAAGATTTTTTTTCCATACATTGTTTGTAATGTGTTAGTATTGGAGATGAGATTAAAGAGCAAGCTTATGATAGAATATATTCATGAATTTGAAAGATTTAAACACATAAGTCCTAAACACGCGGGTGTTTTAGTGTATATCAATGAGAGGACCTATCACTCTGGCATGATATAGATTTAATTTAAATACTAACAATCAATTGAGTTTTTAGTTTTGAATGAAAACAAATTCATGAAAAATTATACTTTTTTATGCTTCTTGATTAGATTCTTGTTACTAATGCATATATTTCTAGACATTAATAGGATATTAAAAGATTAGTTATAGTGATTTAATTTAATTTAATTTAATTTAATTTATATTTGATTTTATCTTTCCTTTCTCAAGGACGAGCAAAAGTTAAGTGTTGGGGTATTTGATGCTACCATACTACTCGATAGTTTTACTCATACTTATCTAGTGTTTTGCTTATTGTTTTATATATAAAATTCCTTTATATTTTTTTTATGTTTTAAAGGTATTTTTGGGTGAAATTTTTAAAAAAGAGTAAATTGGAGAAAATTTGTAGATTTCCCATCACTCGATGTTTTGTGCAAAGCTTGAGTTATAAAGGTCAAAATTAAATGATTATAGTGGAATTAGAAAGCTAACATTCATAAATTTTTGTAAATCTATGGCAAGAAAAATAAAGAAAGAAAGAGGATGAAATTGTAGCCTTCAAAGTTAAATCATGTATTCTATCCATGTTGACCTCAAGTCATTCCGACTATCTTGACCCACAGAAGTCTTTTTGATGCAAACTCAATTGTTTTGGCATCCAAGTCTTTATTTGAGCAATTTAACTCAAATATTGAAGATTTCATGCAAAGTTATTTCTCATTTTTAGAAAAAAAAAATATCAAAATATTTAAATGTAGCATTCTTTACTTAAGGGAGGATTATTTTATAAAGTAACGATTAGGGTTTCCTAGGCTATAAAAAGACAGAGAGAAAAGAAAGAATGAGAGAGAGGTAGGTGACCAGAATAGAGAAACACTTCTACTCTTTTTTGAAATCTCAAATATAAGCATTCTTCTATCTTTCATGGTAGTGTTTCTATAGATATGTAAGACTAAATAATTTTTCTTGGTTGCTAAGACATAGAAACCTTCAGATTTCATGAATCATGAGATTTATTCTTCTATTTATTTCCATTTTATATTATGAATGACTATGTTTACCTATATATATTTTCTATGATTGTTTATCTTAATTATTTGCAGTCTCTAAGTTGTTATTGTGAATAATTTATGGCTAAATTTTCTATCAAAATTGAAATTTTGGAATATAAACTTGTGAAGCAATTGAGCTTGGTAATTGTAGCAGATCTACACTATTATTCTCAGGGAGAACATTCAAACAAATCAACATAAATTATGCATAATTATGTTGTGTAGATTAATCAACTTATCTAGTTCTTAAGGGCATCCTTGAACTAAATCATTAGTGTGGCATTGTGATTGTTTGTTCATTAGGTTTAGTTATACAATGGATTTGTTAACTAACAAACATTAATAAAATATAAAAATTAAGAATACAATTTTGTTTCAAGCGCCGTTTCTAATTTCTATAGGCGCATAGTCGTATGTTTACTTACAACTAAGGTTTGTTTTCCTTATAAAATGTTAGTTTTATTTAATGTTTCTTTGTTGTTTAATTGTGACTTAGTCTAGGTAATCACCAACCAAACCGCCTAACTGCATGAAAATATGAACTAAGCCATCCTCGTGAGATTGATACCTTGCTTGCTCTATATTATCTTGTGTGTTTTACGCTAACATAATTAATTTAAGCTATTACAACATTACAACAATCACCCAATAATACTTATGGAACCATATGCTTTCACCATCATGATACTTTTTTTTATCAAATATAAGTACATTAGATCAAAGAAAACTATGTTGGAAAACTAGCAAGTTCAAATACAAAAACAACGAGAGCCCTAAGCCAAAATAGGAATAGGCTCCCAAAGCTTAGAAACAATAGATAAGAACAACTGAATAAATAAATAGACAAGGGAGCATACCCTTAAACAAAAGAACAAGACACCATGGCCAAGCACAACCGAGCTTAGAAGAGCAAGAAACAAGGCAATGCAGCCACCATCTGAGCCTAGGCAAATTAATCAGAGGCTAACAAGACTTCTCCATCACAAAAGACTACCCAACATTAATACAAGAGGGATCCTTCTCATGAAAGTAGAAGATGGTATAGAACCAGGTCCAAAACTTCTAGAAAAAGTTATCCATGGAGCTGCAGTCCATGAAAACACTCATATGTTCCTCTCATGCTTAATGATACAAATTGTTATGGCAAGAGCTGCTCTACATATTCTCACATAAAGACCCTTCCTACCTTAGTTGAGGCCCCGAATATCAATGTTAAGAGTAGACATGAACCTATTAATTCTCAATCAAGATCTAATCTTGGACCTAAGAGGGATACCCAGCTAAAGGTAAGAAAGAGGTGCCTGTGAACTCTTAAACCTAAGACCGTAGAGCAGAAGTAGTATCAGTACCTGTTATGATGTCGCAGTCACACAAATTAATTACCCTAGCTTAAAACACAGTATATATGATAGCATAAAGTAAGAAAGGGGTTGATCCCATGAGGAAGGTTTAAGTCAGATTTTTATGCTATATGATATGCAAATTGGGGGCGTAGATGTTGTCTATGCTAAAACAAAGGAAAAGGAAAATTATCAAACAAAAATTAAATAAAACTAAAATTTATCAAGAAAACAAACCATGGTTGCAAGTAAACATCCACCTACAGAAATCAGAATTCATCATGGAAACAAAACATCAATTTATATTATAAATTTTTATGTCTTCTTAACATTAGTTAGTTAATGGATTTGTTGTATAATTTACCCTAACTATCAAATAACCATAGTGTCTAAACTGGTAATTTAATTCAATGGTAGTCTTAAGAACTAGATAAGTTGATTAATCAAGAAAACATAATTGTTCACAGTCTATGTTTTATTTTATTAAATGTTCTCTCTAAGATTAATAACATAAATCCACACTAGAACTCTAGTTTTGGTATCAAACTTAGTAATAGATTGTCTACAATAATAACTTAGAGTTCGCCCTAACAATTAAAATAAACAATCATGGGAAGAATATGGGAGAACAAGCATATTCATCATATAAACTCAAAATAAAAGGTAAAATAGATCTCACAACTCTTGAAGTTTGAAGGCTTTTATGTCCTTGCAACCCAAAAAAAAAGTTTAGTCTTGCATGTTTGTTGAACAACTAATCAGAAAAAAAAAACATGATTTGTTTGGTTTTGTAGAGAAGGAGCATTTTTTTTGTTATTGTTGTTCTTGGCCACCTCTTCTCTTTTTCCTCTTTCTTTCTATATCCTAGAAAACCCTAGCTCTTATTTTAGAAAATAGTCCTCCCTTAAGATAATTTTACATTTAAACACTTCAATAATTATTTTTCTAAAAAGGAGAAATAGCCTTATATTGAATCTTCAATATTTGACTTAGAGGAGCTACATTAACGATATAAGGAGCTGAATGTTAGTTTGAATGCTTTGGAATGCAATTCAACATGTTTTTCCATGAAACTTGTTTACTGACAAAATTCAATTGTCATCTTTGAAACATCATATCTATATCATATGACATCATTTTGGCCATCCATTATGAGCGTTGATGGGCCTATGTTTGTATTCATTGAACTTTTATAGCTCAATCTATTCAAGTTAGAGTGGTCGAAGATAAACACTGACAGGATGCAAGATTTGACTTTGAAGGCTGGGATTTTAATATTCTTCCTTATTTTATTTTTTGCCTTACCATTCTAGAAAAGTATGGATGTTATCTTTTTAATGTCACCGGAATCACTTCATTTCAACATATAAAGCTCACGCTTGCCTAAAACATTGACTATTAGTCAAATCTTCCAGTTACCTTCTATTTACTCTTTTTTGCATCTTGTCGCGACGGCGATTTTTTACGACGCTTCGCGCCCCGCCAAACGGCGCGCGGTGAAAATGGGGTGTTTGTTTTATAGCCGTAAAATTTATGACTATAATTATGAGGGAGTCGCCACCTAGTATTAAGGTTACTAGGAACCTATTGGTCTGCATGAGTCTGGGTAAGGGGACTTGTTGTGCAAGGGGAAGACGCATCACCCCCAGTGCACCCTACCTAAGGTAAGCTGCATTGTCATTTGATTGTCTTTTTCTAAGTTAATTTTTTTTTTTTTTTTTGCATTAAAAAAATATTTTTTATCTGCGGGTGTATTTTACAATGTAATTTTACACCACTGTTAGGAAACCTCTCTTTTTTTTTTTTTTTTATCTACGGATGTAATTTACGCTTTAAATTTACACCGTAGTAAAAATATTTTTTTTTTTATCCATGGATGTATTTTACAATGTAAATTTACACCCTGATAGATAAAACAAAAATGGTTTTGATTATTTTTGACATTTTGGCCAAATTCCAATGGATAATCATAAACTGGTTACGATATCCAATTTTGTTTTAAAAACATGAGAAAGATGCAATATTTTTTTTTACGAAAAATATGCTTGAAAAATTTTGGAATTCGGCCGTATGCACGAAAATAACACATTTTATATTTTTTTTGAAAAAAATAATAGGGAAAAAAGTAAAAATAAAAATAAAAATAAAAATAAAAATATTTTTTTTATTTTTTATTTTTTATTTTTTTATTTTTTTAATGGGCTGGGCTGTCAGCACAGTTGGCTAACAGCCCAGCTTAAATGGGCTGAGGGCTGGAAGCCCAAATGGTCTTGGCCTGGGCTTCCAGCCTCATATGGATGTGGGCTGGAAGCCCATTTTATTATGGCTTCCAGACCCAACAGGACCCAGACCATTAGGCCCAAAATGTAATTAACATGGGTTGGGCTGGGCTGAGAGCAACCCAGCCCGAAGAGAAAAAAAAATTCAACCGCAAACGAAGAAGAACGTGAACAGTGTAGTATTAACACCTGTGTAGAGGAGATCGAGGTGATGCTTCCGGTCGTGGTGGCGTTGTCAGCGGTGGCCTGTGGTGGCGGAGGAGCTTCCAAAGTCACGGTGGTCACGTTGCAGTTGAAGTGTCCGTCACGGGAGCCTCGCCTGAAGGTGTGTTTGTGTTTCTGGTGTAGAGGAGAAGTAAACGGTGGCTATAAGGGTGGTTGTATGGCGGTTGAACGACCTGCAATGGTGGAGAGAGACTCCGATGGGGCTGCTGTTAGAGAGAGAAAGGGGCTGTGAGACCGGGAAGAGAGAGAAGGAGAGCTGACGCCGAGGAAGATGAAGATAATGGGATGATTTTTATGCCCCTTTTTGCTTGTTTTTATTTGCTAAAACCTCTGCAAATTTTCCTCTATTTCCTTCTCTCTTCTGCGTAATTTTTCTCGTTTTTTCTGCGTTTCTCTCGCCTGTTTTTTTCTTCCTCCCTCTCCGTTAACGGCCACTATTTATAGGCCAAAACCGACTGGTCGGCGGGCGCTCAGGTGGCTGGTCGGCAAGCATGCAGGGGAAGGCAGCGGGCTGTTGCAGCTTTGGGGAGGTGAAAATTCACTTTGGTCCTTCAATTTGTGATTGTTATAATTGCACCCTTAATTGGATTTAAATATGTAATTTTATGCAATTGTACCCTTGTCCGAATTTCAAAATTACCCTTGGCTTTGCGCGCCTTTTTCATTTTGATCCTGGCCTTTGATTTATGCAATTTGGCCCTCAATTGACAATTAAACTCTCAATTGTCTTCAATTTAGTCCCTAATTATGCCAAATTAGCTTGGAAAAATTCAATTGGGTCTCCAAAAATTCTGATTTTCTCAATTAGGCCCAAATTAAATTCAAGAATTCAATTTTTCATCAATTAAGCCCTTAATAAAATTAATTTGATCAATTTAAAATATAATTAAGTCCTTGCACTTAATTAAATTCTTCAATTGGACCCCAAATTAATTCTCAAACATAATAATATTTTGAATTAGCCCATGATTAAATCAAATTGGCTTATAAAAAATATAATTATGATTTCTGACTTAATTTTTACCTTGAATTTGTATTTTTTCTCATTTTTGGGCATAAAAGAGATTCGATTCGCCTTATAAAATCTCCAAAATTTCTACCGTGATTTTTCCACCGACACCAAACCCCTTTTATTTTATTTTTGTTATTTTTTATTTATTTTGGGGAATCACCCAAAAATCGGGTGATGACAGTTGCCCCCCTCTTTACAATGCTTACGACTAAAGTCTTGTAAAAGACTTTAGATAGTAAGCGTTGTAAAGAAAAAGAAAGTGGATTTATCAAACTAAAAAATGGTCAATCCATCCAAGATGGGAATGAGGGCTATAAAGCGCACTCAGAAAGGAATGGTAAGATAGGGCTAGAAAGCGCACTACCTAAGAATTGGGACCTAAGGAGGACACTCAAAAAGGATGGAAAATGGTGATGTTTGTGAATGATTGGAAAATGATCTTATTATATTGGGCGACCTACCCAGGCGAGAAATGTGAGGACTACAAGAAACACAAAGATGGTCTTGTTGTAATGGGCGACCTGCCCAGATGGGAATGGTAAAATTGGTAAAAGAACAGAGATGGTCTTGTTATGATGGGCGACCTGCCCAGGTGAGGATGGTAAAGATTTCATGGAATAGAAGATAGGGCTACAAAGCTTCGCTATCTAGGATGTAAGTTGAGGGTCAGAAAACGCACTCGAAGATGATGGAGAAATCGGGCTGGAAAGTGTGCTATCTGAATTGATAGTCGAGGGTTGGAAAACACAATCGAAGAGGATGGAAAAATATAGATGGAAAACAACTATTTTAACTGGTGGTCGAGGGT
This sequence comes from Salix dunnii, assembly GCA_015731905.1. Classification (NCBI taxonomy): domain Eukaryota; kingdom Viridiplantae; phylum Streptophyta; class Magnoliopsida; order Malpighiales; family Salicaceae; genus Salix; species Salix dunnii. The sequence goes on along the minus strand of CM027662.1, from coordinate 8,964,520 downwards.
TGGAAAACGCACTCGATAATAAAAGGGAAATAGGGCTGGAAAGCACACTATTGCACTCGATATGAAAGGGAAATAGGGCTGGAAAGCACACTATTTTAATTAATGACGAGGGTTGGAAAAACACAGTCGAAGATAAAAGGAAAAATAGAGCTGGAAAGCACACTATTTTAATTGATGGCGAAAATAGGGCTGGAAAGCACACTATTTTAATTGATGACGAGTGTTGGAAAATGCGTTCGAAAATGAAAGGAAAATAGGGCTGGAAAGCACACTATTTTAAATGATAATGAATGGAAAATAGGGCTGAAAAGCACACTATTTTAATTGATGGCGAGGGTTGGAAAACGCACTCGAATATGTGGGAAAAAATAGAGCTGGAAAGCACACTATTTAGCTGATGATCGAGGGTTGAAAAACACACTCGAAAGTGAAAGGAAAATAGGGCTAGAAAGCACACTATTTTAATTGATGGCAAGGGTTGGAAACGCACTTGAATATGGAAGGAAAATAGGGCTAGAAAGCACACTCAAATAAGGAAAGAGATAGGGTTGAAAAACGCTCTATCTGTATTTGTTGAAAGGCTCGCAAGCGCAATCAAGGATGTGAAAGTGGTAGGCTCGAAAGCGCACACAAAACAATGAGTGGAGGTTTGTAAATTACAATCCCTCCAACACATTTCTTAGATTTCTAATGGGAAGATGCCATGCATGATGGAAACCAAATTCAGGAAAGAAGATGAGGCTAAAAAGCACGACAAAGAGGTAAGAGCCTGGAGGCGTACACAAAACAATGAATGAAGGTTCGTAAATTACGGTCCCTCCAAAACATTTCCTAAATTCTCAATTGGATGGAATGCATGATAACACCCAAAATTAGAAAAGAGATAAAGCTGAAAAGCATACTCAAGGAAATGGAAAAGATGGGAGCTTGAAAGCGTGCATAAAATGATGAATGAAGGTTCGTAAATTACGATCCTTCCAAAATATTTTCTATATTCTCAATGGGGATGCAATGCATGATGATGCATGTATACTTACCTGAGAAATATAGGTCCCATTTTCTTCTTCTTGGCCTTCTTTTCCTAGAGTTGGATTTCTAGCTCTGACAGCTTCTTGCTTCTGCTTACTCGAGCCGCAACTTAAGATTTTGACCACTGGAGATGATAGATGTTTCATATCAACATGCCCTCCTGAGTTTGACCCAGATCTTTGAAAAGGAATGATGGAGCCAGCTTCAATTGCATTTGTAGATTACCCCTAGTCTTGCCATGCCCCACAAGTGTTTTGGGCTTGAAGAGTAATGTTCGCATGAAAAGGTTTGATTATTTGCAAAGATTGTGTTTCATGTGGGAGTTTTTTTTTGGAATTTCAAAGTCATTCTAAACACAAAAAATTTTGATTGCCACAGTCAGGTCCCGCCACACCAGCGTTTTAGGCTTCAAGTGTTCCCAGGAAAGGGATGATTATTTGCAAAGATTTTTCATGCAAGATTTTTGGGGATTTCAAAGCCATTCCAAGCACAAAAACTAATTTGATATTTGTTTAACAAACTTGTTCTCGAAAGAATTCAAGTGATCTCATTGTCAGGTTTTGTGTCGATTTTGACAAGAACGTGAAGTGGTGCTTGTTTGCATGTCTTGTATTTCAAAAAGACTTTGATCAAGTTTGGTGAAGCATTTGCATGGCTTGTTTCACATGGAAAAGCATTGCATATCGATCCAGATTGCTTATATTTGATCAGAAAGGGCTTTATCAGGCTTGTAATGTAGGCTCAGGTTGCTGGCTACGAAGAAAAGATATTTGAAGGCTCAAAAAGGTGTTTGAGGGTTTTCTAGACTAGGAATCACGTAGTGCTCACTCTTAGAACTCTTTTAGTCCTCATGATTGATTTTCTTGACATGCCCCCCAGCATTTTGTTTGGGCTTTTACCTAGACATGCCCCCCAGAATTTTGGCTTTCTATGTTGGATTTTTAGTACCATTAAATTGTTGAATTGATTTGCTAGTGTACTAAAAATCTTTTTTTGTTTATACCTCCCAGCTTTCTTTGGGCATCTTTTGTCATTGAAGACTATTTTATGATTGAGAGTTCTTCTCTCTTCGCACTTGCCCCCCCAGTGTAGGGTGTGATCTTAGCCAGGGTTAATTATTGAGAAAAAATTATTCAGCTCAAATAGGGACTGCAATGGATATTTGAGACTTTGTGAAGGCATATCAAAGATGGCCTCTCCTCATTTCAAAATATATGCATTCTGAATCGCTAAGCTTTGCTTTTCCATGCGAAATATTTTTTGAATTTTTGGATTATTTGTTTAGCTAAGTGCTTAGCTTTATTATGCAGATTTTTAGGGTATGAGATCACCCTTCAATGAAATCCTTTGAATTCCCAGAACACATTTGTTAAACAAAAATCAAATTGGCATTCCTTTTTGTACTAGACTTTGATTTGAAATTATGGGATCATGTGTAATTTAGATGGAAGGATATAAGGAGCACTTGTGTTATAAAACGCGTCATAAACACAAGAAAATACATGATCATTGAAAAGAAATGCTTGCTTAACAAGAAAAGTCTTGTGGCGTTACAAGCAATATTGCCAACATATTGTGCAGACATGACCAAAATAAAAGGAAATCATCAAAGCAGACTTCATCTTCTGATATCGGCACCCTCCATTTTCAAAAGCTTTTGCCGATGTCATTTAGCAGTGCAAACACTTGGTACCCCATTTTCGTGAAGCTTAATTGGGTGCAGGACTTGGATTTTCATCGAATGTTATCCACCCTGCTTTAATCAATTGCATGAGCTTCTTTTTGAAAGCGCCACAAGTATGAATACTATGTCCTGCAGCTCCAGCATGGTATTCGCAGGTGAGATCAGGTTTGTACCAATCAGGGTAAGGTGGTTGCAAAGGTACCTGAGGTTCTGGAGCTACTTGCCCAATGCTTACTAGCTTTTGGTACATCTCATTCAAAGGCAAAGGTAGCGGAGGTAGCTGTTCGTGGGTTTTCTAGTAATTTCTTTTAGGGAAATTTTTAGGTGGATCTTTGGCTTGAAGATTGATGTTTGTAATTTCAGATGAAGGGTTATTTTGGAATTGGCTTTTATTACCCTTGTAATTATCTTCAAAATGCTCTACATCTTTTCTCTTGTCTTCAAAGCCCTTTACAGGTGCGGAAATTCTTCCACTTCTGATTCCTTGCTCTATTCGCTCTGCCACGGCTACAGCATCCGTGAATTGTTGTGCTGAACTACCCATCACATGCTCGTAATAGGGTGCTCTTAGCGTGTTGGCGAATAAAGTCACCATCTCCTTATCTAGAAGTGGGGGGTGCACCTGTGCAGCAAGATCTCTCCATCTCTGAGCATATTCCCTTATGCTTTCTCTGTCCTTCTTCTCCAGGTTGGACAAACTTGTTCTGTCAGGAGCAATGTCCATGTTGTACTTATATTGCTTAATGAAAGCATCTACCAGATCTTTCCAGCTACGAATCCTGGTGTTGTCTAGTCTCATGTACCAATTTAAAGCTGCCCCACTCAAACTGTCTTGGAAAAAATGCACAAGTAATTTTTCATCATGCACTACTTCTGCCATTTTATTACAGTATGACTTTAGGTGAGTGATGGGGCACTGTGTTCCAGTGTATTTGATAAATTCGGGAACACGAAACTTTTTTGGTATCACGACATTCGGAACTAGACACATTTCAGCAGCATGTACTGGGTCATATAGGTTCACCCCTTCAATGGCCCTTATCCTGGCTTCCAAGGTTGCCATCTTATCTTGGTCGATACCCCCTGATGCTTCTATAATTGTTAGAGTTGGCACAGGTGGCGGCACTGCTGATTGCATGAAAGCTGGGTTTTGTTGCAGATCCTGAACCCTTTCTCCGGTCACTTCTTCCTGATGGTTCATTGCTTGTGCTGGAGCAGCCGCTGCGGGTCTAGTCGAAGGACCCTCACCAGAGGTATTTCTCAATGCCTGCTCGAGTAAGCTGGTGAGACTAGCCACACTAGCTTTTATAGAATCTAGTTCTTCTTGGAAATGAGCATCATGGCGTGCACGCTCTTCGTCCTCCATATTTCTTTGCTGGAGTCGAGTGGTAGGAACTCTTTGGGGACCTATATTTCAATCTGATGATGATATGTTATGTACAATGATGAATGCGTGCAAATGCAAATGCAAATGTATGTACATACACATTGATAAATTATCAGGGAATTCGTACCCAAAGTCAAGTTCTAGGCCATTACATGAGGGGTAAGCTTTCTACCTGGTCTCAAAAGGTCTATGAACTGCCCAGTGACTACCTTACGTGAAGGTAGTATAGGGGCTTACAAGAAATGGTTGGGGCACGATGTGACCGCCATTATCAAGTAAACACTCAATTCATAGTTGGATGTTTCACGAATCCGAACCTCGACTGAAAGTCATGAGGCAGACCGCTAATCCCCACCTAACCTAAAATTGGGTTTATTCAAGAAATAAAATGCATGAGGATATTAATTCAAACTCAATGATATGCATGACTTGAAATTAAAATGCATGCTAAAGCAGTAAAAATGCGAGTAAAAAAAAAATGAACTTAAAAAAAGAAACAATCAAATAAACAATGCTCACCCAAATAAATCCCATGGAGTCGCCATCATCATGACGGCGATTTTTTTGACGCCAAACAGCCAGTGAAAATGGGGTGTTTGTTTTATAGCCGTAAAATTTATGACTATAATTATGAGGAGTCGCCACCTAGTATTAAGGTTACTAGGAACCTATTGGTCTGCATGAGTCGGTAAGGGACTTGTTGTGCAAGGGAAGACGCATCCCCAATGCACCCTACCTAAGGTAAGTGCATTGTCATTTGATTGTCTTTTTCTAAGTTAATTTTTTTTTTTGCATTAAAAAATATTTTTATCTGGTGTATTTTACAATGTAATTTTACACCACTATTAGAAAACTCTTTTTTTTTTTTTTTTATCTACGGATGTAATTTACGCTTTAAATTTACACGGTAGTAAAAATATTTTTATCCATGGATGTATTTTACAATGTAAATTTACACTGATAGATAAAACAAAAATGGTTTTGATTATTTTTGACATTTTGGCCAAATTCAATGGATAATCATAAACCGTTACGATATCCAATTTTGTTTTAAAAACATGAGAAAGATGCAATATTTTTTTTAAAAATATGCTTGAAAAATTTGGAATTCGTATGCACGAAAATAACACATTTTATATTTTTTGAAAATATTTTTTTTAATAAAAAAATAGGAAAAAAGTAAAAATAAAATAAAAATAAAAATATTTTTTTTATCTTTTATTTTTATTTTTTATTTTTTAATGGGTCACAAGATGACACCCACGAATGGGTGGGCTTCACCTTCACGGCCGGAAGCCCTAGGACATGGGTTGGGCTTCACCATCGTGGAAGCCCAAAGGATAATGGGCTTCACCATCGCTGAAGCCCATTTTATTGTGGGTTGGCTTCCAAACAGGCCAGACCATTAGGCCCAAAATGTAATTAACATGCGAGAGAAAAAAAAAAAAAAAAAAACTAAATCAGAACGAGAAGAAACCATAGTATTAACACTGTTCACGTCGTGAATAGTAAACGATCGACTTCGACGAGAGGACCACCTGAGGATGCAGCCGTGTAGAGGAGATCGAGGTGATGCTTCTGGTCGTGGTGGCGTTGTCAACGGTGGCCTGTGGTGACCGGAGGGAGCTTCCAAAGTCACGGTGGTCACGTTGCAGTTGAAGTGTCCGTCGCCGGGAGCCTCGCCTGAAGGTGTGTTTGTGTTTCTGGTGTAGAGGAGAAGTAAACGGTGGCTATAAGGGTGGTTGTATGGCGGTTGAACGACCTACAATGGTGGAGAGAGACTCCGATGGGGCTGCTGTTAGAGAGAGAAAGGGGCTGTGAGACCGGGAAGAGAGAGAAGGAGAGCTGACGCCGAGGAAGATGAAGATAATGGGATGATTTTTATGCCCCTTTTTGCTTGTTTTTATTTGCTAAAACCTCTGCAAATTTTCCTCTATTTCCTTCTCTCTTCTGCGTAATTTTTCTCGTTTTTTCTGCGCTTCTCTCGCCTCCTTTTCTCGCTGCAGCTTGCATGGCTGCTTTATAGGCGGTGATCGGCTGACATGGTGGTGGCTGGTCGGCGGCGTGGTGGCTGGCATGCATGAAAGGTGGCTGGGTGCAGCAGCTTTGGGGGGCCGAAATTCATTTTGGTCCTCCAATTTGTGATTGTTATAATTGCACCCTTAATTGGATTTAAATATGTGATTTTATGCAATTGTGCCCTTGTCCGAATTTCAAAATTACCCTTGGCTTTGCGCGCCTTTTTCATTTTGATCCCTGGCCTTTGATTTATGCAATTTGGCCCTCAATTGACAATTAAACTCTCAATTGTCTTCAATTTAGTCCCTAATTATGCCAAATTAGCTTGGAAAAATTCAATTGGGTCTCCAAAAATTCTGATTTTCTCAATTAGGCCCAAATTAAATTCAAGAATTCAATTTTTCATCAATTAAGCCCTTAATAAAATTAATTTGATCAATTTAAAATATAATTAAGTCCTTGCACTTAATTAAATTCTTCAATTGGACCCCAAATTAATTCTCAAACATAATAATATTTTGAATTAGCCCATGATTAAATCAAATTGGCTTATAAAAAATATAATTATGATTTCTGACTTAATTTTTACCTTGAATTTGTATTTTTTCTCATTTTTGGGCATAAAAGAGATTCGATTCGCCTTATAAAATCTCCAAAATTTCTACCGTGATTTTTCCACCGACGCCAAACCCCTTTTATTTTATTTTTGTTATTTTTTATTTATTTTGGGGAATCACCCAAAAATCGGGTGATGACACATCTTTCATCCCAAAATACCTTCAAAACATAAAACAAAGAATATCAAGGTAGTTTATATTTAAATATTGGCAAAATACTAGTTAAATGGAGATGAAACTATCAAATAATATAGTTGCATTAGTACCCAAAAAAGATAGTTTGTCCTTAGTTTTGAGCTTACCTCGAACCCGTAGCCATAAAACAAAACTCGCTCTAGGCAACAACCATTGCTCCCAAGCCACCTTATCCTAGTGGACCTCATTACTTTTGAATATGAAAGAGTTATAGTAATTGTCCATGAAATGGCCACCTAATGTATGTCTACCTTCCGTTAGAGAAATGGCCTGTGAAGAACCTCCATAACCAATAAGAAGATTATTTTTTATGGAGATAATAGATTTTCATAGGGGCAAAGCCAACTTTTGAGTGCACTCATTCCAAATGGATTAGTTATCTAAGTAAAAGTAATGCACCCACTGGATCCAAGGAGAATAAGATTTTATTTGGTGTTCCAAAGCTGCTTAGCTAGGAAACTCTTGTTCTTAGCTGCAATATCAGGCAAGCCCAAACCAACTTCTGCTTTGGCGAGACAAACCATTTTCCACGCCACAAAGGTTGAATTTTTCCTCAGAATGTGACCACTCCAAAACAAATTCCTATATAAGCGTATGATATGATGAATAATAGTAAATGACATAAGGAAGATACTAAGCCAAAATTGAACCATCCCCTAGACTAATTTGAGGAGCTCTAATTGGCCAGCATAGGAGAGTTGCTTCCCCATTGAACTATAAAACATAGATTCCAAGCTATGGAAAAGAGAAGAGAACTAACTAGCTAGAAGTTTGTGAGGGCTTAAAGGAACACCTAGATATCTAAAGGAGAAAGTTCCGTCTGAAAACCCAGCATCTAGTTGAATAAGGGATCTAGTCTTGTCATCAGCACCACTAAAATAGATAGGGGATTTACCAGCATTAATATCCAAACTTGATGCCCTCCTACAAATATCTAGTTGTTGATAAAAGATATTTACTAAGCGCCTATCCCTTCAACATAGGACAAGAATATCATCGATAAAAGCAAGGTGGAAGATGCCATTAGTACTATATTTTGGGTGGTGAAACTCAGGATTTTGGGAGCCAAGCTACAATAATATAGTAAGATATTCCATATGAGAAATAAACAAGTAAGGAGAGAGAGAGCACCTACCAAACACCACTCTTATTAAAGAAGAAACTGTAAAGATACCATTAATGAATATAGAGAACGATGCCTATCCCTTCAACACAAACCATATGGAACTCCTTGAGATGAGTATGATGATCTTCTCCTGCAAGACCATTGAATGTTGGCAACAAATGTATAAAATCATATTTAAGTTTGAAGTTCACATTACTATCTATATTTATGCACAGTGGTTGGTTTTCCATGTTTGGAACACAAGCTCCTTGAGTGTCTGTTGTTGTGCCATAACCATGATATTTGTCGCGACGGTAATTTTTCGCGCTTCGCGCCCCGTTGTCCCTCGGAGGTTTGGGAGACAACGACGCGCAGTGAAAAATGAGGAGTTGTTTTATAGCCGTAAAAATTATGACTACAATTATCAGGAGTCGCCACCTAGTATTAAGGTTACTAGGAACCTATTGGTCTGCGAGAGTTTGGATAAAGGGACTTGTTGTGCAAGGGGAAGACGCATCACCCCCAGTGCATCCTACCTATGGCAAGCTGCATTGTTGTTTGATTGTTTTTTTTTTAAGCTAATTTTTTTACTGCATAAAAAAATATTTTTTTATCTACGGGTGTACTTTACAATGTAATTTTACACCGCAGTTAGGAAACCTTTTTTATTATTTTTTTATCTACGGATATAATTTACAATTTAAATTTACACCGTAGTTAAAATCTTTTTTATCCCTGAATGTATTTTACAATGTAAATTTACATCCTAATAGATAAAACAAAAATGGTTTTAATTATTTTTGATATTTTGGCCAAATTCCAATGGATAATCATAAACTAGTTATGATATCCAATTTTATTTTAAAACATGAGAAAGATGCAATATGTTTTTTACAAAAAATATGCTGAGAAAAACTTTGAAATTTGGTCGTATGCACGAAAACAACATATTTTATATTTTTTTTAAAAAAAAAATTTGTAGTAATAATATTAGTAAAAAATATTTTTTTATTTTTTATTTTTTTTATTTTTTATTTTTTATTTTTTATCTTTTAATGGACTGGGCTGTCAGCCACAGTGGGCTAGCAGCCTGCCTTTGGATGTGCTCGACTTCCAGCCTTCACGGGCTGGAAGCCCATACATATTTGGGTTGGGCTTCCAGTCCTCACGGGCTGGAAGCCCAGAAGGTTGTGGGATGGTCTGCTGGGCTGGGTCGATCAGCCCAGCTAGAAAAAAATTAAAAAAATTAAACGAAGAAGAACGTGAACAGTGTAGTATTAGCATTGTTCACGTTCATGAACAGTAGTGATCGACTTCAACGAGATGGTTACTTGATGATGCAGCCGTGTAGAGGAGATCGAGGTGGTCCTTCCCGTCTTGGTGGCGTCGAAAATAGTGACCCGTGGTGGCCGGAGGAGGCGTTGGAAGTCGCCGGACTGCTGCTGGAGTTCGTGGCTGTTGGCTGCCGTGCGTCGTTACCTGAACTAGAGGGAGAGCTGAGCCTGATGGTGGTCACTGTGGGTCGGTTCTTTGGAGGAGGAGCTCACAGTGGTTCTGGAAAAGAGGGTTGGGTTCTGCCGAGGAGAGAGAGGGATGTCGATGCTGGTTTTAGAGAGAGGAAGGATTTGCCGACCGAGAGAGGGAGAGAGGTTGCTGGAGGATGATGGTGTGATTTTTGTCCACTCTTCTCTGCGTAAAAACTCTCCTCCTTCCTCTGTCTTTTTTTTGTTTTTTCTGTGTTTTCTTCTCCTCTATTCCTCTGGTTTTTCTCTGTGTTTTTTCCTTCCCAGTTTTCTTTTTCCCTTCAGGCCGTCGTGCATGGTGGCTTTTATAGGCATGCTCGGCCTAACACAGTGGCTGGATGGTCGGTGATGTGGTGGCCTGCTAGTGGGCTATCGGTGGCGTGGTGGCTGGCCTGCTGGTGGGCTGTCGGCAGGCGTGCATATGAAGGCAGCAGGGTGCACTGGTAGCTTTGGGGGAGGACGAGTTTCAGTTTGGTCCCTCAATTTATGATTGTTCTAATTGCACCCTCAATTAAATTTAAATTTGTAATTTTATGCAATTGTGCCCTTGTGCGAATTTCAATATTACCCTTGACTTTGCGAGCCTTTTTCATTTTGGTCCCTTACTTCTAATTTACACAATTTGACCCTCAATTGACAATTAAACTTTCAATTGTCTTCAATTTGATCCCTAATTATACCAAATTAGCTTGGAAAAATTCAATTGGGTCTCCAAAAATTCTGATTTTCTCAATTAGTCTTGAATTAAATTCAAGAATTCAATTTTTCATCAATTAAACCCTTAATAAAATTAATTTAACCAATTTAAAGCATAATTAAGTCCTTGCACTTAATTAAATTCTTCAATTGAACCCTAAATTAATTCCCATACATAATAATATTTTAAATTAGCCCATGATTAAATCATATTGGCTTATAAAAAATATAATTATGATTTTTGACTTAATTTTTACCTTAAATTTGTATTTTCTCTCAGTTTTGGGCATAAAAGAGATTCGATTCGCCTCAAAAAATTTCCAAAATTTCCACCGTGATTTTTCTACTGACACCAAACCTCTTTTATTTTATTTTTTTTATTTTTATTTTATTTTAGGGAGTAACCCAAAAATTGAGTTACGATAATGTTGACACGAGCATCCTTTCATAACTTGTGGAAAGTATTTTCTATTTTGAGGCCAACCTGTACTTGACTCTAGTTAGCAGACAGGGTTACAGGCATAAATCACAAAGAAAATTCAAACAAAACCAACAAACGAGAGATTGAAAACAATGCAATAGGCACGAGTATCCCACGCTGTAAAGCTAAAGTGTCCAAACACCCTAGAAAACGATGGACTTTGGCCTCGATAGGATGGGGCTAGAGGCCCCTTTTATGCTATGTTTGAGAAAGAAAAAAGTGATTCAAGCCACTAGCTCTACTCAAAACATCGTTTCCCCTCTAGCAATAAAAGTCCAAAACCTAATTCCATAAAAAAAAAATATGTTTTGAACAGTATCACCACAAACAAATTTTTTTTCTTTCTTTCAAATAAATAAAAATCACAGTAAAGTAGAATAAATCACACCACAACACAAGAATCAATTAAAATCAAGTCCCCGACAATGGTTGTGGTGAAGGGAGAGACCACCGGTGCAGAGGAAGATGATGCAAGGCTAGTGTCGGTGCTGAGGAGGATATGCAACTGTCACTAGTTATTGCTTTTACTTCTTTATTGGTTTTTTTTTGTTCAATTGGTTTCTCTCCTATTCATTTTCTTTTCATGTCCCCCCATTGTTATTCATTTTTTTTTCTTTTTATAGATGAAGAAGGTAACCCTTCGACTACTCAATATATGTAGTGATGGGTTGCCTCCTCGTCACCGCCACAGTGTGCCTACATTGTTCAGGTCACTAAACAATGCAGTCACATCAATGGGACTTGGGAGAAGGTACAAATGCACTTTGCTCGCTCAATTTGTAATTGTTCTAATTGCACTCCAAATTGGCATTGAACTTTTAAATTTGTGTAGATGTATTCTCGCTATAAATTCAATATAAGTCATAACTTTATGTGTTGTTTTTATTTTGGTCTCTGGTTTTGGATTTATACAATTTGACCCTTATTTCACCATTAACCACTTAATTTTCTTCAATTTCACTCCCGATTTCATCCAATTAACTTGGTAAAATTCAAATATGGTCTCTAAAAGTGTTAATCTTCTCAATTAAACCCAAATTCAGTTCAAGAAGTTAATTTCTCATCAATTAAGCCCTTAATAAAATTAATTTGACCAAGTTACAATATAATTAAGTCCTTGCACTTAATTAAATCCTTAAATTGAACCTTAAATTAATTCTTAAACATAATTATACTTTGAAATTAGCCCATGATTAAATCAAATTGTCCTATAAAAAATATATTTATTCTTTTTTACTTAATTTTTACGCAAATTTATCCAATAAAAAATTATTTTATCCTTGAATTTGCATTAGCCTTCATTTTTTGGCACAAAAAAGGTATGATTAGTCTCTTGAAACCATCTAAAATTTCCACATGATTTTCCTACCATCTCCAAGCTCTTTTATTTTATTTTTTTATTATTATTTTATTTTGGATAGATTTTAGGGAATAATATAGAAATAAATTATGACAAAACTCTCTAGGTTTTCCATCTACAATGCATTTACTAAACCAATACCTAAAGAATGATTGAGTGAAGGTATGTATTTATATTCAAGTCCTTATTAAAAATTATTGACTCAGTCTTAACTAAATACATGAGTGTTTTCTTAAAGGCATTATTTGTATTAATGCTATGTCTGGTGACACCCACGTGATACTTTCTTGTGAGTTTTAACTTATATTAGTTGAGATAGGGTGGATGAAATGGTGCTAGTTATACCAAAACTACTTGTGGGACACTCAGTAGCTTCGAGCACATCTCACTCAAAGGTATAAGTAGTAAAGGTAATTACTCATAAGTTCTTTGGTATTTTTAATTTGGTATATTTTTAGCTTGGTTATTTTGATTGTAAGGTTTTTAGCTAGAAATAGAGAGATAAAGTTGATGTTAGCTAATGTTATTATAAAGTCTTATTATAATAAGATGGATGTAGAGAACAATGTTGGAAACAAGAGTAAAGGCACATTTTTGCTCCCTACACGATATCAATGACCCTAGTTGTTTACTCAATCATATAATTGAATACAATATTATCTTAAAGCAATGTATTGTTGCTTGCTGCCAATGACTACATCTAAATTATCTTCTTAAGTTGATGGATTTAGTCTCCAGCTCTTTGAAGTCTTTTTAGTTGAAAATAAGCTTAGTTATCTTTGTGTTCATCTATACATCGAATCTACTAATATGATCTTGTCATTCCTCAATTTTTTGCTCAAGTCTCTTTTGGTCTCTAAATACTGATCTTTAAACTTTGTCCTCGTAGAATTCTAGCTTAGGATATATTACAAAGACCTACTATCTCAACATAATTTCTTTATCCTAGTACTCATTCATGTTTGACTAGGTTACCCTCTTAGCTTCTATTTCATCATGAATTTAGGCCTTGTACTGTGCTCTTCTATTTTTTTTCTTCCTCAACACTAAGATTGGCAAATTTATTCTTCATTTTTTAGTCTTCAAACTAATTTTATTATGATTCTTTTTTTTTTCTTCAAATAAGCTTTCAATTCCTTGTCAACACATCTGCCCATAAAAGCCATTTTAGAGTGACCAGTATTTTTTCCTAACATCACATGCTTGTTCACCAATCATCATACATGCCATTTTTTCCTTTAATTATTCTTGGATCCTATACACAATTTCCTTGGACATTTTGGACATATCTTGCAACTCACTAATTATTTTTATATCATTTTTTTTCATTTCTAAGTCCTGGATTAGTATGGCTATTTGTTTATCCCTTTGTATCAACTATTATTTTAAACTGTCATTTTTTTTCTTCTAAGAGCTAGTTTTCTAATAACGTATACTGACTTTTATTGCTACTTAGGTCAATTATCATTTTATCCAACTCATCTTATAACTTTTTTTCATGATTAATACTCTTTCTCTTAAGTTCACTAATAACAAATTGTCCAATTTTTGTAACCATCATTGGGCTTCGTATTCCCAAACTTGCAAATACTTTGGATAATTCATATTTCTCCAAACAAAGTAATTATGGTTGATTGAGGATTCAACCTCATCTTCACTTTTATGAACTAGTATAAGTTGCTTTTAATCATGATAAAAAAAAGGGATCCTTTAATAAAAAAAAAAAGGTTTTTCACTTGAAGTTACTCTAAGAGATAGCTTGGTATTTCTCTACTCAAACCCTTTCATCTAAGTTATTCCAATCCTCATTCATAACCATCTCAAGAGGTCTCATGAACCATTAAAAAATTTGTAACTTCTCTTGGGTTATTAAATGACTTACTATCCACAAGAAGGAATACATCATTTCATCGTACCCTTTACATTTAGTCTATAACGGTTCAATGATAGGAAAGTTTTGTCCAGGGCAACTGTGGTGGAGTTGTTCCTTATTCATTTATATATAACAAAGATACTTGTGGCAACAATATTAATGATCTCAATAGCTTTTTAAGGAAATAAGACCAATACAAATCCAGAAAAAGATACCATTTAGTATTTATCTTCCAATAAGATTTTCCTGTTTTTGTCTACCTTTAGCTTAATTTTAATAAGCTTCCACTTAAACCCTTCATTGTTTGTCCTATAATGGTTAGCTTGGTCCAGGTGCAATAATTTAGCAACTTTGATAGTTATGTCCCTAATTCTTTGTCTAAAGTTCACCTTATAAGGGTCATTTTGGAAATTTATAATTAAGCATGCTCCTCGATGTTGGGGATCATGTCAATATCATTGAAAGTGAAGCATTTGTAACCTAGGTTCCATAAATACAACAAAGCCTTAACTACAAAAATCTGTACTAGAAGCCTCACCAAATAGGTAACCCTCTCCTACCTCCTCCCATAAAGGATCTCATCTACAAGACCCAAGTCTAACACAAGATTATCCATGTTATTTATAAAATATTGCACTTAAGTCATGTGTAGTAGTTTCTCAGGCTTAGTCCTCAAACAATCCCCTTTAATTAAATGAATCATCTTGATTTTTTTCCTATTCTTGAAGAAAGTTACAAAAATCATGATTTTTATCTTAACTAATTCCTTCATATTTTTAGGATTTGTTTTATAAGGTCTGCCTTTATAAAAAATGAAATATTAGAGAGTTCATATCCTGAAGGCATATTCTATGTTACTATATGAGGGGTGGGCTGATTACCTACTCTAAAAATGGTTTATGATTTATCTTGTAAAGACAGTATAAAGGATTTGCAAGGTATGGTTAGGGAATAGTGTGACCATCATTACCAAGTAAATTTTTAGCTTATAATTAGGTGTTTATGAATTTGATCCCCAAATCAAAGTCATAAGGCAAACTAGTACCCACTTCCCCCTCACATAACCTATAATTTGGTTTACTCTTAAAATTAAAATATATGAAGGCATTAATTCATCCACATGTTTTTATGCTTTAATAGTATGTAAAAATATGCATATTAAAGTTAAATCATATAAACCAATGAAATGAATAAGACAACAAACAAACACAAAAATATCAATTAAACTCAATCTAACTAAATAGTTTACTGTAAGAATTATTTTGTCATGGCATGCATGACGTCAAATGATATATTTTCCTCTTAAATTGATTGGTTTTTTATTTTAATCATAAAATTATGATTTTTGGAGTTTCCATATAATATCAATCACTAGAAAATGGTCTGCAAAAATTTCGATAAGGAAACAAGTTGTGCAAGGAGAATATGAATCAACCCTATACTTATGGTATGTTGCATTGTTAATTCATTGTCATTCTAAGTTGTGTTTCTATCTAATGGTCTCATTAAGGTTCAAATCAAACTTTTTAAGAAAAAAAATATTTTTGTATTTTTAAATAAGACAATTTATTTTAATTTATAAATTCTTATGAAATTTCAGAGAAAATTCTATTTTTAATATCAAGTTTGTATCTTATAGTGTTATTATAATGCCTAATATTAATTAAAATTGTAGAACAAAACATGTGAGGACCTACAAACTCTTTTAAATTGGTTCCTAAATTTCTTAGAATTATTTGGAAGCTATCTAGGACTTGTTTAGCAAAAACACAAAATGAAAAAAATCACTACTACTAGAAAATAAAAAAAAGGTTTGTTAGCCAAACATGCATTTAACTAAAAATCCAAGGCTTAAAAAAAGTTTTAAAGATGAGTTTGGCAAACATGTCTTAGGAACAAAAAAAAATGTTGTTTCTTTTGGTAAAATTTTAGCATTTGTAAACTATAAAAGCCCTAAATTAATTATTAAAATACATGCACACATATGTAAGAACCATTAATTGACCAAAATGACAGAAAACTATGACACGAGGCAATATTCATCCAATAAATATCAATGTAAAAAAAAAGCACAAAAATGCCTAAATAAGGGTTTAACCTAGGAATAGGACTTATCTTTGACTTTCTTGATTATCTTAAACATCAAAACATATTAAAATGTATCTCAAACTGACACTTATCATTTTAAAAACACTCTTAAGCAACCCACTAAAGTCTTGCCTATGAAAGACCTGAGAAAAAAGTATTGATGATGATGCCATGGGTACCCATTTTTAGAGTGTTTTTCATGACAATGTAAGTGACATCTACAATAGTGGTTGTATGTTACTTTATCTCTAGAATTTTCTATGTAACATTAAGGGTGCTTTTTATGATGTTGTGAGCGAATTTTGAGTGGATTCAAAGTTATAAAGTGCTCCCTCCTACTTTTTTGTGCATTATTTTAACTAGTTCATTTATAATTGTTAGTATTTGTATGAACCAGTCGATCTATTTAGTGGTTAATCCTCTTGTTGAGAAAGAGAGACAAGGTCTTAAGGTATAACTAGAAGAACTTTTTTATCATCCTCATTTATTAACCCAACTATAAAATATTTTAGGAACCAAATATTTTACGACAAATTTATAGTGGTTAGGTTTTTAACTCTCTTGTATCATAGAGTTTTTGGATTGTCGATCATAAAAGGCTAAAAAGTTAGTTAAAAAAGAAAATGAATTTTCTTTTTTTTATTGTTTTTTATAGAGAATATCACTAACAAAATACAAAGTTGACTTTAATGAACCTTGGGTCTTTTCACATTCGATTATTAAGCTTTAAAAGGTTTGGGGGGAAAAGCTTGATTATTTGTTTGTGAACTCTTGCAAAACAATTCCTTTATGTAGCATAGGGGACCTTTAAAATTTATGTTAATAAGATGGAAGATGGTAGGAGGAATATTGCCTTGAAAATGTATGTGTATGTCTTTTAAAGATTGTATATAAAGATGATAAATGAAAGAGATGTGAAGGAATATCAACACATCAAAATAATTTATAACAAAAACACAAAAAATATCAATTTAATATTTATTTATTGTCTCTCAATTTTTTAAAATACATCTAATAAATACAATATAAAACAACCTCATCATCATTGAAAATATACAAAATAAATACAGAGAGAAGGGCTAGACAAGACAATCAATAACATTGAAATAACCCGTTAGTCATCATCTATTATATCTAATTATTATGGTAACAATAATTATGATACATATGTTTTTAGAAGGAAATAATATTTAAAAATCTATTTGTTTGTTTTAATTTCAATAGTATTTTTTAAAAAAATATTTATTTTTTAAATTGATATTTATTTAGTATTTCGATATTATTTTGATGAGATGATACTAAAATAAAATTTTCAAAAAACAAAAAAATATTTAAAATAAAATACTTTTTAAAATAAAAACAAGTACATTCATGAGTAAACAAGCTATAAATACTAAATAACCTAGAGGGAGATTAACTACACCAATTTTAATAAAAGTGATAAATGAATCCCTTCAGACCAATCAAATGAGCTTGTCATGGGATTCAGCAATTCTAAAACATTCCAAAGCTAATTAATGCAGATTATATAACAAAGAGCACCACTATAATTCTTCCTCCTTATTTTTTTCTTTTTAAAACAAAATAAATAACAAGGAAGAAGAAGAAGACGACTGTACTTGGATTTAAAAAAGATGGGAGATTCCCGCATTGCAATAATATATGGAGCACCATCGAACATGTTTCCTTAATTAACACCACCTTATTCCTTGAGAAGAAGAAACGCTGGAATATTGTACTTTTGTGTTCATGGAAATAAACACCTACAAAATCTGACTAAAATAATGGGCTCTGATCATTGAAAAGGTCATGAAATAATAAAGCATTCCTAATTAAATATAAGATTCCCACAATCAGCCTCTCTAAGAACTTAAAGTACTCATGAGATATGTTAGAATAATATGTAACCGCCCAAATCCCTGTTACACCACTTTTCGTTCCTTTATCTTGTGTACACGATAAACAAGAATCTCTCCCCGTCTTCTCTCGTTGTCTCTCTATCTCTCTAGGCATCACCATCTCTCTCTGAACTGAAGAGATAATTAGATTCTGGGATTGAATTTCTCTAGCTTCACTTACAGGAATGAAGCACAAAGTGCTTAATTAATGGTTTTAATTATTAATTAGCTGAGTAAAACAGGAGGAGGTGGATATTCATCTAACCACAAGCTCATGATCCCCAGAAACCCTTGAAAGAAAAATGATGTCCCAATATGCCAAGAAAAAGGAAAATAAAGCTAATCAAGAAATAGCGCATACAACATAGCCAAGTTAATAAGCACTAAATCGATGATGATGAAGAGCCAGAATTAGATAAAATAACTGAGAACTAATTTTCCCTTAATTTGGATCAAATCTCTCCCACGCTATCCTCATCGAAGTGATATTTCTGACATCTTGAATCTACACTACAAACAAAAATCAGAAATTTTCGAAAGAAAAAGGAGAACTGAAGAAAGAAATTGATAGCTAATGCCATCCTTACTGATGAACTCTCTATCTAGCTAACAATTATTATCATCATCATCAATTAAAACAGCAATCCCTGATCGAATTTTAAGAAGATGAAGAAGAGCCATTAGTCCCAACATGTGCTACATGACTATCATTCTCAAAGTGGTGATGGTTGTGATGATGATTCAAGCCTTCAGTGCTGTTATTGTTGTTGTTGTTCGTAATGTTTTTGTTGCTCTCATTGTTGCTGTAAGAGTTTTCAAGATTACTGCTCCTAATAATATCATCATTGTTCCCATTAAGGTTTTCTTTCTTACCAAAGCTGTTCTTGTTGTTATGCATCCAAACTTTCAACACACTTTTATCAACCCCAACTTCATTGCAGAACTCTTGAACCCTATCTTCATCTCTTTTTTGCATCTTCCATCCAACTTTCTCTGCAAACTCGTGCATTCTCTCTTTTTGGCTCTGGCTGAACTTCGTCCTAAATCGTTTACGCGGCGAAGAACCAGCTGGTGGAGGAGCATTTATATTTACATTCTCATTCAGACCCGGTACACCCCCTGAGAGTGCTAGTAGCATGTGTGGAGCTGAAGGGTAGTAAGAGGATGAGATCGGAGGAGGAGAGGCTGAATTGGGGCTTCTATTATGCTGAGGTAGCGCTTGTGGCGGTGGTGGATGGTGACGGTGGTGAGGTTGGTACTCAATGGTTGCTGTAGCGGTGGTGAGGGGGATGGAATCTTCAGGTTCGCGGCGGTGAAAGTTGCGATGGCAGCCACAAGCGGCACATTTTAAAGAAGTGGGATCAGTGTGTGTGGCGGTCGGAGAAGGCATGAATTCTCCACAGCCATCTAGAGCATGGCCACCTATGGTAGCAGCGTGGTTCTTGAGGCATTCTTTGTAGGTTATGGGTGGTGGTGGTGGCGAAATAAGGTGGTGGTGGTGGTGGTGGTGGTGGTGTTGTGGTGCGTGGCGTTTGAGGAAACCGTTGGTGAAAGACAAAGGCTTTGTTTGAGGGATCCGGGTGGGTGTTCCAGTGTCTACGTCTGGCGATTTTGGAATTGTGGTGTTAGTGTTATTGTTGGTGGGGGTTGTTGCTGTTGCTACCGCTTCTGCTGTTGCTGTTGCTGGGGTTACATCCATGGCTCAAACATTTAAATTTTAAAAAAGAAATGAAAATAATTTACGAATATGTGAAGCGATTTATAAAGTTAGGGTTTTTTCAGAGGAAAAAAAAAAAAGGTTGGTGGTGGTTTAAGGGGAGATGGATGATGGGATTGTTTCACGAAGAAAAGGGTTGTGGAGATTTTGAGGAGAAAGGAGGGAGCTAAGCTTGGAATATTGTTGAGTGAGATGATGATGATGATGATGAGCAGCAATAACTGTTGATAAATAAAAATCTGTTTTTTGTGGTTGTGCTTCTTAACCTTGACCCACTTGTGTTTTTCAACCCTAGTTCTAATCTATGGTTAAGATTTTGACCCCACTTGAGGTTAGATGTTGTGTGTAATAAATATCCCTGGTCATTGACTCCAGCTAGTAATACAGTAAAGTAGGCATTATATAGAGTAGAATTTATATCTTACTTTACTGTAATGGTTAAAATAGTGGAAAACAAAAGGAATTGTCAATTAACATTAAGTGCTATCATCTATATAGTATATTCACAACTTTTTATTTATTTATCTTGTTGGGTTTCACTCAGCCCTTGTAATGGCTCATTTCTCCGAGTCAATTGGCTTATAATCAAGGCTAGGTTTAGCCAGTTGACCCGTAGAGCCTTTTGATTCGTTGAGTGGTAAACACTGGAACCTGCATTGTCTGAGACATTCTGTAACCCATTTCACCTTTGTCATGTTGCAGTGACTGTGGTCTGGACCGGTTCAAGTCTTTTTTATACTTTGATTCGGCCACCCACAACTTTCCATTTTCCAATTCACGATACTACCCTTCATTCACAAGACTGCAATACCAAACTATTCCTCAGAGAGGATAAAGAGAACGCAGCTTGGACGTGTACAAAACTGTCTTTTAAGTTTAAGCTGTCCAGGACGCTCCTGCATCCTTAAAATTAAAGGTATCGTTGTCGGCATGGCAGAATATTAAGGTGATGAACGCCGATTGATGTTAGCTCCATCTCTCAAGCTGGACGACATCGTTTCCATTCATCCTCTCTTCATAACTGTACTGTAATTTGGTTTTATCGTTCAAGCTGGACGACATTCTTTCAATTCATCCTCTCTTCATAACTGTACTGTAATTTGGTTTTATCGTTGTTCCATGCATTATAACTAAGTGGTGTGACATAATATCATAGTATTTTTTTTATTTGCATAACAGTTTTTTAATTCGAGTTAGGATATGTATTTTTTATAAGAATTTAAAACAATCTAAATTTTAATTGCTCATATAGATTAATAAAATATATTTTTTAAATAACATAGTTTACTCGTATAAAAAAAAAATAAAAAGGTTTCATACAATGTTGAGATGACCCTGAAAGCCTAGTCTAAAGATTTGAAGGGCATGAAACATTGTAGATTAATTCCTAAAGTTAATTAAAATTAATAATCATACTCAAAATTGAGTAAAACGAAGGGTTGATTTGATAATTAAATAAGTGTGTTACCTTTTAAGCAATAACTCAAGTTTTCTTAATAACATAAATATTTTGAATTTATAATATTTTAAAAGAAATAAAAAAAAATATTAGTATTAGTTACATTTTACTAATTATAAAATTTTAAATGGAATTATAATAAAAAAATTCTTCTTGAAATCTATAACATGTTATCAAATAGTTTATCTTTCCACCAAAATTTATATTCATTATTGTGGAAAAAATGTCTAGGCCTCAATGTAATATAGTAGTTACAAAATCTACCTCAATATATTATGACATCAAAGGTAATCTTCATGAAATATCTATTATGATATCAAACATTTTGTCTTTCCTCTAAATTTATGTTTATTGTGAAAAAAAAAAAAACATGATTAGGAGATACCCTTAATGTAATATAATAGTTGCAAGATCTAACTCATTTTATTAGGCTTGGATTATAAGTTTGATAAGTTAATCTATTTTTATTTTTAAAAATATTATTTCAAGATTTTAAAAAAATCAA
This sequence comes from Salix dunnii, assembly GCA_015731905.1. Lineage (NCBI taxonomy): Eukaryota > Viridiplantae > Streptophyta > Magnoliopsida > Malpighiales > Salicaceae > Salix > Salix dunnii. The sequence goes on along the minus strand of CM027662.1, from coordinate 8,942,884 downwards.
ATTAATTTATTTTAGAAAAAGTAAAATTAATTTTTTTTTTATTGAATTTTGTCTTGATTCAATATAAAATATGGTCTAAATCAATCTCTAAATTAATGGGTCACCAAGTTATGATAAAGTAAAATACATAATAATGAAACATGTCATAAAAAATAATGATTTTAGATTTTTTTTAAAAAAATGACATTGCTAAAATAAAATTTTAGGGGAATGACTTAGGTTTAAAAATTATTAGGAAAATAGCATAATTTAACACAATCATGGTTTTGAACAACACTAGGATTTAGAATAACAATTATGTATAATCGTGATTCCAATTATAGCTAAATAATACTATCATGATTTAAAATCTTGGTTAATATGGACATTTAAACATCCATTAGCTCTCCCTGGTTTCCGCTCTTTCAAAAGAAAAAAACCCTAAAATCATATAAAAAAAAAAAAAACACCACCAAATAGCTTTTAACTGTCAAAAACAACTTTAGTCCTCCACCAATTAACTGGAATAATCTTCCCCTTGTCTTCACGAGTCTTTCTATTGTTTTGTTGTTATAAAATGGTGGCTCTAGATTGATTTACAACCTTTTAGCCATGATAACTAGCAAAAGTGCCACCTATCCATAACAAAATCAAGGTAAAATAGTTTCATTGTTTTTTAGTTTTTTGGGTTTGAATGTTGAATTGAGAGATTTTGAGTTTTGATTTATGATTAAGTGTGTTGCGTTTGATAATTGAATGTTTTGTTGATGTTGAGATAATTTTTGGTCAGTTGGATCAATCATATGTTTTTTATTCAATTAGTGTTATTTATGTAATCAATTGGATTTAAGTTAGAGAAATCAGTGTTTAAATCGAGGCTTAAAGTTACTTGTCGTATTTGAGAACATTGTTTGAACTAAGATAAGTTTTGTTTTAATGATGCAATTTTATAGTTTTATAATCAATTAATGTTATTATTAAAGTTATGGTCAGAATTATAACAACTAGGTTTACATTGAATTTTGGTAAAAAAAAAAAATATTACAATTAGATATTTTATTTGAATTAAGATAATTTGAGTTTTAATTAATGCAATTAGATATGTTTTCATTGATATTATAAAGGTAAAAGTAATTTCACATCACATTATATATAATCCTCTGTATTAGCATTGTGTAATAGACACACTAAAATAAGTTGTTTAAAATATGTTATGAAGCTTCAAAGCGTAAAGTTGATGTATGGTTTGACAATATGGGGATAGTAATCTAAAATGAAAAGAATAACTTGAGTATTTATCAAAATAAATATAGGCAATTTCTAATGATAAGTGTTACTAATATGGCAATATGATAACAAATCTTTCTAGATTTTTCAATTATATTTTAAAAGGTACAATTGTTTTACCTATTTTTACTTTAGTTCAATTAACATTTTGTTAAAGGACTAACACTTATTTTGTTACACAAAAAGAGAATGCATATGACTATATTGCATGTGGTATATTATGGCCTCCTATAGTTCATATAAATTTAAATGCAAACATACTTAGGTTTAGAGATCATAATGTAATATTTTTTTCAATGTAGATGATAATATTTTTCAATTTTACACTCTCATAAACCAAATATCAAAAAACAAGTTCAATAAATAGCTAAGTTGATAGATGGAACACATACTTGTGATAAATGATAAAGTTCTCGATATGTTCACATGTTCTTTCATATTGTGTAGAAAAAATATTTTAATGTTACCTAGTATATTGACTAACATTATAATGTTTAGATGTATAAGAACATGTATAGGGCTCTATTTAATCCTTTACTTGAGAATGGATATACTATACCTCAGGTATATCTAAATCTTTTCAAATGAAAACTTATCAGGTTTGATAAAAAGTCAACTTGATTGCATAATTAGATTGATACATGAGAGAAGCATTTTTAGTATAGATATGGTATATACAGTCAAACAAGGAATACAAGGCATAAAAAACTTGTGAATACAGGCACCATATGTAACAAGTTACTCAAATATATTATTATTTTATTGATTTTAATGTTATTGTTTCTAATATTTTTTTTTCTAATTTTGAATCGTATTTTATATTTTATAAATACATTTGGTTACACATACACAAGATTTTTCTTCATCTATAAGTAAATGAAGAGTTTTTAGCACATGGATTTTGGCCTAGTTTATCATTTTGTTCTATGATTACATGAGTTGAATATATTGGAGGCCATATGAAATAATAACTTATGTTTTCTTTCATATCACATTAAATTTAACATTATTGTGATAATTATCTTATAATTCATGTTAATACATCTATATTTATTTATTTTTACAAAATTTGGACAAGATATACCGCAAACTCTATAAGTTGATGTTTGTTTCCAAATCCTGTGATCTTATACATCTTATAGGTGGATTTTTATTACATTACTTGTCTTTATCATATCAAGATAGACCATGACTTTATCGAGAGATAGAAACAAAAGACTCACATATTATATTATTATATAAGGGACATGACACCTACATGATAGGATATTAGTGTTGTATTTGGCTTGTTCGTAAAATGAACACACACTTATTGTCATATATTTATAATAAGATCATTTATATGAGTGTGCATTTGGACAAACACCTATTTCTAAAAATTTTAAGAGGAGCACTTTATGTATGATATGGCTTTGAGAAAATCTCTTTAAATTATTGAATGATTATGATGATGAGATCCTATGATAGTATGTTAATATAGACTAATAATACAATTTAAATATTTATTTGTCTATAATTAATTTTCATTTGATGATCTATCGTGCGGGTATGCTAGATTATATATATTTCATCTGTTTAATAATATACTATTCACAAATCTTAGCGAAACACATGTGTAGTAATTCTACCTATCATTACTAGAGGATTTCAACCTTATTCCACTATAAAATTAAGGTTTAAGACTTATTGCATGTTTGTATAAGCACTTGAATCAAGCTAGTTTGGAAAAAGCAAAGCAAGTTGGAGGATCGTTATTGCTTTTACATATAAAACAATGTACAAATTTTTTTTAAAATTGTATTATACATCAAATATTTAAGTTTGTTACTGATTGGTATATAGTCTTGTACATAAAGGTATAGTCACGAAAGCATCTATATTTAGGGTTGCCACAAATTGAGTCCAAATGTGTTATGTATTTTCTAGTTTTAGAGGAAAAGCTATAGCTTCTATTAGGATACAAATAATATGTTATTGATAAATAGATTGTTGTTATTTAGATTAATATTATCTTTTATTGTAATCTTATTTACTAATTTTCATTAGTTATTTATTAACAAATGTTGTGGGAGGCTTAAAAACAACAATTAACAATGGTATGTTATAATAAATTGTAATGTTGATGTCAAAATTGGTTGATATTGAGAATTGTAAAATTAAATTGATTTGTTAATCTCGGAAAAATAATTGCATAAGTTGATGTAAAAACAAATGGTGTTGGAAAATAATGAAAAATAATAGCATGGATTGATATTGTTAAATAATGATAAATAATTGGATTGTTGATGTTGATTTTTTTAATTGGAAAATATTAGGAAATAACTGCATAAGTTGATGTTGGTATCTAATGGGAAATAATTTTGTAGTTAATGTTGATTTTTTTCTATTAGTAAATATCAGGAAAAAAAATCCTCAGTTAATGTTCGAAAATATTAAGAAATAAATGCTAAGGTTGATATTGGTCAATGATAAAAAAAAAAAAAAAATGTCTTACTAGTATATTCTATAGAAAAAAAATTGTCCTATACTGATGCTGAATTTTTAAAATTTAGGAATATTGAAAAATAATTGGTTAGATTGATATTGATTAATGATGAGAAATAAATGGATTGTTGATGTTGAAAAACATTATTGATAAATTGGGGGAGGGGGATACCTATATTGATGTTTTTTTTTTTTTTATGTTGATAAATAATTGTATATGTTGATATTAGTAAATGAAGAGATATAGTTGGGTTGTTGATGTTGAATTTTTTTTATTGTTGTTAGATTTAGAAAAAAAAATTATGTTGATGTTAACTGCATAAGTAATTTTTTATGCTAGAAAATATTGGGAATTAATTGCATAAGTTGGTGTTGTTAAATTGGAAATAATTTGTAAGTTGATGTTGATGGAAAATAATTAGTTTTTAGATGTTGAGTTTTTTAAGTTGGTAATTGTTGGGAAGAATTGTCCATGTTGATGTTGCAATAGGTTGGAACATATGATAATAAATTGCATTGTTGATGTTGAAATAGACGATGTTGAATCCTTATTAAAAAGATTATATATTAGTTGCTCTTGTTATATGTGTATTGATCATAATACATCGCCTATTTTTTAAGCTTGTTGAGAAGCATTGCCGAAATTCAACAATTTGGCTTTCAATAATACATCCTCTATGACATACATACAATTGATAAATTGCTTTCCATTAGTCATTCAAACAGACGTGTTAATTACAATTGGATGATCCACCAACTCAGGTACATATTAATGTGAGATACATAAAGATGTTTTATTTTTAGAGATGTGCATCCTATAATGTATGAGGGGTAATATATGGATTGAAACTTGAGTATAACATGTTGGATTATTATATTAAACCCAAACATAGGTTCCTCTACACGAGGAGATGGATTATGAGTCAGGTGCATGTTAGTTTTTAAAAAATATAAACATTTGTTAGTGTAATGGGCTTGATCAAAACCATTTTGTTTTATTTATAGATTAATAATTTGTATATGTTTAGCATTAGGTTGGGCAATTATTAGATAATGGTTAATGTTCTATGACTGATCTTAATGATGATGGGTTTGTTCATTATTATGCATCCTTAGACACGTCACACTACATTTTACTTGTTAAGAGAGATATAAAATTTGGATTGTACTGTCTCTGAGGATGAGATTACATAGATAAGTGGAAGTTGTGCTATTGAGAAAATTGGTCCATCCATTTTATTGCATTAGACATAAATAGATTTAGACATGTATTATGTTGTGTATTTTTTAGTTATGAGTTTTTATTTATTATTACTTTGTAATATTTTTTTTGGGATAATTATTAGGTTTCTTTTAATATTGTCTTGATATTATGAATTTCTATATTTATTTTGGATAAACATGATTTAAAATAATTAATTTACAAGTGAACATGTATTGTTTATGATTTCAAATCAAGCAATTACATGTTAAAAAAACACATTTTTTTTTTATTTCCATTGGAAAGCACATTATTATATTTTGTCACTGTCATTGTAAAGCATATTATTATGTTTTGTTATTACCATTGTCAATTATTTTTTAATTAATTAATAAAAATAACATTTAAAAAAAACACGTACTAATTTGGGATTATAATTGACGAACAAAAATAATAATGGTCTTATGTATTATGAAATTTGGTATTTATTTTAGATAAACATAATTAAAATTATTAATTTACAAGTGAACATGTTGTTTATGATTTAAAATCAGGCATTTACATGTTAAAAAAAACATTGATATATTTTGTTATTGTCATTATCAATTATTTCCATAATTAATTAATAAAAAAACTCTTAAAATAAGCATGCTTTAATTTAGGGTTTTAATTAACGAACAAAAATGATATAAAAATATTATATTATATATTATTGGTTTGAAGTTTGGTATTTTAGAATTTGGTTGAAGGTTAATTTTGGGGTTGAGGTTGTTTTTAACATGGTTTAATGGTTCTAGTTAGTAAGACAACTTCATAATATAACCCTCAATTAAAAACCTTAATTTTCATTAGTGGTTATATAAAAATCATTTTTACCGAGCTATTCTAATTAGGTAAAAGACGTATAATTTTGACAAGAAACCTGTGTTCTGGGTGACGATACGTGTCGTTTACTATGATATTGACGCTGCCACGTTGTGTTAACTGGGGCCTCTTTTGCCAGATTATTTAATTTGATGCTTGGAGTCAAATGTCACGATGAACATAATAGTCAGCCTCCTCAAGTGATAAATAAATTATTCATTTACTTAGGCTAGAAGAGAGAGAGAGAGTGAGAGTACGCAAATGCCCTCCGGTTCGATGGATTTTGTGGCACTGATTTTGTTGCAGGCAAATTAGTATTAAAATAATATCAGTTAATTGGGCAAATCAAGGAGTAAGGTGGAGATTAGGTGACGCCAGAAAACCAGGGAGACAGAAGCTAAGGTTCAATCATCGAAGGGCGTGTGACCCTAGCCGTTCCATTGAAACTCAAAAGCTATTTGAATTGAATTTATTAATCAGTTTTTATAATATGTTTTCTTTTTCTTTTCCAACTTGATGCCAATATTTGAAAATTGAATTTAAATATGCTTTTTTTTCATCTAGAGAACAAGAAAACATGATTTCCCAATTTTTCAACTTATGACTAAGATTGTCAATTTTATTTCGGTTGATTTTTTATTTTTTAAATTGGAACATAATATTTAAGTTTTGAAGCGTTTTGTTTTAGGATTGTACTATTTATTTTTATACATATAATTAAAGATATTAATTCAATAAATAAAATTTTAGTTCAAATCTAAAAATAAAATTATTTGAAATTATGCAATTTAAATTTTAAATATAAGTAAAAAAAATGAGAGTTGATCCGATATAATTCGATCAACTTGATAAGCCCAAAAATAATATGGAAAATTGATGAAAATATAGTTTAACTAAAAAAAATCAAGTTCACATCTTAAAAAATATTGAAACCAAAATATATTAGATTAACTCGGGTCAACCTAACTTTTCAAATGTATAACCTGAGTTATAAGACCATGATAGTCTTAAATAAAAAAAAATCAAAGAAAATTATAAAGTTTTATTCCTAATAAACTCATTGTTGAATCATAAAATTGAAAAAAAATATAATATAAACAGAAGACACAATAAAATAATTTTTGTAAACAAAATTATAAACTTAGATAATATTATAAGCATGTCATCATCAATCTCGCAAGGCTGTTATATTCACAAGTTGTTCTAAAATTTTAATAATGTGTGTGTGTGTGTGTGTGTGTGTGTGTGTCAATAAACTCCTCGTAAAATTTTATCTCAATCTAATGGTCGGATTAAAAGATATGTTTGATATTGTAAAGCTATACATTATTTATAAAAACAAAAAAAAAAACACAATTTGACTAGAATGAAGCCGAAACATTATAGGTGGAATTTCTAGAATGGTTTGAGATTCTAAGAGAGATAAAAAAAAATTCTGGTTGTTTGGTTTTTTTAAACTAGAACAAGATATACTGATCATTTCGGGCATAACAAAATGGAATTGACAACCTTACATATAAATAATTTTGAACATTTCCCATAGTTAATAATTTTGTTATCAATATCAATATTTATGATCCAAGTTAATAAGTTGTTATTGTTAATAGGCAAATAAGAAAACAAAGAAACTTGTTAATATTCCAGGTTTTATTCTTGTTTGTCCTCTATGTTTAGTTATTGAGTGCACATTGTTCAAATACTTGTTGCCAATATTCAAGATTCAAGGTGCTGAATTTTATTTGATTTATATATATAAAAAATAATTGAAGTTGCAATAAAAAATAGTTAAAAAGGAGACTTAAGGCTTGTTTGGTATTGCAGTTGTTATTGTGGTTGAAGTTAAAAAAAACAATTATATAAAAAGCACTTTTAGTTGAGGTTCATAACTAAAATTGAAGTGTTTGGTTACAACTATGATTGAGTTTGAGGTTTAATAAAAAGTAGTTTTGTATGTTTACTTACTATGTTTTTCATATTATTATCAACTTGTAAAATTATTTTAAATGACAAATACACACACACATACATATATTGTTTCTAAATATTATAGATTTAATAATCATAATAACATAATATAATCATTAATTCAAGTAAATTAGTTATTTTTTTTATTTCCCCATCAAACTACTTGCAATTTCATCATGGATTAAATTCATATGTGAAGGCCTCTAAGAATCTTGGCTATATGATCGAGGAACAATGTGGTAAAATATCATCAGGAACAAAATGAGAATTACGTGATCATATTCAACAAAAGTCATATCTTCTTATGATCTCCTTCTAATATAGTTTTCGTGGTGGTGTTTTTTCTAGCTTCACGCTTTGCCATCCTCGAAGTGAAGACGACCCAGCTGCTGGACTTGGTCTGGACCTAGCCCAGCCAACTAGGCTTGGCCAAGAATAGGTTCATCCCAATACCACAAGAAAGGAAAGAAAAAACCATAGAGAAAAGTGGTTGCACTATTCACATGTTAAGTGAATAGTAATAAGATGGTTAATCGATGATGACGAGAGGCTTACCTTTCGCTATTGCAGTATAGAGGAGACTGAGGTGGTTTTTCATTTAATGGTGGTGTCGGGAATGGTGACCTATGGTGTTCGGGAGAAGCGTTAGAGGGTTGTTGCTGGGTTGTGCTGCTACTTGACACTAAAGTTGTGGGAGAAAACTGAACTGATGAAGGTGCTGCTGGTGAAGAGGAGCAACTGTTGGTGCTCGTTAATGACTATTGGTGCTAGAGGAGGCTGATATGGTGCTTCATTTAATGGTGGCGTTGAAAATGGTGACATGTGGTGGTCGATAAAAGCATCAGAAGGTTATTGCTAGGTTGTTCTCTCGCCTGACACTTAAGCTGTGGGAGAATATTGGATTGATGGAGGTGCTACTGGTGAAGAGAAGCAACTACTAGTTCTAATCGGTGACTGCTGGTGCTAGAGAGAAATCAAGTTGTCGGCGTGGCTATTTCTAAGAGAGAAAAATGTCGACTGAGAAAGAGTGAATTGTAACTACTATGAAGAGAGAGGGAGCTGTTGGTGGTCCTATTAGTGTTAAGGGTGGTTATTGATCGGTGGTTATGCTACAAATGTTTTACATTGTGCCACTGTCTTCATCCTCTCTATTCTTTTTTATTTTTTTTTTGCCAATTTTCATTTGTTCTCCCTTGTCTGTCGTGATTGTTTTTGCTTTAGAGAGACCAGGTGTATTATTTCATGCTCTCATTTGTGTCTCCCCCTCCCCCATAATTTTTTTTTTGTTTTTTTCCCTCCTCAATTTTTTATTTTTCTCCTCCTTTTTTTCTCTGGTCAACTTAAATAAAATAATTATATTTGAGGTTTTAATATCATACTTGTAAAAGTCTTTGAAACATGCATGGATGTCTATATATGCTATAAAAAAAGAAAAATAAATGTGAAGTGTAACATAGTAATCTCTTATTAAAAAAAGAACGCATGGAGGTTATAAAAAATAAGGAGAGTTGTAGTATAGTTATTACACATAAAAAAACAATTGCTTAAAATCACAATGTCTATAATCTGTACACTAGAAAATAGCTCTCGCCTCTCCCTCTTTCAGCCTTTTATCGAATTTGACAACTTGATTTATTTGCCATTAGACTAAAATGCTGTGTTTATTTGATTTTATCTATTTAGTGAATTGTTAATTAATCGAATAATCACGAGTTAAAATAAAATTTATTTTTTAAATTAATAAAATTAAACAGAAGATAATATAATAATATTAAATACATTCACAAACAGTAACTCAGACTGCTGTTCCTCAGATGGAATATATAGGAAAAACAAAAGAATTTCCTATGATTCTATCCTATCAGCAACAGAAATGGATAGGCTTGGCACCGTTCTAATTGGCAGGAAGAATATTATTAACGAGAATTTCCTCCCACAAGAGTTTTTTTGAATTCTAAAAAGTTCACGAAAAATAATCAGACTTTCAAAACGTTAAGTCATTTAGTTGACAATTGGCACCATGGCTTTATTAATTACAAGCAAGTACCCAAAGTACTTCATAGACAGCCTAAAGGAATAGTTTTTGCATCGGCATCATTCCATGATCTACAGTTAAGTCTCCAAAGCAAGATGCATGCCGTAATCTAACAGTAAATTTTATGCTTTAGGTTTGCCAAAATCTTTGAGGATTCGTATAATTTGGGTCCCAAATCTTGTGGATGATATGATTTTTACACACAAGGACAGGGTACCTTCCTGCTCCTACGACAAATGGTCATTCTTAGCGACAGGCTCACACTGGTGTAGGTCTGTAGGGTTACAATTGACGACTTGCATTCTCTACATATATAAAATTAGCTTTCAACTAGTTGGATTTGATACATGATGAGTTTATACTTGTTTTTTTTAAAAAAAAAAAATGCTCACAATATAGCTTATAGCTTCTAATGACTACGTGGACATTATGGGAGGAAAATGAGATGCATAATACTTTGTCTCCCTGAGAATAAATAACAGGAGTGTTTTAGTCAAGGCAAACAACTAGCATCACGTTTGTGCAATAATTGCTTGTTTTTCTCTCAAGCCGCATGACCTACAAGCCAACGCGTCATTTGGATCTCAAAGGTGAAATAGTGGTGGAGGTCGTTTCAGTGGATCAGCAAGTGCTTCAACCTGACTACGTACAGACCAGAGAGAGAGAGAGAGAGTCAAATGGGAAGGGTGAGGTTCTTTAATGACATTGATGACACGGCGCTTCAAATTACTTCGAGGACAGATGGTACAGAAGACGATGCCATTGATAATTCTCGACCTTTTCTGAAGAGCGAGAAACATTACTGCAAGAAACACAAATCCAAGTTTTGTTTTCACAGTTCTAAAATCAAAATCCCTTCAACAGACAAAAGCTGAAAGATTTGTATCACACACTGTGCAAGCATAGTAGCCTAGTTGACCTACAAGGCACTAGTTAAATTACCGCATTTTCCGTCATGCATAATATCCATGCATATAAAAATTTGATCTAATAAAATTACTATATTTTATTATAATAACAATGATATAAAAAATATGAAGTTTTAATATTTAAAATAATTAAATGACATGAAAAAAATATTAATTGAAAAAAATATTATTTGATATAAAAATAAAAAAATTAATAAAAAAAAACTAAACTAAAGAACAGCCGGAAAAAAAAAATATAAATTTTCAAATAATCATAAACACAAATTAGAATTTAAGAATAATTTTTTAAAAAAAATTGATATAATAAAACAGATCAACATATCCTATTATAACAATAATAATTTTTTTTATTTTTTTTAGGGATGAAATAATTATTTTACTGTACAAAAAAAAATATAAAAAAATAAATAAACTGATGAACTGACGAACCGAACCGAATAAAAAATCAAACTACCTTAAAAATATACTATTATAATCTATAATATTTTCACTCATGATAAACAGTAAAACACTGGTTTTTTTATATTATATTTTATAATAATATCATTATTGCGGAAACAATTAAAAAGGATACTGATCGGTCTTGTATGGAACTTAAAAAGATGTGTAATATCGCGTCTCTACAAAGATGTGTAGTATATATATATATGGTGTCGAAAATAAAAATTAAAAAAGGAGGTCCAGCAAGCCCCGACCAAGGTAGCATGGGCCTGATCTGATCTCTTTACTTGACATGGGTCCCAAGAGATACGAAGAAAACTTCAGCCTACTCAATTGCACATACCCCTATGTGGGAGCAAGGAATTATTATTTAAATAGAAAATCCAGCAAATATATTTACCGAGTTGTCTGCATTCAAGGTCCATACACGTGTGAAAAGGGAGAACCTCTGAGCTAGAAAATAACCAGGGATAAAAAGAAAAAAAAATGCTACCACATGCCTAATAATTATCTCTGACAGATCAACTAAATGCTAATGGCCCTGTATGATAGTGCTTTTTTTTTAAAAAAAAAAATAAAAATAAAAGCTGTGGAAGTAAGGCCAAATAATGCGGGGAGGAGGGGCTGTGGAAGAACAGCAACTCAACATCTGGTAGGGACCCCACGTACTTGTTAGTGCTATTACAGACCAAGCGTGTCCGTAAAGAAACTACATGAATACTAAGAATAAAGCGAAAAGATATGGTGTTTTTTGGATCACTGTTTATTATTTTATATATTATTGTGGATTAAAGTAATATTGTTTTAAATAATATCAATTTCATCCTTTAAACTCTTTCTTTTCTTGCAATTGAGCCCTTATTAGCTTAGATTGACACTCAATCGCATGCTTTTTTAAGAGATGATTGAATTGAAAGATTGAGAATTGAACAGAAAAACACTAGTAAAATAGATAGTGCCTTTCAATTTTATTTCAAAAATATATTTGAGTTTCTAATTTTTTTAAGATATTAGATAATCAATCAATCCCTTTAATTCTAAACAAATTAATTTTGGTATCAAACTTCATCTTCATCGTTTTTAGTATTTTTTGGGTGGGAGAAGAGATCGTCAGATTTCAACCTAGAGAAAAAAAAAATGTTTTTGCTACTACAATTCTAACTATTAAAACAATATTTTTTGTTATAAGTTATTTCATATGATATGATGAAGTGTGTGTATATCACCTTGATAGTGTTAAAACAACATATTTGACCCAAGGAAGATTGAGTTTCAGGTTGACTTTGGATTTTGAAGTAATTTTTTTACGTTTTCAAAGGTTATGAATTTATCTAATAAGGTTATTACGATATGTTATTTTGAAATGTTTTAAGTTTGAAAATAGTTTTTTTAAAAAGAAAAAAACAGGTTTTAATTTTCCAATCATTACAATGGCCATAATTTAGAGACTCTAGATTTGAGGGCCACGAGCTTGACTTACTCATGGTTTTTATATATATACTAGCTAAGTGCCCCCGCGCGTTGTTGCGGGGCACACAATATTTTTTTAAATGTAAAAAATATTAATTATATGTATTTTTAAATTATATTATAAATTTAGTTAAAATAAATTTGTCCAGAAATTCATCCTCACATTATTGTCATTATCATTGTTATAACAGTTAAAATTATTATCAACATTACTGTCAAAATAATAATAAAAATTAAATTGACTTGAAAAATCATTAGAAAAAACAAAATATTTTTATAAGTAAACAATAAAAAATTAATAATTAAAATTATCATTATTATTGTGTAAATAAAATTATCTAATCCAAAGAGCAAATTAAAATAATGAAAAACAAAAAAGAAATAAAGGGAAAAAGCGAATAATATTTATTATTCATATTATTATAAAGACAGTAAAAATCAGTAAATTATATTGAGAGAAAGAAATATAAAAAAAATAGGAAGCACGAAAAAGCATTAAAATATTGTTATTATTATAATTCATAACAATAATAATAATAATAATAATATGAAAGAGTAAATAAACAATAAAAGATTAATAAAAAAAAATCAAAATCAAAATCAACATTGTTATTACTACGAAAAGAATAGATATTATAAAATTACCTCGATGAAAAAAAAACTTAAAAAACATTAACAAAAAAGTAAGCAAGAGAAATAATTAAATTATTATTATTATTATTAAATAATAATTAATTAAATTACCACTACTATATTATTATTATTATTATTATTATTGTAGAATTAAAGAATTCATTGAATAATAATAGGGATCATTATAGAAATAATAAGAAATCAAGGGATGAAAACAAAAAATTAAAAGTATGAGGGCCAAATATTAATTATGCTAGATTTTTTTATTATAACATAATGTTAGACAAAATAATAAATTTGTATAGAATTTTTTAATTATAAATTTGTATAAAATAATAAATAGTTTTATCCATAAAAAAGATGAATATATAAATTGAAAACATATCCTTATGTTATTATCATTATCATTATTATAACAGTTAAAATTATTATCAATATTACTGTCAAAATAATCTCAATAATTAAATTATCCTGGGAAATAATAAAAAAAAGCAAAAGATTTAAGTATAAATAAGAAAAAAAACATAAACACTAAAATTATTATGATCATTGCATAAATAGTCAAATAATAAAAATTATCTAAAAGTAATAAAAAAACCAATAACTGAAATTATTATTACTATTGCGTAAATAGTAAAATCATAAAAATCATTTAATAAAAAAAAATAAAAATAACAGGAAAAAAAATAAATAAAAGAAAAAAAGAAGCAATATTAATTTCAAAATGACCATCAATTTAAATTCAAATTTCAGGATTTAACCGATTTAAATAAAATAAAAAAAAACTATAAAAAAATTAAAAGTATAGATGTATAAATATGAATAAAAAATATTCATTGTCTAAAAATTTATAAAAACAAACTAAATAAATTAATATAAAAAACTATGCAATAATCAAATAAAAAAAAATAGTTCTATCAACAAAAAGATTAATACATAAATTGAAAATCTATCCTCATGTTAATATCATAATCACTACTATAACAGTTAAAATTATTGTCCACATTACTGTCAGAACAATTTAAATAATTAAATTGTCTTGAAAAATCATTAAAAAAAAGGAAAAGATTTTTGTATGAAAAAGGAAAAAAAAAACTACTAAAATTATCATGATTACTGCATAAATAGTCAAATCATAAAAATCATCTAATCCAAAGAAAAAAAAAAGAAGAAGAAAAAAAGAAAAAAACAAAGAGGAAAAAAGAAAAAAATCAAATAAAGTAAAAAAAGAAGTAATATTAATTTTAAAATGACTATCAATTTAAATTCAAATTGCAGGATTTAACTGATTTAAATAAAATCAAAAGAAAAAAAACTATAAAAAAACTAAAAGTATAGATGTATAAATATGAATAAAAAAATATACATTGTTTAAGAATTTATAAAAACAAACTAAATGAATTAATATAAAAAAACCATGCAATAATCAAATAAAAAAAATAGTTCTATAACAGTTAAAATTATTGTCCACATTACTGTCAGAACAATTTAGATAATTAAATTGTCTTGAAAAATCATTAAAAAAAAAAGATTTTTGTATGAAAAAGGAAAAAAAAAAACTACTAAAATTATCATGATCACTGCATAAATAGTCACTACTAAAAATCATCTAATCTAAAGAAAAAAAAAGAAGAAGTAAAAAAAAAATTAAACAAAGAGAAAAAAAGAGTAATATTAATAGTAAAATGATTATTATAATAGTTAAAATTATTATTAATATTATTGTGAGAACAATTCAAATAATTAAATTAATTTGAAAAATCATTAAAAAAAATCAAGAAATTTGTATAAAAAACAATTAAAAAATAACAAATGAATTAATATCAAATATTAATAAAAAAATAACAATAAAAAATAAATTAAAATAAAAAATAATATATATATAGAATTAATTCTAAATAAAGGATAAAATTAAAACAAAAAAGAATTGGAGGACCAAAAATAAATAATGGTGATTGGTTTCATTTTATAAAAATCAGAAGAAAAGGGACTGAAATCAAACTTTGTATATATTACCAATTTCAATTGGAGGGCTAAATTGAAGAAATGAAAACATCCGTATCGGAAAAATTGAAGGAATAAAAAATCAATAAAAAATCAAAAGTATAAGGACTGAAATAAAACTTTCTTATATAATCAGTTTTAATTGAAGGGCACAATTGAAAATAAAAAAACTTTAATTTCAATAAATCAGTAAGAAAAACGAAATAAAAAAATCAGGGACCAAAATGAACTTCTCGCCAACATCGGGGACCAGAGCAGATTTTTCGGCGGCAGGAGAGAGAAAAGCGACCGCCGGCCAAAACACGTCCACCGTCGCTCAACCGGATATATATTACGGGAACGCGCCGCGACGGAGAGGAGAGGGCGTTCCGGCGCATCTTCTGGTGCGGCGGAAGCGAATTTTTGACGGCGGTAAGAGGCCGGACGCGCCGCCTAAAAGGCGCGTTGGGTTCGAACGCTGCTGGCGCGTTCCTAAGACGCGCCAGCAGTTAAAACGAAAAAAAGAATAAAATAATAGCTAATGACTGGCTTGCCCCTGGACCCATCGATATTTACGAAAAAACCGGGTTGGAAAAGACGGAGGTAGCCCTGGTTACTGTGGGCTATTTTGTCTTTATCGGGGGCTTTTTTCGTCTGTGCACTGTGCATAGAAAGTGGAAAAGCCGGTGATGCCCCTGGTTACTGTGCACTATTTTGTCTTTTTCGGGGGTTTTTTCGTTAATACACTGTTCAAATAGGAAAAATTAAAAAAAAAAAAACGGATGTACATGTGCGGAGTACGGATAAATGTTTAATGAGTGAATTATGAGAATGTATAGTGAATGTATAATGAAAAAGTCACCCCTTTTATTTGTTATTTAATATATATATATATATATATATATATATATATATATATATATATATATATAAAGTTTTATTTTTTTTAATTTTTAATTTTCTAGCCTTTTGTTCATCGGCTATGAGCTTGATATGACCTTAATGTTTTTTTATAGATACAATTTTATTTTAGAATTTTTAATATTTTTTATATAATTTTTAAGTTTGTATTTCACTTATTTGTGATTTTTTTTCTTATCTATATTTTCTTAAACAATGCTTATTTTTTTACATTAAATACTTTTAATATCTGAAGAGATTAATATGATTCATTTGTAATTTTTCAATATATATATATATATATATATGTATTATTTAGATTATTCTTAATATGTACAGCCTTACAAGATATTTTCTTTATTCAATATATATTATGCATGTACTGATTTCTATTTCAAATTGGTTTTAATAAAAAAAATGTATTAAACACAATTAGGTAAATAATTTATATTGCGATATTAAATATGTCGATCTATATTTGTGTTTTAGTTTTCTATTTTTATGTTTATTTAAGAAAAAAATTATAAGACCATACTCAATTTACAGGTCTGGTAGGATATCTATTTTTTTTTTTAACTTGACTTTTTCATATAATAAAAAAATATAGTTCTAAAGAAAATCCATGTAAACTTTATACAGCATGTTCACAAATTTGATTCATTGACCTGATTCACAAATCTAGTATGTTTTCTCTATTTATTAATTAATTTTTTCAACATCTTAGTAATGGATTACTGTTTAATTTTATAATAATCTATTTTTGTTATCATATGTTAAATAAAAAATAGTTTTAGCAAAAAAAATAATACCACTAGAGTTCATATTCGGTTCACAAGTTTGACGTGCTAGCCTGAATTACATAGTTTATAGGCTCGATGAGTTTACCAACTAACTGAATGTGTATTTTTTTCATCTCTTAACTTTTTTCATCAATTGTACTATTCAATACTGTATTAAATGTGAAATAAAATATATATTTTTTATTTTCTTTTAATTTTATACAAGATTATCTCTATCTCAAATAAATATCTCTTCCTAGGTTGGTGCTATAATTTTGTGACCATGTAACTATTAAAGTCAATAGAGTCCATAACGCTGCTGAAGGACTGCAATTAATCCAACTTGTCATTATTTTTATATTTTTTTATTTGTATATATATTTTTAAATAAAAATTGTTAGGTTGCTTTTAAGCTAGCAGAAAATGAAATGTCATGAACACAGCTAGCAAACTAGTACAGAGGCCCTATTGTCAGGTGGAGGGTTGCTGGTAAGAGGAGAGCCCCATCAATCTGATGGTTCGCTGCGTTGCTTAACCACCTAAATTATTGACTGTTGTCGGCCTCTCTATGCACGTGGCGGTAGGTGATAAGGGATTATATAAAAGATGAAAATACAAAACTTGAAAGAAAAAAAGTTAAAGAGGGAAAAGTGTAGTGGAGATAGCAACCTCGACGGTCCCCCTCATCGTCCTCGCCGTGATGAATATGAGAAGGATATTTTTGTAATTATCCGGGATCAGAGGTACATTTTCCTTCTATCGTGTGTGAAGACCGAACTACCCCTGATTTAATAACATTTTTTACCAGTGAAGAATTAATAGTTTTTAGAGTTTATAACATAATATATTTTGAAAAAATACACTGACCCCACTTTATATATATATCTTTGTTTCTTTTATTTTTATCTTCTTGGTAAAAAAATATTAGTACTATCAACACATTCTTCCTAAGATAAACTGTTTTGGATGGTTTTAATGTTATTAAAAAATTTGGTGGTTTTCTAGTCAATAATCACCGTATGACTTAAAATTCATATGAATAAATTCAACTTTTCAATCTGTTTGCATACTAAAAAAAATATATTTGAAAAATCTATGTAAGTGACCTAATAAGGTTCACCTGAATGTTTTTTTTTTGTCTATTATGGTAAAATACTTCCAATTAAAATGGTTGAATAATTAGGATAAATTTGAGAAATCTTGGGTTAGTTATTGGTATTTTAAATACCAACCTATTTGTTGGTCCAATATTTATATTAGAGTATTTATCGTTAATTTTCATGAATCAAGAAAATATTTTTTTTGTAATATTAGCCAAATTCTTATATATTTAATAAACTTATTAAAATCTTGAAATGTATGCAAAACTATTTTCTTAAAAAACATATTTTTTTTTTGGTATAACATGAATTTATCATTTGAGATATTTGGTTATATGCAAAAGCAAAAAGTAATTTAAATAACAATATGTTTTTTTTTATATATATATTTTTATAAGGCCATGTTTGACAAAATCATATTTTTATTCAAAAATAAAACTAATCCACGAGACATAAGAAACTGTTTGTAAAACACATTTTTAACCTAAAACAATCTTAATAAAAAAGGGAAAAAACAAACAAACATTAAGGCTGGGTCAAATCTTGATTCACATTGATCACTTGATCAGGTTGACCTGACTAAGTTTATCTAATTGGGTTGACTTAGTTTAGTTGAATCAACTAGCCTAACCTAGTCAGGTTAACCAAAAAATGAATCAAAGAAGAAAAACAAATCAAAAAAAAAGAAGCAAATCAAACTTGAAAAAAACACAAAAACTTATAAAATTTTCATACAAAATGGATCAAACACTTGAAAAAGAAAGAACACAGAGAACATTCAACATGAAATCCTGCAAAGTAAATACCAAACCAATTTTCCATCACCAAAAAAAACTGATTGGATGAACATCAAGACAAAAACTCCAATTCTGCCCAAAAAGCAATAGTAATACCAAAAACCTAGAATATATCTCGTAGACCTTTAAACCAATCATTCTTACCATCAACAAACCACATTATCACTCACTAACTCAAATAAAACAAAATGAACTGAACAAAAATAAAAATAAAAAAAAAACAAAATCATGCTTCAAACCATATTACTACTCAAAATATAAGGCATGTTGAAACAAAACAAATTATCAAATCTACATTTTGCTATTCCCTAAGGCTAAACATAGCTCAAGAACTTAAAAACAATGCATAAATTAAACATCAGCATTAATAATTAGTAGCCATATTGGGCATATTCCAAACTGAATAATTATAGCATACTAAAACAAAAGTTCAAACATATTAACACCTTGCATTCAAATGAAAAAAATATATATTTTCAAGGTCTCATAGACTCCACCCTTGAAGTTTATAAGAATGTACCTTCTCATTTTTTAACTTTCAAGCAAATATTGAAATCCAATGCCTCCACAAATAAAAATTCCTTTCCTCTAATTTTCATTTCTTCCTCCCTTTTTTTATCCTCGTTGATTGCCTGTCCTTTTTATAGGCTACACCAAGGTTCTAAATGAGTTTGTCGGAGTTCTAACAAACTAAAACCTAGTTGGTTTTTATTGGTTTTTAGATCTAACATGTTTTCTAATAAACTAGGAGGTAATGAGGAGGGATTTATGAATTATGTGCAATCAACAAAAATTTCTGTTGTTGATTATATGATTAAAAAAATAATAATTTATATTTTTTTTTATGTAAATCACTTTTAAGGTTTTTAGTTAATTATATATGGATATGAAAAACCTATAGAAAATACATAAATTAATATTTAAAATTATTTTGTCTCTAATAATTGGGATGAGTATGAGGATCTTCTGTTACAAGACCATTGAATGTTGGTAACAAATATATAAAACTAGATTTGAGCTCAAAATTGATATTATTTTCTATGTCTATGCATGATGGCTGATTTTCCATATTAGGAGCACCAAGCTCCTTGAGTGTTTGTTGTAGTGCATTAACCATAGTGTTGACGCGAGCTTCCTTTTGTAATCTACATATAGTATTTTCTATTTTGAGATCTGCTTGTACTTGACTAAGGTTAGTAGAGCATATTACATGCTTAAATTATCAAAAAAACTCAAAAGAAACTAACCACACAAGAAATAGAAAACAATGCAAATTATATGAAAATCTTATGCTAGAAAACTAAAACTGCCTAAAAATCCTAGAAAACAACGGATTTACAAGCAATAGGGTAGGGCTAGAGCCTAATTGCCACTAGTCCTATTCAAAACATCGTTCTCTTCATGAAATGAAAGGACAAAACCTAATTCCACCAAAAGATCTGTTTTGAACAGTACCATCGCATGCAAAAATTTGTCTTTTCTTTTTTTGTTGTTAGAAAAATAAATAACATTCATAACAAAAAAGAAACAACACAAGAATATAGACATTGTGAAATTACTATGTAAGAAAGGTAAATGGATATAGAATATTGTTTGAATTATATGTTGGTACTAATATAAATGCTTTTTAATTGAAATTAGAAGGAGCGTCTAGAGTTGGGACATCAATAGAAGGAGCGTCTAGAGTTGGGACATCAATGGAAGGAGCTCGAGCATCAAGAGTTATAGATAGGTGTTGCTACCTTAAACTTGTTTGATTTAATTGTTTAATTTCTTGTTATATTAATGCATATGAACTAAAAGGAAATGAAAGGTTGGTACTAAGATGTTGAATTGGAAGAAAATGATTGTAGGTTAATATGATTAAAAAGAAGTTTGTGATGGGTGATGATAGATAAATGTATAGGAAATATAACTTAGTTGTTTATAGAAACAAAAACTAAGGGTTAATGGCTTAACTTAATCACTTATGAAATCAAAGATTAAGGAATGGAATTTTAAAACTTAGTTGTCTGTAATTATGGAAACTAAGGGTTATTAGTTTAACTAAACCATCATATAGTTGTCTGTAATTATGAAAACTAAAGGTTACTAGTTTAACTAAATCATCGTATAATTTGGAAATTAAGAGGGAAAAATTGACTTAGTTTGTCCGAAACTAAGTGATGAATTAAATTTGCGTGGTGTAATTAAGAAAATGATGAGTTGGAGTTGGGAAATCCATTTTAATTATGTTAAAATTGAATGAATTAAGAAAAAAAGGTTATGATGAGATAATTCCAAGGGCAAAGTGTTTAGGACATTTAATTATGGATGAAGGTTTGAGTTTTAAATGGAGAAATTTGAAAAATAGATATTTTGAGAGAATATGGGTGATTATTGTGAAATTGATTTTAGTGAGGATTTAAGTATTTGTATAGAGTGTATTGTGATGTTATGGTTGTACAAATTAATTATCCTAACTTAAAACACAACACATAAGATAGTATAGAACAAGCAAGGGTTGATCCTATGAGAAAAGTTCAAGTCATATTTTTATGTTATATGATATGTAAATTGGGGGGAGGGGTTGGAAGTTGTATAGGCTAAAGCAGAGGAAAAAGAAAACTATCAAGTAAAAACTAAATAAAATTGAAATTTATCAAGAAAATAAATCTTGGGTGCAAGTGAACATCCAACTTATAGAAATCAGAACTGATAATGGAAATAAAACATCAATTTATATTCTAAATAATTATCTCTTCTTAATATTGGTTAGTTAGTGATTCTTTCATATAACTTACCATAATCATAATAATACCACAGTGTCCACACTAGTAATTTAATTCAATGACAACCTTATAAACTAGATAAGTTAATTAATCAAAAAAAAATAATATTTATCCATAATCTATGTTTGATTTAATTTAATGTTCTCCTTAAGATTAAAAATTATCATTGTTATTACTGTCAAAACAATACAAATTATCAAATTATCTTGAAAAAAAACCCTAAAAACCATTAACAAAAGAGTAAGCAAGAAAAAAAATTAAATTATTATTATTATTATTATTATTATTATTATTATTATTATGTTAATAATAAAAAATAAAATAAATAAAAGACTAAAAAAATCTTAAAAAATTTAACAAAAAATTAAACAAAAAAATAAAATAAAAATTATCAGGTAAAAAAAATCATTCGATGTGAAAATAAAAATAAAAAAACAAATAAAAAACTAAAGAAAGAACAAATGGAGAAAAAAAAACAGAAATATCATATTTCAAATGCTCATAGATATAAAATGAAATTTAAGAGCTAATTTTTTTGAAAAAAAATATCACCTCAACAAATAAAAAAATAACAAAAATTAAAAATCAAAGCTAATAGCACACTTATATATATATATATATATATATATATATATATATATATATATATATATATATATATATATATATATATAGACAAAAGGAGGGATTATTCCAGAAATATAAAGAAATAAAGGGATTAAAATAAAAAATTAAAAGTATAAGGGCAGAAATAAAAATCAAATATAAAGGGATTAAAATAAAAAATTAAAAGTATAAGGGCCGAAATGAAAATAAAATATATTATCAATTTCAATCAAAAGAAACATTGAAACTTCTGTACCGAATATATTAATATATTTAAACTCAATTTAGAAATTAAAAGGAGGACCGAAATGAAACATTAACATTGAATTAATTTCAATTGAAGGACTCAATTGAACTAAATCAAAATTTATATAATAAAAATCATGACTATACACAAAATTAAAAGTATAAGGAATGAAATAAGAAAGAACCAAAACCGGGAAACTCTTCTGCATTTTTACGTGCAGGAGAGAGAAAACAGGTACTGTGAAAATAATCACAGTGAATTCCTTATTGTATAATATAATAATAATATAGATGTTAGCTTTTTCAGGAAAGATTTTTTTTAGTCTTACAGAGAATTATTATTGTTAATACTATTTTCAAAGGCCAGGACCCCAGCAGCCACTGTCTACGCCGCTGCCTGGTGTTGAATTTCTGCAGGATACTGCTGGTGGTGGGTGGGGCTCACGTTTTTGCTGCTGCTGCTGCTTATTCAAGCTGGACCGAGAACAATCTTTTCTTAACTGGATAGATCAGAACTGCTTCTGGACTTAGCCACACCGGGTTTGGACCGTGTTGGGCTTTATATCAGTTACAGCCCACTGAATTGTATGGGCTGATAAATTATATGAAAAGCTATCTATTACTATATTCTGTATTTCCCGCTGTATAAATGGTTCAGGCACTTGCGAGGAATTCATTTCATTTAACTATAAGGGACAAGCAAAAGAGCTGTTTAGAAATAACTGAGAAATCGTGTAACAAAAAATATTGGGCTTCGAAAAAAAGAGAGTAAAGCTTCATGTTCAAATGTAATGTTTCTCCGACAGAAGACTCAAAACTTAATTTTATAATGAGTTTGAAACATGCATTTTAGATTCTCTTCATGGTTTTTCTTTAAAAGTTTTTCACTATTTTTCAAAAAAAAATTATACTTGGTTATTTTACACAAAAAATGGAGGGAACACAATATTACATCATCTGCACAAAACATTAATTGACAGTCAAATATGTCAATTATCTCTAATTTATTTATTTTTGTATTTTTCATCCAAAAATATATTCAAAACATAAAAAAAAGAATATTAAGATATTTTATATAAAAATACTAGTTATATATAGGTCAAACTATTAAATAATATGGTTGTATCCAAATAAAATAAGATAGATACATTTTCCATGTAATGACTATGTTTATTTAGAATCATTATGATATTATGTGCATTCTTTTTCATATGTGCATGGAGGGCCCTTGTATACTACTGGATGCCTTTAAATATTGCTTTGTTTTAGTTATTTAGTACTTTCATCATGGAATGCAATGTTTTGTAAACTTTATTATGTTGTATCTATAATATTGTAATTTCTCTTGCTTTTAAATAATTTTATGACTTATTATTTTGAAACTATGTATAAGTAATGAAGGTGTTAATATCTAATATGGGAAATTAGTGTTTGAAAAAAAGAAAAGATTAATGAAGACAAAAATCTTGAAGAAAAGGGTGAATGAATGGGTTGAGGTGTTGGACATGACTAAGGTTGGCTTGATATGATTGGGTTGTGGATGTACATGTTTAGTTTGATGCTAAATGCAAGTATGTAGAAGATGTTGATAATTTGGTATCTATAAAAAAAGGATCTTTGATGAAAATTTTAAGAAATTTAAAAATAGATAGGGTTTAGTTTAACAAATGATAAAGAGTTTGAGTCACCATAAAAGAGAGTAAACAAAATGATAGATTTACATGTAAGAGAAATAATTACACTATATTTTCAATACTAGTTTTCTGATACTAAGGTGTTATAATCTTTGTATCTTTTTTTACTTATACAAATGTGAACTTACCAAAAAGAACCACATGAGAACTAAGGTGTTATAATCTTTGCATTCATTTTATGTGTATGGAGGGCCCTTTTCATACTACTGGATGCCTTTAAATATTGCCTTGTTTTAGTTATTTAGTACTTTCATCAGGGAATGCAATCTTTCGTAAACTTTATTATGTTGTATCTATAATATCGTAATTTCTCTTGGTTTTAAATAATTTTATGAAACTTATTATTTTGAAACTATGTATAACTAATAAAGGTATTATTTATAAAGTTAAAAGAGCTAACGGTTTTGAACAGTGTTTTTGCATTGTTCATCTATACTAAGAAGCAACGTCGACTTGAATAGTTAAATTACATTCTAATATAAGTATTATTTGTTTGCTTGGATAGCACAACAAGGACGCTTGGCTTACTGGTTAAGGCACGCAACGCCTAACGAAGGCGAGAGTTCGAATCTCACAATCAATAAAATTAATTTTGAAGAGGTCATCCATGAACATTAATTTTGAAGAGGTCATTGCTATAATAGAAGGAGTTTTTTTTTTTAACTTGGATATCTGCAGCAACTTACATGTACTATGACTAATCTCCGGACCCAATTTTTTTAACATTTTTTTCCTTTTTTTTTCCCACTAATATATTTTTTTGGTTTTTTCCTTATGATCGAGGTGTTCAATTTAGCTAACACGCACCATGATTTTTTTTTTCTCATTACTGTTTGAAAAGGTATTTTCCCCTTGCACTTTTTTTTCTTTTTTTTTTATAACCGAGCTTCCTTTTTTTGTTTGTTTTTTTTATAACCAGGGTGTCCTACCTAGTTTACTTGGACCATGACTTATCTCCGGACTCATTTTTTAAAAATATTTTTTTTCTTTTTTCCTGCTTATATATATATATATTTATTTTTGTATAACCAGAGTATCTAGTCCAGCTTACGTTTACTTTCAAACAGAAATGAATAGTGAAAATCACAGTAATGAATAGTAAAAGGAGCTTTCCCCTTCATTTTTTTCTTTTTCCCCCAAATAACCGGGTTGTCTAGAACAATTCACTCGCACTATAATTAATCTCCAGACCCATTTTTTTTTCAATAATGAACAATGATTTTCACTGTTCATTACTGTTACAAAAATGGCTTTTTGTTTTTTTTACCAGGATTCTTTTTTTTTTGTTTTGTTATAACTGTGATATCCATTGTAGCTTACACGCACCACGACTAATCTCTGGACCTATTTTTTTTAATATTTTTTTCTTTTTTTGCCACTAATATATTTTTCTTGGTTTTTTTTATGACTGGGATGTCTGAATAAGTTTACGTGCACCTTGATTTTTTTAATGAACAATGATTTCCACTGTTCACTACTGTTTGAAAAGGGGTTGTCAGTGTTTTTTTTTAAACAAGGTTTCTTGTTTTTTTTTTTTTTTAATCAGGTTATTCGTTTCAGCTTATGCACAGTACGACTAATCTCTAGATCTATTTTTTTTTAACATTTTCTTTCCTGTTTTTTTTTGGCACTTATATGTTTTTATTGTTTTATTTTATAACCGGCGTGTCCGAATCAATTTACGAGTACCATGATTTTTTTTCTTATTACTATTTGAAAAGGTGCTTTCCACTTGCACTTTTTTTTATAACTGTGCTTTTTTTTCATAATCGAGGTGTTCAGGTCAGTTTAAACGCACCACGACTAATCTCTTGACTCACTGTTTTTTTTTATAATTGGGCGTCCAGGTCAACTTATGCTTAGTTTCAAAAATGAATGAACATGAAAATCACAATAATGAACAGTAAAAGATGCTTTCCCCTTGCATTTTGTTTTTTAATAATCGGGTTGTCCAGGGTAGTTTATGCGCACCATGACTAATCTCCATACCCATTGTTTTTTGTTTACTTTTTTTTCCTATTTTTTTTGCCACTTATATATATATATATATTAAAACCAGAATGTCTGGGCCAGCTTAAGAGCGTCACGAATAATCCCAGGACCCATTTTTTTTTTTTATATTTTTTATGTTTTTATTTCACTTATATATTTTTTTAACCGTGATGTCTAGGTCAGCATGCGCGCCCCATGACTATTATTAAGAAAAAAAGCTAAAACAAATCGCTCAAACACTGTACATACTCACAAAACACCATGGATCATAACAATGTATTAACGATTTAGGCCCCAATGCACCTCAGCCCTTGCCTTGGGATCAGAGGTATTTTTGAATTTTTCACGGGGCTGGTTGGCATTGCTAGATTGTTTGAGGGTAATTTTGTATTTTACCCGTATTTTTGCACAGTAAAATAATCATAATGCCCATGAATAGGATGAAAATGCACAGAAACCTCCGAGGGCATTAAGGTTATTGTACATTTTTTTAAATAGCTAAATACAAATTTATCCCATATATATATATATATATATATAAATATATATAAATAAATAAATGATAATTTACTATCATTATTCTAAAATATTTTTAATATAATAATACCAGGAATACATTTTAACATATAAAAAAAATTCTTTTTTGAACAACAATGATGGTGTTATCGATAGTATGACCAATAATAATTAGAATAATAATTATGTATAGTAATATTTATAATAATAGCTATAATAATTATAACAAAAATTCATTGGTTAATGTTATTTTTTTGTAAAAAATAACTTTCGTGTCTTTTCTTTATATACATTATTTCAGATCTCATACCACGAAAAAAAAATATATAAAATGACACATGGACAAGACAAGTAGAAATTTTTTGCCAAATTATCTATAATAATAATTTAAAAAATTATCTTGCATTTCACCACAGACAATACTAAATTTTTTAACACGTAACAAAATTATTAATGGTCCCAAATTTTTTATATATTATTTTTTGGATTTTTTCTTAAAAAATAGTAGAGAATAATTATATATTGTGATGTTTTTTTTTCATATTAACGTCTTAAAATATATATAAAAATTTGAATTGACTTTTCGATAAAAATCTCACATTAATTTAATCTCAGTGCTCTAAAATTTTTAATATAATAATATGAAGAAAAAATCTTAAAAAATCATATTTGATAAATTTTAGCAGTTGCATTTTTGCTATCTTTCCAATAAATTATTCGGCAAATAGTTAAAACATGCCCAACAAACAATTTGTATGTTGCAGAGAACAAATAATATATCTTTAGTAAATTTGATAATTTGCGGTTTTGCTATCTACCAATTTAATTATTACCAAAGTAGTTAAAACAAAATCATCAATCAAATTGTTTGCTACATAAAACAAATAACTCATATGTACTACAATTCAACGATTGTAATTTTACTATTTGCTAATGAAAGAATTCTTGAAACAAATAAAAACATACACAACAATCACATAATTTTTTTTATTCCAATTGTATAATATACCGATTAAATAATTATCAAAACAGTTTTAACAGTAGCAACATTCAATCACTTTTAGGCAGAAAAAAACCCGTTTCTAATAGATTCTATCAACTACAGTTTTACTAATTAAATATTAAAATAACTAATTATAACACAAAAAATCAATTAATTTTTTACATAAAAAAAGCCTAACGCAACGCGTGAGCAAATCACCTTGATAATATCTAATATGGGAAATTAGTGTTTGAAAAAAAGGAAAGATAAAAAAATGTTGAAGGAAGGAATGAATGATGATGTGTTGGACATGACTAAGGTTGGCTTGATATGATTGGGATGTGGATGTAGATGTTTAGTTTGATGCTAAGTGCAAGTATGTAGAAGATGTTGATAATCTGGTACCTATAAAAAAAGGGAACTCTACTGAAAATTTTAAGAAATTTAGAAATAGACAGGGTTTAGTTTAACAAATGATAAAGAGTTTGAGTCACCATAAAAGAGGGTAAACAAAATGAAAGATTTATATGTAAGAGAAATAATTACATGACATTTTTAATACTAGTTTTCTGATACTAAGGTGTTATAATCTTTGTATCTTTTTTTACTTATACAAATGTGAACTTATCAAAAAGAACCACATGAGAACTAAAGATGCAACTAATATCACTAATTTTTTTTTTATAAAGGTAGCATAGCTTCTTAGAGTCCCTATAAGTATTGTTTATGATTGACATTGTTGCATATGTTAAGAGGCGTTGGGGGATCAAAGAGTCGTCAAATTGTTATGTGGTTTAAGGTTTTTAGGAGACCAAAATATATTGGTTTTATTAGAGGTTCAATGATTGAGAGACTGATTGTGGTTAAAAAAGTTGTTCGCACCCATAATACACCTTATCTAAGATAAATTGCTTTGTGTGTCTTTAATATGGTGAAAAGGATTCAATAGGATGCTTGTGGTTAAGAAAATTGTTAGCATCCATAATACACCTTATCTAAGATAAATTGCTTTGTGTGTTTTCAATATGGTGAAATGGATTCAATAGGATCCTAATCAATAGTGTGTCCATGACTTAGAATTTATTCATATGAATAAATCTGATTTTTAAAAATCTTTTATGGGCTTGTATGCACAAATAAATTCTTATTTGGAGAAATTCATGTAGATGCCTTGATAGGATTTATGATGCGACCATATTATTTGATAGTTTCACCCATATTTACCTAGTGTTTTGCATATATTTTGTGTTTAAAATGACTTGATATTTTTTATTTTATGTTTTGAAGGCATTTTTGGATGAAAGATGAAAAAAGAGGTAATTGGAGCTGAATGACAGATTTGACATTCAGTTGATGTTTTGTGCAAAGTGGAAGCTCTAGAGATCAAAATGAAATGATTTTAGTGGAATTTAAAAGCGAACATCCATTCCTTTATGTAAAGATAAGGAAAAAAATAAAACAAGGAAGAGCATGAAAATCGCAGCCTTCAAAGTCAAATCTTGCAATTTGTTGATATCAACCTTTGGCCATTCCAACTTAAATATATGTAGTTAGAGAAGTCCGATTGATGCAAACCCAATTTTGTTGGATTTAGGACTAAAAGACCTATAAATGGTCCACATTTCAGCTCAAAAAGATGTCTTATGAATGAGATATGAGTTTTACAAGGGACAACTAAATTTTACTAACTTAAAGAAGGACAATTTTGTAAAATAGAAACTAGGGTTTCTAAGCATATATAAAGGAGGAGAGGCAGCAAGGAAGTTTCTACCAGCAGCAAAGAAAACACAAATCTTCCTCCTCTAAACCCTAAATCATGTTTTCTTCCTTCTTCTTAATGAGTTATTCAACAAACATGTAAGGTTAAACTCTTTTGCTTGTTTGTAAGGACACATAAACCTTCAGATTTAAAAAATTGTGAAATATATTTTACCTTTATTTTTTAGTTTATATGATGAATATGCTTGTTCTCCTATGCTTATTTTTTCTATGCTTGTTTATTTAATTGTTAATAGCGAACTCTAAGTCATTATTCTAGACAATTTATTGCTAATTTTGATATCAAAATTGGAGTTATGGTTGGTAATTATGGCTGATCTACGTTATTAATCTTAGAGAGAACATTCAATCAAATCAAACATAGATTGTGGATAATTATATTTTTTGATTAATTACTTTATCTAGTTTTCAAGGTTGCCATTGAATCAAATTACTAGTGTAGACATTGTGATTGTTTGATGGTTAGGGTAAGTTATATGGTGGATCCATTAAAGAACCAATGTTAAGAAGAAATAAATATTTAGAATATAAATTGATGTTTCGTTTCTATGATCAATTCTGATTTTTGTAGGTAGATGTTGACTTGCAACCAAGGTTTGTTTTATTAATAAATTTTTGTTTTATATCATTTTCACTTGGTTTGTGTTAGCCTAGCCTAGACAACTTCCAATTCCCCCCAATTGCAAAGCATATAGCATGAAAATATGAACTAAAATATCCTCATGGGATTGACCCTTTGCTTGCTCTATACCATTTTGTTTGATTTGGTTTAAGCTAGGGTAAGTAATTATGCAACCGTGACATTGCAATAATATTTAACCATATAGACATAAGTAAACAATCTTCCTTTTATTAGAAGTTTTTAGTTCTTTATGATTTTTAAATTGTATATGTCGCAACAATGATTTTTTCGCTTTTCGATCCCCGCCATCCCCCTAGTTGGAGGAGATAACAACGCGCGGTGAAAAAGGGATTTGTTTTATAGTCGTAAACTTACAACTATAATTATCAGGAGTCGCCACTTGGTATTAAGGTCACTAGGAACCTATTGGTATGCGAGAGTCGTGGGTAAGGTGACTTATTGTGCAAGGGGAAAACACATCACCCCTGTTGCACCCTACCTAACGTAAGCTGCATTGTTGTTTGATTGTTTTTTTCTAAGTCATTTTTATCGATGTCTTTTCTAAAATTTGACGTAGATCTCTCTTTGTGAGAGAATCTCTACCTCATTAGGAGTTGAATTTTACACTGCATTTTAAAAAAAATATTTTTTTAACTATCTGCGAGTGTACTCTACTGTAATTTTACACCATGATAGTTAAAACAAAAATATTTTTTTAATTTTTTTGATGTTTTAGCCAAATTCCAATGGATAATCATAAACTAGTGATGATATCCAATTTTTGCTCAAAATATATGAAAGACGTAACATATATATTTTATGAAAAATATGCTTGAAAAATCACGGAATTTGGCCGTATACATGAAAACAAACACATTCTTTGTTTTTTCTTTCAATGCATTTTTTTTGTTTTTTTTTAAAAAACAAAAAAAATTAGGCCAAACCTGGCCTAACCAAATAGGCTAGCCAAGGTGGGCCAAAGGCCCACCACTGCTGGGCTGGGCTGCATCCCATAAATAAAAAAATGAAAAGAAAAAAAAACAAAAAAGAATTCGGGACAGAGTGAATTAATTCACTCTGTCTATTATTCACGTGTTACGTAAATAGTGAAATGGTGGTGGGCCGACCACGATGAAAGGCTTACCTGCCACTATCACTGGGTAGAGAACATCGAGGTGGTTCTTCTTGTCATGGTGGCATCGAAAATGGTGGCCCGTGGTGGCCGGTAGGAGTGTCGAAAGTGGCTGGTCTGTGGCTACCGTTTGCTGCTCCTCGTCCATGTTGATCCTGTTGCTACTCGCTGGAGCTGGAGAAGGAAGCTGGAAGTTGCTATTGGTGATGCCTCTGGCATAGGGGAGGATCCATTGGCATGGTGGTTAATGGCTGGATGGATTTGTTGCCGATTGTGGCCTGCACACTGTTCATGGAGACGAGAGAGAGAGGCACCGTCGGGAAAGGGAAAGAAGAACAACGATAGAGAAGAGATAGGGCGGCCAGAGCTGATGAAGATGATGGTGCTATCGGAGCTAGGGAAGATGCAAGGGTGGCTGTCAAGGAGAGTAGGGGCTATTGAGTGTTGCGGGAGGGAAGGGGGCATGGTTGAGCATGGCTGCAACATGGCCAAGCAAGCTGTTGCTAATTTTTTTTTTAAAATTTTTAAATAAATAGATTGTGATAAAAAAGAGTTTTTTTTTATGGGAAAAACCAGGAAGAACGATGTTTTTTTGTTCAATTTTGGCTTCCGATTTCACTCGAAAAAGTTTCGTCATTGAAAATTCTGATCGTCTCAATTTAACCCAAATTAGGCTTCCAAACTTAATTTCTCACTAATTAAGCCTTTAATCAAATTAATTTGACCCATTTAAAGTATAATTACACTCTTGTGCATAATTAAATCCTTCAATTGGGCTCTCAATTAATTCTGAAGAGTTTCATCACCGAAAATCTCAATCTTCTCAATTTAACCTAGATTAAGCTTTCAAACTTAATTTTTCACCAATTAAACCCTTAATAAAATTAATTTGATCCATTTAAAGTATAATTAAACCCTTGTGCTTAATTAAATACTTCAATTGGGCTTTCAATTAATTCTAAATCATAATTACACTTTAAAATTGGCCAACAATTAAATCAAATTGACCCATAAAAATATAATTATGTCTTTTGATTTAAATTTTATGCTGATTTATCCAATAATAAATTATTTTAGCCTCAAATCTGCACTTCATTTTTGGGCAAAAAGAGGTACGATCGGGCTTTCGAAAATATTCAAAATTTCTATCTTGATTTTTCTGCCGACACCAGCCCTTTTATTTTATTTTATTTTTTGGTATATTTTGGGAATAACCCAGAAATTGGGTTATGACATTATAAACAAGTAAATTAGAGTCTTTGGAGTCATAAGAAAGTTGAGTCGAATCACTTGGTTAAGAAATAATATCTTCAAACTCACTTATAAGAAAGTTGGTGAATGAGTTTGGTGAATTTGAGTCCATCTAACAAAAAAAAATTATTGGTTGATATATATAAAGAAACAAATTCCTCATTTTTCTCAAGCACAACACAAATCACCTAAAAGTTTCAAACCTAAATTCTAATTCCAAAATTTAGATTAGTAATTAAAAATTATCTCATTCAATCACTTGTTAAACTTTTGCAAAACAAATATTCATTAACCTAAACCTCAATTTTTTTGCCTTTCTTTACCTGAATTCCTTATCAAACAAACATACAACCATACTCATCATCCATAATAAAAAAAAATCTTCAACAATATGAGTTAATAATTGTGGTGGATCTATGCTATTAATCTGAGGGAGAACATTCAATGAAATCAAAAATAGATTGCGGATAATTATACATTTTGATTAATAAATTTATCTAGTTTTTAAGATTACCATTATATCAAATTACTAGTGCAGATACAATGGTTGTTTGATGGTTAGGGTAAGTTATATGACAGACCCTTTAATGAACTAATGTTAAGAAGAGATAAATATTCAGAATATAAATTGATGTTTCCCATAATCAGTTCTTGTTTTGGCAAGGGGATGTTAATTTGAGAATAAGATTTGTTTTATTGATAAATTTTGTTTTTATATAATTTTCACTTAGTTTACTTTAGCCTAGCCTATACAACTTTTAAACCTCTAATTGCATAGCATATAACACAAAAATCTGAACTAAATTGTCCTCGTGGGATTGAACCCTTACTTGCTCTGTATTATCTTGTGTGATTTGTTTAAAACTAGGGTAATTAATTTGTGCAACCATGACATCGCAACAATTTACCTTTCTTGGATGGTGGATGAGTGTTTTCATCTATCATGATAAGAATACTTCCAATTAAAATCAATATGTAACATACAAAATGAAATTTTAAATTAACTATATATTATTTTGTATTTTTGTAAGGCCAAGTTTGGTAAAAATAATTTTTTTATTCAAAACAAAATGGTTCAATAGGCTTAAGGGAGTGTTTGCTAAACATAGTCCTAAGCCAAGAAAAGCTTAAAAAAAGAGGGAAGAAGAAATAAGTGCTTATAAGGGGTTGAAGTTCTAAGTTGACCTATTTGGGTTAGTCGAATTAAGTTGACCCAATTGGGTTAAAACAAACTAGAGAAGAAAACCAAAACCATAACCAAAACACATTAAACTTAACAGAAAATTAAAAACTAAAAATTTCCAAACAAAACAATCCAAAACAAGTAAATAACAAAAGAACATAAAGAATATCCACCGAAAAAACCCAACAATGTGGACATCAAATCAAACTAGTTTTCAAGTAAAAACACACATGGTTATGTTCATGGTCAAGCGTAGATCAAGCATAAAAGGTTCATTGATTTCAATTATTATCAAAACATCATGATTCTGGTAGAAATGAGCTTCAGTTCTAGATCAAAATCCTAGGATTAAAACCCAAGAAACATGTTATCTGTCATAACCCATTTCTGGGTTATTCCACCAAATTTACCCTAAATAAAACAAAAATAATAAAAATAAAATAGGCTAGCATCGGTACAAAATCTAGGTGAAAATTTTAAACATTTTCAAGAGCCCAATCATACCTCTTTTCTGTCCAAAAATGAAGGGAAAATACAAATTCAAGGTTAGAATAATTTACTATTGGATGAATCTGTGTAAAATTAAGTCGGAAGGTATAATTATATCTTTTATAGGCCAATTTGATTCAATCATGGGCCAATTCAAAGTATAATTATATTTAAGAATTAATTTAGGGTTCAATTAAAAGATTTAATTAAGTGCAAGGACTTAATTACACATTTAATTAGTCTAATTAATTTTATTAAGACCTTAATCGATGAAAAATTAAGTTCTTGAGGTTAATTCGGCCTCAATTGAGAAGATTGAAATTTTTGGAACTAAATTGAATTTTTCTTAAGGTCAATTGTGCGAAACCAGGGGCAAAATTGAAGAAAATTAAGAGATTCAAGTCAATTTGGAGTGCAATTAGAACAATTACAAAATGATAGAACATAATATATTTGCACTTTATGCAGCACACCATTGATAAGCCATCACTTTAGGGATGTCGGTGCCTGCAGACCTCCAATGCAGGCACGCGACCGCTAATAGCCGCTACTGCATTCACGATGCTGCAAGAGTTAATCCACCGCAGTAAGCAATGGTTACTTTCTTCATCTATAAATAGCAAGAAAGAAACCATGCAGGAGGAGAGAATGAAAGTGGGAGGATAAACGATTATAATAGACAGATACCATTACAATTTATGATCGTTAAACTACATGAAGAAACACTAGAAAAAAAGACACAGTGACCGATCACAAGCAACCCTCATCCTCTTCCTCAGCATTGAAAAGACTAACACCCCTCGACACTGACAGAGCTCTATCACCAGTTGTAACTCTCTCCCTCCCTCTCTTTCCTTCTCAGCAGCTCTTTTTCTCTCTCCTTTCTTTGCGGCAGCTCCTTCTCTCTTTCTCCTTTAGCCATCTCTCAGCGAGCACCAGCCTTTCCCTCGATGCCCGCGGCCTCACCTCCATGCTAGAAGCTCCACTGACAAGCCCAACTCTTCTTCTTCAACGCCAATGACACAACAACAACAACAATAGCAGCAACGATAATAACGTTAGTCAGCCAACTTTTGATGTCTCCTCCAACCACCAATGGCCGTTATTTCCAACGCCACCATCACAGGAAGAACTACCTCGGTGCCCTCTTTCGCACCCCAAAAAAATGAGCGCGGCGTCGCGGCGACCCTCCCCGTGTTGCGGGGAAATTCAATGTCGGGGGTCTAATCTTTGTTTTCATGAAAAGGGAGTCGCCACCTAGTATTATGATTACTAGGAAATCTAAGCTGGTCTTTTAGAGATTCTAGGGTAAAGGACTGGTTATGTAAAGGGAAGGTTTTAGCACCCCTAGTACGCCCTACCTAAGGTAAGCTGCTTGGTGTTTTGTTTGGTTATGATTTGTTATAATTTTGAACTTTCAAAAAAAATATGTTGGTTAAATGATGAATGGGATATTACTCCGCCAAATGTTTTGGATATTAACCCCTTAGGATTTATTTATCCAAATACCAACAGTGAATAATAGCGTATCATTCCCGTCGAATATTTTGGATATTAACCCCTTAGGATTTATTTATCCAAATATTAACAATGAATAATATGAATAACCAAAAATAATATTTTGATATTTTTGGAATATTGGCCAATACCCTTTGGATTTTACAAATATATTGTAGAATCCAAAAATGCGAGAAAATGATTTTAACTTTGCTAAATTCATGCTAAAATACATTTTTCTTCAAAAATCCAAGATAATATTTTTTGAAACAAAAAGAATATATATTTTTTTTAAAAATATGCTAGTGTATTGGCCGTATGCATAAAATCACATTTTTATTTTTTTTGCAAATTTGTATTTTTTTTATTTTTATCCTTGTATTTTTATTTTATTTATTTTCTTTTTATTTATTTATTTTTGGGGTGCTGGGCTGCCAGCCCGCCTGGCACTGGGCTTAGGCCCTGTATTCAAGGGCTGGGCCTCCAGTCCAAACGGGCTGGAAGCCCGTCCTTCTCTCGGGCTGGGCTTCCAGCCTAAACGGGCTGGAAGCTCGTCTCATTTAGTGGTCGGGTCGGGCACCAGACCCGGCCCGACCTGACCCGCTACTGTTCACAGAACAGTAAAATCAGGGTGCATGCAGGGATGATGAACAGTGAAATGGGAAGTTTTCGATTATGATAAAAGGAGAAATGATTAATACCTTTGTGTAGAGGGCGTTGAGGCAGTTCTTCTGGTCATGGTGGTGACGAAAATGGTAGCCTGTGGTGGCCAGAAATGGCGTCGGAAAAGTCTCGGCCACGTTGCAGACGATGAACTGTTCTGCCAAAAACTTTGCCTGAGATGATGGCTGAGTTTCTGAAGAGATGATGAAGAGTTTGGTGATGATGGGGTAGAGTGAAGTGGCTGGGATTGGTTGTTGGAGCTGTTAAACCGAGAGGGAGAGATAGACAGAGGTCTGGTTTTAGAAAGAGAGATGCAAGAAAAAAAATGAGAGAGTATGCTGGGAAGAGCAGGAAGAAGATTAACGAATGGCTCTGCAATTTTTCTCTATTTCTCTGCGTGTTTTAACACTGATTTCTCACGTAAAATCCCTCCTCTGCTCTCCTCTGTTTTCCCCTTCTTTTTTTCTTCCTTGTTTCACCATGCACGATGCTATTTATAGCAGAGAAGACCCGAGTTCGGCCATGCAGAATGTTTGAGGAAAGTGTAGCAAAATCGATAGCAATCAGTGGAGAATCAGGAAGACAGGGAGGAGAATCAAAAAATGATATTGATGGAGATAAATCAAGGAGGAAATCACGATTGATTAGGAAGAAAATTATAACTGATCTGTTGCCTGAAATTTCAATGCAAATGCACGCTGGAACAGTGCATGCTTATTTAATGCAGGTTTCAAATTATATATATATATATTTTTAGAAGGTAAAAATATGATTTGATCCTTTATAATTTCTTTAATTACACCCAATTGAATTTAAACTTGTGATTTTATGCAATTATATCCCATCAAAAATTCAATCTCAAACTTAGCTTTGCGCGATCTTTTTATTCTGGTCCTTGGTTTCTAATTTTCACGATTTAACCCTCAATCGACCATTAAACTCTCAATTTATTCAAATCGGCCCCCGATTTCGCACAATTGACTTAAAAAAATCAAATTGATCTCCGAAAATTTCAATTTCATCAATTGAACCCAAATAAAATTTGAGAACTTGATTTCTTATTAACGAAACCCTTAGTAAAATTAATTTGACTAATTTAAAGTATAGTTAAATCCTTCAACTGGACCCTAAATTAATTCTCCTATATAATTATAATTTTAAATAGCAATTAGATCAATTTGGCCTGTAAAAATATAATTATATATATTGACCTAGTTTTTTCACACAGATTTATCTGATAATAAATTATTTTGACCTTTAATCTGCAATTTTTTTTATTTTCAGGTACAAAAGAAATACGATCGAGCTCTCGAAAACATCCAAAATTTCACCTCGATTTTCCCGCTGACACTAGACCCCTTTATTTTATTTTTTTATTATTTTCGGGTAGTTTTGGGGAATGACCCAAAATTGAGTTACGACACCCTCTACACGGCGATAGTGACAGGTACTCCGTTTGTCACCCTCCACAAATCGTTATTTCACTATTCACCATTGTGGTGAATAGTGGGGGGAGTGAATTAATTCACTCTCCCGTCCCATTGTTCTGCATGTGAACAGTGGGACTTACACCCACTATTCACATGTAGAATGGTGGGCTGGCTGAGCATGAGGCAAGGCCTAGCCTGACTACCTAGAATGGGTGGGCCATAAGGGCTAATAGTCTAGCCCCAAATGATGGGCCCTTGGCCCATCAGGGCTAGGTATCCAACCCACACAAAAAAACAAAAATAAATAAATACAAACTCTGCATTAAAAAAATATCTTTTCCTTAAAAAATTATAAACAAGAAAATATGTTGTTTTCGTGCATATGGCCAAATTCCAAAGTTTTTCAAGCATGTTCTTCGTAAAAAATATATGTTAAATATCTCATGTTTTAAAATAAAAAATAGATATCGTAACTGGTTTATAAATTATTTGTTGGAATTTGGCTAAAATATCAAAATAATTTAACAATTATTTTATTTTAGTTATCGTGGTGTAAAATTATATTGTAAAGTACACTAACAGATAGTTAAAAAGG
This sequence comes from Salix dunnii, assembly GCA_015731905.1. NCBI lineage: Eukaryota > Viridiplantae > Streptophyta > Magnoliopsida > Malpighiales > Salicaceae > Salix > Salix dunnii. Next base: position 8,904,589 of record CM027662.1, on the reverse strand, counting down.
GTTTTTCAAAATATAGTGTAAAATTCTTTTTGGTTGGTCTTTCAACTCTCAATGAGGTAGAGACTCTCTCACAATGAAAGATTAACTCGAGCCGTAGAAAACATCAAGCAATAAAAACTAATTTAGGAAAAACAATCAAACAATAATGTAGTTTATTTTAGGTAGGGTGCATCGAGGATGATGTGTCTTCCCCTTGCACAATAAACCCCTTATCCAAACTTTCACAGACTAATAGGTTTTTTAGTGACCTTAATACTAGGTGGTGAATCATAAGATTTATAGTCGTGATTTTACGACTATAAAATAAACCCTCATTTCACCGCACGTCGTTCTCCCTTTACGTGGTTGGCGCGACACGAAGCATAAAAAAAACATTGTCGTGACATTATCAATGCACTAAAACCTTAGATTATACAATAATACATACAACAATGTTTATCGGATGAATATGAAGAGCTCAACCTAGAAATTGACCAGACAACCCTGAAATCTATCAACCTAAGATGGCCAATTCAAGCCTGTAACTTATGCTTCCTCGGTTTCTATAAACCACATTATTACTTACAAACATAATTGAAACAAGGTGAACTAAACAAAAACAAAAGGGATTATCAACATAAGACATTAAGCATGCTTATACAATTCAAGTTCTAAAATCTATATTTTTATATTCTTTAAGGCTAAACACAACTCAAGGACTTAGAAACAATGCATAAATTAAAAGTTGACATATTGGGGAAATTCTTAGCTAAATAAATATAAACAACTAAAAAAATATATTCAAATATTAGCACATTGCATTCAAATGAGAAAAGGGATCAATCTAGAAGGCCTCATAGACTCCACTCTTACAGCTTATAGGAGTTTACCTTCTCAACTTATAGCGTTCAAGTAAGGATTCAATGCTAATGCTATTTTCTCTAAAACCAACACAAATCAAAATTCCTTTACTTTTATTTTCATTTCCCTTCTCTTTCTTTCTTTCTTTCTTTCTTTCTTCTTTTTTATTACCTCTCCCTTTTATAGGTTAAAGTAGAGTTTATAAATGAATTTGTTAGGGCTCTGAAAAACTAAAAGTTGGCTAATTTTACCATAAATGATTGATTCTAGATTCAAATGGTTTTGTAACAAGCTTAGGGTTAAGAGGAAGTGTTTTTATCATTTTGATATTGATGGGAACATTTTAAACCATTGGTAAAAACCTTTTGGGTGATTTTTTTAGTGTTAACATGAGAAGATGTTTGGTGGTTTTGTGCAAGTGAGTATTTAATTTAAGGTTGATTGGTTTGGTCACTTTCATGGCTTCATTAGAGCAACTCCAACATTATTGTCGCCTAAGACCTTTTGAACTTGGTAGAAGAGGTATACATTTTTATATTGAACCCACTCTTCTTAAATGGAGGTTTGTAGCTCCATATTTATTTAGTTGAAAGTACCAACCTAATCAACATAACACTTGAACATGCAGTGAGGGCTGATTAGAGATAGGATGTTATGATGATCAATGAAGAAAATAGGATATAAACATTTGATTTTAAGGTAATGAGGTTATAGATAAAATGTTTCTCAATTCGACGTTGGTGGTTACAACCTCAAAGGTGGTTGAAAATTCCACATTCAATCACTTGTAGATACCGTATCAACAATCAAAAAATGAAGAAGAAGATGCATAATGTTGTCAAACAGTGTTGTTTTAACTAATCTATAAGAAACAGGGTTTTGATTTGGAGTTTGGAAATACCTTATTTAATCCTTACTCTTTCAATTTTGTTTAATCATGCTTGTAATTACTCTTAAACTCTTATTTGCATGTAACTTATTCCATGTTGAATTCAATTTTCAACCGTAAATTTAATCGTTGTTTTTAATTCAATCCTTGATTTTTGATTTATTCAATTAGACCCCTAATTAGTCAATAAACTCTTAATTTTATTCATTTTGGCCCTTAGTTCCATAACTGTTCTTAGAAAATGTTATAGAGAAATTAGATACTAAGTTGTTATTTTTTACTATATCTCACTTCCAAGCAGATGAACAAACATTGTTAGTCAATAGAACTCAAATATTTTTAGTTAACAAAACCTTGATATAACTATTATATACTATCATTTAAGAGAACGTAAAGAACTTGAAAGATTGTTTGGCATTCATACATTTTGCATATAAACATAATGTGTATTTGAGATCATGTATGGCTTTGAAACCTCTTTAAATCCGATAGTTTTGAAGTCCTTTGTTTTTTATGAAAGGGCTAGCTTGAATGATAATAATAAATCATAAGTGGTGAAAGAACTCTATGAGAGTATACAACAACAAATATAAAACAGTAGTTGTGTGTATGCAACCAAAACAAATAAGAAGCGAAAATAAGCCATCTTTTATCCTAGAGATTGGGTTTGGGTGCATAAGCACAAGAATAGGTTTTTGGCCAATAGAAGATCCAAGTTACAATCAAGAGGCAATCGGTCATTTTAGATCCTTCAGAGGATTGATGACAATATTTATAAAGTTGATTTGTCATGTGAGTATGGTGTTAGTATTACCTTAAATATATTTTTTATATCTTACTTTGTATGACATAGGTAATGATTCAAGGTCATATACTTCTAAAGAGAGAGGTGCTTATTAGAACAACCCGACACCATGATTAGGCATGTCATTAACCTTTTGGAGGTGCTAAGTGGGTCAATAATAAGGTTTAAGGCATATAAGCTTAAGGAAGCATTAAATGGGTTTGTTTAGCATGTTTGAGCCAAGATGGGTTAGGGGAGCATGCGGTGCCTATGAAGCTTAAATAACAATATCAGATTCATCTAATCCAATTACAAGAAAAATCTAATACATATATAACATAGGCATGATGTGCATGGCCTTATGATAGCCTTATTAGGCAAGTTTCCCTAATATTACAAGGATTAAAAATTTACAATTATTTGCTCTCTTTTTTTCCCAAGGTAATGAGAGAGGATTTTTAGTATTCAGAAGAAGTTTTCTCATCCACTAAGGAAACTAAGGGGTGACATATTTGTTTACTAAGCTAGGGAGGATAATTTAATGACTTTAATTTCTAGTTTAGAAAGGAAGTTAATAAAGTCAGCAACTAGGGGAAAGAATCATTATTTTTGTCCAAGTCAAGCAAGGAAACCAAACTCTACAAGAAGAAGCTAGAGGTGACAACAAGGATTTCCAAGTCAGAATTGATCCTCCTAGTATATTTGGATTTCTTAAAAATTGAAAATTGATCCTAAAGCTACAATAAGAATTATTCCACCAAAAGGGCAATTTAGGTTAAAAAATAAGACTCTTTAACGTTATTTTCTTTGTTAGTTGCAACAAAATGCTTTAGACCATTATTTTAATTTTTTTTTTTTTTATGTTTTGGGCTTGATTATGAATATTTGAGCTTGTTTAATTAAGAGTTTAGGTCTAATTGTAAGTGTGTTTTATACAAGTCTAGATTTTGGGTATTATAGCTTAGGTTATTACGCATTTGAAAACATCTTTGTATTTGTAATCCAAGTTTCAGTTTCATGTTTTTCTTAATAATAATTCAAGTTGTTGCATCTTTTTTTATGAGTGCGTGAGGGTGAGTTTTTTTCTTCTACTTTAGTTCTCTAATGAATTTAGATGATTTATCAAAGAACAACTATTTCTGTAGCGTCATCATATACTTTTTGTTTGGGAATTGATGTTCAATGTGTATGATTGTCATATTCCAATAATGGTTGTATTTAGATTCAAAGTAATTTGTGTCACATTTTCAAATCCAATTTCATGGCTTTTTGGGAGTTGCACGTTTGCGTGATCGAATACTTAATAATGGTATGTATTCTTATTTGTAATTTTTTGGAAAGTTTATGGGAACAAAAGTATTCGAGTATTCCGATCCTAAATAAAGGTTCTTTGAATAAATAGTAAATCTCCCTGAAAAAACTAAAGGGATCAAGTCTCTCACTCATAAAAACATGTATACACATTATAAACGTAAGAAATAAATGCTTGTACGAATTCGATCATAGCACATCAACAACGACAGCACTACGTTTTGAGTTGTCCCTCTCATTCTTGAAGTGAATCAAAACCGATTGATTTACACAGAGGTGGCTAAATACGATAACCCATATCAAGGCAAGTACAGTGATTCCCGTTCTTCAGTCAATCAATATTGGTTTTGCTCATCAATTCTTTTTAATTTCCTGGCACATCCTCTGCTTGTGTTGAACTTCAATGTTGATTATATCAAATTAATAGCAGTCACGTTCCTGTAGGGTTTTTTTCTTTTTCTCTTTTTGGTACACACACACAATGTAATAGTAATACGATTCATTTCCTTTTTTGTCCACATTATTTCTCTGTTAAGATCCAATTCGAGTCATATTGGAAATTTCAAGATCAGGTTGCCTGTTTTTGTGCCTTAAAGATTAAATTTTTCATTAGGGTTTACAGAAATTAACCTCAAGTACGTAGTCTTAGAACAAATTGAACATCCAAAACACACGCACATGAATGAAACACGAAAAGAAGTTCTGGTTAAATTCCTATAATTTCAAGCAAGCTGTGCTTGACAAAGATATGTGTAAATTCATGAGGTCACTACAAAACCAGATTATAATATTTTAATCACTAGCTGTTAAATAATTTTATATAATCGCCATCACTTTTGCATATCAAGTTTTTGCCAGAACTCTAAATCGCATTGGTCCCATCTATTAGTGCGTACAAAAGTATGATAGGCTAACCTTTATCATACTCTTGATGTGATCCTTAATAGTTGAAGGCTGATCTGGGATTGCAAGTTCCCAACATAATTATGTGTGCGTGGCTTCTCTTCTCGTATATTTATGCTACACTTGTGCTCATCTTGTTATGATTTCATTTCATCGTTGTAGTGTAGGTACCAGTTAAATGTGTTAGGTATAAAAGTTAATGATTTTAATCTAGCTTTTATATCTCATGTACTCACGTCTAAAATGTGCAAAAATTTGATATGCAATTGACTCGTTGCACAGCAGGTGGTAGCCTAAGTTGGTATCGTCCCAATTGCTCACCGAAATTCTTGTTGAATCTCATTTAATGAGTACTCTGGAAATAAATATACATATATGAAGATCTAGTTGCTGTAATTTGGTCCCTACTGACGGGCGACTGGATAGTCAAATCGATAGCATTGAAAATAACTCGGCAAACATCAATGCCGTAGCTGTCTTTTAATCATTCCATCATCTTCTTCTTATTTTAAAAAAGAAAAAAAAAACGAAACAAAACTAAACAAACAAACATGGCTTTCCTAATCATTGGTATATGACAGGAGTGCTAAGTGTAGTGGAAAACAACTATTGAAGGATATTTGTTAAAAATGATTGGGGCATGTCAGTGTGTAGGCCATGAAGTCTACGGAAACTTGCGAGAATTTATCTGCTTTACGTTTCTGCTTAATTTGTTTGCAATGTTTCAGTTTGATTAAGTTTCAATCCAGTGCCAAGGCAACTTATATTGACTCTTTGCGTATACTAGGAGTTGGAGATAGGTGTGGAGGGCAGGTTGTATTTGCATGATATTGACGTTAGATAATTAGACTGATCCGCGTTAAAGATTTGTCAAATGTAGGATGTAGTAACGTCCACTAGCTACGCATAAATTTCATCTACAAGATGTATTATTCGAAGTACAAGGACAATAGAGATTAAGCTGATTCTCCACACACTGATGTTCATAAGGACTATATTGGGGATATGATTAATTTGTTTTAAGGATTTAGTTCATTAGGGAACATTTAAAATGCTTTTGAACTACTGTTAGGAATTGACACTATAAAACGCTTATATATATATATATATATATATATATATATATATATATATAATAGCAGCCTTGTAGCCAGGCTAAAAGCCATCAAGACGTGCACAGAGAAAACATTTACTTCTTGGTAGGTCAAACTTTTATCTAGTAGCACCTGCTGGTAGCTGAACTTTTCTTTTAACGAAAAAGAGCAAAACGTTTTCAACTTGGTTTTTCTTCTCTTTCCCAGCAGTCTGCAAAATGGACACCATGACTCATGACGAAACATCGTCGGCTGTTCCTCTCCTTGTTGAAGAGGAACAACACGAGCTAGCATGCGAACAGGGAGATGTAGAGTCAAATTCCAGTTATTGTAGTGCAGGCACCTCATCTTCCTTCATGACAGTTTTCCACGGACTAAATGCTTTGTCAGGTTCTACTCTTAAACATATATATATGCTTCCAATGTTGTTTCTATACTTTCATTTTCTTTCACTAGCAAGATAGATACATTTTAAATTGAAGAGTAACTGGAAAACTAAATCTGTTCTCTATCTGATTCTTCAGGAGTTGGGATCCTTTCAATCCCTTATGCGCTAGCATCAGGAGGATGGTTGTGCTTGATCCTCCTCTTTGTTATCTCCAGTGCAGCCTTTTACACAGGCTTATTGATCCAAAGATGTATGGACGTGGATTCAAATATCAGAACTTATCCTGATATAGGCGAGTATGCTTTCGGTAATAAGGGAAGGCTTTTGGTTTCAGCTGTCATGTTTACTGAGCTCTACTTAGTTGCAACAGGATTCCTGATTCTTGAAGGGGATAATTTACAAAATTTATTTCCTAACATGGGATCACTTGAAGTAGCAGGGTTTGAAATAGGTGCAAGACAAAGCTTTGTTATAATGGTGGCCCTTGTTATTTTGCCCACGGTTTGGTTGGATAACATGAACATTCTTTCTTATATCTCTGCCAGTGGGGTTTTAGCTTGTGCTATCATTCTTGTCTCAATTTTTTGGACTGGTGCATTCGATGGAATTGGGTTTAATGAGAAGGGAACGCTAGTAAATTGGCATGGAATCCCTACTTCAGCAAGCTTGTATGCCTTCTGTTACTGTGCACATCCAGTCTTTCCTACCCTGTACACTTCTATGAAAAACAAGCACCAGTTCTCTAACGTAAGTATCTGCTATGATTTAACTTCCATGTTTACGATTTTACATAATTGAGGTTCAGTGCAGTTAAAGCCCAATTCCTTTCTGATTGCAGGTCATGATTCTGTGCTTTATTTTGTGCACCTTTGGCTACGCATCTATGGCAATTCTGGGTTACCTAATGTTTGGATCATACGTTGAGTCGCAGATAACCTTAAACCTGCCAACTGAAAAGTTTAGCTCCAGACTGGCAATATACACCACACTGGTGAATCCAATATCAAAATACGCCCTGATGGTTATGCCAATAGTGAATGCTACGAAAAGCTGTTTTCCAGAGAATTGCAAGAAAAGATCATTTAGCTTCTTGATCAGTACTGGTATAATGATTAGCAGTGTCGTCGTAGCCCTCGCTCTCCCTTTCTTCGGTGATCTTATGTCGCTGGTGGGAGCATTTTTAAGTATGACAGCTGCTATTATACTTCCATGTTTATGTTACTTGAAGATTTCAGGAACTTACCAGAGATTCGGATTTGAAATGGTGGTGTTAGGGAGTGTAGTGCTACTTGGTGTTGCTGTTATGATATTTGGTACATACACCTCTCTCATGGAGATAATACAGCACTTGTAATGACTGCATATACCTCATTATATGCATATGAACGTGAATTTTCCAGCATAAAGCACACGAGAACATATCAGTATAAAATTGTTGTCAGCAAGATGGTAAAAATCGTGGATTGACTTTTAAAATCTTATGATTTTTTGAGTCATTTGTATTTATATGCTAAATCAGATTAAACTCGAAAACTAGTAAAATCTTATGATTTTACAAGTTCATTAAATTTGTGATATGAACAATCAAGTCAGTTTTGAATTTGGTGTTATAATATTTATTAACAATTTCATAAGATCAAACATCTTTCAAATTATATATTGGATCTAGTTGAAATTTATAGGAAAATATTACATGCATGAAAATATATGTTATTAAATTATTAGATTAAATAAAATTCAGAATCATATTATTTTAGAGATTTAAAGTTACCAGACGAATCTTATCAAATTTATCAAACTAGACATTTAAATATTGTTTTGAATTACAAATAAAACTTTATTGTGATTCTAGATAAGAGAGAAACTAGACATCTTAATATTTTCAAATATATATAATAAACTCAATAATTTATTCATGCATGAGAGAACTATATGTTTGAAATTATGATTGAAATCTACCAGAAATTTATGAAAATTAGAGATTTAGACTACATGGAAGAATTTTAAAATGAAGACTTTGATATTATTATCATATTTTATTTATTTATTTATTTATTTACTGTTAGAAAAATATTTCTAATTAATTTTTTTATGGTGCATTAAACATTGTTTAATAGTTTATTTTAATTATTAAACTTATACTAATTAATTACTAATTTAGACTCATTAGCTTGCAACCTAAAAGATATTCATTATAACTTGTTATGATGAGAACAACCAAGTTGTCACGAGATTCTTGTGTACTTACTATCATTTCATAATTTGCCAAAATTGAAAATTTTTATTTTGAGTTTTTTTTATGTCATTGATTTCTTGATTTATACTATTTATCTTCTTCTTTTTATTTAGGTCACTAATTGATTATAATATTATTGACTCTCTTTATGAGATTTTAATGTAATTTAACAAACAACTTGTCAGGATGAATAGAAAAGGTGGTTTACTGTTTGGTTTTATGTTATCAATTTGATTGATGGATTAGACAAAAAATTTGCCAGTGGTTTTCACACATTTTTTTTTATTGGGTCAAGATTTAAAGTTAATTAGAGTTATTAAAGATATCACGATACAAGTCAACAAGTACAATGTGAATATTGTTATTTGTTATCTTTTGGCCTGTGGATTTTCTATTTTGAGAGAATTCTCTTTTATAATGCAAGGATATTATACAACTAATTTTAGAGCTTTTCTTAGTTCTACATGGATTTTTTATAGGCAACAATATACTTTTAAAATATGGCAAGGATTCTTTTGATGTGTTAAAATCCTTTTTTTACAAGGATTCTTGAGCTGATTTTTTTTATTGTACAATTTTATATTAACAATCATAATTTTTTATTCAATTATTGAATTAAATTGAGGTTTTACCATACATTTCTAGAGGTCTTGTTTCATACCAGGTTAAGGTTTCAGATCAATCTGACATTGATAATTCTCTCTAAATAGAAAGACCATAACATAACAAGTTACAAAATTTGTATTGCATATGCTGACTTGTATTACAAAATCTTCCTGAACTCCAATTGACTTGAAATTTTAACCCATTATAGAATAATATGTCTAGAAACTCTTAGTGAAATTATTTCCCTATCAAATAGTCATATTAAGAGTTATTCTATATGATGTGTATCATGTGTTCTTTGTTTTAAATTTTTTACTAGCTATTAGTTTATGTTATATGCATGACTGATTAACTTATGTAGTAGGAATATCTAATTTTTAAAGCAATGTTTGATTATTCATTAGTTGGAAAATACATGTCTTAATTAATTCATAATACGTGTTTAATTATCATAAATCAATTGCACCTATCTTAACCTTAATGTTGTCACGTAACTAAATATTCCATGCTTAATAAAGATTATGGATAATTGATGCACATATGCTAAGTTAACTAAAAAGTAAGAATAGGTAGTAAAAACTTGTTTTACTTGGAGAAAAATAATGATTTTTCCCTCCTTATTTGCTAAGGGAATTAGTTTTGTTCCTAGATTATAAGAATTATTAAATAGTTCTCCCTAGTTTAGGAAACAAATTTGTCTCCCATTAGTTTCCTTGGTGGACTCAAAAACTTATTTTGAATAATAAGAACTCTCTTCCATTAAACATAAAATCTAGTTGATTTACCTTGCACAAATAGAAAAATAATATTTTTACTTTTAATCTTTATCACATTAGGAAGAATAAGCCCTAACAAGACTAAATTTTAGGTTGAACATATGCCCTATTAGGACGTGGGTTAGACTTATTTTGGACTTGAATTAGATGAATTAGAATTTTTCCTCCATGTTTTTCGGCGTACTGAACTCTTCTTGATCTATATGTTATGAATTTATCCTTTGTTTTTATATGCCTCTCCAACTATTTACATATGGACTATGTTCTCTAATTCCACATAGTGGTGGAATTCTACAATATTCGTTATGTCCTTACTTAGCCCATTAAAAAATCTAGTCAAAGTTGTTTCCTTATCCTTGATCAAATTGGCCAAAATCATTGTGATCTTCATCTTTTTGAAATACTCATGTATAGACTTAGAATCTTGATCAAAACCATGCAATTTCTTGTACAAATATCTATAATAGTGGTCATGGATAAATCGCCTTCTCATCAATACTTTTTTCTCCTCTCATGACACTACTACCCTTTATCTATTTCTCCTTTTAAAAATCATATTTAGGTCTCATCAAATAAATGTATAATCTGTAAATTCAATTACTACTATTTTCACCTATTTTGCTTTAGATTAGTTATGACTCAAAAATATAATCCTCCTTTTTCCTTCACTTCAAATATGCATCGAGATCTTTTTTAAATTGAAAAGTAGATATTTTTAGTTTGATAGCAACCAAATCACCATCTACTTCATCATGTCCCCCAATGTTATGAAACTTTCTCCCCTGACAAAATAGCCCTTTACAAATCCCTTCAATTTATAGGTTGTCAAAAACATCTTATATGTCTTATGTTATGGTCTCACCCTTAAAACTATCATCATCAAAATCATCAATGTCCTCCTCATTAATAGTCAACCTTGGCTTTTTATCCCCATTAGCATTGTTTGATTTTAGATCAACCTAACCTTCCTCATATTTTTTTTTTACTTTGTACCAACTTCATTACCATGTTTCTCCACATTCTCTAGTCTATCACACAAGCCCCCATTGTCAAGACTTGAATTTGAAATTTAAGGGGTTGATGTTTTATTCTAATCTAATATGATATGATTATATCTGCAAAACTTAGTCAATGATATAAAAAAATTTATGTTATGTATGATGAATATATGCTGCAACAATGAAAACAAAGAAAAAAGTTTCAAAAATTAACACAAAACAAACACGTTTAAGACAAGATAAGTTTACATATAAAACTTAAGTTAAATTATGTCAATTGAGCTAAAATTTGATGCAAATAATGCGATTTCAACCCAAATAGATAGAATATTAAACTTGAGAAATTTAGAATAGGATTTGATATGCTAATGCAAAAATATTATGAATTAGACCTGAAGTTAAATCCCTAAGCAAACAATATCCAATTGACCCTAAAAAATATAAATACTATGAATAGGACTCCAATAATTAGAACATCAAGTTTAAGCTAATTCAAAGTTGATTTGATTCAATCTCCTCTTGTTCAGTTTTTTATTGCTTGAACAAACAAAAGTCTTTAAAAATGACGATTTCTTCTTTTTTTTTAGATTTTTTTTATGCTACTGATATATTTTGGACAATAATAAAATGAAATAACAACTTTTTTTATATGTCGCAAATTTTAAGAGAAAAGGAGATTGGACATTAACGAATTTTTATGAAATCAACAAAAATGAAAATTTAAAAAGGATATAACATGATTAATGGAGTCAAGCTCTGATACCAAATGATATGAATCTCTTAGTCATAGAGTCAAGCAACCCACATCCAAATAAACCAATTTTTGGCAAGCCAAGTAAACTAGGTTTCTAAGGATAGCGATACAAAAATAATTTGTATCTAGACACTAATACTATTGAAATTGAACTCTCACCTAATAAATATTGATTCACAAACAAGAAGTATAGGAATGAGGCTATAAAGTTAGTTTTTCTTTTATAATTCATTTTCGGTCTTTTTGTGAACCAAGGAAGAGAGAATATCTCACCAACACATAATAAAATGTTTGTGGCTAAAACAAGTTTATTATTTTGAAATCTCACTAATATACTTCTGATAAGAAAGTTATAAGTATTAAGAATTAAGTTTTTGAATCATAATGGATTTAAGTTGAGAATTTATATTAGGCCCCTTTATAATCACACTCAACCCTTAATCAATCAAGCTCAAAAACATGAAAAAATAAAAATGAAATAAAGGTTTAGAGTTTCTGTTGCAATTAACAAAGAAATTAAAAGATAATAAGTCTAATTCCCCTAGTTTATAAGGCGTAATAGTTGAATAAGTCTTCCTTGCATGCTTAGAAAGAGTTGTTGACTTTACGAATTCCAAATTGACTAGAAAAATCAATTTTAACTTGAAATTCTTTGATGTCGTCTCTAGATTTTCCTTGTAATTCTTGGTTTTCTTATTTTACTTGGACAAAAATAATTATTTTCTCCTCTTTATTTTCTGAATTAATTGATTTTCTTCCTAGACTATAAGAATCATTAAATAATCCTTCATAGCTTAGAAAACAATCGGTCACCCATTAGTTTCATTGGTGGACTAAAAAACTTCATTTTTAAATTGATGAGCATCATCTCCCATTAAGGATCATATCTAGCCAAATTACCTTGCACAAATAAGAGAATAATTATTGACTTTTATTCTATGTAACAAAAAAAGTTCAAACAAGGTTGACTTTTGGGTTGAACACATCAACATAAGACTTGGATTAGGCTCTTCTTGGACTTGAATTAGATGAATTAGAAGTTCTTTTTCATACTCTTTTGGCTATCCATACTTCTCTAAATCTATCTTGATCCATATGTTTTGAACAAGCTCATTTAATGTTTCTTTAAGTTTTTTTATCCTTACTCTAATAATTAGCTCACTTATCAACTTCAATAGATCTTTGGCATGATTAAGATTGGTGTTGGGTTGTTCCTTGTGTGTGTGTGTACACACACATACAATGAATTTTAATTATCAAATTTATTTTTCTTGCTATTTATGTTGAACTTGAACACATGTAAACCAATTATACTATTCTCACAAAAAGAATATTTATTGTCAAATGATTAAATAAAAAAACAAATGACTCCTTGATACAAAATTAAATATTTAATCTACGTCTCAACTTCTTGACTTAATATTTTTATAGTATTTATAACTCTTTAATATTTAGGGATGATTATAACTGACAACAAGTATAACATTTTCAACTCGCTATTAAATTATAAATCTTATATTAAACGCAGACAACAAATTTTCAACTCACAATTAATTTTTTTATCAGGGCTGAAAACGAAGTTGACAATATCTCACATTCTGAGTGTAAATTTTTCCAATGCTCCTATCATTAATAATCACGACTCCAAGGAATGATTTTGAATATAATATGGTGTTACTAAAAAGCAAAATAATTTATGGGAATTATGCCTTCAGCAGCGCTTTGGTTAGCTTTTCAAGAAGCAACCACTATTCGCAATTCAAATTTCCAGACCTGTACGTCCATAAACGAGAAAAATCAAAACAAATTTCAACCTCAAAATTCCTGGACCCAAGATTACTCCAGATTTCAAATAGAAAGAAAAACTCGGGTTAAATCCTTCATCGATCAACTATTAACACCTTCAAAGAAACCCACTTTCACGATAAGACAAGGGCAATACCAAGACAATACGTGGTGTTATCATGATTGACCAGCTCAGATGCCTGAAGTCCCGAGCAAAGACCTCTATCACGTTTCCATTCCCTTCTCTCAAGTTCACATCAAACCAAACTTGAAACTAAGATAAAGCTGATTCTTTATCAGTAACCCAGTTAATTCCAAGACGAGAGCCTGTAAAAAATATATCAGCAAACTGATTGCGGTGTACAAAACATTAGGCAAATGTTAACTTCCAGTGCCAGAAACGACAGCATGCACTGATTCATTTGAAGGAACAGGATCAGTTTCATCGGAAACCAAACTTCCAAAAGGTTCTCCCAGCTTATGATGTGACTGCTCCCGACCTTGATCAGGGAACACCTCAGTTTGCAACGATGGAGCAATGTTATTCACATCCAGCCATGTAAGCTCCCACAAGCTATCCCCACCTAAAGCACTTCTCTGCACAAGCACTCCTCTGCTCTTCATTACAAGCAAGGTGACTTTTTACCTTCTGATATTTTCCTTTCAGCTAAAAGCACTCCCAGCCATAATTTTCAGAAAGTTGTTAGCTGTGAAAGTTGATGAAGCAACTGTAAAAACACTTTTGACAAGAGTTTCTCATCAACGATAAGTGTCCCTTCCATATTTAGGTAGTCTTTTTGGTGCCCCTGAGCAATTTCAAGCAAGTCATCTAGCCTAGTGAAGATCACAAGATCAAAACACTGGAACCACGGACCATGTGGAAGGTTGATCCCATCTATTCCTGCCAAGCACTTCTGCAATGATAAAAGTGCATGGTTTCTCACTTCTCTCTGACCCAAACAAACTTTTTATAAACCCTGCACAAGCCTCAGCCACATTTCCCCTAAATCCTGTGATAATTTCGCAGACTACTCTCCCATCACTTCTTTTGCATCATCCAAACACCTAGGCAAACAATCAACAGAACCTGCCACCAGTTCATGTGCTCGGGCAGACCTCTCTGCCTGTCCCACACGTGACTCTGCAAACTGCCTTGCTGCATCAACAGAATTTGATGGAAACAAATGAGACGAGTCAGGCATTATGAACAACAGCACATTAAATCCTGCTTCAGAAGCTTCTGGATGGTCAGTAGTGATTGAAATCAAGGATGTAATCATACTCCACCTCATTAAAGATTTGATGTGCGTAGCAATTCCTTTCACAAGGTGACTCGCTTCCTGAGTAATTTGTTCACAGTATGTGACAACACACGGGAATCAAGCTTCAAAACAAGTTGCAGTGACCTCAAAAATTTATCCACCGGGTTCTCTTTGTAGGGGAGCAGATGCTAGTAAATCCAGAGGGGTCCAAAACTAGCCTTCTCCACTAAAGCACAAGGCATTACAGTTGACTGAACAATATTAGCTATATGCTCATAACCCTGCCACAGTAACACAATCCTATCCCGGTTGTTCAGTGTAATATAATGAGCAATTCAAGGCAGAAAAAAGCTGAATCTTCATAATCTGGTGAACTTTTCCCTTTATGAGGGCGACCTGCAGCCCAGATGAGTGATCATGCTAGCAGCAACAAAGATTCAGCTTGCAAGAACTTGCTCTTGGTAAATATGCTGTAAACATGGCACTTTTGGGTTCTCTGAAGTGTGC
This sequence comes from Salix dunnii, assembly GCA_015731905.1. NCBI lineage: Eukaryota > Viridiplantae > Streptophyta > Magnoliopsida > Malpighiales > Salicaceae > Salix > Salix dunnii. Next base: position 8,889,456 of record CM027662.1, on the reverse strand, counting down.
GTTGATGAGCAGCAAGTTGTTGTCCAGTTGGTTGCGATCTCAGCTGACTCAATCAGCCCATTAATCCAGAAGATCTCCTTGGAATTACATGGATTGCATATGGACTGGTGACAGAATTTGTAATAGGTTTTGATGCAAACCTCTTTGTCACCGGGTTAAGCAACTCGCACCGAAAGCCAAGTAAATAAAGTTCAATAGGAATACAGACACAAAAATAACTCATATTTAGATACCAGAAATATTGGAATTGAAGCCCCACCCAACAAATATTGATTTGTTAATGAGAAATATATAGATGATGTCACGAAGCCGGTTGTTTTTTGATAAGTTATTTTCAGTCATTTAAAAAATCAAAGAGGGAGAATATCTTACCAACACACAAAACAACGTTTGTCGCATAAACAAGTTTATTACTCTGAAATCCAACCATTACAACCTAATATGAAAGCTTAAAAAATACAAAAACTTTATCTCCTAAACCCTTTTAATGGACCCAAGTTGTGAAATTGTGCAAGAATCACTTACACGCAAACTCAAACCTTTAATTAAACAAGCCTAGAACATGAAAATAAATATCAAAATAAAGTTTCAAAGTTGTCGCTGCAATTAACAAAGAAAACAAACGGTAGTAAGTATGATTTTCCTAGTTTATAAGATGTTAAAATAAGTATTTTTTGTATGCTTAGGAAAAGTTTCTGATCGATTCCAATAGTATTGATGTCAAGATATGATTTATCTTCATATCAAACTTGATTTACCTGGCTTTCTAGGAATTAGTATCAGAATATATACACTTGACCGCATGATAAAGACGGTTGTCTTTGACTGTGTGATCAAAATGTTTATATCATTTGGTATCAGAACTTGACATTAATCAAATGTTATCCTTATGAAAGTTTCATAACTTGTTGATTCCGAAACAACTTTTATTCAATATTTTCTTCTCCTTTAATTTAACAAATGGAAGGCTATCCTTTCCACCCCCAGCTCTAATTGCACTTTCTTTCTTTGCCACCAGAGCTGTAAATGCATTGGAGCTGTAGCTCGTAGAAGCTGTTTGGCCATCCAATTCAAAATTATTATTGCCATTCTCCATCTGCTTACTCCCAAAAGCATAATCATTATCTAGCGAACCAACCTGCATAAGAAATAAAAAGCTTTTCATATTTTGAAAGTAGGAAAAAAGTAGAAAGTTTGTTCAGAGACACACACATATTTTGAAGGTATTAAAACCTTTCATGATGACTTGATGACATTATGTTATAAGAAAACGAAGAGAAAATAACTTTACAACATAAAATGCTTTAAAGGATAAGGGCTTAAAAATCCTTTACAACATAGAAATGACCATGAAAGAGTAACATAACCAACTACATTATTTTGACAATGATTGCGAATATAATGCAAAAAAGGTAGAGATTGTTAAAATCAACTTTTTATAGCTAATGATTGAATAATAGTCCGTACTATTTGAATTATAGGCTTCAAAACCTCAACTAGAATATTTTTTATGGTAGAAATAAAGACAAGCTACAACTCCTTGCTTGAATGAGATTGGAGACCCACTAACATGTATATGCACCATTATTATTACATCAAGCTTTGATATTTTGGTTATGAGATGTATCAGATGAAATGGTTAAAAAAATATGATAAATCATTCATGGTTGATTAAATAATGAAAAATACATGATTATACAACAATAATAACATAGGTCAAATCTAATTCATGGTCATGGATAATATGGGTCACTCATTAATTTCTTAGTAAAAAAACATCACATGTTATAGTTACTTACAATAGATTTTTCTAGGTTAAATAACCTTAAATTGGAAGAGAGAGAAAAGTGGTAAAAAGTTGAAAAAACAAAGTGGTAAGAAGTTGAAACATGAGATTAAATAAGTCATTATGACTAAATAAAATATTTCAAGACTTTTGATAAAGCTTGTAGAAGTATTGGGCATCACATAAAAACCTTATTCAATAAAATAATATCAATCTTGCTCAATAGGATGATTCTTCCTCTAGCAATGCTAAAACTGGATGATAAATAAGATGAAGCTTAGGACATGACAATAAAACCTATCTTTGAAGCTAAAGATAATTCTAGACCAAAATATCCTAGTACAACTATATCAAAAGAACTATAAAAGCAATTGGTATCATTGTCACACTTAAAAAAATTATTTTGCCTAAGTAATTATGAAATCCCTAATTTTGATAAAAGTTTTGGTGAGCATCTTGTACCAATCAAACCTAGGTTTAAACTATATAAACAACCTCCATGAAGAATGAATTTGTATTTGATCAATCATATGAAAGAGGAAATAAGATGGCTCTTATAAGATAGATTTAGAAGGCTAATAAGATATGTTGAATAAATATCTACCATCATACTAGAATTAAAATAAAATGGCAAGTTTAAGGTAAGCATAAAATTTGTAAAAATCTTGTAACTTCAAAAGATGAATATCACGTGCCAATGATTGATATGATACAACATCTAGCAATAAAAAAGGTGATAACACATATGGGTCAACCTAAAATCAACATAATCCAAGAGTAAGAAGGGATATTTTTTTTACAACATGGCATAGGGTTTTATTATTATGGGTAGCCTGGTTGAACAACTAATCCTAAAATTACAATAGTGGATTGAATAATATTTTAGAACATTCTATATTATACAAAAAAAAACTAAGAGCATGATCTATTAAAAAGATTTTCATGCTTATTTAAGGGATTAAAATCAGTTTTGGGTTACTTTTTTCTAATGCATAATTATATTGTAACAAGTCTAATTTTTAATTTAATTGTTTGATCTAGATGATTTCTTACAAAAAAAAAAAATTAAAGGTCTTGTTTTATATACAATTAAAATTTTTGGTCAATTAAACATTGGAAAGGTATTGAAATAAGTTCCACAATTTCATTTTATTGTATGTAATTTATATTAGTTTCCTAGTTGATTTAGGATTATATTTCCTATATTATTTATAACTACTTTATTTTTTTTATAAAATTATTTAGGATTTGCTTTTACGTAATATAAATATAGTTATTTATGTTGTATTTAGTTTTTTTTACAAACTTTGATTTTAGAATAATATTACTTATAAATATGTGAGGTATTCTCTTATTTTTTTGGTTTTCTAATGAACTAAATTTGACCTATCAAAAAACATTTATTTGCATGGCATCTTCCTCATACTTTCTATTCATAAATTGTTATTCATTAGATGAGGTTCTTTCTAATAATATTTTTGTTTTAAATTAGATAATCTTTATGTCACACTTTTATATATATAAAAAAAATATCTTTCCATGATTTTTTTTTATGTGTGAATTAAGTGACCATGTGATCACGAGATTTACATCAAAATAGTTAGATAAACATATATAATTTGTTTAGATAAAAAAAAAACTATCACCTAACTTATCTAAAAGTCGCATAAAGATGAGATTGATAAACTATGCTATTTACCTAATTTAATATAATTTAATTTAATTGATTAAACCACTCTAGGTCATATAAATTAAAAGAGATCTTAACCACTAAGAGATATAGATTATATTTTCTGAATTAATAGGGACGGGTATTGATTTCAATGAAAATCAATGAGAGAGAAAATTATGGTTAAAGATCTTATTTAAATGTGGTCATGAATCTGTATGCATTATTGAATTTTCTGAAATACATTAATATAGTAGAAACAAAAATCTTAAGAATTTCTTAAGAGTCTCAAAGATCCTATTAAACATTATAAATCATTTAAGGTTTGAGGAAATATTATTTAAAAATCAATTATTCTCTTAAAGATTTGATTAAATTTTGAATTATCCAGAAATTCACACAAACTACCAAACTAGAAACCTTCTATTTTCATGTTCTTGTATTTTCACCTCTTTGACACTTGAGAAAAAGCTTATATAAAAAATAAAAAATAAAAAATAAAAAAATAGAGTATATTTGGCTCCATGGGAGACTTGTTTAATAGGGTATAACTTGGGTCTAAAACTCATAAGCCAAGGGAAGTTGGTATTATTCTGTGTAGTTTTTTCCTGATTTTATGCATAAAAAAATAATATTATTTACCCCTTTGAAAGATTTTTGACGTTGTAATTCAACTATATTTTTAAAGATTTTTAATTTCTTTTAACTTCAAATTATTTTTGTGTGTTTTTATACTGTTTTGATGTATTGATATAAAAAATATATATTAATTTGATATTTTTTTTCTAGCAAAAATGAACCTGCATCATACTCCAAAGCAATCCCGTAGTCATTAGAAACAATCAATCCATCTCCCTAATTTTTTTTTCATTTTATATTATTCAGTAATAAGAAATACTTTGAAATCAATTTACATGTTAATAGAAAATAAATTTTTTTTCCTGAAATGATTTTAAAAGCAATTTTGAACGAATTTAGGTGTCAGATGTCAAGAACAAAGTCATAAATGCAGGCTTAAATAGGTTGATGTTACAGTACTTGATTAAATTAAAGGTCCAATTAACAGATCCATAACACGAGCCTAACATCTCGCAAACTCAACAGGAACAAGCAGGCAGAGGTAGTGGACTTTTTGAAACCGGAAGCGTTTTATGGTGTGAAACCCTTTTTGGCCTTTGCCCTTAGCAATGCTGACGTTGCTGCTGCCCAAATTTGAATGTGATGAGAAATCTAGAATAAGTGACGTGTGAGTAGGTGGAACAAATAACGTGGAAACCTGTTACCTGGTCAATTAAACTAGTGTTAATAGACAGTTGAAGACGTTAGTAACCCTGGTTAGAGCTAGTATCCTAGTTAATGAAATTAATGCCTGGTTAATGGTTAATGGTTTTGGTAATGGAATAAATGTTCGGTTTGGACCAGAAAGGACAATGGCTTGTCCTTAAAATGTGCTAATTATATTCATTTGTGAGGTTAAGGTTAAATTAAGAAATTAGTTGCTTACTTAGTGATTGGCGTGGTGAATATATAGAAGAGATCATAGTAAATAATAATTATATATGATAATTATATGGACTAAAATACGATGTATCATGGATGTAATAAATTCTAGGATAGTCAAAAGGAGACATGAATTAAATATTTTGTGAATTAAAAATTAGGCATGATTACAGTTCATATGTGTATTAAAGGCGGTTAAGAGAAAGAAAAAATATCATATAATTTATATGTGTCAAGGAAATAAATTACAGGATATATTCTATGAGTTATGAAATAATAATATTAATATAAATTGAATATATTTATGAAGTGATAATAGTTAAAATAACCTAGATATAAGAAGAAACACTATAAGAAAGTGTTTGAATAAAACTATTTAACTTTAAAATTATAAGGAATAAATTGTACACTAACGAGTTAAATTTGATTACGAATGAAACTACTATTATGATGCAAGGAGGATAATAATTAGATGAATAAATTTATTAGAAGAAAAATTAAATGTAAATAATGAAAAATATAAAATGTGAAAAATTGATATTAAATTAACTTTAAAAAAATATGAAATTGATTTTGATCATATAATTACAAAGCATTAATAACTCCAATCTTGCTCTTTTTCAATAATTTTTTTAAGAAAAAAATCAGTTATTATTTTAGACCTATAAAAGTGAAATAAAAATAAAAGTTCAAAATTGACAGAGATAATTTAAAAATATATTTTATAACTTATATTCTTATTTGAAATCTACAAGTAAAAATAATTAAAAATAAACGAGTTTGTCATATGATAGGATTAAAAGTGTTTTGGAAGGAATAAAAAAGGAGCGATTTAGGTTAAAAAAAAATTACAGGCATCTATGTTTTTTAACAAAAGAAGTGTTTATTAATAATAAATAAAATATTATTTATAGTTAATAAATAAAACGTTGAAATAAATAAATTTAAAAAATATACTCCATAAAACAAGACAAGACATTTAAAAATGAATATTCATTTTCAAAAGTCTTAGAAACAAAACAAAAAAAAAAAGTAAAGGCAGCAGGGAGTGTTCATTAGATATTTAAATAATATTTTAATAGGAAAATACAGTAATAGAGCGTAAAAGTACAAAATTAAATATCTAAAATATTAAGATGTTATCTGCAAATTCTTTTATTGTTTATTTTATATTGTTATCATGATACAGAGAAAATATTCAAACATCAAGTTGGTCTGTATGAGATATTGGTTGATTTTTTTTATTTAGTTTCAATTTTATCAATTGATTTTTTTCATATTTATTTTTCTATATCTTCTTTTGACATTAGATCGATTAAAGAATTAAAGTTTAATTTTTTTTTCTTTTCAATTTCTTTTTCTATAACATTATGATAGTGTCAAGCAAATTTCTTAATGTTAAATTGATCTGATTGATCTGATTATCTGTGTTTTTGAAACACTTAATCTCACTTAGAGTTTGTGTCTTAGTTTGCGAGTTTGACATATTGACTTAGGTATCATGTTTGTCCTTTATTTTTCAATTGTTTTTTTTTTTTGTCATTCAATAACTAATTGATATCATGATTTATTCTTATTTATTTTGTAAATGGTTATCATAGTCTCAAACAATAATCTATTTTAAGGTTGACATTTAACATTTAGGCCCCGTTTGTTTGCTGGAAAGTGGTTTCCTTTTGGAAAGTGAATTACGGGGAAAGTGAATTCCTGGAAAATGAATTCCTGGAAAGTGAATTCCGATATTTGGCAGTGTTATGGAAAATGAACTGGAAAACACTTTCCAGTGTTTGTTTGTGTTATAGAAAATGAACTGGAAAATAATTTATTAATAAATTAATTTTTTTGCAAGTTTATCTTATGTATATTAAATATTTAATATAAAATATTTAATCACTTAAAAAAAATGAAATAAAAAAAGTATAATGATGAATTTTTTTTATTATATCCTATATTCATACATAGCTTATTTTATAAAATATAACAATATATGTCATATCATATTATAGAGAAATAAGCTTGTGAAATATTTTGTAAGTAAAAATTATTCAATTTTAAAAGCTTAAAATAATTTATTTTTTTTCATATTAAGAAAGCCAAATTAGTTTATGTTAAGAGTTATATATTTGGGTTTTTTTTTTGGTATGAAGTATTTTTTAAAAGATAAATAGATACAAAAATATTTTGATGGGTATTTTAGATAAATTTTAAAACAATATTTTATTCAACAAAATTGAAAAGTACTAGAACGAATTGAATAATGGGGTACGGTCCGGTTTTCTGTCTTGGTTCGGTTTTTTTATAGGGCTCGGATTTGCTAAACCTTCCTTACCTATGGAGAGTGGATGGACTTGCAAAACATGACTAGTATATGATCTGCGAAGAAGGAGGATTTTGTCTCCGAATGCCACAGTATCAAAACGGCAAACCCTTATTTGAGCTCGCCACGTTTTCTCACCAACTCAACCGCACAAAATATGCCATTGAGAATAAAGATCAAACACCTTCAGTGCCACGACAACCATCGCAACAAACCCATTCCTTCTCCCTGTTTCCCTCTCTCTCATTAAGCCGGTATACCGGAGCAATGTCATTGAGACAAACCATCAAACAGCTTCCCTTCATTAAATCTCACCCTTTGTTTCGCACTTTCTCTTCCTCCTCCTCTCACCAAGACCCATATTCTCTCCTTAAAGAGGACCCGATAGATATCTGCACTTCTATCTAGGTCAAATCCTTCTCTTCTCCATCAGACTTTGTTTTCTCTAACCTCACTGGTTACGCTTTTGGTAAAGAGAAATGAGGGAAATAGGGGAACGGGAAAGAGAGGAAAGTGTTTTCCTTTCCATAAGGAAAGGAAAATACTTTCCTGCGGGTTAAGGGTTTTTTTATGTTGACCGGAAAGTTGAGTAAAATACTTTCCTTTGACTAACTTTCCCAAGTGTTGCCAAACACTGGAAAGTGAGGAAACTGAATTCTTGGAATTCAGTTTCCTTGAAACAAACGGGGCATTAGAGTTTTTATTTTTATCATATAATAAAGTAGAAATATTTTTAAAGAAAAAAACTAAGTTATTAAGCTTAGTATAATCCAAAATCACACTCTTGGTATTTTTTTATTTTTAAAATTAGTTTATTCACATAGAAGCACAGACAATCAACTAGCCAAACCTATTTGTTCACCATATAAAACAAGGGCAACTAAGTCAATTTTACTTTTTCCACGTGTTTTAACCAAACCTATTTATATTGTTCAACATATAACTATGTTTATAATTACAATTTAAGGTATCTATTTGTACTTTTCTTCATTTAGTATTAATAGTTTTAAATCTTGTATAATGTGTGACCAATTATATTTATTATGAGTTGAATCTTCATCATTCTATAAATATATTATTATACATCTCCATTTTTTTTATAAATATAATATCTTCCATTTATTTTTAATAAAGATAGATGGACTATTTATAATCTAACCAATAAGCAACGGGCATTAGAGAGTCAAATAAACTTTTAGTAACCACCTTAGAAAACAATAATTTTATTTGGATACTGCAATAAATTTAAGGAACTGCTATCAAAGTACAACTAAATTACATGAACAAACAATATAGTGATTTTTTTTTTAAATCTTAGGAGGTATATGTACCTACATTTATACACTTTACATCATTTATAGAGTTGAAATAGTTTACATGTTTTCACTAAACTATGATAAAAGAAAATTAAATATGAAAAAAATATCTTGATTGTAGAGAATTATTTGATATTATTATTAAATTTAGCAAAGAATCAACCTTAAAATCTCTTGAACCAACTTTTTATGTAGCTTAGTTTTAAAATTATATTATATGGGAGTTGTCGTAACGTAATCCAATTGGCCTGACAAGTTAAAAGACAATTTAAATGACATATAAAAAATATAGTTTGACATAACAAAAAAATCAAGATAGCATCTTTTTTTTTTTTAATACTGAGATAACAACATATTAGATTACCATGAGATTTGTGGTTTAGACAATTAAACCCACAATCCAAGTCATGAACCCCACTAAGGTTGATAACTTTTCTTTTAAAAAATATTTATTTATATGTTAACAAAAATATATATTCACAAAAACAAGCACATATTAAATATCAAAAGATTTGTTTGATGTTGCGATTTCCTCATAGAAAATAAACTTATGCAAATTATGAAAACCGATTCAAAACTAATTAAATATTAAATGAAAAAATAAAAAAAACAATAAAAACCCAATATTGAAAATACAAACTCAATATTCAATGATAAAATTAAAAGAGAAAAACGAAGATCGGTTTCATGTTTCACTGTTCATATAACAATTAAGCAAATGGGTTTTATCAATTATAAAAATACAAAATCAATATTGAAGCATGAAATTTATAAATAAATCAAAAGAATAAAGGATGAAGAATCAAGAGAAAAAACATGGGAAATAAAAAAAAAAGATTTGTTCATATGAATATTAAAGCATGTAGGTTTTACCCTAACAATTTTGGTATACAAACTACATAATTGTTTGTTCTACTTTGTGGATTGGACAATCTTCTTAATGTTTAAAAATATTCAAGTATTGTTAATGTTTTTTTCTAGTAGAAAATAATAAACCATGTGGAGATTGACTTAGTGTTACTTGTTCAACTTTAAGAGTCTAAATATAATCTAGACAACCAATAAAAACATAATTTAATTAAAAATGAATCCAAGACAATATTTGTTTCAAAAAAGAATTAAGGTGATAGCATATTAGTTCGACATGGGTCAATTTAGGTTAATTTATCAAAATTTCAACCTAGATCATAAGACCATGATGATAACATAAATCAAAATAACTTATGAATTTCAATTCTCGGTTAACCTAATATTAATGATAAATAAATAAAAATTGATAATAATAATTTGCCCGAGTCAATCTTAGTTAAGCTACTAAATCCACAATATAAGTCATGATACTATGATAACCCCATAAAAAATCAAAACAAATTATGAGGCTCAAGTCAATAACTAACCTATTTAGGAAGGATGCAATTTAAAAACAATAAATCATAAAAGGGTAAAAAAACCAAAGTGATCCAACTATAACCATAATTTGATTCTTAAATCCATGATAATCATATAAAAAAGTCTCTCTTGAGCCATCCTAGGTTTTGTTTCCAAATCCATGATTGAAGTCATGAAAATAAGATAACCCTATAGACACAAATTGAAAAGATAAAAATATCAATCTAAAAATAGAACACAATAAAACAACACGAATCAATCACGGTTAACTCATTAAAATGTTTTCTAGATTATGAGACTAGGATAATCTAATTAAAAAAAAATAAAAAGATCTAATTATCAATCAACCTCATGTTGAAAAATTAAAATGAAGAAAATTAAATCAATCAGGTTAACTCATTAAATTCATAACATGAGTAATAAGATTAGAATAACTTTATATATAAGCGAAACACAACAAACTATAAGCTCAACCTCTTATCAATCAAATGTTGAAGGATAATATTTAAAAAAAAACATAAATTGTTTCTCAAGGAAAAAAAATAAACAAAGAAAAAACAAATCCAATGTTGAAATGAATAGTATTTTATAAATAGGTTTTATCGATGTTGAAAAAAAATATTAGAAAAAAAAACTCAAAGAAGAAAAATGACAAAAATAAAAGTAAAAAAAGAATGGAAAAGAATAAGAAGAAGAACCTACTTTACTTTTCATATGAATATGAAGTAGAAGGGTTTTACCCAATAAGTTTACAATATAATAGTCTATTTAACTTTGATCTCTATGGTATTTTCATATAAAAACGCCTAATGTTTACATGTTAATATATCAAAAGCTCAACTTAAAAAACTTTTAAATTGATTTAAAAACACAAGATCCAAAAAGAAAACTTATTTCTCAATCATAATCTATATTTTTCCAAAAAGATAAGGGTTTAAAAACACTCATTGGATCTTCTCACATTGAATAAAACTTGTTAACACTAAGATTAGCATTTTGTATTGTCAAAATCTGATTAGCCAATCATTTATCTCTCCCTTATTATTTTCCAATAATTTATATCTCCTCTCTCAAATCCAATGGTTGAAAAAAATAACAAAATAAAATTTTATACCAAAACTAAAATTTTCAAAGTGAAAGGAATTGAATAAGAAGAGAAAGAAACTAGATTGGTCAAAAAGCATTTTATTATTGATTTTAAGACTTGTTATGTGTGTTTCTCTGTTTTTTACATTATATCTTATTTATTTTTCTTAAAAAATAATAATTAAAAAGGAGTTGGTTCATTCTTATTGAAGATACATCGTATACTTGCTCAATTTTAAATGATTAAAAAGATGGTTGAAAACTCAACCGAGAGTATTTTAACCTAAAATATAATTTCTCAGCTTACTCTCCCCTAGAAACACTTAGTAAACATTTTTATTATTTCAATAAATAAACATCTCATTTCAAAAAACCTATAAATTGGCCAAAAATAAAGAGGAGAAAAACTATTATTTCTAGGCTCTAAACAAATATAAAGATGAGGCCTAAATACATTTCCATGGATCTTTTTTCATCTGATAGAACTTATTTACATCAAAATCAATAATTATTAATTTATTTTTTAAAAATAAAATACCAATACCAATATCAATTATATTAAATATAACAAGTTGAAAGAATAAATGTATCACAAACGAAAAAGAATACAAGTGTTATATATATATATATATATATATATATATATATATATATATTACTAATTAAAAAATAATTAAGAAGTTAGTAAAGTGAGAAATGTATTGTGTTGGGGATGTGGAATACAAAATTAAACCCTATTTGATTATTTGGATCAAATTGCAAGAGATCATTTCTCATGCTATTTTAGTGTTGGATAAAAGTCTGAGGTAGAAAGAGGGCCATATAAATGTATTGAAAGGGAGTAATTGCCCCTTTAATTTTTGAAAATCATTATTTATCCTTTTGTATAATTTGTACCAAAAGATTAAAAATAGAGTAAGGCCAAACTCAACTATGGAATAAAAATTAAAAGGGAGTAATTGCCCCTCTAATTTTTGAAAATCATTATTTATCCTTTTGTATAATTTGTACCAAAAAATTAAAAATAGAGTAAGGTTAAACTCAACTATGGAATAAAAAAAATGAAAATGAAAAGTATTTGGTGGAACTCCATATTTGTTTTACATTTAGACTATTAAATTATTTTTTTTTATCTATTTTTTAATATTTTATATTTTCTTTAAATAAATTATTTGCAATTGAGAAACACATGGCATCTCTTCCATTTTTATCTATTGTATCCATCGAATTTTGTTGTTCTAATTATATGATTAATATCAATAACCTACACATATATTCATACAAAAGAAAAAAAAAATACTTTTATAGGCTAAAAAAATTATGTAGTCTTACATGTATGAATTTTATTTATTTCAATTCTATTCTTTGATTTTTTTTTTATTAGTTGATAAGTTATTTTTGGGTTAATCAAGAAAATTGAATGATATTAAAATATATTTTTTATATAATTTAATTTTAAATTTGGGTTTTGCAAGAAGGTGGATCCAAAAGATATTTTTATTGTGAACTTCATTTTTTTTTTTTTAATTTTATTCTTTTTTTTTTTCTAGTCAACAAAGATGCTCTTCGTCAAAACAAGTTGAATGGGCACGTTGGATAATTCTAAATGTTCTGGATAATTTTTGTTATGATGATTAGTTTTTTTATTAAATCATAGCATAATTCAACTTTGCAAACATGTCCTGTCTATCTGTTTATTTCTTTAGATCTGTTTGAGAATACGGTTATACTTGGTTTTTAATTTTTTTAATTAAAAATATAATTTTTTTAACATCAGCATATTAAAATAATTTAAAAATATAAAACAATTAACTTAAAATAAATTATTTTTTAAATTATTATTTTTAAATATTTTAAAAATATAGTGACAAATAGATATTTAAGTATTCCTCTTAGCGTATTATTCATTTTAGAAACTAAAACAGAATGTGAAAAACGAAAAGAAAAGAAAAAAAAAAAACCCAACTGGTATTAGGAACAGCCCATAGGAAATAGAAGCTATGGCACATGGTTTTGATTCTCCCTGAGAGAAAAACCACCTTCACCAACAGCCCTTTTATACCTATCCTTCTTCTCTATCCTCTCCCCATATCACCAGAGATGCAAATCTTCACTCCATCATCGTCTCCCCCTTCTTACCTCTCCATTCTTGAGTCCTAAACACACACACGTACACATACCATCAACCTGGTAAACAGTACCATACTTTTAAACATATTCGTGCACCTTTTTTTTCCTTTGAAAAATATCTTGCATATCCATATCTTAATTTTTATTTTTAAGATTTTCAAGCGATACCCATTTCTTATCTTGAGGAACTCTTGTTGTTTTGAGAGCAATTTGTGGGGCTGAATGGGGATTGAGACGAGTGTGGCTAATAAGAAAGTAAAACAAGTTTTTGAATTAGCCAAGGATAAGATTTCGAACTCGAATTTGAGTCCGAAAACCAATACGAATAGCAAGGGAAAGAAGAACCGGCGGCGGCAGCAAAAGAAGATTGTGGCTGTATCGTCGGTTCAGAAGCTGTTTAACACCTGCAATGAAGTGTTTGACTCTTGTAGCACTGGAATTATTCCTTCTCCCGATAATATCCGAAAGCTAAAGGCAGTTTTGGGTATGTTTCTTAGCGCTCATTGCCTTAAATTTGATTTCTTGGAGTTAGAAAATTGGGTTGGATTGAGGGGTTTTAGAGTTTAGTTTTGACAATTCTGATTTGGAAAGCTATTAATTCTACAATTGAAATGGAGTTTTAGCTAGCTATCTGTTGTTGATCAGGTAAGGAAATGTATAAATATTAACATTGTTGCTCCATACAGGGTTAAAATTAAATTAATTAATTTTTTTAATATTTAAACTACAAAATCTTTAGGCCATTAGGCTGCAAGAATACCTGGTTAGTCTCAATTCTCATTGCTGTGATGCTGTTGAGCTTGACTTGAATTTTCGTTCTCTAGTGCATTGTTTTCTATCTTGGTTTATCTTGTTTACCCCGGTCCTTTAATCAGATTTGGCTTATTAATTTCTTTTAGTTTGTTATTTTTGCTTCTGTTGCCTTCATGGACATGGTTTCACTGGGGCTTTCCTATAAATTAAGGCAGTCTTGGAATGAAACATACAAGTAGAGAATTCAAGAAGTTGTCGCTGCTCGTGCAAAAGTAACTTGGGCTATTTTTTTTTATCTGTCCTTGAATTTTTAATCACCAGTTCCTGTCATGTAGATAACTTCAAGCCTGCTGATGTTGATCTCGTTCCTGAAATGCCACATTTTCAAGCTTCTGTGGCTGGGAAAACTCCGGTGATAAGATATCTGCATCTCCATGAATGTGACAAATTTTCTGTAGGTAGCCCTCTTTGAGTTGCTTTCACATTATATTCGAGGAATTGTATTTTGACTTGTTTGATCTAATTTTCAATTATCATAGATGGGGATCTTCTGTTTGCCACCATCAGGCATCATTCCACTTCACAATCATCCTGGAATGACTGTATTCAGCAAACTTCTCTTCGGGACTATGCACATCAAATCATATGACTGGGTGGCTGATGTCCCTGCCAGTACATCTGCTGTGGCCAGTCCTTCAAAGAGTAAGTGTTACTTGTTTTATGTCTTGTACTGAATTTTATGCTGACAAAGTTCGTACTAAAAAAATGAAGAAATAGAAATGCTCTAATAGAGTAAGCGTTGAACTAAAATGGCCGCGCTAAACCCAGTATGTCTGTCTGGCGAAGAGTTATATTAAGTATTAACAGGAGACAGACATTTCCAACCCAGAAATCAAACCCCTGAATATGCTGAGTAAATATCACAGTTGAAAAGAAATTCTTATTGTTAGCAATAGGGCAGCTCAAGCATCAGTGTTGGTTCCTAAACTTGATAAAAATAGCAAATCCCATGAGAAAATTAGAAGAAAAAAAATGTAAATCTAACGATGTAAAATGATGCTGGTGGAGGATGTAAAAATAAATAAAAAATCTCTTCTAAATATCTGAAATTGGTCTTCTATTTGTGAAAACCAAAAAAGTTTTGAACAATGCAAAAATTACAATTCTCATTCGAGTAATGCTCCAGCTCGCTAGATAAAAAGTTCACATCGTCGTTTTCATATCCTGTCTGGAAGATGTGTCCTGACTCTATCCCCCTATACCATGAGCCTCAGCTGTTTGACCCTATCAGAATGCATGACTTTGGCAATTTCATTCTTCTCTCTTCTATAATTGGAAATGAAACTGGCCCCTGACTTCTTGTTTTTGGTTAATGAAAGCCAAGCAGCCTGAGGTTCGTCTGGCAAAGGTCAAGGTCAACTCTGAATTAACCGCTCCTTGCGAAACCTCTATCCTATACCCTACTGATGGAGGCAACATGCATTGCTTTACAGCAGTGACAGCTTGTGCAGTACTAGATGTGCTAGGCCCTCCATACTCTGATCCTGATGGTCGGCACTGCCAATACTACCTCGACTTCCCATTTGCCAATTTCTCAGGTACCATGGTGCCTCTTCTCAAGTTCAATATAATTCAAAATGTTTACAGAAACGAAGTAATGTTTTGCCTCGGTGTAATCTTGATTATTTAGCTGCCTGATATTTCAATGGACAAGTGTTTGATAATTTTGTTGTCTGGGCAAAGCAGTGGATGGAGTATCAATTCCTGAAGAGGAGAAGGAAGGTTATTCTTGGCTTCAAGAGAGGGAGAAACCTGAGGACTTGACTGTTGTAGGAGAACTCTATGGAGGTCCAGCAATTGTGGAGAAGTGAGCCTGCTCTATACCATCCTTTATACTACATATTTTCATTGCCTGCCACCCATTTTGAGTAGCAGATTAGCAGTAGATCTTTTTATTTCGTTTTGCCTTGTACTCTCTTTCTCTATTTTTATGTTGAACACAACACAAGGCACCTGAAGCCTTTTCACTCTATAGCTTCTGTACATAAAAGGAAGAAAAGGGACCACCAACTTGTAAGTGCACACCGGATAGAGGTTGATAGCTCAATAGCTGAATGAGAAAATGTTAAAAAGTGCACCTTGTTTTTTCACCATCACAAACCATCTCTCTCTCGGTCGCTCTCGCTCTCTCTCGCCCTTCAAATTTCTATATGCCGTTTCGGACGACTGAAATCCTTAAAGTAGACATGTTTCCTGCCGTTCTAAAAAGCTCAAAGTCACTCCAATAGTCTACCTATGATACCTACCTATGACTGCTTGTACATGAAAAAGACGCATTTTTATGCTCTTTTTAGGGAACTTTTTGGTACTTCAGAGACAGAAAATTTGATAGTTGCAATGCGAGGGGTTTTCCTGATTTGTACCTGGCTGATGCAACTGTTGCTCTTGGGAAATTCCCCCTTGCTGGCATATAATTTCATGCCGTTTTTCCTATCAGATGAAACAAAGGGCATTCTGTTCTATCTGCAAGATGTCACCTTTTTTTATACATGTATCAGACCATGACGTGGTTGATTTCTTTTTCGTTCTAGCTCAGTGGAAAATCTTATTTCTGAAAAATAAACAAAAATGATCATGCATTTATCTAGTGGCGCATGTTTATGCTTCTTTCTTTCTTCTTGATCTTTCTCTACCACGAAAAATTACCCCCCCCCCCCCTTCCTTCCCCAAGCAGACATCACTTCTCTCTGTTTTTCTGTCAACGATTCTCTTTTAAGCCTTCTAACCGTGACAACCATCAATTTCTCCCACTGCCGCTACCACTTATAAGCACCTCATTTAACCAATTTGAAGTATATTCCACCTTTTTCTCTATTAATTTGTTGTTTTAAACGGTCAGTTTTGGATTTTTTTTTAATGTAATTTGAATAATTTGCTAAGCTGACAAATTAAAATTGTGTTTTGATTCAAGACATTTAGGCCAAGATAAGTGTTCAAACTTCAACATGGATGAACAAACTTGAATTAATGTAATCAAGGAAGAAGAGGGTAACGAGACTAGAATAAAAATTAGAATACAAAATGGAGAGGCAACAATCATTAGATGTTCTTGAGTTGTGGAGTATTTAAAGAGCCAAACATAAGGTTGATAGTTTTCTTCTTTAGGGCACTTTTGGTTCCATGCTTACATTAGTTTTAAGTATTTATTTGGGGCAAGTACAAGTGACAAACATTGTATAGGTAAAAGGGAATAAATCAAAAACTTGTGTATCTATGATAATTATATAAACTTTATCTATCTTACATATGCAACATCCTCGTGAATACACACATTTGAGCATCCCTTGGCATATCTTTGTTTTTAGGGTCTTACATTCATCATCTTATAAAATAATAAAGAAAAAATCAACAAATATTTATATGAGATTTGTTTTAGAAACAAAAGTAATCTTATAATTTGGTGGCCCATTTCAAAATAAAATTATGACCACTAATTATGAAATTATGTAAATGAATATCTCAAATATATATCTCAATCTCAATACGAAACTGCACTAAATAAATTTATGTTATTAGAGTATGATTCCGTTAAACATCCTAATAGTTAAAAAAAATAAATTTGATAATTCTTAATTTTATTAGATGCTCAATTAGTTAAAGACTACATAATTTGTATGTGTTATGTTATTTATTGTATTATTTTTTTTAACATAAAAAATATTTAGATATTGTTAATGTTTTTTTCTAATAGAAAAACAAAACTTGAAATCATGTGGGGATTAACCCAAAATGTCTCAATCAACTTGGAAAATCTAAAAAGAATATGAAAGACTAGTAAAAAGGTGGTTTGACTTAAAATAAATACTGAAAACATTTTCTCAATAAATATTGAGATAATAGTATATTGGATCGATTTAGGTTAACTTGGTTTAACCCACCAATTTGTATTTGGGTCATAAAAATATAATAACCATATAGAAAATAAATTAAAATCATTTGTGATGACTAATTTCAATAAACCAAATGTTGAATAATAAAATTAAAAAAAAAATAAGTCAACCAATGTTGACTTGTTAAACCATCAATCCAAGTTATATATATAAGATGACCCAATAGAAAATAATTTGCAACAAACTATGAAGTTTAATTCTTAATCAACCAAGAATTGAAAAAAAAAAAAGCAATTAAAAAGGGATATAGAAAAACAACTTAAGTCAACCTTGATTATTCCACCAAACTCATGACTCAATTCATGATCATTCCGCCAAACTCATGAATCAAGTCATGAGGTGAGGATAACCTCATAAAAAAATTAAAACAAAACACAAAGTCTAATTTTCAAATAGATATCAAATTATTAGATTGAGAAAAAAAGTCAATTAATAATTAAAACTCGAGTTAACCAATTTAACTCACATTTTGGATCATGATATTAAGATAACCTTATAATGAATAAATAATATCAAGAAACTTAATCCCTAATAAACTTAATGTTGAATGATCAAATTGAAAAAATTATTAAAAAATAAAACAAAAAATCAACTTGATTCAACCTACGTTAACTTGTCAAACTCATGACTTGAGTCATGAGATGATGATTATTTTTTAAAATAAAACTGAAGTAAATAAAAAAATAATTACTAACCAACCTAATATTGTAGGATAATATTGAGAGAAAAAATCAATCAAGAAAAGTGGAATTTAGTCTTTGTGAAAGTTAGAGTCTTTATTGAAAAGATAAATTTTCCACAATTAATAAGTCTAAAAAGCATCTAAAGATGCCCAAATAAAATAAAATACAAGAGAATTGTCATTAAGGATAGAAACTAAATTCCATTGCCTTGTTTTGATGGAGAAGTTCATATTCCTACCTTGAATATAAATATTGTTATTCTCAATAATGTAATTGTTTATGTAAATATACAAGAACAAAGAACATAATATAAGAAATGCTATCTTAAAAAATTCATGTAAATTTGGTAACTACAAAAGATCCTTTTTGGTGGTTTTAAAAACTTTTAGATGCTTAAGTAAATATCTTTTTAGAGAGTGAAAGAAATGATATTCTAAGGAGTGATTATCTAAAAATATATATGTTGTTGAGAATGAAGATTGTGAACCTCTTACATGAGTAGTTTAAAAAGTACATATAACCTCTGAAATTTGTCATGTTACTTCAACAAAGAGGTTGAAGCGTCATTAACTCTTGATAAAATTAATAAGGGAGAAATATCATTTATACAATATTAATGAGAGATAAATACCATTTACACAATATTGATGTTGATGACAAATATTATAAACTTTTTGAATTTTTTTACACATTTTGTGTATGAATCCAGCAAAATAATATATGTAATATCCATACATTCAACTATGTCCTGAGCCTAAATACGTGCAAGTCTAGTACAATATTAGACCTAACACCTTTAGGTTCAATTATGTTATAAGTTTAAGTACATGTGAGTTTGACAAGATGTTGGATACAATATTTTTTGGTTCAGCTATGTGCTAAGCCCAAGTATATATGAATGATACTAGCAAGATAAAGACCTAAAATCCTTGGGTTTAACTACATGTTAAATCCAAGTACAAATGATTCTAGCAAGATATTAAATCTAATATCTTTAGGTTGAACTACATGTTAAGCTGAAATACATATGAGTCTAGTAAGATGTTAAACCTAACACCATTGGATTTGGCTACGTGTTGAATCTAGATGTGCGGGTTTGATAAAATATTAGACCTAACATCCTAGTTTTACTTATAGGTTAAGCCCAAGTATATATGTGTATAGTAATATACCAAACCCAACATCTTGGATTCAATAATGCGCTGAACCCAAATGCATTTGGGGCTGACAAAATGTTAGACCTATCATCATCTTTGGGTGTAGAATATTTTGAAACTCAATACATTAAAAGTTAGGTCTTTGCTAGGTCACGTTGATTTGTTTATTTATTTATTCTCTTGTCTTATTTTCAATGTTATTCCTTAATTTACACAATCACTAAACAACTATAAGCAATTGAATAATCTATTTATTTACACATCACTATACATTATCAATGATTTTCGAAGCCATATTTGGAAAAAAAATCACGAGCATTAATGTATGTATAGAGAAAGCATGTGAGAGATTCCACTATCTAGTTTAGAAAACCATGATGAAACGCAAATTATTGTGAGGATTTGATTTAATATTATTTTATTATTCAATTTGGGAGAAATCACAAGTGATTCACAATATAAGAGAGTTCGAAAAAGGATTTGTTGTTTGGTATCTAAATTGTTATATATGTATATATGGATGCATGTGTGAATAAGGATACTATTTCATCACATTTGAGATTTTCTTAACCCAATTTGCAAATTATATTTTTTTTAAATGTAGAAGTCAAATGCAATTTTAATTGAACTATAGATTACTAGAGTATTTACATGAGTTGGATTAAAACTATGGAATACTAGGAAAATGCAAATGCAATTTTAAAATGAGGAGTTGGAATTATTGACATTTGTATTTTATCCATTATTTATCAAGTAAAAAAATTGAAATGTTCATAAATTATTCATTCAGAGTCGGACATCCAATGAGTTTTTATTATCTATTATCGGTTATTAATCAATACAAAATAAAATAATTAATATATATATATATATATATATATTCAAAATATGTATATGTATTTATAATAAAAAATGATAAGTATTATATATACATGTTTTATATCAATATTAAAATATGCATATATCATATTCAAATAATGTATTAACAAAATCTAAATATTTTATAAATATAATTATTTATTTCAGGTTTACTATACCTAGTTATTATACATTAATTCTAATAAATTTATATTATTGAATTAAATTATTATTTTAGTTACCGCCTGTGTCTTAAATGAGAGAGGAAAAAGAAGAAACCCTTTACTACTACATCCCTTGCGTGTCAAAGCATACAAAAATGGTGCAAAAGTGGCGATGAAAACAATGTTGGTGTGGCTGTCAATTAATTTTGTTGTTCCAACTTTTCTTTCAGCTCCTCAAATTCTCCGCCCCCTTGTATAAATTGCATCCCATTGCTTCCTTTCTCATTCCGTCTTCTTGGAAATCTCCACTTTTTTTTTAGCCGTATAAAGATCAAATATCAAATGGCCACCATTTTCCAGGGGTTAGGAGGAGCTGGTGCTGCAGCAGCTTTAACTAATTCCTTCGATTCAAAGACATTACTTTTGCCTTCCTCTAGCAGATTACTAGCAGGTTTGTTTCCTTTCCTTTAGTAATTAATGCTTCCATTTCCATTTTCTACACAGGATTTGTTATCACATGGATTTTGAGTGCTGTTTGATTTCAGAGAGAAAAGAGAGCAGCTTTTTGGTGGCGAGATCTGATGGCAGTGTGAATCTAAATCTTGGGAGTTCTAATGGTAGAGGTCGTAGGGTTGATCAATTGATTACAAATGCAGTTGCAGTTAATCTCTCCTCTCCTCTTGTTTTATGTCTCTTTTGTTTCCTCTCCAAGTTTGGTCTTTTCTTTATTTATAGCTGTTTCTTGTTTTGTTTTAGACGAAGGCTGATACTTCTGCAGCTTCCTCTGCATCGAAACCTGGGTATGTTTGCTTCCATTTTTCCTTGGTATAATCTCTGTTCAAGCTGGTTATATATTCTGGATATCATATTTGGTTAGATTCTCAGGATACCTTAATTCTAGTTGTAAAGTTACATGGTTTCTTATGAATATTAAAAAACTAAAAAGAAGGTAAGGGTAGGAGAATAAATGATGTGGATGGATGTCATGTGAAAGCCATTACGTAAATGAGAAATTTGTAGAGTCTTTTTATCTGAAAGCAATTATTTGGATACTTGCATTTGTTTCGCTCTCAAGTTTATCTCTTTGAGTAAGAAGCTTTAGAAAATTTGGCAATTGGCCCAGCTATAGCCATGATTGCTGTATGCTTCCCTGCATTGGGTTGGACAGGCTATCTGGCCCTCTGCTACTAGTAGTAATAAACTAATGCATCCCAACTATCTAGCTTAAAAGATTTGCTCTCATGCGGTTATAGTTTCTATTTTTGTGGTTATTAATATGATAGCTACTTGAGGCTTATATGATCGTTAATTTTAGGGCTTGTGAAATTAGTTAAAGTGTGTAAAAGCTGACTCGGACACCTACATTAATAAAAATAAATAAATAAATAAATAAGCTTATATATCCCAGTGCACATCTTGCCCTTAAGCGGGCTATATCTCGGAATTCTCCATGACATTGATTGGTATATGATAAGCACCTTTATGTATGCTCGTGCGTAATATTAATTTTGTATTTCATTATGAATGTGCTTAACAAATCAGCATTTTATTCTCAGGCATGAACTGCTACTTTTTGAGGCCCTCAGAGAAGGTTTGGAAGAGGAAATGGACAGAGATCCTCATGTTTGTGTCATGGGTGAAGACGTGGGTCATTATGGAGGTTCATACAAGGTGTCCAAAGGCCTAGCTGAGAAGTATGGGGATCTCAGAGTTCTTGACACCCCTATTGCTGAGAACTCCTTCACTGGTATGGGCATTGGAGCTGCTATGACTGGCTTGAGGCCAATTGTTGAGGGTATGAACATGGGATTTCTTCTTCTAGCCTTCAACCAGATCTCAAACAATTGTGGCATGCTCCACTATACATCAGGTGGCCAGTTTACTATACCTATTGTCATTCGTGGGCCTGGGGGAGTTGGAAGACAACTTGGAGCTGAGCATTCACAACGCCTCGAGTCATATTTTCAATCAATCCCTGGAATCCAAATGGTTGCATGTTCAACCCCTTACAATGCCAAGGGCTTGATGAAAGCTGCAATCCGAAGTGAGAACCCGGTCATACTTTTTGAGCATGTCTTGCTTTACAACCTCAAGGAGAGAATCCCAGATGAAGAATACATTTGCAACCTTGAGGAAGCTGAGATGGTAAGGCCTGGAGAGCATGTCACTATCTTAACCTACTCCCGGATGAGATATCACGTGATGCAGGCTGCCAAAACTTTGGTGAACAAGGGATATGATCCTGAAGTTATTGATATCAGATCATTGAAACCATTTGATCTTCACATGATCGGAAATTCTGTGAAGAAGACACATTGTGTTCTGATTGTGGAAGAATGCATGAGAACTGGTGGAATTGGTGCTAGCTTGACTGCAGCTATCACTGAAAATTTCCATGACTATTTGGATGCTCCAATTGTGTGCTTGTCTTCTCAAGATGTGCCAACTCCTTATGCAGGGACATTGGAGGAATGGACAGTAGTTCAACCTTCCCAGATTGTGACAGCAGTTGAGCAGCTGTGCCAGAAGCTACAGTAGCATGAATAGTCCTTGATATTGTAGAACAAATGCGGATATTCTCTATTTTTCTTCTCAGCAATGTTTGAGATTGTTATTTAATCTACTATATTGAGATTGCTAAGTTGAGATTTTTAGTTTGTTCTTCTGGGAAGCAAGGCAAGTATCATTAGTTGCAGCAGGTATATATGAGGAATTGTTATCTCTAAACCTGGGCTTGTTTATCAAGATAAAGTTACGTAACTACGGCAATGTTAAGTGTAATGTTAGATGTGATCTCAGTTACATGTGGGTATTAACAGCAAGAGAGACCCCTTTGGCCTTTATACATTTGTAGTGTTTTGTAGCTTCTTCTTCCCTTTAAATTTCTCATTTTTCATTTTTATGTTTGCTTATAAAATTATTTCCCTTGTAACTGTTGTGCCTTGAAACAGAAACCCGAGAATGGAAATAAGAAAGGTACATTAAAATGGGAGGAGAAGAGGAATCCCAATCACGGGAACTTGAACTCTGCAGCTGTAGGAAGTAGAAAAGGTAATTGGGCACTACATTCAGACCACATCTCTTCTATAATCAACAGAAAATCCAATCTGGGATGGCAAGGATATTTTGAGCTGCTAGCTGAACTTACTGGTAAACTGGTCGAGTCTGGAAAGCATGAGATGACGAAAGAAAAGCTTGCAACATCTGAAATAAATAGGTAATGATAGACATTACTTGCAGGTACAGCTGAAGCAAGCAGAATAGGAGAGAACGCTGGTCAAATGCAATTTGTTTGATGAGAACTCATTGTTTACACGGATAAATAGCACCATTTCTGAGATAACTTTAGGGCCATTCAGCAAAACACCGAAATTAATGTCAAACGATCCTTAGTGAAGGATTAAGGAAAAAAGAAAACCCAGTAATATTAATTATAATTACCCAATGAGCATAATTGAGACTTTACTGATCAATTAAAGAAGTCAAAATAGAAAAATGGAACTAAACTAAGGCTGTGACTCAGTCAAAACCTGGCCAGAGCTATGAGCTACCGACCACTGGATTCGAGAAGGCGATATTTCTGTTGTAGCTAGTTTGAAACTCTAGCTGGAAAACTTCAAGGGGGGGGAGTTTGGACATCCTTAGCATCATCACAACCCTTTGATCCAACAATTCCTTGACGTTCCAAACAACTGAAAACACATTCATAATCAAGATTCAGGAGCGAAGGAGAGAGAGAAACAAAGACAATTTAATTAACAGGGGTACCTTGTTGATGGTGTTCCTAAAGCAGTTGACGTTGAAAAACAAAATAAAAGTGTAACCGGAGAGAATGTTTGACAGAAGGGTTTTTTTCCTTATTGTTTCTGCAGAATTACAATGACTATTAATATATAATTGTTTAGTTATAATGTAGGAGCTAAAAGTAATTAAGTCCAACTCATTTAAGTCATCTTATAATTTCTAATTTATAGAGGATATATTTCCTAATTAACAGAGAGTAGAGTTTGGCAGTAGATAAATTTCAGTTGCAGATAATCTTCAACATCTGCAGATTATCTTTAACATGTCCAGACCAATCTTTCACTTATCTTTTCAATACCCCCCTTCAAGTTGGAGCATGGATGTCGAGAATGTTCAACTTGCTTGTTAAATTCTGAAAATTATCTCCCCCTAAGGCCTTAGTGAATATATCTTCCATTTGAAGATATGATGGAATGAATTTCATAACAATTTGTCCTGCTTGAATCTTTTCTCTTACAACATAACAATCAATTTTGATATGCTTTGTACGTTCATGATATACTAGATTTGTGGCAATATGAAGTGCTGCTTGATTGTCACAGAATAATTCCACCGGTTTTAAGTGCACTTGCAGGTCTTTAAATATGCATCGAAGCCATATGAGTTCACATGTTGCAGCAGCCATGGACCTATTCATTGACTTTGTGTTCAACCAGTCCTCTTTGCTTTTCTTCCTCACACAGAAGTGAATATGATTTCTTAACAGTTGGTAAAGGTTGCATGAGCATGATCTGACCCCTAATAGCTGAATAGCTCTCATTTGATCCCATAAGACACTGACTCAGTCTCATCTTTTCTTCATTGTTTGATAGTTGTTTCATTCCCCCACACGTGCATTGAATGGTTGGGCTACTCATCTTTAATTCATCCCACAAAATCTTTATCTTGGTGTAGCATGTAAAGATGGAATCCTGATTCTACTGCAGTTCTACAATGGAATGTTGAACTTGATAGTGATGAGAAAAATTACCTTGTGAATCGTTCTTGTAGATCCAACCAAATCTCTGAAGGAGTTTTAACATAAAAAACATTGTTAGCAATCTCTTGGTTTAAGGAGTTAAGAATCCAAGACAGAACCACATCATTGCATCGTTGCCATAACATGTATTTAGAATCAGTTTCAACAAGTGTAAGTATGGTTCCATTGATGAATCCCAACTTGTTTTTGGCACTGAGACTTATCAGTATGGAACGTCTCCACATGGCATAATTGGTTCTATCAAGAACTTTTGGCACAAGATTCATGCTTGGGTGATCTAATGTGTGAATAAAAAGAGGATTTAAAGGGACTATGGTCAAAGAGGACGTGTTTTGAAGAGTAGTGTTTAAGGTTGTATTTTGATTTATGTTGTTTGAATTAACATTGTCCTCCATTGAAGTTTTTGTGGAATCTTTATTTAATATGTATATGATTTCGTATGCTCTGATACCATGATAAACAAAATAAAAGTGTGACCAGAGAGACTGTTTGACAGAAAGGTTTTTTTTTCCTTATTGCTTCTCCAGAATTACAATGACTATTTATATACAATTGTTTAGCTACAATGAAAGAGCTAAAAGTAATTGAGTCCAACTCATTTAAGTCATCTTATATTTCCTAATTTACAGAGGATATATTTTCTAATTAATAGAGAGTAGAGTTTGGCAGTAGATTAACTTCAGTTGCATATAATCTTCAACATCTGCAGATTATCTTTAACATGTCCAGACCAATCTTTCACTTATCTTTTCAATAGACTTGCTGATCTAATTACTCATGGATAGGAAATTTCCTCAATTCTTTTTATCCCTTTGGACCACATGAATAAGTCACCTTGTTGTTTTGGCAGCAGGAGATTGCTCAAAAGCAGTAGATGATTGACCTGTACTGGATCTTCATTGTTTTTGGCCTGAAATTACATAGTTTCCACTTTTGTTACCTATTTAAAAAAAAATGATTTTGACTTAATTGATTTTTCTTCTTCTCAAGTATCAATTGATGGTCTAATTGCAAAACAAAATGGTTTTTTTGGAGAATTTGGGTGTTAATTGAAAGAAATCAAAGTTAAAGAGATCTAAATTAGGATTTATAAAGCCAAATTGGTGAAATTAAGGGCTTGATTGCATGAAATTCAAAGTTTGATGAGCAATTACGGACTTGATTAAACAAATCCAAAACCAAGGACCAATTCGTAAAAGGTACATGACTTTAAAGACTAAAATCAATGAAATTTCAAATTCAATTGAAGAAAATTGAAAGTTTAATGATCAACTAGGATTTTAATTGTAGGAACCAAAGATTGAACTGTAGAAGCGCTCAAATCCAAGGCCAACAATTAATTTCAGCAGTGGTGAAACTATAAGCAATTGAAGAGTTATTAGGTATAATTAAACAAAATTGGACCACTAAGGATGCAATTGAAGTTTGACAAATTCCAAATCACAAAAAGCTAATTTTTAGAGATTAGTCAGAACGACATCGTTTTGGAAATATTGTAAATCACTTTTTTTTTTGTGTTGACTATGAAGACACATTTAAATAGTCAAATGCGACATTTCCAACCACCTTTAAGATTAAAACCATCATCATTCAACTCACCCTCTATAACCGAATTACAATGAAATAAAACAAATATATGTAAATGTTAACCTACGCGTAAATCCGACAATTACTACCTAAAATTAATCACATATTCCCATGAATTAATTTGACAATTTATTTAATATTAGGCCAATTTGAAAGATTTAATAAACTTGTTATTAAATCTAAATTTAATTTTTGGGAAAAAAACATTTTTGGCCATTGCAAATGAAAACACATTTTCATATTTTACTTTATATTCCTTTTTCTTCAGCAAAACAACATGAATAAATGAAAATATAAAACAAAACACAACACACACACACATTCTCTTTTTCATCATATTTTATAAAAATACAACTCACATGTTCAATTTTGCCCTTGTAACAAGATATTTTGGATTTTGTCTTTTTTTTATATATTTTTTTGCCTTTTTTATATTTTTTGTCTTTTTTCAAAACATAAAAATAAAGGGTCAAAATTTGGGTAGCAACATCCCTGATCAACCTTCATTGTTTATCTAAGAAAATATTGATCAGATTAACATCTTAAATAAATTAGATATAGAGTCACAAACTTCCAAACCAAGTAATAAATGATCCAATGAAAAGTATGCACCTCCTCTATAAAGCACAAAAAATCTTAGGCAGCGATGATGGCAAAGCTATTTTGATAAAGTTACAAAAGTGACCAACCTGGTTAGCCTTGACTGAGACATTCATCTATACAAAACCACCCAACCTTATCTTGTGTCCACATTTAAAAATTATCTAGAGGGCTTTCGTCAAGGGTTAAAAATTATTTTTTTAAGATCAAAAGACCAAAATTCCCTCTCATTAATCTTCTGGTTGTTTATGAAATCAGTTGGAATCACAAAGCCAGTAAAAACTAGTTAGGTTTTAGGCTATTAGAACTCTAAGAAACCCATTTAAAATCTTTATTTTTAGACTATAAAAGGGAGCAAAGGTTATTATCCTTAGTGAGCTCTTTTGAGCTTATTCATCTTGCCTTTGTCTTACCTATGTTATAAGCCTTAACCTTTAATATTTTTTTCCTTTTATTCTGACCAAAAAATAGTAGAGCATATATTGATAATTCATGTGATTATGGTTGGAGATCATGTGAAAAATGGTATTTAATGAAAATAATGGACAAAGTTTAGAATGTCTTCTTTATAAATTATTCAATCATAAATGCATTGAAGTTTTTATATAAAGAGTTAAAGTTATTTTAGCTTTAATTTCATTACTTCATATGGGTGTGTCTACACTTTCTATAGTCAAAATGAGTAATTTTTATTTATTTTCAATAATTCTACTAAATTCAATTATTAGGTCTCATTTATGTTAGTTAATTTGGTGTTTTCTAGAAATAGAGGGATGTTCCAAACATATAATTATGATTTTAGACCATGTATTGGGATTTTTTAGAAAATTTTGAATTGAAGTTTTTTAGTTGACTAGCATCTATCATGTTTTGTATCGTATTTATGAGTGGTGGACTTATTTCCTTGACTTTATATCTCTATAGTGATAATTCATCTATACTTTTAAAGTGATCATTTATTTGTATTTGTATATCTTTGGTTTGAAATCTTACAATGATGAGCATAAAACACTTTCTTTAATGTAAACGGCTTTGATGTTGAATTGTTATATCATTCTAATATCATTTTTGGTAAAAGTTGAGTGAGAAAAAAGAGGAAAAAGGCATAACTTCAAAATCTAAATGAAGATAGTGTATGCTTAAAGTTGTTTGATGCCTTGTTTAATGTTTAAAAGATGATAATAGAGTGATAAGTGTTCGTATAATATACTGTTTCACATGATTTAATGTTTAGTTAATCAATAGTCTATATATTAATATGTTAAACTATGAGGTTGTTGTTGATTAGGTTTTTTTAAGTAGTTTACAAGGTTTGTTTGAAGTTGCAAGCATAAGTTTTAAGTTTAAAAACAAAATGAATGATTGATGAAATAGTGTTTATAGTTTAGTATTGTGTTCCCTTGTAGATTGAATGTCTTACCTAAATAACTATTTAAAATTATCTATTTTATACACTTAGGAATTAGATGTACCCTATCTAAATTGGCCAATTTCTAGCCCTATCACTTAGGTGTTGAGCTAGCTTAACCCTATCTATTTCCCCTTGTGTTTGTTGGTGATTAGTAAGTCATTAAGGTGTACAAGAGTTTTCCACTTATAAGGCATTGTATTATCCATGTACAAGATAAGTTGCATGTTGATAAGGTTATTAGGTCATATAATTGGCCTGAAGTTGTTTTTACACTTACATAATGTGTGGCACCTCATGTGTGATCGTATTCCAATATTGTTGGAGTTATGTTTGTGTTAATGTATTTAGAATATGTTTGGGAACCTCAATACATTATTGCTGGGATGTTAGTCATGGGAATGTACCCTAGTACTTGTCTTGCAAATGTTTGTGTAAAATCAATTTATCTTATTTTATTTTAAATGTAAATTAGCTGAAAAAGTATGATTTTTGCGGTCTTATTAACTACTATAATATCATTATGGTAATTTGTGTTTGTTATTTTATCATCTATATCTAATAGCCCTTATATTAATATTAGAAAGGTTTAAAGCCTAACAAAAGGATGATTTCTTAAGAGGAATCACTACTAGCGAACTAAGATTTGGTACAATTATTTATATACAATTAACAACATATTCTAACTTGTTAAAAAAGTAATTAAAAGGTTGTTATAAAGATATGGCCATTCTTATAGCAAGAATTTGTATAAGTAAGGACATTAAAAAAGGTATGAACATGAGAGCCTACATGATAACACTAGGGTTCTGTACAAATGAAGTTCTCAACTATTGTGAGGAATTAAGAAATGAAGTATTATCTTGTGACTTGCCTAAGATATTTCATTCCATGAGGACTTCATGTTATAAAATAATAAGGCTCATTGAAGTCAAACATCAATTTTATCTATGCTTGTTTTGGTGCCATAATTATTAGTTAATGGAACAAAGTTAAATTTAGTCCTATTAGGCATACCAATATATTGATTTGATATATAATCATGCAACCAATCATTAACTAATCAATTCTCCAATTTTTAATTATCTCATTAATATATTTTCTATTATTTGTTTATTCCTTTAAAATAAGGAAAAAAACTACAATTAAAATTTTAATTTTGAGTAGAGATAGATAGTAGCTTCATAATACTAATTAAAGTGTGGGTGTCTTAAAATTCCAAACCTTAAGAAAGGTAAATTGTTTTCACTTAATGCCAAGAAAAATATGAATATGATGAGAAAGATAAGAAAATAAATAAACCACAGAGATAAAAGAATGATTGTTAAAGAAAAATAAAAGCAATACTGAAATATTGTTTGAATAAAATTGCATACAGAAATTACATCAGTAGGATGGTCATTTTTTCAATAAATGGATGATCTATTTATGTTGGTAAAGTGTTTGAATCCTATCAAAATATCTAACTCAAATCCTATACAAATAATCTATATGAGATCAAGATAATAAACATTGAATTCTAATATAATATAATATATATCCTTGTTGATTAATTCATGAGTCCTAACTAATCTAGAACTTCATCAAATCATTTTATTGAGGACTCTCAACTTTAGTACAATCCTTTTTATTGATTATGCCAACTCAAAATCCTTTAACTAGTTTTATATGGTCAATCATGACTCATAGTAAATTAAGGCTCTTTAAGCTTTGAATAATTATATTTTTCAAGATCAATTTTAATGTTTAAATATAATCTATCATGTGAAGGAGTTATTTTTTTGTGTAAGCAATCTAACATATAATTATTCTTGATGTGATTGTAGACATTACCATAAAAAAAAAACTCTAATTTTATTTAAAATGCAAGGTATAAAAAAGTTTAATTTTTAAATATCATTATAATTATTAATTTAAATAGTATTTTATTTTAAAATATATAAAAATAAAAAAGGTGAAGGGAAAAGTGAATGAAGTGTGTTTGCTCTTAGGGTTTAGATGCTAGACTCGTGCACCTAACCTTAAAAAAAAGGCTATATATATATGAGCTTGAAAATGCAAGCTTATATTTTTGGCAATTTATTTCTAAAATGAAGTCATTTTTAATAATAATTTTTCCAGCCACTTCTAGTGGTTGAAATATCTAGTCAAGGGTTTTCGAAACCTAAATTTTAATTTAAAAAAAAAAACACCAAAATAACATTCTAGAAACATAAATGACCTAATTCCTAACCATAAAACACACTCTAATAAGATTAAAATTTCAAAATCAAACCAAAACTTTAAATTCAAATTCAAAGCTACATTTTTCAGCATGATTAAAAGACAAACAACCTTTGTTGAACCTTTCTCATCAAGACAAAGTTATTGATATCAAGATCAATGGTTTTGGTGGTCAAAACAAGATAGATCAAAAGTTCTCTCTTCTCTCTTTCTAGAAACTTTCTCTCTCCAATTTCAACTTCAAAGGATTGAAAGATTAATGCTTGAAATGAAAAGGTTAAAAAAATAAATGGACCAAAACATAAAACCATGTTTGTTAAAAAACCAAATTGACTTTTTATATTAGTTTTTGTTCTCGTTCATTCAATTAATTTTTTTAACTATAATATATGAATTTATTTTGTAATAGATATCTTTAATTTAATATCAAAATTAGTTTTGAATCATCAAATAAGACCATGTATGGTGAACAAATTCCAACACATCAAACCATGCTAACACAATTTGCAATAATGAAATAACAAAAAAATAAAGTTAAATGAAAGCAAAATTAAGGGACAAAAAAAATGCTATAAATGGTGATGTGAATAATGAAATGATTGCTTGTGAATGGTGTTTTCTAAAATAATTTATTATTGTAAAAACCTTGTATTTTAGTTTATGTTATAATATACTCTAAACTACCATCTATAATTATAATTACATTATCTTTCAATAATTATAGGAAAATAAGAAATGTTTTAATTTCTTTTATAATTTATTTATAATTATAATATAATTACATTATCCTTCCATGATTATAAGAAAATAACTTATCTTGACTTTTTTTTCAAAAATAAAAACATTTTAAAATAATATTGATTTAACGTTCCTATAAAACATATTAAAATAGTGATTTTAAATGACCCAGTCAAACAAGTAAATCCAACCAAACCTTAGCCTATATAATGATTTTAGTCGATTTTTAACAATCTTATTATCTGGTACCTATTTTTTAATAGACTAAATGATTATAAAAATAAAGAAATCCAAGAAAAGTAAAAAAGAAATCCAAGAAACTATATCCAAAGAAAAGGCATAAACTTTTGATAATTATAAAATCCTAATTGTTCATCTTCACTCATTTAACCTTTGTTTATCACGAGAAAACCAAGAAACAGAAATTATTTATTCTTATTAAATATTAATAAGAAAATTATCATAAGATTTATACGGTTCAAGCTAATATATTTTTATCTTTAAAGAAATTAATAATATCACCATAAAATATCTTAATCCTATTTAAAAAAAAATCATAAGTTTTTTTTTTTTAATTAGGAGCACTTTTTTTTAACAAAAGGAAAGGAAAATAAAAAAAATTTGAATATTATCATTTTGAAAAAAAATAGAGAAACATACTTTGTTCCCTTATTAATTCATCTCTTGATTATTATTTTTTTTAACAAAAACAAATTAATTCACGAGAATTTTTTTCTATATAAAAATTAATAATGATCTTAAAAAAAAAATGTTAATTTGTTTTTAATCATCTAAGTATTTTGTATGTGATTGAAGACAAAAGGAAATCAATAAATATAATAGAACCACGTGAATATATATATTAAGTAAAAATTTTATTTTAATTGAATATTTATGATTGTTAGTTCCATATATGGTATATAATTTTGAAAAATACTTATTAAAATTCTCATCAAAACCTAAAATGTTATGTGAGAATCATGGTAAAATCAGATATTAACCTAAATATTGTGCTGTGTTTTTATAGTTCTTTTATATCCAAACCTAAGAGAATAAAAGAAAATTATAATAAGAAGTCAAGCCTAGGTGCTTGGCACGATAAAAAGAAAGTTAGATGTGTTGACCAGAATGCTTGTCTACATGCTCAAATTTCATCCATTATAAAAGTGGGGAAAAAATGAAGCTTGGGTTTTTTGTACTTTTTTTAACCAATTTCATGGAAAAAAAACTTAATAAACATTTTTAGCACCTTGATATACCTATTTATCAATAAAAATCCTCTAAATTGATCAAAAACCATAAAATTAAACCAAAATATTTATTCTCCACCTTGATTTAC
Source organism: Salix dunnii (assembly GCA_015731905.1). Lineage (NCBI taxonomy): Eukaryota > Viridiplantae > Streptophyta > Magnoliopsida > Malpighiales > Salicaceae > Salix > Salix dunnii. Next base: position 8,856,020 of record CM027662.1, on the reverse strand, counting down.
CTTGAGGTCTTAGAATCACCTTAATGGAACTCATATAGTCAAATAGAACTCAGATGATACAAATATGAGTCAACCGACAACTTCTTTTCATAATTTTTCAATTACTCTCCCTCTTTCTCCCCTCATAAAAGTTTCAAACTAAAGGGACCAAAAAGAAAAATGAAAAAAAAACAAGGGCAAAGATATTTTAAAAAGCACTAAATTTTTGTCTCCTTGTCAATTTTGAACTAAAATTTATTTTTTTTTGAAGAGATTTTTTCTTAATTTGAGCATCAATCCAAAGTCAATAGTTTTTTTTTTAATGGAGGGTCGTGAGCTTTTGAAGCACGGAACTAGGTGAATGGTGGGTAAAGAATGATGTCATGTCAACGGCCACTTTTGGTATGATAAACTCGTAGTAGGCGGAAGCCTGAACAAACTAGAGATGGTATCGTATCTTTTATGAAGATTCACCATTAAAATAATGGACAATTACAGGACAGGGTTACCTTCAACGGTTAAAAGTTGTTAGCATGCTCCGGAATTTTTCTTTCCAAGAGAGCTCAAAGCACACCTCAACCGTTAAAGCATCAGTATACCTTTACAGCATAAGAACTGCGATACGAGAAAACCTAAGAATTATGTGTTCACTTGAGAAAGAAATTTAAGTGGCTACTTTCCATTAGCACTTCCATGCTTGTGGAAGGGCCAGAGATTAACAAGGCGCTCAAGAACTGCAGCACTTTTTGAGAAGTAACCTGAGAATCCTGCAGGGGTGGAAGGCGGAGGAAAGTCTTCTGCTGGCATGGCGAAAGGACGAAACATCATCTCCATTTTCTCTAATGTTAGATAGGATCCCACTTCCTGCAGCCTCTCTGGACCCATTATTGGAAGAGTGTGCTCCTGATGCAATGAGATGGCCTCACTGTCGTCCTTCTTCTGACAAACAACAAATATGGGAAAATTCAACTATGCCTCGGTTAAATAGTAAAAGAGATGGGAAGATTGAATGAAGGGACCCGAAGAGAAAAAAATTCTTGTTTCGATAACTAAAAGGGGATAAATTCCAGTTTGTATTTCCAAACATTAATAGATAATAAAGGGGAAAATACTCTCTTTCCTTCTTTCCATGTATATGACAATAAACTTCCTACATAAAGTTCTGTGGCAGCTTTCCCACTGTTAATTTTTACTTTCTTCCTTTTACTTTGGAAGAGAAATTGAAATTAAAATGAGAAAAGCAAAGAAGCACAATTACCCGGGAACTCTCAAATGAATATATGCTTACCTCCAATGGAGACAAGTCTGCACCACGGCTGAAAGTCATCTCTATACGGAACCTTTTTGGGTCTTCTAAAGCAACCTGCAATATCAATTTTTTTCCAAGAACTTATTATCTCCTACTGAAAACATAACATGCGATGAACAGACACCGTTCTAATTAGTCTACTCCAACCCAAACCTATTGAAAAGCCTGGAAAAGGAACCCTTCTAGATGTTGAGAGGTCAACATATTGTACAAGATGTCATTCACAAGTCGAGTTTCCTACTTACAGACATGAACATGAATGGGAGACATTTTCATAAGATTGACACCATTTGAGGCACAGTACCCTTCAGTGTGAAAAGGGAAACCAGTCCCTGTACATTTTGGTCCAGTTGAGCACAATTTCATTTTCTTTCGGGGCAGTGAGTGATTCTACTCTACTCCAAAATGCAAGGAATTACATTGCACTAGAATTCCAAACTATGCATTAAGGAAGAAGGTAACAGGTCCAAAATGTAAGCTATTCACATGCAGCTGTATTTGATTTCGTGGCCAAGAAATCAGTTTCCTTAGTTAATTTCTACCACGTGGAAAATATGAGGTTTCAGATTTGAAAATGACTTGGAAACCCCCTTTTCTCTATAACTCTACTAGGAAGACTCAAAATCATGATGACTTTCAGTTAAATACTGGCTTCCTTAGCTAGGTTCCTAAACTGAATTATCCATACAAACCAGTTTCTAGGTTGGCCAGCCAATCTGGGCACCTTGAAGAATACAATGACTCTAGCTTTGACTGAAATAATTTTATAGAATTAGCAGTCTAATAAGTGAAAAAGAAGCAAAGATGATTAATGTAATCGAGTAGAAAGAACATTCTAAAAATAGTGAGTTATGACCTCGGTATTCTCAAACATCCTCAGTACTATATTGCTCATGTAATCAAGCTCCTTGGTTTTATATAAACGCTCCAAGGCACTATGGCAAACAAGGCTCTCCTCTCCTTGAAGAGATTCATCCAGGTTACAATAACGGAGAACATTCATAAGGGAATGGATATGTGATTCCTGTCATCAAAGTTTCATGATATAAACTTCTGAAGATATGATGTGTCATTAGAAAAAAATTATTTCTTTATATCTGCACGGCAAATAATTATTCTGTTTATATCCAATTGTGCAGAACTTAAGAGAGTCAACAATGATGACAAGTAAGAAAAAACTTGCAGCATGCACTCAACATATTAGTGGCAATACACCCTTTTTTTGCCAAACTGTGAAACAAAAAAGAAGTAAACCTTGTTTCATTGAAAGAACTTGAAGAAATGAGTTTATATTCATTAGCATTGGGAGTTCTCCCCCCTAGCCCATCAACATCATTAGCACTGAGATACAACAGTATTAATAGAGGAAATATACAAAAAAGAAAACCAAAGTTTTAGCCTAATAATTGGAAACTCCCATATTTGACTTAAGAAGAATAAATCCTGTCTTTGAAGATACTCTGTACTTGAAAAGAGAAAACACTCTAAAAACAACAAAAACAGAATCATTTCCTTGTTTTTTTTGCCAGAGAAACATAAATAGGTCTTCTTCATAATAATATTTAAGCAGCTAATCAAGGATCCTTCAACCTTCTGGCCAAAAGTTGAGATAGTGAGAATATTTACTGATAGATAGGTATTAATTCCAAGATCTTAAACCAAAAACAGAGAAGCTAGTATTATCCAAGATTATTTTATTTTTTACAAAAGTATTTAGAGAGAAAGAGAGAGATTCATGTGCCATTGTATAATGCAGGGAACAGGGTATTTTTCTTACTGATGTAAAATAGAGACGTGTACGAACATGGCGGTCTGGTGTCCTTACATTTGCATACCTGATTAAAAATGAATGTTCTATTAATCAGTTATTCTATATAAAGTTGAAGCATCAATTAAAAGGTTGAAATATATACTTTGGATCCAAACGGTATTTTGTCTCTTTATCATCATCATCATCCTGATCCATTGATATTTCACTAGTGGTGCTAGTTCTTCTCATATCTTCATTCTTGATGAAAATCTTCGACTGATAATCTGTGTCTTCCTTATCAGTTTTCTTAGAAGCTGATTGGTGATCATGATTACATTTTAATTCAGCAACACTAATGGCTTCCTCAAGTGTGTTCCTAAGATCAATCAATATTTTACCCAACAGACGTCGAGCAATCTGAAATGCAAAAAAAAAAAAGAAACAAAAAAAACTAGTTAAGTATCTTCAAGTATGTATCAGCAAATGAAAGGAGTTAAAAACATTATATATTAGAGACTAAAAGCAATGCAAGAGAATCAATAGATTCACACACAAAGGTGAAGGAAGCCAATGTTCATTAGAGCTCCAAACATCAATCAATCTTGTAGTGCTCTATCTTGTCCAGATCACTATTACTCGAGGAAAGATGTTAATATAGTGTTCTACAGTTCACAAGTTAATACAACAATGTGACTTCAAATATGGGCAAACAACCTACTGGTAATTCACCCTGTGATCAAGCCACTGATCTAATCTGAGTATGTATATTTACTCGAGAAATATCCATCAAAATCCCATAGTTAACATCAAAAATACATTTGCCAAATATGACATACTGCATAAACAAAGCGTGCCTATCAAGTTAATTTATTTTGTTAGGTAAAATGTGGAAGCATCGAAAAAGGCACTATACCTTTGAGCCAATCTTCAATTTCTGCTTTGGATTAATTCCATACTCGTTAGGAATGACACCATCAGCTAGTAACTGTAATTACAATTTCAGCACTCAGAGAAATACAATGATGAACCAATAATAGCAAAATGTTATGCATATTTGCAAGAGAGAATTAATTAGCTATGTATACTTCTTTGCCTCTACAAAAAGATATTTCATATAATCAACAGTTATGTCAAATGCATTCTTAATTCAAGATACAGAGACCTTACACTCAAAGAAGCCAGATATTGCCATCTTAATCAGAGCATATCGTGGGAGAATAGATTTAGTATATTTTTATGACATTCAGAACCACAATACCAAAGTAGTAAAGTAGCTCATATCTGCTAATGATGAATAATAAAAACAAATATGAAATCCTCAGTTAAAAATGCATAAATTGTTGGATTAGAGTCCATTTATACCTGAGCAACTTTGAAGAGTTCATCCAGCCCCTCTAGATTAAGGTGAGCATTGTGCAACAGATCATATCTATAAATGGTAGATCAAATAAAGAAATAATGCAACAGTCAGAAAACAACTACAGTGAGAAAGGCATAATACCAGGAATCTTCTATAAAATTAACATGCCAAAGGTGTTTGAATAAAGACAAGTCAATCACCATTGGTACGAGTTAACTTTGATTTCATGTCCATTTTGAAGCAACATTACAATGAGCACATATAGATATCCTGCTTCTACATGCTCCATCACCCTTTCATATCAACGCATCGATTATCAGCCATGCCACATGCATGGGCAAATGGATGTCTTCTTAATTCCTCGTGTATTTTACATGTAACAATGCATCACACTATATATTAAGGTCATTTATGTGCCCATTCAAACCAGCACAAATCAGCCAATCATTCCAAACCATCACAACTTGTGTGCATTCCCTTAATCTCAAAGGTCATCAAATACTAAAAACAACACTAAATGAACAAGAAACAAGACAGTAAGAAAAACACATAATGTGAATATGCAATAGAAACTGATAGCACAAGAAGCACAGAATCTCAGCATTCATGACATGTACACAAACTTAAATTGTGTAGCATGGCTTGAGCTTAACCTCTGTTTTGGAAGCCATAAAATGACTGGGAGAATATTTTTCATAACCATGATGGTTAGAAGGTAATTATTTTGTATGGGTGCATTATTACTTTACAAGTAAGCATAAATGAGAATAGAGAACTTACTTGCAAGAGTCATAAATATCAGGGATTTGTGTTATGTCAAACCGTCTGCATGTAAATCAATAATTAAGAAGTGTTGAGCAATATGGTAGTTTACAGAATTGCTCTCTCATTAACCGAAATACTAAAAAAAAATTGTTTTTGTTAAAAAATACAGATGTTGAAATGCCACATTCTTGAAATGAATTACCTTCAGATAATATTACCATATATGTAATAGGAAATGCAAGAGCAGTAACCCCAGAATTATATACACTCATCACACAATCAACAACCAACACAAATAATAGCAACCACTTACTCTTTGCGTTCATTATACAAGTCTCTTTCAAGCTTCTTCCAGCGAGCATACATCAACAGGAATCCCTCACTTCCACAGGGTAGTCCAGCAGCAATACGATCTATATCAATGTTTGTTTTACCGAGAGCCTTTGCTTGGTCATACGGTGGAATTACATCGTATGAGCTTGTCTCTGTAAGTTCTTCATCTTCATCCATGGCAAGTAGTCTCACTTGTTCTGTCACCTTCTTAGTCAATTTTACCTATCCACATTGGGCCCACAAGGAGAGATAGATGAGAGGTTTGGAAGAATTTTCCATATCTAACAACGAAACAAAACTCATGGAAATCTAGTTAAGGAACTCGAGAAATTGTTCCATAAAGTTAGGAGTCTTGCAACCATTTATCAACTAAAAGTGAGCAGCATAACTTCAAAGTTGATTTAACAACGGAGACCTTTTCAGATTCCAGACAGAGTAATGCACCTATCAACTACAACACACAGTTTGGCTGAGTGGTGCTACCAAACTGATCTTAAAAATCTGTGCAAAATAATCCACTAATTCACCACCAGACTATAACACATGGAAATCCTACATAGAAAATCTCCAACAAGCAAGTGCATTATTAAACATGATCTGCATGCTCAGGAACTATTGTGCCCCAAGTAAAGTAATAATTGTTTATGGGAAATCAAATGTCCACCTACTGTACTAAATAATCCACTAATTCACCGCCATGGAAACCTAAATACATAATGTGTGGAAGATTTCCTTGAGCCTAGTTTGCATGCATTGGAGCTATTGTAAGTAAAGTAAAGCGTTACTCCTTTACTATGTTTACCATTGACTACTACCTTGTACGAATTCTCTTATATGAATCACTTAAAACCTCATATTCATTATGGAAACACCTGGGTCCATATATAAATGACAATAATGATTACATTACTTAGCAGTTCCTTTGAACACATACAAATACAAAAATGATAGGAATTAATCATAAATAAAACATCTTAGAAGTGAGTTTTAAATCATAGATTATTTGAAGTGAATCATTCAATCAGTTTGACAATAATGGAGTTAAGACAGTTCCAATCTAAATAAATAAAACTTCTTTTTTCTCAAGCACTTGCAGCACTTTGCATCTACAAGAATAAAATAAATTTGAAGTTAAAAGCCTGCTCTAACATAGAACAGTGCAATGTTTCCCTAAAAAATAAAAAAAATAATTCTTGTTGCCATGGCCTTAAAGTAAATATGAGTTTAAGGGTGTGTTTTGTAATAATAATATAGGCACGCACTGGCATAAATACCCACATATGCGTGTGAACCTGTGTGTACACAATTAGGCTAATAGTGTTTCTCTTGCAAGAATACTCACCAGGTTACGGAGAAGTTCAGAAGCATTTGAAGGTAGTCCAGCTCCATCAGTCATCCAAGGACATTCAGAATATCCATTGCTATTGACTATCTTTGCAACACAAGTTATAATCTCGTTCAACCTGGCCTGCAAAAATCAATAAAACAAAAGGATATCGCTGTTATAATAGAGCAAAACATCATTCCAGAATTTTGGAGATGATTGGGCCTAGCAAACAACAAAGTAGAAGAATGCAATTAGTTTATTCATATTAAAAATTCTCAGGACATCAAAGCAATGTTCAATAGTAATAATAGGAATAGAAAAATAATTAGGGGTATGAACATTATCAGCGTTTAACATTTTTTTGAGTACTAATATTTGTTGATTGCTGCATGCTAAATTCAGTCAAGCAGGAGACAACAAAAGTGCTAATGCATTTCATGGAGCAAAACAAACCTTGGCTTCTTCCATCTCAATGCTGGCATTGTCAAGTCCATCCAGCATGGAGGAATCCTTGCTAACAAGAGAAACCTTGGTAAAGTTTATCTAATCAGTTAAAAACTCAATATCGAAATGCGATCAAATCTAAAGAAAAGACCACAGACCAGAATTGGTGTCAGTTGTCCTTCCAGGTCAAGGAGGCCCTTTGCAAATGCTGCTGCAGACATCTGTCAAAAACTATCTGTGAGTGATGTTCGTCAATTCAGTTCATAATTGGAATAGCACCCAAATAAGAAAATAAAGTGACCTAAGAACAACTACCATTTTATTTATGTGAACTACTATACTATACCTGTACACGACCTTCATCAGAGCTGTAAATTTTAAGGTCATGACGATATGTACTATGAAGACGAAGCAGGCCTGTCCCTTCACCTGAAATTGTACAAGTCTCCATCAAGAGAAGCAAAGATATATAATCTTGGATCTACAATCACCATAATTTATGTCGATTTGCTTGTCGATGAAAAAAGGCCTCTCAAGTCCAGACTTAAAAATGGCATGCATCGGCAAAATTCATCCTAAAAGGATAATAATTACTAAATGCACAGGAGAACATGTGGCAACAGGATCATAAATCTATGTTGTCTGTAAAGCCACTTGCATTCTGTTAAACAGCCAAGGCCTGGAAATTATAAGATTGCATTGATCGTTGATATCCTCTATTGAACAACTGTCAACATGCATGAATGGCTAAATCAAGAGAGATGACATAAGCAGTGGAAAAAAAGGTCTGCCAGAATAGTTAAACCAAGAGGAAAAGCCATGGGCAGTTAAAAACTAAAACTGCCAGATACTAAAGCCCAGTAACTCCCAGAATGGACAACATAAGGACTTCAGGAATTGTCCTTGAAGAGATGGAAAAGCAGCACTAAAACTTAGTAACGTAGTTGAAATTGCCTTAACTCCCATATATGTAGCTGAAGTCACCTATAATTAATTTAGTTGAAAATCTTGTGCATATTATATTATTAACTTGTGAAAACTTTGAAAACAAAAACACTGAAGATTACATTTAGTAAAGCTATCAATATATTGAAGATAGTGCTATTACCTCAAGAAGCAATTAATTGAACAAGGAACAAGACAAAATTCTGAGCAAAATAATTAGATCTAAACTCAAAGTTCTTGTCAGTCATAGATGGTCGAATAACAAACCTTTCAGCAAAATGTTGGAAGAGAGGGCTTAAGAAATCTTGGACATACACATGACTAATGATCATTATCTCATTTAAAAGGGAAAAAAAGGTTCATTATCTTGACCTGGATACATATTATTTCGAAAGTATCTACCCAGTTCTTCTGCCTGCAGAGACATCAGAAAAGCACAAATGAAAATTAAAAAAAAAAATTGTTATTTTACCGTGAAAGGTATGAAAGATTTTGCATATCATTGTTTCATTGGAGCAATACTGGATTGCCACTATGTACGCAAAATAAATTAAATTGAGATCAGCAAGACATCAGTGATTATTACCTGCTTTCTGCCAGCATGGGTAAGAACACCTCCATATTTAAGAACCATGAGAGCTTCAACTGGTCTTTCTTCCTCACCTTCAACATTACTTTTCGGAACTTTAACCCACTTTAGAGGTTTAAGCTGAACCTTCCTGTAAATACCAGAGAAATGCCCCCCCTGGAATAAGAAAGACTTCAAACATCAGAAACATAATACCAATATGTTAGGATACTTAAACAATACATTTGTTATAGCAAATTAATATTAGTGCAATCAAAATGATACAGCATATAGCAAGTATAAAACTAGGGTTTTTAAGCTTTGAGGGTTAAAGATCAAGCTGTAGAGAAATCCAGAGAAAATTCTATGGTATTTTAAAAAATAAAATATATCATATCTTAAGGTCTCACCTAATAGCTTAAACTTTTAGACGAGATGGTTCCTTGATATGGTATCAAAACCTTAATGACCAAACAATAATGAATTCAAATCTCATCACTCTTATTCTATTTGATAAAAATTAAGCACAAGGAGTGGACTTGTGCAAGTTTCAAGTCCAAAAAGCTTTCACTTGAACGGGTGTGTTAAAGAATAATATAAATTATGTTTTGAGGTCTCACCTAACAATTTAAACTATTAAATAAGATGGTTCCTTGACAACTAATGTCACAATATCACTGAAATTCCAAATAAATCTTATATAAAAAGTAGTTAGGTCATAAAAACTCTACACATCAGAAGTTGGGAGTTGACCAATCATGAATTTCCCTCACTTTATCCTCAACAATTTCAACTTCATCAACTACTACAAAACCCAAGAATAACTTGCTAGTCATGAAGTTATACTTCTTCAGATTCATACACAGCTTGTTTTTCAGGAGCACCTCCAGAACACTCCTTAAATGCTCAATATGATCTATTTTATTATGACTGAACACAAAGATATCATAAAAATAAGCCTCCATGAATTTATTTATGAAAGGTTACAAAACTTGATTCTTCAGCCTCATGGATAATTTTGGTGCATTCATTGTGGTTTATTGATCTAGCATGTCATCCAATCTAGAATTGATAACCTATATCCCACAATGATCTTATAGATGGCACAACTATCAGCACATATACATCAACTACCATCCTTTTTTATGAAAGTAAAGCAGGGACATCACATGGACTTGAGCTCTCTTAAATCATCCTTTTCTTCACCAATTCTATTTTCTCCCTCAACATCTCTTTTTTCAGGCTCATTATGTAAATAAGAAAATTTGAAAGACTAGCCCCTAGTGTTGAATATCATGTATAAAAAGTAACTCATTTGGAAAAACTTCCCGAAACTCCTGCAATAAAAGCTAAATAGCTATAGGGACCTTAATTACATTGTTAGCTTCCGCAGACAACAAGGACTTCACAATTAAAGCATGTACTTCCTTCATCTTCTTTAAATTTGTTCAATTTTTGGCAAAGATTAGGTGATAATAAGAAATGTCTTTCCTCCAACCTTTCAAGCTTTTGGTTAGTTATTTTCTTATAGAGACATCAAAGTAAAATTAATTTCATCCTCATGCCATTGATTTACATCAAATTATCATGGCCTAACACAAAAACACATTAAAAGCATCATATCAACTAAATCACAACAAACTTCATCCTTGTACTTCTCTATGGAAAGAAAAAGAAAAAAACTTTACATCTTTCAATTACTTTAATACCTTTTTAATCCAATCTACACTATAAGGTTTAAGGCGTTTCTCAATATTCAAACATTTAACAGCAGTTTCCCTACCAATAATATTCTTGCAGCAACCACTATCAATAATAAGGTCACAAATTTACTGGTTTACCTTGCACCTTGTACGGAAAACGCTTGACATTGTGTCTTGTCATTAGCTTTTGGTGTGAGCAACAATCATCTCATCACAAAGACTTGACAATCACCATCAGGTTCATAGCACTCCTTCATAATTGCATCTAAAAGACTATATTGGAGGTGGCTTGATATAAGGATTTTCTATCTTCTAGTTATCCTTGTTAGGAATTTCTTTAGGCTTATTTTGATCATAACTAGAGTCAATATCTGATTTAGAATGACTATTTGTCTATAGCAACTTACCCTTCTTAGTATTTGTAATTTGAGGTAGATATGAACCCTCCTTTGATAATCAAATGTGTTGGTTTATCCTTCATCAACATCGGTAACATCTGAAGCCTATTTCAATCTATACTATCAAGTTTCAATCCCTCACATTTATGTCCATCAGTTTCATGATGGTCATTTCACTCAGCTAGGTGCAAAAATTTCACTGTATATTTAGGCACAATTTGATAATCTGTGGAACACCTCTCACAGAACAGAAGATGATCATAATCAAGGGGGGAAAATCTACCTCTCAACAATTGCTTCATCTATTCCCAAGTCTCAATAGGTTTTCTACTCTCTCACCTCTTACTCTCTAATAGTCTATCCCATTAAACAAAAGCCTCATGCTTTAATTTAAACCCTAAAGTTTTTACCATTCTTGTATACTCATAAAATCGATCACATTCACCTATCCAAGCACGAAACTTCTCTACTCCTAAATCACAATCAAAAAGAGAAATCTCAACCTTCATATGACAATTTTTATCATGCTTATTTTTTTCCAACAACCTTACCTTGATCTTCTTCATCAGATGAATACCTAGTCATACTGACCACAAGGATTTGCATGAGGCATGAGTTGGCGCAATGACAAGTTGGCTATAGGCATCATCCTTGGCATATGCCTCTATTTTCTAGTATATGTTTGTGGACAACTCTAGTGTGTCAAGCATGGTTGTAAGGTCCTCAACTTTAGTATTGATGTTGTCAAGCTCAATTTGCATTTGCCTCTCCAAAGATGCTATCTATTTGATCCCAAACAACTTGCATACCTTTATCACCATCACAAAGATGGATGTCACCAACTACTTCACGATGCTATAGGCATCATCCCTGGCATATGCCTCTATTTTCTAAGTATATGTTTGTGGACAACTATAGTGTGTCAAGCATGGTTGTAAGGTCCTCAACTTTAGTATTGATGTTGTCAAGCTCAATTTGCATTCGCCTCTCTAAAGATGCTATCTATTTGATCCCAGACAACTTGCATACCTTTATCACCATCACAAAGATGGATGTCACCAACTACTTCACAATTCTCTTCATAGTAAGTCATTGATCTAAATGTTGACTTGCTTTGCTACCACCTAATGTAGTGTGTTGTGAAGATAGAACTAGAATCTCAAGTTTCACGGTTACAAACCAAATTATAGAAAAATCTAAAGAGAATTCTCTAATATTTTTATTGAATCTAAAAAACAATATTGATCTTCATAAAATATTCCAAGTATCTCTATTTACATTAGTATTGAAATCCTCTATAGAAACAATTATTAATTAAAACTTACCTGATTAATATAGTTCATCTAGTATTAGGATTTTTGAATAGTAAATACTAATTAAATAAAAAAATTAAGCTAACAAACAAATAATAAAAATCTAAAATTAACTAGGAAAATAATAAAAACAAGAAAACAGTAATTTCATCCATAAACTCATTGGATAATCATCCTGCATCAAAAAAATTGAGTACCCTTCTAACCATAAATCACCAAGATTTCATCCAACCTAAACTCATCTATGAAAACAAAGTGATGGAATAGTTATGGGTAAATGAAATAAGTTATTAGCTATATATATACAAAATATAAACTTGATCATAATAAGAACCAACAGTGACATGGTGTCCTGCACAAATGAAATATTCAAGACAAACAACAAAACCTCCTCGAGAACTGCTTTAACTTGACGTAGCTTTTCAGCATGCTCAAAGTCTTCTGCCTCACTATCACTTTCTCGACCTGGCCTATATAACAAAAGGAGAAAAGTGAAAACACTGAAAAATAATCAGTATTGAAAAAAGGAAAATTCCATACGGGTAATGAAATTTTCATTATTCATAACAGTCTGGCTAGATATGACATGAAGACCGGTCATAATACCATGACAGGTCCAATTCTTAATGCTCTAAAGTTTGTTTCTTATTTCATTTTAAATCACGAACTTGTGATCAATTTTTATTTCAAAAAGCAAATCTTCATGCCCTAATTAAAAGTTGAACTACATCTTCTACATTATAAGCATCAAGCAGACAAATGCCTACAGTCATGTATGAATACATTAATACATTGGTAAAGCTTCAATGCATGACACAAACAATGGTAATAGATCAACCACAATTTATTAGCAAAGAGTATCTTAAACAAACTATTGATAATCATAACAACCAAACATCTTGAATGCCACATTCTTGGAATTCTATAATGTGTATCATTAATAGGCAAAGCAATATTAAAAGCACAAAAGAATTGTTGAATTTCAAATGATACCTTGTACGAGGTACAAGTATTCGTGTTGCATCTAACAGATCTTGCAATTGAATAGCACTTTTAAGCTTTGTCTGAGGAAAAAAAACTCATATAAAATAACTTGGTAGGACTACAAGACAACTTAACCATAAATAAATAAAAAAGAGAAGGATATCAGCAATAAATTACTTTTACGAATTTTTTGATTGAGCCCTAGTATTTCGACTTTTGGCAACGTATATGTATATTTTGCAAACTAATAGATCAATTTATACAACTAGTCTCTGTCTCAATACAGCTAATATGACCATCATCTAATGATGCATCTCCACTACGACAATAAGTGTGAGACACAGCATCAAGATGGAGAGAATTGACCTTAAACATCAATGAGTTTTGTAGATTAAGAAATTGTACTTGTGCCAACGAAACACAACCCCACAATTTTTTCCTGACATTATAATGTCGACAATGATGGGGAAGAATCAAAGGTCATGCCAAAAAAAGGAAATAGAAGAGAAGGCAAAGACAAAAAATGGGTTTTATTTATTTTTCCTTAGATATTAAAAAAATAGACGAAGAGGGTTTTTGATAACCAAACTTCTAATCTCCAAATACTTGATTATATTTCTCATCAACATTCTAACACCTAAATTTTATTTATATTTTTGATAATCAATCTTGTATCTAATAATTTCTTTCAGCTCAAAGTAAAATTAGAATCAAACAAAAAAGATGAGGATTTTTTATCATCAACCTCTAATCTCTAAACAATTGAATATTATTTTTCATTGACATGCTAATTCCAAATCTAATTTTTCTTTCAATACACAATCTCATATCTCATGTTCTATTTTTTTCATTATTTATTTAAATTTGGATAATGATGATAATTAACCACATCACTCATTAATGTGCCAACCAAATTTTCTCGATCTTGGTGAGATGTGTGCCATATGTAATGTCACAATTAGATAGCAGTAACACTAGTATTTTTAAATGTAGACCAAGGATATGAACTTATTTTTTTCTTTTTGATATATACAGGTGTATTTGTCAAAATATAAAGCTAAGTACTCAGTTGCAAAATCATTAAAAGTACATATACCACTAATGTCCTTTTATCTCAATAAAAAAAGGAATCACCTCAGATCTGGGTCGTCCCCCATTGTACTTTAACATCAAGTTTAGCAGTTTTTCCTCAGTGACCTTCAACTTTACCTTTTGTTTAGGAGTTCTATCACCACTGCCCACATAAAACACAAATAAAGGAGATTTTAAAATTTCAAGTAAAGTACAAAACTTAAGAAAATGATATAACATACTGTCTAATAATGGCAATCACACAACGTAGTTCCTCAGATTGCCCAAATGTGCCAATAATCCCACTTCCCTGACGAGTTAATCCCTCTGAAGGCTGGATTGGTTCATTGACTTTCCATGGTAAAATGGGCGGAATTGTTGATGAAAGGTGAGGAGCTTTTGCATCCAAAAGTAGCTTTCTCAACACACAAGCAGCATCATCATAATATCTGTATTATGAATAGAAATGATATGTAAATCTAAAGAGATTGCAAGAATCATGGAGCTTACAAGAACAAGAAAATAAGAAGACTACAAAATGAACAAGCTCTGATTTTGCACAATTAGGATATACTGTAAAAAAATCAAATAAAAATAGATAACTACAAAAAGTTAAAACATTCTATTAATTTCATAATTTTATGTATTTAGACCCAATGCAATAAAAGGAATGAAGACATCGTAATCAGTCTAAATAAAAAGCTCAAAAGGTTGAGGAATTAGTAATCATTTATTAGATTTTGTTTTAAAAAAAAATACAAGGGAATAGTTTCTATATTCTAGAAATTTTACTCACAAATTAGAAGAGCATGTTTTACTAACCATGATTTTTCCAACAAGGGCTAATTTTGGCCTTCCTTCAGATAGTAAAAGAAATGAGATAGAAAAAAAAAAACTCAATAAACAGCACTTACTTTCTAGTGTTAGGAGTATTTGAACAACTGTTAGTAGTTCTCAAAATGGAGAAATAGAAAACACTTGTCTATGAAAGTCATTTTCATTTTTTCAATTAGTAAGCATGTTTCTACTTTTTTTTGTAAAAAAGAAATTTTCCACAAGTAGACACCTAACTTTTTTGTCCAAATTGCAAACAGCATCAGACGGTTGAAAAAAATTAATGAAACTAAAATTGACCAAAACAAGATATTGACCATTACTTATAGGAATTTTTCACAAAACTCCATCCATTTACATCACAAACATATGATCGTCCTTCACAACGTAGGAGATCAAACCCACAAACCTGCAAGCAACAAGTATAATTTAGTATTGGCTTGCATTAAAATATCCATAATGAATTAGCACTTCTAATATAATGATAAAATACATGAACCATATGGAAGGTTGTGTACTCATTCATGGAAAGAAATTTAGATGTTAGGAATACCCAACATTGAAATGATCAGCAACCACAAACCATGTACTTAAAGATGACTTTGAAGAAGACATGCAAGTCTTAACCAGGAAGTCTAGGCTAAAGTAGTAGTACTAGCAAGAATCAAGAGGCTATTGTTGAGTTATTAGTCATTTTTTTTCCAAAAATAAAAATGAAAAAGGTCATGTAAAACGCATCATACAACACTAGAAAAATGTGCTCATTGCTCTGGATAACTAAATATTGTTGGTAAGAAACACCATTATAGTAAACCATCTAATGCACCTACACTTATCAATCATCATTGAATATTTAGAGCCACCCAACACCCAACATGGCAGGAGAAAGGAATTGTTGCACTTTACAAAAGCAACAAAAATTAACACAAACAGAAACTAGCCTGCATATGATATTCAAAAGTAGACACAATCAAGTTAAGCAGAACAATGATATCTTGGAAACTAGAAAAACATTGATTCACTGAAACCAGATTAAGATCACATACAGCCTGGCTAAAGGCAATGCAAACATCTCTTGCCATTTGCTTCTCATTAGGTGTCAATAACACAGGATACCTCACCTGTCAAACACAATAAGAATTGAATGTGGGTCAATCATCACACAACCCTAAACTTGGAATATAAATGCATAAAATCATCCAGCGGTGTCATGACTTTTGATTGCAATATACTTGCATTAGAATAAGAGTGTATGTATACTGGATTCGTACTTCTCTTATTTAATCCTTTTCTGACGAGTTTAGCATTCCATCACATGAGAAGCAAACTTAAGAGTAATAGTAGAATGAAAAAGAAAAGTTTAAAAGTAGCCTAACAATGCCTCACAATTAACACAAGTAAAATCAAGCATTATTGAACTAAGAGACATGAAAAAGAAGCATTTTCCAATTTATAGGAACAAGACCTAGCATGCTGGTACTGTAAGGAGATGATATGGTGAGAAGAGGCATTGTACAATGTTTGGCTAGCTAGAAAAAAAAGAATTGTTGTTCTTCAGTTTATATTTTTTTCAGTAGCATCTGTATTCCTAAACTTCATAGAAAATGGCTTTCAATGCCCTATTTTCCAAAGCATGGAAAGAGAAACATGGACCTCGCATCCCAAAATGTAGTCAAACCATCTAAATATTTGCATAGTGGAGATCAATAGTCACATTACTCTATAATATTTCTATTTTTTTCTCTTTGGTATTCCTTATGACATCAATTCAAGCATATGAAAGTAAACTTTGATAAGTTACCAAATCGATTCTTCAACCAGGTTGCATCTTGAATTAACTATATTTCAACAAGATGGAATGCCTAAACAAATCCAGTTTTTTCATGCTTTAATATCTAACAAGATATTCAGATACTTGCAAAGAAACAATAAAATAACAGGAACCTAAAAAAAAACTACAGAATACAAAGATGCAGCTAAAAAACTGAATTTGCATGCATCACCACTCATGCAAACATACAATATATATAGAGAGAGGGGGGAGATTTATTTCATTAGACTAGATTGTTACAGGGAATTACTTCCTTGCCATCAGGATTTCGCATGACAACACCATCAACAACAGGAGACTTCCTTGCCTCAGCATGTGCATATTCAGGACCAACAGTGTACACCTATAATCATTTGTAAATGTCGGTAACAAACAAAGAAAATATGAAGAATTGAATCCTGCATAGAAAACACGATAACAACTAATAGCATAATCGTAATTGTGGTAACACAATATAGTTTCAAAAGAAAACAACCTATGGATTCAGAAAGCAAGATAGAAATGGAAGCAGAACGGACTAAAGCAATAACAAACCCGCACCACTAAAGGTTAATAGTGAGCCAAAAATATTTGAAATACCAGAAACATAAGACGACCATGAGATGTTATGCAAGAAACACATAAATCAAACAAAGTCAATTCCTTAATAGGTTTATGACATATTTGGTAAATTTAACTCCAATCCAAGAAAAAAACCCATAAAATATGCAAAGGAAGACCAGTCAAAAAGTGAATATTGAAACAATGTAGACATGGCATTCTTTTTTTTCACATAACAAGTAAAGTTCAACCTAAAGCAAAATTTGATTCCTACTTGAATGCACAAGTTACCATAGATTTCACACTACACATTCAACTATACAAGATTATATTTGACAGGCATTTTCTATTAGGAGAACACAATGTAAGCCACATCTCTCATAATGCAATACATGTTCCTGTTTTATATCACTGATCAATTATGCATCTGAACAGCTTATATCAGTTTAACTTGACTAAGCATTTACATTAGTTTATAGGTTCAAAAGTTTTGTTCATCTATTTATTTTCCTCTTATATCTGTGATATTATTGTCATAGGTTGCAATTTAAAAGATAAACACAATTGAAATCTATAATATTCTCCATTTGTTTGTTGTCACACAATCCAATTCAAATCCAAATCCAAATCCAAATAACTTGGTTAAATTTTGTATCTTCTCTTCAAATTCAAATTGGTCAACAAAGGAAACTGGACAAATACCCTAACTATTTTGAATCAATCACAAGTTCTAATGAGCTTTCAAAACATATAGCAACATGCAAAAAAGTAAGCTACATCCTATCACAGAGTTAATGAGTAAAACAAAACTACAAGGGCAATTTTTTTATAGAGAACTATACAACCTTCACATCTGTTCCTCCAGTTGGCATAAATTCTTCATATATGTAAGAGCCTTCACGCCTCACTCTTCTAACCTCTGGATGGAACTCACTTGACCGATTACCCACCTGAAATAAGACTTTATCATGTATGTGTAGTATGATAGATCGTAAAAATAAAATGGATCGGAAAATACAAAACCATTCCAACATCCAAGCCATAAGGCATCTAGAAATGTGAGAAGCAAGTATTTGCAAGTATGAATGGAAGGAGTGCCTGAATAATTCCATAGTAAAGCACATATAGGGTAGAAAGTACATGGGCCTAGCAAAAGGGAAAGGGCAACACCAAGGAGAAACAGATTATGGATCGGAATCCTTGTCTACATACCAGTTTAGGGTCAATATTGGTTCAAACGGTTTAGTTTGGAGAAAAAAACATACATCCAGACCAACTTTTTAGAAAAAAACATACATCCAGACCAACTTTTTTTTCAACATTTTGAAATGATCCAAAAGAAAATCATTCAATTGTGGTTTGGTTTTAACTTTTGTTAAAATTGAATAAGTCCACATTGGCCAAAAAACAATTGGTCCATTTTCATCAAGCTTTGGTTTTTTTTAGACAAAAATTATGTTGTCTGGTTCAGTTTAATTATATATAGTCTCAGATATTTCAGTTTAGTTTCACATTTCAGTTTTGTCAGTTTTTTGTTTCTAAAATCTTAAACCAAAACCAAACCAAACCAAGTTTTTTAAAAAACTTTATAGCTGAGATTATCCAGCAAATTCAGTTTTCTCGGTTTTTTGGGTCTGTCTTTTATAGATATTATGGATGATCTAGTTATTTTGCTCAACCCTAATACCAGTAGAACCAAGTAGAAAAATAGATGACAAAAGGTTTATCAACCATGGCATAACAATCGCAAAAGCAAATTAGGTCTAAACCAATCCTACCATTAGTCTTTTCCTATTTTTGTATATATTTTTTATGTCTCAAATTCTTTCATATGAGAATTACCAATACTTTAAGGATGCATGAATAGCATTACAGATTTACTTGCGTTGTTGGGAGAAAAAAAAAAGAATGAAAAACAAAGCAATTAAGTTTAGCTTCCAAATTAGAAAAACAAATGTTGTTGATAAACCTACCTTCCTAAACAATTCCTTCATACCTCCACCAGCTGAACTGGGATAATATATCATGATACTATGGTCATCCCCTTCACAAAAGTACAGCATGGGAGTCATGGTGATGCATGTTAATTGTAAAGAGAGCTCTTACAAATTATTGCAAGGGCAACACGTAATGAATACAATAGTTCATAACTACAAAATAAAAATTATAGGCAATTATTTAAAGTAACATTTTTATGCAACCCAAGCATAGCAGTGCATAGGACTTCTAAGAAAAGAGAACAATTTCTTCAATCAATATGAGGGGCACAACACACATCACTGTTTGTACAAATTGATAAACTAAGAATATCAAAAAAATGAAAAGACTGATTCATTGCACAGATTATATTTTTTGGAGACAGAAAAACTCAAAATAGTAATAATAAAGCTTTCCATATACAACACAAAAATGTAATGATGAGCTATGTTCTCTCATCACTGAACATTTGCATCAGATACACGCACATTATGTCCAAAGCATGAATAATAATCTCCCTATCAAATAGAGATGGCAGTCAATCCACTATACAAGCATCAAGCAAAACACACAGAGCAATGCTGCATTGTTTAGCCAAATCTTAATGAGCAAAAACAGCATAAATCACAGAACTTTAAAAATGTGTGAAATATGCTCACCGTCAACAGGCTTCTCTACAAAGGGTTTCCAAAAACGACTTCCATGTACCTCAACAAAATCTTCTTCCTCAATAAAATAACCCAACTCTTGATATGGAAATTCCCTATTAACAAGGGCATATCTCGGGACAGGAATTCCAAACATTTCAAGACGCTTCAATCACCAAAACAAATAGAAAATAATGGATTAGCTTTAACAAATTAAGAAACAACAATTCACATGCACAACTCAATTATAGTCATTAGTAAACTCCATCGATGAGGACTAGCAGATTTAAGGAAACATATTTTGCAGTGCAATGGATTCAACCCTTTCAGTAGATGACTGGTCAATTATACGGTTGTGCACTTGCCTCAAAACCCTCGTGAGTAAAAAAACAATAATGACTAGAAAGCATTCTTCAAGAGGGTGAGTACAAAATTGTTTGTTGTGCATGCACTCGTGCACATGCATGTGTCTGTCGCAATAAACTATTGTACCAAGGCAAGAAATATGTCAAGCAAGTGTGAAACATAAAACAAAGAAATCCTAAGGATAAGATGGATGTTTAAATTTCATACCTCGTACACCTTTCGCCGGTCATGAAGAAGATGTTGAGGCTCCAATTCATTCACTAGAAAAGGCCTAGGTCAAATGCACGAGCCATTTATCAATGAACAGCATTTCATTTAGATGTGGATAGACATGAAGTAGCAGCTTGTGCAGTAGGGGCAAATAAGGTCTATCAAGACCAATGGACAAAATAAAAAAAGGAAAGCTAAAGATACACAAGCATGGCATTCTTCGATGCAATGAGAGTGAACAGTAATCAGGCATGATCAGGACTACTACATAATTTTCCACTCACTTTTTCATGGATCAAGAAAAGGATAATTCCTTGTCCATATCCACATATAGCTGCCCCCAGTTTCTTCAAGCAACTAAGTGCAAATTATGGATGGAAAAAAAAGCATTTACACTAACAAAAGATTTCAGCTTCTCAAGGGTGAGTACAAAAATCATTTGTGTGTATGAAGTTTCCAACTGAAAGAAGAAGCATGTGCAATTCACTAATCATTTGAACAGGGAACATGAGCAAGAAATGCTATTTACTTCCTCAAAGTGGCATATGCCTCAGCCTTTTCAAGGGGATAACCAGAGGAATAGAAAGCAATCAAGCAATCGCATATTGGCCAGCTGAAACGAGGAAAGAGGCAACAAATCAGTCAACTTTCTAGAGGACAGTGAAATAAAAACTCCAAGTTTGTGCTTGCATGCATGCTCAAATAAAATTAACCAGGTCTGACTAAAAGCATCTTTATAATGACCATGCTAATTAGACATTGAACTGCCAGCAATGAATCTCCAAGGCCTGCTAGTATTAGTAACTGCACAGCACACTTGTCACGATCCAAAACACATCCCGTCCTTACATACAGCAGAATTTGTTTGATTTTATTCCCTTTTTATAACAGCATAAATTAATTTTAGCAGGAGAAGCATTTGTGAGCAAAGAAGTGGAAGGTAAATTTTAATTTATTTAAGAAGAAAAAATATTAAAACAAACTTTGTATAAACAGCATTTCACGATCATCATTACTTTGTATAAAAACCGAAAATGTGGATTGGTTTGTCAAAATATAAACAGCAAATAAAATCCACAGATCCATTACATTTCATTGATAAAAGTCTAAAACAATCACATTAAAATAAAATCCACAGTCACAAAAATAAACTTATTACTTCTCAATTGCATCTTCAAGAATCACTTTATCCCCGAAATGTATAACCTACAACATAAAAAAAATAAAATCATAAAGACGAAAAAAGATATTCAAGATTCAAAAAAAAAAAAAGTACCTCAAATTCACCAAATGCTTGTAATCTTTCAAGAATCTGTCCCATTGGAGCCGATAACAACTGAAGAAACCAATAAACAAACATTACTGTAGAAATAGCGAAATGTTTTGATGATATTAGTAATGATATTTATAGCTTTCGGTTTCTTGTTTCGGGATAGAAAAAAAAATAAAGAGAAACGGAACCTCGAAGCCGCATTTCACCTTCTTTTCCATCACACAAACTCCAATTTTTATCTTCTCCTCTTCTCCTCCTTCTGCCACCATCTCTACGTCCGCGCTTGGTTTGTTAGTTTGTTGTGTTTTCGTATTTATATATACGAAAGGGGAGGAAACAAACAGAGAAAGGAAAAACAAGAACGCTTCTTTATATATATATCTATATATATAGTTAGTTAGTAATACAGAAGAAGGGACTGTTTGGAGAGAGAGGATTGGTGTGGGTGTGGATTCTGGAATATGCAATTTGCTTTTTTTAATGGATGACGCGGACGTGTCTATACTGATACGGTTTTTGTATTTATAACTTCTTTTTCAAATAGATGGCTTCTTGTTATACGGTTTTTGAATATGAAATCAATAAGATGACTAAATGATATTAATAGGTAATTATGTGTTATTGGATGTTCATTTCTATTTTTTTATTTATAATACCTACATAATATATTTTATAGTATAATTTTACACCATTAAATATTAATTCCTAGCATTTTTTCTCAAATTATTAATTTAATATTGAGAATGTGCATTAAATCATAAAAATCATATCCCAAATATTAATTAAACAAGTTGATTTTTTGTGTTTTTGAAATCTTGGCAAAATTATGATGGATAATCATAAACTTGTTATAAAATCTATTAGTTGATTTTTATGTTTTTCAAAGTATGATAAAAATACAATTTTTATTTTATTTTTTTATAAAATAAGAATAAAAAAGTTTTAGAAATTGACTATATCCATACAAATTAAAACATGTTTTTTTTTTATAAGGCATGTTTGGAAAACACATCTTAAAAAAATATTATGTTTTATTTTTGAAAATTTTGAACCATCCAAACATTGTCTTATTTAAAATAGACTCAACCCAACCACATGGGTTAGGTTTCCCAACTCCTATAAAGACGACCTAAAATTAGAAAAGAAAGAACAAAAAAGAGGGAAAGTATTTGAAATTACTCGAGAACATGAAGAACACTTGGAAAAATCCAAAAATATATATTCAAAACCAAACCAGATCACGTCAAATTGAATGATATGATCAGTAAAAACAATCACAACAAACTCAATTATTTTAGGCTTTAAATAACCATGACACTAAAAATTTAGCTTAACCTTTTTCTCACATTCTGAATGACTTTTAGATCATTTTTTCCTAAAAAAATAATATTTTCAGTGTAATTGTACTCAAATCTTCACCAAACCTAACTTTATGATCTTGATACATATAATTACCTATATGGCCAAAATCATCACCATATATTTCCCCTCTAAACTAACAATTCTAGTGTTGTCCAAAATAGTCTCCATGCCCCTGTAGAAATATCTTCAAAATCAAATAATTTATATTAGCATTATCAATCACAAACTCATCCATATCATGTTAACTCATTTAATAGCCTTTCTAACATTAAATTATCTTCAATTAGTCTTATTTTAAATTTTATCATAATCATTAACATGTTGTCTCACAAACCTATCCAATATATCTCTAAATTCATTGACCATTTGATTCATCTGCTAATTTATAATATGTGACTCATTTATAACTTAACTGTGCCGTTTTTGTAGCGTTATATTACTACTTGCCTTCAACATCTTCAAATCCAAAAATTAGTTAGTTAGCAAGAAATATTAATTCTCCTATCACTCCCTTATTACACTCTTTTCATGTTCACTTACATATGATCATTATCATTACTTGATCTTTTTTTAATTCAGAGATAAAAAAAATCAATAATTTTAAATTCAAAAGATATTTTTAATGTAGAAAGAGATAAGTGTGGCATCTATGACCACATAAAAGGGTACCGCCGCCGCCACCATTTGATAGATGAACTTTCCCTTTGTAAGTTTATTTCACCCTTGTTGAATAATTATGTCTCCTTTGCAACATGGAAATCCTCAAATTCTTATACCAAGCTAGCTTTGTTTGTTTTAGAAGATTAATATATGCTTTTTTATTCTTTCATATAATTTTGTTTTTTTTCCATTATTTACACTATAATAATAATTTTAGATTTTCTTTCTTTCTTCATCTTTTTTAAAATTCTTGGGTTTCTTTTATTCCTTAAAGTAATTTAATAATTTTAATTGTTTTAGTAATAGTACTTATAATAATATTAATGAAAACCAAAGTTATTTTTTTAACTAATAATATTAATCTATTTTTATCATTTATTTTTTGCTCTTTTTTTAGAGTTTGAGGCTTTTTTATTCTTTGATATAGTTTTGTTTTTTTCATTATTTACACAATTATAGTAATAATTTTTTTTTCTTTCTTCATCTTTTTTTAAAGTTTTGGATTTTTTAATTATACATACGAATAATGTGGGGCCAACAATGTAGCTCCCTACACATTACAGTGTGGATTGTTACAGTGCTTTCCATTACAATGTTTTTTTTTTCTAACTATTCCTTCTTTTTTTTAGATCTAAGCTAAGAGCAAAGATGTATGGATACAAATAAAAAATTAAAAAGTATCTCAGAAGGACAAAAAAAATCAAAGGATCGAAGTTAAACCAAAAATTAAAAGAATAAAAACTAAAATATATAACAAAAAATTATATACATTAAAACTAGATAAAAAAGATTTAATCCTCGCGGCAGAGTGCGGGTTTATGGCTCATCTATAGCTAAATCCGGTCATTCAAATTCAATCTTTATTTGTGTGTGTGTGTGTGTGTGTGTGTGTATAAGGGAGATTTTGTTATTCTTCATAAATTAAAAGAAAAATATTATCACATAGTATAGAAGTCAGTGTCTATATATATATATGAAGAATAAAAGGGATGGTATTAATTAATTCCCTATGTTAAACCTGTAAATTTTATCAATTAAATCCCAATTGTTTCCACAATTTCTCAGTCAAGTCCATCTATCAATTTCTTTTAGTACTTTGTGTACATTTTATATATATTAAGATGGCGTTGATTAAAGTTTGGTATCATAATGTATTTTTTTTTTAAATGAGGGATGAAAATAAACTTTTAAAACAAATCTCAAACCTGTTATCTTTGTTATCTATGTTTTTCACTTCATTCCTCTTTCTTTCAATTCAACCCTTACTTCCAAAAAGAAGTTTGCAATTATGTGCATTTGAACTCAAAAGAATTCAATTGTCGGGGGGAAAGTTTGAGAATCAATTTTTTTTTTAAATACACTATTATAATAAAGAGTGGATTGTGAGAGCATGAAAAATGAAAATAACTTAAGTGAATTCCCTAAATGTTTTAGTTTTTGTTACTAATATAATAAATAAATGGAAGCATCCATCTCTCGTACTTAATTGAACCAAAATCCACTTATTATCTGAAAGCTAAAAGCGATCGTGGTTCGTTTACTGTTCACGGTGAGATAAATCACTGTGGACGCCAATAACAATGCTCAGTTTTTGGTTCGATTCGTTCGGTTGGTTGATTTACTGATGTTTATTTGTATTTGCATAGTAAAATAACAGTTTTGTCCCTAGAACAGATGAAAAAATAGGTTAGCCTACAGAGGTATCACAATCCTTACAAATTTTCCATGAACAGTACACGAGATGGATAACTACCGTTCTACCCTCGAAAACGACAAAAATATTGATTTAGCATTAGGGATGAAGCTGTAATTTCCATTATTTCTAATTATATTTTATTCCAGAATGAATAGTACCTTTAGTGTGCTAATACTGATATAGTCCTATATAAGATAAAATTCATGAATTGTCCATAGGGGTGATTGTGTAATTGACCATGTTTAAAAAAATATTTCTGACTGACTACAGCAAGCGCGTCCGAAGAAAGGGCTGCTGCTTTTTGTGCTCATGCCCCATTCGTTTGGCGCATGATGTTTTCTCTTCAAGTGGTGAAAATTTACCATCCATCGTGTCAATAGACGCGCCTCCATGTCCTCCACCATATGGCTAAGCATGTTGCATGGAAAGGTGCCTGGAGAAGCTCTAGTTGGGCGGTGAACGTTTGTTTCTCTCTCTTGCCGACGAAAGTACTTGGCAACCCCTGGTGTTATGGAAGTATTCATTTCAGTCTCTTATCTTTTGATTGTGTTTTACGTTCTTGATTTTTGGTATAAAATTTTTGATTTGTTTCAACTTTTCCTTTCAATGGAAATTGATTATATATGGCATTTTCATTTCAGTCCTCAGTCTTTTAATTTTTGGATTGGATTGAAATCCCTAATATATTTGGTATCAAAATTCAGATTTGTTTTAATTTTACCTTTCAATAGCAATTGATTATAAATTTAATTTTCTTTTCAATCATCGGGCTTTTAATTTCCATTTTGGTTTGAAATTCCTTAATTTTTTCGGTATCAAAGTTTAGATTTGTTTCAATTGTGTACTTTAAATTAAAGTTCATATGCATTTGTTTTTTATTTTGACTCTTATACTTTTAATTTTTGATTTTATCTTACTTATTATATATATATATATATATATATATATATATATATGTATGAAATAATTGTTATATTTATCTATGATTATATGTATATGCTCTTGATTTCTGTTCTTAATTTTTATGATTTCCTGTTATTATTTTGAAAAAAAAAAAATGAGGTTTTTGTTTCAATTTGTTTTGGTGATCATTTAAAAAATGATATTTAGTATTTTTTTTCCCCTTTTAAAATTTTATTATTATTTATTCTTCAAGAAAAATAATATTTTAAAATGTAATCATTTTTTTTCTCATTTTTTTATTATTGTTTTTTTTTTTGTTATATTTGTAGTTGTGAAAATTTCTAATTATTATAGGTAGGACATTAAAAACAATGATATAAATTATTTGTAAGGTTTTTTTTATAAATATATGAGGCTAAGTATATATTTTTATATTTGTTTAATATGAACACCTTAATATATATAGACACACACACACACCTTAAAAATTCAATAGTGTCACATTCAACTTTGAATCCATGGTAAGAATATATATATGAATCAATCTTGTTTAAAGGATAACGCCCCTCTATAGTGTCTATGGCTTTTTTTTACTCCAATAACCTCTTATTTTTCATGATTAATTAAATAGAATATGCACCTTAATCAACTATTCTTGCCCAAACTAGGCTATTGTGTTCTCAACCTTTTTTAAAAGCTTTCAATGGTATGTTAGTCATATGGAGACTAACCAACATCATTTTATCTTGTTTTTTAATTAATAAGAAATATTTTTGTTAGAACGGAATGAAATTCACAGCTATGATGTTACGGGCTAAAATGAGTTTATTGAAGTATCTAAATATATTTGAGATGTTTTTTAAATAAAAATAAATCGCACAAATTCAAACTACAGCTTGATACTTATTATTTATTATATATCTTAACTTTTTTTTTATATTTATTAATTAAAAAAGATAGGTTACTTAACAACACTTTGAGTACATACACTTTCTTGCATTAAAAATTAAGTTGAAAGACCGATTTGTCGGAGTCAAATGGACGAGAGGGTTGACTGGTTGCTGCCTGGCGGGCGGTGGGGACCGTGGTTATAGACACGCGCTAATGCAAGTTGCGGCTACCAGCTCTTTCACTTTTCTCCCGTGGATGGGTGGGTGGGACATGGAAATGAAATGTTTGCCACTAAAAAAGGCTTGGTTAGTTGAATGTGCTTGCTTTTTTTTTTTTTTTTTTATTATTGTTTGATTGAGTGAAAATAATAATAAATAAAGAATAGAAAATTATATATAATAAGAACCACGTGACTCTTTTCATGCATTACTTTATTCTTTAATTTTTGTTCATTTTAATTTGTTTTTATACGATTTTAAGCTATCATATAGTTAAATAAACAATAATTCAGAAAAAATATAAATTATTAATCTCATTGGAATCTATTACAGACTTTGTAGGTTTAAAGTTTTGATTTGAATTATTTAATTCACAAGCTTACTAATCAAGCATAATATTTTTTTATATAAAAGACTTGTCATGTGTTTAATATTTATTCGCAAATTATCTTTAGATCTATTAAATTAATTGATTCATTTTGGGTTAACTCTAATATAATTCAATTAACTCAAGTTAGGCATTAAGTTAGGTTAATAGATTTCAAGATCAATCTGCATGATTAGATTTGATAATACTGCTAAAAAAAAATCTTTTATACTCTAAATATATTTTAAAGTCTTAAAAAATATTTAATCCAGCCCTTGGAATTTTCTAGTATATATTAAATGCCGTGTAAGAATTTAATTGATTTTACAATTCTCAACCAAGACATCAATTAGTTTTGTCGTCTAAGAGTAGATGCAATCACCCAAGCCAAGAAAAATCAATCCTCTTAAAACCATGAACCTTCCTTGAAGATCCACGGGCAATGATTTCTTTAATGAATTTGGATTGCTTTTGAAAAAGTAAGTCAAGAGTAAGAATTAATTTAGGGCTGAAATAAAATAAAAATTAAGAATTTCAATGTTTGGGCCCATTTTATATTATGCTTTTTTTATTTTGAAAATTTTGACATAAAATTTTATAAACTTAAAAATAAAGAACATGGTAATTGAAAATGAAAACTTAAACATTCGCTCATTGTGCAAATATTACGGTGAGCACAGAAATAATACATGTTTCACATTCAAAATTCACACGTGCTTAGAAAAGTGTGATACCCTAAACAATGCTTCAAAAAAGATGCGAGATCACGCCGGAATTTTGGGCTAAAATCTTACCTTGTGCCACCAATTCGACGATGGCTATCATATGTAGGAAGAAAATATTTCATTAGAAACAGCTCAGGTCAACTTCTAAATTTGAAAATGCAATCTTCATTGAATATTCAAAGTAAAGCAAATTACGCTAATTATTTTGATTTGTAGTTGTCAACATATACACTCATTCACAAGCTTCTCGTAAGATATATCATCTTGTCCATAAAATCTTGCATTGGAACACAACCAAACTGTCGTATTCAAAGAATGCCCTCTTCCAAAGAAGCTTCAGCTGCCAGTGCACCGATACGTGTACCAGCAATATATCCACCAGACCATGCATTCTACAAAAAGAACAACTGACTAAGATTATGGGAAAATATCTCTTTAAATACAGTAGTTCCAACGTTCTGGAAAATATCAAAGAGACTAAGACAAGATTATAGAGATCGATTTTCAATGAAAAATAAATTGACTTGGCCCAAAATTTCACTATAAAATCGATTTTTAAGAAGAAAATGCATTCCACAGTGACTAAAGGCATACATCTCCGAATGGCAAAACAAAACCAATCTTAAAAAAACAAAAATTGCCAAAGGGTGCCTTTATACCTGGAAGTTAAAACCACCAGTTACCCCATCAACATTCAACACCTGCAAAAAAACTAATAAATTGATTGTTAGTAATGCTCTTTTTTCAAAAAAAATAAAAAAACAATTATTCTCAAAAGCTGAGGTATAATCCCACCTATAACTAATATGTAGATGCTTGTTATAACCTAACTGACCCATATAAGAATTTTATATGGATAGATCAACTATATGTCTATAAAAAGATTCACTTGATAGTTGTGTCAGTGATATTTAAACTTGAAATTACTAAGTTATTTTATATAAAGAGTTATGTTTTGTTCCTATTACATGTTATCTTAATTAAGATGATAGAGCAAATATTAGATACAACATGAACTATACAGAGATATTTTAGTTTTCAAGAAAAAGATTTATCATCCTAGGTGAATAAGAAAAAATATTTCATGTTTTCAAATAGTATTGACTAAGATATCATTAGCAAGTCAAATTATATTCAAGCAATCAATAACAATTACATTAAAATATTACATCAAAGTATTGTTGATGAAAACAAACATAATCTAACATGACAATCATATTTTATGTTTTAATATTATATCAAAATATTGTCGATAAAAGGATATTAATTACATTGAAAAAACCGGTCACTGATTGTTGCATCTAAAATATTCAAGAACTCAACAGTGGAATTAATGCCTTCGTTAGAACAATTTAAGATTGTTTGATTACATGTTTTATTGTTATTAGCTACAAATTATTTTTATGTTTGAAATAAAGTTTTTTTTCTCAAAAGCAGTTTTTCTCGTGATTTTTCAAAAAAAAAAAAAAAACATTTTCTTACGGCTGCAATGCAGCCAACGACGGCTTCAGCAGCCAGCTCGCCTTTGGCTGCTCACCATAGCTGCTCGAGCATCCATGGCGCTGCTAGCAGCATGCAGCATCCTTGCGTTGCAAGCGGGGCATCAAAAGCAACAACAACAATGCTGCCCTGGAGGTCGCAACCAGGAAAACCAATAACACAACTGCTGCTGCTTTTGAGGCTTTTGTCGGCGCGGGCAGCCCACACTTGTAGCAGAAAGAAGAAGATTGGGGCAGAATTACGATTCTACCGTGGACTTTGTTTAAGGTTTTTTTAAGGAAGGGGTAGAATCTTATGATTTTAACCCTCCATATATAAAATAATAATTTTATATTAAATTTAAAAACCTAAATTAAATAAATTACAGAGTTAATTTTTTTCTAATTAGATTAGAATTAAATTAAAATGTTTAATTCAAAGTTTTTGAGTTTTGTTATATCCTATTAAAGAAAGGATTAGGATTTATAGGATTTTATTAAATAATATTTAGAAAATTGATTTTTTTCCTAAAATAATAAGTTTTTTTTAAGCCAAAAGTTTTTATTTAATTAGTCCTAAAATAATTTGGGATATTAATAAAATTTTCAATGTGATTAATTTTCTTATTAAATTTTGAAAAAAAAAAAGTTCAGAAAAATATGTTAAAAAAATATTTTTTTGTTTGGGAAATTATCAAATTAGATTTGATTGAATAAAGCATAAAAAAATATTATTTTATAGTAGCACATAAAGACAATAAACATAATTGAAGCTTGCAATATAATTTATCATGATATTAAAATATTTTTATGTATAATTATGAACATAAAAGACCAATAAGATTGTATCTTTATTTAATGAGTGAAAGATTATAATTTTTATTACATAGAACATGTGTATGTTGCTATTTTTCTTTTGGATTATAAATTCTTTTCTCATCTAAATCCTCTCGAATGAAACTCAATGTTTCTTAATAAGATAGAAGATTATTATATAATCCAAGATGGGAAATAAAAACATTGAAGGCTATAATTGAGGTGTTTACAATGGATTTATAAAGACTTATTACAACTACCTAGGATTTCACTATCTAATTCCTTTCAATGACTCAAGAAAATTAGCTTAGATATGTTCATAATAATTCAATCGGAACAAGAAGCTAGGAGTATATGTTTATATAGAAATTGTTATGCATAAAATGTATATCTATTATATCATGTTATTTATAAGACCTAATTAATTGATAATAAATATATCATTAATATATAAAGTATATGTTAAGAACATTAATAGTTGCCTTTCAATTTTTTATGCATAAAACTAGAGTTCTATTCATGTACAATTTATTGAGTCACTCAAAGTTACTGTTAATCAAATATATTTAATGCTATAAAATTAAATCCTAAACTAACTTGTATGATTTAATGAGTCACTCATGATCATATAAAGTTAGAGGCATGAGTTAAGCGAAATGTGTGTGTGTGTTTAAACAAAGAGTTACCTAACCGATCTAGGAGTCACATAGTGTTGTGATTGATAAACTATGTTATCTATATTTTTAATTTATTTTAATTTGCTAAGTTAGTCAAAGTTGAATAAATTAACTAGGATTCTAGTCCACTATAAAAATCTAAGCGACACTTCCCGAATTACTAGGAGGGCTATTAATTTGCAAGAAAATAGTGGAAGATCAAATTAAAATTAAATAACTTATCAACTTTTGGAATTTAAATATGGATGCATTAATTTAATACTTTCTATCTTCATATAAATATGTTGGTACATCAATATGAATAGTAACATATCCCTACAAAGTATACTTGATGCTAATAAGTTGACAGAACCAAATGTCTTGCAGTAACATTGAAATAAGAGAATTGTTCTCAAGAAAAAAAGGTTGTATATTCTAGAAAATCTAATTTCAAAATGCCCCTGGTGAGGATGCCGAAGAAGTTAAGAATGCACATTTGCATCATGTTAATGACGGTGAATAAACTACATGTGTGATGCTTGCAAGTATATCACATGAACTTCAAATGCAATATGAGAACATGAATATCTATATTATGATTATGCATCCTGAAAAATTGTTTGATGAGAGTTGAAAATGATTGACTATATTAAGAAATTTGGCTAATTGGATTGTCATGGACCATTAGTAAAATGTTGACAAAGATTTGTGGTCATTATCTCAAAGCTTTTCGCAATTCATTATGAATAATCACATGTATAAGTTGGATAATATGTTGTTAGAGAAGGAAAAAAAAAAGTCTTGTTTTTCTAGTTATGTATTCTAGAATGTCTAAGAAAAATGATAAGAAAAATAAAAATATTGTCTCTAAAGCAAACAAACCTACTAGGAGCATTAAGAAAGACAAGAGAATTTGTCATCATTGCAATATTGAAGAACATTCATGGAGAAATTGCAAGAAATACCTTTCCACCATGAAAGCAAAGAAGCTTAATGAAGCTTTTAACTTAGAAATGTTTAAAATTGAAAACTATTTTATTATTTTGTATTATAGTTCTTAAGTATTGGATATCAAATATAATTTTCACATTTGCCATTGCACGTTGAAACTAAAGAAATGTACAAGATTAGTTGAAGCCAACGTGAACCTATAACTTAGTAATGAAGCAAGGATTGCGGCCTTAGTTATAAATAATTGTCATTTTGTTTTGTCTAATGAGCTGATACTAGAACTTTATAATTTTCATTTTGATCCAGTATTATAAGGCATTGATTTCATTTTATTTAGTATTAAATAGATTTAAATTTATAATTGATGACAAATATTATTCTTTTATAATAATGATGTTTTTATGAATCTGATAATTGCATGAATGATTTGTATATACCTGAATTTAACATACTTAGGCTCAATATATAGCAAAAAAATTGAAATAAATAGTGAATTTTTTATGAAACTTTAATTTGATCAAGAAGGTTAATATTTGACTAACTATTTAAAGGATTATCTAAAAACAAATGACATTCTCTATATCTCTTACTACATCTAGATAAAATATATTCTCAAGAGTAAAACATTAAATGTTTAGCTCATAACTTAAGAAACGAAAAAATCTTTATAAATTTGATAGGACATGTCATGCACCAATGATATAAGAATCTCTCATGAAAGCTATAAATGACATGTTACTCATAATTGATAGGTCTACCAATTACTTTGAAGTAATATATGATATTTATTCTAAGAAATGACTTAAAGCTATGGACTTCATATATTAACCACGTTTGGAACTTAGTTGATCCATTGAAGGGATAAAACCCAATGAATCTAAATCAGGTTTTAATAAAAAAAAAATATCACATGAAAGGCAATGTTCAAATTTACATTGCAAGCTTTAAAAGTAGGAATATCCAATTTTGATGGTAAATCAACAAATTTGATTTTAATATATATATATATATATATATATATATATATATATATATTAAAATCAAATTTGTTGATTTACCATCAAAATTGGATATATAAACCTTATGTTTACAAAAGGTTAGTGAAAGTAGTAGTGTTATTCTAATATTACATGTAGACGACATATTATTGTTAAGAAAGAATATATCTTATATCTTTACTTTAATCAGTAAAGTTTTGATTATCCAAGAAATTATCCATAATAAAATTTAGAAGAAACAACCTATATATATATATATATATAGAGAGAGAGAGAGAGAGAGAGAGAGAGAGAGAGATCTGGAAATTTCTTAGATTGTCCAATTCATGCTTAGCATAGAAAAATCTAAGATTTGATTCTTATTTATTTTGCATGAAACATCTCCACTTAAAACATGTGTTCTGAGACATATTGACAAATATATAATAGAAATGATATTTTATACTTGGCTATTAGATCAATTAATGGAGAAGATAAACTAGAAGTTCAAAATTATTTGAATTAATATTTTTTCAATGAAATATTGAAAAAATAGTCAATATATGTTTTATTTTAAATGGCAGTGTTTTTAAATTGGAAGAATTTCAAACAAAAAAGCACAATTGATTCATCAACCAAATAAAAATACATTTTCATATTTTAGAAAACAAATAGGTTATTTAAATCAAGAAGTTCATCAATGAACTTGGTTCTTAACATTGTTGATTTTGTTACATGAATCAAGAAGTTTATAAATAAACTTGGTACTTAACATTGTTGATTTTGTGACGCTATATTTGTGGTAGCAATGGAGTTATTGCATAAGCAAAGGAACCAGGATCTCATAAATGATACAAAGAAATACTTAAAAATATCATTTGATTTGACAAAACAATAAAAAAAAAAGATGCAAGATAAAATGAGTACCCACGGAAGAAACGTCATTATCTATACAAAAACATTAATGCCACATGAAGCAAGCGATTGGATTTGATATAAATGAGAGATTGTTGGTTTAATATGTCCTATAGTTGATTACACTTGACATTATTATATTCATGTAAATACATATTTATTATTAATAAATTTATTTATCTCTAATATTCATATAATATTAAATTAGTATATCTAATATTTTATTTATAAAAAAGATAAATTTTATAAGGAAAAAATACTTATCAAGAAAAATTATAGCTGTTATAATTATAAGATTTTTGTTGTATCAAAACATTGTTCCTAAAATATTTCTGGTTAATACCCTCTTAAATATTGGATGTTTATTAGAGTTGTAGAAACCAATAAATATTATATTTTTTTTTATTAAACGAACAAATGCTCTCATAAGCTAAGGTATTAAGATTTCTTGAGCTAATATATAGGTGTTTGTCATAAAACATGTACAATAAAATAACCCATAAAAACTTTATATGAAGAGATAATTTATATCTATGGAAAAACTTACATGACAATGATATAAGTAATCCTTAAACTTGATATCACTAAATTATCTCATATAAAAAATTTATATATTTTGAGCTTGTTACATATTATCATAATCAAGGTGATGAAAAACTAGACATTGAGTATAACATAAATTATATGAAAGTACTTGAGTGAAAAGAAAAATCATCATTCTAAGTGAATTAGATAATATTTCATTTGTTCTCAAATAATATTGACTAAGAAATCTTTGACCAAGATGGAATAAAATTTTAAAAGAGCTTCAAATTTTATTTAAACAATCAATTACTATCATGTAGAGAATAAACATGATTTAACATGACATACTTTATGTTTTAATGTTAAATTAAAATATTATTGATGAAAAACTATTAATTATACTGAGAAATCGATCACTAAAGGATAAGGTCAAACCACTAATGATTTTTCTAAAATTTAAATAATTATAACACATTGCTAGATAATATACCTAATTTCAAATATAAATTAATCAAATGTTGAATTGATAATAAATTAAATTATTTAATTCCATTGAATTAAAATCAAAATCTATATTTGAACCAACATATTAGGAACTTAATGAGTCACACATCAAGAACCATTAGTTAGAAATTAAATAGAAATGATTTAATCAAATAGGACTTGATTAATATATATTTTAAAAATTAACTAGAATATAATTAACATATGAATTATATTTCTAGACCTAAAAAACAAATCAAAGACTTGATTGAGTTAATTTTTAAAACTATCTTGAATCAATATATGAATATTATTCATGACATTAATATTTTTTTCAATTTATACGATTTTCAGATTTTTTTTATAAATAGTAGCTATATCTTTTATTTTTATGGTGATTGTTTATTAGACAAAAGAATACACAAGTCACAGAATAGAGTGCGAGCTAACACTTTAGACATAATAATTCTTCTCTTGTAAATAGGAATTTAAGAGATTTCTCGCTGGTGATTTATGTGGATTACCATTGAGGAGAAACAGTTGGACGACTTATTATTTGCAACCACCCAACTTTTAAAAAATATTCAAAGTTGAAGAAGATCAAATCTTTAGGTTTTAAATTCTTAAATAATTCTATATTTTTGTCTAACAGGATCTTAGAAACTCTCAAATAATTTTGTTATATTGACTCCGTTGTGTACATGATATTTGAAAAATCAACATCTCAAATAATTTGACGACTTGTGATTTACAACAACCCAACTTTCAAAAAATATTCAAAGTTGAAGAAATCAAATTTTTCAAGTATTAAATTCTTAAATAACTCTAGATTTATCTAACATGATCTTAGAAACTCTCAAATAATTTTGTTTTATTGATTCCGCCAAGTGTATGATATTTGAAAACCCAACATTGACTCTAACATTCACATCATGAATGGTGATCAGAATTAAAACACTATTCAACATTATGTCACACAACAATATTAATTTAACTTCTAGATAGGTGAACTTCAGTACAGAAGTTGGAACTATCGCAACCACACCAAAGGTCATTTTCTATCTCGTTCAGAAAAAAAGAAACAGGAACCTGAAAAGTCTGAGGGTAAGGAACATTACCTCTCCTGCAAAGAAAAGTCGTGCACATTTCTTGCTTTCCATTGTGTTCAAAGAGATCTTCATGAAGTGAAAGGAAATGAAGCTGTGGTTATGGTAATACTTGGAGAGAGAGAGAGAGAGAGAGAGAGAGAGAGAGAACCTCAGATAAAGGAACACCTCCTGCAGTGACAAACTCATCCTTATATTGGCCCTACATTAAGAATAAAAGCATAGATAGTTAAGAAAGTGTGACAAAATTCAAAGAAGGGAGCTCAAATAGTTTCTCAAAGTGAAAATTCTACCTTTCCTGTTACTTCAAATGCACAGTGCTTTAAAAGATGAGCAATAGAAACAATGGAATTGTTTGATATGGAAGCCCAGAGTGTATCTCCAATTAGACCCTGCATATTAATAAAAATGAATGGCACGTGCTATTAATATTGTGCTGCAACATCAACAGATGATAGATGACTTCGAAACAAGCAAGAAACCTCTTGATCAACAATATATTTCCAAAATCTCTTTGTAAGGCTGAACCCCGATGGCCATGAATTAAGTGCCTTTTGTTTCTGCGAACAAATAAATAATACGATAGAAGTAAACCAAGATTATCCTGACACAGCCTTAAAGAAAAGCAATAAATATGCTACTACTTGCAAAGCATGAAAATAATTGTAGTCTTGTAGTTAACGAGGAACTGGGAAAGGCACATTTGATCTGCAGAAATTGGAAAAACAGATTTAATCTGGCTTTTGTCCAAGACTCAATAGAGTTATTACAAATAAATTCTGATTTCCAGTAGTTGACAACCAGACATGGAACACATCATATTCCATTAGGCATTTCAATAGCAGTTTAAATTAATGTCATAGCATGTTTTCTCTTCTCTGGTGGTCTGGTTATGCACAAAGAAAGATTCTTATTTTAGAGAAATATCAACTCTTTTCATAGCATCATTAAATAGC
Source organism: Salix dunnii (assembly GCA_015731905.1). NCBI lineage: Eukaryota > Viridiplantae > Streptophyta > Magnoliopsida > Malpighiales > Salicaceae > Salix > Salix dunnii. Next base: position 8,818,408 of record CM027662.1, on the reverse strand, counting down.
ATTTGTCAGTGGTCGATCATTGAGTACAGTTCTATGTATTCATGTTACCCACATTTAAATGAACAAGAGATTTATAGCAATGATCTACCTAGCTCTGGTAAACCAAAGAGAAATTTGGCTTTCAATTACCCCACTGTATTAGCAAAGAGGGTGAAGGACCACTTCCAAATTCATGAATAACTTGAGACTTTATGGAGCATGCAAAAAGCTTGAAAAGCGAAAAATTAGATCAAAGATTACTGCATATTTATGTTTGTGTTGATTAAGGATTGACTTCATGTCTTCTATATGCAAATCAGGAACAAAATCCACTATAAGTGTGCCTGCACCCAAATTATCAAGATTATTTAAGAAAAAAGGAATGGAGAGAGAGAGAGAGAGAGACAGAGAGTAAAACATTATATTACCTTTGTAACCTGAACTGAACAGATCACGTGCCCCCCAAGCAGAAAGCCGAAGAATAACAGGCCCACTGAGCCCCCAGTGCGTAACTAACATTGGCCCAACCTGAAATTTGATATCTATTAGTACTTCCTACACTCAAGTACATTTACATCATATCAGCTAGAAAAACATGCCTGTGTAAGGTGTGGTGTGTTCCTCAGAATGTTTTCTAATTTCAGCTTCACTTCAACCTTCGAAAATGTAACCTGAACGTTGCAAATTGAGACAATTAGCACTTCAATATTGATATAACACAATGTAACTTGTGATGAAGAGCAACATGTTTCATGGTAATCTAGGATGTCTGGACAGACACAGAGTTATTTGAATCCTACCAAAATTATGATATATCATCCATAAAAAAGAAAAAGTAACCCATAAATTTGCTGAAAAATATGAAATCGTCACCCGAATGACTAGGAAGCAGGGTATTCAATGCTTAACCTTGAAAAGATCCAATTTCAGAAATGCATAATTTCACACTGAATGTCAAGATGAAAGCCAATTTATTTCATGAACCTGCTGCCTAAGATAGAAACATCAAGTAACAGATTGAAAGATTAGCAAGTGTTTTATTTATTAACAGCAATGTGAAGGTTTTCATAAGCAACTTCTAGAACAATAAACAGATGCTCATTCTAACAGTCAGTCCAAGCAATTGTGGTTTAAAAAAACATGCTTAGTCCATGCAGCTAATAATTGCACATTGTTCAAGAGAACTAATTTTATTGATTATAACTAAAATAGTTACATTTGTAATATCTCAAAAAATAGGGGGGAAATAGGCAGACAATTGTTAGGGACTCAGGATTGAGAGCCACTGTCTTTTGACTCAATATAGATCTGATAGTACATTTGCAAAGGGCTAGAAAAGTAGCATATTAAGTGTGAACCAATTAAACAGAAGCATTACCCCTGACAATTCTGCTAGTCCTGAATCTGCAATCTTAAAAGTGAATAAGCTTGGTACTGGATCTACAATTGAATGACCAAGCTGAGCTGCAAGACTATGACCCTGTAATAGGAAAATGAAATATTACAAGAAATTTAAGTGCCCTCATGGTGATGCAAGTGAAACATTCATCCATCAGTACCTGCTGGCTACTCCCACTGGCAATCAATAGATAATCAGCTTTGACAGTTTCAACAAAACTGACTGTACGTTTCTCAAGCTTCAAAAGAAACTTTCCACCAGCTCCAACAGATGCACTTGATACAACTTTTTTAGTCTGCAATGAAACTGGGAGAAGAAGTCATAGTTCATAAAGTACAGCTTTCAAGCAGTCCATAATATTGAGGTCACGGTAAGCTATCTAAAATTATATTACAAAAGGAATAAATGCTAAATCTGTAGCAGGTGTAAAAAGAAAGCTGTCCATCATCTAAAACATTTGTTTGAGATTCATAATATCAACATCCCTTGCAAAAAAATCATACACTATTGTATTTACCATTCACTAAGGAAAAATTTCAAACAAACACATCATTCTGATCTAAGATTTATATAAAAAATCCACACATTCTCAGTAAAGAAAACAAACCTCCTCTATGTTTGGCTTCAGACAGAAGACAATCAATTACTGAAGACGAGCTGTTGCTGGTGGGAAACACTCTTCCATCCTCCTCAATCTATGAGTATACAAGAATAAATAGCAGGGCAAGATGACTGACGAAGTGTAATGCATGCAGTTTCAGAGACAACCTTTAAAGCCACCCCATGATCAGTAAACCAGGACATTGTATCTGCCGGGCCATGCATTTTAAAGAAAGAACCTTTGAATTCTCTATGACCCCTGGGATACTGTTCAGCTAAAATCTGCAACAAACCCAGCACATCGTGAATTCAACAAATTATGAATTTGCAAGAGGATCCAGTTTCTAGATGTCATTAGATCTGACAAATATAACACCACTGCAAAGTCCATTTTATCACTCCATTAAAGCCAAGTTTTTCCTAAACTATTGCCCAGTATAGTGTAGAAGGTTAAATTATTGAATGCTAAAACAAAGTTTGTGGTCATTAAGCATATCACTTTTATCTCATGTGTTTGAATTCATCAACCACAACTTAACACCACAAACAAAGTAGAGGACCATCCTTTTGGCCCTATTCTCCTTGAATTATTCATCTTTGCTGTCATGGGATCATTTTTTTTTAACAGCTATATTCCAGATAATTATACAGCAACAAGCAGAGGCATGGTTAAAACTGACACAGATTTAAGGAGACGGCAGCAGCGGATGGTTGTTTCATTTTCTTTTCCTATTAGCATGTGGGAGAGATGAAAAGTACTTTTACTAGATTAACGGTTATCCATGCACTGAAGAACTCCAATGTTAATAAAAATAACTGCACTTTACTATGACTGCTTAATTAAACTGTCCATTTTAGTTCCTGTTTCCATACGCTCTAGCAACTACTACCAGGCTGGAGTTAATCTTCATCAAGAAGATCGACCCCTATGATGATTCTTCTGTGAACTTGTTAAGAAATGATATTACAGATATCTATAGTCAGCATCCTGCAATTGCACTTAGGACAAATTATGGTCGTTGATGTTGGAATGTGGATCACTTTGACAGAATGTCCCATCAATATTCAGTCACACACAGCTGAATGACTGCCATTCTTGACTGTGACACCACCAGAATGAAGGTTAGAGAACCCACCTGCAGTTTGCTTTAGAGAGGCTCATACCAGGAATCATATGAAGAACTATTTTTTTTCTTTTATTTGACAAATATAACAAGGAGCTTTCCTCAGACAACGGTTTTCCAGCTGCAACAATAAAAATGTGGCTACTGCCAGGGGGCACATCCAGGATTAAGATTTTAAATTTGTAGAGATTCTGATGCACGCACTCAATTAATTGCAAAGCAAAAACATGGAATAGTTGTTTTATACTAGCTTCACTTTAAAAGGCCCTTTCCTGATGGCACTTACTTAGTGTTAACAAGAAAAAAAAAGAGTACACTTAATACCAGATGAAAATTAATCTAAGCAAATGTGAAGAGAGCAACTGTAAAGATGCTAATTTAAGTGCAGCCATTTCTCTATTAAGTTATTGCATTTCAAAGAAATCACGTGCAATAAAACTGCAGTAAGCATTGAAAATCATCCTCTTAGCTGTTCCCTTTCTAATAATTGCTAAAAATTTGAAAAATAAAGATACTATAAAGCTCAATGTTTTGCTTAAATTTCTTGTTATGCCTGACCACCCAAACCGGCATTTCATTACACACTTCAAGAAATAACATACTAACCAGTCATCAGAAACAATCCTGAAGAAAAAAAACAGCAGTTCAGATGTTGTACCATTAGAAAATCTTATCTAGACTAGTAGAATGCGCGTTAAACTAGTGGGAAAGGAATAGCATGAAAACAAAAATAGAAGCTATATTCCCATTAAAGGGAAATTCAAGAATCATAAACAAAACATTAATCAGAAACATGAAATTTTCAAAACAAACATAATCTTAATACAACATTTTTTTCAGTGGAAGCATTTGTTGTTTTACACTTTACCTTAATGTCAGAACAATGCCCATTCGTCACATTGCATCTACCTCCCCCTGATATTTTCACCTGTAAATGTAAACACCCACAGTCAATACGCACTCAAGAAAGTGCAAACTGAATTCTGTAATATATATGAGCAGGAGCCCAGAAAGGAAAGAAAAGGAAAAAGAAACATAACCTTGGATAAAGGCATTCCTTTCTCAATAACAAGAACATCAAGATTAGGAGCCAGAGTCTTGGCTCTAATCGCTCCATACACTCCAGCCGCTCCACCACCAACAACTACCAGTAGCTCTTCTTTACTTGACTGGATGCCCATTAAAAACAGGCCAAGAAATAGTGTATTGATTAGTCAAGTAGTAGAGTAGAAACAACATGGATGATGGGAGCGACTATCTATCTGTACCTTTTGGGCTGTAGGAATGGCAGTTGCAGTAAACTTGCGTTTGTTGGGATTGAAAAGGAGATGGTAGTAATAGCCATTACTAGAGTTAGTACCAGCAGTTCTCGAAGATATTCCAAATTGGAGAGAGAAACGCGCTAAATGGAAGCTCATCTCATGGATCTCCTCTTAGTTTAGAGAGCTTTTTCCTTCTTTATGTCGCCGTTGCCTTCGGTCCTATTTATTTTATTTAAAAAAAATACATTTTATTTAAATATATATTAAAATAATTCATTTTTGAATTTATAAAATTAAATTATTAAAAATATTATTTCAATTTTAGCTCTATTTTTATAATGATTAACTTATTGCTTTTATTATAAATATATACATTGGATTTTAGTTGAAAAATAAAATATTCTTGAGGATAAAAAATAATATTAACAATGTTTGGATTTTGTTGTGTGTATAATTTTTTTTCTCCATCCCGCAACGGCTAGTGCATTGATAATGTTATTTCATTATTACAAGAAAAATGGAATCATTAGAGTCGAATATACTTCATAAAAAAATTTAAATGAATATTTTAGTGTTTTTAGATTATTTTATTATTCTAATGTTAAAAATTATTTTTTTAATACAATTTTAAATAAAAAATATTTTAAAAAACAACCGTAACCATGATAATATAAAACTATCTGCATGTTTTTTTCAATGATAAATATATATTAATTCAATTTACACATAAATTTGGTAAATTCTTCGAGAAAGTAAATACTCGTTGAGATTAGAAGGGTGTTTGGGATTGAGATTTCACCATAGATTTAGAAAAAATTGAGGGTTTGCATCCTGCTTATTCATCGATTGCCAAAGGGGGCTTGACAGGTGGGCTGAGGGTGGTAGTATTTTTTATTTTATTATTTATTATATTTTTTATATAAAAAATATATTTTTAATATTAAAATTAATTAAAATATAAATAAATATAGTAGAAGAAGATCACAATATACACATACACACTTTAAAGTAATTTCACAAGTTGAAAACAATATGAAAAGCTCGATAACTAAACACTTGAAACTGTTTTTCATTAATCTCAAAATCAATTACAGTTTTAACTAATTACTTTAAAAATTATTTTAAATCACAATTAAAATATTTTTCATAAAATTATTTTTTTAAAACCTTAACTACAAAAACAAAATCAATATCAAAGACACGCAGCCTAGCATCACCATCTTTGAACTGCTATATCTTTAGACAGTCCGTCCATGGCAGGAAATTAAGTGTCCATGCATGATTCATTCCCACCAAGCAAGAGGAAGCGCGTGCAGTAGAAAATGAAAATAAAACAATTCAAGTTTGTCTTGGCAAAAATTGGTTGAAATTTGTGAGCTACATGTTAGTGATGCCATTGATTAATAATTGTGAAGGAGGAAATTACAGATGAAAATAGCTATCCTCCCCATGATGAGGGGACGACAACAACATGCATTTCTGTGCTGTTTGGTGGAAGATGTAAGCGGAGGGGATAGAGCTTCCCATTCAATGGATTCCTGCAACAAATTTGGATACCAATGGGCCCTGTCTCTTCTTCCAGCTTGTTCTTCAATTCCTCCACCATTCTTCCCTTGAACGAGAAGGAATGTTCTTCAACATCATCTGCATCTCCATTCATAGACACGCCGTAATGTATCACCCTGCCTTCATTTTTTACTGGTGAACCTTCCAAGGAATCATCAGACTGCTCAGAATCTGGTGCCGGTTCGATTTGATCACTAGGTCGTCATTGTGGTGGTGGGGGATCTTGAACTCTTATATCCATAACATCCTCCACAGCCCATAAAATCCAATCCTGCGTGGAAGATCTCTGAGGAATATCGTGTGTTATGTGATTTCTCCATGGCGGCACGCCTCCATTTGCGCGCAAGTATTGCCCGTAACGAGTCCTGAGCCTCACCTGGATACCTTCTTTAATAGGCTCCCACTCCACAGAAGAATCCAATCGTCCAGGAGGCAAAGTTTGCAGCACTTTCTTGCCTCTCAATCCAAGCAACAATGGCATGTTACTGGCCGTCAAGTATTTCCCAAAACAGCTTTTCAAACGTATAGCATTGCTATTCCCGACAATCTCCACCGTCCATTTGGCGTTCCTGATTGTCCCATTTCGCTCTTGGCTAACGGTTTCTTCATCGTCATCTGCTAGCAGATACTTGTCATGGTGGCTCCGAAGACGAACAGATTTTGCTTTCTCAAAAAGTTCCATGGCACCCTGGATACCGCATTATACATGCACAGAACAGATCGATCACAAGTGGTAAACACAGTAAATTCGATCAACAAGAAATCAACATGTGAAAAATACAGAGCAAGAAGAGAATTAACAGTGTAATTTGATAAAATACCTGAATCAAAGCCGCATGTGGTTTTAAAATTGTGTTTTTAACTTTAATGATGTCTGGGAAAGTGGAAGATTACAGAAAATTATATTTTTTGCTATAATAAAATAATATTCTCAACACCACTTACTTTATATATATATATATATATAAGCAGCAAATATCGGAGTTAGTTTGCCAAAAAAAGAAGAATAAAAAGAATTGTTAGTGAAGTGTGTGATGTAATTATTAAAGAAAAAACTATACCGTTTGTAGTTTCCATTGTAGCTATACTCAAAATTCATTATTAATTGAAATAGTAAAATGATTATTTTATCTCTCGGTGTGCCATCATTTAAACCTTTGAATTAAGGATATTTTTTATTTTTTCTATTTTTATGCATAGTATAATAACTGAAATACCTCCTAATAAGACAAAATATAAGGAAAACTGGTGGGAGTGTCCCGGTAATGACCCAAATTTAATATATTCAGGTGGGGCGATAAGTGATGGTGGCCAGTTGAAATTGGTTTTATGCATTTCTCTCTCCTACATAGTAAATTGTGCATGTAATCCCCTTTGTTTATGATTATTTCACAGTAGTACCTTCTCTTTAAATTGTGCATTCTGATCCTTATTGCTACGATATAAGTTTTGATTTGTTTCAATTGTGTCCTTCAAGTCAAATTAATTACATAATTTATTTATATTTAAGTCCTTGGTCTTTTAATTTTTCGATTTAGTTTTAAATTTCTTAATATTTTTGGTTCAAATATTTTTATTTGTTCAATTTTATCCTTTGATTAAAATTGGTTACATGTTTTGTTTTCATTTCAACCTTTATACTTTAAATTTTAGATTTAAGTCTTTTGTTGTATTCAAAATTCTTCAATTGCCTCTATTTTTAATTTTTATTATTTTCTCCTCTTTTTTTTTAGCTAATATTTCTTTAAAAAAATTGTTCTTGAACTTAGATTTTTTTTATCATTGGAAAATTAATATTTCTTATGTTTTTCTTTGTTCTTTTTATTAGTTTTTTTAATTATTTTTTTAATAAAAACTAAAGTTATTTTTTTAACTCATAATATTAATTTATTTTTATCATATATTATATTTGATTTTTTGTTCTTTTTTTAAGAGTTTGAGGCTTTTTTATTCTTTAATATAATTTTGTTTTTTTTCCATTATTTATACTATAATAATAATTTTAGATTTTCTTTCTTTCTTCATCTTTTTTAAAATTTTTAGGTTTCTTTTATTCCTTAAAGTAATTTAATAATTTTAATTGTTTTAGCAATAGTAGTTATAATAATATTTAATGAAAACTAAAGTTATTTTTTTAACTAATAATATTAATCTATTTTTATCATTTATTTTTTGCTCTTTTTTTAGAGTTTGAGGCTTTTTTTATTCTTTGATATAGTTTTGTTTTTTCCATTATTTACATAATAATAGTAATAATTTTTTATTTTTCTTCTTTCTTCATCTTTTTTTTAAGTTTTGGATTTTTTAATTATACATACGAACAGTGTGGGGCCAACAATGTAGCTCCCTACACATTATAGTATTGATTGTTACAGTGCTTTCCATTACAATGTTCTTTTTTTTCTAACTATTCTTTTTTTTTAAGATCTAAACTAAGAGCAGAGATGTATGGATACAAACAAAAAATTAAAAATTATCTTAGAAGGACCAAAAAAATCAAAGGATCGAAGTTAAACCAAAAATTAAAAGAATAAAAACTAAAATACATAACAAAAAATTATATACATTAAAACTAGATAAAAAATATTTAATCCTCGCGGCAGAATGCGGGTTTATGGCTCATCTATAGCTAAATGCGGTCATTCAAATTCAATCTTTATTTGTGTGTGTGTGTGTGTGTGTGTGTGTGTGTATCTTTAAGGTAGATTTTGTTATTCTTCATAAATTAAAAGAAAAATATTATCACATAATATAGAAGTCAGTGTCTATATATATATATGAAGAATAAAAGGGATGGTATTAATTAACTCCCTATGTTTCTACTGTTTCTCAGTCAAGTCCATCTATCGATTTCTTTTAGTATTTTGTGTACATTTTATATGTATTAAGATGGCGCTGATTCAAGTTTGGTATCATAATGTATTTTTTTTATAAAATGAGGGATGAAAATAAACTTTTAAAACAAATCTCAAACCTGTTATCTTTGTTATCTATGTTTTTCACTTCATTTCTCTTTCTTTCAATTCAACCCTTCCTTCCAAAAAGAAGTTTGCAATTATGTGCATTTGAACTCAAAAGAATTTAATTGTTAGGGGGGAAGTTTGAGAATCAAAATATTTTTTTAAAAAATACACTATTATAATAAAAGGTGGATTGTGAGAGCATGAAAAATGAAAATAACTTAAGTGAATTCCCTAAATGTTTTAGTTTTTGTTACTAATATAATAAATAAATGGAAGCATCCATCTCTGGTACTTAATTGAACCAAAATCCACTTATTATCTAAAAGCTGAAAGAGATCGAGGTTGTTCACGATGAGATAAATTACTATGGACGCCAATAACAATGCTCAATTTTTGGTTCGGTTCGTTCGGTTGGTTGATTTATTGATGTTTATTTGTGTTTGCACAGTAAAATAACAGTTTTGTCCCTAGAACAAATGAAAAAACGGGTTAGCCTGCAGAGGTATCACAATCCTTACAAATTTTCCATGAACACGAGATGGATAACTACCGTTCTGCCCTCGAAAATGACAAAAATATTGATTTGGCATTAGGGATGAAGCCGTAATTTCCATTATTTCTAATTATATTTTATTCCAGAATGAATAGTACCTTTAGTGTGCTAATACTGATATACCCCTATATAAGATAAAATTCATGAATTGTCCATAGGGGTGATTGCATAATTGACCATGTTTAAAAAAATATTTCTGACTGACTACAGCAAGCGCGTCCAAAGAAAGCGCTGTTGCTTTTCGGGCTGACGCCCCATTCGTTTGGCGCATGATGTTTTCTCTTCAGGTGGTGAAAATTTACCATCCATCATGTCAATATATGCACCTCCATGTCCTCCACCATATGGTTAAGCATGTTGCATGGAAAGGTGCCTGGAGAAGTTCTAGTTGGCCGGTGAATGTTTGTTTCTCTCTCCTGCCGACAAAAGTGCTTGGCAATCCCTGGTGTTGTGGAAGTATTCATTTCAGTCTCTTATCTTTTGATTGTGTTTTATGTTCTTGATTTTTGGTATAAAAGTTTTGATTTGTTTAAATGGAAATTGATTATATATTGTATTTTCATTTCAGTCCCCAGTCTTTTAATTTCCGGATTGGATTGAAATCCCTAATATATTCGATATCAAAATTCAGATTTGTTTTAATTTTACCTTTCAATAGCAATTGATTATAAATTTAAGTTTTTTTTTCAATCATCTGGCTTTTAATTTCCATTTTGGTTTAAAATTCCTTAATTTTTTCGGTATCAAAGTTTAGATTTGTTTGAATTGTGTACTTTAAATTAAAGTTCATATACATTTGTTTTTTTATTTTGACCCTTATACTTTTAATTTTTGATTTTATCTTAATTATTTATATATATATATATATATATGAAATAATTGTTATTTTTATCTATGATTATATGTATATGCTCTTGATTTTTGTTCTTAATTTTTATGATTTCCTGTTATTATTTTGAAAAAAAATTAAAGTTTTTGTTTCAATTTGTTTTGGTGATCATTTAAAAAATGATATTTAGTATTTTTTTCCCCTTTTAAAATTTTATTATTATTTATTCTTCAAGAAAAATAATATTTTAAAATGTAATCACTTTTTTTCTCATTTTTTTATTATTTTTTTTTTGTTATATTTGTAGTTGTGAAAATTTCTAATTATTATAGGTAGGACATTAAAAATAATGATATAAATTATTTGTAAGGTTTTTTTTTTATATATAAATATATGAGGCTAAGTATATATTTTTATATTTGTTTAATATGAACACCTTAATATGTATAGACACACACACACATGACCTATTTGTTTTCTTAAAATAGAAAAATCATTTAGTATTAATATTCTAAAATACTTTTAATATAATAATAGGACAAATAAATCTTAAAAAATAAAATAGAAAATAATTTCTTTTTTTAACAAGAAAACTATGGTGTCATCGATAATATGATCAATAATAATTAAAATAATAATTATATATATATATAATATTTATAATGACAGTTATAAGAATGGGGATAAAAAATCGTTGATCAATTTTTTTAAAAATAACTTCTACACCGTTTTTTATATATGACATTTCAACTCTCATATTATGTTAAAAAAAATATGAAATTGCACGTCAACAAGACATGTTGAAAAAATATGTCAAATTATCTATAATAATAAAATAAAAAATGTCCTGTGTTTCTCCATAGTCAGCACCAAATTTTATAACATATAATAAAATTATTAATGATTCTAATTTTTTTAAAATGATATACATCTGAGTTAAGTAATCACATTAAAAATTTGAAATAACGAATTACAACACGCATAAAAACAATCAATTTTTTACATAGAAAAAATTTACCATTTCTAATATATTTTATCAAAAAATAATTTAGCAGTAGCAACATTCAATCACTTTAAGAGAAAAAAAACCATGTTTTTAACATATTTTATCAATTATAATTTTACTAATTAAATTTAAATTAATCAATTATAACACACATAAAATCAATCAGTTTATATATAGAAAAAAACCCAACATATCGCACAAGTAAGTTAGTTGGATCAATACCTAAATAAATCCTACAACAATCCATATAAAGCAATAACAATAATAATAAATTTGGCAAAAACTCAAATAAAACTCGTAAATAAATAGTTTTTCAATTAAATCCTAAATAAATAAAACTCAATCGAATGTTTTTGTCACTAGTCATCAATATGCTTTTCAAGTTCTCATTAAGTAGATGGCATTTTAGTGCATAGACAAGCACAACAGCTTGGAAATGTTAATGTTGATGAACCTTTCTACAAATCGCCATAGTCTTAGGACATAAAATTTGCAAATTAATGGAAATTAAATTGATAAAAGTAAACAAATAAAAAATATAGGAAATTTCGGGATCTAGTATAAAAGATTATAGATTTGAGAAAGAGTAAATATGTATGTGAAAGGAACTTTTTTTTCTTTATAAATAATATATTTATTTATATTTTTAGTTTAATGTTAAAATAATTTTAAAAAATAAAAAAAATATTATTTTTATATAATTGTTTTTAAGATAATAACCCTAACCACACTCCAACACTATCGTCCTCAAGTGAAGCAAGTCATCCTCAACACCTACCTATTTTCTCCCGCATGTCTCGGCGAGGATCGAAATCACCCGTTTTGTACCTTCTACTCTCCACCTCACCTAAAAATAAAACCTCCGAAACTCTACTCCTTACCAGAACCTTAATCACCACCACTGCTCCTTTCTGGGTTTCTCTGATAAAACTCTGAAGCAAAAGAAATAATGAAGAGGTTGAAGAGTTACTTCATGCACTTACGCCACCACCAAAACATGGAACGAAAATGGATCTTTCCATTAGCAATTGGCTCTCTTGTTTCTCTCTTCCTTCTCTTCCTTACAACCATCACTACCTCTGACGGCATCTCTTTGTTCCCTTCCCACCGCTCTTTCTCTTCTTTCAGCTCTAAATTTGTTGAAACAAAAATCCACCCAATACCCATTTCTAATCTTCCTCCACCCCCTCGATTTGCCTACGTAATCTCTGGTTCTGCTGGTGATGCCAACATGTTGAAGAGGACCTTACAAGCTCTTTATCACCCCAACAACCAATATGTTGTTCATTTGGAGAGGGAATCCTCGGCTCAGGAGAGATTAGATCTAAGCAATTTTGTTAAAGAACATCCTGTTTTTCTTAGGTTTGGTAACGTAAGAATGATCAGTAAAGCTAATCTTGTTACTTATAAAGGACCCACTATGGTTGCCAATACATTACATGCTGCAGCTATCTTGTTGAGAGAAGGTGGAGATTGGGATTGGTTTATTAATCTTAGTGCATCTGATTATCCACTTGTTACACAGGATGGTAAGCTTAGTGACTCTGATTTTCTTTTTTTAGGTGGATTTTTCTTTTCTTTTTCAAGTTTGGATGATTTTGATGTTTTTCTTTTTTGGTAGATCTGTTGCACACATTTTCATATCTGCCACGGGATCTTAATTTTATTGATCATACAAGTGACATTGGATGGAAAGAGTTAGTATAGTGTGATTCTTGTTGTTTTTGTTAATTTTTTTTGTCATGGGGATTGTTAATTGGTTAGTGATGATTCTTTGTAGGTTTCAAAGGGCGAAGCCAATAATTATAGATCCCGGGCTGTATATGACAAAGAAAGCTGATGTTTTTTGGATTACACAGAGGAGGAGTGTCCCAACAGCATTTAAATTATTTACAGGTACAAAGTTTCTTAATCTTGAATTTAAAGCATGCTACTTACTACCCGCTTTGTTAAATTTCTTCACTTGGATTCTTTAGACGTGGTAAGAGCAAGTTCCATGGCTGATCTTTGTCTTCAGCACATGACTCAAGATTTCCCTTTTCTCTTACTTCTTTTCCACCAGTACTGGAAGTATTTAGTTAGAAACAGTGTTGTATGATCAGACCACTCCCATGAACGAAAATGTTCTAAATGCCAGGATTTGACATGCAACTGCATATTAATGGATCAATAACTGTAAAAAGATGACCTGCTGAAAATCCCTGGTTTTTGGATTTATGCTATCCTGGAATTATTTTCCCTGCTGCTTGAATTTTGTTTAAATTTAGCTGCATTTGAAATCAGTTTGTTGGCTGGAACTTGAGATGGATCATGGGCTGCCTGATCAGCAATTCGTGTTTTTTCTTTTCTTATCCAAAAAGTGTTCATATTTTATCTAAGCGAGTATAGAGATCTGACCTAGAGTCAGCTTCTGTTGCTCAGGACATTTTAGTTAGTAGCTGGAGGAGCTTTCGCTTGACCATCTGTGCCTTCACCACTTTTTTTAGCTGGGGCATCTGCTAGTTTTACTATGCATAGACTTCTAGGGATCTTTCTTTTTTTAAGCACAGAGGGAAGCAGCGATGTGGCTATAAAGATGCTATTTATTGATGGAGGAGTAAGAGAAGAGAAGGTCAGCATATTCATTTGGAAAGATTGACTATTCTTCTTTAGGTTAGGCCATCTCTGGCTACAAGCAAGGAAGACCTGGAATGTTTTAAATAGGCCTCTAGGGATCTTTCTATTTTTAAGCACAGAAGGAAACAGGGGTGTGGCTATAAAGATGCTATTTATTGATGGAGTAAGGGAAGATATTGTAAGCGTAGGCATTTAGAAGGATTGACTACTCTTCTTTAGGTTAGGCCATCTATGGCTATTTACATTGAACACAAGCAATGAAGTCCTGGAATGTTTTGATACTGCTAATTTTCAACTGGTATTTCATAACACAAAGAAATAATGATACAGGCATCTGTAGTGCTTTAGCAAATGGAAGCACTTGTAGCGAGCCGAGTTCAAGTAGTTTCAAAACAATAATGTAACCTCTTTTAAATTTTTGTTTTAAATGAGGGAGCACAGTTTTGCAGTCTTAAGTGAAGTATTTTATTTTTTATCTTGGTAATAGAACAGCTCCCTTCTTCATCTTGTATATTATTCTGATAGGGTACAGGAGTGTTGCTTTGATCCTTTTTTCCTATGCCAGAAGATGGAAAGAAATTCTGGAAATAGATTACAGGGTTGTAGACCATGATGACCGTATCAGTTTAGTTCTGCACCGTAGGACCATGCCCTAATGCTAAAAAGAACCTAACTATTGTTTACCCTGAGTTATGTAACTCACTACATTCAATATTTGATGCACAGAAAACCGTTGTTTGATTTCTTGAGGTACTAGAGTGTGCAAGTATTTTTCATCTGGCGTCTGTCTTCTATTATCACATTATCACAGCTGAATTATGTGATGGTTGAAGTTTGCACCTGACTCCCTTTATTGGATTAAATGTCAGCATGATAGTAATTGCTTAAGTGGGCCCCGTTATAATGGAGTTTCTGCTTTCTGCTTTAGGATCTGCCTGGATGGCACTATCTCGACCTTTTATTGATTACACCATATGGGGATGGGATAATTTACCTCGAACAGTACTAATGTACTATGCGAACTTTATATCTTCCCCAGAAGGTTACTTCCACACAGTCATTTGCAATTCTCCACAATTTCTCAATACTACTGTGAATAGCGATCTGCATTTCATATCTTGGGACAACCCACCTAAGCAGCATCCACACCACCTCAACCTTGCTGACATGCAAAGGATGATTGACAGCAATGCTCCATTTGCTAGAAAGTTCCCCCAAGAAGATCCAGTGCTTGACAAAATTGATTCTGAGCTCTTGTCTCGTGGTCCAGGCATGCTTACCCCTGGTGGTTGGTGCATAGGAAGTAAAGAGAATGGAACTGATCCATGCTCTGCTATTGGTAATACAACTGTCCTGAGACCTGGCCCTGGAGCTAAAAGGTTGGAGACATTGATCAGCTTTCTGCGATCAAATGAGAATTTCCAACCAAGACAATGCAAGTAGCGTACATGTGAAGTAAAGATATATTTGTGATAAAATGGGGTTACCATCTTCAGAAGAGCGGAGACTCTGATTCAGGTACTATGCATTACTTCTAGCAGGATGAAAGAAATGCTGAAGTATACTCGGTCTCTCTCTATAGAATGATAATGGCAGAACGAATGATGTGGAGGATATATCAATTATAGATAGAGCTGGGATTGCTTCTGACACAGTAGTATCATGGTATAGTGACGACTCATCCTTGTGACTAGGCAAGCCCAATTTTCTTGTTTTCTACCCTTTATTAACATCCATATCGTTACATCTTGTGCTGGGTTCATGATGGGGTTGAGGAACATGTGGCATAATTAATGTTGGAAAAGGGGAGAATTCGATGGAATTTTATTGTATGATTCCTTGCTTTACATGTTACAGCTACAATTTGGTGCATAATCGGGAAAGAAAACACTGGAATTCATTTGTTGTCTTCATCGATTCAATTTCAACAATGCCAGGCATTTTTCTGGATTAAATGCATGTATACTCATTGGAAATTGATGCACCTCAAAACAAGAAATGTGAGATGAAAAATCACGGGTGAATAAAGTGATTTTTTGTATTTTTAAAATAGGAGGTATATCACGAACATATTTTCAAAGACTATTTTTTATTTCTAAAATATTATTGTAAAAAACTTTTAATTTCAAAATTATTTAACTAAGATATATAAAGGAAAGAGTAATTCTTATCATCGTTTTAAATTGAGGATTGATCTAAAACAAAGCTTGGGTCACTTGTCGATGAATTGCAAACCTTTTTTTTTTAAAAAAAAAAAAATTGGTATAAGGAAACTAAATTTAAATATTGAGGGATGAAATTATAAGAGAGAAATTATGAAAGAAAAAAGAATGAAATAAAAAATGGCACATAAGTAAACACCATTACTTTTAATTCTCCTTGCCCGGTAGCTATGGCTCAAAAGAGGAGATAGTTAATTCTTTCACCAAAAAATTGAGAGAACACAAAAAAATTAGTTAAATTCATATAAAATTGGATCAATAGGTGGGGAGAGCATCATTAGGCAAGGGTTTCAGCAAAAAAATAAGTGAAGAAATTATAGAAAAGGAGGAGGGGGAGAGGACCGGTTGAAGTCATAATGGGAGAAGTCAAAAATTTTCGACAAGTTACGAATCAAAGTCCATTAAAATTAGGATATGATATGTTAATTTTGAAAATTTTCAATTAGGGTTCTTAGATAAATTAGAGATAATGTATTTTTGCATAGGATTAGATAGATGAAGATGATATGGATTGCTTTGAATGTAAAATCATGTTGATATATCAATACAAAAAATCAATAAGAAATGTAACGGGGAGGCTGGCCATTTAAAAGAGGAATTAGGAGGGAATAACTTATGTTTCTCTTTAAGAAATTGTTGTGATGAATTAGTTATAATGTGAAAATGGTTATTGTGAAGGGATAGTACGGAATTATGATGTTTTGGGATCATTTATATGCATTAATGAATATAGATATACTTGTCTCGTTGATTTTTACAAGAAGTTAAACCTTGAAAACAATAAAATATAGCAATTATTATTCATTGGAAGTATAAACATGAATAGTATCATAACGAAACTAACATCTTTTAAATTGGAGCTCTTAAACTATAGATATGGGTCAAATTTTGAGTGGACGTGTGGTTGGCAACTCTGTTAGCAGTTTTGATAAAAACTAAGAAAATTGGATATCATAAGAAAGGAATTGAATTTCAAAAGATGTGTAGTTAATCTTAAAAAAAAAAAAAACAATAGGTGTTTATATAACCAAGTTTTATAAAATAAGTTATGACTGAATGAAACAATGATTGTAAAAAGTGTAATGAGAAACATAAAAGTAGAGAAAGGAAATTTTCAAGGAAAATTGTGTTTGATGATTTAATTGTTATTGAGAGATATAAGAGTTAATAATTAAATAACATGTTGTGTTTGTGAGTATAGGGAGTACACAAGAGTTATACAGCAACAAAAAAAAAAACATGAGCCTAACCTCTATAGCAGGTAGGTGTTTTAGACCTGCACTTCTATTTTTAATAAATATAATTATATTTTTTATGTAATTTTGAATTATATAGATTATTGTTGGGAAAGGAAAATAGGTTTGACATAGGGAATAAATAAGAAAATAGATACATGCATAGACATGATTAGCTATTCCGGTTAGGAATAATTAATGATATTAATGGATTACATTAATATCAATGTTCTCCGTAAAAATGATTATTCGATATATATATCTTGGGAGATATATAGATGTTAGATAACTCCACTAACATCATCAATCTCCCAAAACTAGGATCGAATAATCATTTTTACGGAGAACATTGATATTAATGTAATCCATTAATATCATTAATTATTCCTAACCGGAATAGCTAATCATGTCTATGTATATATATATATCTGTGTGTGTGTGTAATAGCAATGATACCCGCACCTCGTTGTGGGCGGAACTATATTTTTTTCAATATAAAAAAATATTAATTATGTGTATTTTTTATTATAATATAAATTTGAATAAAATAATAAATCTGTGTAGAAATCCTATGAAGTGCAAGTTTTTTTTTAAAAAAATATATGAATTTTAAATGGATATAAATTTATCTTTATAGTAAGTTTCAATGAAATAACCAGTATAAAATTTTCATTATCATTAAAAGAAGCAAGAAGATTTGGATATCTAAAATATTGAATACATTGTATTAATATTAGTTCATTTTCTAATTCAATTTAAATTAAACACAACAAATAAAATATAAATTATGAAAGAACTTGTATTAATAAACTAACAAAAATAAGTAGTTAATTTTCTATCTCTAAAAAGAACAAAACATCAGTTGCAAATTCATCCTCATGTTATTATCATTATCATTACTATAACAGTTACAATTATTATCAACATTACTGCCCAAACAGTGAAAATCATTAAGTTACCCTGAAGACTTAAAAAAAAGAAAATATTTTGTCCAAAAAACAATAAAAAAATCACTAAAATTATCATTATTATTGTGTAAACAACAAAATCCTAAAATCATATGATCAGAAAATAAGATAAAAATAACATAAAACAAAAAAAAGAACAAAAGATAAAAATGGAGCAATATTAATTTTAAAATGATCACTTAAAATTTCTAAATTGAACTATATAAAAATAAAACCCCAATAAAAAATAAAATGAAAAAAATTCAAAACAAAAAACAAAAGTATAAATGAATGAATACGGATAAAAAATAAACATTGTCCAAGAAGATAAAAAAAGAGAAAGGAATCAATACTAATTAAAAAATTAAAATAATAAGTTACAAAATGAAAAATAATATATATAATTAATTTCAATTGAATGACAAAACCACAACAAATCAAAACCTTACGAATGAAATACAATAAAAGAATTTTAAAAAATAAAATGCATTGTAACCAATATAAATTAAAATTTCAGAATGGAATGTAATAAAAATAAAATCCCGATAAAAAATAAAATAACAAAAAAAACAAAATATAAATGCATAAATATGGACAAAAAATAACTATTGTCTAGAAGGACAAAAAAACCAAATGAATTAATACAAAAATAAAATAAAATAGTAAGTGCCAAAATGAAAAACAAATTATAAATAATAATAATTGAAGGATAAAAATGAGACAAATCAAAATTTTGGGACCAAAAAATAATAAAACAATTTTAAAAAATCAATAAAGTGCAATTGTTGAACAAATTAAAAGAATAAGGACTGAAATAAAAAAGTAGCATATAAGACCAATTTCAAGTAGCAGACAAAATTAGAAAAAATAAAATTTTGCATACCAAAATTATTAAAGGAAACAAAAACAAACCGAAAATCAAAAGATGAAGGAGTGAAATGAAATTTACCGTATATAATCAATTTCAATTAAAGGGCATAATTGAAAAAAATTGAAAGTTCCATTGAAAAATCAGTAATAAAAATGAAATCAAAACTTAAAGGACTGAAATGAATTTAACACAAATATGAGGAACTGTTGCGTACTTAAGCGGCAGTAGGAGAGAGAAAAGAGAGGGAGAAGAAAAATCATCCACCGGAAATCATACGATCATAGTTTATTGACATGCGTCGTGTGTGGAGGCATAAGACATGGAGACGAATCAAATGAGATGATGAAAGTACAAATTTGATGGATGGAGGACACTGCACGCGCCATCTGAAAGACGCGTGCGGGCGGAACACTGTAGGCATGTTCGAATGATGCCCCTGCAGTGTTCTGGAAAAAGAAATAATAAAAAATTGATCAATTACCTATACACCCCTGGACCCATAAGTATTTACGAAAAAACCGGGGGTGAAAGTACTTCATTACCCCTGGTTCTAGGTGGTATGTTTTGTCGTGTAGAGGGGGCTAGGGGAGTTATTTTACTGTGTAACAAATCTGGAAATACCATTCGTGTCCCATGAAAAATTCAAAAATACCCCTAGTCCTGGAGGCTAAATTTTTTTGATCATGGGGTAAAATAGTCATGTCACTGTAGCAATGAATAATGAACTGAGTCTAGGTTAACAATAGAATTTTGCACAGTAAAAGGGGCACGGGATTTATATTTTAGTTTATATATATATATATATATATATATATATATATATATATATATATATATATATATTCATAGATTGAGATAATCAATGATATCAATGAAGAGCATTGATATTGACACTTTCATGAGTATTGATCAACTGTTTTGAGAAAATAGACTAATACTATCAAAGGTTGTTTTAACATCGACAAATCCCATTTATATTTACAAGAGAATTTAATTTATTGATATCATTAACTATTTTTACCCTAAAATAGTTAATGATATCAATAAGTTATAATAACATTAACATACATGGTGGAATTATTTCAATTGATCCTGATGAAAGATGATAATAATGAAGCATATAATTATTGGCTAAATTATTCATCATTTTGAATGAAATAAATTAAAATTATTAGCAGTAATATTATTTAAATAAATGGATAATTAATATTTTTCATAATTAATTCTAAATAATACTTTATCACCTTTGTTGATATAACCATTTATAATTGTTGTAGTCACGATGACTGTTTTTTTTTTTTTTTTTTTTTTTTTTTGCGCATTGTTGTCCTCGAACATGGGAGAAGGTGCGTGAATTTTTTTTTTATAACCATAAAATTATTATTATAATTTTTAGGAGTCGTTACCTAGTATTAAGGTTAATAGGAAATCTAATGGTGTGCGAGAGTCTGGGGAAAAACATTTATTATGCAAGGAAAAGTCACCACCCCTAGTGCATCCTATCTAAGATAAGCTACATTGTTGTCTGATTTTTTTTTCAAGTCAGATTTTTATTTGTTGGTATTTTCTAAGTCTCACAGCAGATCTCTCTTCATGAAAGAGTCTCTATCTCATTGGGTTAAAAACCTAATCATTCTAAGGTTTGAATTTTAACAATGTATTTATTGTCTTTTTAATATTTATGGATATATTTTACAATGTAATTTTACACACCAATAATTAAAGTTTACAAAAAAATAAATAAGTTTTAGAATTCAACTCGATACACGAAAACAAAATATTTTTTTATTTTTTTATGAAATTTTTTTCTTTTTCTTCTTTATTTAGGCTTAGTTGCCTAACCAAATGGGCCAAACACAACCTATTATTTTGGGGTTGGGTTGCCTAACCTAGATGGCCCAAAACAACCCATCATTTTCAGTGATTTACTTGTAAATTTTAAAATTTAGGTATAAAACTATAGTGTAGAGTGTACCCTCATATATTAAAGATACAAAAAATAAAATACAATGTTAAAACTTTAAATTTTAGAATGGTTAGATTTTTTACCCAACAAGATTGAATCCTTTATAGAGAAAGATCTATCTTAAACATTAGGAAAAAAAACCCAATGAATAACAATCTCACCTAGAAAAACAATCAAATAAAAAACAACTTATCTTAGATAGGTGCTCTAGGGTAGTGCGTATTCCTCTAGCACAACCTAGATTTTCGCCATCCATTAGATTTTTTAAAAAATAATAAGTATAATTTTATGATTATTCTCAAAACTTTTTCTCTCCATGCATCTCATCACGGGTAAACTTGAGAATACATTGTCTTAATGATGATGATGATGATGATTCATAGCCTATTGTGTTCATACCCAGCTATTGTAAAATATTGAGCACAAAATTGCGATTTAATATTATGATGCACAATATTTTTAAAATGTATTTTTTATTTGAAAATATATAAAAATAATATTTTATTTTTATTTTTGATAACAATACCTCAAAGCATAAAATTACACTTAAAATGTTAGTTTAATATTTTTTTCATATACTTTGTTTTAAGAAAAAAATCAGAAGCAAACGCAATGAAGATATGATTTTTGGAACATATTTATGCTTATTTTTAAAAACAGGCTTTTCACTATAAATTAAAATAATTATAATTCTTAACATAGCAAGATAAAGAATTCTATCATCTGAGTTATTTATGTACCTTATTATTCTATTATGTATCTTAATAAGAATAAAGTATCCAATAAAAAAATATATTTGATTTATTAATAAAGTATACAGCCAATTCACACAAATATAGCATTTTAATACTATACATAAATATGCAATTAAGTAATCATCTATATTTATTTCATACGAGATTATTTTTATTATTTATTTATGGATGGATACCATGTACACAATCATAAAATTATTCACCTTTCAACTACAAGACAAGGGATCCATATAAGTGTATACAACATATATTTAGTGGTCCACCGAATATATATATATATATATATATATATATATATATATATATATATATATATATATATATATATATAGACACAAGCACACTCTAGCTCCTTATCAACACTTCGTCGCGGTCGAAATCATATTTTTTTCAACATAATAAAATCATTTGATTCAAAAAACACAAAGCATAAAAAAAAAGAATAAAGGGAAAATGAGAGAAATATTAATTTTAAAATGATTAACGACATAAATTGAAATTTTAGGATTGAACTAAATAAAAATAAAACCTCAATAAAAAATTAAATGATAAAAATTAAAAACAAAAACTAAAGGCATAGATGCATAAATACAGTAAAATATAAATAATATCCAAGAAAGACCGAAATAACCAAAAGAATTAATACAAAATAAAAAATTCAAAGAATAAAGGTCAAAATAAAAAATAA
Organism: Salix dunnii; assembly: GCA_015731905.1. Taxonomy (NCBI): domain Eukaryota; kingdom Viridiplantae; phylum Streptophyta; class Magnoliopsida; order Malpighiales; family Salicaceae; genus Salix; species Salix dunnii. Next base: position 8,795,827 of record CM027662.1, on the reverse strand, counting down.
AATATATAATTAATTTTAATTGAAGTACAAATATGAAACAAATAAAAACCTTGGGATCAAAACAAATAAAGGGATTTATTTTTTAAAAAAATATATAGTATAATTTTGTTAAAACAATAAAAAAATAAGGACCGAAAAAAAGAAGCATAAATGACCAATTTCAATTGTAGAATAAAAATTAAAACTTGCTGATAAAAAAAAAATTAAAGGAACAAAAAATAAATCAAAAATAAAAAAAATAGGGATTGAAATAAAAACTAATATATATAATTAGTTTTAATTGAAAAGCACAATTGAAAACCATCAAAATTTTTATTAAAAAATCTAGGAATAAAAACAAAAACAAAATAACAGGTACTAAAATAAAACAATCCAAAATAAAAGGACTACCACATATTTTCCAGTAGCAGGAGAGAGAAAAGAAAGGGAAATAAAAAACGATCTATTAATGATTTACCAATGACCTTCACACGAGACGCGCAGTACTGGGAGGAAAAAGATATGACGGTGCTCGGTGACAGAACAACCAAACACTTTACACCACATACAGACACCACACGTTGTGCCTGATAAGCATGTTTGTGTAGAAGACTGATGACATGTCCGTACAAGATGTCTGTAGAAAATTTGAAAAAAAAATACAGAATTACCTAAACAGTTTTTAAACCAACAATAACCATGAAAAAAATAGACATAAAAGTACAATAGTGCAGACAACACCAAACCTTTGCCTTTGTCTTTTTTGAGAGTATTTACATTGTGAACAAATATTTTGTTAAAAAAAAGAAACGCATCCAATTGGCCCTTGTTTGTTTGTCAATTCTTAAAGATAAAATAATAGTTTAATTATACAAATTAAAATAAAAAATACTAAAAAATTCTAAATAATCTAAAAATACCACACAAATTTCCAGAAAATATTCAAAAAAAAAAAAGAACCTTCGGTGACAAAGGTTAAATTTTTATGCCGGAAGAAATTAACTGCGGGAAAGCAGTGCACTTTGATGAGACACCATTTATAAACAAAGAAAGAGTTAGGGTTTATTGATAGCTGGAAAGTCAAGTGGAGGACTTATCTGGGGAGCATCGATAGATTTTTCGTAAAGTTTGCAGACAGGAATTCTGCAGAATCGATTAAAAAAAAACAGCGTACGTGCTTCCATGGCAAAAGAAATCGATAGAAGAGATGATTCAATGTGAGCAAATTAGTAGAGGTTGCATGGAATCTTGTCAGAGGCCGGTGGCAGCTGCTGCCTTGGGCTGCAGGTGCCACCGCTCCTGCGACAAGACTCCTCCAGCCTCTATCTTTTCCATGAAAAGCTGGAGCAGAGTAGGGTGAGCAAAACAGAAACTCTCATGTGGTTGTCTGGTTTGCAGTCAACTTATAAAGAGAAAAGGGTGCTGCCCATCATTCTTGGCAGGAAAAGTCAAAGAAAATGGACGATGAATAGTCTTCGGAACAGAAAGAGCCCACATCCACGTGTTTGAAATGTCCTGACATATAATCTTGAGAGAGAAAACTAAAAAGGACCACTTCCTGTCTGAATTCTCATTTAATAATATCATGCCAAAGTAAGATTCTGTTTTTAAAAGGAATTAAACGAATCACAATACACCTCTTCTGCAGTGACAATTTTCATTTTTTTTAGATCTTATCAATTTAGGTTTTTTTCTTTTTAATTATTTGAGGCCATATCAATTAGGGTTTTTTTAGATAAAAAAACAAAAACAAATAATCAAATAGAGCCTTGGCTCAAAAATTCATCTCTCCTTATTTTTCAATCTTCGTGGGAGGATGTTGGTTATATATATATATATATATATATATATATAAAATTTAAATTGGACACACAATCATCCTTGACTTCATGGGTCAAGAAGTGATCTCATGATTTTTCAGCCATCCTTGGGAGGATGGTAGACCCAAGAAGTCATCTCTCATTATTATTCAACCTCTTTGGAGGTTATCTTTTTTTTATATATATATACTCTCTATTTATTCGAGTCTCCTCATTGTCAGAATTATATTTTTTAATATAAAAATATTAATAATGTAATATTTTAAATTTTAATATAAATTTAAACAAAATAATAAATTTATACAAAATTCATATGAAATACAAGTTTTCTATAAAATATATGAATTTTAAATCGATATAAATTTATAATTCAATTTAAATTAAACACAATAAATAAAATATAAATTATGAAAACACCTGCAATAATCAAATAAAAAAATAAGTCGTTATTTTTCTGTCAACTAACAGAAGAAAAATAATTGAAAATCCAACTCTATATTATTGTCATTATCATGATTATAACAGTTAAAATAATTAAATTACCCCAAAGAATAAAAAAAAAGTAAAATTTTTTTACAAAAAAACTATAAAAAAATAATCACTAAAATTATCATTATTATTGTGCAAATAATGAAATTGTAAAATCATATGACTCAAAGAACATATAAAAATAACAAAAAACATAAAAAAAAGAACAAAGGAAAAAAAAAAAGAGAAATACCAATTTTAAAATGATCACTAATATAAATTAAAATTCCAAGACTGGACTAAATGAAAATAAAACTCCAATAAAAAATAAAATTATAGGAGCATAAATACATGTAAAAATAAACATTGTCAGAGAAATACCGAAAAAACAAAAGGAATTAATATCAATTGAAGGACAAAATTAAAAAAAATAAAAACATTGAGACCGAAACATATCTATGCATTTTTAATGGAAATTGCAGTGTAATTTTGTTAAAAAATTAAAAAAACAAGGACCATATGAAAATTTTTAATTGGAGGATAAAATTAAAACAAATTAAAACCTGTACCGAAAAAATAAAAGGAACAAAAAACAAATAAAAAATCAAAGGAATAAGAACTAATATGAAAACCAACATATATAATCAATTTTAATTGAAGGGCATAATTGATAAAAATCAAAAGTTTCATTAAAGAAATCAGGAATAAAACCAAAACCAAAAGAATATGGACTAAACTAAAACCAATTGAAACATGAAGGATTTACCTGAAATTTTCGGTGGTAGGAAAGAGAAAAGGGAGAAACAACCAAAAACCGTTCATCGGTGATTCCCCAACCACCAGAAATTGACAAGCGTTACACAGAGAGACAAAGGACATGACTCATACTAGCTGACATGCCTGCTGTGTTTTTTTTTTTTTAATATAATCACCTATATATTCCTAGACCTAGTGATAACCATGAAAAAACATGGGGTGGAATTACAACAATACATCGACTCTAAGGCTCTTTTTTTTTTCAAGGGTTATTTTCATAGTTTCATTGTGCAAGAATTTGTGAAAAACTTAAAACATCCTTTACTATTCTGCATCCTTGTGTCAGCACCCATTGGTATATTAAAAGTTTTACTTTGCAAAGAATTCAGAAATACTATTTATATTATCAAGAAATGTCAATTATATTATATCGAAAAACTCTATAGTAAAACTGGATGGTCAATTATATTTTAGTTAATATATTAAGAGAGGAGTTGATAATTGAAATACACTGAAATCCTTTATAAAAAAAGATATTTTTAGCCCGCCACAATTATCAAGTGAAAATACAAAGAGTGATGATAAATACTTCCAAGACTCCACTTGTTATGGGCCATATGCACTGCCAAGGAGTGTCACCTCTGTCAATGCAAGCATTAACCAGATATTTCGCCATATTTGAATAATCAACAAATTACATTACAAAACCTTAAACAATTAAGTCAATTCTAAAAAAAGGATATGGAATTGAAAAGAAAAGAAAAGAAAAGAATAAAAAAATACACACCTGCCTAAGCGGGCAACCCCATCACAAAATGACAAGATGAAAAGGCCTCAATAATTGTTAGTCTCAGACTCACCCTACAAGCTTTAATTGCTGTATACAAATAAAAATAAATTTAGTCGCCAAGGGGTGTTTGGGAAGCTATCTAGAAGCGTTTTTGGGTGTTTTTGATCTATTTTTTTTTTTTGAATTTTAAAAACAGACGGTTAGTGTTTTTAGATCATTTTATGTGCTGATATCAAAAATGATTTTTAAAAAATAAAAAAACATCATTTTAATGTATTTCAGCACGAAACACACTTTGAAAAGCTACAACAACAGCTCTCCCAGACACTATCTAAATAAGCAAATCACGAGCCACAAAATATTTCATCCACTGCTGGAAATACCCATTATTCTATAGATAAAATCACTCGCCAATCACGAGCCCATATCATTGCTATATTAAAGAAAAATGGTTCTTGGTCGCTTTGGTTTTAATTGAGAAAAATATACTCCAGCCTCAGAGTGATGATTTTCCAAACCTTTTCTAATTTTATTTTTTATGTATTCTCTCCAGCATTTGTTTCTTGAAAATGACTTTCATGGATTGGGTGTTTCATGCACGCCTGTGTTGTCAATCCGGGCGGGGTCTTGAAACTGGAATAGAAAAGAAACACACAGCTTCATGTATACACCACGCCGGAAAGAATATTTCCTTCATGATATTTGAGGGTTTTAGATTTAAGTTCAAGAGGACGATTTTTTTAGGGGAATTTTGAAAAGATTTTTGCTTTTTTTGTGTGTTTTTGGTTGAGTTTTGGGGATTTTGATGACCGTGAAAAGTTTAAGATTAGGGTGTTAGGATTGAGGTTGGGTTTTGAGCTAGTGGTGTTGTGGAATTATGGGAGAGACTGAGATTGAAGAGGGAGAGAACAAATCATGTGTGCAAACATTCGACCCTTTTAAGATCTTGGGGGCAGAGGACTCAGTAATGGAGAAAAAGGTTTGCAACAGGAGCTCGAGAGAAACATTGAAGAGGAGGCACCATCAGCTGCTAGTGAAGAAGAAAATACAGGTAATTTGGAAATATCAAGCGTACCTAAAGATGGTTTTGAAAAGGAGCTGAAGGGATTAACAGGGGGCTTTCCTAGTGGAGAGAAAACCCACCTCTAAAAAGACAATCGGTTGCGAAGCTTACAATCGCAAATGCTAGAATTTCCACTGTTGTTGCCTGGTACGACTGCCATTGTCAAGAACCCAACTAACCCATTTTGTCAAAGTTTGTTTCTTGATGGTTTGGACAAGTCTGCTTTTATTGTTAAAGTGCAGTAATCAAGATTAATCAAGGGTTTGCCTCAATTAAGATTTTTTATTTATTTATTGTATAGTGCTTTATGTTCAAGACTGTGCTATAGAAATTGCACGAAAACTCTACTGTAAATATCAATTTGTTGATGCTTATTTTACTGTGGTCTTCAGTTTGAATTTCTAATTCTTGCATATTGTTCTCCAAAATTAACCAATTCAATTGATCTCCAAAATTAAAACAATTTAGCATGACGTTATATTATTTTCAAAAGTTATTGTTGGAAATACATTTAAACAATTTTTTTTCAAATTTTATTATCATATTTTACATCAAGGCGTCGAAATAATCAGAAAATACAAAAATAATTTCAAACAATCGCTTTGAAAACACACTAACAAGGTGAAAACACAAATACGAAACAAGCACCCGATCATCAATAGATCAACTCCATCAGTTTAGTATAAAAGTTTCAATTAAAATTCATCATGACATTAGCATCTGCAAATACTCTTTTTTTTTTTCTTAACCAAAATTGAGAGCCTCCAGCAAGAGATTTCAATAATAAATCTCTTTTTTCTTTCTAATCCTGACAGCTTTTTTTACGGTTGCAGCAACAAGAGATCTGCTAGAAAGCTCTCTCTGCACATTCTTTGCTAAGATCAGGGATTCAATTCCATTTACACCAAATGCTGGTTTCGGTAGCAGCGTCATTCAATCAATTCAGGGCTGAAACTTTCGAGTCTGCATTTTACATCATTTTAACATGATAGAGTGCAACAACGACTTACAGATTCGTCCGTAAGATAACCTCACATATACACTTTAGCTATAGAAAATAGTTATTTAGGATTTTTTTAAAATCAGCAATGAGGGTTTATAAAATTGAAGTTGGGAATCCAAGAGGCAGCACAGAACTGTGAACCCACAATGTATCCATGATAGACAATCATATCAGAGCCAGAAAAAAGAATTGAAAGTAATTCTGCTCAGAAGATATGGAGGTCTCTTCTCATCGATTAAAAATCTCTGAAGTCTGACATGTGAATTATATTCCATGAATTCATCACTGCAGAAGTATTGAAAGAAAAACCTTTTTTTTAAAGGAAATAGAAGGATAATCGTGCGTTAAAACCTAAATGTGATTTACTGCAATGGTAAGAGCTCTCATATTTTCAGATTTCAGCTCAAGTGAAATGACTTCAGAATAGCGTATATTGCCCGAATCGAGCATATAATCACAGAGCCAAACCAGTAATTAATTTAAAAGAAAACCCTAGCAAATTCATTTAAATACACACACACACACTCACACACATAAAAAAGCAACAGATGTCAGAGTGTTATAAAATGGAAATCAGGGAAAGAAAACGCCATCGGAGACTTAAATACCAAGAATCATGGATGGGGATCAGTCATATCGCTGCAGTTTTTCCTCATCGACTGATGATACAGCGTCAAGAAGAAGTGCGAAGGTTGATTTTTTCTTCCTTTGGCAGCGCTGCTAGGTAAGCCAGAGAGCACTACAAAAGTGGTATATTTATAGAGGGGTAAAACCCTAAATATAATGCTGTCTCATTCGGTGGCGTTATGCTTCACCCTTCAGCTGTCCTCCCGTGGAGGCCCAGCTCGCGGCCGTCGCTTCTTTTGGGCCCTAGCACAACCTCCGAAAAACAATGGGCCTCCACTCTAACCACGACTTATTTATTATTTACTGAATAAAAAAAATAATGGTATAAATAGAATGATATTTTAATTGATTATAATCCCCGATAATATGGCGAATAAAGATACTTGGCAAATTCTCAGATCTCAACCCTAAAAATAATTATTTATTATAAGAATTACTATCATGTAGAATAAAGATTGGAGTTTAGAGAGAGTGTGGATACAAAATAATATAAGAAATAAAGATAAAATTATAAATAAAAGAAGCAATAAGAACCCTCTATTAAAAAAAAATAAGACAAACAAAATTACATGAACTAAATATATAGTTAACTTTCATCTATTATAATGGTTGGCTCTATTTATTTTGTTACAGAGTCTTAGCCTTAATAGATAATCTCAATCCTAAACATATATTGGTATTATGGAGAGGTTTATTAAATTCTAAATTCATCTTCTATTGATACACATATGAATCTTAGGTATTCTTTAACTTTTAACTAGTTATTTTGTCGAGGATCTTTGTTATAAATAAAATTGTGTCTTCTAGTGCACATGTTTAAACTTTATTGGTAGATCATTTTGTTTTGGTCTACAATAACTTTTAATCGCTTGTTAGACCACTCTTTCAACTTTCTAGTTAACAAGGATTTTTCTGACATGGTAAAGTGTGTTGGTTTTTTTTCCTTTTTATTTTATCTGTTTTATAATGAACAATCATTGTTCTATAAGATTAGCATATATACTTATTTTAGGTGTAAACAATGCTCCTCATATTACTTTGTTTATTAAATAAAAAAAAATATAGTGTCATTACACCTATACAAGAACTTGTCAATCAAATTAACCAAATATGATTTGGTAAAGAACAATGTTCATATGAAATTAGTCAAGTCAAACATCTCATCCAATTAGTTTAATTCAAAAAACTACTTGTGCTCTAGCTTTTAGGTGCAACATTAGGTTTCTCAATTTACTTGTAATTCCTCATCTTTTGTAAAATCTTTATTTCTCTTTTTAGCCTTATAACTTTGTTTATCTAGAACCTAAAATACTGTTATTTGTTCTTAAGACAAAAATGATAATTTTGAATTTTACTCCATCGAAATCTATGAATATCTCCCATTTCCAAATTCTTGTATATTGTTTGCCTAATATCAATTGGCTTGTTATTGATGCAATAACAGGAGACTGAATGAAGAATGTTTCATCTTATTTTATGAAAAAGTTTCATGAGAAGAATATTGTCATTTCTCTTAAAATATCAAGAAAGAAAGGATTCCTCAATAAGATGACTATAAATCTTAAAACATGGAATAAGCAAAAACTAATGTGGCCTAACATTACCCTGGTCATTATTTCATATGATTAGGTAGGATGTAAGAAAACTTTTGTGAACAATGAAAGTATTAAGAATATCTTTGATGTTATTTAGTTGTAAAAAATCACTATCAAACTTAGTGTAGGGATATTAGTCATTCTCTCTCTCTCTCTCTCTCTCTATTTTAGTAAAAACCCAATGACACATTTCTTAATTAGATGCAAACTAACTTTGCATTACCCAACAAGGGAAGAGTTTTATATTTCAGCTTAAATTTCTACAAGTCTTTTTGAAAACTTGTTGATAAATGCTTTTAAATTTGGTTTGTTGGTAAAAAGAATAAAAATACAAGACACACTTGCCCTTTTACAAGGAATATATGACCTTCCTCCATCATTATACATGCAAATATCTTGTCTTTTTTGGGGTAAAAAAAACAACCAAAGCTTATCTAAAAATATTAGTAGATTTGGCAAAAGAGACATACACAAACAAAAAGTTCATCAATACTTTTTAATGAAATCAAATTATTTTATTATTTCATTAAAATAGATATTCTACCTTTCAAAGCTTACTCAAGTCCATAAATAGATTTTTGTAACTTGTATATTTTGTTAGCATTAATTAATATAAAACCCTACATTGTTGTCTCTTGTCAAATTTGGTCCTTGATTTTTTTTTTTACAAACAATAAAATTAATTTTTTTTACAATATTGAACATCAACCTTATATCTAGATGCTTTATTTAACATCACAATAACCCCATAAAAAACAAATTAAATCAAACAATAAAATTAAATTCTAAATAAACATGATATTGAAGGATACATTTAAAGAAACAAATCCAGTGACCATAGTAAAAATTTTCAAAGAAAAATAGAAAGAAAGATAAACATTGTGCCAATCCATATTGAAACCGAGTATTGAAATACTATGTTTGCACAATGAAACCTCAACCATAGTACATAAAAATACCACTGAAAGTCACAACGCAATTTTTTCTTCTACACCACAATTAAAAGCTCAATTTTTTTTCTCCCAGCAAAACACAGATTTCTCCTCCATAAAAAAATAAAATAAAATTAAAGTCCTCAAAAACTCATCCCATGGGGTGTCCTTTAAGATCTTTGAAGCCTCCACTCCATCCAATGAACCAATCTTCTCGTTCCAATTCAACCTCTATCAATACCCAGATGCTGTTTAGGACATTTTAGTGGCTAGATCTTTATACGGATTGTTTACTTTAGCTCAAGTCTTAATGAATAGTATCAGAAACCATATTATTCACCTACAATTTGCTGAGAGGTTTTGACCGGGCAACGCTGTGCTTGCATGGATAACCGTCCATTTCAATCCAAAAACTGATCCTGACCCAAGCAGAGCATATTTCATCAGTTCAAGACCTGCAGCTAATGTTTCTCCCTGCCATCTCCTGATAGCGACTGGTCATGTAGTGCAAGAGTGAACAAGATACTCGAGACTCTTCCCACTAACACGAGATTCCTTGACTGATTGCTACAGTATAGTGCAAAAGAAAAGCTTTCCACAGAGCAATATGGGAGTGATTGACATGTGGATATGATCAATACTATTGATTTTTTTGTTCTTTCCGTCCTAAGTTCATCTGTTGTAATATAAACTATATATATCACTACCAAGTAAATAAACATAGACCAATTTCTAAAATGTTAATCATCTCCATGATGGTGACACATAAGCAACTATTAACATGAACCAGAACACCCCTTCTGTAATCTGTATAGCATAAGCTTCTAACCTGTATTATGGACAGCATTACAAGAAAGATTTACTTCTACAAGAGCACTACACTCTGAAGTGGGAATGCCATTCTACAATGAAGATCTGGCCATCGTGCTTACCTTCTCCAATAGGCCTTTAATTTCCCCTTCCAATTTGGATTTCATATCTGTTCCATCTGACATTTTCAGTATTGAACTCATCATCTCAAGCTTCTGCTTTATGTAGTTCAGTTGAGACACATCATTAGCAGATGATTGTGAAGCAAATTCCTTGCCCCGGTTGGTTTCGACCTTAGCTAAAGGAGAAGAATTCAAGCTTGGTATTTCTCTGATTTCAGGGGTCTTAGTTTCAGCTGATGAGAGATACTGAAGCTTGAAAGTCACACTCGCTGCTCCAAAAGGATTGGCAATCTGGGAATTGTTGAAGGCTTCCTCCGCTTCAGAGCTCCTCATAAAGACAATTCTTGCACATCCATCATAGAACACCTCCGTTTCCTCTTGATTAAGGGCCCCAAATTTTTCATATATCATAATAAGATCATTCTTTGAAGGAAGAGAAGATCCCGGAGAAAATGTCACATCTAGGGCTGCAGCAGCCCTAGATTTCCCATCTGATTCCTCGTCACTTGTCTTCACATCTGTTGCAGTGGCAGCTTGCCTGACTTTGAGCTTTTCCAATTTTGCCTCTTCACTCCTTTTGGGCTTTTTTAACCTGGATTTATAATCAGCAGAACTATGGTCAGCCAGATTTTGCTCCACCCCTGATGTCCCAGTTTCAGATTCTTGGGACTTTCTCTTCGTTCTTCCTGGTTGATGTTTGTTGTACATTTTATAGTTGGATCCATTGCGATAGATTGAGCTTCTGAATGCGGAAACAAATTCCTCAACAAAACCAACAGAATTGCCTTCCTTCAGATATGTCGGATTAATAGCCAAAAACTGGACATGTGATAGCACTTGATTGACGGGTGCCTTAATCTTGACTAGATCAATGATGGTGTTCTGATCTGGTTTTGGTGTCTGAGGACCTGAACTGCCTGATATCTGATCTCCACCAGTTTCTTCATAGGCTTTCATCTGAAATTTCTCGCAGATAAGATGTCCTGCAACCTTGGTCATCCGTTCCCTTGATTGAGGATCATTGGAAATATTCTTGGATTCTGCTTCGAAACCTTTCTTTCTTTGACCTCTATTAATATTTGTGTAGGGAGGAGACAAGTACTTGCTCTGTCTTCTTTCCCTTGAGAATGAATCTTTCTCAACTCGAGCTTTAGCCTCATCACCACCCCTCAGGTCACTTAATCCCCCATCTATCTTCTCCTCCCCAGACGCACTTTTGTCCCTTGTTTCATCTATATTTTTCTCGGTGTCATCATTTTCAACAGCAGAACTTGCCTTCTTGACGTCCCTACCACCAACTTCAAGATCAGGCGCCACAAAGGACTCCGAAAGTGTTGCCTCTTTCCTCGTCGGTCTACAAACCGAATCATTGCCACCATCAGCATTGACTTCATCACTGACTTTCCTCTTCTTCCTCCCAGTTGAAGCAGACTTTTCTGAGTTTGTTCCTATTTTTGCCACATTCCCCACATCATTTTTGCAATCAGCAGCAGCTTTATCACTGACTTTCCTCTTCTTCCTGCCAAATGTAGATTCATGTTTGCCAGAGTTTGTTCCTGCTTCACCCACCACTTTACTTTTTTCCTCAGCATCAGCTTCATCACTTGCTTTTCTCTTTTCCCTCCCAGACAAAGATGCAGGTTTACCTGAGCTTGCTTTGTCTTTAGCCACCTCCCCCTCCACATTTGGGATCTTAGTATCCATCACCTGTCCCATAATTTTATCTCCATCTTTCCCTGTCTCTCTATCAGCAGAAGATGTTTGTTTCCTTGACTCTGTTTCTTCTTTAGTCACATCCTCCTCGTTTTCAGTCTCAGCATCTGTGTCCGCTCGCAAAATTTCAGCAATGCTTTTCTGTTTCATTCTCCGATTCCATCTATCGTCCAACATATCTTGACATTTATGCAAAAGGCCCTGGGTGGGTTGGTCAAATTTACAGCCTGTTGGTGAAGAATGCCAGTCTTCCACAACTGGACCCTGAATTCTGGCTTGTACTCCACCACAGTGATCGGTCAAGTTCACCATCCAATTTCTGGTGTCATCCTCAAGGCCTGAAATTGGCAGTGGCTCATGGTAAGTTGGCAACTGGTAGCCTCCTTTTGCTCGATAAAAAGCTGAAAGCCAGTTCTTTAACACTGTGACTTCCAGCATATTAACAGTACTGACAAACTGAGCAACATCTTTCAATACAGGAAGGAATGATGCTGGTTCAAACAAAGCAGTTGAGAACTTCTCAATTCCACCTTCAGGCACAAGAAGTCCTTCCTTAATTCCAGTATTCACTGCCAATGATCTACCAAACCCCATCAAATTCTCCTGTGGCACGCAAGAACAGGTCATCTTCAAATCCACAAGTCTACCAACCTCATCCACCGCCTCCTTTACTGCATTCACAAAGCTTTTTGAGGTACTCTGCTTGAACATTTCCACAAAACTCTCTTCGAATGGGCTCAACTGAGATGGATTGCACCAAGCAAACGTGCTATCACCAAAATAAGCTACTAGAATTTTATCCCTTTGTTTACATTGCTTTGCGTAATCAGATGCATTCAAAGGATCATATATCCGCCCTGGCCACCATGGATGACTCCTAATCTTACCCCACACAAATTCGCCAACCCTAAATTGATCATCTGCTACATCCATCTGTCCTTCCCTACCATCTTCATCAGCATCATTAATATTCCTCTCATTTGCATCTCGTAAATCAGTTTTCAAACCATCATTCCCAAACTCCCTTTTTTCATTCTTGCTAAGATACTCCAAAACATCCTCTAACCCTTTAAGACTCCCACCTTCTTGCATCTTCAACAAAGAAGACACACCATTAATCTCAGAATCCTCAAGATTATTAACATCAAAGGAGGGAGATAAATCATCAACAAAACCTTCCTTCCCGTTTTCTTTAATGGTTTTGGCACCGGGGTCTGTGGTTTTATCAGCTCCTAGGGTTATAGCTTCCATTTTTTTGGGGGGGTAAAGAAAATCGAAGTCCCACTTAGATTTTGCGACTGGCAAATCAAAACACAAACGCAAGAAAACAAAATAAATACAAGAAAAACATTAATCAAGTATTCAAACAAGCCATAAGTAAAGCACCTATTTATATGTATGTATTTGTTAGTAAAATAACTGGAAAATAGAAAATACCTTAATAAAGAGAAAAAAAAGAAGATGAACACGCCTGGGCTCCTTGTTCTTTGTAATTTTTATTCTTCACACCATTTTTCACTCAGAGGGAAGAGAGCTGTTTTCTTATTTATTTATTTATTATTAAAAAGAGAGAAATGATGAAGGAATTTTTCGTCTCCAATATTAGGCAATATATATATAGATGTTTATTCGTCCGTTTCCAGGCGTTGAATTAATTCTCATATGTTTTTCTACATCCCTGTATATTTCATTTTATGCTAAAAAGATCCCTTCACTATTTTTTTTATATTTTAATTTCAAACCTATATGCTATATTTTGTTACGATTGCACCCTTCAACTGCTCAAATCATTTAATTTTTAACTAATATACCTTTTAGTCCCTAAATATATTTTCTTAATTTTTTTGGTTCTTATATTTTTTTCTAACAAATAAAATTTCTCAATCATCATATTTGACAATCCCTAAATTATTTTTTTGGTTAAGTCTTTACAACTTGATCTAAATTATTTAAATAACTTGATGAGCTAGGAAAGAGTTAACCTACATATATAAAAATGAAAGAAGGAAAATAAATATATATTTATTTTATTGTTAAGTTATTTGATTTTCATTTTGCTCTCTCATAATATCAAAGATATATTATTTCCTAATAAAATTTTAATGAATATCAAATTATATATTTTTTTTTATGTTTTTCGATTTAAATCAAGAAAACATATTAAAAATTAAAAATAAAGAAAATAACAAGAAATTAATAAAGATAGATATATAACCAAGGAGACAAAATTTTTATTTGCAATAAAAAAAAGTATAAAGAAAAATTTAAGATTTTAAATAAATTTTAGGGACTAAAATACATGCAAGTGAGAGTTATGTGGTATGAATACAAGATACATGTCAAATGTTAATGGTAGTGATGAAATCAACTGAAGAAAGATTCACTTGATGTAGCAAAAACAAAAGTATAACTTTCAAGGTTGATATAACTTAAATAATTTATCTTTTTATTCTTGTTTTTATTTTGATATATATTGAGTTATGTTTGTAGCTCAAAATTTAGTAAGAAATTATAAATTCTAATTAAGCTTTTCTTTTATGTTAAGGATAAACAAGTTTGTATTCTTAATGAATGTGTACAAGTTCTATTGGGTATTATGATGAATGGATTTGAGTTGAGTAAGTGTAATCCCATGTAGTTTCAATGAGAATGAGTGTAAGCCTTTGGGTCCATTTTGAAGACTTAAAAAAAAGGGTTAAAACCCATTTAACTATAACTATCATCTTGAATCCAACACTTGTACTAAAAAAATTAAGGAGAGGAGTCTGTTACTGGTCTTAGATCCCAAATAATTGTTATATGCCTCAGTAGTCTCATGCCTTCAATAAAAGAACACTTACACGCACACCCTATTTTAAGCAAACATTTAACATGCATATATACTTAGATTATTATTTTTATTATAAATAAACACAAAGCAACTTGCCTTGGTTATAATATTTTACAGTGAAATTTCCCTTGGTATATAACCAAATTCTTAACCTCGCCAATTTCAAATAAAATGACTTATCTATTCCCATGGCTTTGCTTAACACTCTTATTGTCCACGCTCCGCTTTCACAGCTTATAAAGACTTCCAACTATTGGCTCTAAACTTCGTTACCTTGTTTCAGAGGGAGAGTGAAAGCCTTCTTTAAAGATTCTTTATCATAGAAGATGATTCCCAATTGCAGCCTGTTTGTTATGTTTGTTGATTTTGGATTCTGCCCCCATGGACCTAACGTGTGTGACTCTTTCCCCCTAAGTTTGATCGTCCATCCATCTGGAAGAGTTTCTCCCATCTGTAATTTCGGTTTTCCAATTTTTTAATCATAAAAACCGAATTGAATCGAACTGAAAACGGTCGGTTTTTAATAGGTTCGATTCGGTTTCAGTTTTTTTTTAGAAAAATTACAATTTTCGATTTGGTTATTTTTTTTTTATAAAAACCGAACCGAACCGAAAATACTCACCCCGAGTTGCAATCAAAGGTCTAAGGGAAAATAAGATTTTTTTTCCAAAAAAAAATTCATGGAGGTATAAATAACACCTAAACATATAATATTATTGATTAAGTTCACATGAGAAGGAAGACTAAAATTTAGCAAAGCCAAAGAAAATGTGAAATTTCAATCATGTATTAGACTAAATGGATCTTCTTAAATAGGACTTAAAATATTTACTGATGATTTAATTAATAAATTTTATACATTTATTCCTTAAAATCATATATATATATATATATATATATATATATATATATATATATATATATATATATATATATATATAACTGTTTAGAAGTATATACTTAGACATGGGATAATTTAAAGAAAAAGAGAGGAAAAGTAGGGAGAAGAAGAAAAGGAAACCAGTAGTAGCAAAAAAAACCTAAATTTTTAGAGAAATTGTTCATACAATGTCATGTCTGTTATAAATTCATCATAAATTATATTTAAATGTATTGAATGTCCATTACTCTTGAGTTTAGTCTCTTGGATTTCCATAACCCTTGAGATCATTTCCTTCTCCTATAAATAGACCAATTATTTTGTATTCTTTACATACTTTGAAATAATAGAAGAATCCATATTAAGCAAGGTATTTCTCTCTTGTCTCTTTTGATTATGTTTTGATGTCTATGCTCTTTTATGTTAATTATTTATTCTTTTTATAACACGTTATCAGCACGATACTCTAACCAACTTATATCATTTTTAATATCTTCTCTTTTTATTATTGTAATTTACTTTTGGTAAATTTTATTTCACTATTATTCATAGAAATATATTTATAGTTCTCGAAGAATGAGTATTATAAATTCTTGAAGAATTAATAAATTAAAAACAAGTTCCTGAAGAACTAATATTACAAGTTCCTGAAGAACAAATATCATAAGTTCTTGAAGAATTAAATAAATTAAAAATAGTTCCTGAAGAACTAATGTTACAATTTCTTGAAGAAATACATAAATTAAAAAATAGTTCCTGAAGAACTAGTATCAAAAGTTCCTGAAGAATTAAATTAATTAAATATGGTTCTTGACGAACTAATATTTCTAAAGTTCAAAAAATAATAGTCTTAAAGGAATGATTTTCCTGAAAAATTAAATAAATTATAAATAGTTCCTAAAGAACTAATATTTTTCCTTAAAGATTAAATAAATTGAATGCAGTTCCTGAAGAACTAGTATTTCTGAAGCTGAACAGTCTTGAAGGACAAAGCTTGAATTTGTAGCTCTTGATATTTTTAGAAATAATTATTTGTCATGAAACACTGACATCGATCTTCATCTGGAAGTTATGAATCTTTGAGAGACTATCAAAGAAGAAAATAATATGTGGTAAAATCTAAATAAAAGATATGACCATCAAAGTTTATCATACTTCCTCAAAGTCATTATGATTTATTGCACCTGAAGTTGCAAGATTTTAAATTGATTAGTGAATATAATTTTGCTCTTTTTCAAATTACCTCACAGCTGAAATTGTGTGGTAAAGATATCAAAGATGATCAAATGTTAGAGAAAACATTCTCTACTTTTCATGCCTCAAATATTGTCTTGCAGCAACAATCTAGAGTGCATAATTTCAAAAGGTTCTAAATTATTCCCTGAAGTGATTGGAACGTTTGTCTAGAAGATAAGAAAGAACCGAGGATAAAAGTATGAGAGAAATAAATGGAAAATGAGAAAAGATAATCCTTTTAAAAGTAAACAATCATATCACCAGAAGTGGAGACATAATGAATAGTGGTATAACTTTTCATGATGGAGATTTATGTCCAGCAGACAGTGCAATAACGCACATAATTCATAAGGAAAATAAATACTTTGAGTATTTGACATTAATCAAAGCTAATATCACTACAATATCAGGTCCAGCAGACATAATTAAAGGCTCTAGAAAAGCTAATATTGTGTTACCAAATAACATAAGATTGAGTATCACAGATGCATTATATTCACTTGAGTCCAGAAGAAATTTACTCAGTTTTAAGGATATACATGCTAATGGTTATCATATTGAAACAACAGATGAAGATAGAAAAGAATCTTTATATTACTGCACGTATTTCAAGTTAGAAGCTTGTACTTGAGAAACTACCTGCCTTCTCTTCTGGAATTTATTATACGATCATGAAATCTATTGAATCAAATGTTGTGGTACACCAGAAGTGTTCCAACCCAAAACAATTTATGCTTTGGCATGATCGACTTGGACATCCAGGATCAACAATGATGAGATGAATTATTGAGAATACATATGGGCATCCTTTAAAGAACCTGAAGATTCTTTTACCAAGTGAAAATCCATGTGTTGCATGTTCTCAAGGTAAATTAATTACTAAACCATCTCCATCAAAGGTTCTTATAGAATCACCATCTTTTCTTGAAAGAATTCAAGGAGATATATGTGGGCCTATTCATCCACCATGTGGACCTTTTAGATATTTTATGGTATTGATTGATGCATCAAGTAAATGGTCACATGTTTGTTTGCTTTCGAGTTGAAATATTGCATTTGCTAGATTAATAGCACAGATTATCAGACTACGAGCACAATTTCCTTATTATCCTATCAAGAAAATTCGACTAGACAATGCTGGCAAGTTTACTTCTTAAGTATTTGATAGTTTTTGTATTTTTATTAGAATTGATGTTAAAATCTTGTTGCTCATGTACATACTCAAAATGGTCTAGCAAAATCATTTACAAAGCAACTTCAATTAGTTGAAAGACTATTACTTATGAAATCAAAATTCTCTATACATGTCTATGAACATGCTATATTACATGCTGCATCACTAGTTAGAATTAGACAAAGTGCTTGCCATAATTATTCTCCTTTACAACTTGTTATGGTATACCACCAAATATATTTCATCTATGAATATTTAGTTATGCAGTATATGTGCCTGTAGCACCCCCACAAAGGACTAAAATGGGTCCACAAAGAAGAATAGGAATTTATATTGGTTTTGATTCTCCATCTATTATTAGATACCTTGAACCTTTGATTGGTGATGTTTTTAAGGCACGTTTTAAAGACTGTCATTTTGATGAGAATACTTTCCCATCATTAGGGAAAGCAAATTCAGTGCCTGAAGCACGAGAAGAAATTACTTGGAATAACCCGAAGTTATCTCATTTTGATCCAAGGACAAATCAATGTAAACTTGAAGTTCAAAGGATAATTCATTTACAAAATATTGCAAATCAATTACCGGATGTTTTCACCAGTAGTGAAAAGGTAGTTAAATCTCATATTTCTGCTGCAAATGCTCCATTTAGAATTGAAATTCCTGAAGAGAAAAAGATCAACATAGCAGCAAATGAATCTATACCACGCCTGAAGCGCGGAAGACCTATTGGAGCCAAAGACAAAAATCCTAGAAAACAAAAACTCCAACGAATAGATGATGGTACTCTTGGAGAGTCCTCATCCATAAAACAAACATCAAATTCTATATCCAAATCATCTCCTAATACTGATCCTCCTGAAGAGGAACCTCCTGAAAAGAACCAGGTACCTGGAAATAATGAGATCTCTATAAACTATGTTCATACAGGAGAGATTTTGGAACGAAATAAAATTATCATAGATGATGTATTTGCATTTAAGGTTGCTTTTGACATCACCAGAAGTGATGATGAATTTGAACCACAAAATGTTGAAGAATGTCGACATAAAAATGATTGGCCAATGTGGAAAGAAGCAATCCAAACAGAGTTGAACTCACTTGCAAAACGTGAAGTATTTGGACCTGTAGTCCATACACCTAAAGGTGTTATACCCGTTGGATATAAATGGGTTTTTGTTAGAAAACACAATGAGAACAATGAAATTGTGCGATATAAGGCACGACTTGTTGCACAAGGTTTCTCGCAGAGACCCGGCATTGATTATGAGGAAACTTATTCTCCAGTGATGGATGCAATCACTTTCAGATTTTTAATTGGTTTAGTGGTCTCAGAAACATTAGATATGCGTTTAATGGATGTAGTTGCAGCATATCTATATGGATCATTAGATAAAGACATCTATATGAAAATCCTTGAAGGATTTACAATGCCGAAAGCTTTTTGTAATGAACCCAGAAGTGTTTATTCTATTAAATTACAAAAAAATTTATATGGGTTAAAGCAATCTGGTCTAATATGGTATAATCGTCTTAATGAGTACCTCTTAAAAAGAGGGTTTGAGAATGACGAGATTTGTCCATGTATTTTTATTAAGAAAACAATATCCGGATTTGCTATTATTGCAGTATATGTTGATGATTTAAATATTATTGGTACTCTTGAAGAGCTCACAGAAACTGCAACGTATTTGAAAAATGAATTTGAGATTGGAAAGACAAAATTTTGTCTTGATTTATAGATTTAACATTTTTCAAAAGGAATATTTGTACATCAATCGATGTATATAGAAAAAGTCCTAAAGCGTTTTTATATGGACAATGCTCATCCTTTGAGTACACCTATGGTTGTTCGATCACTTGATGCGAAAAATGACCCTTTTCGACCTCCAAAAGAGGATGAAGAAATTCTTGGTCCTGGAGTGTCATATCTTAGTGCTATTGGAGCACTTATGTATCTTGCAAATTATACAAGACCAGATATATCTTTTGCAGTAAATTTATTGGTAAGATATAGTTCCACTCCCATAAAAAGACATTGGAATGGAGTCAAGCATATATTCCGCTATCTTCGTGGAACAACCAAAATGGAGTTATTTTATTATGGATCAAATTCATAATTGATTGGATATGCAGATGCAGGTTATCTCTCTGATCCTCACAAAGGAAGATCACAAACAGGTTATCTATTTACCTATGGCGGTACTGCAATTTCTTGGAGATCTGTCAAACAAACATTAGTGGCTACTTCATCAAATCATTCAGAAATTATTGCGATACATGAAGCAAGTCGAGAATGTATTTGGCTAAGATCAATTATCCAACACATTAAGAGAAAATGTGGATTGTCAACAATTGAAAATAGTCCCACAATATTATTTGAAGATAATGTTGCCTGCATCACTCAACTCAGAGGAGGCTATATTAAAGGAGACAAAATAAAACATATCTCACCAAAGTTCTTTTATACTCACGAGCTCCAATAAAAGAGAGAAATTGATATCAAACAAATCAGATCAAGTGATAATTTAACAGACTTATTTACAAAGTCTTTACCAGCCTCAACTTTCAAGAAACTTGTCCATAATATTGGAATGCATCATCTTAAAGATTTGTCATAAGACATGTACTTTTGAGGGGAAGTCAATGCAAATTGTACTCTTTTTCCTTCGCTTAGGTTTTTTCCCACTGGATTTTCCTTTGCAAGGTTTTAATGAGGCAATTTGACATTGTTTTCATGAATCCTGAAGTATTCATATATAGATCTTGAAGTATCTATATAAAGTCCTCCATTGAATTTTAAAGTACATGGTCATTCAAGGGGAAGTGTTATAAATTCATCATAAATTATATTTATATATATTGAATGTCCATTACTCTTGAGTTTAGTCTCTTGGATTTCCATAACCCTTGAGATCATTTCCTTCTCCTATAAATAGACCAATTATTTTGTATTCTTTACATACTTTGAAATAATAGAAGAATCCATATTAAGCAAGGTATTTCTCTCTTGTCTCTTTTGATTATATTTTGATGTCTATGCTCTTTTATGTTAATTATTTATTCTTTTTATAACAATGTCATACAATTTTTTATTTTTTTTAAAAGGTTTTTTTTTCCTAATTAAAAAACTCATTCATTGTATGGAATAAAACCCATCATTTCAACCCTTCATTAACTTACTTGCGGACTCTCTATCATCTATGGGTCTCTCTTTCAAAAACAAGTGCAAGACTACTTTTGATAAAATCAGTTTTTAAAATATTTTTTATTTAAAAATATATTAAATAATATTTGAAAAAATATATTTTTGATATTAATACATGAAAATAATATAAAAATTATTTTTTTTTAAATCCTTTAACTATGCATCCCAAATAGCCACTTAAAATAACCTGAGATCTCAAATAAAATTTAATTTATTATATATATATATATATATATATATATTGGTTATTATATCCATAATAAAAAGAAATTAATAACTTGATCATCTAAATTAACTGTTTCCTTCCTCCCTTTCGTTATCTTTAAAATTAGATATTAAGATTTTATTTTATTTTCTTAAGAGAGAAGAATTAATCAGAGAAATTTTGAGAGAGAAAGGGAATAAGAAAGACAAAAGGAAACAAATCCTTTTTAATTACAAGTTTTGGAATATGAAAGGAATAAGCGTTCTCTTAATTAGGAAATACCTTTTTTTCCCATTTTTTTAATTTTTAATTGACATGGAATTTCAAAAGGTAAAGGAAGTTGTAATTAATTGAATGCAATTAACCAGCCTGAATACCATGAATCTTCTCCTATTTTTGGTTATGCATTGATGAGTATATGGCTAAGACAATAATAGCAAAATAAAGGGGAAAAATCCCATTGGCTAAGACAATAATAGAAAATAAAGGGAAAAATCCCATTGGCTAAGACAATAATAGAAAATAAAGAGGAAAATCCCATTGGCTAAGACAATAATAGAATATAAAGGGAAAAATCCTATTTGGAGACCGTTTGTACTGTCGAGTGATACATTGAATATGTACATAATTTTTCAAAATTCAATTTATTTATTACATGCAATTGATAAGTAAAAAAAGAGAGAGTAAATAAACCACTTGTTCCTTGAGAGATGAAAAATTACCACTTAGTTTTACAAGACTATCTTCGTCATGGGTCTCGTTACTAATTAATTTTTATTTTTTTCTTTTAAACGCTATTTTTTCATTAATATATCAAACATTAAAACAGTTATATTCAAACATTGAATATCTTAAAACATTTTATTTTCGAAAGGAATTAAATAAGTAAAAAAATATAAAAAGTTATGAAGTTAAAAAATAATTTAATTGAAAAAAATAATAAAATTTATGGCCTAGTACCGATTAATCAATGGAGATTTTTTTTATCCCTATAAATGGAGCTCAAATTAACGAGTACTAACAGCAAGAAAACCATCATAATATTCTTTTCTTCTTCTTCTCAGTGATGGAAGGCAAGCAAACCAGAGGCAGGCAAAAGATCGCGATAAAAAGGATAGAAAACGAAAATGACAGGCTCATCACATTCTCAAAACGTAGATCTGGGATCTACAAAAAGGCAAGTGAGTTGGTGACTCTATGTGGTGCTGAGGTCGCCGTGCTGGTGTTCTCGCCGGCAGGCAAGCCTTTCTCCTTCGGTCATCCATCTTTAGAATCTCTTGCAAACCGCCTTCTCGGACAGAGCTTGGCACCGAATGACAGCACCCACCCTCTTGTGGAGGCTCACCGAAAGGTGAGAATTAACGAGCTAAACCAGAAACACAGTGAGCTGCTTGGTCAGATGGAAGCTGAGAGAGACCGAGGAAAGGCTCTAAAGGAAGGGACGAGTGAGAAATCAAGCCATGGATGGTGGGAAACTCCCATTGATGAGCTCAGCCTGCAAGAGCTTAAGCAAATGAATGCGATGCTAGAAGAGTTTCATAAGAATTTGTACGAGAAAAACTATGAGCCCAGAAGGAATGGAGGTGCATCTTCACCGTCTTTCCAAGCACATTCTGGCCATGCAACTAAATTTGCCAGCTCTAATGCGAATGGGGCTACTTCTTTCTCATTTTTTTCTTGAGGATAAAAACCGTTGAATAGTCCCTTTGTTTATATCAATTTGGAAAACAAGATATTGTCACAACATTTGTTCAAAATTTATCCTGTTTTTGAAATTTTAGTTAATTCAATCTTATTGAACTACAATGCATCAAATCGTGAGAAGTATTTCGAGGCCAATAATTAAAATATTTAATAAATAAAAAATAAATTTATTAGAAAAAAAAACTTCAAGTTTTGAAATGTAAAACTCATAACTTCTTAATCATTAATTTGTGTGTGTTATTTTTAAAAGTATTTAAGAAATATGTATTCTTTTTTAAATCACTCAAACTTTAAAAATTAAAAACATTGAAAAAAATAAAATATTCAGATTTCTTAGGTTTGGGAACTTTTTATTTTTTTTATATGTTTAAAATTTTCATATATTTTAATGGTTAAGCTTGTGTAAACATTTATTAAGAATTTAAGTTTTTTATAAATAAAAAAGAAGAATTCCAATGATTAAGTATTTATAAAATTCTTTTATTTCCTCAAGTTTTTGAATTATTTATCATAACAAAATATAAGTTTCTTTTTAATTTTTTAAAATTATTCAAAAATTCTACTTTCCTTAAGAATGTTAATATATGTTATTTTTATGCTTTTTATAAATTTGAATTAGTATACAATTTTATGCAATTTAGTTCGATTGGGATATATGGACTAAAGTTTTTTTTTTTTTGGTCATAGGAACAAATTCAAATTTATACAAACACTTGCAATTAGGAAGGACTTAACTAATATGCACACCAAAAAAAAAAAGGATAGTAATTCAATCAAAACACACATAATAGAATAATGCTAGTTGTACTAGATTTTCTTACTAAATAATATGACATTTGTTATAACCGATGTCACGATGGTGATTTTTACACTCTTTGCACCCCGCCATCCCCGGGTTTGGGGGAGACAACGACACGTGATGAAAATAGAAGTATTTTATAGTCGTAAAATTTATAACTATAATTATCAAAAGTCGCTACCTAGTATTAAGGTCACTAGGAACTTATTAGTCTGCGAGAATTTGGATAAGAAGACTTGTTGTGCTAGGGGAAGACACATCACCTGCAGTGCACCCTAGTTGCATTATTGTTTGACTATTTTTTTCTAAATTAAAAAAATATTTTTACACTATATTTTCACAAATCATTTTTTATTTGCTGGTGTACTTTACAATGTAATTTTACTCTACAATTAAATTTTTTTCTTATCTATGGATGTATTTTACAATCTAAATTTTATCTCATAGTTAAAAAACCTTTATTTATTTATTTAGTTATTTATGGATGTATTATACAATGTAATTTTACACCGTAGTAAAAATCTTTTTTATTTGCGGTTGTACTTTACAACGTAATTTTACACCCTGATAGTTAAAACAAAATAATTTTTTTTTTATATTTTGGCCAAATTCCAACAAATAATCATAAACTGGTTACGATATTTAATTTTCATTTCAAAATATAAGAAAGGTGCAACATATTCTTTTTTGAAAAATATGACAAAAACCTTGGAATTCAACCGTATGCACAAAAACAACTTTTTTTTTAAATACAATTTTTTTTATTTTTAAAAAATTAAAAAAAATTGGGTCGGACCTAGCCTAACTAAATGGGCTTGGTCCAGCCGGATGGCCAAGGGCCCAAGTCTGCTGGACTTGGGCCTGACCCAACCAACTAGGTTGGGCCGAGAGAGGCCGGCCCAAAGGCCAAAACAGAAGAAAAAAACGCATTGAATTAATTCATTCACAACATTGTTCACATAACATGTGAACAATGAAATGGTGGTCGACTGACCACGATGAGAGGCTCACATGCCACTACCACCAGGTAGAGGAGATCGAGGTAATTTTCCCTATCATGGTGGCGTCAAAAATGGTAACATGTGGTGGCTGTAGGAGGTGTTGGAAGTCATCAAGTTTATGTTGTTGTGGTTGTCATTGTTGTTGTGGCGTCGCCGGCGAAGAAAAAGAAAAGTTGGGCTGCTGCTACTGGCGTGGTGTTCACGACGAGTTTGTTGGAGGAGAGAGAGAGATGATAGTGATCTGTTGCTAGAGCAGAGAGAGGGACGATGGTGATCTACTGTTGGAGCTGGCGAGGAGAGAGAGGGCACTGCAACTGGTATTTAAGAGATATAGGGGTTTTCGAACCGGGAGAGAGAAAGAGGGAATTGCAGGGGGGAGAGTTGTTGCGTCTGTGATGGAAGGCTAGCTGTCGGAGACGAGGAAGATGAAGATGGCTGTTGTTGGTTGTGGCTGACGGGAGAGAGAAGAAGCTACAAACGACAATAGAGAAGGGTGCCGAGGAAGAGAGAGAGGGGTGCCAAGGAAAAGAGAGGTGTTGTTACGGGTCTATTTTTCGGTGTTTATGCATGCCCCATCTGTGTATTTTTATGTTCCTCTTGTTCTTTTTTTTTTCTCGTTCTCTCTACGTAAATTCTCCCCTCCCTTTGCTTGATTTTTCTAGTTTTGTTACATAAAAATTTGATCCCCTGTTACGTGATTCTTCCCCTATGGTGCATGCTGCGATCGGGCTACTTATAGGGAAGGAAGGAGGCAACTCACGTGAAATGGTGCCTCAACTTTTTGTGGCTGTCAACGGCATGGCGGTGGCTGTCAACAATGGCGTGCCTGCAACGGTGGCTGGTCGATGTGGGTGCAAGTGGCTATTGGCAGGCAGTGTAGATAAAGCATATTGGCTGGACTGATTTCTGGGAGAAGCTGGAAGTGTAGTTTGGTCCTTCAATTTATGATTGTTTTAATTGCACCCCCAATTGGCTTTGAATTTTTAATTTTATGCAGTTGTATCGCCGTTAGAATTTCAGCAACAATCTTAGATTTGCGCGCCTTTTTTATTTTGATCCTTGGTTTTTTATTTGTGCGATTTGATCCTTAATTGACCATTAAACTCTTAATTATTTTCAATTTGACCCTTAACTTTGCACAATTGGCTTGGAAAAAATTCAATTGGGTCTCCAAAAATTCCAATCTCCTCAATTAAGCCTAAATTAAACTCAAGAATTTGATTTTTCATTAATTAAGCCCTTAATAAAATTAATTTGACCAATTTAAAATATAATTAAGTCCTTTCACATAATTAAATCTTTAAATTGGACTCTAAATTAATTCCTAAACATAATAATATTTTATATTAGTAGACAATTAAATCAAATAAACCCATAAAAATATAATTATTTTGCATGACTTAATTTTTACACAGATTTACCCAATGATAAATTATTTTTGCCTTAAATTTGTACTTTCCTATATTTTTTGGGACAAAAAGATACGATCGGACTTTCGAAAATAACCAAAATTTCCATATTGATTTTCTACCAACACCGACCCTTTTTATTATTTTTTTTGTTAATTTTTAGTAGATTTTGGAGAGTAACCTAGAAATTGGGTTATAACAATTGACATCATGATGACTCCCTTGTTTCGTACAAAAGAAATGTTTTTTTTGGCTTTGTAAGGGATGAAAAGATCTAAAACTTATGAAAAGGAGTCACCACCAATATGACTGTCACTAAAAATCCTAAATAGTTTTCAAAATTTTAAGGTAAAAGACTAATTATGCTAAAAGAAATATATTATCACATTTAAAGATCTTACTTAGGATAAAATACATTGTTATATGTCTTCTAACTCTAATTGTTTTTTGTGCATAATCTACCGTAGTATTTCTTTATAATTTACTACAATGATTTAAACCTTAATATGAGGTGGATGGTTGAGTATAAGCCATCATTCTAAGTTCCAGATCATGTTAGTCACTCCTAATTGCTTAGTGAGTTGATATATCTATAACTATTTACTCTTGATCATAATCTCTAGCCTATAATATTCTATTAAATCATGTCAATTAACTATTAAAAATCAAACTTGTTAAACTCAGCCTAAACCCTTAAAGTTATTGTTAAACACTTTTTTTATGCAATTATGGCTCATGTATTATGATTTTTTAAGGTTCATTTATCCTAAATTACAAAAACCTGCTTGTGATTATTACAAGTCATCTATTTGGAGACAAGAACTAATGACATGATTGTCACGTTATGAACTACCTTTAGAAAATGATCTATATGAATTCAGTGGACCTCAGTTATGTTTCTATGTTTAAGAATCAGATTGAAAATTTTTGTTTATAGTGTTGCCCTAATCAATGATTGTAAACACTAGTAAATTTAACTCATTTATGTACAAAAAGAAAAATGGTAACTTTATGCCTATTTTTTACTATTATTTTCATCCGAATTATCGCTTCCAAGGGAAAGGATTTATTGTTGAGATGGGAAAAAAAGGGTAAAACTTGGAGAGAGAAAAATCATCTCCCTATTATATGGTTACTAGAAATCCTAATTAATTCTTAGAGTTCTAAGGTAAATGACTTGATATGCTAAAAAAAAAAATATTATCAGCTTAAAGTATCCTGTATGAAATAAGTTGCAACTAATTATCTTATATCCTTAATTGTTTAATGTGCTTAATCTACTAGTAGTTTATTAACATGGGTGATAATCAAGTTCAATAAGTTAAACCCTAGTGAGGTTGAGCATGTCCATTCTGAGGTCTAGGTGGTTTTGCGACTTTGAATTTCTACCATTCATTCATTTTATAATAATTGATAAGTTGACATATCTACAACCTACTGCTCGTATTTAAGAAAAGTGATCAAAACTAGCATATCAAGTCATCTCAATAATAATTAGATGAGTCTTTATTGGGCTTATTGAACCTAGCTCGAATCATAGGATGAGTTGTCACTAAACTTGTTCTTTATGTAATAGTGGCCTATGGATAATAACCATTTAAAAACCATTTGCACTATAATATAAAGGTTCACTCACATTTCTGACGATTGAGAATTTATATCCTGACCCTAGATATCCAAGTAGTGGCTTATTATAGGTTCATCTAATTGAAAATATGATTTAGTGGAAAGAATCTCTTTTCTGAAATTAGCTTGGAAAATGATCTCTATGGATTCATTTGCCATAAGGTGTGTTGCTAAGTTCAAAAATCATATTGGTAATTTAATTTTAGGATGTTGCCTCCAATTAGTGTGTGTATACATTGTTTGGTAAGATTCATGTATGCATATTTACATCAAGTAGAAAACTTTATTCAACTAACATGTATGAATATTGAAATTAAAGCTTAGAAGTTTCACAAATTCATTTCTTTGAAAACAAAGAATAGAAAATGTTACTCTTCATTATTGTCCAAGATAATGGCTTGTTGTAAGTTCATTACCAACATTATGAGTGAATAATGAAAGGGATGACATGATTTTTGTACTACATGAAGGGAAAGGGAAGTCTTTACATAAAAACAAATAATAATAGGAATGTCAACTTGTATATGCATTTTAATATAGACTAAAATGTAATGAGCCTTGCAAACTTGTTCCAAGGTCTAAATGCATGCATGTTCTTATTATATTTTTCAAAAAACAAAATTGAAAATGAGATTCACTGACTGCATTGGCAATATTAAAAACAAAATCAAATAGAATGCAACAAGTTATGGTTAAGAAAATGATATACACAAGATGTACTCTAATATAGGTCTCAACCAAATACAAGCCATAAGTGAAAACGTGATAAATTTTAGAAACAAAGAAATTAAATATGTTTTTTTGAAATACCTACTTTGGTTTATAGGCTTAACTCTAATGACCAAAAAAACAAAAGCTTTTTAAAGCTTTTGATGTAGATTATAAACTTATCATATAATCACATAAAAAAAATCATGTATACAATATTGTATACATTAGCTAAAGTAACCATAATATGCCTATATATATAACAATATTTATTTAGTAAAAGATCTAGGATGCCTGATATTTGTAAATTAAAATAGAAAACAATCTTATAATCTAAATATAACTCATAAAAAAATGAGCATGTAGTATATTCTAGCTCAAAACTCAAACAAATATGAATACCCTAAAAATTAAAAAATCAATACCCTAAAAAAGATTCCACACTAAGAAATTAATTAAACCTTTGGAAATAAATTTAATTCCAAGAATTTCAAACAACTTGTTAATAATAAGAATAATTACTAGTAAAATGTTTCAACATTCCATTTGATAATATAAAACCCACTACCTTGTGAAAAGAAAATATAATTTTAGAATCTCTCCTCATCTTTTCCTTTTCATAGAACTAAATGTTTTGTTTGTGGTCTTACATTATTGACTCTTTGTTTTTCATTCCTAACAATTTAAATGAAATGAAATTCTTACTTGTAAATCTCTCCATCTTTTTAAATCAAACTATACCTTAATCTAGAGACCATATTGTGTAGATTTTTAATATTTGAACTATATGGTAATATGATAATACTTGGACCATCGGCGCTATTTACAAGATAATGATATATATTCCATAATAGGAGCCTATTACCAAATAAAATTACCATAAAGAATTTTCCCTGCCAGGTGTTCAATTTCATTTAAATTTGAAAATCTGATATGGTTGAATAAAAATTAAAATATGCGTAGCAAAAGTGGGAAAGCTTCATAATGGTGGTTGCCACTAAAATAAGAAATATTCTTAAGAAATCACTATATAAATATGAAATAAACATGAATTAAATTTCTGGAGCAAAGAGAATCCAGCGTGAGTAAATACTAAACCTATTTATAGGCAAGTCCAAGTAATTTCTCAGCACTACCCGATCTCTCTACTATTTATATTCATCCCCGCCCCATGCAACTCATATCCCCGTTTCACAGAAAGAGTGAATAATGGGCAGGCGGAAGATAGAGATAGAGATGGTGAAAGATAGCAACTCTCGGCAAGTGACTTTCTCAAAGCGCCGAACAGGAGTTTTCAAGAAAGCCAACGAGCTAGCTACCTTGTGTGCTGTGCAAATCGCCATCATCGTTTTCTCTCCAGGGGGGAAACCATTTTCTTTTGGCCACCCCGGCGTCGAGTTCGTGGCTCGAAGGTTTCTAAATCGGGACAAGAAACCCAAAGTTTCAATCGGTAGCGTCGTTGATTCCCAACAGGAGGCTAGACTGGAGGAGCTTAATGGTCAACTCAATGATGCTCTCAGGAAACTTCATTATGAAAGAAAGAGAGGGGAATTGCTGGAGAAAGCGATGAAATTAAAGGGATCGGAACCCAAACTTATCGGTGAGCTGAATCTTGATGAACTTCAAAAGTTGAAGGGAGAACTGGAGGAGCTTCATGGTAAGTTGCGAGGGAGAGTTACAGAAATGGAGGCGTCCTCTTCGCTGCTGCTTCTGTCTAAGAAACCTATTAGAGAAGAACATCATCAGGTTTCTAAAAAGTAGTCGACACCATCTCCTCTTACAGCTTCAAGGAAATGTAATTTGAGAATATGGTAAATGTTTCTGATTAAATCCTTAATACAGTTATTCTAATATGTGATTGTTTTTTTTTTTCCTTCTAATTGTTAAAGGAAATATCATAATCATCTCAAAATTGATATATACCAAGACATAAAATCATACCAATTAAATATCAAATTTACAAATTTGAAGGTACAAGATAAGAAAATAAAAAAAATTGTTCTTCTTCCTGAATAATAAGAAAGATCAATGCCAAAACATATGAAAAGTGGTATAGATAATAGATCAAAACAGTTTAGATGACATTGCAATTATACATGGTTCTAAACAATAGGATTATAAAAACAAAACAATGACAATAGTTTTTTTTAAAATAAAGATAATCTGTTTGAAATTAGAAGAAATAAAGAGGCAAACGCATCTCTTCTGCTAAGCCTGTTAAGATATCAAGGCAAAAACAAAAAAAAATCTCTTTTCCCTTATTGTTTCTTATTCTAAAAAAGAGTTAGTTTTATGATGATTTGGCCCCTATTGTGCATATTATTAATATTTCTTTCTCCAAGATATATGCTTTTTATTAATATTAAATGATAAATAATTAATCAATCGAATTGACCATGCTATCCACCAAAAAAATTGTATTTAATCAACACTATAAAAATGGAAGCAAGAATTTTTCAACTTCAAGTTGTGATGTGAATCGGCTCACAAATACCAGCAACAACCCATTATATATTTTAAATATGCCAATAAATTGATCCAAAACAAAGATATTGAATGCAATGATTTTGAAAGCTTTAGACAAGTCAAGATTGAAAGCTCCATTATAGCAACAAGAGAAAGTTTTAATACATGTTATCCATTCAGAAGAGGGACTCAATCCAACCTTATTTGGACTATGAGGTTTTGGTAACAAGGCTGCCAATTTATCAAATAATTAGCTATCCTTATGTTTATCATGTTTCTATTTGTTTTATGAATTTTTAATTAAATTGAACTTCCTATTTTGTATGAGAACATTAATTATTTCCTTTAAATATTAAAATTTATTATTTTGTTTATTTTCTTATTAGGTGAGGAGAAAACACAACAAAGAAAAAAAAATCCAAGATGACTTAGAAAACAAAGTGGAGGCAAAGCTTTTTAATTATTCAATGAGATTATTCCAACAATTTTAATTGCGTTTCTCTATTATTACATGGATCCTAATATGTGGAAAACAAAGGGAATTGACATCCAAAAAAATTACTTTCCCTTTCAAAAGAAGGAAAAACATATGTTTAAGATCAAAATCCTATTACAACTTGGAAACAAAATTAGTAGCAATGTCGTCTTTTCTCTCCATTGTAGTAGTCTTCCTCAATTTCCTGTAACCACCACCAGCCACCATTCTCGACGCTGCTGCCACCTACAGAATTGGCTTAACCTCCTCGACATGGCAATAGTGACAAGTTAGTCGTTCTTCTTTCTCCTCCCTCTCCTTGCACTGTTCACATACATGTGGGTAGTGGGTAGTGGTCGGCTTGGGTCCAGCCTAGCCACTGAAAATGGTGGATCATTATAGCTCGACCCCAAATAATGGGTCATTTCATCCCATTTGGGTTGGGCTGCCAACCCAAAAATAAAAAGATGAGAAATATAAAAATGCATAAAAATATAAAAAATACCAAATGTATTTTGTTAAAAAAAATAATATTTATTTTTGTACATACAACCGAATTCTAAGAATTTTCTAAGCATATTGTTCACAAGATAAAAAAAATTCATATCTTTTCTCATGTTTTAAAATGAAAAATGAGATATCGTAATGAGTTCTTGATTATCTGTTTGTGTTTGGCTAAAATATCAAAAATCTTTCAACAATCATTTTGTTCATTTTCAGTTGTAAACTTTAATTATTGAGGTGTAAAATTATATTGTAAAGTATATTAATAGATATTAAAGTATGATAAATACAATGCTAAAATTTAGAGTTTAAAACGGTTAGATTTTCAACCCATTGTGGTTAAGACACCCTCACGAAGAGATATACTTTGAAACTTAGAAAATACCAACAAATAACAATCTAGCCTAGGAAAAAAAAACAATCAGACAATAATGCATCTTACCTTAGGTAGGGTGCACTAAGGGTGATTCATTTATAATAAACTAAACTAAACCCTAACATAATCAAAGCAATAAAATTCATCAATTTCTTACACTACATAATGCAATCTATACACTTTATTGACTGATTTTATATCTAATTAATACAAATTACTGTTATATAGGCAAAATCAACAAAAAAAATCATAAAACCTTAAACCCAAAAAAATCACTAATTAACAAAGATAAATAACAAGTTAATAAGGGAAAAGGTGAACATACCTCAAATTGATTAAAATGGTATACTCCCAACAAGGTCCTAGTCGAGATCGTGGAACTATCGCTCGAGAAGTAAGTGAGCTGGTCCTTGTTTGGTCATAAGGGCAATCGTTCTTCTCCAGTCAGGGGCTTAGGTCCGAGGGTTATCCGCAATTGGTAATGGCATAACCAGAAAAGGGATAGAGGAAACAAGGTTACGCGCTGAGTAGCGCAACGCATCTGTTTTAATGTGTGGTATGGGATGGTAGTGGCATTGACGGTAGTGAGGGGGAGTGATTGTCGTGGGTGCATAGAAAGAGAGAAAAAAAGAAAATTTAGGTTTGTTGTGGTGAAAGGAGAGAGGGATTTTTTTGTGTGGCAAATAGAGAGATCAAGTAGGTGTTTGACATTCCGTTTCAAAAGTACTTTTTAAAAAAAATTAAAAAAAATATTTTCATTGTTTACTTTAAATTAATTTTTTTATGTTTTTAAATCATTTTGATGTACTGATATAAAAAATATTTAATAAATAAATAAATATTATTTTGATACATTTCTAAAGGAGAAACACTTTCAAAAGCAAACTCAACCACATTCCCAAACAGTAATAGTGAGTTGACTTTCGGGGTGGTGTTGGGAGTAGAAAGTGTTAGGACTGTAAATTTCATAATATATAGAAATATTTATGTCGAATTATCAAGAGCACAAACAATTAAGCAGAAGCATACCTGAATTCATATCTGAAAATCGCTCTCTAGAGTCGTACGAATAACCTTTCAGATTAACATGTTCTCCTTTGAGACCCCTTTGATTCTTTCTACCATAACCTTATTTTCTCTCTAATGATGGGATATCAGAATGAGAATGAAGCACGACATGTAATCTTGAGACCATGACCATATATATAAGTAACAAGCAACCCTTTGGTATTCATGCCTTTTGGCATTCTTATTTTAGCCCATCATTAAAATATGAATAACCCTTTAGTCTCTATATATTAAAGGTTCATACCCTATTACATATATCAAAAACTCAATTGCCTAAAAAATACTTAACAAATTATTTTTAATTAGGCTTCACTTAATTTGACAGTCCATAAACATATAATTATTCTCAAATAAGCTCAATGTTGAATTAATGATCCAACAATCTCCCACTTGGGCTATATGCATAACCTTATAATTATGTTTTGCAAAAATAACCAAAATGAGCTCAATCTTTGTTGTCATTAATAAGTATATCTATAACCAATCTAGTCCAATAAACATACCAACATAGGATCAAAGTGGTCTTCATTACAATTATCGTAACTCAACCCATTAAATGTCACATATGTCAATACAACTAAATGACATGGATCATGATGTGGATATGTAGCATGGAAATTTTATGCAATATGATCTTAACATGCCTATTTCCAACTGGTGCACCCTTAAACCTTAGTGAGATCAAACCACGCTAAAATCAAACTGTAAATTAAACCAGCGATTTTATTTCTGCAAAAAATAACCTCATAAATATCCATAAACTGAAAATATTATCATTTGCCAAGACACCTATACGAGTAGTATGCTCATGAAACATTTTAGGTAACAATCCCTTAGTAAGGGGATCCATAACCATGAAATTTATACTGATATGCTCTATAGACAATTATCTACTCTAAACTCTTTCTTTAACAACTAAGAACTTGATGTTTATGTACTTCATCTTTGATGACCTCTAATTATTATTGGAATATAAAATTGCCGACT
Source organism: Salix dunnii (assembly GCA_015731905.1). Classification (NCBI taxonomy): domain Eukaryota; kingdom Viridiplantae; phylum Streptophyta; class Magnoliopsida; order Malpighiales; family Salicaceae; genus Salix; species Salix dunnii. The sequence continues at coordinate 8,761,493 of CM027662.1, read as the reverse complement.
TATTATTACAAAATAACTTTAGTGGTCTTTCAATATCATCCACTATAAGCAATCCTGTAATAAAATTTCATAGTCATACTCCATAATTGGATGCCTCATAACATGCTATGAACTCTGCTACCATGGTGGAAAAAGGCTATAAGTGATTGTTTAACACTTTTCCAGGAGACAACACCTCTAGTTAGCATGTAAATATAGCCCGACATAAATTTCATACTATCTAAGCATCCAATAAAATCAGAGTTGCTATATCCAATGATCTCCATATTAGTCAAACTCTGATATGTAACATGTAGTCTTTTATTCTTTAAAAGTATCGCAAGACTCGTTTTAATATCTCTTAAGAACCTTTTTGATATAACTCTTTTGTAACAATCCAAGAATACCTTGAAAGTGATCTCTATGTATATAAATGCCTAATACAAAAAAGGTTTCACCAAGATCTTTCATCTCAAAACTTTTAATTTCTTAGTTTCAGGCAATAAGCCTATATTACTGTTGGCAAGCAAGATGTCATCGACATATAAAACCAGGAAAATATATTTGCTCCCACAAAACTCATGGTATATACAATCATCGATCAAATTTATCTCAAAACAGAACAAGATAATCACTTCATCAAACTTCAAATATCATTGTTGAGATGCTTGTTTGAGTCCATAAATGGATTTCTTAAGTTTACAAACCATATTCTTTAAGTCTCCAAACACAGTTTTTTGGTTGCAACATATAGATTGTCTCATCACTGTTACCATTGAGAAACGCTATCTTTACATCCATCTAACGTAACTCAAGATTGAAATGTGTCACTAATGCCATTGTAATTCCAAACGAGTCTTTTGAAGAAACCAGAGAGAAAGTCTCTTTATAATCGATACCTTCTTTCTGTGTCAAGCTCTTTGCAACAAGACATGCCTTATATTTCTCCACATCACCTATCGAATCTCTTTTGGTCTTAAATATTCATTTGCAACCAATAAGTTTCACACCTTCAGGTAATCGAACAAGATCCCACACATCAATTTCATTCATGGATTTAATCTCCTTATTCATAGCATAAATCCACTTTTGAGAATTAGAACTTTCAATGGATTGATGGAATTTGATAGGATCATTTTCCATCACTCCAATATCTACCTGGTGCTCTTAGAGAAATACAATGTAATCATCTAATATTGTTGTTCTTCATAATAGCATAGATTCTTAAGGTTCTTAAGGTTGTTCTTCTCAAACAATTTCTTGAATAGTGCTTCAACATTGTCTTTATTTATTGTGTCTTAAACAAGGTCAGAAATAGAATCTTAACCAGTTCTAATAACACCTATTGGAATATGAATATATTCCTCTTTAAAGATAAAGTCTCTATCTTTATCACCTCCAGCAAACTTAATATCCTCAAAGAATCGGGCATTTCTCGTATTGAAAAATGGCTTAGTTATGGGATCATAACATTTGTATCCCCTGAATCTTTTTGAGTATCTAATAAAATAACAGCTTACCATCCTAGACTCCAATTTCTTTTTATTACACCTATAAGGCCTTGCCTCAGCTAGACATCCCCAAACATGTAAGTGTTTTACCTCTCCAAAGTTTATAAGGGGTTTTGGTAATGGTTTTAGTTGGAACTCGATTAATGATATATGTTGCAGTCTTAAATGTTTCTCCCTATAATGATTCTGGTAAGGTACAATGACTAATCATACTCCTTACCATGTCCTCAATGTTCTGTTTTGTCTTTTAGCAATATCATTTACATTAGGCGAACCCGACATAATATACTGTGGGATGATACCGTATTTATCTAGGAATTTAGCAAATGGTCCTAAACATTGTTCTCCTAAATCGTCATATGTATCATAGTACTCACAACCACGGTCAGATCTAACATTTTTAATCATTTTGTTGAGTTGGTTTTCAACTTCAACGTTATAACTTTTGAACACATCCAATGATTGTGATTTTTCACTTATAAGACATACATAGTCATATCTAGAAAAATCATCTATGAACGTTATCAAATATTGTTGACTATTCCAGGCGACCGTAGGAATTGGTCCACAAATATCCATATGTATAAGTTCTAAGATGTCCAAAGTCTTGTTGGCTACAAATCTCCTTATATTGGTTTGTTTACCTTTATTACAATTAACACAAATATCAAAATTTATAAAATCTTAGGGATTGAGAATTTCATCTGACACTAGTCTTTATTCTCCTTTTAGAGATATGACCTAATATTTTATGGCATAATACACCTGAATTCTTACTAGTTAATTTTCTATTGATACCTCATGTACTTAATTACAAGGATTCATTAAATGAAGTAATGGTATCAATCAAATAAAGATTATCGTAACCAAATAAAGAACCACAACCAACTAATTTGGAATTTTAAAACAAACTAAATTTTCCATTTTTGAATGAAGAAAAGTAAATGGATTTGTCTAATGCAGACATAGAAATCAAATTCCATCTAAAATATGGTTCAATAAAAGTTTTATCAAGATCCAAATATAGTCCAGTATTTAATAATCTAAATTTTCCAATTGTCTCAACTTGAACCGTCTTGTCATCACCTATATATATGTATCTTTAATATCATTTAGCTTTCAGCAACTCAGGCAACCCTGTATAGACACACTAATGTGAGTTATTGCACCAGAATCTAATCACCATGTGTGTCTAGGAATCAAAGTTAAATTAACTCAAAACAAACTAAAGTAAGAAGCATACCTTTCTCAGTATGCCAAGCATGATAGTTGATGCATTACTTTTTTATATGCCCTTCAGCATAAAAGAAGAAGAAGAAAGAAAGCTAGTACCTACTAAATCATGTGATTTCATTAATTCTTTCTTTTAAGGTATTGTACCTGCAACTTCCTTATTGTTCTTTCTTTTCCTTCCCTTGTCTTTAAAGGTAGAGGCTAAGTGAGCACTCTCTGTCTTATCTTGTTTAAGTCTTTTCCCTTCCTGAACACAATGTGAGATGAGCTCATTTAGAGACCAAGTCTCTTTCTAATAGTTGTAGCTCACCTTAAGCTGATTAAATTGTGTTGGAAGTGATATTAAAATCAGATACACTAGCAAGTCCTCGGAGAGTTCAAGCTGAAGTGCTTTAAGCTTGGAAGCAAGATGAGACATCTCCAAGATGTACTCCCTTACATTGCCTTTGCCTTTATACTTCATTGAAATGAGACTTCTCAAGAGCATACCAATTTCAAGTCTTATGTTCTTGACAAATCTCTTTTTAATATTAACAAAGAATTCTTTAGTTATAGTGATATGTTCAGACATTGTGCCATTGAATGCTTGTGGAATGACTCTCTTCATGATCATCATACACATGTGATTTGATTTCTCCCACCTTTCCATATCCCCTTTTTCATTAGATGTACTCTCATTCGTAAGTGGTGGGGGAGAATCAGTCATTAATGCAAGATTGAGATCCATAACTCCAGGAACAATCAAAAGATTGTCTATTCAAGACTTGAAGTTAGAGCCATTGAGCATAGGAATAGAGTTGATACTGGCAGTTATATTAGCAGGATTAATCGCTGAAAAGAGGAGAACAACAATTGAAACATACTCATGTACAAGACTTATCTTAGGAGCAAAAATAATTCAAATAAAGGTAAAATCCATTTGAAGATATGAAGCACTCCGTTAATTGTTTATCTTTGGATAAAAGATTAGTTTGTAAGTGATATCTTAATGTAGTAATAAAACATTGATAATAAGAACATGTCAAAAAATAAATCGGCCTTTGGGTTGATTAATTAGTCACATGTAAAACCAAATAATCATCACATGTTGATTACTAAATGTGCACATGTATTTACTTTAAATATTGACTTTCCTTTGGGCCGGTCAATATGAACATAAATCGCATACACATAACCCTTTATATTTCAAAATAAAATTAATCTCCATAAAAGAGGTCACTTTGGTGACATATTATTTTAATTAATTCATTTGCAAAATATATCATTATACCAATATTTGAAATATAAATTTGCATTGATTTTTTTAACAAAGTCAACGGTCAAAGTAAATTGTTGACTTTGACTATTGACCTTGCGGCTGGACCGGTTAAGGCCAACTCGGATCCTCAACCAGTCTGCTGAATCAATATTTTAGTGTGGGCTGAAGCTCATAATACAAGACAATTTATGTGGGTTTAAAGCCCACAACTACTATTTATTACAGCCCACAACCAAAAAAAGAAAAATAGTCACGACCCAAAAATAATCCCTGTTCATGGATGCAGCCATTACACTTAATTAAATTCATGCACTGGCAGCCCTTCGGCTGCCATTTAATTATTATCTTGAAGGCCTTGGCAGCTGTTACAGAAATATGAAACTAATGCCCCTTATCATTTCAATTTTTTTTCACCAGTGCTTTACCAGCACTAATTGCTGGTAGCCTAAGGGTTGTTGATTGTTTAACCTTCACCAGTGACAATATGTCGATTGTCGATATATCTTCTTATACTGGCAGCCTATAGGCTACCAGTTTCCTCTCCAGCACTGGTTATATATATATATATATATATATATATATATATATATATATATATATATATATATATAGAGAGAGAGAGAGAGAGAGAGAGAGAGAGAGAGAGAGAACATATAAAACACATATATCTATATAAGCACATAAACTGGCCGCCTACAGCCAATTCATCTAAAACAGCGTTGGTAAATCCAGTGCTGTTTATTTTAGTTTTCTAATTTGTTTCCTAATAATTCAACATGAAATAGCTCTGATACCACGTGTTAAATCTAGCATTTCAAAGCATAAAGAAATGATGTTCATGTCGAATTATCAAAAGCGCATAAACTGTGTAAACTATAAAGCAGAAGCGTATCTGAATCCATATCCAGAAGTCGCTATCTAAAGTAGTGTGGATGACCTTTCAAATTAACACGTTCACCTTAGAAAGCCCTTTGATTTTCTCTACCTTAACCTTAGTTTTCTCTCTAATAATGGGATGTCAGTATGAGAAATATAGCACGTGTAATCTAGAGACCATGACCATATATATAGGCAACCAAGTGCCTTTTGGTATTCATGTTTTTTGGCATTCCCACCCTTTGGTATTTCTATTTTAGCCCATCACTAAAATAGGTATAACCCTATATATGCGGGCTTAATAGTTGAAAAAGAGAACAACAACAATTGAAACAAACTCATATACAATATTTATCTTAAGAGTAAAAATAATTCAAATAAAGATAAATCTCATTTTAAGATATCGAGTACTCTATTAATAGTTTATCTTTGGATAAAAAATTAATTTGTAAATGATATCTTAAAATAGTAATCAAATATTAATAATAACATGTCAGAAAATAAATTATCCTTTGAGTTGATTAATTATTTACATGTAAAACAAAATCATCATCATATGTTGATTACTACATATGCACATGTTTTTCCTTTAAATAATGATATTTTTTTGGCCTGTCAATATTCACATAAATTGCATGCACAATCTTTTATATTTCAAAATAATATTAATATCCACAAGAGGTCACTTTGGTAACATAATGTTTTACTTAATTCATTGCAAAATATATATATATACTAATATTTATAAAAATAAATTTGCACCATTTTTTTAACAAAGTCAACCAGTCAAAAATCAAAGTCAATGGTTGACTTTAACTGTTAACCTGCATGGCTAGACCGGGTGGAGCCAAATCAAATCCTAAACCAACCTGTTCTGGATCGGACAGTCTAGCTATGGGATAGAACTTCTACTGGTTGAAGCCTACAATACAAATAATTTGTGTGGGCTTAAAGCCCATAACCATTTGGCCCACAACCCAAAAAAACTATCAAAAGCCCATATATATTTTAACTATTGTTGGTGCAGTCATTATACTAATGTAATGGCTTGCAGCCCCTAACAGCTATTACAAAAAGTTGTAACAACTGTCTCTTTAATTATATAATTGCACTGGCAGTCTGCCAGTGCAATTATTTTGGTTTTTTTCTCAATAGTGCTGGCAATACACAACACTAGTCACTGACAGCCTAAGGGCTGCTGATGAATTCCTTAACTAGTGTTGGCTTACTAGTGATTGTTTCCTTACACTAGTAGTATTTAGGATTCCTGTTGAATTCTTGCACAAACACTAGCCTTACCAGCTAGCATTGGGGTCTGTGTGTGTGTGTGTGTGTGTGTGTTGCACTGGCAACCTACGGGTTGCAAGTTAATTACCTTTAATAAACGTTGCCTGCCACTGCTGGTTAACACTGTCAGCATCAGGCTATCAGTTTACCTCAACATTGGTAGCTACCATTTAGTTATCCTTAACCAATGCTAGTAACACAACATTAGTTATATGATAATATAATCAAAACACAAAAGGAGAAAAACTGTATTTTTTCTTAATAATTCAACATAAAACAACTCTGATACCACTTGTTAGGACTGTAAATTTCATAATATATAAAAATATTCATGTCAAATTATCAAAAATGCATAAACAATTAAGCGGAAACGTACCTGAATTCATATCCAAAAGTCACTCTCTAGAGTTGTACAGATGACCTTCCAAATTAATACGTTGTCCTTTGAGAGCCCTTGATTCTCTTTACCATAACTTTATTTTCTCTTTGATGATGAGATGTCAAAATGAGAATAAGGCAAAACGTATAATCTGGGGGGTCATGACCAGATATATATATATATAGGTAACAAGCTATCATTTGCTATTCATGCCTTTTGACATGTTAACCCTTTAGTATTTCTATCTTTTGGCATTCCTACCCTTTGATTTTCCTATATTTTTGGTATTTCTATTTTATCTTATCACTAAAATAGGAATAATCCTTTAATCCCACACATTAAAAGTTCATATTTTATTAGATATACTAAAAACTTAATTGCTTAAAAATACTTAGTAAACCATTTTTAATTAAGCTTCACTTTATTTGATAGTACATAAAATATTCTCATATAAGCTCGACTTTGGATTAATGATCCAACATAAAGAGGAAGAAAGAATTATGGAGAGGAGGAAAAGGGTTATGAAATTCAGAATCATGCGGTTGTTAATATTTAATTGTATTTAGTTTGGAAAATAAGTTGTTACTGAATTTTGCTCTCATCTATAAGCAAATTGCTCTCATCTATAAGCAAATAATGACTATTGAAATGGTAAAGAAATATTTTCTTGGTTTCAACCACCGCTTTGCCACTCATTATTTTGGTGAAACAAGGAAAATTAAACTATCGGTAGAGAGGTGTTCAACACAAATTATTTTCCATGTACAAGTTACAGAGAACTATTCCCCTATATATATATATATATTCCGAAGCAAAATGTTGCTAACTCTCAATGACTTGATTGTTATGGGCCTGATGAAGAACGCGTGGCAATGCACTGGGGAAAGTGACAGAGTGGATGACAAACGCGTGGCTACAACAGGAAATGGGTCAGCAGCTGGATGGGCGACGCGTGGCATCCAGGTTTACTTTATCAACCATAGTTATTTCATTAACTAACCGTAGTTTATGTATTTAAGTCAGTGTTCAGTTATGTATTTCATACTATTATTTATGAGTTAAACAATAGTAGTAAATGGATAGTTAATGTGGGGGTTATGGTCATGACCAAAGGAGCAATTATTTTTTCAATTGGTATTTAACTTATCATCTATTTGAAGAAAGGACATCAAGAGTTTAATCCAAAATTGTGCCGTGTGCATTGAATGATACTGGATCCTTGAAATTCCAAAATTAGTTTCATTAATCTCTGTTTATCAATAACAACCCAGAAAACCTCAAATTAATTAAGCTACAAAAAATATAACATTGATATCATTCAAACATATACAAAATCATATATAGATAGATAGATAGACAGACAGTGAACAGAATGCAAAAGGTGTGGAGCAAAAACACGAAATTCCTTTCTAAAATGCTTTTTTTTCCAAATTACAACACTGGATAAGAATTATTATAATTTGTATAATTTTTACGTATATTTCAACTGAACAAATAAATAAACTGCAATTGAATTGTGATCTGGTACTTGGCTCAGCCACAAGAAGAAGAAAGATCGTCATTGATTAATTATCCCTATGCATCTACATCTTCTATCGTTTTATTGTGTGCAAATGGCTCCATTTCCAAACCACCATCCTCCAGTGATGGGTGCTGCCAGTTCGAGAAATGACGGCTTCCATGGGACGACATTTCTGCTGATAACATATCCGCAATACTGATTCCATCTTTAGAACCAGCATATTGTTGCACCACAAGGACTGAGCCCTGTGCAAAACTTGATGTAATTAGCAAATCCCCAATAGGCCCCAGTTCCGGGTACTCGCACCAATCTGCCAAGCTCGCTGTGAGAGGTGAGACTATCCCTTCCCCTCTCCCTACAACATACAGGTCATAAATGTGATGCATTTCTTGTAATGCTAAAATTATCTCTTCATCGTTGTTCACCACCTTCTCTTGATAACTTACAAATTGCTCTCCTGCGGTCTTAAGCCTGAACTCGTTCACATACTCATCGTCTAGTTTTCTGTTTCTGTCGACAAATGTATCGGATGTTATCATTTTGTGTGCCTCACCAACTGGTAGGTCTATTGCTTCAATTTCTTCTACTTGATCTCCTGGAAGAAATCTCACGACTGTTAAACTAATCCCTTCTGTCCCTCCCATTCTCCATGCATATGCTAGAGCCTCACGGTCATCAGGTCCTCCAACGAACAACACGAGTATCTGGCGCATGGTGAGACTAGATTCTCCATTTTCGGAAACCCCGAATCCTCTGTCAACAAAAATTCCAACTGAGCACGGTGCATTAGCCAGCACATTAAGGTTTACACCTCTAAATAAAGTGTTATCCTCATCTTCTAATTTTCCGTCCTTAGATGGTAGCTTATGGAACGGTATGACCAAAAGAGCTGGATGCTTTTCCTCAGCAAGACTGCAAATATCTTCATGCATGGAAGCTTGTGGGGACATTGCGGTAAGGGCTTGGATATTAACGCTGTCATTTAGAGTCTGGTAAGTTTCAAGTGCAGCAACTATTTTTTCGGAATGTAAATTTTTGCGGCCATGTTTAGTGGAGCTACTGGATTTGCCCGTACTGTGGACGATGAGCATAGCAGAGGCTCGGCCAGTGAGCTCAACGAGGTGGAGTGCAAAGACAGTTAGAGGAGATTCTCTGGTAGCATTGGAGGAGTCTATGAGGCTAATCATGCCTGATACGTTGCGGAAATTCTGGAAGCATGCTAGGATTCGTAATTCACCATCTTGTCTTCCTTTCTGTATTGTCCTTCGCCTGTAATGGGATGAATGTTTTGCGGGACGGTACATGGAGGCTGTCACTGGTGCCGCAACCCCCGTCATTAGCAAAATGGCAATCGCCATCACTGTATAATCTCGTTTATTCACGAACTGTAACAGAAATAGCATTTATATTGATTAGAGCCAATTATTAACAGAGTGATCAAGAAATGTCAACATTTGTAAGACTTAATTTGTGATAATAACGTAACATGTAAACTTGGATGTGAGAGAGAGAGAGAGATTACTTCTCCGCTATTGCCTAGCTGAAGGATCAAAATTGCCAAGATGCCTTTGGAATTCAAAACTATTCCGAGAGAGAAACCATCTCTAGTTGGCACGTTGTCGTAGTAAGAAACAAGGAGAGTGCTTAGAATCTTCGCTGAACAAGAAAGTACTACAACCACCGCCCCTATTGCCAAGTAAGCTTTATTATGAAAAAGTGACCAAATATCTATTCTGAGTCCACAAATCGTGAAGAATAGAGGTAGCAAATAGCCCGTCACAAAGTCCTCAAATTTGTCCAGGAACGCTTCAGCCAGAATCCTATTCGGCATGATAAGCCCGAAAATAAAAGCCCCGACAATGGAGTTGGTCCCAAGAACATCAGTAACAACTGCAAATGCAGAAATCGCAACCAGAACAAAACATAGATAATTCTCACTATAGATGTTTTCTTTAGATGTCTTGCTGATTATGATGGCCAGAGCCGGGCGGACTACGAAAATGCAAAACAAAGTGAAACCAACTGTTGAAAGAACTGCTACTAGGGCACCTCCTATCGTTTGGTTAGAAAATGCTATCGCGATAATAACAAGAATCCAAGAAATCAAGTCAGTGACAAGAGAAGCTGACATGGCCATTCTACCAATATCCGAGTGGAGTAGCTTGACATCCTTTAAGACTCGAGCCACAATAGGGTAACCTGTGACTGCCATTGACAAACCGATGTAGACGCATCCGGTTGGATTATATTCTTCTCCGGGAACTTGATTCATGAGGAAGAAAAGGCCGAGTCCCGTAATGAAAGGAATGAGGACTCCTGCAATAGCAATGTGGATGGCCTTCTTGCTTGTCCGTGTTAAATTTGCAATTACAGACATGTCAAATTCTAAACCAATCAAAAACAAGTGGCAACACAGTGCCCAATATGCTACTGTTTCAACTGTCCCGATGCTTCTCAAAGGGAACATGCTGTGAAACATAGGGAACAGACCCAACGCACTTGGCCCCATCAGCACTCCACCCTACACCGCACGAGGGATATATATATAGAGTTAGAAATTCAATACCTAGCTATAATCCATCTTGATATATATATACATATGCATGCGCGGTGATGCATGTTCTGAACCAGCTTCCATTTCTCAAGTTCACTCCATATATAATTTTCAATGTTAATGCATGATACCGTTTGAAAATCAAGAGGATAAAGCTGCATATTAATGTCGTGTGCGCGCGCGCGCGCGTGTTTCTTACCAAAAAATCTGTAAAGATTCGAGGAACGGCCAGAGGCCTAAGGAGGTAATAAACAGCACGAGTGACGAAGATGGTGGCGGCGAGTTGCATTGCCAAAAGAGGAAGGGATTGAGTCAAGGGATTTTCAGATTGCCAGATTCCATGTTCAGCAGTGATATTCACGGCAAAACAAGGTTTATACGATTCATTTCGTGCATGATAAAAATTCTGCAGTTCATTGAGATCCATCTAGCTAGCTTTCCTGGCTAAATTATTCTTTGTTTCTGATAGGCAAGTAATTGAGCCAGGGACAAAGAAACTATCTAAAGAACAAGAAAAGGGACGGGTAAGTTCTGACAGATCGTCGTAGACAAGTGAAATCAATGGTAGTCCCGTGTATCTGAGGTATCATATAGCTATTTTGGGGGTACCTCGTCATGTCATTGCTGTTAAACTCAACTGCATGTCTATTTCTAGGATGCAAACTCTGTCATCGTCTTCCTGATTAGTTTAAGGGATTCTGTCAACGCCATTGAATCTATTTTTCCACTGGTCGAATAATATTCCAGACCCAGGTAGGCATATCTACATGTGAGAGTTGATTGGATCCTTTTCACAAACTCTAACAAGAATATTAGGTTTATTTTTACTCTTCCTTGAGAGACTCTCAATTCCTTCAAAAGCAATTAGGAATTTAGGACATTCGGTGTACGAGGTGGCATAGGTGTTATCGATACGTTTTTATTATTATATTAATGAGAAGATAATATTTAAAAAAAAAATTATTCCAATTACAAACTAAAATGTGGAATTAATATCTCTACTATTTTACCTTGAATATCATTTTTATTTTAAATATTTTATTTTATTTATCTTAGAGGCTAAATCAGGCATAATTTTTATTGTTATAAATGTATCGTGCAATTGCAGATGATTAATCTAAAACCCAATAGAAAAAAAAAAAATATATATATATATATATATATATATATATATATATATATATATATATATATATATATATATAGAATAGAGTCTCTCATAGATATTATTAAATTAAAAAAAATTAATCACTATTTATAAGAAAAAGGATAAACCAAATAATTTTAAAAATAATAAAATAAGAACAAAGATATTAATGAAAACCAATCAAAATCTTAATATATAGAGGTCAAGCCCGTGCATTTTGTATTGGAATTTTCATTTCCAAAATGAAACCACCATGGATTTTTTTTTTTTCAGCAAAATAAATGAATTGTGGACTACCTGGGCAGACAATATATCATTAATTGGTAAAAATATTTCAATCTTTTATTCCCTTTAAATACCTTAAAAACATCCCATAAATTTCAACAATCACACTTTTAACTCTAAAACAACCTCTAATTAGTGTAAAAAATAAATATCAAATTGAATAAAAAAAAAAGCTTCATGAGTTTATGTCTACTTTTTTCAGTTTGTTTCAACTAAAATACTATCTAAGATGAACCTTTTGAGTTTATGTCCTCTCTAAGACATTGCAATGACTAAATCATGATAAAAATAAATAAATAAATAACTAAATTTTAATATCAAAACATAAAATTCTTTAAAAAAACAGAGATCAAATATGAATAAATTGAAACTTTAGGAACTAAATTGAAGTTTTCCATACCCTTACAACAACGAAAATGAAAGGGTGCTTTTTATGTTAATTTTGATCCTTGTTTATTTTTTATTTTCAATTATAATATAGAATTTAATTTGATAGAATTGATCTTTAATGTAATATAAGAATATTCATTTAAGCTTCGTATACGTGAGATCATCCAAAGCAAAGAAAAAGTCGTAACAAAAAATTATCAATATAACTTGTGAGGATTAAATTGCAAGAAAATTAAGCTCAATGATTGATTGGAAAAAAATTCAAGAACCTTTAAGGGAAAAAAAAAGGCTATAAAAAGTTAAATGTACAAGTTAATACTAGAGCAACTATAGTAAAATCCCTTTTCCTTCTATTTTATAGTGTTAATAGTTAATGTGGCTCTTTTATTTTTGTTTTTTTTTTAATTTTGATGAACAATGTTTCTGTTACATGATAGATTTAAAAACATTATTAGTTATTTTTAGATAGTCATATTAATTAATAAAATATTGAAGGAGCATAATAATCTATTTGTAACCACTAAATATTCTAAGGCTATGATTTTTTAAAGAAAAAACTAAGGATGAAATTGACTATATAAAATCCTTTCAAATAACAAAATAGAACTTGAATGAAGAATCTATAGACATACATCTTCAATTTTGATATATATATATATATATATATATATATATAGGCTAAACATCTTGGTACTTGAGATTTACGGAACTAGGCGAGGGACGAGCCAACAAACACATTATTGTAACAGTGGCAGCATGCATGGGCAATGTCAAAATTAGCAATTGTGTGGGTTGATGATTTGACATGCATGGGTTCATGCCTAGATTGAATCTAACTTAAGTATTACTTGTCCAAACTTGGACAGCAATACATGTGTCCTGACAACATATGTGTTGGCAGGGTGGTGTTTTTATTTGTGGCAAACCAAGAATGATTACAATAATAGAGGCAATTAGAGTTGGTTATCCATAGTTACCAAAACTAGAAAGGTGTAGTCTCCAACCGCGGAAGACAGTTATGCTTGTAGGAGCACTTCATGTAATGCTTATTAATAGACAAAAACAATGTGTAGCATGTAGAAAATATGCATAGCACACAAATTGGGATTGGGTTTTTTTTTATAGTGTTTTAATAAAAGTTTGGATAGTTTTCTTGTAAACTTGTGTTTCTTATTGCCTTGTGTTATTGTTATTATTTATAATCATAAAGGGCTTTAGGAGAAATCTCTTTGGGTTTACGAAACACGTAGATTGTAGGTTAAACATGATTGTAGGTTAAACATAAAGGGGACTATGAGGAAGGTTGAATCTAGTGGAGGGACTAGACCCACCACATAAGGGAAGATTTTGATGAAAATTTTATCCTGTGAAAAGTGGCAGTAGAGCCTTTATTGGTGTCTAAACAAAAAGAAAGGTTTGGGAGGAGCAGGGAAGGGGACTTCAAATGAATATATGTTTGTGTTTTACAAGAAAAAAGTGGTGGCAGTGATATATTACTGTATATATAAATTGCGTCTTGGTTTTACTGTGCTAATCCACAATAAGTTACGTATTAATATAAATTTTCATGAAAAATAAACGATATATTGCAATGGTTGAGTTGGTCGAAGGTGTAAGTTTTGGTCGGAAAGGGCGTGGGTTCAAATCCCACTATCAACATATTTCTATTTTGCTTAATCCACAGTATATTCCCTATTAATAAATATTGGTGGGAGAGAATAACGAGAAATTGCAATGGATGGGATGGTCAAGATGAGGGTTATGGTCGGAAAGGGCATGGTTTAAATCTCACTCTCATCATATTTTTGTTTTGCTAAGAAATGTATTTGATTTTTTAAAAAAAAAATTATTCTTTATTTAGAAATATATTTTTTTGTTTAGAAATATATTAAAATAATATTTTTTTAACATTAGCACATGAAAATAATAAAAAAAATATTAAAAAATACAATGTTTGAACAATGTTTATTTTCTGTCCTTATTTATTTATTTAAGCTTTTAGATTATTTTTTTTGGTTCATTTTTTATCGGGGTTTTATTTTTATTCGGTTTCGTTTTGAAATTTTAATTTATGTTTGTAATAATTTTAAAATTAATATTGTTTCTTTTTTCCTTTTCTTTTTCTTTTTTTTGTGTTTTCTCTTATTTTATATGTTTTTCGGATCAAATAATTTTATGATATTATTATTTGCACAATAATAATGATAATTTTAGTGATTATTTTTTTTTAAAATGTTTTTATTTTTATTTTTTTGGAAAATTTAATGATTTTAATTGTTTGGATAGTAATGTTGATAATAATTTAAACTATATAGTAATAAAAATGACGGTAATGCAGGGATGAATTTTCAATTTATGTTTTTGTTTTTTTGTGGATAAAAAATTAACTAATTTTTATTATTTGATTATTACAGGTCTTTTCACAATTTATATTTTGTTTTGAAATGTGATTTAAATTGATTTATAAAATGAACTAATCTTAATACAATGAATTCAATAATTCACATACTCGAATCTTCTTATTTTTTTAATGATGATGATAAATTTATGTTGGTTATTTCATTGAAACCTACTAAACAGATAAATTTATATCGATTTAAAATTAATATATTTTATAAAAAAATTTGCATTTCAGAGAAATTCTATATAAATTTATTATTTTAACTAAATTTATATTATAATAAAAAAAAACACATAAATTATTATTTTATATTAAAAAAAATATGGTGCCGTCCAGTAATAAAATAGAGTAGAGAATCCAAAGTGTATAACTTTCTCGGGTCCCTTACTAAATCATCCAGCAAACTCAGAGGGCAAAGTCGTTGCTATATTATTAAAATACACAGTAGTCAAAGCATTCACTACATATTTCCGGGCTGTCTCACACTCTATGCCTCCCGGATCAGTTAACAAGCAGCACTTGTCTTGATGGAAAGAAATATAGATCTGGGGCACTGATGTTACACAACGAAAACAAGTCTTGGTTTGATTGAGAACGTAATGCAACACAATTTTGTGTTGTTTATCGAACTATTGATTGTAGAATTGTTGCAAAGAAGGGAAGGAAAGGGGGAAATTCCCATAGAAAATTTCTGTCAAGATTCCTGTTATGTGTTCACCTGGACTGAGCGCAGTTGCAGCACCAATGGCCATCATATCTGGGGCAGTTAGTGCGGTGAGAAAATTAATTAACTCTCATGAATTTGGTCATACTCAACTCTAAAAGGTATAATATGAATTTTTCTGTAGTAATGTCTGCTGCTATAACACTGTAAACAGAGCCGAGCATGCACACCAGCACTTAACAAATTTCTTATTCCTTAGAATAATGCTGAAATTTGGCATTGACTTCGATACAGGGTGCGCTCTCAGCCATTAACAGGCTAGATGACGTGGTGGCGACGATTGCAGAAGTCTGAAGCTTTGTAGATGCATTAGGCATTTCAGCTGATAGACACACCACATCTGAAGATTCATGTCCTGTGATTAAGATTATTCAGTAGTTGATACAGGGGTGCTTTTTATTCTAATAATTTTCCTTTTGAAAGTGTTTTTAAATTGTTTTTTGCCTGGAAAATATCAAATAAATATTTTTGAATTATTTTTGGATAGTCTTGATGTACTACAAAAACATCATTATAATATATATAAATTCAATCGAAAAACATTATCAAACACCCTCATGCAAGCAATACAAAATACTGTAGGAATCCTGCAGCTGTAAGCTCAGAAGCATTCAAGACTGGGACTCAGTAGCAATCAGGAAGGCAGGTTCAATTGTCTGGCATACCTCTAGGTTCATTAATCGTGCATTATTGAAGAAAGCTGTTTTCTTAAGATTTTTTCAAGCAGAGCCACCAAGCCATTGCTCAAGTGCTTTTTCTTTGGTAAACCTATTTTTGAAATGTTAATTGATCATCACGGTTACGGAATACTGCAAAATGTGGCGTCAAAAACATATTGTACCATTAGCAAAAGTAGAACTCACCGGTCTAACCAATTGCTTATAACAATGGAGTCCACGCCCCAACCAATATACTTGGTCTGGGAGGACCGGGTTTTTGTAATTATTCCTCAAAATCTCGATAGCTGGAACAGGTGATGCGATCAGCTGTTATTGTGATCAATATTGCCTCTTTGTAAATTTATTCTAAGAAAATTGGCAAGGGGTTCATTCCTGAGATGATATAAAATTGTAGTAACAGTAACCTATTTTATTCAACTGAAGTGACCTTAGAACACCTTCCCCGTCTGCTTTCTGGCCGTGTAACCAACCAATCAAATTATCAGGATGCATGCTCACCAAGCATTGTGAGGAAAACATGGCATGCATCTAGCAATCAGAAGATGAGAAAGCCTTTTATGCGGACCTCTCTTGCAAACTTCAGTAAAATCCTCTATTCAACAGTACTGTTTTTGTCCCATCTATTTAGTTGTTGCTCATAAGTTAAGTATAACTTTATCACAGCATACTTGACTAAAATATCCAGAACAAAAGATGCTAACTTTTAAGAGGGAGTAGATAAACGTTGGTAGATAATCACATGTAAACAATAAGGACCAAAGTACATGCATCATGATTTCTGTCTATTCTTCGTTGTGATCACCTAGATGCAATTGCCAGGCAGTAATTTACATGAGAATGATACACGCATGGACAATTTCAGTGGAAAGGAGAACACAAGTGATTTGAAAGTAGATATACAATTTTTCCCTCATGTGCCTCTTACTCCTATTGAAACAATGGTTTTTAAACACAGCCTTGAAATCTACTCATCACACTCAGAGGCATCCTCAGGGTCTTCATCTTCACCACTTTCCTGCGATAAAAATTACTTGTTTTAGGAAAACCATATGAAAACACATTACAATCGATACACAAATGGGTATTAAAGTTAATAACGAGCTCCTCAATTTCAGTGGAAATAATACCTTTCTCTTGATATATTCTGACATGGCTCTATCAAACTCCGCTCTCTTTTCTGTGGCTATATCATAATATTTAACCTTTTCCTGTCACAGGTAGGGAAAAAAGTTAGAAAGTGATTCTGATGTCGAATTTCCATATGGATCTTCTATGTTTGAAGATTTTAACTGGGATTAAAATCAGATTATGCGGTGGATGAAGGTCAGAGAATGAAATTGAGTTCAGGTAAATTTGGGTTTGATAGCTGGATTTGGATCAGAGTTGAAACAGAATAATGTAGAGTTAATTGCGAGTGATGTTAGGATTAATGAGAAGAATGCAGTACACAGAAGATCAGAGGTAAGAGGACGACAGTGGGCAAACATGATGCATCAAAGTGAAGTTTTCAGGTTATACAAATGTTTTTCATTTCATCAAAAGCATATTAAGATGTAAAGGGGTTGTGGCCAACAGACACCAATAAACCACTGAATGAAACCAGCAAAGTTTTAACTTTTCCAAGACACTAATGGTACCAAAACATCAATGTCATAAACCAGCAGTTCTTAGCATCCACATGAAGCACATCAAAAGATAGTTCCTATTGAGATGCTAATCTGTATTTGGAACAAAATGGCATTTTTTTATAAACTGGGATTTGAAGGAAAGTTATGAGCTATGATGAACAAACCTCATAGGTCATTGTTTTCCACTTTTCTCCACATGCCTTGCCAACCTGAAAAGGAAAAGATTATGCAGTTCATTTTCATGCTAATTACTTAATCATAGAAAGTGGGCGAGAGAGACAGAAAGAGAGAGGCAATTGAATTTACTAACTATATTGCATGTATATTTACCTCACGCATTGACTTGACATCTGGATTCTGCTCTTGAAATTCCTTGCGGAAATCCTCTCTTCAGGAATCAAAGTAAAAATTCAATTAACAGGGGGGCATGAAGATTTTTGGCAGTTTTTAAATGGATCAAAGATAAATCCTATAAAGTGTATAGAAAAAAGTTCAGGTGAGCAAAACAGAACATTTTCCATAACTTTAAAATAAAACATGACTTTCATGCTTTAAAAACCAAGAAGAAAATAATAATAATAATAATAATAATAATAATAATAATAATAATAATAATAATAATAATCATAGGAAGTAAAGTGAAGTATAACAAATTAACTTCCAGGTTTTTGCAGGGACGTGAGATGAAATCAAAAGATCAAAGTGGCGGGATTAGTATTAATTAATACTGCTGAAATATATATCCATCGCGTGCAAGACTAAAACTAATGAAGTAACAAATTTACAGGCAACATCATGAATCATATTAAATTTACTTGGATCACTCTACACGGAATTTACCCTTATGGTTGAGCATACTGACACAAAAGAGGATCACTATGAAAGTCCACATATTAGCAGCAAATTTAAGCGGTAACTGACTGCAGAAGAAATAAAAAAATATGGACATATGTGTTCTTTGTCTCCTCTTCTTAATATGATTCAATTTATTTTAATCCATATCTATACTGAATCTAAAAACACTCCCATTCAAATTGCAAGAATCAAACAGAAGACAAGAGCTTATTCAGACGTTAACATTTCGGTGTCTAATCACATCTTTCATTTTCATTTAATAAAAGGCCTGGAAATAGCCCCATAGCCTGTGAGCCTACTAGAAAATGGGGTTGTAACAACCACAGGCAACAAGAGAAGTAAACAAAATCCTACCAAAAAATAAGAAAAAATAAAATAAAATGTCATCAATCAACTCATTCCAATTATGTTGACAACCAACTTCAACCACAATGTTAAGATTCTCATATAGTTGCTGAGCTGCCAACTCCTAACCATGCCTAATTAAAAAGATCATGAAAAATAACAAAAACGTAAGGAATTATAAATAAATAAATAAAAGCTTACTTACAAGAAGTAAAAGAAAGCAGTTGGAGGTTTCTTGGGCTTCTTAGCGTCAAATTTCTTGTTTTTCTTGGTCTTCGACTTTGGTCTCCTCTCTTTCTCACTCCTAACCACACTCTGTTGCCGTGTAGACCTCTTTGTGATGTCGTTGGACCTTATCCTCAACACCATTTTTCCCCTAGAAAGAGAGAAGAAGAGCGAGGGCATTAACATTACAACCAGCAAATAACTCCATTGACACAGTAAAACATAATTACAAATATTTGCTCACAGAGGAAGTGGGTTTCCGAAAAAAGAGACCCAAAAAAACTCAATAAAAAGAGAAAAAAAAAAAAAAGAGTTCAAGGGTTTTATTAGCAACAAACAAAGAACATGTAAAGGCAAAATAATGACGCAAAAGAAAAGGAGAGAGAGGTGAGAAAGCGAGTTTTACTCTTTAGAGACTCTTTCAGAAGAGGTCGAGGAAGCTAAGGAGGAAGAGGAAGAGCGACATTTCTTGGATTTTGAAGCTTTCTTTGGCATTTTCTTCGTTCCTTCTCAGGGTTTTGTTCCTTTCTCGTTATGCTTGCTTTCTTTAGGTCTGTTTTTTTTTTTTTTTTTACGATCTGGTCGTTCTTTCAGCAGATGAAAACGCAGCGTACTAGTCCAGATTTTCCCTTCTATTTCGGGCAAACATTGCAAGAGTCAGTCTCGACGAGTGACTGTTTGGGAGTTTATTTTGATTTGTTTTTTTTAAGTATTTTTTTATTTAAAAATATATTGAAATAATATTTTTTATTTTTAAAAAATTATTTTTAATATTATTATATTAAAAAATTTAAATAAAAATAAAAATTAATTTTAAGTAAGAAAATAGTTTGTTATTTTTTCAAGAGTGTTTTTGAAATATAGTGTCAACAGTGTCTTCTTGTTTTTTCATATCTTGATAGGCTATTTATTTTTTTTATCTGTAATTATATTTATATAATTTAAAAAAATGTTAAATTAATATTTGTAACAAAAACATGATTTTAATGTATAGATTTTAAAAAATTATAAAATATATTTTAATATATTTTTATAAATTTTTAATGTATAAACAAATTAGAAATGAAATACTTTTTAGTTAATGATTATTGGTATATTTGATGTCGTTTTTTGAAATAATTTTTATTTTAAAATATATTAAAATATTTTTTTATTTAAAAAAAATTATTTTTAATATTAGCACATTAAAATAATTTAAAAAATAAATAAAAAAAAATATTTTTTTCAAAAGTTATTTTAAAACACAATGTTAAAAATTACCTTAACTCACCGATCAATGCAGTTAAAAAAATTACTAATTTTCAAGAGAAAAACCCACAAATTCCCCAAACTTTTCCCTCTTCTTTGTCACATGAAATACTACAAATTAGGGATCTAATTGAAATAAAGAATAAGTTATGAATATTTATGAAATTTGTCTTTTCTTTTTTTTCTCTCAATAACCAAAATTAGAGTGGACTGAATTATGATACAGCAAATTATTTTCTAACAAGATTATATCTTAAATCCTTTGAGAGCCAATTTACTCGTGTTCCACTTAGGCTAAAATAAAGTACTTTAATGCAACAAAAAAAAAGGGTGTATATATTGTGTTTTATAAGATCAATAATATTTTAATTATGAACTAAAAAACTTATTCATTTTTTTATTAAAATAAATTGATAAGTATATGAGTATAACCGAAAATGTAAATAGTAATTAAGATAAATATAAATTAAGATATGTGATCTTATAGTATAGGAACTCTTCCTTTTTTATTTAATTAAATGAAAATAAAATTATTTTTGTATGAAATTTAATAATTTAAACCCCCATTAAAACAAATTAATTTTTTAGTAAAATTTATCCTGTTCTCATTAATATATTATTTTAATCAAAAAATATTTTTTCAAGCTATGCTATTTATTCAATAAAAATAAAAAGCAACTGGAACAAACATAAAAAAAAATAATTGAACAATTTGAAATAAGGATAAAAATGTATTTCTTTAATTAAAACTTGTTCATCTTATTAATGATCTCTTTGCTGTACACACACTTACACACTACCAAAATAATTATTTTTTAAAATAATATCTAATTTTTGAGGTTCCAACAACTCTTCCATGCTATTTGGATCCAATGTAGCCCTATCCAGAATGTTTATTGTTGACTTTTAATTATTTTAATTTGTTTTTATGATTATTTAATGATGGGCTTATATGAGTGTGCGAGAAGATGGTGTATGGGTAATGCATGAAGTTTGTGTTTAGCATGTGTTAGATAAAATGGATAAATAAATAAAAATAACGGAATAAAAAATTAACATCGATGTTAAAGTCGGGAATGTCAAATCTTTTTCAAGTATTACTTATCAACGCTAGAGCTTGAAGTATTTTTACTAGAATATTTATTAACATTATAGTTAAGAATATTATAGACAGACCATTGTTAGTATAAGATAACAAACCTTTTAGAAAAGCATATTAATTGAAAAGAAATACTTAGTTTTAAAATTATAAATTAGGGTTACGTGTGGCAACTCCATTTGACTATAATTTTATCTTTCTATCCTTTTGTTTTATGTTTTTTTATTTCTATCAATTAGTGTAAAAGTTATTTGTTAATTGGTATTCAAGCCAATAATTCTTATTGGTTTTGTTTGGACATCGTATAGGGTGGTGTATTAAACCTCAATGATTTTTTAGTGGCTAGTTTTTGTGTGATAACCATGGTTGGAAGACGTCACTTAATTAAATTTGCTTGTAATAAAGGGGATGAGAAGGTTTTCTCTTGAGAAAAAACATTCAAAAACTAGTGATAAAAATATATCTAAATACAAATTATAGAATAAATTTGTCAACAGGTAATTGTTAGCATGCAAAAGCAAGTTGAAGAATAGCTTGTTAATTCTATGGTCAGTTTTGAGAGCTTGTTTAAAAGACATAAGCAAAGGACGCAATCTCTTAATCATGATGAATATAGTATTAAAACTAAGTTATCTGATGATTTTAGTTATTTTATTAATTGGAGTCAACTACAGATTTATAATATATATTTTAATGATGATTATATTAATAATGACACATACTCAATGATAATAATGACAGAGAATATTAATAATGGTATCCTTATTGATAATTTTAAGGTTGAGTGTATAGAAAACTAGGAAAGTGTTCAACAAAAACAAATTACTAATTTAAATTATAAATTTACTTTTTTCACAAAGGTAGAATTGTTTAGGGATTATATAAATACAACACATGTTGATGTTTAATATTTATAATTTATTACTCTAAAAACTGATGAAAGAGAAATTATTTGTTACTTAATATTTATCACGTAAAACTTAACATAAAGAGACTAGAGTTGATATTTAAAAGTTTTAAGCACTTGAAATGAAAGAAGAAAAGAGGTTGGAGAACCTTGATACGGCATTCATAAAAGAGTAATTTATATTTAAGGGTGAGTTTTTTTCAACTTGAAAAAAAAAAAACTTTTTTTCTTTAGTTATTTTTATTATTTCTATTTAGTTTGGGAAAGTAAATGGTATACTTATTAATCTTATTTTTCCTAGTTTGTTTATATTCTTTTTTTATGTTTTTCCTTTATTTTTGAGTTTACTAGATTGCTTAAGTTGATTTTTGTATTTTTTTTTTTAAATAGTTGTAAACCTATTAGAGAGAAAAACTACTTGGATAAAAATATGAATTAGGGTTTCATTTGATAACCATATTAAACTTTTATTCTATCTTTCTAGCTTATTGCTCTCTTGCTTGTGTTTTTTGTACTATTTTTTAAATATAAATAATTTATAAAATAGTGTCGAAATGCATTATGAACATTGTTTCTTAAGAAAGAAATATAATAATTAAATGATTAATTTAGTCATACATGACATTTAAAACTAATAGAGTATGACATGTTGTTAGGATATTGTATTTTGTTATCTAGTTTTTGTGCTCTCATGAAATTGGTAAAATACTCATAATTATATTCAAGCCATTACTTTTTGCAATAAAAAAATCTAACATATTATATACTTCAAATTTTAAAAAATTGCGCACTAAAAATTATGTGTATATAACTTTTTTTAATTAAATAAAAAAATAAAAAACTAAGAACTACATTTATGAATGATCTCAAAAGAAAACAATGGCGCATGAGTTAAAAAGATTAAAAGGAGAAAAAAATCAATTGGCAAAGCATGATATAAAATGCAATAAAAAAAACACCTCAAACATGGATAAGGGATTTTGGAAATTAACATATAAAATGGAAAAATCCCACTAAAAAGAAAAAAAAAATCAAGAATGTTGTTGCTGCAACATGTATTCTCAATTAAAACTAAATAAAAAAATAGAAATAAAAGATATAAAACAATATGGTAAAAAATCTTAACTTGAAAATGACCAATAGCTATGAAATCAAGGTGTAAAAACTATAAAGTAAAATAAATCATATGGCTCAAAAATAAAACAATGTATAAAAAAAAGCAAACTAAAATCCTAAGTAAAAAATATGAATATATGGAACTCTTTGTGAGGTTTCATTTTTGATAAAAAAAATAAATTGAAGGGGAAGAAAAGAAACATAAATTACAACACTATAAGCTAATAATAGTTTCAAATGGACGTGGTGTGATGAAAAAGATCTCGAGATTCGTACAACAGATCTCAAGTTCGAGTTTGAGTGTGCATCTCTTGTAGAAGTCTGAGATAATCAAAGTTTTACTCGCTCGTTTAAATCCACAAAACGTTTACCGAGAAATGAATTTTTTTCAAATAATAAAAAAGAAACACAAAAAAAAATTATCATAAAGAGATAAAGGGAAAAGGTTTTTGATATTGAGAAAAATAAATAAAAGCATAGTCAAAATAAGGTGTATATACCAACCCAAAGTTGTCAACAACAATAATAGATTTAACAAGGTTAACTAGTTTTTTTTTTATCTATTTTTTTAATTTAGACTTCAATATTATATTGATTTGAGAATTGAGCTTAATAATTTTATTCAATTTATTTTTTATGAAACTATCATGGTTCCATAATTCATGTTAATATTTTTTGTTTTTTTTAAATATGTTCTTTTTTATTTTCTCACTCTACATGTTATTTATTAGGAGTTAATTTTTTTTTCCTATGCAATTATCCATTTCTTGTTTATTTTTACTTTATTAAAATATAAAATCATTGAGATGTTTTAAAAATATCATAAGGGTATATTTTTATAATACTAGCAAATATTTATTTTTTATATTAAATTACTGTTTATTATTTTTTTCATTTGTTTTGTTATCAATGTTTTTTTCTTTGATTAGATTATTAAATTACTAAATTAACCACGAACTAAAATTGTTCGTAAAAAGACATTTACACCATCTTAACATGTTTTTATGTCTTAAAAAAAAAAAAAAAAAACATGGCATGGCACGTGACACTGTCGAGTAACCAAACCAAAGCATCCCCCCACTGGTTTTAATTTGCAAGCAAATTCGCTCCTTCCCTCATTCACTTGTTCCCAACTACAATCAAACACCGTCGTTATCATCGCTCTCAAAAACTCCGCACACAGCCATGCAAGCCACTTCTCTCCGTTCATCTCCCTTAAACCCACTTCAACAAAAACCCCGCAATGCAACTAAATCCCCAACTCAAAGATTCTCATTTATCAAAGCATCCTTCTCTTCATCAACTAGTAATTCCACCGTTTCGGCTCCTAAACGAGAGAAAGACCCTAAGAAGAGGATTGTTATAACCGGCATGGGATTGGTCTCTGTATTTGGTAATGATGTCGATGCTTATTATGATAAATTGCTTGCAGGTGAAAGTGGGATAGGGACCATTGACCGCTTTGATGCTTCTAAGTTTCCAACCCGGTTCGGTGGGCAGATCCGGGGGTTTAGTGCACAAGGTTATATTGATGGAAAGAATGATAGGAGACTTGATGATTGTTTGAGGTATTGCATTGTAGCTGGCAAGAAGGCTCTTGAAGATGCGGATCTTGGAGGGGATAATCTATCTAAGGTTTCTTTCATGTTCTTTTTGTTGGTTCGAATCTTTTTTATATCTCTATTTCTGAGTTTTCTGGGGTTTGTTATTTTGGATTTGATGGTTGTTTTTGCCGTTAATCTCAAGAAAAAGTGAACTTGCATTGACAATTGTTGTTTCTATATATTGTAGTCGGTATTTTGATATAATAAACTGAGTGTCACTACGAAAATAGTGAAGATGCTGGAAAAAATCAATTAATCTTGAATGCTTCATGATGCTTCTTTTATTTTTTGGAGAAAAAACATCTTTTAAGTAATTTTGAAATTGAATGGTGTGTCGGTCCAGGTCGGATTTGGCATTTGGCTCGTTGTTTGTTTGAAGATAGTATATGTACTCTCATTTACTCAAGCCACATACTTGCTGGTTGTTGTAATGCATGTTTTGCAGGTTGACAAGGAGAAAGCTGGGGTGCTTGTTGGTACAGGGATGGGTGGTCTTACAGTCTTTTCTGATGGTGTTCAATCTTTAATTGAGAAGGGGCACAGAAAAATTACCCCATTTTTTATTCCCTATGCTATAACAAACATGGGTTCTGCCTTGCTTGCAATTGATCTTGGTTTCATGGGTCCAAATTACTCAATTTCAACTGCTTGTGCTACCTCTAACTATTGCTTCTATGCTGCTGCCAATCACATTCGCCGAGGTGAGGCGGATATGATGATTGCTGGTGGAACAGAAGCTGCTATCATCCCTATTGGTTTGGGAGGTTTTGTTGCATGCAGGGCCTTATCACAAAGAAATGATGATCCAAAAACAGCATCTAGGCCATGGGACAAAGATCGGGATGGTTTTGTTATGGGTGAAGGTGCAGGGGTGCTGGTAAGCTCGAATCTATTTCTGTGCAAGGATGGATTATCTATAGATTTTAAGCTTCTTCATCTATTTTCTTTTTTCTTTTTTTTTCCTGTCAACTATATCTTTTTTTTTGACATGGCACCTGCATGTCACAAATGATGGAATCAAGTTCTACTTGAGTGGTCATAATTTAATAAGATATTGCACTATGAGTTAGAATCTAGATGTTATATGAAAGTTGTATGGTTTGGCAGGTAATGGAGAGCTTGGAACATGCAATGAAACGAGGTGCACCGATCATTGCTGAGTACTTGGGAGGTGCTGTTAACTGTGATGCTTATCACATGACTGATCCAAGGGCTGATGGTCTTGGGGTCTCTTCATGCATTGAGAGAAGTCTTGAAGATGCTGGTGTGTCACCTGAGGAGGTATCTCCCTTTGTGCCTGATGAGTATCCTAATTTTGTGCTCTTTTTCTTCTTTTGTTGTAATACTACTCTGGTGGAATATATCACAGCCATCTTACTTTTTAGTAGTGTGATTTTTAAACTATCACATAAATGTTTCCTCTAGCATTCATTTAATTTTTTAGTAGTGTGATTTTTAAACTATCACATAAATGTTTCCTCTAGCATTCATTTAATGCTCGTGCCTGCAAATCAATGTGCCTCCCCCACCCACCCTCAGGTTTCTCTCAAGATAATGTCTTATTATCCCTGTAATTTCTCGTGCACACTTTGGAAAACCTTTCAGCATGAGTTTTCATTTGAAAATGTTGAAACCCCGCTACTGGATAGGATATTGTAGTTTATGTGTGTGAATAGTGTTGTATTTGGTTCTGAATTTCTTGTTCTAATCATTTGTGTTTTGATTAAGTTGATACATGTAAAGGGCTATTAAGATGTTAAAAGAAAATTAGTTTGGCTGCAATGCTAGGGTTAGGTTATGAATACTTTAGTGGAACCCTGCTTGGGACTTGTTTATATTTGAATTTGTCCTTCAGTTTATAATTGGCCTTTTTGGTGTTTGAATGCCGACAAAGATTCTGAAATGCTAGTAGTTCATTGGGGAAAATAATGGTGAGGTTCAAGCTTTAGGGTTGAATTCTTTTTGTCTATATTTGTTTGGTTTTTATCCTAATATTTAGGAGCTTTAACTGATGTGAACGGAGGAAAGTTGTGAAGGGTTTTTTCTTTGCTTCTAAAGTTATGGTGAGGCTCAAGCTTATATATTTGTGTGTGTGTGTGTGTGTGTGTAGAGAGAGAGAGAGAATGTTGTTTCTGTTGGTGGTGCTATTTTTAACAAATTAATCTAGTGTATTAATTTTTCAGGTTAACTACATAAATGCACATGCAACTTCCACTATTGCTGGTGACCTTGCTGAGATAAATGCTATAAGGAAGGTGTTCAAGAACACTTCAGGGATCAAAATCAATGCAACAAAGGTAATCTCCCTCCCTCTCTTTGAAGTTTGATTGTGCATGCTTTCTCCAAGACGTTACAAGTTTTGAATGGAGAAGTCTACGATGATCTTTTCTTCTAATGGGTGATTAATGTTATCTGATTGTTCATTTTGTTTCAGTCTATGATTGGACATTGCCTTGGTGCTGCTGGAGGTTTGGAAGCAATTGCTTCTGTGAAGGCCATAACAACGGGATGGTTGCATCCTAGTATTAACCAATTTGTATGTGTCAGATCATTTCTGTGTTTTAATTCCGTAGTTTTGTGGTGCTTTAGTTGTATTTGTGTTAACTTGAATAGATGGTTTTGCGACCTTTGACTGAGCATAGTGCATTCTTCTCTGACTGCAGAATCCAGAGCCCTCAGTTGAGTTTGATACTGTTGCCAACATGAAGCAACAGCATGAAGTGAATGTGGGTAAGATGGCGAAGCTTTCAATGTAGATTTTGATTTTCAATTGCTGTAAACCGGAGTCTGAAACTGCTCACTTTAACCATGTCTGTCTACAGCTATTTCGAATTCTTTCGGATTTGGTGGACACAACTCCGTCGTGGTCTTTTCTGCTTTCAAGCCTTGAGCATCTCGCCTCTGTACGTTTCTTTTCATGCATTCAAGCCCCCGAACATATGCTTGCTGCATTTGCCGGTGGGGATCTCAGTCTTGCTTAGACGAGATATGCTTAGTTAGCTGTTTAGTCAAAGAGGCTTCTCCATCATTTAATTCGAGCCTTCCAGGCAATTGTAGTTGTGTTGTAATTATTTTGAGTTGAGCAACTTTAAGGTTTATGGATCTTTGATCTTACATAAGTAATCTTCTTTTTCCTTCGGTGGAACTTAAGAAGCATTGTAATTTTTTTAATCAGTATCGAGTTGATGCTGCTCAGCAGCAGCAGATTGTAGAATGTCTGCTGCTGTAAAACTGCAAGGTTCCTCCTTTATAACTCTGTACATGGATAGAATGCATGCTTCCTCTTTTAAGGTCCGATTTAATACAGTGGTTTTTTTTTTTTTAAATCATCACTAATCTTTTAGCATGGGTGTATAATTTAAAAAATGATTTCTTTTTTAGTAAATTTATTTTACCATTAAATAATCTTAAAAGGATAATATTTTTTTAAACTATTATATATGTCCTATATATTAAATCAAATACAAATTAAAAATATCTTAATTTATGTGCATTCTATTTCACTATAGAAATTATGAGCGAATTTGCCGGCGTGATGCGCTGAGTTTTTTTTAATTAATGTAGGAAATTGACTAATTTTATATGTGTTATAACTTGTTATTTTAATATTTAATGAATAAAATTATAATTGATAAAATCTATTAGAAACGAGTTTTTATTCCTCCAAGAGGCGATTAAATGTTGCTATTGTTAAATTTTTTTTGATAAAATATATTAGAAATGTTTTTTTTCTATGTAGAAAACTGATTGTAAAATTGATTGCTCATGTTATTATATTAAAAATATTTTATAATGTTGATCTTAAATTTATTATTCTCTGAAAATCATATATATATATATATATATATATATATATATATATATATATATATATATATATATATATATATATATATATATAAATATAATATATAATTAGTCTTACATATTTATAAGAAAAAAATATTACAAATAATTATTATTATTATTTTGAATGCCTTATCTATAATAATAAGAAATCTCAACACCTAACAATATTAAAAAACAATTAAAAAACTAAATAAATGATAAAATAAAAATAAAAATAATTATATTTTTAAAAATTATTTGAATTGAAGAATATAAAAAAGACAAAAAAAATAGAAAATATCATTTTTGAAATGACTACCAACAAAAATTAAAATGTAAACATTAAAAAAAAAATTACCTTAATAACAGTGGAAATAATAAAAATTGGTGAGACCATAATTATTGTTAGAGAAAAAAATTCATATTTTTTTTATTTTCATATCATTATATTAACAATATTTTAGAACAATGATACTATTATTTTTTTCAAAAAAAAAACTGAGGTCATTTATATATATTAACATTTTAATATTAAATTAATATCAAAATATATAATTAATCTGATATACTTCAAAGAAAATAAAACTTACAAATTATCATTGTCATATGTCTTATTTATAATAATTAGAAAATTTCATACCTAACAATATTAGGGGGGGAAAATATATTTGAAGAAATTATTTAACTTGAAGAATTAAAAAGAGAGAGATAATAATAAAAATTTAATTAATAAAATAATAAATATATATAAGTGTGAAAAAAAATCATGATTCGCTTAAACTAACCTGGACATTCTAGATATAGAAAAAAACAAAAAAAATATAAGTGGGTATATATATATATATATATATATATATATATATATATATATATAAAAGCAGGTTCAAAGATTAATCAAGTTTTATGTATGCTGATCCGGACACCCGTTTATCAAAAAAGAAAAAGAAGCCCAATAAAAAGAAAAAAGAAATCACCTTTTCAAACAGTAATAAATAGTAAAATTATTGTTCATTACTGTTTAAAAATATAACAAAAAAGATTTGAACTCTCGCTCGGGGGTAACCGCACGCCTTAACCACTCGGGAAAATAACCTTGTTGGGTAGTTGTAGTATACAAATGATAGTTATATTATCAGTAAGTAATTCTATTTTTATGGCTAGAGAGATTTGAACCCTTGCGGGGACTTTAGCAGCAGCGCGCCTTAACCACTCGACCAAAGTCACTTTGTTGTTATTATAGGATGTAAATAATACTTATTGTATTATATAGTTTTGCTATTCTAATCCACAGTGCATCTGAGTCCTGATGAATAATGCAAAATATTGTTCAATCGACTGATCTCCTTTAGCTATGCACTAATGTAAGAAAATATTTTGGAGTGTAATCGTGTCTTTTCTTTTAGACCCTAAAGTTCTTTCACTCTATTCATTGAACTTTAATTATTAATTTATTCTTTTATATTATTGTTTTTGAAAATTAAACACCGTTATTTGTTTTTTATGGTAATCTTGGTGTTGAAAAAACATTTTAATGTAGAGTTAATGCTAAATTTTACAATTTGTTTTTTGGTTTTAGAGCTTCCAAGATAATATAAATTCAGGGACCAAAATTGAGATTGAGGAAAAGAGTTTTGTAGATTTTATTTTGGTCCCTTTAGTTTGATACTTTTTTATTTTGGTTTAAAATTTAATTTTATTTGTTTTTAAGCTCTCTGGATTTGAAAGATGAGAGAAGAATTTGCTGGCAAATAACAGAAAAAGAGTCATTGGTGGATCATATTTTAAAAATAAAAAAAAACATATTCCTTTTGTTATTCTACTAAAAAAATAGATTAGGATTGATAGTTTTTTTTCCCACCTAACTTGATTTTTGTGTTTTAGACAAGTTTTATAGTGTTTTGAGTTGATAAATTGACTTATTGATGTTTTATAGTAAGTGTTTTTATTTAAGTATTAACAATTTTCTTTTCAGCCTATTTTCTTTTCGTGTGCACCAAAAATAAAAACCCCACACGTGAGATGAGGTAATGGACAGTATCTATATCCCAAGCCTACAAACTACATGTCATTCCTGCATTTTTTTTCCCGCCAAAGGAAAGGCAACCCGCTACCTTATTCCCGCCAAAACCAGAGGAGGGAAAGGCAAGGCTAGGGTGCAAAATCAAAAGTAGTCCACATTCATTTTCCCCTTTTCATCCGGGGAAGCCTAAGCCTAGAAGAGAAGAGAAGCAGCAAAGTCAAGAAGAGATGGCTGTGAATATGGAAGACAGGAGCAGTCACAAGCGAGCTTTGTTGGATTTCTTAGATCAAAACATATACAAAGATGAGATCAAAGCCATGATCAATCACAAGCGACGCCGTCTCATCATCAATATCTCCGATCTCCACTCTTTCCAGGATTATGGTCCCAGGTATCTTACTTTTTTCGTCACATCATCAGATCTTTTTTCCACCAATGTTTTCATTTCTTGATTATCTTTTCTTGTAGGATTCTGCGGAACCCTAGTGAGTATATGCAAGCATTCTGCGATGCAGCCACCGACACTGCTCGGAGCGTCGATCCAAAGTATTTGAAGGAAGAAGAGCAAGTTCTTGTGGGTTTTGAAGGTCCCTTTGTTTCTCGCCGTATCACTCCCAGAGACCTTCTTTCTGAATTCATTGGCTCCATGGTTTGCGTCCAAGGCATCATCACCAAATGTACCGTCACCTCACTCTCTTTAATTAATCATACTTTTTTCTTTGATGGGATTTTAACATATTGGTAGCTAGATTAGCCCTCGCATATGAATGTGATGCCTTGTCATGATTTTCAACCTAAACTGCTAGTCTTCAATCTTAGGTTCTCTTGTGAGGCCAAAGGTTGTCAAAAGCGTCCACTTCTGTCCTCAGACCGGGAGCTTAACTACTCGTGAATATCGGGACATTACTTCTAATGTTGGTTTGCCCACCGGCTCAGTGTATCCTACAAGGGTAATTTCAAGTCCTTGGCTTCTCTATTGTTTTCCGTTGTCAAAGGAAAGTTTTTCATAGAAATTTGTTTTCTTCAGGACGAGAACGGCCACTTATTGGTCACCGAGTATGGATTGTGCAGCTACAAAGATCATCAAACCTTGTCAGTGCAAGAAGTCCCTGAGAACGCTGCTCCTGGTCAGCTTCCACGCACTGTGGATGTCATAGTTGAGGATGATTTGGTTGATTCATGTAAGCCTGGTGATCGAGTCGCTATTGTGGGAATTTATAAAGCGCTTCCTGGGAAGAGCAAGGGCAGTGTAAATGGAGTGTTTAGGTAGCACCAAACTCTGAGCTATTGCATCATCCCGTACGATAGTTTTCTTTTTCCTCTTTATGGCATTCTTTTTTCTGGTTTGAAGCTTGACAAAGCGATATTGATTAACAGGACTGTGCTCATAGCTAATAATGTTTCTCTGCTCAACAAAGAAGCAAATGCACCGATTTACAGTCCAGAAGATTTGAAGAACATTAAAAAGATTGCCGAGAGGGATGACACATTTGACCTGCTTGGTAATTCACTCGCACCTTCAATATATGGCCATTCATGGATAAAGAAAGCAGTGGTTTTGTTGATGCTTGGTGGAGTGGAAAAGAACTTAAAGAATGGCACCCATTTGCGAGGGTGAGTGATACTTCTTCCCCGGTTGGCGTTTCATGTTTCTGATCAATACAGAATAAAACAGTAAACCGGTTACATCACTTGTCTACAAGAGATCAGATTCCTTTTTGTGTTTCTACTCTTTTATTTAGTGCAGTTTCACAGTGCCAAGATTGCCCTTTGAGTCTAACTTATCCCCTTGTTCTTACAGTGACATTAACATGATGATGGTCGGTGATCCATCTGTTGCCAAGTCTCAACTTTTAAGAGCAATCATGAATATTGCTCCCTTGGCCATATCAACTACGGGTCGTGGTTCTTCTGGTGTAGGTTTGACAGCTGCTGTTACTTCTGATCAAGAAACAGGTAATGAACCATGGTTTAGGCACTTTAGCATTATCTGGTAGGTACTTACTTTTTACTCTGGTTATAATTCGTTTTGACTTCTATCAGGAGAAAGGAGGCTTGAAGCTGGAGCAATGGTTCTTGCTGATAGAGGTGTTGTTTGTATTGATGAATTTGACAAGATGAATGATCTGGATCGTGTTTCTATACATGAAGTTATGGAGCAGCAGACCGTTACTATTGCCAAAGCTGGTATCCATGCATCTCTGAATGCTCGATGTAGTGTGGTGGCTGCTGCAAATCCCATATATGGAACTGTAAGTGGAAATTTTGCTAATCATTAACACATTTTCACCGCAAGTTGTTACATCATTTTATCCTTGTGTTCAAATTGCTTACCTGAGCTTGTCTTTTTTTGTGAATGGATGTGTAGTATGACCGTTCAATTACACCAACGAAGAATATTGGACTTCCAGACTCTTTGCTGTCTCGTTTTGATTTATTATTTATTGTGTTGGATCAAATGGATCCAGACATTGATCGTCACATTTCAGAGCATGTCTTGCGTATGCATCGTTACCATTCTGCAATTGATGGTGGTATGTGGCAGATCCTTCTCATTTAATTAAGGCTACTTTCGCAAATGCTCATCAGGAGAAACTTGCAATTATAGGTGAGGGAGCGGTTGATGGAAGAGAAGACAATGCTGATACTGACTCATCTGTCTTTGTCAAGTATAACCGGATGCTACATGGCAGGAAAACAGAAAGGGGTCGGAAGCGTGATACGCTTACAATCAAGTTTCTTAAAAAGTATATCCATTATGCAAAGCATAGGATTCAGCCTGAGCTGACAGATGAGGTCATTATGCTTTTCATATTCTGTCTTATGAGTTTTTTCATCTCCCTCTGTAAATTGCCAATCTTCCATATCTGATTTTCAGTTTGAATCAGAAAAATAACATATTTCCTTGGGGAACCTGTGTTCCTTGCTTCCCAGCCCACTTAAATGCAGAGTGGCTGTTTTCAAGCTAATTTTCACTTTTTTGTCCACAGGCATCTGAACAAATCGCAACAGCATATGCTGAGCTCCGAAGTTCCAGTTCAACTGCAAAGGTTGGTCTTAGCTAGGTACTGGATATAATTGATGCTGTTCTCATTCTTTTCATCATCTGATATGCTGCTTGTGTTTTTTAGACGGGCGGAACACTCCCAATCACTGCTAGAACCTTAGAAACTGTAATACGACTCTCCACTGCTCATGCCAAATTAAAATTGAGCAGAAAGGTATTAGTTTCCTATCGCGTTAGGCATGTTATGAGATTTGTGTTGTTGTACATTCAGTTTTCAGTACTATCAGCGTGCAGGTATTTTTTACGGGGTTAGTATTTATGATTTCTTCTCATGCTGTAAATGATTATTGCACCTGTAGGTTTCCAAATCTGATGTTGAGGCTGCTCTAAAAGTTCTAAATTTTGCAATTTATCATAAAGAACTCACTGAGATGGAGGAACGTGAACATGAAAGAGAGAGAGAGTTGGAGAGAAAGCGCCAAGCTGAATGTCATTCTCATAGAGATGCAGATGACCATACTACTGCTGTTAGAGATGGGTAGACATTGCATAAACATTCTTACTGAAACAATTTTTTTTGCTTAACATCTCTAGTGCCTTAGGAATGACTCTCACTATCTTTCTTGGTGTATATAATGGACCAATATCATCATGCCACTTTCATTTTCAGATACATTTTTTCACTCACGATTAGAATATAAAAACCACGAGCATACAATATTCAGTTGCATATCATAGTGTTGAACTATTTGTCTTTTATTAATGGACGCTTTTGCATGTGCTACATGGTAATTTTTTAATTGTTTTTTGGATAAGGACTTGTTATTGAAACCTTAAGTACTCATGCTTCACAAGTATTCAAAACTGTTACTAAAAACACCTAAATGAGGTAGCTGACAGTTGACAGCATGATGATCAATTTCAGCTTATTTCAAAATCTTGGTTGCGGACAGACATTTGGATCAAACTAGAACTTCAAAACTATTGTAGTTGTGCTAACATGGAATCTGATGCAGCAACTTAATAAATAACCGTGTCAAGTTCCCTTATGCTGAACCTTGTGAACACCAATTAATTACAACCAGTGTATTTGGGTTAGCTGACGCTGCATTAGATGAATGTTAATTTTCCTGAGATTTGCTGGGGGCCAGGGTTCCTGAATTGCTCTTAATGAATTGAAATTAAATGTGGGGACTGTCTTCCAGTAGTTTGCATATTTTTCCTGAGGTTCACACTAGTTCTGCAGTTAACTTTTTTTCCCCTTCCGTTCAGCTCATCCAAAGATGCCATGGAAGTAGATGACTATCCTCCAGCAGAGCAAGCTACTGCTGAGTTGTCTCTAGAAAGGTTTGATGCCAGCAACCAATAGCTACTATCTTAGTTTAATCCTTCCGGTTTAGTATTCTGTCCTAAAATTCTTTTTCAATGCTGATTATGTATTTTGGCACCTGCTGGGTTGCAGAATTGAAGCATTTAATTTATCATTCCGGGAGCACATGCGTTACTTGGATAGCATAACCATTGATGACCTAGAGAAGGTTGTCAACACAGGAGGTGTTCCCTACTCCAGGGAAGAGATAATGCTTCTATTACAGGTAAATTGATCTTC
Organism: Salix dunnii; assembly: GCA_015731905.1. Taxonomy (NCBI): domain Eukaryota; kingdom Viridiplantae; phylum Streptophyta; class Magnoliopsida; order Malpighiales; family Salicaceae; genus Salix; species Salix dunnii. The sequence continues at coordinate 8,725,776 of CM027662.1, read as the reverse complement.
TGTATTCATCGGGAGGGATTATCATACAGGAATTTTTGCATTCTATTACTCTACAGAATTGAGGGGCTTTTTTTCACCTTATTATTTTTTTATAAAACCAGGAAATTGCTTTCGAGTTTAGAATAACTTTTAGGTGCGTGCATATCATTATACTCGTTGTAACGAAACTGTTCTCTTTGTAATTTTTCAGAAGCTGCATGATGAGAATAAAGTGATGATAGCAGATGGAAAGGTTCACATGGTGATATCATGAGTTGTTGCAGTATGATCATCTGCAATGGCAAGCTCTAAGCAGGTATTCTGTTGTTGATTTATACAATTTATAGTCACAATATATGAAGAGGTATCCCGCTCTGTTATTTCATAACGAATTGATACCCTCGTCCAAGCTGAGAAAAAGCAAAAAACTTTAAAATATACATGTTTCTTGTGTTTCTACTTTAATAAAGGACACATTTGGGTTTATTTCCTTTTTCCTCCTCTATTCGTCAAACCGTACTTGGTAAATGAAGAGTCAAAGGAGTTGACATGCAGTTGTTTTCCTTTCTCTGTGTTTTCTCTTCATTTGTTAACATGCATTTCATGCTGTGGTGTTTTTTTTTTTTTTTATGTTAAATTGGTGGTAGACTGAGGATTGAATTTGAGGATTATGGAGGCATGGCGGCAGCCTTAGTTTAGAGGGAAAAATGGAAGATGTTTTGGCTGAAGAATTTCCAGCTTGTTCATGCTGAGAGCCGTCTTGGCAAATTGCAACGCGTGCATTGTAGAGCTTATGTAAACGGGGGAAGCAACTTTCTATTTCGTGAAAGATTTGGTGCATTTCTGTACTTGGTACCCTGGTCGTGTAGCTTCCTTTTTTCGTGACTTCACCAATTAAGTTGGGAGACAAAAGAAGCGAATATTGCACGTTATCATTGTGAATTCCCTTTGTATTAAGCCTAATCATGGAATTTCGGCATCGGCCGGCTTAGTTGTTGCCTTTGAAGTGCTCTGCATGGATATCTATTACAAGCGCCCCTCCCCTCCTTTTTTTTGCCTTACTGTTCGGTTATTGTTGCTGATGGTGCCAGCTTTTTTTGGTCACTCCTCATCTCTGGCACGGTGCACAACTCTGTCCTTGCAAGCCTACGGGATAGGGTCAATTAAAAGATCGAAGGCTGTCTATGTTATAAAATAGAGCACCGCATCTCTTTTCTGTTTTTAAATCTTGCTGTTTTCTATTCCCCTGGTTTATAAACTCTGAAATTTTTTTTTATATATATATATATATATATAATCTTTACCATAACTGATTAGTTTTTCAAACTATAAAATGAGTTTCGTTTTTTTTTTTTTTTTTTTATATATATATATATATATATATATATGTTATGGTAAAGACTCTTTAAATAGAGACTAAAAAACTAATTTATCTAAAAGTAAATAAGAAAAGCATCATGAGGGGTCGATAGGCGGAAGAGAAAAAGAAAACAAAAACTAGAGAAATTAGTGGCGGTGAATGTGATGGTTGAAACGTGATGTCAAATCTGATTCTACTTGACTCATGAAACTTTTGATCCATAAGACTTGTCTTCTCCTACATGGTTTCTTGACATTCCCAAGAAAGCATTGCTAATGATGTTTTATTATTTCTTTTTCATGCATGATTTTTATTAGATGGAAGGTGGAAATGAAATTTTACTGATGAAGCTAGAGATAGTGTGAACCAGAAGAAAATAGTTGTGGCCGGAGCTCCTGCGAAAAGGATTGTTGAGCAGCTTCTAGCAGAGGGTTTTGAGGTCAAGGCGGGTGTTGAAAGTTAAAATATAGTTTTTAGCTTTGATTAGCAAATGAGGACTCCGTGGCCCAATGGATAAGGCGCTGGTCTACGGAACCAGAGATTCTGGGTTCGATCCCCAGCGGAGTCGTTCTTTTTAATTTTTTATGAATCATCATATTTGTGAGGGGTCCAAAGGATCATAATGCTCGTGTTTGGGATTGAAAGACGCAAAGAAATGGTGTTCGGTTATTTCAAAGTTCAGTTGGGGATTGGAGATGCAGTCACATTCCTCCTCCTGTAAAATCACCGGTAGACCACCCTGAGTGAGAAAATTAGGCTGTTTGGGAACAAGGTCTGGGAGCAATAGAAAGGCTTAACGTTGATGACCTAGTCAACGCCGCTAAAATATTCCTCGTGTCAATGTTTTGTTACCTCAAGTTGTTAAGCATATGGCCTGTAAGCCCTAAACTTCAGATGTTTCTGGGATTACCTTACCCTAACAGCTACAAGCTCAATCTTACCTGCGAATATCATATTAATGTTCCGTGACATAATATTTACACTTGCATAACATTCAAAAATTAATGAAAGTCTCAAATTTATGTATATTTTTCATTGTGTTTCTTAGTCTCAAGTTTATATAATTTGGTACTTAATTGATTATTAAACTTTGATTTTCATGACTGAATAGGATTCCAGCGTGAAAGGGCGTGATCAAAGCAGGGCGTGAGCAAAGAATCTTTACATGAAAGGTAAACAGTTGCTCAAAGTAGGTTTCCACGCAGATTGCTAAGTTGTACGAAGATTCTAGATTTTCTGACCGTTAGTTAAAAGTTGAATGTTTGTGGCCCCGCCCGCACACGCCGTCAATTTAACAAATTCCATCGCCCCACAATAATAAAATTCAGACAAATTGGACCCACACATTTCAAGGTGGGCCACTACCTATGCTGCAATGAGCAACCTGTGTTGTAAGAATATTATTTCACAGTTAAAAATGATTAAATATATATTTCATGCGAGTTTCTGTTTCTAAAAAATGACTTGGTTTCTGTATATATGTGTTTTTTTAATTAATTAAAAAAGCTATTATAATATTAAGATAAAGTTTCGATCAAAAGAAAAAAGATGTAAAGTAATACTTAGTTTTCAGAGATTATATAAGAAATTAACAAACATTGTTTTTATTATTCAATATTCATGAGAATATCTTTTTTAAAATTATGCACGATAGCTTCATATATTATTATTCATAAGATAATTATAGATATTAGTATTAAATAACTTTAATCTTATCATAAAAGTATGGTTTTTATTTTAGGAAAAAATATTTCAATCATTTTATCCCAACATGTTGATCCTATAGACTTGAAATTTAATCTAGGATTGATTTTAAATTTTAATTGATTTGAAGATTCATCTAGTCAAACTTAACTGACGTTATTAATCTAGATAAGATAGCGAGACCCTAGTAAGTTAACTTCAAGAATTTATTATTATTATTATTATTAGTATTACTATATGAAACAACATTTTATTTTTACATGTATTTTATCTAAAACAATATTATTTGGGGGTTAACTTGAGTTGATTTGATAAACACATGACCAAAGCCTTGAATTAGATGTAATATCTATAAATGGTAGTGAATGAAAATTAGGCAAGTCTTCGTGCACTTCAATTAGGCAAACCAATTCATTGGCTTTCTAATTATAATTACTAAACTAAGCTCAATCTAATATGTTAATCCTATAGAATTGAAATTTAATCAAGAATTGATTTGAAGATTCATCAAGTCAAACTTAGTTGACATTATTAATCTAGATAAGATAGCGAGACCCTAGTAAGTTAACTTCAATAATTTCTTTATATTATTATTATTATTATATGAAACAGCACCATTTTATTTTTATATATATTTTATCTAAAACAATACTATTTTGAGGTTAACTTGAGTTGATTCGATAAACACATGACCAAAGTCTTGAATTAGATGTAATATCTATAAATGGTAGTTTGTAGTTGAATAGTGAATGGACTTGTTTTTATATCTATATATGCATTATTAATTTTCAATAATTCAATTTTAGTTTTTTTATTATTATTATTTTAGTAGTTATTATAAAGCTATCATGAATTTTAATGCTAATGATATTGTTACATTTTAATAACTAAAGTGTATCTTATAAGAAATTTTGCTACCAAGATTTCTCAGTTCTTGTTTGGAAGTATGGTTGCAGTTACTTTTGAAAATGTTTTTTGTTTAAAAAATCATTAAAATATTATTTTTTATTTTTAATTTTTTTTTTTTTTTGCATTTCATAACATTCTAGCATGTTTTGTAGTGAGAAACTAAAAAACAAATTACAAGATGATGACACCATCAATCATAAAATAAATAAATAAAAGAAATTAAAAGAAAATGGAAGAAATGTATATGTGCCTCCCAGCTAGGAGAGGCCATGAATCAATGATGTAAAAATTCAATAAAAAAATTAATATTATATTGAAACTAGAAATAAAAATCATTTGTTTCTAGTTTGAGGACAATAGGATCCAAGACCTCTTTGTCAATATAAAACAGCCACCTCCACCTGTTGACCCGCCGCCACCCCCCCCGCCCCGCCCCGCCCCGCCCCTGCATACATATTTATATGTGTATTTTTCATCCTAACTTGTACTCCACTAGTCCGTGTTTCTTCGGCTGAAATTAAGCTATGCGTGCTAATTGACAATCACATGCTAAATTAGTTATAATTTTCATTTCTACTCTAAGAATACCCCCCTGGCCCGTGTTTCTTCTGCTTAAAGTAAGCTTATACTTACTAAATTTGATATAATCTTCATTAAGATTTTTTTGCATTATTTTAATTTTTCCAGGTCATGTCAATTTCAATATGATTAATATGATTAGTACTAAAGTCCATATAATTTCTATATTAGTATACCCCGTCGTTGTATGTATTTGTATTTGTATTTTTCATTCAGGAATTCCCACTTGTCCATGTTTCTTCTACTTAAAGTAAATTATTTGACGAACACATACTAAATTTGATATGATTTTCATTTTCATTTTTCTAAATCTTCAAAGTCATATCAATATTAACATGCTCGGTATTAGAGTTCATATAATTTTCATATTAATATTATTAGTGCAGGTGAAAATACACTGTTAGAAAACTAAAAAATATATATGGAACTACCGACAAAGAGTTTTCATTGGTATTTTGTTGTGAACTTTATCAACAATGTTTTTCCATCTTCTTATTGATCGGAAAACACCAACATAATTTTTTCATTGGTATTTTGCTATGAACTTTACCAACAGTATTTTTCTATCTTTTTATCCATCGGTAAACACCGATGAAAATGTTCCATTGATATATATATATATCAACGGAATTATAGTGGGAAAAGAAGGAATAGAGAATATCTACACATTAGATGATGTTTGATTTTTACATACACTATTATCAATGAAAATTTTATGCCTATAAATGTTGATAGTTAATAGAGCGAAAGAATTACAACAAAATTTTAAAAAAATACATATGAAAGAAACATCTAAAGTTGATGAACTATTCCAACACTTCAATTCTATTATATAAACTCAATTCCAAACCAAGATTCAGGTTCTAAAAACTGATAATGTCAAAGAATACTTCAACACTGTCCTATGTACTTACCTACTAAATCAAGGTATTATCCACATTAGTTCTTGTGTTGACACTCCATAACAAAATGGAGTTGTAAAGAGGAAGAATAGGCATCTATTAGAAGTAGCTACCCTCATGTTCTCCATTAATGTCTCAAAACACTTTTTGAGAGAAGTTGTCTTGCCTTCTACATATCTCATTGATAGAATGCCTTCAAAGGTTCTCAAATTCCAAACACCTTATCAAATACTCCTCAAATATTTTCCCCAAACAAAACTACTTTCTGACATAGATCCCAAAATCTTTGGCTGATCAGTATTTGTCCATATCCATTAGCCACATTGAGGCAAGTTAGACCCTAAATCCATTAATTATATCTTTATAATACACCCCCAAATCAAAAGGGGTATAAGTGTTATTCTCCCATCACCAAAAGAGTCTATAACTCAATGGATATAACATTTTTTAACAACAATCCTATTATCCCACATTAGTTATTCAGGGGAGAATATGAGAGAATATTAGACATGGTATATTATTCATGACCCAAAGTACCCAAACCCATCTAGTGATAGTTAACAATCACTTCTCCTAGATGATAATACACCTCAAAACTCCATTGTAGATATTCCAGAGACTTGTCCTCCTACTACCATATTTCAACCCCCTTCCCACATTCCTCCTACACAAACTAAAAATCATGAGCTTCACGTCTATAATAGATAGAAACACCCCAAACAAGAGATAGAGCACTTAATACCTCTTACTCTTGACCATGATTCTAAACCAAGGCCATAATATGCTCAAATACACTTTTAGGTATGGAAAAATATGATCATAAGAGTATTGCACCTACTATTAATGATGCAAATATTCCTATTGTTTTAAGTAAAGGGATTAAATCATGCACAAATCATGCTATCAACATATTTATTTCATATGAAAGACTATCACCATCTTATCATACATTTGTATTAGCCCTTTACAATATACAAATTCATAAGTCTATCTGGAAGGCACTTAAAGATTCAGAATGGACAAAGGTAGTTAAAGAAGAAATAAGTGCATTATAAAAGAACAGCAATTGGAGAATAATAAAACTCCCACATGGAAAGAAACTAATAGGTTGCAAATGGTTATTTACCATCAAACATGATGTTGATGGAAGCATTGAAAGATTAAAGGCTCGATTGGTTGTCAAGGGATTTACCCAATCCTATGGGATAGACTATCTAGAAACCTTTGCTCCTATAGCAAAACTCAACACCATCAAAATACTCCTATCACTTACAGCCATCAAGACTGGCAATTACATCAGTTAGACATCAAGAATATATTCTTAAATGGTGAGTTGGACGGATATATATATATATATATATATGGAATTACCACCAAGATTAGAAACACTTGCTAACTACAAAAAAGTATGCAAATAGACAGAAATAATAGTCCAGCATGGATACTCATAATGTCAAGTAGATCACACACTATTTGTAAAGTTCTCTACAAGAAACAAAATAGTTATACTAATAGTATATGTTGATGATATTATTCTAACTAGAGATTCTAAAGAGGAATTAGACAGATTGAAGACACTACTAGCTAAGGAATTTAAAATAAAAGATCTTGGCACTCTTAAATATTTTCTTGGCATATAGGTAGCACGATCTAAGAAAGCATGCTTATCTCCCAATGAAAGTATATCTTAGATTTACTAATAACAACAGGGATACGGGGATGCAAAATTGCAGCTACTTCAATGGATTCAACTAAAAAAAGAACAAAAATAGCAAGTGTTCTCGTTGATAGAGGAAGATATCAAAGACTTTTAGGTTAACTCATCTATCTCTCACTCACCCGACTGGATATTGGCTTCCTATAAGTGCTGAAAGTCACTTATGAACAATCTAACTGAAGAACATATGGAAGTTGTGAACAAAATATAAAGGTACCTGAAAATGACTCCCAACAAGGGTCTTGTATACAAAAAGAATGGCTATAAAAAGATTGGAATCTAATCAAATACAGATTGGCTAGGATATATATCTCAGATATAAGATCAACTTCTGGGTATTTCTCCCATGTTTAGGGAAATCTAGTAACATGGAGAAGTAAAATGCAATCAATGGTCTTTAGAAGCAGTGTAAAATCGCAATTTAAAGCCCTAGCACTTGGAACTTGTGAAGGAATGAGGATACTAAGAATGCTTATAGAACTAAAAGTAGAAGTAGAAAGTTCTATCAAAATATTTTGTGACAAACAATTTGCTATAAGCATTGTAAAGAATCATGTTCACCATAACAAGACCAGATATTGAGATAAACAGACATTTTATCTTAGAGAAGATTGAGAAAGAAATCATTCATCTAGACTATATCCCTAGGAAATTAAAGATTGCAAACATCCTTACCAAATCATTTCCAATATCTAACTTTAAAGAACTAAGTCACAAGTTGAGTATGCACAACATCTACAACTCAACTTGAGGGGGTGTTGAAATCTAGCTCAAAGTCCGAGATTTACTATGATATTCTTAGTAAATATTAGAAAAGAAATTTGGCATTATATATGTCAGACTAATATTTTATAGTTTAGGAGAGATTTTAATGTTTTCCTAGTTAAGTTATTTCCTGTTTATAAGTTACAACCTTGTATATATATAGAAGGATGTATCATGCATGTAAATAATAATAAAAAAATGGTCTCTCTCTCTCTCTCTCAAAATCTAATAGTCATCATATAGTTCTTATGTAAATTTAAATCACTCCATATAGGAGATATTTTAGTGTAACTATTTATTATATTCTTGATCATGTTGTTTTAGCTGATGAGTGATGACTCAACTGATATTTGCATCTCTCCTTTCCTCAAGAGGTCTCGAGTTCAAACCTCTCATGTCTAAGCAAATGAAAAAAAAATGATGTTCTAGGTGTCAATGCTTTTATATATCAACTGAATTGCCAGTTTTGTTTAACATACCCATTTCAACCAAAATTTAACAAATTAGTTGGGAAAGCACTTTTTTTCCTTTTAGTTGATTAGCATATTTTTCAAGTTCTTATTACAATGAATAGGTGAGGACTTGAGTTCAAATATTCTTCTATTTTTTAAGTAGCTGATAAATAGTTTGCAAGACTAAACTATTTTGGTATGTATTTTTTTATTTCATTCTAACTTATACTCTAAGAAAGAGATAAAGAAAAGAAGAAGAGAGGTGGAGGGGGGGGGGGTTAGCTAAAATACATAAACACAAACACTCTCTCCCAAAACTCGAGTTTAAGTATTCTTCTATTTTTTGAGTAGTTATGAAGCAGATATGTAAGACTAAACTATTTGTTTTGTTGCAAGGGTATAAAAACTTTAAGATTTCAAGAACTATGAGATTTATCCCTCAATTTATTTTCAGTTAATATGATGAATGAATATGTTTACTTTTCTATGCATATTATTTATGATTGTTTATCTTAATTGTTAAAGTAGCCATTAAGTTGTAATCTTAAAAAATAAAACTTGAGTAACCTGTAATCTGAGTTATGAGAGTGAAGTAACCCTACAGAAATAAAATTAAAATAAATTATAAAGTCTAATTACCAATAAACTCATTGTCGAAAGATAAAATTAAAAAAAGTTAGTTAAGAAAATAATTTAAGTCAACTCAAGTTAATCTATTAAACTTATGACTTGTCTCATAATGCAGGATTAACCTCATAGAAATAAAATAAACAAATTATAAATCTCAATCTTTAATAAATCAAATATTAAGGATAAAATTGAAAAAAATAAATTAAGAAAAAACAAAATTTTAAATCCAAGTTAATGTGCCAAAATCATGTCTAAGATATAAAATCAAAATAATATTATAAAAATTAAATTTCTAATAAATTATAAAGAGCAAATTTCAAAAACATTAATATTGAAGGATAAAATTATATATATAAAAACTATACTAGAGAAGATAAATAGTGAATTTACTTCCATTTTTTTACTTTTATTAATTTCTAAAATAGTGAAGATATTTTCAATCTACCATTATTCATAAAAAAGAAGAAGAAGAAACTTAAGACAAGAAAATCTTGTCAACTAGATCAAGTTCAAGACATGGACACCAAATACTAAAAATTAAGAAAATAAAATAAAATAGAAAGTATTTTCCCTACAATTACCCTTACAAGACATTGTGGACCTCAACAATATTTTTTCAAGTATTTGATTTTTTTTTCAGTCCTATATTTTTATTTTTGAAGTTTATCATTGATTAGTTCTTTGTTTTTAATTTGAGTCAAAAAAATTATTTTAATATCTTTACTAAGAGGTGCTCAAGATAAGGGTAAGATGCCCATATATTTAGTTCATAAAAAAGGTTTTTGTTGCTAGCAAAATAAATTAAGGATACAAAGCCTAATTTGATATTAAAGGGGAAAAAGGCATGACAATTTCTTTGTAGATACCATCACAAAACACTGTGAATCACAATAGTTTTTCTTAAAAAAGAAAAAAAGTCTTTGCCTTATAATTATTTTCATTTCATTCACTTGGCTTTTTTTTTTCTTGGATTATTCATTGTTATAAAGTTACATTTTTATTTTCTCATAGTGTTTTTTTTTTTTTTATCAATAGGAGGTGAGAGGAAAATCAAAAGAAAAAAAAAAAAGAGATGTCATATTCACATGTCATTATTCCAGGAAGCCCCACTAATCTATGAAAGTCATCAAAGCATAAAGGAAGGCTCACAAGCCTCATTAATGTGATAAAATTTCTCTCACATATTAAAGTATGGGTTTCATGTGCCATGAATGTTTTTAATTTGATAATTTATTATTTGATACCTCTTCAATTTAATTTTACATTTCATTCCACTTGAGCCAATAAAAATCCAATTAAGAACCAAAAAAAGGAAAAGGAAAGGAAAGGAAAAATAACCCAATCAAGTTAATTCGTTATTGTTGTTGTGTTTTATAACATGGTTGTGGATTTTATGAGTTGATTGGAATGAACCCAACATGGTTGGATTTGAAACCCAAGTCACATAAGGAGCCATGTAATAGGGCATAGTCATATCAATAAAAAGCAAAATAATTATGCTGCTAAGATTTTTTCAAAAAATGAATTATATTGAAATGTAATTAATAAATATGTTAAAATATTGGTTTGTTCTTTATTTATTTTTAAGAAATTTATTTCCCCCCTATTAAAACACATGATAATTGATAATTTTATTGGACAAACAAGAGTTTACAAATTTGCATTTTAGATTTTTCACTATCTTCAACATATAATGCAGATGCGCTAGAAATGACTCTTGTTTCAGCGGAGCTTAGCAAATGCTGCTAACAATGGTTGTCAAAATCGTGATTTTGATACGAATCGGAAGTTGTTTTTTAACTCGGATCTTAAAATCATACTTAAAATTTATCATACAAAAATCATAAAATCAAAACTAAAATCATGTAGGTAAAAAAATCATAAAATTATAAATAAAATATTTTTTAATATAATACAATATAATTATGGTCATAAAATTTTATTAGTTAATATTTATACATGATTTAAAAAAAATTAAAAATTTATAATAATTATATCATTATATTAATATTTAAAAAATATTAATTTTTTTATTTTAAAACTAGGAGAGAGAGCTAGCCTGGGGAGAGAGTGGGGGAGGGGGGACTAGCCTGGAGAGAGAGAAAGGGAGGTGGGGGTAGCCTAGGTGGGTAGGCTTAGGCAGAAAAAAGAAATTTTGGGTAAAATTGAAGGATCATAAAATTAAATTAATCTAGTTTAATTTTATTATTTCATATGATCTTATCATTTTTTAATTAAATTTAATTCAAATCAATTTTTCTACCTATTAATGAATTATATAATTTTGCGAGTTAATTTATAATTTTGACAACCATACTGCTAACACGGTATGTTGCTATCCACGAAACATCCCACGTCATCCATCCATAAAGCCCACGGCCATTTCAAAACTTAAAATAATTAAGAATGTAATTGTAGAGAAAGACGATTATGGAAGTAGTTTATGAAGTGCTTACCACTCTCAGCCAAACCCAATTAACCACCATACAATGTCAAGAAAAATAAATAAAATAAAAATAAAATGTCCCCACACAATGCTGACCGGGCACCCAATCTTTCAGCACACACCCACAAGCCACGCGAAGAGAAAAGGGCAAAATAAAATTACATATGCACAAATGATGTGCATGGGATGAATCCTCCGAGGGGCATTTCTGTCATTCCAAAGAGAGATTGGGATAACGGGTGCACCGCCTCGACAAGGAAACAACGCAGCCATCCTTTGGACTGATGGTTGGATTGTAAACGATCTCATCACAGCCGTCCGCTCTATACCTCTTAAAATCAAGCAATGCACTGAACAAAGCGATGAATAAAACCAAATGGTTGAGGGCATACCTTTGACCCACGCACTGGTGGGCTCCAGCTCCAAAAGTTAGAAAGTTCTTTTTGAATAACTGGTCCTCTTGCCTGCCCTCAGAGAACCGATCCGGGTCAAACCGGTCCGGTTTAGTGAACCCTTGAAATGAACTGTCTAAAACCGACGGGAACACAATCGTCCCTTTAGGAATCGTGTATGACTCCGTCAGAGCAAAGTCCTTCATAGCTATGTGTGGGACTAACGTCGCCGGAGCACGGTACCTCAGCACCTCACGCGCCACCGCCTGCGTGTACTTCATTTCCCTAAGCTGCTCCGTGTTTATTAAAGTATCACATCCGGGTGACCAGAAACTCGATACTTCCTCTCGAACCTTCAACAGGACTTCCGGGTGCGAGTCAAGAAGCGCCACCGCCCAGAGGAGCGATGACGTTGAAGCATCCTGAGCAGCAAAGAGGAAGTCGAAGAGGTGGCCTCCGATCTCGGCGTCACTAGTGTGCGGTGGAACTGGCTCTCCCGCGGATTTGGCAGCGTAAATTTCTTTCAGCATTTCTTGCATCCAGAAATCTATCAAGCAAGATGGTTCATGGTTATTGTCCATTTTTGTCTTGCTCTTTCTTGCACATTCTGAGAGGGTTTGTACTAATCTGTCAACAGCCAATCTGGCATTACGAAATGCGAAACCTGGGAAGTCAACAGGGAGTTTCATCAATCCAACGTTGAACAAATTGTAATCCAGCTTGAATCGCTCTCGCGCTTCTTCGCTCAAATACGGGCCGACAAAAACGGTCTGTGAAGTCTCGAGGTTCATGTCTCGAACTAACATGCGGAGAGAGATCGGCATGTTTTGATTGTTTGAGGATAAGCTCTCCCATCTTTTCAAGTGCTTGAGAATGATTATCTGCTGCAGTGAGGTGTAGGTTGAAAGAGCCCGAGGAGTGAAGTTGGGAGCAATTCGGCGGCGGAGATCCTTGTGTTCCTGACCGGACATATAAATCAAATTATGCTCACCAAACAGCTTCTTCCCAAAAGGGTGGCCAACAAGCAAGAAAGCGTCAGGCCGTACGTTTGAGAAAATGAGGTGGGAGAGATTAGTATCGCGAATGTACAACATGAACCTCCCCATTATATAGTTAGCAGAGAATCCAGAACGAGAGCTATTGGAGGATTGGGTGTCCCAGAATGAAGTTGGATCTCTCACTAAGGAAATGGCGTTGCCAATAAATGGAAGCACAAAAACAGGACCCGGAGCTCCTCCTTTCTTTCTCAAATAACTCGTCTGCTCCACCAGGACGAGGAAAATAATGAAAGAAATAATGCATGGAACTAGAGCTGATAAGAAAGTTGCCCAGGACAATAACATGATTGCCTTTTTTTTTTTTTTTGCAGTTTCTTAAGAGTGGGGGGGAGAGGAGTTGGCTGCAGACGTCTATATATAGGAAACTTTCTAGGTTAAAATTTTAAAATGATTTTATATTAATATGTAATTAATAATAACGTAAGTTGATCGTTAAAAACAGGTCATTGGATAGAACAAAAGTTTTGAAGCAGCTGTGAATTAAATAAAAAGTGGTGAGCTGGTAGTAGAGGCAGGCGCCGGCATTTCCCTTTACTCCGAAGGTCAGCCTGTGGCAGTGATAACTCCAAAAATTTTAACCTAGAAAGAAAGGGAGAGGGAGGAGTCGATCGAGTATGGACAGTGCCAAAGGAGAGAAGATGGCATGCAAGAGAGGGTGGATATTCATAACATTTTTTACCAAAAATAGAAGAAGAAGCACCACCTGTAGAATGACCAATTGTTGTACCTAAAGCACTGCCTTCAATAACGCGACAGGACATAAGAACACGGGTCACTTGGTCTCCATAAAAACTAGTGCCAAGTAAATGCAGCCGAAGATATTCTTGAAAATGCAAGAGTTCTTAACTGGAGCCTTGAGAGAAACCTACCATTGCTATTATTTCAAAAACTAATCAATTAGTTTATGAAACATATGTTTAAGGTGTTAGAATGAAAAGGGATGATGACAACTACGCTTTCAACTTCGATCTCTTAAGAAAGATAATCTTTCTATTAATAATTACTTCTTGAGAATGAAATCTCTTCTCTTTCTATTATTGAATGAGCCTTTGTTGAGGAGAAACCTAGCATTGGTATTATTTCAAAAACTAATAAGTTAGTTTATTAACCATGTGTTTAATGTGTGTTAGAATGAGAGGGGTTTATGAGTCACCATTCAACTAAGCTTTCAACTTCAATCTCTTGAGAAAGGCAATCTTTTTATTCATAATTACATGTTCAAAATGGGATTTCTTATTGAAACTTTAGCCTTTGCTGAAAATGAAGAAGTTCAGAAATTGGAGAAGGTAATCAATTTCATATATTCAGTATATAATTACATTGATTCATGTTCTGATTTATACAAGTGTATATGTGTTAGAATCCTAGTCTATTGCCTTCTATTGTGCTGTGTATTACATATAAAAGGAAGGAAATAATAACGGTAATATTTACATTAAATGTAATGGTAAACTACCTATTCTAGTCTTCTATAGTCTTAACAGAAAAGCTTATCTCGGATGATGAACTCATATAATACATTCTTGGAGGTCTTAGTCATGACTATGATTTAGTTATTTTCAACCTGACCTTACACCATGACTAGGTCACCTTTTAGGAAGTTTAATACATGCTTCAAAGTCAAGAAATGAGACTTAAGCAACTCAATATTTTTATATTTGCTAATAACTACACTTCAAGTGCAAACCTCACCACAGCTTCGTAAATCTCTCAACCTTCAAGGCTTTAATGGTAATTTTTCCAACTCATCTAGTTGTAATCATACACCTGGTAGAGATCGTGGAAGAGAAAGATGGGGCAAAAACACTCGTCCTATGTGTCAAAATGCAATCAGTCTGGCCATGTTGCCTTGAAATGCTACAATCGTTTTGATATCTCTTATCAAGGACAAAACAATTACAGCAACATTCAGAGCTCAAATACTCCTCCCTCTAGCCAACAACATTCAAGTCGAAATAATCAGCAAGCTTACTATTCATAATCAAATGCAACTCACTCAGACAATGCTTGGTACTGGACAGTGGAGCCACAAACCACATTGCTACAAACCCTTTTAACTTACACCACAAATCTAAATATAAAGGTAACACTCACTTGCTCATAGGTAATGGTCAATCTCTTTCCATCACTCATTCCGGTTACAGCTTGCTTTAAATTTTCAATACACAATCCTTTTTTGCTTTAAATAACTTACTCTGTGTGCCTCAAATTGCTAAAAATCTTGTCTTTTGCATTATGAAAGATCGAACTACGAAGAAGGAGCTGCTTCGGGGAGTACTCGGTGAAGGCTTGTATCAACTCCAAATATATCAAAAACCTGTTGCATTCATAAATTTTCAATCAAAGTCCAAATATGTTTCAAAAAAGTTTAGCAAAGTCAGTTTACATTCAGTCCTCTATTCAATCTTTTTTTGCTATATCCTTTTTATTTTCCAAGCTCGATCTATGACATATGAGGCTTGGTCTTCCAGATGTTAATGTAATAAATCACATGCTAAGTCATGAAATTTTTTCTTCCGTAATAGTCTTACCTTTTGTGATGCTTGTCATATAGGCAAATCTAAGCATAAACATTATAGTTCCTCACTCATGGCAACTAAGAAACCCCTTGAGTTAACACACTCCAATGTTTAAGGTCCATCTCCAATTCTTTCCAAGTATGGTTTTCGATACTATGTTGGTAATTTTACCCAATCTTCTCCCTAAAACTAAAGTCTAAAATGAAAGAAACCTTCCTTAAATTTCAAGAACTTGTTGAAAAAAAAATCCAAAATGAAAATACTTCAATCAGACTGGGGTGGTGAATACCGCAGCCTAGCACCCACTTTAGCATCCTTAGGCATCCATGTCATCACACTCACCCTTAAAATATAAAATCTAAAAGAAAACACAAACACATTATAGAGATGGGACTCACACTACTCACTTATGCAACAATGCCATTTCAATATTGGTGGGAAGCCTTTAACACTTCTACTTCTGTCATAAATCACCTTTTAACTCCAACCTCAGGCACAAATCACCTATTGAAGTGTTGCTCAAAATGAAACCAAACCTCAACTTCTAAAATGTTTTCGGGTGCACTTGTTTCCTCCATCTTAAGGACTATAACCAATATAAGTTAGACTTTAGATCACCAAAATATATGTTCATAGGATACAACCCAATCACAAGGGGTATAAATGCCTACATCCTTCAAGCAGAGTCTATATAGCATAAAGTATCACCTTTAACAAATCTCAATTTCTTTTTACAGTTGGCTTTCCCAACTCATCTTTTAAAAATTTTGATTGTCATTCCAACTCTTCAACTACTCATTATAGAGATTGGCTTCCTTTTTATCTCACTCTGTAGGATAGTGATCATTATGCATCTATAACTGATACCCCATAACATCTCCTCAATCTCTTTTTTGGGTTCAGCATCCTTTGCCAATCAGGATCAAACTACAAACTCAATTCCCTCCTCAACACCCTAACCCATGTCCCAACCTATCATTTAGCCTACCATATCTCCTCTATCCATCCCACATTCAAACAAAGTCCACTCTTCAATCTCATCCCATGATAGCCATAATTAAAACTAGGAATCTTCAAACCAAAAACATATCTTGCCTCCATCCTTAGTAACCCGCACATAGCTGCCTACATCGCTAGTACCCCTAACTTAGTCCAAAAAGCCCTAACTACACCTATATGGAAACAAGTAATGGATGAAGAGTATACTACTTTGATGAACAACAGTACTTGGGAGTTGGTTTCATGCCAACTTCACATGGACACAGTTGATAGCAAATGGATTTATAGAGTCAAATATAATTCTAATGGATCTATATAATGTCACAAAGTCAGACTCGTGGCTAAAGGTTTTGAACAACAAACTAGAATATATTTTTTTTGAAACATTCAGTCCCGTCATAAAACCATCCACCATTGAAGTGATTGTTACTCTTATTGTCACCAACCACTGGTATGTTCAACAAATTGATATTAACAATGTTTTTTTTAATGGAACTCTAGAAGAAGAAGTGTTCATGGAACAACTTCCTGGCTACATTGATGCAAGCCATTCTTTTATTGTTTGTAAGCTTCGTCATTCTCTTTACAGCCTCAAATAGGCCCTTCACACTTGGTTTGACAAACTGCGAAACTCTCTCTTGAATCTTGGGTTCTAAAATTCAGCATCCGACATTTCTCTCCTCTTCTACAAAAATGGTGAGGCCCTCATCTTTACCCTAGTCTATGTCAATGGCATTTTGCTTATAGGGAATCATTCGCAAAAAGAACTTTCCATTATCTCATATCTTCAATCTCAATTTGCTCTCAGGACCCTCAGCTAAGTAATTTATTTTCTTTGTTTTGAGACAACTAGGGGGCTTGATGGAATTCACTTGTCACAAACCAAGTACATAATTGATCTACTTAAGAAAATGAATATGCTCGAAGCCAATCCATGTCCAACACCTATGAATAAAAACAATGAACTTCATCTTCAAGACATTGAACTTTTAGAGCATGTCACTCTTTATAGAAGCACCATATGAGCTCTTCAATATCTCTCTTAATCGCCCTAACGTAGCCTTTTCAGTCAACAAGCTGAGTCAATTTCTGCAATCTCCAACTCAAAAATCGTTGGCAAGCTTGCAAATGCATTTTGAGATATCTAGCTAAATTTATTGGTGAAGGCATCAAGTTCACTTGTGCCCACCATTTTGTCCATCGAAAGCTTCTGTCATTCAGAATGGGTCAACTCATTAGATAATCAGAAATCCATATTCGGATATTGTGTATACTTTAGGGGCAATGTGGTCATCTCTAGCTTAAGAAAACAAAAATCAACGGCGAGATCCATCCTTGAAATTGAGTACAGGGCATCTACTCAAGCATGCACATAAACCATATGGTTGAATTCTTTACTATCAAAAATTGGAAAACACAGTCGTGAACCAACAACAATTTGATGCGATAATTTGGGAACTCAACAACTTGCAGCTAATTCATTTTTTTACTCAAGAACAAAGCATATTAAATTGACATTCACTACATAAGAGACAAGTTTCTAAAAAAAGAAATAAAAGTCAAGTACATTCCTTTGAAAGAACAAATTCCAGATATTCTCACCAAGCCCCTTACCATCTCTCAATTTCATATATTTAAAGATGAGTTAGTTATTGTTCACCCACCTCATAATAACTTAAGAGGGCATGCTAGAATGAAAAGGGTTGATGAGTCATCATCCAATGACATGGCATAATTCGAAACAATTAGTTATCATAATCAATTATGTTATCAATGGTTGATTGCCCTTGATTCATGGGCTTATGTACAAGAGGAATAATTTATGTAATAACTTGAGCCAATGAGTTGTTGTCGTGGCTTATAAATGTGTTTTCCGTCCTCTCTTTCATTGTGTGTCAAGGAAGAGAGGAAATAATAGAAGCAATAAAAATTTTCTAATTCAAATTTTAGAAACTCATTGACGTATGGAATCAATTCTACCGCAAAGACATGTGGCTACTAGGAACTCATTGAACGATTGATATCTACGTCATTGCATCATTGGATCTGACATGATAAATCCTCTATTGGTTTCTATGCACCATTTTTTAAGAAAATAAATATAATATTCAAGAAAGCTTTAGTAGCTTGTTACAAGAAAAATAATGTTATCATCCCATCTAATCGGAATTCCCCGGTGTAAGCCAATTACATTGTGATTCATCAAGTAGAAAATACATGGGACAAAGTCTTAAGGAAGATAATGACAATAAGCAGCATTACTCCATGCGGAAGCAGATGGGAATTCAAATTTTGCACCACTGAACAACCTGCCATCTTAATATTTCTAATGAAATTATTCGTTTCAACAATATCTGATAACCATTTTTGATTATGCAAGGTGTCATTGTCCTTGTATCTATAATGGCGACTCTGGGGGTTGCAATTTCTGTTGGAGTTTGGCCGTCTGTGTACTGCAAAGGTTTGCTACTAGGTGTCAATAAATGGCAGGCAAGGAAAAAATTATCAAAATAAACCATAAAGGTTGGAGGCGGGAAGTTGACAATGGTTTAGGAAGGATAGTCAAGCTTATTGTAACAATGTACCAATATGTAGTGACATGATTATGAATTTCATGTTTGGGTTTGATAAGATTAATAGGACTAATATGCTGAAGTTTTATTTAAATAGTAGATCTAGACGAGAAAACTATTTTTTTTTTTTTTTAGTACACTTTCCATGGAGAATCTAAAGTTGAGATTACTTCAAATATGTTGTCAATCTGGGATAGTCAAGCTTATTGTAACAACGAGTTATAGATAATATATGCGACATGCGAGTTAGAGATAATATCTACAACAATTGAGTCGCTTATGTCATTTACAATTTTCTTAACTTTTTTAAACATGATAATTTAACAAAATACTTGTTGTTTTTACCCTAACACAAATGAGTTGCTTATGTCATTTACAACCTTGTTTATCCATCTTGGTTCTTGAGTAGACTTTCAACTCTTTAAATAATTGATCAATCTTGATTATGAATTTATACTCCTTTTATTCATATCCAGGTCTAGGCATTGTGATTAGGTTGGTTTATAGTCTTGTTGTCTTAGAGCAAGTCTTCCATTGTAATAAGCTCATCCTATTTTTAGCAAATTTGAATTAGATAGATCTTGGGTTTACGAATTCTATTTGATTATGCTAGAATACACATCATCTATGAAAGGATTTTTAGCACTTAAATGGTGACATTATTTTTTTCTCATATCATATGGTAAAAAATTAGGTTTGCTTGGATTAAAAAAAGAAAAACAAAAACATGAAAAATAGTTAATATTATAAATATATATAATTGAACTTAAAAGAAATTCCTAGGTAAAATATTAATTGAATTGAGATATAAAAACAAAGTTTCATTCAAAGAGGAACTAAGTATCCTATTAATTACTTCTTGTGTTTAGCTTACACATGCATTAAAATGGGCTTAGGAAGTAACAAATAAAAGATCACTAGTTATTTCTTAAGCACTATATAATTTCTCAATATAAACAAGATTTTGAAAATTCATTTTAAATATTATGATTCTATAGTTGTACATCCCAAAACTAACAATGTAGTTTAAATCATGCAAAAAAAAAATAAAATTGTTATGCAATCATGTTGAGATTAAGGGTTAAAACATAAAAAAAATTAAAACAAGATTTTGAAAATTCATTTTAAATATTATGATTCTATAGTTGTACATCCCAAAACTAACAATGTAGTTTAAATCATGCAAAAAAAAAAAAATTGTTATGCAATCATGTTGAGATTGAGGGTTAAAACATAAAAAAAATTAAAACAAGATTTTGAAAATTCATTATAAATATTATGATTCTATAATTGTACATCCCAAAACTAACAATGTAGTTTAAATCATGCAAAAAAAATAAAATTGTTATGCAATCATGTTGAGATTGAGGGTTAAAACATAAAAAAAATTAAAACAAGATTTCTTAGTTTTAAAGATTTGATAAGATATGGAGTTTTTGTTGCAAAATGAATATAATTATCATAATTGGAAAAATTAAATTATAGTAATATAATTAAATACTAAACAATTAATTATATTGTAAACCCTAACATGAGCATAAGATTGAAGATAGTAAGAAGTGAAATAGAAATAATAATAATAATAAGTATGATGGGCAATGTAGAGGATTGTCTCTAGAAATATAATTTCACCATGTAACGTGTTCTAAACTTGATTAAACAAGTTAGATTAGCAAATTTTGATTTAAAGTTCTTGGATAGAAATTGGGAATGTAAATTTATTATGGATTAATATAAAATTATGATGGAATGAAGCAGGAATAACTCAAAATATCAAAGAAATGAAAAGGAAAACTTGGTGTTCTTGATTGGAGTAAGGTGGAACATATTAAGAAGAAATGGAGAATGGTTGAATTAGATGTTTGTTAAATTGTATGCATTTAATATGTATTATTATGTTGATGATAATTTGAAAATGAATAATGTTTTTATGTCAGTTATGTTTGAATTTAAGCATAATTATGATTGTTATAAAAATTGCTAAGTTGTTGTGTTCTTAGGAAAATATGTATGTGATAAATTATAATGATGATGATTTTGATGGAAATTGAGAAAGTTTAGAAAGGAAAAAAAAATGAGGCCTTTAGGGCCGACCATGTGAGGTTGCCTAAAAAAGCTGAGTACTTGATTAAATTTTCTACATAATTATAAGTTATTTTATGTAAATATTTAGTTGTTTGAATATAGGTTGAATACACTTGAATGTGATGAATTATGGTCAAATTCAACTAAGAGTATAATTCTGAAGAGCTTGGATGAAAATGGAAGCTAACATATATTAAATCCTAATAAAGGTCTAAGATGTTGATTTGAAATGATAAAATCCATATCCATCTTGGAATGGCATTTAGCCAAATAGGATTTTAAAAGGGAGGAATAAGATTGAATTATGTTTTGTTTGCTAATTGTGTTGTTTAGATTTAAAAAATAACACTTAAGAAAATATTAACTGGATGTTTCACCAATATTAACAAATAATGCACTTCAATTCAAATAAACATTATTAACCAATAATATAATTAAATTATGTAAAGTAAAAAGTTATGGGATAGAAATTTCAAACTTAGTTTTTAAAGTGGCTCGACAAGTGTACCACCTCACCTTAAATATCAAATCATACTTCGGTGTTGTATGTTTCACTAATCCAAGCTTAAGGATATGATATCATTTGGTAAATCCACACCAAGTCTTTTTCACCACTTAAAGAAAATTATTCTTTCAAGGTTTTACCTTGGTGATAACCCTCATCAATAACTAGGACATTTATAGCCAAAGCAATATAACAATTTGAATTGGTCAAGTCAATCAGCTTCTGCACATTCCTAGATGTTCAATCCATATGAATAAATGGTCGAGTAATTCATTTGGTATCACCAAGTAATTGACTAGTTCAACTTAAATCTTAGAATTTTGACAATTTGAACCTAGTAATTCTTGAGTTGATATCAATATTATATATGTAGAGTGAGTGTGTTAGCTCATTTTAATTGTGCTATTAATGTAAGATGTAAAGATTTATATAAGCACTATAAAGAACATTTAATTCTAAGGCTTCACTTGCTTTGCATCTTGAACATTTTCATTGATTTTTTTACGAAATCCTCCGTACTTGTTAATGTGATCTTCATATGAACCTGTTTGTTTTAAGACTTGTTCTCAACCAAACATATTATTAGTCCAATTCTCTATTTTATTTTATCATAAAAATATATAAAAAAATCTTTACCTGAGTTTTCTTCCTTTATAGTGTGTAATAATTGTTTGTGTTTTCCACACCTTAATCTTCTTTATAGTTTGTTTAGTTATATGTTATTTAATTTGATATGTTTTGCTTTTTTTGTTAGAATTATTTAGGTATTTTCTTCTATTATTGTCATTTTCCTCCAAATTCTTACATCTAACTTGGCCTTTATTAAACTACCTAGAATTATTTTTCAAAATTTATTTGGTCATTTCTCTCTAAAAGTTCAAATTTAGCCAATCATTGAATAGTATGGTGTCGTTAAGTACACATTGATTTTTTTTTTCTAAGTCTTAGGCTTAGTTTCCCTTTTAATTTGTTGTGTTAAAGATTTTTATTATGATTGCTTTTTATTTTAAGCCTATTGGATTAGAAGTTTATACATTGGCTTTTTTTTTTCTTTTAAATAATAGTTGTTATTTTCCCCTCGATCCATTTTCTTTTTATATAAGCACCTCTCATGTGTTCCTAATGTGATTGCACATTTTGTTTATTTTCCACTTAGGTGTCACCTCCCTTCATCTTTTATTGCTCAATGTACACAAATAAAGACCAAACATTTTTTAATAAAAAATGAAAAATAATATAAAAACTCCTACACTTAAGCCACATTTTCTTTGTTCCTAAGGTATTTAAGTAATTTAATTGTTCTAGAAAAATTTAAAACATTAATCTATCCTCAAACAATTTGAAAATGACATTAAATCAAGATAAAAAGACCATCATATCACCAAATCTTACCTCAATGTTTTAGGAAAGGGAAAAATCATCAAAACACTATTCACTGGCTAGTGTTATGCTACAAGTGAGAGAAAAAAATTAACATAAAAAATATTTAGTGAATACTAATGTTTTTTTATAATAGAAAAAGAATTATGTGGGGATTAACTAGATGTGGCCCATTTAACTTGATGAGTCCAAAGACAATGCAAATTATTAGTGAAAAAGTAGCTTGACTTAAAATAAGTATTCAAGATGATATTTTTTATTAATTATGATACAACAACATTTTGAATTGATTCAAGTCAACTTGAGTTAATTTGTCAATCCAATATTAAAGGATTAATATAAAGAAAATCAAAACAAGCTATAAAGTCTAATTCTCAACAAATTCAATGTTGAAGGATTAAATTGAAAGAAAAACAAATCAATTAAAATATGACTAAAGAAAATGATCTGAATCAACTCAGATTAACCTATCAAACCTACATCCCAGGTCATGAGACTAAAATAACCCAGTAGAAAGAAAGCTGAAATAAATTATAAAGTTTAATTCTCAATAACCTAGTGTTGAAAGATAAAATTGAAAAAAAAAACTAAAAAAAAAGGATTAAAAAAATAACTCAAGTCAACCCAGGTTAAGTCGTCGAATTCATGACTTAGGTCATAAAATAGAGATAATATTATAGGGAAAAAATCAAACCAAATGACAAATTATAATTCTCAATCAATTGAATGTTGAACGAAAAAGTTGAGGGAAAAAAATCAATAGGAGAAGAGTAATAAAAACTCATGTCAACAAAGCTAGTATGTTATCTTTATAATTTAACTTATGAAACTATAATAGCCTCATAAGAAAATAAAATAAATTAAAAATTATAAAAGTTAATCATCCATTGTTTATTATAAAAAGAGAAGCAATATTACAATTAATAGTTTTTGTGAGGGGTCAAGCTAAACCCCTCTTTTAGATTTTTTTATTTATTATTTTTTTTTTTTTGTTAATATAGGTCTAATATTTGATTACACTTGGTAGTACCTAGAAGATGTTGAAAAACTACCCTGTAGGTGGCTCTTCATGTAGAACTGAACCAAGAACAAGATTACTTAAAAATTGGATCCGAGGATATAGCATTTTGCACGTCTTTTGTATTTTATCAACTACTATATTTTATTGTTTTCCCTTCCTTCTATTGGCAATGCTTTTTCATATCACGTTCTTATATTTTCCTGGCAAGCTCATGCAGGTTACAAATCACATCTGAGCCAACCAGTCCAGAGACGAGTCCAGGTTTACCAGATCTCCAATCCGACTGGCTCATCAACAACTTCATTGCAGATTTACTGGCGAAATATACCAGTTGGAAAACAGTAAAGTCGGACCTCTCAGCTTCAACCAGCTAGGAACCAGAATATACTTGCCCGGGCACTCATCTCATCTAAGGCCACCACCATAATTACAATTAGAGATTGGGCCCAGAAAAAATTTATTGCCATTGGCAGGTTGAAAGTATCATTTCAATAAACCTACAGAGACATTTATAGCTAAAGACCCAATGGAGCATTTCACATAATCTGCCAAAGAAAAAAAAAATTGAAAGTACTTCACAACGTCTTTTGTTTCTACTTAAGTTCAACATAAACCGTTGAAAAGGAGAACGAGAAAATCAAGAGCAGTTCTGAAACTGAGAAGCAACTTTAGTAAGAACCAAGTAACAAATCTCTATGTGGAACAAAATAAAAACAGACCCAATCCACCTTGAAGTAACAAGATTACAGCCTTCTCCCTCTTCTACCACCCTTTCTACGAGTGCTATCCGTTGGAATTGGAGTCACATCCTCTAAAACATCAAACCAAGCAAAAATCATATAGATATATATTAGTATCCCATAGAAAATGTAACTAACTAAAAGTAAGGTTAAAAAAATTAAAACTATCACAAGCACACATTCTCACTCTCAGCAACTACTCTAGAGCCTTAATAGTAACAAAATCCACAAAAGATAAATTGAGGAAATTGATAAAAAAAAAAAAAAAAAATCTTATAGTAAAGAAGCCTTTGTTTTAAGTAAACAGCTTAAAATGAGGATTTTAAACATAGGTATATGAGACATGCACAAAGGCCAAATTCTACCAGAGAAATTTATCACGGAATGGGATCTGACAATAAGTACTGCCTACAGATGCTGCAGGTAGATGGACCGATAAACCTAGGATTTGCACCGCAAGCAGCCAAAGAAGAAAAAACTGATCGATACATCACTAGATTGCAAGCAAAGCAAAACAAAGAAAGAAGGCTTTACCTATGCGACCTATTCTCATTCCAGAACGAGCAAGGGCACGCAGGGCAGACTGTGCACCTGGACCAGGTGTCTTTGTCTTGTTCCCACCGGTAGCACGAAGCTTAATATGAAGGGCAGTAATGCCAAGTTCCTGCTTCATAACAAAGAAATATTAGTTAAATAATAATTTCAAAGATAAGCTTATGGTGCTTTTCAAATTAAAAAATTCAAATGCTAAATAAAATTGTTTGATTTTACAAGTTAACAATGATAGTTTCAAATTTGAAATATTGAATAGCTCAAAAGGAAATGGTAGGGAAGGATTAACACAAAAAACCACTTAAATGATAAGGCAGGCCCCAAATGCAATAATGTGGTATTACAATGAAAACAAAGTACAACGCCTTTTGGCTTTGTCTTAAGACTGGATACAGCCTGATTACTCAAGAAATGATCAAGGCCATCTCAAATTCGGGGCCACACATGTAATATATAGCAAGGCACTACTAAACCAATGAGATGCTAGCCTCAAGTGCCTCTTAGAACTGGTGGGACAGTTACCTAAGCACTAGAAATGCACCTCACAGTTCAAGCACTACAAGAATGTATTCCTTCACTAAGCACTAGGTAAAGCACCAAATTTTGCTTTGGCCAAAGAAGGAGCTTGTACCAAGAATGATGGAAACTTCCTCTAACCCCTAAAACACACCAGATAAGAATAACAATTTTTTAAAAAGAATTAAGACCTTGCATCTCTGTGACACATCCTGGGCTGCAAGCATGGCAGCATATGGTGAAGACTCATCTCTATCAGCTTTCACTTTCATTCCACCTGTTTTAGGAAAGAAAGGATTATTAACTTTGCCAAGCATATTTACTTAGGGTTTACCAATCCTGTGCATGCAAATATTTCCCAAAACCTACAAGGGAAAAAAGCCAAATATATACAAGGCCACAATTATGTACAAAAATAATCTTGGGAGGGAAAAAAAAACAGTAGCAAACCAACTAATGTCCCACGGGCTAATAGTTAGAGCAATTTTAGTCATTGCACAAAAAACAGCAGCCCATATAGGTGAAATTCCTGAATAATTGTAGAGAAAAAAAATCACTCACCAGTTATGCGTACAAGAGTTTCTCGTCCAGAGAGATCAGTCACATGCTGCAGTTGAAACAATCAATAACAATAAATCACAAAAGCGACTATCAAGTAATGCTACTTGACAGAGTATCACTTGACAGAGTATCAAAAAATCTTTTGTACACTCACAATGAATGTATCGTTAAATGATGCAAAGATGTGAGCAACTCCAAAAGCATGCTCCCCTTCCCTCACGGTGGGTCCAAGGGTCACATTTTCTTCCTTTGGCTCTCTGGTCTTTCTCCTTGATGACTATATAAAAAAACAATTACTTTAGTTACAAATTTCCCAAATATTAAACAAAGTTCAAATGCTCAATTCTTGAAACCCAGGCTGTTAATGACCCAACATTCTGCATTCTATAAATTTTACAGAAAGAGCATCGTAATCTCTTCAAAAATGTTCCTCAACAAGTTTCAAAGTTTACAATTCACAATCAAGAAATACAAATATGCTACTTGACAGTCATACCATGCAAAAAGGTTTTCATAAATTTGATTACCGAAACGAAAGAACGCATCTCAAACTAAGATGACTAAATACTCTGACCTGTTAATAAATCGATTCATGGATCTATGGTCTATAAGAACAGCACTTTAGAGTGAGGAGGGGGGAGGGAGAGAGAGAGAGAGAGAGAGAGAGATCGGCTTACCATGGCTGCGAAGAAGCGAGAATTAGATTAGACTTGAGGAGGCTGTGTTTTGGTTACATGCGAGAAGAGAACATTAAAAGAGAAACACCGAAGCTATGTAACGCGGCTGCGATCGAGAAGTGGATGGGTTAGGGTTCTGACTATTTAAATTTTGGAGTTTGTGTTTAAGGGCATTTGATATTTAATTAATTATTATTAAGATATTAAAAATAAAAATAAAAAACCCTAGGTGGAAAATTTTGGAAAGAACTGCTCGCCCAAATTTATTTATTTTGATTCTTTAGTTTTTTTATTTCTTCTTTTAAACTTGTGTATATTTGGAATTGAGCTTGGTATTTTATTTTATGTCCATAGATTATAGAAATTTTAGGTGTTAAGAGAAAAATTGCGTTCAAATAATATTTAATTTGATAAAATTAAATAAATATTTCATTAACTTAAAATAATTGGACCTATGGACACTATATATATATATATATATATATATATATATGGGGGCTAAATTGCACATATATGGGAAAGATTAACCTTATTTGTTTTTCACTTGATTTTTTGTTTTTCGATTTGAACTTTTAAAATCAATTATTGTTCTTGGGATTGGAGTTAATAATGTTTTGAGGTTGTTTACAAACAGAGATTTCATTATGTCAATAAAACTTTTCAGAGTTGATACTCAATTTTGTAATGTAGAGTTCAATTTTATTAAAATTAAATAATTAAAGTTTGATGGACCAAGTTTAAATCTAAAATAAATTATAGGGATCGGGGTTAATAAACAATGACAAAGAAGCTTGTGAGTACATTGCACTTGCCACCATATTTAGGAAAGAAGTTGTTACTCTCTACCAATACATAAGGTTTCCTTTAGTGTTGTATTGTTATCTTTCTTAAAGGATATTTTACACCATGTTTTAAAAGTGTTTTTGAAAAAAAAATTATTTTTTACTTTATATTTAAAAATTTTGGTTTTCAAGTGTTAATGTGAAAAATATTTTCTTAAAAAAAAATTGAAATATTTATAAACAAAAACACTTTAAAAATAATCTCGATCATACTCTCAAACAATCATTTAAATTTTTGAAAAAGTCTAAACAAGGTTGTCCCAGTGGTGTAATGAATGGCAAAGGTGGAGGCTAATTCTTGATGGTTTTTCTTTTTCTTATTTTTTGCTCTCTTTCTCCTTGGTGTATGTGCTTATTCTTAAAAAAAAAAAAGATTTTGTGATTTTTTTATGCCAAACTTGATCATTATTTTTATTTTAAAAAAATTAATAGATTTTTTTTAACTTTATCTTTTTTTTTTGTTTGGTTAATTGGGAGCTTTGTAGTTTTTTTTTGTTTTCCCTTTTGTCATATATAGGATAATCTTGGTTTTATATCTTAGGTTATGGATTTGGATATTAAATATTAGCTAAAGTTGACTTTGATCTTTTTGGATCTTTTTTTAGATTGCATCATTTAATATCAAGTTAATTAGATATTAGACTTTGTATTATCTTTTTGCTTTCTTTTTGAATTATAGTTTAAGGGGAGTTAGCTCAAGTTTATATTGTCTTTCATATATATATATATGAAAGACAATATAAACTAGACAATATAAACTTGAGCTAACTCCCCTTAAACTATATATATATATATATATATATATATATATATATATATATATATATATATATATAATTTTGACCTTTAACATTTAGTTTGTTTGAAAAATAATTTCCATAATTCTTTTGTATTTTTTTCTACAAAGGTATTCTTATATCATAATCTAAGTTGTGAATTTAGAGAATTAACTTTAGTTGATTTCAGTTTTTTTTAATCTTGTTAATTTTAGCCTTTAATATTTAGTTAGTTAAGAATTGAAATTCATTATTTCTTTTTTAAATTTATTTTCTATTTAGTTATTCTTGATTTCAAGATTTGGGGTATTGGTGTACCAGGTTAACTTGGGTCTAATTTTTGTTTTTAATAATTTATTGTTTGATTTTGTCCTTCTACAATTGATTGATTGAGAACTTAACTTTGTGGTTTTTTTTAATTGTATTTTTATAGGATAATTTAGTTCTTATGACTCAAGTCGTAAGTTTGTGATTTTTTTATGATTTTTTTCTGTTAAATTAGTTTGGTCCTATGACTCAAATTGTAACCTTGCCAAGTTAACTTAAATAATTGTTTTTTTATTTTTTTTCAATGTTGTCTTTTAACCATAGGCTGTATAATAGTTGGGCTTTTGTTATTTTTTACTTTGCTTTTATAGGTTAGTCTTATTACTTGATTCATTAGTTAAATTGGGTTGACTCAATGTGTTTGTTTTCCTTTTTTAATTGATTTATATTATTGTTCTTCAACTTTTTTGCTTATTGTTAATTGGACTTGCTAATTTATTTTACTTTACTTTTTATGAGATTATCACAATTTTATGATATAAGTCCCAAGTTTTATAGATTAGCAAGGATTGGTTCAGTTCAATCCCATATATCATTGTTTTTTTTTTTAAAAAAAAGATATTGTTTGATATATCACCATCTTAGTATTTGAAAAGGTTTCTCTCCAATGTACATCAAATTTTAAATTAATTTCTAATTTTTTTTTGCATTACAAAATATAATAACAAAGCATTTATAAATTTCTTTATAAAAAACATTCAACCCACAACATACTACAAGCTAGAAACCGTCTTATTTCTTTCACAACCTTTTTCAATAAAAACATGAGAAAAATATAAATAAGTTTGCTTTAAAAAAAAAGTGAGAAATGAGTTCCTTTATTTATTTTAAAGCTATTTTTACTTGGGATTACAATTTAATTTGATCCTAATGGATACCAACCTATTTCGAATAAGTAAAATATTTTAGACTCGATGAATAATGAGTATGGTATGTATATTGTCAAACTTGACTCGAAATTAGGTCAAATTTAACTCAAAATTATATTTATATTATATAAATATATTTTAAGATAATATAAAAAATTTAATACAATATGATACACACACACACACACACACACATATATATATATATATATATATTGATATAATATATGTATATTAACTATTTTATTTTTTTATTAGGAAATAATAGTAAATAAAAAACACTTGAAAACTAATAAATAATTTATGATTATCTAAATTTTTTATTCAAAACATAGTATAAATATAACAAAAAAATCCATCATGCATAAACCCATTTTCATCTCTAATTTTTACCGCTGCTTCTCACTCATAATAAACTCTGTGAAGTCATAAAAATTCCGGGTGGTTATGGGTTTTCAGGGCTCGAGGTTTGGGCTTGATAGTGGGCCGGGTACGGAACTAAGATATTCGGGCTCGATGTCTCTCTTGCCGAGTATACTTGGAGGACTCTCCGACAGTAAACAGATGAGAGGAGAAACCGAGAAAGAAGTGAGGGCTTATTGCCTTGGGATATTTATATCCATCCATCTTCTGCCGCCCACAATCATGACTTACCTCACCAGTAGCTCACCAAGACAGGGGGCGTGGTTTGTCTCACAATTTGTAGGTGTTATATTTTTTACCTGATTTCTGGACTAATGAATAAAAATAGGTTCTGCCGTGTATTTAATACCTGTTTTTCACTCTATTTTATAAATATTTTTAAAAAAACTTGATTTTTTATTATTTTAAATTAGATTTTTTAAAAAATATTTTAAGATTATTTTCTTACTATGAAATCAAAAATATATCAATAGCTTTGTATTCTTATATTTATGTGTTATTACAAGCCACATGAAGTGAATTATTCAATTAAATGATTTGGAGTTAGCAGCGATAGTTTTTGCCTTGCAAATATAAAAGAATACTTACATGGAACTTAAGTACAAATTTTTACAAACCATATAAGTTTAAAGTATTTGATGTCATAAAATAACATAAATATACAACATAGGAGGTGGATGGAATTGATAAAGAATTATGATGTATCAATGATTATCATCATAGAAAATCAAATTTAGTAGCTAATGCTTTGAGTTAAAAAGAATAAGATTGTGATTACTGGTGTTTTAGCTAGAGACAAAAGATAACTTCTAGAATTGGGTAGGTTTAGATTACAATTGAAGTCTCAAAAAGTTGATAATGAATTAAAAAAGATAAAATGGGATATAATATTAAAACAAAATACCTTATTTGATATATTTAAAAACAGGTGACAATAATGGGAAAAAATATTTGTATATCAACTGACAAGGTTTTAATAGAAAAAATTCCTACTGAAACACATGAATCCACACTTGTAGTTATCTTGAAAGCACTAAGATGTATAGGGATTTAAAAGGAATACTATTATTGGCCTAAAATGGGGAGAGAAATAACATTGAACGTTATGTTTTGATCTTTAAATTCTAGATCATTAGATTATCTTATATAGTGAACGTTATGTTTGATTATGTTACATGTTATCTTAATTGAGATAATAAAAAAGCAAACATTGAGCATAATATGAGTTATATGGAGGTACTAGAGTGATCAAGAGAAGATTCACCGCCTTGAGTGAATTTGAAAGTTGGTTCATATGCTCTTAAATAGTATTGATTGAATAAATCGTTGACCAATGTGGAATGAGATTTGATAATATCTTTAAATCTTATTCAAACAATTGATGACTATAATATAAAGAATAAATCAAAGTTGTCAGTTTAGCTTCGGTTGGTGTTTGTTTTTTCAATTGGAACAAAATATTTCGGTTTTGGAGCATTTCAATGTGCCATTTCAGGGGTGTATTTTATATATATAATTATATGGATGAAAAAAATTAAAAAGCAAAAAAATTAAATATAATTTTATTTTTTATAAAATCAAAGTTGACACAATAATTTTATTTTTTATAATATATATTTTTAAAATTTTTATTGTTTTGATTTTGATTCTCGCATGTTTAATATATCTCATCAACAATAATATATATAATCAAGTATTATAAAATCAATTTGAAGTGGCAAGTCACCCTTGGTGGGAGATGATTAGATGGAAAAATAAAGTATTATATATATTTCATGCTCCAGATTAGGTCATATCAATGACTCACAATAATTTGTCCAGGTGAGAGATGTGGATGACATGAATTGATTTTTTTTTAAGGTCAAAATAGCACAGATGAAGTAATATTGGAATATTTTGATTTGTATTTGATCAAAAAATTTGAAATGAGCGGAAATTTAAATAGATGTAGAAACAACTTTGTTTTGTATTGTTTTTTTTAACTAATACGAAATGTTTTGTCTATTTCGGCCGAAATGAAACTAATAACTATGGAATAAATATGATTTAATATGAAAGACATGCTTTTATAATTTAATGTTAAATCAAAATATTATCAATAAAATGATATTAATAACATTGAAAAAATAATCACTAAAATATTAAATCAAATCACTAATGATTTTTATAATAATCAGGGGATTTAGATAATATACTTTATCTTCGAACATAAATTAAAACTTTCTTGAATAATATATGAATATTTATGTTTATATTTTAAGAACAACTAAATCGAAGCTATCCGTTATTTAGTCAAAAGCACATACTGTGAAGATTACGAGCCGTAAACTCACGCTTCGCCGCAGGGATTAAATTTTTTTTTTTTATCTAGATTTAACAAATAATTTTGTATTTTAATTTTTATTCTTTTATTTTCTTATTTTAGTTGCGATCTCTTGATTTTTTCGATCATTAATTGAATATGGGGATTAATCATGGTGCGTTTAAGCTAGCTAGATACTCTGATTATACAAAATAAATAACATATATATAAAAAAAAAAAAAATATAACCAGTAAAAACCAAATTTATGGGGAAATATGAAAAAAAAAAGGAAAAAAATAATAATAAAAAAAAGGCCAGGAAAAAAACAAAGAAAAAAAAATGTAACCGGAAGTAAAAATAAATAAAAAAAATAAAAAGTTGGTTATAACAAAAAAAATTGAATAAGGGGATTAATTATGGCGTGCTTAAGCTAGCCAGGATACCCGATCATAAAAAAAAAAAATAGTAGAAAAAAAAATTAAAAAATATAATCAGCAAAAAAATATATCATGGAAAAAAATGAAAAAAATAATAAGGAAAAAACAATAAAAACTATAAAAAAAATTATATCCGAGGATTAATCGTGGTGCATTTAAGCTAGTCTGGACACTTCGATCATATATATATAAGTGGAAAAAGAAAAAACAATTAAAAGAATATAATCAGAAAAAAAATTCATGGAAAAAAAATAAAAAAAATATAATCAAGGAAAAAAAGATATAAAAAAATTAAATATGAGGATTAATCATGATACTTTTAAGCTAGCTAGACACTATGATTATGCAAAATAAATAATATATATATATATATATATATATATAAAAGAAAAATATAATAAAAAAAAGAAAAATAAAAAAAAAAATATTAGCTTTTTAGTAATATAAGTTGAAAAAAAAAATATAATCAGTAAAAAAAATATTTTATGGGAAAAAATAAAAAAAATAATAAAAAAAATCAAGAAAAAAAATAGAAAAAAAAACATAATCAGAAAATTAAAAAAAAAAGGAAAAAAAGAAAAAAAAATTAGAAGAAAAAAACGTAATAAAAAAACAAAAAAAAAACAAGAAAGAAAAGTTAGAAACGGAATAAATGAAAAAGAAAAAACAAAAAAAAATATAATTAGAAAATTAAAAAAGAAAAAAGCAAACAAAAAAAAGAGAAATCACTGTTGCTATCCACAAAACATGGGGAGCAACAGTGATTTCCCCACACAATTTAGCTTTTTGTTAATAAACATACGATGTGTTTTAAAAATTGTACCCCCTAAGCGTAAGACCACAAGGAAATAACATTACCATTACCGAATTTCATAACTTCAATTAAGGATTGCATTAAGTAATTATTGAAATTATTTTTTATTTAAAAATATATAAAAATAATATTTTTAAATAATATTTGACATTAATACATAAAAATATATATATTTTTTAATTTAATGTAAATAATAATTTCCGATTCCAAAGTAGTCAGTCGTTGCATAGTAGAAAATCATAAAATTGGTTTTACTTTTTTTTACATTATTTTTAAATTCTATTTTTATTTTATAATCGTATTTTTAATAATATAAAATATATAAATTAATCTATTTTAGTCTTTTTTTTATGTCTGCGAGCTTATTTTTCCTAAAAAACAAAAAAAGTAAAATCAAATTATTAAAAAGGCATGCCAACCGAACCAGTGGATTTTTAGTTAGAACAAAACGGGCCGATGAAATCTGGTGTGGATTGTCGTTGGTCCACAGCCTGGTTCTCGGGCCAGGATACGGGCCGTGTAAAATTCGAGGGGAAAAAGAAGAGAAAATAGGGAAGAGAAGAGGAGAAGCAGCAGTAGGAGCAGGAGCAGAAAGAAAAAAGATGGGATCGTCGACGGCCATGAGAGAATTGCAGCGAGATCTTGAAAACAAAGCGAATGATCTTAGCAAACTCCAGAAAGGCAAAAAAAACTAAATGAAATCCCTACCTTACGAATTTTGCTGTATTGTCCTAAACCCTAACTAACTTTGTTTGTTATAGATATTGCGAAGAATCATCAAGTCCGGAAAAAGTACACTATCCAGCTTGGAGAGAACGAGCTTGTCCTCAAGGCAGGTCTATCAATCTATGTATGTTTCTTTTTTTGGTCTCAGGGGCCATATCTGATTTGGGCTTTCATTTATGTATAGGAGTTGGACTTGTTGAACGATGATGCAAATGTTTACAAATTGATTGGTCCCGTACTTGTGAAGCAAGACTTGGCTGAGGCTAATGCTAATGTGCGCAAAAGAATCGATTACATCTCTGCTGAATTGTATGTGTTTTTTTCTAATTACTATTCTTGGTTCTTTCGTGGGCTGTTCTTTCCTATATACTAATAATTTAACTTCATTTGGATCAATATTTGTGCCTATTGTGGTTGTTTATTCTGTAGCGAGTGAACTCTTTGAGTTTCCTCTCATTTCTTGAATACGGAAACGCATATTCAACGGACAATGTCCATTTGCTGCTGTATAAATTTTATGAGTTTTTCTTAGGCCTCTTATATGAGCCTCTTATAGAAGGGAAATTTGCGAAGACTGACAGCAACAAAAAATAAATTATAAAGATTTCTAATTTGCAAGAGATTTAATTTAAACTCCTTATCTTTTGTACTGTTTTTGCTTGTACAAGTTTATATGGGTGAAACTGAATGTTGGAAACAAATCTAATAAGGAACTTTTCACAATTTAGGAAGCGACTTGATGGAACTCTTCAAGATTTGGAAGAGAAGCAAAACAGCAAGAAAGATGCGGTTTGTGGCTTTCCTTTCTCTTGCTTAATTCAATTTATTATCAAAGTGCCCTGTCATATGCCTCAATATGGCACTTGCGGTCTGTTCTCTCTTTGATATTTGTCACTGGTTATATAGTTAAAAGTCCACATCTGTGGCAACAAAATCTTTCTAATCTGATACCAGTTAATCTGTTAATGTTACAAAATCTCCAACTGGTTTTCGTAGAATTCGCTGCAGTTTATTTTAGATGCCTCCTTGCTGGTTTCTTGAACCTTTCCCTTTCTACTCATAATTTTATCTTGAGCTGTTGTTTTTGTGATTGAAGCGTGCCATGCTTGTCAATCTCATCTTGGTGTGCTCTGATTTTCTAGCTAGAGCCTTTTGATTTCTTCTGGCAGCTACTATCTAGCTGTCAGGAGGATTGATTTATGCTGCTGTTTCTGGTATCTGTATTTGGATTTGATCTGCATTGTAGTGTCATGTTTACTGCCTTCTTTATGGAGTTTTAATAAGCTTGTGGTTCTCTGTGCCTTGACAACCATTTCTTATGTCAACTTTCATTTTTCTTGGATCAATGATAAAAAAAAAGGCTATTGCTATTCTTGTTTCTTTTCTGGTCGTTGATTCTTGGGAGCTGACTCTGGGGGTACGTGTGGACTTCTTATGACACAGTGCTGCTATGCTTTGTAACCTTGAGATGCTGTTTGGGGCGGCGGTTCAACCTGTGATTGTGTTGAACCGCAGCCCCAAATTTATACATTACCAAATGGGACCCCAGATTTTTACTGTGGGTCCCATTAAAAAAATTAACATCTGGGCGCAGATGCAAAAGCAGCTAAGAGTTGCTTTTGCAGCTGCGGCGTAAGGGCACCTCTGCATAATACAAATCGGACAGCTGCTACGAGTGTCGTTAGCATCACGGACACAGCTCCTCCCAAAATCAAAATCACCACGTATCTTCTATCATCATCACTCTCGTACTCCAAATTCCATTTCCCTCGATTTCTGTTTCTCTCCTCCTCGAAGCTTCTCGATCATGGCTGCCGCTGCCCCTTCCGCCGATGATTTTGTTAAGGGTAATATTCATCCAACAGCGTCCCTGTTCTCACACTCGATCGCCCCAAAGCCCTCAACACCATGAACATAGGCGCTGCTGCGAGAACGGCTAATTTTGTATTTTATTTGTTGGTTTAATACAGACACACACACACATGTTTACTTAAAATTAATTTCATAAATTGACAATGATATGAAAAACATGGTAACTAAACATACAAACTGCTTTTCATTAAACTCAAACTCAATCACAGTTTTAACCAAACATTTAAATTTCAGTTACGAACCGTAACTAAAAGCACTTTTTATGAAACTGCTTTTTTTTAACCTCAACATCCATGCCAAACAGGCTCTAAAGGTTTTGGGTCCTCTGTTTCTGAAGAACCATTTCTGGTTTCTTTTTTTGCTCTTAATTATGTCTTTTCTCCAAGCTTGCTTGGTGTTTTTATAATGTCTTCAGAAAAAAATGTTTGTGTTATTCTTTTTTCATATGTTTTCTTCTATTTTCATGTCCATCCATTTTTACTGTCATCATTAACAATTGCCTTCACAAATCTTTGATTCATTGAAACCATGGTCCAGTTTCATCTCAGGCATGACTATCGTCTTGTAGCTACTTTTTCAGTAATTGTACGAGGGGTGTTGCCTGCATTTTGTTATTTGTTGTCTTGATTGTGGCTTGGAGGAACGTTGTTAACTGGGGATAATGGTCAGGTGGTTAGGGTATATTAGCTTGCATGCTTTTTCTTTAAAGAATTTAAATAGTCAAATAGGACTTAGATTCATGGTTCAAGAGGATAGAGAAGTGGAGAGTGAATGATAGAATCTTATTCCTTGTTTATTAACTTCCTATGTGCTGTCATGAAGACTCCACCATTGTATATTGCACCATGATTTTTGGTTTAAAATATGAAGCGTTATCCGTTGCAGATCATATAGTATGTCAATGACCATCTATGTTTTTGATGTCTTGCAGATCTTCAAGTTGCAACAGAAGATCCAATCAATCCAGGCTGGCAAAGCCAAGGCATAGATATGCCATCTTAGGTGTGTTCACTTTGTCGGTTGAGACATTTTTTTAGAGGATTTAATGTGTATACTTTCTTGCTAGAGGTCGTTAACAACCTTCCACTACTCTCTCTAATCACCATGAGATGTTTTAAGTTTGTGTGCCAGACATATTGTTTTCTTTACGAAGCTACTTCGATCATTTCTTGAAAGCAACAACACCTTAGGTTGTGTTTCGTTTTAGATTGAAGGGGGGTGAAATAGTAATCCCCCCTAATCTTGTATGGTAATTCTTTAGGAAAGGGAATAGTTAAAGAGGGTTAACGAGGTATGGGGTAAAAGAATTGCAAGGAATTGTCAAGAGGTAAGATTCAAGGATGAAGAGCTCAAGAATGTTTGATAGGAGTTGTAAAAATTATGGGTATTACTGGATTTCATTATATATAAAATTAAATCTTACATTAAAGAATTTATTAAAAAACCAAGTAATATAAATTTATGGTCCTAAATGTAACAAGTAGTGTTAAAATGACAGTTCAAAAATTTTAAACCTTGAAAATGGTCGAAAAGTAGTGAAGTTTATGCATCTTGTTTTGCAAATTCAACTTCATCTTTCTTGCATACCCAACAACAAATAAATCCCATCAATATACATTGTTTATTTGTTTTTATTATAACTAATTTCAATGTTAAGCCGAACTGCTGGAGTCTCACTGAGTTTTTAGCTCTCAATAACCTCAGAGCAACACAAATTCTAGGCACCATATTTCTACATCAATGATTGTGCAATCATTAGTATCTCATCAATAATATGACAATATTCTCCACACACACTGAGATACCTGCAACACTATCTCTGGAGATACATAAACACTACTCTTTAGAGATAAACGAGCTAACTTTTATGTGCGTTGCGTTGAGTTTTTTTTCTATATAAAAAACTGATTGATTTTGTGCAAGTTATAATTGGTTATTTTAATATTTAATTAATCAAATTGTAATTGATAAAATCATTTAGAAATGGGTTTTTTTTCTTGCCTAAAAGTGATTGAATGTTGCTATTATTAAAATTATTTTGATAATTATTTAATCGGTACATTGTACAATTAGAATCGAAAAAATTCTATTAAAATGAGCAACGTGCTCCATGTAATATACGTGTAACATATTGATTGATTGTTGTGTATGTTTTAATTGTTTCATGAATTATTTCATTAGCAAATAATAAAATTACAATCACTGAATTTTAGTACAGATAAGTGCTTTGTTTTACACATCAAATAATTTGATTGGTGATTTTGTTTTAACTACTTTGGTAGATAGCAAAATCATAATTGATCAAATTGACTAAATATATATTATTTGTTGCGTGCAACATACTAATTGTTTGTTGCACATGTTTTAACTATTTAACGAATAATTTATTTGACAGATAGTAAAAATATAACTGTTAAAATTTATCAAAAAATATTTTTTAAGATTTTTTCTTTATATTATTATATTAAAAAATTTTAGAACACTAGGATTAAATTCATGTGAGATTTATAAAGAAAAGTTAGTTCAATTTCTTTTAATATATTTTAAGACATTAATATAAAAAAAATCATAATAAATAATTAGTCTTTACTAGTTTTTAAGGAAAAAATTCTAAAAATAATTATTATCATTATTTTAAATATCTTATCTATAGTAAAATAAATATATATAAAAGCAACATAATCTTAAAATTTTTAAGTTGTTTATTTAGCTTAGATGTATAATTTTTTTTTTTTTAAAAAATTAGAACTATTAACGATTTTGTTACATGTTAAAATAATTTGCGTTGGCTATGGCGAAACATATGATATTTTTTTATTTTATTATTGTAGATAATTTGGTATAATTTTTCTCCCTGTCTTGTCTACGTGTGATTTTATATATTCTTTTCATGATATGAGATTTGAAATATCATACATAAAAAAAGACACATAAGTTATTTTTCAAAAAAATAACATTGACCAATGATTTTTTGTCACAATAATTATTATAGCTGTCATTATAATTATTATTATACATAATTAATATTCTAATTATTATTGGTCATACTATCGATGACACCTTAATTATTGTTAAAAAAAGATTTTTTCTTAAGATTTATTCCTCATATTATTATATTAAAAATATTTTAGGATAATGATACTAAATTATGATTGTTTTTTTTAAAAAAAAATATGAATAGGTCGTGTGTGTGTGTGTGTGTGTGTGTATTTTAATATGCCAATATTAAATAAATATCAAAATATATAATTAATCTCAAATATTTATAAGAAAAAAAAACTTACAGATAATCATTATCATTATTTTGAATGCTTGATGTATAATAATTAGAAATTTCAACACCTAACAATATTAACAAAAAAAATTCAAAAACTAAAAAAAATAACAAAACAAAAATAAATATTATTAGATTTAAAAAAATTATTTGACTTGAAGAATAAATAAAAATAATTAAAAAGACAGAAAAATAATAAATATCAATTTTTAAATGATCGCAAATACAAATTAAACATTAAAAAATAACCTTAATAATAGCGAAAATAATAAAAATTGGTGAGACCATAGTTATTATTTCAAAAAAATTTCCATAATTTTTTTTATTTATAAGATTTATTCCTCATATTATTATATTAAAAGTATTTCAGAACAATTATATATTTTTTTTAAAGAAACCTAGGTCATATATATATATATTAAGGTGCAAATATTAAATAAATATCAAAATATATAATTAGTTTCACATATTTAAAAGAAAAGAAAATTTATAAATAATCATTATCATTATTTTGAATGTCGTATCTATAATAATTAGAAATTTCAACACTTAACAATATTAGCAAAAAAACAGTTAAAAAACAAAATAAATGACAAAAAAATAAATATTATTAGATTTTAAAAAATTATCCGACTTGAATAATAAATAAAAAAGAGAAAAAATAATAAATATCAATTTTCAAATGATCACAAACACAAATTAAAATTTAAACATCAAATTAAAAAACTCTTAATAACAATGAAAATAAAAAAAATTAAATAAAAAAATTAAGAGCATGTACATATAAAAATAAACATAAATAAAAACTATGTAAGAAATATATATAAAAAATAAAGGAAATTAAAAAATAAAATCAAAGATTAAAAGTATAAAGGTTGAAATGAAAAATACATATATAATAGATTTCATTTAAAGGATAAAATTGAACCAAATCTAGACATTAACATCGAAAAAATTAAAGAATTTAACACAAAACTGGAAATTAAAATAATGAGAACAGAAATTAAATTGAAATATATAATCAATTTGCATGGAAGACTCAAATTGAAACAAATCAGAATTTTGATACTAAAAATATTAAGGATCTCAAACCAATCCGGAAATTAAAAGAATGAGGACCGAAATGAAACTACAATATATAATTAATATTGAATTTAAGGATCAAATTGAAACAAATCAAAACCTATATAATCAAAATAAGGACTATACAAAACAATCAAAAGATCAAGGACTAAAATGAAATCTATCTAAACAGTGGGGCTGATGTGGACTTACGCAGGCAAGAGAGAGAAAAGAAGGAAAAAATTCAACCGACCACTGACACATCTCCGGCTGCCTTGTAACCATACGGGCTGCACCGGGAGAAACAACACATGGCTGAAAATCATTCTAGTCACCGGTTGAATATTTTTGGAACCCGGAATATGCCGCACGTGTTGTTCCAAACTCGCGTGAGCGAGAAAATGGACGGTGAGTTCAACAACACGCCAACAATAATTCAACATAAAATATAATGAAAAATAGTAAATTATCGTTACACCCCTATACCCAACTCTTATCTTTTGTCTTATATGGCGGTATTTGCATATTTGGCCATTTTTTAAAAAAGTATGCAATGACTCTACTAACCCTGTAGTTTATTGTACCGTTTTGTTTTATATGGGTTAAAGTTGTATTTAGCCATTTTAAAAAATATGCAATAACTTTAATGCCCTTGGCGGTTCCCGTGTATTTTTATTTTATTCATAGCTATTATGATTATTTTAGTGTGCACAGTAAGATAAAAAACCGAGAACACCCTTGGACCTAGGGCTAAAAATACAGTAAACGAAGGAGCAAAATAATAAATTTACTATTCTAATCCATAGTGATTCTGAGTTTAGATGAACAGTGAAAAATCACTGTTCATTACTATGCATCACCTCGATCTCTTTTAGCTTTCTTAGTAATATATATATATATATATATATATATATATATATATATATATATATATATATATATATATATATATTCCGTGAGCTCTTTTTATGGCCTCTCTTTCCCCGTTATGTGCCCAGCTTCCCAATAAAGTTTTTGAAAGCTAATAGGAAAGTAGCCAACTTGCTCTTTTGTTATTTCTTTTTTTGCTTTTCAAAGCAATTCTAATAAAGAGTCGTTCTTTCACTATAGTTATTCTCATAAATCACTGTGGATTGCTATAGTGAAAGAACGATCTATTTTAGCTTATTTGTGATACACGTGATCAAGGTTGATATATAAAGCTAAAAGAGATTAACCACCCATTGAAGGGCAATTAACCATCCAACAATTCTACAAATCATCATTAACCAC
Source organism: Salix dunnii (assembly GCA_015731905.1). NCBI lineage: Eukaryota > Viridiplantae > Streptophyta > Magnoliopsida > Malpighiales > Salicaceae > Salix > Salix dunnii. The sequence continues at coordinate 8,683,758 of CM027662.1, read as the reverse complement.
CATTCAATTCTAAGATCAACAAAAAACCATACAATAAGTCGCTCAAGTTCATTGACATGAACAAACAACAATAGATACACAACATATAAGATACACATTCCCTATAATCTCATTATATTTTCTTATATTTTACATTATTTTATTCTATTATATTTATCAATTTTAATATCAAAGTGTCTATTTTCCCTACAAGGGACTTGTTTTATGGAAACCATTCAGACAAATGACAAAATCATATGATTAAAAACTAGTTTGGTATCTATGATGTAGCCATGAAAAATCTAGTTCATGTCTGAATTTTCTCATGACTTCATTAATGATGCTTTTTGTGAGAATTGAACAAAAAGTCAGTTCATTCTCATTTTATCCTTAACCCATTTTTTTTCATGGATGATGTAACTTCAGGACATAAGAGAATAATTGATCTTCTATTATAGAAACTCATACACCTCTAGATCTCCACCAACTCTCCTATCACCGGTAAGTGCCTAACAATGTTGTTTTAGTCATATAAGAAAAGCTTAACACTTTTCCATTTTATCAATAAAAAATACAACATACAACTTCATTACATGCAATAGGTGTACAAAGACAACTCTTGTGTTTTCTAAAGGAACATGACACAATGATGGTACTCCAACTATTTAAGGAATTCACTAAAAAAAGCACATCTTAATAGGCCATAACTATCAGCGTAGTTATCACAAATCAATCTTCTTTTAAATCTTGCTTCCATGCTTTTTATCGAGAAAAACCCATACGCAAGATGAGATTACCAAATACTTGAACTATTTAAGATGGATATCACGATCACCAAGGGAAGATTCTCTGTAATGATATGCACTCATCTCTCTAGAGTTCATGTATTTGTCAAAGACAACTTGGTAATAATGATAATTTTACACATCCTAATGAGTACATACAAAATATTGAAGTGTTTTAGAGATTGTAACATAAAAGAATGATGTTATGTGCAAAGATTTTCCTATAACATTCCATGGATATACTTTAAGTGGTACCATAACCTCAAGCTTTACTAAAAAAATCGAAGCAACCTAATAAATAGGAAAAAGTTTTCATGATGCATAACTATATTAAATAATTTTTAAAATTTGTATCTCCAACCAAAATCTTTAGGTAAGATATTTATGTGTCTTTTGAATTCTTCATGTCTCCAAACACATCTCTATATATCCAACAAAATATCTTCAGTACATAGATCTTAATGCATCCATTAAAATCACCATTGAAATATCTATGTCTTCAAATGTTCTCAACAAAAAAATCTTTATGACAAGATCTCCATTGAAATCTTTCATCTTCATACAACATCCCTAACAAAAAGCTTTAATATTACTTTACGGTCACAAATTATTCTCTATTTTAAGTAACAATATCCTCTGTTTTAAAAGTAATATGTCAAATTAATCAAACCCTATATCTCTCTTACAAAATAAAAATTACACAAGAAAGTTTTATATAAGCATGTTAACAAAAGCTGTGAAAAGGTAATGTTATTATAATGATTATTTTATCCCCCCTCTATTTTTTGTAGTCAAATTCTTCCAAACATGATTATTCAAAAGACTAGTGGGGGATAATGGTATATAAAAATTAAAAAAAAAAAAAAACTAAACTAAACACACACATGCATATATTTCTAGTTGTTTATACCAACCCAAAGGAATATAGTTTCTCTTCTCCCACCCCTCTGTTTTTTTTCTTTTGTTTTTCTAGGTTATCTTTACTCAACACACACCATCACTATGTATTTTATACAGTTCCTAGACACCACACTTTTCTATACAAATTTTTTGGCATTCCAATCACCTTTATGTATTTTTTAGTTACTAAGATTGTGTAACACAAATTCTAGGCATCATATTTTTCTATGTAAAGCCAACTCCATATTTCTACTCCAATGATTGTGTAATCACTAGTTACTTAATCAAGTCTAGAAAACACTATAACCTCCACTAATAACATAACTGTATTTTTTATACACACTAAAATATTTGTAAAACTACTCTCTATAAGTAAACAAATGTGACTAAGGTCTGTAAATGCTTTGTCGTAGGGTAAAAAAGCTAAGTTATTTTTATCTATTCAAAGGAAATTAACCACCCAACAATTCTAAGAACCACCATCAACCAACCAATAATTTCAAGAATTACCATAAACCATATAATAAGTCATACAAGCTCTTAAATTAAAATACACAATATACATTTGCACACTTATAATTTCATTATACTTTCTCTTATTATATATTATTTCCTTCTCCAACATTTAATTACTTAAATATTAGAGTATCCATTGATCTTATAAGGAACATGTTTTGTATGAACCATTCAAACAAAAACAAAAGCCTATATTCAAGATTAGTTACTAGCCTAAAATATATGTATAGAAAACTTAATGTAGTTTTTTTAGTGGATATTACTTAAACAGTATCATTTATAACTCAAGTTATTAACATCATTAAAGAATATATAATCAAATAATTCTTGAAAATAAATCTAGATGTAATCAAATAAATCAAGAACTATATGTGTCAATAAGAAAAAACTTAATTAATGATATCTCAAAATAAAGCTTGAAAAATCGAGACAGGTATAGATCATGATATTTAATCTTGAAAAATAGAATATTTACCCTATCATGTTTTCCAAATTTATTTATTAAAATATTTTTGTGTTCAAGCACACAATAATAGAAATACAGAAACAAATCAAATTGATTAAATAAAATAAAATAAAATAAAATATCATGCAAGGCTATACATTAGAAATAATATATAAAATAAGTTTTTTTATTATTTTAAAAACATAATTTATCCATATAAAAGATATAATAAACATAGATGAGTTAGATAAAATCTTCAAATTTAAATGCATAACCAAAAAATTATTTAAAATAGGCCCTATAAATAATTAAAAAAAAACATGTACTAATCTAAATATAAATAAAAAAATAGAGAGAAAAAGCAAAGGTCAAACGTTGTTAGACCTAACAAGCTAGGCTAGCCACACTACCCATTTTATCAGGCCCATATGAGGCCTTGGCCTCGGAGGCCAGCATGATTGAACTTTTTTCTGTTATGCTTGAAATATTTTTGAAAAAAAATCAAATTTGTTTAGATTTCATCCATTGTGGTGGCTGAAAAATTAGGGTTTAAGTTATTTCTTTACCTAAAAAATCATTTTCAACCCATTACTTACCCAAAAGACCTTAGGAGCCATGATAAATATATCCATGGACTAAAAAACTAAAACAATGTCCTAAAAATTGAATCAACCCAAAATCAACTCGAACTCATTTTTTTTTCACAAACTCTAAAGGTAAAAAAGTACTTAATATGAACTTCCTTCAGCAAATGGAACCATTTGATTTAAATATCATATATTTTGGTAGCCTAAATTGATATCAAAGTTATGTATATTTATCTACCACTGAAATTTGAAGAGTTTTCTCTCTTGTATCTCAATCCAGGACTAAAAAATAATAAAAATAAAATTATATACCAAGATTGAATTTGGGAAATATTAAGGGTTGAAACTGTATAACTTGTGTTATTTCTAAAGTTTTAGAGTCAAAGTTTATTTTATTTTTATGAAACTTATAGCATGTCACCCATGTTTGTTGTCTTTTTTTTTTTGGTCTCTCATCTTTCATTCTGACCCTCTCATAAGAATTAAAATCAATTAGTTTTTTAATTAAGACCAAATTGCTAGAAAAAGGTTTGAAGACCAAAATTATAAATAAATAAATTGTGCACAGTGCATCGACAATAATATATAAGAGGATGAACAATGCACTTATACATAGTGACAAACTCAAGCCTTTTAGTTTTATGCTTAATGTTAGCTTAGGAAAAATAAAATATGGCTATTAATAGAGAAGATAATAAGAATTTAACTGTTAGTGATTCTTATAATTATAATTAAGTGTTTGATATTTATTTTAAAAAAACTAAATAAGTATTTATAAATGGTTGATATTTATTATCTTTTCATATAAATTAAATGTTTCAACTATTTAAAATCCAATAATTATGTGTATTTTTGGATGTTAATTAATTTTTATGTTAAGTGATTATATGACATTTGTATTATTATCACTACTATAAAATTTTCTAACTCATATGAAAATACCGATGTATTTTTTTATTGGTGTTTGGCTGATAATATTATCATGAGAACATTATCAACGCAATTTTTGTTGGTATTTACCGACCGATATTGCCATTGGTATTTTATCGACAAAATGGTCCCTTGATAAATTTCTGTGGTAAACACTAAGGGAATACAGTAGGATTCAAAAATCTATGATGTATGATGTTATGACATTGTTACCAATATATAGATACCAATGGGGTTACCAACAAAAATATTTTATTGGTAATTCCATTGGTAAATACCAACAAATTTGCGGATATAATTACAATGGGATTAATAGATCTATGAATTACGATGATGTGACATAGTTATTGATATGACTACCTATGGATTTTCCGATGAAAATATATTTTAATTTATAACCTGACCTTACCCTTTTCTCTCTTATTTTTTTTCTTCCTTTTGCATTTTTTCCTTTATAACCCTTAGTCACCTTCTCACTCTAATTTCATCATAGTTCAATCTCTCACAATAAATTTAGCAACCACAACACTAAGTTTATGATCATATGTGTTTTGATTTAATATTTTTTAGGATTCTCCACTTTAAGTAAATGTACCATATTTTTTGAAGTTTAATATTAATGTTATTTTTGAAGTATATTATTTTTGTCTGGGTGTTTGTTGTTTCTTAAATAGTTTATTAACATATAAATTTATTGCATGGATTTACGATGTGTACATATTAGGATTTGTTTTAGATTCCATAAAATTATAGTTAATGTATTTATTTAATACATGATTACTGTATATAGATTTGTTATCAGTAATAGAGGACGGATGTATGGTGAATCACATCAAAGGTTGCGTAAGATGGATTATTGCAATGGAATTCAGGTTTTATTAACTACGCAATATATAATCCAAATACATTAATTGAGCCAGTATTAAATGTTTATATAAAAGGTGCATAAACAAATTTTTTATCGATCCAGATGTTATAACGATATATCTTCTATAAAAAGAGTTCATGGAGGAATATTTGTATTGGTATGTACACAAAGAAGAATTCATTCCTCACGAGATCATGGTAGATAGGGTGGTTTACCTTCTAGTTCCAACAATGTGTATGAAGTTGCAAATGCCAATAATAATTCTTATAGGACTATTGTTATGGATACAAAGAGAATGAATTATAGTGTTTCAATTGAATGCCCAATCATAGATGAATAACCTAATGCAGATACATCCAATTTTTCATGAACCACTCTAAGATTATTGAAAAATCATAATAAATTATTAGTTGTGGCATAGGTGTTTACCATCAAGTCAGATTATGGGTTGAGTGGGGTTAGTTATGATAAAATTGTCAAATAGACAAGAAATCTTTATCGAAGGAAGAAGTTGAAAGAAAACTTCTATGTTGTTAAATTCATGATGAAACCTCCTAGGCTAAGATACAAGAAAATTGACATGTGTCCAAATTTCTGCATGTTGTACTACCTTAAAAATGCAGAGTTGACTAAGTGTAAAACATGTGGACATCCTTATGATAAACACAAGATTCACAGGGGACAAACTCTTCTCACATACAAAAAGCTCAGATATTTCTAAGTCACACATAAACATTAGAGGTTATTCATGTCACCAAAAACTGTTATGCACATGAGATGACAATGTTCATATAATGCAATTGATGGAGTGATGATGCACTTTGCCTATAAACACTTTAACCATGTGTATCCTCAATTTACAGTGGGAGTAAGGAATGTGTATTTTGGTTTAGGTGCAAATGGATTTGATCTATTCGAGTCATTTGTCACTCCTTATTCTTATTAGTTGGTGATACTCATGATATACAACTTGCCACCAAAGATGTGTATAGGGACAAAGTTCATGTTTTTTCAATGATCATATGTGATCCTTATAGTCCAAGCCGCAATATTGATGTTTGTCTTTGATCGTTGATTGATGAGTTGAAATAGTTATTAAAATAAAATATTTAGATGAAGGTAGCTTTGATGTGGATTATCAATCATTTTCTACTTATAGAATGTACGCATGGAAAAGTGGCATGTCCATAGTATACGAAAAACAATAAAGCATGCAAAATGACATTCTCTAGGTTTTGTTGCCACGCATATCAACGGCTATGTGTTGTTTGTTTTGCATGTGAAATGGATGATAATTTTTTTATTGATTATATTATTTTTTGTTTATATTTTTTCTCTTAATATTATAATTTTTAATTGACAACATTTTTTTCTCTTGAAGGCAATGAGTCTTAGGCATGATCCATTACTACTGAAGCTTTTTATTGAGACACTTGTGCAGAATAGAGACCACAAACAAGGAGTGCAGCCGTAGTTTGTGGATAGTTACACTCATCAATTCATGGTATGTTGGTATTCTTTAATTTATTTTTCTTAAGCTATTATTTCATTGAATTTTTTCTTCTAGAAAACATATAATAACTAATTGAAGGAGAAATACATGGTTGATTCTTCGACCAATCTTGATTTTGATCCAGATGTGTGGTTCGAGGCAGGAACTTCCGTTGGACCCAATAGAAAAAGGTCATATGGACTCTCAAACAATACGACTAAGAATTTATGATAAGTTTGTATTGTTTTGACCAATGGAATCTCTTTCAAATCAGTTTCATTCATGCAAATACTGGAGTTCAAGGTGGCTATAGTTAAGAAAGTGTGTGATGAGACAAACGAATGTTGCGCTGAGACAGCTACACTGCGACAAATGATTATGTAGATGTAATCACATTAAGGTGATCCATGTGCTCCTCTTTTTATATACCGTGGTACCAACCACCATCCTCCTTCATCACTGTCTTTGTTTTAGATTTATTGTATTTTAATTTTGAATGTTAAAAATTTAATAATCTAAGATATTTGAATTTTAAATCAATTTAACCTAATTCAATATATATTTTTATTTATATTTACTTGTTTGGAAAAAAATAAAATAGTAGTGGTGGTATTATAAATGGAATACTTCGTCAGTATTTTCCAGAGATTTGGACAAAAATTAAGCAAAACAATACTATTATTAATGGCTATACCGACGAAATGATACCGTTGGAATCTTTGACGAATGTTAATGATGAAATCACCGATGATATATTTTAATAGCCCACCAATGGAATTACAATTGGTCTTTCCATCAATATAATTACAGGAGGTGGGGTTAATGCCTATAAAATCATTGATGGAAAATAAATTACCGACGAGTGTTTTACCAATAGAAGGTTCCCATCCATGTGTTTGTAGAGAAAACAATTACTTACATAAATTACATTACAATACCAACTGAATTTTTCATTGGTAAAACAATTAATTCTGTTAGAGTATTGAAGGAATAAAACAAAAATTCAATTAAAAGAAAAATAACTGAAACTAAAAAATTAAGTGAAATAACAAAAAAGAAATCAGTCCTACATTGAAATCAATGTCAGATTGAAAAGTTCAATTTCTTTTAACTTCAATATTTTCATCTCCCCAGGGACCAATCCCATTGTCATCCACCTCCACTCTCTCCTTAAAAGATTAAACACCCAAGACAATGTCATAGGCACCATAAAAAAAGAGAAGAAAAGAAAAGAAAATGTTTAAGTCCTTTAATATGAGTTAATTAGTGTGACTATAACATATTTCAATATCTAATTGATTTATATCTGATTAATTATTTTTATTCAGATAAACTATCATATTTTCATGATGAAAGGTTGAAAGTAGTTAAATGTAGATATTTTCAACAACATGATCAATAAACCTCTTTTTTTTTTTTTTTTCCAACTTAACCTTTTTTTTCTTTCATTTTCCTCCTTATTTTCATTTCAATTTTGTTATTTTTTTTTTAATTTTATCATTGTTTTTTTAATAATTGTTAAGATTATCCTGGATCGATCAAGTTGATTTCATCATGCTGTTGCATTTTTTACATAATTTACTATTATACTCAATTTAGATAAAGAGTTACATTTAATTTTTTTTTCTATTATTTTTATTTTATTTTTACTTTTATTCATATATTTTTATTGATTAACGGTGTTGCTTTTAAACCAACCAAGTAGACTAAGAAATATAAAAATATCTTTTATATGATTTTATTTAAAAATCAAACGAAAGTAAAAAAAATCAAATCAAAATATTTATTAATTTAGAATTAATGGTAATATTAAATAATTGTATAACACCTTGGCATGTAATTGACTTTACAATCTTATTTGTTTTTGTAGTTGGAAAATATTATTATAAGAACTAAAAATAAAATTATTTTTGTAATGCCAAGAATAAATTTTAAAGAATAACCTGTATCGAAATACGCTCCACGTGGATTCAAATAGCACCCAACCCGAGTTTGTCGTTATTGAAAAACAAGTGTACACACAGACGCATGCTTGTACTTCTGTGGGTCCCCTCTTCCGAAGATTCGTACGTGGATGATACAATGGTGGATTCAACCAGAAGGTCAAGACAATCATTGCGGGTTTAAAGAAATCTGCAAACAATTCTCACGTGGTTACGCCATCGCCATTTTCTACTTCATTCATCATCACGAGCAGGAACCACAGCGACGGGTGCCGCCTACACTACACCCACACGCACGTTGTATCTTCGATCGGCATAATCTCAGGGCTGACTCATTTTATTTACTATGCAGGAGATTTGGAGTCATCCTCGGCATATGCTTGTCAATTATAAATTAATACACGTACACGGCAGAAACCACTATGGCAAAACCCACCGAGCATATTCGAAATGCATCAATATCTCTTCAGCTTGAGGGGACAAATCCAAAAACGTGAAGAGCATTGCATGGGGCACTTACAGAGAATCAAAGATGCTGATGTGGGTGCAGCCATCTTCAAATTAAGCCAAAAACCACTTCTTAATTTCATCTCCTTACAATTTTGGGATCTTGTGAAGAACTTACAGTAAAAAGCGTTTACTAGTAGCGATTTTATCTTTGTGATTCTTATTGGAAGCTTACAAACATCACATCAAGTCATTTTTGCTGGGTAGTAGTACTGCGCGCATTCTGAGTTGGGTGTTAACCTGATGCAACTCTAGCCACATATATAAATGGTAATTCAATAAATTGAGTCTAGCTAGCTATGCTTAACTCAGTTCCACTTCCTCCAGGCTTTGTGCCTCTTGACTAGCCTGATTGGGATGTCATGATGAAAGCCACTGCATGCCTGCCGGATGTAATTGGTTAATTAGCCAATGAGAGGTGTGCTATATTTACACCCTCATGAAACTCTTCACCCTCAGTCTGTAATTTCATTAATCACGATATAAATAAAGTAGAGATAGCTTAGAATATAATGATTAAGAGGGTCAACAAGGAATATTAATCATAGTATTTAAGGGAGATCAAACTATTATATATATATATATATTGTCATCCAAGAAATGACCAACTGCTCGCTCATGTACGTAAATGGATCCGTCCTCGTATATTTTTTGAAGATATTGTGGTAACTTTTTTACTGATCCCATTTTCTGGCTGTGTCCCATAGGGAGACAATGTGTGGTCAAGGTTTTGATGAAGGATCGAGATATAGGTATTTTTGGATAATTTCTTCAGCTCTTATTTCTGTAATAAATTTAATAGAGAGGCTGAGAATCTTGGAGCAATTTTATACAATTATTACCACCTTGAAATCAAAAGCAGCGCTCCCCACAATGAACGTGAAATATTTTTGGTGAAGGCTGCACCATAAGAAAGTTGATGCATTACTTTTGCCTAATTTTCTCAGTGAATGATTCTTCTGTAGACTTTCTATAGGTTCGTTTTCCCAGGTTAGATTGTGGTCTCTAATCTCAGGCAGGCTTTCCCCTTTCCAGTTCCACCATGTAGTGGGGTGGCCATGAGATCATGAATCTTGCCGGTAAAGTTGTTTTATTTCTTTTTAAATCTCAAACCGCTGTGGTGGGGTTGGAAGAATTCTGGCTGGATTCGATTATACATGTCGTCCTTTAATTGCATTCGAATAAAAACAAGGTTTATATGAATAGGCCTATAACCTCCGATGAGTAAATATTCTACAGCACTTGACTTACCTCTCAAGAGTTTCCATATCTTTGAAAAAAATGAGATCGCCGGCCTGATATTGGTGTGCACTATCTTATTTTTTCTCACTCGTGATAAAAAATATATTCTGATGGTTGGATTATAATAATGATGATGATAAAAAGACTCGTGGCCCTTGTTTAAGAGAGCCGGAAAGCTTCTGTGAACATTTATTTGAGGAAGCTGGGCTCGTTTTGATGTAATCCGATGGAAGAACTCTTATGTTAGGCCCTATTTTGAGCTGCTACAGAATATTTTTATGTCTGGGTTTTAAACCCTTAAATTTGCAAGTGGACTACATTCCCTTGCCTTTGCTCTGTCAAGGCCTATTATGGCATTTAATTGCCATTTATTATGAGAAAAGAGTTAAATAAATAAATAAACAAAGAGAAAGAGTTTTGATAGTTGAAAACTGCAAGCTCAAACAACTGAAGAGAGGAAACTGATTCAACAATAAGATGGAGAAAGAGAATGAAACTTTGTTGTGATCAAACAAAATCCAGACCTACGAGCTCTCATGATGTAGGGTTTATGTTCAGGATTGTATATTAAAGTGATTTTTGTTAAGGAATGCATCTAAATTACATTTTTTATTTTTTAAAAATAATCTAAAAAGATTTAATTTAAAATAAAAATAAAATATTTTCAATTTTTTTTTAAAATATTCTTAAAAGACAGTGTAATCATGCACGTAATTAAAAGGAAGAGGCGATTTCAATGAGAGAGACAACTCAACTTTCCTCGTTCTTGAGTCGAAGATTGGATGAGGATACGGTGCATTTATGCTTTTGTCTTGTCTAAAGCTCTGTCTCGTAGGCTAAATTAACAAAAACACGAGCCTGCTTCGTGAAAAAACGGAGTAAATTACAAAATCGTCATTACAAAAAGCATGGTTGATGTTCTTCAATTCCCCCCTCCCACTCCCAGGCTGACAAATCCAATCTTCTCTGATTAAACATATTTAGGCAGGGAAGGGGCATGGCCGCAGCTTCTCAGAGCCAATCACGCCAATCCATCTGGCTAAACCATCACTCCAATCACACGAAGGTTCCTTAATAGAAGGATAAGTGCAGGCTCCAGCCACCAGCAGGATGTGGACCAAGAGAGGCTTCATCAGCACTTGCAACTCGCCACGCTTTTTACAATCATGCATCTATCCATCAGCACTTGAATTTGTGTGAGCTAGCTATCATTGTATAGACTTATATTGGTCCCCCTGGACTGTACCCGACCCAGTTAATGGATCCGCAGTAGCTGGCCGGCCAGTCACTCTGTTGCTGAATATATTGCCCGCGCGTTGCCGCGGGTATTTTTATATATATAATTTAACATAATTAAATCTACAATGATTAATTTATATAATATAATTAAATTAAAGTTATAGATTAGGAAATAAAATGTAAATTTTTTTAAGTAGAATCTGTTGCGCAAGTATATATTACATATTTTAGAATGCAGGTACTGTGTCATAAAAGATTAGAAAAGAGCGCGAACTATATAACTTGCGGATCATTGCAAAAAAAAAGCTTGTTGACATGAAGAACGAAGTTAAAGCCTTTCTTCAAAATGAGACATCTAATATCCCTACTAATTTTCAAATTAAAAAAAATTATTATAAGTAATTAAATGAAATGAACATTAAATTGATGTGAATCATTTGAAAATGTAGCAAATATCTAAAAAAACATTGGTGAGGATGATTTATGGTACGACCTGTAAATTTAGCCAAAATAATAAATTTGTGTAGAAATCCAATGAAGTGCAAGTTCTCCATAAAATATATGAATTTAAAATCATTATAAATTTATCTGTTTAACAATTTTTAATGAAATAACCAGCATTGATTTATTATCATCATCAAAAAGCAAGAAGATTCGGATATTTGAATTATTAAATTTATTGCATTAAGATTAGTTTATTTTATAGTTTATTTTAAACCAGAAAAAATATAAATAGTGAAAATACATGTAATAATCAAATAACAATAATAAATAGTTAATTTTCTACTTATAAAAAGTTAGAAATATAAATTGGAAATTCATGCCAACGTTATTTTCATTATCATTGCTATTACAATTAAAATTATTATCAATATTATTATAAAAACAATTAAAATAAATAAATTCCTTGGAAAAACATTAAAAAAATAAACAAAAGATTTTTATAAAAAAATAAAGAAAATCATTAAAATTTTCATTATCACTGTATAAATACTGAAAAAAAATCATATAATTCAAATAACAAATAAAAATAAGAGAAAAATGAAAAAAATGAATAAAGAGAAGCATGGAGTAATATTAATTTTAAATAATTACCAACATAAATAAGAATTTCAGGCTTGAATCGATTAAAAATAAAACTCCAACAAAAAAAATAAAAACTAAAAGTATAGATGCATATAGGCGAATAAAGAATAAACATAATCCAAGAATTATTAAAAAAAAACTAAATGAATTAATACCAAATCAAAATTTGCAATAATCAAATAACAAATATAAATAGTTAATTTTCTACCGATAAAAAACATGAAAACATAAATTGAAATTTCATTCTCATGTTATTGTCGTTATCATTGTTATAGCAATTAAAATTATTATCAATATTATTGTTAAAACAATCAAAATAATTCAATTGCCTGAACAATCATTTAAAAAAAATGAAAACATTTTTATAAGAAAAAAACATAAAAAATTAATCACTAAAATCATCGTCATTATTGTGCAGATAGTAAATTCATGAAAATAATTTAATATAAAGAGCAAATAAAATAAAAGAAATTAAAAAAAACATCGAAGTCTTATCATCTAAAATTATCATCACTATAACCGCGAAAAAAATAAAATTAAAAAATTACTTTGAGGAAAAAATATTAAAAAATTTAACAGAAAAGCAAATAGGAATAAAAATTAAAAATATTATTATTAATAATATTATTGTTGCGCTAATAATGAAAAAAGGAAAAATTTAATCGAAGACTTAAAAAGCATAAAAAATTTAATAAAAGAGAAAATAAAAAATATAATAGATGACAAAAAAAAGGAAAATTATTAGCTGACTATTATAATTTAACTTGAAAAATAAAAAAATTATCCGCTCTACGTTACGGGCTGAGCAAAATTTTTTATCAGATTTGCTGGATCGAAATTAAAATATAATATTTATATATGCAAACTTTAATATAATGAAATAGATCAATACACCCCATTATAACAATAGCAACATTGGAGTCATAACATTTAAAATTATCATTGTTATTACTACCAAAATAATACAAATTATAAAATTATTCCAAGGAAAAAAAACATCAAGAAATAGTAAGCAATAAAAATAATGAAATTATTATTATTATCATTAGTATTATTAAAGAACAAATAAATAAATGAAGGACTACAAAAATCCGAAAAACTTTAATAGAAGATCATAAAAAAAATCAAATAAAAATAGAAATTATTATTTTTATTACTGTCAAAACAATAAAAATCATCAAATCATCCAGAGGGAAAAAACCAAAAAAACATTAACAAAAGAGTAAGTAAGAAAAACAATTTATTATTATTATTATTATTATTATTATTATATTTGTGGTAATAATGAAAGATAAAAAATGAAAGATTTAAAAAACCTTAACAACTTTAACAAAAGATCAAAAAATAAAATATAGGGATTAAAATCTAAAATTAAAAGTATAAGAGCCAAAATGAAAATCCAATATATAATCAATTTTAATCAAAGGATAAAATTGAAAAAATCACAACTTCCGTACCGAAAATATTAAATTTTTTTAACTCAATCCGGAAATTAAAAGAAGGAGGACCAAAGTGAAACATTAACATTTAATTAATTTCAGTCGAAGGACTCAATTAAAAATGAAGGGACTGAATTGAAAGTTCAAACTGGGGGCCTCTTCTGTACCATACAGAAAATTCAAAGTCCAGGGACCAAAGTGAAAAGTCAACAAACCTGGGGGCCTCGAATGTACATTTGTATACAGGAGAGAGAGACACGGAAGAAGCGGTTGTTACCGGCCACCGACGCGTACATGGACATCAGAAGCTGCAACGCGCCGCACCGGGAGGAAGATCACGCGGAGGTGCATTGAGAGAGATGCCGATAGCCTATTTCTAGTGATGATATCAGCATACACGCGCCACTTTAACAGGGCGTGAGGCGAAATACCGCCGGTCGTGTTGACCACACGCGCCGACAGAATTTCGAGAAAAATAATAAAAAATATTGGCCAATTACCGTTCCACCCTTGTTACTAAGGCCGTGATTTTGTCTTATTAGGTGCTATATCCGTAATTAGCCCTTTTAAAAAATATTAAAAAAAAAGAGTTGCGGCGGACCGGGCGAACGGGACCGGTCCGTACGTGTGCAATTACATCCTTAGCCCTGAGCGCATTACCTTATTTTGTCCGGCTTGAGTGTTAAAACCGTTAATTCACTGTTCATTACCAATTAAAAAAAGGACAAAAACAGAAAAAAATGAAAAAGCCCCCATGTCACCCGCACAAAGAGCCGAGAATGCAAAGGTTAAAAACGGGCGCACACTGCCACAATCCATAGGAGAATTAGAGACAATGCACAGTGTTTTAAACAGTGAAAAGCCCACGCGTTTTATTTGTTAGGTAATAGTCGGGGATCCTTCTTGTATTTTTGTTTGGCATTAATCTTGCCGTTAGTTAAAATTACAGACATTAAATCCTTACTCAATTAAGTAAACTAGGTTTAGAAGCGGTTTAATAAAGAAATTATTCATTTATTATTTATTTAATGACATTTTTTGACATCCTGTATTGGTTTTAAGGTTTTTTATTCAATGATAATATTAAGGGAGTGTTTTGGAGTGCAGTTGCGGTTGCATTTAAAAATATTTTTCATTTAGAAATACATCTAAATAATATATTTTTTATTTTTAAAAAATTATTTTTGATATCAGAATATCAAAATAATCTAAAAACACAAAAAAATATTCATTTAAAATGAAAAAAAATACATTTTGAGCATACAACGGTACAACCGCAATGCCAAACGGGGGCTAAGTTATGCAAAGCTTTGATATTTTTATTTGTCTGTTGTTATAGTTTGTGTTAACATATTGATCCCTATTTTTTGTGGTGTTTATGTTTAAAGGATGATATTTTACTTTTCTTGCATTTTAATCCATACAAAAATAAAATTGAGTTAATGGTAGGCTTAGTTACAATGAAAAGGTAGGTTTCACTACAATGAGAAACCAAGTATCTTGGATTTTTTTAATTGTTTTTTAATTTTTTAAAAATAGAAAATAAGAATCATAAATTAACTAGGAAACTAAAAAGCTTATTGTATAATAGCTTTTAGACATCATTGAAATGCCTTTCCAACTAATGACTATGATATTTTAGACACAGAAACAATCCTATAAAATATTAGTATAAAACTTAAATCTAATCCAATGATCAATTAAAAAAATTATATATGTTAGTATAAAATTACGAATTAGTCTTTTTGAATGATAATGACACTATCCTAATAACGAAATTCACAAAATAAAAAGAAACACAATTTGCTAACATAAAACCCTTGCCAAAAACCCCCAATTGCTTCCATATATGTTGTTCTTGTAAAAAATAATCTTTGTTAAGTAGGAACATAAATCACAAGAAAACAAATAGCAAATTATAATAACTTTTGGCTTAACATCATGCTATCATTCTTTCTTGTATGAAAGAAAAACTTATGAGATCTGGTTTTCAAAATAACTAAAATCACAGGAAAATATCATTTATAACTTTAAATATCACCCCAACAGTACATAAAGGTATAGTATATCTCAACCCAAATATCCAGAGTCATCCCAATCAATTCCTCTTGTATCTTTTTTATTTCTAATATGCCCAATTAGTACATTTAAAGGGAAATTTGCTAATGCTTGATTACTTACATCATCCTCTCTTTTCTCAAAAGCATTCATCCCTAAATTAACAACAAGAACACTATTTTTGGGTAATGCATCCTCACAATCTTGGAACAAAGAAATAAAAACATTAGAAATAAAAACAACAAATTCATTAATGTTAAAACGATAGACATTTCATAAATAATTATTGTTATCTTATTTTCTTTTGCATAAAAATTAAGTTTTTTTCTTTCTTTCAAAACTCTATTTTTTCACACCTTTTCTTTCTTTCTTCTCTACTCTTTTCTTCTCTCATCTCTCAACTAAATCTATATTTTTCTTTACCTTGGTCGAATTCATTTTCTCAATGTTGTTATTATTTCACTCTTTCTTGCATCCTCTCATGGTTGTTATGAACCTTCAACTATTTTTTTCATGATTCAATTGATCTTCATAAATCTATCTCAATGACAATAATACATAAATGAAAGTTTTTCCATATTTTTAAAAATAATATTTGTTCTTCATTGTTGGCTTTCTTAAATTATCAAGGACACCACAATAATAACTAACATATATAGGAATCATATTACACAAAACCAAAATAAAATTAAAACATGTTTAATAACTTTTACTCCACCCTATTTATTTAACGATTGAAATTTATAAGATCTCTTAAACTTTGATACAAACTACTACAAACCTTATGGATATTAAGATCCTAAAACTCAGTCAAATCAATCCTTTCTAACAAAACTAAATTTAGGCTTTTGATTGAGTTTGAAGTAATAATAGCCTATACCAAGGCACTAAAACAATATAAATTAAACCCTGCTGAAACACCTAGTAATAAACATGATCAATAAGTTAGAGTAGTTTAATTAAGAATCAATTTCAAAGAACTTCCTCTTACACACACGATGGATTATTCTATTTAAAATTATTTTATTAATTTTCAATATTTAAAATTATTTTATTAATTTTCTACCTATAAAAAAAATTAAATACAATATAAATAATCAAATGATCTACTTATAATAGGTAGAAAATGCCCTCAATAATTTTTGAAAAACAATAAAAGAGTTATAAAGAGAATAGAAAAGGAGTCTTGGATCAATTATAAAACTAATATAATTTTCATATAATAGCTTTTAGATCTTATGAAAAGGCATTCCTAATATCCAATCACCATGAGATCTTAACTATATATAAATAAGGTTTGTAAAATTTTATTGCAAAAGTCTATCCTAATTTAATAGTCAAATACAATTATGCTTATTAGCATAAAAATAAGCATTGAGAAAAAATAAGCTAAAAAAATCATGTTTTAATATCATTGAATGATAAAGAAACCTTGTCAATTAGAAAATCCACAAAACAAGAGAAAAACAAAAGTTACCGACTTGGAACCCTTTCCAAAATAATTCTATTTTTTTTTACCTATGTTGTCCTTTTATAAAAGAAATCTTTGCTAAATAAAAAGCTCACTAATTAATAAAGAACACAATCATCATCTCAACACCCAATGGTTCATGTCTAACCTTATTCAAGTAAAGAAAAGAAATTTTCCATGCATCATTACCTCATGCATCAGAACAACAACATTCATGCTTAAAAGGTGCTTATTTCCACCATTAAAAAAATCACAAGTTGCTCTCAAAAAACTTATTTGGTTTAATATAAATCCTAATGCATTTTAGTTATTATTTTTACACTAATAAAACATGAAAAAACCTTCATTTAGCTCCTAGTCACAAAACTTGGTTCAAACGAAACCCTAATCATCTTTCTTTCATGTTTTTTTTTTTTTTAAAAGAAAAAGCTAAGAACCTTTCATATTTTATGGTTATTATCTTTTTTTTTTTGTCTTGGGATCAAAGAATAATAATATATTTTTTCTAGATAAAAACATGGTTATTAACCAAAAAAACTAAGAACTTTTATTTTGTGAGATTAACTATAGTGTCTAAAAATCTCTACACAAATTCTTAAGAAGATTTCCTCCTTAAATAATAATTTTATTCAATTTAGGAATTTGCATGATCTATCACTAAGTTAAAATCTTGTGTATCAATTTGTTACTTTATTCCGTCCAAGATTTTAGTTAATTTATTTGAGATATTCTTCTCAAATTATAATGATTTTCCTCAAATCTTATCATTAACCATATCAAAAGTTATCTTATTGAACACCGGTTTATCAATTTATAATTGGGAGTTTACAAAGCATTTTTATATATAATTTTTTTTTTGGTTTGTTTATACTAATTTCAAATATATATATATATATATATATATATATATATATATATGAACTGGCCAGGTGCAGGTGGTGGGATGGGATTTGATTAATCATATCCCCTTCAATTCTTGATGTAGCTAGCACAGCTTCATTTGATTCTCTTAAAAATTTTCGAGAAACACAGAGTCATTCTCTACTCCCCTGTATATTTTTTCCATTTTTTCTTTGCCCTAAGCTAAAAAGAAATCTGGATTGTTCAAAAGGAAGAAAGAAAAATAAAAAGGGAACCAATCTCAACCATTAAAATTACCTCCTAATCATCCAACTCGTTGATTTAGATATCAAACATGGGCTCACCCACACCTGATTGCAGCCCAGACAAACTACAACTATTAGATCCAACCTTGTAATCATCCCAACCATTGATCCAGAGACCCACTATAGGCTCACCCACACCCAATCCTATCCTAGGAAAACCACAATCACCGATTGATCCGAAGTCATTCAATCCTGAACCGTTGGGTCAAGTCAAGCAAGATGAGTCGTCCACCAAAGCAAGCCTGTAGACGCACCGTCTTCTCTCTCTTCCTTCCCTCTCTCTCCCTATTAGCGGTGGCTCCGGTCACCATGTCTTCACTATCCGCCTGAAATTCACCTCTGGACCACCTCATAAAGGAGGTCCCCCCTCTTGTTGACCAGTCCCAACCAATACCTATTATCAATGGCGTCAGTTGCAGTGTCAAATAATTAAAAATCCATTCAGCTAAACCAAACTTCGTCACCGCCAATCTTCCTCCTTGGTTGGTCGTGAGACACAAGGCTAACCATTAATGGATGGACAAGATCAAGATCTTCCTAATGAGCTTTTCAATGTGCCACCATCTTGTTAGGATCGTTGACGGACCACCAACAACGACAGAACGTGTGGAACACGCTCCAAGTGAATAATGCAAGGTCTCGGGGTATTTTGATCATTTTCAACTAAATTATTTTTATTTGAATTTTATATTATTTGTATTTGTGTATATGTTTTTGTGTACACGGTTGAATGAAGTGCCAAACTTGATTGTCAATTTTCCGGGACGATGGGATTGTGATTTGATTTTTGAGAATCATTTAGTATGAGTGACAATCTTTGATTGACTATTAGTTACTATTCAAGGCTCCCGAATATATATATATATATATATATATATATATATATATATATATATATATATATATATAATCTTTAAACTATAAACTTACGAATATATATATATATATATATATATATAAAAATTTATATAGTATATATATATATATATATTAATGACTATATAAATTTTTATTAGTCATTATATTTTTATATTAATAATTATAGAGCTCAAATCTGATATTATATAAATAAAATCTTTAATATCAATTTAATTAATTGTTTTCACACGTGATGACTTGATAAATTATATATATATATATATATATCACAAAAAAACTATAACTACTCTCTTAATCTTCCATTAATGTTCATGAATACATGCATTATAAACAAGAATTCAATTGAGGATAAAAATATAACTTTTCATGAATTTATTTACATGAAAACTTAAAAAACCAATTAATCATTGATATTTAAATGAAATCTATGTTATGCAAAAGTTATAAGTGTTGTCATAAATATATATTCTAACAATCATGTGTTTAAATCTCTCAAATTCAACTAATGAATTTTTTTACCATAAGTTTGCACTTTAATCCCATCTTTATTGCTAAAATATTGCAAGCAATACATGAATTAAAAGGTCTTATTTTTTAATTATATCGGGGATATGGTAATGTAAGAGAAAGGAAGAGAAAAGGTTAAAACAAAACAAAACATAGTATTATCTATAAAATGAATTTTGAAACTAGATATCTCATCAAAGCATATAATTTTTTTTTTTTTTATCTTTAAACACTGATACTTAGCTTTTTTTTCCTTTTTCCTTTTTTTTTAATTTCAAGCTCCATTAACATAAAAGTTTTAGAGCATAACGGAACATCTTTTCTTTTCTTTTTCTTTTTTTTTTTAAATGATTTGACTATCTTGCCCATTCTTTTAATTAAGTATCATATTTTTTTCCATATAATTTTCAACTATAATCTCATGAAATATCAATAAATATATGTTATACTAATTATACTAACACTTAGCTAGGAGAATAGGAAAATATACAAAACATTAAGGCTTATAACACGAGTAAAGAAAATATAAATAAGCTCTATAGAGCTTACTAAGAATAATATGTTTTGAGTTGATTTTTTAACTCAAGTGGTTAGAATTCCTAATTCTTTTATTATCTTCATGCACACATATAATGTGAATGTAATATGAACATGATATTATGTAAGTTTTAGATATATATATATATATATATATATATATATATATATATATATATATATAATTGAAACAATGCATAATAATAATAATAATAAAATAGTATTGAAGGCTAAAAACCTTATATTGATACAACATTATTAAGTTAACATTATATTTTTCAAATTCAATCCCTAAACTAATTAAACTTTAAAATTCGTATGCACGCCTATTCACTCTATTTATATTTTTCATCTGTCTTAACTAATTTTCATACATAATACTCATGTTCTTATAAGTCAATGGAAATTTAATGTATAAAACTTAATACTTAAAGCTAGGAAACACATGCGCGCGCACACACACACACAAACCCCCGTATTCAAATGTTTATGGGTTTTTCTTATCCTAATAAAACATTAAGAAACAACAAAAAAACTAAAATTCTCCCTAAATAGCCCTACACTTAAACATAACATTGTCATTAATATTGAAATAAAATAAATAAAATGAAAGAGAACGACAAACATAAAGTAAAATATACAAAAAAATAAAGGAAAAAGAAAGAAAATCTATTTTTTTTTGTTGGCTTGCCTCCTAGTTAACACTTTTATTTTATATCATTGGCATACTTTATATATTAGTCTAACTAACTCCATGTTAGTAGTGAGTTTTTTTTGTCCAACTTTCATAAAGTTTTTGGCCAACTTTCATCGAAAAGTTTTCAATTGATGCTTATGAACACTTAGTCTATTTCTAAGCTTGTAATCTCAACTATACCATAAGAAAATTATTAGAAATAACAAATGATCCAATTCAACAAGTATAACTTTCTAGGAAAATTTTTTCAACATGAATAAAGATTTTTTTTTGTCTGCAACATGAAACTCATTTCTTATAATCTTTCGGTCATGAAGACTCTTGGTTTTTTCTTTGTAAATCCTTGTATTCTCATAGGTATCATTTTTTTTTATCTTTTCCAACTTTTACAATTGCAACTTCCTTGCAATCCCAACAATATTACAATCAAAGGTGCATTGCTTAACAACCAAAAAAGTTGTGTTCAAACTTTATTAGTATATAACATGATTTCCCATAAATAATCGTATAAGGTAACACTCATATAATTGATTTATAAGCAATATGATAAGCATAAAGTTCATCATCAAGTACAAAGTCCAATGTTGTCGGTTAGGTTTCACTGTCTTCTAAAAAATGAACTTGATTTGAAATTTTAGCCTAGTTATTTTTTTGGATGTGATAAGTTGTGGAAATCTGATAAGTAATATCATATTTGCGTAGTAATGCTTTCATTGAACAATTTAAAAAATGAGTGTCATAATTACTAATGATACTTTAGTGATTTTAAACTTTCCAAATATATGAATAATGACAAAATCTAAAATAACCTTAGTTTTATTAGTGCTTTTGACTTTCACCTTAATCCACTTTGACACATTAAAAAAAACCGACAAAATTATATAGAATATAAAAAAAAATAAGGAAATGAATCTATAAAATTAATACCCCGAACATAAAAAAACTTCACTTATAAAAATATTGGTTAAAGACATTTGGTTTTTATTAGTGATATTGCTTGTTTTTTTTATTTTTTGGCATTTTACATGATTTGCAAAAGTTATATGTATTTTTAAAAATAAAAAGCCAATAAAAATCACTTTCAAATACCTTGTGGGTTTTGCTATTGTTTCTCCAAAATACCCACTTCAAGAATAAGAATGCTAAGAATGCAAAGAGTGAGAATGATGTGAAATTCATCTTGTTGTACTTATCTTTCAACTACTTGATCTGCATGAAATTTTCATAAATAAGGACTATCACAAAAATAATATTTAGCATTAGTTTGTAACTTGTCTTTTTGAGATTTAGATAAGCCTGAAGAGAATTCTTTGGTGAGTATATAATTAACCAAATTACCATACCACGATTGAGTAAACGCATGTAACAATTACAACTGCTCATTGAGAAATGTCTCTCTTACTATTTTGGTTTGTATTTCTAAGTTTGTAGTCGGCTTTAGTGATCAGCTACATGGTTCTCAATATTTTTATTTATCTTTGATTTCAAGATTAATTTCTTGTAAAAACAAGATCCACCATCGATTCAATCTTGGTCTGGATTCTTTTTTTTTCAAATTTTATCTCAAAGCTACATGGTGAGTAGAAAAAAATAACCTTTTTATGAGTAAATAGGACATCATTTTTCCATAGCAAACACCACTGCAAAAATTTTATTTTTTAGTTGTATGGTAATTATACTACGCTTCATTCAAAATGTAAACTCTTTCATATTCAATGCCCAAATACAATCCCTATCATATAGTCACTTGCGTCATATATTATCTTGAAAGGTTTATCCTAATTTGGTGGTTGTATGATAGGAGAAAATATGGCAGAACACTTAAGCTCATTATAGACATCTTTACATGCTTGATTAAATATGAAATCCACTTATTTGGCTAATAGTTTGCATAATGGTGCTATAATCTTCTAGCAATCTTTGATAAACCATTGATAGAAACTTGCATGGCTAAGAAAAGAATAAACCTCCCTTATGCATTAAAGTTAAAGAAATGATGAAATAACATGTATTTTAACTTTATCAAACCTTATACCACGTGAAAACACAATATGCCTAAGAGCTATTCCTTGTTAAACCATAAAATTATGTTTTTCCATAGTTTAAGTCAAAATTAGGTTTAATACACCTTTTCAAGACTAAAGATAAATTTTCTAAACACTTATAAAAAAAATCACAATTCACTATGAAATCCATGAAAACCTTAATTGTTCTTTCAATACAGTCAGAAAAAACACTCATCATACATTTTTAAAAAGTTAAAGGTGCATTACACAAACCAAAACACATTTTTTTTTATATGTGCATATATCAAATGAACTTGTAAATGTAGTCTTTGTTTTACAAGATTAATAACAATTTGATTATATCCATAAAAAAGAGAAATAAAATACTTGACTACTAGCCATTCAAGTATTTGGTCCATGAATGATAATAGGATGTGATGTTTGAGTGTAACAATGTTAAGATCAAATCACTTGAGATGTGAGTAGGAATGAACTCATCATCTTTGTTCGTTACCATTATAATTTTAATATTTCAAGGCACCACATGGATTCGTGTCACTTACTGACTATTTGTGATAAGTTAAATCACCCTTTGCATCTAATTGTTTTAAAATCTTAGGTTTCACTACCTTCATCATAGGTGAATTTAATATGCCTTTCATTTTCCTTGTTAGTTTTTCATTGTTTTCTAATAATAATATATGATGCATACACATTGAAGAACTAATGCCCTTGATGTTAACTAAAATCCAACCGAGATTTTTTTTGTGATTGGTCAACAATTTCACAAGCTTTTTCTCTTGCATGCTGGTTAAATATTTTTTTTGTGATAACATGAAGTGTATTATTGTCACCAATGAATAAATACTTCAAATTATCAAGTAAAAATTTAATTTCAACTCGAGTGCCTGTAAAATACATAATAAAATATTTTTGTGAGAAAATAGCAAGTCAACAAAAATATTACCATAACAAAGGTGATTTGCAAAGATTGCAAAGTCAATGCTGACTTTTGTATATTTTAGGGAACATATATGTCTTCTCCATATCCTCTATCTTTGTAAAATCAACATCATAGCTTAATGGCACTCTTAGTCTATCTTGGCAAAAAAAATCAAGAACTTTCTGCACACACTCATCAATTTGGTCATAACATGCCATAGAATAAACAATGTTCTAATGATATTTTATTGCTTCAAAAAAGTTAAATTCAATCACTTAATCTCTTACTTTCATAGCCAAAGTATCCTTACCACAATCAATTTTAGCATAGCTAGTTTTTTATAATGACCTTCTAAACAAGATAAACATATTGGTGTTTGCGGGGCTAGATTCTATATCACTATTATAAAAGTTGTATGGAATAACCAAATTATGAATCTTGAGTAGGACATAATCTATCACACTAATTGGATAAATAAAATTATGATCTGCAAGTTGTATTACAAAATTAGTTTCAATCAAAGTCTAAATACTAAGAATCATAAACATGTTTAGGTATAACACTAATAGAAGCATCAAATCAAATAAATACTTTCAAAGCTAGCTTTACTAATAGCACATAGGATAGTAAACACATTCGGTTCATTTCATTTTAAAGACAACTTCTTCTGAACAACAACAAATACAACTTCACTTATATTTATCATTTTATGGCCTTTTATTTATTAAGCTTTTTTGGTAGTACAAAACTCTTTCAAGAATTTGATATATTTGGAAATTTGCTTCATATCATTCATAAAAGGAATGTTGAGTCCTATTTTCTTAAAAATATTTAAATTCTTTTTTTGTCCTCTTTCTTAGATCTAAACGACTTAAAAAGACAATGAGTGATTTTTCTTAAGACTAGAATTCATTGTGTCAGGACTTACCGTTTGTTTTTTTAGATTCGAGGAAACCACACCCCCCCGAAAAGCGCACTTTGTGGGCCCAGGTGAGTAAATAAAACCCTGGCTATCCCAGGCTCTTATAAGAAGTGCACGCCCTGACTCGAACTCAGGACCTACTATGTAGATCTCAAGCCCTTTGCCACCACGCCACACCCCTTGGGGACGTCAGGACTTACCTTTGAACTATTGGTGGTTGTTTTCATTTGTGGAAGAATATGTTATTTCTTCTTTATAAACAATTTGATTTTTATCTCCTTTTATCCTCCATCTCAATTCATTTCAACCTTCACTCTTCAACTTCTTTCTCACTTCATAGCGTAATCACACTAACATTCTCTTTTAGGTTCAATTTTTTAGAAGATAATTTTCATATACTTTATGATTTTAATTTCCCTATAGTTAAAGTTATTTGCCCTATTTCTTTTTTACATTATGAATACTTAACCTTGTTCTTGTTGAAAAGACATAATATTTTAGTGCAAAGTCATTATGTTTGAAACTATGGTTTTTTTTTTTTTTTTTTATCATCTCACATAGATTTTCACTCAACGACCCCATAACATTGGAATTTATAAGTATAAGACATTGTCTTGCTTGTTAATTATGCTGGGGCTCAAATCTATTGGGGTGGAATTATTGATCTTGACTATTTTAGTGAGGTAGGTTCCTATAACGTAAGTTTAGGTGATCTCTCTAACTAAGATTGTATGTTTTAGAAAAAAGTTCATATTAACACCGTTGATGGCCATTAAATGTTCCACCAAATGCATTAGCTTGTTCCATGTAATATTCTTGTATTGTTGAGCACATATCTTGTTTAAAATAACAATTTTAGAACTTTTTCATAAAGACTGTTATTATGAATTCCAAATTGAATGTATATAAGTAAAATATGACTCAAGAGATATGAAATGTGAGTTTGTTTACTTTTCGAGTCTTGGTTCAAAAAGTTTTGGTCACCTCACAACGATAATTTCTTAAATAATTCATTTTCGACCATACAAAGGGTGTTTAAACACTATTTTATGCAAACATCAAATTATTTCTAAAAAAAAAAAGCAAAAGCATTTTCCATAAGGTTAGTCATTAAGTTAATATTATTTTGGTGAAGCGGTTTTGTTACAAAACTAATTTGGTCAAAATATTTTAAATAGAGCCATAAGATCAATCATTAGGCTAATATTATGAGTTTCAAAGGAGTTGCCTTTAAGGGTTTTAAATGGCACGCATTAGATTTCAATCATTCTTGCCATTATATTTATTCAATCATAAAAAAAAAATAGTTCCAAGTTACTCTTTCACAAAAAAACATATATTGATTTCAAAACAACAAAAAGACTAAAAAGTCATCTTTAATTGAAAAATATTGTTGCGATGATCATTTTTCACTTCGTGCACTGCCATCCCCAAGGACGAGAGGCGGTGCATGGAAAAAATATTTCTTATAATCATAAAATTATGATTATTATTTTTAAGAGTCAGCACCTAATATTAAAATCACTAAGAAACCTCATAATCCACGAGAATCTGAGTATGAAAATTTATTATGCAATGGAAAGATGCATGACTCACAGTGCACCCTACCTAAAATAAGTTGCATTGTTGTCTGATTATTTTTGTAGACCAAATTTAATTTGTTGGTCTTTTTTAAGTGTCGAAGTAAATCTCTCTTCATGAGGGAGTCTACCTCATTGGGTTAAAACTCTAACCATTCTAAAATCTGAATTTTAGCACTGCATTTATTATCTTTTTACTATCAATAGGTGTACTTTACAATGTAATTTTACACCCTGATAATTAAAATTTACAAAAAAGAACAAAAGAATTATTGAAATATTTTTTATATTATAGAAGAACTTCTAACGGATAATCATAAAATGATTATGATATCCCATTTTTCATTTGAAAAACATGAGAGAAATGCAATTTTTTTTTTTGTGAAAAATAGCTTAGAAAATTGTTGAATTTGGTCGTATACACAAAAACAAAATATTTTTATTAAAAAAATTCATTTTGTATTCAGTATATTTTTTATGTAGATTTTTTTTTGTGTTGACGACCTAACCCAAATGGGCTGAAATGACCCACCATTTTCAATGGTTGATTGGACACTGTGTCTAGGCTGATCACTTTCCACTTATCACCATGTGAATAATAGGACATGTAGGTGAATGGTGGAATGAGGGGAGAGGCAGGAAGATAAATAGTATACCCATCACTGTCACTTTGTAGAGGAGGTCGAGTTTGTTTTGTAGGTGGCAATGGTATCGAGAATGCTGGCTGTAAAAAGAGAAGGAAGACTGCTGCAATAGAGGGAGAAGATGAAATTGCTACTGCTTTTGTTGCTGGAGGGAATGAAACTGTTGCCACTATTACTAAAGGATATGAAGGAGCTCTCATCGGTGCCAAAAAGTTGCTGCTGGTCAGTTGTTGGATGTAAGAGCAAACATTACTGAGGGAGATAAAGGGGCTACTGTTAGTCTAAAACGTGGTTGACAGTTAAAGGGGAAGAAAATTAGGACTCTATTGACCATGGAGAAGAAGAAGACTCTTACTGTTGGTAAAGAATAAAGTTGTTGAGGCCATAGGTGTTAAGGAAACAAAAGTCTTTGTGTTATAGATGATAAGAAAGAAAAAAACTCTAAGATTATTGCTTTGTTCTCCCATTTTTCCCTTTCTCCCCTTCTTTTCAGTTGATCTTGAGTATTTATAAGGAATAAAATGACCCTTCAAATCATCGTAACGTGTTGCGACGAGTTGCCTTTTTCACTTCTGCAATGGCAGCCCATATTGTTTAGACCACTGAACAATGCAGTCATGCTTGCATATATTATAGAATGGCACAAGTATAGATTGGTCCCTTGATTTATAATTGTTCTAATTGCACTCTTAATTGACTTTAATATTTATTTTCTGCAATTTTATCCATGTCAAAATCCAATACCAGCTTCAAATTTACATGTTTTTTACTTTGATCCCTAATCTTGGATTGATTCAATTTGACCATCAATTGACCATTAAACTTTTAATTTTCTTCAATATCAAACTTTATTACATCCAATTGTCTTAGAAAAAATTCAATTTGGTTTCTAAAAAAATTCAATCTTCTTAATTAAACCTGAATTAAGCTTCAAAATTAATTTATTATACCAATCAAGCTTTTAATAAAATTAATTTTATCAATTTAATGTATAATTAACTCGCATTTAATTAAATTCTTCAATTAGACCCTAAATTAATTCTCAAACATGATTAAACTTTAATTTGACCCATGATTAAATAAAATGAACCTATTAAAATGTATTTGTCTTTCAACTTTCTTTTAATACAGGTTTATCCAATAATAAGTTATTTTAACATTAAATTTGCATTTCCTTTCATTTTTTTGGCACAATAGAAGTACAACTGGTCTCTTGAATTCGTTCAAAATTTCCAATTTGATTTTTTTCACAACGTTAGCTTTTTCATTTTATTTTTTTGGTATTTTGTTATTTTTTAGAGACTAACCGAGACATGGACTTATGATAAATATGATACAATCCCATGATAGAAATGCAAAATAACAAAGTTTCATAGCAAATTTATTGACAATGCCGACACCTTTCTTAGATCAGCTCCCCCAATAATATTTGTGTATTGCCAACATTTTTAATTTCTTATCAAGTTGAGGGTTGTCTAGTGAAATGTGGTATATATCATTACCTTTCACAAACTCAACTTGTCTTTTGCTCATGAACTTTCAAAATTGATACTCTAAACTTGTTCTGATTTTTAGTTAAGTGGCTTTGTTCAAAGGTGAAGATGTTGTATTTTTAACTCAAGGTATCGGACGCATGAAATTGCAAACTTTCATTCACCCGAGAAACATCCAAAACTCTTTTCTAAGGATATAGAGAGGGATAAAGGGAATATTTGGTGTAAACTCCATATCATTGGTTTCTATGCATTGGGACTTCTTTTTATAGCAAATGATTTTTCTTATCAAAATGGTTAACTAATCATTTCTTTTCTTAAGAAGTTATCTTCCTTTTGTCTAGAATGATCTCTCTTATTTGCCTCTTAAAAGTATGGGTTGCATTTAGGGGCTGACCTATATTTCTTTATCAAATAAAAAACATTTTACAATTGAAAATGAAACACAAAGTCATCGTACTATGAAACCACATCATACAATTATTCACTTGATGATAATGGTGCAATATCCTTTTCAAATCAACCAATAATTTTTTCTTTCTTTCAGTAATTGTGATTTGTTAGCAAGAGTTGTTGGTTGCAATAACAAAAAACATATTTTACCACTATTTGTTGACATAAAGGCCTTATTGTTTTCATATAGTATAGACATAATAATTTTCTATATGTGCACCAACTAAAAATAATTGATAGTCCACATCAAAGATATCATCATCTAAAAAAAATTATTTTTTTGATACATTATAAGTCAAAGTCTTGGATGACTAAAATTATTTTAACTTATCAATCAATGATAAAAAAAATATATCAATATTCCATCTTGGATTATTAGAATCAGGTTTAACCATAGATAAAAACATAAATTTTAGCCTTATAAACATCCCTTATGGCAAGATGTAAACTATAAGTATTGTAAGCTAACAAGAATAAAGAGTATGAATGACATCAATGAAATGAATTTATCTATATAACCTAATATGTACATTCCTTGATTATATTGAAAACTAAAATATTTTCATGTTTCCCTATGAAATGGATGCATTATGACTTTATCTACCATATCATGTAAATTATGCTATATCATATGCTTAAGAGTCTTTAAATACGTGAATATTTGTATTGAAAAAGTGATTTAAAGGTGTCAAAATTTTCTATGTGAAACAAAAGTTATAGGTTTATAATAAACATGCCCATAAGTTGTGCACTTAATCCATTTTTTTAGTATCTTAATTTCAAAATAAAAAGAAAAATAAAGAATAAAAAGGGATAACATAGTGGAAAAATCAAGTCAAAAATTTTGAATGAATTCAAGAGTCTGATTGTACCCCATTTAAGAATGAAGAAAAGTGTAGATTCAATGTCAAAATAAATAATTATCAGATAAGTTTGCATAAAAAGTAAGTCTAAGAGGATAATTAGATATTAATAGTTCAACTTGATTTAATCATAGGCCAAATTAAAATTTAATTATATTTAAAAAATAATTTGGGGTCTAATTGAAGGATTTAATTAAGTGTAAGGGTTTAATTATATTTTAAATTGGTAACATTAATTTTAGTTTCTTAATTAGTGCAACATTAAATTTGGGGGCTAATTAAGCCTTATTTTAGAGGATTATAATTTTTTGAGATCAAATTTATTTCTTACCAAGTTAATTAGTTGAAATTATAGACAAAATTACAAGAAAATCAATATTTTGGGGTCAATTAGAGAGGAAATTGAAGAAATTCATTGTTAATTATCATTTTGGAAGAGGTGTCAAACTTTAAGGATTCAATTTACCAAAATCAAGGGTTAAATTGAAACCCAAATAAAGTTTAAGGGTTGATTGAGGTTGATTTTGTATAAATCTAATACCAAAAACCAAAGAGAAAAGGACACATGAATTTGGGGCTACCATTAAAGTTTCTCAAGGGGAAAAAAATAAAAGTTTTGGGTCAATTTAAAATGTCATATTAATATGAAAGGACTAAAGAGAACTTTGACTGAAACCTTAGTCCAAAACGATGTCATTTTGGAAATAAAGAAAGTAAAAAAAAGGAACCAAATGACATATCCTATTGTCCACTTAGGTAACCAGACGACATGTCTAATTACTGTCCATTATCTTATTCCTTATCCATATGAAAAGACAACTTAGAGACCTATTTTGTACGTGTATATTATATGTCTCTATCCTTCACCAAATTTGATAAACATTATAACAAAAATGAATTGATATTTTCCTATATTATGGTATGGATAGTGTTGTCTAATTAACACTACAATTGTTGTGCGTGTGCTTTAAAAGTGACAACTCATGCAATCTTACTTGTCAAAACTGACAGCCTAGGATATCTATTTTTAGCTAGCAATTAAGATGATTTTGGATTGAATCAAGGGTTAAATGATTTCCTCGGTAAATATCACATTGCCATATTCGACCACCTATAAATAAGGGTTCATCACATGAAGAAATCTGAAGCCAAAGTTAAAAAAGAAAGTTTTTCCCTGATTTTTTTTCTTTTTCACCAATTATTCCTTTGCTTTTTTCAGCCACCACTACATTTATATCCTCCACCAACACCTCCCTAGTCAACAACAAAGTCTTTACCTTCATGGTAGAGTAACTCCCTACCACTAACCTTTCTCTCTTTTCTTCTCTTTCTAGCTCTTCCACTATCATTGCCTCATTTTCTTCACTTTTTCGATCAACTTCAACCATCACAGGAACAATCACATCCACCCTATCACATCAATAACTTTTCATTTCTTTTTTCCAATCCCCCCGTTTCACGTAATTAGGTTGGTCATTTTTAGCCTAACCCAATAAGTTTTTGATTTAGGTTGTCGGTGACCCAAACCTTTCTTTGGCCGCTAGTGACCCACCATAATTCTGCTTGGTTAGCCTTGTCGGATGTGTTGGCTCATCCTATATATTTATATTTAAATTATAATAATATTAATAAATTAAAAAATATAAAATTGGTATTTCATAAAATTTGTGATTGTATCATATATGTTTTTAGTAATTTATCATAATATCAGGCATGCACTTACACTCTAAGTTTCTATCTTTGGGTTAAAAATACCTAATTTTCTAAAAAATTTCAATAAAAAAAATTAATTGGGTAAGAGTTGTGATTTTCCCGCATATTTTTTCAATTATTTTGTGTAATATTAGTTTATAAATTTATTTTGTTTGTTACAAACCCAATATTAAAAATCCATAGTTTTTCACCAAAACTTCAAGAGTCCTAAAACCTTTTAAGGGAAATTTCAAAAGGGTTATGATTTCATCGCATGCTTATATATCATTTTTTTTTCTTAATATGGACTTATAGACTTACACTGTAATATATAAAATTGGTATAAATATACTCTTCTCATATTAAAAGAAGCGCTATCTGAGTTTCATCTTTCGAGCGAAGAAAGCCCTTTCGATTGGCCTTGTGTGATCAAGTTGAGGGGACCTTCCTTGTTTGAGTTAATCTTTTTGAAATTTCAAAGAAAATACATTTTAAAAACAAAACAAATATATTTTATTTTCATGTATATGGCCGAATCCTAAAATTATTCTAAGCATATTTTTCAAAAAAAAAAAAAACAAATTGCATCTTTTCTCATGTTTTAAAATGCAAAATAGAATATCATAACTAGTTATGATAATCCATTAAGGTTTAGCTAAAATGTCAAAGATCTTTTACCAATTATTTTGTTCATTTTATTTATTAGGATTTAGTTGCAAATTTTAATATTTAAGGATATAAAGCTACATTGTAGAGTACATCCTTAAGAGTTAAAAATACAAAAATAAAATATGGTGCTAAAATTCAAACCGTAAAACGATTATGTTTTTTACCCAATGAGGTAGAAACTCTTTTATGAAGAGAGATCTATTTTGAAGCTTAAAAAAGACCAATAAATAAAAATTTGACATGGAAAACATAATCAAACATCAATGCATCTTATCTTAGATACGGTGCACTAGGAGTAATGTTTTTTCTCCTTATACAACAACTCTCTTACTTAGACTTTTACAAATTATTAGGTTTTCTAGTGACCTTGATACTAGATGTTAACTCTTGAACATTAAAATCAAAATTTTATGGTTATACAAAATCCTATTTTCGGGAAGGCTGGAAAAATGCCATTACGACATCTAGGTCAAAGGGTTTCATCGTTGATTTAATAGCGTAAAAGTTCTCTTTTAGCCTATTCTCTTTAGGTTAAATGTTTCTTTTCCATTCAAAAACTTTGTTGTAATCGGCCTCACTTAACCCATGATTTGATTTAATGGTGAATACTTTTGCAACATTCGATAATTTACTATGATTTTTTCACTCATCTTAAAATAGTTCATCAAAATTTTTAAAAGATTACAAACCTATTGTGTGTACATTTGGTTCTTTATTTATGAATGATTAACATTCAGTTATATAACCCTAATTCATTCAAATCGCATTCATAATCATATTTCTATAAGAATTACCATTGTTACCTATAACTCCATGCATATTGTTAGAACTAAAAAAGTTGACTCAATCATCTTTTCTAATATGGTTTTATACTTTTTTTATATATAAAAAGTGCAACATTACAACATCTGGATAGAGAAAATTTTTATTCTTACATAAATATCTAATACCACTTCCACTAATATTTCTCATATTAAATGGTACATAATTAGTAAAACTTTCAACTTCATTACACAACTCTTAAGGTGAATATCGATCTATTCATGAATGATCATTTATTTTTTATATCAAATCTTTATAGAATATTAATGACAATATATATTAATTAATTAATTATTATTTCTATTGATGTTTACTAATGAATTCAATGATGGACTAATCTATTAATAAAGTTCATTGCAATCAATTAACACAAAGTTTATGCCAATATTTATGTTTGTATTTGTTAATTTTATAATAGTGATTTATACAAATTCATCATTATTCTTGTGATTAATTTGTATTTTAGAGAAAATAGCGGTGCTAGAATTTAAATTTTTTAATCATTTAATCACCGAAACTCTAGTCAAATGTTGGAAACTATTTCAATTAAAAAAATATAAATTGATTTTATATTATACTTTTAAAAATATTCATCCTTTGTAATCCAGAACTAGCCAATTAATGACCCTACAGTTTAGTTAATAGACCAGGAAAGATGACTGAAAATAAATTACGAGGATCTTGGATGGCGGCGAGATACAGGCTCACCTGCAATGGTATCTGCATATTTTGACCACCTCGAGTTTCAATCAAAATAGATATTTAAAGTAAAAAATGATGATAGTAAATATATGGATATATATATATATATATTGGTCAATACAGAGCAGTATAGTTGAATAGGTCATCTGGGCAAAGGATATCTCAGACTCTGGATCATGGGCTCTCTCGGAATTTGGTGGGGCCTTGTCTGCTACCATTAAATTCGTTGTTATCAATGAAAATTATTCTCATGAGGTTCTAACTTATCAGAAATTCAGATCGCAATATTATATATTCTCTTGAAGTTGTTGTTCGTTCTATCACGAAAATCGAAAATCACATTTTCTGTTCATAGCAGAGCTTGCTGGCTCAAGTCATTTGCTTATAGCATCGAATATATCACCATATATGCTATCATTGGCTGCTTTCCTTAAGCTCAGTATCTATCACGGATGCTAATTAGAGAATTAAAGGGGCAAAAAACAAATTCAAGTTATAAACGTTCATAACTTGAATATATATACACACGACGTTTATAACTTGAATTTGTTTTTTGCCCCTTTAATTCTCTAATTAGCATATATATATATATATATATATATATATATATATATATTACACGACGTTCATAACTTGAATTTGTTTTTTGCCCCTTTAATTCTCTAATTAGCATCCGTGATAGATACTGAGCTTAAGGAAAGCAGCCAATGATAGCATATATGGTGATATATTCGATGCTATATATATGAGCTCATAATTGTTACTCAAAGCTTAGTCATTTGCCTGTGATCGTTCATGCCTACTTATGAACGTCTTGTAATATATATATATATATATATATATATATATATATATATATATATATAGTGAAGTTCATAACTTGAATTTATTTATTTTCCAGATGTGTGCATACGAATGAGATGCCATTAGCATAGCAAAACGTGTTTAGAATATGGAATGGAACAACGTCAATGAGATTCCTATTGCTTTGCGATTCTCCTAAACCCGTCAATTAATTTCTTTTTATCCTCGTCGAACATTCAAACAGTTGAATGCCCCGCTAATGTCTTAATTTATTATTTATTTTGATTAGATGATGAGAGAATTTCTATGTTACTTAAAATTAAGTATCTCTGAAAACGATTTTACGAACACTACTTTCATATTGAATTGTAAATTAAGAGGAATTTAATAATTCTTCTCTCAGAATTTAAACCCATGAAATAAAATATTAAAAATCGGGTCAATCTCGTGGGATTATACTAATCAATTACAATATAAGCTTGTTTTTCATTAAAAAAAAATAAAAAAATCTATGCGTGCTTGCATGAAAAATTCTTAAATTCTTGTTTAAGAATATAACCACTTGTTGCTGTCAAGGTGAGTTGCTATTAATACATATAATATATGATTGGAGAGCAGCCTCTGATGCATCCAGGCACCAAAGATTCTAGGTTCTCCTTGAGGTGATAGATTCGAATTTCCCATCGTTATTATTTGTTTGCCTTTGTAGAGAAAATGAAGAAGTAATCCTCATAATTTGCCGTGTAATTAATATTAAAATAATACCTTATACATATTTGAATATCATAATCAAACCTGATACTATCTAAAACTTAATTTATACATGATTATTTATATATAGCTCAAAACTTAATTTTTTAATATAAAAAAATTAATGGATAAGATGGTGTCCTAAAATGGATTTTGACTTCATTTTCATTTTCAAGAGACACACACACACGTGTATATATATATGAGTAGAGTAGCAACTATATAATATTATTATTGAGTGTATAGCCTGGAGATGCCAAAGATCCCAGGTTTCTGCTAGTTGGAAAACCTAGAATTGGTATCATATCAGGTTCGGGGAAGTTGAATTCTCACCATTTCCCAAGGAGACCCGAATTTCATGAAGGTTCGCAATCATCAATCCAGAAGGACCACAGCCTACACAGTGGTCATCTTCTTAACGTCTTCTGCTGAAATCTATCTTCAGTGGCATAAAGATTTTCAAGATCAGACGTGAGATGCTGTGATTTGTTTCTGATCACATAAGCTCTGTATTCTCCTGCAAAATTACGAACAAACCCTGCCTGTTATCAGTAATAACAAGTATTAGATGATTAGACATGAGACCGGAAAACGAAGAAATCTTATATTTAACTTGTTAAACCGATTCCCTCCGGGCCTCCTCCCTCTATGTATGAACATGGGGCGCTCAGTTTGACACCTCCAAGCACGTGCATGATCCATCCATTCCTTATCACTATCCATAACGACGCGTCTTCTAAAGTCGAGGGGTATCTTTTTATAGCGGGATCAAATTACTTGCTGGATCCAATGGAAAGATGATCTTTCGATGTAACAATTAAATTTGTCTAATAATTTTTTAAAATATAATTTAATTTCACAAATGAGATTTCAAGTTTACATTAACAGAATTATGTCACGATTCCAATAATTTGAGAATTAAAAAATGGATTTTCGAGGAATCCAAAATCTCCAATACTTTAATTTAGAATTTTTTGTTTGCCTTGCCTTCAATCTTTTCACACTTAAATACTAGAAAATAACAATTCATGCGGATTACAAGATTCCCACCCACTGATCTTATCCCAAATAACTAGCGGATACTCAGCTAACAAACTTGACTTAGTAACCACAATTATTAATTGGAGATATTATTTATTCCACTACTTAATTAATTAATCTACTGGACTTAAATCCATTGGACTCCAACGAAACTAAACTAACTAGACGACTTTAGACAAAGAACCCATTACTCGGGCTAATCAAATTAACTGACCCAATGACTTGCATTACAGGTCATTACTTTATTCAAATCAGCTCTCTGACGTGACCCTCGAATAGACTTGACTCTGCTTGCTAGCTTGACACCTCAGTTTGTTCACGTGACAATGCTCCCCTCTTAAAAGACCTTGCCCACAAGGTCTGGGTACTCTCCCTCTCCAGCTCAACATACTCCACCCGAAAAGCTTCTTCTGCTCCCAAATCCTCTTCATTTTACCAACACCTCTGTCACCTTTTTTTTTTTTCCTCCGGTTCAGGCCGATTGACCCTTTTTTTATCTTTGGGAGGGGGGGTGACCACCAGTCGGTGGCGTTGCCCTAATTTCTCCTTCAGGCAGGACACGTGGAAGACGGGAGGGATTTTTGAACTCAGGGGCAGATCCAGTCGATACGCCACCTTTCCCACCTTTTCTAACACCTGAAATGATCCATAGAATCGTGGGGGCAGCTTCATGTTCTGCCTTTGGGCCACTGTTTGCTGCTTGTAGGGTTGCAAATGGAGGTAAACCCAGTCCTCTTCCTCAAAATTTCTATCTGTACATCTTCGGTCTGTATCCTTTCTCATTCCTTCTTGTGTTTGCTGCAGGTTAGCTTGAATGATGCCGAGGATTTCATCCCGTGTTTTCAAGGTATTTTTCACTTCCTGTGACTTTATGGTGCTTGGAATGAATTGCATTAAATTTGGGGGAAAGGGGTACCTGGAGACTGATTCAAATGGGGTTCGCTTAGTGGCTGTATGGGTTGAAGTGTTGGCCTCCATGGGGTCCTCATAAGGTGATGACTCGAATCGAGTCTGCAGAGCCTGAATAAACCCCTCCCAACTGTTAAGACCCCCAGTAGCCTCAATGTCTCGAAACCATACTAAAGCCTTTCCTTCCATGTGGAAGGATGCCATTAGAACTCTGTGGAACGGATTGGTTTGGTGGTAGGTAAAAAACTGATTGACACGGTAAATCCACCCACTGGGGTTGTCTCCATTGAACCTTGGAAAATCCAGTCTTACAGCTTTAGTTTGGATTCCAGCCTGCACCTCGTAAAGAGGGTTTGTGATCTGTTGTCCATATCCTCCTGGTTCGCCCATATTTTGGGCCGCCTTACTTTGTACCAGCGCCTCCACATGTGAGGCCACTAAGTCCAGTTTTTGTGCTAACCCTTGCACGAGTTGTTTTAATGCCTGATGATTCTGCTGAGTTTGCTCTTGACTTTGTTTTACAGCTGCCAATGATTCAGTGAGCTGTGAATATCTGGTGCCAGTAACCTCAGCCATGGAAGACTGGCTCTGATACCAATGTCACGATTCCAATAATTTGAGAATTAAGAAATGGATTTTCGAGGAATCCAAAACCTCCAATACTTTAATTTAGAATTTTTTGTCTGCCTTGCCTTCAATCTTTTCACACTTAAATACTAGAAAATAACAATTCATGCGGATTACAAGATTCCCACCCACTGATCTTATCCCAAACAACTAGCGGATACTCAGCTAACAAACTTGACTTAGTAACCACAATTATTAATTGGAGATATTATTCATTCCACTACTTAATTAATTAATCTACTGGACTTAAATCCATTGGACTCCAACGAAACTAAACTAACTAGACGACTTTAGACGAAGAACCCATTACTCGGACTAATCAAATTAACTGACCCAATGACTTGCATTACAGGTCATTACTTTATTCAAATCAGCTCTCTGACGTGACCCTCGAATAGACTTGACTCTGCCTGCTAGCTTGACACCTCAGTTTGGTCACGTGACAAATTACTGAAAGAACAGGAATTATTGATTCACCGTCAGATGATTTATGTTCATGAGAATGTTAGTAAGATAATTATTGATGAATAGTGAGATTCAATATCAATAAATGTATATATTGATAAAAAATTTAATTTTAATAGTGTTAATTCTTTTCTATATTCATCATAAACACTAACAAAAATATTATTTTAGCGAGAAAAAAAGGGTTTAAAAAAGCTAGAAGGCATTATATTTTTACTGCTGGTATTAAAAAAAACACTTGTTAGTAAAATTAATTTATAAATTGATTGGTAATATTTAAGTTATGATATAGTGAGCGACCCCATCTTCCTTTCCTTGATTTTTTCCCCACTAGCTCTACAATAATCAATAAAAACGTCCTCCCTTATTTTATCATAAAATCAACCTCCCACCACAAATTTATTCACCTAAAACTCAATTTATCAGCATCCCTATTTTGACTCAATATTTTGTCAGAGCTCAATTTTAAAAAGTTAATTTCTTTTGCATATTTTTCTAGTATAAATGTAGTTTATTATGTATTTACTTGTTTTATAACTTTTTCCCACAGAAATTTGATGTAAAAATATATTATTTATACATATTATTAAGGTTTGATCAAGATTTTATACAACTATATTTATTTTTAATTTCATGAGATTTATTTTGATTTTGTGATGTAGGTGTTCTGTAATAAAATAAATAATGACTCATTTAATGGGTTCGTTCTATATTTTATCAATTTTATTATTGAGTTCAAAGTTTGGAATTTTAATTTATGTAGAAAGTATTGGGTTTTTTTTTTTTTTAATATCATACATGCAATGGATATAATATAATAAAATCATTTATAAATCCTTATCCATTTGGTCATATCTAGAGTTGTTTATGAATTTATTACCCCAAGTCATTCAATTGTTTGATCCTCAATAGTAATCCACATGAATTGCTGATACAAAATCTCCTAAATCCTTATTTTTATTTAGGAGAGAGGTTTGTTATGCCTAGAATGTTAACTTCCTACTATGTGATATACATATTTTTCCTGTCTAACAGACAAATTTATAAAAATAAAAAGCATAACTTACTATTTATATGAAAATAGTAATCTTCTCGCAAATAATAATATTCATATATTAATTCAAGACAATTCACATATTAGCTCAATATCTAGAAGTATAATCTTTATATTAATTAATTTATACGTGAAGATCACATATTTTGTCTAATAATGTGTTATGATTCTCTTAATATAAAAAAAAGTCATTAATCAATACACTTTCATCGATAATAATGTGCAATTACTACTCTAGTTGTAAGAGAGAAGACAAAAAGTGACACAGAAACTACATGTATTTGGAGATTTATCATATCCTTATCACAAAACAAGAAGCAAACAAAAAAAATAAAAACTAGGGCATCTGCCCTTTTTATTTCCATTTTCGTGATACTCATGATTCATTGCATCCTTTTCAAAATGTGATGTGGTTGCTGGTGGGCACGCCGAGTGATTGTGCTCTCTTAGCCGTGTTGAGTTGGAAGCCGAGTGAAGGTGAGCAGCATGTGCCTGTTTATGAAAGTGAGAAAAAGATGACTCTCCATTGTCAACGTCGGTCAAGGTCTCCAAGAGTGCAGGACTGTCTCACGGGGCTCACGACTAGGGCCCTACCAGACCAAACCCATGATTAATTGGAGAGCCTACCACGCTCAACTGCATAACCTTCCACCTCCACAAATTATATTTTTTGTTTTGAGAACAACCTCTCCTAGATTTGGACATTGTTCAAATATATCTTTTGCCATCCTGCAAATAATATTATTCCTGTTTATACAGGGAGACTGCAGCTAGAAATGGTTTCGCATCTTTTCTCCAGAAACTAATAATATTATTCTAATTTATTGTGTTGGGGCACGTTGCTAGGCCATATTCTCTCTCAACTGAATTCGTGTAAATTCTCTATTTGAGCATTTGAATTAGCTGATTTTATCCTGCGAATCAAATCAAAAGTTGTTTTTTAGAGCAGCAAAGGGCAAGCACTTTCATCATATTTTTTTATTAGCTCGAAGAACATTTTTTATTGCAAGCAAAATAGTTGATACAATTCTCGACGAGAAGCAAGCATGATGTGATTATAAAAGATTTGTAATTTATATAGTAAATTTTGAGTTCGAGTTAGAACATGTATTTTTATAAGAATCTGGAATAATCAGGATTTTACTCGCTTATCTGAATCTATAAAATATATTTTATAGGAATAGAATTTCATGTTATTCAAAAAAACAAAATCGATGCATGTCTAATAAAAGCCCAATAAATATTCAGAAAAGGATGTCGGCTTTAATTAGAGGCTAAATTATAAAAATAATAAAGCAATTCCCAAATCTAGTCTAGTTAGCGTAGCTTACCACTGCCTGTAGATGCTAAGCCAACCATGGGCGATGGCGATGTGTAATTCTTCTGGCCCATCTTCCTCTTTTAAAATCAAAACTCTTTTCTGCTACAATCACTCCAAGTTGGCTGAATCTGCATGCCAGACCAGCCTCACCTACGGAACCAATACACAGTTGAAACATGAGCTAATGTGTCCACTTTCCCTACTTCTTTCACGTGTGAAAATAAATTTCTGAAATTCGCAGCCATTTCTCTTCTGTTCTTGAAAATCAATGGTGGGAGGTGATCTAAAGGCACGAGCATCATTGAAACTCAGGTAGGTATACAGATTTCAAGTTCGAGTTTTATTTTATAAAATCCTGAAATAAATAAATTTTATTCATTTAAATTAGGTTAATAAAAAAAATATGAGTTCTTCCAATAAAAATAATAATTGAAAGCTAAGAAGTAACTGCAATAATCCAAATAAAAACATCAACAAGTCTTTCAAGTCGCGGGGACCATAAACTATTTAGTCGGCATCAAAATGAATTGTACACTAATCTTGTCTTAAATCTCATTTATGGCACAAGTCAATGTATACATATTTTCCTAAATTAAGCAAAAATAATTATTCATTTTATTAGCTTGTTTTATGTGCCTCTAGGTTTCAAAACAAAGTATATGAATAATAATACTATTTAGTTTAGAAAATTTATTATATATATAATAAATTTTAGGTCTTGCAAATAGATTTTGTGTTGTTAAACCTTTCATTTTATCACTAGTAAATTACTCTTGAGTTTTGTTGTAAAAATATTTCAAAAGGTTTTATTTCCCATTTAAAAACACAACTCACCTTATATGTGTAAGAAAATATATAGAAAAAAAAATCTTAATCATGTGTATATATAATAAACCATGTACTTGTTATTAAATACACAATCTCAGCTCATTTTTCCTGTACACTTAATGATATAGTGTGTTTTTTTGCCTCTTGTTCTTGTTGTTTCTACCATCTTTTTTTTATCGAAAAAGAACTTGTAGGATCATGGATAATATCCTATTATAAGGAAAAATATCTTTAAAGACAATATCAATGTAAACCTCAAGTTTATTTGATGTGATATAGGTATTAGTTTGTTTCAATTATACAATTGTTAATCATAAATAAGATAAAGGGAGTATTCAGTATTGTGTTTTAAAAATATTTAAAAAAAAATATTTTTTTATTTTTTATTTAAAATTAACAATTATTAGTATTTTTAGATATTTGTACGTGTTAATGTCAAAAATAATTAAAAAAAATAATTATAAAAATATTATTTTAATATATTTAGAACGAAATAATATCTTAAAAAGCATTTCAAAGAAACTCTCAAACATAGAGAAAGACTATTTTCAAGCAGATGAATCGGCAGTTATCATATGGTTAAACCACTCTCTTTTTTTAATTCATCTTCCATTGTTAATTTTTTTAGTATATTGTATGGCGTAGGAAAACCTCACTTCCGAGGAGGAGGGGAGCGAGTTAAATTTTGGTTTGCCTGGCTGGAGGGATTCGAGGATGGAAGGAAGGGAAAAATGGCACTTCCTCTAAACAAAGCTCCTATTGGTCCACGTGGCGCCCACGAGTAGTTTCTCCTCCCCAAAATCGACTACGGCTGTCTGGTCCATCTCTAGGTTTTGAAATGAAAACACCAACATATTTTCACTCAAATCTGTCCTTGCAAGGGCCTTGTCTATATATGATTCACCCCTCCACATGTTTTTATGATGGACCTTCCACCACCAGCACCACCACCAGCACCACCACCACCAATAAGCACGAGTATCATTGCCATTATCTTCTTTCCCTCTTCTCTCTGCAACTGCATTACAGCAAACTCATGTCTGCCACTTGTACTGCCAAATATCCCAGACCCTGTTTGTTCTCCTGCTGATTTCCCTTCTTGCTTACTGTTTTTCTTTTTTTGTTCAACAAGGACTGAAAAGACCCTCCTTCACCTTTTTCCTGCCTCCATTTCAGTCCTTAAATGACGCGCTACTTCGATTAACTTTCTTGCAGAATCATTTTCAATAAGTCGAGAGTCTTGAGAAAGTTAACGA
The DNA here is from genome assembly GCA_015731905.1 of Salix dunnii. Lineage (NCBI taxonomy): Eukaryota > Viridiplantae > Streptophyta > Magnoliopsida > Malpighiales > Salicaceae > Salix > Salix dunnii. Next base: position 8,640,641 of record CM027662.1, on the reverse strand, counting down.
AAAAGTGAATATAAAGAAGACACAACCCGTGTCACCACTCAAAAGCTTCAGTACACGCACACAGCCAGCCATTCACAGGAAATTCATCCCCACAAAATTCTGAGAGAGAGTACCCTTGAGAATTCAAGCAGCTAGTAATTAACTAAGATGGCATTTTCCAATGCCAAGAACTTCCTCCAACGCTTCTGTTCCGAAGAGGTTCAAATGGAGGGTGCTCCTCATGGCAACTTCTTCTCGAGCGATCTCCTACCATCCCTGGGAGCCCGGATAAATCAGGCAACCAAACTTCGAAGATGTATAGTTTCCCCTTACGATCCCCGCTATAGGTGATTAAAATTGATCACTCTATATCATATAATAATTACTTCTAATTTTATCACAGCTGCCCTCTAATATGTCCCATTCGTTACAGTGCTTGGGAGGTGTGGCTGGTTGTTCTAGTCGTTTACTCTGCCTGGATCTCTCCATTTGAGTTTGCTTTCCTAACATACAAGAAAGATGCCCTTTTCATCTTTGACAACATTGTCAACGGTTTCTTTGCTGTTGATATTGTCCTCACCTTCTTCGTTGCGTATCTCGATAGCCAGTCCTACCTCCTTATCGACGACCCTAAGAAGATAGCAATAAGGTAGGCAAGCGTACTGCAGCAGCATTTCCTCCACAATTAATGAATGCTTCTTCTCAACTCTGCAATCACTCAAATCCAACTATTTGCAGGTACATGTCAACGTGGTTTATTTTCGATGTCTGCTCAACTGCCCCATTTCAGTCTCTTAGCCTCCTTTTCAGAAATCACGGTAATGGACTTGGTTTTAACATGCTCAGCATGCTCAGACTCTGGCGTCTCAGACGAGTCAGTGCCTTGTTTGCAAGGTTTGTCACCAGACTCCAATGATTTCATTTTTCTTGGGAATTTCATAAATTTATAATGAAAGAATTGGAGTCTTGAGGAGCTTTTTTGTTTTCCTATGAAGACTTGAGAAGGATATCAGGTTCAACTATTTTTGGACTCGGTGCACAAAACTTGTTTCTGTAAGTCTCTACCACTTCCAACTTGCTTCTCTCCCAGTAAAACACTAAATAGGCTACCTAACTTAGCAGTAATATTTCTAATTGCCTTTCCTTTCTGGTTTATTTCAGGTAACCCTGTTTGCAGTACACTGTGCTGGATGCTTCAACTATTTAATTGCAGATAGATACCCTGATCCAAAGAGAACCTGGATCGGTGCTGTTAACCCGAATTTTAAAGAGGAGAGGCTCTGGAATAGATACGTGACTGCAATGTACTGGTCCATTACCACGTTAACTACAACAGGTTATGGGGACCTGCATGCTGAGAATCCCAGGGAGATGCTTTTTGACATATTTTACATGCTGTTCAACTTAGGGTTGACCTCATACCTAATTGGAAACATGACAAACCTTGTAGTTCACTGGACCAGCCGCACAAGGAACTTTGTGAGTTCTCTCACTTGTAGCTGTTTTCCAATTTCCAACTAGGTTTTCACCTTCCTAGATTACTCTTAAGCTACATGGGTTCGATGAAATCACAAGTCCTTGTTCAACATATCTGCCGTGTCTACTCCTTAGCTCACCAATTTTATGTGAAGACTTCAGAAATCCTACTAAAACACAATAGGATTCACATGCTCCTGGAGTGTCAATAGTAGCGATCCAATATAAATCACCTGTTTAAGCAACACTTTTGTTTCCAAGAAAGGATGCTCTATCTAGCCTCATTACCGCAGTAAATTTAATTTGCAGAGAGACACAGTCAGAGCTGCTTCCGAATTCGCTGCCCGAAATCAATTGCCTCCTCGCGTACAGGACCAAATGTTGTCACACATATGCCTCAAGTTCAAAACAGAAGGATTGAAGCAGCAAGAGACCTTAAATGGTCTGCCAAAAGCCATTCGTTCAAGCATTGCAGACTATCTCTTCCACCCTATTGCTCAAAAAGCTTATCTCTTCCGAGAGGTTTCTCAGGACTTCCTTTTCCAACTGGTAATAATACTTCACATGTACACATTATTATTATTATTTTCTCCCGTCCCTCTTCTTCAGTAAAAAAAATGACCTGCTGGAATCATATACGGGCAAAAAGATAAACAACAACAGGCAGTAGTTTCCTTATGGTAGAGGGTTTTGAGTATCAGTGTTTGCCCGATTTCAGAAGACTGATGAGATTTATTCCATAAAAGGTTTCAGAAATGGAGGCTGAATATTTTCCACCCAAGGAGGATGTAATTCTGCAGAACGAAGCTCCTACAGATCTCTACATACTCGTCTCGGGAACAGTGGTATGAAAACTTATTTTGCTGTCATTCATCACCTCTAAATTTCAGAATGTTTTGCTAACATTAGCTGCATGGGAAAACCATTCATTGTTGCAGGATTTGATAGTGCATGTTGATGGACGTGAAAAGGTATTGGTGCCAGCACTTTCTAAGTCACATGTTTCCCATAGATTAAACAGGCAAAAGGGTTAAAATTTAATTTACGTACCCACATCCACTGTACAGGTTATCGGGAAAGCAATTGCAGGAGATATGTTTGGCGAGGTTGGAGTTTTATGTTGCAGGCCGCAACCTTTCACAGTTAGAACCTTTGAGCTTTCTCAGATACTACGACTGAACGGAACTTCTCTCATGAACACCATAAAAGCGAATCCAGAAGATGGGCGTGTCATAATGAATCATCTTTCCATTGTATGTGGTTTTATAACGCTTCTCGAGTTGTAAGATCTTTGTTAACTTCTTTCCTTTTACCCTGGCTGAATGTTGGTATTTTATCCTACTCGTTTACAGAAACTGCGGGGGGCAGAAAGCATGGATTCTGAATCCCAAAACAGAGAAGAATGGTGTTCTAAGAGAGGGTGTAAAGATCACATGCATGGAGATTTATCAGTGAACAAAGAACGAGAGACAGACTCCCAGGGATCAAAGGCTACAAGAATGAGTGAATTAGGCAAAGGTGATGATTTTGCCAGACATGAAGGGTTAGTACCAGCAGTTGAGGATGGTGAAACGGCTCTTCATGATGCAGTTTGCAAGGGGCATATTGAAATGGTTAAGGTTTTGCTTGAAGGAGGAGCAAACATAAACAAACCAGATGCCAGAGGATGGACCCCAAAAGCTCTAGCTGAACTGCAAGGAAATAAAAGCATACATGATCTCTTACTATGTTATGAAAATAGGAATGCATTAAATGAACATAGAATAGATTTTATGGAGTCAGAAACTGTAGGTGACACCAAGAATAGTCAAGGGAAACATGAAGGAAACATTGGGTCCAGATTTTTCATCTCCCATTCAAACAAGGCGCTCACAAACTCCAGCTCAAGCATTTCTAGTTGTCCCCATCATAGGGAAGCAAAGAAATTAACCAAGCGAGTCACCATCTACATGCAGCTTCAAAACAGAAGTACATTACAGAGCCGGCTTGGGAAGTTAATTATCCTACCTGATTCTATGGAAGAGCTGCTCAGAATTGCCGGTAAGCTCTTAACCTCTAAAGCGTGTAAATAAACTTATAGGGAACAAAACTCTATGAATTACCAAAAAAAAATTACAAGGCATAAGACTGAAGCTAAGATAGAAAAAAAAAAAAAAAAAAAAAAAAACCCATACCTTGAAAAGAGATCATCAGTTTGTTAAATCATCTGTGAAAAATGGTTTGCATATCCGATTTTCACAAACCATTTGTCACCCTGCAGGTGAAAAATTTGGAGGCTACAAATTTACAAGAGTCATCAATGCTGAGAATGCAGAAATAGATGGTATCTGTGTCATTCGAGATGGCGATCATCTATTTCTTCTCTAAGATGACTGAAAATTTGGTTGTGACATGACAAAATTGTCCAATGCAGAGAAGCTGATAGCTTGTCATTTTGAGCAATGTATAATGAAATATAAACAAAAAGTGCAAAACATCAGGTGGCTGAATGGGGTCGTTAATAATATTTGAAAATTGGTGATGTCAATTACAATTGGCTGTAACCTCATTGCTTTTAGAGCAAAAACCCATCCACATAAAATTATGAGATGAGTCCCTAAAAAATCAAAATCTTACAAGCATGCCACTATATGAATTGCTTTGTCCAAGAGACCTATCTTTATCTTTTTTCTGTAGAGATCTGATCACAGCGTAGCAGAAGGCAAGTCTAAAATTTTTCATGATCACTTGCATTCATGCAGAAGACTATCCATGAATCCAAAAGGATAACGGTCTGATGCCCACTGTAAGAAAGGCTCCCAAATGTTCTCTTCACACATGTTTCGGATTGAAAAAAATAGTACAAGTACTTTCATGAGCCTTGGATAGGAAGGGGATGAGCTTCTGTGTTAAAAACATACTTATCCAATGGAATAATAGATCTATCCCCAAAAAGCAAGTAGAAATACTTGAGTGTCTCACCCAAGAAGAAGGTCTCCATCTTGTCTCTTCTATGAGGAGGAACCACAGTAACATCATCTAAAGAACTGTATCCACCAGAATCAACCTTCGTGTACTTTTCAAATGCTTCAAAGATCTGCCAACCCCATTCCTGGTATCTGCAGTGCAGTATAGTTGAGATCAGACAACTGTAAGAATTTGTCAAACAAAAAAGAAAAATTGATAGCAAGGAGTATTTTGAAGTGAAAAAAGTTCAGACTTAATAACTCAAATATAAAGAGCATACTTAGGGTCTTCTGTTATACGATACAAGACAAACAGTGATTCTACAGTTTCAGGCCGCAAAAGATTGTGACGATCAGCATGTTTAATTATTATGTCATTGACAAACTTTGAATTCTTATTCCCACCATCAAGCCCTTGTTCTGAATATTCCTGCTTAATCACAGCAGACAGCAAGTTATTAGAACACATAGATGCAAGGAAATAGGCCTTTACCTGGTTATAATGGACGAATGCAAGGACAATGTCACCCTAACAATTTTGCAGGAAGTGGAAACTCTGGCACTTCAACCTGCATCCTTGTAGAGAAGTCCAAGAATATTCCATTGCACCAGGTAAAGGCCCGCTCAATCAATACAAGGGAATGCAACAAAAATAATAAGGGGAAAAAAAATAAGAGTCAACAGCTTGCAGCAGGTGGGGAGGAAAATGACCCACTGCGGTGCATTGATGGTTTAGAAAACTGTGTTCGAGGAACTTATCATCCAAATTCAACCAACCTTGGTATGGAAGTAAGCGATTTCTGGGGCAAGCCCAGTAGAAGTTACGGAATACATCTCAAAGCATGTTTTGGCTAAATCTTCTGCAAGCTTCAAATTTTCAAGGTCCTCAAATTTTAACAAATTTTTTTTCATTGCCTTCTCCTTTGTGAGACCCTTGGTGGCACCAAGAGCAAGTGTTCCTGGCAAAAAACAGACCTGAAGTCCAGTAGAAAGCTCACTCATCAATGACTACTATGAGACAAAAAGAGAGCAACAGAAAATTTCATTACAAAGGCATGCATCTGGAACTCAAATATATCATGACGACCCTTACATGATTGGCACACGATCACATATTCACAAAATCAGAAAAGAATAAGGGGAAAAAATTGAGGAAAGAACATGCTGTTCATGAATTGACAGACATCACAAGCACATCAAGATGACAGGATTGTGCAAGCCAAGGTAGACCACTGCCAAGTATGGCAGAATAATAGAAAGCATATAATCTTTGTCTTTGCCCCTTTTAAGTAAATGCTTATAGCTGGGGAAGAATCTAAATTCCTCAGAACATTCGTCCCACTGAGCATGTGCTTAGGCTGCTGGTGGTTGAGAGTGCATTCATGTAATTTATTTCATATTCGAACATGTATTGGGGGTTAACTTATTTTCTGATTAGGAAGGGAAATTGAAAGGATAAAAGGAATCTATAAGATCATTTGACACATTACAGAGTTATGAAAATCCAAAATATATAAATCAAAGAAATAAAGACAGGAAAATATGTTCCCATATATAAAACTGGGTCCTACCAGTCCAGAAACAATGGTTTTAAACTAAAACAGATTAAATTTTATGCAGTACAATAATAAAGATTTTACATCAACAGTCTCGTAATATTATGCCTTGAAATATTTTTGGCTGCTTATTCTTGAACATGAAGTTGATTCTGACAGTGAACGCATGGTTTTGAGCAAGGACAGGATGATAATTCATGCATCTCATTACCATGTCAGATACTGCATATCCTCAACTCAATATATAATTGGCTAAAAGGTCAGAGAACAACTGCAGCATGACATGTAAAGTCTAGTCAATTGAAAGTTTCTGACTAACAGACTTCTTGCTGTTATGAAGTGAGCTGGTAATTTTTTGAGAATTATAATTGAATGGCAATGATTATCTTCAGCTAGCAACTACTTTTATGTCCCAGCAATCCAAAGTATATGCAAGCATATATACATTAGTAAATTACTAGATAGAACAAACCAATATAATGGGAGCATCAGGCCTTGCATTAACTACACAGCTTTTCCTCACCAATCTGATACATTAAATTGACATGGTAGTGCAGGGCATACATCTAATACTCCATTAATCACGTCAAAACATGCCAGCATTCTATGGCCTCCAATTGAGAGTTGGCTATGTAAATCAACTGCTACATGGAAAACTAATATTATGTGACACTGGAATTTTGGAGATTTCTAACCAGGGGAACAAGTAATTTCCATGGTGCAAACTCCCATCATTCAAAACATATGATGCATGCACAGAACACATTAGTAATATATCAGCTACATCAACAACAATACCGAGAGAAAGCTCCATGTACCAGGTGATCCATTTTTGGACTAAAGGAACCTTTAGGTCCATAAGGCAATTCCCCGACAAAAACCAGTCCATTGGGGATTGATTTCTGAACAAGCAGGTGCCTAACACCCCTCATTGCTTCCTCATACATATCATAAAGATATGTAAAATTACCATCTCGGTTTCTCCCTTGCTGTAGCCATACTTTAACAAGGTACTCATAATAGCTGTCACCGCGAGATCCCAATCTAATATTTTCTCCACTAAATTCACCAGAGTCAGGGCTGCAACCAGTAGGGAGAAAATATTAAACCAAATGACATTTTTTTCCCCACTGAGGAAAAGATACAATTATCCAGCAAAACATGTACTATACAAAAAACAACAGACAGAAAGGTAATAGAAAATATTAAATTAAAGTGAAGGGGGACTAAATATCAACCTTACAAAGTCAACGTTTTGGGAAGTGAACACTAGAAAGCTAAGATTTTCATATAGATGCCACATTTGCTGTCATAGTTAACACATCTCAACAAGCTGCACATGGCAGGCACAGGCATACTTCCATGAGTTTCTATTTTAAGGATGGGAAAAATGGAGACTCATGGAAAGAAAAGGAACAAAAATTTACTTTCTTTTATCTGAAAATGAATTCATATTTTTCTATTGAAATCACAATTTGCAGCCATATACCATAAAATGCTCCAGATCATTGTTCTTCAAAGGACAGCTTTAGAAGAAACAGATTCAATAAATTTTCTTTCAGTTGATGACCCCCAAAAGTTTCCAAAGGACCAACAAGATGGAGAAAAAAAAAACAAATAATAAAATTAACAGCATGCGAGCAGGAGAACAGATGAATTTGTTTTATACAAGGCCCATACCTTATGTATATGGGAACCAGCCCTTCAACCTTTGGAAGATCTTTTATATGTTCCAAAACCTTCATAGCTTCTATGCTGTACCTTGGATCACCAGAAATAGAACTGAGATAATTAAATTCAAGCTGCACAGTGGAAACTTCTGCAGTACTACTCAATCCATCTGGAGCTCGATGGGCTGATGGATCATGCAAAACAACATCACTAAAGGGAATAGAAGTTGGGCTTGAAGTAAAAGCCAAAAGCAGTCGATCAGCCAAATCTCTAGCAGTATCAAGATAGACAGTTGGTTTAGGCCCTTTATGTGTCAAATTTGTCCCTTGCTCTCCTCCACTTAAATGATAAGCACTTAAGAGGCCACCCAAGACACGGATTGTAGTTTCAAATAAATTGACTTGGCCTTTTTTGCTAATCCTATCAGAAAGTTGTGTTTCAATCCATAAGCCTGCTTCAGAAACAACTTCCTCAGCACCCATTATCAAGGCAGTATCAAGAGCATCAACAACAGTAGCACCTAGACCTCCTAATCCATCAACTCCTCGCTGACTCAGGGGCATAAGTTCATCATAGCCCATTGCATACATTTTATAGCCTGACCAAGCATGGATGAAAGCCTTTTTCACTCTTTGTTGCCTATCCAACCATTTTGAACCAGTGTTTAGCTTCTGCAGTTCATGAGGAATATTATCAATGCTACCCTTTTCATCAGGCGGTAGTTGAGGAGGAAGTCTTGGTGGTTTCCTCCAAAATCTTTCAAATCTACCACTACTATCTGAAATTCCCTTAACTTCTTTATTTATTCCTTCTGCTTGTCCTTGGGTAACAGAATGCGGGGCACTTTTATGTGTGAACATAAGATATGCCATGCCAAAGATCATTAATAATGCTAAAAACTTTCCTGTACTGCAACTTATACAATCATGCTTTGTGTTACTGGTGAGTAAGGACTGTGTGATCACCTGCAATACATACCAAGATGTTGGCAATACAATTTAATGCATAAATTATCCATAAGAAAAACAAAAAAGGCAAATGTGAATATTAAATGTTAGAAACCATGTGAAAAGAAAAAATCTTAATTTAGGAACATCACTTGAAATTTTATTATTTCATAGTGTGCCTCTCTAATCATTAAAATTCTGAAAGCAACATGGATTACTGGGAATGATTACAATAAGGATTAGAAGAAAAATACAAGAACTACCTGTCTCATAATCCGTTGCCTTTTCACACCCTGATTTTTAATAACCTTTGGTCTGCATCTGTTACAATATAGATTCTACATGCACACTAATTTCATAACCAACATTGTTTTATCCATATGTTTACAAAAATAACATTGTTGACTCGGTGATTTTCTGAAAATACCAAAGTGCACTTTCCATTATTCTTGACTTGGATTACGAGGGGATAAGGCAAAGAAAGGGGAGAGGTAAAGGAAATGGCCCAAGTCACAAACCAAACCATGGTCAAGTTTATCACCATCATTCCCACAACCAAGGGGCAGTTAGACAATTAAGCTAGCATTGAGGAAAGTGCTTTCACCAAAGACCTTTGTTTTTTAAACATGAGGGCAGGGAGAAAGGAGAAGCTAGAAATTGCAAGTTAATGAAGCAAGAATTTACCTTCTTTTCACATAATTATCTTTATACAATAACGCAACTGATAGTGGAGATGTAGTTCCTAGAACATTAAAGCAGGAGGGGAAAAAATGCTAGAATTAACAAGGAAATTAAGCAAAAAGTCACCTTATTTCAAGAAATGTCACTCTGCACAATAAGGTGACTGGTAGTGGAAAAGAATAAGTATCGCTAACAAACCCCTTTGTGTGTATCATAAACCTTATAATAATTTTTTTGTGCCTGTTTTCCATTTGTTATTATGGTAATGGAGAAAACTAAAAAAAATATTGAACTCCATGCATGACATGAACTCCTTGCACACTCCAATAATCTATTCTATGGTGTAATTCTAGATATACCAGACCCTCTCCAGCATTTGATCAAACATTCCCTTAGGAAAGCACGTCATCACACCCTCACTGTGCTATCCAAATCTATATACCCAACAACTCCTTTATTCCATGTAAACCAACCAATCAACCAACCATGAAAATATACTAGTCTTTCTAACACTCCAATAAACCAGAATTACAACATTCTACTTGATCATGTAAGTTGGCCAGACGCAAGCATCACCCATGGACGCTGATCTCCATGCTTACGTCCATAAACTGTATCATCCTAGCAAACAATTCAGCTCAAACCCCTTGGCTGGATCTGTATGTATGAAAGCAAGCTGATGGGGCTGTAATAGCTAAAGGCCACAGCATCCCGTGGAATAATTAAGTTCTATTGGATTTAAGCAGAACAGGGATTCGTGGGGTTTAGTTGCAAGGAGTGGGATACCCATGTGGCTCCAACAAATTACTGGATCTGTATGTGCGGAAGCAAGCTTGACATGCGAAATAAATATTATCAAGAAGTTGAACTTCTACTCAGTTGCAGAATTAATTACAGCTTCATAGCATTGTTTTCGTTTCTACATTCTTAAATTACTCCTAAATAAAATCAAATCCCTCTAGTCCTTCGCCGATGCCGCAATTGAACGACATCAAATAATAGAAAACTGATTGAGAAAAGAAAAGTATCGAATTGATCGTATTTATTTCGTATAGAGAGAGAGAAAAAATAACACGAAGAATAAGATAGGAGACGTTAACCTTGACGAATGAACGTTGTCGGAACTTGGCGTTGTCGTAATGGACATCTTTCATGGAATATGGTAAGGATTTCGACATGCTCGATCTTTAATTTAATTTAGGGTTTCTTCTGCTAATCTCCTCTACTCTGTTAAGTGCAGAGAGGGGGGAAGGGTAGATAGCTTGGGACGTATTAAATCGAACTTTGATGGAGAATTGGAATACTACTGTTAGCTTTGGTTTCAAGTCAATGGAGGAGCATGGAGAGGGAGGAAGGAGCCTTTTCTTTTTCTCAGCTTGGCACGTTTGCCGTGGCCTCACCAAACAGAACGTGACACTTGGTGCTTTGTCATATTCAAGTGATTCATATCATGCGGCGCAGTTTCCATTAATATATTTTTAAATTATTTTAATGCAATGATATTAAAAAAATATAATTTTTTAAAAAATAATATCTTAATATATTTTAAAAAATCACATTAAAAAATTATTATTATAATTCTCTCAAACATCCCCAAAATCTTATAATGGTGGTATGTTTCATCTCATCACCAAAACTAATATGTTTTTATTTTGCTATTATAATTTTTTTTTTGTAATGTTTGCATATCAACCAACAAGCTCATTTAAAAAATTAATTAAATTGGTTAAAGTTTTTTATTTATTATTTAATATCTTTATGAAATTCACCTTAGCTTATATATCTTGCAAAAATCTTTTAAAATTCTTTTTTAACCTCTTATCTCCATATCTTATAATCAAACCACTTGAAACAAATCTCTTGTTTATGATTGGGATGCATAAAAAAATACAAAAAAAAAAAAGAACTTCCAGTAAGGGGCGAAGGGACTAGGCAAAATGAAAGAAAATGCAAAGATGAAGAAATATAGAAAATAAAGATAAATGACGGAAAATGATATAATACGTGGCTTAGTTAGACCTGAGAATGATCTTGAAGATCAGGTCACAAGTTTCTAGCCGATATACTGGAGTTTGAAACAATATGGATTTTTGATGCAATATGAACAAGACAAAACCAACAATATCAGGGTCCTTGATCAATCATAGAGTATACTTAGTTTGGACAAAATATAAATACAATATGTAAAAGTTTGAAGGATTAAGAAATAAACCTTAAAATTTTATACTTGATAATGGAATTTTGAATTACAAGATATTTGGATTATAAGGTAATGTAAATGGATACAAGGATAGTGTTTTGTATACAGAAGAAACATATATGTAATTTCTTCCGCAGAGAATACTTGATAAGTTTCTTTAAGCTCTTATCAGGTTTTTTGCTTCTACCTTTTTACTTGAAATGAAGTCTCCTTATATAGAAGAAAATAGTTAGAGGAGCATTAGATTCATTGATAGAATAGCCAAAAGTATTTTTGTTATTTTGTAATCATTACTTCTGAGTGGGAGACACCTTTAAAGTGGTAGGGACCACTGTTTATCTAAAGAAATCTTTCACCAAAAATAATTTTTTGTGTATTGTATAAGTGGAAGAAAGCTTTTGTAAGTGGTGGGGGCCATAATCTTGTCTTCTTATGCCGACAGTTTTGTAGGGTCAACTTTTAACTGGTAATAGGATGCCAAAACAATCATTTTCATTATCATCAACTAAGGAGATAGATGGCTACTAAAGAAATTGACCCCGATGAGCTTGATTTGGACGAGACTGGTTGGCTGTCTCAATTTGGAATAAGACCTTATAAGATTTAAAGATATTCTTTTTTGGATTTTGCTCAGGCTTGGAGGGCAGCAGTTTTAGCTTTTTGGGCTAAGAAATGAGTTTGCTGATTTTAATGAATCACAGGGAAGATTTTATGAGATTTGAAACATTATTCTACTACAGATTTTGAACTTTGGTTATCAGCTTTGAAAGAGTCCCACCATTTTATTTTGATTTTGTGGACCAAAACTAGAGATCTACTTTGTAAGTTGTAATCATAATACCATAAACATACCGTTGGAACAAAGAATTTTGTGCAGAAAAGGAAAAGAGGTTTGAATCACCTTTCTAAAGGAATGGGTTGATAAGCTTTTTTGAAATGAAAGTAACCTTCTTCTACCACAGGATGTCAAGAAGACATCAAAAAGACTACCAAAATTATCTCACCATTGATTGAACCAGAAGGGGAGGTTTGTAGTGTTTATGGAGTTTTTGAAGTAAAAAAGCAATAAGTGACTGTGGTTTGAATTTTATATAAAGAAGGCCTTGAACCAGGCTTGCTGGTAATCCCAATGTTGTATGGAGGGAACTGAGGATGCTGTACTTGAATGTCCTTTGGAAAGGTGACGAGTTTGATGGGGTCATGGAATTGACTCCATTGGAAAGGGTGGATGATTTTTTGTATGGTACATGTTGAGTATTTAGGTTTGATATGGGTAGAATGAAGATGGAAATATTTGAATATAGCTGAACATGTAACCTGAAGAATCATTTCATCAAAAAAATTGGGATTTAGTTATTTCCCAAGGTTTGAAATGCCATTTTGGACGAAAAAGCTTTGCAACCGAAAGGAGGGGATTATCATGATAAAAAACCATCCTTGATTATTAAGATATTTTGAAAGTTGGGTTTTTCAAAATATTTTGATTTTGGTTTTGAAAAATTTGAAAAAACTTGAGTTGAAGTTTGTAAAGCAAGCATAAGTTTTTAAGAGGAAATACTTGTCTGGGTTTTGGAAACAGGTTTAGAGACAACTACTTGAAAGTGACTAGGAGTTATTAGAGGTTTGCTGAGAAATTTTTTGTATGGCTAGAAGGAGTTTTGGTGATTTGGAGATGGTATCAATCCAAAGTTGGATTGATTCTTCTGTTTGAACTTTTTGAGACGAAAACTTGTCTTCTTCTTGGGTAACTTTATCATATCAGGTTTTTGTATGCTTGATGTCTTTAATAGCATCTGCTAAAAGTTTTGTATTTGGAAGGATTAAGTTCTTTGGTTTTGATGGTTTTGTAGGCTGGGTTTGGGGAGCTTTTCCTTTATCTTTTGTTGTCCTAGGAGGCATGGTGAGGAGCACGATTCTATAAAAATTCACGAGTAAGGTAGTCTGGAATGCAGTTTGTATTGTCCTTTATATAGACAATGTCGAAGTCAAAATGGATAAAATTGCTTGCCACCTGACAAAGATTTGTTTGGAAACAAGGTTTTGAACATCTTTGTGTAAAACCTCTTTTGCTAATTTATAATCAACACGTAAAAGAATTTTTTATTTAAAAGATCACTTTGAAATTTTGTAATGTAAAGAACAATGGAAAGAATTTCTTTTTTGATAGTAGAATAATTCTTTTCGCAATTATTCTAATGTGCAAATGTAAATTGAATGATTTGTTCTTTGGAGTTTTGGACTTGCTTAAGTATCCCTTCATAACCTAAGTCTAAATATTTGTCTCAACAATCTTAGGTGCTAATGGGTCTTCTAAATGTAGCAAGGGAATAGTTTGGAATCGTTCTTTGATCTGTTTGATAATATTTGTATGGAGGCTAGACTAAGGAACTGGATTCTTTCTCAACCTATCATGAAAGGGTTTGACAGTCCTAATGAGGTTGGGATAAAAATCAATAACATAATTAAGACTACCTAAAAACCTTTGTAACTGGGTTTTATTAGTAATCTCATTAGGAAACTTATTTGTAAATTCTAAGAATCTCTTAATGGGTGTCACAATATCTTGGCACATATAATATCCTAGGAAATGAACACGAGCTTGGAATAGAGAAATCTTTGATTTGGAAATGACTAAACCATTTTGTTTAGTTGTATAAAAAAATATATTTAAATGTTTTGAAATGCTAATCAATAGAATGAGAAAATATGAGAACATCATCAATGTAAATAATGCAAAATATAGAATGCGCATTAAATATGTCATTCATGATGTGTTGAAATTCAAAGGATACATTCTTTAAGCCAAAAGGCATGATATTCCATTCATACTGGCCGAATGGGATTGTAAATGTAGTTTTATATCAATCCTTTGGATCAATCTGGATTTGCCCAAATCTTGATTTCATGTCAAATTTGAAAAGGATAAATGCAAAATGTAATTTCTATGATAGATCTTTTTTTGTTTGGAATTGGGTATGTGATCCACTTTAAAGCAGAATTCAAGGGTTTGTAATTGATTACTAGTCAGGGTGTGCCTCTCTCAATTTCTGAGTTTTTATTCACATAGAATGCAACACATGACCAAGGTGATCTAGACTTTTGTATTAGACCTTTGGACTCGAGATCATGAATCTCTTGTCGTCAATGCTATTCTAACTCAACATTCATTTGTATAGGTCTAGCTTTTGTAGGTATTTGTTTTTCTGTAAAAATATCTTCATATGGAAGATCAACTACATGTTTTCTTTTCCAAAAAGCAATAAGTAAGTCTGAGCAAATTTCTCGCTCAATCTTACTTTGAAAGTCTGTAATTTTCTTCTATAAAGAGGAATTTTGTAATTGTTTGACAATGTGACGAAATGAAACATGGTTTTGTAAATCATGCAAATGAAACTGTTTACCATGAATCAAAGTATTAATTTGATATGTATGTATGGAACATGTTTTGATTAGATTTAAATTCCTAACCTTAGATTGTTCTAAGAATAAGAGTTTAAGTTTAATCCATTAATTATAGATGTAATGTAGTCATGACGTGCTTTATATGAAGTAAGCATATCAATAAATTGGGTACCTAGAATGATAGTATGATTGATGTCTTTTGTAACAATGAAGAATGATGTAACTGAAATTCCATTGTTAAACACAGAAGCCTGTGTTTTGCCTATAATATGTAATTTTGAATTGTTTGTAGCTAAAAACTTTTTAGAAGTGTTTTGTAAAAATCATTGTGGAACTATGCCTTCTTTAATGCAGTTTAAAACTGCACCAATGTCAAATAAGGCAATGATATTTGAAATCATTAGAAAAAACTAATAATATTTTGATCAAGAAATTTTTGGATGAAATTTGAGTTAACACATGTAAAAAATCATTATCAATTTGGTCAATGTTTGTATCATGTAATGCATGAGACTCAAGGTTTTGATCTTCTTGTTCAGACTCATTCTCTAACCAATTTTAAATTTTGGACAAAAAGGTTTGTAGAATGGTAGAGTCTTTCTGTTGGGCTTGCTTAAGGGTTTGTAACTCAGCTTTGAGGGTTTTGCTTTTAGAATGAAATTTTGGAATCATGACTGAAGTGTTGATTTTCTTTTTGCTAAGAATTCTTGTAAGGTCATATGTATTGGTACTAGTTGAGGGTAGCATAATACGGTTTGGTGGGTTGATTTAGGGTTATTCTGGTTTATTGAAATCTTTCAATAGTTTATCAAGATAAACCTTTTGTAGTTGAGGATCATCAAATCTTTTAATAGCCTCAAGAATGAACTCTTGGTCTTGGGTTAAGACATTGAGTTTTTTAGAGTTTATAGAAGTATTAGAGGTAGCACTAGAAGTTCTTAACTCGTCAACTTAGAATTCTTCTTCAGAAATGTCTAAGGAAGAAGGATTTGGATCTATGGCTTCAATATACAAATTTTATATAAGATTGATGGTGTCTTCATCAATCTAAAGTTCATGCAACTTTGTATTGATTTTGTAAAAACAGGACGTGTGTCCTTTCTAGTTGCATTTGAAACAAGTGATGTTTTTTAGGTCAAAGGTCTTGGGTTTTGGCTAAAAAGGTTTGGAGTGTTTGGTGTGTCTTTTATAGGGTTTTTTGTAGTAGGTTTGTTCAGGTTGTTTCGAATGATAATGTTTTTTGTGGGATGATCATTTGTATGGTAGTTTATGGCTTGGGTTGTCTTTAGGTTTGGAGCAATTTCCACTACATGAGGGTTTTGTTGTGGAAATGTCAAACTAGTGACAAAAGCTACTCAGTTTCTATTTGATACACTTTATTTCCCACTTCAGATGTTTTTGTAATTTAAGATCCTAGCAGATCTTAAGACCTTTTTTTTGGGTGAAACTGACAAGTTCATCGTATGTAAGCTAGTCATATGGAATGAATTTTGTAGAGAAAGTATCACTGATTTTGTTTCTGACTTTTTCTCCTAATATAATTGATAAACCTGCAAGGAACTTTTCTTTCTAAAATGGTTGGTTTGAATTTTATCTTAACATAACATAGGTAAGGAAGGTGGTTTTGTACAATTGAAAGTCACTAAACTTTTTGCACCGAAGATTGGACAGAAGCTCAGTATTTTTATCTTTCATATGGGAAAGGTCTCCGATGAAATGTGAGGAGATTGTAAGTATGAGGATTGAAATTGCATCTTGGATGACATTTCTAGATGATTCAAGGATGGGTGTTATGGTTAGAAGGAATTGAGGATACGAAGATGGTCTGTTTTAGTAAGATGGTAATCTTACCATCCTTTTAATTGGCCGGAGAAACAACAATAAATAGTTTAACAATTGCTTTGTCTAGGCTACCTGTCTGAGTTTTTTAGGCATTGTCTGCCTTGGTCATTTGTTGTAATGTGTTTAGAATGTTTTATTCTGACATTCTATTTATGTTCTATTCATAGAAGGATAAGGCATTGTATCTGTGTTGTTTTAGGATATTTTGCTCCGTAGATATGGTAATATTTGAAGCTATGGTTGTTTTGGGTGTTTGCCATGTCAGTCTATTGATTTCAGGCTATTGGATTTGAAAAGCATATTCGTCTTAAGTCTTCTCTGGGCTATTTTGTAAGGTGTTTATAATGTTTATAAACACTTGTGGTGTATCTGAAGCAGTTTGGGATAAACTATCTAGATTTTGTAGTTGTGTTTTGATGACTTTTAGGAAGTCTGTTTGATTTTCCTAGATTTATAGTTGGCTTGTCTTTGTAACCTGGTATGGTTTAAAGACTGGGTTTTTTAGTTTTGGTTTAGCTAAAGTTTTGGAGGTGCTGGTGCTAGTTGTGCTAGCACTGGCTCGTTGTAGGTGTTTCTCAACACTAGTGAGTTTGTTTGCCCTAAGCGCTAAGGCTTATGTTTGTAAAGTTGTTTTGAAGGATGATTTTTTTTTGTGTTTGACATGATATCATCACTAGGTAATTTGTAGGGTGTTGCATCAACGTTTTGGTTGTTGTGCTCTACTTGGATAGTTCTCTAGGGTGGATGCTCAAACTTAACTATTTGTCCACTAGTAAAATTCCATGTAGGGGTTTTGGACTTAGTTGTAACAGGACATGCATGTTTGATGGATGCAAATGGATATGCAATGTTATGAATAGATGCATACTGTAATTTGAACCAATAAAAAAATAATATGCGAGATTGATGTAATGTAATCATAAAATTGTGTTTGTATTTCCTTTTTTTGTGTTTGGAAGTTTTGGAAAAACCAAATTCTTTTTTCAGAATTATGAGGACCATAAAAATCTAAAATAAAAAAGGTTTTTATGTAAAATAAAATTTTCTAAAGTCAAAACATTCAGCTCGGACTGGATGTTGCTTATGATGATAGAGGAGGATGGTGATGTAGGTAAGGATTGTTCCTCTTTAGCATTGGTGTGTACTGGTTTTGGTATATTTATAGTGTAGTCTACTTGTTGGAAGTTTGTAGAGGGTATGTCTGATGTAGAGTGTCTAGGTGGGTTTGTATATGGTATGTTGATGAAAGAAGGTATTCTAGAGACTCTTCCAAGATCTATGATACTGGAAGTGAAGAATCTTCTGTAAACCTAAAGCTTGTAGAATGTCGGTGGAAAGATAGTTTGACTTTACCATCGGCATACTGGGTTATGTCTCTGATTTGTATATTTGGTGGTGGTGGTTGTATTGTTTGTGGTGGTGTTGCTCTTTCGAGGATCCAATCATCAGGAAGGGCTATGTCTTTCCACATGATGGCTTTAGGGACAACTATGTTTGATCAGGATAGATCTATTTGTAAAAAGAGTGTTTCTCCTTTGTGGGAGTGGTGTTTGTGTTTGGAGGCAAAGACTGAGAACATTGCTTTGTAGTGGATCTTGAAGATAAGAGCCAATGGAATAGAGCCTTCAAGCATGTTGTAGTTATGGGTTTTAATATATAGTAGCATGCTTTGTAGGATTTTTTTTTTGTCTTTGAAGGAGATGGTGAGGTTTGGATAGCAGTTAAATGATATTGGACCGCTGCACAAGCTGGACTCAATGGAACTCAGGAGTAAGTCCTGGAAGTTTTGGAATCTTGCATCTCGTAAGACAACAAGAATTTAGGTGTTTAGACCTTCTTTTGTAAGGGGTTTGATACCTACTTGGACTAAGCCAATATAGATGTATTTGAAGTTTCGATTTAGATGTTTTTGTAAGGATTTTTGGGTGAGGAGTTGGATGGTTTCAAAGGAAAAAATAATAATCTAAAAGCATAAATGAATAAATATGGACATAAAATAAACACTATCCAAATATTGTATTTTTTAATATTGTTAAATCATTTTCATGTTCTAAAGTTAAAAATGATTAAAAAACAATTATCATTTTAATATATTTCTACACAAAAAATATTTTTTTAAAAAAAATCAATCACATTTCCAAGCAAAATAAAAAATATTTCATGGAAAAAATTGGAATATATATATATATATATATATATATATATATATATATATATCAGTGGAAAAAGAAAAAAAATATAACCAGCAAAAAAAATATTTCATGGAAAAAAAAATAAGTTAAAAAAAACATAATAAAAAAAACAAAAAAAAAGCAAGCAAAAAAAAAAAGAAATGATAAAAATATGCTAATAGTGGGATCCGAACCTGCGCACTCTCAGAAGGCAGCCATAATGGCAGACACTTTGGACCAACTCGGCTACCTCAACATATCTTTCATAATTCACAAAAATATTTATTAATAGTGAGTTTTACTGAGGCAAATTAAAAACATGCTGAGAGTGAGATTCGAACACATGCTCTCTTGGAAGACAATCATAATGTTCCGCTCCGCTCATTGGACCGACTCAGCTACCTCAACATATTGTTCATAGTTCACGACAATATATATTAATAGTAAGTTATACTGTGAATTTGCACAATAAAACCGAAACGTTTTATATATATATATATATATATATATATATATATATATATATATATATATATATATATATATTGTTAGGTCAATATCGTGATATGTATATATTAGATTAGATTAAAACAAATATAAAATTTATACATATATCTCTAGTTAAGTTTTAGTTAGGTTTGATAATATTCGTATATATCCATGATCGGTATAGGTTAATAATATACATCAAGTTTGGATTATATGATTCAAAATTCATTGTTTCTTAACTATGAGTGTTTCTTTATGAATATAATGAAAATCCAATATGTCATTAATTGCACAAGCTTTAGACTTTGATACTACTGCCATAAAAAAATCTTATAAATCAATAAAATTTAGAGGGCAAATTAAGAATTAAAGCCTATAAACATTTAATTAGTGTGTTTCTGGAACAATGTTGATCAAGAAGAAGTTTGATAAGAGAGCTCGTAGTTTATACTAGTTTCATCCCTTATGCTACATGTAAAAGTCTAAATAAATTTAGAACCTAATAAAAATCACCCAATAACCCTAAAATATCATAACCAAACTCAATCTACTTTATTTACTTATTAAGAGAAAAACCACTCCATTAAATTCTTCTGGAGAAGAAAAACTCATTAACACATTTTCATTTTTGGCTATTAAATTATGGTCAAACAATAATTTTTATTTTATTTTTTTTAGTGAATTTCTCTCTCTTATCTCTAAATTAAGAATTTAAAAGTAACCAAAATAATAATTCTAAAAAACTTAGGAGTTACCATGAACTTTCATAATTTTCTTCTTGTTTTATATTTTTATTATCTTACTTCAAATTTTATCTTTCTAATTCATTTGAAAACTTTATAAGATGAAAATAGGCCAAAAGAATATAAAATAAAAAGGAGAAAAGTTCTAAAGATAAAATCAAAAAACAATTTAGAAGGAGACTTTTTATTGTTCATATGAACATAAAAACACATTAATCAATTCCCTTTCTTTTAGCTGAAACGAGGTTACTTGACCGTGCAGTGCACTGAGTTTTTTTCTTTGTAGGAAACTAATTGATTTTGTGTGTGTTTCAATTGATTACTTTAATATTTAATTAGTAAAATTATAATAGATATTATCTATTATAAATGGGTTTTTTTGCCTAAAAAGAATATTATAATTGAAACGCAATGAAAGTGACTCGTATATTTTTTCATTGTAGATAACTTGGACAAATTCACCTACCCATTTTGTTTATGTGTTGCCTCATATTTTTTTTCTTTATATAATATTAGATCTGAAATATTATACATAAAAATATTGTGAAAGTAATTTTTCTAACCAAAACAACCTAAAATTTAATAATGAAATTTATCTAAGAAATACAACCTACACAAAAGAGCATATATATAAACATAGAAAAAATACAGACTATTTAGAAATATATCTAAAAATAAAGGACTTAAAATAAATAATTAAAAGTATATGGGCTAAAATAAAAATAAAATATGTAAATAATTTTAACCAAAGGATTAAATTAAAAAAATAAAAATATTGTAAGGAAAAAATAAATAATTATTTTATTTCTTGATTTAATTTTGATCCCTTTATTTTTTTTCATTATTCTAAATAATTTATTCGTATTTATGTATCTATATTCTTAGTTTTGACTTTTAATTTTTATTAGAATTGATCTTTGTATTAAATATTACTTTGGTTAAAAAACAGAGTAAGTTCACCTTTAATGATGTGAAATAAAAATAAAACCCTCTTATGCAGGTATATTTAATATTTAGTTGTTAAGTATTTGTTATATTCTTTAAAGTGTTAATATTAAACAAATATTAGAATATATAATTATTTCTAAGAGAAAAAACCATTTAAAATAATCTTTTTTATTATTTTAAATGCATTATTTTATAATAAAATTAATATATTAAAAAATAAAATAATTGAAAGTCTTGTGAATTGATTATTTCGCTCTAATATATAGCATTATTAAAAAAAATCAAGAAACATTAATATTTTTTGACATGATATACAATTTGATTTTATTTGTGGTGAAGCGTAGGGAAAATGACTCTTATATTTTTTATTTTTAGATAATTTGACTAAAGTTTTCTACCTATTTTGTCTGTGTGTAGCTCGTATATTTTTCATTTATGTAATATTAAATTTGAAATATCATAAATAAAAAAGTTAATATTTCACAAAAACAACAGAGATTAATGAATTATCTTAATTATTATTCTTATTATGATTGTTAAATTGTCATACTTATTGTAGCTATTATTGTGAAAATTATTATAAATAATTAATATTCTAATTATTACTGACTATCAAAATCATTATAAAAAAAAAAATTCAATTCTTTTTATTTTCCAAGATTTATTCTTTATAATAGATATTTCAAGTATTTCAGAATACAAAGATTAAATTAATTTCAAATTTTAATTTTAATTTTATTTTATATATATATATATATTTTAAGGTGTTAATATTAAGAAAATATCAAAATATATAATTATTTTCAAGAGACAAATCCTTTAAAATAATCATTGTCATTATTTTAAATGTATTTTCCATAATAAAATGAATATATAAAAACCTAATATACAATTATTATTATTATTGTCAATATTTTTGTTATAGTAAGAACCGAAAGTTTTGTAGGATAATTATTTTACTCAAATATATATCATTATAAAAAAAATCTAAGACCATTAATATTTTTCTGCATGTTAAAAATTTTATTTATGGCTATGGCGAAGTGGAGGGCAATTGGCTCTTATATTTTTTCATTATAGATAATTGGCTCTAATTTTTCCACTTGTTTTCTCTACGTGTGACTTCGTATATTTTTTATTGATGTGATATTAGATATGAGATATCATAATAAAACCCCCCCGCAAAAATCATCTTTTAAGAAAAATAACATCAACTAATGAATTTCAATTATAATTGTCTTTGTTATTATCATGATTGTTAAATTATCACAATTATTATAGTTGTTATTATAAATATTCTATATTCTAATTATTTTTGTTCATACTATCGATGACACCATTATTATTGTTAGAAAAAAATATTAAACAATATTTTTATGTAATAAGATTTATTCCACATATTATTATATTAAAAGTATTTAAAACATTGATATTAATTATTTTTTAAAAAAATCTATGTCATTTCTATATATATATATATATATATATATATATAGATATATATTAAAGCACTAATATCAAATAAATATCAAAATATATAAATACTTTCACATATTTATTAGAAAAAAAACTTATAAATAATGATTATCATTATTTTAAATATTTTCAAATGATCACCAACACAAATTAAAATGTAAGCATTAAATAATAATAAAAACCTTAATAACCTTGGAAATAGTAAAAATTGAAAACAAAAACTGAGAGGATGCACATATAAAAATAAGAACCATTTTAGAGATAATTATAAAAAAATAAAAAAATAAAAATAAAATCAAAGATTAAAAGTATAAGGGCTAAAATGAAAAACCCATATATAATAAATTTCATTTAAATGACATAATGGAAACAAATGTAAACTTTAATACCAAATAAATTAAAGAATTTAACACAAAACTAGAAATTAAAAGATTGAGGACCAAAATGAAATCAAAATATATCATACATTTTATTTCAAGGATAAATTGAAACAGATCAAAATTTTGATACAAAAAATATTAAGAATTTCAAACCAGTCAGGAAATTAAAAGGCTAAGGACAGAAATGAAACTACAATATATAATCAATTTCAATTAAAGTACAAATTTGAAACCAATAAAAACTTATATAACAGAAATAAGAACCATACAAAAAAAAAATTGAAAAATCAAGGACTACAATGAAAATTCAATAAATAGTGGGATCTGACATGCATTTGCGCACGCAGGAGAGAGAAAAGAGGAACTTCAACCGGCCACCAACACATTTTTAGCAATCTTGGACCCCCATGTGACCCACTAGGAGAAAGAGAACATGACGACAAATAATTCTAGATGTCAATTGAGTATTTTTACATATCAGGAAACATAACATGTGCTATCAGAAATCCGCATGAGCGTGAAAACATACGGCGCGTCCGGTGACGTGCCAACATTATCTCGCCAGAAAATATAATAAAAAATGATAAATTACCGCCACACCCTTACATCAAACTCTTGAATTTTGTCTTATATGGGGGCATTGACGTATTTTCCAATTGAAAAAAAAAGTGTGCAAGGACCCTACTAATCCTGGAGGGTACTGTTTTGTTTTGTCTTATATGAGGGTATAGTTGTAGCTAGTCATTTAAAAAAATATGTGCAATAATCTTAATGCCCTCAGCGGTTTCTTTGTTATTTTGTCTTATGTATGGATATTATGGTTATTTTACTATGCATAAAAATACAAAAAATTAAAAATACCCCCAGATCTAAGGCTAAAAAACACAGTAAATAGAGGGGAAAAATAATTATTTAACTAATTCAATCCGCAGTATTTTAGAGTCTAGATAAATAATGAAAATCATTCTTTATTATTGTTGGAAAGCATGATCTTCTTTAACTTTTAGCATAATGTTACTTGTCAAAATAATAATAGCTCGAGAAAAAATTTAAAAATAAATTTGAGAATTCCTGTTTCTTAAAGAATTATAAATGTGTGATGATAATATTTTATATTACTTAAGGAAATCAAATTATAATTTATAAGACTTCATTAATAACAATCTGAATGTTATAAAAAGTTTTCATTGCATGTCCCAGCAAATTAAAATAATACGAGAAAAAAGCTCAAAGCTGCCATTAATTCAATAACTCGTTGAAAAACGGAGTTTTTATTGGCTCATTCAGTCTCATATTTCTATATACATTAAAAATATTGAAGGGAAAAACTATTCATATTAAAAATATATTTATTATTTTAATATATTATTTAGCTTTACATTTACATCATTTTTGTTTTAGGTCCGTAAAGCTTGTTTTTACCAACCGAATTGTTTTTTCATTTGTATTATTATTTTAATTGGGTTTTCTAAGTTTTTTATTCACATTTTTTTTTTATTATCATCTTGCTTTCTATTTAACAATTTGGCTTGATGTTTTATTTGAGTTGCTTTTATACGAAGCTTATGATGTTGAAAATATATTTTAATATTTGATTAATCATAATAAAAATTAATTTTAAAAATTCAATTTCAAACCGAAGTAAATATCTAGTGCTTATTTGAGAGTGTATTGGAGGTTGAATTTTAAAAATATTTTTTGTTCAAAATTTTATAAAAATGCTATTTTTTTATATTTTTTAAAATTATTTTTGATATCTATACATGAAAATAATCTAAAAACACTAAAAATATTTAATTTCAAGTAAAAAATATTTTTTTTTTCAAAACTACTTTTAAAACATAATATAAACAGATATAATCTCTTTTTCATTAGAAATAACATTTTAATTTCAATTCTTGATGGTTAGAATTAAAAGTTTTTTATTATTATTCATGTAATTTTTGCGCAGGGAATCAAACTAGTGGACTATGAATATATGTGGTGATTCATAGCAAATCCATGGTAGATTCATCGCTCGTCGTCTTGCTCTGTCTCAAAAGCAACAACAAAACCTTTTGGGATTAACAACTCATCAATCTCCATAATTTCTCACAGTGATTTACCATTCGAAAAACCAATGCGACACAACTCCATCTCGCAGCTCTCATGGGTTTCAATCAAACCATCAAGCTCTTCTGCACCTTCCTTCTTTTCCTTCTCATCTCCATCGTTTCTTTCTCCTCCGCTTCTTCATGCCATCTCGTAATCCAACCAGGTACTCCCGCAAAAGAACTAACCCAATACCAAGTGCTCCACATCAAGAACACTACTCCATTCATCTTGGACAAAGAACCCTACATGAATCGTAAAAAGAAGAGAAAGACGGTGATGAAGAAGAGAAAGGAGATGATCAAGAACTTCAAAACCAGGTCCTTCTCTGTCATGCTTCCTAAGGGTCATGTTCCTCCTTCTGGCTCCTCTCCTTGTCACAACCTGAAACCCGACTCGAAAATGATGTTTTTCTGCGATCTCTCAGCCACAAAACCCTAAAAGTACTTTTGTAACCTATATGAAGCTTCTCCACTGGAGATGGTTCTTCTCATGGATTTTCTGTTATGTCTAGTCTTTCTTGGTTTTTTCTTCAAAGTTTTCGTTTCTCTAAGATTAAAGCTGCTTATTTGGTTGGCGGTTTTGGATGAGCAACACGATTTTGTTTTCCTTGTAACAAAGAACATGATAGTAACTATTCATTCGATAAAGAAGATCGAGATTATGTTAATCTTTTTCCGGTTTTATTGATCTTTTGGCTTATATCATCTTTTGTTTATTAATTTTACATTTTCTTTTCTTTATAATGTCTTGAGTGCTCAAAATACATTTGAGGGATTATCACTTTAGAAATCGAGCTGCTGCACCATTAGGAATGAACCTGATAATCAAAGAACTGAGGGATTGTAGAGGGAAAATGTAGTTTCAGATACCATAAATTTAATTGAGCATATGAGCCCTTGAATTTCCGCCAATTTTTCATTATAATACCACTTTGTCTCTGCATTATTGCAGGTTTTTGTTCTTGAGAGAGGCTTGTCACTGCGTATTCATCATGAGATCATGTTTGTTACTTCGACTTTAAAGTTTGATCTTGTGTTTCCACTCGTATTAACTGGTGATCTGGAAGGCACAATATATGTAGGGAATTCTTTGTGCACGAGTATTGGCGAGAAAATAAAATAAAATAAAATAAAAAGCATGTGATTTTGCATCGTTTGCAGGGCTATATATTGCTCCATGGCATTTTCGTAGCGTGTACTCCATCGTGTGATGGAAAATACATGTCTGCAATGTGCATGTTATCAGTGAACAAAAATATATGCAGTAAAAGGTACCGAACCTCCGCTCAGCCTTCCGCTTCTTTAAACAAATAGCTATCTTAGATTATATCATACAGTACATTTTGTTTCAAATTTCAATTAGCTGATGGATTTAGTACAATATTAAAAAAAGAGCTAAACTACATGGGAAAATCATTGCAGCTCTGCACAAATTACATTACTTTAGATTGCTATAATGTAATTATTATTTTTACATTTCAATTGAGAAAATCTTGGATTATTTTTTATTTTTTATTCTAGCTCAGTATTTATTAAAAAATTGTTTGGGGATGCACATGCATTTTCCAAATTTTTAACATAATAATAAGAATACTCTTTTGCACCTAAGTCAACAAGATTTAGAGTTGTTGACAAGGGTTTTCTTGATTTTCTTAAGATTCGTAACAATGAAAATATTTCTCGCTCTCGAGATCAAAGAAATATTAAAGTGCTAGACAAGGATATTTCAAGTTTTTCAATGTTTTCATGTATAGTGAAAGAATGATTTTAACCTTATAAAAGATTAAAAAAAAAAAAAATGTTGCCTTACGGGGTATTTTTGTGATTTCATAGGAGTATTTTGTGTAGTGAAGAAGAGCTTGGAAGGTGTTTTATATTTGTAATTTGTTAATAAAACAGCTACATATGCAAGTTTCAAATACATCAGCAATCAGGTGGGATCCTCGCTATCCATGTGATGCGTGTGATGTCATCCAGTCAAATCTAGTCATCCGTCATCTTTCTAGATGTGTAGTCGTGACCTTTTACAATGGGGTAGTGTGTGCAGGCTTATAGTTGTCTGATTGGCTTATAGTTGTCTGATTGTCATTGGTGATTAATTGTTTTCTTTTCTTTTCTCTCTCCTAGCAACTAAAGTACGCAATTGTGATCTTTGTTTAATGCTCGTTAATTTTAGTCATTTATTATTTCATCCTGATTCTTTTTATAGAAGTTTTTTTTTTTAATTTTGTTTTTCAATTACAATTTCTCATATGTTTTTTTTTTCATTTCAGTTCTCATTCTTTTAATTTTATTTTTATTCCTATTATAGTTTTAATCCTTCTAAAATCGTCCCTATTTGTTGGTTTTTCTTAATTGATCCTCCTAGTTTTGATTTTTATACAATATATTCTTCTTTTTTGTTAGAGTTTTAGTTGTTTTCAATTTAGTTCTTCAATTCTAATTTATGCATATGATGTTTTTCAAATTGTTGCTTCTTCTTTTGATTTCTTATTTTCTCCCTTGAATTTTTTTTGTAAGAGTTTTTATGGTTTTTAATTTTGTCATTCAAATCAAATTTATGGGTTTTCTTTCAACAATAATAATATTTATTTAAAATTTGTCAATTACTTTTGATTTTCTTTTTGTTTCATTTGCCTATTGTTAGTTTTTTATGGTTTTTTTTTTATTTTATCATAAAAAAAGCATATGATTTTTGAATTTTAATAATTATACTATTTACTAAAAGAGGTCAGGATTTAGTTACTGTAACTTGTGAGACAAATCACTGTGGATTACAATAGTCTTGCTGAGTTTTTAGGTCGGGTTGGTTTGTTTGGTCCACTTATTTACTGATATTTTTATATTTTGCACAATAAAATAACCACTTTTCCCCTTGAAAAAGACAAAAAATGGGTGCTGGCTGGGGGTGCCACGGTTATTGCATAATTTTGGTCTGGTTCGGGTCACTGGTTTTCTATTTTTTTTATCTTTCTTTGCATAGTACAATAATCATTTTGTCTCTCGGAAAATACAAAAATCAGCTCTGACTGGGAGGGGTGCCACAAGAATTTTATATTTTTTTAAAATGGCTAAATACAGATATACCCCTTAATAAGACATCATTGAAAAGTTGGCTGTAAGGATGTCCTTGTAATTTACCTTTTTTTTAAATATTTTATTTTGAATACTGTGGGCGCGTGTGGCACACACGGTCGACTATATTCAGCCTCACACCCTATTCAAGAGTCGTGTGAGGAGCCACCTGGGGGAGTAAAATGTGCATCCGACGTCTCATTGGATGCGCCGCTGTGTCCTTTTCCTCATGGTGTGGCGCATGTGATCACCTAGTGGCTAGAGACATGATGGTTGGCAGTTAAACCTTTTTCCTCCTTTTCTCTCTATAACACCCTAAACTACATGTCAGCCCTCCAGTTTTATGGTGTTTTCATTTCAATCCCTTATCTTTTAATTGTTTTGCATGGTCCTGATTTATATTATATAAGTTTTGATTTGTTTCAATTGAGTCATTCGATTAAAATTTATTATATATTGAGGTTTCAATTCGGTCGTCATTATTTTAATTTCCGGAATGATTTTAAATCCCTTAATATATTCGGTATAGAATATTTGAATTTTTTTAATTTTATCCTTTGATTGAAATTCATAATATATTTGGTTTTCATTTCGGTACTTATACTTTTTTTTTATTTCTTAAATAGTCCATATTTTTGTTCATGTTTATATATATATGTTCTTAGCTTTGGTTTTTAATTTTTATTATTTTCTCTTTTGTTGAGCTAGCATTTTTTTTTTAAAAAAAATTGCTCTTAAATTTTAGTTTGTGCTTGTGATCATTTGAAAATTATTATTTCTATTTTTTTTTCTTTTTTCTTTCTTTTGGTTTCATTATTATTATTTTAGTTAATATTTTTTTATCTTTTTTTTATTTTTTTCTTGCACTTTTTTTTTTAATTTTTTGGTCTTTTTTATTCTTTTATTGAATTTATTTTTCCATTATTCACGAAACAGCAACAACAACAACAATAATAATAAGAACAATCATAATTTTTTTCTTACTTCCTCTTTCGTTAATGTTTTTGAGTTTTTTTTCCTCGGGGGAATTTAATAATTTTTATTTTTTTAGCAATAATTATAATAATAAAATTGATATTTTTTTTCATAGTTCTTTCTTTTGGTTTTTTTATTCTTTTTTTTTTAATTTTCATGTCAAATGTTTTGTTTTAGATAATCTTTTTTATCATTTTTTTATTTTTTGTTTACTCTTTTGTTAAAATTTTGGGTTTTTTTACTCTTTTATTGAATTTATTTCCCCATTATTCACGTAATAATAATAATAATAATAATAATAATAATGATAATGATAATGATAATGATGATAATAATAATAATAATAATAATAATAATAATAATTTTAGTTTTTTTGCTTTCTCTTTTGTTAATACTTTTGATTTTTTTGACTCAGGGTAATTTAATAAAAAAATTTGTTTAGTAATAATAGTAATGATATTTTTAGATGCGAAGCCTTCGATGTTGCTGATATTATAATAAGGTGTGTTGATATGTTTTATTATATCAAACTTTGCATGTATAAATGTTATATTTTATTTTTAAACTAACAAAATCTATTAATTGTTTCAATCTCAACAGTTATAAAAATTATTTGCTCGGCCCGCAACGTAGTGCGATCAATTTAAATAGTAATAAATATAACAACAACAATAATAGTAACATTAATAATGATAACAACAACAACAACAACAACAACAATAACAGTTTATTATAATAACTGCAGTGATTATGATATTAATATTTATGGTGGGGAGAGCAATAATTGTGATAATAATATTTTTTTATCATTTAAAATTAGTTTTTGAAAATAAATAAAGGTCATCTAGCTTTTATTTAAAGTTATTAAATAAATCAATTCACATTGAGTTAGTTCTTATATATTTTACTAGAAACTCGAGTTAGACAAAAATTCAAGATAAAAGATTTATCATCCAACGTAGATTTTTAGAATTGCAAAAAAATCTCCATGCTTTTAGTAAAAAAATTATGTATATTTTTAAGAATATGGTTTGACTTGCGAAAGAGTGCAAACAAATAATTTAGTATCTACTAAAACACATTGTTTTTCTACTAATCTTCTTAGTGACTTATATTTTGGTCATTGATTTTTTCCCCCCAATTTGTTCCCTACATGTTGGTAATATTCTACATATTAAAATCCTATTTTATTAGCATAGTGTAGAAAATTCAAGGTGTTTGATTAATCTTTAGGGATGAAATACAATTTCATTGGTTTTTAATTTATAATATATAAAACAATTATGCAAAGGTTCATGAAAAATTATGACTTATGTTTGGTATTGATGATTGAAAATTGTAAACCTAGAATGGTTGGGTTATGATTGGATAAGGATAAATAGAAATGTAATATATTATTAGTCGTTAACTTATGACCTCTAATGTAATCAAAGTGAAATACTTTATATAACCTACTTAGGGGGAGAAAGATATCGAGGTTGCTGGAAAGAATAATAGAATAAATATAAGTACTAAAGGAGTCACAAGTAAACTGAGCAACCTAGTTGTTGATACTTATGGTGGGAGACTATTAAAGAGTGGAGATCAGGGAAGGTATTATAGTAGAGGGACTTTCAAGGAGATTTATTATTCTTAGTAGCATAAAAGGGAAAAATAATAATAAAATTCTAGATCTAAAAGAGGGTGATTCTAGGATTTATCTATTTCCTCTTCTATGTATCTTTGTACTGAGAATCATTAGGTGAAAAGGTTTAATGATGGATTGAGGTAGGAATTCAAGATGATTTTAATAGCTATATTATTCCAGATTGTTCAGAAATTGATATGAGTTGCTCCAGGTATGGAAATGGTGATGAGAGATACACTGAAACCAATAGTGGAGCTAAATGGGATGGTTAGGTCTAAAAGGAGGGATTTTATATTTGATTTAAAGAGGCCTCTTTTTCCAAATAAAGGAATAAATGGATAGTCATTTAGACAATTTCACAAAAGAGAAGAGAGTTTTACTCTTGGAGGAAGCTTTAGGGAATTTAAACAAGCTGATGTTAGAGGATCCTCAAGGAGTCAAGTTCAACAAGGAATCATTATAATGAAAAGGTTCATGGAGAAGAAAAGATATGTATACCTATTATGTTCAAGTTGCAATTAGGAGGATCTCTTACCATTAATGAAGTGTACATATAATAATAGTTATAAAACCACTAACATAATGGCTTTATACGAAGCACTTTATGAAAATAAATGTCATACCTTGATTTGTTGGGATGAAGTAAGGGAAGGAAAACTCTTGATACTTGAAATTGTATACATGAATACTGATAAATTTATAGTAGTAAAAAAACTAATGAAAGAAGCTCAAGATAAACATAAAAGTTACGCAGACAAATGTAAAAGGTCTTTAGAGTTTCAAGTTAGGGATAAAATATTTTTGAAAATGGCACCTTGGAAGGGCATCATTCTATTTACAATGTTTGGGAAGTTGGCTCTGAGATTCATTAGCTCTTTTTAAGATCATAAAGAGAATTATGGTTAGTTGTATATCAGTTAAAATTGCCCTAGAATCTAAACAAGATTCACAATGTATTTCATGTCATTGTTGTGAAAAGCAAAAACAGACCCCTCCCAAGTGTTGCCATAAAATTTTATAGAAGTGGAAACTGGATTTCACTTTGGAAAGAAGACCAATCAAAGTTGTGGATTAGGGAGTGAAAATGTTAATAAAAGAATCCTTATAATAAGAGTATTATAGAGGAACTCTTAAGTACAAGAGGAGATATATGGGAAGGGACATGAGATTAAGTAAAAGTACCCACATCTATTGTCTAATATAGACAAGTGACTTAAATTTCAAAGATGAAATTTTATTAGGAGGGGAAAATGTAAACCCTAGAAATAAAGCTTTACATAAATTAAAAATAATGTTAATGGAAAAAAGAAAGTGAGAAAAGGTATGAACTTAATAAATTAGGGATCAAACTTTTCTGGTATAAATTCTTCAATTAAGATATATGTAAAAAGGAGATAGAGTTTTAATTTTTAATTGAAGATAAAAAGGATAAGGTTAAATGTATTAAAACAAATTAAATTCAATTGTTGAGGGGTAGAATTATAAAGGATAAAAAATTATAACTCAAATAGTAAAAACATGAAAAATTTGGGTAAAAAATAAAAACATCCAAATAAGTGGGGTTAAAATTGTAAGTAAGAAAATATGGAGATATAAATACCCCTATCCTCTATGTAGTGGCCAACTACAATAACTAAATAAAGAGGGTTTTGAATTTTTTTTTCTTGAAATTTGAGAAAGAAACGCCAAGAATTGACCAAGTTTTCTTAGGATTAGTTTAATTAGTGGGGTAAATATTAATTAGCAAGGGAGGTAGGAAAGAACAAGTGAAAAATTGTTTGGAGAAAAAAGAAGAAAGAGGTTGGTTGGTGTATGAGGTAGAGGAGTCAAAACATTTTGATTAATTAAGGATAGAACTCTAACATGGAACCTTAATCAAGGATAAAACATTTTTATCACCTAATATGGAACCTTAAGCTTGATTATGCCATCCAATTTTAATTTGATTAAGATTTGACGCATTAATTTTAATTTTTGTTTTATGAGTAAAAGTTGGGAAAAATATAGAATTGTATAAAATTTAATAAATTAAAGTATTATGGATTATTATGAAAGTGAAATACTTTTGAAATACCAAAAAATAAATCCAATGTTAATGGAGTTATGATGGCTAACCATTCAGGGAAAAGAATTGGAGAAGAAGAGTTTATACATAAAATATTATTTTATTTGTAAATTGGTTGTGATGTGCTATTTACTTTATGTAAATGGTTGTTTTGGTGGAGAATAAAAAAAAAAGATGTTTTAGAATTTGTTTGAGGGATTAAAGAAATTGATTACCTTATATGAAGAATTATAACCTAATAATGATAAACTTTGGAGATGGTATTATGTTATATGTAATTATATTAGCTTTTCAATAAAACTAACATCGCTTATACCAAAAAATATTATTTCATTTGTAAATTGGTTGTGATGTGCTATTTACTTTATGTAAATGGTTGTTTTGGTGGAGAATAAAAAAAAAAAGATGTTTTAGAATTTGTTTGAGGGATTAAAGAAATTGATTACCTTATATGAAGAATTATAACCTAATAATGATAAACTTTGGAGATGGTATTATGTTATATGTAATTATATTAGCTTTTCAATAAAACTAACATCGCTTAAATGTAAGTTCTATAACTCTAGAAATAGGTATAAAGGTGAAAGGAGGTCAGCTTGCCATCATTTATGGCAGTTTGGACAAATCTCTAAAATAAGAAATTTGATATGTTAAGGAAAGAATTGAGTTTTGTTCCATTAGTAAATGCGTAGTTATGTGTTTTAATGTTTAAAGGGAAAAAATCCATATTTAAAAATAAAATTTATAACTTTAAATATATAGATAAAGAAACAACGACATTAAAGGATGTGATGAGAAAAATACAAATATTAAAAAATAATTTCAAAATAGAGTCAATAATAGTTGATTTAATTGTTTTCATGTAAAATATATTTTTGAATAGAAATTAAGATAAAATACTTGTCAATATAGAAGGTAGTATAGGAGCTACACAACAGCAGCAACATGGGCTCAAGTTACAAGCTTACAAAAATTATATAAACCCAAAAGCATCCATTTCAAGTTAATATAAATTACAACCTCATATATGTTTTTATTGGTTTATGTTCAACAAACATCAACTAGAGATGATATTGTCCACCAATAAAAACATTAAGAGTTACTTTTTTCATAGCCAACAAAGTATGGAATTATACTTGGATTGAAGTTGCCTAAGCTACTATGTTAACACTAGCTTGTGACTCCTCTTTGACACGATTTCTTTCCTTTTGGTGTTAATCAAGTCTTTGCTATCTTTTTTCTGGTTGTTTAAATGAACGGAGACAATAAATCATCTAAAATTCTTTACTTCAATAAAGATTTAAACATGTGACCTTTACTGTCTAATGCATTAACAACCAATCTACAACATACAATTAGTAGCAAAATAATTAAAATAATATATTAACTTGAGTTAAATTATTTTGATAATACTTTACTTCAATAGAGATTTGAGCATGCAAACTTTACTCTCTAACACTTTAACTACAAAGTTATAAAAAACCTAATAACAAAATGATTTAAATAATATATTAACTTGTTTCACTATTCATATTATTGTGACGATGACTTTTTCACACCCCGCCATCCCCGAATTTGAGGTGACAACAGCGCGCGATGAAAAAAATATGTGTTTTATAGTCGTAAAAATTAAGACTATAATTATCAGGAGTCGTCACCTAGTATTACGATCACTAGGTAACCTATTGATCTACGAGAGTCTAGGTAAGGGGACTTCTTGTGCTTGGGAAAGATGCATCACTTCTAGTGCACCCTACCTAAGATAAACTGCATTGTTGTTTGATTTTTTTTTCTAAGTTTAATTTTTTACACTATATTTTTCTAAAAATATATCTTTTAATGTATTTTTTACGGGTATACTTTACAATATAATTTTACACCACAGTTAAAGACCTTTTTTTATGGGTGTATCTTATAATGTAATTTTATACTATGTTAAAAATCCTTTTTAATTTGCGAGTATACTTTACAATGTAGTTTTACACCCCAATAGTTAAAACAAAATAATTATTAAATTTTTTGAAATTTTGGCCAAAATCCAATGGATAATCATAAACTAGTTATGCTATCCAATTTTTTATTTTAAAATATAAGAAAGATGAAACATATATTCTTTTATGAAAAATATAATTGACATATCTTGGAATTTGGTCGTATGCAAGAAAACAACATATATATTTTAAATGCATTTTTTTCTTTTTTTAAAAAAAATCAGGATGGGCTTGGGCCAGCCAAGGGTGGCCAAGGGCCCAAGTCTGCTGGACTTAGGCCCAACCTAGCAAACTAGGCAAGGCCAAGAGAGATTGGCCCAAAAGCCAAAACAAGAAAAAAAAAAAAAAAGAGAGAGAGGAGAACACGTGAACAATGCAATGAATTAATTAACTCGCATTGTTCACGTGTTATATGAACAGTAAAATAAAGGGTGACTAACGGTGATGAGAGGATCATTTGTCACTACCACCGGGTAGTGGGGATCGAGGTGGCTCTCCCTGTAGTGGTGGCATCATAAATGGTGGCTGGGAGAGGCAATCAGAACGAGTCGACCTGTGCTGCTGCGTTGCTGCTCTTCGTCGCCAGAGTTGGGGAGGGAAAGCTGGACCTGTAGGAGGTCATGGTGGAGATGTTTGCTGCTGCTGGACATCACGATGGAGCTGGTGTTGTTGTTGCTACTAGTTGTGGCTACTGTAGGAGAATAGAGAGAGTGAGAGAGGTGGTGCGAGAGAAAGGAGAGAAGGGAGTTGTTGTGTTGGAGGAGAGAGAGATGACACTGCAAAAGAAAGGAGAGCTACCGACGATGACTCTACCAAAGATAAGGAAGATGAAGAGTGATTGTCCTGGTTTGCAAGTTCTATAATTTTTCATTGGATTACATCTTCCCTCTGTGTTTTTGCTCCTCTCTCTCTGCGTAAATTTTTCCCTAGTTCTGTGTGATTTTTCCTTCGTTTTTCCTTTCCTCCCGAGCATGGTTGTAGAATTGATAGGCGCTGGAGGTAACCGTTACTTCTAATAGAGGGTTGCCTCCTGTGGCAGCGTGCCTGAAAGTATGGTTGTTGGTGCTGACGTGTGCAGGTGGCCTGTCGGTAATGGCATGCATGTGGCTGTCAGTGGTGGCACAGGTGGCTTGTAGGCAAGCAGTGCAGGTAAAGGCATACGGCTGGACTGTAGTTTTGGGAAAAGGTGGAAGTGTAGTTTGGTCCTTCAATTTATAATTGTTCTAATTGCACCCCTAATTGGCTATGAACTTTTAATTTTATGCAATTGTATCCTTGTCAGGATTTCAACAACAACCTTAGCTTTGCATGCCTTTTTATTTTGGTCTTTGGTTTCTGATTTGTGTGATTTGATCCTTAATTGACCATTAAACTTTTGATTATTTTTAATTTGACCCTTAACTATGCACAATTGGCTTGAAAAAATTCAGTTCTGTCTTCGAAAATTTCAATCTTCTCAATTGAGTCTGAATTAACTCAAGAACTTGATTTTTCATCAATTAAGCCTTTAATAAAATTAATTTGACCAATTTAAAGTATAATTAAGTCTTTGAACTTAATTAAATCTTTCAATTGGACCTTAAATTAATTTCTAAGCATAATAATACTTTAAATAGGCCCATTATTAAATCAAATTGGCCTATAAAAAATATAATTATGATTTTCGACTTAATTCTTACCTCGAATTTGTATTTTCTCTCATTTTTTGGCATAAAAGAGGTGCGATCGGGCTTTCAAAAACTTTCAAAATTTTCACATTGATTTTTCTACCAACACCACCCCCTTTTAGTTTATTTTTGTTATTTTTGGATAGATTTTAGGGAATAACCCAAAAATTAGGTTATGACAGTTGCCCCTCTCTTTACAATGCTTACGACTAAAGTCTTTTAAAAAAGTTTAGATAATAAGCGTTGTAAAGAAAAAGAAAAGTGGATTTACCAGATCAAGAATTGGTTGATCCATCCAAAAGTGAGAATGAGAACACACTCAGAAGGGAATGGTAGAATAGGGCTAGAAAGCGCACTGCCTAAAAATTTAGGCCTAAGGAAGACACTCAAAGGATGGAAGATGACGAAGTTTGTGAATGACACAAGAAAATTATCTCATTGTAATGGGTGACCTACCCAAGTGGAAATGATGAAGATGGTCTCATTGTAATAGGTGACCGACCAAAGTGACATAATGAAGATGGTCTCATTGTAATGGATGACCTACCCAAGTGAAAATGGTAAAGATGGTCTAATTGTAATGGGTGCCCTACCCAATTGAAGATGATGAGGATGGTAAGAACACAAGATGATCTTGCTGTTATGGGCGACCTACCCAATTCAAGATGACGAGGATGGTAAACACACAAAGATAGTCTTGTTGTAATGGGCGACTTACATAATTGAAGATGATGAAGATGGTAAAAACACAAAGATTGTTGTAATGGGCGACCTACCGAATTGAAGATGATCAAGATGATAAAAACACAAAGATGGTCTTGTTGTAATTGGTGACCTGCCCAAACATAAATGATCAAGAGGGTCTTGTTGTAATGGGTGACCTGCCCAGGTAAAAGAAAAAGGTGGTGATGAAGATTTCATGGGATGGATGATAGGGCTCGAAAGTGCACTATCTTAATTAATAGTCAAGGGTTGGAAAACACACTCGCAGATGAAGGGAAAATGATCGAGGATTAGAAAACATACTCGAAGATGAGGAAAAATATTGCTAGAAAGCACACTATTTTAGATGATGGTTGAAGGTTAAAACACACTCAAAGAGGGAAAATAGAGTTGGAAAGCACACTATCTTAATTGATGGTTGAGCGTTGGAAAACGCACTCGATGAGGAAGAAAAATAGTGTTGGAAAACCCACTATCTTTTGTTCATGGTTAAGGGTTGGAAAACACACTTAAACAAGGAGGATAGGCATGAAAATTGCATTATCTTAATTGATGGTTGCGGGTTGGAGAACTCACTCAAAAGAGGAAGAAAAATAGTGTTGGAAAACCCATTATTTTTGCTCATGGTTAAGGGTTGGAAACACGCTCAAACAAGGAGGATAGAGATGGAAAACACACTATCTTAATTGATAGTTGAAGGTTAGAAAACTCACTCAAAGAGAGAAAATAGTGCTGGAAAGCACACTATTTTAATTAATAATGGCTAGAAAGCTCACCCAAGTTCTGGAAAGAGATAGGACTTAAACGTCTTCTATCTGAGTTGGTTAATGGCTAGAAAGCAAACTCAAATAAAAGAAGAGATATGATTGAAAAACACTTTATCTGTATTGATGAAAGGCTCATAAGCTCACTTAGAGAAATGAAAGTGGTAAGAGCTCAAAGGTGCACATAAAAATGAGGAGTGGAGATTCGTAAATTAAAATCCCTCCAAGACATTTCTTAGATTCCTAGTGGGGATGCAATGCATGATGACACCCAAATTCAGGAAGTAGATAATGCTGAAAAGCACGATCAAGCAAATGAAAAAGGTGAGAGCTCGAAGGTGTACATAAAAATGATAAATGAAGGTTTGTAAATTACAATTCCTTCAAAACATTTCACAGATGCATGATGATTTCCAAATTTAAGAAAAAGATGAGGCTAAAAAGCACGCTCAATGAAATGAAAGAGGTGAGAGCTCGAAGACACATAAAATGATGAATGAAGGTTTGTAAATTACAATCCCTTTAAAACATTCCTTAGATTTCTAGTGGGGATGCAATGCATGATGATGCATGTATACTTACCTAAGAAATATAGGTCCCCTTTCTTTTTCATGGTCTTCTCTTTTGGGGGTTTGGATCTCTGGCTTTGACGACTTTTCACTTCTGCTTACTCGAGCTGCAACTTGTGATTTTGACCTCTGGAGGTGATAGATTTTCAACAAATCCATATGCTCCTTTCAATTTTGATCACCATTCTTTGAAAAGGAATGATGGAGCTAGCTTTAATTGCATTTTATATTGCCTCCCAATCGGATCATGTCACATAAGTGTTTTAGGCTTCAAATATTTACAGGAAAGGGTTGGTTGTTCACAAAGACTTTTTCATGTAAGATTTTTGGAATTTCAAAGTCATTCCAAACACAAAAACCATTTTGATTGCCCTCTAGTCTGGTCATGCCACACAAGTGTTTATAGGAAAGGGATGATTATTTGCAAAGATTGTTTTTATGTAGGATTTTTGGAATTTCAAAGTCATTCAAAGAACAAAAACTATTTTGATGTTTATTTGAACAAACTTGTTCTCGAAAGAATTCAAGTGATCTCATTGTCAGATTTTATGTTGATTTTGACAAGAATGTGAAATTATATTTGCATGTCAAAAAAAGGCTTCGATTGAGTCTTGTGAAGCATTTGTAAGGATTGTTTCGAATGTAAAAACATTGCCTATCGATTCATATTACTCGTATTTGATCAGAAAGGGCTTATCATGCTTGTAGCGTAGGCTCAAGTTGCTGGCTACGAAAAAAATATATTTGAAGGCTCAAAAAGTATTTAAGGGTTTTCGAGACTAAGAATCACAAGTGCTTACACTTAAAACACTTTTTTTTGTCTTCATAATAGATTTTTATAATGACCTAGCATGCCCCCTAGTAATTGTTTGGGCTTTCATCTTGACATGCCCCCTAGCATATTGCTTGGGCTTTCTATCTGGATTTTTAGCACTATCATTATGTTGACTTGATTTGTCATAATTTACTAAAATTCTTTTTATGTTTACACCCCAGCTTTGTTTGAGCATCATTTGTCATTGAGGGTTGTTTTGTAGATTGAAAGTTTTTTTTTTTGCACTTGCCCCCTGTGTAGGGTATGATCTTTGTTAGAGTTAATTATCAATAAATAATTATTAGGCTTAAATAGGGATTGCAATGGATATTTGAGATTTTGTGAAGGCATATCAAAGATAGCCTCTCCTTATTTAAAAAACATGCATACAGGGTAAGCTTTGCTTTTCCATGTGAAATGATTTTTTATTTTTTTGGATTAGCTAAGAAATTAGTTTTATTATGTAGGTATTTGGAGGTATATGACCACCTTTCAATGAAATCTCTTGAATTCCCAAAACACATTTGTTAAACAAACATCGATTTGATATTTTTTTCCATACTAGACTTTGATTTGCCAAAAATCCTTATGGGATCATGTCTAACTTAGATGAAATGATGAAAGGTGTACTTGTGTTATTTAAACAATAAGCAAGAGTATATCATAAACACAAGAAAATACATGATCACTGAAGAGAAATGCTTGCTTAAGAAAAAGGTCTTGTGGCGTTACAAGCAAAATAGTTGACCAGTAAAAAAGGAACATAATGAGCGAACATGACAAAAACAAAAGGAAATCATAGAAGCAGACTTCATCTCCTAATATCGGCTCACTCATTTTTTAAAAGCTTTTAGGGAGGTCATCGTGAAGCTTAATTGGACTTAGGACTTGGTTTTTCTTCAAATGTTATCCACCCTGTTTTTAATCAATTGCATGAGCTTCTTGAAAGCACCACAAGTATGAATGTTATGCCTTGTAGCTCCAGCATGGTATTCGTATGTCGTGTTTGTACCAATCGGGGTAAGGTGGCTGCAAAGGTGCCTGAGGTTCAGGAGCTACTTGCCCAATGCTTATCAACTTTTGATATATCTCATTTAAGGGCAATGGTAGCGGAGGTAGTTGTTCTTGGATTTTCTAGAAATCTCTTTTTGGGAAAGTTTTAGGTGGATCTTTGGCTTGAAGATTGATGTTAGCAATTTCAGATGAAGGGTTATGGTAGCTTTGGAATTGGTTTTTCCTACCCTTGAAGTTATCTTCAAAATGCCCGACCATTTTTCTTTCATCTTCGAAGCTATTTTTCTTCATAAGTGCTGAAATTCTCCCACTTTGGATTCCCTATTCTATTTGCTTTGCCACAGCTACAACATCTATGAATTGTTGTGCCGAGCTGCCCATTACATGTTTGTAATAAGGTGCTCTCAGCGTGTTGGAAAATAATGTCACTATTTCTTTATCCAGAAGTGTGGGATGTACTTGTGCTGCAAGGTTTCTCCATCTATGAGTGTATTCCCCTATGCTTTTTGTATTCATCTTTCCCAAGTTGGAAAAACTTGTTCTGTCAGGAGCAATGTCCATATTATACTTGTATTGCTTGATGAAAGCATCTACTAAATCTTTTCAGCTACGGATCCTGATATTGTCTAGTCTCATGTACTAATTCAAAGCTGCCTTACCCAAACTATCTTGGAAAAAATGCATAAACAATTTTTCATCATGTATTACTTTTGCTATTTTGTTATAGTATGATTTGAGGTGAGTGATAGGGCATTATGTCCAGATATATTTGATAAATTCAAGAGCATGAAATTTCTTTGGTATTATAACATTTGGGACTAGATACATTTCTACAGCTTGTGCTAGGTCATATAAGTTTTCCCCTTCAATGGCCGTTATCTTGGCTTCTAGCATCGTCATCTTATCTTGGTTAATACCCTCTAATTCTTCTATAACCATTGGGGTTGTGATAGGTGTCGGCCATGCTAATTGTACGAATGCTGGATTTTGTTGCGGATCCTAAACTGTTTCTTCGGTCACCTTTTCATGGTGGTTCAATGCTTGCTCGATTAGGCTACTAAGACAAGTCATGCTAGCTTTAAGAGAATCCAATTCTTCTTTGAAATAAGCATCACGGTGTGCACGCTCTTCATCCTCCATATTTCTTTGCTGGAGTTGAGTGGTGGGAGTTCTTCAAGTACCTATATTTCAATCTACCGATAATATGTTATGTACAGTGATGGATGCGTGTAGATACAAATGTATGTACATATACATCGGGTAAATTATCAAAGAGTTTATACTGAAAGACAAGTTCTAAATCATTACATTAGGGGTAAGCTTTCTATCTCATTTCAAAAGGTCTAGGAACTATCTAGTGACCACTTTACGTGAAGATAGTATGGAGTTTTACAAGAAATGATTGGGGCACGATATGACCATAATTATCGAGTAAACACTCAGTTCATAGTTTGATGTTTCACGAATATGAGCCCGACTGAAAGTCATAAGGCAGACCGCTACTCCCCACCTAACCTAGAATTGAGTTTATTCACAAAATTAAAAGCATGATACATTAATTCATACCAGATGCCATGCGCGAACTGGAATAAAAAATGCAAGTTAAAACAATAAAAATATGTGTAAAAAAATGAACTAAAGAATAACATTCAAATAAACCAAGCTCAGTCTGATAATTTCCCCAGTGGAGTCGTCATCTATCGCGACGGTGATTTTTTCACGCCCCACGCCCCGCCATCTACGGATTTAGGGAGTCAACAACGCGCAATGAAAAGAGGGTGTGTTTATAATCATAAAAATTATGACTATAATTATCAGGAGTCATTATCTAGTATTACGGTAACTAGGAAACCTATTGGTTTGTGAACGTGTAGGTAAGGGAACTTGTGCAAGGAGAAGACCAATCACCCCCAATGCACCCTACCCAAGATAAGTTGCATTGTTGTTATATATTTTTCTAAGTTTAATTTTTTATACTATATTTTTAAATATATATATACATATAGACATACATATATATATACATATACACATACATACACACACACACACACACACACACACACACACACACACACACAGATATATATTGTTTAAGGATTTACTTTACAATTTAATTTTAGACTCCAATTAAAGATATTTTTTTATTGGTGTACCTTACAATGTAAGTTTACACAGTGGTAAATCCCTTTTTTATCTACGGGTGTACTTTACAATGCAGTTTTACACCCCGATAGTTAAAATAAAATAATTATTAATTTTTTTGATATTTTGGTCAAATTCCAACAAATAATCATAAACCAGTTAAGATATCCAATTTTCATATTAAAATATGAGAAAGATGCAACAATTTTTTTTATGAAAAATATGATTGAAAAATCTTGGAATCCAACCGTATGCAAGAAAATAACATGTATTTTTTTAAATGCAATTTTTTGTTTTATTTTTAAATCAAGATGGGCTTGGCCCAGCCGAATGGGCCAACCCAGCCAAGGTTGGCCAAGGGCCTAAGTCTGTTGGACTTGGACCCGACCCAACCAACTAGGCTGGGTCGAGAAAGGTCAGCCCAAAGGCCAAACTAGGAAAAAAAACAAAAGAGGAGAACACGTGAATAGTGTAGTGAATTAATTCACTTGCACTGTTCACGTGTTACGTGAACAGTAAAATAAAGGATGACTGACAGTGACGAGAGGCTCATCTGTCACTACCGTTGGGTAGAGAAGGTCAAGGTGGCTCTCCCTATGATGGTGGTGTAAAATATGGTGGCCTGTGGTGGCCAGGAGAGGCGTCGGAAGGGGCTGACATGTTCCACTACTACTGTTGCTCTTCGTCATTGGAGTTGGGGAGAGAGAGCTGGACCTACTTGTCATCACCCAATTTCTAGGTTATTCCCCCAAAATATATAAAAAAATAACAAAAATAAAATAAAAAGGGCCAGCGAGGGTAGAAAAATCAGTGTGGAAATTTTGGTTGTTTTCGAGAGTTTAATCATATCTCTTTTGTCCCCAAAAATAGAAGAAAATACAAATTTAAGAAAAAAAATAATTTATCATTGGATAAATCTGTGTAAAAATTAAGTCGTGCAATATAATTATATTTTTATGGATTGATTTGATTTAATCATTGACCAATTTAAAAGTGTAATTATGTTTAGGAATTAATTTAAGACTCAATTGAAGGATTTAACTAAGCGCAAGGGCCTAATTATACTTTAAATTGGTCATGTCAAATTAATTAAAAGGATTAATTGATGAAAAATCAAATTCTTGAACTTAATTTGGGTTCAATTAAAAAGTTTGGAGTTCGGAGACTGAATTGTATTTTTCCAATCCAATTGCGTGAAATTAGGGATCAAATTACACAAATCCAAAACCAAGGACCAAAGTGGAAAAGGTGTGTAACTTTGAACTCTATAAATAGGAGCTTATTTGCCTTAAAAAGAGGGGGCACCAGATAAAAAAAGAAAACTTTACACAAAAAACCCTAAAAAAAACCCTAGAAACCATCTCTTGGCCTCATCCATGGGGTGCAACCGCCAGCCCCTTAGAGGCAGCTGCAGCCCCCCCATTTTTCCACTTCTCTTTTTCCTTTCTCCGGCCGACCTCCCTCTTCTTCGCCAGCGAGCCTCCTTCCATCTTTCCTTTTTCTCCTCTCACGCTAGCCCTTCTTCGGCCAACCATCGTTTTCTCTCTTTCTTTGGCGACTGACTCTGCCTCCCCACGATCTCATTCCCTCACTTCCATCTCCTTCCCGTCAACCAACTCTCTTTTCCTCTCCTTCCCGTCGACTCAAAGCAGCCCACTTGAAAGATCCACCCCGCTATCATGTTGCATTTTTTCTCCGATGATGGCGCGTGGAACCACATGCCGCCAGTAGCGGTGGCGCGTGCACTGACGCGCTATCAGTACTCCAGCGTGCCTCCACTGCCAATAGTATTTCAGAGGAGGTTTATTTTTTAATTTTTAGATTTTCATGTGTTTGTTTGAATTATTATTATTATTTTTATTTCTTGTATATGTTATGTAATTGTAAAATGTACCCAAAAAAATATAATGAAAAAGAGAATGGATGTGTGAGTTGCATGCAAAATACAAAAAAAATGAAAAAAACAAAACAAATATTGTTTTCGTGCATATGGCCAGATTCCAAATTTTTTCTCACTGTATTTTTCACAAAAAAATATGTTGCATCTTTTCCATGTTTTAAAAGCGAAAATTTGGGTATCATCACCAGTTTATGATTATCCGTTGGCATTCAGCCAAAATATCAAAAATAATTTAACAATTGTTTTGTTTTATCTATCACGATGTAAAATTACATTGTAAAATACACTCGTAGATAGTTAAAAATATGATTTTCA
Organism: Salix dunnii; assembly: GCA_015731905.1. Classification (NCBI taxonomy): domain Eukaryota; kingdom Viridiplantae; phylum Streptophyta; class Magnoliopsida; order Malpighiales; family Salicaceae; genus Salix; species Salix dunnii. The sequence continues at coordinate 8,595,998 of CM027662.1, read as the reverse complement.
AAATGCATTGCGAAATTTATATGTTGGTTAGTCTTTCAACCTGCAATGAGATAGATATTTTCTCTCGGAGAGAAATCTTTGTTGAACCTTAGGAAAATACCAGTAAAAATGACTTGGAAAAAAAACAATCAAACAACAATGCAGCTTGCTTTAGGTAGGGTGTACTAGGGTGATTCGTCTTCCCCTTGCACAACAAGTCTCCTACCCAAAACTCTCGCAGACCATTAGGTTCCTAGTGACCTTAATACTAGGTGGCGACTCCTGCTAATTATAGTTGTAATTTTGTGACTATAAAAACACCTCATTTTCACCGCGTGCTGTTGTCTCCCTAACTGGGTGATGGCGGAGTGCGAAGCGCGAAAAAATTATCATCGCGACAGATGGTGACTCCACTAGGGATATTGTTAGATTGAGCTTTGTTTGTTTGATTTTTATTGCTCTGGTTGTTTTTACATGCATTGTACTGCTTCAATTTGCATTATACTGCTTTCACATGTATTTTTATTGCTTTATCATGCATTTTAATTTCATTTCATGCATATCTTTGGGTTTGAATAATTCATCATGCATTTTAATTTCCTGAATAAACTCAATTCTAAGTTAGGTGAGGATTAGCGGTCTACCCCATGATTTTTAGTCGGGGTTCAGATTCGTGAAACATCCAACTATGATCTGTGTGTTTACTTGATAATGACAGTCATACTGTGCCCCAACCATTTCTTGTAAACCCTCACACCACCTTCACGTGAGGTGGTCAGTGGGTAGTTCATAGACCCTTTGAGACTAGGTAGAAAGCTTACCCCTCATGTAATCACCTAGAACTTGTCTTTGGGTACAAATCCTCTATAATTCACCTGTCATATATGTACATACATTTACATCCACGTGCATCCGTATCCATCATATCATGTCATCGGCAAGCAGAAACAGGTCCCCAAAGAGCTTCTATCCCTCACACTCAACTCTATCAAAGAAATATGGACAGAAGAATGTGCTTATCGCCATGTTCACTCCAAGAAAAGCTGAATTCCTAAAAACCAATGTAGCTTGCCTTGCCGACTTACTCAAGCGAGCACTAAAATGACCTCTACAAAAATTGTACCGGTATTGGGAGATGAAATTTGCTTCCATGATTACCTTTTATTCTGGTCATGTCTACACATTATGTTCTCATTTTGACTTGTCATCAACTTTGCCTGTATTGCCACAAGATCTAATGTTAAACAAATCTTATCCAATAATATCATGTATTTTCTTTGACTATGGCATGTTCTTGTTTTTTTTGTTTGAATAACACAAACGCGTCTTATACTTCTTCCATCCAAATTATACATGATCCCATGATTTCATAAAGATTTTTGGCAAATCAAAGTCTAGTACAAAAGCAAAATGTCAATTTATTGTTTGTTTAACAAATATGTTTTGGGAATTCAAGAGATTTTGTTGAAAGGTGATCTCATACCACCAAAACCCACATCATAAAATTAAGCTCTTAGCTAAACCAAATAAACCAAAAAAAATCAATAAATCATTTCGCATGGAAAAGCAAAGCCTATCGATCCCAGATGCACGTTTTTGATATGAGGAGAGACCATTTTTTATATGCTTTTACAAAGTCTCAAATATCCATTGCAGTCCCTATTTGAGCCTAATAATTATTTCTTAATAATTAACCCTGAGAAGGATCACACCTTACACTTGGGGGCAAGTGCGAAGAAAAAAGAGAACTTTCAACCATAAATAATCCTCAATGAAAAAAGATGTCCAAACATAGCTGTGGGTAAAAATAAAAATAAAAATTAGCATACAATAGCAAATCAAGTCAACGTGCTGGTAATGCTAAAAAACTCATGACAAAAAGCCCAAGCAAAATACTGGGGGGCATATCAAGAGATATCCAAATATAATTGGGGAGCATAAACATAAAAGGATTTTTAGTACATTACGACAAATTGAGTTAACATGATAGTACTAAAAACCCATGATAAAAAGCCCAAACAAAATACTAGGGGGCATGTCAAGAAAAAAGCCCAAACAAACACTAGGGGGCATGCTAGGTCACTATGAAAATCAATCATGAGGGCTAAAAGGAGTTATAAGAGTAAGCACTAAGTGATCTTTAGTCTAAAAAACCCTTAAACACTTTTTGAGCCTACAAACATCCTTTTTTTCATAGCTAGTAGCCTGAGCCTACACTACAAGCCTGATAAAGCCCAATCTGATCAAATACGAGTAATTTGAATTGATAGGCAATGCTTTTCTATTAAAAAAAAATCCTTACAAATGCTTTATGCGACCTGATCGAAGCCTTCCTGAAATACAAGACATGCAAACACGCATCATTTCACATTCTTGTGAAAATCAACATAAAACATGACAATGAGATCACTTGAATTTTTTCGAGAACAAGTTTGTTTAAACATACATCAAAATGGTTTTTGTGCTTGGAATGACTTTGAAATTCCAAAAATTTTACATGAAATCAATCTTTACAAATAATCATCCCTTTTCTACAAACAATTGTTGTGGCATGACCCGACCGGGGGGCAATCAAAATGGTTTTTGTGTTTGGAATGACTTTGAAATTTCAAAAATCTTACATAAAAATATTTTTTGCAAATAACCATTCCTTTCCTGTAAATACTTGAAGTCTAAAATACTGGTGTGGCATGACCCAAATGGAGCAATCAAAATGGTTTTTGTATTTAGAATGACTTTGAAATTCCAAAAATCCCATATGAAAACACAATATTTGCAAATAACCAACCCATTTCATGCAAACGCTACACTTGAAGCCTAAAACACTTGCGGGGCATGGCTAGAATGGGGGGCAATCTACAAACACAATTGAAGCTAGCTCCATCATTCCTTTTCAAAGAATATGGGTCAAACTCAGGGGGTCAAACGCAATCTTTGCAAATAACTAACCCTTTTCATGCAAACACTACCCTTGAAGCCCAAAACACTTATGGGATATGGCTAGACTGGGGGGCAATCTATAAATACAATTGAAGTTGACTTCATCATTCCTTTTCAAAGAATTTAGATCAAACTCAGGGGGCATGTTGATATAGAAAATCTATCATCATCAATGGTCAAAATCTTAAATTATGGCCCGAGTAATTAGAAGCGAGAAGCCGTCAAAGCCAATGATCCAAACCCTAGTAAAGGAAGGCCAAAAAGAAGAAATGTGGATCTATATTTCTCAGATAAGTATACATGCATCATCATGCATTACATCCCCATTAAGAATATAGAAAATATTTTGGAGGGATCGTACTTAATGAACCTTCATTCATCATTTTGTGGACTCTTTCAAGCTCTCACCTCTTCCATGTCCTTGACCATGCTTTTCCGCTTTCTCTCTTTCTTGATTTTGGGTTTCATCATGCATTGCATCCCCATTGAGGATATAGGAAATGTTTTGGAGGGATCGTAATTTACGAACCTTCATTTATCATTTTGTGCACTCTTTCAAGCTCCCACCTCTTCCATGTCCTTGAGCATGCTTTTTAATTTTATCTCTTTCTTGATTTTAGGTTTCATCATGCATTGTATCCTCATTGAGAACCTGGGAAATGTTTTGGAGAGATTGTAATTTACGAACCTTCATTCATCATTTTTGTGTATACTTTCAAGCTCTCACCTTTTCCATGTCTTTGAGCATGCTTTTCAGCTTTATCTCTTTCCTAATTTTGGGTTTCATCATGCATTCAATCCCTGATGAGAATCTAGAAAAGGTTTTGGAGGGACCGTAATTTACAAACCTTCATTCATTATTTTTGTGTATACCTTCAGGCTCTTACCTCTTTAACGTGCTTTTTAGCCTTATCTTCTTTCCTAAATTTTGTTGCCATCACACATGGCATCTCCCCACTAATAATCTAAGAAATTTTTTGGAGGGATTGTAATTTACAAACCTCCAATCATTGTTTTTGTGTATGCTTTTAAGCCCTTACCACTTTCACATCCCTCAAGGTGCTTGCGAGCCTTTCAACAAACATAGATAGAACATTTTTCAACCCTATCCTTATTTGAGTGTGCTTTCTAGCCATCAACAAATTAAAATAGTGTACTTTCCAACTCTATTTTCCTTTCATCTTCGAGTGTATTTTCCAACTCTCGATCATCAACTAAAATAGTATAGTTTTCAGCCCTATTCTCCATTCATCATTGAGTGCGTTTTCCAACCCTCGCCATCAATTAAAATAGTATGCTTTCCAGCCCTATTTTCCCTTCATCTTCGAGTGCGTTTTCCAACCCTCGATCATCAACTATAATAGTGTGCTTTCCAATCCTATTTTCCCTTCACATTTGAGAGCGTTTTCCAACCCTCGCCATCAATTAAAATAGTGTGCTTTCCAGCCCTATTTCCTTTCATATTCGAGTGTGTTTTCCAATCCTCAATCATCAACTAAAATAGTGTGCTTTCTAGTCCTATTATCTATTCATTTTCGAGTTTGTTTTCCAACCCTCGTATTAATTAAAATAGTGTGCTTTCTAGCCCTATTTTCCCTTCATCTTCGAGTGTGTTTTTCAACTCTCGATCATTAACTAAAATAGTGTGCTTTCCAGCCCTATTCTCCATTCATCTTTGAGTGTGTTTTCCAATCCTCGCCATCAATTAAAATAGTGTGCTTTCCAGCCCTATTTTCCCTTCATCTTCGAGTGTGTTTTTCAACCCTTGATCATCAACTAAATAGTGTGTTTTTTAGCCATATTTTCATCACATTCGAGTGCTTTTTCCAACCCTCAACCATCAGTTAGGATCGTGCGCTTCTTAGCCTTTCCTTTCCTCTCATTTGAGTGTGTTTTTCAACCCTCAATCATCAATTAGGATCGTGCGCTTCTTAGCCATTCCTTTCCTTTCATTTGAGTGCGTTTTTCAACCCTGAACAATCAATTAGGATCATGAGCTTCTTAGCCATTCCTTTCCTCTCATTTGAGTACGTTTTCCAACTCTCAACCATCATGTAAGATTGTGAGCTTCTTAGCCATTCCTTTCCTCTCATTTGAGTGCGTTTTCTAGCCCTCAACTATCATGTAAGATAGTGCATTTCTTAGCTATTCCTTTCCTCTTATTTGAGAGCGTTTTCCAATCCTCAACCATCAATTAGGACCGTGCACTTCTTAGCCATTCCTTTCCTCTCATTTGAGTGCGTTCTCCAACCCTCAACCATCATGTAAGATCAAAAAATTTATATAAATAGTTAATTTTCTATCGATCAAAAAATGAAAACATAAATTGAAAATCCATCTTCACAGTATTGTCATTATCATTGCTATAATAGTTAAAATTATTATCAACATTACTATCGAAACAATTAAAATAATTAAATTGACTTGAAAAATCATTAAAAAAAATGCAAAATATTTTTATAAGAAAAAATTAAAAAATTTAATCACTAAACTTATCATTATTATTGCGCAAATAGTAAAATTATAAAAATAATTTAATCTAAAGAGTAAATAAAAATAACATAAAACAACAAAAAAAAAAATAAAGGGCAAAAGGAAGCAATATTTATTATTGCTATTACTATCAAAATAATAAAAATTAGCAAATTATACCAAGGAAAAAAAAACTTAAAAAAATAGCAAGCAAGAAAAACAATTAAAATATTATTATTATTATTATTATTATTATTGTGAAAGAGTAAATAAGCAACAAAAGATCAAATAAAAAAATAAAATAAAAATTATCATTGTTATTACTGTCAAAACCATATAAATTATTAAATTATCCTTGGAAAAAAACAATATTAATTTTAAAATGATTACCAACATAAATTAAAATTTCAGGATTAAACCGATTAAAAATAAAACCCAAAAACAAAAAAAAGGTATAAATGCATAAATACGAATAAAAAATAAATATTATCCAATAATTAAAAAAACCTTAATGAATTAATACAAATAAATATACAATAATCAAATAACAAATATAAATAGTTAATTTTCTATCGATAAAAAATTGAAAACATAAATTGAAAATTCATCATCACATTATTGTTATTATCATTGTTATAATAGTTAAAATTATTATCAAAATTACTATCAAAACAATTAAAATAATTAAATTGACCTGAAAAATCATTAAAAAAAAGAAAAATATTTTTGTTAGAAAACAATAAAAAAAATTAATAACTAAAATTATCGTTATGATTGCGTAAATAGTAAAATCATAAGAATCATCTAATCCAAAAAGCAAATAAAAATAATTGAAAACAACAAAAAAATAAATAAAGAGAAAAAGGGAGCAATATTTATTATTGCTATTAATATCAAAATAATAAAAAATAGAAAATTATACCATGAAAAAAAAACTTAAAAAAAATAGCAAGCAAGAAAACAATTAAAATATAATAATAATAATAATAATAATAATAATTATGAAAGAATAAATAAACATAAAAACATCAAATAAAAAAATAAAATAAAATAAAAAAATTATCATTGTTATTACTATCAATACAATAGAAATTATCAAATTATCCTAAGGGAAAAAAAACAAAAAAATATTAACAAAAGAGTAAGCAAGAAAAAAAATTAAATTATTATTATTATTATTATTATTCCTGTGTTAATAATGAAAGAAAAAAATAAAAGACTAAAAAAATCATAAAAACTTCAACAACAGATCAAACAAAATAATAATAAAAAAAAAATATCATTGTTATTACTATCAAAACAATAAAAATCAGCAAATTATTCTGAGAAAAAAAAACTTAAAAAACATTAACAAAAGAGTGAGCAAGAATAATAATTAAATTATTATTATTATTATTATTATTATTATTATTATTGTGTTAATAATGAAAAAAATAGAATAAATAAAAGACTTAAAAAATCATAAAAACTTTAACAAAATTAAAATCATAAAAAAAATCAAGGTGTTAAAATAAAAAATTAAAAGTATAAGGGCCGAAATGAAAATTAAATATACTATCAATTTCAATCAAAGGATAAAATTGAAAAATTCAAGCTATTGTACCAAATAAATTCATATTTTTCAACCTAATCCGAAAATTAAAAGGAGAATCGAAGTGAAACATTAACATTAAATTTATTTTAATCGAAGGACCCAATCGAACTAAATCAAAACTTATATAACATAAATCATGACCATACACAAAATTCAAAGTACAGGAACCAAAATGAAAAAGACATAAAATCGAGGGACTCTCTTGCACTTTTACACACAGGATAGAGAGAAAGGTGGCCAGCGGCTTTAACTGGCCACCGCCGCGTCTACGACCGTCATTTGCCAAAACACGCTATATCGTAAAGAAGACCACGCAGAGGCGCATCAGAATAGACTCCGTTAGCCCATCTCCGGCCACCTAAGGAGCTCGCACGCGCCGCCTAAACGGGACGGAGGCTGGAAACCGCCTGGCGCGTGCTACTCATGCTATGACAGTTATCGAAAGAAATCATAATAAAAATATGGTCAATTACTGGTCTGCCCCTATCCCCTATTCATCATTTTTATCTTATTAGGGGCTATATCCGTATTTAGCTAATTTCAAAAAATAATAAAAAAATTAGAAGGGCGAGGAACCGAACTGGACCGGACTGAGGGGAAATGACCTCGGAGCCCCTCAGTCGAGGCGATGTCTTTTGTCGTTTTATGGGGGCAGAATCATTAATACACTATTCATTAAAGATAAAAAAAAAAAAAAAAAAAGGTGAACGTGCACGCGCAAAGCACCGGATAAAATATTCAGTCCACAGTAATTCTACTCACAGTGTACAGTGTATAATAAAAGAAATCTAATTCTTCTCTTATCTTCTATTTTTTACTTTCAAAAAATAATAAAAGAATGAAAAAATTTAAAACAATATTTTATTCAAGAAAATTGAAAAGTACTAGAACGAATTGAATAATGGGGAACGGTTCGGTTTTCTGTCTTGGTTCGGTTTTTTTATAGGGCTCGGATTTGCTAACCCTTCCATACCTATGGAGAGTGGATGGACTTGCAAAACATGACTAGTATATGACCTGCGAAGAACGAGGATATTGTCTGCGAATGCCAGTGTCAAAACGACAGACCCTTATTTGAGCTCGCCACGTTTTCTCCCCGTCTCAACCGCACAGAATATGCTATTGAGAACAAAGATCAAACACCTTCAGTGCCACGACAACCATCGCAACAAACCCAGTCCTTCTCCCTGTTTCCCTCTCTCTCATTAAACCGGTGCACCGGAGCAATGTCATTGAGACAAACCATCAAACAGCTTCCCTTCATTAAATCTCACCCTTTGTTTCGCACTTTCTCTTCCTCCTCCTCTCACCAAGACCCCTATTCTCTCCTCAAAGAGGACCCGATAGATATCTGCACTTCTATCTGGGTCAAATCCTTCTCTTCACCATCAAACTTTGTTTTCTCTAACCTCACTGGTTTCCTCTCCAAACTCGACCTCTGGGTCCTCGCTTACCAACGTTCCTGCGCTCACGTCACCGGCAAGTTCCCTCCTCGAAACGCACTCCCATCCCATGCACTCCATTCTCTTTTCTCACTTCAAACCGCTGTCGTTCACAACCGCTTCAAATGGAACGACAAGGCCCACCAGATCCTCCGAAGTCCCAATGATAAGCCTTCTACCAAACTGGTTTCCAAGAGAAAGCTCATTGCAATGATGGAATCAAATGACCCGTGCTTCCAAGACCGGGTTGTTCAGGAGATGCTTCTGATGGTGCTTGAACCTTTTTTCGAAGCACGGTTTTCAAGGAAGTCTCATGCGTTTAGACCCGGGAGGAATGCACACACGGTAATTAGGACTATAAGGAGTAATTTTTCTGGGTATTTATGGTTTTTGAGGGGTGATTTGAGTGAGATACTCGATAACATTGACGGTGATGTTGTAATTGGATGTGTTGAAAAAGTTGTTAGAGATAAGAAAGTGTTGAATTTGATAAAAAATGCGCTTAGATTGCCAGTTAGGATTCAAGAAAAGGGCAATTTTGGTGAAGAGTCGAGGAACAAGAAAAAGAGGAAGTCTACGAAGAAAAAGATTTTGAATGAGAATGAGCCAAAACCTGACCCTTATTGGTTGAGAACTTTCTTTGATTTTGCTCCTGAGGAGGCGGCAAAGATACCCACTTATGGTTATTGTGGGATTTTGAGTCCATTGCTTGCTAATGTGTGTCTTAATGAATTGGATCAAATGATGGAGGAGAAGATTGTTGACTTCTTCAAGCCAAATAAGCTTGATTCCATATGGAAACATTCGATTGATGATGGGTGTCATAACCCTTCTTGGCCAGAGTTTGTTCCATCTAGTGGAAAAGAGAAGACTAGGAAAATGGAATACATTCGATATGGGGGTCATTTCTTGATTGGCATTCGAGGGCCTAGAGAAGATGCAGTGCAAATTCGAAAGGAAATCATAGAGTTCTGCGAGAGGAAGTTTGGTATCAGGCTGGATAATTCAAAAATTGATATTGAGCACATTACCCGGGGAATTCAGTTCTTGGATCATATAATTTGTCGCCGAGTGATATATCCTACGCTTCGTTATACAGGGAGTGGAGGCAAAATCGTGAGTGAAAAGGGTGTGGGCACTTTGCTTTCAGTTACTGCTTGTTTGCAGCAATGTATTCGCCAATTTAGGAGGCTTAAGTTTGTCAAGGGTGATAAGGATCCTGAGCCATTGCCTTGTACTCCAATGCTTTACTCAGGTCAAGCCCATACTAATGCACAAATGAACAAGTTTCTCGAGACCATGGCAGATTGGTATCAATATGCTGATAATCGAAAAAAAGTTGTTGGGTTTTGTGCCTATGTGATTCGTAGCTCGTTGGCTAAACTTTATGCTGCTAGGTATAGACTAAAATCTCGTGCAAAGGTTTACAAGATTGCTTCACGTGATCTTAGTCGGCCATTGAGAGAGAATAGTAACAATTCTGCTCCTGAATACTCTGATCTTCTGAGAATGGGACTTGTTGATGCAATTGAAGGTGTTCAGTTCGCCCATATGTCTTCAATTCCAACTTGTGATTATACTCCATTTCCAAGGAATTGGATTCCAGATCATGAGCAGGTTTTGCATGAGCATATCAGATTACAAGACCCCAAATTCTTTTGCGATTTGCATAGATCAATAAAGCGTCAAGGTTTGAGTCTGCCTCAAGATGAGATATCTGAAATTGTGTGGGATTACAAGACTCTTGGAATTCGCAGGTACCAATCTAGTGGTGAAAATGAGCTAAACAATGGACTGCAGAAAGTGTGAGATTTCATGAATTCTGGTGTGAAGTTGGTGAATTAATTTTAGTGATGAAATTGAACTCCTTGGAGGATTGACTCTTGTAATGGCCTAAGAGTTTTCCCTGAAAATAACATGGACACCGTTAAATCTTCATTAGAACATGTGCTGAAGCCAACAAAATCGCTATCTTGGATAGTCTGGACTACCTTGATGAAATTTTCATCACGCTATCTTCAATGATTGCATTGGGAGAGGTAAAATATGAAGATATTATGATGACTTTGCCAAGACAACAGAAGATATAATCTGGGGCAAATTTTCCTTCTGATGCTAGAAGTGGCAGCCCGAGCTATAGCTGTAGGTCCACAAGAAACCTTGTGCGAAAGATGACATGATAGATGATCCACAGCACCTTTAAGTTCATGGAGGAATTTTGATGATCAGGTGAGAAAGCTTCGCAGTGTCGAAGTTTTTGCTGCTGGAAATCGCGAATCCTGTGCCTTCTTGTTAGGGACAGATATCTTTCACAAAAAATGATGAGCTTTTGCAGGAGTATTTACTGGTAAGTCATAGCAGTAACCTCAGATCATTGTTACGGATTTGGCTATAGTTGGCAGGTACACTGACGGTGTTCTTATGTTCACAGATTGCAGACTGTTCACTCGTTTACTATACCTCCACACATTAACACCAACAACACATTATTCTATTAAACTGTCAAGCCACTTTTCCTAATTATTTAGTTTCTCAGTCTAAATATGGATTGCAATATTATTATCTAATATAAAAGTGTTTTTTTTTATGGTTTTTATATGAAGAGGTACAAGACTTTTTTTTCTTTTTATTTTCTTTCTTTTCAATTAAATCTTTTTATAGCCTAATTAAATGAAATTAGATTTGAAATTATGTTACAACTATAAAATTAAAATACAAAACACAGAATTGTGTCTAATCTCAATTTTTTGTTAATTTTTGTTTTGGTATAGAAACTTATTTTGTTTACTTTTGAGTTTTTATCCTCGAGCTAGGAGACAAAAAGTTGCTTGAAATTAGTGAGGACAGAATATTTTTAGACTCCAAAACTTGTCATTCTTGGTATCAATGAGTTTTTAATGAGGTGGGTTCAATAATGGTGATTTGAACCTTAATACTGCAAGCAAAAGCATATCAAGGTTGAGAGCTATATCCTAATTTGATTTTTGTAGTTTAGATTGTTTGGGGATCTTGTGGGATTGTTAAATTGGTTATGTGGGATTTACAGAGGACTTTTTTTTTTTTTTTGTCAATTTGATGTTCTTTGGTTTGTGTCTTTACCTTTGTTTTTTCTTTTAATCTTATAATTTAATGTTATATTTTTATTTAGTTTTTATATTGTCTTTTATTTTACCTATCAATATTTGATTATTTTTAATTAGTTTGGATGATTTATTTTAGTATGTTTTTATTTGATTGATGCTTAATTTTGTTAATATATAATTAAATAAAAAAAATATTAGAAGAATTATTGAACATAGTCGAATCCGTGACATGATCTGTTGGTGAAGTCATGAATATCAAGTCAATATAATATGTCGTCTTCTAATGTTTTTTAAGAACTTGTATTCTGAATTTTTTTTACATGTTCAAGTTGTTGGAACATGGTGGGGTAACTCTAACCTGATTTAATTTGAAATCAGGTAAAAAGTTATGTAGAGAATGTTCAAGGTTTAATCATAATATCAAAGAATTTTTCATGACCTATATCTTTTTGTTTTTATATTGAAACTATCCAACTAAAATGTAATGCAAGTAGCAACCTGGTTTGATGTTGAAAAGTATAATATCATTTTTCTTATTACCAATGCTTGTAGCGATATATTGGGGAGAAAAAAAAATTGTATTCTTATAATTATATCAACAAACATGTTCCAAATTTTTTTTTTATAAGAACATATGTTAATTACATAAAAATATATAAAATAATGATAAAATCTATATTTAATGTAACAGAAGATGCCAACTATGCTACTATTGTTTTGAAGGCAAATGAGATGGACATGTAATATAAATATACATGGTTAGTTATCAACTAAGACAAACATTTCATTTATATACTATGCAATTTTAAAATACATAGAATCATAATTATTTTTTCATAAAACAAGTTCTTTGAAGCTCTAGCTTTTTATCATCTTGGTCTCCCTTGTACCATACAACTAATTTTATTTTCACATTGCTTGTATTTCTAATTTCAAAATAATTATCTTTGCAACTAGTTGTCATTGTTAACTTTACATTATATAATATATTTGATTTTTAAATTAATAGCCTCAATTCATGCCGCTAACACAAAAACATTTATCCATTAACTCTAATTTATATAATTGGCTTGAAAATATCTTATCATTTACCTCCATTCATTTGACTAACTTGAAAGCATTTATCATTAGCCTTTACTCATATGAATGGCTTAAAAACATTTATCATTACCTTCACTTATATAACCAACTTGAAAATTATTTTTATATCAAATGGTTCTTTTCATTATTTTTTGAGTTGCATTTCACAATAATAAAGAAATTTACAGTGATATGATTAAAAGAAAGTGAATGACATTTACTCCTATGTCAACCAAAATCTTTTTGTTAAAGATCCAATTCCTAATAACTCATGATTTAAAAGGAGATTTCTATATCAACATACCATTATCTTAAACTCATAAATATATATTCCCTTGGCCAATATAACTGTTTATATGGATTTAATGCCCTATCACTGTACGTCGTTTGGCAGGGCTTACACCATTCAGTAACAATAGCCTGCTCTTTAGTCTTCTCTCTTTCCCTATGGACTCTTCTCTCTCTATCACTATTCCTATCCAGATCTCAATAGGCTCTGATACTAAATGACAGTTTGAAATCAACAGACTGACATGACAAACACTCAAAACAATTATAGCTCCAAATATCACCATATCTACCAAGCCAAACATCCTAAACCAGCACAAATACAATGCCTCGTCCCTCTGTGAATGGAACATAGATGGAATGTCTGAATACAACATCCTAAACACCTTACAACAGATGACTATGGCAGCAAATGCCTACAAAACTCAGACAAACACCCCATACAAAGCAATTGTTGAACTTCTTGTTATTGGTTTCTCTAGCTAGTTAAAAGGATGGTGGAATTATCATCTCACTGAAGCAAACCATCTTCATATCCTCAACTCCTTCCAAATATATGAAGATCAAACACCCATCCTTGACTCATCTGAAAATACAATTCAAGATGCAATTGCAACCCTAATTCTTACAATCTCTTTACATTTCATTGGAGACCCTTCTCGTTTGAAAGATAAAAATGTTAAGCTTCTATCCAACCTTCGGTGTAAAAAACTTAGTGACTTTCAGTGGTGCAAAAACACTTTCCTTACTCATGCCATGTTAAGGGAAGATTCAAACCAATCTTTCTGGAAAGAAAAGTTCCTTGCAAGCTTGATTATCTTTTTAGGAGAAAAGGTTAGATACAAAATCAAGGATATTTTCTATACAAAGCTTATCCCATATGACCAGCTTGCATTTGGTGAACTTATCAGCTTCACCAAGAAAGAAGGTCTTAAGATCTGCCAAGATCTTAAATTACAAAAACATTTGAAGTGGGAACTAAAGCATGCCAAACAGGAATTAGGTAGCTTTTGTCATCAATTAGACATTTCTACTACAAAACCATCATACAGTGGAAACTACTCCAAACCCAAACACAACCTAAGTCACAAACCACCTTATAAAATATCATCTCACAAATACCACAAACATTACCACTCCATATAACCTAAACAAACCTACTACAAAAAACCCTACAAGAAATTTACTAAACCTCCAAAAAAGCCTTTTTAGTTAAATCCACAAAACTTTGACTTGAAAAACATCACTTGTTACAAATGCAACCATAAAGGACACGTCCTGTTTATGCAAAATCAGTACAAAACTATATGAACTTCAAATTGATGAAGATACCATCAACCTCATACAAAATCTGTATATTGAGGCAACAGATACAGATTCCTCTTCATTAGATGTTTCTGAAGAAGAAAACCAAATTGATGAGTTAGCAACTTCTAGTGCTTCCTCAGATACCTCTACAAAATCCAACAAACTCAATGTCCTAACCCAGGATCAAGAGTTCATACTTGAGGCCATCAAAAGACTTGATGATCCATAATTACAAAAAATATACCTGGATAAATGGTTGAAAGACTTCAACAAACTAGAACAACCTCAAACAAACCCTACAAATTGTACTACTCTACCTTCAACCAATACCAATATTTACGATCTCACCAAAATTTTAAGTACAAAACAAAATTAAAACCTTAGTTATGATTCCAAAATTATATTTTGAGATCAAAACCCCCAAAGTTGAGTTACAAACCCTCGAACAATCCCAACAAAAAGACTGTCATTTTACAAACCCTTCTGTCCAAAATTGAGAATCATTATGATACTGAATCTGAACTAGAAGATCAAATTGAGTCTTATGCATTACATGATACAAATGTTGATCGAATTGATAATGATTTCTTATATGTGCTTACACAGATTTCAACAAAAAATATTTGATTAAAATATTATTAGTTTTTTCTGATGATTTTAAACTAGATACTATTGTCTTATTTGATACCGGTGCATATTTAAATTGCATTAAAGAAGACGTAGTTCTAAAATGATTTTTACAAAACACTATTGAAAAGCTATTAGCTGCAAATAATTCCAAATTGCATATTGCAAGAAAAACACAGGCTTCTGTGTTCAACAATGACATTTCAATAACATCATTTTTCATTGTTACAAAAATATCAATCATACCATCATTCTAGGTACCACATTCATTGACATGCTCACTCCATATAAAGCACATCATGATTGCATTACATCTAAAATTAATGGCATCAAACTTAAATTCCCGTTCTTAGAACAGTCTAAGGTTAGGAATTTAAATTTAATCAAAGCATGTTCCATAGATACATATTAAATCAATACAATGATTCATGAGAAACAATTTCATTTGCATGATTTACAAAACCATGTTTCATTCTATTGCTTTGACAAACAGCTGCAAGATTCATCTTTATAGAAAAATATTGCAAATTTTCAAATTAAAATTGAGCAAGAAATTTGCTCAGACTTGCCTACTGCTTTCTGGAAAAGAAAACAATATGTTATTGATCTTTCTTATGAAGATATTTTTTTAGAAAAAAATACCTACAAAAACTAAACCTATACAAATGAATCCTGAACTTGAACAACATTGTCGACAAGAGATTCATGATCTCCAGTCCAAAGGTCTAATACAAAAGTCCAGATCACCATGGTCATGTACCACATTTTATGTAAATAAAAACTCTAAAATAGAGAGAGGCATGCCCTGACTAGTGATCAATTATAAACCCCTGAATTTTGTTTTAAAGTGAATCAAGTATCCAATTCCAAACAAAAAAGATTTATTACAAAAATTACATTACGCATTTTTTTTTTCAAATTTGACATGAAATCAGGATTTTAGCAAATCCAGATTGATCCCAAGGATCATTACAAAACTGCATTTATAGTCCTGTTCGGCTAGTACGAATGAAATGTCATGCCGTTTGGCTTGAAAAATGCACCATCTGAATTCTAAAGAATTATGAATGACATTTTCAATCCACACTATGCATTTTGCATTGTTTACATTGATGTTGTTCTCATATTTTATCATTCCATTCATCAACATTTCAAACATTTAAATATATTTTTCAATACAAAACAAAATAGTTTAGTCATTTCCAAATCAAAGATTTCTCTTTTCCAAACTCGGGTTCGTTTCCTAGGACATTATTTATGTTAAGGTACCGTGACACCCACTGAGAGATCTCTAGATTTTACAAACAAGTTTCCTGATAGGATTACTGATGAAACTCAATTACAAAGGTTTTTAAATAGTCTTAATTATGTTTTAGATTTTTATCCCAACCTCATCAGAATTGCAAAGCCCTTACATAAAAATCTAGAGAAAAAATCATGTTCCTTGTTCTGATCGCCATACAAACATAATCAAACAGATCAAAGAATGTATTCAAACTATTCCTCTTCTCACTTAGCTGACCCCCTAACACCTAAGATTGTCGAGACTGATGACTCAAACATAGGATACATAAGGATACTCAAACAACTCAAAGAATCCAAAGAACAAATTGTTCAATTTACATCTGCTCATTATCTTCCAATTTCTACTCTTCTCGCTACAGACTCTAATCGCTAATCCATTCCCGATTCCAACTCCGGTGTAACTCATCACAAAATTGCGTGATCTAAGATCTGGGGACAACTTCTATTATAACCAGGCTGGGAACTTTTTGTCTCAAACCTGACTTCCCGACCATCCCAAGAGAGATCTACCACTCAAATAGACTCAGAGACATCTAATCTCGTTTTGTGGCCATCCGCTCCCCTCGCGAATAAAAGAGATGGAGCAACTCATCTTCTTGCTCCCAGCTTTCCCGATTAAATCAGGTTTCCTGAAACTCCATTGCTTGCTTTGTTCTAAGCTCAACTAGAAATCAAATTATTCCACTGTCAAAAAGGAGATTCTTTCAATTGTTTTATGCATTTCCAAATTTCAAAGTGATCTTTTGAACCAAAATTTTCTCTTATGCATTGATTGCAAATCTGCAAAAGAGATTTTATAAAAAGATGTTCAAAATCTTGCATCAAAGCAAATCTTTGCTAGATGACAAGCTATTTTATCTGTTTTGGATTTTAATATTGTCTATATAAAGGGAGATACAAACTATATCCCAGACTACCTCACTCCCAAATTCTTAAAGAATTGCAAAACACACCATGCCTCACAAGACAACCAAAGATAAGGGGAAAGCTCCCCAAACCTAGCCTATAAAACCTTCATAACCAAAAAACTCAGTTCTCCCAAATACAAAGCTTTTAGCAGATGGCATCAAAGACATCAAAAATTCAAAGTCTTGGTATGACAAAGTCACCCAAGAAGAAGAAGAAGAAGAAACAACTTTTTTCCCAACAAATTCAGTCTAACCAGTCTATCAAACAATAGATCGACACAATCTCCAAAAATTCAGATCTTTTTCTGGCCATATAACACGTTTCTCATCAAGCCTTAAATGACTCCCAGTCACTTTCAAGTAGTATCTATAAACCCATTTCAAAATCTCAAGCATGTATTTCCTCTCCAAAACCCCTGCTTGCCCTACAAACTTAAACTCAAGTTTTTTCAAAATTTACAAAAAAAAAATCAAAATATCATGAAAAATTGATTTTTCAAAATATTTGGACTGTCGAAGATGGTTTTCCAAATGACAATGTCCATCTTATAGTTTCAAATATTTTTCCTCACAAATGTCATTTCAAAACATGGAACACAGCTAAATCCCAAAAATTTTATGAACTCATTCTCTAGGTTACAGGTTCAGCAACCTTCAAACACCTCCATACCCATCATACCCACACTGAACCTGCTTATTCAACCTGCACCATACAAAAAATCATCCATTCATCCAAATAGGGTCATGATCTTTACAGACGCATTCCATTCACACAAGACTAACAAATCCAATATCCCCATTTCCCTCCATACTCATACTGAGACTACCAGCAAACCTGATTCAACATTTTCCTCGTACAAAACAAGGGCCATAGTCATTCATGACTCTTCTACTTCAACACATCCATAGACATTACAAACCTTTCCTTATGGTTCAGCCAATGATGCGACTATTTTGGTTGCATTCCAGAACTTCTTGCAGACCACCCCTTGGTCGAAGAAGGTTACAATTTCTACAAGAAGGCATACCAACCCATTCCTTTAGAGTGGAGATTCAGACCGATTATCCTCTTTTGTGCAAAGTTCTTTGTGTCATAGGTATGCTCATGGTACTATGATTACAATCTACAAAATGGATCTTTAGTTCTGGTATGAAAATTCAAAGTAAAATGGTGGGATTCCTTTAAAGCAGAAAACAAGTATTCCTTATTTGCAGTTGAAAAATGGTTCAAACAACATAAAATTCTCCCTGCCATCCATCAAAGCCAGTAGTCCACCTTTTTGGCTCAAAGAGCTAGAACGACTGCCCTCCTAGCCTAAGCTCAATCAGAAGAAGAATATCTTCAGATTTTGCAGAGTCTTACTCCAAACTAAGACAATCAACCATTCTTGTCCAAATCTAGTTCTTCAGGGTCGGTTTCATCAGCTACCATATCCTTGGGAAACGACAATGGAGATGACTGTTTTGGCATCCTACCACTAGTAAAAAAATAAGCTATACAAAAATGTTGGCATAAGAAGACAATAATGTGGCCCCCGCCACTTACAAAAATTGTCTGTCACTTATGCAAACGGACAAAGCTACTTTTCAGTACAAAGATTTCTTCAGACAAAAAGTGATCCCTACCACTACCGAAAGGTATAAAGCCACTTGTAAGTAATCATTACAAAACAACAAAGAATTTTTGGTGCCACTATCAAAGCATCCTAGACATCAAAGCATCCAAGGCTCCTCTACATGAGAACTCATTTTCATTTAAGGATTATCTTTTGGCAGCGGGAGAATACAATTCATTGTATTAAGTCAAAAGCTTCAATCCAAAGCCTATAAACACTATCTTGTAAATCTTCATTACCTTGTAATCCAAATCTCCTGTATCTACATTTTCAGTAATACAAATTTTAAAATTTATTTCTTCAAACTTTTAATCTTTTACATTCTTGCATTTTTCATTACAAACTAAGTATGCTTTGTGATTGATTAAGGATTCTGACATTGCTGGTCTTGCTTTGTTCATTTTCACATTAGAAATCCATACTGTACAAAACTCAGTATATTGACTAGAAACCTGTGACCGAATCTTTGAGATCATTCTCAGGTCTAACAATGCCACGTACTGTTTATTTTTCCATCATTCATCTTATTTCCTGTATATCTTCATCCTGTCATTTCCATAGCTAGTTGTAATATATACACGTACTGTTTATTTTTCCATCATTCATCTTATTTCCTGTATATCTTCATCCTGTCATTTCCATAGCTAGTTGTAATATATATATATATATTACAACTAGCTATGGAAATGACAGGATGAAGATATACAGGAAATCAAAGATTCGGTCACAGGTGTGTGTGTGTGTGTGTGTGTGTGTGTGTGTGTGTGTGTATCATTTAATACTTTTTTTGGATATGAGGAAACTTCCCTAGAAAGCGCACGTTGTAGGCTCAAGTGAGCAAGTAAAAACCTAATTATTCCAGACTCTTATTAAGGGTGTATACACTAAATCGAACTCGAAACTTGCTATGCAAATTGCAAGTTTTATGTTTGTGAATATTATTTTAATACATTTCCAAACAAGCATTTTAAAAAGCAGCTGATACTACAAACAAACTCTTCAACTGATTAATTTGTTTAATCAAATATAGATGTAATAATGTTAAATTAAACTATATTTTATAATGTAATCATTGAACAAAATTTAATTATTTTCTTATATATCCTATGATTCCACGGTTCGGACATAAATAAATGGAATAATTTGGAATGGAACATGGGTCTTACCTTTTTCTTTTTTATCGGAAGAGTCTCTCCATTCTCTTCAATTCAAGCTGCAATTAAAGTAAACCTCATGAATCAAAACTTGTTATGTTAAGAAACTAAACTTACATTTCCAGCTATTCTGTTTCCTTTCCCCTCTAGAAAATCTAATGTATCTGGATATTAACCTACAGCTAACTAGTCAAATGATTTACGAGACCAAAGTGTACAAAAATCAATCAGCAAGTCGTGCAAAGTTTCCAAATATATTTTCAGTTTGGTCAATGAATACATATGCCAAGATCGAGCTTTGATTTGTTATGGAGTAGATAATAGCAAATGGAAGATAGATTCAAATAACTTAGAAAGCATATGGCATGCAGTCGAAACGAAGAGTGGAACACAAAGCAATTTTATGGTGTCTGGTAACAGAGGAAACGCAAATTGATTTATCATGGAACCCACAAAAAAATAATTGAAACCGTGGTTCACGAGAAGCTGAAAATTGAAGCTTTTCCTGTGATCATGATTAATATTTTTTGCCTGCGTTTCATGGATTTTAGGTCTTGGTTAGCAGCTTGAAACAACATCACAGTGGGAAGTAACCGACGATCTCTCTCTCTCCATAGTTGCAGCTCTCTCTCTCCATGACGATGATTTCTCTCTCTACATAACAGCATCTCTCTCTCTCCACAGTCAGGGGTAGCTCCCGAAGACACCACCATCATCCCCCTCATCACCGGTAGCTTCTCCTTCGCTCCATAAGCTCCTCTATAACCACCTCTAACGAGAGCAAGATGCCTTAGCGTCGAAGCAGCAATGGCGACAACAAGCTTCCGACACTCTTACTGGCCACCACAAGCCACCATTTCCAATGCCACCATAGGAAGAACCACCTTAATCTCCTCTATCCATCAACATCATCAATTAAAGCTCTCAACGTGGTCGGTCGGATGTTATTATTCACATGAATTAATTCATGTGAATAGTAGCACTGCATTGTTCATATTTTAAGAAGACATAAACGGTGCAACGAACTGTTTTACTCAATGCTTGTTTTAAAGCTGGAATTAGGTTGGGTCTCATCTTGGCTTAGCCAAGTCCATCAAATTTGGGCCTTTTATCCCAACTTGGTTAGGCCAACCTATTTATTTGGGTCAAGCCTGATTCGATTTTAAAAAAAAAAAAATATTTTAAAAATAAAAAGTAAAAAAATGTATAGATAGAGATCATTTCTGATGAAAGGAAAATACACATGCCTTTGTTGCACTTTACAACCCTGTTGCTTTTCGATTTATTGTAAATTAGAAACTTGCAACTGGATTTGACATTAGAATTATATCTCTACAACTGGATCACAAATATTGTTACTAATGATATTGTTACCAGATATTGTGCCTCGATCAAATAGTGAGGGATCACAAGGCATTCGCATATCAATTTAGTTCGTGATGAAATTGTAAATAATTTGATGGGAGAATAAAACAAATATTTGTTTTTTCATGAATTATTGGTTACATTTTATTATTATGATTATTAATCTATAAAATTTTAAAAACAATTTATATGTTTGTATGTCCTTTAAAGTAATTTCACAAGTTGACAGCAACATACAACCAAACACACAAAATTGTTTTTTATCAACCTTAAACTCAACCATAGTTTTAACCAAATACTAGCATAATTAATTTTGAACTGTAACTAAAAATACTTTTCATGAAACTATTTTTTTAAAACATCAACCATAAAAACAAAAGCAATACTAAACATACGTTTAAAATGTTAAAATCTCTTCAACTTTTCTTTCTGTCTAGTGCCCAAAAGGACCAGCACAATGCAAGCACGACAAGCACAATACAAACTTCCCTCTCCCACACCACATTGTATGCAAACATAGTAGCCCATTATATAAACTTCAACATTCAAGCAGTTAATATACAAAAAAAAATTATTTTTTTTTTTAAAGGAGAAATTACATGCAATGCATGCTACTATAAACATATTTGTAAGAACTTAAAAGAAAGGATCTGACAGCATCACTTACATGTTTCAGCAACAATAATTCATTGCAGTGACACTCTCATTGTTTCACTTAATCA
Organism: Salix dunnii; assembly: GCA_015731905.1. NCBI lineage: Eukaryota > Viridiplantae > Streptophyta > Magnoliopsida > Malpighiales > Salicaceae > Salix > Salix dunnii. The sequence goes on along the minus strand of CM027662.1, from coordinate 8,574,115 downwards.
AACCTTTGTTTTCAGAGAAACTAGGGCACTTTCCTGCCTTCTTGATTTCTTATGACCAAAACATTGTCAAGCTCCTTCTGCAACTGTGATCTCAATTGGTAGTTAGAAGCCAAACTTGTGTCCAAATTCTCCTTTACAGCAAAAGTTGCGATTTTATCATCTCTACTTCAGCTATCTCAGAATTGCTCAATAACCCATTGTTCTCTTGAAGTTTTATGAATATTGAGTTAAGCTGATCAAAGAAACATCAAATTCAAACTAGCATGAAGATGATACACTACAACTTCACCAAATCAAAATACTACTTGAAATTCTTACCTCATTCACTCGATTCCGCAACTCCTTCACTTGAATTCGAGATTCCTTAACAAACTTATCAACATTCTCGCTAAAAGCCTTCATATCGAGACCTTTTACTTGATAAAACCTCTCCTTCTCCTTCTCTATCTCCTCCATCTCCTCCACCTCACTCTTTAAAACCCTAAAACCCAATCGAAATTCAGTACAATTTTGACATTTAAAAAATCAATAAACATACGAAATTAATTACTACCATCTTTACCTGAATATTTGTGAATAAGCGTCGTATTTAGCATCGAGGCTCTCGATTTCCGATTTAAGAGCCAAGATTTTGAAATTCTGAAATGCAATTTTGTGGACAAGAACCAAGCACCTTTGCTCCATGGACCGAATATTCACCAACTTCGATGCTAACATCTTAGACTTGCTCGTTTGCAATTCTTTCTCTGCCTGCAACCTTTTTTATTGTTATTTTCTCGGAAACCAGACAGAGAGTTAAGGTTGGTTAGGATTTAAGTGTGGGAGTGACCTGGAGAAGAGAGAGACGTTGATTTCTGGTACTTTCCATTTGCTCCAGCCGTTCTTGAAACGAAGAGGAAAGCGCCATTGTTGCTATAAACGCAAGGGTTCTCAATTTTGCTTCTTCAAAGTGATAAGTGAGAATGATATTTGTTTGAATTTGAGCGGTTTGTTATAGGTAGTTGTTCTGGCCTGAGAAAACGTCAATTTTAATTATTAGCTTAATTGAAAATTTAATTTGATAATATTCATATTTATGGAAAAATAAGTAAATAAATTTGATGTTAGATTAATTTAATTTGTACATTCTATTTTGTCATAATAAAAAGATAAAATATAAAAATATTTTTTGCTATCTTTAATATTTTTTTATTAAAAAATTATCTTTAAATTTACAAATATTTTTTTAACTTTGTCTTTTGCATTAACAAGATTTAATAGTTTAAAAAATAGCATGATTCTTTATTATAATAACTTAAAATGTCATGATTTTGAATTGTGATAAAAATAACATATTTTAATATTATTTTATTTATTATGAGTAGACACTTTATTTTACATGTGATTCAACATATTTTGTAGTATTGTTTTTTTGCAATTTTTCTTGGCTGGATAAGTTGATGTTCAAATATTTTTTTTTTATTTAATTACTAGAATTTAAAATCAAAACCTTACATATGGCCACAAGAACAATGACAATGAGTAGAGTTTAGGAGCATCACCATGATCATCCTAGAATATGATGGGTATTGAACTTGATTAACTATTTCAGGTTCTGCATTTCCATAAAATGTAATTAATTATTTCTAATATAGAGATTAATGATGGCGAAGGTCCTTGACATAAACAATTATAAGGATACTTCAAAGTGTTGTCGAGACTTGATTAACTATTTTGAGCTATAAATAATTAATAATATCAATGAGTTGCATTGATATCAACATTCACGTCAAACTTGACTAGCCAGTCTCGATAAGGGAGAATTATAATACTAATGAGATTAATTAGTACAGGCATTACCATGCCAAGGATTTGGGAAGAAAAAAAAATTTATTAGTTATCTGGTGAAGGATAATTAATGATATCAATAAGTTGGTATCGATATTTTCTTGAAGAAATTTTCCGTTGACATCAATATATGATATTGATTGAAAATCGAGAGTGGAATGGAAAATGTTAGTGGATTCTTGGGAGAGAAATCCTAAAATAACCAAGTGGGGAATTATAAAAGAAATATAAATTCATGTTAGCCTTGAATAAATTGCTTAATTACCAATGTTAATATTAGTATTCATGATACTTACATTCCAATTTCATATTTGTTTCAAATCTGTCACACTCATGACATGAGTGATTTTTAAATCTTTCTATTCCTTTGTTATCTAGTTTTAGGTGAATGATTGTGTAGTTTTTATTTTAAAAAATTTTCATGACTTGAATTGTAAAAATATAAATTTAAATTGAATGTATGAACTTAAATTGTTTTCATGTATTTATATGCATGTATATTTTAAATTATATTATGAAATTATACTATAACAATAAGTAAATATGCTATCTCTTAAACAAAAATCCATAATAGTCTTAAATTAAATTTAAAATAAAAAATTAAAAAAATGAATTATCAAATATCAAACAATTATATTAAAAGAGTATTAAGAAGTTTAAAAAGCATAAAATTAAATATTTATAAGTTTTTTTCAGAGTAAACACATATTAATTGAAGAAAATAAAGTTTAAATTTATATAAAAGTTAAATAATATTTTTTATATTTTTTTAAAATCTAAATCCATAAAAGGTAAATAAAACAAATAGAAAACTAGCCTGAGTGGCCCAACACATTTGGATCTTTAAAATACAAAGCTCAAGTGCACGGCCTATTAGTCTAGTGTTGTTTTTTTTTACCTTCTTTTTTTTTTTTTTTTTATAAGAGACAAATAATGGGCCGTTTGCTTCCCAAAATTTGACTATCACTGATGTGGTCAAAAAAATAAAAAGAAATGATTTTTAGGCCTAAATTTCTATTTTCAATATTTTTATATCAATAAACACTTGAATCACTAAAAGACCTAAGCTTTAAAACATTAAATAACCTAAAATAGGTTGCAAAATAAAAAATAGAGTTAAGTTGATAAAACTTTTGAAGTTTAAATCTATCATTTTAGGTAAAGTGAAAATTAAAGAACCCTCTAATAGAACTTCTCTCATTAAATAGAATTCTTTGACATAGAGATCAACCTTTTTACAAATGTAATCAATGTTAGCCAACTAATTTCTCTATCTTCACCGTTTTCAAATGAGTTTGTCTCTTCTCTCTAACATAGGAACTAAAATTAGATAAATTAAACTTGTGTACTGAATGAAAATTTCTCTAGTGTGAAGTTAGTCATATTTTCTCTATATTTTACATTGTATTCCCCTATCTATCTATATAGTTTTTATTTTTATTATAAATATTGACCTAGATTCTTTTAATTTGATTAGAGAAGAGTTTGATTTAAAAGAAAAAAAAATGAAAATGAAAAAAATGGGTTGCTTCATTGTTCATATGAACAATTAAATCAACTCTATGTTATTAGGAACAATTAAAATAATTAAAAATTGCATCTCATAGAATATATATGGTCTTACTCTTTTAAGAATTTAAAGGTAGAACCTTTACTTTACAATTAAGAGATTGGCTTCATAATTAGTAAAGTATACTTCATTTCTTAACTTTTTTGTTTGAATATTTGAACCATTATTTAATAAATTTTATTTATTTTAAACACATGAAGATTAGACTAATATGACATGAAAGTGTCCTCTATTACTCCTAAGCTTTTGTTTTATTGTTAACTCATGGAATAAATTTTATGATGGAATTTCATCTTTTCATTGGTTTTGGAAACAATCTTTTATATGCGGTTTTGAAATTCATAATGTGATTTTTCTAGATTACCCAACAATGCATATATTGAAATGTTTTACAAGAAGTTATGTATGTTCTAATTTTAAGCTTTATAGGTGTTTATTTATGTTTCATATAAGTCAAAAATGTGTGCTAGTTATCATTGTCTACTTTTGTATCAAAGTCATTTATTTTGGTCTAATTATGTTATTTTAGGTTTTTCCTACACTTTGAGGGTTATTTCAAGTATGTATTTAGGATATTTAGAAAACATTAAATTGAAGTCTTTGACTTGACCTTTTGACAATCAAGTTTTGCATCTTTTTTCTAAGAGGTCGACTTTTACCTTAATTTTGTATCTCTAAAGTGGTGATTTGATTTGTATATTCAGAGTGGTGAGTTATTAATTTATGTATCTTTTTGGTTTTATTCCTTATACTAGCGAGAAACATTATCATTTATGAGAGTGAACATTACTTTGAAATATTCATAATATCTTAGTATCAAATTGGTATCAAGTCTTTGGAGTTATAACCATGGCTATTCATAATTGTGTGTAAGAATTTAGAAGGAACTTTATGCTTTTGAAATTGATGAAATGAGAAGGCAACTCCGGTAAATCTAGGAGCATATTGATTGATTTAAAAACCAAGACCACAAAGCAAAGTATGTTAGTCCTTTCCTTCATGCACTACACAATGATTTTAGTGAAGGTTATTCCTATCATAAAAAAGAAGTAATAAATTACCATATTAAGAATATAATATAAGAGTTAATGTTCTTAAAAATGATTCTTTTAGTAATAATGTTCATCGACATTCTTTTAATCAAAATATACAATAGAAATTTCACCAATAATAAAGTGATGAAGAAGCATAGATCTTTTACTATTATGGGTCTTTTATGGATTGGTGCCAACCATAAAAGTTCTTTAAGAATGAGGAAGATGGTATTGGAGGAAAAGATTTTCATTTAAGAATCTTAACATATGATGAAACAAATATTTTCAAATAATTTCATGTTACATTAATTGAGGAGCATATTATGGAGGTTGTTTTAGATGTGTTTCGCATGTGATTAAGGAGAATTATGAAATTCATGGATTTAAAGTTGATATTTTTAGATTGAAAAATAGTGAACTTGTCAATGTTTTCGACAATGTTCTAGAAATAATTTTTATTAGTTCAAAACATAATAGAATTGATAAAGATGGAGGAATCAATTTGTTTTTTTTCATGATAATTCAAAAAACAAACATGATGCTAAAAGTAATGTAACTAATTTTAAAGGATTCCAGTGTTCAACGCTAGCATAAATGATCATGAGAATGCTTTGATTGGAATTTTATTGATGATGGTCTAATTGAGTTTGTATTTGCAATGCAAATAACCAAAGTTCTTGATTATGTCTACTGTCAGCCCAAATGCCAACTTTAAGCCTAAATTTGCATGCCTTTATTGAATTGGAAAACAAGCTTATCCTATATCTATTATAAGTTCAAAATCATATCTTTAGAAATTATCCAACCATGCATGCTTTGTAATTTTCTATAAGAATTTATGTTTGTTTTAGCTTTTAAACTTTTAAAGTGTTTGTTTGCGTGTCTTATGAGTTAGAAACATGTTATAACTATTATTTGTCTAGTTTATTGTCAAAGTATCTATTTTGGTCTTAATTATATTATTTTAGTGTTTTCCTAGACTTGAAAGTGCAGTTCCAAGTATATTATGTTGAGTTAAACTAAGTATTGAGATATTTTTGTCAAAATTTGATTTAACGGTCTTTGACTTGGTCTTTTCCCTTAATATTAAAGTCTATATCTTTTTTGTGAGTAGTAGATTTGTAAGTGTACCTTAATTCCATATCTCTAAAGTGATTATTTTATTTTGTATTTTAAAGTGGTGATTTTATTAGAGTGGTGAGAAAAATCAATTTTTAGTGCGAGGTATGGTAAGTTATTCCTGACTTGCAAGTTTCATAGCATCTTGATATGATACCGTGATGTGTGAGATATGTTCTTAAAAAATACTTGTACAAAAGTTTACTCTTAATTAATTAATTGATTAATTAATTAATGTGAAAGTTGATTGGAGAATATCTTTTACTATCAAATTAAAAAAAAAAAAAACCCTTAATAATTGTTGAGCATCCTCAATTTATTTTTTTTTTTTCAAAATGAAATTCTTTCCTAACAAAAACCTTTCAACTGTACCCTCTTCTCCTCTCTTTTCCATTTTGTTTCTGTCATTTTATATTTTCTGTTTCTTGAGAAAAAAGTGAATTTCTTTTTAAAAGAACATAAAATTAAGAAAAGAACATCCAAGTATTGAAGAGTACTTAAAAATCTATATTAAATGTATAATTTTTGAAATTATAATTAACTCAACAGGACGTTCGAGAGCCTATATATATAGCATCTTGGCTCGCCCTTGGGATGGAAATAAATTGTTAAAGAAAAGAAAAGAAAGTTGTTTCCACGCATACAGAACACCTATTCCCTTCTGGGGTTGGAGTTGAATTAATTTGATTTTGATTCCCTCTTTTCATTTGGGTGCGAAATAAGAAAAACATTCCTTGCAGGGGTGCATCAGAATTGCAGGGCTGCATGTGCACCACGTTGGCTGACGTGAAATCGAGAGACCATCCCCATATGGGTTAGCTAAGGCTGAGCTTATGTTGTCCCCTCATTATCCCTCTCTAATTAGGCTGTCTACAGAGAAAGTGAGAGAGAGATCGGCAGATTAAAAGCTCCTTCGACTAAAGGACGACTCATGACTCAATGCTGACGGTTATATTGGCCGAGGGAATAAAGCTGGTTTCAATTTCCGCTTCAGGATAAAAAAAACAATCAAACAAAGCCTCGCCTTTACATCCTTCGTTAATTTTATTTGCTTTTTTGTATTTCATAATACATGTTGTGGGCTACATTTATGTAAATTTAAGTGGGGAGAGAGAAGGGAAAAGCAAAGTTATGAAGGTCGGTGATGGATTCCACGTCCAAAAGTAGGGAGGTGCCTTTCTTTGCCACCAATGAGGGGAAGATGGAAAATATTTGTTATAAATGCCATCACTTATTCTGCCCTTGATTAATAACAATGTATATTTCATACACAGATATGTCCAAGCTAGAATGGTATCGAATTAATGAGAATTCCTTTTCTAAATGCCTGGCATAATTGCGATAAAAGAAATGCTACGTCGTTCCGTGGAGAGGAAGCTCAACTCCTGATCTGGAGTGGCTCTGCGAGATGCAGGAATGAAGGGTGCATGCGATGCTTTGTGGAAACAGTTGCCGCTATATTGAGATTCGTTGGTTCCTAAGCTCTTAAGATTGTGGTGGTTCCGGGGTCTGTGCATTTTGAAGGTTAATTACCCCGGCCCCAAAAGAACTGAGAAAAAACTAAGACGCCAAAGTTTCTCACAAAAAAATTTAAAAATTGATAGTAATTTACAACTCAGACGATCGCACGGTATGCTCTTCTCATGAAAACAAGGAACGTCAGGAAAATCATAAACTTCAAATACACCAAGCTTTCCACGTTTGTAACCTGTTTCATAGTAATCGCCATTTAAGGAGAAAAGGAAAGGAAAGAAAAGAAAACAATTAGATTATATTGTTTTAACCAAACTAACAAGATTAAATTACAACATTAAGCAGTGCCTAAGATTTATATGAGCTCAAATTTCTCTCCATAAAGGGTTGCAAATTGTTTATACAAGTAGGGTCCGTTACATATGTGGCGTACACCTTTTGGCCTTTAGGCCCCGCATCGCATACAGTTTTCTTATTCTTATGCTAAAGTTTTAAATATTTAGTTTAAAATCAAATGAAAGATTAACGAATGCTTGATTGAATTTGATGCACCTATGTTTTTACCTTTGTGGCTGAGGAAGTAAGAGAAATGGAAGCCGATGAGGTCGACGATGGACTTGAAAGGGCTGAGATCCCCACATTGTAGACCATGGTACAATCAGGTTGAAAGAGGCCGTAATTCCTTTCTGATGATGGTCCGGGCTTCATATTCTCGTTGAACAAAGCAAACAGATAGATTTCTAGCCTCATATTAGGCCGCGCAGGTGTACCTTCGTTCTTGAATTGCCTCCTCATAATATTTTTGTTGTAGGCTGCTGCATTATCAACCATGGCACCAACTTCATCCGCGTCCCCTTTCGATGGCCAACCAGTCTCTGACACCCTAACTTCAATCCCATCAAAACCCATTCTGGCGATTGCAAAAATAACAGCATCTACTTGAGCATACAGCATATTGTCGTAATGTAAGTTGGTGTGGGGGTCAATCATGCCTGAGTTAGGGTTAAAGAGCACATAATCCAACGGTACCTCATCAGGTTTGTCCTTGTAAGCAAAATATGGATATGCATTGATCCAAAATGGTGCTTTAGTGCTTGACAAGAACTGTAAATATTGTGACATGATTCCTGAGACCTCAGTTTTGAAACTTCCGGCTGAAGGAGGGAATGATTCAGTGAGCACCGCTAAAGAATTGGGTGTTGAGACATGAATGTAGCTGTCTAGGCCTAATTGAGCAAGGGCGCCATGAATGCTGACAATGGCTGGAACAAGATAGGCTAGTAATGTTGTGTCACTGTCGGTGAAGACCTCATTTCCTACAGCGATTCCTGTGATTCTTGTGGCCGGGAAATATGGCTTGATGTGGCTACTAACCCACTGAAAGGCCTGTTGAGGATCCATTAGAACAGCTAGCATTTGATTCTCTACAGTGACAATCAGCTCAACGTTTGAGTTGGCAAATGCTGTCAATACTTGAGGATTGGTATCGTAGATTCTCGCCTTTGTGAGTTTAAGGGAGCTCATGAGATCAAGAACCTTCTCTGGCTGTGGCAAATTGTTGCCAACTTGACCATAGTTGATACCAAGGGACGTGACTCCACGTAGAAATCCGTACTTGTCTGTTAACAATACAGGCAATAACATCAGTGGAAACCCAGTAAAAGAAGGGGGGAAAAAAACGTTGAAATGTACATTAATATTGAAGCTTTGAGAATGAAATATTAAGGAAATATATAGAAATAAATGCATGAAGTACCTGAAAAGGTTAGAAAAAAGACAAGAAAAATATGAATCTTGGCAATTCTTTTACACAACAAGGCCATGGAGGAGAAAGGAGAGAGAGAGATGAGGACTTGGGAGTTATAAACTGAGATGAGAAGAGAATATATATAGTGAGAAGGAAGCGGTTAAGGAAAATTGTGAATTCGTTTCTTTACTTGCTCAAAAATTTGTAGAGGCAGGAGGTTTCAACTTCTTTCCCTGTACGTGTTGCTTTAGGCTCTTGGCTCTTACCTCTTAACTGGTTTTAAATGGCTCCAGGTGCGGTTTTTCTCATTTTCTTCGTCATGATGGCTTTTCTTTTGGACTGGCTTATCTCTTTCCAATTCAATCCAACCATATCAATTTTCTATTGCCAAAATACCCCCACCCTCTTTCTTCAGACAAAAGCAAAGGGAAATCCCAGTAATTGGTTATATATACAGGCAAGCAATTGGAGGATCCTAAACTCTGGGGTGGGTTAAGACTTAATTATAAAAAACACATATCTATATGGAAATAAAATATTTCAACTTTTTTAAAAATTAAATAAATTCTCTTTAATTTTCTTGTTAATTGCCCTTTTAAAATGGAAATTAAAAGATATTTTTTTATATTCGAGGAAACCTCACCTCCTCTAGACACTCTTTGCAGACCCGAATTAAGCGAGTAAAACTTCAGCTGTCTTAGATTTTTAAAAGGTGGACACTCGCTGACTCGAACTAGCGACCTGCAAGACAAATCTCAAGTTCTTTGTCACCACGTCATGTCCTATAATATTTGTTTTATTATTAAGTGATAACATGAAATTAAAATCTACTTTCTCGATTTATTGAGGAAAATCTACTCATGAAATCCTAAAAGTTAATAGATTTATTTAAATTATTTATAAAACAATACTTTATAAATTTACTTTGTTCGCTACTTCATTTTTCATATTATTATTAGGATTGTCTCCAATAAATTCCAATATATAGAAATATGCCGTTTCAACCCCAAATAAATGCCAAACTCAAGAGAAAAGTTGTCAGATTTCTTAATCCACAACAGCACAAGTTTTACCTTCTATTAATTTCAATTTATAAATGCTCTCAATCACTAATATGATCTTGCGAGAAGCATGTACTATACCCTTATTTGTTAAAAGAATGTTGAGGAGAAAAACTTAGAATTTTTTCCAAGGATCTGCAGACAATATTTTTAGGACAGAGGGCGTAGTTTTTAAGAAAATTCCTTAATTTCAAGTGATTTTCTCCATATTGGTTAGGAATTTCGTCCACAATGTCCAGTGATGGTGCCAGCTCTACTACCTTGAAAGACGGTAGTTCAGTTCAGCTCTACACTGCTGCCTGGGACGGGATCGCTTTGAGCTCTTCTATATGCTAGGAGAGATCTATCTCCTCCTAATTGAAGTTGAGGCCTCCGTTTGGCTTCCTGTTCTTGCGAAAATTATACTGTGCTTTGGTCTTTATGGTTGGCTATGATAAATTCAATTTTATCTTCGATGATGTTGAGCTTGATAGGGAGCTGTCTGTTTGTCAGGTAATAATCTTTGACCATGTTTCGAAGGAGTCCGACATTATCAGAACCCACGTCGTATATCACGGAAAGCACCATCGGATGGATGGGAGTTTAAAATGGATCTTCTCCGGGTCAATCAAGAATCGGTACGAGTTTCGAGATATTCAGCACGTCGTTTCCTTTGCATCTCCTAATAGTATCAGGACCTGGAGACACGTAGGTTTTGGATATGGAAGATTGTTTTGGTTCTTCTTTGTAGGCTGAAGATGTCGATGGGATTACTTAACTCGCAGGGTCAGGAAGCAAGTTGCTACCACACCTTGGAGGTTACAATGTGAATTTAAATGCTATATTTTCCTTTATTGGCAAAGAATCTTGACTATCGACTGTGAACTTGAAGTTTTTTCTTATTAAATGAATAATTAATTGTATGTTTATTATTTTAAATTGATGAAAATCAAATATATTCATAAAACATGAACACATGAATGATAGTAAATACTCAACATGCATGTATGTTAGGTTTTAAAACTCTTGCTGATTAAATTTATTTTCATACATATAAATTTAAAAAACAACAAAAACATATTCTTAAGTAAGCACGAGCCCACAAACTAGTCAAACACTAAACCAAAAGGTAGATAGAGTTAGCACTCGTCCACACGACTTGGGTGCTATAAAGCTTAACAATTACTTCCCTAAGAGAAAACTATAAGATTGAGGTGGCATATACAAGAAAGGAAGCTCATGTTGGTGTATTAGAATAAAGTTTTGATTAAAATACTCTTAATTTCAAGAAAGAAGACAGTGAATAATGGAGAAAATTCGTAGATAATTTGGTTATTTTTGGGCAAATAAGTAGCCTCGTTGAAAAGTAACACGGTTGGTGAATGGATAAGGAATGGAATACGTGGGAATTATTCATGATGAGACGTAAGTCTCCTTATCTACTCACTGCTACTCACTACTCTCTTGATGCCGAACCACCATAGACAAGTTGCTTGCGTTGCAGGACCCATTTTTCTTTCCGACTTTTTGTGGTCAATACAATTTGTATTACCCACATGCAAAAATTAGAACCTTATTAGCTGCCGAGGAAAGTTGAGAAAAAGAGACGTTCGTACCCTATTTACTTTTAGTAAGACTCTTTTTTTAGATGCTAGTAAATGGATAAAGTTAAATGAATAAAATATTAATTATTTCATATTTTTATAAAATAAATATATTATAATTCAAATTCAAAATTTATTATTTATATCATAAATTTTTTATCGCATTATGATTGCGTGGAAACTACTTCTAGTAAAACACTTGGAGAGAAAAAGCAAAAACTAGATTACATGGCCTATTTTAGAGGCAATTATGTAAATAATAGTCATCAATGGTAGTAATTAGATTATTGATTGTGAAATAATATGGTCCTGTAAGGCGGGTTCTTTGCATGAATATACCTTAACGCCATCCCGAGTCAAGCTATGTTATAATTAAATGTAAAATATCAATTATAGAGAGGATTTGTTAAAAGTAGACCCAGAAAGTTGGGTTAGGGCACGGACATTTATAAACCAATTTTTTAATCTGCATCTTGAACCTCATTAGGGAGGTGGTGGGTTAATCGATCGAGCCACTTGAAAGATCATGGCCTCAATGTTGGATTTCATTTGAGAATTGGCCAAGGAGAGAAGTCAATGGATTACCGTCTCGAGCAAACGCGAGAAATTAAGGGGAAAAAAAACTTAAATCAGGATTTAATATCATGCAGTTAACACTATACATCAAAAGCCAACTCGAGCCACCTGTAATAATTAACAGAGTTTGACTCCAAATAAATATCTTTTTATTATTGAAAAATATTTTCCAAAATATATTTCTCTCCTTCAAATGGTAGTCTTTTCAAAGCACATCTCGTAATGCGAAAACAATTATTTTATCCAAAAAACACATCAAAATATTTTTGTATCTATTTAATATTAACTAATTTTACTTTTTTAATATAAAAAAATAAATATTTAAAAGTTTTAAGAATTAAAAACAACATATTAATAGATTTTAATTAAAAAATATAGCAACATTATATAGTAAGGGGAAAACAACAGTGTTAGGTTTGCCCATAGTATCAAAGTTGTCAATACTATTCCGGTCGCCGTTCTGGTTTTTCTATTGGTACGGAATGTTCCAGTTTTTGAGTGTTTCGATGTGCCGTTTCAGGGTTGTACTGTTCACATACACACACACACACACACACACACATATATATATATAAAATTAAAATATTAATTTAACAAATATAATTAAAATTCAAGATAAACTAACTTTAAATTATACAATACAAACACAAAATCAAACAAACTTAATCTCAAAAGTAGAAACACAACAATAGGTTAATCAAAATAATTTTAATCATAATCTCTAAAAAAAAAAAGGATTTTGAGGCCGGAATGACACAACCGGAACGACACCTAGATGTTTTATCTCAGTTTTCGTAATGGTACGGAACATTCCGGCCATTCTGGCCAGAACGGAACAGAATTAATAGCATTACTCTATCTTTTAGGGAACACTTTCATAGTTCTTTTTTATATTTTTTGGATCTGGATCGTCATTATGATAGAGGTATTAGCATTTCTTTTTAAGATATGTTTGATTGTATATTTTCATTGTGGTTAAAAATAAATTATTCACAATGAGATTTGAGAATTTAACTTGAGGTTTGAATTTATATCATTTTAACTAACAAATAAATCTTTTTATTAGCCTATTTAAAAAATATTCTTGAAAAAATCAATATTTTTTTATGTTTTTATATGATTTTGATGTGCTGATATCAAAAATAATTTTTTTAAAATAAAAATATATAATTCTAATACTTTTTCGAAATAAAAAACAACTTCAACTACACTATAGACAAATCTCTTATACTTTTTCCTCACATTATTTAAACAACAAAATGGTGATAATTATATAGCCCTCATCCATGCATCTCAACATCATACGTTTAACATGAAATCTTGTAATTTTAAGCTTAAAAAATATAATACTTCGCTATGCCTTCGAGAAATAATAATAGCAACAATGTACAAGGATGGTTCGTTGGTTGACAAAGATATCTATAATATATGGGATTAAAATTCAAGTCTCCCCTCCCCTAATATATTAGAACCCTCTTCCTCCAACCTCGTGCATTACCAGGTGGACTCGTGAGTTTTATTCTCCGCTATCCATGAGCACAAATTGCTTACAAATGAGAAACTTTTTGGCCATAGGCATGGGGCAGGGGTGCCCATGAAGGCATTAATGATTATTTTAAATTAGAAATATAATTATTTAAAATCATATTCAGATTTTTTTTCTCTGACGTGCAAAAGGGTCTAGTTGCATGCATTTAAGCTGTCACTGCTAAAAGAGATAAAAAGAAGAAATATATGTGGCTTTGAAAGGTCATTAAAAGCATATTCATTGTCGGCGATATATTGAAAGATTTAGCAGGTGGTCATTTTATGTGCTATAAATAGATAAGCAAGAGAGGAAAGAGGGATCTTCTATCCATTATAAAACCAGAAGAAAGAGGTGACCACCATTTCTTTTCTTTTCTAGTCAGTGTCGATCACCTTTTCCTTTTCTTTCTCCCATACCCACAGGGATTTCTACATAAATTTGCCCGTAAATCTGTGAGAGACGAGTTTTGTAAAGTAGAAGCTTGCTTTTGTTAAAGACAATTTGGCGTAAAAGAGGAAGCACGCATCATACGGATAGACTTGCTTCTTTTAAAGGATACTAGCCCTTAGCTAGGGTTTGTTTTTTTTCAAAAAAAATATGTAAGAACCGGTACCCGTTTTGCAAGGGAGAAATAACCAACGATCCATTCATTGCAAATTTTTATATGTTGGGATTTTCAAATATCATACACATAATTAAAACTATGAAATAAAATTATTTAGAATTTTAAAGGATCTTGATAAATAGATCTAGAGTTATTTAGAAAATCATTACCTAAAACTATGACTTCATATAATTTTTTAAAGGTTGAGTTGTTGTAAATCACAAGTCATTTAATTATTTGGCTTCCAATAGTAACTCACACAAACCACTAGTGAGAGAGAAATCTCCTAAATCTCTATTTGGAAGAGGGGGGGCTGTTATGTCTAGAGTACTAACTTTCTATTCCGTGACTTGTTTTGTTTAACATAAAACCACTATATAGCGAGAACAAGAGAGGAAAGGGGAGCACAATGAAAAAAAGGAAAGAACATAAAGAAGGAGAGAATAGAATGAAAGAAAAGGAAAAGGGAAGTAAATATGATAATGGGAATCACAAACCACTCACCATTTTCTCCCATAATAGATAAGCAGCAGCCACACTCTTTTTTTCTTTGGTGACAATAGTAGCTGCTGCATTCCTCCTTCTCCACGTAGCAACACCTACACTCCTCCGGTGAAAGTAGCAACAACTACACTCCTTCTTCTCTTTCTACGATAGCAACAACTCTCCATCTCTTCATTGTCAGTAGTGCCAGCTATTTTCTTCTCCACACAGTAGCAACAATAGGACAACAACGACTGCTTCCTCCTCTTCCTGCAGGACCTCTTATGCCACCAGCTAGACCTCCGGTACACGGTGGAAACAACAAGTAAACTCCTTCAACTAAGCCATAATTAATGTTCATTTGCATGTGAATAGGAGGACGTGAATTAATTCACTCCCTACTATTCATTTGCATGTGAACAGTAGGGAGATTGGTTGGACGTTGAGTCCAGCCTAAAAAAAAGATTGTTGGACCATTTTGTCCTAACATGGTTTGGTCATTCCATTTAGTTGGGTCAAGGCCAATTTGGATACATTTTTTAAATAAATAGAAAAAAAATATAAAAACCTGCATTTCAAAAAGTACAAAAATATTTTTTTTCATGCATACAGCTGAATCCTAAATTTTTTCTAAGCATATTTTCATAAAAAACAAAAAAAATGTCTTATGTTTTAAAATGCAAAAATAAATATTATAACCAATTTGTGGTTATCTGTTAAAGTTGTTCATTTTATTTAGTTGTAGACTTTAATATGTGAGGTGTAAAACTACATAGTAAAATACAACTATAGATATTAAAAAGACAATAAATACAGTGCTAAAATGCAGACCTTAAAATTGTTAAGTTTTTTATCCAATGAGATAGAGACTCTCTCATGAAGAGAAATCTTGTTGCGATGTTATGGTCGCATAAATTAATTATCCTAGCTTAAAACAAATCAAACAAGATAGTATAAAGCAAGCAAGGGGTCAATCCTATGAGGACGATTTAGTTCAGATTTTTGTGCTATATGCTATGCAATTTGGAGGGGTTGGAGGTTGTCTAGGCTAGACTAAAACAAACTAAGCGAAAATTATATAAAACTAAAATTTATCAATAAAGCAAACCTTGGTTGCAAGTCAACATCCACCTACAGAAATCATAACTGATCATGGAAACGACACATCAATTTATATTTTGAATATTTATCTCTTCTTAAAATTGATTTGTTAATGGATCCGCCGTATAACTTACCCTAACCATCAAACAACCATAATGTCCGCACTAGTAATTTGATTCAATGGCAGCATTAAAAACTAGATAAATTGATCAATTAAGAAACATAATTGTCCGTAATATATGTTTAGTTCGATTGAATGTTCTCCCTAAGATTAATAATATAGATCCGCTACAATTATTAACTTAGTTGATTCATAAGTTCATATATCACAACTCCGGTTTTGATATCAAACTTAGCGATAGATTGTCTACAATAATAACTTCGAGTCCGCTCTTAGCAATTAAATAAACAATCATAGGAAAATAAGCATAGGAGAACAAATATATTCATCATATAAACTAAAAAATTGAGGTAAAAATAGATCTCACAGTTCTTGAAATCTGAAGGTTTCCGTGTACTTGCAACCAAGCAAAAGAGTCTTGCCTTGCATGTTTATTGAACAACTAAATAAAAACATGGAAGAAAACATGATTTAGGGTTTGAAGGAGGAAGATTTATGTTTTCTTTGCTGCTGGATTAAATTTCCTTGCTCCTCTATTCTTTTATATATGCTTAGAAATCATAGTATCTATTTTATAAAATAGTCCTTCCTTAAGTTGGCAGAATTTAATTGTCCCTTGTAAAATTCATATTTCATTCATAACACATCGTTTAGAGCTTAAATTTGGAGCGTTTATACGACTTTGAGTCCTTAATCCCAAAAAATTGGGTTTGAATCAATCGAACTTCTGTAGCTCAAGATATTAAAGTTGGAATGGACAAAGGTCGACATCGGTAGATTGCAAGATTTGACTTTGAAGGATGCGATTCCCATTCTCTTCTTTATTTTATTTCTTTTTCCTTATCATTACAAAAAATTATGGATGTTAGATTTTGAATGCCACTAGAATCACTTCATTTCGATCTCTAGAGCTTCCGCTCTACACAAAACATCGACTAAAGGTCAAATATATCAATCAGCTCAAATTACCTCCTTTTTGTATTTTTCATCCAAAAATACCTTCAACGAATAAAACAAAGAATATTAAGGTATTTAATACACAAAACATACGCAAAACACTAAGTAAATATAGATGAAAGTATGAAATAATATGGTCGCATCAGATCTACTTTAAAACATATAAAGGACCAACAAATAAGAATCTAGCCTTGAAAAACAATCAAACAATAATGCAGTTTACCCCCAGGGTGCACTAGGGGTGATGCGTTTTCCCTATGAACAACAAGTCTCTTTACTCAAACTCCTACAAAACATTAGATTTTCTAATAATCTTAATATTAGATGGTGACTTCTGAAAATTATAATTATTATTTTATAATTATATATATATAAATTTCTACGCAAACCCCCGTCTCTTGGGATAGGCGCAAGGAAAAAAGTTTAGAGGCATGAATAAAAATTGAATAAGTGATAAATTTTTACAGATTTGAATGAAAATCCATTCCTTTTCAAGTATACATGTTCGGCTAGAGAGAGTAGGAGGATGAAGTTTCGTTTAATTTTTTTTAATAAAATAAATTAGTTTTATGGATTTAGCTGAGCTAATTCTGATTGAATTAAGTTGAAATTAGATACTTAATGATGAAAAATAAAGGGAAACGCCTCTAGGGGAAGGCAAGAATAGAAAATGGGAGAAAATTTGGATAATTGGTAATGAACTTTATAAATGGTAAATTATTTTATAGTATTAGAGAGATGATAATTGTTGGGAAAAGAATAATTGAATTTAAAATAAGAAACGTAGAATTAGTGTGTTTTACTTGTTGAAGTTATGTACATATGTATGGAAGTTTTAAATGTGATGTTGGTCCTTGAAACATCCAAACATGCATGGACTGCCCCTGAAACTGCTTTCAGCCATAAGTCCAAGGTTCTTTGGACTGCCCCTGAAACTGCTTTCAGCCATAAGTCCAAGGTTCGTGAGCTTCAAATCAAGGATGCAGTTCATCTAATTATGATAACTATCAGCCAGCAATGGGACGACTTGTTGAAGACACTGAAAAGTTTACTGGTATTTAGGTAGTCTAGAACATGATTATTTTTTGATACAAGGAAACTTTATTTTTCTAGAAAACATTCTTTGTGGATTTAGGTGAGTAAGTAAAATCCCGGTTATTCTAGGTTTTTATAAAACATGCATATCTTAACTCGAATTCAAGATTTACTGTACAGATCACAAACTTTTTGTTATCACGCTCCGTCCATTGGGGACATCTAGGCCATGAATTCTCAACCTTCTCCACTACTCAACTCTTTTTAACTGCAATTTCGAGTTTCAAATATATTGTTCCTAAGGCTGAAAGCTCTGATCTTTTTTCAAAGTCCATTGATAACAATTCAGGTGTCTCTGCCTTTGTTGCTAGTACCTCCTTTGCAAATTGAAATGCAAAGCCTAATAATTACCAACAGAGATATAAGGGAGGCCAATTCAAGGGAGGAAGTCGTGTCAAACAACAGTATAAACATTCTCCTCGATGTCAAATATGTCGTGAAGAAGGAAACTATACCACGGACTGATACACAAAAATCTTGTTTATTTGCAAAATTTCACTCATGAGTTCATGTTTGACACTTTTGGTTGTCTCTGCTTTCCATATTTGCGCGATTATGTTAAACATAAATTTGAGCCCAGAAGTCTTCCTTGCATTTTTCTCGGATACAATTCTTCCAGTAAAGGATTCCAGTGTTTGGGTCCTACAACATATATATCGAGTCTTTGTCACCAAATGGTATGCACAATTTAATGAGAAAATATTTCCATCTCTTTCTTTTAATATGCAGCCCTCTCAAAACCTTTCAGATTTCATTTCCTTTCATGATCCCTGATTATCAAACTCTTCCTTTCCTGATGCTAATCCTTCTGCAGGTACCCACCCATTAACACCAGAAATTGTGTCTCAGCCATCCAAATCTTTTGCCTTAGAGTTGGACAATTCTCGCTTATCATTAATGCCTTTACCTTCTACCACCTGAAACTGTATCAGCCGTACAACCTTCACCAATTTTGAATTCTTCAACCCAGAATTCTCATCCTATGATAACTCATGGCAAAGCTGGTATATCGATGTCGAAATATTAGAATTATATTTGTCGAGTTCCATCCTCTCCTTTACTGTCATCTCTACTTGTCATGCAAGAACCGAAAGGATTCAAACGTGTTGTTAGGTCTCATAATGGCTCGCTGTAAGGAATGATGATATCCATGCTCTCAAGATCAATCACATATAGGGTTTAGTTCCCAGACCATCTGCCACAAACGTTGTTGGATCGAAATGGGTCTTTCAGACCTAATATCATTCAATGGATCTATTGATATGCTCATATCTCGCCTAGTTGCGAAATACTATACTCAACTTTATGGACTTGATTTTAATGATACATTCAGCCTAGTTGCTTGAGCATCAACAATAAGAATTGTTCTATCCATCGCAGTCTCTCGTGGATGGACCATATATTAACTTGATGTTAAAAAAAACCTTCTTAAATAGTTTTCTACAAAAAAAAAAATCTATATGGAGCAACCACCAGGTATATATCAATGCCTCCCACCCAAATCATGTTTTTCGTCTTGAAAAGGCAATTATGCTTGAAGCAAGCCCCTGAAAGTATGGTTTCATGGATTGAGCACATTCTTGCTCCAAATTGGTATTAATTGCCATATCCTACCCTATTTGTTCATTCTTTGGCTCATGGTATTATTTTCTTGCTCTTATACATTGATGACATTATCATCACAGGCAGGCACAAGACTCTCATTGAAAAACTACGGCAAGAATTCTCTATGGCAGACCTTGGCAACTAGAATTATTTTTTGGGGGCTAGAAGTTACTCCTTTAGAAACTAGAATCTTCCTTAGCCGAGTGAAGCATGCAAAAGTTCTTGTTCGCGCTGACTTGCTCCATTCCAAGCCAATCGCAACACCATTGGTTGTCTCCACTCATTTACATGCTGATGCTGTTAGTTTGTTAAATAAAATTGGGTGAGGTTTGTTAATAACAAACTTTATGATTCAATAAATTTGTTAACAGTTAGTTAGAATAAATGACTGGATTAGTTAGCTGTTCCAATAATCTTCAGGGTGTGAAGAACTGGATTGTTATTTTATGATTGCATGTAATGGCTATATAAGCCTAGAAGTATTCAATCAAAGGTATGAGAGTGCAAAATCTTTAACAATCTTCTAACAAGTGGTATCAAAGCCTTTTCAATAAGCTTGGGTGTGGGTAGAAGAGTGGAAGGAAAAATATACCTGTGAGTCTCCTTAAGATGACAGAAGGAAGCAACATTGGGTATGTGCCAAAATTCATGGGACATTATGATCATTGGGCTGAACTTATGGAGAATTTGCTTCATTACAAGGAATATTGGGATGTTGTGGATCATGGCAAAACAATGGAGGGTGCAGGAGAAACAAGAACTTTCTCATCAGTAGTGACCGATAGTTAGTCAGCCACAGATGCCCAAAAGAAGGTAGATGCCCAAAGAAAGGTACATGAAGAAAACAAACTAAAACATTTAAAGACAAGAGTCTTTTATATCAAGCAATTGATAGAGAGGTGCTGGAAACCATTCTTGATAGAAGCTCTGCAAAGGCAATATGGGACTCCATAAGGCAAAAAAATTCAAGGCTCAACAAGGGTTAAGAGGGCACAATTACAGTCACTATGCTGTGATTTTGAAGTCTTACGCATGAAAGAAGGAGAGTTTGTGAATACTTACTTTGCTAGAGTTCTGTCCATATCCAACAGAATGAAGGCTCATGGAGAAAAAATAAATGAAACAATGATCACTGAAAAGATTCTTTGATCAATGATATCCAAATTCAACTATGTGGTATGTTCAATTGAAGAGTCAAATAACATGACTACAATGACTATAGACGAACTCCAGAGCAGTCTTCTTATGCATGAGTAGAGGATGAAAAATCAAGGAGAAGAAGAACAAGTCCTCAAGGTCACTCATGAAGGAAAACCAAGAAGAGGAAGGGGACGAGGAGCATGGAGAGGTGGACGTGGCAAAGGAAGGTAAAGCTTCAACAAAGCCATTATGGAATGTTTTAAATGCCGTAAACTAAGACATTTTCAAAATGAATGTCCTACTTGGGAAAGGGGTGCCAACTATGCTGAGGTTGAAGATGAAGAAGAGCTCCTTCTAATGGCATATGTTAAGACAAGAAGACAAATAAAGATAATGCATTGTTTTTAGACTCGGGATGCTCGAACCATATGACAGGAAATAAGGAGTGGTTCATGGAGCTAGATGAGCAATTCAGACACTCAGTAAAGCTGGGTAATGGTGGAAGAATGTCAGTAATGGGAAAAAAGAGTGTAAGGCTGGAAATTGAGGGGTTAATTCAAAGGATAAGTGATGTATTCTTTATCCCTGAACTCAAGAGCAACCTGTTAAGCATTGGACAAATGCAGGAGAAAGGACCTGCTATTTTTATGAAGGACAAAACATGTAAAATATACCATCCTACGAGAGGTATTATTATGCAAACAGTCATGGCAGAAAACAAGATGTTTGTTTTACAAGCTACTATGATTACTCAGGTGCTGAATTGCTTGAATGTAAGAGAGGATGACCTATCAGACTTATGGCATCATCATTATAGGCATGTAAACAACAAAAATCTAAAATCCCTGGAGAATAAGCAGCTCGTTAGAGGACTTCCCTCACTCAACATCACAAACAAAGTATGCACAGTTTGCAGCCGTGGCAAGCAAAACAATTATTCCCAAGAAAACTTCAGTTAATACATGCAGATCTATGTGGTCCAATTACTCCAACTTCAAGTAGTTTCAAAAGGTACATATTGTGCTTTATAGATGATTTCAGTAGAAAAACATGGATTTATTTTTTAGCTGAAAAAAATGAAGCTTTCTTTATGTTCAAAGTATTCAAAAGCCTCGTAGAGAAAGAATCACAGTGTAATATATGTTGTCTAAGGACTGATAGGGGAGGGGAATTTACATCCAAATAATTCAATATGTTTTGTGTTGATCATGGTATTAAAAGGCAACTTACGACTGCCTACACTCCTCAACAGAATGGAGTGGCAGAGCGTAAGAATTGAACCATATTAAACATGGTTAGATGCATGCTTTTAGAGAAGAAAATGCCTAAGCTATTTTGGCCAGATGCTGTCAGGTGGGGTTTGCATATGATAAATAGGAGCTTCACTATGGCTGTGAAAGCAATGACCCCTGAAGAATGCTGGAGTGGGACTAGACCAAATGTTGATTACTTTAGGGTGTTTGGTTGCATTGTATATGTGCATATTCCTGACAAGGGGAGGACTAAGCTTGATGAAAAGAGCCATATATATGTTTTTTTAGGGGTTAGTGAGGAATCTAAAGCCTATCGGCTTTATGATCCTAAGACAAAAAAGGTGATTGTTAGTAAAGATGTAGTGTTTGATGAAAATGAGGATTGGAACTAGGGGAAAAGTGATGATGAAGTAAAGAGGAATGTTTTTGCTTGGGTAAATACTGATGATAATGGAGAAATTAGTGACTATGATGAGACATCAGTTGAAGGAGAAGATGATTCTAGTACAGAACAAAATAGGGATTCGACTGTAGAAGGAAAGGAAGGAAATGTTGAAGGTGAAGTTACTGTAGAAAAACTTGAAAATGACAATACGATACAAGAAGATGTGGTATGGTGGACACAGGAGAGCAAGAAAATAGTATAATGTTTGGGAATGATGAAATTGAGACATCAAGGGGAAGAGTTAAACGAACACCTAGATGGATGGATAACTATGTTCATGAAGCACTTTTTTGTGATGAATCAGTATGTTTGATGGTGAATGATGATCCTAAATGCTTTAATGAAGCAGTAAAGCAGCAAAAATGGAGAAGGGCAATGGATTTAGAGATAGAAGCTATTGAAAGAAACGAAACATGGGAACTTGTACATCCATCAAATGGTATACAGAAAATTGGTGTAAAATGGATTTATAAAACAAAGATGAATGAGAAGGGAGAGGTAGATAAGTGCAAAACACATTTGGTGGTAAAAGGTTATGCTCAAAGATATGGTATTGATTATAGTGAAGTTTTTGCACTTGTGGCTCGTTGGGACACCATAAGACTGATCTTGGCATTAGCAGCACAGAAGGAATGGATTGTATTCCAGCTAGACATCAAGAGTGCATTTCTTCATAGGAAATTAGAAGAAGCAGTTTATGTGGAGCAGCCAGAAGGTTATGTTCGAAAGGGAGAAGAATATAAAGTGCTAAAACTAAAAAAGGCTCTTTATGGGTTAAAACAGGCTCCAAGAGCCTGGTATAGTAGAATTAAAGGATTTTTCTTAAGAGAAGGTTTTGAGAAATGCAGCTATGAACACACACTTTTTGTCAAGCATGAAGATGGTGGTAATTGCCTAATCATCACCCTCTATATGGAAGAATTAATATACATAGGAAATAACATGGAGCTATGTGAGAATTTCAAGCAGTCAATGAAACAAGAATTTGACATGAGTGATTTGGGTAGAATGAAGTATTTTTTGGGGGTGGAGGTTCAACAAAACTGTGAAGGAATACACTTGTGTCAACAGAAATATGCTGGAGAAATGCTGGAGAGGTTTGGAATGGGAGGCTGTAATTCAGTAAAAAAACCCATTGTACCAGGCACGAAGTTAACAACTGGTAGTGAAGAAGCAAGTGAGAATTCAATCTTGTTCAAGCAGATAATTGGTAGTTTAATGTATTTGTCAGTTACTAGACCTGACATTACGTTCGTTGTCTGCATGTTGAGCAAGTTTATGATAAATCCAAAAACTTCCCATATGGCAGCAGCAAAAAGAGTTCTCAGGTATGTGAAAGGGAACTACAAGTTTGATACAACCATATTATTTGATAGTTTCATCTATATTTACCTAGTGTTTTGCATATGTTTTGTGTATAAAATACCTTGATATTCTTTGTTTTATGTTTTGAAGGTATTTTTGGATAAAAGATGCAAAAAGGAGGTAATTGGAGGTGATTGACAGATTTGACCTTCAGTCGATGTTTTGTGCAGAGCGGAAGCTCTAAAGATCGAAATGAAGTGATTCCAGTGGAATTCAAAAGCTAACATCCATATATTTCTGGAATAATAAGTCAAAAGAAATAAAATAAAGAATATCACAGAAATCGCAGCCTTCAAAGTCAAATCTTGCAATCTGCCGATGTTGACCTTTCTCCATTCAAAATTCAATATCTGGAGCTATAGAAGTCCGATTGATGCAAACTCAATTTTCATGTATTCAGGACTCAAAGACCTATACACGTTCCAAATTTCATCTCAAAACGATTTTATATGAAGGAGATATGAATTTTACAAGAGACAACTAAATTTTGCCAACTTAAGGAAGGACTATTTTGTAAATTAGACACTAGGGTTTCTAAGCATATATAAAGGAGAAGAGAAGCAAGGAAGGGCGGCCAGCACAAAAGAAAACACAAAATATTCCTCCTTCAAACCCTAAATCATGTGTTCTTCCATCTTTTTATTTAGTTGTTCAATAAACATGCAAGGCTAGACTCTTTTGCTTGGTTGCAAGGACACAAAAACCTTCGGATTTCAAAAACCGTGAGATTTATTCTTCCTTCTATTTTCAGTTTATGTTATGAATGAGTATGATTGTTTTCCTATGCATATTTCCTATGATTGTTGTTGATGATTGATAGAGCGGACTCTAAGTTATTGTTGTGAACAATCTATTGCTAAGTTTAATATCAAAACCGGAGTTGTGATATATGAACTTGTGAAACAACTAAGCTTGATAATTGTGGCGGAACTACATTATTGAACTTAGGGAGAACATTTGAATAAATTGACACAAGTTGCGGATAACTTGTATGTTAATCTTGATGAAATTATCTAGTGCTTAAAGCTACCATTAAATTGAATCATTAGTGCGAACACTTTGATTGTTTGTTGGTTAGGATTAGTTATACGGCGGATCCGTTAATTAATCACGTTAAGAAAAGATAAAATTTCAGAACATAAATTGCATTTTCTGTTTCAAGGATCGGTTCTAATTTCCGTAGGTGGATGTATGCTTGTGACCAAGGTTTGTTTTCTTGATAAGTTTCGGTTTTAATTGATTTTGTTTGCTAGTTTAATTGCTGCCATAGTTTAGATAATCACAAACCAAATCCCCCCAATCACATAACGTACAACAAAAAAATCTGACTTGAAACTTCCTCGTGGGATCGACCCCTTGCTTGCTCTATACTATCTTGTGTGTTTTAAGCTAGGGTAATTAATTTGTGCGACCGCGACATCGTAACAAATTTTGGCGCCGTTGCTGGGGAAGTAATTTTAGTTGATTATTGTGCTTGTACTGTTATTTTTATTTTCTGTGATTCGGGAAAAAAAAAAAAAAAACAGAATTTTTGCTTGCGATGGTACTATTCACTTGCGGCAACGGTACTGTTCAAAACAGAGTTTTTGGTGGAATTAGGTATTAGGCTTTTAATTCCTAAAGTAAAAGGACGTTCTGAACATGACTAGTGATATATCACTAGCCCCACCCTATTGAGCCTAAATTCCTCTGTTTTCTAGTGTTTTTAGGCAGTTTTAGTTTTTTTTTTACCGTAAAATTTTCGTACAATTTGCATTGTTTTCGATCTCTTGTGTGGTTAATTTCTTTTCAGTTTTCTTATCAATTTATGCCTGTGACCCGTTCTACTAATCAAAATCAAGTGCATGTTGATCTCGAAATAGAAAACACTTTACGCAGGTTACGAAAGGAAGCTCGCATCAACATCATGGCTGTTGCACGACAACGAACACTTAAGGAGCTTGCTGCTCCTAACGTGGAAAACCAACCATTATGCATGAACATTGACAGTAATGTGAACTTTGAACTCAAATCTGGTTTTATACATTTGCTGCCAACTTTCAATGGTCTTGCAGGAGAAGATCCTCATACTCATCTCAAGGAGTTCCATATGGTTTGTGTTGGCATGAAACTGAATGGAGTTGATGAAGAACAAGTTAAGTTGAAAGCTTTCCCTTTCTCTTTGAAGGGGGCAGCAAAGGCATGGATTTTCTCTATTCTCCCAGGATCTATTGGAACTTGGAATGCTATGAAGAAGATTTTCCTTGAAAAATATTTTCCAGCATCTCGAGTTGCCAATATAAGGAAAGAAATATATGGGATTCGACAATCTCATGGAGAGACACTTTCCGAGTATTGGGAAAGATTTGAGCAACTATGTATTCAATGCCCTCATCATCAAATACCCGATCAGCTGCTCATTCAATATTTCTATGAAGGATTGATGCCCACTGACTGTAGTATCATTGATGCTGCAAGTGGAGGAGCATTAGTGGATAAGACACCCGAGGCCGTACGCCAATTGATCTCAAACATGGCAGCCAACTCAAAACAATTTGGCACTCGTGGAGACCTCTCCAATAAACGAGTAAATGAGGTAAGTATTTCTAACCTTGAAAATAAAGTTAATGATCTTACTTCTCTTGTGCGTTCTTTGGCTTGTGGAAATGTGCAGCAGGTGAAAGTTTGTAGCATATGCTCCTTACAAGGACATGCTTCGGATATGTGCCCAACAATGCAAGAAGATTACATTGAACAAGCAAATACGGTTGATGGAACATTCAATGGACAACCCCAGCGTAAGTATGATCCCTTTTCTAACACGTACAATCCTGGATGGAGAGATCATCCCAACTTCCGTTATGGGAACCCACCTCATCAAGGCAATCAAAGGAGACAGTTATATTCCCATGGATTCCAACCACAGCCCCAGCAAAATTATCAAGCAAGACAACCCCCTCCATTCACAAACTCCAATGTTATGGGGTCGTCATCCAATGATGATCTTCGTGAGATGATGAAAACTTTGGCTTCTAATACTGTTAACTTGCAACAAAATGTCATGTCTTTTCAACAGGAAACAAGGTCAAGTATTCACAACTTGGAAAAGCAAATGGGGCAAGTAGCTTCAAGTGTAGGGAAATTGGAAGCACAAATAAATGGAAAGTTGCCCTCCCAAGCATTGAATCCAAAAGAGAATGTTAGTGTTATCATGCTGCGAAGTGGGAAAGAACTTGAAGAGAAAAAGTTGAAACAAATTGAGATGGAGGAGGAAGAAGAGATAGAAACTGAATTGAGTACAAAGAAAGAACATCCTCCTCCTCCACAAACAGAAACAAAGACAAACACTCCAAAGGTAACTTCTCATTCAATTAATTCCAGTTTTAAAACAATTCCACCCTTTCCTGTGAGTTCTTCTAGGTCAAGGAAAGAAGACAAAGAAAAAGAGATCTTAGAAGTTTTCAAGAAAGTGGAACTGAACATTCCTTTGCTTGATGCTATCAAGCAAATTCCTAAGTATGCAAAATTCTTGAAGGAGTTGTGTACTACCAAGAGAGCTTTCAAACTGAAAGGTCATGAAACGGTAATTATGGGTGAAGTTGTATCTGCCGTTGTTCAAAGGAATCTGCCTTTGAAACAAAAAGACCCAGGTGCGTTTACTATCCCATGTGTTATTGGTAATGCTAGTTTTAAAAGAGCTTTATGCGATTTAGGTGCATCCATTAGTGTTATGCCTAAACATGTTTATGATTCTCTTAGTCTTGAGCCTTTGAATAAAACTAGCATTGTAATACAACTTGTTGATCGTAGTTTTGTTTACTCACTTGGTGTGATAGAAGATGTCCTAGTCAAGATTGATAGCTTGCTAATTCCATGTGATTTTTATATTCTTGATATGGAACATGATTCTTGTGATTCATCAACCAGCACTCCTATATTATTTGGGAGACCATTCTTGAAAACCGCCAACACAAAAATTGATTGTGGTAAGGATACCTTGTCTATGGAGGTAGGAGATGAAAAAATTGAATTCAATTTTCATGATGCAATGAAATATCCTTATAGCAATGTTTATTCTATCACATGCTATGATCAAATTGATAAGTGTGTGCAGCAAGTTTGTAATTTTGATTGCGAAGACAGATTAAGCATAGCTTTGAGCTATGGCTATGATTTCACTAAGATAGATGAGATGGAGAGGCACGTGTGTGTTCCCCAAAACGTGCACGAATCAGAATTGGCCTTACATGCTTTGCAAACCATTCCCCATGGTAATGACTTTGTTGATTTAGTACTCTCACATAAAAAGCTTTTGCCATCTATTTTACAGGCCCCCGAGTTAGAATTAAAACATTTGCCCGATAATTTGAAGTATGTATTCATTGGCGACAACAATACACTTCTCGTTATCATAGCAAAAGGTTTGACAAGTATGCAAGAGGAAAAACTTGTGAAGTTGTTGTGTGATCACAAGACGGCCATTGGATGGACTTTAGCCGACATCAAGGGCATTAGTCCCTCAATATGTATGCATCACATACTATTGGAGGACAACACAAAACCAACAAGGGAAATGCAAAGGAGGTTGAACCCGCCTATGATGGAGGTAGTGAAAGCTGAAATTTTGAAACTGTTAGATGCAGGAGTCATTTACCCCATCACTGACAGTAAATGGGTCGCGCCAATCCATGTGGTACCCAAAAAGACTGGAATCACGTTGGTGAAAAACAAAAATGATGAGCTCATTCCTACTCGCATCTCGAGTGGATGGAGAATGTGTGTTGATTACAGAAAGCTCAATCTTTCTACACGCAAAGATCATTTCCCATTACCATTCATGGATCAAATGCTTGAACGCCTTGCAGGTAAGTCTTTTTATTGCTTTCTTGATGGATATAGTGGATACAATCAGATTGTTATTAATCCTGAGGATCAAGAAAAGACTACGTTTACATGTCCATTTGGTACATATGCATATAGAAGAATGCCCTTTGGTCTCTGTAATGCTCCTGCAACTTTTCAAAGATGCATGCATGATGAGTATTTTTTCTGACTATGTTGAAAGAATAATTGAGGTTTTCATGGATGATTTCACGGTGTATGGTGATTCTTTTGATAGATGTTTAGAAAACTTATCTTTGATCTTGAAAAAGTGCATTGAAACTAACCTTGTCTTGAACTATGAAAAGTGTTATTTTATGGTAGATGAAGGAATAGCTCTTGGGCATGTTGTGTCTTCACGTGGATTGGAGGTTAATAAAGCTAAGATAGAGGTTATTTCATCATTGCCTTACCCCTCATGTGTGAGGGAAGTTCGTTCTTTTCTAGGCCATGCAGGTTTCTATCGATGCTTTATCAAAGATTTTTCGAAGATTACGACACCCTTGTGCAAACTATTGGCCAAAAAAGTGGATTTTATGTTTGATCAAGCATGTAAAGATGCCCATGATGAGCTTAAGAGACGTGTCACATCTGCCCCTATCATCCAACCACCAAATTGGGATGAACCTTTTGAGATAATATGTGATGCGAGTGACTATGCGGTAGGAGTTGTGCTTGGGCAAAGAATTGGGAAGAATTTGCATGTTATCGCCTATGCTTCTCGTATGTTGGATGGAGCACAATGCAATTACCATACAACTGAAAAGGAACTTTTTGCAGTGGTGTTTGCTCTTGAAAAATTCAGGTCATATCTACTTGGTACAAAAGTCATTGTTTTTACTGACCATGCAGCTCTCAGGTATCTTTTGAAGAAGAAGGAGTCCAAACCAAGATTGATTAGGTGGATCTTGCTTTTACAAGAATTCGATCTTGAGATCAAAGACAAAAAAGGTGCTGAAAACCATGTGGCTAATCACTTGAGCCGATTGAGGACCGAGGATATACAGATCGAAACAATAAGAGATACATTCCCTGATGAGCAGTTGTATATGTTGCATTTCTCTACAAGACCATGGTATGCTGATTTGGTAAACTATTTAGTCACCAAAGAATTCCCTCCAGGTTCGTCTAAACCCCAAAAAGATAAGTTACGAGCTGATGCTAAATATTATTTTTAGGATGACCCTTACCTTTGGAAATTTTGTGCGGATCAAGTAGTTAGGAGGTGTGTACCACAAGATGAATTTCATTCCATTCTCATTTTTTATCATTCTCATTCTTGTGGTGGGCATTTTGGAGCAAAAAGAACAGCCCACAAGGTACTTGAAAGTGGTTTCTATTGGCCTTTTATTTTTAAAGATGCATATCACTTCTGCAAATCATGTGAAAAATGCCAAAGAACAGGTAATATCACTCATAAGAATCAAATGCCTTTAACAAATATTCTTATAAGTGAAATTTTTGATGTTTGGGGTATTGACTTTATGGGTCCATTTCCTTCTTCTTTTGGCAATCTTCATATTCTTCTTGTTGTTGATTATGTATCTAAATGTATTGAGGCGAAAGCTACACGAACTAACGATGCTAAGGTTGTTTTAGATTTTGTCAGGAATCACATATTTGACAGGTTTGGTATCCCTAAAGCTATCATTAGCGATCGTGGCACTCATTTCTGTAATCGTTCCATGGAAGCATTGCTACGCAAATATCATGTGACTCATCGAACTTCCACAGCATATCATCCTCAAACGAATGGCCAAGCTGAGATTTCAAATCGAGAAATCAAATCCATTTTGGAGAAAACAGTGCAACCTAATCAGTGAGATTGGAGTCTACGTCTTGGAGATGCACTTCGGGCTTATCGGACTGCTTATAAATCACCTATAGGAATGTCACCTTATAGAATGATTTATGGGAAAACATGTCATCTACCGGTGGAGCTTGAACACAAAGCTTTTTAGGCCATTAAACAATGTAATATGGATTATGATGCTACTGGAATTGCAAGAAAACTGCAACTACAAGAGTTGGAAGAGATTCAAAATGATGCTTACGAGAATGGAAGGATTTACAAAGAAAAGACTAAGAAACTTCATGAACGAATGCTTACAAGAAAGGAGTTTCATGTTGGAGACAAAGTCCTTCTTTATCATTCGCGTTTGAAACTTTTTCCTAGAAAATTGCGCTCTCGTTGGATTGGACCCTTTGTTGTTTCTAATGTTTTTCCTTATGGTGCAGTTGAAATTACAAGTTTAGAAAACAACAAAGTACTCAAGGTCAATGGGCATCGTTTGAAACCTTTCTATGAAAGTTGGATGATAGAAACCACCACATCTATGGAGTTAGCTAAACCGATTTATGAAGAATGAGCATACCATATGTCGAGCCAATGACACAAAACAAAAGCGCTTCCTGGGAGGCAACCCAGCACAAAAAAAAAATTAAAAAATTCAGATTTGCTTTCTTTTTCCCTTGTCCTTTATTTTTCGCATTTTATTTCATTTTTTTCATTCTCCTATATTCCTTTTCTTTTATTTTTCAACATTGAGGACAATGTTGTGTTTTAAGTGTGGGGGTATTGGGAAAATGTCAAATTTCTTATTTTGTTTTTCTTTATTCTTCCAAAAAAAAAAAACAGAGAAAAATCTATGATTGATTTTTTTGAACTCCTATTGGTTTAGGAGAATATGGGTATTATGTATGAGAATTAAGTGAGATAGATGAATATATAAATTGAATGGGTGAGTGAGCATGCAAGTTTTAATGTTTAATTGGTTGAGGGATTGACTTTGAGAATATGCCATGTTGACTTGATAGTGCTATACCAATGCAAGCTTTTAAGCCTTCAACATTATATTCTTTGAGTGCGCATTCTTTCAATGATATGTATCTCTAGAACTTGCTTCATATCTTGTTGAGATTACATTCGCATTACATATATGCATGAAGATGATAAAGGCATTAGGAATTTTAACCGTTTGAGCCAAAAAGCCAACCTAAAGCATATTATCCTTAGTGAGCCCCTTTTGAGCTTGTTTATCTTTTCTTTGCTTTACCCATGTATAAGCCTTAAACTTTTTATATGTCTTCCTCTTTTCCCCTGGCCAAGGATTAGTAGAGCATACATTTATGATATCTCATGGAATTATGGTTGGAAATTATGTGAAAAGAAAGAAGTAGTGATGTTTGATGAAAAGATGGGCAAAGTTGCCAAAGGTGAAGAACAAAACAAAAAAAAGAAAGAAGAAAGAAGAAAAGAAGAAAAGAAAAGAATAGAAATGAGTTTGAAATCGAAAGTAGCTAAGCATTGGTGCTTAAAGATTGAAAATTGATGTGTTTTGATGGAATATCTTGGTTGAAATATAAATTTTTTTTCTTTTAGAATGCTCTACTTTCTTTGGTTTGAACCTTTTCTTCTACTCTCTTTTACCTCACCTTAACCTTAGCCCCATTACAACCAGAACATAAGACCTTTTGATTTATGCATTGTTTGTAATATTTTAGTAATGGAGATGAGATTGAAGAGCAAGCTTATGGTAGAACATTTTCATTGATTGAATTTGAGAGATTTAAACACATAAGCCCTAAACACATGAGTGTTGGAGTGTATATCAATGAGAGGACCTATCACTTTGGCATGGCATAGATTTCTTTTAAATCTCGAAGATTAATTGAGTTTTGAAGTTTGCATGTAAACAAATTCATGAAGATTTATGTTCTTTATCCTTCTCGATTGTATTCTTATTTATAATGCTTAAATTCTTGGATATTGACGGGAGATTAAAAATTTTATCATGGTTACTTTTATTTTTAATTTAATTTTTTTTACCTATCCTTTCTCGAGGACGAGCAAGAGCTAAGTGTGGGGGTATTTGATACAACCATATTATTTGATAGTTTCATCTATATTTACCTAGTGTTTTGCATATGTTTTGTGTATAAAATACCTTGATATTCTTTGTTTTATGTTTTGAAGGTATTTTTGGATAAAAGATGCAAAAAGGAGGTAATTGGAGGTGATTGACAGATTTGACCTTCAGTCGATGTTTTGTGCAGAGCGGAAGCTCTAAAGATCGAAATGAAGTGATTCTAGTGGAATTCAAAAGCTAACATCCATATCTTTCTGGAATAATAAGTCAAAAGAAATAAAATAAAGAATATCACAGAAATCGCAGCCTTCAAAGTCAAATCTTGCAATCTGCCGATGTTGACCTTTCTCCATTCAAAATTCAATATCTGGAGCTATAGAAGTCCGATTGATGCAAACTCAATTTTCATGTATTCAGGACTCAAAGACCTATACACGTTCCAAATTTCATCTCAAAACGATTTTATATGAAGGAGATATGAATTTTACAAGAGACAACTAAATTTTGCCAACTTAAGGAAGGACTATTTTGTAAATTAGACACTAGGGTTTCTAAGCATATATAAAGGAGAAGAGAAGCAAGGAAGGGCGGCCAGCACAAAAGAAAACACAAAATATTCCTCCTTCAAACCCTAAATCATGTGTTCTTCCATCTTTTTATTTAGTTGTTCAATAAACATGCAAGGCTAGACTCTTTTGCTTGGTTGCAAGGACACAAAAACCTTCGGATTTCAAAAACCGTGAGATTTATTCTTCCTTCTATTTTCAGTTTATGTTATGAATGAGTATGATTGTTTTCCTATGCATATTTCCTATGATTGTTGTTGATGATTGATAGAGCGGACTCTAAGTTATTGTTGTGAACAATCTATTGCTAAGTTTAATATCAAAACCGGAGTTGTGATATATGAACTTGTGAAACAACTAAGCTTGATAATTGTGGCGGAACTACATTATTGAACTTAGGGAGAACATTTGAATAAATTGACACAAGTTGCGGATAACTTGTATGTTAATCTTGATGAAATTATCTAGTGCTTAAAGCTACCATTAAATTGAATCATTAGTGCGAACACTTTGATTGTTTGTTGGTTAGGATTAGTTATACGGCGGATCCGTTAATTAATCACGTTAAGAAAAGATAAAATTTCAGAACATAAATTGCATTTTCTGTTTCAAGGATCGGTTCTAATTTCCGTAGGTGGATGTATGCTTGTGACCAAGGTTTGTTTTCTTGATAAGTTTCGGTTTTAATTGATTTTGTTTGCTAGTTTAATTGCTGCCATAGTTTAGATAATCACAAACCAAATCCCCCCAATCACATAACGTACAACAAAAAAATCTGACTTGAAACTTCCTCGTGGGATCGACCCCTTGCTTGCTCTATACTATCTTGTGTGTTTTAAGCTAGGGTAATTAATTTGTGCGACCGTGACATCGCAACAAAGTTTATGGGTGCTTTCTATAAAGGGTGCTAATAACTCAGACAATGAACTTAAATTCTACACCGACAATGATTATGCTGGTGATATTGAAGATAGAAGAAGTACCTCGGGGTATGTATTCTTCTTAAGTGGTGGGGCAGTTGCATGGAGCTTGAAAAAACAGTCAGTGGTGACTATTTCCACTACTGAAACAAAGAATGTAGTTGCTACTGCATGTGCTTGTCATAGCATTTGGATGAGAAGAGTGTTTAACAGTCTCGAGTGCTCCTCCTGTAAACGTGTGAAGATTTTCTGCAATAATAGTTCCACTATCAAGTTATTGAAAATCCAATTCTTCATGGAAGAACCAAACACATAGATGTAAGATTCCATTTCCTACATGATTTGGTAAAGGAAGGTGCTGTGGAATTAATTCATTGTGGAACAAGTGAGCAAGTGGCGGATATTATGACCAAACCTTTGAAGTTAAAATCATTTATGAAACTAAGAGAGTTACTGGGAGTGCAAAGCATGAAGAATGTAAACTGACTTGCATCTGCAAGTGCAGTTTAGGGGAGGATGTTAGTTTGTTAAATACAATTGGGTGAGGTTTGTTAATAACAAACTTTATGAGTCAATAAATCTATTAACAGTCCGTTAGAATAACCGACTGAATTAGTTAGCTGTTATTTCTGTTCCAATAATCTTCAGGGTGTGAAGAACTGGATTGTTATTTTCTGATTGCATGTAATGGCTATATAAGCCTAAAAGTATTCAATCAAAGGTATGAGAGTGCAGAATCTTTAACAATCTTCTAACATATGCTTCTTTATTTAATTCACCAACTACTTCTCGATCTTTAGTTGAAGCACTGCAGTGCTTAACCATTACAAGGCCAGATATTACACATGCAGTGAATTCAATAAGTTAAATTCATTCATGCACCACAAGATCACCATTTTCAAGTCGTAAAAAGAACTATCCTATATGTTAAAAGCACTTTACATTTTGGCCTACATATTAGCCCATCCACTAATCTATCTATCTCAACATACTCCGATGCTAATTGGATTGGAGACAGTTTAGTGTCATGGACTTCTAAAAGGCAATCCATGGTGTCTCGATCTTCTGTGGAGTCAAAATACAAAGCATTAGCACTAACTGAAGCTGAAGTTAAATGGCCAATAAACATTCTCTATGATTTGCAAATTCAGACACAAGAACAGCCGACATTAATACTCTTTGATAACACAAGTGCACTCTTCATGAGTCGAAATCTAAATGCTCAAAAATAGTCTCGACATAGGGTTATCGAGATTCACTTTGCTCAAGAATTAGTCTGCAATGGTGTTTTAAACATTAAGCATGTGCCATCACACGTGCAATTTGCAAACATATTTAGCAAAAGTCTATCCCGTCCTTTATTTCAACTATTCAGATCCAAGCTTCGGGGTTGTTGCAGATAACCTAGACTTGCCATGTAAATGAAATATAGGCATTAGATACAACATCTAATTTTTAACAAGGTGAAAAAATTAGACAATATTGCAATTGATATAGTAAAACATCATTTATTTTTATTTTTATAATAATCTTCCGAAAAACCATGTAAAAAAAATTACAAAAGAATAAAAATATTATAATTAGGAAAGCATAAAGTGATAGATTTTCCAAGCATAAAGAATAAAAAATAATACTTTTTTTTCGAAATAGAGAGTGTAAGGTAAAAAAAAAAACTAAAACAATATTAAATAATAAAGATAAAAAATAATGATAAACTGGGCAAGCTCAAAATGATAAATACACCATATATATAACAAATTCAAAAAATATTTGTTTTAGAAATACTAAAAGTTATTAATATGTCACCTCTATGCTACCACTATGGTAAAAAGGAACTAAAAAAAGATAATTGTGTCATTTCTATCATAAAAGTGTGTTTCATTTTAATTATGTACTAGTTTTCATGATCACACTTCCAGGACTAAACTATTTTTTTTTTAACAAAAAATAGGATACTAAAAATGAGTAAAAAAAATGATAAGGATCAGCCCAACACTAAGCATAATCACATAAATAGCCCATCTGTGGTGTCAACTAGGCCTATTACAAGAGCTAGTGTAAAGAGACTTACAGAGGCATTCAATGAGTTAGTTCAAAGCACATGGAGTAAGATGGACCTATAGAAAAAAATAACAACTATGGAACTTAAAAGGCAACTTCTAATTTATCTAATCCTAGTCCAAGAAGGGACCCATTCAAGTATGCAAAGGGATGATGTGTTAGGTCTAATGTCAACCTTGATCTAGGCTTATTTTTGCTAATATGACATGGAGTCCAAGTCCAAATTATTTTCTAAAGAAGAGAGGATTTTTAATATTCAAAAGAATAAATTTTCTAATATAGGAAGGAAACCTAAAAGTGAGCAACATTCAAGACCAAATAAATCCTCTTAATCTTATTTATTAAGGAAGGTGATCCAGTTCAGAACTAACGGTCACATTCCAACAGCTATCAAGGAAAGAAATCATGCAATGATCCTAGCGACCAAGTAAAGAAACAATTCAAACCTCACTACAATTTAGCAAAGGAAATCTGTAACTGTTGCAGGACTTAAAAAACACCCAGCTGTACAAAAACTTCCCTTAGAGATAATCATGTAAACTCTATATATATAGTGTACCCTGTTAAAGAAAGTGTGTGCTGGAATATACAGTCTAATATATTTACAAAACAATTTTTAGTGCTGAGTTTTTAAGCTTTTTTATAGTATCAGAGCCTTGTTGACCTAGCGGTCACGAGTTCAATTCTCACCATCCCCATTCTATTTGATAAAAATCAAGCACAAGGTAGAGTGAGCCTATGCAAGTTTCAAGCCCAAAGGGCTTTCACTTGAGGGGGTGTGTTAGAGAATAATATAAATCATATTCTGGAGCCTCACCTATAAGCTTAAGCTTTTAGGTGAGTTGGTTCCTTAACAATTTTTATGTGGTTGTAACTTCAATTTTTTATTTAAAATTTGTATTTTATGTTTTACAATTAATAAACATCAATTGGGATTAGATACTTAAGGATTTGGCTAAGATTGTAAATGGGTTTTATACAAGTCTTCATCTTTAGGTATTATAGGGTATAGCTTAGGTTACAAACACATATGTAACCTAAGTTTCAGATCATGTTTTTTTGCTTAGTGATATTCAGATTATAGTTGCATCTTTGTATGCTTGTGAAGGTGAGATTTCTTTTTTACTTGGTTCTCTAAAGGGGTGAAAATGACTTATCGAGGTTCAACTGACAACGTGACGTCAATCCATAATTCTTATTCATGAATTGTTATTTGTTCGGTAGGGGTTTAAATCCGATAGTATCAATGCCTATATACAAGTTATCTTTGTGTTACAATCCTATCAAACCTAATTTACTTGGTTTTCTAGGAATTGGTGTCTTTGTGTGGAGGTTGGTTGATCATGTGTTCATGAGGTTCACATCATTTGGTAATATAGTTTGGCTCCATTAATCAGGTTATATCCTTTTGAAATTTTTGTTTTTTGTTGATTCTGTAAAAAAAGAATTCCTTAATTTCCAATTTCTTCTTATTCTTGAATTTGCAGCATATAAAAAAATAATGTTATTTTATTCTGTTATTGTCCTAAATATAACAATAGCATAGAAGATTAGAAGAATAGGAAAAAAACTTGTTCAAAGATTTGATGCCTTAGGTATAGGTATAGGAGCTATTTTAATGCAAGATAGGAGAATCATTGCCTATTTCAGTGAGAAACTTAATAGGACAACCTTGAATTACCCTACATATGACAAGGAGCTTTATATCTTAGTAAGAAGTTTATGAACGTGGCAACATTACCACTGGCCTAATGAATTCATGGTATATTCAGATCATGATTTCTTAAAGCATTTGAAAGGGAAAATTAGGTTGAGTAGGAGACATGCCAAATAGGTTGAATTTATTGAAACCTTTTTGTATGTGATCAAGTATAAGCGAAGGAAAGAAAATATTGCAATTGTAGCACTTTTATGCAGGTATGTTTTTTTATTGTAGATTGCAAGGATTTGAACATATAAAAAAATTGTAAAAGGATAATAATGATTTTGCCACTGTTTTTTATGCATGTAAGGTTTTGGCTTTTGAAAAGTATTATAGGCTTGATAGATAATTGTTTAAAAAAATTATTTACATGTTCCATTGAGCTTTATATGTGAATTGCTTGTATATAAAGGATACGGGGCGAGTTGATGAAGCATTGTGATGTTACTAAGACTTTAGTTGTGTTTTATGAGCATTTTCATTGGTAAAAAAAAAAGGGTCACGCATATGTGATAAATGTATAACATGTAGAAAAGCAAATTCTAGGATTCAACTGCATGGCTTGTACACCCTTTTGCCTTAACATGAGAAACCATGGGTCAATATATCAATGGACTTTATATTAGGTTTACCTAGGTTCAAATGGGGTAGGGACTCAATTTTTGTAGTTGTAGATAGGTTTTCCAAGATAAAATATTTCATACCTTGTCATAAAACCAATGATGTAACTGATATTATTGATTTGTTCTGTAGGAAGATAGTATGGGTTTATAGAGTTCCTAGAAAGTTTTGTTTATGATAAAGATAAGTTTTTCAACTACTTTTGGAAGGTGTTATGGGGAAATTTGGGTACTAAGATGTTTTTTTCGACTACATGTCATCCTTAACAGAAGGATAAATAGAAGTAGTTAATAGGACTTAACACAACTTTTACGTGTTGTTATTCAAAACAACTTAAAGAATTGGGAAGATTGTTTACCATTAATAGAGTTTGCATTTAATCATAGTGTGCATTCTACTATTAATTTCTCACCATTTGGGATTGTGTATGGATTTAACCCTTTAACTCCAATGGTTTTGATTCTTTTAATTATTGATGAAATGCTTAGTTTGGATGGAAACTGTAAAGCACATATGGTGAAGACACTCTATAAGAGTGCATGGCAACAATTTAAAAAGAGAAACCATGTGTGTGCAAATAAAGTCAATAAAGGGGACAAATAAGTTTTATTTCAGTCTAGTGATTCGGTTTGAGTGCATATGTGCAAGGAGAATTTTGCACCCAAAAAGAAGTTCTAGTTACATCCGTGAAGAGATGGGCCTTTTAGAATCTTACAAAGGATAAATAACAGTGTATATAAAGTTGGTTTTTCAAGTGAGCTTGGTGTTAGTGCTAGCTATAATGTTTCTGATCTTACTCTTTTTGATATAGGTGATGATGATTCAAGGTCAAACCCTTTTAAAGAGAAAGGGTGATAAGGACCACTGAACACCAAGCGCAATCACACAAATGACCCATTAGTGGTACCAACTAGGCCTATTACAAGAGCTAGTGCAAAGAGACTTACAAAGGCATTGAATGAGTCAATTTAGAGCACATGGAGTAAGATGGACCTATAAAGACAAATAACACCTATGGAATTTAAAACACAACCTCTAATTCATCTAATCCTAGTTTGAGAAGAGTCTCATTCAAGTTATGCAAAGGGATGATGTGTTAGGTCTAATGACAACCTTGATCTAGGCTTATTTTTGCTAATATGACATGGAGTCCAAGTCTAAATTATTTCCTAAAGAAGAGAGGATTTTTAGTATTCAAAAGAAGCTTCCTAGTCTAAGAAGGAAACCTAAAAGTGAGAAACATTCAAGACCAAATAATTTTTTTATCTTATTTTTATATGGTTAAAACTTAAACTTTTTATTTAATATTAATATTTTGTATTTGAGGATTAATAAACATCAATTAGGCTTAGATACTTGGTGATTTGGCTCTGATTATAGGTGGGTCGTATACAAGTCCACATCTTTAGGTATTTTAGGGTATAGCTTAGGTTAAAAACACATATGTACCCTAAGTTTAATATCATGTTTTTTTTTTGTTTAATGATATTTAGATTATGGTTGTATTTTTGTGCGCTTGTGACGGTGATAATTCTCTCTTCCTTTGTTCTCTAAAACTAGAAACAACTTTTCAAGATTCAACTGACTTCGTGACATCTATTCATACTTCTTGTTCATGAATTACTATTTGTTAAACGGGGTTTTTAATACAATAATCTCGATGCCTAGATTTAAGTTATCTTTGTATCATGCTGCTATCAAACCTAATGTATTTGGCTTTCCGAGATTTGTTTTCTTTCCATGTGGATTGCTTGACTGTGTATTCAAAAGGTTCACATCAAACAAAATTCATCATATAATTGTAATAACCTGATTAAAAATAAAAAGAAATAAAAGCTTTTAAAAAAAGTATGTTAACTTTTTTAAACTCATAACTAGAGTCATTAAACTTACAGAACCCAATCTACAAAAATCTTGAAATTCAATTCCTAGATAATTGAATATTAAAATATAAAATTAAAAAAAATATAATCATATAAAGTATTTTAAAAGATAGCAATTCAAAAAATAGGGATCAAAATCATTATCGCAACTATTATTAATAAGTAATATCATTATGATTATGATTATTATTATTATCATTATTAAAATTATTATTACTACAGTTATTATTGTTGGTGGTGGTGATAGTGTTGTTGTTGTTGTTAACATCACAACAATTATTGGTGACATTATCATTATTAGTAATAATAATAGCATTCTCATTGCTATTATCACTATTATAACAACCATCATTACAATCATCATCACTAATATTATAATTTTGATGTTGCTATCATATAACAACTATTTGTAATATTTTTATTATTATCATTATTTTTATTCTTATTTTTAGCTCTCATATTATTAATAATAATAATAATAATAATGGTAGTAGTAGCAACAACAATAGTAATGTTACAGCCACAAACACAACAATAACTTTTATTATTATTATATTATCATTATTTTTTAATACTATTATTGTTTGCATTATAATTACTATTACCATAATTATCACGATAATATATTTTTTTCACATCCCACCATCCCCGGAGAGGAGACATCGTGTGTTAAAGGGAGGTTGTATAGCCGTAAAATCATGACTATAAATCTTAGAAGTCACCACCTGGTATTAAAGTCACTAGAAAACCTAATAGTCTTTGAGACTCTAGGTAATGAGACTTATTGTGCAAGGGGAATATGCATCACCCCCAGTGCATTCTATCTAAGGTAAGTTATATTGTTGTTTCATTGTTTTTTCTAAACTAGGTTTTTATTCATTGGTCTTTTCTAAAACTCGAAGTAGATCTCTCTTCGTGAGAGAGTCTCTACCTCATTTGGTCGAAACCTATCTATTTTAACGTTACATTTATTGTTCTTTAATATCGATAGTATATTTTACAATGTAATTTTACACCCCGATAATTAAAGTTTACAACTAAAAAAAATTAACAAAATATTATTGAAAGATTTTTGATATTTTAGCCAAAATCTAATGGATAATCATAAACTGGTTATGATATCCCGTTTTTGTTTTAAAAATATGAGAAAATATGCTATTTTTTTAATGAAAAAATTGTTTAGAAAAATTTTAGATTTCAGTCATATGCACAAAAAAATATTTTTTTTAAAATATGATTTTTTGTATTATTTTTTAATAAAAAAATCAAATTGGGACTGACCCAGCTACTAGACTTGGGTTGGACCTTACCATCCCACTGGGTTGGGTTGATAGAAGGTCTAACCCAAGAATAAAACACAGAAAATGAAAAAAAAAATTGAACTACATTGGTCACGTATTGCATGAACAGTGACAAGGTGGTCGGCTGACGGTGATGAGAGGCTCACCTGCCGCTATCTTCCGATAGAAGAGATCGAAGTGGTTCTTCCTATGGTGGTGGCATAAAAAATGATGGCTTGTAGTGGTCAGGAGGAGCAATGGAAGGAGGTTGGTCTTCGTTGCTGCTACTTTGTCATTCGAGCTTGTTGCTATTTCCATATGCACGGTGGAGCTAATGGCTTAGAGGAGAAGTCATTGGTGCTAAGGGGGTGATGTTTGTGCTCGCTAGGAGTTGGTTGTAGGGGAGAGAGAGAGAGAGTTATCAGTGACGATAAGAGGGGGAGAGAGATGTCGGTGATTATAGGAGAGAGAGAGAGTTGCTGACGTGCTTCTGTTGGTGCCAAGGAAGATGGTGGTGGCTGCCGTTGGTGGTTATGCATGTATGTGTTTTTGTTTACAACTTTCACACTGTGTCTTCATCTTCCTTCCCTGTGTTTCCTTTGTTTTTTCTGTAAATTTTCCTGTTTGTGTGTTTTTTTGTGTTCTCTCCTCTTATTTCCAGTATTATTTCATGCTCCTTCCTCGTTTTTGTAAAAAAATTATCCCCTCTTTTATAGACTAAATGTGCAGTAGGTTGAAAGGCATGAGAGTGGTGTCCAATAATGGTATGGTGCAGTGAAGTGTAGT
The DNA here is from genome assembly GCA_015731905.1 of Salix dunnii. Classification (NCBI taxonomy): domain Eukaryota; kingdom Viridiplantae; phylum Streptophyta; class Magnoliopsida; order Malpighiales; family Salicaceae; genus Salix; species Salix dunnii. Next base: position 8,531,880 of record CM027662.1, on the reverse strand, counting down.
GGGTGGGTTGTAGGTCATGGAAAAAAATGGTTGTCAATAATGCCTCGACTAGCCTTTTTTTGCAAAAATATAAAATAGACTAATAAAAAATAGGTTGCGACAAAAAAAGATTTTTTTCACAGGAAAAACAATGTTTTTTCTTCAATTTTAGCTTCCGATTTTACCCAAAAAAATTGTCTCCAAAAAATCTGATCTTCTCAATTTAACCCAAATTAGACTTCCAAACTTAATTTCTCATTAATTAAACCCTTAATAAAACTAATTTAACCCATTTAAATATAAGTCATTGTGCTTAATTAAATCTTTCAAATGAACCCAAAATTAATTCTTAATCATAATTACATTTTAAATTGGCTCACAACTAAATCAATTTGGCCCATCAAAATATGATTATACCTTTAGACTTCATTTTTATGCAGGTTTATCCAACAATAAATTATTTTAGCCTTGAATTTGTATTTTTCTTCAGTTTTTGGTATAAAAGAGGTATTATTTGGCTCTCAAAATATCCAAATTTTTCCCTTGATTTTTCTACCAGCACCCCCTTTAATTTTATTTTTTATTTTTGGTAGATTTAAAGGAATGATCTAGAATTGGGTTATGATAATAATTATTATTATTATTACTACTACTACTACAACCACTACCACCACCACCACCAGCACCACCACCACCCACTATTCCTTCTATTATTATTTTAGAAAAATGTTCTTGATTTGAATGATAGAATTCAATAATATAAAAACTTTGACAAAAAGGATAAGAAAAACAATAAGAAATCAAAAGAAAATAGACCAAATTGAAATCATTATTATCATTGGAAAAAAAAATATTAAACTTAATTTAAAGCAAAAAATTGAAAGATATAAAATATTTGATAAAAAGGTTAAGATAACAAATAAGAAATTAAAAGTAGAAGGACCAAGTCTAAATACCTTATATATAGAAATTAAAAAGCATGGGTTAAATTAAAAATAATTAAAACTTCAACAAAAGGGAAAATGACTAGAAACAACAATCAAAACAAAAACTTTTGAATTTGAAAAAAATATATCAATGAGGATCATAGTGTATTTGTTAGGATAGGAGAGAGAAATGAAGAGGGGGAAAAAGAAATGGTTGGCAACAATACATCATCCACATTTGGAGTATATGCACCGTCTATAATGGAAGAGTAGATGAAGAGGATTTCACTATGATGGCAAAACAAAATTGACTCTCGGAAACTGTCACATGCACCATCGAAAGTATGCAACAATCCTAATGCACTTAGCATGCGCCAACAACTTTTCAAACAAAAAAAGTCATTATTTTAAAGGGGAAGTATGTTACTACCCTCAACATAACTCACAATTAACACAAAATACAAGCAAAAGACCTAAATATCCGTGTTTCTAATATTGCATTCAAGGTTACATGCAAAATTATATTGTGTATGGAAAAAAAATATTCCTAAATACCCTTACCCAAGATCACTTGATTTATTAGGGGTATTTTGATTACTATTCATAAAATATTTAATAGACAAAAATACCCTCAAATAAATTAGTAATGACTAAAAATACCTCGTGAAAATACCAAAATAACCCAAATTCAAAGCCATGTGTTTTTTTTATAGAAATGTTAAAGTGGTCATTATACTATAATGGTGAATAGGAAAATATGAAGGGGGCTATGATAAATTCTTTTTCTAAGTGTTTGTTAATTAGAAAAGACATGAATATCACATGCCCTATTCAATATTATTTCCAATTATCTTAACTAAAGGATCTAATTAAAGAAATATAGATATATAAAAATACAGTTTGTAAGATCATTTGGAAACTCAATCAAGAAACTATACGTAATTAGGGAACTAATATGAGGTTTAACCTCTTTTTATGGTAGGTTTGGCTTGGTCTATTGATTAGAAATAAGGATGAGTTTGCTCCTATGACTAAAGAATTTAAGAAATGTTTATCGAGTAATTATAGTTAACTGATGGATCCACTTTAATTAATGGTTTAGGTTTATGTATTGGTTAGATATGAGTCCAATGAGCTTCAATTTCTCCACCCTTCTTTTTATTTTTTTCCTCTTGAAAAATGCTATTGATTCCAAATGTGTTATAAAACATGGAAAGATGACCAAAATTATTGTTTGAATTGTATATTTCTTTAATTTATAAGTAGAGCTTTTGAGATTAAAAAAAAAGTGTTGACAATAATAATAAGGAATGTAATCTTATTAATTATTTAGGATCACAAATTTTATTTTTACTAAATGCTTTATACAACGCTTTTGTCTAGAATAATTTATTTTCCAAAAGAACAATACTTAGTTCCTCTCATTATCATGTGAATAATAATAATAATAATAAAATATCACAAAAAAATTAAGATTTTGTTTATTATATAAAATATTTTACTTGTCAGATATTTTATAATGTTTGACTTGAAAAATATTTTTTTAAGTAGTGGTGGTGAAAAAAAAGGTGGTTATATAGGAAGAGATAATGGCGATAATTGTTAGATGAAGGTGGAGGACTAGGATGTGCTGGTGAACAAATCAATCTACAACACAGCGTACAAGACCAAAAGAACCATTAAGAGTGTTAGTAAACCAATTACATGGTCAAAAGTAAAAAAGCTTAATGATGCTTTTAGTTGGCTTATTTAGTATGTTACGATGGTGTTTTTTTTTTAGCTTCACGCACCACTATCCCCTAGATTGGGGGAGAATGACACATGGTGAAAATGAGATGTGTTTTATAGTCGTAAAAATTACGTCTATAATTATTAAAAGTTGTCACCTAGTATTACGGTCACTAAGAACCTATTGATCTACGAGAGTCTAGGTAAGGGAACTTGTTGTGCAAGGGGAAGACACATCACCACTAGTGCACCCTACCTGAGATAAGTTGCATTATTGTTTGATTGTTTTTCATAAGTCATTTTTTATTGGTCTTTTTCTAAGGTTCGATGTAGATTTCTCTCTATGAGAGAATCTCTACCTCATTGCGAGTTGAAAGACTAACCCAAAATAATTTTATACTGTATATTTAAAACCCCGTTTTTAACTATCTACGAGTGCACTTTCCAGTGTAATTTTACACCGCGATAGATAAAATAGAATAATTGTTAAATTATTTTTGATATTTTAGCTGAATTCCAACGGATAATCATAGAACGGTTACGATATCCAATATTCATTTCAAAATATGAGAAAGATACAATATATTTTGACACAACCCGATTCCCTGATCCATGACCGGCACATAGGCATGGTCCTCCTTTGAGGTTCCAGACCTATGTGAACCCAAACTTACAAGCTTATCATTCATATTCAGAGTTCAATGTAGCAAAAATAACAAAGTAAACTCTATAAAATAATCCTAATGTTTTAATGCAAAAGTTGAATAACCTTGTTATAAATGTGGAGCTCTAACTAAACATAAAAACAAAAGTATCTATTACAACCAAAATTCTGAGATTTCAATAATAAAGATCTGGTAACAAGCTATGAGCCTGAAAATAATAAATAATAAGAGGGTGAGTTCAATAACTCAGTGGGTAGATAACATTCAATATACACATACGAGATAATATAGCAATGATAAATATATTATCGAATCGGCTCGAAGTTCTTACAATAAGGTTTTTTAAATAGGTTATAACAAGAATGTATAGGTAACGCTTGTCAGAAAATCATAATACAATGAGCATGAAGCTTCGTACTATAGAATAATCAGTCCGCACAGGTTGGTGACTCCCCCAACCAACTAGGGTTTCAGATACAATGTGCACAAAGACTAACATTCCACTGTTAGCGTGGGTATTTTGACTGACATACCATAGGTGTGTGTGTGTGTGTGTGTGTGTATATATATATCATAATCAAATAGACATATTCATATCTCAGGGCTCAACTCATGGCATCAATCAAATGATTAGCTATCATTTCGCAAGCAGATATTTGCTCATATCAAGAATGTATATTCAACAATTGATTATGCTTTACCGTAACAAGAATAGTAATTAATGTATACATTATCAATAAGAATAATCCAATTCATACGAGCAAATCAAATATTTATAACATTACTCATGCATATTAAATATTATCCACTCACCTGACTCAAAAGCGATCAAAATTCAAAAGCGAAATACTGACAAAATTCTACTGATGTACCGCGGACATAATATAAGGATTAATTGATAATATAAAATAAATACTCAAAAAAGACTCAAAAGAATTAAAATTTCTTTAATAAATATATCTAAGAGTTTAATTCATAATCCTATATGTTTCGAATCAAACTATCTACTTTTTGCAAAACCTAAAACAATGGTTTCTTCCGAAGTCCATTTCAAAATACACAATTCGTAAAATTGATAATAATTCATCAAATAAGCTTCAATTATCCATCAAACCAATTTGAAATACTTATATCTCATCTAAGGACCATTATGTAATTTTCTTATATTTTTAGGGTCAAGTTGTAATTTTATCAAATTAAATGACTAAATTGAACACTTCATAAATTCATAGTTATACTAAAATCTTGTCCATAATTCATCCTCAATTTTGTCCAGAATCTTAAATTTCACTCTAGGGATCAAACTGCAATTTTCCAAAGTTTAGGGACTAAACTATAATTTTCCAAAGTTCAGGGACTAAATTATAATTTTCACCAAAATGACCAAAATGAATTTTCATCACCTTCAACCTCCAGCCCAAAATTCCAGCTAGGGTTTTTCACCATTTATCAATATTTTCTTACACCAAACACATCAAATAACTTCAAATCATTTACAATCAAACCCATTAAACAATTACCCAACACCTTAACCCTATAACATCTCAATTCATTCATTAATCAAATCCAAATAAAATCTATAAACCCTAATCACCAATTCAAACAAAAATCTTAACTAATAAATAATATTTTTACATAATAATACATACACATTATCTTAATAACTTATTTATCCTCCTTCCTTCTCCTTTCCTCTTTTCTCTTCTTTTTCTTTCTTCTCTCTTCCATTTCTCTTCTCTCTTAAATTTTTAGATTATTCTCTTAATTTCTTTTCTATTTATATTTTACAAGTTAATACTATACCATTAATTTATTTATACCTAATCTTAAGCCATCAAGGGCATTAATGCCTTTTCTATTCAAAATTTCAAAACCTTAAAATTCTTTTCCTATTTAAAGTTTCAAAACCCTACAAAAATATGATGGGAAACACCTTAGAATCCGATCGTATGCATGAAAACAACATATTTTTTGTTTTTTTAATGCAATTTTTTTTGCTTTTAAAAACCATAAAAAAAAAATTCGGGTCGGGTCGGGCCTAGCACGGTCCAACTGCTGGACTTGGGCTAGGCCGTGACTAGTTCCAGTCCAACAATCAAATAAAACACACAAAAATAAGAAGAAAATTGATTCAAGTGAACAGTAACTTAGTGGTCAATCGACCACAATGGGAGCCTTACCTACTACTGCCATCGGATAGAGGAGGTCGAAGTAGTTCTCCCTGTGGTGGTAGCATTGAAAATGGAGGCCTGTGGTGACCGGTAGGAGCAACGGGTGGGGTTGGTTCGTCCTTGCTGTTGCTGTTGCTCCTCATCGCTGGAGCTGGAGAAGCAGGCTGAGCTGGAGCTATAGGTGAAGCTTATGGCGCTGAGTAAGGAGACTAGGTGGTGGTTGGTGGGAGCTGGCTGGAGTAGTTGCCAAAGGAAGGAGAGAGAGTTGTCAATTGAGAATGGTTTTAGAGAGAGAGTAAGTTGTCACCCGAAGGAGAGAAAGAGCACTATAACACAGGGAAGGCCTCTGTCGGTGTCGAGGAAGATGAAGGATGATAGCGTGATTTCTGTGTGATGTCTTCTTGCTTTGCTTGATTTTTTGCCAAAATTCTCCTGTCAATTTTCCTCTCCCTTTGCATGATTTTTTTCTCCGTTCTTCTCTCCTATGCATACGTTGATAGGGGCTATTTATAGGGAAAAATTACATGCATCAGTGGCTCAACTATTGCAGTTGTCATTGGTGTGGTGGCCTACCAACACCGGCATCTTAGTAGTGGTGGCTTGTCAATGGTGGTTCAGCGGCTTATCGACAAGTAGTGTAGGTAAAGGCATGCAGCGCGACTGTAGTTTTGGGAAAGGTGGAAGTGTAGCTTAGTCCCTCAATTTGTAATTATTCTAATTACACCCCTAATTAAATTTAAACTTGTAATTATACGCAATTGTATCCCCATCAGAATTTCAACAACAGCTTTGGCTTTGCGCACCATTTTTATTTTGGTCTTTGGTTTCTGATTTATTCGATTTGACCATTAAGCTCTTAATTATTTTCAATTTAGCACCTGACTTTGCATAATTGGCTTGAAAAAATTCAATTGGGTCTCCAAAAATTTCAATCTTCTGAATTGAGCTTGAATTAAACTCAAGAACTTGATTTTTCATCAATTATGCCCTTAATTAATTTGATGTGACCAATTTAAAGTATAATTAAGTCCTTGCACTTAATTAAATCAGTCAGTTAGACCTTAAATTAATTTATAAATATAATTACACTTTAAATTAGTCGATGATTAAATCAAATCAACCCATAAAAATATAATTATGTCGTATGACTTAATTTTTACATAGATTTCTCCAATGATAAATTAATTTTGCCTTAAATCTATACTTTCCTCTACTTTTTTGGGATAAAAGAGATACGATCGTACTCTCGAAAATAACCAAAATTTTCACATTGATTTTTCTACCAACGCTGACCCTTTTTATTTTATTTTTGTTATGTTTTGGTAAATTTTGGAGAGTAACCCAGAAATTGGGTTATGACACGGTATATCTAAGTCAAGGAAAATTTGAAGAAGGCTAAAACAAGTGATAATTAGACCATAATAGATTTAATTTTTATTTAAGAGTTTGATCTATTTATAACATAGGCCTAATTCTTTCATGATGGCGACAATAACAATCCTAGGTTGAAATACGGAGAACAAACGACTTTAGACTATTTTAGTTCATTACATGTGATATTGTTGTTCCAAGTACCAGATTTGGGTTTTTCATTATATTTCATAGTTTAGGCATGTTTTTAAGTACTTTGGGTTTCATTTAAATTGGTTTTAATATTAAACCATTAGCTTATTTGGGTTAGGTTAAGTTTTACATAATAAATACTCTTTTGTAAGACTTATTATTCATAATAATATTCATTATTATTGCCATAAATTATGTGTTTGAGTGTGATAGGGTTTCATACTATTAAATTGGATTTTTCGTGTGATTTTTTATAATCGTTATGGGGTTTCATTCCAATTGTGTGTTTGAGTGTGAGAGGGTTTTCACACTTCTTGTTCTTCATTAAACAATATTGACTTATCAAATAATAATTATCATGTCTTTTTTATACTTGTCACTCGCGATTCTCATTTAGGGTGCTTCATTCTAGTAGATTTGGTACTTCAGTTTAGATAATTACTTCGTCAAGTTTTCATCAACCAAACTTCATATAACCTTTCTTGAAATGTTTCTATTTGTTTGTGGTTTCTAGGATTTTTAATCTTTAGTTTCGTATTAGTAGGTATTAAAACAAAACTTTTTAAAATCAAGTTTTTTTTAATTTTTATGTTGTTTCTTAAATATAATTTGTGGAAAATATCTTAAAAAGTCTTTAAATTTTGTTACTATCAAAACAAATTCAGTAACTTATATACAAAGAAAGAAAGAAAGAAAAAGAAGTTTTAAAGTATTATAATTTTTGTTGCAAATTGAAATCATCAAAAGATTGAAATACAAAACCAACACTTATACATTTACAATTTGATATTTTTTAGGTTTTTGCCTTTTTATTTTTAAATCTTGATTTCACAGTTATTTGGATACACTTAGGTTTGGGTAATTATACAATTATAAGAGAGAGAAAGTTATCTATCCAAAGCCTAATGTTAACACAAAAGTCAAACCTTCCAATGTTAAATTTTTTTGCTATCAATTCTAAAGGTAAAACCAAAACTTAGCATACCTACAATCACGATATAAAATATTTTATGTGTTTGAGAGTTAGGAAACATATATCTATAATGTACAAACAAATGAACCATGATTTTAAGAGATCACAAAGAGATTAAAGTTGCCACCTCTTGAAAATTATAGTGATGGGGATGTAGAGTATCTATTTGATGGAAAACCATTAATAATTTAAAACGTACTTAATATTCAAATCAATGATGTAATGGAGCATCAAAAAGAAAATATCTTTCATATTAGATATCATATTAGTAACAACGTGTGTTGTTAGTATTGCACTTGTTGAGAAATTGAATCAAAATACTATTAAACATCATAGAACTTATAAGCTTCAATGCTTGAATACATGTTGTCACGATGGTTGTTTTCCGCATGCTTATCCCTGAAGATGGAGGCATGTGGGAAAAAATATTATAACGATAAAATTATGATTATAATTTTTAGGAGTCACCACCTAATATTAAGATCACTAAGAAACTTAATGGTTTGCAAGAGTCTGATTAAGGGGAATTATTGTCAAGGGAAAGACACGTCACCCCCAATGCACCCTACCTAAAGGATGTTGCATTGTTGTTTAATTTTTTTTAAGGTCATATTTTTATTTGTTGATCTTTTCTAAGTTTCGAAGTATAACTCTTTTCATTAGAGAGTATCTACCTCATTTGCTTCGAAAACCTAACCAATCTAAAGTCTGAAATTTAACATTATATTTATTTCTTTTTAATACATATGGTTGTATTTTACAATATAGTTTTACACCTCACATATTAAAGTCTATAGCTAAATAAAATGAACAAAATGATTGTTGAAAGATTTTTATATTTTGGCCGAACTCTAACGGATAATCATAGAAAAGATAAAACTTAGAGGATGTATGTTAATTTTCACACCATTAATATTATAGTAAAGTATAAACATCTCATGTCTATACTTGATTATATGTTAGATGAATTACATGGTACTTATCTGTTTATAAAAAGATATTTTGAAAATTATATATCATTATATTAAAATGAAAAGGGGTGATAAATGCAAATTTTCTCTTGTAACTAAATATATTTAGTTATGCCTTTTGGTCTTACTAATTCATATAATATTTTTATAAGATTGATAAATCATGCGTTTCATGTATTTATAGGTAAATCTATAGTTATTTTGTTTGATAATATTTTGATCTATAGTAAGAGTTTGGAAAAGCATGTTGAACATTTACATAATGTCCTTGATGTTTTCCATAAAGTCATTGTAGGCCAATATGAGCTAACTTGCTTGCGTACTGTGCTGGGTTTTTTTTCTATATAAAAAACTGATTGATTTTATATGTTGTAATTAATTATTTTAATATTTAATTAGTAACATTGTAATTGAAAGAATATATTAGAAACTGGTTTTTTTCCACCTAAAAGTGATTGAATGTTGCTATTGTTAAAATTATTTTGATAATTATTTAATCGGTAAATTGTACAAATGGAATTGAAATTTTTTTTATTAAAATGAGTCATGTACTCCGTGTAACATACTGATTTATTGTTGTGTATGTTTTATTTATTTCATGAATTCTTTTATTAGAAAATAGTAAAATTATAATCATTGAACTTTAGCATATAACATTAACTATAAAACTTACAGATAATTATTATTATTATTTTTAATATCTTATCCATAATAATTATATAAATCAACACCTAACAATATTAATAAAAAAAATAGTTAAAAAATAAATAAATGACAAAACAAAAATAAATATTATTAGATTTAAAGAAATTATTTGACTTGAGGAAAAAAAGAGAAATAATGATAAATATTAATTTTCATATGATCACCAATACAAACTAAAATTTAAACATTAAATAAAAAACCTTAATAATGGTGAAAATAAAAAAAAAAACAAAAACAAAAACTAGGAGCATGTACATATAAACATGAACATATATATAAAAAAAAAGAATTAAAATAAAATTCAAGATTAAACTATAAAGGACAAAATGAAAAACACATATATAATAAATTTCATTTAAAAGAAAAAATTGAAATAAATATAAACATTGATACCGAAAATTTTAAATAATTTTAAACAAAACTAGAAATTAAAATAATGATGACCGAAATGAAACTGAAATATATAATCAATTTGCATGAAAAGATAAAATTGAAACAAATCAAAACTTTGATCCCAAAAATATTAAGGATTTATAATCAATTTTCATGGAAGGATAAAATTAAAACAAATAAAAACTTTGATACCAAAAATATTAAGGATTTTAAATCAATACAGAAATTAAAAGACTAAGGATCGAAATGAAACTACAATATATAATCAAGTTCAATTGAATGACCAAATTGAAACAAATCAAAATTTATATAGCAGTAATAAGGACCATACCAAATAATTGAAAGATCAGCGACTAAAATGAAAACTCACAATAAACAATGGCGATGATGTGTGCTTGTACAGGTAGGAGAGAGAAAAGGGAGGAAAATTCCATTGACCATTAACACATTTCTTGTAAACCCCGAGAAATAAATGTAAGTGTTAAATTAAAGAAATGAATTAAAAAAAATAAGTTGAGAGGGGGGTGGAATTGAAGTAAATGTAAAGACTATGATTTAAATTATAAGAAGAGAAGATGTAGGGTAAAAAGAAAATATTTAAAGGAAATGGGGAGCCTTAGTGCAATAAGAGAAATTGAGGAGTATAAATACCCCTCTTTTCTTCATTTTTAGGAGAAGGAGAGGAAGAAAGGGAGGGAGATTTTGATATTTTCTTACCCAAATTGAAGAAGAATTTCGAAGTGAAAATGAGATTAAGTGTTACCAAAACATTCGAACATAAAAAACCCAAGGATTTGAAGTATTATTGGAAGGAGAAAGTGGAAGAAAAGGAGTGTTTGAGCTACCAACAGTAGGAAGAGAAAGAAGAGAGGAGGATATTGTGATTTCACAAGCCATTAGGATCTTGAATCTTTCTTGATAAGGTGTTTCTTATATGTATCTAAAAGATTCTTGACTTTATGGTTAAATTGCATTATTTTTCTTTATGAATTTTGGGTTAGGGTTCTTGAAACATTTTGGGGGAAATGTGGAATTGCGTGAAATTGATGAATGTGGTATGAAATAGGATGAAATGAGAGTTAATTGGCAAGAGAAATGGAAAGGAAAAAGGAGGAACCTTAGGAAAGGCTATGACCAGCCATTGAGGGCAAAAATTAGAAGGGAAAGATTATGTGTTTTGTAAAATAATTATTGTATATGTTGTGTTGCATGTGAATGGTTGTGTAATGAATGATTGAGCATGAAAAGAATGAGGGAAGTCTTGTTTCCCCAAGGCCAACTTTTGGCCAAATGCATGCGTTATAGAAGTGAATAACTTGACAGATTCATCTCTTAACTTTCGAAGAGAATTTGATAGGGAAAACAAGGGAATTAGGATTGGATTTCTTCGTAGGAGTTGTAGTACTGGATGTCTACTATCCAAGGAAACTTATTTCATTTAATTTTGAATTTTATAACTCTAGCTAAGGGTCACTTAACGTGACTGTGCAGGGCAGACTCTGTAGAGCAGCAGGTCTATCACATTCGTGATGCATTTTGTGAATTTTAGGGACAGAACTGGGTTTTCTTCCCTCATAAGAGTTGTAACCCGATATGTTATATTTCTAACGAGATAAAATTTGTACAAAAGAAAGTTCTAAAACTCCTGTTATAGTGAAAAAACTGGGAAGAGGTCAAAATCCGACCTCTATTGGCAGCTTCGAGAAAAAAGGAGAAAAGAGGTGGGAGGTCGCGAAACGATGAAGTGAGACGCATTAAAGGAAAAGAAACAAGTTATGTTTGAATTGGATGTTTATAATGATATTTTTAATTGACAAAAGTTATAAAGGAATAACAAATGGAAAGGCATATTGAATTGTTTTGGTATGGTTATTACGAAGAGTATCGGTGGTCGAAAATGATTTACAAAAATTTCCTGTAATTGCAGGAGGGAACAAAAGTGTGGTGCAACAGCAGCAACAAGGGACCATGAGTAGAGCATCCATAGCAGGTAGGTGATTCATACCTATGTTTTTAATTTAATTTTCATAGTGAAAATGTGTGATTTATGCTTAAAGTTTTGGTGGAAGTTTGAGAAGATATAATGTATCAATAAGAATATTTAAGGCATGTGTATAGCGAAGTTTGGAAATGTTATGAACAAAACATAGCGGTTGCTAGTATATATTTAGTGTATGCTAGGATCCCGGGTAAAGGGATCTGTAAGAATGGCTAGTATACATTTATGTATGTTAGGATCCTGGGTAAAGGGATCGGTAAAAAAAATGGCTAACATACATTTAGTGTATGTTAGGATCCTGGATAAGAGGATCATTATGAATAACTGTCATACATTCAATGTAGATCCCGGATAAAGGGATCACCAAAGAAAATGGCTAACATATATTTTAGTGTATGTTAGGATCTTGGATAAGAGGATCATCATGAATAATTGTCATACATTCAGTTAATGCCAGGATCCTGGATAAAGGGATCACCAAAGAAAATGGCTAACATACATTTAATGTATGTTAGGATCCCGGATAAGGGGATCATCATGAATAACTATCATAAATTCAGTGCATGTCAGGATCCCGGATAAGGGGATCACTATGCATAAGCTAATATACATTTAGTGTATGTTAGAATTATGGATAAAGGGATTGTGATGCAATGCTTAAACTCACATTCATGTATGTTGAACCTTCAAAAGTAAAGCAAAAAATGTATGAGGTATGTTATGGACCTGGGAAAGGGTCTTCTCCGATTTCTAATGTCGGTAGGGTGATAAGGGTATCAAAAACGCTTAGTCTTGGTAATGCTTAGTATGGGTAATACTTGGTATCGATTATATTTAGTATCGACAATATGTAAGTGGGGAAGATGGTTTGATTTTCAAATAGCTATGTTGATTATTTTAGTTATATACGATGCCATATTGTAGGCTTAATAACTTTAATATGATTTCTTCTAGAATTTTCTTTAAGAGATTATCTTGTATTTCTATTTCAGACCCGTCATCTTCACATCAGGAGTAAAGCTATCATTTCTTAGTTTTTGTATCCAATAGTAACTTGTATAAATTAAATGTTGGCAAACTGATACGTATGTTCACTATTTTTGGGAAAATATTGGAATGTAAGAAATTAGCTAGTTTTGTTATATGTTACTACATATGATTGGGTTTATATCAACTCTAGTATAAATGGTTGAATGATGCTAAATGTATGGTTATTAATTATGGTTGTGATGAAGATGATATTTAAGGTTTTGTAGACCCAAGATGAATGGGTCAAGATTGAATTAAGGGTTATGTTACTACCCACTTGTTACTGTTTCAGGACCTGTTATTGTTTAAGAACCTGTTACTGTTTCGGACCTGTTACTGTTTTGGGACATGTTATTGTTTGAGATATGTACTGTATGGAGACATGTTATTGTTTTGAGACCTGTTATTGTTTAGGGTCATGTTACAACTCTAGTGATATATATATATATATGGGCGAATGTGTATTAATAAGATTACGTGGTTGTACCCAAAAGTGGGGAGTGTTATATTTCCGACCACCTTGTAAGCACACATGTAGCACCAAGAGGAAGACAACATGGCTGAAAATCATTTTAGATGTTAATTGGGCCTTTTTGGATGCTCGAATACACCACACGCGTCGTCCGAAACCCGTATAAGTGTGGAAACGGATAGCGCGTCCGGTGATGTGCCAAAAGTAATTAGGCCAAAAATATAATAAAAAATGTTAAATCACTAAGACACCCCTGCAAATAATTATTGGATTTTATCTTATATGGTGTATAGATGTATTTTTCCATTAAAAAAATTATGTAGTTACCTTACTGACCCCAGCTTTACTGTGCAATTTTATCTTATTAGAGGGCAATTACGTATTTAGCCATTAAAAAAACAATGTGCAATAACGGTTGTGCCCCGGACTTTACTGTGTTATTTTGTCTTATTCATAAGTATTATGGTTATTTTACTGTCCACAGAAATGCAAAAAATTCAAAAATAACCCCAAACCCAAGGCCAAATTTAATGTGCACTGAGGGGTAAATAGTAATTTCAATATTACAATCCATAGTGAATCTGAGTCTAGAGTTATAGTAATTTGCTACAGTAAATGCACAGGAATACCACGACCTCATTTAGCTTTATACTTAATGAAAAGGTATACTTTTTGCGTTGAAAGAAAATGGTTAAGACTATATAATAATAACTTAAACCTAAAATGATCAGTAAGGTGAAAGATTTTCTTGGGTTTGTTAGTTTTAGATGATTTGTTAAAAACTTTATTAATAAATTATTATCAAATTCCCTAACTTAAATATGCTTTATAATAACATGTTTGACAGTATAAGATGTATTTAATTTATTGAAAATCTATATTTTTTTATGCAAGTTTTAAAATAGACACATCTCAAAACTCATGGGGGACTGGTTCATGTGTTTAATTATTAAAATGAGGGTTTATGCGAAGAGAAAAATGGTAGGTTGGGCTTAGAGAAGAAATTCTAATTTGGTGGGTTCTATTTAAACTAGAGCACCATTTGATTTTTGGTTAATATTAAAGCTATTAAATTTGAATTCAAGTGTGCTTTATCAATAATTTCTTGTTTAAGCTTATCATTTTCTTTATTATACTTAGTTAATTTATATCATAGCTATGGTCTTATCTTGATTATTTATGTTTTTCTATTTAATTATATTTTGTTAATTTTATTTTTTTCCTAGGTAAAAAGGTTACAATAATGATGTAAGAATAAGTATTGTACAAACTCAACATGAACTTTGATGTTTAAATTCAAGAAAGTTACTATTAACATGTATTATAATTGTTATCTTAATGAATCTTAATACTCATATTTTAATGTGGTGAGTCTTAATTTATGGTGTATAATCATTGACACAACAAATACTTTATTCTTTCATAGCCTACCATATAAAGAATCAAATACTTATGTTATAAAATAATATTGATTTGTTGTTGACATAAGATAGCACCATGAATACTTGACAATATTCATTAGTGTTAGCATTACATAAATAAAGTAATTAAAGAAAATTAATATGATCATGTTAAATGAGTCATTAGTAATAAATCATCTAATTGGAACCTCTTTTGTATGGTTTCCATTTGAGTGACAAAAAAAGTTTAGATTATACTTATTTGAAATATTATTAATGGATCCTCTATAATTGTTATCTTAAATATATACATTAATATCACATCTTTTATATTTTTTTAGCTTTGTTTCTTTTATTATTTTTGGTTTTATATCCTTAGCCTCCTTATTAATTAACTCTGATCTTATTGGGTTATTTATTATTTTGACTTTCCTATACATGAGAAATGACATCAATTATTTGATTGTGTCAATTTTATTTGGGTTTTGAATAAGATGATGCATATGAACTTTAAAAGAAAGCTTTGTTGAATATCTTTATAAGTTTAACCTAGTTTTGTGAGAACTTTTAAGATTAAATATGATGTCTTAGTAATAGGTATTGGAGTTGTTTTAATATAGAACAAATGACTTATTGTCTATTTTAGCAAAAAAAAAACTCATTTATACAACATTCACCTACCTTATTTATGATTAGAAGCTTTATGTTTTGGTGAAAATCTTGTAAATTTGACAAAATTACTTGTAAAAAAAAAGTTCATGATTTGAATCATGAATTATTTAAACATCTAAAATGACAAGGTAAATTGTATCAACAACATGGTGGTTTCTACTATATACATGAAACTATTAGGATTTAAGCATATGAAAGAATTATATGCCAATGATAGTAATTTTGCTAATGTATATCATGGATGTAACCGAATGGCATTTAAGAAATTTTATATATTTGATAGTTATTTGTTTAAAGAGAATAAACATTGTGTGTTTGATAGTTTTACTCATTGAGTTTGCATATAATAAAAATATGCATATATACCACCGATTATCATTATTTGAGATTGTTTATGATTTTAATTTTTTAAAATCCATTAGATTTTATTCTTAACTTATTTATGGATGGTGTTTGGCACCACGGTTCAACCTGTGGTTGCGTTGAACTGTAGAGCCAAACACAACAATTACCAAACCGGACCATAATTTTTTTACTGTGGATCCCGCCAAAAAAATAAAGGTTGGGCCGCAGCTGCAAAAGCAGCTGAGAGATGCTTTTGCAACTGCGGCATAAATTGACCACATGCTACATTAACAACAAGCATCTCTATCTCCACATGCTAACCATACACACACACAAGCATCTTTGTCTTCTCCCTCACCTCCCTCATAGAACCTCTCCCACCGACATCCACCGTCCCTTTTCCCTCAACCCAAATCCCATTAACATCCACCGTCCCTTCTCTCTTGGGCACACCCACCTACAACACTCCCACAGCCACACAGACCAGGAAGTCCAGCCTTTTCCCTCACAAACACCCTAATGCAATGCAATTTTTAAATGCAACCATGCATGAATGATTGAAGCAGTGTTATCATGTGAGCATCGTCGTCAATGACGAGACCAAAAGATTCTGATAACTAATTTGCAAATTGCAAACTAACATTGGTGGGATGTAATCAAGTTTTTGTTAGGTAAACGAGGCCTAGAAAGAAGGTCAACGTGCTCCCAACGAGACAAGAGAGAAGAAAATGAACCCCAGGCTCGGGGCTTTTTTGATTCATTGTTTAAAAGCTAATGCTATTGCTAATGAGAGGAAAAGAAAAGTTGAATCTCTTTTATGTAAATACTACGAGGGTGATTTTTAATTTTTTTTATTCTTTTGATATGGTAATATAAAAAATAAAATTATAAAAAATAAAATAATTCCAAATAAAAAATAACTAAAAAACAACATTTACCATTGTCACAAACCACCTTCGTGTTTGCATATCAGTCAAAAATCAAGTTCTATTTATTAAAAGACAATGTATATCAACCCAAAATGTTATATTTGCTTGTAGTTTCGACATGCAATTTACTTATGTGTGGGCAGGATGGGAAGATAGTGCACAGGACACACGTATTTTTCACGAGGCTATTAACAATAATAATATCAAATTTTCCAAACCACTAGAAGGTAGACATGTGTTATATATTTTAAGAGTTGATCAATTTAATTTAATTATATTCTTCATCAATTTCTAATTCTTAATATATAATGGTTTTTTCTTCTTCTACTTTTTCCAGGCAAGTACTACTTGGTTGATGTTGGATATCCCAATTAGTATGATTACTTAGGTCCTTATAAAAGTTATAGGTATTATTTCCATGAGTTTAGACGTCGTAGACAACCAAGTGGTCATGAGGAAGTTTTTAATCGTGCACACTCATCAATACATAACATGGTAGGACACTCATTTGGCATATGGAAACAGAGGTGATGAATTTTAGAAAACATGCATACTTATCCATACAAAACACAAGTGAAGATTGTGGTTGCATCAATAGCACTACATAACTATATTATAAGAAGATCACAAGATGATATGACTTTTGCCGAATATGATCGCAATCCTAATTTTATTCCTAGAGATATTTTACTAAATGTTGTTTATCAATCACATAGTCAGGAATTGCAGACGCGTTCATGTATAGATTTAGTTCGTGATGAAATTGCAAGTAGTTTGATGATAGAATAAAAACAAGTGTCTAATTTACTTGAATTATTAATTACATTTTATTTTTATGATTTGTAATGTACAATAATTAAAAAACATTATATATGTGTGTGTGTTCTTTAAAGTAATTTCAAAAGTTGACAACAATATAAAAAGCATGGTAATCAAACACACAAAACTATTTTTCATTAAAATCAAACTTAACCACAGTTTTAACTAAATACTAAAATTCCAGTTATGAATCGCAGCTAAAAATACTTTTCAACAAACTTTTTTTTTAACCTCAACCTGAACAACAATCACGTAGCAAATCATGCTCATAAAAGGGTTAATCTTGATGGAAGCAACGAAAAATAGGTGACGAAAGCATTCAATGAGAAAATGCAACAGCATAAAAACAAAAAAGATAATTAGTATAATCAAGAGTTGGTCGGGTAGAGAGAGAAACTTTGGTTTCTCTCATCTTCCCCCTGGTCGGCTGTTACCCTTCCTTCGGAGACTCCTCTTCCCTCTAGATGGCTAATGCCTTCCTTTTTGCTTCTATGGCTACTGGTTCCCTTCTTCCCAAAGCTGGGCCACCACCCATAGATCTAAGAAAGACTACATCCAGTCAGATCTGAAGCTGTAATGGGTAGAGAGAGAAGCTTTCGGTGTAGTGAGAAAAGGTTGCCCCTCTAGGTGTCTGCTCTTCTTTCACTATGCACCACTAGCATCTCTATCATCGGCTCTCTTGACTTTCTTCTTCAATCTCTTCTCTAGTCGACCTCACTATCGTGTTGTTTAACTATGACTCGCAATAGGCCTCTCAAGTGTGAATGTTCTTCAGATCTAGTGCAAAGAGGAAAAAGCCCTTGGTTATAAAGAGAGATGGATGCTCATCTATGTGTTTGCTTCTCTCATTGTGCAACGCTGACCTCTCCAGTGCTTAGTTTCTTTAGTTGGACCTTGTAGCCACATGGTTCTCATACGGCCGTGACAAATCTCCTTGGCATGAGGGTTCCTCTTATTTGCTTGCCAGTCATAGTGACCATGTCAGACTATGCTTATTAGTTCTTCCCATACATGTATCTCTCTATCTGTTATGGATGATGTGTATCTCAGGGCCACCACTCTGCCTCTGGTTGGCCTTGTTTTCTGTTACATAGTTTTGTGGCTTGCCTTTCATGGCCTTGTCGGAATTGGCTTGGTTTGGTCCTGCTACTAGATGTTGGCTTCTACTTTTCCTTGGCTTTATACTGGTTCAAGGGAGCTTTGGTTGGTTGCTTCCTGTTTTTGTATGGGTCGCATTTATACCTTTACTAGTCTTCATTTTTTTGTTGATTCTGCTATTCCAAGGGAATGGCATTGTGGCTTTCCTCCACTATTTGCCTTCATATGGTGATCAATTATAGTTGCCTTATGGATGCCATGAATGCTAACTTTTGGTGTTAGACTCCCGTGCTCTTGCTGGCCGATGTATGCTGCTAGCTTGGTCATGCTGTGGCTACCCTTCTAAGGTGTGGTAGTCTTTAGATAGGAAGCTCTAATTATGGCTTCTAGAATGGAAGCTGGTTATCAAAGGCCTAAGTTGTCAATTAGTCTTTTAAAAGCACATCATGCTTATGATATGCTCATGGAATGCAATTGGTGATCTTGCATGGTCTGTAGTGGAAATCAGTTCTCTTCTTATGGCATATCCTATTGAGGTATACCCTATGGCTAACATGGTTAGTTCTAGCTGTTTCGCTTAATCTGGTGGCAAGATGAGGCTGTGTAACCTTGACTGGTAGTGTTGTCGATTACAGGGATCTTTGCAGTGTGTGGCCCACGTTGGATTACTGATTGCCTATGTTGCTTGTGTCTATTGGTATTGCTGATTCGACCAGCTTGTAGAACTCTCTTTTAGTTTGTTCTTTGTTTTAGGGAGCCTGTTTCTTAATAGATTAGATGATCTTGCTGATTTGTTGGTTATAGGGTGCATTATCCATATAAATGTTATGGGTAAAGCACTATAACTCCCCACACATTTCATCGTGGATTGCTACAGTGCTTTCCCTTTCACTTTTGTTTTTTTTTATTTTTAAATTTAGCTCTCTTTTTTGGTTTTTTATAATCGGGGTGCTTGAGACAGCTCACGTACACCATGACTGATCTCTGAATTCACTTGGTTTCCCACTTGTACATTTTTTTTTTATAACTAGAGTATCTAGACCAACTTACGTGCTCTGCAAATTTTTTTCCATGTATACATTTTTTTTATAATCGGGGTATTTAGGTCAGCTTACGTGCACTGCAACTAATCCTCGGACCCATTTTTTTTTTACATATTTTCTCTTGCTTTTTTTCTCCCCATCTATACATTTTATTTTTGATAACCGGGGTGTCCAGGCCAGCTTACATGCATAACAACTAATCACCGAACTCGTTTTTTTTATTGCTATAGTGCTTTCCCGCTTAATGGTTTCTTTTTTTATAATCGAGGTGTCGGGCCAACTTATGTGCACCACGACTAATCCCCAAACTCATTTTTTTATATTTCTTTTCCCCGCTTATACATGTTTTTTTGGTTTTTTTTATAATTGGGGTATCTAGACCAACTTATGCGCGCCATGATTTTTTTTCTCACTTAAACATTTATTTTGTCTTTTAATAACTAGGGCGTCAAAGCCAGCTTACATACACCACGACTAATCCTTGGATCAACTTTTTTTTCTTTATTCTTTATTTTTTTATAACCGTGGTGTTCGAGTCAGTTTACACGCAACATGATTTTTCCCACTTATATATTTTTTTGTTTTTTTATAACCGAGGTATCCGAGTCACCTTACGCACACTATGGCTAATCTCCAAACCCATTTTTTTTCTATTTTTACATTTTATTTTCTATTTTCTTCCACTTATAATTTTTTTTTGATAACCTGGATGTCCGGGTCAGCTTACGTGCACCACGACTAATCCCAGACCTACTTTTTTTTTTTGAAATGGTGTGGGGAAAACATTGTAGCTCTCCTCGCAAAACATTGTGGATTGCTATATTGCTTTCCAGCTCTTTTTTTTCCCTACTTGTACTTTTCTTTTATAATTGGGGTGTTTGGATTAATTTATGCACACCACGACTAATGTCTGGACCCATTGAACACCTTGCAAGTCTGGTGGGTAGGTAAGACACCACGGGAGTAACAAGTATGCACAGAGAGTATCGAACCCGGGTGTAGAGGAAGGGAACAAGTCCCTTCCCACTTATACATTATACATGGCAACTATTATGTTTAAAAAAATATACATATATTAGAAATTTGTCAACTACATTCTGCATTTTGCACGAGTCATGTCTAAAAGCGTTATTTATACTGTTTTTTAAATTGTTCTTTATTAAAATAATATGTATATATATATATATCTTAACTAAAAAGCTAAAGGGGATAAGGGTTTTGCATAGTCAAATTAATTGTGTATTTAAACATAGATTATTGTGGATTGTAATAGTGAAATTACTATTTCACCTCTCAATGAACAATGATTTTAGCCATGAGTGTAGGGGTATTTTATATTTTTAATGTTCTGGGTGCAGTAAAATAATCATAATACCCTCTAATAAGATAAAAATCAACAGTTAAATTTGGGGCTATTAACAATATTGCACATGTTTTTTATAATATACAAATACAAAATAACCTTTGTATACATGCATAAGAGAGGGTTTCACTCTCATTTTACACCACCAAAGTTGAACTTACTATGTTTTTTAACACAAACTGCATTTGATACAAATAAAAATAAAAAATCTAAACTAAAAGTAGAGGTGTATAGATAAAAACAAAAAATTAAGATCTTAGAAGGACCGAAAAAAATCATGGAATCGAAACTAAATAAAAAAATAAAAGAATAAAAATTGAAATACAAAATAAGAAATTATATATGTTAAAATTAGACAAAAAAAATTTTAATTCCAATGACGAAGTACGAGTTTATAGCTCGTGTTTCCTATATCTTGCTTGTTTTTCCTAGTTAGCATTGCACTTTGTTTTGCTTGTTCTTGAAAGTCTATGGCCATGAACAAGCATATTTATGAATTCTTGTATTTTTGGACATTCTAGTTTCTAGCTTAGTTTCACTTTTTGCGATTTCGATTTTTCGATATACTTACATTTGATTAAAAAAGAAAAAAGAGGATGTTCAGTATGTATCCAAGACAAACAAGGGGTGCAAACGTGTTATTTTTTAACCAAAGGATTATGTTTAGGCTAATATAAGGAAATAAATATTTATAACTCATAATAGATCAAAATCGCAACCTCAAAGAGATGGTCCATTTTTTAATGAAAATATTTTTTAATGTATTTAGAAATGATAATGGATATTCATAGGTCACGTTTTGATAATATATATATATTATCTTAGTAGTGCTTATTATTCAACAAAAGTATTACCTCAATATATAGGATCATATCTTGATTGAGTTTTGAAGTAGATTGACAATATTCATACTTTATCTTTTATTTATAAGATAAGATAACTATCTAAATAATTGTTTTTTTCAAGTGGATTTGGAAAAA
Organism: Salix dunnii; assembly: GCA_015731905.1. Lineage (NCBI taxonomy): Eukaryota > Viridiplantae > Streptophyta > Magnoliopsida > Malpighiales > Salicaceae > Salix > Salix dunnii. Next base: position 8,509,657 of record CM027662.1, on the reverse strand, counting down.
AAATCCATTAGGATTAAATTTAATATATCATCTTTATTAAAACTTGAGGCGCGAAACACAATATAAAAATAAAATAGAAAATCTACTAAAAAAATCATTTTAAAACATTTTAACCATGGTTGTATTTTTTATATATAAATACAACACAATTTGAAAATTGTTCTAACTATAAAACACATTTTGATACATGTCTTGATTGGGAAATACGACATCTTAAGATATTGGTGGTGGGAAACACGATGTTTGAAAAATAATTTATTAGTTGTGCTTGCACAAATTACAATAAGAAGAGAGAGAAAAAATCTGAAAGCACACAAATACTTCAAGTACGACACCACTAATAAAATAAAAAAGGATTTTGATAAATTCATCCAACATAAAAAAAAAAAAAAAAACTTCATTGATTATTGGAGTGAGTCACACTTTCTATCCAAAAACAAGTGGACAATTACAATGAGAAGAGAGGAAAGATAAGAAAAAAAACCTTAAAACACACAAAAGTTTTGATTACAATATCACTAATATCATTAAAAAAGATTTCGACAAGACGAGTCTAGTGAATATCATTAAAAAAGATCTCGACAAGACGAGTCTAGCGACACCAAGTAAGGTCACTAAGTGTAACTAAAGTCAACTATACTCAAGGTGACTCACTTGTCATTGGATGATAAGTATTGTTTATTCCAATCACCACTGGCGATCTTTGTTGGTGTTGGTAGTTTTTTATTGTCGAGAAATTTTAGATAATACTAATGGTGTTATAATCAGAGTTTTGGTGTGCCTACCTTATTTTTTTCCTCTTTCTCTTCTCTTTTTATTGTAATTACTCATTTGTCTTTGGATGAATAATATGATGCATTTTAGTTACCATTGATTATTTTCTTTGATTTTGTTTAATTCATCTTCTTAAGATCTTTTTAATTTTACCGATGATGTCATAATTGGAGCTTTAATGTGCCTCCTAGGTTTCTCTTTTGAACATTTTTTTCTATCTCCTCTCCTCATGTTAAATACTCCCTTGTTTTTAGATGGAGAATATGACTTTTATCTATTATTTGACTTCTCTTAGTACTATTGGATTTGTTTCTATGTATTTTCAGTTATACTAATGATTTTGTAATCATAACTTTAACATGACTTCAAATTTATTTATTTTATTTGCGAATTGTAATTTATGTAAGATAATATTGTGAAAGATATTGTTTTTTTAAATTAATTTTTTTATAAATACCTGAAAATAATATATTTTTATTTTTTAAAATCAGTATATCAATTCAAGAAAAAAAAAATCAAAGTAATTTTTTGAAAAAAAGAAAAGAAAAGCGCGGCTAAGAAAGGTAAACAAACAGTGTCGAAGGCATTTAACAATTTCTTTGAATAATATTGCGTTTCTTATCAATAATGACTAATTTATTTTCCAACATATATTTCGAAGTTTATTTCTAGCGGTTTTATTTGGCCAATTTCTATTTTCTTCTGAAATCTTCGCTAACCTTTTATTTCTTTCCTTCTTTCTTTCTATCTGATAGTATACAAAACGATGCCATCTCAATAAAACACAGATCATTTTTTTTTGTGAATGTCTCTCCCTACCAAACGCTCAGCCTCAGCCTCTGCCTCCGCCACCGCCACCGCCACCGCCACCACTGGCACAGCCAGCACTTCCGCCTCAAATAATTTCCTTCCAATGAAGAAGGCCAAGTCCCAAGCTGCCTCCGCCTGCTCTCCCCTCGACCACAACATAAACGGTCTTCACCATTCTGAGGATGTCGTCTTCGATCCTTCTTCCATGTCTCTTGACGACGACCCCAAGCTCGTCGACTACCGCACTCCTCCTGCCACCGCTAATTTATCTCGCAAAAAAGCCACTCTTCCACAACCCGCCAAGAAGCTCGTAATTAAGCTCGTCAAGGGTAACAGCCACTCAATTAGCTTTCATGATTTAAGGGTTTTTCTTATATAAATCACTAAATTAATGTGGATAACATGTTGGTTGTGGAGAGTAGAATCTGTTTGGATATGGGGATGTCGGTACTGCATCGCTTAGTTTGGTTGTTTGATTTGATTTTAGGAGTGAGCAGAGTAATTGTTAACTGAAACCCAATGTTTTCTTTGTATTTTGGATTTGGGTAATTGATTGTAGTTTAGTTAGCTTCTTTCGGAATTTGTTATTTATAAAAATTGCTGTTTGCTAAGGATGTGCACCCTGGATACATGAATTCTTTGTAACTTGGAATGATTCTATATTCTTCAAGGATGGTTTTCTACATGTATACATGTTGCGTCAAAAGCTTGGAAATATCTTTTATTATTTTTTTCATTCGATTATATGTCGGGGTAACATCACTTCTAATTCTCATTAACTAAGCTCTCCCTCTCAACAATTGTTCTTGAGCCCCCACCCATCTAGCTCAATTGTGCAAGCTCATTTTCGTGCATGGAAATAATTATAGAATGAATGATTTTTAATGAAATGATTTGTACACATTAATACAGTTGATGAATTGGCTTGTCATTCTTCACTAATGAGCTTTTTTCTTCTACTTCTGGTTTTGTTTTGATTATGAATGAATGGGGTTGGATTTAGTAGCATTATTTAAATCTAGATTCTCAAATTACAAATTATATTAAAATTTTGTGCAAGGTCTGTTTCGCCTTTAACTGATTATTATTGATATTAATTTTTCCTGCAGCAAAACCAACACTGCCTGCAAATTTTGAAGAGGATACATGGGCAAAACTGCAGTCAGCTATTAATGCTATATTCTTGAAACAACCAGCTCCTTGTGACTTGGAGAAGCTTTATCAAGTATGTACTCCTACGTTTCTTTCTCCTTGCATGATCCTTACCCTTGTTTCAATTCAATGTAGCAGTCTGTCTATGCGAATGTGCTTTTTATTGGTTTTGGCATTTATTATCCTCTTTTTTAGGCTGTCAATGATCTTTGCCTGCATAAGATGGGGGGAAGTCTTTATCTGCGCATTGAAAAAGAGTGTGAAGCACATATATCTGCAGCATTACAATCCTTAGTTGGTCAAAGCCCAGATTTGGTGGTTTTCTTAAAGCTTGTTGAGGAGTGCTGGCATGATCTCTGTGACCAGATGTTAATGATTCGTAGTATAGCCTTGTATCTGGACAGAACTTATGTGAAACAAACTCCAAGTGCACGTTCATTGTGGGACATGGGTTTGCAGCTTTTCCGAAAACATCTTTCTTTGTCTCCTGAAGTTGAGCACAAAACTGTCACCGGCCTCTTGCGAATGATTGAGAGGGAAAGGTACTTCTAAAAACTAAGATATTAGTCTTAACATCAATTTCTTGTTTCTAGTTTTCTGTCAATGGGTTTCACATGTCTGGGAAACTTTCATGTCCTGTTTGTGTATGGGGTGCTTGAAACTTCTTTCAAAGATAATTCTTTCTACAATTAACTGAGCTACAATGAGTCAAGTGTGATAAATCAATTTCAACACGACTGGAATGCGATTCCTTGCAAGTTGTAATGTAAAGACCTGCATTCATTCGCCAATTGGATTATTAAATATGGAGTGAAAAAAAATGAATTGTCAAAATAAGTGAAAACTAATCTGTTAATCAAATTGAAAGTAAAACATCCACTCTCTTTCCCATAGATTGGAAGGAAAACTTGTTTTCTATTAGGATATTGGAGGTCAATCATTGGAGTGGTCACAAATCTTGCAAATGAGAAACTTGTGACATTGGATTATTGGAGTGTTTTGAAGTGTCATATTTATTTATTTTTTATTTCTTGGACACTTCATAGAGATCCTTTTCTTGTGATTGCAGATTAGGTGAAACAGTTAATAGGAAACCCCTTGGCCATCTCTTAAAGATGTTCACTGCACTAGGAATTTATGCAGAAAGTTTTGAAACACCATTCCTTAAGTGCACATGTGAATTTTATGCTGCTGAAGGCATGACATACATGCAGCAATCGGATGTTCCGGATTACTTGAAGCATGTGGAGGTGCCTTTTGTTTCTCCTCTGATATTATTTGGGATTAAAGTAGTTCAGTAAATCGATTTTATTCTTAGCTACAGCTTTTATGTCTTTTCTGATAATATGTGTTTACTGCTGGGAAATTTGGTGGGTCACATTCCTGCAGTCGAGATTGAATGAAGAACAAGATCGATGCAAGATTTACCTTGATACAAGCACTAAAAAGCCACTAATTGCAACTGCAGAAGAGCAGCTACTTCAACACCATATATCTGCTATTCTTGATAAGGTTCAAATGCCCTATAATTATACATAGCCTCCTTCAAAAGAGCAATCTATTTGTGTTGCTTGAATAATTACTTGTCTACCTGATCTGTCCAGGGGTTCATGATGCTTATGGATGGACATCGGATTGAGGACCTTAAGAGGATGTACTCACTGTTCTTAAGGGTCAATGCCCTTGAATCATTAAGGCAGGCCCTTAACATGTACATCCGAAGAACTGGGCAAGGCCTTGTCATGGATGACGAGAAAGACAAGGACATGGTTTCCTCCCTGTTAGAATTTAAGGCTTCTCTTGATTCAATATGGGAAGAAAGCTTCTCAAAGAATGAAGGATTTTGCATCACCATAAAGGATGCATTTGAGCATTTAATTAATCTTCGTCAGGTTAGTCTATCGCTCTGCTGGTTTGATCTTAATTGATTGCAATACTAAATCCTACTATTAACATGTTAAAGTAAGCTTACTGCCTGTGCTGCATGAGATTACTTTGAAATCTTATTAGAAATTAACAATATCTTTAAAAATAAAATAATTGACAATTTGTGACAGGAGAAAAATGAAATACTTTTTTTCATCCAATTTACAGAAGATTTCAGTTAATCAAACCCCACAAAAAGTTGAGTTCAAATCTTAACTAAGCTTTCACCATTGTCATGTTGGAAGAAAACGAAAGGACAAATAAGAGATGCCATTTTGGAAGAAAATGAAAGGACAAATTAGAGAAAAGGTAAATGATTAATCAGGAAAGTAAGCAACAAACAAGTGAATGACAATGCATACCTTTTAGAAACAACTATGTGGGGATAAAAATAACTAGCTGGCAAATGATAGGCTTGTTCAAATTTTTGTTACATGTGTCCACTGATTATGCATTGAACATTTTTGTTAAAAGCAATTACTGGATTAAAAAAGTTGCAGGTAAGAGAGGTAAAATGAGAGCCATTGAACTTTTCCTTGAATGTCCTAACAGTGGCATAAAATACTTGAAATGTAATAAAGGCAGGCTTAAACGTATTTGTTAAGAAATGTCACCAAGCTACTTATCTCTTAGTTTGCAGATATGCTGAAACTAAAACAAATCTTCTCTGGGCTTCAGACATATTTGAAGTATTTGAATTATAAAATTTTCATTATATACAGATATATCTGAAGTAGTTAATTGTAGAATTTGCAATATAAATGGATGATACTGGAGTGGTCACATTTGGATTAAGTTTAACGATGCAGTTATTTGCACCTGCATCATTCACCAAAATGACACCATGAATTGACAGAATCAGACTAGCGTTTAATCAAAATTGATGCTGGGATAATATGATAGTCTTTAATCAAAGTGATGCATTAATAATATGCCTCTCCTTTCCAAAAATATCCCCTGGTATTATTTGCCCTGCAATACCTTTCTTGAGATATCATACCGTGAGATTCTCCTAGTATTTTGATGTAGGAGGGAGAGTAGTCTGTTTTGTATTTGCTCTCAGCTTCTTTTAGCTGCTTGTGGTTCTTAACAGTGTTTGGTTAGGCTGCTTGTCCTGGAAAAAAAGGAAAAGCACTAGCCTCTTTACAAGGGCACCACTTTGTTTTTGGATAAAACCAAGGCTACCCCTGTGGTCAACCAAAAGCAAGGCAACTTACTGTGGGGTCTTTTGAGTAAAAATATAATATTTTTAACACATAGCAGTTACCAAAAATTGCCTTTTTTGTTGTCACTTTCATTTCACACAGCACAACTCATCACTACCAAACAGGCCCTACAACTGCTTATTTAATGACTGAGAAATGTTATTGACAGCACTAGCTTATTTATTGGTTGGGAATTGTTATTGATAGCACTAGGTAAGTTCAGTGCTATGGTCTCTTGGAGGCTTGTATACTTGAACAAAGCAAGGCACATACCTACAATACCTAATGTGTGATAATTTATCTTTTCTGTTTTTCTTCTTGCTTTCTTGGGATAAAAAAATCACAAATCATTCTATCCTTTGCTTACAAAATATAATGAGTAATTGTACTATTTATAAGAAAGTGTTTAAGAGTGCTGTCCTGTTGCTGTTTTTGTGAAACCACTGTAGATCATAAATTGAATCACGTAACTTTTTAAATAACAATGACATGCTCTTGTAAAAACCTTGATATGAAAAACAGGTGGCATCTTCACCTAACCATGTGTTTTTTTTTTCAATCCTTTTCTGTGCTTCTTGAGTGACCTTTGGAATCCTTGTTGAAGGCACCTTACCTAGGGTTTGAGAAGTGTTTGGCCTTCTAGCTTTGCGCCTAGCACCTATGGTGCTCTTTTAACAACACTAGGGTTAGGTTTTGGGAAAATAAAAAATTTCTAGGTTTTTATCTCTATGAAGGGTTTCAGAATGTAGTGATCAGGTTATGAAAAGCAATGGGCTAGAAACTAAATTGGCTCTTGTATGAAGTAAATAGCTACCAGTGTCAGAAATTCCCTTGAAGATAGTATGTATAATTAAGCAGTAATCTTGTCAGTTTAGAACAAGTTATAGCTTGGCCACTTTGCCAAGTCTGGCAACTCATTGCATTGCTGTGTATTTTTTAAGTAGTAAGCCAAATTGTGCACCAGTCTTCTTTGCCCTTGCCTATTGGGTGTTTCTACTAAGGGGTTTTCCCTGTACTCTATGTTCCTTATTGAAAAGTACGATGCCTTGCTCTTCAACTGGAAGTCCTTTCAGCATTTCTCATTATGAATGAAAGAGCCAAAATTTCTAGAAACTTTTCATGTACATTTTTTTTTTATTCTTTGGAAGACCTCCCCTGATGCAATGCTTCCTTGTAGATGTTAGTGGATATGCATGGTATATTACCTATCATTGAATTTTGGATACACTGAAATATAGGTAGAAAAGAGAAAAAGAAAGAAAGAAAAACTAAACCATTTGGAGTGCTTGGTCCTTTTTATTGTTATCCTCTTCTCTAACTCTTTTACCATTGATGGTATTATTCTTTTCTTCTTGGGAGATAGGGAGGTGGATAGGAGGTTGAACTATCCATCTTTTTTAACATGTTAAAGTCGGTATTCAATAAGTGAAATTTGTTTTGTTCTACAATATATTTGTCTAATGATCAGCCAAAAATATTGTATTGGAAGGATATTTGGTGGTTTTGCTGTCTAGTAGGTCACACAACAGCCATGGAGAAAAAATTCCCCGCCTTTTTTTTCCGTTTAACTCAGCTTTTAGTTGTTTTTGTGAGATAAAATATAAGGAATCATGACGAGGGCTTGGCTATTCGACACCTATTTTGGCTGCAACCACATAACAAGGCTAAGCAGCTGCTAAGATAATGACCAACTTAAAAAATCCCCCCTATTATTAGATTGTAATGTTAAAACAATTTCATGATGAATCTTTTTGAATTTACGGAAATAGATATTTAGGCAATAATAGATCAGTTATGGGATGTTCATTTGTACTTTGTGATGATCACTGCTCTTTTCCTTTCTTATTGTTTTTCTTCATTCCATTTCTGTTCTTGGGATCTATATCTGGCATATTATTAGATGTTCATGTATGCATAAACACAAGCAATGAGATTACATGCATCTTGTATTCTTTCGGTGCAAGGAAGTTGTACTTCTTTCATTATGTTCTTATGATGATTTGCTGACATCAGAAAATACTAGTCATCATTCATTGTTTGGAATGGGACTGAGAGACAAAGCTGTATGATGCAATGTGGTGATTTCATGTTGAAGATATAAATAACATAATCTCACACTCCATGCCAAAAGAAATGTATATTATTCTTGAGCCTTCTTTCTATATTGTTCTCTTTTTTTTTTAAACTTTGTTTCTGCTGACAGCTGACATCATGGGAATGTGTATTCTTGAGGGTTCCTTTATTTATTTGCAAATGTTTTTGGCACATGCATATTTATCTAATTGTTTATGTCAAACTAAGATGATGAATTTCCATAAATAGTTTTTTTCTGAGTGCTATGAGTTTTTTGATTACTCAGATATCAAAATTGATTCTATAGTGTCATTTTCAACTTCCTGCCTAAATATCCAATTTTGTTCTCCATTTGGTAGAACCGTTCTGCTGAGCTGATTGCAAAATTTTTGGATGAGAAGCTTCGTGCTGGGAATAAGGTTACTTCTGAGGAGGAGTTGGAGGGTACACTTGAAAAAGTTTTGGTATTATTCAGGTTTATTCAGGCAAGTCTTTTTTTTCTGCTAGCTCAACAGATTTTTTCATTACTATCATATTTCTGGTCTTGTAGAAACCAAATGATGTTAGACACTTCCATCTTTTTTTTTTGGTTGATGAAGGGCAAGGATGTGTTTGAAGCATTTTACAAGAAGGATCTTGCAAAAAGACTGCTTTTGGGAAAAAGTGCTTCTATTGATGCAGAGAAATCTATGATCTCTAAGGTTAAGCATGGCAATTTTTTGGAGTACATGTTTCACCAAGTACTCTTTTCTATCAATCAAATTAACAGATTTGCATTGTCATTGCAGCTGAAGACTGAATGTGGCAGCCAGTTTACAAACAAGCTTGAAGGAATGTTTAAGGTCTGAACTATTTATTTAAGTTCATTCTGGCTTCTTGGTTCTATTTTTCTCTTTGAAACTTCTAAACAGGATGGTAGTTTATTGTTAGCTGATATAATTTGGTAAAGTTGTCATACCTTCAAGAATGCATTCATGACAGGACACTAACAATTGGTGGTAATATGAATTGGATGTGGCTAAGATTAACATGGAGCAACTTTATATCCCTCTCACCTACTTTCAGTTTTGCCACGTTGCACAAATAGTGTAAAATGTCAGCACTTGTGCTAGTTTTGCCTTTTCACAAGCATACCCAATCCCTTTAACATATCATGCATGCACACCTAAAAATGGAATTAATAGAAAACAAACAGTAAAAGTTACCTTCAATTCTAAACTCTGAGGTAGGTCATCTTGTGGCTGTAAACACATTTCTTGAGTGCTGCACATGTTGTTTATATAGATTTATATATATAGTTTTGTTGAAATGGTGCTCAATTGGACTTCATGAGAGTGACAAAGGGTCATGCTATTACTTCAAGGTAGTTGATACGAGTGTTAAGGGAGGTAAGAGTATGAACATAGGAGTCAATTTAAATTTGATGTGCTTGTATAATGAGAAAAATTGTTTTATTGAGAAAGAAACTTTCTCTGTCAGTTTGATGATGGTTTCATACATGGATTTTTGTTTATTGAATTTCATTTTTTACGGAGCAACTGCTAATTTGAATTTCTTATATAGCCCATTAGAAGTGCCTTCTATATGCTATTGTGGGCTATTAAATCCTAATGTCTTCTCTTTTATTAATTTAGTAATGTCATGTGGGTTACCAATGACGAAAATGGCTACATATTTACCATTTTCTTTTTCTTGGTGTTACTTTTTCAGGATATTGAATTGTCAAAGGAGATAAACGAGTCCTTTAAACAATCATCTCAGGCCAGGACTAAACTTCCATCAGGCATTGAAATGAGTGTACATGTCTTAACTACTGGGTAGGGTTAGACCCTAATAGTCTGTATTTGATTTAAAATTTTATATAGTTAGTCCCTTATTTCCAACAGAAGTTTAATTTATGTTTGGTTGGTTTCTCTGCAGGTACTGGCCCACATATCCACCCATGGATGTTAGGCTTCCTCATGAGCTGAACGTTTATCAGGTATTGCACAAGATACTGATTTTTTTCTCCTCATTTCCTGCTACGTAAATATTGAATAAATAAATTGCCTTATGTGTAGGATATATTCAAAGAATTCTACTTAAGCAAGTATAGTGGAAGGCGCTTAATGTGGCAAAATTCATTGGGTCATTGTGTGTTGAAAGCTGAGTTTCCAAAAGGTAAAAAGGAGCTGGCAGTTTCTCTATTTCAGGTCGGTCTTGTTTTGTTTTCAATGCATTGTTCATTTGATGTCTCTTACTGTTCATTTGTTTTATTGATGCCACCAGCACTGGTCGATTTGTTCTAATAGCTTACCATCTTGTGCCTTATATTCCAGACTGTTGTTCTGATGCTGTTTAATGATGCCCAAAAGCTTAGTTTTCAAGATATCAAAGACTCTACGGGCATAGAAGACAAGGAACTTAGAAGGACTTTGCAGTCTCTGGCATGTGGAAAAGTTCGTGTCCTGCAGAAGGTAGGTGATGATTATATGTATCACGATTTTTGTGTGTTGAGTTCTTACTGATGCTTATAAAATTGTTAAATGTGGGGCTTTCCTTGTCTCTTCCCCTTTCCATATTATTATAGAATTAATTGTTTACAGCTGCCCAAAGGGAGGGATGTGGAGGATGATGATTCATTTGTGTTCAATGAAGGATTTGCTGCTCCACTATACCGAATAAAGGTTGTCTGTTTCCTACCTATCTACAGTCATAATAGCATGTTGTTTGACTTGCATAGGCACGGCTAATGCCATGAGTGACCTTGTGCTTTCCTGATATTCAAGTGCTGTGCTTTTCCTTTGGTAGCTGTTTTTCAGATGTTTAAGCTAACAGTTGTTTGGGGATGCAGGTCAATGCGATCCAGATGAAGGAAACTGTAGAGGAGAACACAAGCACCACTGAGAGAGTATTTCAGGATCGTCAATACCAGGTTAAACATCACTCAAGTTTTTGTTTCTTATTAAAACAATTTCTTATGTTGGACATTTAACAAAGTTGTGAACTTGCTGCGCATAATGTTAGTAGTAATTACATAATATATTCCAGGTTGACGCAGCAATTGTCCGGATAATGAAGACAAGGAAAGTGCTAAGTCACACGCTTCTTATAACTGAACTATTTCAGCAGGTAAATTTCCTTCAACCCCTGACCACTGGTCTTGAGCACATGTGTAAGATTAATGTGATAGATGTGAAGGTTACTATCACATAACACCAAAGCATGGTGAAGTTGGGTACTGGTCATCACTTTTTAACTTTATAAGGCATCACCTGAATGTATCGTGATTAGTCATTTTGATAGATGACCTGGGTGAGAAAAATGGGAGGCCCAATTCTTAAACTTGCAGTGAATGGATGGGTATTAATATTGATGGAAATTTTTTTTTTGTATGGTGCGAACAGCTGAAGTTTCCTATAAAGCCAGCTGATTTGAAGAAGAGGATAGAAAGCCTTATCGACAGGGAATACCTTGAGCGAGACAAGAACAATCCTCAGATATACAATTACTTGGCCTAACACACTGTCACACCAATTGTGTCCTTGTAAATGGCTCAGGAAACATCTGTTCTATCCAAGAGGCAGATTTTCAATTCTGATCAGATTAATGTACATTATGTAGTTTATTTTTGCTGCAATCGATACTGTAATTGTAAAGCCTATTCTGCCCCCTCTTTCGATAATTCTCTGCTGCTGTTATATGATCTGAGTCACTTGAGACAAGGGGCAAAATTGATTCAAACAAGAAAATGGAAGGAAAATAAGCTCTGCTATGGAAGTTTGGAGAGAAGAAAGCAGACAGACTGGCATTTTCTACGACCATAAAAATCAGAGCTTTCACGGAATGAGGATGCATATTCACACCTCAAATTGTACGGGAGGTCATATAGTTTTACTCTTATTTGACGGCGTTGTTAACAGCTTCTGTGGCATTCGAACACATGGTTCCGTTTGTTTTATCATCTTACATCAATCTAGTCCCACTCGTATGACTCCACTGTCAACATAGTACTATCAATTTCATCCATCCGTAGACACAAGTAACGTCTATTCTCTTCAAAATTATCAGTTTTGTTTTGGTATTTTATTTTTTTAATTGAAATAGAATATTTTGATTTTAGAGTGTTTTGGTGTGCTATTTTAAAATTATATTGTTTATGTATAATTAATTAATTAATTATACAAGTGAAAAAAATTAAAAAGCAAAAAATATATATATAATTTTTATTTTTTATAAAATCTGACACAATAATTTTATTTTTTTATAATATATATTTATTAATTTTTATTGTTTTGATTTTGGTTCTTGTATTTTCAATATATTTCATAAACAATAATATATATAATCAAGTATTGAAAAATCAATTTGATGTTGCATGGAAAAAAGCAAGTCAGGTGACATCATTGACCCATAATAATTTGTCCAGGTGGGAGATCAAGTAGTGGGCGAGATGATTTTTTTTTGTGTCGAAATAGCACAAACGAAGTAATACTGGTGTATTTCGGTTAATATTTGGCTGAAAAATCTGAAATAGGTTGGAATTTAAATCAAGGCAAAAGCAACGTAGTTCTATCTTGTTTTTTTAATGAGTACGAAACATTTCAGTTGTTTCGGCTGAAACGAAACTGACAACTATGATTCTCTCCCTGGTTACCTATTAATGGGCCTTCAAAGTAGGTTTAAGTTAAGTCATAATTTGCAACTATAGTGCCATAACACCTATAGATTAAGAATTTAGGCGTAAAAAAAGCATCAAACTTGCCTTTGTTTATGGTTGGTTAAGATAAAGTTACAAATTAGGGTTTGGGGAGATTAACAAGTGAAAATAATGTTTTAATTTGATGGAATGTTTTTAATAAATGGCCGGGAAGGCCATATTTTTATTATTATCTTTGAGATAAATTTGTTATAGTTAAGAGAAAACTAGTGAAATTAAGAGGTTTGGAATTTGCTAGTGACATATAAAGTTAAATTGACATGACATTCTAATGTGTGCTTGTGAATTAGGGCTAAAGTTATCGTTAAATTGAATTTTTAAGAGCTTGGTGCCAAGGAAAAGGAGGGATTCCTAGTTAAATGCCAAATATTATTAAAGTGTGCAGAAGTCATTATATGAAGTATTCTATAATTATTTTATGAAGTCGATTACAAATTACATACAAAAGTCATGTCAATTGCCTCACACTCTTGTACTATCAAAAGCTTTTACATCAATTAACAAAGTAAATAATTAAGAGATATGATGTATACTATGTTTACTGAGGTTGGTATAGAGGTGGTGACTCCATCAATACTGTGTTTATTGATGAAAGAGAGAGAGGATAGTTAGTGTTGAAGTTAGATAAGAAGTCTCTAGGAATAATGGGATGTGTGGGTTAAACAATGGCTAAGAGGACCAAGTCCATGTTCTTCCATGTCATAAAGAAAAACAATCAACCTTGGAAAATAAAAATTAATTTTAAGTGCATGTTTTTTGCAAAAATAGAGGTTGTTATGAGTTATATGGTGTGACAAAAAAGAGGTTTAAGTATGCAAGAATGTGGTTAAAACTTCTGATGTTAGTGGTATACTTTGTAGATACATGATGAATAGGGTTTAATCTTTTTTTTAGGAAAATAATGATTTGGTTTAGTGAAGGTACAAGATAAGATAGCCTTTTGCCTGTTTGTTATAATGCAAAAGGCTATAGTACAAGATCAAGGTTTTGTTTGAGATAATTTTATCTCTTTTTATCACTAATTTTATTATATGAATAATAATGAGTAGCTAATTCATGATATAATGATATTTGTGAAAATATTCTTTATATTTTAATAGCATTTTTATTGGACTAGATTGTTTGTTTGTTTGATTTGAAAGAACTTTTAAAAGCATATTATACAAGCTATGACTTTTAGTTATGAAATAAAGGGATTTACAGGTTCAAAGAGTATTTCAACATTTTGAAGACTTAGGATCACTGCCATTTATTTGACTCATTATGTGTATCAACATTTCTTTCATTTCATTGTATTTCTTTGATTTGCCCTTTTTTTAATTCTTTTAGTAGGGCATTCTTATGTTGTTTTGACATGGTCTTTTTTTTGTCATTTGGCATGCCCCCTAACATTTTGAATTTCTCAAGCTCTTTCAAATATTTCAACATCTCCTTACTCTTTGATATTTGAATTTCTATGTCCCTAATGTAAAGTGTGATCCTAGTTAGGATCAAGTCTTAATCTTTGAAAACACAATCCTCCCAGCATGCGGTGTGATCCTAGTAAGAATCAACTCTTGACTTGGAATTGTTATTTTCCCTTGGTATGAGGTGTGATATTTGTTAGAGTTTTTATGAAGAAAAACTTATAACAAAAGATTGGTAATGCAACACCTCTTCTTAGGTCAACTTCCTCATCAATATATATGTTTTATCATCATTTTTCAATAACTTGTTATGCTAAAGATGGTCTAGTGATAATGTGATAGGTATCATCATCCTTTGAAAACTCAATTTGTCCCTTTCTCACCAACCTTTAAGCTCGATGCTTGAAATCTTAGCAATTTTTAATTAAATGATTAAGGATCCCATCATGATATCCATATTTCTTATTTGGATTATACCACCTATAAAATGGTGGTTTATATGACATCTAATAGAGTTGGGTTAACATACTTACTATTTAGAAGATGGTGGTACATATATTTATGTGGTAAAGGAATGTCAATCATTGATAATGATATTTAAACAGCTAATGATATAATGAGACCACATCAAACAAGATTTATAATCCAAGAGCCAATTTTAAATTCATATTCCATCATGATTTTAGAATTCACATCTATTCTTGGTATTTTTTGTACTTTAATAGCGTGTTCAATATTTTTTGCCATAAGCACTAAATCAGTAAAGTGTTAGGCTACACTTCCAGCCAAGAACTCAAAGTATATACATTCTATATAAGTCCAAGTATAATGATTGCAAGGCCACAAGTAATTGGAAACAATAGTTTAAAGGATAAACAATAATTTTTCTTTCCTTTTTTAATTTTTTATCCATCTTTTTTATATACCTAACCTTAAAAAAGCATGCCTTATTGGGTATTAAATACCTTTTGATTATCAATTTGTTTTCTAATTGGATTTTTTTTTAATTTAAACTCACTTTCATAAGTACAAATTTAAACTCACTTTCATAACCTTTTTTTAGTGATTTTAGTTGACTTAATATAATGTAAACAAAATCTCTAGGTGTCCCTAAATGTTTAAATATTTGTTTACTAATACTAGTAAGTTCTCATACTAAAAATTCAAATAATTGCATATAATTCCACCATTAGATCATTGATATTAAGCAAATGTAAAATATTTTAGAGAGTACATAGATATAAATTGTGAATTCTCTAAAACTAGAAATTCATAATTTTCTAAAAATTTATATTATGTCATTTGGTTCTTCCTAAGCATATCTAGTTTAATTCATAAATTTTCGCCATTTTCATAAATAATAATGATTTGATTATGTCAAGCCATCGACTTATGGCCCAAGTTTCTCTTTGATGTAGCCTAATCTAAGCAAAGTGATGAACATAAGAATTGTATCTCATTGAGTTATCATTGAATTTCCCAACTAGAAAGAAAGTTATAACCAAACTTTTGAGGGTAACTTTGAAGAATTCAAAAGCAAAATTCTCTTATAGTAGAATAGAAAAATTGCATCCTTCTCTAAAAGTGTGTTTTTCTCCATTCTAGACATTTATACTAGAGAAAATCTTGTTCATTGTTTTTTCAAAAGAACTATGTTTTGTTTGCTATTGTTGATTTAACCTAACAAAAACATAAGATATACAAAATTAGGTTTAAAAAGAATAAAAAAATAAAATAAAGCTCATCAGTTAACAATTCTTTTATGAGGTATGAAATATTTATATATTTACTACAATAAAATTATCAAATAGAAATGAAATTTCCAATGGAATATTTTGCATTGATAATGTTCTATGAAAAAATGATATGAAAACTATCTATTAAACACTACTTATGTAATTCACAATGGAATATATTTCATCAATAGTTAATGATTAAATTATTGACATAAAAGAAATTAAATAATTAAGAAATATTATATGAGTGATTTCATCAATAACATGGCACGTTATTTTTCAATGGATCTAGTGCTGAAAATATTTCATCTCTAGTGTTGGCAATTTCGTCAGTAAATTTAATAGTGTTATAACCAATGACAACCTTATCCCCCTGTTTTATTCTTTTTTTAATTTAAAAATGTTAGTAACCCTTTCCTTTATCCCCATATTTTTCCTTAAAACTATTTCCATCCTCACAATTTCAACTACCCTTAACATGCAGTAGTGTCATAATCATTTTTTTTTATTCAATTGTTTTCTAAATATTCAGTACATCAAGTAAGAAAACCTACTAATATATATTGTAGGTTAATTTATTTTTATTTTTTTGAAGTTTTTGCATTTTTCTTTTATATTTAAGTGTTCTACAACCTTTTCATTTAAAATTTTGTTGTATTAAAGTTTAATTTGTATGCTAGGTTTGATTTAGGTTTTGGAAAAATTTAATTTGTTTGTAATGTGATGAAAACTAGTTTGGTTCTGAAACATTGGTACACTAAAAGAATTGATGATTATTTAATGGGTATCAATCATATTTTATCAATTGTATTGTTAAGTTGGAAAATTTAAGAAAAATATTTTTTTGTGGAAATGATAAAAAAAATAAATGTTATTAATCTGGATTGAATAAGTCTGAATTTAACAAGTAATAAGGTAATTAGTTGATTATTGATTACTTCTTATTAATTTAATTTATTTAGTTAACATTTTTACATAAGATTACTTTTTTGTACCAATAATAAATGGTTATTAGATTATGAATTCATTTTTAATTATCAAAGTTGAATTGATAGTTGCATTATTAATAAAGATTATCGTTAATATTATATATAGGTTTTCTAAGTAATAAATAATCATTCTTGGATGTATTGAGATTTACCTCAAGGCTTGTGATCAATATTCTATGTAATACGACCTTCACTTTTAACGAATGGTGGCATAAGTTTTTCTTTTTTCATTACCACTTAAGGTTTTTGCCAAGTCCTCACTAATATAAAAATAATAAACACTTTCAAAAAAGATAATGTTGAAAAGGATGTTGCACCATAAGTATTGTAGGTGGAGAATTGTATGACGTTCTCTCATTGTACAAGAATATTGATTTGGTTTCTAATCCAGTAAGAAGAAGCTTATTGATTTTGATGTGACCTATAATTCATTAAATAGAGGTTTTTCTCTTTTTTTTTTACAACTTATTATTGACTTCCTCTATAATTTGGACTTTATGCATATCTAGTAAAAATTGTGTGAGAATATTTTTAAAACGATCATGGATGTTTAAAGAAAAGAAAAATTGAATTGATATTTTGTTTTGATAAGTAGAATATAGAGTTGCTCAATAATGATGTACATATAGCAACTCAAAGCTATATTTGTTTTAGATAGAAAAAAAACATTAGTTTTTTTATATGAATGACTTGAAAGTATATGATTTCTTTATGGATATACATCAATCATATCTATATTAATGAATTTGAAAGCATGCAGATTGTACAAGATAAATCATGATTATTGTTAGTTTATGGAAATATTTATTCCAATTTCTTGTATAGGTTTGTTGCCAAAATAGATAGAAGATGCACTCATAAAGAATTTTTTTTTTTTTTATGGATGTTTTTACTAGAGCAAGTGGTGTTCCTAGCACATGGATAAACTTAAAAACAAATATCTTGGATATAATTTATAAACTTGAAATGATTTTCCCTCTTTGTTTCTTTTTACTCAATAAAGCATACTCTTATACATTTTACATGTGAGGCAAGATTTGGAAGGCCTATGAGTATAAATGAATGTACTGATTCGAGAGGTTAGGGATTACATGCATCCTAAGTGTTTACTGTATTTCTTAAAACATTTGACCATTCAATCTATATTTACTTTCAAGTAAGCACTAATTCATTCTTAAAAAAAAAGTTAAAAACAAAGTGAATGTAAGACTTCAATATGAGAGGCTTATATTGTTTAAAAGATTTCAATATGTATTCTGTATTATTTTAAGTCTTATATGATAACAATAATCAATCATGTTTCATGACATGATGATGATGGTGAAGTGTCTTCAAGTGAAAATTTATTGATATTTTCCGATCCTAGATGTTCATTTTCAAAATAATACAGTTTTGAAAAGATATTTAATAGACATTGAATTCAAACAAGCACATGATTATATGTTATTTAACTAAAATGAATTAAGACATTTTGTTCAGTAAGTTAATTTTACAATTTTATAGTCTTAATCATTTTCTCTTGCATCCCTATAAATGCTAAATTCTTATTATTTTTGTATAGACAACCTTGTTAATTTTTGCCATCTTAAAATTACTAAAGCTTAACATTTTTAATCACAAGATGAACATATTACCATGCAGTTTAAAGCATATCTATGTGATGATTTGTGATTTTAATGAAAATATATGTATTTAAATGTTTTCCTCAACTGATGATTTACTATTTTTTGTAACCGAGTGTACAACGTGGAAGACAATATTGATAGTTTGAAATCTCTATCTTTGGATCCTAAAAGAAAGGTATATTGTTATAACATGTATTTCATTAATGGATATGTCTTCTCTATTGAAGAGTACAGAGAGAGTAGAAATACCTATAATCATGATATTTGTGTTAAATGATCAACTTCCAATGGGTCATATTTTTGTTAAAGGATCAACTTCCAATAGGTTTTAAGTTGATTATTATAGCAAGTTAGAAGAAGTGATTGAGTTGAAATGTCATATGATGCAAAATACAATTTTTTTATTGAAATGCTATTAATACAATACTAAAGAAGAAATTAGAGTAAATTATCACCATGGTTTAGTTAAAATTAATAAAACAGGTACACTTGAAAACATCAATGATGTTTTCATATTTTCCAAACAATGCCGACTAGTATATTAAAATAAAAATAAAAAAACTATTTAAGTTAACATGTCAAACTTGCAATTCAGGTCATGAGATCATGATTACTTTAGAGAAATAAAATTAAATTAAATCACAAAGCCTATTTTTCTTTT
The DNA here is from genome assembly GCA_015731905.1 of Salix dunnii. NCBI lineage: Eukaryota > Viridiplantae > Streptophyta > Magnoliopsida > Malpighiales > Salicaceae > Salix > Salix dunnii. Next base: position 8,490,601 of record CM027662.1, on the reverse strand, counting down.
TCTATGAAACAAATGTTTTTTTTTTAAATAAAAAACTCATAGAATGAAAATTTAAAAGGGAAAAAATAACACTAAAAGAGTTAACTTGTGTTAACCTACCAAACATGAAATCTATGTCATAAGATTAGGATAACTACATGTAAAACGAATTGAAAAAAAATTAAAAAACTTTGTTTCTAACCAATCAAATGTTGAAGGATATCTTATTTTATAATAAATATCAATTAAAGAAATTAATCTAAGCTAATAAATTAAACCTGTGTCCAAGCCATGAGATTTAAATAACTTCATAAAAAAATATAAAGTTCTACTTTCAACATATCCAACATTGAAGATTAAAATAATAAAAAAAATTAAATCTATAATATAAAAAAAGACAAGACTCTCAAACAACTTAAAATTAAAACAAATGAGTTATTAAAGGCTAAAGTTTAAAAATATTAAATTAAAAAAACAACTAAATATTTTGAATCAACTCCACCCAGATTAGTATGTAAAATTTACGATTCAGTTCAACAAACAACTTGGATCAGCAACCTTCTACACCATCATTCTTATCAACTGGTGGTTTACCAGACAGGAACAACATGTAGGAACTGAGTAAGAAATTTAGACAAGTTCACCAAAAGGGAGACAAATTATGGAAGCAAATGTACGTAAGGGCGTACAAAAGAACAATAATGTGCGTGTAGGGACTGAAAATTCTCCATCCATCTAAAATCATCTTTCCAGATAAGCATGCGAGTGCCAACTTTGATGATGATTTTCTGCCTCCTCCATCATTAAACATCATCACCTTTACAACCTTACCTTGGCTTATTGTAATATTTATTTCATATATTATTATCTAATATAATTATCACATATTCTAAAAATATCGTGGGATTTTAACATATAGAAACTCCCCTTCTTCTCTCGTTAATTGTAGCCACGAGATTTTCTAGATCAGGTGGCTGCATTAAAACTGCTTCCACGACAAGATGTGATAAATTTCTTCGAGTACAGATTAGGGTTATATGAAAATGATCTAAAACGTTGCCTTGAGTTAAACAAAAAATAATAATTTCTCCATGTTCTTTTATATTTAACACACAAGCATTGTTAAACCTTTCAGATCTTGAGAAGCTTCCTTTATTTCTGCATGTAAATGTAATATATACATGAAAACAAGTGTGTGTGTGTGTTATCAGCAACAAGAAACACAGATATAATTATACATGGACGAGTCATGGCGAATGCGCATGGGAATGCCAGGCGTCCCAAGACGCCGATCCATGGAGGATATTGCAACCACAAGACATTTCATGGAAGCCAGATTAGACCCAGACGATTTCTCAGACGTTTTCGGTGGGCCTCCAAGGAGTGTTCTTTCTCGCAAATTCTCTGCTGAATCCACCAGATCATCTTCTTCTCTTTACGAGCAGATTTTTCTGCCACCTACGGAGTTTGTGTCTGCAGGGAAAACCAATGGAGGGAGCAGCTTGCCGGCATTCAGGATTCCGGCCAGGGTAGAAGGGCTCTACAGTGATGTGTTCGGGCTATCGGAGGAGGGCAGGACGTCTAGGCAACGGTCAAGAGCAAACTCCAAGTCCAAGTCGAACTCTTCATCGGTACTAAGTTCGGAGGAGCTCAGTCCTCGACGGCGGCCGGTGACTGGAGATGACGTTGCCTTGTCTTCTTTTGCTTCAAAGCTCAGGTACCGTCTTTTAACTATTTTCTTTTTGGTTTGTCGGTTTGATCAAATAATATAATTACTTTTTTCACGTTATTCACTATTTTCACTCCTGTAATTTCGGGGTAAATAGCGGAATAGAAGAGCAGTTTAGATCATACTTATTGATCCCGTTCCGTTCCGGCCGGAACGACCCGTTCCAATATAAAATCCGGGACAAAACGGCGATGTTTTTGTCCCGGTCAAAATCCCGGCCTGATCTGGCAATTCCGGCCGCATTCCGGCCGGAAAAAAAAACTCAACCCATAAATTATATATTAGTAAAAATAAAAAATTAAAATCATAAAAGTTAACATGTCAAATACAACAATAAGTAACATTAATTAATTTCAAATACAACAACCATAAAAAAACATTGAATTACTTGAAAAACATACAATAAGTAGCTTAAATTTCAAATATTTTGTATCTTTTAATTATAATTAAATTCATTCTTTATTTTTTATTTTTTAAAAAATAATTTTATTGTTGGAATTTTAGAGATGTTTCTAATTTTGAGATTATGTTTGTTTGATTTTGTGTTTGTATTGTATAATTTAAAGTTAATTTATCTTGAATTTTAATTATATTTGTTAAAATATTTTTTTTCATATATATATATATATAATTAATTTATATGAACAGTACAAAACCGGAACGGAACGCCGGAATGCACCGAAACCGGAACGTTCCGTTCCAAACAAAAAACCGGAACGGTACCCGGAACGGATTTTACAACATTGGTTTAGATCTGTATGATTAAAATATGTATTGGTTTTTGTTTTTTAAAACATTTTTATTTAAAAAAAATATTATTAATATTTTTTTTATATAATTTTAATATATTAATGTTAAAAACTATATATATATATAGATAGATAGATAGATAGATAGATAGATAGATAGATATATGTTAATTTAGTTTTGTTACAAGTTTTTTATTTATTGTTTTACAAGTAGTTGAATATCCGTATCTAATTAATCTAATCTTAAAGATATCATAAATTTAGTTTTAGTGACAAGTTGAATATCTGTATCTAATTAATTTTTTGAAAATATTTTTTTGTTTAGAAATATATAAATAATATATATATATATATATATATTTTAAATGTTTTTTGATATCACATTAAAATAATTTAATAACATTAAAAAAATTAATAAAAAATAAAAAATAATTTTATTTTCAAAAAATTATAATTTACAAAAAAAAAAAATGTGATTTGTAACATATACACTAACATGTTTATGTATTTAATATTGATGTCTTTCAAGTTCATTTTACAATCATACCTCAATGTCAAAAGTAGATTAACCAAACATATCATATTATTTTTTATTCAACCTCAATTTTAATGACAATTTTAACTTAAAAACTTAACTTCATCAAACTGAAGTTGTTAAAAAATATTTTTTTTATTTATTTTTTTTTTGCAAAACACAACAACACTACCAAACATATCTGAATTCTTTTAAGCACCGGAGCTCCAATCTTCAGAGACATTGCTTATTTGCAGTTGAAATAGACCATGTTGAAACTTTTCTTTTCTTATTTGCAGTAGATGCAAGGACATATATACAAAGCATACTATATAATCTTTGTTTCCTCTGTTTTGCATTTGGACAATGAAGAATGCTAATATTTTCATCATCTGATGTATTTAGGCCAATCAATGTACCTTACAGATGGAAATCAAACAAAATGACACGTCCTGAAGAACAAACAACCTGGAGAAAATGGAGTATGCCATCTTTTTCATGCAATCATACTGACACATATTACATGGAAAATGAATACATTAATGAGAATCTCAGAAACAACTCCTGTTTCGAAGTTTCACGGCGGGTCTCCTCCCCAGAAACCATTAGTCTTGAACCCCATTCGTACCGAAGCCTCAAGGTTTCTTTGGATGAATTAGAACTCATCTTCCCTTCAACTCCCGTCTCTTCAGTAGGTGTACAGTGTGATACAATGCTAGAAGAAACAATGGAACAAGATGAAGATGAAGATGAAGATGAAGATGAAGTGATGAGTTCTTACGTTATCGAGATCAATTCTAATCACCAAGAGGGAACTGCCGAAGCAGTTTCTATTGATGAAGCAATTGCATGGGCTAAGGAGAAATCCAAGTCACAATCTTTTGGCAGACAGCATGAAAATGTTTTGATAGACCACCACTCAGATGAACTGGAAGGTGAAGAAATATCTTGATGTCTTCTCTGAGATTTGATTGATAATTCGTTGTTATAATTTACACGTTCTTTCTCTTTGTCATCGAAATCACGCAGCAATGCCTAATATGCATGGTTTTGTTGGGCATCAAATGGATGGACATGGAAGTTGGCACTTGAGTAAGGTAAACCACTTCTTTCCCCCCCTAAAGCATTAACAAATGGATCGTGATAGAATGATGAAATATTTGTATAGCTCTTGGAACAGTGTATATATCAGTTTGACAAACTAGATACCGATCTCTGCTGTCTAGCAACAGGCTAGTCAGCTTTGGTATGTGCTGGATCATTTGCTGTATTGTCAAAATTAAAGACATTTAGCATCGATGGCATTGCAGCTAGATCGTAGGTATATCATGAAACCTTCCACGGTATAGTAGGCCCAAGTTTCCCATTGTTCTAGTTCATCTCATAGTTTTAAGTTAACAGATTTCACATTCTAAGGATACCCTATTTTAACAATGAATCGAGAGAAACACTACTACTTTTGAATATTTCATTTCTGTTCTTTTCCGAATGTGAATATTGTTGTGACGAGGAGAGAAATCAAAATTTTAAGTGGGAATAGGTGTAATTTAGTGGTATATTTCCCCTTGTACTATTGCAGGAAGAGGGACTATATAAACCCAGAAGAGAAGAAGTAGAGCAATCAGAAAAAGATTTAAGCTCTTGAACTAACAATTTCTGATATTTTCAACGATAAACATTTACTTGAAAGAGTATATTAACATCCCAGCAGTGCAAAATTAACTAATCCGGAAAATAGTTGTGGATTTTTATGATACTTCTGTTTCTTTTTCTATTATATATATACACAGATGGAGACGGAGCGATTGGATGAAGACATTAGGTTGTGGTCAGCTGGCAAGGAAACTAAAATCCGTCAACTGCTATCGACACTACATCCCGTACTGGACATATTCTCTAATTCAGCTATTGCGTACTGCATATATATATATATTACAATGTTTTGATAAAATGAATGAACGCAGATTCTGTGGGCAAATAGTGGATGGTATGCAATCCCACTAACAAGCCTTGTCGAAAGCTCGCAAGTCAAAAAAGCGTATCAGAAAGCAAGGCTATGTCTCCACCCTGACAAGTTACAGCAAAGAGGAGCTACACTCCCGCAAAAATATGTTGCAGAGAAGGCCTTTTCCATCCTGCAGGTAAGTTTTGATTTGTCTGGAACCTAGACCAGAAGAGGATACAGCAACAAAAATTATTCAAGACAATGAACTGGTTTATATATGTTGTTATTTCATGAATACTAGTTTCAAGAACAACGAAAATCTGAATATTATTTTTGTTTTTCAATGTGTTACAGGATGCATGGGCAGCTTTCATTTCCCAAGATCTGTTGTTTAACTAGAGACGTACGGTTCAGGATCCCTTTTTGGACTCCTATTCTTCAAGTTTGAAAACCAAGGAGAGAAACTAGCTTGCTCGATCGGCTAACTAATTTGAAGAATGAAGAACATATCAAGAGTAGATGGGCACAACCCAAATTTCTAGACTGTGAAAACAAATCAATAATAGTTTGTGATCATTGTACGCAAGCTTTCCAAAGTTCCTAGATTAAGTTCAGATAATGAGAGAGCCGAAAAAGCTATGCTAGCTAAGCAACAACGAGAAAGATGGATGATTTTTTCATGTTCTTTTTTCCTTTTCTTAATTTTATCTTGAATAATTAGTGCCTGTATTTTGGTATTTGATTTTGATACGGAGTTTTCGAGATCAAGCCTCCCCCCTGTAGTTTGCCACTCCACCCCACTAAGCAGATCTTCATAGACCTTTTTAGAGCTTGCTTTCACTGCTAAGGTGAAAGTATAATTTACAATATTTATATGCAGAACAATGTGCAAAAGTAAACTATAATAATGAAGTTGCACCTTTCAATGTTTTGTGGAATAAAATTCATCTATGATCGAATTAAAATCGATACCTTCAGCAAGCTCTCGTACAACATAAACCACCATGCAATTTGCTAATAACTCCTCTTCTATTTTAATGTGAAGCACAATTTTAACATGTCTCATAGTTAAAAACGCTCACTTTGCGGTGACTTTGTAAACTTGCAAAATCAAAACAAGCCGATTCAACCTGTCAACCAAATGATAGTGTTGTAATTTTTTTTATTTCAACTAATCCTCGATATAATTTAAAAATGGTTGATATATTCTGAAAACCCTCATGAAGAATCACATCAATTTAATAATGTTGTGGCTAAGATTTCAAATCATGCATGTCTTAGGTTTTTCAAATAATTCATCTCAAATAATCACATCAATTTGATAATTTTTGGTACAAAATTTCCCAACAAGCTTATAAATAACATTGATTTTAAAGGATTTAAAGTTTTTCGGAAGTTCTAAAGCAAAGCTAAGAGCAAGTATTCTCATCATCCCTCATTGAATCTAGATTCTAACTATTCCAACTAAAATTTATTGTTGAGTATGTCATAATGATAGTGTTTGTAAACTATCATTGATTATTATTGCTAACATTAACAACTTGTAGCTTTTTATACAAAATATTTATATATGGTATGTCAATCTCATATTGTGTGCAAACAAATTGCACATGTGTAAGAAGAAGATCAAACCTTGCATCTCTTAAAGTCTCAAGCAATGCTTTGGTAGTTGATATAAGATGCAATGCATTTAAGATGCTAAGAGATTTTTTATGCAAAGCTTAACTAAGTAAATCAATAATTCCTATTATTTTATGCATCAAATATAAGATAAATATAAATTTAAAAGATCTAATCACAATCAAACAACTACTAGCTTCTCCATATATAAAGTTAGAAGATCCTTCTAGAACCATACTTCCAAGCACATGTGTGTGTGTGTGTATTAAGTTGCCAATAGAATTAAAATGAGAGTTCCACCACGTAGCTCTACTTTGATGTAAACTACCAATTTGATTGTTAAATTTTAATTAGCCAATATAAACACATTCACTTATTAAAATAAGTTATTTATTAAATCTGAGTTATTCTATATTTCCCTCTTGTTTTTAGCTCGGTAGCTAATTGTTGGTTTTTTGCTGGTTTTTTGGACAAGGCCATAGGTTTAGCAAGAACAATATACAACATTAAAATCAAGTGTTTTTCACTTATTTTTTACCATTTGATTTATTTTATCTTTAATTCTTGCTTCCATGTCTAATCCCTTGTTTTTAATACTTTTGTCTTTTTTTTATGTTTTTGGAGGGGTTTTTCTTTATTACCGGTTAATCCTCATTAATTTCCTTATGAATTATCATAGAAAAACAGCTTAGACACTAGTTTTTTTATGGTTAGAAGTAATCATGTTTAGTTTATTATAAGACAATTAGAAAGTCTAAGAGAGTGACATTACTGATTGTTTTTAAAAAATAACTTTGTTTTTTGCCTTCACTTCATTATTTCATTGCATGCTCTTACAACTATGTTTTTGATGGCTAAATTACATAACCATGAAATATAATTATAATAAAAGCATTATTTTACAAAATTGTCCCTCTCTTTAATGCTAACATGATAAATTATAAAGTGTTAGCATTGTAATTTACAATCTTTATTTCATTTTCACTTCAATTAACATTTTTTGTGCTTCAAAAACCTCATTTAAAATGATTTTGGTTTTATGTATTATTCCTATTCTTATCACTGAATTAGTTTGTATTAAATATGAGAAATTCCCTTCTTAAGGGTTTTCATAAATATCCAAAAAGAATAAAGGACAAAAAATTGATAAAGGCAAGCTAATCTTAAACGCCACAAAATACTTATTGTGTTACAAGCCCAAGGTTTACACGCAATAATGGAGAAGCCAAGGGTGTAGTCTCAACAAAATACAAGTTAGGATATTTAAGGTCACAAAACAATCCCATATATTATCGCTTAGGCTATGTCTTAGTGTAAATAAAATTACACAAAAGGGAAAGCATTTAGATACAATGATGATAATTTTTACTAAGGAAGTTTTTTTGGCAGGGTACAAGAATGGCTTCTCTAAATTATAATTGCTCTCTTAGTTAAATTTTATTGTGAGACAGTAGTTCTTTTTCTAATGAAAGGTAACTTGTTTTTCTTTTACTTTAAACATGTTTTTTAGATAGAAGGTAACATTGTTATATGGTGTGTTATTGGACTAGTTTGGAATCCATCTTTTTTTACCCGGGTTATGGACCATTTTATCCTTTTATTTCTTTCTACCCTTGTGTTCACCTATGAATACATCAATATTTTCTTGTTCCTTTTTCCAAATGGTTTTCTTGTTGTTTTTCTATGTAACATTTATAAGTAGACAAATATATTTTTTCCAATAATTCTTCTAATAAAAATAAACTAAATGCACCAAATGATCCATTTAAAAGATCAATTGGGTCAATGACAAGGTCAAGAACCAAAAAGAATAAAGATGTAATCAATGGGCTAATTTAGGGCATTTAGACTAAGAGAAGCTTTAAGACCTCTACAAGTTATGATCAAACCTTAATTAATTTGATTCATACAAAGATAGGGTTGATCCATGAGCCTAAAGCATTTGAAAATTTGGGTAGCAATAGAAAACATGATCTCTTATGTTTTCATATGAATTATAGATTAGATACAATACTAGGATATTATATAAGGCCATAAGGAAACAACTTAGGAGTTAATTATTTTGCAATATTTTTTTATATTTGATAAGGAAACCAAAATCAATAACTTATGTTAATTAGAAAGAAGATAAATGAATAACCTTTTCTTTTATTTTAAGGACATCTAAGCTGACTACACAAAGTAATTCAGTGGCTGTTTGGCTCCGCGGTTCACGCTGCGTTTGCGTTGAACCGCGGAGCTAAAATAAATGAACCAAACGGGGACCTCAGTTTTTAACTGTGGGTCCCACACCAAAATTGATTTTGGTGCCACAGATGCAAAAGCATCTGAGAGATGCTTTTGCATCTGCGGCACAAAATTGACTGCAAAAATTGTCTCAAACAACATGTAACGGGTCAGTCTCTTTCTCGTCTCCCTTGCTTGTCCCTCCCTCACCCTTACCCTCACTTCCCTCAGCTGTCTTCTCCCTTCCTCCCTCAGCCGTCTGAAACCCTCCCTCACCTCACCTCCCTCTCTCCCTCACAGACCTGACCGTCAGCCCTCGTCTTCTCCCCTTCTCTTTTCACTGTATCTTGCTCTCTGTCTCTCTCTCCTTCTCAAGAAAAAAAGGCAAAAGAGATATGGATTCAACCTCACAATCCTATTGGTCATCTCAGCTACTCTCTCGAACCCATCAACAGAGACCCAAAAAGGACTTGGCTTATCAAAATTCAAGAGTCAGAATCTGGGAACGTTATTCTCAAAGACCCACTTGCTCGATACTCACTTGCTGGCTTAGATCATTTGCCTCAAGTTTTGAACTTATTGGATTACAGAGTTAAGGAGATAAGCAAAGGGTATTATGTTGAGTTTGCTAAGCAAGGTGATAAACAATGGTGGAAAGCTGGCGTTGTAGAGAGTGGGAGACGAGAAATGGAGTACTGTGGATGATATTCTAGAGGTATATGTATATGATCGTGTTCCTTATAGTGATGGGATTTTTTTTGTTATTGTTGTTAATGGATTAACTATTAGTACTAATCCAGCAAAAGCTTCGTTTGAGATCATGGAAGTTGCTCCAGCGAAACCACGATCTGGGTTTGGACATGGTGATACATTCAAGAACCTAGTCAAGTGGTTTTCGGATTTGTTTTTAATTGAGAAGTACCATGAAGATTTATTTTACTGGTTGGAGTGGGAGTCGGATGATGACGATGATTATCATATTAAAATTTACAAGATGAATATGACGAGCAGTGTGATTGGGTTGAGATGGATGGATTGAAAGGTGTTGTATATTAAAATTTACATTGGCAGATTATCATATTAAAATTTACAAGATGAATGATAATTTTTTATGTATTTTGCATGTTTTAATTGAATCAATTTTTCTATATAAGTGAGAATGACTCTCAAAATATTTATAATCTTACACATTCATAATCACAAAAACATCTTTTAAAGAGCAACTTCACAAAAAAAACATCATTAACAATTTACAGGTTCATGTAATATTTTTATTTTAAGTTTTTGTAATTTTAATTAATTCTCTGCAACCTTATAAGTTGTTTTTGTATAAGGTGTATTTAAAGTTTTCTTTTCTTTTCATGGAACTTGAAGATATGAATGATCCTCGGTATAACAATATAGTTAACGAAGATTTTGATGGCGATTATGAAAATATAATAAACCGCGTTGAAGAACAAAAACAAGTATTTAATTCACTTTAATAATTTCAAATATTTTGTTATTATAATTATTAATAAATATACAAAATTATTTCAACAAAATATTTATATATATGTACGTATGTGTGTGTGTATTTTAAATTAATTTCACAAGTTGATAACAATATAAAAAGCATGATAACCAAACACACAAAACTGTTTTTCATTAAACTCAACCTCAACCACAGTTTTAACCAAACACTTAAATTTCAGTTATGAACTGCAGTTAAAAGCGTTTTCCATAAAACTGCTTTTTTTCAACCTCAACCACAACAGCAACAGTTGTGCCAAACAGGCCCTCACTAAGGGATGCAAAAGTCAATTACAAACTCTGGGTTTGGGTTATTTTACATACTGAGTTATTTTTAATTGGATTTTAATTTCACCCAATTAGTCCATAAGAACTTGATTATATAAACTATGAATACTCTCTTTTAATAGTTAGATGCTTCAAGATTTTGATTTTAGAAACTATTATTTTGTGTGTGATTTTGCTCATACTCTTTGTTCTTTATTAAACTTTTCTAAAACTTATCGACCATCAATTATCTTCATGGCATTCTTCCTTTTATACATATAGTTTGTGATTCATTAGAATATAGGGTCGAGGTCTTTTTCATCCAATAATTTGGTGTCTATGTTCAAGTAATCATTGTATAAGGTTATTTATTGTAATTTAATTTGAGTTTTCTTGGATGGTTTCTTTATTGCATATGGGTTCGATATTTCTTAACCTCTACGTTCATATCAATTAGTTTTAGCATACTTGGCTAGACTATTCATTGCCCAAAACATACATACATACATATACATATTGTCTACAAGACAATAACTTCATCTTTTTCTTTGAATTCTAATATTTCTCTCCCCCATTTATAAAGGTAGGTGTATGTGCCTTATGATTGTTTAAAACCCATTTCCATGATTCTCTATTTGATTCGATGTTAACCTTTTATAAAACAACAATCTCATTAAAGAAATTATTCTCTTACAATATATAATGATTTGCATTGGTAAATTGAAGGATGAGTCATGTATTTGTGTTTTTGAAAGTTGTATGTGCCAAGGTTACTTAGATAGTCAGGTATTGTTTTTATGGATATTGATCTAAATTTAATCATAGATTCATGAATCAATTTGTTAAAAAGAAGAAAAAAATAGTCAAATTTATAGTTTTTATTTACTTGTTTCTTTATTTTCTTGCTTCATTTTTTTTCCTTCTTTTTTTTTAAATAATAATAACTATATGATATGCATGCTTAATATAGCTATAAATATTCCTTATCTACTCGACACTTTTCTTTTATTGGTGAAGGAATAAATATATAGTTAGGTTACTTAGATAGCCCTATGTTTCTTTTATTTGCACATGAAACCCCACACTTTTCTTTTTTGTTTAATTATTATTAGTTGTTTAACATTCTTTTAATTTCATACCTTCATTTAATCAAGTTCCTTTAATGGAAATTTATTCATTTGCATCATAGGAGTGAATTTCTATAACTTTCACAACTTAAGATAGTTAACCAAATGTGTGTGTGTGTGTGCGTGTGTGTGTGTGTGTTCATACTACCATATTTTTATAAAATCAAAGGTTTATATAAAACTTATTGAACCATCTTCTAAATTAACTTTTATAATCATATTAAAAATTATAACATATCAACCTAAGAATCAACAAATCAGTAATATACATATACAAGTTAAATCATGTCATAAAGAGATATGCAAACACAAAACTCTATTTCATTTTAAACTAACAATAAAAATATAAGTTATACAATAAACAATCTAAATTTGGGTTTAAAAAAAATTATAAGCAAGAGGGAAAGTTCTCATTAAGCTACACCCTCCTTTCCATGAAATTTAAGGTATACTTTGTAAAAAGAATGTTCATTCCTTACCTAGGTTATTTGCTTATTTCCTCTTAGTTTTAGCTTTTTATCAATCTAAGATTGGTCTCACTTCTCTTTATTCTTTCCTAACACATAATCCTTATAGTTTTTTTAACCAATTCATAGATATTCTTATCAATCCATTTATGTTTCCTCATTTTTCTCCTTATCCTTTTACTCTTTTCAATAAATCTCCTCTTACTTAATAAAATTTGTCTTTTTATAAGCAAACAAAAACTATAAGTTGCAAAACCATAATGGTTTTGCACAAGATGGATGGTATATGGAATATTCCTCCTCATCCTCTCCTCTAACTTCCCTAAAAAGTTGCATTCTAATTCAATTTGTCTTTTTTATAACCTTAAACCCATTAAAAGAAGACAACCACGAAGTCTACTCAAAAATGATTTTTTTCCCTCTTCAGTCATGTCTAACTAAGAGGAATACTATGGCGAGATCATTATGAATAAAAATATCATGGTCAAATATGAATAATGTAAAGAGGATGTATATATATTACTAGAAACAAATTTCATATGATTTAAAGATCTAGAACTTTCAATTTATTTATTGGAAGATTGGTCCCCAATCAACTTGAATCTATTAACGCAAGGGACGCTGACTAACGATAAGATGATGTGAATCTTATTGAAGCAGGCTTAATAAAAGTTTTAGCCAAAATTAGATTTTTAGAAATTGCAAGTGGTTAATTCTAAAATTATAAAAATAATGTTATTTAGAAACCCTTTTTGCATTATTAGAAGAAATCTAAAAGAGATCCATTTTTTACTATTTAGTCAATCACAATCACTATGATCCACACAATATCTTGCTTTCATTTGTTTTTATCGTTTTTTTCAATCCTCTTATTATTTTGTTTGCATTTTTATTTTTATTTTGTCTCTTGATGGTGCGGTTATTAGAAATTGAACTATGATATTTGTCTTAATTTGCTTTGGACTCTCCTTATCTTTGGAAAAAAAATGTTTTTAAGGATGGCTAAATTTCATATTTAGTCCCTTTAGTTTAGATCTTACTTTTGGTCCAAATATTTATTTTCTTTGCATTTTGATCCTTTTTTAAGATATGAGAGAGAAAGTTATTGGGCAAAGGCAAAAAAAATAGAAAGTTTTAGGTTCTTCTCATTCCAACAGCAAAATAAGATTTGTTTTGGTATCAGTGAGTTTCATTTAACAAAGAGAATTCTATTAACGTGTATTTTAAACCTTCATCATACCAAAAAAGGTAGATCAAGGTTTAAAATTAATTTTTTATCTTAGTTATATTTTTTGCTTATGGATATTTTTTGGAATGTTTTTTAGTTGTTAAATTGAATTTTTTGGGATCTAATAGCATTTATTTAGGGATTTTTTAAGATTAATATAGGTTAAAAATAATTTTTTAAATTCAAAAGATATCCTCTTAATTTTTCAACTACCAACTACCTTTATAGCAGTTAGATTTTGAACAATTCAATGATGATGTATTGCTTGATGTAGATACAATAAGAGACACATTATTTTTGTTCTCTTTTTGAAAATAAAAAAATTGGGCTTAATTTTTAAGTCTCAAATGATGGGTCACACAAACAATTGGAAATGTTTTAACAATTATAATATTAATGAAAAATATATTTTGTATATTATTTTATTAGATTAATTATAAATATGCTTAAAATTTATTTTATTTGTAAATATTCAATTTTTGTTGTCTGTTTATAAAAATCCGTTATTTTTTAATTAAAAAATATAACCCATAATAATTATATTTTTAGTTATTTGGTTTTTTTTGCCATCCGATTCAGTTTTTGCCATCATTCTATGAGGTAAAAAACAATTTTAAAATCTATGATCAAAGTCGTCTAAGCTCAGAGGCTGAGCTGCGCTGTGCTGTTTTATAATAATAATTTTATGGTCTCGCAATTCATCAGAGAGAGAGAGAGTCGTCATCCAATGGGCGAAGAAGGAGAAAACCCAACTGCACCTCCTCTCCCTCCTTCCGCGGCCGCTGAAGGAAGTAGGGCTCCGGAAGCACAATCCGACCCTCCTACTCCATTCGATCCCAGTCGAAGTAAATTCCCTTTCTCTTCTGTTGTAGGGTTTTCTTTTTTGTCCATGTATCTATCTACCTGACTGATTTATTTACCTTGAGATAGTGATTGGTGTAATTAAAAGAAAGGGGTTGATCAAAGAGCTGGCAGCAGTGTACCACGCTCAGTGCCTTTTTTATTGTCAGCAACTTTTGGAACTACAGAAAAATTGCCAAGAGGTCACTCCCTCTATCTATCTATTTTATTTTTCTCATTCAATTATTATTACTTATGTGTTTGTCAAATATACTTACTTGCAGCCATTTGTTGAATTAAAAGCTGCTGATGATTCAAGAAAAGAAACAATGAGGCCCCCCAAACGCCTTAAGAAGTCCCGCTAATAAAATCATACTGTTTTTTTTTTAAATCAACATTATCTTGTTTGTTTTGTCTTCTGATGGATTACTCTAGGTTTGAACAGGTTATGTTTTTTCTATAAAGGTGTCTGTCACTTTGATTTCACCAAATATGATGTTTTCCACTTATTCAGTGTAGTTGCTGCTTGCAATGCCTTGTGCCCTCTGCCTGCACTTCCATCATCTTGTAGAATTGAAAAGAAACACCTGTGGCTTCATCTTTCCTCCTCAAGTTTCACCTATTTTCAATGTTTTGACTATTGCCCATTTATCATTTAGCTGCATTATCCGGGCTTGTCTGCTTGGAAATTGGGTTGAATGTTCCTCTTTGCACTTGTAGTAACTAGAGAGTGACTCTGCCTCTGTTCCCCAGATCCAACCATTTAATACTACAAGTCTACATGCCACTGCAATCAGTAGTTTAACTGGCACCACTTTAGGTTCAGTCAATCTCAAGTGTGGCACATGTATCCTTAAAACCTGTACTGTTCAGAGGGAAAGTAGAGTAAATCATTAGCAAATGTTTTTCATGCTGTGATCAATATGCTGTTATGGTCATCTTAATGCCCAACAAATACGTTGGTTATGATATATCCATTACAAAGTACAAGAATGGTACTATGCTAGTCTAATCCCTTTAATAATTTTGGTGCAGTAACATTTTTCTTATTTTTTGGGTTTTTTGAATAATTAGTTACTTAATGGTAGAGCAGTGTTATTGTTGACTGATTTGTGCCAGTTTGGTTCCAATCCGTGCTTAGACTAGTGTACTTTGGTACGAATTTGCAAACTCAGACTTGGTGTAAGGCTTGTGTTAGTCACAGCTTTCTTGCCATGCTATTTCTGGCTATTCATCAGTGGCAATGCAAGGAAACTGAAGGGCCAATTCTATACATTTGAATCGTTCGAGCATCAGTAGCTTCTTTTAAAAACAATAATTGAAATGCCAAATTGTTCTGTAAAAAGTCATTTTCTTATAATCTGTATATGAGTTTGTCCTGATGATTTCGTTAGGAAATAAGCGCATCCATGATCAATTAGTTATGGTAACTCTTTGCTCTTTTATATTTATGCCTGTTTTTAAAAGAATAAAAAAGGGTGCATGAATCGAATTGTCAAATAAATTAACGTGTTATTTGTACTGTGAAATGAAATTAAACTAGAATAAACGCCACCTAACTGCTCATTGAAGTTGCTTTTTTCTTCTTTTTTGATTTTGCTTCCGTATGGAAATCATTGAAATGTGCAGGCATAAGCCTTAGAATTGATCTCCCCCTTCAGGGAAATGGAAAGGTAGGGCGTGGTATCAACCTGTGGAGCCATTACAATATCTAACCATTACGTCCTCCCCCTCTCTCCCTTTCATTCAAAACTACTTCCACCTTTTCTTCCATAATTGAAAAAAACAAATGTTTGCCTCTCACCCAAAGTCCATACCTTTCTCCTTTTCTCTATATATATATAAAAAAAAAATTCGATGAAAAAAAACAAGGTTATTCAGCCACGTTCCATGCACCTACTAGAAAAAAGAAAAAAAAGTAGGAAAACATGAGTCCATGAAAAGAAAAGAAAAAACATAACCTATCTAAATCACTTAGCCATGGTCAAAATCTCAATATTTGAATCCAAAGTAAAACTAATTTGGTGTTATTATTTTACTCTTTCTTGTGGCTTTATTTGCTTTTACCTCAATAAATAGATGGTGGAGTTCATAGTGCATACTAGGTTAAATAGAAGGTCAAGGTTTATGGGTTGAATCATTTTTTTTCCTAGCCCACTAAAAAGGTGTTTGGTAGTGTGGTGGGATTGGAGTTTCAAAATAAATTTGTGTTTTGGTGTTTGGTAAATAAAAAAATAAAAAAAAAATTTCAATGAGTGTCACCTTTAAAAATCAACAAAACATTGATTGATCAAAAGCAGCAAAGAGCTGCTTTTGATACTTCTTAGGTCGAGATGAATTACTCCTTTGCAAAACAATGTTACCTATAATAAATTTCAAATAAACCCTCACCACCATTTACCATCTGTACTCCTCATACTAGTGATGTACTGTTTCACAAGCTGACCAAAAAGAAGAGAAGCAGAGGTGGGTTTGGAAAGAGAGGGGTGGGTGGGGGGTTTCACCTGGAAAGAGGGGGGGCAAGGGCGAGGGTATAGGAGGGGTGGGTTTCACCGAGAGGGGAGGGTTTGGAAAGAGAGGGTAAGGGGGTTCTTTATTTTTTTAATATTAAAATAATATAAAAATCTAAATATTTAATTAAAATATAAATAAATATATTAAAAGATATTACAATATAATTTTTATCTTGCAATTCTAATTTTATTTCAAATAATATTTTATTAGATGTTATTCTTCGATCAAATAGTCAGGGATCGTAGAGGCCTTCACGTATAGATTTAGTTCGTGATGGAATTACAAATAGTTTGATGGGAGAATAAAAAAAAGTTTCTAATTTACTTAAATTATTCATTATATTATGAAATTATGATTATTAATATAATATTTAATTATACATACGTGTGTGTTTATATCCTTTAAAGTAATTTCACAAGTTAAAACAATATGAAAAATTTGGTAACCAAGCACATGAAACTGTTTTTCATTAACCTCAAACTCTACTACAGTTTTAACCAAACACTTAAAAAATTATTAAGAACCGCAGCTAAAAATTTTTTTAATGAAACTATTTTTTTAAAACCTCGACCACAAAAACAAAAGCAATATCAAACACACTCTAAGTTATATAGGTTTTCATCAAGTTAATGAATATTATTTTAAAAAAAAAATGTTGCTGATGTTACACATGTATCTTCTAAGAATAGCTTATGAAAACTTGGTCTTTGGCTCCAACTTCATCATTCTCATAAGTTACAATACAATTGATGTTTAAAATTATATATTGGTGTGTATTGGATAACATGTACATTAAATTGAACCACATAAGAATTTCATATGAAGATATCATTTATATTTATAGAAAAAATCACATAATGGTTATATAAATGATTATTTGACTTAAAATAACTAATTTATAAAAATAAAAAATATATACAAGCTTTGATCTTCTTACATGATGTCCTAATCAAAGGTAAAAAAAAATGGGTATATAGTGGGCTAGTGGGTTTAACATGAAGTTTATAATGATATTTAAGGAACTATTCATCACCTTCTATATTTGAGAATGTAATGATTTGAACCTACAACACATTATCCTATATGAATTAAAAGAATATTTTATTTGTTCTTAAATAGTATTTGATTGTAATCCTTGTGCAATGTGAGATGAGCTTTGAAAAGAATTTCAAATCTTATTCAAATAATCAATGATTATAAATATGATTTAACAAAGTATATATACTTCATGTTACTAACAACTTGTGACTAAAAGGTTAAGTCAAAAAACTTATGATTTTTATAATATTTGGAGAATCATGATATGATATTAGATATTGTACTTGATATGCAAATATAAATTAATCAATTTTTAAATTGATAATTTATGTATTTAATCATATTTTATTTAAAATTATGATTTATATTTGAACTAATTTATTAGAGAACCTAATGAGTCATACACATAAAAATCATTGATCATAAATTAAACGTGATTGATTAATTAAGTGCAACACAATTATAAATAAGTTTTAGAAAATGGAGCTACAATATTATATATTTTGGGGATTACAATTCTAGACCTAGAAAAAAAAATCAATTACAGGCTTGATTGAATAAATTATAAAATTATATTAAAATAATATATGTGATTTTATTCAAAGACAAAATTGATAATTTTTTTCATTTATAAGGTTTTCAAGTTTTCCTATAAATAGAATGTTATGTTTTTTTTATTTTTTATACAATACACAAATAGAAAGAAAAATCATATAAGTTGTAGAACAGGTGAAAAACATTAAAAAAAATAGCACTTAAAGGCATTGCAATTCTTCTCTCTTAAAAGGGTTTAGAAGATTTCTCATTAATGGTTCATATGTGTTATTGTTAGATCGTGCACTTAAATTACTTGTGATTTGTGATAACATAGCATTGAAAAAATTATTCAGAGACAAAAATACTATCTGATCTTCAGGTAACTTTTATATAAACTCTAAAATATTCTAGGTCTATCTAATAAGATCTTTAAAATTCTTGAGAAAATTTTGAGTTTATTGTTTTTGTTGTGTATATGTGTTCCAATAAACTCAACACTAATATTAGATGGCTAAAATGAATTTAGATTGTGCTTAAGATCCTATAATGACTTAGGATTTAGACTGATTCCTAGCATGTGCCCATCCCACCATGATAGTTGACCTATCACGTACAAGGAGGGAGTTGTGTGATAAAAGCATACAAACATATGGTCAAAACTTGCAAGTACAAGCATTGAAGGGCACGAATTGAAATACATAGCAGGCTTAGCTTCGATAAGTAAACGATCAACATCCGTACTAATTATGTAATTACCTAATATCAATTTGTAAAATATTCATATTGCAAGATCTAATTTTAAGGATCAACACCAAGACGGGGAAAAATCCTCCAGAAAAAGATTGGGGGTGTTTTTCATTGGCTAATAAAATTAGACTTGGTTGGCTCGGTGACACCTCCAAGAAAAACACTTTTATATTGATGTTAGTATAATATTTGTACAGGTAACAAAAAGAGTGAGTGTTCTAGGCTTAAATATTTATTAAACTTTGTTTAAATTATTAAACATGTGTTGTGTTAAACTGTTATTTGAAGAGATAAAATCTAAAATGATGAGCTCCCTCTTATGCTCCTAGAGAGATCTCCCTTGTAGGAACACTAATTCTAGTAGTTGTAGCATTAGTCTGCAAGGTTTGTTTCTTGTTGTTTGCACTAGTTTCTTGTTGTCCACTAGTGCCAACAGCAAGAAACAAACTTTGCAGAGTGAGTGCCCAAACCACTAACAAGGTTCTTTAATTTATCAGGTTTGATCTCATGGTTAGACCTTGTATTTTCCAATTTATGTTCATAAGAGTCCAATAGCTTCATCATCTAGTCATGAATCTATTATTATTCCTTCTTGATAGTGATAAGCCATGTCGATTAGCAAGGATCTTTAAGCCAAATTCCATATACATGTGTTGAAGCTGAATGTGATTTATTAAACTGCATGTGACATGCAGACATGATTTGTTAACTACATGAGTAGTTGTGAATTTTTCATCACTTTTATTTTAGTTGTTATAATGTTATGCTTAATGTTTTGTACATGTTGCATTTTAGTTTTTTCATTACTAACCTCAAATCGTGGGTTATCAGCTTTTTCTTTATTCCAGTTTCCTATATCGGCTTTGTTTATTTAAAGAAGCTGAAAGTTATCAAGGGGGATCAATCAATCAGTGTCTAAACTTTGTGGTACTTTCTCACCCGAAAAGAAACAAACATTATTAGTTGAAATATTATTGCGACCTATCATTGGTATCAGAGCTTGGTTATGGGCACTAATAAGGAACGAATTAAGCAATTAGAAGATAGGCTACATTGAATGGAGTTGGGCATGATGAATAGACTATGCCATCTGAAAGAAACGCTTAACTATCTTTTTGATGTGCTACTTGCAAATCAAAAGCCTCCAAACCAGGGCAACCAACAATGGGAAGGCCACGATGGGGGATGACTCATTGTATCCTCCAAGACAATGCGACTTAAATTCCCTAGATTTTCAGGAGATGATCCAATGAAATGGTTTAATCATGTGAATCAATGTTTTGAATTTCAGAATACTCTAGAAACTCAAAAGGTCTCTCTAGTGTCCTACCACTTGGAAAGGGACCAGTGGTGGAAATGGATTTGTAGGTTGATTAAAGAAAAATGACATTTTCTATTGTGGGTAAACTTTCAAGATGAACTCTAGGCTTGTTTCAGGCTTTCAAAGTGTGAAGATTTTATGAAGCCCTTTCAAGGATAAGACAATAAGGTTCATTATAAGGTTACCAACGAGAACTCAAGCACTTGGGCAACCAAGTACCTAGATGGACACAAAAGGCCCTTGTGGGTACCTTTATGGAGGGCTTAAAAAATGAGATTTCATATGGAATACGTATGTTTAAACCTTAAACCTTAAAGGAAGCCACCAGTTTAACTCGGATGAAGGAGGTTTATCATATCTACACCACCAGTGAGATCTACACTATCCCCTCCCCAAATCAATCGAGTTGTACCACTAGTTACTGCCAATCCTTTCTGGCGCCTCACCTAGGAGGAAATGTAGTGGAGAAGAGCTAAAAATTTATGTTTTAACTACAATGATCGTTTCACTTAATGATATAAATGTCGAGATCCACAGATACTTATGTTAGAAAGTTATAATGACAGCAATACTCCTTATGATAATGATAGTGAAGAACAACCAATTCATGAGCCTCAGGAAGCGACCACGGAACCAAAAATTACATTGCATACATTGACAAGATGGGTTGTACCCAAGACTACACGCATAGTTGCTAGAATTGGTTCCCACGATGCCATTGCACTCATTGACAATGGATCTACTCACAACTTCATAAGCGAAAGATTGGCCAACCACAACCTTCACAATGCGGGCATCAAATGACAAGAAATTGAGATGTCAGAGGTGTTTTGAAGTAGGAGTGGACCTACAAGACACTCATTTTTCTTTAACTCTTTATTCCCTTCCTCTTACAAGATTAGATCTGGTCTTGGGAATTCAATGGCTGGAAATGTTAGGTTCTGTGGTTTCCAACTAGAAACAATTAACCATGGGATTTTTATGGAAGAACCAGATTAGACAGTTATAAGGAAAAGACAATGAAACCATTCAAATTGCATTAATCTATGAATTAACCAAAGAGGCTCGTCAAAACCAATCCATTTTTTGCAATATGCTTACAGGTCAACGTTGTGGAACCACATAACGAAACAATTCATCTTGACATGAAAGAAATATTGCATGAGTTCTTAGAAATATTAAAGGAACCGACAATTCAACCTCTCATCAGAGAAGAGACACTGCATCTCCCTCAAGGAACTGAACCTATCAATGTTCGACCATATTGTTATGCATATTATCAAAAGGAGGAAATTGAAAAACAAGTCCAGGAAATGCTAAACTCTTACCTTATCGACCAAGTACAAGCCCATTCTCATCACCTATTCTTTTGGTAAAAAGAAGGATGGAACTTGGTGTTTTTGCACAGATTATCGGGCCCTCAATGTTGCCACAGTGAAGGACCACTTCCTTATTCCCATTATGGATGATATGTTGGATGAGCTTTATGGTGCTTCATTTTTCACCAAGCTAAATGTAAGAGTTGGGTATCATCAAGTATGAGTTAATTCTATAGATATTCCAAAAATGGTTTTCCGTACTCATAACAGACATTATGAATATTTGGTTATGCCATTTGCTTGTGAAATGCATCCTCTACATTTAAGCTATCATGAACTCTATATTTTGGCCTCATCTTAGAAATTCTATATTGGTTTTCTTCAATGACATATTAGTCTATAGTCCTACTCAGGATATGTATTGATGCATGTAAAACAAACTCTGGCGATATTAAAATAGCATCAGTTTTTTGTCAAAACCAGCATATGTGTTTTTGGCCAACAAGAGTTAGAGTATTTAGAGCACATTATCACCAATCATGGAGTGAAGGTAGATGAGAACAAAATTGTAGCAATGGTGGCATGGCCACAACCCCCAAATAATTTTGAACTACATGGGTTCTTACGGTTAACAGGATATTCCAAGAAGTTTGTAAAAAATTATAGCATTGTGGCATAGGCTCTTAGCAATTTCCTTAAGAAAGGCCAATTCAAATGGCATGAGGAAGCTAAAACTGTCTTCCTTGCACTCAAACAGGCCATGACAACTACACCATCATTAGGAATGTCCAACTTCCAAGATGTCTTCATAGTTGAAATTGATGCATTAAGGGACAGTATTGACTCAACAAGGCAAATTAGTGGCATTTATGAGTCAAGCACTTAGGGTGGAAAAAACATTTTGGTCCATTTACGCCAAAGAGATGTTGGTCATCATTCAAGCTATACGTCTGTGACGTCTATACCTGTTAGGCTGAAAGTTTTATATTCAGATGGATCAACGAAGCCTAAAGTATTTGTTTAAGCAACGTATCACCACGCCAAAGCAACAAAAATAGGTAGCCCAATTCTTAGGCTATGATTACAAAATCACATATCGTCCCATCCGTGAAAATTCTACAGTTAATGTTCTCTCTCGCAAACAAGGTAGCCATGTTCTTCACCATCTTTTTGTTCCTCAGGTTACCATATGGGAAGAAATTAAGCAACCGGCAAAGACATGTATACATATAGTCCATGAGCCAGGCAACAATGGACCAACTACACAACCATTATGTGTGGCACAATGGCTTACTTAATTACAAAGGACAAATCGTTGTCCCAGTTGATTCTACCCTACATGTAAAGCTACACCAAGATTGGCAACCACTCATGTGTATTGTACACTTACAAAAAATTAGGATAACAATTCTATTGGCCAAGGATGCGTAACTCATTCCAAGATTACATCAAGAACTGTATGGTGTGCCAGAAAACCTAGTCCAAGATATTGGCACCTATAGGTCTCCTCCAACCACTACCTATTACTTGCCAAGTATGGGAGGACATCACAATAGATTTAATTACGAGATCACCCACCTCACAGGGCAAAGATACCATCATGGTAGTTGTTCATAGGCTCAGTAAATCAACTCATTTTCTTTCCTTAAAACATCCTTTACAGCTAAAAGAGTTGCGAAGGAATTTGTGGAAAGAGTTATTAAGTTCATGGCATGCCAAAGTCTATTGTTAGCAACCGTGATCCAATGTTTGTGAGTCATTTATGGCAAGAGTTCTTCAAGATGTCTGGTACTAAATCACAACTCAGCTCCGCATATCACCCACAGATCGATGGCCAAACAAAAGCTATGAGTCGATGTGTTGAACAATATCTCAGATGTTTTGTACACCAATGGCCATGAAAATGGAGATTCTACTTACCTAGGGCAGAATACTAGTACAATACAATGTACCACATATCAACCGGTATGACCTATTTTCAAGCACTATATGGTAGGCAGTACTATTTCATCATATAATGCAGGTTAATCCCGGTGCATGAAATGGATTAGCAATTACAGGACCTTACACACTCAATTAATCAGATGAAACAAATTGCATATCAAAAACGAAGAAATGTGTCATATGAGATTGGTTATTTAGTGCTTCTGAAATTACATCCTTATCGCTAGCAAACAATTTTTAAACGAGAATCCCAGAAACTTGCCAACCGCTTCTATGGACCCTATGTCATTCTGGAAAAAGTCGGCCACATGGCTTACAAACTCAAATTACCAGCAGAGTTGTGCATTCACTAGATATTTTGTGTCTCCCTACTCAAACAGTACAACACTCACACAATTAAGGATGAACTCAATACAAAATACCATCGTTTAGTGATGGGGAAGTCCTACTGACTCCACGGGATGTTACCGAACATTGCTGGATCAAGCAAGGCGCTCAAATTGTCGAAGAGAGTTTAGTTCACTGGAATTCTCTGCCAGTAAAGGAGGCAACATGGGTATCCACCAAACAACTCCTGGAGTTGTTTCCAGACATGAACCTTAGGGCCAAGGTTCCACAAATAGGAGAGATAATGATAAGCCACGTCGATTAGCAAGGGCCCTTAAGCCAAATCCCATATACATGTATTGAAGATGAATGTGATTTATTAAATTGCATGTGACATGCAGACATGATTTGTTAACTGTATGAGCAACTACGAATTTTTCATCACTTTTATTTCAATTGTTGTGATGTCATGCTTAATGTTTCGTACATATTGCATTTTAGTTTTTTCGTGGGTAACCTCAAGTTGTGGGTTAAAATTTTTTTTTTATTCCAATTTCTTGTACCGGCTTTGCTTATTTAAAGCAGCCGAAAGTTATCAAAGGGGTATCAATCAATGATTATCTAAACTTTGTGTTACTTTCTCACCCGAAGAGAAACAAATATTATTTGCTGAAATATTGTTGGGACCTATCAGATAGATTCCCCCAACATTCTTACAACTCTTGAGACCCAGTGTTTGGAGCCATTTTCTTGGTCGGAAGAGTTCGTGCTCTAATACCACTTGGTGCAAGTCTAACAAAGGACAGCACAAACAACTCATCAACATTTGAACTCAAACAAATCGACAGAGATATCAGGTTAGGATTTGGCAAGTGTCGGAGCTTATAAATTTCACCATATGGTGATGTTCAATTGTAATTATAAACACTGCAACTGTTGATGAAAACAATCAGATATCATTTTATCTTAGAATGGTTCGAATTATCATCAAGGCATGAGTGTGGCATCAAAAAGAGATTTTGAATGTGAATGGCACTCCCCCATTACCTCATCTGCCTCAATATTTTTAAGGTCTTGGCAGCTGCAATCGATGGAAACTCTACCTCCCAGGATCTCCATAAACAAGACTGCAACTGGTTGTTTTATAGATACAGTATCCATATATTTTGGAATTTTGTTTTTTTTGTTTTTTGAACTGTGATGAATTTGGGGAAGGTATTTTTGGTTTAATGGGTAAACTTTGAGAATACCATTCCTATTATACAAGTCTTTAAATATCATAATTAACTAATTTTTCAGAAGATGTTTCAGGTTTGGTACTGGTTATTCCTCTGGCACCGAAGGTCCTAGCATCGACTGGTGCTTCTTTAGCCAAAGGAATCGCTTCTGTATTTGATCAGCACAACTCTAATCAAACAGAGCTTTCCCTTCTGGCAGCTGGCTCTCTTCTGGTTTGTTTCTCTCATTTTCTCTTTCTCAAACACTGCATCCATCTTAGAAAATTTAAGGAGAAACGCCGGATTCAATGCTGCTGTTGCAGGGTTCTTTTTGCTGTGGAGACTGTTGCGGCCATCCCTAACCGATTCATCAACCTCAAACGCAGAACTTGGTCTTGGTTCTGAACCTTCTTTTAAGGTCCCTGAATATGACCCCTCCCCGAGGGGCAAGTAGAAAGAAATAAATTCAGTTACTTGTGGAACTATTTACGTAATTTCTCCTTGGTTGATTGATTGGTTTTACTTGGAATATTAATTAGAATTTTCCATTCAAACCTAGCTATTATTCGTTCATCTCATTTTCAGAATTTGCTGGGGGCACAAAATGATTTCTCATTTATTAATTAAATGTCCACAAATATTAACTACAACAGAGAGGAGGTGATCTAGTTCACTGCGCAACGTGTTGGATATACCCACAAGTCATGACTAGAACCATAGCGTATAAACTCAATATACCAGAGGTACTGCAACAAGCTAACATAGCTTCACAATTACATCAACAGCCTACTTCAGTAAAACAGAGTTTATCCGATTATTATACAAAAATAAAAAGGCCCATCTCCCGTTGTATAACCCAACATCCATTGGGCCTTCGGGTGGGTCCCGAAAATATAGAGCACTGACGCGGGCAAGTGTTTGGAGATGGGGGTATCGGGATGCGCGGCATAACCGTGCTCAAAATCATGGGTTATTTTTGTTGGTTTTTTTAGACACTGAGGTGCAGAAGCAAAACCACCAAAAAAAAAAAAAAAAACAGTGCAGCAAACTGAAATCAAATTGATGATGCTAGGCAATGCAAAGACTGAAGTCTGTTACAACTTACACGCAAGTTTGCAAAAAAAAAAAAAAAAAAAGGTAATATAATCAGTTCAATGCCAAGAAGAAAGTAATGAAACCACGCTTGTTTGGGACAAAATCAGAACCCATTGAGTGCTCACATCGATACAGACAGGAATGTCTTGAAAAAGAAGACGAGAAATGGCATTTTAAGGTACAAAACCAATATCCTTGAAGTATTCATGCTCCAAAGCACTCCTGGCAGTAATTCTTTTAGTTGGATCCAAGCAAAGCATTTTCTGATATGTAAAATTTTATATATAAGCAATTAATAGGGCAAAAAAACACAGCAAATATTATTAAGCTTCAGTTGCATATATTCCATCGCTTAGTGATAGTGTAGAGTAATGGGTATAACTATAAAATCCACTTACAATGAGAAGATCGACGCCAGCTTTATCAAGAGTTGGAACTACAGTTGCCAAATCCTGCAAATTAAAGCAAGCATCAGAAACTTCAAAACAATACAACTCTTAAGAAAACTGAATGGCATAGAGAAAAAAGGGAATGAAGAATGGCACCTTAGAAGGCCACTTAGGGAATGCACTCTTGAAGTCGGGCAAAGAAGTAACTCCAGGCCACGTGTCCTCATTTGGAGTACCCAAGATTCTTCACATTAAAACAACAATGAGTGAATAGGCATTAATAAATTAAATGCCTTTAAAATCAGTGTTTCTGTAACTTCTTCCATAACATATTTGTTTACAACAGCATGTATGAACATCCCACGCAAATTGAATAGCTCTGCACATTTACAGTATTTACATCAAGCAAGGTAACTGTCCACACACATAAGAAACATGACGCAAATCACAGTCATAGGCCAGGGAAGTCATTACATATGAATTAACTTTGAAATTGAATAAATTTCAGAGGAGGAAGAGAGGTGAAGGGCCATCCATGAGATGATCGTAACCCATATTGTAAATGACACAAGGTCTCGTTATAAACGTATAGCAAAGAGGCTACTCGTATTGGTTAACAAAATTACATCACACAACATTCTCCTAATTTAACTAGTCAGCTGCTTCACATTTATAGCAATTCTGTGCAAGGCCAATAATTATGTCTCATAATGTATTTGAGCAAAAAATTACATTGTCCTAATATAACTAGTCAGCTGCTTTGCATTTTTAGCATTTCTGTGCAAGGCCAATAATTATGTCTCATAATTTATTTCAGAAAAAGTTACATTCTCCTAATTTTACTGGTCAGCTGTTTCACACTTCTAGCAATTCTGTGCAAGGCCAATAATTACTCAAAATGAATTTCAGCAAAAAAAATGAAGGCGGCTATCCCACTCAATCAAACAAAGGAAAAGTGACAGCGCTAAAGGAGCACAGTAAATATGGAACTTGTGATTCCAAACTAGCCATATATAAAAAATTTCTGTGGCAGCTTGGTTTGGGTTTTAAGCCACAACCAATTCAAGGTCAGGTTGATTCCTAGAATTTGAACCCAAACCCAGCCATTAGAACCAAAAGCCAATGCAACCCATGTAGGGCTTAATTCATCTGGATTGACTGGCTCAAAGGCTCTTTTGTGTTCTGCTTTTTCACAGTTTTGTCTTTCATTAAAACCACAAGTCAAATCAAAACAGCTCAATGTTGATTAAGAAAAAGGAAAAAAAAACTTACCATAGTAGAATCATCAAATATTGTATCTTATGAATAAATAACAAAACACAAGTCAAGATGCACATGTGTTTTATATCAGCACATATCATTTCTGAAGCAACACTTTAACCCCTAATGTGAGATTGTTCCAAAGTCAATCGTTGTCTTCTGAAACAACCCAAAACACTGTAAAAAGCTAAAATCAATTGCTTCACAGGTTGGCCTAGAGCAACTTATGTCATATTAAAAAAGACAAGGTTAGCATCACTACTCCATCTTAATCTTAATGTTATCTTCATTTTATTATTACATGCCACAAATTTCTCCATCTTAATCTTAATGTTATCTTCATTTACTTATTACATGCCACAAATTTATAGTGTTATAATTTAATCTTTACTAGATGAAAAGAATTGAAAACGGATAGAGAAAACAACTATAGTATTCCAAACAAAAGCAATGTATCTAACAAACATTTTAAGAAAGCCAGAAGTCGGATGAGAAGCAATAACACCTGAAAATTTTGAACAGTTCATCAATCTCGGAATCCCCTGGGAACAGTGGCTTCTGGTTCACCATCTCAGCAAATATACATCCCACTGACCAAACATCAACCGGAGTCGAGTAATGGCGAGATCCAAGCAGAATTTCAGGGGCTCTATACCACAGGGTAACAACCTACAGAGAAAAACCAGATACCCTCAGAGTGTTGGCTGATAAAATTGCCAATAGTTCATATGCCCAAATAAAACACCGATTATGACTGTCATATTATTTCCTACAGATGCAGGAAAATATCAAAGAATAGAAAACGCCCAAGAAAGCTGGATATTTAATACTTTGAAGCTTCTACTTTTGTTTATCTGAAGAAAAGTTGATTCTTATATTCAGATATCATACCCTAATGATTTATCAAAACTATGATTTAGCAAACACAAAATTCTAAATTTAGAGAAACAGATCCATGCCTTGCGTAAATATAATTAGAGCATACCAAACCCAAACAGGGTTTGTGTGAGTCTGTGAGAGCTAACTAGAATTGGGTGTGTGTACATCTTTAGAGTTACTAGAGACAAGAGAAATGACCTCAGAGCAGACACAAGATGCAAAAAGGCATGATTTTAGCAGAAACAGACTTCATTTGACAGTAAATAAACTAAATATAGTGGTAATTCAGATTTAGACATTCTAATCAAGTGCTTATTAGAATGCAGGAACATTACAGTAAATAAAACCCAAGGCATCATACATATACCTCATGTGTAAATGTCCTAACAGGTATACCAAATGCTCTAGCCAGTCCAAAATCTGCAAGCTTCAGTGCATTGGTACGGCGATCAATAAGCAAATTCTGAGGTTTCAAATCTCGATGCAGAACTCTATGAGAATGGCAGTAAGCAATGCCACGGAGAATTTGATAAAGAAATGTCTGCAAATACAAAAATTGTACATATGTATTTAATCATGAGTATTATGATCACAATTATCACCAATCATTCATTCAAGTCGAGACAGAAAAGGTTAGTCATGTTAAGAGAGACCTGCAGAGAAGGAGCACAAACACATAACCAAATGATGACTATAGAAAGAGGTATTCTAAAATGAATAACACATGAACTTCTAGAGGGGGAAGATCCAACTCACTTTTACCAGGCGTGGATCATTAGCAAATTCAGGAGAAGAATCCATGTGCTTCTTCAAATCCAAGTCTAGATACTCAAAAACCAAGTAAAGACGCTTCTCACTGTGCACCACATCCTGCAGTCTGTTACCGGAGTAAAAATCAGATAATTTGTTATACCACAAATCAAAAGAAGGAAAAAAAAGATCTAGACAGTTGAGGATGGAAAAATGACAAAGGAGAACGTAAGTTATAGGAAAAACAGTAACAGAGCCACAAACTAAGATGATTTGACACTACAATAGTGGTGATAAGTAACGTTTACCAATTCAGCGAAAGGAACTATTACAACTTAGTAAGGCGGTCATGTGTATAAACAATGAATAGACGGACGGCAGCATCATTTAGACTTGCATAAGCTTTACTTCTATGCTAGAGATCTAAACACCAACTATAATCATCTAAGAAAGATGACAAGGAAAACTCTTCACCCCCTTTCGCTTGTTTCCATGAAATACAGCACCACAACTTCATGTTTTCAACAAGATCTCCACCACTCCAACAAGCGAGGAAATTGAGGCCTTGAAAGAGAAGAGTAGCCAAGAAAAACTTGTGAAAGGCATTTAGAAATATGTTTGCAGGCCTAGTCCATAAGAATGCTTTCCAGGTTACCTCCGAAGGCTCTCCCACCTAAGGTGGGAGTTTGCTGTGCAGTTTGGCATGCGTTAAGGTAGTGAAAAGTGAAAAGGAAATGGAAATGACCTGACAATGTTACCATGCTGCATCTCTTTCAAGAGAGAGATTTCTCGGATAGCAGTGCTGGGTACGCCCTCGTCTTCCTGCTCCAAACGGATCTTCTTCAAAGCAATGGTCTCATTGGTGACACGATCACGAGCTTTGTAGACCACTCCGTAGGTTCCTTCACCAATTTTTTCCACTTTCTCATACTAAAACAAAAAATAATAATAATAATAATAATAATAATAATTAAGCACTAGCCAGTAAAACAATCAAACGCAAAATTAAAGACGATTACAAAAGGAATGTACAGAACACAACACAAATTGTTTAAGATGACTACCTGATCCATGGGAATGGGGTATGGGCTGGTCAATTCAAACACCGCCTCTCTCTCTCTCTCTCTCTCTGCAACAAACAAGCACAAAAAAGTTGGTGGCAATATCATGGAAACGAATGTAGCATCAGTATGTAGTAGCAGAAGCAGAATCAATTACAGTAATTATAGCAAGAGATTGGGAAAACAAAGAAAGAAAGAAACCCTAGCTTTTGCTATTGAGAGATTAGAGTGATAATTAATGGGGAGATCGATCTTACTTGCCTCTTCTCTTACCAAGAAGAAAGAAAGGAAAGGAAGCAGAAATACACAATCACTCACTCTGCAACTTTGTTGCTTTGCTCTTTGCTCTCTGCTCTTTCTTTTCTGTTTTTTTTTACTCGGCAAGTAACCACAAATGCTTTCTCTCTCCCTTTTCTCTTTATTTCTCTCTTTTTAATTTAATTTATTTGCTATATAAGTGGTTAGGGCTTCACCAATTAATTTTTTTGTAAAATAAAAAATAATGGTCGAGCATTGCTTGTAAAGAAGAAGGAACACCACGTTAATTCAATTATATATATATATATATATATATATATATATATATATATAAAAGAAAGAGAGTAAATAAACTTGATATTAAAAGCAAAAATAATTATCCCGATTGAGAGTACGGTTGCAGTTATTTTTTATAGTGTTTTTTATTTAAAAATATATAAAATAATATTTTTTTTATTTTTAAAAAATTATTTTTGATATCAACACATCAAAATAATCTAAAAACATCAAAAAAATAATAAAAATAATAAATTTTCAAAGAAAAAATAAAATGCTTTTTAAAAGTACTCTCAAACACCCCCTAAAAATGAATCAAAATAACCCAAAAACAAATTGAAAAAAAAATCTAAGTTAACAAGAGCTAAATTCAATTCACAAAGTGGGATTGGCACGACAAGCCAATATCAAGGAAGTAAATTAAAAAATTAATAATATTCGATCACTAACAATTTAAATATAAAAAGTTAAGATAAAATAAATGATGCCCAAAAAAACTAAACATTTATAAAATCAAGGTATAATTATTAAATCTTGCAAGTTGTAACATATGAATAGGACACTAGATAAAAACAAAATGTCTTTGAGGATAATTTGGTCATTTAAAAGTGCTTAAAAAAAGCAAGTGAACCTTTAAAATTAGGTTAATATTTGAAACTTGTAACCTATTAAATTTTATACTTAGATGCAAAAAAAAAAAAACTCAATTGCCAACAAATTTAATGTTAAAGAACTAAAATGAGAGAAAAAAATATCAATATAAAAATCAACCAAGGTATATATATCTAAAGAATAAGGATCAAATCTGATTTTATAAAAATTTCAAATAAAAGAAAACTAAAAAAAGATTAGAAATGAAGGTAAAAAAAAGGGGGGGTTTTGAGAGTTTAGAGGGTCAACACAGAAGTTAAGGAGGAGCAAAGCGAAGAAAAAATAAACAAATAGCTGTCAAAGTCAAACTAGAGGTAATTCAACCACACACAGTGTCTCAAATGGAGGGGTCTTTAAGATGATTCAAACTCCACCTTGGAGACAATCATTTGATAATTCAAGGCAATCATTTATGTCGTCTGAAGATTGTGAGTGTTCCATCCAACTAAAAGCTTAATCATTCAGTCTAAGATGAGAGTGAACAAGATGTTTCTTGTACTTGCAGCAATGATACCTAAAGTTACTATTTATCTTCAAATTGTGACAAATGATGAAAGTTACTTGTGCCACTACAGATTTGAACGCATGAACTTCAAAGGGTTGAAAATCTTTCAATCCAAAGGGTTGGTTAGAGGTTTGCCTTTTAGTTTGCCTTCTCTAACAGTTTGTGCAACGATATGCATAACTTGTCTAATTGGCAAACAGCACAGGGAATCCATCCCCAAATGAGTCTATGGAGGGCATCACCTAAACTATAATTCGTGCACACAGATATATTTGGCCTTATAAAGTCAAAATCAAACAGCAACAAGAGGTATTTTTTTTTAGCTTTATTGATGATTTTAGTATAAAGACGTGGATCTACTTTTTGCATGAAAAATCAGAAGCTTTTACCATGTTTAAAAGATATAAAACATGTGTTGAAAAGGAAACAAGAGTTTACCTCAAATGTTTAAGGACTGATAAAGATGGTGAATTCACCTCAAATGAGTTTGAGGAATTTTGCAAAAAGAATGGCATAACTAGGCAATTAACTTTAGCCTATACTCCTTAGCATAACAGAGTTGCTGAGAGGAATAATAGAATTATGATGAATTTAGTATTATGCATTCTCACAAACAAACAGGTTCCAAAGGCTTTCTAGCTAAAGGCTGTGAGATGGTGTGTGTATGTCTAAAGCCTACAAATTATTTGATCAAGTATCTAAGAAAATAAGTTTTAGTAGGGATGTTTTTCAGGAAAATAAAGGTTGGAATTGGGACATGGGAGGATAAGAAATAACTTCAGATGTGCTAGAATAGGGTGATCCTGAAGAAGAAACTGAAGAGGCTAACTCAAATGAAGAACTTGGAACATAAGTTAACAAGAATGAAGTCAATTTAAAAAACATGAATGAAGTAGGTCCAAGTAATACTTGCACACATTCTGGCGTGACACATGATGAGAATTCCTCGGTTTCAAAGAGGATAAGATGAATTCCACTCTAGATGCATGATTATGAAACAAGAAAAGGTGTCAAAAGAGGAAGATTTAAATGTTATGATTAATAGAAGTTGATCTCTTTACATTCGAGGAAACTATGAAGAGCAAGAAATGGAGAGATGTCATGCATAAGGAAATTGAGGTTATTGAACGCAATATAACATGGTTTTGACTACTTTACCTGAAGGGGTGAACAACATTGGATTTAAATGGATATTTAAAACAAAACTCAATGAAAATAGTGAGATAGACAAATACAAGGCTAGACTTGGACAAGGAGATATACACAATAGTATCAGATTGATTACACTAAGTTATTTACTCCAGTTGCAAGATTAGATACCATACGTCTGATAATTGCTTTAGCAACTCAACAAGAATGGAGCATCTTTTAACTTGACGTGAAAAGTGTATTTTTACATGGTGAACTCAGCAAGGAAGTGCTTGTCCAACAGCGCCAGGGATATGAGAAAAAAGGAGAGGTGCACAAAGTTTATAAAATGAATAAGGCCTTATATGGTCTCAAAAAAGTTATGTGGGCTTGGTATAACATGAGACTTATTTCACTAATGAAGGATTTGAAAAGTGTTACAATGAACACACCTTATCCACTAAACTAGAAAAGGGAAACAAGATATTGATTGTCAGTCTTTTTTTGAACAATTTAATCTTCACTGGAAATGACAGGAACATGTGTGAAAAATTCAGGAAGTTAATGATGCTGGAATTTGACATGTCTGACTTGGAGAAGATAAGATATTTTCTAGGGATTGTGTGAGACAAAATTTCAAGAGGATTTACATTTGTCAAAGAAGGTTATGCTCATGAAATCTTAAAATGATTTGGCATGGACAAAAGCAAATCAATAAAGAATCTTATAGTTCCAAGCGGCAAACTATCAAAGGATGAGAAAGGAACCAAGGTTGATGCAAGTATATATAAGTAGGTGCTTGACAATCTTATGTAATTAACTGCAACCAAACCCGATTTAATGTATTGTGTGAGTCTTATTAGCAGGTTTATGTCATGTCCGGCAGAGCAACATTGGTTAGCAACAAAATGATTACTTAGATATTTAAAGAGAATAGTGAATATGAAGATTCTCCACAAGAAAAGGGGTTGCAAGCAACTCATTGCCTATTTAGATAGTGATTTTGCTGGAGATGTAAATGATCGCAAAAGTACTACAAGTTGTGTGTTTATACTCAGTTCTAGAGCAAAATCATGGACTTCCAAAAAGCTACTTGTTAGCTTATCAACCCTCAAAGCTTAGTACATCGATGTTGCCTCTTATGCTTGTCACTATGTTTGGCTAAGAAGAATCCTGAAGTAGCTTGGATGTGTGTAGAAGGAATGCACTATAATTTTGTGTGATAACAATCCAAGCATCAAACTTTCAAAAAATCTTGTTCTTCACTTCAGAAGCAAGCATATTGATATCAAATTTCACTTTTTTTCGTTAAATGGTAAAGGATAATATGGTTAACTTGAGTCATTGTAACACTAAATATCAAATAGCTGACATCATGACAAAACCTCTCAGGTTAAAGGTGTTTCAAAGGCTTTGAAGTCTGTTAGATATATGTGAAGCTCTAAAAATAAATTGAATACAGTTTAAGGAAGGGAATGATAGACTATTAAAGTGATAGTTTATTGTTACAATTTGTTTCTTATATTCCTTACTTTCCCATTCTCTTCAATTAGGTTATAATTTGTTAAAATTGTTCAAATTATTATTTTTTCGCTATTTCTTGGTTGTTACCATGCTTAACGTATATACAGCGCAAGACTTTCTAAAAATGGCTATAAAAGTCAGATGTTGACGATGAGTAAAGGGGGATTTTGAGGGTGAAGAACTGTATGTGTGTGTGCACGTTATAGTAACAACAATGCTATTTTTACTTAAATCCTTAAAATTTTAAGGATTTTTTTTATTTTATCCATAAACATCGGATTTATTAGATGTTGAACTTTATAATTTATTTTCTGTAAAATTATCTCAATCTTATAACTTGGATCATGAGTTTTACGGGTTATGTCTAAGGCTTACGTTTATATTTTAGGGTCTTTAAAGATGAAATATGAGATGGACTATATATCATCCATCAAAATAGTTTTTAGTGTTTTTGAAAAGAAAAAAAAATCCAAACATGTGTAAAAACATGAAACAGACCTCATGAATTTTTAAAATTTCATTCCTAACCATAAAACACATTTTAATAAGTTTATAAATAATATTCAAAATATTGTTTTTTAAATATTGTTTTATTTTTCCGACTTCATTAAATATCAAAATCATGTAAAAAGCAAGTGCATAAACACCAAAATCAAAGGCTAAGTGATTGTTTGACAATGTTTTTTTGTTCATAAATATATTAAAATATTATTTTTTTTATTTTTAAAATATTATTTTTGACATTAGCATATAAAAATAATCTAAAAATACTTTAAAATTTTAATTTACAGTGTGTGTGTGTGTGTATTCAAAAACAAAACACGGTAACAAAGAGGAACTAAATATAGTCAAAATGTGAACACGCAAAAGGCTTCTTGTCACAAAACCTGCCTCAAAACTTGAAGAGCCCAGGAAGAGAGGCAAGCAACTAGGGAGATGGAAGAACAAATGCAACAGCAAATTATGCTCTGGCCGTATTACCTTAGGAATCACATCAAAACCGTTTAATTGAATAACATGAAACTCACCGTTTCATTTCCTATCTTGTAGAGTCTTGCATTACAAGCTAAGCCATGGCTTATCTCTAGGAATAGTAAGAAAAATTGAATTCAAGTGTGTGTGCTATCTTCTTCTTCCTCCATTCCTTTCTTAAAGGCATCCCTTTATTCCAGCTCTAGACTATCAAGCACTTTAACTAGAATCAATTCCAGGATTATACTGGGGTTCAAATGGGGAGACTCATTCCATCTCACTTGTTACACTTATCTCCTCTTTTCTCTAAATTGCCATGAATCACATTCCAAGGTTTACAAAAATACGCCCCTTTTAAATTGTCATCTTTCCCTCTTTTTTTACTATGAATTTCATAATAGAAACCCATTATTATGATTTAATTGTATTTTTGCTAGAGAACGATTTTGGAATGTTGAGGTTTCAGGGACCTCCTTTGCTTTAGGCAATATTTGGATTGTCAAGCTTATCTCCCATCAATTCAAACAGTCTTTAAATACAGAATTTAAGAAATAACTATTATCTTAACTACCCATTAACTTTATTGGTTATAACTGAACTAGAACGCGTGAAATAACACAAAACATAAACTAAATACTAAGAAAAAGAATTAAATAAGCAACACGAGGTGCCCTGTGTCCATCATCCTGGCTATTTCTTATGCCCTGTGTCCCCATCTCCATTAGGCACATAATCTATCTTTATGCATGTCCATCATCCAACCAACTTCCTATGCCCCTTGTCTTCATCTCCTTTAGGCACATAACACAGCCTCTCTCATCAAAAGAACTTGCCCATAAGTTCATAACACAGCCTCTCTCATCAAAAGAACTTGCCCATAAGTTCGGGGTATTATCTTCGCATATCATTTACATCAACCCAAAGAATGTCTTCTTCATTCGAGCCTTTCCACAGAATTAAGAGTTCAGTACCTGCAACTCTCCCTTTTTTCTTCATTCTTCTTGCCAAAACTCTCTGTACTGTAGGAGCTAGAGTCCCATCTTCCATGATAGTGGGTAAGGTAGGATTAGGGCTAACTCAGGCTCCTACCTTCTTCTTTAGACATGAAACATGAAAGATCGAGTAAATCCTTGAATGCTGAGGTAGATCGAGCTTATACGCTACCTTCCCAACCCGTTGAATGACTTGAAATGGGCCACAATACTTCGCCGAGAGCTTTAAGTTTCGTTTGATGGCCACCATTACTTGTTGGTAAGGTCTCAACCTTAAGTAAACCCAATCTTTGACCTCAAATTCTTGATCTGTTTGATTCTTGTCAGCAAAATATTTCATACATGCTTATGTTTCTTATAGGTTCTCCCAAACAAGTGTCAAGATGAAATCACGGCTTTTCATTTCATCTTCCACTACCTGAACAACCACTGAACGAGGTTTATATGGTTGGAGCCGAGGCGAAGCCTACCCATACACCACTTCAAAGGGGGTTAGACTTGTTGAAGAATGGATTGAGGTATTGTATGACCACTCGACCAGTGACAACTACCTAGCCCAGTCCTTGGGTCGATCACTAGTGAAACATCTCAGGTAACTTTCTAACCACTTGTTCATTGCTTTTGTTTGTCCATTTGTCTATGGGTGGTACACTGAGCTTAACAAAAGGTTAGTTCCACTCAAACGAAATATTTCTTGCCAAAATGTACTAGTAAAAACTACATCCCTGTGGCTCACAATACTTTGAGGAATACCATGCAACTTGAATATATATTCTATGAACTGCTATGCTATGTTGATTGCTGTGTATGGGTGTGATAATGGGATAAAATGAGTATATTTACTAAACCTATCAATGACCACCATAATGACATCATATCCCCTAGACTTAAACAGTCCCTCAATAAAATCCATGATGATATCTTTCCATGTGCCTTCTGATATGGGTAATGGCTATAACAGGCTTGCTGGCTTGAGATTCTCTATTTTATTGTGTTGATATACATCACATTCTTTGATGAAATTTCTGACAGCACTACGCATTACATTCTAGAAAAATTCTCTCTTGATTCTTGCATGTCTTAAGTATACCTGTATGTCCCCTAAAAGAACTCTTGTGGTACTACTTTAGCACTAGGTTTTGATAGCCCTTCAGAGTTCCCAAGTGCAATCTGTCCTTGTAGAACAATAGGGTCCCCTGCAGCCTGTATTTAGCAGAATCCATATCACCTTGCTGGTAGCAAATAAGGAGTTGTTATAGCTGAGGGTCTTGGGTGTGTGCTTGTTAAAGGTCTTCCCACCATGTAGCTTGCACCACACTGAGTGCATATAATTCCACTATGTCAGCCTAATACTCCTAAATAGTTGAGTCAGTCTCCTACACCATTTCTCTTGATAGAGCGTCAATAGCTCTCCTCTTCTTCCCACACCTATACTCCACTGTGAAATCAAACCGTAGTAATTTAGCAACCTATTTTTGTTGAAAGAGGGTGCCTACCCTCTACTCCAACAAGTATTTGAGAGCTTGCTAGTCTGTTCGAACCCTGAACTAATGCCCCAATAAGTAATGCCTCCATTTCCTGATGGCCAGTACTAAGGCCAAGAATTCCTTCTCGTAGGTAGACAGGAGAAGGTTCTTCCCCTTCATAGCTTGGCTTAAATAGGCTAAAAGCTTTCCCTCCTACATTAAAACAGCTCTGATCCCACAACCCGAGGCATTACATTCAACCATAAATAGTATATTAAAATTTGGCAATCCTAGAACAGGAGGATTTACCATAGCTATTTTGAGGGCTTTGAGGGCTTCGAAGGCTTCAGTAGCTTCCTTTGTCCATCTAAATGAGTTTTTCTTTAACAATGTTATTAAAGGAGCTGCAATACTGGCATAACTCATTATAAACTTCCTATAATAACCGGTGAGACCTAGAAATCCCTTTAAAGCTTTAGGAGTTTTTGGTATAGGCCAATTCACTATGGCTGAAATCTTTAAGGGATCAGCCTTGACTCCATCCTGTGAAATAACATACCCCAAATATTCTGCCTCTCGAGAGCCAAACACACATTTAGAGGCTTTAGAATATAATTGGTGACGTTTTAAGATGTCTAAAACAATATTTTGATGTACCACATGGTTTGCTAAGGACTTACTATATATGAGTATGTCATCAAAAAACACCAATACAAATTTTCGAAGCTGAGGTCTAAATATCTCATTCATCAACCCCTGGAAAGTGGAGGGAGCATTAGTCAGCCCAAAAGACATAACTAGGAACTCATAATACCCCTCATGAGTCCGAAAGGCAGTTTTGGGTACATTGCCAGGATTCATCCTGATTTGATGATAGCCTGATCGTAAATCAAGCTTAAAAAACAATTCAACTCCATGTAACTCATCCAGTAATTCATCAATATTCGGTATAGGAAACTTATCTTTAATAGTCTCTTTGTTAAGAGTGTGGTAGTCAATGCATATCTGTCAACTCCCATCAATTTTCCTCACCAGTAAAACTAGTGATGAATATAGGCTTTGGCTGGTTTGTATAATATCCACCTATAACATTTCTCTGACCAGCTTCTCGATCTCCTCTTTTTTATAGTAGGGATAACGGTGTGGCCACACACAAGTAGGTGTGGTTGCCTTATGTAATCTAATATGATGGTCATGACCCCTAGTAGGAGGGAGTCTAGTAGGTTCCTGAAAAACCTCTTGGAATTAATCCAAGACCTTCTGTATTACCCCATCTGGAACTGGCACGTTATATGTTTCCTCTGCCTCCATTAATTATAACCAAAGACCTCTTCCCTCAGTTAGGGTGGTCTTAGTTAACTTTTACTCTTCCTCCAATGAACTCGTGGGAGTTTTTAATCCTTACAGGACAATTGATTTGTCATTAATAGAGAATTTCATACTCAAATCAGCAAAATTCCATTGAATAGTGCTTAGACTCCTCAACCAATCAACTCCTAATATAACATCACATTCTCCCAAAGTCAGTAGATATAAACTGACCTACACATCATAATTCTGCAACTTCAATAATACTACCTTACAGCAACCTTGGCAAGGAAACTTTGCTCCATCAGCAACTTGCACTGCCAAGTGGCTATCTTCCACTAGTAGTTTGAGCTTTCTAGCTACATTCACATCCACAAAACCATGTGTGCTACCCATATCAATAAGAATAATAAGTGAGTGTTTTCCAATGCGACCCGCCAATCGTATGGTTCTAGGGGAGAGTAGCCCAGCTATAGCATTCAAGGATATGACCAATAACTTGGTTGTTTGAGAGGG
This sequence comes from Salix dunnii, assembly GCA_015731905.1. Classification (NCBI taxonomy): domain Eukaryota; kingdom Viridiplantae; phylum Streptophyta; class Magnoliopsida; order Malpighiales; family Salicaceae; genus Salix; species Salix dunnii. Next base: position 8,450,404 of record CM027662.1, on the reverse strand, counting down.
TTGGTCATATTATTCTGTGTCCCTCTCAACTGCATAACTGCTTTCCTCCGACTCTAATCCCTACAACAAATACAAACTAGGGCGACTGCACTTGTGTCTAAATTGATATTTTTCATCACAGTTATAACATAAGCCCTTTTCTCTCCTTTCTTACATCTGACTAGCACTAAGTATTTTAATGGGAAGGGGGTATTTTCTTGGGGGGTTTAAGTTAGGCTGAGGTAAAGCTAGGGGGGCTGGAAATTTGGGTAATGGGTTTGAATTGGGTAATATGAGGGTAGTTTGTTTCGGGTTATTTGGGTTTGGAGTGTAGTGGTTATTTGTGATGTGTGTAGGTGTATGTCTCCTACCTACCTCTTCTTCTTGCAATCGGGCTAAGCCAAAAGCAGCATAAAGGGTATTGGGTTTAAACATGGTAACAATGATCCTTAATTCATCTCGTAATCCACTTAAAAATATACTGATGCGAAAATCTTCACTTACCCCTGTTATTTTGTTTGACAAGACTTCAAATGTGGTTTGATACTCCTCCACACTCCTAGTTTGTTTGAGTTTTGTGAAAGCTCCCACAGGATTCTCGTATGCTGAAAGACTGAACCTGACACGTAGAGCAACCAAAAATTCCTTCCAATTAACTGGTGGGTTGGAATCCATTAACCAATAAAACCAAGATAACGCCTTCCCTTCCATATGAAAAGAAGCAATCTGTAATTTGTGATCTTCTGGTGCATGACAATAGGTAAAGAACCATTGAGCCTTTAGGATCCAATCATATGGATCTCCCCCATTGAAATAGGGAAATCTAAATCGAAAGTTCTTGCTTGTATTCCTCCTGACCCTTCAACCAGTGGATTCATATTTCCACGTGGGTTGGTAAAAGTACCCTCACCAACACTTAATCTTGTCGTCAATTGGACCAAGCTATCATAGCTTGATGCAAAATGGTTAAGTTGTTGTAATAACTCTCCCATAAAGACCCCTTGTCGAGTTTACCCCTCCTTCAACACATTGTTTTCCTCTCTCAAGAGTAGTAATGGCTTCAGCCATTTGGGCTAAACAGGTGCCTTCAACCATAGAACATTGGCTCTAATACAACTTGTTAGGATTTAAATTGTATTTTTGCTAGATAATGATTATGGAGAGTTGATGTTCCAAGGACCTCTTATGCTTTAGGCAATATTTGAATTTTCAAGCGTATCTTCCATTAATTCAAAGACTTTAAATACAGAATTTAAGAAATAACTACTATCTTAACTACCCATTATCCTTACTGGTTATAACTGAATTAGAACATGTGAAATAACTCAAAACATAAACTAAATACTAAGAAAAGAATTAAATAAGCAACACGAGGTGCCCATGTCTATCATCTCGGCTGCTTCCCATGCCCCGTGTCTCCATCTCCATTAGGCACATAATCCAACCAGCTTTATGGGTGTCCATCATCCAACCAGCTTCCTATGCCCCGTGTCTCCATCTCTCTTAGGCACATAACACCCATAATGTATCATTGAAATAATCTAAAATCACAGTGCTCTGCAGGATGGAAAACAGAGGTGGGGTTGACCAGGGATGGAACTTTGGAAAGTTATACACAATCAACTATTAGACACTACATCTGGAAATAAACGGCCAAGAACATCACTCAATAATACTGCCTCGTTTCGGCTCTGTCCTGTCTTCCAAATCTTGAACCCTGGAAGAAAGTAGTCAGCATCATTCCAACGTTTTAATAATGTCAATGAGAAGGGACCTTGTATATCTCCTTGGGGATCTAAATAATGCCACAAAAAACTTCCCGGATCACAATCAATAATCTGAACACTATCTCTATGACTCGGGCCTTCATCTTCTTCACTGTCGTCACTCAAATCAATCACCTGCATGCCAATCGAGCATTGAGAGTGCTTGTTCTCTTCTATGTTGACAGGCAGCATTTCATTTGTTAATTGCTTTGGCTGATCTTCAACAAAAACATCTTGCTGATGATCTGAATAGAAACGTGGGATAACAATGAGCAAAAAAGAATTGAAGGTGACTACCCTGCTGATTCATGCATATACGAGAAACCTTCTAAATAGAAATTAATTAATGATGACCAAGATAAGCAAATGAATTCCCTCCTTTTTTTAAACCATTTCATAGTTTTTTCCCAGCAGAACTTGGTATAAAACATATAAAATAAGTGATTTATACAGATTCTAACTTTCTGGCAGAATGATTCACTCACCTGACAGTGAACCAGGCCTGATGAACCATTTAATGATGAAGTGCCGGCCATGCACACCTCCAATTCGAGGAGGCGGGGAGAGGGGGGGGTGGTTTGGCAAGTGATGCAGCGTTGAAGGATACGAGGGTTAAGACTACAAAGCTAGCATAGCAGGATTTACATTTTTATTGTTGGTTTTATAGGCAATCTTGCAAGTGGTGCAGGTTGAGTTATTTCAGTATGCAGCATCTTTACCTCACAAATATCTCATACTCCTTGAGTGCCTACTGTCTAATTTTAAAAATCAATTCAATTTTCCTAGTCTAATAAAAATCTCACTATTTTTTCTTTCATTACCCCTTACCACCAAATATGATAAAATTGCATCACTCCCTATGATAGACAACAGTAACCAGAATGCCTGTAATATCTCATGTAAACTGATGAACATATCTTTCACGCAAGAACTTGGAGAAGAAAATAGACCAAGCACTTCTAGAGCAGAATAATTTGTAGAACAATTTCCAGTTTCCTTCCCTCTGATCTAGATATCCTGATTCCAAATTCTCAAACAGCCAAGAAAAAACAAAAAGATATCCCCATTCCAAATAATTGTATTGCAAAGAGAAGGGAATAAAATATAATTTACCCATTCTATTGCTCTGTTTTGGTGTTGCCAGGACAGCTTGGTTCCCTGAAGAAAGGAAGGAAATAATTTCAGATTGTTTAATAAAACTGAAGGTGTTATGCCGCACAGCAATGCTGGAGGCTTTATACCATCCAACATTACAACTTTTTTTGACACATTTATTTTGGATGCTGATCTCAGGATAAAAATAAAGAATATTTAACTTTTGCTGCAAAGAAAACTTCCACTGACTCTGCTTGGTATCAGGAGATGAATGGGCAAGTTAATCCTTCCTTGGTTCTACAGTACAGGAGGGGATATCTTAACTTTTTGCGTGCCAAATGTGCATCCAATGGATCAGTGTTTCCAGAATTAATGTTCTGAATACTTCAAATAATGATATTAAGATCTATATGAATATATAAAGAGAGGTTAACATAGCCATCCATACTCATAGGCAAAGCTTTTTATACCATGGATGTTCAAAAGGTACACACAACACCAGCTCCCTGATAAGTTATCCTGTAAACACAGGGTTCACCATATAGCTGACCAATCACCCTGTATAGAAGAAGCAGAAACTTAAGAGGTCTTGGAGTTCATACAAGCTTGCCATGTCATGTACTGTCCACAAGCTTCCTAGTATTTAAATGTTAGACCAGCTGCTTATTTCCAAGCTTAGCTTGCTCGCACCTTTTGCATGTATTTTGATTTCAAAACCCTCTGTGGGGAAGGATCATGCAAAGCATTTTGCAATATGATATGTAATTTGCAATTGCTTATAAATGATCCAGAATTGTTCAAACCCACATGTGAATCACTGCAGCCTTGAAAATCTAGATACAATCTAAATCTCCGCATGGTTTTTCAGAGATTATGGATTATTTAGTGGTTTCCCATTCCTATCTGACAAATTGGCAGCACTTCTACAGTAGATCACCAATGGGGTTGATGTGCCCTATATTATTTAAGACTAGATTGTTGTTTCTTTTTCCTACTTGAAGGGATGTCTTATTCTAAATTTATTTATGATTCCTTTTCCATCCTTCTAATAAAAATTTCTTCTTTCAACTGAAAAGGGAAAAACCACAAATGCTTTCATAATCAAAGGCAACATTCTCCATTTCCCCAGTTGGAAATACCAGACCAAATAGATGCATGGACACACATGCAATTGCATGTTGTCAATATGCACCCACTTGAGGAGAAACAAAAAAATAAAACCTTCTAGCAGTCCCCATTCCAAATGAAACATCGCTGGAATGAATAACTGAATATTACTAACATACCTGCAGAGTTCTTGCTGAAAGGAATCCAAGTCAAAGTTTTATTTGAAGCTACATCAGAATTGGGAATTTCCAACACTCCATTCAGAGATGATTTTGGTGAACCATCATTTCCTTGTTTTATATTCACTGGAAAATCCTCTGCTGCAGGCTCATTTTCTATTTCATCGGCAATGACTTTTGGAATGTCAAGCAACAGCCGTGCCTGTTCATCAGGAGTCTCAAGCAGCTTCTTTCTTTCCAAGTAATCAAACAATGTAAAGCTCAGGTGAGTTAAGGATTCAAAATATAATGGTGTAGCAAACCAAGAGGAAGTAAATGCAGGAACATATGAAAAGATGCACGTGGGGTGGTGCATTTCTAAAAAACATGTCCTTTGGTGATATAGTTTATCATAGAAGGCAAAAAGGAGGAAAGGGAAAACTTTGACATTTGTTTGAGTGTAAAATGGTTCCTAGAGTAAGAAAAAACCTTTTGTATACAATAAGAAAAGAAATTTACATGAAAAAAGTTTTTCTACTTGACTATTTTATGCTCAGTTCAAAGTATGAAAGCCAATCTCATGGGAATGGAAAAAAAGAATAATACAAATTAGACACTAAACTTTGACCGTCTCAGAAACTGAAATAGCCTACCAGTCATATGGATTAAGGATTCTACCCAAATGGATAGGATGTATGCCATTATTAATTAACATTTACTTCTAGAAAGTTTCATAGTGCCTTTGCAAATACCAGCCTTAGCAAGGACCTTCAAAACACATCAATGTGTCATTTATGATCCCATATCCTTTTTCATTTTGAGCAGCCTCAACAACACTCCCTTTTCCCTTATTATGCTCTGATTGAACCTCAACTTTTTGGCTTTGAAATCAAACTGTGACTAGTTTCTTCATGATACCAAACAAGAAGAGCAATGACATGCATGCAGTGATTCCTGTGATTTGAATTTCCTCAACAAAATAGTTATAGTTATCCAGCTCATCCATGATTTATTATCTGAGAAGATGTGACTAGTAGCCCACAGCTTTTAAGAAGCAGAGCATACCAGTCTTAACCAACACCGGTGGGCAACAGCCACAACCATGCAATTATTGAGCGATTTTCGTTTTGAGCAGCATCAACACACTCCCCTTTCCATTATTACACCCTGATTGAACCTCAACTCTTTGGTCTTGAAATCAAATTGTGATAAGTTTCTTCATAATACCAAACAAGAGGAATGATGGCATGCAAACAATGATTCCTATGATTTGAATTTCCTAAAGGAAATAGTGATAGTTATCCAACTCATCCATGTTTAATTACATGAAAAATTACAACTAATAGCCCACAGCTTTTAAGAAGCAAAGCATACCAGTCTCAACCAACACTAATTGGCACCAGCCAGAGCAATGCAATTATTGAGAAATTTTGCTACCACTAATCATAGAGAATCCCGAGTTCTTTGATAAGCTCAATTGAATTGATTTTTTCCTTCAATTACAGTGCTTCTTGCTGATAATCAGTATCTTGTTATATTTAAAATAGATTTTAGACTGGATTATATTAGTTGGGGAAACTTAATATGATAATTCATGAAATGGTGGCCTCATAGTGATATCAGAGGAAATATGAATAGCAATAGTAAGAAAGGATATTCTCTTCGCCAACCCTTTTCATTTGCCCGATCAATGAGCTTTTGAAGAAAAGCAAGTTCTCCACGAAGCCACTGCAACAGATCCACATTTAGCGGCTTAAAAATTGAAGAATCAAACCTTAGATAAATCATGAAGAACATGCATGATCCCCAATACAGATGCTAGAACCAGTATATGAAGTGGCTTACTGTCACAGAGCATATAAGATAATTATATTCAAATTTGGTAGTTACACTTAAGCAAGTCAAAGCACATGAAAGAGAAACATAATGGACCAGTAAAGAATGGCTTCTTCCACACCAACATTTAAAGTCTGAGTCAGTTTTTATAAAGCATGTATGATGACTGGCAATAAACGCACATTTCAATACCTAGACAGTCAAAAGCCAAATGAACATGACAGAGAAACATAAGGAATAAATAAAATTAAAAATGACATCTTCCATCAGGATTCCTCATTCTATGAAGAGAGAAATTCTTTTATAAATTTTATAGCATAATATCTAAGCATCAAAACAACAATAACATAATAAACAATTCAAGATACCATCTTCAAAACATTTAGCATGTTCTTACTTCTTGCTTTGTCAAAATAAAGAAAGAATTAAGAGCTGTTTATCTTACAAAATCATCATTGTAATTATTGTCCCAGTTATCATTTTGCATGGCATTCAGCACAAAAACTGAGACAAGAAATTGGCGTTAAGGAATGGCACATCATTATAAAAGTTGAGACCACGTGCTTCGCAAATTTTGTAGAGGGATTCTCTTGGAGGTTATGATTGTTATAGCAACCTTCCTTGTTAACCACATTTGAGATGATACATTTGTGTGCTGGATTCTCTACTTACCAGTGAAATAATTCACTTCTATAGCGCAACCAAACTTGAAATGCATCAAGGGGCAAAATAAAGTGCTTGAGATTTCTCATTATCGTTATAAACTTGCTAATCTTTATAATTCAATACTTCAAACATATAAATATCAATTTTGCAATGCATATTTAAGGCTCTCTTTTTCTTGCAGTATCTACATGGGGTTTTTTTTAACTAAATCAGAAAAAATTGCAAGCTCATGGTCAATTAGCATTACAATCCCCTACAAGCTTTCATACAACAACATTTTGATAAAATTATGGTTCAGAGTTTATGCCTAGTTTATCAATTTCACAAGTTCAAATGCAAATGCACATTGTCTACATCTTTATCAATGCATTCTAAGTTTTTCATATTGGAACATCAAGAATATTTGTACTTTATATAGGGTTCCTGATACATCAATCTAACTAGTAAAACAGTACAGAAACAACCAACAACCTGTAAGCAATTTTGAACTACAGGGAGAACAGGAACAAGAAAAAGGGATAAGCAACCATTTTGTTCATGGTTGAGTTTTCCTTTTAGTCAAGTACCTACATGCTTTGTTATATCTTCATGCAAAACTTGAACCTTCTCTTCAAGCTCTACCTGTAAGAAGTTTAGAAAGTACGTTAACAAAACATTGAGGAATGGAAAACCTTAAAGCAGACAACTCAATTACCAAGGCAAACAAGACACATCTTGTTACCAGGTGACATGCTTTCTTCATGCACAGAGAATAGTGGTTATTATTTTTCTTCTCTGTCCATGAAATTTCTTTTCCAATCAAACATAAAGCTAAGGGCATGAAGAAAGCCATGCAAAAAACATAAATATTTTTAACATAAATCACAGTGAGAATAACCAGTGCTACAGAGGAAACACTACAAAACCATGCAAGAGAATAGATAACTTACAATAGTTGGTCTCTTGAGTGAACCATCTCTTACTCTCTGATTCAGATCTTCACATTCTTCCTGCAACCAACAGAAACAAGGCTAGCAATGAATGACTACACCTTGAGGTAATTTTCTATGAGCTTACATTTTGCTGAGTCTTATCTGCAGCGACTCAACAAAAATGTGAACTTTGTTATCCTCCATCAGTCTCCAACTTCTTATTGATACATTCAAGGCCATTTCTCAAGACCGTCACAAGACCTCATATTAAAAGTGAAACTCTAACTAAAGAGAACACAGAACCCATGGTCTAATTTATTTAAAAAAGTATTGATTCCTAGCACAGAATATAATTGGTTACTTGAAATCAGCTGAGTTTTTAAGACTTACAAGCATCTTCAAAACTTCACCGAAAATATAGACCAGTAAGCATTCAAGGTATCAAAGCCAATACAGCGTGAAAACTAAGCAGTACTTAGAAAGAGCTAGCGAAATATGTCACTTACTTTAGAAAAGTTATCATCTGAAAGCATAGATATGCACACATCTTTCATATAATTTGAAACCTCAAGAAGAATTTCAGTGTCAATACCATTAGGTCTGGAAGACTGCGCTAAACCTAGAGAATAGACAACACAAACACTAAAAGTTAATCGTCGGTAGAAGAGATCAATAAGTCCTAACATATGTTTCCCTTCCAACAAAAATAAGTAACACGTGCAATCCAAATATACCAGCATCTGTGCAATAAAAGAAATTTAATAATGTTATCAAAGTGAATTAGCACATAGAAGCTCAAATGGGTTCATATATAAGTATTGTTTCATAGCAGAAGCAAAGGATGCAATAACAGTAAGTAACCAACCAGTGACTTGCACTAGCATGTGAGAGTTTTTCTGGAGGTAATCATTAGGATCAGACTTGATTCTTACAAAGCTGCCAACAATTTTGCTTTGAAATGTTTCGGGGTTGTTCTTGACAAGATCTCGAACCAAAATCCTCTTCAAATAAACAAGCTTGATGTTATCAGGAACAATAGCAGCAAAACAGCTCTTGGGAGCTTCAACAACCTTTTCCTTAGAATGGCATTTTCTATCCGAGGCTGAACACTTGTGGCGATGGTAGGCATTATTATCCTCGTCATCATCAGTAGTATCGAAGAAATCATCATCAGAACCAACTTTGTTTTCAGCAAAATGGGGTTCTAGGAGGTCATAGATTCGGATTCGATTGATGGTCTTCCTTCCAAAAATAGAAAGAAGCCATTCATCGCAAAGAACCCTCTTCTTTTTGGTGGGGTGGAGGAGGTTGTTGTCTTTGACATACTTGTTAATGATGGCAGTAACATCGTGTTGAGAAATCTGATTGACGGTACCTGTACCAATCGATTGAAGGAATTCAATGAGGTGGGTGGAGCCCCATCCAGCAAATTCCAGTTTCCTGGGCGTTCGAGCCTTTCTTTTGGAGGATGGAGTAGGAGCAAACATTGGGGGGCCATCTGTATATTCTTCCATCCAGACAAAATCACCCATTTTTTCACCCATTTTTTTCTTTTATTAATACTAATAATCACTCTCCTCCTTCACTAATAGACTGCAGCTGCATGCAAGCAGAATCACTAACAATAATAGATGATAATAATGACAATACGGTGAAGACAGAAAAGGCATCCATCCATCCGGTACATAAAAGAGAGAGAAAAAGCAGAAATCAACTGAATACATACAAAAAATACCCTTTTCTACAGTGAAGAAAGGATAGTTTCTCCACTCCTGCGACAACTCTGCTCCATCCGTCTATCGTTTTGCTGCATACTCGCCTCTAGACAGAGGTGAGTGATGAACAAAGGCCAAAAGAGAAGGAAAGGAAAAGAAACGGACGTGATCGAGGAGTCGGTCTCTATCACTAATGTGTGGGTAGGTAGGGACTAACTCCTTTTGCTCGTCTTTCTTTCCGTGGGCTTCTTCCCAAATCAGCAATCACCTCGCTGACCCGTTCTTACGCTTACCAGCTGGGCCTTTTCATTCTCCTTCCTTCTCCTTTTTTTCCTGTTTCCAACCACCCCTCCACTGCCATTTATCCCTTTCTATTTATTTTCTCTCTTACCGCCGGAAACCGTTTATCTTTTTTAACGAATGTTTTGGACTATCTTAATTTAGTTTTTTTTCATGTATTAAAAAATATTTTTAATATTAACATATTTAAAAGCTATAAAAGTAAAATTAATTTTAAGTAAAATACAAACTTTTAATATTTAAGGAACATCATTTTATAGATGTTCTCAAATAAAATATTTTTATTTTTAAAAAATATTTTTAATATTAACATATTAAAAAACTATAAAAGTAAAATTAATTTTAAGTAGAACACAAAATTTTAATTTTTAAGGAACATCATTTTTTAGATGTTCTCAAATAGCTTCTTACTTGGGTTTTTTTGTTTACCTTTTGGAAAATTATTTGTATCGTTACGCTGGGAAAAAAAAGAATTAAATAAAAAAAGTAATAAAATCACAATCATGTTTTTAAAAAGTAGAAAAAAGAATCAAGATTTAGGGTTCGAACCTCTCTAATTGCATGATCAAACACCTCCTCAGCGAAAATGATACTTTCCTAAGAAAATTGAAATTCATGTTTGAGAGATGTGATATAATAAAAAATTATCTCAGAGCACTAATATTATTAGAATTGAATTGAGAGACGCTACAAAATTATGTAAACCATGATAAGTCAAATTTAATCTTTGTTCAAGCAAAGAAAAACATGTTGCTTTATGCAAACGCAAGTTTATTTTATAAATCAATGATTACTGACTTTGCAGCATACAAAAACATTGATATAATCTTTCAAATAATTATAATAGATCTGCCCTAGGCAACGGATTTGAGCTCTCTCAAAAAAAATAATCAAATAAGGGATAATAACCCAAAAACTAAGAAAAAATATAAAATTAATATCCTAGATATGCTAGAATATGATTTGTCATCCCTAAAAAATCACAAATAGACTAAGAAATCTATTTTAACCCCACCATCTTAATCAATCAAAATTAACTATGCATCTTTTATGACCCAAACCTATAATTATTAATATTAACAAAATAAGACCCAAAATAAACATCAAATAAGATTTCCTTGTTGTCCGAAACCATCTCATGCATTAAACTAAGTGGGTGTTTGGCGTCGCGGTTCAACCTACGTTTGTGTTGAACAACGGTTCCAACCACACTTGTTACCAAACAGCATGCCAGCTTTTGGATGTGGGGTCCACCGAAAAACTAAAAAACACGTCGTGACTGCAAAAGCAATTGAGAGCTGCTTTTGCAGCTGCAACAAAGTAATACTTTTGACTAAATTGCAGATCACGTGAATTGCAGATCATCGTTCTCCCTCATTCAAACTCTCGTCTCCCTCATTCATCTCTTATCTGCTCATTCATCACTCATCTACCTCTCATCTGCCTTTCATCTCTGCCTCTTGTCTCCCTCATTTGCCTCTCATATTTGCCTCTAGTCTCTATCATCTCCCTCGTTTCCCACACAAACAAAATAGAGGCATCGTCTTCTCCCTCACTATCCCACTCTCCCTCAACCTACAAACCACTCACACCCACTGTCCAACTCTTCCTCACAAAACCTGTAACTCTCCCTCAGATCAACGCCTGCACGGAGTCCAGCCTTCTCCCTTAGATCAACGTTGACGGCGAAGGGTGGCATTGATTACTGCACATTGAAGGTATGGGTATTTTATTTTCCTGGAAAATAATTAGAAACCAGAACCCAATATCATTATATTGACTAGCATTTAATGTTAAATTAGTTTTTGTTTTTGAAAAAAAAGGAAAAGAAGAACGGTAAAAGCTTTTGAATCTGGTGAATTATGAGATGTGAAAATGTTTTGGTTTCTCCAATTGTTGATGTGTTATTAGAGGTGCCGAGGTGGCTTGTGATGGTCAATGGTTCGAAATCAATTTGTAATTGAGCCTGGAAACTTGGATCCAACATTTCTTCTGCAAACATGTTCTCTCAAGCCCTGAGATTTGTTTAATTGCATGTATAAATCTGGATGTGTTGATGATTTGATGAGTTGCATGTTTAAATCTGCAAAATGAATGTGTTGATGAGTTGACGGATTATAAACCTTCTGGCATTGAGAACATCATTATGTTTATGCAAAAATCTGATGTGCATCATATATACAATTAGCTATATTTATTTGGTCAATCCTGGCTGCAGTTTGAATTACGAAAAAAAGAGAGTCATGGCTGTTGTGATGTCTTTTTTTTTCTAAATTTAGGAGGTAACCTTGTGCAGTTTGTATTGTAAGGACCATGACCTTGTCTGTATCGAATTTGAAATCCTAACATTTTTAGCAGGAAGAAAACCATTTTTGCTTCTGATTTTTTCTCATGGAGTATCATAACAAACGATGCTCATTTATTTTTCAAAGAAGAACAAATTATGCTCCAACATAGGAGTAGAGAAATGTGGGCTGCTATGGGAACTGTTGAAGAAAAATACGATTGGTTGAAGAGGATGTATGCACGTACTAAAAAAACCTAAGGTATGATTATTTTTAACACTGTGAATCCTTTTTTTTCACGCAATGTTAATTGAATGCAATGGGTGATATTATTGTAATAATTGTTTGATAATTGATGTATACTTTTTCATTGGCAGATTTATTGCGCGGACAGTTTTGGTAAATTTAGTCTGCAATCCGCGCATCGTTGAAGAAGAGTTTTGCTGTTGTATTGTTACTCGGAATGTTATAATCATTGGTTTCGATGAGTTTCTTTAGTTTAAACTGTATTTGTATTTCATTTGTTATTTGAAAGTTTGTATTTGAAATTTAATTCCCTCGTTACTAGTACGAGATACATAAATTAGTTGTATTGTTGTGTCAATGCATGAGTGGGATAATTTTTTAATCGATAATTTTTTTCTAATGATGTTAAAAAATTTAATTGTGTTCTGAATATTTTAATTGTTTTATGCTCTTGTTTACTCACATGTTTTGCTTTAATATTGGGTAAATGATAAGAAAATAATGTATTTCAATGGATTCTACAATTATGATAAAATGAGACTATTCACTCACATGTTTTGCTTTAATGAAATTGTACAAATGTGCAAAAAAATTGAATTAATATTTTTAGGGGTCACAGACGCGTTCACGTATGGATTTAATTCGTGATGAAATTGCAAGTAGTTTAATGAGAGAATAAAAACAAATGTTTAATTTACATCAATTATTTCAAATATTTTGTTATTATAATTATTAATAAATATTTAAAATTATTCCAACAAAATATTTATATCAATGTGCATGTGTGTGTGTGTGTGTTCATGTGTATTTTAATTAATTTCACAAGTTGACAGCAACTTCAAAAACATGGTAACCAAACACACAAAACTGCTTTTCATTAAACACAACCTCAACCACAGTTTTAACCAAACATAGGGCCTGTTTGGCACAGCTGTTGCTGTTGTGGTTGGGGTTGAAAAAAAGCAGGTTTAGGAAAAGTGCTTTTAGCTGCGGTTTGTAACTGAAATTTATGTTTGGTTAAAACTGTGGTTGAGGTTGTGTTTAATGAAAAGCAGTTTTGTGTGTTTGGTTACCATGCTTTTCATATTGCTGTCAACTTGTGAAATTAATTAAAAATACACACACACACACACACACATTTATATAAATATTTTGTTCGAATAATTTTATATATTTATTAATAATTATAATAACAAAATATCAGAAATAATTGACGTAAATTAAACACTTATTTTTATTATTTTTCTTCAAATGATGTTTGTGTAAATGTATTTATGTAGGAGTGCAAATGTTATGGAAATGACTCATTTATATAGAAAAAATAATTAAAGAAATATGTTATTCAAAACATGTGGTTATGAAATTTTTGGCTTTGAAATGCATTATTTCCTTGTCATTTACCCAACATTATTTCAAATTTTCTGCACATTTGTACATTTTCATTAAAGCAAAACATGTGAGTAAATAGTCCCATTTTGTCATAATTGTAGAATCCATTGAAATGCATTATTTCCTTGTCATTTACCCAATATTATTTCAAATTTTCTGCACATTTATACATTTTCATTAAAGCAAAACATGTCAGTAAATAGTCTCATTTTGTCATAATTGTAGAATCCATTGAAATACATTATTTTCTTGTCATTTTTCCAAAATTAATTCAAATTTTCTGCACATTTATACAATTTCATTAAAGCAAAACATGTGAGTAAATAGTCTCATTTTGTTATAATTGTTGAATCCATTGACATGCATTATTTTCTTGTTATTTACCCAATATTAATTCAAATTTTATGCATATTTGTACAATTTCATTAAAGCAAAAACATGTAAGTAAACAAGAGCATACAACAATTAAAATATTCAGAGCACAATTAAATTTTTTAACATCATTAGAAAAAAAATTATCGAATAAAAAATTATCCCACTCATGCATTGATACAACAATTCAACTGATGTATGTATCTCGTACTAGTAATGAGGGAATTAAATTTCAAATACAAACTTTCAAATAACAAATGAAATACAAATACAGTTTCAACTAAAGAAAACTCATCGTAACCAATGATTATAACATACTGAGTAATACTACAACAACGAAACTCATCTTCAACGATGCGCGGATTGCAGACTAATTTTACCAAAACTGTCCGCGCAGTAAATCTGTCAATGTAAAAGTATTCATCAATTATCAAACAATTATTACAATAATATCACATTGCATTCAATTATTACAAGAAATGAGCTTCACCCATATTTTCCAATCTTTTTTGCAAGCATCCCACTTGTTTTTTAATTGAGCTTTGGTCAACGAATGACCAGTTTGTTCTTTGAATGACGCGATAAGAAATTTCCATCCCGTCTTATCGAAATGCGTTGTAGGTCGCATTCCCAAATCAATAGCTCTAATACATATGTCGCAAAAAACAAGCAACATTTCTTTTGTCCAGGCAACCTTATCCATATTGTCACGACCTTCCATTCTATAATTTAAATTATTTCGCAACAATTATAAATTTGATATAGTTTCTTCTATATACTTTAATATTAGTCCTTACATAACATAATATGTAAATAAAATATACATAACTGGTTCAACATTAATGTCTTTATCAAAGATAACTCTTGTTATTGTCATTCAAATTCAATCATGTATATCAAAGAAAAATAAAAAAAATGCCATGAACATCGTTATATATGAGCTCATAACGTCAATACATAATCATCCTAAATTATTGATATAATATCAGCAATTATATTCATGATACCCATTCTTTCTACATAATTGCTACAAGTTTTGGGTGATAACTTTTCTGTCAAAAGATTAATAATCATACGATTGGTGTTAATGTGTTCAATCGACACTCTTTTTTTTAACCTCCTTTTTAAATTCCTACAGAAGATAAACATCCCCTAAACCAGAACTGATGTAACAAACTCAATTTGACTTGACTTAACTACAGAAGATAAATTCCTAGCAATTTGACCACTCTGAGTCTTGAAATACAGTCTCGCGCAACCAATTTGCCTAAATTATAGCCTCAATACATGCCATAAATTCAGCTCCTTCAGTAAAAGTAACAATAACACATTGTTTTGCAGTCTTCCAAAATTCAAGCACACAAACAAGTTCAACAATGGATTGCAACATAAAAGATATCAATTTTTTATAAATCATCTTTTGAAAGCTACAAGTACTGGCCTACAGTAAACTTTGAGGTCAGCCAGTACTGAAATGAAGTGGCCAAAATCTGATTAGGTGTAGACGCAAAACCCTACCATAATACTGTGTTCTTAAATCATCACAAATAACCAGTTCAATCATCACAAATAATACCATTTCCAAAATCATCACAAAACGAACTCAACATTTTTCGAATCAGTTCAATCTCAATAATTTCCATGCTCTGTCCTCAATTTCAAATACACAACAACTTCATTAACAAATGATCGCAGATAGCAGACCAATAACAAATACACATAAATCAGATCCATAAATTGTTAATCAATTGTTCAGAAATATGGAAAGGAAATTGGGTTAAATACACATACCAATTTGCAGAAATCAATGCCTCTCCTTCGTGGTCACCGATGATCTGAGAGTGAGAGATGGGTTGGTGCAGCTGAGGGTGAGCCTTGTTGATCTGCAACGTTGAGTTAAGGGTGAGAGAGACTGGTCTATGGGCAGCTCTGTCGGTGGAGCTAAGGGCGAGGAGCGATGGGGTGTCGTGGTTGGAGCTCAGGTTCGGCTTTTGCAGGTGTGGCTGAGGGGGAAGGGCACTGATGTGGCTACCTTGTGGTGAGAGGGAGAATGATCGACTTCTTGCAGGGGGACGGGACGGTGGATTGGCTGGTCTAGGGGATGGTTAAGAGAGGGAGGTGAGGGGGAAGCTTTGTCGGTGAGGCAAGGGAGGGAGATTATTGGTGAGGCAAGCGAGAGTGTTTTGAGAGAGAGAGGAGTTGCAGGTCTGTAATGAGAGAGGGAGACTGTCGGTGAGACAGGGAGAGTGTTTTGAGAAAAGTGAGAGGCAGCGTGCGTTTTGTCACGTCTTCACGTGGGACGCAGATGCAAAAGCATCTCTTAGATGCTTTTGCATCTGCGGCAAAATTCATTTTAAAGTGGTGGGACCCATCGCAAAAATCAGTTAAAGTGTTTGGTAATATTTATGTTTGGCTCCGCGTTTAGCAAAACCGCAGGTAAAAATGCGGAGCCAAACACCCACATAATTTTCAGTTACGAACTGCAGCTAAAAGCGCTTTTCATAAACCTGTTTTTTTCCAATCTCAACCACAATAGCAACAGCTGTGCCAAACAGATTCTAACTTCATTTGACTAAATTATCCGCAAAAAAATTAGGTTGAATCTATCACCCATAAGAATCTCATTTTGACCAAATACATCCCCATGTAAAATCATATAATGAAAAACTCAAGGCTGAATCATATATTAAATCATATCAACAACCAATCTTAAACACATAATTAAATATTCACTATAAGAAATCTCATGAAGAAATTGAACCACAGGATATCCCAAAAATTGATTGCCACATCCTTGTCGGGAAAGAGTCATTGCCAAATAAGAAGTCCAAGTCAAAATAAAGTAAACAACAAAATTCATAATTTGTTTTAACTTATATTACAAGACTTTCCCTGACTTAATTGACCTATTATTTTACCCCCACATATAAAAATATCTTTGGAATCTTTTCATAAAGTTTCAGTTTGATCCAACTGTTTGATATGAAGTTGTGCTTAATAACATGAAAATGGATAACATGATTTTTTACGTCAAAGCCTCAATATAACTTTGCTCGGATCGAATCATTTTGATGAGCAAGATACAACGTGGTGACCTCATCCAAATTTTTACTAATAAAAATCAATAATCATTTATTCTTCTCCAATTGCCACAAATATCCCAACCTAGAAGGACTATTATTAAGACGACACTCATTTGCAATACCTATCCATAGTGCTTTAAGTCTATATGCTTAGTGATTTCTCCCCCCATTGTTTTTAATTTTTCAAGGTATGTAAATTCTTGAAAAGTAGATTTATTTTATGATATTTAACAATGTCATATAAAATAAGTTGGAAAATATTTTCCGCTATTTGTATGCCACGAAAAATAACTTGGATTTAAAAAAAAAAAAAAGCTTACTAATAAAATAAGAATCAAATTCAGTAGATAAAAAAGTTAAATAAAAATGAAATTGAAAATAAAAACAATTCCAGTAATTAATTATTTTCAATAAAACAATAACAATCAAAATATTGCGGATTAAATAGATAAAAAAAGTTGAAAGATGATAATTTTTTTTTAAAAAAATATAATGTTATTTATTATTTTAAATAAAATAAAAATAAAGACAAAATCTGATATAAGAAAGTTTATCAATTAATAAAAGGATAAGAGAAAAAAAATAATAATTAAAAGAATGAAGATTAAAATTAATATAAAAATCAAATCAAATTAAAATTCTAAGAGATGAGATTAAAAAATAAAATAAAAACTCAAAAAATAAATATACAACAATAAAAATCATGGACTATTTTTTCTCCCTAATGGTCATCTAATTGTTTTACTTTATTTTTATTTGCAAATTCTAAAAAGTATATCCTGCTAAAACAAAAGGAAAAAATATTTTTTAAAAACTAAATTAATGTTTTTTACTAGAATGTATTTTAATTAATCAACTTTTTTAGTAGGGAACATTCATAAAAAACAAAAAAATATTTCTCTAAAACTAGATGTTACTCTTATTTATTTAATACTTTCAAATATAACCAAATAATAAACCACCTCTTTTACGTGATGTATATATGGATCTATACTAAATATGATATTAGATGTTGTTATTTGTTTATCTATATTAGTATGCTTATTATGGTAACAATTATTATTTATTTTTTAAACTGAAAATATATAAAAATAATATATATTTTTTAAATTATCTTTTTACACGAGTATATCAAAACAATCTAGAAATATTTTTAAATATAAAAAAGCATTACATCTATTTTTAAACATTAAAAATAGTGATGCAACAACAATAATAATAATAATAATAATGAGCAATTAACATTTTTTAAATTTTATTTATTATAATTATTTTTTAAATAAATCAACTCAAATAAATAAAGTTATTCGATGATTACGAGGGTGTTTGTTTCTATAGTACAATTGGAGATTGCAAAAAAGTTTCCTATTTTGATGTTTGGTTTAATGTAAAAAGCAAAAATTAAGCGTGGCCCCACAGAGTAAAACGAAAGGAATGACGGCGTAAGAAAAACAACTATTTTTGCTATTCAAGCAAGCCACGATCTAATGCTTGAGAGACTTTTCAAGCACACTGTTATGTGTGCGTGTGTGGCAGAGAGGAGCTGTAGGAAGGGGGGGGTTCTATTGTGTGTGTGGCTAAGAGAGGTTGCTTTGGTTGCTCGTGCGGGAGGTGAGTATTTTACATAATATACGGTTTATTATTTATTATATTTTCTGTTAAAAGTTTTTTCACTAAAAAAAATATTTTTAATATTAAAATAATCTAAAAAATTATTTAAAATATAAATAAATATATTAGAAGAAGATCATAATATAATTTTTACCCACAATCCTAATTTTATTTTAGATAATATTTTACTATATGCTGTTCTAGGATCGCGGAGGCCTTCACGTATAAATTTAGTTCGTGACGAAATTACAAATAGTTTGATGAGAGAATAAAAACAAGTGTCTAATTTACTTGAATTAATAATTATATTTTTATTATTATAATTATTAAATATTTTAAAAATAATATATATATATATATATATACACATATGTACACTTTAAAGTAATTTCACATGTTGACAACAGTATTAAAAACTTGGTAACCAAACACATGAAATTGTTTTTCATTTAGGCCCCGTTTGTTTCCCGGAATTCATTTTCCGGGAAACCACTTTCCAAATTTTCCTGTGTTTGTTTGTCTTCTGGAAAGTTGGTCAACGGAAAACACTTTCCGGTCAAAGAAGAATTTGGATTGGTTTACAGGAAAATGTTTTCCGGAAAATTTTGGCGGAAAACACTTTTCAAAAGTTGTGAAAAAATTAGAAATGTCATTATTTGCTGATTATATCAAATTTGATCCTCAAACTTTTGATTGCTATATATAATTTGTTTTGAATATTTATTTTTCAATTCCATCTCTTAAAATTTAATTTTTATATTAATTTTGATTCTTATTTTTATAATTGCTATTTGCTTTTTTCTTATCATTTTTTTATTAAAAATTTTTATCTATCAAATTTGGTCCTCATTTTTTTTATTGTTACTTATTTTATTTGAAATAATTTATGAAATGTTAATTATTATTATTTTAATTTATTCACCTTTTATTTTTTTTAAAAAAAAATTAGATTTGATATCTATTATTTTGATTATTATTTATTTTATTTGAGATAATTTATGAAATTATATTTTTTTTCAATTTCATTCTCATTCAACTTTTTAATTTGTAAGATTTGTTCCTCATTATTTTAATAAACCTGAACAAAAAAATTACTTTATTAATAAATTATTTTCCAGATCATTTTCTATAACATAAACAAACACTGGAAAGTATTTTCCAGTTCATTTTCCATAACACTGCCAAACATCGGAATTCAATTTCTAGGAATTCACTTTCCAGGAATTCAATTTCTAGGAATTCACTTTCCAGGAATTCATTTTCCCCGGAATTCACTTTCCAAAGGAAAACCACTTTCCAGCAAACAAACGGGGTCTTACATTAAATTCAACCATAATTTTAACAAAATATTTCAATAAGTATTTTGAGCTGCGGCTAAAAAAACTTTTCATCAAATTGCTTTTTTAAAATCTCAACCACAAAAATAAAAGTACTACCAAACACACCCTACATTAACGAGAGGCATCATAAAAGATAGATTAAGGGAGTATTTGATATTACATTTTAAAAATGATTTTGAAAAAATGGAATGTTTTTTTTTTATTTCAAATTAAATTTTTTTGGGCCTTTTAGATTATTTTCATATAATAATATTTTTTTAAAAAATCATTTTGCACTAAGTGACTGTTTGAGAGTATGGTTGTGATTGCTATTAAAAGTGTTTTTTTTGTTTAGAAATACATTAAAATGATTTTTTTTTATTTTTAAAAAATTATTTTTGACATCATCACATCAAAATAATCTAAAAACACTAATTATTTTTTATTTAAAATAAAAAAAATTTAAAATTTTTTCATTAGTGATTTTGATAAGCATTCTCAAACATCCCCTAAGTTCAAGGAGTGCATGTTAAAGTAATTAATTAAAACACATGGTGATGGTCTGTCTGGTCATAATGATGCTATCTATCTTACTATATAGATACATTTGACACTATATTTTAAAGTGTTTTTTAAAATTCATTTTTTTATTTGAAATAAATATTTTTGATATTTTTAGATTATTTTTATATGTTTATATCAAAAATAATTTTTTAAAAATAAAAAATTATTTTAATGTGTTTTTGAATGAAAAAACTTTAAAAAATAACATCAATCATGCTCACAAATAAACACTATACTAGCCAATGCCTTGCGCCTCGTCTCGGGTGACACCATGTTTTTTTAAAACAAAAAAATATTAAATGTGTTTTTTTTGTTATAATATAAATTCAGTCAAAATAATAAATCTGTGTAGAATTACTATGAAATGCAAGTTTTCTATAAAATATATGAATTTTAAATTGATATAAATTTATCTGTTTCATAGGTTTTAATAAAATAAACAACATAAAATTATCATCATCATTAAAAAAGCAAGAAGATTCGGATATTTGAAATCACATATAAAAATAAAATATAAATTGTGAGAAGACCTGCAATAATCAAATAAAAAATAAACAATTAATTTTTTATCCATAAAAAGATGAAAACATATATTGAAAATTCACCCATATATTTTTGTTATTTTCACTATTATAATAGTGAAAATTATTATCAACATTACAACTCAAATACTTAAAATCATTAAATTACCTCAAAAAATCAAAACATTTTAACAAAAAAATAATAATCACTAAAATTATCATTATTATTGCGCAAACAATAAAATCATAAAATTATCTAATTCAAAAAACAGATAAAATAATAAAAAACACAAAAAAAAAAACAAAGGAAAAAAGAGCAATATTAATTTTAAAATCATCACCAACATAGATGAAAATTTCAGAACGGACCTGATAAAAATAAAATCCTGACAAAAAATAAATAAAATAATAATAATAATAATAATTTAAAAGCATAAATGTATAAATACGAGTAAAAAACAAACATTTTCCACACATTGTATTTTTTAATATTTTTAGATTATTTTCATGTGTTAATATTAAAAATAATTAAAAGACAATTATCATTTTAATATATGTCAAAACAATTTTTTTTTAAAAAAAATCAATCACATTTCCAAGAAAAATAAAAAAATATTTCATGAAAAAGAAAGGAAAAAAAACACATGATCAGGAAAAACAAGCTATAAAAAAATTGAATTTGAGGATCAATCGTGGTACGCTTAAATTAATCTAGACACCCTAATTATAAAAAAAACAAATTAAAAAAATATATATGTGGAAAAAAAAATAACCAGAAAAGAATGAAAAAATAATAATTAGAAAAAAAACATAATAAAAAACTAACAAAAAAAAGGCAATATACGAAAAACATAAACATATATATATAACCAGAAAATAAAAGAATTCCCCATAAACTAATAAAAAATAATTAGAACAAAAAACGTAATAAAAAATAACAAAAAAAGAAAATAAAAATATGATAAGAGTGGGATTCGAACCCACGCCTTCTTGGAACAGTGCAATAACTTCACGCTCTGGGGACCAACTCGACTCCCTAAACATATCGTTCATGCTTCCCAACAACATATAGGGGGTGTTTGGGAGTGTGGTTGCTTTTGCTTTTCAAAGTGTTTTTCGTGCCGAAATGCATCAAAATGATGTTTTTTTATTTTTTAAAAATTATTTTTGACATCAGCACATCAAAATGATCTAAAAACACTAAACTGCCGGTTTTAAAAATGAAAAAAAAAATGACGAAAAGCAGCAAAAAGCAGATTGAATCGCAATGCCAAACGGGGCCATAGTAATAGTAAAGATTATCGTGGATTAAAACAGTAAAACTGGAACGTGTTTTATATTATAAATGAGCCGTAAACCTGCGTTCCGCCACAGGGATTAAATTTTTTTTTATCTAGATTTAACACATAATTTTGTATTTCATATTTTGGTTTTTATTCTTTTATTTTTTTAGTTTAGTTTCGATCCTTTGATTTTTTTGGTCATTCTAAGATAGTTTAAACTTTTTTATTTGTATCTATACACCTTTGCTCTTTGTTTAGATTTTTAATTTTTATTGTTATTTTTATTTGTATTAAATGCAACTCATGTTAAAAAAAACCTAGTAAGTTTAACTTTGGTGGTGTAAAATAAGAGTTAAACTCTTTTTTATGCATGTATAGGTAAACGTTAAATGTTTGAAGCACTATCACAAATGACTCTTTTATTTTATCTTATTTGAGGCTACAAAAGTTATTTTACTGTACACTAAAAAAGTTAAATTATCGAGACACCCCCACCAACAATTCTTGGTTTTTGTGTTATTTAACAGTATTATAATTATTGTACTGTGCACAGAAATGAAAAAAAGGAAAAATACTTCTGATACCATGACATTATTTTAAACATATTTTATATAATAAAATGAATATATAAAAAGCTCTTATATATTTGTAGAAGTTCTATGATGTCGCACGTATCATCCGAAATGTGTATGAGCTCTGAAATTGACGTCGTGCCCGAAGACGCGCCCATAACACTGCTACAGAAAATATAATTGAAAATTGGTAAATTATCAATACACCCTCATAGCCACTTTTTGAATTTTGTCTTATAGGGGTATATAAGCTTAAGTTGGCTGAGAGACCATGATTATAAAAAAAATATATAAGTGAAAGAAAAAAAAAGTATAAGCGAAAGAAAAAAAAAAGTATAAGCGTGAAAGTACTGTAGCAATCTATATTATTTTATAAAAAAATCAGCTTAGAAATTAGTCGTGGTGTGCTTAAACTGGTCCAGAGATTCCGGTTATAAGAAAATAGATAAATGAACAAAATAAAAGTATAAGAAAAAAAATATCAATGGGAAAACACTTTAGAAAAAAAAATATATGTCTAGTGATTGTCATGGTACACAGAAGTTGGTTTGAACACCTTGGTTATAAAAAAAAAATTGGATATGTGAATTAATCGTGATGTGCTTGAGACACCCTGGTTAAAAAAACAAAAAACAAAAAAATATGTTAGTGGAAAAAGAAAAAAAAGAATATAAAAAAGTATAATGGGCAAAAAAATATTTTGGAAAAAAAACATAATATGAAAAAAAATAAAAAAATAAACATAATAAGGGGAAAAAATTAAAAAAAAGAAGAAGCAAAAAACAGGGAAAAAAAATATTATAGTGGGAAAACACTATTGCAATCAACAATACCATGTATGAGGAGCTATAATGTTTTCTTCATGCCATTTACAATCCATATTGCTTAAAAAAATAAATTCGATCCAGGAATTAGTCATGGCGTGTTTAAGCTGACCCGGAGACATCAATTACAAAAAAAAAATTGGTGCGGTGATAAGAAAAAAAAAATATATAAGTGAATAAAAAAGTATAAGGAATTTTTTTTAGAAAAAATAATAAATTGGTCGGGGGATTAGTCATGGTGCACTCAAGGTGGCTTGGACACTCCGGTTATAAAATTTTTTTGATCCGGGGATTAGTTATTGTGAGTCTAAGATGACATGAAGATCCTGGTTATAAAAAAATATATAAGTAAAGAGAAAAAAAACATAAGCTGACTTAGAGATTGTGATTGTAATAAAATATATAAGTTACAGAAAAAAAATATAAGCATGAAAGCACTTTAGCAATCCATATTGTTTTAAAAACAAATTCAATTTGAAAATTAGTTGTGCTATACATAAGCTGGTTTGTAAACCCCGGTTAAAAAAAAATATAAGTGAATAAAATAAAAATATAAGAAAAGCACTTTAGCAGAAAAAAAAAGAGTCCGAGGATTAGTGTCGGTACACATAAACTGGTCTGTACACCCTGGTTATAACAAAAAAATAGGATCCGTGGATGAATTGTGACGTGCTTAAGCTAGCTAGGATACCCCAATCATAAGAAACAATATATATATATATATATATATATATATATATATATATAGATATATATATATATATATATATATATATATATATATATAAGTAGAGAAATAGAAAAAATTAAAAAAATATAACCAGCAAAAAAAATATTTCATGCAAAAAAAATGAAAAGAAAAGCTATAAAGAAATTGGATCCAAGGATTAATCATGAGGCATTTAAACCAGCAAAAAAAATATTTCATGCAAAAAAAATGAAAAGAAAAGCTATAAAGAAATTGGATTCAAGGATTAATCATGATGTATTTAAGCTAGCCTGGACATCTTGATTATATATATATATATATATAAAAGTGAAAAAAAAATATTATAAAAATATAACAAAAAAAATTTCATGGAAAAAAATAAAAAAAATATAATAAAAAAAAACCAGAAAAAAAAGCTATAAAACAATTAGATCCGAGAATTCATCATGGTGCATTTAATCTAGATATACACTCTGATTATACAAAATAAATATATATAAATAAAAAAAAGTATAATCAGCAAAAATTTTTTTTTGTGGGAAAATATATAAAAAAAAGGTAATCAGAAAAAAAACATAATAACATAAAAAAATGTAAAAAACAAAAAAATAATTAAAAAAAGAAGATCTACAAATAAAAAAGGCAAGAAAAGAATAAAATGAGAAAAAAAAGAAAAGATAATCGGAAGTAAAAAGAAAAGAAAAAAGGAAAGCACTATTTAAATCCACATATTTTAGTGTACGGTTAATAAAGTAAAGTAATTTATCTGATACAATATTATTTATTTATTTCTCATGTAAAAGGTTTTGTATTGTTAATAAAGTAAAGTAATTTATCTGATACAATATTATTTATTTATTTCTCATTTAAAAGGTTTTGTATTGTTAATAAAGTAAAGTAATTTATCTGATAGAATATTTTTTATTTATTTCTCATTTAAAAGGTTTAGTTTGGAAAATTAGAATTTGTTCTTTTTTTAAAAAAAAAGAGAGAGAGAGAGGAAAAAGACATAAAAAAAGGCGAGATGATTGGTGATCATAATGGTGAGCATCGTGGTTGTCTGGGAGATAGAGATAGATTTTGGGGGTGACTTCGTTAACACGCACGTCATCATTAGTGTTATTACGAACACACAAAGAAGTAATCTTAAAAATCAAATCGAGTCTCTCTCTCTCTCTCTCGAGAATTCTTTTTTAGTAGTGTTTTATAATATAAATTAGGGTTTGGGAAATACGGCTCCGCCAGTATTGGGTATCAGTAATAGTAGAAGAGGAGGGGAGCGATTGAAACTGGAAGATTGGGAGGGAGACGAAGAAGATGGAGAACGGTGGCCACGAAAGGAAATTAGCGGATAAGCTGTCTGGATTATCCCTCAATAACAACAACGACTCCAGCCATAACGACAACAACAGCTTGTTTCAGGTCATGAAAGCAGTCGAAGCTGCCGAAGCTACAATCAGGCAACAGGTTTTCTCCCCCTCTCCTTTTCCTCGGACAATAGATCCGTACTTACAATGAGCTACTTTCAATTCAAACATTTCCTGTATATTTAATTGTTTGCAAACCCGTGATATACCTTGCATCCAGTTATTGTGTATAATCAGTAACCTTATTGGATTTTAATACCAATGGTTTTGTTGTCAGGTGGAAGAAAATACGCTATTGAGGTCTGAACTTCAGAGCAAGATTCAGCAACTTGAAAAATATGTAATCACTGTGAATTTCAACCTTTTCTCATTACAATGAAACTGTTTTTTTTACACTTGGCCCTTTTTGCCTGGCAGAAAATAGATGAACCTTTGACTGAAAGGTCTCGTTCTTTTGATCAATGGAACGGGCAGGTTCATCAATCAGCATCATCTGCTGGTGCTGGTGATCCAACCAGTGTACTGGTTCCCAACAACGGGGATCCTGCTACCCAGAGTCATCTTTGGAAGCAGGTATCTGCATGTGCTTCTGCAAAGCGAGCTTTTCCTTAGCTAAGTTTTAGACCAATGATTTTTTTTTTTTTTTATATTTGTTAGGATTTTGCTCTCAAGGTTCGTGAAAATGAAGAAGAGATTTCGCAGTTGAGGAAACATCTTGCTGACTATTCTGTCAAGGTAGAATTAACTGAATCATTTGCTTGCGCTCACATCATATCATGGAAACTCTTGTGTAATTTGGTTTTTGTTTATAGGAAGCACAAATTCGGAATGAAAAGTATGTTCTGGAAAAGCGCATTGCTTATATGCGACTTGTAAGTGTACCTTCTTTCCTTCCTTGCTTTGATCAAGAACCCTCTCCGCCCCTCTCAATTCTCATTGTTCTAGTTTCTTCTTCTTTTCTTTTGAGGTGTATTTCAAGCAAATTTTAAATGATCTTCATGCTGCCAGGCCTTTGATCAACAGCAACAGGACCTTGTTGATGCTGCATCAAAAGCTCTATCATACAGACAAGATATAATTGAGGAGAACATACGTCTTACATATGAATTGCAAGTAGGTCTCATTTTTTTTTTTATTTCATTGTTTTAGGGGTTGATTTAACTTTTTCTATTTCTTTCTTGGATATTTTCACTGTTTTATCCAACTTGTAACCAGAGAATTTGACTTAATCCTCTGGTTCTGTAGGCTGCACAGCAAGAAAGAACTGCATTTGTATCATCATTGCTGCCTCTTCTCGTGGAGTATTCTTTGCAGCCACCAGTTCCTGATGCTCAGTCTATTGTTAGCAATGTTAAGGTCAGTGTCAAATGCTTTCTAATGGTATATTGAGTATTTTATGCACACACAACCCTAAACAATATTTTTTCATCATGTCTCTTTCGGAGATACTGGATTGAACAGATTTTCTACTTTAAGTGATTGATGCTCCAGAATGACAAGCTTAAGTTTATTCATGGACTGAAGTTTGCATGTGATCATTGATGTCCAACCAGACAAGGTTCTAATTATGGTTCACTCATATACATCTTGTTTTAGGAGTCTAATTAAATAAACTCATCTGGTCACATCTGGGATGAAACTTCTTTAGCTAGCAAACTCCTCTTTTAATTTATTTTTTTTACATCCTAACTTGTCTAAATTAATGCTTCACAATATGCACAAACTCTCTTTTCTTTATTTCTTTTGATTTTTAGAGATGGCCACCATATAAGATGTGTTGCTTCGTAGGGATGTGCTATAATTTTGTTCTTTAAAGTATAGATACAGATACTTGAATATTTCTGGCTGTTGAGTGATGTGACTGGAGCTTCCTTTTGAAGGGAGAGCTTGAAAGATCTTGTCAGAATTTTGACGTATTCTCTCCCAATATCCTTTTTGTTCCTTGTGTTGTTTACCCTTGAAAACATTTTCTTGTTGGGGAAGGACATAATGGAGAGACTATCGAGGGATATCTATGTTGTGTCAGGGTAGGTGCTGTTTTTTATTATTTTGTTTGAGAAGATCAGGTTATAGAGCTCACAGGAAAAAACTTTTGAGCAGTGACATTACTTTGAAGCATTTCTGAAGCTGACCTCAGACAACTGCCTTTTCACTCTTGTTGTTTCGTTTATACATGCTATAAAATCACTTGCTTGTTGTTTACCCGCTGAAGATTTCTCGTGTAGGTGCTGTTCAGACATCTCCAGGAGAAGCTTATTCATACCGAGGTATGTTATGCAGATATGAGGTTGTTAGAGATAGTTTAAGATTATTCATCTCACGTGATCTGTAATTAGTGAGTTAACTTAAGTTATGGTAGTTTTCTCTGGCTTATTATTTCCATAATGAATGGATGGGTGCCCATTATCTTCTTTGCTACTGTCTCAGTCAAAGCTCAAGGAGTCCCAGTATCAATTGGCACCTTGGCGTTCAGATGTGAACCACTCAAATTTTGCTCCACAGTCACCTTCTCATGCTGCTTTGGTATGTTGATATCTTGCTGTAATTTCATCTTGCATTTGAAAAATATTTCTTTAAATGTTCATGTGTTTTACATGTCAGAGCAAAAGTGGACTTGAATTGGTGCCACAGCCACCATATTCCCATGGAAAGATACCTATGACTTCTTCTGATACTCAGACAACAGCAGATTGGGATCCATTGAGTCATCATCAGAGTGGTTTGGCTGATGGTGCTGCGAAAAATCTGGATCTTGATGATGTGGGGAGGTATTCACCTCTTGCTAGCAGGTGAGCCTGGTCAATGGAGACTGCTACTGTGAACTGAATGTACACTCTGCATTTGTTGGTGGGTTCTGTTTTCATTAGATTCTTGCACCAATTGGTCATGTGTATGATTTGATTTTTTTAAATAATGAAATCTCCATTCCTTAATTGGAAAATACTGTGCCTTTTACAATATTATCAACCATTTATTTTTTTAAACAGAAGCATGTGCTAGCTTCTAATCATCAAAAAGAGAGAATGATTGTGTGCTATGAGCTTTGCATTAACTTTAATTCATCTCTTATTTTTCAATATTCTTCTTATTCCTTTATAAAATTTCTTCTTTCACTCATCTTATTTTCATGATGCGCTCCATATGAAAATCCTTCAAGCTCTGCAACTTTAGTCAACAAAGCCAAGTAAACTGCTTATGTTAAAAAACACTTCCTCTCAGATATACTTGAGGAGCCTCGGAAACAAACTACACTAAACTTTTAAATCCACACGGGAGACTGATGCTTGGTCAGGGTTGATGTCTAGGTAGTAAACAGCCAAAGAATATGGCAGCATTGGAGACCTCCTTTTCCCATTTGATTGAATTCATTCTTTCTGACTTTGCTGTACTCCACCATTTAAGTAAAATTCAAAGGTTGTGCAACCGTTCGGCTCGGACCATCTCAGCAATTTAGTTCTTATAATTTTGCTGCTGCATCGTGCAAATCCTTAGCAGTGTAAGCAGTGTATATCAAGAAATTCTTTAGATTAACTTTTGACAATCAATTTATCTCAACCATGCATACTTGTCTTTCTCTTTACCCTACCCCCTTTTTGCCTCTGGCAGGGGACTTATTTTTCTTCATTTATTCAAATTTGTACAGGCTTTTCGTGTTTCTTTTAAGGATTTCATGTGAATTTTCTCATTAATTTCTCATTATAAAAACTGTGTAGATAAAACATTTTACTGCTTTTCTACAAGCTGGTCTTGATCCAGTGACATTGACTTTTCACCAGGAATTCAGCAGCTCATGATACCCCAGCACATTTTACAGGTACTAGGGGTGATGCACAAGCTATTCATTATGGTGAAGAAACAACCAATAAACAAGTCATGTTTCGCGACCCTGTTAGCAACACTGAGATGGATTATCCTGAAACAGAGGGACAACTGAACAAGAGAGAACCTCCAGCTAATTGGGGATCAGGAAACCCTATATACTCAAATACATTGGATGATCCTAGCTCATTTTCTCCTTTCCTACCTCCAGTTCTTGAAGAACCTTCTTCTTCCATTTCCGAGGGTGAGATTGTAGTGTTGTTGGAAGCTTTAGAATTTCTTCTCCAAGAAGGGTTTTAGCTAAGTATGGTTGTTGAACATCCCCATTGGATGTATTATGGTATGCAGCTGCAGATGATGATCCATTACCGGCAATAGAGGGCCTCCAAATTTCAGGCGAAGCACTTCCAGGAAGAGAACTCCAGGCATCTGGATACTCCATCAATGGAACAACCAGCTGTAATTTTGAGGTGTGATTCTGTTACTTAAACTCCCAATTTGTTATTGCATATGGTTGCAGTTTCTTGAGCTTTATTTGGAAGCATCGGGGTAGAATGTTAATGTTTCTCATAACCTTCTCTTTCTTCATTGTTAGTGGGTACGGCATTTGGAAGATGGATCTGTTAATTACATTGAAGGTACTCTCTCTTTTTCATTCTTCTTTTTTTCTGTACCCCAGGGCTGTTTCTTAATGAGTTTCTGGTTCCAGGAGCAAAACAACCAAACTATCTAGTTACTGCTGATGATGTTGAAACCTACCTTGCTATAGAAGTCCAGCCTCTGGATGACAGGAAGCGCAAGGTATAAGGTTCTCAGTTTGGGCTGGTGATTCCCATGTGCTTGCAATAGTTTTTTTTGTGCGCTTGCATGTCTTTTTCTTAACTGGTTGGCTTCCAAGTTCCTGTGACAAGCTAGGTGATGTAGGACCAGGACAGAGATAAGATTTAGGAGAGGATAGAACAAAGGGAAAGAAATAGAAGAAGAATACCAAAGGGAGAAAACAAAGGCTTCACAATTCTCAAACTAAATTCAACCTCTTAAGAGTGCTCTTATACACACACTAAAATCCTAATGAACTCCTGACGTAAGATTGGAAATATAATGGTCTTGAACAAAATAAAACTTCTAACTCATGCTGAATATAGCTAGATTTATGAAATATATTCTAAATGAAATGAAATAATATCTCAAAATTTATTAAGCAATGCTTTGAAAAGCTTCCATATGTCTTGCTCCGCCAACAGTCCGATTAAATTTGATAAAGTGTATGTATATATATATATTCATTTTTATTCTTTTTTAGATCTTATATTTAGTTTTTACCTAATCTCCTGAGATATATAGTTGAGCTTCTTAACTCACATGCAAGGGTTGCTACATAGAGTGGAAAATGCCAGGTACATGCTGAGTTTAAACTCTCAGCTGTATAGGATGATCAGGAAGAGGTTAAGATCCTCAGTCTTTGTAGAACCTCCAATATGAATTTTTCCCTATGCAGATGTAGATGTACAATTTAGAAAATGCCAACTGCTGCTTCTATTTCTTTCCCCGTCTTGGATCTCTCATGTTTTTTTTTTTTTTATCTCCATCTCCTTTCTCTTTATTGGTGGATTTTCTAGCTCCTTATCGTCTTTATCTCCATTATCTTATTCAGTTTTGCTATCTGCTTCCTCTTATTGCTGGAAAACTAAACTTTAGTTCCTTGGCCATTAAAGACCAACATTTTGCAGAGCTTGGTAAAAAACCCAAAACAACCCAATAAGCTGTCAGATATACACCTTCATGATATCCTGTGCTCATGTTATCATCCTAACTTGCTTTGAGCTCATTCTGCATCAGTTTTAGGGTTGCATGGTCATACTGGCTCTCTTGTTTTAATATAGGTTTAATTATTGATTTGGCTCATTCCTTTTACTGGCTGGGTCAATATACTTCTTTGTGACAGTTGCTGGTATAGCTTGCTTGTATCTTGATGCTTCAGGAACAAAACATTGAAATTGAACAAGAATGGTAAAACACTGTCAGAACTTGATTTAAGATAAAAAAAAAAGAAAGCAAGATGGGAGGCTGTCTCTGTGAGATAGGCTCCCTTTTCATGTGTAATAGGCCTTACAACTGTGATGGGTTATTAATGTAGCTATGATAAGGAGTAGGTTTACTAAGGGCCTCCTAGTGTTCTGCTGCATACCTGCTGTTATGTAGGCCTTTTTTTTGTTTTACTTTTTTGCACACTGTACATTAGTCTATTGACTGCAGTTGAATTGAATTGAGCTACATCTACTTTTGAGTGTGTGTGGGCATGTGCATGTGCTCTTAAAAGGGAGTGTACCAGGTTGCATTTTGGCATCCGAATTAATTCATGTCTGCATGGGTAAAGACCTCAAAAACCCTTTCAAGTGTCATTTCTAAGTCCAAGTAATTGAATCATATATGTATTCAAGATATTCAGAATAGTACTGCATCAGGTGATAAGATCTGCATACAAATTGGAGGTTTTGTTTGAGCCCATTCACAAAAGATACATAATATTTGAATCTGCTCATGCACACACACATGCATAATAGTTATCCTTGTTTTAGCTTTTTGATGATAGTTTTCTTGTCAAGCTTCTTGGGTTGTACTCATAAAAATGCTAATTTGAGTGATTACTATTGTCATCACTACATATGTTGTCATAAAAATTGTGGTGAGATAACCTTTTTTATTTCTTGATGTCTCCAGGGGGAGATTGTAAAGGTCTTTGCAAATGAGCACAAAAAGATCAGATATGGTTAGTAATTATGCTATAACACGCAATTTTGATGGAGTTTAGTTCTTTCTATTCTTTTATTCTTCCTTTTTTTTTTTTTTTTTTTTTATGGGATGTCCCTTGTTACATCATAAAAGCATTGCTTACCAAAGTTGGTCCTCTTGTTCTCCCTGTGTTATGATCCTCACATCAGTTATAAAAGCTTCCTTGCACCCTTCCTATTCAATGTGGATCATTTTTCGTCTTGACTTTTCGTCCCTATCCAATCTTCTTCCTTTAACTTTGGTTGCCTATGGTCATCAGATTCAAGTTCTTTATTTGTCACGTATGTTCTAGCAACAGTCAAAACTACCTTTTCCTTATTTACAAGTTAGGGAAAGAAGTCTATCTAACACTGTTTGCAGGTGGCATCAAAATTGGCCACTTTAAGCTGACAACTCCTTTATGGATTTTGGAAACCTATACTAAGGGCCACAGTTAATCTTTAATATTTTTATTACATTGTATTGAATCTGTTATGGATTAGCAGTTCCCTTTACAGTTCCTTTGGACTTTGATATTTTAATTTATTTTTTCTGGTCAAGTTGCTCACCATAGGATGAGTTTTACAAATTGTTGCTTTCCTGGTCACAGATTCTGAGATGCATGAACACATACAGAAGATTGTTTATAGTGGCCATGTTTCATATAAAATAAGCCTTTGGGTATGAATCTATACACAAATTTTGTTCTCACATTTGTTATCAAGTTCTTACTGATGACCTTTTATACATATTTTTAAGCAGGATGGATAGTAATTCGGTGTTTGATGTTACAGACTAGATTTGTTGATATATGGGAACCAGCTACTTTGGCCATCAAGAGAGAGGGCTACAGTATCAAGAGTGAATCTGTGGGCGTGGTTGTCACTGAGAAGTTTTCACAAACGATAAGTGTATGATCCTCTACCTCTTAATTTTTTTGTATGAAGGGCCTTGCAATCTAATGAAAAATGTGATCTCCTGATGCTAAAGAATTTAGAGTTCCAATTATGCTAAGTGCTATGGATGCCACTAAAGAAAATATTTTGATGGAATATGAAAAAAAGTAAGTGCTTGCCTTGATGGGATGTATTAACTTATTTTTAAACTCATGCCCCTGATAAGCAATGCCTTCAGACCAGAATCCAGCCCCAAACAGTCTTTGATAGTGGATGTTGTGCAAGTCTGTGAGTAATGCAGTATGACGTGGACCTTTCTACTCACTTTTTAATTGATCTTTATCCATCAAATTTCTTGTCAAGAAATTACATGGATGAAGATCGATTAATGCACAGTGCTTGTGATACAATCCAGACATGGTCAATTTCAGATTTTGATGTAAATTCTCATACTGTCCAGTTATACATTATTGATCATATCTCCATATTTAACCATTGGATTGTGCTGAAACTTTACCAAATGATTCTAGAGCAATGGTTCTATTTGGGGATGAAATTTTAGATCCATCGGAGTTAGGCCTTGCAGTGTAGATCATAACAGGCTCTACTAGTTTTGTTATTCAATTCCTTTTGTGCAACAAAGAAAGCTTATTTGGAGTGTATGTTGGGTCTTATTTGGTTCATATTAATGAATATGAGCTTGGCCACATGAGATCCAAAGTTGGTTTGAGTGATATTGGGAAAATCAGATTTCCTAGTCTATTTATGACTTCTTAGGGGTGACAAATCTGATACTAGCATATCTAGTATATTAATTTTGGATTTTTTTTTCTTATTAGTTTTTGGATTACTTTTACATATTTAGGTTAATTTTTGTAAGTTGGCTCAAATCAGCTCACAATGTGGATTCATTAGGGTTATTTGAAACATTATATAAGGTAATTGTATGCTGCAAACCTAACGACCATGAATTAATGAAATAAACTTGTGTTTTGCACGATGCAACACTTTTTTTGCTGGAACAAAGATGAAATCTGACTTATCAAGGTATAATTGACCTTGTGGTGTCATTCGATTTAATTCCAATAGTGTTGGTGTCTTGGGACAAGTTTTCATTGCGTCACACTTTTCAAACCTGATTTTTGGTTTTCATGGGGAAGTATCATCTTCATTGAGGGTTGCTTGACCATATGATCAAGGGGGTCGCATCAGCTTGTGCATGTACAGTGGTGTCTTGCAGTATATGCACGCTTTCTGGAGGAAAGTGGCAATAGCTAGTTTCAATTATTGTAGTTACTATTAATTGACTTGCACAAACAATACAAATATATTTCATATAAATGGAATTTAAGTCTGCACAAATTCTCCGTGTGATTGTGATCATCTCGCGAGTCTTGCAAGTTTAGTGGTGCTGGTTGAAGATTACCATCCTTATGCCAACTGTTTATCTTTCAAAATCACAAAGGTGGTTGATGTCTTATTATGTTATTCTCATAATTTTCTATTTTTTCTCCCTCTATAGGTTACAATTCCCTACGGACATGCTTTGGAATTTATATTAACTGATTCTACTGGTCATCAGCATCTCTTACAAGCAGATGACAGCTCAACAGATATCAACTAGTAAGTTAGAGTTTGTATTTTCCTTGAGTGATCTTCCTGTTCCTCCACCATGGTCAAAAAGTAAAAGAAATAAGACATACGTTTTGCTTCCTTATAATTATGCTGCATAATATAGAGAATAACACAAGTCTACAGAAATGGATTGCTAAAGGTTCAAGTATTTTGGTTTCTCATGTGATTATGTGGAAGTTTATGATAATTTTCATATATTAATTTGTTTTAAATGGAAGCACATACCCGCCCTTTTTTCCTTTGTTTTTTTTAAAGGAATAATAACTCGGTTTTGAGTTTTGATCCATTATGCCTTACCTTTGCCTTTTTTTGCAGCGCAAGAGATACAATTGTTCTCGCATTGAGATTATTTATCAAACAGGTATAGTTCTTGTACCCTTTTTCTCTCTCACTTCTTTGTGAATTTCATGAATTCTTTGACATGCATGTGACATCTATACAATATACAATGCATGCTACATTACAAATCATGCGTTGTGGTGTGTATGTGGCATTGGGATTTATAAGAATGAGAGAGTTATAGGGATGATGAAACTTTTTCTGTTAAAAGGGTTGCCTAGTTCTGTAGACTCTGCATTCAAAGCTGTTCTTTTACTATAAGACAACTTATGAAGAACAACCCTGTTGAGTTAGCACTCATTAAACCTTAATTTCCACTCTTCCTGGCTGTTGCAGTTTGGTGAAAGAAGGAAAGGAAAGAAGAAAGGTATTTTTCAACAAGTGAGGAACAACATTTTTTGAGAAGTGAAGCCTGGGAGTAGCATTCCGAACTTGTTGAATCCTTTGTACAATCTGTTGTCTGCAATGAGCTTGAGTTGTAATTGCAATTGCAATTGTATTAGTGCTTATTTCTTGTCGTTCTAGGCTCCCTCGCAGCTTACTCTATTTGTAATTAGAAACTCATTTCAAAGGAAAGAAAAACGGTGTTGATTGGGGAAGTTAACCCGATGTAGAGATCAAGGTGGTTTTCACAAAATCTCAGCCCCTGTATCTTCTCTTGACATCTTCTTACACTGAGAGCAGATTGAAGATGAGTTGTATTCAGCCTCGTACGTTTATAAAATTCTTTTTCTCACACACAAAAAACTTGAACCATAGACCAGGGGAAAGGTGGATGCCAGTCGACTTTAAAGCCCCGTTTGGCATTGCTTGCCAACCTGTTTTTTGCTGCATTTCGATGTTTTTTTTTTTTTTGTCATTTTAAAAACTGGCGGTTAGTGTTTTTAGATCATTTTGATGTGCTGATGTCAAAAATAATTTTTAAAAAATAAAAAAATATTATTTTGATGTATTTCGGCATGAAAATCACTTTGAAAATAAGCAGGAACCACACTCCCAAACACCCCCACATGCGTTCAATCTGGGAAATTCAGATTTTTTTGAGAGTGTAGATGAGATTGTTTTTTAAAAAATGTTTAAGATATATTTTAATTTTTAAAAATTATTTTTGATATTAATATAAAATGATCTAAAAAACAGCAATTTTTTTTATTTAAAAGAAAAAATAAAAATGTATTTTTAATTTTTTTTTTAAAATATTTCAAAAAAACACGGTGCTAAATAGACATTTAGTTACCAGCATTATTACAGGAGAGATGCATCTAGATAAATGAGAGGTGATTTGAAGGGGGGTTTTTCTTTTAAATCCTACAAACAAAATCATTTTCTCTAAAAATTACGGATTTTTTAACTTTTTATTTAATGAAATTTATGAGTTCATTTGGAGGGGGGATTTTCTTTTAAATCTTAAAAACAAAATCATTTTTCTAAAAAATAAGGATTTTTTTCTCCTTTTTATGCAATGAAATTTCTGAGTTCATCTATACAGAACTTGGATCCATGAAGCGGTGTTTCCCTCAAGCTGTAAGCCCAATTAGTAATTTGTGCTTAAGGGACTTTGCTATGTGAGTAAAATAGGATAGAGTGAATGGTTGGGCTGGGCTCCTTATCATCTTCTCTTCCTTTCCTCTAGCCGCATTCCTATGTTGCTGGGTATAGAAACGACATCGGTTTGAGGCGTTGTTAATTTAAGATCTTTCTTCTTGAAAGGTTTTTAGATTTTTTTATTTTTCAAAATTATTTTTGTTTACTGATATTAAAAATTACTTTAAAGCACAATTTACAATTCTAAAAGCTTACCCAACCCACCGAGGGAGGGCTGGCGGCCTTTTTTTCGTTTTTAAGAAGAGGCAGGCAC
This sequence comes from Salix dunnii, assembly GCA_015731905.1. Classification (NCBI taxonomy): domain Eukaryota; kingdom Viridiplantae; phylum Streptophyta; class Magnoliopsida; order Malpighiales; family Salicaceae; genus Salix; species Salix dunnii. The sequence goes on along the minus strand of CM027662.1, from coordinate 8,413,407 downwards.
TTAAAACTTAAAAGTTTACACACACACAGGCAGTCTCTTCTTCTCCTCTCGTCTCCTTTTCTAGGGTTTTTCTACCTGTAACCGAAACAAACGAAAAGGAAGGATGCACGCTCCAGTTCTCGTTCTCAGTAAGTTCTGAAACCCTAATCTTTCCTTTTCAAACATTTTGTAAAAATAATAATCACAATAATGAATGAAAAATGTATGGCCGCTGCTGCAGGGGATTCGTTGAAACGAGAATCAGGAACGAAGGTGCATCATGCCAACATACAGGCTGCAAAGGCAGTTGCTGATATCATAAGGACCACCTTAGGTCCTCGTTCCATGTTGAAGATGCTTCTCGATGCCAGCGGTGGTATTGTTGTAACCAACGACGGCAATGCAATCCTCCGTGAGTTAGATCTGGCTCATCCTGCTGCTAAATCCATGATTGAATTGAGTCGCACTCAAGACGAAGAAGTCGGTGACGGAACGACCTCTGTCATTGTTCTCGGTCGGTACCGCCTTGTGTATTTTTTTCTCTTAAAAGAAAACTACTTATTGAATTTATTATTACTGACTTTAATTGGATGAATGAAAATAGGAGGAGAGATGCTTCATGTTGCTGAAGCATTCATTGAAAAGAGCTATCATCCTACTGTCATTTGCCGAGGTAAATTAACTGCATCTACTACTAGTATTGCATAATAAAATTATTTAGGGGTTTTTATGGATCATCAATTTGTTTCCCACTAACTAACTAACTTTTTTAATCATTTCTATTACCATTGCTGCAGCCTACAATAAAGCTCTGGAAGATGCTATTGCTGTGCTTGACAAAATTGCTGTGTCCGTTGATGTCAACGATCGTAAGTTGTTGCTCCTTCACTTTCTGATTGTTATTGTTCATCAAGATTCTTCCTTTTTGTTGGTGTTGTTATTGCCGTTTCAATTTACTTCTTATGGTCATTGGTGGAATCTTGTCATGTTAATTATTTGAGTTTATATTAAGGGAGATGATTAGTGGTTAGTGTTTTCATTAGTTGGGATTTGTCATATGCATTGTAAAAAATCCTTTTGGTTGAGTTGTTTCAGTAACTTGTGGATATATATGACAGGTCCGACAATGTTGGGGCTGATCAAGAGTTGCATAGGCACAAAGTTCACTAGTCAATTTGGGGACTTAATTGCTGTAAGTATCCTTCACATTATAAGGGCTTATACAAATGGCATTTTTCCACTTCGGTTTTGGTCTTTTTTGTTATCTGAACCGTGAATTTCTTTATACTCTTATTTTGGATGCCTAACTATCCAAGGTTATAGGATGCTTTTAAATGTGAGACTCCAGTCACTTCTTTTTATATGATTATGCATGGTTTACTTTGTTATTTTTGTCCCGGATTATAACAATGAAGATCTATGAGATGTTTAAATTTTGCATTTTTCATTTAGTGAATTATGGATGAGGAATATTTATGCAAACAATGTATACATGTTGCTACTAGAAGGAAACATAGTTGAATAGAGCTGTACTATTTGGTGAAACTTTTTTCTTGCTGATGAATAGACAACAATAAAAATAAAGCTGAAGCACAATATTTGGTGATGCAGTGCTGATATTTTTATTGCATTTTCCTTATTTTCTTGCCTTGGTTTTAAAGTATTCTGAATACAAAAGGTACCTTGAACATCAATCATTGTCCCAAGCCTTGTTATGGTCAAATTTTACTTCGTATATGCTAATTACTTACTAACTTCTAGGATCTAGCTATTGATGCCACCTCAACAGTTGGTGTTGACCTTGGCCAAGGGTTGCGGGAAGTTGACATTAAGAAATACATTAAGGTTGAGAAGGTGCCTGGTGGCCAGTTGGAAGATTCAAAGGTTCTTAAAGGGGTTATGTTTAACAAAGATGTGGTTGCCCCAGGAAAAATGAAAAGAAAAATTCCCAACCCTCGCATTATTCTTCTTGATTGTCCCGTTGAATATAAGAAAGGAGAGAACCAGACAAATGCCGAGCTGGTTAGAGAAGAAGATTGGGAAGTCCTGTTGAAAATGGAAGAGGAATACATAGAGAATATGTGTGTGCAGATACTTAAGTTCAAACCGGATTTGGTAATCACAGAGAAAGGTCTCAGTGATTTAGCATGCCACTATCTGAGCAAAGCTGGTGTTAGTGCAATCAGGAGGCTGAGGAAGACTGATAATAATAGAATTGCCAAGGCATGTGGAGCCACCATTGTTAACAGGCCAGATGAGTTGCAAGAGTCTGATGTTGGTACTGGGGCTGGCTTATTTGAGGTTAAGAAAATCGGGGATGAATTCTTTGCTTTCATTGTTGATTGCAAAGATCCAAAGGCATGCACTGTTCTCTTGAGAGGTGCCAGCAAGGATCTTCTGAATGAAGTGGAAAGAAACTTGCAGGTATTGAATGGCTTAATTGTCACTCCTCTCTCTCCATTGTTTTAAAACATTCCTCAGCCATCTGATGTTCTAAATTGCACTCTCAATATAGGATGCCATGTCTGTAGCAAGAAATATACTCAAGAATCCAAAACTCCTTCCTGGTGGGGGTGCTACAGAACTAACTGTATCTGCTGCTCTGAAGCAGAAAAGTTCATCCATTGAAGGCATAGAAAAGGTGAATGACTTAACTCTTGCACCAACACCAATGGATCACCCTTCAATAATTCTTAGATTTGACAAACTGTTATGTAAATTTTTTTTAGAATAAAATTAGGATATGCATAAGAGATTAACATGATTTTCCTTAATGTTATATCTATTGGTTGTGAAACAGTGGCCTTATGAAGCTGCTGCTATAGCATTTGAGGCTATACCAAGGACATTGGCTCAGAATTGTGGTGTTAATGTGATCCGAACCATGACTGCTTTGCAGGGAAAGGTATGGATCTTTTTTGTAGCTTTGCTTTTACAGAATAAAAGCTCTGCCTACAGATTCCACTCATCCATCTACTGTTTATGTTGTGTCTAATTCATTACTGCAGCATGCAAACGGTGAAAATGCATGGATTGGCATAGATGGGAACACTGGGGAAATTACTGATATGAAAGAGAGGAAGGTATAATATTGTAGTTTCAAGTCTGTTGCTTTGTTTTCATAGAATCTCATTAACTTTGGTGGATCTCATTCTTCAAATGGAGGTCATATAATGACCCCTTTATGCAAACATTCTTTTGTGTCGTAGTTTAATCCCTATAGTTGATTGGTTTGGTACTTGCATGTCTGTGATATGAATACCTTATCTTTGTCGTCACATATTCTTGTATGAAGTTAACTAGATAGACATGTTATGGTGGTTGAATTCTCAAGTCTACAAAACCTTTATTATCTCAACTGTTTCGATAACCATCTCTGCTTATGTCATCAGATATGGGATGCATACAATGTCAAAGCACAAACCTTCAAGACAGCAATTGAGTCCGCTTGCATGCTTCTGCGGATTGATGACATTGTGAGTGGAATCAAGAAGAAGCAGGCCCCTGGAGCCCAGGGTCCATCCAAGCCTAAGATTGAGACGGAAGCAGATGCAGACAGCGAGCAGATACTTCCGGACTGAAGATGTTAGTTCCTTGAACTGACTTTCCTTGGAAGTATTTGACAAAAGAAGCCAGATCCTTTTCTCTGGTCCTTCAGATGTTCTATTCAAGTTTTGATTAGGGAGTGCGTTTCTTTAAAGTTTTGGGCCAATTTCTGTGTCTGCCTGCCGGTGTTGGAGCATACAGCTATTGTATGCCTACTCTTATTAGTTAGTGGTAGTGTCCAGCCTGAATTTCATCATTTACATAAACAGTAATGACGTGGTTTTCTTTTCCTTTTGCTTTCTTGTTGTCTTGCGCATCATTGACTTTGAAAAATAGTTACTTGCATTGCGAGTTTGTTGTGTGATTTAGGAAGGGTGGGTCTTGTTGGTATTATAAATTATGCCATGTGGCGAGTTCCCCAGACAGAGCGCCTCTCTAATGTTTTGCCAGGAGTCGGTCTAGGGCAGCATTTTTATTTGTTTGATAGATTAGGAACGTTGATGAAGAGGACGAAAGCAAAAAACTGAGAAAGCGATTACTAGGTGAGCTCAAAGCGTGACTGTATACCAGCGGCGGGTCTGTTTTAGCTGTAAAATATTTGAATGTTGCATGTTCACTAAATAAAAATAATTAAATTTTGATAACTTGGGTTATAGCTTAATTAGATAATTAGTCCTGGAAAAACTGGGCCTGTTTTAGCTGTAAAATATTTGAATGTTGCCCATTCATTTTTGAAAAATAATAAAAATTTAATATCTCGGGTTTGTTCAGATTAGATAATTAGTTCGAAAAACCTAGTCAAAGATTGATTTTTTTTTTCTCTACATAAAAAGAACAATGTTTATATTTATAAAATATAAAAAGAGTTAACTCAAGTTAACTCATTTCATTCAAGTTAATCTAGGTCAACTAAGCTGATTTTTTTCTTTTACTTCATTTTTTTTAAAATCATTTTTACATATTTATAAGAAAAAATGAGTAATCCCGGTCAACTAACCTTACTATATATATATATATACTGTTATTTTTACATATTTATAAATAAATTAGGGTTGATCTTCTTGTCTGATTTGAAAAAGTATACAATAAATGACCTTTAAAACTCATGACATAAGTTTTTAGAGCGCACACCATACATGAAAAAACAAAGAAGTCCAATCCTCAGCAAATCCAAAGCTGAAGGATAAATCATTAAAAAAAAACCATTACATGAATGGGCTAAAAATGAAAATAGCAATTAAAATAATAAAAATAAAAATAAATTAGAAGATAATAAAAGCTCGTTGATCACAAGGTTAAATTGAAAAAAAAAATTAACATAAGGACAAAAAAATAATCAAAGTAATTAGGAAAAAATAATAGTCTTACAACGTTGAATAAGCCGATTTTATTTAATGAAACGATAATGTTTTTTTGGCAACGATTGTAAACAAACAATGTTTTTTTTAAATGATTGAACATCTTGGAGAAACAAACTAAAAAAATATATAATTGGATAAAAAGGGACAAGTATTCAGCTCGAGCAAACGCGAGGTTGCTTGGTAAATATTTAAGTTGGGTAGTAAAGAGTGAGTCAACTCGAGTTAACTCTCAAAATCTATGGCCTAAACAATGAGATCAAGATAACCCAACAAATCATTTATTTAAAATTTGAATTGACCTAACACTTTGATTTGTTTTTTTTTGGTCAAACCATTCGGTATCCAGAGCCACAACTCCGACTAATCCAGATTCGAGACGGGTGGGACCACAAGGATGACAAAGCTCTCCTTACTGAGAATTTAACGCAGTTGTATACCCAAGACTCGAACACGAGACCTTGGTTAAGCTGGGAGACCCCCTTACTAGTCGACCTACACACCCGGTGGTAACACTTTGATTTGTTACCCTAGACCAAGCAGAGCTTCAAATAGAGGGAGGATTGACCCAATATGATTAGTCAAATCACCTTGGAAAAACTACTCAAAATGTTTAGATTCTTTTTTCAAAACGACGTCATTTTTATATATTTTGTTTTTTTTAAAAAAAGGGTTAACCTGAATTGACTTTGAATATTATGTTATAAATAAAGTTTAAAACCTGTGATATAGATCATTACAACAAAAGCACCATACTTGACAAAGCTAAGAAGTTCATTTCTTAACAAATCAAATGTTGAAGGATAAAATTAAAAATAAAACTAATTATACAAAAGAATGTAAAATAAAAAATAACAATTAAAATAATGAGGATTGAAATTGAAATTAAATAAATATATTAGAGGACAAGAACAACTCTTTGATTGGAGGGCTAAGTTGAAAAAATAATTTAACAAAAGGAAAAAAAATTAAAAGGATGATGGCTAAATTAGAAAAAAAAATCATTAATCTTTGATTGAGAAATGGAATTGAAAACCAATAAAAGCTTGACAAAAGAAAAAAAGGAAAAAAAAATAAGAAAACCAAATTAAAAAACTATATGATAAATTAGAATTGAGAAATAAATTAAAAAAAATCATAAAAGTGTCAAGAAGAAAATGAGTGATCAAAACAACAAGAATTGAACTAAAAAAAAGAAATAAAACATGTCAAATTTGAATTGAAAAACAACATTAAAAACAAATAAAATTTATACAAAATGGTCAAAGATAAAAGATACCAATTAAAGAAAAAAAAGAAGAAGGAATGGAGTTAAAATAGCAAAAAAAAAAAAAGAACGGGTCAATTCTACATTTTTTAGGGAGGAAAGAGAAACGAAGAAGAAAAGCCAACTAGCAACAACCCACCACACGATGATTATACGTGTCGCACCAAATAGAAGAGGATACAATGACATATCTAATGACATAACAAAAGAGCTTGTCGGTCACCATGACATCTTGCCCACTTAAAAGGCATGACATCTTTCATGCACCGATGCGTGATAAACATGGATCAACAACTTTATTGATTAAGAAATAAAAAGATAAAATTACCCTTTATGTTTATAGAATTCACAGTAAAACCTATTTAAAAATACCAAAAAGCCCTAAAGTCCATGTTAATTTCTCTTTAACTATAAGAGTAAAGTTGACTTTTATTACTCTTAAAATATAAAATGATTAAGATATCCTTTATCAACTTTTATTTTAAAAATAAAGGGTCATGAGGTCATTTTACTGCTTAAAAATTATGAAAAAGAATATATACCCTTGTACAATCATTAAATGACTTATAGGTATAAAAATACTCTTAAACTAAAGCTTAAAGTTTTTTCTTTTTTGGAAAGGAGAAAAACTTCATTGTAATTAATTGTGTGAAAAGAGAAAAGAGAGAAAAAGAAAAGAAAGATATAATAGACATACTAAAAGTTTGATTATGACATTACAAATATTGTTACTTTTTTTTGGCTCTCACATGAACAAAATAAATTAGAAAAAAAACAAAAACAAAAACAAATTGGAATAAAAAAAAAACATATCAATAAGAAGAATATATTAGAACATGACAAAAATTGCCAAAAACTGGCTGAGAAGGATAAAAATACACATAACAGAAAGATTTGATGATGTATTTTCAATTGATGAAGACCTTATTTGCAAGAAAAATTCAGTTTGAGGAGGAAAATTCAAAATTATATTTAAAGACCCAATAAGAACTTTTCTAGGTTTAAGTGAATATGAAGACTTAATTATAACAAAAAATAGTTTTTTTAAATTAATTTAGGCTTTAATCGGAAGACATTAAATTATAGAGGTCAAGTTGCAATTCTTAATAGTTAATTTGGTCAAATCAAGGACTTAAAAGCATAAATATTAAAATCCGATGGCTATCAGGGACTTGATTTGAGAAGTTAAGAATTAATGACCAAACTAAAAAATATATGTGAAAGTAGGGCCTGAAATTGATCAAATCAAGGGCTAAATTAAAGAAATTAAAATTTTATTCATAAATTAAGGGTCAAATGCACATTCAGAATAAAAAAAACAATGAAATAGAAAGTCACCTTTGGAGCTATAATTAAGTTTTACAAGAGCAAAAATTGCATGAAACTAAAATTTAGGAGGTGATTATGGGTGCAATTAGAAAAAAATTAGAAGAACAAAGACTCAATTAAAATTTTCCAATCTCAAATTAAAACCCTAGACGATGTGTCATTTATATTTAATAAAGAGAAGGTGAGTGATATGTCGTTTGTTGCTTGGACATCACTATTTTGGCAATGTTTTGTAATCAAGTTAGAAAATTTAAGCGAATGAACGTGGAGATATAGATCACTAAATTAGTTAAAAAGTTGACAATAAAAAACATGGATATTAAAGGCTCTACATTAGAATGTGAAGTTGTCAATACAAAAAAATAATACTTAGCAATATACATTCAAAGCTAATAAAAGATGAATGAGGCTTTTTTTTTTTAAACCAAATGATTGAGTTTAGGTGTTTATATGAAAAGAGAGAATTCCTTAATAAAAAAGATATATGTTGATGTTGAAAATAGGAGGATTATTTCAAATACTTGATATAATTATTGACAATGCTTATATAGTGGATCTATTAGGTGAGTATGATGTTAATACTAATTTTAATGTTTGTAATATCTCTTTGTTTGATATAAGTGACAAATTAAAGTTGAATCCTTTTGAGGACCAAAGGTATGATATGATCAAAACTACATTAAAAGATCTTTTGCAAGGTCCAATTGAGAGATATGCAAGATCAAGAGCAAATAAATCCAATTCTAGACTTTATCTTAGCTTTATTGGAAATAGATGATTTGATTATGGTTTTTAGGATCTATATTTCCATGATTATATTACTCCCATCACTATTTATAACCATTTTTTATAAGGAAGAAAAATGTGATTTCATGGTAATAGGAACTGAAAGAGATAATAATGCTCACAAGTTGGAAAACCTTTGTACTCCGGATTTGTTTTGGGGTGTTTTCATATAATGATCCCATGAAATCCCTTATCAATCTATGACAAATAAATTAGTTAAACCTTACAAAACTCAATTTGAATTACTCTCAAATCAAGTTAGACGCTTATTGGACTTCTATCAACTCAACTGCATTTTAAAAGGGTTGAATGAAGAAATCAAATACATGGTAAAGATGTTGAATCCTTAAAATTTAATGGATGCCTATGGTCTAGAAAGAGTACAATTTTTTTTCGTGGTTATGAGAAGAACTTAAAGGCTTGGTCTATCAACAAGTTAGGTGAAAAGTTTGTTCTGTTACCGATCAAAGAATAGAGTTAAATCAATAGTACTGATATATGAAAAGAGGGATATATGAATCTGTTTTATGTTTGATGTAAAAAATAACATCCATACTTTAAGTGTGGTTGGGTCTAAGGTGTTCATGATGGAGGAAATTAAGAAGGATCTATGTAGCATTTTTTTTTATATAGTTTTGGAGACCCTATAAATTTAGGAAAGCCAAAAGAAAGGAATAAGAAGAAAATTGAGATTTTACTAAATGTTATTATTAAGAGTCCTAACCCTAAGACCATAAATGTTTAAATTAAGGTAAATAATATTATTTTTATAACATTAACTAACACAAGAAGTACTCATAATTTCCTTTATCCATGAGTAACCAATTGAGTTGAGTTATAGTTAATCAAACAAAAACATATTAGAGTAAGGATCATAAATGACACTAAAATCATAAGTTAGGCAAGAATTTTTTATGTTAGAATTTTTATCCAATGAAACTAATTTGTCATACAAACCTATATTGTTTATGATATTTCGATGCATTAACTATGAAATTTCATCATAATAGGCTATATGTGAAAATTTGATTATCAAGGATTTATGAATCAGAAGTAGAGAAGAGATTTTGGAGCAATAAAATACAATTTCACTAAGTTTCTAGTTAGGCGAAAGAAATATGCAAACAAAGGTAGAAAAAAACTCAAGTTAAGGTGGGAGAATGAGTTTACTTGAAGCTTTATCCAATTTGATAGTTTAACATGTAAAGAAACAAAAGCTGAAAGTTAGCATTCAAATACTAGGGATTGTTTAAAATCACAAAAGGATAGAAAGGGTAGCTTACCATACTTAATTACTTGACAAGGCAAGGATTCATAATATTTTTCATATCTCTCTTCTTAAGAAAAAAAAATTAATAAGGGAAAGGTTTCAAAACAAAGACGTCATATTTAAAATTTAAGGAGAAGACTTAGATTGACTTGTAACAATTTAGATAAAAAAATCAAACTACAAGAAGAAGGATTATAGAAGAGGTATTGGTCATGTGGGAAGGCCAACAAATGGAAGATGTTGAATAGGAAAGAATCATGGTTGAAAAACACTTATCCTTACCTTGAGGGCAAAGTGTTTTAAGGCGAAAGAGGTTGTGGTGATCTTAAAGTATGAGAAATAAAGAGAACCCCACCTTTTCTCTTTTGAAGATGGAGGAAATCACTCTACAAGTAAAGATATTAAATTATGGTAGATGAAAAGCTTGCGAAAATAAAGTACATGTCAACAAGAAGATAACAAGTTAATGGATGGATAACGTAGAATATGCTTAAGGAAAAATGACTTACATGGATGATTGAGGTTGTTCATTTCTCTACTAACACATGTCCAAGGATGATTTTTCCTACCATAATGACATCATACAAGTTAAATGAAGAAATCAAGAGTAGATAAGAAACAACCATGTTCTGAGGAGAAGTCAAAGTTCATAACAATCTAGAAAGCACATCTATCATTTACCAAATTTTAAATTAATATCCAAATCCCTAACTTTGTAAATAAATAAAGGAGGATTGACAAAAAAGTTAGGGAAAACACCTTGAAGCCAATCACATGATCTAGGAGGCTTAAACTACCTCAAATATGTCCAAAAATTAGTTTAGAATTGTTCTTTCAATTTGGTCTTTTGTAATCAACTTCTTTGAATTCAATAAAACACCACACTTTTTTTTTTTTTTTTAGTTTAGCATAATAATAAAGGTCTTGGGCTTAGAAAATATGCTTCCATCTCACTAACCATATTTTTTTAGGGCTATACCCCCTAATATATAAAATTACTGACTTAATTTATTCTTATATGAGAAATTCATGTGGATACAAACACAAAAGCTTGAAGATTTAGTCAAGATATATATAAGCTGACCCGAACACTTTAGTTAAAGAATAAAAGAAAAAAAAAGACTTTATTCTATAAATTCTATTTGAATTTCATAAGGTTTTATAATAGAATGTTCGTTTTAAGTCTAAATAAGAGTGTTTCCATCATCATAATTCATAGGAGAGGATTTTGTTGTTGGTTGAAATCAGGTTAACTTGTTAGCTTTTCTTAGTCCAAATCTTTTAAGCTAAATCCATGAAATGTTGGCTGGTGTGTTAGTTAGTTAAACTGCTTTGTTGCTAACTTCTTCTTGTATATAAGTTCCAGAATATACATTGAATAATACAAACCCCATTCCTACTCTAATAATTTGCGGTGTCTGTATGATCTTGTTCTTCCTTCTATGAATGGTGTTTTATCTGATCTAAAGGGCTAACGCCCTACATCAACCCATAATCCATATCTATATTCCCATCAGCAAGTGGAATGATTTGACCAGTTCTTACCACATTAGAATAATTAAGAGTAATATTTCTGTTATATGCAAATGAGGCAGGCACTAGACTATGCAGGTTCCTGAATAATTATGGTACTCAGTCTCGTGCAAGGAAGTCAAAACAAGCAAACAAACGCACGAAAACACAATACGCTAACCTGTCACCGGGATACATTCAGCTATTTCTGTAAATTCAATAAGAGATCCGCCACCAATTTACAACCTTTACACTTCACAGTCCACTTTATAACATTTATGCATAAGTAGATAAGAAAAGCTTATAACATCTTGATTTGCTACCCTTTTAGATGATTCCATGACATTTTTTTTCTCCTCCACCTTCGAATTGTCGTTTTCTTGTATTTCCATATTCTAAATTTTTGTCTATCCCTCAACCAGCCAGAGTAATTCTTCCCCTGCTCGCATTCAATGAAGTCTGATAAATCATCTATAACATTGGATTTTGCACACTTCCCTAGCACGCACTTCAGGAAGATCTCACCATTGCAAGTTTCCTTAGCATCTTCCATGCTGGCAACAGAATCCAACTCATTCATGATGGAGCCATATTCTGAAGTTCCTGCTTGATTGTGTTGTTTTCTGCCGTTGGAACATATGGTGGAGTGTTTTCTGAATAAAACAATAAAAGCCAGCGAAAAATATGTGATGTTATCATTTTTCTTGACACATGCAGTCTAAACAAAAAAAGGATGATATCACCAAAAAGTAAATAAACATAAAATACAATTCTGGCAGCATGCAGATTTCAACAGTATCATACTACTTGACAAAGAGACGCCATAACATTTGAAGACACAATTTGATATACTGTAGACATGGGTCATTCCTGTATAGTGACCAAAGTGGTTATGGCTGCAGCCCTCTTGACTAAATGACCAGCAGAAACCAAATAAACCCTAGTTCTGGTATAGAACTTCAACATTTCCATTGTAGTTTATGAGATAATTGCATTATTTCACTATTATATATAAATTACAACATTAAGATTCATTTTAATACAAAAGAAGTCTATTATATCAAAAACTAGCAAATAATTTCAGAAATCAAAGTGAAGACTATATGAATACACATCTACAATGACCAAGTAATTTTTAGCAAGAACTAGTCACTAGTGCATTTGATACAGCTTCATCCACATTAATTATTAACTCTCTAGATGTGCAAAGCATAAAGGCATATAAACAATAACATTTTGAGATACAGAAGCACGGAGAAAAGAAATCCTTTTGGGCAAATTGTAAATGCCTATATGTAACTTGCAATATTAATTAACAAAAACCAACAGAAAATTGGAAAACAAAACAACTAAAGATGCTAAACTTGAGTTTTTTAATTTTCCCTGTTCACAATTTTTGCATCATCAAGATAAACAACTCTGCATAAACAGCAGAAAAAGTACAGTCCTCAACAAACAAGGCCTGCCACAAGAAATTAATGGCACGGAGGTTGCATGCAACAGAAAAGAAATGGAGCATGGTATCTTAAAAGCGAAAATCTATGAATAGAGGCAAAGGTGTCCAGTGAAGTTGAATCAATCGTGAAGAGGCAAGATCATTTACCTCAAGTACATCTCCTGAATCTTTCGAATTTTTGATGAAACTATTTGGCTAGACTTTGAGAGTGCCGTGACCTGCATCATTTTTGGAAAATGTTAATGGGCTGGAAACACAGCAACAGTAAGAATGAGAAGGCCATAAAGTAAGAAACCAAACTTACCCCTTCAAATTTATCAGAGGGTTTAGATGAAAAGGATTCCAAGCTGGAACCAAATAATGAATCAAATGCAGCTAGATCCCACTCTTCAATAATAAACATATTCAACAACACCATCAGTGCAAATAAACAGTCCTTAACTAAAAAATCAAGCCTGCTAGCATAACTCAATGACAGCAATCCTGAAAAGTGAAAAAACATCCACTTAGACTTCTTATGCCTTGCTGGGTGTGATCGCAATGTTTCACATAAGAACTTTTGAATTGGTAAACTGATGCTGAAGTGCTCAAAACAACCAAGAATATCTACTATAACATCACACCCCTTGCATGAAGACACATCTTCCAGTGATTTTGGGCAAACTGAAAACCTAACATGCTTTACATACCATATAGCTTGCAACATTGAACTACTCATTAATTTCAAGATGGAAGCTAGAAGATATATGTCTTGAGAGCTGGTTTCCTCCTTTTTGTACAGTAAAGTGTCACCAAAATCATCAGATGGATATCTAAGTATTATGTAACTTAAGATTGACAGAACCTCATCTTTAAACGATTCATCAACAATGCACAGGCTCTCCTTCATGAAGGCAATAGAGGCAGCCACCAGTTCAGAATTTGTTCTAGAAGACATACTGCTTAAATAGGAATTCCATGCATCATATGACTTGGAAATTAGATGATGTAGTTTGTCTCTTGTGGCTGGATGAAGAAAACATTCAAAATTCAGCTTACTACTGCTCCCATGCAAATCTGATCTGATAAAAGAACTATTGTCACCCAAAAAATCATCATCAACATGCAAACTAGACATGTGCCTAGTATACAAGAAGATAGACCTTTCAAATGCCACTGTATAACAATCCATAAGTTTATGATCCAGCATCGTATTTGGTTGAGGCATGAGAATACCAATGGCTTCAGAAACCATTAAAATCAAGTATGCCTGAAACAATTTGGGTGCAGAAAGCATGATGGGATTGAGAAGCAGTGATAAGGCAGCCGGCAAGCTCATTTCAGGAATTCTGAAATCGTCCCTGTGGCACCAAAATAATCTGTTGTGGAAATTTTCAAAAGCTTGCTCATCAGAAAGTGATACGACAAAATGAGCACAAATCACCTCCAGAACACTTCCAATATTACCATGCCCAGAGGGGCACATGAATAGCCTTTCGCTTCTGGAAGGTGCAGAATCAATCATCACAAAGTACTGTCTCAATGTTTGACGCACCAAAAGCTCATCTGCAAATACCTAATGATGATACCTAAATATTAGGTTGGGTTTGGCTGCTGAAACTCAGGAGAGAAGGAAAGCATCAGAAGGAAATGAAAGGAGAAAAGACTCCATAAATATGAAGTCATTCCTTTAAATAGATAGGCTATGACATGAACTTTTAACTAGAACTGATTTTATGTCAATGAAACTAGCATTGACGAAAAATGAGGACCATCAGGCAGATTACAAATGTACCCTCATCGTAGGTAGGATCGTCAAAAAAATTGGTTCTTTCTGATAAACCTGGATTTCTTTCACATTATGCAAATAAATGCCTGCCCCTATTATCTTAAGAAAACCAAATATTGTGCTCCAGTGAGACTTTGCGGTGCCTCAGGTTAGGGTAAATCCAGGTCTAAAAATCTCATGTCCAGGAAAGAAAAAGATCTAAATGAGATGAGATAATCTCGATCCATAGAAGTGAAGTAGTATATTTTGAATTCATTGAAGACAACCTAGGGATGCATAAAAGACACATCTAATGTAAAGAAATCTACGTTCTACTTTTTTATAAGTCCTCCAAGCCATAATTTATGAACTTCAATTAAGCAGTACTCTTGCAAAATTGAGAACTAGATATATCATAACCCATAAAAACACGAATATCACCAAAGAAAAGAAAAGGGATGCAAAAACGAAAAGGTCGACCTCAAGTACAGCACAAAGAAATGCATAGCGCGGATCAGAAGGTTTCCACAAACATAAAGAAGCAACAAACTCCTCGGTAATAGAGGTGGTGCAATCATCACTAACACTTTGACGAGAAATCAACTTCTTGAAAGTAATAGAACTCTTTCCATTTCGACCACTTAACTCTGTAGTAACCAGTCTGCTAAGCAAGTAAAGAATACCCAAACCCTTCTGTACGAGAAGAGGCTGGTCATATTCCATCAAAACCAGCATAACCAAACAGCATCTCAAAAGCAATGTCAGTTCTTCAATCAGGAAACATTTTCCATTATCAGCAGCTGAAACATTAAGCTCGTGTAAAGCAGAGAAGAACCCATGGAACCTAGCCTCAAGCTGCTTAAACAAAGTATCAGACAGGCAGTTGATGTCTTTAAGTTTGAAATTGAGCCCACATTTCTCAAACTTCTTGTCTAGGGGACTGCCACTTATGGGGGTCTTCAAAGTTGACAAGTGGTGAAGCAGAGCATACAATCTTTTAAGGTTGGGTACATTTAGACCCTGCATGAAAATTGAAGTAAAGAAACAATCTTTTCAAAATGTGCAGCATGAATTCGATAAAGGGGGATTTACTAACCTGTGGAGATTGATTTGCAGAGATGAGATGCTTGATCTTCCCCTTGGATTTCTTGGCAACCATTTTCTCCTACTAAAAAGGTCAAGTCTCTTTTGACAATTCTGAAAACAGAAAAGTTAACAAACAAGCCAACGCAGCTTCATTATCTGTCAAAAGGCAGGGCATTCAAGGACTCGAGCGTGGGAAAGAGGGGAGGGAAGGAGAACTCAACTGACAGTAGGAAAAGGAGAAAAAAATCAACCTTTATTGTTACTCAATAGGGCACAGCCCGCGACAACAAACTTTGATTAATATGATGAGCCTTTGCTGTTAGGCCCAGCCCATCAGGAAATCTGTTGCGAGGCAGGGAAGAGATTGGAGTAAGAGACAAGGAGGAGTTTTTTGTTTTTTTTCTTACACACACACGCACATAAAAGACAAGTAGGAGTTATGGAGGGAAGAGATGGGTGAGGGACACTTTTGGTATTGTCATCGTTTTCGCTTCGTTTCCCGCTCGTTGTTTTCCCTTGAAATCCGTCATTACCTTTTGCATTTTCATTTGGTTCCTGTCATTTACACTACCCAACCTAATCCAAATCAGGCCACCACAAAGCAGAAGCAGTTGTTTGTTGATTAGGGAAAGAGAGAGAGAAAGATGGGACCTTCATATACATTGGATGTTACAACAAATGACCCAGTTGATAATTCTACCTTTTCTGCTTCTTCAGGTATTCATCCAATCTCAATCCACTTGATGACCGTTTGATGATTGGATTATGGTTGGTTCGTTGGCTTTTCACTCTTTTTTCTTTTATTTAAAATTTGATTAAGGGGTAATGATGTTCATCTATGTAGTCAGGCAAAGCATCCGGCTTTCTTTCCTTAAACCCAATATCCAGTTTTTTTATATAAAAAAAGGTTAAAAATGTGCAGAATATAAGAATATGTGGTGTATAAACTGGAAGTTGTAAAGCTTCTGTTAGAAAACAAAACCTGTTCATCATTTGGGACATCTTGAAATATGAGAGTGTTGATATCCTTCCTTCGTGTATAAAATGTATTAGTGCATAGCCTTGACTGTAATGAGTCCTGTTCGCATTTGCCAAGTGTACTTCATGCATGTGGTTTGCCTTCTGTGGGAGCATTAGCCATCTTGATTCTGTAACCTTACTAATTTGCCTATGGTCATCAAAGTCTTACTCGTATGGAAAAATGCTCGAGTGCATTTTGAAGTCCGGTTTGGAAATGTGAACACCATCAATGTGGTACCCTGAAATGCGATTAATATGCTTTCCAACCCTAACGTACTTCCATTTGCAATACCAGATTTTTTCCACTAGAAAACTTAAATTGTACGAGTTAGTAATACAAGAACTAATTTGGTTGATTGATAGTACATTAGAAGTCTAATGCTTTTTTCTTGATGATTGACTTTAACAATCAAATTCTTAACTTCTTTTCTTCTTCTTTTTGCTTCATTACTGAACTCATGAACTTTGCAGTGGGAATGAGGAAGAACAAGAAAGGAAAACAAAAATCTTCAGTTTCTAATGCAAAGAAGGAAGTGCCGGAAACAAACGCTAAAGGAAAGAAGAGAAGTGCCACTGATACTAGCAAGGAAGATCATGGTGGTGGTTCGTTGAAAAGGCCTAGGAGAGCTGCTGCATGCAAAGATTTCAAGGAGAAATGTCTACGTTTTCATGAAGAGAAGTGTTCTGTTGTTGAATTAAAGAAAGAACAAGTTGTCAACGAAGAGATTTTAGCTCTTCGTTTGACTCAAGGACAAGAAGGGGGTCGCCCCAACAGGAGATTGATTGATTTTGTTGTGCATGATGCAAATGGTAACCCACAACCCTTGGAGATGATTGAAGTTGATGATATGTTTATCTCTGGTGTTATAACTCCTCTTGAGGAGAGCCTTGACAAGGAAAAAGAAGTGCCTGTTAGGTGTGAAGGCTTTGGGAGGATAGAAGCATGGGATATCTCTGGTTACGAAGATGGATCCCCAGTCATTTGG
This sequence comes from Salix dunnii, assembly GCA_015731905.1. Classification (NCBI taxonomy): domain Eukaryota; kingdom Viridiplantae; phylum Streptophyta; class Magnoliopsida; order Malpighiales; family Salicaceae; genus Salix; species Salix dunnii. Next base: position 8,396,065 of record CM027662.1, on the reverse strand, counting down.
CTGACTACTGAAGTGGCAGATTATGATTGCATCAAGCCTGCCGGTGGTTACAAGAAGTTCTTTGACCATTTCTTTCAGAAGGCACTTGCTTGCATAGAAGTTTACAAAAAACTCTCAAAATTTTCTGGAGGAAACCCAGAATTGACCCTTGATGAGTTGCTTGCTGGCGTTGTGCGAGCAATGAGAGGAAATAAGTGTTTCTCTGGTTCAGCATCCGTAAAGAGTTTCCTCGTTTCTCAGGGTGAATTTATTTATCACCAAATAACTGGTTTAGACCAGACCTCCAAAAGGAATGATAAAATGTTTTCAGACTTGCCTGCTCTTGTTGCCTTGAGAGATGAAAGTCGCAATCATGGAAGTGTTCTGCTAGCAAAAGCAGTAAATTCTGGTGGCAACGTGGTGATTGATCCAAAGTCTGTGGATGGTGGTGCTATTGTGAATCAGGCTAACCAGTCCAGCACCGTAGCTGAGGAAGATGAAGATGCAAAGTTAGCAAGATTATTACAGGAAGAAGAGTATTGGCACTCTAATGTGAAGCAAAAGAAAAGTCGGGGTTCAGCTTCTGCATCGAACACAATCTACATCAAAATTAATGAAGATGAGATTGCAAATGATTACCCTCTCCCTGTGTTTTACAAACACTCTGATGAAGAAACCGATGAGTACATAGTTGTTGCAAGTGATGATGTAATCGACCACCCTGATGATCTCCCAAGAAAAATGCTTCATAACTGGTCACTCTATAACTCAGACTCAAGGTTGATTTCTTTGGAGCTTCTTCCAATGAAACCTTGTGAAGATATTGATGTAACCATCTTTGGATCAGGAAGTATGACTGAAGATGATGGAGGCGGGTTCTGTCTCGATGATGATCCTGATCAGTCTTCTTCTAGGGTTTCGGAGGCTGAGGATGACATGGGTTTGCCAATATTTTTGAGTGCGATAAAGGAGTGGATGATTGAGTTTGGATCATCAATGATTTTTATATCAATACGCACAGACATGGCCTGGTATTGTAAATATTCCCATTTTGTTATCAATCAAATTCAAAGCACAAGCAGACACACATTTCTAAAATTATTGCTGTCTCTTGATATAGCTGCTGATCATTTTAACTAAAGTCTTACGATTTGTTGCCAATCAAATATGTCTTCTCATTGGTAATATGTTGAAACTAATTAACTGCAAGTTTATGTTTCCCATAGGAAGTTATTTTGGTTTTATCTAGTGAAGATTTCTGGTGTTGCAAGTGAATAATGTTATTCTCTCCTGATCTTGATGAGTGTTTTTTCTGTCTCAATGTCTTCAGGTATAGACTTGGGAAGCCATCTAAACAATATGATTCCTGGTATAAGCCAGTCCTAAAAACGGTAAAGCTTGCAAGAAGCATCATTACATTGTTGAAGGAGCAAAGTCGAGTATCGCGGCTTTCATTTGCAGATGTAATCCGGAAAGTGTCTGAGTTCAAGAAGGATCATCATGCTTACATTTCATCTGATTCAGCAGCTGTTGAGAGGTATGTAGTTGTGCATGGACAGATAATAATGCAGCTTTTTGCCGAGTTTCCAGACCAGAAGATCAAGAAATGTGCTTTTGTGGTCGGATTGAATCGTAAAATGGAGGAGAGGCACCATACTAAATGGATAGTGAACAAAAAAGCAATTGTGCAAAAGTTTCAATCCAATTTGAATCCTCGAGCAGCAATGGATTCTGTGGCTCCTGGGGCATCCAAGAGGAAGCTCATGCAGGCAACAACCACAAGGCTGATCAACAGAATTTGGGGGGAGTACTATTCAAACTATTCTCCAGAGGATTTGGAAGAGGGAGCTGATTTTGAAGTGAAAGAAGAGGATGAAGCTGAGGAGCAGTACGAAAATGAAGATGATGATAAAGAGGAGGCGGTAGGGAAAACACAAAAACCTATTTCAGTGTCTGAACGCACTAAATCACATACTTCACAAAAAGAAGTAAGATGGGATGGGAATCCTGTAAGCAAAACATCTTCAGGAGAAGCCATTTACAAGCGAGCCATTGTTTGTGGAGAGGTCATTTTGGTGGGGGATGCTGTCTTGGTGGAGGTTGATGAATCGGATGAACTTCCTGCCATCTACTTTGTGGAGTTCATGTTTGAAACACGGAATGGAAGCAGAATGTTTCATGGGAGAATGATGAAGCGAGGATCTGAGACAGTTCTTGGTAACACTGCCGATGATAGAGAGGTTTTCTTAACAACCGAGTGCATGAATTATAAATTACAGGATGTTAAGCAAGCAATTATTCTGGAAGTTCGAAAAAGACCTTGGGGACATGATCACAGGAAAGATAACACCAATGCTGATAGAATTGATAGGGAAAAGGCAGAAGAGAGGAAAAAGAAAGGGTTGCAAGTAGAATATTACTGCAAAAGCTTGTACTGGCCGGAAAGGGGTGCTTTCTTTACTCTCCCGCTTGATACTATGGGTCTTGGGTCTGGTGTCTGCCACTCTTGTAACTTAAAAATAGCTGAAGAAGACAAGGATATTTTCAGAGTAAACTCTTCTCAAACAGGATTTTCATACAAGGGAAATGAGTACTCTGTCCACGATTTTGTCTACGTGAGTCCTCATCAATTTGCTACAGAAAAGGGGGAGAATGAAACTTTTAAGGGTGGAAGGAATGTTGGATTGAAGCCTTATGTTGTGTGCCAGTTGTTGGAGGTTGTTCTAAGGGGACCAAAACAAGTCGAGACAAGATCCACCCAGGTCAAAGTTCAAAGATTTTTCAGACCAGATGATATTTCACCTGAGAAGGCGTATTGTTCTGATATTAGGGAGGTAAAAGCTTCTTTCTAAAAATTTTATTCTGTATAATTATGTTTTATCAGTTTTGTGGGTCTGTAATCACACTTTGATCATATCATTTTGGCATTTATAGACTCATACAAATTTATATGACAAATTTGTGCTGAAGGAGCTCTAGAAACTGCTGTGACACCAGAAATGTGTTCATTTTTGCATAATTATTGGCAGAAATAATTATCAATCTCCCAATTTTAAGTTTCCATTTCTTGCTTCAGTCCATACAAAGCTTTTGGAGTTAGACTTTGCTGCTTCTTTGTAGCAACTAATTTAATTTCTAAATCTCAGATTTATTACAGTGAAGAAACAAGTCTTTTATCAGTCGAGACAATTGAAGGGAAATGTGAAGTCAGAAAGAAAAATGACGTTCCAACATGCATTGCTCCTGCAATCTTTGATAATATCTTCTTCTGCGAGCACATGTATGATCCTTCTATAGGGTCCCTTAAGCAGGTGATTTATCTTTTGTTCATTCCCATAATGTTACATACTGACCGAGTCTATCAGTTTATGGAAAATTGTCAATCTAGTAAATTTCTAAAGCCATCTAATGCACCATGCACCTGAGCTCTTCCTGTTGTTTCCCTGGGCAATAAATGAGGTTCACTATTAGACTTCGCTCCCGTGAGCCATAAGTAATCTTCCAGTTTCATCGTGGACAGCTACCAGCTCAAATCAAATCGAAGTTTTCAGCAGTGTGTAGAGATGGTGATGTTCCATGTAGAAAGAGAAAGGGAAAGTCTAAAGAAGGAGAAAATGATATAGAAGCTGACAAACAAAGGGAAGCATCTCCAGAGAACCGTTTGGCCACGTTGGATATTTTTTCCGGTTGTGGTGGCTTGTCTGAGGGATTGCAGCAAGCTGGTAGGGCTCATCTCCTTCTATATGCTTCACTTGGAGTAATTATTGAGATTTAGTTCTATTGTTAGATAAAATGATAATTGGCTATTTAACCATTGCAGGTGTCTCATCAACCAAGTGGGCTATTGAATATGAAGAGCCTGCTGGGGAAGCATTTAAACTCAACCATGCAGGGTCATTGATGTTTATTAATAATTGCAATGTGATCCTGAGGTAAGTGGTTGTATGGTGATTGAAACATTTTTCTCTCTCATTTCCTAGTGACTTATCATGGATTGTAATGAAGGGCTGTCATGGAGAAATGTGGAGATGCAGATGACTGTATTTCTACTTCTGAGGCCACTGAATTGGCTTCATCACTTGATGCAAAGGTGATTGATGGTTTGCCATTGCCTGGGCAGGTGGATTTCATCAATGGAGGGCCTCCATGTCAGGTATTCATGGCCTTTCTTTGCACTAACCCGAGGCATCTGATATCTTTGAAATTTATGGACCACGCTCAAAAAAGCAATTTATCTTTGCAGGGCTTCTCCGGAATGAATAGGTTTAATCAGAGCTCCTGGAGTAAAGTTCAATGTGAGATGATCTTAGCTTTCTTATCCTTCGCTGATTATTTCCGCCCAAAGTATTTCCTCTTAGAGAATGTGAGGAACTTCGTGTCTTTCAATAAAGGACAGACTTTCCGTTTAACTATCGCTTCTCTTCTTCAGATGGGTTATCAGGTAGATATTGCGATGCCATTGGAATTAAGCATGGCTGTGTACTTCAATTTTTGTAGGCAGAAAGCTAATTTTATATAACTGTGTCTACATGTGTATGATTGTGATTAGGTGAGGTTTGGTATTTTGGAGGCTGGAGCATATGGAGTATCTCAGTCACGCAAACGGGCCTTTATATGGGCAGCCTCCCCTGAAGAGATACTCCCAGAATGGCCAGAGCCAATGCATGTTTTTGCTGCCCCAGAGTTAAAAATCGCGTTGTCTGAGAAATCACAATATGCTGCTGTTAGAAGTACTGCTTATGGAGCTCCTTTCCGTGCAATAACAGTCAGAGATACAATTGGTGATCTCCCTGATGTACGGAATGGTGCTTCTAAGACAAATTTGGAGGTATATAAGATGTTAAAATTTTCATCTGAAACTTGTTACTGGTAATTAATATGGTCACAGGCATGATCACTAACCCCTTTGCTTTGCAGTACGGAAATGATCCTATCTCTTGGTTTCAAAAGAAGATTCGAGGCGACATGTTTGTCGTGACTGACCACATATCAAAAGAAATGAATGAGCTGAATCTTATCAGGTGCAAGAAGATCCCAAAGCATCCAGGTGCTGATTGGCGTGATCTTCCTGATGAAAAGGTACAAGCACACCTTATTGAGACTTTCAATGTGAGGCTAATGCATGGTGAAAGAAGAGATGATAATATGCTATGATGTAATGATTTGCAGGTCAAATTGTCTACGGGACAAATGGTTGATTTGATACCATGGTGCTTGCCAAACACAGCTAAACGACACAATCAGTGGAAGGGGCTATTTGGAAGGTTGGATTGGGAAGGGAACTTCCCAACATCAATAACAGATCCTCAGCCAATGGGAAAGGTGGGGATGTGCTTTCACCCTGAACAGGACAGGATTCTTACTGTTCGTGAATGTGCACGATCTCAAGTAAGTTCAAATTCTCCAGTCTGATTGACCTTTGTTCATGTTTCTATGACTTCATTACATAAAGTGATTCTGAAAGCAGTATAAAAATAGACAGCAAGTTGCCAGTGCTTGCAATAATCGTCTACCCTGCTTATTTCTTGATGATCTTACGTAACAACTCATGCACCGCCGCTCCTGCAGGCGAATGCATGGCTTCGTTATTTTATTTGTTTCTTTTACTATTTGACCCTTCGGTCTTTTGTAATCTACTTTTGGAGTGAACAACTCACAGTAGACACTGAAGATGGATACTGAGTTTTGCATTTTTTATTATTTCTTTGACCCAGGGATTCCCAGATAGCTATCAGTTTTCTGGTAATATTCATCACAAGCACCGGCAAATCGGAAATGCTGTCCCTCCTCCTTTAGCATATGCTTTGGGAAGGAAACTTAAGGAAGCACTGGATCGTAAGAGGCAGAAATAGTTGGACTGGATGGTCCACAAATTGTTATAAAGTGGAGGGTTTCATGAGATGGGGAAAACACTTGGGTCTTGTAATATGCCATTTATATGTTGTGTTCTGGTGTCACTCTCGATAGTGTGTTCAGCATCATAAGTTGTAAGTAGATTGTGCTTGTTGGTTTTGGCTGTTGTTAACTACAATGCAGGCACTACATGGTTAGCTCGTGATACCTTGCGGTCGAATTAATTTTATTAATGTAAAAAAATAATAATATTTTGATGCTGTTAATATTTTTGAAATAGAAAAAAAAAATTAAATCATCCTGGTTAACTTTATATGATTCAATTAGCTTTGTAGAAAATAACCTTGATAGCTGGTAAAAATATAGATTAACTCAAAATTTAATATCATTCATCTATGATTTTGTTTCTTAATTTTTTTTTTTTAGATAGAGATTTGTTTTAAGTTATTTTACGAGAATTTATTTTTTAAGAGATATTTTGGATTCATCTGGTTTTTTTTTTTTTTTTTTTGTATAGATAAATTTTATTTTTTGAAATAAAAATATTTATTTTCATATAATATTTATAGAATATTGTCTTACATATTACTTTTTTCTTTTATTTTAATGTGTATGTATATTTTTATTATTGTTTGATTGAATAAAAAACTATTTAAATAAATAAATTCTGATCATACAACCAGACAAGTATCTTTTTGTTATAATTTCTAATATTTATTGTCTTGTATAATATTTTTATTTTATTCAGTTAATTTAATATGTATGTCTTTTTATATTATTGTTTGATTGAATACAAATTATTTTAATAATAATTTTTGCAAACATAATTGGGTAAATTTCTTATCTTGCTAGATTAAATTTATATTTGTTTCTTGATTTTTCATATTTTATGTTTCGTTATTACTAATAACTTTATTTATTTATCAACACAAATAGTTCTTCATTTATTTTCTTATATTTATTCATAAAAAAATTATTCTCTTATTTTTTTTAACTATAAACATATATCAAAAACACATGCATGTATTTTTTTTTAGGGGAAAAAAATATTTAATTACTACCAAGCATGAGTCAAATAGCTAGTTAACATTAAAAAATTGTAAATGGTGCGAGCAAAATATTATGTGGGTGTTGTGAATTAAGAGTTAAATAATTGTGGACTTACATTGTACATTTAGGCACCTCATCTGTCCCCAAATAGTTATGTTAGGGTGCATTGTGGTTCAACCTTAGAGCAATTTTAATCTTAAGAACATGGTTTTTCATTAAACTTTCTTACTCTCATTGCTTTCTAGGTTGTTGGTGCAAGTTGTTTGCACTTCCTTTTAGGTTTTGGATGGTTAAATCTTTTTAGATGTTATGTGTTTAACTTTATGTGCCTATGCTATTATGTGATTTGGAAGCGGCTTGAGGTTGCAGACCAGGCTTTGACTTGATTGTGTTAGGGTTATTTTATTTTGTTCATGTTTATTGCCTTAGAAAAGATTATCTACGATCATGATTATGCATTAAATGCAATGTGAGTCTTTTGTTCTTTGACAACATTGGAAGATCAACTATTTATTAGGCTTGATTAAGTATTTATAAAATAATGCAAGAATCACTCACATGTAAAATTGAAAATTTAGAAGTCATATTCATCAATGCCTGCTGAAATTTAGCTTACATGAGTTTATATAGTTTTTGAAAAATTAACTCTAATAGTCCTCTTATGTGAAATTAAATGAGGTCCACTTAAAATTGACCAAAACCCCTAAAGTGAAAAGCCCATGACTTAATCCAAACAAACCTTGAATCTTAATTGAAAATAAGTGAAGAGTGTTTAAAGAAAGATATCAATTAAAAAATATCTTGATAGCATCGAGAGAAGATCAATGTTAATGGACACCAAACTATAAAGAACGTTACATGGTGAAGAAGGATTTTTATGGAGAAGCTTTAATTTTAACCTACATGGATAGAGATGATTTGTCTAGACCTATAAGCTATGATATTGCTAAGTGATGGAAGTATCACTAATAAAGAAAATTTGAGAAGTTTGATATGTGATATTTAGGGGATGGTAGGATCCCAATAAAGGGGTCACTATGCACCGACTAACATACACTTAGGATCTCAAGTAAAGGGATCATTGGTCATTGACTAGCATACATTTAGTATATGTTAGGATCTCAGGTAAGGGGATCACTATGCATTGACTAGCATACATGTAGTGTATGTTAGGATCCCAGGTAAGGGGATCGTCACGCATCACTGTCTACAAGGTGATGATGATGTTAGTGAAAGTGGTAGAGGTACTATATAGAAGAAAATAGTTGTGATTGATTTTATGGAATATTGAATGAAAGTTAAAAAAGAATATAAATATGTGTTTGCCTTTTCAAATTGTTGGATAATTCTGTAACTGAACTATTATGATATTCATGTTTCAATAATATGTGTTTTGTTTTAAGATCATTGCATGCACACGAGTAGATCCTAGTTTTTTGCTTGGGTCACATAGGTAGGTTCATTTGCATATATTTTTCATTCTCTTTCATGCCTCCTTCTTAGGTCTAGTTCATTTGTTTCTCTATTATGTTTTTGTCATTGTTCCCACTGATATTTTTTTTGCCTATTTTTTTTTTGGCCTTGTTTTTGTTATTTTTTGTTTCTTTGAGAGTATCTTGTTGATTTTTTTAATGATTTTGGTTAGATATGCAAGGTTGCATAGTCTTCAGGTTGTTCTAATGAGTCGCTCTCCTTTTGGTTTGTTATTCTTATGTGTATAATCTTTTGGTGTTCTCTCTTTAGAAGTTTATCTTTTTCTCTTTGCTTATTTGTCAATCTTTATGAGTTTTTGAAAAAAAAATTACATGTGAGATATAAGCTTTGGGAATTGATAAATGGATGTTTATTAGTTGCTTTTTTAAGGATAATGCATCCTTATCATGATTTATATAGGGTGTTATTTTTTAAGTTTGTTTTCTATTATGGATTAGTTCCTTTAATTATCATAGGGTTATGCATTGCTTACACTATCTTTTTACATTTTTCCTACGCTTCTTAATTTTTGACAAGGCTAAAGCTTATGCCTTTTTATAAAGCATAAGCAAATAAAGGTCAAATAAAATATTTGAAGGTGGTAGTGTCATCATTGGTTAGTCATTGATGATGAAGTTGTATATTAGACTATTATATGTATGATATAACATTAACTTACGAGGTTTTTTAGCCTTTTTAAAGTAGACTTCTTAGTTCATCTATTAGAAAGTCTAAAAAGCTTGTGGAATAAGCTAGAGATGTATCTTCCTCACAGAATTGATGTTGTTGTCCTAAGAAAAAGATAGAAAAAGACTTAATCTTTCAACTTCTAGCAAGTCTTCATCTTGATTTTGAAGATCTATAAAGTCATAGTACAATACCCCCATTTTTTCATGCATTTTTATGCAATTCCATTGAATGAGTACATGAAAGTTCAAGTGTGTGTGTGTAAGGGAAGTTCGAACAATCTTTCAATACTCTTAAATCCATACAATTTTAATTACAAACTATAATAAAGTAACATCTATATAAACTATCTATATGTTTTTCTTTTCTAGAAAATACAAGTATTCTTCCAATATAAAATCAGTAGTGACTTGAAGAAATTGACATCCTCAAAGTAGTTTATTTGTGACATATATAAAATCTCAAAACAAAATATATTAAGCATTTGCATAATCTCATTTGCTAATGATTAACAATTTCATGGTCAAAACCCATTTTATATTTTTTTTTCCTTAAGAGCATGGGTCTTGTATCAATTTTTAATATTTTTGGATTTTTCATCATTCCTAGATAAAATTTCTTCCTAAAGTTTTTTTTAATCTTTTTAATGCATTACATCATTATTTTTATATCATAATGACTATTTCATTCATAACTTAATTTAACATATCTCTTTATGAATAATTCATTCCATCTTGAAAATTGATTAGTTATGCACATACATTTTCATATAATGTTCATTTGATATTGAAGTTATCTCATAACTCTTTCCACTTCATGGATACATATTTTGCTTATACTAACATTATTGTTCCACAATTTATGAAATTTATCCCACAACTTCTTTTCTCAGTACATATAAATTATATGATATTTTTCTCATTTAACTACCTTTGATCTCTATCATAACTCAGTCATGTAATCGTATCACATTCAAGTTGTTATTTAAAATCAAACATATTTAATTCATATCACTTTTTTTCTTCCCTAGCTTTTATTCCACTCTTCAAAGACATAAACTTGTATGGTTTTTCAATTTTATTCATACCACAATGCTAATACATCCAAACACAATTGACTTTCTCTCACTTATATTTTTTTCCCACATAATTAATTTGTTATTTTCATTTATGTTTCAATACTTTCCAACGTAATTATTTCTAAGGTTCATTGTAATGCATCTCAATGTTTCTCTAAACAAATAACTTTGTTATCTATGCATGATATATTTTATCACTTTCCTCTTATATTATTTCCATGTTCATTTCTATTATTTATAATTTATCAAAAAAATCTCCATTAAATATTTATTCTCATAACATGGTCGTGTCATTTTACTTTCCATTATACTCTTTGTTTATAGCTGACTTAATGACAACCCATTAACTTGATGACCGAGTCAAACTTATACCCATATTATTCCATCATATATTATTTGTGTTATTTAATTGGTAGTCCCATTTAACTTATTAACCACTGTTGCTACCTAAATTTTGACCCTTTATTTTTATGTTTTGGAAAAAAATACAAAAAAAATATAAAAAAGACAAAAAAATATAAAAAAGGCAAAAAAAGACAAAATCCAAAAAATATCGTGGTACGAGGGAAAAATTGAACAAATTGAGAATTTAACAGTCAATGCAGGGTCAAATCGCACAAATTAGAAATCAAGGACCAAATTGAAAGGGCGCGCAAGCTGAGGGATGATTTTGAATTTCACCAATGAAAAACTCTATAAATAGAGTGCAAAGCCACAAAGAAAAGGGGACAAAAAAAATACACACTCAAAAACCCTAAATCCCTAAAAAAAACCCTAAACCCTTCTCTTTCTCTCCATGGTGGAGGGGCTGCAGCCGCCAGCCCTTTTGTGCAGCTGCAACCCCGTTTTCTTTCTTTCTTTTTCATCTTCCCTCTCCTTCTCCCCGGCGTCCTTCCCCCATGCCTTCGTTCCCTTCAGCTCCCATTCCACTCCTTCGTTTCCACTCTCACTCTTTTCCCAGACCAACCTCCCTTTTCTCCGGCCAGATCTCTCTTCACATCATTTCCTTTTTCTTACCTCTCCTTCACAGACCAGCCCTTCCATTCTCTCCTTCGTTCTCCTCACTCTCCTCCGATCAACCTTCACTTAGCCTCAGTTCCCCTTGTCTCCCTCACACCGCTAGCACAGGCATTTCCTCTTGCCTTCAGCCCCTTTTCTTAACCCCGATTGCACGCTCCTTCACCACAACACCAGCAGCCACCTGAAACAGGGAAGAAGGGGATGTCAAAAATAAGAAGAAATGGAAAATCCGAGGAAAGGAGATGATGAGATGAAACATTGTGATGTTTCGGGTTTGAACCTAAAATTCCAGAACTAAAGGAGGGAAGAGGGAGCATAAACCTTGATTTTGTGTTTGATTGTTTTTCTTTCTTTTTGTTTACAGGTCATCAAGGAACACCTTTGCCGAAGAGAAGAAGAAGAGGGAAGAAGAAGAAGAAGAAGATTGGTCTGATCTGAAGGAAGGACGACCCAGCTGCCTTTGTGTGTTTGTTTGTGTTTTACTTCGTTTTGCAGGTCACCGTGAAGGTCATCGCCGGCGAGAGAAGGAAGAGAAGAGGCTGATCCGCACCCCCCTGTTTTGCACCTTCTCCAGCGGCGGCGCGTGGAACCACGGGCCGCCAGTGTTGGTGGCGCGTGAAATGACGCGCCACCACTGCTCTTGTCACCACCATTGTGGTCCAAACACTGTTCCGGCCATTTTTTTAGTTTTTATGTATTGTTTTTTTTTATCTTTAATTATTTCATGTATTTAAATTTTATGTGTTTTGTAAATGTTGTATATACATTAAATGAAAAAATAATAAAAATAGTGTGTTTGGGTGCTTGTGAGTTGTATTTTAATTATGAAAAGGATGAAAAAGCAATGAAAAAAAATGTGTGTGTGTTGGTGCATTTTATTTTATGTTATTTCTGATATGAAAAAGAATATAAAACTAAAAAATATGTGTTTTCTTTGCAAATGGCTAAATAAGCATTTTCCAGAAACTTACTTTAGATTTAATAACTAGTTTATTAAATCTTTCAAATTTGGCTAATATTAAAACAAATCGCAAAACTAATTCACGGGAATTGGCGGTTAATTTTAGGTAGTAATTGTTGGACTTACGCGTAGGCTAACATTTACATATTCAGGAATAACCACCAAAATTGTCAGGATTATTCTGAGCGGTGTTCGATTTTTATGAATCGTGAAATTAATTCATGAGAATTAATGGTTAATTTCAGGTGGTAAATGAAGAAACTACAAGTAGGCTAGCATTTGCATATCTAGAAATAATAAACAAAATTCACTGCATTATTTTGAGTGGTAACCGATTTCTTTTGCAAATCGGAATATTTTTTTCATTTGAATAAATATGACCCGTCGAAGCATTCAAAGTCACATCAAGGTAGACAATGCAGCTTACCTCAGGTAAGGCGTATTAGGGGTGCTAATACCTTCCATTTACGCAACAAGTCCCGTACTCGTGAATCTCTGATCAGACCAGTTCAAATTGGGTGTTCCTATCGACCCTTAATAGCTAGGTGGCGACTCCTCAACAACTCCATTGCGAGACAACAAAAAAGGACGCCGCGCGCGGCGACGTGCGACAACCACTTAAATGATAACCCTAACTATTTGAATACAATTTCACATACCTTTTCTTTTCTTTTTTTTAATTTAGTATACACTCTTTCATAATTCTAGTAGAGTTTCTTTTATACTTAAACCATACCAAGTTATTGACATATTCATCAATACCTTAATCTAATACCAAATCATGATCCAATCATCTTGAATCTCAAATCCTGTCAAATTATACTCATCGTATCATCCACATGGTAATGTACAACGTGGATCATAAAGACATTAAAGAAAATAGAACAATTCCTAACTACGCATGATATGCCCAGTCCATATTAACATAATAAAACGAGTAAGGTCACTCTTGATGCAACTACATGGGACCTAAAAAAATGTAACCTTTTGATGTAAATAACTAAATCAACTATAACAATAATGGTAATGAGATCATTACTAACTTATCTTCTTCTTCTTTTTTTTATTTATTAGGCATCAAGACCCATTTCTAACATTCATTCAATTATTTTATAAATCTCTATTTTGACATCGTAATACCCTTTATTATCCATCATTTAAATATATGCATAATTTCATTATCAATTCCCATTTAGTATCATTGTCCATTAGTTAATAATGTTTTCTCAAAGAAAGTTGATGCCAACCCAATGGTATCATTGATTATCATTTCCTAGAATATCAAATCAAAAGTCCTACTCAAATATACCGATATCCATCTTGGTCTCATTAGTTTTTCCATTTTATCCCGAGAAATAACAATCATTTTTTGTTTTCAATATTCTCATGTTTAGGGTTATGCTGACGTTATAATATTCCATTATCATCATTTATGTTCCTTACTTGGGATTGATTAATCAACTCAAAGCAATCCTGATATCAATGTAACTCATTGATATCATTTAGTATTCCCAACCCAAAATAGTTAATCAAATCCATAATAATACTTTGATTTACCTTAGGAAATGTTGATGTCAAACCCATCAATATTATTAGCCTTTATACGAGAGCAGCTAATCAAATCATATTTAAATGTTGATATCAATGTAATTCCATCCTCACATCAATAATTTTTCATGTAAACATACACACTTACAACATTTATAATTTTAATATGTTTCATATGCTGGAACTATCCTCACATCTCTTTCTTTCAATTTTTTATCCATTCCCATTTACTTGAATAATTGCTCATGCTCATTATTCAATGCTTTTCTTTCCTTTCAAAACACATAATCCTATCTAAAATTCAAATTTCTCAGCATCATAGTTTTCAATCACAATTTAAATAGTAAGTAAATTATATCAAAATCACTTTCCTTACAAAATTATATATTATTCCACCATTATTTCACTTAACTACATACAATTTTACCTCATGTAATGTAATTCCTTATTGATTGGCCATTAGGCCTTTAAGATTCTTATGATTTCTTCATCATTTCTATCTAATATCATACTCAACACAACCTAATCTAATTCGATTCATTTAATTTATAGTCAAATTACAATTCCCCTATATTTTCACTATGAGCCCTAACATTAATTTCATGATTTTGACCTTAATTGTCATTCATTTCATATGAAATTTCTAGGTTAGGTTTAGAACTTCTCTTTATTTCTTTCCTTCTTTATAACACATTCATTATCTATATATATATATATATATATATATATATATATATATATATAATCTTTCTTGATTTTAGGTAAGAATGTGTTTTTCTCTCTCCTAAAACTCTTTTTTCACTCCTAATTTCACTCTATAGCTTTTAGAGATGTAAGAATATAAGAAAATAAACAATTTACCCTCCAAAAATAATACCATGTCAATTTTATAAAGATAATAGTCAATCTTTTTTACTATTTTGAGAAATGCTCCAACTAATTCTGCAAATCAATCTAGTTGCTTATCAAAATAGTTTGGATAATTTTTGCTACTAGAAAATTTAACATTTTCTCCCAAAAACCTATTCTTCTCCTATCTTCTTAACACTTATATTCCCATTTTATTCTTTTTGTCACTTGTTTCATACCATTACACTATAATTCTAATGATTTTATTATTTAATGTTACTTTTTTATCCTAATGTTTACATAACCAAAGTTAATAAACCATACATGTAACTCAAGTTATGGACTTAATTGGGTTGAACAATGTTTTTGTATAATTGTTTTTAATCTAAACTAGACACTTATAAAATTAATAACGAATAAAATATCAAAGTGATTGGAAAAAAAACATTAAACCTAAATAAATTACAATGCCTAATTAATAATCAACTAAATATTAAACGATAAAATTGAAAACAAAATAAGGAAAAACACAATTTTAATGCATAAAAATAAAGAAATAAATAAAACTAAAAGTTTAGTCTGTTGAGCAAGGAAAGTTTTGAGCTCCTGGGCCTAAAAAAAAGTCTAAACATGCAAGCCTGGAATAACCCATGAATTTAGATGTTATTTAAAAAAAACAATTAAGGGGTAGATGACCTATCTTTCACCTTTTAATATTAAAAAAAAAAATAACAGACAATATATTTTCTACATTATCCAAATTTTGATGATTAGAGGTGGCTGAAAAATCAAGATGATCTATTTTAGATCAATATATTGACCCAAGAAAATTAAAAAAAAAAAAAACCCTAAACACCTTTTAAAACATTTTAATAACTTTTAACAACCTAAAAATTGACTTCAAAATCCACAATCAATCAGAAACCAAAAAAAAATATTTGAGTTAAAATCTATCATTTCAAGTGAAAAGCGGAGAAAACATCTTGTATAAATTTTTTCCATAAAAAATTTCATTGACACCATATCTTTTTTTTTCCATAGTTGGAATCGATCCTAACCAAGACTTTCTCTTTCTACCATCAAGATTACACAACTTCCGCTCCTCTTTCAAACTAGAGGCCAGAACAAAAAAGTTCGAAAACAAAATTGAATGTCATAAATTTTTAAAGATTTAAAGTTTATAATTTGAAAATTTAAAGGACTAAAATGCACCCTAAATTTAGAAAGAAAAAAAAAACCCTTTGTTATCATATTTTTTGTTTTAGTCCTCTATCTTTGAATATTGTCATTTCTTAATTAATATGCTTTAACTAGTCATTAATTTGAGCCTATATAGATGTAATAAAAAAAAAATGGGGATGAAATAATTGACACAAATCATTGTGGCATCCACAGTTATTTATTCCTTGATAAATAGTGGCATAATGAGCAATAATTTCCTCATGCCTTGTAGAGTATTTCTTAATACTTGTCTGTTACATTATTGGTTGCAGTGAAGGAATATGAAGAAGCTAAGAATATGCAGGTCATTACATTTTACTAGAGACAGCTAGGTACTTAGTATGACGCCCTTGTGCAATGAGTTTCCCAGTCCTTTTATTCTTCAGCTCGACGCTGGCAACTCCAACAGCTTTACCCACACGAAGAATCCTGGCTTCAATCTCGATTTCTTCCTACAAGAACAGAAATAGAAAACTACAAATGAAAATTAAGTCACAAATCGCTGTGCTCAAGTTATTTTACAAGTGCAGAGGCGCATCATGAAATGTATACACTAATTCATTGACTAGAAAGCTGCTATGATGAATGAAATTAACACCCAGAATCAATGTTGACGCTGACATTTATTTTACTCCCTCTTACCGTGCAGAGAATCTAAGATTTCCCCTACACTCCTCATTTTGTTCTCTTGCTTGTCCTAAATACCAAACCTTGTTGTTCATCAACAAACAGTTTGAACCTAGTATTCTATCCCATGTAATCAAGAGAGCGTTGCGCGCGAGAGAGGGTATACTCTTTACTGAGTCAGCCCGCACGACATAATCATGTAAAGGCTGAAATAGAGAAGTTCAGCAGAGACCACGAGTGAGACAACTAACCTGCAAAGCATTTATTAAAGGAAAGGAAATTATATCTACAAAATACAAATACTATCCGCATCTCATCTACACATTCAGTGTCCACTATTTAGCTTGATATATGCCATTTTTCATTCTTTGCAAGTGAGAGCAATCCAGTATTTATAGACTCTAGAACTCTAGCCAACTTGTACTAAGGAGATCTTAAGAGCCTGGCAAGTGATTTTTAGTAGCTTCAGCTATAAAAATGCTAAACAATTTGGGCTCACCATTCAAAGATCTATAGACTAAAATTCCAGCTCCCTCTATTACTAGGATTAATAAGCTGGTTAGTAAAAAGAAGTCCCCATCAAAGCTATGCTGAACATGGGAAACTTATCTTCATCGTAGCTACTATTAGTAACATATGGCGAAACAGCAGAATAATTCATGCCTTTAGTATAGGACAGTACAATAATCTATGCTGTATACAGATAAAACCTAATGCGTAAATCTATAATATTTAAGACCAACACTGCTAATCAAACAAAAGTGAACCTTATGGTCAGACAGAAAAGACACCCAATTAAAGCAGACAGAAACAGCACCTGATTAAAGCATGAAAGGCCTCGCTTAATTCAAAGAAGCAAAGTTGGTTCAGTTTAGCATAGATGGGAAATAATTTGATATGTTTTTTTCAAGGCCACACTTGGAAAACTATATCTGTAGGAGGGGACCCTGGATTTACAAAAACAAACATTCCACCAGAAGCTTATTGGGTACTCCTAAGGCACCAAAGTAAACTAAGTTTAGCATAACACCTGATTAAAACAATAACATGTGATTAACAGAGTAACAAAACGGTAAACAGCCACAACCTTTTGAGAAATATAGAATAAGGCTAGCGGGATCCTAGTTCAATAGGTTGAGATATAATTTACAGTCTTATGGTGCAAAGCTCCATCAAATATGTCTGCTATTGATACAATGCCAAAAGAAACAGACAGATGTAGATATGTTTCTAAACCATCAAAAAGAAAGCACAGCAATATATTCGAAAAACATTTCCTTTTTCACTCTATCGTATATTCAAGACAGAGTTTCAACCTTGAGACAAATAGGTTAGGAATCATTCTATCAGGTCATTTGAAAAAACACGCAGGGAACTAAATATAAGAGAGAGGAGGACTGATACCCACATCAGCAAAAGCAGCATCCAAATATGAAACATTGATTTCTACAGAAACTCCAGTTGCTGCAGCTCCAGCTGTGAATATTGCAGCAGATCCTACCAAGTCGACCAACGTGGCTGTAGCCCCACCGTGCAAGAAATTGCCACCATTCTAAGTAATAGGCAATCAAAAGAAACACCAAATAATCAGTAACACCATTTAAGACCTAAAGTATCAAAACATTCTTTAGCTTAGATTTTGGAAGAAATTCCCTTACCTTTTCTGATATTAGCTAATCACTTCCAAAGAGAATCCTAATAAAAAAAGCCAACAAAAGACTTGGACTTTCTCTTGTTTTCATGACTAATCTCAACAACCAAACTAAAAGGAGAGTAATCAACCATTCCAATTGTTAATACCCGAAAGAAAAACAAAAAACAGGAACTGGGTAATCGTTCAATTTCCATTTTCCAAATTCCCCTGGTTTTCTTGTCGAAACCAATCATGGGCATACAGTATTCGTCAATGGTGGTTATCCCAAACGGGTCATCTTTAAATCCTTGATTATGTATCTGAATAAGATAATAACATAAAAACAGAGACATTTGACATTTGTTGTGATTACCAGAAGACGAGGAGGGACTTTCATGGAGCAAACAACACGCCCAGGTTCAATGAGATCAATATGAAGGCCTTGCATTATAAATCTTTCAAAGAATCTGGGGGGCATTTTTTCAATGGTTGATGCATTCTTGTCTTCTTCATATCCTCCTGTCTCTAAATATCTCCTCACCGATTCCAAATCCATTTTTCTTTCTTTTGTTTCTGACTCGTCTCAGACAAAGGATGGTTGGTTGAACGAGTGTTGGGCAGAGACAGTAATGCTCTGTTGTCCCTTTCCGTTGAACTATCATTTCAAGATTCCAAGTTCTTGTTTACTATTACGGTTCCTTTTATTTTTTATTTTTTAATTATTTTAATATACTAACATAATAAATAAATAAATAGAAATATATATTATTTTAATATATTTATAAATGAAAAATACTTCAAGCCATAAAACATGGATTTCATACAAAAAAAGAGTTCAATTGTTTTTGTACTAACTTCAATTTTAATACCTTTTATTCTCAATTACACTGTTAGCACTAATCATTATCTTCCTAATCCCACTTAAAAAAACATAATTAATTGTTTCATTTTATCTATTTGATCATGAATTATCATTGTTTTCGTTAGTAAAGAAAGAGACGACATGTACATGGGTGTTATCTTATCTTTTTATTCAAACATGATCACAATTCAATATCAGATTTAAGAGATTGATCTTGTGGTTAAGGTTACGGTGGTTTGTTCCTTTTTAGGATATAAATAATATCCTTTGTGATGTCTGATGACTAGTCAAACACAATTGATTTTATTATCGAATTTATTAATTTATAAAATAATCTTTATATTTATTATATTTTTAGTTTTTAATTTCTAAAATATATTTTAATTAAATCATATTTAATTTAATCATTGCAATTCATTTTTTTGACTAATAGTTCTTAATGTGTGACTTGTTAGATTTCTAACATGTTTGACCCAAATATAAATTATAATTGTAATTAAATAAATTAAACAATTTAATTTATTATCAATAAGACAATTGATTAGTTAAAATTTGAAACTCTATTACAATTTTATTCCACATCGGTCAAAGATTTCTCGGTCAATATTATTTGAGAATAGATGAAACATATTTTCTAATTTATCTAGGATGATGAATCATCTCTTGATCGCTCAAGTGCCTTTATATACTTCAGAATATACTCAATGTTTATCTTTTTTTACCTCCAATTAAGATAACATGTAGTAAGATTAAAACATAATATTCTCTATATAAAATGATTTAATGATCTCAAGTCTAAAATTACTTATACAATCATCACGTGAGTTTTTCCATAGACATATATGATTTCTCCGTATGAAATTCACATGCATGTTAGTTCAATATACATATTTTATGACAAATATCTACATATTAATTCTAGATATCTCTTATACCTCGGCGTATGAGAATAATTGTTTCATTTCATAAAAAAAACATAATATATATCGGCCTTTACAACTCTAATGAATATCTAATATTTAAAAAAATATAGACCACTAAAATCTTAGTAAGAATGCTTTGATGTAATAGGAATTTCATAATTATAATATTTTTATAATTGTTTTGCAAGACATTTTTATCCTATGAATTTTATCTTAACTCGTGATTAATTATATTAATATTATATGAATGTTAAAGATAAATTAAGTCATTATTAATAATATATATATATATATATATATATATATATATATATATATGTTAATATCATGTGTAATCAACTAATTGATTACATAACACATTAAACCAACACATCAAATTGAACAAACAAATATTTTTATTAAAATATAAATAACGTTTGATTTATTATTTTATGGAAGATTATCTTTAATTGCTCTATTTGTCAATCAAATACATTATTGGTTCTCAAATTTATTATTAATAATTAGGTACCTTTGAGAAATAATTGTGTCACTCTTTTTCCTCCAAAACTTAACACTCGCAGCTCCAAAAACCTTTCCTACACGTAAAATCATGGCTTCAACCTCGATTTCTTCCTAAATAAACAGAAACAGAAAACTTTGGTTGAGTGATACAGGTCGCACATCTTTATGATTCAGTAATTTTGACATGTATGAAGGAACATCAACATGTATACACGACTGCTATGATGAATGAAATCAGCACAAAATGGTAGTATGGAGAATTATTTTACTCTCTTACTGTTCTAGAAATCCAAGATCTCACTTCCTCCTCTCCCCGTGTGTTATGTCAGCTTTGATGACGAGGGGTGAAAAGAAGCTTCTATAGTGACAGTAGGAGTAAAACCAATTGGAACTTTTTAAGGGAATGACATTTACACTAGTTAGAGGAAACTTAAAATACAGACACGTGTTACACAAGTTAATATGGCAGCTATTATTTTGTTAAAGATTAGTTAGCCAATGTGATTGAATATAAATAAGAGAATAGTTTATGTTCTTGAGCAGTCAAAATATTGGGAAGCAACAAGGATGAAGCCTTAGTGGAACATGGAAGGCAGGTAATTAAGAGAATTCAGGTTCTTCATAAAAAACTACAATAGTCAATTATGGAGAACACAAAGACAATGACAGGGAACAAACTAAACAAAATGAGAAGATTAATACACAATTGAAGAGTTTGATGACTACAATCAAGACATTCATAGGAGGACATGATGCGAAAAAGAGAGCAAGAAGTAATTCTAACTCTAGATGAATAATTTGTATGCATCAACACCATATCCAGGAGGAACACGGGGGAAATAATGAAGAACATATAGGTGTTTACAATGGAACTCTTTCTAAGATTAAGCTGGAGATAATCACAAGATTGGATCAGGAAATGTAGATTTTAAACTACATTTTATTATAGATCATAGGTGAATTGAGATTGTGTCCTTTTCATTTGGAAGGGAAGACAAGGGAGTAGTCTAAATGATTTCTACATGGTAATAATGATTTGACTAATTAGAAGGAATTTGTACAGGCTATCTGCATGGGATTTGGTAGCAGGGAAGATGTAGTGGAAGAATTTAACAAGTTAACACAAGAAAGAGGCATGGGAAAATATGTTGAAAAGTTTCACAAGAAAGAGGTATGGGAAAATATGTTGAAAAGTTTGAGGAGCTTAAGTCTTTAATTCGTATCTTAAACTCCTCACTTGCAAAATCATATTATGTTTCAAGATTCATTAATGGCCTCATAGATGATATTAAACCAATGTTTAAGATATTGAAACCTACAGCACTAGTACATATGTTTGATCAGACAAATAATCAAATCTTGTTGTGAAAAGGAAGAATAAGATAATGTTCAGGACATCTCCTCCTTTCAATAGTGGATGACCATCAGGTAACACACCCTTCAAGACTTCTAATATGAGAAATGATTTGTAAGCAAGGGGGAATACATGCCTGAGATATTATATGAACGAAGAAGAAGGTTAAGTCGTTAATTCAAGTGTAAGGGTAAGTTCAAACTAGGTCATCAATGTAACAAAAAGAATTTAAATATGATGAATGGTTTAGAAAGGGGAGGAGAAATTCGGAAAGGAACAGCAGCAATATGCAAGGAGGGCAACCAGATTTACTGCTCAGCAGAGCTATCAAAGTGTCAAACTCTCCATCATGCAACTCAATTGACAAGCTGGTATTCTGTAATACGTTATTGGTTCTTGAGAACAAACTACCATGAAAAATCTGCAAGCCGTTTACATTTTACTAGAAACAAGTAGGTACTTAGTATGACGCCCTTGAGCAATAATTGTCCCAGTCTTTTTCTTCCTGAACTCAACACTCGCAGCTCCAATAGCTTTGCCTGCACGTAGAACCGTGGCTTCAATCTCGATTTCTTCCTAAATGAACAAAAACAGAAAACTTCTTATGACTGGTAAGTTGTATGTCATTATGATTCAGTAATTTTTACATGTACAAAGGAACATCCACACATATACACAGATGCTATGATGAATGGAATCAACACTATATCAGCTTTGAGATTTATTTACTCCATCTTATTGTTCTAGAAATGTAAGATCTCCCTTACTCCATCTTGACAAAAACTTCTTGTTCATCAACAAACAGAGTGGACCTAATAGTTCATCTAAGCAAATAAATAAAACATTGCACAAAAAACTTCAATACAATTTCCAACTTCTACTTATAATATTCCAAAGGGAGTTTGACAGTGCCATAACTCGTGAGATGGCAGCTGCAATTAAACGTAAGCAACCTCAAAACTTAGAAATGTACAATAAGGCTTTCTACATCTAAGATCGATAGGTTTGAGATAAAATTGATAGCTATATGAATCAAATCCTTCATCAATTAGGCCTAGTACTGACACCATTACAAAATGAAAGTACAAACATTCAAGAAATTAGGGTAGGAATTGTGCTATCGATGGTATTGAAGAAATAAAATTAACACTCAGAAACGAGTATCGAAAAGTAGAGAGGGGGGAATGATACCCACATCAGCATAAGCAGCATCCAAGTATGAAACATTAATTTCCACAGAAACTCCTGTTAAGAACACTCCTGCTGAAATCAGGGCAGATGTCCCGACCACATCAACCAGCATAGCTGCAGCCCCACCATGCAAGTAATCGCTACCATTCTTCACATTAAGCCATCAAGCAAAACCCCAATAATCAGCAACACCCTTTAAAACTGAAATCATTAAAATTATGGAACAAATTTACGAACTTTTTCAGTATTTTATCTCAAAACATAGAGTATAAAGAAAATTACTATTTTAAAAAATGTCCAAACTAAAGAGCAGACCGAAAAAAAATCTCAACTTTTTCTTGGTCATCATGAGGGGTAATCCAATCATTTCTCTAGTTTGCCTTAGTTCTGTTGTCAAAACCAATTACGGGCAAACAACAGTCCGTCGTGGAAGTTATCCCAAGAATCCAAAGGAGTCATCTTAAAGTCCTTGATTATGTATTCGAATTAGTTGATAGCAATAAAGCACAAAGTTCGAGGTTTGTAGTGGTTACCAGAAGACGAGGAGGGACTTTCATGGAGCAAACAACACGCCCAGGTTCGATGAGATCAATATGAAGACCTTCCATTACGAATCTTTCAAAGAATCTGGGTGGCATTTCTTCAATGTTTGATGCTTTCTTGTCATCTTCATGTCCTCCTTTCTCTAAGTATCTCCTCACAGATTCCAAATCCATTTTGTCTATACTCTTTCTATCTGCAGTGTACCCTAACTTTCTCAAAAGATTTCTGGTGAAGGCTCATTATAAATTAGCGCTTGAAGTTTAATGAAATAATTAATCAATTTTTATAGCCAAAGAGGTATTTTGAAAATTCAAATTATAAAAATAATTTTTTGAATAGAATGTAAATAATTTTTTATTTAATGTATTTTTTAATGGTAAAAATTATTTTAGAGAATTATTTTTTTATCTTATTTTAAATAAAATTTAATTATACAATTAATTATACCATTAATAGGAGTAAATTATATAATTAAATAATTAGTTTTGAAAAACTCTCAAACAATAAAATTATTATTTTTAATTATATTTAAATTAAAAAAATAAATTTAAATATAATTAAAAAAACTCATAATATTTGAAATTTAAAATTCAAGCTACTTATTGTATGTTTTTCAAGTAATATGTATGTTTTTTTTATGGTTGTTATATTAGAAGTTAATTAATGTTACTTATTATCTTTTAATGTTAGAAAAACTTAATAAAACAAAATGAACACATTAACAAATAACCAATAAGTTCAAACATAATTAATTAAAATATATTCTATTACAAATAATTCAATCAAATTAATTATAAATTAATACCCCTATTTTTTATGCTAACTATTATTATTATAATTAATAATTATTATAATATAATTAGCATAAAACCCAACCCCCCGCCCCACCAGTCCATTTATCTTAGAAACCCTACATTCCTTCTCCCTCCCTTTACTTGCGCCCCCCTCCCCATGTCAGTCTACTCCCCTCCAGTCATTACCCCTACACACTCGTCCCAAAGTTTTCACCATCACCTTTTCTCTTTCCTTTCTTTGTTCCTTTTGTTTTTTGGGTTTTCAAGATTTGTTTAGGTGAAAAGAGACCAGAAAAAAGGAAGAAAAATGAAGATTTGTTTATCTTTGTAGAATATGGGTGGTGGATGGGTTATTTGAGATGAATGAAGAAGATATATTTTACGTTGAAACTAATGCTTCTTATTACACTGAATCTAAATCTTATAATCTCAATAATGCTCTGTTGGTTGGCCTTACTCTTATCAAATCAGTTGCTACTAAAAGAGCAGGTAATTTTTTACTCGTAAAGACTCCTTTTCCTTTTGAGATTGCCATTAAGCTTCCTTTCTTCTTCTTCTTATCAATTTTTTCAAAATCAAGAAAAAGTGTTAAATGTTGCTTTTCATTTTCCTATGTCTTATTACTGATTGTTTTGGATTAACTCTCTGTAGATTGTTGTCGTTGCCATTGTTGATTTTGTTTAAGCTCTGTGAAGCTCTGTTCACTTATCTGCTTTGTCGTTTATTTGTTGTCCCCCTCCATCTCCCTTTACTGTTGTTGCTGTTGTGTTTTCATTGTTGCTGATCTGCAATAGTATAATTCAAACAACTCTTTTTTATTTTGGCTTTGCATCCTCGATTTGTAGGAATGTCTCCTCTGTTGCAGAAAATGCATTTTGCCTCTCGGGATGCCTCCACCGTTGGAGACACAAAATAGAATAAAAATAGCTAAAATTTAAAAAAATTACCTTTGCCTCTCAGGATAGCTCTCTCATTAGACTTGCTCTTATAAGATAAATTAAGGGATAAGTTTACTCTTTTTTCAAGAGATATTCATTAAATTTAGCATTCTCATGGATAATACTCCAACTAGAATATTATATAAAAGATTACAACAAAGGTTGAGAAAAATAATTCACTATTAATTTTCATGAGTTTCTAATAGAAGAAAAAACTTTGTTTTTTGAATGAAGGTTTGAACCTTAATCATTATAGCTTCCCTTAATAAAATTATAGAATATAATTGGAAGGATTATCTTCGTTGTCTAGACTAAATCCTACTACCAATAAACTCAAATATATATATATATATATATATATATATATATATATATATATATATATATATATATATATATATATATATATATATATCTCAACTAAGATCCAGTTTAGCAAAATGTTTTTAAAAAAAATTATTTTTTTTATTTTTTATTTTAAATTAAGATTTTTATATGCTGATGTCAAAAATAACTTTTTAAAAATAAAAATAATATTATTTTGATGCATTTATGAATAAAAATCACTTCAAAAAACAACTTAAACCACATTATCAAACAGACACTAAGCCTTAATGTCTTACATAACTAGGATTTGGAAAAAAAATAGTAATTTTAAATATTAAAAAAATATTATATTAAAAAAATACATGGCTATTAGAGATTAATAGGATTTATAATACATGGCTATTAGAGATTAATAGGATTTATAATTGAATTTAATATTAAGATTATGATCTAATGTTCCATGTATTTTCTTGGAATTTTTTTATTATATTGTTTAAAAAAGGTTTAGCATAACTCAATATAAAATGATGGGAATAAATTGACCTCTCAACAATGTTCTCTCATGACTCTAGCATCAGTAGAGGAAGTGAGGCTCCTGGGCTGGATGGGTTTTCTGCAGATTTTCTTAAGAAGGCTCGGAGTATTGTTGCTGCTACAATGCTTAATTTAATTCAAAGACTGGGTCAAAGTTTCATTATCACTATACTCCTGCCTTTTTTTCTCTCTCTTTTTTTTTTCAATCATGATGGAAGTTTAGATAAAGAACATGGTAAATATTTATATTTGAGGCTAAATTAAATATATAATTTACTCACTTTTATAGTTAAGACTTTTTTGAGATTTAATCTCTAACATATATTCTTTAATGATGAATATTAATATGATTTAAATAAATTATGAGTGAATAAAAAAATAATTTCAAAGAATATTTAGTTGATATGTTTTTTTGTGAAATCTAAAACCCTCAAAAGAACTCTATGAAAAAAATATATTTGTTTTCATGTTTATAAAGTAAAAAATTTAAAATTGAACCCAAATAAAACTCAAGTTTCTAGAGATGAGGTCCTAAGCAAAATGTTTTTTAGGCTTATACTTGCACGATTATTTACCCATCTTGTGCTCGGGCTTTGGGTCTATTCTCTAATAATATTTTAGGTCATAAAAAAATATTTTTCACCACCAAATCAACTATATTTTCCAACCTATTATTTGTTCATTCATGATTCATGAAGGTTATCAATCTCTTCTAGAAGTTTTTGTTGCAAATATGTATAGTTTCTCCAAAACAAAAAATTAAGATTTGTAGCCATTATATTCAGATTTGATTCTTTATTTATGATAACTAATCAAAGATTGATGATAATGTGAGAATTAATTATGATTATTATCAGAATTAATTCTTCAACTTTTTAGCTTCCAAAATCCATTATTAAAAAAAAAGGTGAAGGAAGAGTTTCCTTGAGGATGTTTATATTTTTTTTTTATGTGTTTTTCCTCAACTCATATTATAGTGTTGTCTTCTCTGTTAATGCTTTTATTTTCCTCTCAATTCTAGAGCTTAAGGTCCATTTTGTCGAGAGATCTTAAATTACAGGATTTTTAATTCATAAATCTTATTCAAAGTCGTTTAAACTAAGGAGGTAACGTTAAAATATTGAAAGATATATTGTAAATATCATGATTACACTAGTGAGGAGCAATAAAAGTTTGAGGAAAAATGATTAATCCTTGATAACTACTAACATATTTTTTCTTTAAAGTATTTTAACAACTAAATACACTTCTTTGTTTTAATTTAAGCATGGTTATTTTATTGTTAGTAAGCATGCTAGGACTTTGATTTTATATCAGTTACAAACATATATTTTTGTTGAAACTACATTAGATATTTTTGTTGAAAACATATTTTTATTGATAGTATATATTTAAGCATATTTTGTAAACTCTAGATATGATAAACTGAATATGTTTGTTCATAAGTCTAGTATATTTATAAGTATGGAAAACAACCTTAAAGCTTTATTCTTTTATTAAATTTTGTATAGTTTATCTTATTAAAAAAATATAGATTAATTGTATAAGAGGTTTTTAGCATCTTAAAAATTTAGGTTATGTTTTAACTTCTTTGAGTTCATTATACTCTCTCTCTCTCTCTCTCTCTCTCTCTCTCTCTCTCTTATACACACACACACACACACACACACACACATATAATATTAATTTTATATTTGTTTTAAAGTTATAGTTTATCTTCTAATATTATTTCTTCATGCAATTTGGATGCTTTTATACATGTCATATATTTTACTGATATATAGTATCCTTATTAGGGATGAATATTTTTATTCGATTTTTATCAATAAAAACAACCAAACAAAAAAAATCAAAAAATCCTTAATCAAACCCAGTTTAAATCAATCAATTTTGTTTGATTCGGTTTTTTAAAAATAGTTTTGGTTTTGTTGGCTTTTTTTTTTTTTTTTACTTTAACCAAGTTTTCCCTTCTCCCATTCAACCAAAATGGAAGCAAATAAAAAAAAAAAATTAACTAAACTAGAAGAATAACATTTTTTTTAGTTTGAACCAATTCAATTCAGTTTTTTATTTAACATTTTTTTCCTTAAAAACCCCAAAAATAGATCAGACTAGAAGTTTTTAAAAAAATCTAATCGGTTTAATCAATTTTTTTAATGGTTCAATTTTTCTCGGTTAATGTTTTTTGGTTTAATTGGTTTTTTCATTTTTTTGCTCACCATTAATCCTTACCATAATCAAATTTATAGCTATAGTTTTCAAGAATAGTCTCCCAAACAATATAAAAGTGTTGTTCGATGAAGCACAAGAATCATGTCTCATATCAAGAATATAAAATTCACATGGAATAACCAAACTATCAATCTTAACTAGGATATTTTCTATCATACTAAGTGGATAAATAAAACTACGATTAACAAGTTGTATTACAGAGCTAGTTTTAATCAACGAATCAAGACTAAGAGAATTATAAACATGTTTAGGCATAACATTAATGGATGCACCTAAATCGCATAAAGCCTTTTTAAAATCAGCATTAATAACACATAGGATAGTAAATGCACCTAGATATTTTTCTTTAAAGATAGATTCTTTTGAACATCAGTAAATACAACTTCACCTATACTTAACTTTTTGTAACCTTTTAGCTTGAAAGTTATTTTTAGTAGTACACAACTCTTTCAAGAATTTGGCGTGCTTGATAATTTGTTTGATAACATCAATAAAAGAAATGTTGAGTTTTATTTTCTTGAAAACCTCTAAAATATCTTCTTTTTTTATCTTCTTTCTTGGACCTATAAGAACCCATATGAAAGGAGGGTGTTCTTAAAACTAAAATTCATTGAGTTAAGACTTACCTTTGGAGTAATGGTCGTTATTTTAATTTGTGGAGAAAAAAAAATGTTTCTTCTTTATGCTTACTTAAGTTTCTATCCCCTCTTCTTCCTCTATCACAATTTGCTTTGACCTTTGCGCTTTAAGTTCTTACCCACTTCCCGGCATGATTTCTCTTTTGGATTCAATGTTTAGGAGGGAAATCTTCTATTCATTTGTGCTTTAAACTTTTCTACAATTGAAGTTACTTGCCCCATTTGCTTCTCTAAGTTGTGAATACTTAACCTTGTTTCATGTTGAAGAGACATGATATTTTGTTGCAAGATCACTATATTCGAAGACAAAGTTTTCATCATCTCATGAAGATCATCACTCGATAACCCTATCAAATTGGAATTTATGAATGTAGAGGGTTGTCTTGCTTTATAGTTATGTTAGGATTAAGATCCACGGGGATGGAATTGTTAACCTTGATTGCCTTGTTGAGGCAAGCTCTCATAACGTAAGTTTGGATGATCTCTCCATACAAAATTGTACATGTTAGAAAAGAGATCATACTTATGTTGAGGTTGCCTATATGCTCCATCAACTGCATTAGTT
Organism: Salix dunnii; assembly: GCA_015731905.1. NCBI lineage: Eukaryota > Viridiplantae > Streptophyta > Magnoliopsida > Malpighiales > Salicaceae > Salix > Salix dunnii. The sequence goes on along the minus strand of CM027662.1, from coordinate 8,366,681 downwards.
TATTTAATGTAATCTTCTTGCATTGTTGGATACATATCTGAAGCATATCCTTGTATAGAGCATACACTACAAATTTTTATTTGTTGTATATTTCCACAAGCCAAAGAACACACAAGAGAAGTAAGATCATTAGCTTTATTCTCAATGTTAATAATATTTACCTTATTTACTCATTTGCTTGAGAAGTCTTTATGGGTGCCAAATTGTTTCAAGTTGGATGCCATATTTGAGATCAATTGGCGTATAGTCTCGGGTGTCTTATTTACCAATATCTCTCCATTTGTTGGATCAATGATGCTACGATCAAGAGGCATCAATCCTTCATAAAAATATTAAATGAGAAGTTAATCAGGTATTTGATGATGAGTACATTGAATGCACAGCTACTCGAATCTTTCTCAATACTCGAAGAGTGTCTCTCCATGATATTGTTGAGTCCCACATTTATTTCATTATGTTGGCAACTCTAAAAGCTAGAAAATATTTTTTAAGAAAGATCTTCTTTCACCTGTTCAAAATTCCAATGGAACTTGAAAGAATATAGAAAATTCATGTTTTTGTTGCCTCTTTTAAAGAGAAAGGGAAAGGTTTCAACTTAACATATTCTTGGTTAACTCCATTTGGTTTCACGTCAACATAAATCATATGAAACTCCTTAATATGAGTATGAGGATCTTCTCTAGTAAATCCATTGAATATTGGCAGTAAGTGTATAAAGCCAAACTTGATCTTGAAATTAATATTATTGTCAAAATATATCCACAATGGTTTATTCCTCATGTTAGGAGTAGAGAGCTTCTTGAGTGTTTATTGTCGTGCAAGTATCATGGTATTTCCTTTCGTAACCTATGTAAATTGTTTTCTATTTTGAAATCTACCTGCACTTGAATCTGATTAGTAAAGTGGGTTTACAGGCATAAATAGTAAAAAAAAACTCAAAAGAAATTGACCACATAAGAGATTAAAAACAATGTGAACTGAACAAAAATCCTATGTTAGAAAATAAAAACTTCCTAAAAAACCTAGAAAAAAACAGAATTTGACCTCAAGGGATTGGGGCTAAAGGCTAAAATCCACTAGTCTTGTTTAGCATGTTGTTTTCCTTTAGGAAACAAAACTGATCCTTGAAACAAAACTTAATTTTTATATTTTGAATTTTGAATTTTTATCTTTTATTAATGTTAGTTAGTTAACAGATTTGTTGTATAAATAATCCTAACCAACAAACAATCATAGTGTACGCGCTAATAATTTTGTTCAATGACAGCTAGATAAATTGATTAACCTAAACAACAGAATTGTCTACAATTCATGTTGATTTATTTAAATGTTCTTTCTAATATTAATAAAGTAGATCCATAGTCTTATAAGTAACATATGGTTCTTCGTATGCAAACCAACACATGTATTTCTTCATGAACCCTTTTTGTAAAAGAAGTTTCCTAACAATATTTGGATCAAGAAATTTTTTTATACCTTTTACATGAACATTTAATACCGCCTTCACTAATATCTCTCAAACTAAATAGTGCGTAAGTAATAAAATACTCATTCTCATTACAATGATCTATTTGCACAACCATTTAGGTGTAACTTGATAAATCAAAGATTGGATAGAATATTGATGATAACATGAATTAATTGATTATATGAAATAAATAAATTAGCTAATATTGGTTTAACTTTAACTTATTCATGCTATTTAGTACTCTTAAATCATTATCAATTTCTACAAAAAAATGAATTTCCTCCACATTTACCAAAAATTTCAACTTAACAATAAATGATAAAATATGAAACATACAAATTAAATAAATCATTATTTATTTCATTACAAAACACATAAGTAGCTAAATCAAAATCAATTTCATCAAATAACAAACAAATACAATTTTTCATAATCTCAAACAAATCCTAATATGTAAAAATCATACATTTATATGGAAAGAGTGAAAAACAAGTAAACACACAAACAAACTATATATATTACATCAAAATTAATATTTTAAAAATGAGTTAAAAAAAACATGTAATATTGCTTACTTGATCTTGATGTGGGGAATCCTAAAAACAAATTAACTAAAACCAAGTTAACTAAACAAATCCTAAAACATAAATATTTTGTAATATTATTAATGTATACTGATGGACATAGCAAGGACATATTCTATCAATAAATTTCACAACAATTTACCGATAGAGTTATTTACCGACAATTTTCAAACAGTAAATGTTAGGAAGAACACATCACGATGATTTATGTATCTAATTCGAATAATAAGTAGTGAATGATGTCTCAACAAATTAATCCATCAAATACCCACCTAAAAATTATTCAACAAAAGTAGTCAACTATCAACGTAACATCTAACTAAAAAAAGGGAACGAAAAGTGAATGTTTCCAAGTTATCAGTCAATGCCATTATCATTTCTCTAAAAATCAGCGAGTTTTTTTAGGAAGCTATGAAGAATAAATCCATTCCTAGCAAGTTTTTTGAGGCTACCCTTTGTTTGTCCTAACTGGATTGTCGAGTGTGAGTCAAACAACCCTGGCTTCTTTTTTGTTGTACATATGTATTTAAGCTCCTCCAGCTTCTCTCTTTCCCTCTCATCTCTTCATACACAAAGCCTCTTCTTCCATTCCTTAATTCTGTTCCTCCAAGTTGCTTGCTGAATGTAGCTTGGTTTTCGCCGCCTTGCATCACAGAAGAAAAGAGTCCTGTTCTGTGAGGTATGGTTTCTTTTTACCTGCTCAGATGCCAAATTCATGTTACTGGGATTTGAATATTTCTTTATATGGCATTTCATGGCTGCTGCATTGATAAACAATACCGTATAAACTAACTATTCAAGTTTTGGCAGAGGAAATAAGCTCTCTTTTTCTTAGCTATATTTTTTATAGTTTTGAGAGCAGGAGAGTTGAGCTCTTTCAGAAAATAGATATTAGAACAATAATAGGCACCATGCAAGAAAAACAAGATAATGTCAGCCAGATTACGAAAGATGAGTTTTGTTCTTCCTAAATGCTGCTATTCCTGTTCAGAATATGAAAAACCTTTAGGAATTTTACATGATCTGTCGAGGGAAACATCAATGCAAACTCCAGTTAACAGTATAGCTTCTTTTTTTAATATATATTCCATACATTAAATTCAGTAGAATTTTACAGATAAAGAGCAAATTACCTTAGAATCTGAACCATCTTCTGCATTAGGTCCCGAGCTAGATAAAACAGTAGCTCAATTTGAATGATGTTGGTCAAAATCATGGTTTTGAGACTGATAGGAAGCAATGGAAATTCGGAAGGGAGAGAGAGAGAGATTAACACTTGCCTGTACCCATGGATGAGATTCAAGAGTCAAATGAAAATGGGTCAGCCTAATGCCAAGCCAGAATCCATTACAATGTGTCTCAAGACACTCAAACACACCATGCAAAAGGATTTGCCACTTGTTATTGGCAAATGCGATTGCCACGTCCAAAATACGGCTCCAAGTTCATGGATTGTAACTCAAACATGGTATATATAATTCCTATCCCACTAAAATGAAAGCCTACCTTCGTCTTTTAGTTAAAGTTTATACTTTTGTCTGCTCCAAAATGGAAGGAGTTAGGTAAGCCAAGATGCTGCCAAACATTTCATGGGCACTTTCACTAGTAATTTATGTACATGCTTTGATGTAGTAGAGGTTAATCTTTAGATGCATAAATTCTGCCTAGCCAGAGCATATTACATAAATGAGAGGCTTCCAGCTCACAAATTTGAGCTTGTGCAGGTCGTGGCCTAAATGACTTGGGAGCAAGCTTGTCCATTGAGATAAGTATCAATGGAGAAGCCACAAAGCCAGAGCACAGTCGGTGGTAAACCTATCACTACGTTTGTGCAAACAGACACAAAGGCTTTTCGTGATGTTGTTCAGCGGTTAACAGGCCCATCAGAAGGTGATGCAGCAGAAGGAACAGTAGGAGCAGCAACAAAGATTGCAGGCATAAAGAGATCAACACCTAAACTCCATGAAAGAAGGCAGAACCTAAGGCCCAAACTAGAGATAGTGAAGCCCCCTCTTAACTTCAAACCTAGTACATCGCCAACAGCATTGGGTAATCACAGTGCAGGGACCCCTTCGATCATGTTCTCCCCTACCACCATTTTCTCCCCTTCAACTATTTTCTCAAAACTGGCAATCCAGGAGAACAGAGGAGAGTCAGCAATATCTGACTTAAATAATGAGGAAGAAGAAAAAGCCATTAAAGAGAGGCGATTTTACCTGCATCCATCACCACGGTCTAAACCAGGTTACACTGAACCAGAGTTGCTTGCCTTGTTTCCTTTAACATCCCCCCAAGCAATTGACAAACACTAATTTTGACAGTGTATATCCTCCCATTGGAAGAAGCTTTTTGCCATGTGAAAGTTAAGTGTATCATGATAACTGTTACAATAAACAGATGTTATTTTTTTTTGAAAAAGCACCAAGTACTGTAATGGTATTGTTCTTATGATTCTCAAGAGATCATTTTTCATCACAAATAAGCATGAAGCATGATTCATGTGAGTGCAGAAATGATAAATAAGGTATCGTTTTTTAAAGATAATGAACGAGTAACAGCGCAGGGGATTCTGTGCCATTGGAAGCCTTCATCATATATTCTTGAAGCATGCATGATTAACTTTTCAAGACATCACTGTGGTCAGCTCATAGGTTATTTTTCGCAATACAATCATTGTCCATTTTACTCTCACTTTCCTCACCTTTTTGTTGAATGACATCTGTGGTCTAATTGCTGAGACATCGCAACCACTTAACAAAAATGACAGAAGAAATCTTAACTTCTTGACAAGTGTGTTTACTGGTAAATATCTCTAAGGGGAAGGATTGACACACTGAAATCTAGACTAAAACTAATAAATTGTTGTGTAACAGTTGAACCTACCTTACCTTTTAAAATGCAGATGACAAGATAATCATACTTAAGAGGTTCATTATTAAGAATTCTTTGCATAAGAGCACAAAACTATTGTCTAGAAAGCTAAAAAAACAGAAATTTATAAACCATATATGTTGCATGGAACTTTCTCTAGTCATATTTGACATGTCTGCTTATCTTTAACCGTTCAATTATATTCAAGTGAGGTAAAGTTCCATTAAGCACAGCAATAATCACTTCTAAATAAGAGCAAGTTACAAAGTTTAAGGTGCGTCCATTTTATCTATTGGAGTTTCCCAGCAGTTGGGAGAGAGTCATACTAGTCTTAAGGTGCAGCAAAGTTTAAGGTGCATCCATTTTATCTATTGGAGTTTCCCAGCAGTTGGGAGAGAGTCATACTAGTCTTCCAAAATAATAACACGTATGAAGCAATACCAGGTCACTGGAAGAAATTGGTTCAATTGAGTTGTTAAAGAATAACTTTCAGTTGCTACCAGCTGAAGGTCATGTAGAATTTTATGAAGTCAAAAGTTCTATGGTTGGGACTTGCCTCTCCAGGAATACAGATACTTGAGAGCAGATGGATGTGAGTTAGAAAGACATTGAACCTTGATGCTCAACCATATAGAAACTATGTTGAACAGCAATCGCAAAAAAAATAAACAAAAAATCCTCTTGATTTGATTATAAATCAGGTGACAGTCAAATATTCAACAAAATGGTGACATATTAAAGACAAACGAACAAGTGTTAATACAGCTATGAAAACCTCACTCTCTTATAATTATGAAAATATCCAATCTCAAAACCCACAACTCACTAAGGTATGCCACCAGCAAAGATGAAGCATGCAGAAGGAATTTGACACATTGAGGCCTTCCAAAGGACTGTGGAGTGACTGGTTGTGATGAGTTTGTACACTTTAAGGCCAAACTAGTGATATAATGAAATCCACACTTTTACAATTTTTCATTTAGACGCATTGGATTTTATCTCATATTGTGAAGTTTCTACAGAAGTAATAAGATAAAAATATTAATTTGAAGTCGTAAACATACCAAACTGCAGCCAAAACTCATTCCATGATCCTGACACAGAAGTGGGGAAGTATTGCATCCATTCGTTTAACTTGAAATGTATCATGTTTAACAACTGAATCAACATGACATAGAGAGGTTGTGTCTACAACCCAAAGTAGCAGAATTCTGCCTTAGAAAATTTATATCCGATTATAATAGTATCTTTTGGGAGTCAACCCAGCTTGCTTTCACTTCTAACATTCAGAAAGCTGTAAGTTTAGCAGTTGATTTAATTGGAATGGTTCTTTGATTTGGTCATTTAAGGTATGTAATATTCTGTAAATATTAATTCTATGAGGATGAGAAGTATCTCCAGCCACAAAGACGTTTTTTCGCCTCTCCACTTCAATCCAACTGCATCCTGCTGACTTTTTAAGATCTCTTGTCCTCATCAGTTTCCTTATTTCCATGACTCCATCCCATTTAGCATCTGCTGCATACAGGTTTGACAAAACTACGTAGTTCCCAATATTCTCTGCTTCAATTTGAAATAAATGGTCCGCTACAAAACATCCCAATTCCACTTCATGATGGGTCCTGCAGGCACCTAATAGCGTCCCCCATATATTTGCATTAGCTTCAATAGGCATTCCATTCACCAAAGAAAATGCATCATCAATTTGACCTCCCCGGGCAAGAAGATCCACCACACAAGAATATTGTTCCATGGTTAGCTTCATTCCATGGACCTTCTCTATAGAATAAAAGATATTTAATCCTTCATCTACAAGGCCAGCATGACTGCATGCAGATAAAACAGTGGTGATGACAACATGATCTGGCTTTACACCTAATTCAATCATATGAAAGAAAATCCCAAGAGCTTCCTTTCCCATACCATGCATGGCATATCCTCTAATCATGGCAGTGAATATAATCAGATCCTTGTTAGGAATTAATTGAAAAAGTTTAAAAGCATAGCCTATGCTGCCGCATTTTGCATATACATCTAGCAAAGCTCCATCCAAGTGAAGATCACCAAAACAAGACCTGATCACATATCCGTGGCACTGCTTCATCAATTGCACAGATGCCATTTCAACACATGCTGGAAGGAGGCTCATGATAGTCATTGCATTGGGTTTCATTCCGTGAGCTTGTAGCTCATGGAAAAGACTAAGAGCGTGACTAGAACAATCATTTTCAGCATATAATCTAACCATTAGATTCCAAACAGAGAGATCTGAGGAAGGCATCCTGTTAAAAGTCATGTATGCTTCATCAAGTAACCCGCAATTGATATAACCTGAGATCATTGCTTTGAAAGTGACCATATTCCTGTTCTCTGATAAACTCTGGAAAACTTTAGATGCGTGCTCAATGTTACCACATTTAGCATATGCATCAAGTATTGCATTTCCAATAGTCGGTTCAGCATCAAATTTTGATGCTAAAAGACCATGCCTAATTGAGTAGCTATGGGCCTCTTTAATCTTGTCTGCTTTCAAAACATTAACACAAAAGTGAACTACACTTAAGATTGTAACAGAGTCGGGTCTAGTTCCTTCACAATGCATCCAATGTAATAATTCCAGAAACCACATATTATGCCCACCCTCAACAAGAGCATCAAGCATAGAATTCCATGATATTAGGTCCCTCCGAGAAATCATAAAAAATGTCTGGTATGTTCCTTTTATGTCATTACACTTAGCATAAAAACTAACTAGAGCATTCCCGACAGATGTTTCCTCACATAGTAAAGGATGCCGAATGAAATATCCATGAATCATTTTACCAACCTGCAAGTTTCTAGACTGTGCACAGGCAGGAATAATGCTGAGAAGGGTGACGGAATCTGGCTCAATCATGTCTAGAGTAAGTAATTCATGAAACAATTCCAAAGCTTTTGACCATTCACCATTTGATGCATATCCTGCAATTATAGCATTCCATGAAACCAAATCTCTCAATTCCATTCTTCGAAATAGCAATTCAGCTTCTTCTACCCTTCCAACTCTTAAATAGAAACTTACCAAAGCATTCCAGACAAAAACATCTGCTAACAACTCATTAAGCCGGAGCACATAACCATGAATCTCTTTCCCAAACCAGTAGGCAGTATTGTCGTCAAAAGATGCACAAACAGGCAGAATATTAGCTAAGGTGGTATAATTTGGCTTTATTTGACCTTTTACCATCGAACTAAACAATCTAAATGCATCCTCCATCAACTTATTCTCTGCAAACCCTGCAATAATCGCATTCCATGAAACAACATCTTTTTCATCAATATTATCAAAAGCAGCATAAGCATCTTGGCATACTAGTCCACATTTTGCATACATCGACACCAATGCATTGCCGGCAAGTGTATGTGTATCTAATCCAGATTTAATGGCATAACAGTTCACACTCCTACCCATATATACATCCCCTAAGCGAGCACAAACAGGAAGAACAATAGCAACAGTAACAGAACTAGGCTTCGGATAATTAGCACCATGCATTTCCCTGAATAACCTCAAAGTCTCAGCATCATAAACTCTGGACCCAGCAAACCCAGATAAGAGAATGTTCCAGAAAACTGGATCATGATCATTACAACTAACGATTTCACCAAAAAGTTTCTTGCTTTCACCTAGAGCTCCACATTTGGAATACATATTAAGCAAGGCCTTAGACACAGCATGGCAAGAAACATGACCTATTCTAACAATACTCCCGTGAAGAGCTCTCCCCCATTTTACAGCTGATAGTCCAGCACAAGACTTGAGAATCGATGCAACAGCCTGATAATCTTGTCTAAAATCTCCATGACAATCACTTATCATCGAATTCCATGCTCTTAAATATAGCTCAACCATCTTACTCAACAGCACTAATCTTGTTTTCCTCGACAACCCGAGTTAAAAAAAACCACCTTTTGTTGTTGTTTCAGCTATAAAATGGAAGAAAGAGACATTTTTTCTTCACACGAAAATTTCAACAGATAGTTTGCATGCAAAAGGCAAGATCCCCAGTTGCGCTCAAACCCACCAATTCCTTGAAGATTCATGTTCCATTTTTTCAAAGAAACACCTACTTCTTTGCTCAACTTAAATTGGGTCCGATCATCCTTCGAAGAATTTTGGAACATTCTATGGTAAGGCCTCCAACTTTTTTTGGGTAATAGACTCCACCTTTATAATGGTCACTTCAATTTCTCAGGTATTGCCCAGTCCAATTTTGAATTTATTGCTTATAGGAAATGGCTTTCCTGTCCTCCAGCATACATCATACACTGAAGGGTCTTTTGGGAATTTCAAGTTGAAACTGAGAGCCCCGAAATTACCTCGAGCAAGAGCAACCCCACCCACTTTCCCTCTCAGTTGATTATTATTATCAATTAATTAGTAAGTCAATTATAATCAAATCAATCAGAGAAAAAAATAATTCAAAATAGGGTTTCGCTCTCTTTATCTCCCTCGTTCTTCAAGAAGACAGAAGACAAAATTCTGAAGGTTTCTATGTCTCAAAGGTTCGATCTTTAATCTCTACAGTTTTTTTTTTTTAATTTAATTCAAATGGGCTTGAGTATTTTTGGGTTTTATTTGACGATTGGCAGTTTAATAGATTAAAGATTGAAACTTTGATTGTAGGTTGGTTTTTTTTTATAAAAAAAATGATGTTTGATTGGTGGAATTGATGTGAATGGATGGGGCAATCAAATAGTCGCTGAAATGGTGATTAAGGAGATTTACTTATCGTTATTTATGTTTGGATTATTTGAGTTGATTTGAACGGGAAACTTTGTTTATTGTGATTACTGGGTAATCAAAGGGACATTAATTTGATGATTAATACTGTAAGGGATGAAGGAGAACTAATTTTTTCGTTGTGGAATATGTTGTTATCGTTGTCACTTTGATGTTTGCATTAGTTATTTGATGTGAATTGGAAATCAAAGTGTTTGCGGTGATTCTTCAACTCCCTGTGATTCTTGTGTGGGTTTCTTTTTTATGTATTTAGGAAACTTTGCAAGTATTTTGCTCAAGGAGCATGCTGGCGAGGGGATCATTGTAAGTTTGTGCACGAAAGGAAAGAGCCTCAACCTCTGTCAAGAAATGTAATGATATTGTGTTTATTAGTTTTTTTTTTTTGGTGATTGGTCTTGGTTGGGGCAGAATTTGATTAGCTCTCTTATTGTTTGTTGGTTTTGTTTTACTTAATTATCAATGCAGGTTTGTACTTTTTATCAAAAAGGAAATTGCACTTATGGAAGTCGATGCAAATATGAACATGTCAAAACTTCCTGGGTAGCTTCTGGTGGTGCTGCCGGGGCATCATCTTCATCAATGAGTCCTCATCAATCTGTAATCTTAAGTTCTGTGCCTGCATGTGCTGTATTAAGTAGGAATGGCAAAAAAGAAGACCGTCCTCTCTGTTCATTTGATGTTGCTGGTGATTGCCCCCATGGAGATAAATGCTCTTTTGTTCATGGTGATTTATGCCCTACTTGTGGAAAAAATTCCTTGCATCCCTTCCGGGCAGATGAGAGAGAGGAGCATTTGAAGTCTTGTGAAAAGAACCAAAAATTTTATGTGGCAGTGAAACGAAGTGAAGAAATTGAGTGCTGTGTATGCTTGGATCGTGTACTTTCAAAGCCCACAGCAGCTGAACGAAAGTTTGCAGTCCTTCCTGAATGTGATCATCCATTCTGCATATCCTGTATCAGGAATTGGCGTAATGGTTCCCCGGCCTCTGGGATGGCATTGAGAGCCTGCCCAATATGTCGCAAAACATCTCACTTTGTTATCCCAAGTCTTATCTGGTATTCCTCTAAAGAAGAAAAGCAAGAAATTATTGATACGTACAAGGCCAGACTCAAGTAATCTTTCTATACTCTGTATTTCTCTGCTTACTTTCAACCTAATTTGTTTGATCATCACTCTTATCTTGGATACATTCAATAATTTCAAACACATGCCTATTGTGATTGGACACTTGTTAGATATCCCTGTTCCACATCTTATTGTAGTAGAAGGAGATATAACTCTGCTCATATTCCGAACAAATTATCAGCTTAAGCATTGACAGGCAGCTAGATACTGAATATGAACCTAAGAGGACTTGAGATTCCTTAATTTGTGTTGTAGATTTCTCTTGTGAAATAACTGCAAATCTGCAATTATATTCAATTTTTATTTTCTGTTTTTGCAGGAAAATAGATTGCAAGCATTTCAACTTCGGGAATGGGAACTGCCCATTTAGCATCAATTGTTTTTACAAGGTAAAATTAGTCAATTTGAATATGCAATTTCAATTATGTATTGCTTCTTTGTCTGTTGCACTGTTAAGAGTATCTTGTGAAGACCATTTTCTTATCTCAAAATGTTTTTCACCGACGCAGAATTTACCCACAGACATTTAGTGATAACTGAAGGCTACCAAAGTTATAAAGCTATGTTTATTCATAACTGCACTAACCGGGACCTGTTTTTTTCCTGGTCATCTAAACATGTGATGTTAGACAATAACTTGTCTACTCTTCACACCCCCATTGCCCCAATTGCTGGCTGTCCTCCTTTGAAGCCATAACTTTTTAAATTTGGGTATATTGAATCTCTCTCTCTGAGTCTTGAATGTCTCCTTTTCGCTTGGTAAATTTTCTCACATGCATGTATTTTAGAGTTGTCTTTTTAGGCATAGCTGAATGTTGTGGCACTTTTTCCCCAAATGGGAAAAAAAACAAATTTAAGAACCAGGAGATAAATCATTCTTTATCCTGGAAGAGTGCTTCCTTTATGTTCATTTATATATAGCTTTATACTCCTCCTATTGAATATCTTGTTGTGTTGTGTTCTAGCACACTGTCATGCCAGGCTCATATACATGGAAACATCACAAGCCCCCTCCAAGGAGGCCACCACCTCGTCGCAGATCCAACACTGGGCATATGGATTCATCATTTGATTATCTTGGGCCAGCAGTGGTAGATTTGCTAGACTTGTTTGATGATGATTATCTTGATTATGATAATTATTGTGATCCATTTCATGAAGGTTACCAACTGGACATCCTTGATTATGAGGATTATTTTGAGGAAGAACATCTATCTCCCTTTGACATGGCTTTATTACTTGCTGGGATGGATTGTGGAGGAGCAAGTGACATCTCTAGTGATGATGATGATTTCTATTAATCTATATAGCTTTTTATCCTTCGTTGCAAACAGTTTGAAAATGACATTCTATGTCATTTTGTTTTCTGGGACTTGGTATCTTACTCTTCCCAGGCATCTATGAGAAGATGAAGTTTGTGGTCTGTTAACTATATAAGGTTGTGTTGCAGGGTTGTGTCAGGAACTGTTATGTTCTGATTGCATTGTAGCATTCCGGCTGCCAGGATTTTGATAGCCTCTATTTATATATGTTCACGGCAACATAATGGATAAAGATAGTAGAAATTTGCAATGTCATCGGTTTTTGTTTTTATTCTTGTCAACACTGATATTATAATTTTAAGAGTTTCAATTTGAACAGGCTCTGGACCTTTGATTGCTGAATAAAATACTGAAATTCCATATATAACCTCCATTTTGATAGATAATAACATCTTTGTAGAACAAGGTAACCTCATACCATATGTTTTCAGGAACCGAAATGCTTTCTCTTCTCCTTTTAGGTTATGCTTTATAGACTTGACAGCATTAAATTAAACAAATCAGGGAGAAACAAAACTTGGTCCCTATGAGCTAGAAACCCTTATAAATTAGTCCTCATAATCAATCTTAAGCTAATTCTTTAATTGCCAACCTGTTATTAATGGAAATTACCTATCATCATCATCATCGAACACTAGCCTTCATCTTCCTTCATTGATCAATTACGGTCTTGTTCATATGGTTCCATTTTATTTTATTTTTCTATCAATATATTGGTTTATCCTTCTCTTAATAGCTTTTCTATGATAATAAAAAATAGATAGCTCACCCGTGCTTTTCAACGAGTTGGGTCAATTTTTTTGAAGGGTGAAAAACAATGCTTAGGCGTTGTAAGTATATTTCAGAAGAAAAAAATAATGACTCGCCATTATAGAAAGAAAAATGAAAACAAAATCACAACTATCAATCTCCAAGAATCAGAACGATAAAAGATGAAATAAGAAGAAAAATAAAATAAAGAATTAACAAAAGTAAATAAAGATATGGTAATTAAAATAAGATTTGATAAAACATCAAAGAATAAGAATTAAAACAACGAGGACAAAAGCCTTGTATATCATCAAATATTGTATTGAAAGGCAAAATTGAAAATTTCTAAGGTTATAAATTCATAAGAGAATCCAAAAATACAATAAAAATAAAGAGAGTGGAGACTTGATTTAGATAAAAAAAAAAAAAAAAAACAATATTTTAAGGTTATGCTCTATCTAAAGGGTTGACTCGTGACTCGGGAGACCGTGGGCTTAAGTCAACCCAATTTTCAAAAGAAAATATAACACAGTACAAAAAAAAACATTTGATATTTACATTTAATTGAGAAGTAAGAATTCATCGTAAAAAAACTAAATTGGACAAATACAAAAATACCCTATGCGACGTGTTTTTTTTTCAAATTAAAAGGGAAAACCTAGGTAAGTGGAAAAAAATAGACAGAAAAAAACATTTGAGGATAAAACAAAAAATAGATAAAAACTATTAAATTCCACATCTATACTCAACTAAGAGGCTTATATAAAATAATTTTAATATTGAAGGGTAAAATAAATTAATTTATTCAAATTAAAAAAATCCTTTTAAAAGAGGTAAATCTATAAAAGTAAAAAAAAAAAAAAAATCAAGGCAACCGGTGTTACTCTAAAAACTCATAAATTTCAAAGATAAAAAATCAATTGGGGATGAAATTGAAAACAATTTTTTTATATATAAATTATTTCAAATAGAATAAATATTAATCAAAGACAAAATTGAAGACATGATTAATTAAAGGGTTCCATTGATTTTTTATAGGCAATGCATTTGTCCGGGACGAGAGAGAAAATAAAGAAAAAAAGACATGACAAACTAGACTAGAGGTGAAGAAGAAATAAATGCCCATTGTTGTTAAAATTGCATTTCAATTTATAAAATTATATCATTTTATGAGTTAAATGTATAAATATGATAAAATTGGATAAAAAATTGAACCTAACTAAAATCGATTTAAACTTGGAAAAATTGGTCAAAATTATAAAATAGACCGGATTGGTATGATATTGCGGGGGGTTGGGAGTATTTATGAAAAAATTTAAAAAAAATTATTTTTATTTTTCACTTAAAATTATTATTTTTTTGTATTTTTAGATTTTTGATACACTAATGTCAAAAATATTTTTTTAAAAATATTATTTTAATATATTTTTAAATAAAAAATATTTTTAAAAATAACCATAAATTTCTAAAAAATTAATATAATACTAATTATAATAATGACTTCCCTCCAAACCTCACCTCCTCTCCTCTCCTCTCCTCCCAGTCTCAGCTCCACAGAAGAGGACACAACCTACCCTGGAGGCTAAAGCAGAAGACTGCAAAGAGATGTGAGGAGGAAGGTTTATTTGTGTCTGGAGCCCACAAATTATATTTGTGTCCCGATAGAAAATATTATATTTATGAATTTTTTTATTTACATGATTTTAATTATATTTTTTATAAAAAAAATATTTTACATGTAATTTCATAATCCAAATTTAAAAGTCAATTTCATTTTAGGTCAAAATGATGGTTTTGACAACCTTTGTAAAAAGGTGTTTGTTTTTATAGTTGCATTGAAAAAATAGGAAGAATTAAGTGTTTAGTTAACTTTAAAAAGTAAATTTTTGATAAGGACCCACACCCACACAATTATTAATTGAAATTTGTGTTCTACAGTAAACAGGTAAAACCTGTTTTTCAATCAATTTAGTGCTTGTTTGGTCAAGCGGTTGTACCGATGTTTGACCAAATTTTATTTTATTTTTTGCATTTTAAATGAATTTTTTTGGTGATTTTAGATCATTTTGATGTGCTGATATCAAAAATATTTAAAAAAAAATAAAAAAAATATCATTTTGATATGTTTATAAACGAAAAACATTTTAAAAAGCAACCGCAATCATACTCCCAAACATCCCTCTAGAGAGGAGGGGAGAGACAGGGCCGGCAGAGGGGGGGTCTGGGAGAGAGGGTTGAGTGGAATGTATTGTATTGTATTATATTTATATTATATTATTATATTTTTTGATATTAAAATAATATAAAAATCTAAAAACTTAATTAAAATATAAATACATATATTAAAGGTATATCACAGTATAATTTTTATCTCACAATCCTAATTTTATTTCAAATAATATTTTATTAGATATTGTTTCTCAATCAAATAATCAGGGATTACAGAGGCCTTCACGTATGAATTTAATTCGTGATGAAATTATAATAGTTTGATGGGAAAATAAAATAAAAAATCCAATTTACTTAAATTATTTATTAAATTATGAAATGATGATTATATATATATGTGTGTGTGTGTGTGTGTGTGTGTGTGTGTGTGTAAGCACGCGCGCATTTTTAAACTAATTTTACAGAAATAAAGCAATATGAAAAGTTTGATAACTAAATATTTGAAATTGCTTTTTATTAACTTTAAACTTAGACATAATTTTTTAAAAATTATTTTAAATAATAGTTAAAATACTTTTCATAAAATTATTTTTTTAAATCTCAATTATAAAAACAAAAACAATAACTAACCAGAGTTAAAAAAACCACTGCCGAGGGAGTTCGATCACCACCTTGAAAGCCACCATTTGACCACTTGCACTGCCGCAAATGTTTTGGAGCCCCACGTGCCTCTGTCACGGTGACGGGCATATGTTATTTTACTTTCAAGCGTAAAAAATAGTCATTATACTATGCAAAAAAATTATGTGGAGACTAATTCAGCCGCAATGAATTCAAAAATGCCATTTAAATTCTAGTGAAAATACAAAAACACCCTCAAGATAACATCTTTCAATTTTGTGACAAAAAAACATAGACCTCGTAACAGTGTTCCAATCCGATGGTGTTATGAGAGCAAAGCCACATTAAAAGATAATGTATTATCAAAATATTTTCTTAATATATTTTCAATTAAATAATAATAATAATAAACACGCACTTCAAAACAAAGAAAAAGAAATGACTCAGCGCGAATCAATGGAAGGACAACTATAATTTAATGTGAAAAAAGGATTGAAATATAGAGTTTGTAAAATTAGAGGGACTAAACTGCTATTAAATTTTTTAAGTACTATGATTTAAGTATGGCAAGAAGAGATCCACTTCATTAAAACAACGATTCTCAAAATATCTCTTAACACCATACAAACTCCCTCTCGTAGTGCGTCCCTTTACAATAAAAATAAAAAAATCTCCTTTTAACCGTCCAACTTCGAATCCATCAACGCAACCCCCCTCTCTCTCTCTCTCATTCTCTGAAGAGAGAGTAACGATTCTGCATCCACTGCTGTAAGAGAGGAAGGATAAGATGCCGCCACCTGAAGGACCAGGAGGAGGTGCTGTTGCTGCTGGAGGAGGGCAACAGGGACAAGGACAGCAACGACAGCAGCAAGGAGGGATGGGGCAAACAATAACAGGGATAATAAGGATGGCTGTTTTTTGGTACTTTATATCTAAATTCATCTCTCCCAAGAAAGCCCCTACGGACCCCTCCATCCTTATCTCCAATCACTTCCAAAAAGGAGATTATTTGGTATGTTTTTTTTCTAAAAAAATATTATTGTTTTGCGATCTGAGCTCTCTGATTTCTCCCTTTTTTTTTTTTAAAGTTTCGATCTTTGTTTCTGGGTTGATCCTGGATTGGTGTTTTTTGCTGCTGGTGTTATTGGGTTGGTGTTAAATTTGTAAAGACTGATCAAACTTTAGAGATCGCCACGTGAGGAAGTTGTTTTGAGCATGCTAGTTTTATTTTTAAGCTTGTGTATAATGATAAGACTGATTCTGTTAGGGGATTTGCGAGTAAGGTCACAGTGTTGGAATTTTATGCATCATGACCCTGTGATGTGGAATTTACCTTTACCTGGTCATCACTGACAGTGTAAGCTATGAAGTAGGATCCATAAGCATTTGCAAGCCGTTGCCTCGTAATGATTTAAAGTGGCAGTGACTAATGCTAGGGTGCAGTCCTGTGCGCTTGGATTCTCACAGTTTTATTAGCAAAATTCAATCATGCAATCATAGATGATAAGTTGATTTGGTGAATAGATACTGCTGAATCGGGGGCTTAGGCATTCCTAGAATTGGGTGGTAATGAAAAGGAGAGGGCCCCAACTAGTAGAATGAGAAAAGCCTCCGAGTGAGTCCATATTGCTTTATTTTTTTATACTTTATTTTTGACATCAGCACATCAAAACAATCCAAAATCATAAAAAAATAATTTGAAGCAAATTGTTTTTATCAAAGAAGTACTTTTTGAATGCAAAAACAAACTCTCTTAAAAGCTGAGGAGTTAAACTTCTCAGTGGCAAGTGGAAGCGGCCACACCACATTTAATTGAACTTGAGTGTTTATGCCTATATTGTGGCATAGAAGGTAGGGACGCACTTACTCTAATAGATAATTTTATGAGAGAGCAGGTTGCACCAGCTAGAAGCTATCAAGCAGATAGAAGGCTTCTTGGACCTCCTGCCCTGCTCGCCTACTGCCAATTTGAAGAATTGAATCTGGGATCAAAGGCGATTAGGTTATGTCGAGTAGGGTTGAAGAGATAGCTAGATTAAAATGCCACTTCAGGATCTTGGGAGTCAGAGAGTGTGTAGCACTAGAGCTGTATGACTGTTCCTAACACAAAACGGGAGGTCAATCTTTTAGTTGAGTTGTCTCCCCTCGAGGCAGCCCTCAATTTTCAGTGATGTATGACAAAGGGGCTTGAATATCTAAATTCTAGTCTTTTCATTGAGTCGTAAAATATAATGAAAAAATAGTTCTTTAGCCTGGTTCAGCTACATGTGTTTTTTTGGAATGTTTTAAGTGGGGCCTGAATTTTCAACTTGGGAATCTCATGCATGTATTCTTGTAAAATTTTGGATTCTATGCTAACCTGGTCATCAGTCCCTGCTATAAATGGTGAAGTGGGAGATAGGAGTGTTTGCTAGCAGTTAACTTCCAATACTTTAAGCATGATATTGATTAAAAAGATAATAAAAATTGTGTGGTGAATCAGCGTCTAGTACTTCTTATACAAAGATAATGTGTAAGTGGCTATGGTATGTTGCTGGAAAGCAGCAAACCATGCACATTTAAAATATGTAAGGAGGACATCTGAACATTGTGATTTTGGTAAAATCAATCCAAGAAGGCGTCAAACTTTTCATCTTCTTACAGGCATCAGAAAAGAGATGGATATATGTAGCTAATGATTTTGAATGAAGCTTCACAAGATAAAATGCGATCAAAATTCACATGTGGAAGAATATTGGATTTAATAACTCTTTTGAATTGCCTTTTCCCCTGTCATATATATTTTAATGATGCTGGCAATTTCATTTTGCTTGTGATCTTTTTGCTAGCAGTTTTAACCTAGTTGAACTTTATTTGCTTTCAGGATATGTGGTTCTATCTCTCTGAGCAGGAAAGGTTTAATGACTTCAATAATGAAGGTGCTCTTATTTGGCATGAAACCAATATACCTTATGCCATTTGGGGACCAGAGAGCACAAGGTCTCTTTCTTTGAAATACTATCCATCTGAGGTACTACAGGCTGCAAGCACATAGTCTAACTTCCTATGCCCTATTTTCATGCAAAATTCATTACATTATATTCTGAAAGACAGTATCCCCTATAAACTACCATAAGCATGAAGGCATTTTCTCTCCCAGGCATTGAAGCACAATGGCACTCTTTATGCACATGTTTTCTTTGCACGTTCTGGATATCCACCAGACCCAAGTGATCCTGAGTACCAGCCTCTTGCTGCTTTTGGAAGGACACACCGTAAGATTTTGTCCATGCACATCAGATTTATCTTTCCTTTCATTATTTGATGACATCTTGGTTGATACAAATCCTGATGCTAGTATCTCTACCTTTCCAGCTGTTGTTGTGTATTTGCCCAAGTCAAAAACAGATAAAAGGAAGAGCCTGTTGGGGAATTCCGAAGACTCCAAGAAGGGTGAAGTGGTTTCTCAGGTCTCTTCTAGGCTATTTGTCTTTTGTAAAGTTACCTTAAGATGATTTTTTCATTGTAGAGTTCTATCAAAAAGAATTTCAATATTTCTTACTGTTATTGTTATTTGATATGTATGAATATGATAACTGTTTTAGCAATCATATCTGCTGAATCCTATGAAAAAACAAGTCCTGTCCTAGATTTGGGGGGCACCATTGCTTTCTGTTCCCACTTCAATCCTGAATGGTTCTCAGAATTTTTGTATCTTAGCATTCAGAAACTTGCTTTTTCCCATTGCTTGCCTTTTTTCTTGGTGACACTTTGTCTCATTGCACTGTCCTGCATTTACAGTCCTAATCCAAATTTATGTTAATTGCTTCAGGTGGTTGATGATAGTCAAGCTGATTCTAAAGATGATGGCCCTGTAGAATGGATTTCATATTGGAAACCTAATGTCACAATTAATCTGGTTGATGATTTCACAAAGTATGTTTCCTCTCATTATCAAGGTTCTATAAGATTTTGTTTCTATCAGCAAAAACATTTAAGTTGAAAATAGGAACTTATTGATCATCTGATCTGATATGGTTTGGAGGGCTAAAATGCACATGGGGATTTTCTTTTACCTCTTCCCTTTTTCATATTAGTTATTTATCCTATATCATTGAGAATACAAAAGCCTGTATATGCCAATAGACACTTTTCTTTTTCTAATGATGATTATGCTCTGCTTTGCTGATAATTATGCTATTTTTTTACCCTATTTTTTTTATGTGCAGATACCCCCATAATGCTGTGCCTCCGAATATTGCTCCATGTATCCTTACATTCTTGTATTTCTTCAAGTATATGTTTATGTGATTTCTTTTTCCATTTCCTAGAGATTTTGAAAGAAGTTGTTGGGTTGGGTACCATTCTGAAATGGCTCAAATACCTAACCTGGCCAAGTTGAGCCCCCTCCATTGTCAATTCTATACTTGGAATTTTTCCCCCACTAAGAGCTGTAGAGAGATATACCAACAGGAGGAATAAAAGCAACAATTTTCTAATGTCAGTGGGCTGCCTCATTGCTGTTGTTGTGGCAAGTGTTTAAGTGGACCATGATACGATTAATTATGTCTCCATGTACACATGCAAACATAAATGAGTAGTTATGCAATTACACCCTCTATGTAGTGCACTTTTACTGTAATGTAGATGACATGGATGTATATAAGTTGCAAAGAGGTAGGTTATAAAAAAAATAGCAGTGTGCTTCTTAAGTGGCTGTGAAGCTTTTGTTACAGCATGTGTCAAAATAGAAATTATCAAGTCGTCATTTTGGCTTTGAGTTCCTGACCTCAGATTTGCAGACTTGAATGTTGAGCCTACTTCAGGGAATTACTTCCCCACCATATTCTTCAATGAATTCTGGTTGCTTCGAGATAAATTGATCGCACTTAATGAGACAGTGGAAGAAGTGACACTTAATTTGGAGGTGGGTCCAATAAGCATGACAAAATGGCAGGTATTCATGCAGATTGATCAGTCATTCCAGGTTCATCGTAGTTATGGAAGCATGATTGAAGGCGAGGCTGATGAACTGAAGGTACCACTTATCTTTATTCAAATCATAGTATGAAATTGGGTGACTGGAGAGTAGATTTAGCTATGAATATGATACATAACTTAAACCTTTTAATTCAACGTCCACCTAGTTACATATACTCTCACTTTGATTTTCACTTCAAATTGTCTTACATTAGGGAAATTAACATGGAGTTGCTGAATTTTGAAATAACTCAGTTGTCTAGCTCATGTTGGATTCTAACTAGTTGACTTGGATACTTGAGCCATGATATTACATAAATTACTGTATAATCTTTTCTTGATGGATAAAAGCACAATTAATTCCTCTCTGAAGTTATACCCTAGGTTCGGAAGCAAACATCTGGTGATTGTTTCCTTGCTAATCTTTAAAGCCAAATGGAAGTTAGGAATTATCTCTGTTTTCTTGTTTTCCATGTACTGATTAATTGATAATCTTTTCAGAGGGTGTTCTTGGAAGGAAATCCTTACCTCCTGGTGATTACCATGGTTGTTTCAATGCTTCATTCAGTGTTTGACTTCTTGGCATTCAAGAATGGTGAATTATGTCCTATAATAAGATTCATATTTAACTTTAGGATTTGTTGTCTCTGCTGATGCTTTTTGTAGAATGTATATGGAGCTTTTTTCTTAAACTTGTTTTTCCCTCTCTGCAGATATCCAATTCTGGAACAAAAACAAGTCTATGGAAGGACTGTCTGCAAAGTCTGTTGTTGTGAGCTTTATATCCCAGCTCATTGTCTTTCTTTATCTGCTTGACAATGACACTTCATGGATGATTCTCGGAAGTTCTGGAGTTGGCTGCTGCATTGAGTTTTGGAAGATAGGGAAAGCCATGCACATAGAGGTATCAGTCCTGATCATATTTACTGAGATTTGTTAGTTTCCTTCTGTGTGGATGTAACTCCACACAGCTGGCAAAGATTAATGTCATCGCTATTTTTTTGTATACAGAAAAAAAACAGTGGCTTTACACGTAAATTGTTTTTCACTGTGGCTTATTCATGTTGCGTTTGTTACATCTCTTGTTTGACACCTATATCCTTCATTCACAACATTAACATCAGTGTATACGTTTTTGCTTCTATCTCTATCTACTTGCATGTCCTTGTAACATCCTAGGAGCAAATTCTCTTTACTTATCTTCTCATTTTTGAATTCAGCATGTTTTACATATTGCTATTTTTTTGTATACAGAAAAAAAAGTGGCTTTACACGTAAATTGTTTTTCACTGTGGCTTATTCATGTTGCGTTTGTTACATCTCTTGTTATGACACCTATATCCTTCGTTCACAACATGAACATCAGTGTATACGTTTTTGCTTCTATCTCTATCTACTTGCATATCCTTGTAACATCCTAGGAGCAAATTCTCTTTACTTATCTTCTCATTTTTGAATTCAGCATGTTTTACATTTGCTGATATTACATCCATCCTGCAGCTGGTTGTATAAATGTTTGCTAATATTAGTATCATGAATTGGCAAGTGACAAATTTCATAATTGTTCTCATCTCCAGATTGATAGAAGTGGAAGAATACCTATGCTGAGGTTCCGAGATCGCGACTCTTATGCAGGGAATAAGACAAAGGAATATGATGACCTTGCAATGAAGTATTTGTCGTATGTGCTCTTCCTCCTTGTTGGATGCTCTGCTGTTTACTCACTAATGTATGAGCGCCACAAGAGCTGGTATTCATGGATTCTCTCTTCACTCACAAGCTGTGTTTACATGTTTGGTAAGCAACCATTTCCTTCCATCCCGTCACTTATTCTGTATTTTTGCTTAAAACCTTATCAACAAATTGAAAATTTTTGTTATATGGAGCAGGAATTAGAAATGTTTTTGTTTTTACTTTTTTAATATTAATTGTCATTACAGGTTTTATCATGATGTGCCCTCAGTTGTTTATAAATTACAAGCTGAAGTCTGTAGCACATCTTCCATGGAGGCAGATGACATACAAATTCCTTAACACCATCATTGATGATCTTTTTGCATTTGTCATCAAAATGCCAACATTGCATCGGCTTTCTGTCTTCCGTGATGGTGAGATATAGTCAACATCCCATAGTAATGACAGTTGTAAGATGGTCTAATTATGCACTGCTGACATTATTATTTTTGTCTGTTGCAGATCTTATATTTCTGATATACATATACCAGAGGTGGGTTTATCCGGTGGACAGATCACGTGTAAATGAATTTGGTTTTGGTGGTGAGGACGATCAGGCATCGGCAGGTGAAGTAACTGCTGTAAAAGAGGAAGAGAAGAAGACTAACTGAGCTGTTGTCAAATCCTTTGAAACTTTGGCACATAACTGAAGTTCAGATAGGATGTTTTGAATGTTTTGCTCCTTTGTTTTCATTTCACTAATTATCATAGAATGCTATTCCAGAGATATTGGTTATAGGCCGTTGGTATTTCTGTTAAAGAACCGTATTTGATTGCGCAAGTGATTTTGGAATCCCCTTCCTGGGTTATGTTCTCCGTGTTTGTAAGACTTGGAAGGGGATTGCTAACTGTGAGTTATCTGCAAGAAATGAACCTCAGACAGGTGAGTTCCTGGATTTTGATTCAAGACGAAGATCTGTTTCCAAATTTGTTGTGGAAAATTCCGTGTCTTTGTCTGGGAACTAATATAATTCGTGATTTCATGATTTGAATCCCGTTTTAACTCGATTATGGAAAGATGCCATCCATCACCGGCAATGCATGCAAGGAAGTTCAGTATAAGCATGATCCATCACATCTACCTCGAGCTCCACCCCATCTTTGGATGTGAATGTATTTAATGACATGTCCCTCGGACAAGTCGTTAACCACAAATGAAAACTCATCCTTGGATTCAAATCCTCCAAATTCAAACTTGTGGTTTTCGCGTTCTACATATGCTAAATTGCTAATAGACAGGCATCTACGAACTCAAGAGAGCATTTTATGACTCCCCTCAATACTTTTGTAACCAAACTTCAAAAAGGTCTGGTTTTATGCGATTTTAAAAAGTCAACCCAGATAAGGCTTGGAGCTCTGCCATCATTGTCAATCTTTAAAAATATTTTTTTTGTTGAAATAATTCTTTTACGTAATGACACTATTAAAGTGTAATAAACATGTCTTGTTTCTGGATTCATGTCGTGCTTCTGAACTATGACATCAATTAAAATCATAGGTATCCATTCCAGTTAAAATAGCCGAAACGTCTCGTATCAGTAAGAAGAATGAGATAAATTAGTATAACTTTTACTTTAATTTTTTATTTCAAACCATACCGGAAATTCCAGTTGGAATACACCGGCTATTCCGTTTCGGTCCGGACTATATATATATATATTAAAAATTAGAAAATCAAAATAATAAAAATTAAAAAATATGTATTATAAAAAAAATATTGTGTCAACTTTGATATTATAAAAAATAAAAATTATATTTTTTTTTTGCTTTTTTCATAAAAAAAAATAAATTGAAACGTCCTTGGCACCTCCATAAAAAACAATTTAAAAACAAAAATTTAGATAGTTATTTTTCGTGTTTACCTATAGTTGTAATGAAATAAATAATATATAATTTTTAGAAATGTTTCTAATTTTGATATTATATTTGTTTGACTTGGTGTTTGTATTATATAATTTTAAGTTAATTTATCTTGAATTTGAATTATGTTTGTTAAATTAATATTTTAATTTTTATCATATATATATATATATAGAACCTCGAAACGACACATCAAAATGCTCCGAAATCAAAATATTCTGTACCAATAAAAAAACAAAACACCAACCGAAGCGAAACTGACAACTATGATTAAAATTTAAAAGTCTTTCTAAATTGAAGAGAGCACAAACACACTAATCTCTCTCTCTCTCTCTCTCTCTCTCTCTCTTCAATCCAACAACCTCAGCCCTTATCTTAGCTTTGTAAATAACAAACCACACCCAAAATCGAGTTCTAAAACTCTTGTTATGATTAAAATAACAAACAATATTATAGGTTGGTTAGACTAAACCAATCAGGATTTGTAAAATTGTAATGCTTGCTTTGAATTGTTGTTAATAAGGCTCTTAACATTTAAAATTATAAGAATGAGTTATGTGATTTATTATGAGGAGGATTTGCTGAGTAAATTGTTGAAAACAAACACATGTATATGTGTGTTTTAAGGGGAAAAAAAATGAAATTTGGTATGCATGGTATTAATATGGTAGTAATTCAATTTAATTTATGGTTTGAGCAGTAATGATTGTTTTGTGTGGGAGTTGCAGGAGAGAAGCATTTGAAAAGAAACCCAATTGCTTAGGAGCATGGTTAGCAAGAGTTAAGGCAAGAGATTGATCATCTCTAGCCTATTTATTTAATTAAATGTGTTTTTATAATTGTTAAATCTACAATGGTTATTTGATCATGTTGTGTATTGTTATTATTAATTGAAGACTTATGTCTTAGAGGCAGAACTTAGTATGTGCTGTTATTAAATGCATGAATGATAAACATGTAGCATGCTATGAAGTATGATGGGCCGCAACAACGATAAAAATATTTATAACTGACTTTTGACTACAACGGTGGAAATTTATATATTATGGAACTGATTACCATGTAACGGGGTTGATGTCTGGCGGTAAGATCTGTTAAGGAACTAGTTACACGGTAATAGAGTTAATGTCCGATGATAGGCTATAACAAGGAACTAGTTACTTGTTGATGAGAGGTTGTGTTAAGAAATCAGTTACCCAATGATGGGGTCAATGCCTAATAATAGGTTGTGTTGAGGAAGCAGTCACCCCATAATACGGTCAACGCCTGATAACACGCTAGTGACATCAATTTGTTTAATGAGTGAAGTATGTAACTTGATTTAAATGGAATTGTGTAGAGTTAATATTTGCTTGAATGGCTGACTTATTGAATTGTTAATGAAATGCTGGGTTTTTCGGGTATGTAATTTAATTGGTTTTTAGGGTTCTTTCTTCACCCCTAACACACACATCCATACCAGACCGGGCGACACATATTTCCTATCCCTTGATTGATGAAACAGTCTATTCTTTGTAAGTTATGTATACACGAGAGAAACATGAAAATGCCTCAAGTTTCTCTGTGCTGTGTGATTAAGAGTTCACGCCACTGTTCTATTTCTATGGCCGTTTCTTCCTAGTCTCACCTTGGAACTTCAGGCATTGCTAGTGCCTTCTGACTGGTTTGGAGTGTACTTCTTCATAAGGCTGGCTAGTCGAGCATCGAACTCTTTCTCTATTTCAAGTTCTTCCTCATGCTGCCTACGCTTCAATGCAGTCAGCTTCTCGGCATGTTCTTCAATCAAGTCATCCCTCTCACCCACATGCTCCCCCATCTCTTTGTCTTGAAGCTCTATAAATTTTTCAACCTGTTCCACTCTATCCAGAGAATGACAAGAAAGGAAAAAGGGAACAACAATTATATCAAAGAAAGTTACCATAACAATGACCATCAGGTTGATATACAACCTAAAACAGGATAGCAAAATTCAAAATTGATACTGAAAAGTATTAAGGCAAACCCTATACCTGCTTCTGTAGTCCTCGGAAGTAGCAAGATTTGCATTTATCTCCTTCACCAGCTGACGCTTATCCTGCTGCAGTTTCTCAAAATCCTCTTCCTTCACTCCTCTCTGTTCATGGATTGTCTTGAGTTGCTCTTGGAAAAATTGCTCTTGGAAATCCAACTGTACAAAATAATTGGAGAATTAGACTACCACATGAGAGAGATCATTGCAGAAGTAAAAGTCAGCCAAAGTGAGATACTTGTCTAAAAAGCATGGCTGCAAATAAGCAGTAGGCTGTCAATTTTGTTATCAATTCGGTTTCTAACTACAAGTCTATTTATTTTCTTCTCCATTGATATTTCAGTGAAGTAAAGCAAGGAAACCAAGCCTATCAACAATGTACAGCACTAGAATTGATAAGAGCAAACCAATTGTCAACCTATATACTCTACATGTCCTTTTCATGAAGAGTCAAATTACAGGTTTTGTAAGAAGTACATGACATTCACACAGCAGCATCAAGTAGCCAACATCAGTTTTCAGGTGTACAACCTTTTCTACGATAGAAAAAATTATATCCACTTAATAACAATACCTCTTCCTTGTTCTGTTCATGATGCATTTGAGTTCTCCGCCTCACAATATAGTTTTCTTCCTCTGTCTTCCGCACCTTCTCATTCAATATCCTAGAAGTTTCTTCAAGTTGTTTTGAATGCCTTTGTTCTTTAACAACCTTGTTCTTTAAGTAGATTAGCTGCTGTTTGTCCTCAGTCATTTGCCTGATTTGGTTCACAACCATCTCATGGTATCATCTCATTTCATATTTCAGCTTCGACTTCCCTACTCAGCCAGCATATAATGTCAAGTCAATTCCAAAATATATAAAGACATCAGACAGCAATACGGGGAAAAGCAATCAAGTATGAAACAAAATAGTTACAATAAAAGATTCCTTGTGGAATGCCTGAGACAACGTGTATCCAGGTGCATGGGTGTTTGAATCAACGTGTGAGCATGGAGAGAGAGTACCATGAGAATGCTGATTAAAGAGGTCCAAGTCTTCCTTCAATGCCATGTAACCATAGAGCTGGCGCTCGTCACCATGATAGAATAAAACCTGACGACAATCCCAAGCATTTCTATCAGTTCCCTGCTCGGCAAGATGCTTATGCAGGCGCTCAGCTTCTAAATGTCCCCGTGCTGAGCTCTCAAAAATCAGAACACTCATCCCACGATGACTCTGCGGACCATAAGAGTGCCTAGCCTTCACAGCAGCATATCCATTGAAATAGTCAAGAAGTTCTAGATTGCCCATTCCAAGTCACTGCAATCCAATTCAATACACGGAAGAGTCAGTTAGTGCTACTGAATTAAAAACAAATTTATTATGAATTAGAAAAAAAAATAACTTAATAAAAAAAGAAGGTCGAGTCCCACAAATTTAAACAAAGAAGAGAGACAAGAAAGCTTGATTGTAACTTATCATTGCCATCCTGCTCAAGCCTAGTATTCATAACGATTACCATTGGAGGCCAAACAATGTCATGATCTTTCTCCTCATCCTTCAATCCTTTCCATTTTCCGAACACTTCACCAGCTGGAACAACTGAACTTCCCCTCTTGCTCAACTCCTCATCCAAAAGCTCTGCAAGCTCCCGGTGTAGCTTTATCCTTTGAGCTCCCTTTGTTTTGGCATGTGTAATCAGGGGCTGCAGGCCTCTGTACCAATTAATAGCACCAGGACAACCTTGGCATGCTGGGCAGTGCCACTGCCTTGCTGGTTCATTTATCTCTTCAATGGACAAACTGTCAAAGAATTTCTTGAACCATCTGCTCTTCTTGTGAGTCTCAAAGCTCTGTTGACTTGTATCAGAGTCAAAATCCTCACTTTAAAGCTCGTCATCAGTATCATCTAAGGCATCATCATCTTCGTCTTCATCATTTTCCTTCTTGACCTCGTCATTCTCTTCTGTTTCCAGATCTTCTGTAGCCCTCAATGGAGTAGCACCATCCCTAGTTTGCCAGTTCCACCCGTGCTCCAAAGGTAGGCGGATTACAGGTTGTGGGGTTCCGTAGTTGCTCTGCATGACACTAATGAATGTTTGAGGTCTTGCATTTCCTCTGCCAGTTGGTCCCCTAGGATCAACAGGCTGTGACGACCAGGCATTGCCAGGAGCTCTTCCTGATCCGCCACTATTCTGCATGCCTAGCTTCTGTATCGCATCAGGATTCTTCGAAGCTTTAGCATTAGTGTCCTGATATCCCCCGGGTTTCACAGAAATGCTTCCAAATCTGTTCTTGGACTTCTTTGAAATAACCTCCCACTCTCCATCACCTTGTGCAGAATCCAGACCCATATCTGCCACACCCTGGCTCAACTGTTCAACTGCTGGACCAGAGGATTCTACTACATTTTCCCCCTTGGATGATAAGCTGGTATTTGCACCTGAACCGAAAGGCTTTCCACCTTCCCTTGAATTCATCTTCACAAAAAAATGTGTGCTGAGAAAAACAGGTAAAACAAAGTCACCAAAATAGATTTTTAAGCACCATGTTATCCTACTCTAGATATCACATTTCAATAACCTTTTTATCACTGCCTTCCAGCAGCCTAGTTAAGATCAATGATTAAATGACAAAACCGGAACCAATAATGCAAGTCATCTACCTTCCCACTAGTGATAGAAAACTCAGCACCCATTCTTTAATATCACAAATGCAACCTCAATATATGGATCATGCCTCATTCTAAACCAAGATACAATATCGAGAAAAAGCAACAAAATGGTAACTCAAATAGCAATCATATTCTCATTAATTAAAAAAGATAATCTGAGAAATGGAAGGGATGGGAAAATTTACAAGTCCAAACAAGAGCGAGTATCTACTATACCAAATCAAGAGTTACAAAATAGAGTAATGTTATTTCTTATGAAAACTTTACAAGAATAAGTTTCAGAAACACACGAGTTGATGCCCATCTAAAATTATGATCCAATAATAACTCACAATCTTCTTGAAATTCATTCTTTTAGTGAAAAAAATCATCTCTCCACATAATAAAAACAAACACATCAGAAGTAAACCACCAAGTACTTGATTGCTTGACATAATTTCCATCTGGAAACAAAATATATGCTGACAACTTACAGGTAAAATTTGCAAAACTCACGCTTCATGTTATATGACCGACCTTTGTAAACAATTTAGTTTTGGGCTTCGGCAATGACACTACCACCATTCATACCGTTGACATTTCATTTCTTAAGCAAATAGCATAAAGCCCTACACCCTGAGTTAGCAGTCACCACAGCAATAAATTCAAACATTCATTCAGCTCTACACTACAGTAAAACCCTAAATGACGTCATAAATAATCATGCAGCAGCATTTATTGAACCAAGCTATTAAAAAACAAGCAAGCAAACAAAATCATGCACAAAATAATGAAACAAACGAAAATAATAAAACGAAACCAAAAAAAAAAAAGCTGCCTTTTTTTCGAAAAAAACACCAAAATAAGATATCGTAAGGTATAATAAAGCAACAAAAAATCGTCTCTCTCTCTCGGAATTTTGATCATGCAGTGTTTTCTTAATCAGTTAAAATGCGATATTATTTGCGATAATCATGGGGAAATGCAGGGAGAAACACCTTAAGGCGACGGAATTGGCTGCGGACTCCGTCAGAGATTGATGAACACGTGCTTCAGAGATTGAAAGGAGGGAAAAAGCGTGCATGGTAGGAGGGGGGGAATGCTCGGAGCGAAGGAAAGAAAACTAAGTAGACTGAGACTAAACTTCCTCCCTACTTCACTGCTTCCTATACAGAGTTAGTTGGAAAATTACAATAACTGAACAATTAGTCCCTGTAGTATCAAAATGATTAAATAGAACTTTGACCAACGTTGACTATCCTTAAATTAGCAGTCTTTTTAAATTTATTTTATGATAAATGCTTTCATATCACGACTTATTGACTTTAAAAAGAATATGGAGTTGAGGAAATCACTGTCTTGTAACAAAGTGGAAAAAATAGGGACGTGATTGTAATTTTTGAAAATATAGCTACTAACTCTTCTACAAGAACTAAACGACTGAGGCAAGAAGGTTGTAAATGCGTCCGTCCGTCCGTCCGTCCCGGACTTCACTTTTTTATATAATTTTGTTTACTTTTTCGCGGGCTTTATTTATGCAAGGTTACAGTTAATATAAAAAAGGAAAATATTATATTCATTTTATTTAAGTTTGTTTTTATTTAGAAATTTAATAAAATAATATTTTTATTTTATATTTTATAAATTATTTTTAATATTAGTATATCAAAACGATTTAAAAAAAATCAAAAAATTAATTTAATTTAAAATATTTTTTTTTCAAAAAAAATTTTAAAACACAAATTATAATAACCTCTGATTTGATTATTATAGGCTAAATCAATCAACAATTATTCCATTATAATATAATTAAGGCATCCACGTGTTTATATAAATTGTGCTCAATGTTGTGGGATGTAGTGTGTTTTTTTTAAATTATTTTTTTATTACAAATTTATTAAAATAGTTTTTAGATTGTTTTCAATTTACTTATTATTACATAAGAATAATAAAAAATATTAAAAAAAAACAAATTTATTTTAAAAAAAAAACTAAATATATTTTTTTAAACTCATTCAAATGTGGTTTTAAATGCAAAAATAAACGGTATAAAAATGTGATTTTCTTTTTCAAATATTTGAAAATAGAAACAAAAAACGATACTAGCTAGATCAAATTGTAGTGAGCAAAATAAATCACATAAAGATTGGTTATAGTGAGCAAAATACAATTGCTGATCATGTGTTCAATATTTTCAAGAAAACTCAGAAGAAGAAGATAAATGAAAGCAAATAGCAGTGTACGTAGTATGTGCTACTTATTACAAACCCAACTTCAAATTTAAGATAATGAACTTATTACAAACAGAATTATAATTAAAACCATAATCTTCAAATGATGCAAGTCTCGCTGATCCACAGAAGATTCGAGGACAATTGTTATCACAAACCATCTTCAGCATTTAAGATATCAAGAATAAGAGGGCAGTAAGAGCTTATGATGAGATCAGCTCATTAGAAAGCTGGGCTCTCATTGAGATGTAGAGCTTAATTGGGGAGTGGAGAATGGAGATGGAGCAAGAGGGGGAAGTGGAAGGTGAAAACTATAGCCATAGCCACCGTGCATGGCTGTTGGTTAGACAGATAAACCTTTGGATCACCAAAATATCTCCTCCGGCTATCTCAATGTCAGTATGCATGATCTACCTAGCTAGCTTGCTAAATGTTTCTCTAAGCCGAGGCTTAACCTCAGTGACTATTACTAGATTAGCAGGGGGCCTAGGTTTGAAAAAAACAGCACCCCCTTTAATTTGCACTCCATGTGTCAAATATAGGGCTAAACCTCCCAAAATTCAGCCCTATTGAGTAAGTATTCTTTACAACCAAAGAACTTTTTTTTGAAAAAAGAAAAGAAAAGAAAGAAAAATGCCTAGTTAACTAGCAAAGAATTTCTTCCCTTTCCCAAAGGGAGGAATTAGAGGATGCATGCTTGAAGTTTGAAAGAAATTTGGGTTCACAGCAACTTATATTTCTAAGAGCTAACTGGGCTTGAGCTGGTCTGATGCATGACAAGAAAAGAAGGGCTAAGGCTTAGGAATGGAAGTTTTGTTCTCTTTTTCCATTTGCCGATGTATGACCTAAACTATGTTGGACCTAAACTTGACGAATAGCTAGCATTTGAAATTGTCTCCTCGTGATCTGAATCCAGGAGGTAAAATGATCCCCGTGGCCCTAGTGATGAGCACTGATGTGTGTGAAAAGGGTTGAGAATGGAACGTCCATGATGCAGGAAATTATAAGGCTGCTTAAATGTTGCTGATGGGGTGGAGTGAGTTGGTTTGAGTAGGGTAGTGTGGTGCCAAGGCATGAACAGATGGGGCAGCAAGAGCAGTAGTAACGATTGCACCTGCAATATTTCATTGAAATTAATTAGTGTATGGATTAACTGGGAGATAATATAATACAATATTATACTGGCAATGAAAATATATAGCAGTAATTAACACGAACCTGCTTGTGAGTGTGGGATAGCATTGAAGGACGACAGAGGTGGAGGTGCATGATGCTGTGGGAGATGAGCAGTAGATGAAGCAATAAATGGATAGTGGAGAGGATACTGATAATCAAAACCCTGTCCATATTGCCAGTAAGGGTACAAATTAGCTGAATTTGCACCAGCAGCATTTCCATTTTCTGCTGCTGCATATACAAGATACTGGCTGCTCGAGCCTCCACTCACGCTGTAGTAGGCCTGCTACCCAAAAAGATAATTTGCAGTTAATTAATAGTATATATTGGCAGTACGTATTAATTTGATTAAATCATGGATATCCTTCAAAGATCACAGGGGTAATTAAATCATGGTAGAAATAATTTGTATACTAACCGTGGGATATGCGTAGTTTGGAGAGTACCTGGTAAAAGATCATGGATTAATTAGAGAAGATGATCATGCAAAGGCATTAAAATTAGGTGATTAATTACAGCACCATCAGTGATTAGAATTAAGCAGCTCGATCTTTTAGATATATTTTCCCTAAATGAGTGCTCGTCCAATATTGGGCAGCATTTGCACACAGACATATAACAATTTTACACCTGCATCTAACAATGGTCAAACTCATTCCATGCATTCATTCATTTCGGGATAGAGCAATTACTCCTCACACGACCACATTTTGAAATAATGGAGCAAGGCTTTGTTTGGGAAGGATGCCAACCACGTGGTTAGCTGCATTTCTAAGATGGGATTTGAAGGCGTACTGCTTAGCATTATTCTGATAGGTTTTACATTCATAGTCTGAAGAAATAAGTTTAAAAAGTTATAAATTACTGTTTTTTTAAAAAAAAAAGTTTACCAAAAACAAAATCAAACAAACAGACTCCAGTCACTAATGAGCGACGAGTGATGATCATTTCCATCACATGCGTGCACGTTAAAGTAGATGGTACCTAAATAGTATTGCATGTGGTAGAAGTTTTGCTTTTTTTTCATGTGAGGTGATGATGGAAGCTTTACATGGGCAGCAAAATAATTAAGTGAGCTGGAGAATATAGCACTTGGAGTTTGATGGGACAAAAGAGTTAGCGATCGAGTTTACCCTGCATATAGAGTATAGGGGATTCCTTGTTGGAGGGCATAGTGTGGGAGAGTCGGCGTAGAAGAAAAAGTTGCTGCTGCTCCAACCCCACCTTGATAGCCACTGGAAAAGGATTTTCCTGCCCTGAAGTTCCTGCCCCCTTGTAAACAACATTGTGTTATACATAATAAGTTTCTCGATCAAAATCAATTATATATATATATATATTAATCCATTATAAGAGAATAAAACAAACAGAATTTGTATTTCTGATCTCAAATAATTATATATAACATCTGAATTCATTGTGCATGTGATTCTAGTGAATGATCATGTTAGACTCAATATATATGTGTCCTTGAAATGAAAGAAACTCCCTTCCTTACTAGAGCTAGCTAGTGTGGCCCTGACAATTTATGTGAATAAGAGTGTCGCTCGCTTCCATGCTTGATAATTCACAAAAGAGAAAACACTGAGAATGATTTTGTTTTAGAAAAACAAAGAATCTGCTGAAAAGAAAAGGAAAACAGGAGTAATAATGAAGAAAAGTGAGTACCATGTTGTGGGGTGGAAGGTCTGGATCTTTGAACACCCAGTGAAGCAAGATTACAGTTAGCTTTCCTGCCATCAATCACAGGTGCAGGATCCACGCAAGCTTTCTTTGCTGCTTCTGCTTCTTTAAAAGTTACCTATAAATATTCACCAAGAAATAAAATATTTCAACTGCTAGTAGATCCAAGGCTTAATTCAAGGCAATATAGTTTTAATTTCATGTGAAAAACAAATCACAAACAAAATAGAAGAATGATGAATAGCAATATTACTTACAAATCCATATCCTTTTGATCTTCCTGTGTTCTTTTCTATGATAACTACAGCCTCCAAGATCTCTCCAAACTGTTCAAAGTATTTCTTCATGGTCTCCTTTTGAGTTTCCCAGGCTAAGCCTCCAACAAACACCTTGGTGTAAGTGGTATCTCCGAATTGACCTCCCGTGTTATTTGAACTCATGATGATATATATTTCTATTCACCTCCACAAACACTTTTTTCTTTCTTTCTATATTCTTTCTCCTAGCTAGCAGTCTTCTTGCTCTGAGAGATCGAGCTCAAAGCAATGGAGGTGAGGTAGGTGAACTTTAGCTGGGAAGAGAAGAAGCAGTTAGGGTATGGATGGATCACCAAAGGAAGAGTAAGAGAGAGGGGAGAAAGAAAAAGAGAAAAAACACAAGGCAAAAGTTGATAAATTAAGAGAGTGAAAGACAAGCTGTATGGGACCTATATACACTAGCTAAACCCTACCACTTCATTCATTATTAAAGGTCCCTTCGTCACCTTTGTTGGGCAATATAATATTTTACGGGCCGGAGTTCAATTAATTGTACCAAATCATAGTCAATAGCATGCATGATATGATCTTTCTACGATCTTACATGATCTGCCTTTATTCATAAACTAATGCTAAGACGTAATTAGCAATAGGCATTTGCCCCATTAATTGTTAATATATATATTTATGTATTAGCCACTCATCTTTGCTATAGTGATCAAACTAATCCCTAGTAAACACTAAAAAAAAAAAAAAATTGCCCATGACATGATTAATGAAGTGGGATTTGATTAATTACGCTATGTATGCTTCAAAGTTCAAACAACAATTATGTGATTAGCAAGGTGTTAATTAACATGTTTGAAAGTCAAAACAACTCGGCGGCAACTTTTGTGTCATCTTGAAGCTTTGTCAGTCCAACTTGGAGATTCTAGGAGGGAGGGAGCAACTTGGTTAATTACGTGAAATCATATGTTTCTTTTTTCTTCTTTTTTTATAATGATTAATAACAGCTTTTCTTAACTTCTTGCATTGCAATTTGCATTTATTTAAATAGAAAAAGGTGGCTTTTAAGTGTCAAAGTGTGTGGCTGAGGCCCACAATCGCCCCTCCTCCATTCCCCGGCTGTCTACTCTGTCGAATAAAACATACATGCATAGTTGCCTTCATCTCATCATGCTCTCATGCTTACCAAACTTTGTTTTGGTATTCAACTATACAAGATTTTAAAATTCAAAGGGGAAGAGAATGTCCTGGAATTAGTTGTTTTTATTCATTTATTTATTAATTAGGTACTTAAATTCTATCTCAAGCTCTATTTTCCAATCATGTTTTCTTTTGTTTTTCATGGAAAGAAACTTCACTTCTAAAAAATACATTTTTTAAGTTTAAATGTGCTAGTAAGACTTTAATTATATCAGATTATAAATTTTTTATCATTACACCGGATACCATGTTTTCTTATGCATTTTTACTAAACAAGTGCTTTACAAAACCATCTCTAAATATCTCTTAAATCCCTATATTATTTTTTATTGCTAATGGGATAGAAGCCTCAACGAGTCAAAAGGTAGCGCCATGTGAATATGAAAGAAAAGGCAAACTAAGCCCACCACCCAAGTTGTGCTGAATTATTTTCATGCTATCTAGAAATACCATGTTTGAGCCATTTGTTGGACATTGATTGGGTGGTGGGTCATCGCTAAGAATCCCAGAAGCTGTATTCATCTCTGTCTGGGCATGGCATTATCATTGGATCTATCAGCAAAACTAAACACTGCTGCAATTACTCTCTTAAATGCAGAGATTGTAGTAAGCTTTGCAGTGTGTAGCATTAATATATGATTATTTGAGTGAATTGCTCCTAGAAGAATTGCCATTTACAAAGATGCATGGTGTGATCAACAAGAGATCGAAGCTGCTGCATATTAACAAACGAAAAGCATTCTCCTGGTGGGGCAAGACCTGTGGCAAGCTGGTTCGGTATGCAGCCCAACTCCTGCCACCAAGAATCTGTTAAGCCCTAATTGGTGTCCTGCCCGCCAAAAAAGAATGAAATAACACAATCAAAGTCACGAATTACTTTAAAATATATTAAAATTCATAAGTGATTTACTGTGTTCTAGATACATGTTCTTGACGAGTGTTTTTATAATTTTATCCTTGCGGGAAAAAAAATGGTAATGCTAGCAGTCGGAAGTGGAATTGTTTTTTTTTCCTTTTCAAATAGTGCATTACTCCTTTCAAAATTATTGAGAGGTAATTAGATCTGAGCACTTTCTTTTAATAAAGATTACATAAGTGTTTTATCTTTGAGAGCAAAACATATGTAGAGATTTTGTTGAGGGCATTTTCGGTATTCTTCTAAAAATTCAAACAGTTAAATTACAGCCATACCCTTTAAAATTAAAATAAAATGAATATTTAAGGGGGGTGTCTTTGTTTGTTTGATTATAAAAAAAAATGATTCGAAACTACCCTTAAAATCCAAAAAAATAGAGATAGTTTCAAGGGTATTTTGGTCTTTCATTGTGGTTTTGTTGTTTTATTAGGGGTTGTTTGGTGATTTTTTTTATGAATATTAATTTGAAAAATATTTGATGTGTGATGGCCTCCGCGCCATTCTAGTGGCGTTTGAAGTCCCTTCCAGTTATCGAAAACTTTCTTCTATGGTATGGCAAGTCATTCGTTTTCCATTATTGTGGCTCATGTTAATGAAAGTTATGTCATTACCTATTGTCACGATGACATTTCTAGTCATCCCCGTGATGGGATTCATGGAAAAAAATATTATATAATCATAAAATTATGATTATAATTTTTAAGAGTAGTCACCTGATATTATGGTTGCAAGAAAACTAACGGTCTACGAGAGTGGGAACTTGTTGTACAAGGAGAAGACGCATCACCTCTTGTGCACTTTACCTAAGATAAGTTGCATTGATATTTGATAGTTTTTGTAGGTAAGATTTCTATTTGTTGGTTTTTTTAAGGTTCAAGATAGATCTCTTTTTGTGAGAAAATATCTACCTTATTAGATCAAATCCTAATCGCTTTAAAGC
Organism: Salix dunnii; assembly: GCA_015731905.1. Lineage (NCBI taxonomy): Eukaryota > Viridiplantae > Streptophyta > Magnoliopsida > Malpighiales > Salicaceae > Salix > Salix dunnii. The sequence continues at coordinate 8,329,383 of CM027662.1, read as the reverse complement.
TTAAATTCTATCATCACATTTCAAATTTTAATATCTTTAATATATAAAAGTATACCTACAATGTAGTTTTATAACCTCCAAATATTAAAGTCTATAACGAAATTTTCATATTTTAATATATAAAAGTATATTTTATAATGTAGTTTTACAACCTCTAAATATTAAAGTCTATAATGAAATTCTAATATTGAAATAAAAAAATGAATAAAATAATCGGTGAATGGTTTTTGATATTTTGCTGAATCTTAATAAATAATCATAAATTTATTAAGATATCCTTTTTGCATTTTTAAACATGGAAAAAATGCAATTGTTTTGTGAAAAAATGCTCAAAATATTTTGTAAGATCCGGCCTTCTGCACAAAAAGAAATCAATGATATCAAAATCACTAATTTTAGTGCCCAAAATCATTCTCAACCCAGATTTTCTCTCTATCACCGGAATCTAGCTACTCTCTTTTCTGTTGTGAACAAGGGACAAAATCAAAATTAAAGTTCATAAATTGTTAAGGACGAAGATAACATAATATAAAAAGTTGAAAACAACACATTAGTCCAAGTTTTTTAATATTGGATAACACACCATAAACTTTATACAAATAAAGATTATCATCTTATATTGATTTTATTTAAGAGGTGTTATCATTGTTTGATTGACATTCCCTTCACTTGGATAGAGAATTGATAAAAAATATTCATGCCCACAAATTTATTAATAGATATTGGCTAATATTTTGTTTCATTTAATAATAAATATAATTTCAAATTAGTTTACATGTAGATAATCAAGTATCTTTCCACATACATACGTACATATATATCAACTAAGCAATACCATGTTAATAATCGCATAATAATAACATTGAAAATAATATGTTGGTTTATTGATTATTATCATTATATGTCATTATTAATATACCTTTTTGTTTATATATATATATATATATAGATAATAATTAATAAATTTGAATTAATTTATATATTAATTGAAATCAATTCACCACATATAATAAATCACGTTGCTAAAACATTGCAATAATATACCGTAGTGATAATAAAATTTTCATTTTCATCCTCCTCCTAACTTCTTCTTATTATTTTAACATTGTCACGATATCCTCAAAAATAAATAATAATAATTTTTTTGAATAAAAAATAATACTCATGTTTTTTTTTATTATTAATGGTAATATTAGGACTCGCTTCTATATATATATTAGCCATGGCACCCGCACTTCGTCACGGGCGAAATCATGTTTTTTTAAACCTAAAAAAATATTTATTATGTATGATTTTTTTATCATAACATAAATTTAGACAAAATAATAAATCTGAATATAATTTTTGTGAAGTGCAAGTTTTTTATAAAATATATGAATTTCAAATGGATATAAATTTATTTGTTTAGTAGATTTCAATGAAATAACCAGTATAAAATAAATAGTTAATTTTCTATCCAAAAAAAGATTAAAACATAAATTGAAAATATATTCTTATATTATTGTCATTATCATTACTACAACAGTTAAAATTATTATCAACATTACTGTTAAAATAATTAAAATAGTTAAATTGCCATGAAAAATAATTAAAAAAAGCAAAAGATTTATAAAAAAACAATAAAAAAACCAATCACTAAAATTATCATTATTATTGTGTAAATAGTAAAATCATAAAAATTATTTAATCCAAAGAATATATAAAAAAAACAGAAAATAAATAAAATAAATAAAGGAAAAAAAGAAGCAATATTAATTTTAAAATAGCTACCAATATAAATTTAAATTTCAGAATTGAAACGATTAAAAAAACCCCAACAAAAAAAACTATAAAAAACCTAAAAGTATAGATGTATAAACACGAATAAAAAAATAAACATTGTCTTAGAATTAAAAAAAAACTAAATGACTTAATTTAAAAAAACCTACAATAATAAAAAAAATAGTTAATTTTCTATGAACAAAAAGATGCATACATAAATTGAAAATCTATCCTTATATTATTGTCATTATTATTACTATAACAATTAAAATTATTATCAAAATTATTATCAAAACAATTTAAATAATTAAATTTCCCTGAGAAATCATTAAAAAAAAAAGCAAAAGATTTTTCTAAAAAAAAAACAACCACTAAAATTATCATTGTCATTGCATAAATAGTAAAATCATAAAAATCATTTAATCCAAAGAAAAAAAAACAGGAGGAAACAAAAAAAAATGAACAAAGGGAAAAACGGAGCAATATTAATAGTAAAATGATTACTATAACAGTTAAAATTATTATCAATATTATTATCAGAACAATTAAAATAATTAAATTACATTGGAAAATCATTAAAAAAAAACAAAAGATTTGTATAAAAAATAATCACTAAAATTGTCATTATCATTACGTAAATAGCAAAATCATAAAAATTATTTAATTCAAAGAACAAACAAAAATAACAGAAAAAAGAATAAGGGGGAAAAATATGCAATATTAATTTTAAAATAATTATCAACACAAATTAAAATTTTAGGATTGAACCGATTAAAAATAAAACCTAAAAAAAAGATAAAAACTAAAAGCATAGATGCATAAAAATAAATATTATAAAAAAACAAATGAATTAATATAAAATAAAAAATTAAAAGAATAAGGACCGAGATGAAAAATAACATATATAAAATTAATTCCAATTGAAGGATAAAATAGGAATAAAAACAATTGGAGGACCAAAAATAAATAATGCTAATTGCTGTCATTTCATCAAAAAATTAAAAGAAGATGGACTGAAATCAAACTTTGTATATATGACTAATTTCAATTGGAGGACCAAATTAAAGAAATCAAAACATTCGTACCAGAAAAATTAAAGGAACAAAAAATAAATCAAAAATAAAAAGTATAAGGACTGAAATAAAACCTTCTTTATATAATCAATTTTAATTGAAGGGCACAATTGAAACAATCAAACTTTCAATTAAAGAAATTAGTAATAAAACTGAAATCAAAACCTCAGGGACCAAAAGCAACTTACTGCAAACATTAGGGGCCGGAGCTGACTTTGCTTCGGCTGGAGAGAAAAAACCGACACCTAAACATATATGACTGGAATGCGCTGCGACTGAAGAGAAAGGATCTGTCTGTGCACCTCCTGACACGACATAAGTGATTTTTTGACAGCAACAAGAAGGCACACGCGCTGCCTCAAATGCATGTTGATGTGGAACACTGCCAGCACGTCCGTAAGACATGCCAACAGTTAATCTGAAAAAAAAATAATAATTAATGACCTACGTGCCCCTACACCCACCGATATTCACGCAAAAACCTATGGGGGAAATACGACGCTACCCCTGGTTAATGTACGCTATTTTATCTTTATCGGGAGCTGTTTTTGTCGATTCACTGTGCAAATAAAATAAAAAAACCAGTATAGCCCCGTCTCCCATTGCACTAATTTATCGTTTTCGGGGGCTATTTACATCGTTTCACTGTACAATAAATTCAGAAATGTTGCTTGTGTCCCGTGAAAAATTCAAAACTACCCCTGGAACCAATGTTCAAAGTTTTTCGAACCTGGGATTAAAAAGATAATTTTATTGTCACAATAAATAATGAATTATGTCTGTGTAAACAGTAAAAAAATACTACAGTGAAATCACGACGCTGTTTATATATATATATCTATAATATCTTAGTCACTTTTATAAATTTAAAATTAACAACTATATAATTCTTCAATAATTATTATATTAATAATTATAAAAATTGAATTAAAACCACAAGCAAAACTTTTACCCCTTACTTACGTATCTTATTTTTATTTTTCGTCTGAGAGCACCCACGAAACTTCCAAGTTCCCTCCATAAAGGGCATTACAGTCACTGTCCTTGAAAAGACCTCGATATGTGGTAAATGTCTAGAACCAGTCAGAGCTCTTAACGGCTAGGATTTATCCTCTACATAAAAAAAAGGCATGATGCAAATCATATTCTTGCTGTTCTGAAACCCCGAATCACAGCCACTCACTCCCTCTCCCCAACCCCCAAAACGTTTCGTTTTCCCCCTCTCACTTACTCTATCAATCTTGTATTAATCACGAAAACACTTCCTTCCTCTCTAAACTTTTAATCTCCACCGTCAGATCTACTAGACCTATAACATTCCTAACTTCCCTTCCCTTCAAGCGCCGCCGTAACGGATATGGTTGTAAACGGGAGGCCAATAAAGAGGATGAAGAGGAGAGTCACAGCCGATCTCTATAACTTCCTCACTTTCCCTGCCTCCTCCTCTTCGCCTCCTCTGCCTCGCGGTCCTTTCAGAGCCAACGTCAGGTCGTTTTTAACTGAACACGCACTCTTATCTCCCCCCTCCTCGCTTTTCCCTCATCTGCTCACATGGCAGATCTCGTTTCGAGTCGGTGACTTAGTGGAGTGTGGTGGTGGAGAGGCGGTGCCGGAGGTGGTTTCTTTGGATGTGGTGGAGGAGGATGTGGCTAGATCTAGATCTGTATACTGTGATCAGTGTCGAGTTGTTGGTGAGTTAACTCAGCTCGAGTCACTGAAAAACGCGTTATTTTCCCCTCACGCTTTCTCTTCCCTTGCCATTTGTTGGTCGGGGCGGGAAACTCGAGAGCTCTCTCTCTCTCTCTCTCTCTCTCTCTCCCCCCTTTTTTTTCTTACTTTATTTGTAAAATAAAAATATCAAAATACCGGGCCATGTCACGTGATCATCTTGTGAGAGTGTCATTGAATGCGTAACGATGAGTGAACGAGAAGATGGTAACTTATCGTGATAAAGTGACGGTTTCATGTAACTTGGATGGGAGGGTAAAGTGGGGCCCAGAATTTATAAATGACAAAAGACAATGATCTGATATAGATTAATGTTATCTCAGCTAGGATAGACAAGTCTGTTTGACACGTGGCGCGCTTAGTGTTCCTCTTTTTTTAATTTTTTTATTGATAGTGCCATGGATCTTTGCGTGACAGCTATTCTCAGTATTTTTTTGGCGGGTAATGCTGCATGCTTGGCTGTCATGTTGTGGTGACCAGCCTCTGGTTTAGTTATGGTGGGGCCGTATCGTGCATGCACCTGTGTTGCTTCCTTTTGACGGGGATCTTGAATTTGATTTTGGTTGTAAAACCCATGCTGTTTTGTTTTTACTATTCCGGTTGCCTGGGCAATGCTTGGTTATGGAATGGATAATGAGTTGATGGTACAGTTACCTTTTAATAAGATAATGTTTTTAATGTGGTCTCAACTGGGGTAGTGGTGATTGGTAGTTGACAAAATTTAATTTCCTATTTTTGATTCGTCTAGAAGTTTGTAACGTTGGCCGTGGAATGATTTTTTCCCCTTAATGTAAAACTTGTATTCTAAAGATGGATGGGAGTGGACTCATTCTTGTAGCTTATGTATTCTAAATTATGACGAGGTTATGGGGTTAAACATGTGGCCACTTTGGAGTGTGGCTGTTTGATTGATTGCTGAGGAAAAAACTGTGGGTGATGGATTAACTTGTGATGTGTTTCGTTGAATGCAACATATCTGATGGACATAGAAAGTGAAAAGTTTTTATTTTATTTTATTTACACTGTCATTGCTCGGTTATGTTTTTCGAATATTCTGTATTAGAAAAATAGTATTGTGATTGTTTAAATTTTGCTTGTGTTACTTATCTGTTGTTTTTTCCTCTGCATGGTAGGCTGGAGTGAACATCCAGTATGCTGTAAGCGTTACCATTTTGTCATTAAAGCTGACGGTAACTCCATTGGTGGGTATCATAAGCTATGCTCTTGCTGCGGAAACACCCTGCATTTGTCTGAATCAAGGTTCTCTTATTATCTGACATAATTTAGTACTGTATTTCATTAATGCAATGCTCGTACTTATTATGATATACAGTAATTATGTTCTGGTACATTATGTTGATCTCTGTTAAACTATAATTTTCTTTCTGTGATAGTTAGATGAAAAAAAAGGCATGTTTGTGGTCTGGGGATAGCATGACTGAGGAAATAGGTTGTCTTTTAAAAATCTTGTGATTACACTTTATCCGCCGCATAGTTTTGCTTGAAGACACAATTTACTAGATCTGTTTTTAATAGCCATTACCAGTTGCTTTATGGAACTGAATTTTGATACATTGGTGTACTGAACTTGATTCAAGTTGGGATTAATGCTAATATCTTACCTGTTGATAACCCTGGTTGATTTGAAGTTATTACTTAATGTATGTGCATCATTTTTGTGGCTTTTGATGGTATTCTGAATTTTCTATTTTAGGTGCAAGACATGCAACCATGTAATGACTGCAGATGATGTAGAAGAGTGGGTCTATCACCAGTTGGAAGACACCACTCATCTCTTACATGGGGTAATCCATGCAAATGGTTATGGGCACCTTCTTAGGGTAAATGGCAAAGAAGGGGGCTCCAGGGTCCTTTCTGGATGCCATATCATGGACTTTTGGGATCGTTTATGTAAAAGTCTTGGAGCCAGGTTAGGATTCTTGATTGCACTTCGGTTTCATGTTTGCTAATTAGTGAGAGTGTTCTGTGAAGTTGAAGTCAATTTTTAATATTTGCTAGCTAATAATCTTTGTTGGAGTTCTCTACATAAACCTTCTGCTCTTCAGTTTCATGCTTGCTACGTAGTGATACTGTTCTTTCAAGTAGAAAATGATTTCTAATATTTGCTAGCTCAATTTTTTTTTTATTGAGTTCTCCACATAAACCTTCAGCTCTTCAGAGCGGTTCTCTAAGTAGATGCTATCCCTGGAAAATATTCATGGTCTAGCAGGATTTGAATATGGGGAAGTGTTTGATGTTTGGGACCGCTACTTGTTAGATATGAACATAACTGTCTAGCAGAATTTGAATAAGGGGAAGTGTTTGATGTTTGGGACCGCCACTTGTTAAATATGAACATAACTGTGGAAGGGCTCAAATTTGTGGAAGCCATCTATGGTACTTTTCTTTTGGGTCATTGAAATGTTCATTTTTGTTAATTCATCTTGGTGTGGATTTTGCGGAAGCTGTAATTTGTCTAGTAATTTGGTAGATAGAATGCTTTATACTTCTCTTGAAATCAAGTTTCTGTACATATTTGATACCCGGTTCCTATCAATATTATTCTGAAGATCAAACGCCGCTGATATTTTTATACTGTCTTGATCTTGGTAATCTGTTTGGTAGAATGAATCCTATTAGCCTCCTGATTTCATCTAATTGTAGCCGGGGATTAAACCAACTGTTTGTCTTTTTCCATGCATTAACAGAAAGGTCAGTGTGATGGATGTATCAAAGAAGTATGGTTTAGAGTACAGGCTACTTCATGCTATCACTAAAGGCCATTCATGGTATGGTGACTGGGGCTATGAGTTTGGTGCTGGCAGTTTTGGTTTGACAGCTGATGCATACAAGTCAGCTGTTGAAACACTCTCCAACCTACCTTTGTCCATCTTTCTTTCCGAAGGACGGAAAACACACACTCGCTTGCAAGATACAATAAAGTCTTACCAATCTTTGTCAGATCGTGAGCTTGTAAATACTAGAGATCTTTTCTGCTATTTGACAAGTTTGATCCACGATGCTCACAAGTCTGCCTCAAGGGTTGATGATTCTAGTTGCAAGAAGCGTCATTTTTATGCACCCGGGATTTCTCCTTCATGGACTTGGAGTGATACCGAACGTGTTGAAGAAGCCATGTTTAGAGTACTACGAGCAGTGTCGGGGTCCAACTGGGTAAGTTGGCGTGCACTTAGAGGCGCTGTTTTCAAAGTGGCTCCTCCAGAGCTCCTTGATCATTGCCTGAAAGAACTTGGAGGGAAATTTGCAGCTGATGGAATGATTGTTAGCTCTCGATGCAATCCTAGTTCAGGTGCTTTTGAGTACAGGTCAGCAGTTAATCTCTCCATTACTTGATTCATGGTTGCCATATATAGAACCACTTCAAATTTGAAGAGGTTTTCTGGCTGCCCGGCAGTCCTTTAGTTTTATTCTATTAACTGCAGTATCCTATTCTTATTCTAATTTTACAATGATTAAGCTAATGGTCAACATAGCAATCATTTTCCTTGTGCACAAAATGGATCCTGGAAAAGACATGAATGGCTTTGAAAGTAATTTTTATTAATTCACTTTTATGGGAAAATTATGTTTTTGTAACTGATAAAAAACAATTTGAGTTTAGGGTTATGATGGAGCTGGGTGGTATTGTTAAGTTATTAGGGTTGAGATCTAAACCCCCTTTTCGCTTGGGGAGGTCCTGTCATTTTGCTTCGTATTTCTTGTAGCGTGATTTTTCAGTGCAGTACTATTTATTAACTTTGTGTTCCAATTTGATGCAGACTGGAACCCGGAAATCCTTCCTTAAATAGCACTGCTGCCACCATTGGCTCTACTGTCATTACCTGCCCTTCAGAAGAAAACCTTATACAGGACCTGAGATTCCTTTATGAAAACATCCTACTCCCACAAACAATGTTGAGCTTTGGAAATGAGGTCACAGGTGATGCTAGAATCAGCTCAGCCAGGAAACTACTGGACTGCAAGCAGTTCATGAAAGACTACAACAATTGTGAAACAACGATGGTGTCTGTACCAAACACCATGTTCCTGTCTTGTGAGGTTGAAATTGTTGACCAGCTGGAAGGAAATGTCCCAAATCTTCCCCCAGAAACAATAGTCTTGCCATCATATGCTACAGTACTTGATCTCAAGCGTGAAGCATCCAGGGCATTTCAAGACGTGTATTTGATGCTCAGAAGGTTCGATGCTGAAGAGCTTCTCGGCAATAGTGGTGTTGATGATTCCACCCAGGTCAAGCTCTTGATAAGGTCAACTGAATCTGTTCGACTCCGAGGGAGATGCCTTGGAAAAAATGGTCTTGGTAAATTTAGAATGGAAAGAGGAACCGAGAGATGGACTGTGGACTGCTGTTGTGGGGCAAAAGACGATGATGGAGAGAGAATGTTAGCTTGTGATGTCTGTGGAGTGTGGCAACACACCAGGTGTTCTGGCATTCCGGATTCTGATTCAGTGCCTGCCAAGTTCGTCTGTCTTAGATGTAGAGCATCCAGCCTCCGAAGAGACAATAACTAGCTAGTTTTTCCAACACACAAGGATCCAACCTCATCTGAAAAATCAAGAGGCAGGCTGTAAATGTGTTTTATCTTTTCGTCCTCTTCATAGGCTAGTTTTCCCTCCAATCCGCTAGGGTGAGTGAAATGCAGCCGGGCCTGTGTTTCCAGTAACCGTCTTTTCTGTACATAAAATAACCCTTCAAAAGGAATCTGTGAAATCGTGTTACCTGCTTGATCCCACGATTAACTGGAGGATAGAGGATGGATGCCTAAGAAGAGTTTTGTTGGTAGACAGTTACCAGTGTATGCATCAATTGGGCATTGTAATGACCGATTGTGTTTGGCTTAAGTGTTGTCGATCTTGTTTCATTTCAGTCTAAATATTTTATACTAGTTAAAAAAACAAGTTTAAATCGGTATAGTTTTTATATCCTTCGGCTCATTTCGTTCATTTGTGGTTTTGTTTCATATGTATAAATAGTATTTTTTTAATAATAAATAATTTTGTAATACCAATTATATTTCTTAATTAAATCGTTAAAGATAGAGTTAGAATGAGTCTTTTAGTATATGTATATGTATATATATTAAAATTTTAAAGCAATGATATTTTTGTAATATTATATATATATATATTTATAATTTTGTTTAGAAAAATTATTTTATTGTGTTTTTTAGATTAAATTGTATAATTCTAAATAATTTTATTTTTGAATTTGAATTAATTTTTTAAAATAAATATATTTAATTATATATACAATGTAATCCTAATTAGAGTGCTAAATGCATTAAAATCAAAATATTTTGTTTGAATTAAAAAAAATAAAACCAACAAAAATAACCAAAATAGAATTGACAGGCATGATTCGGCTTGATGCCTGATGCATGAGCGTTCCTTGAAGTGGGGGGCATTTTCATGGAGATGAAAATTATTTCTTCTACCTTTGGAGTTTTCAAAAGTCAACGGGTTCTCTGGTTCGTGCTTTGGAGTTTTCCTTTCCATTGGGATTCCGAATAAACCAAACTGGCTTGAGCACGAGGCAAGCAGCCCCCAGCTTCATGGTAGCATGAAATTATCAGGGCAACTTCTGCTCAAATTTTGTAATGTAATTGAATGTTCGCATGGAAGAAGAAAAGGGTAGAGGATTAAATTGAAGAGTGGCGGCCGGCTTCCCAACAATCCAATCCTCCTCCTCCTCCTCCTCACCATAAAAGCTACTAAAGGAGATAGATGGGTATTCCGATGACCACGGCAGGAGCTCCTTGACGTGAAAAAACAAAAATAAAAACGGAGAGAGAAGATGGGAGCACCACTACAAAGCACTCAGAAAAGCACGTTGAAATTTCATGCCCAAAAAGAAGCTTTGGATTGCAGGTGAAGCTTCCTCCACTTCATCGTATAGTTTTCCTTCAAATGGAAACCAGCTGCATCCCCCACTATCTCTTTCATCTACGTGGGTAACATTACCTCGACCACGCACAAGTCAATGTGTGTTCATTAATATATTCTTGTTTGAATTTTGCAAGGTGCTATTATTTTTATTTTAGTGGTTATATTAAAAAAGTTTTGATAATTCTCAGCCAGCCTCCACAAACTTCCAATCAACCTATTCAAGGTTTTACTTCAGGTTTTCAACCCGTTTACTTCTGTTATTTCATAAGTGGGGAGGTTTATCTCTTGGGCACGATAGTTGAAGTAGGAGTTGACAATTACTTGGATTTTTTTGGACTGATTAAGCCTATTTTATTGTCGGTCATGGATTATGAAACTTTACCGAATGATTTATATTATTTTTTAATATATTATCTAAAATAAAAACTATTTAATCTTGTAATTTTCATAAATTTATATTATTTTTTATTTTATTTTTATCAAATAGAACGATAATAGTAAGATTAAAACTCATAATCATCTGGTCAACACGATTTTAATGTCATGTCAAAAAGATCTCATTAAAAGTTTAAGATTTTAGATGAATTCCGATGATATGATTTATATTATTTTTTATTAATAATAATGGTTGAGAAAAAACTAGTGGGATTATGAAAAAATAAATTTAGCGAATGAAATTCTAGAAAACATGTTCATATATTTTAAAAATATTTTGAGAGTATAAACATATATTCTAAAATTGTATAAAAATAAATTTATTTTATATCATTGTTCTTATTTCTTCAACCAACCATGTTATTGTCCTTATTATCTCATTTTCTGTTCTTTAAACTTTATATTTTTTTTCTTAATCATTTCCAATTAAAAAAGAAGAGACTTGAAATTAGTAACTCTTCAGAAAGATGATCAAATCCAACCATGGCAATGCTAAAAGAAGGTTACGGACTCTCTCGCCACTCTCGTGCAATAATATCGTTTGATTCCTATATGCATGAATGATGGTGTGAAAGCAGCAGGCAGAATCATGGTTCGAGTAAGATCGAAAACACTAATTGTTGTGGCTTTGTTACGTGTCTAATTCACACATGCAAATGAATGTGTTCATCAGCATGCATTGTTTAATCTATAATTAACATAAAATAAGCAAGATTGATATAATTTATATTAATCACAAGTAGCTAGCAAGACTACAGTGATTAGGTGGAGAAAATGACAGATCCACTATCTCTTAACATTGCATGCATTATCTATATTTCTTTGGGGCAACCTGCCCTCAATCATTCACGTTTATATATACACACAGACACTGCTAGCTTCCTCTTCACTCTTCAATCAATCAAGCTGCTTCCAAATCTCTCTCATTCCGCTCCTAGCCTTTCCATATCTACTCGTAGAGTTCCCATTGAAGATGGTTTCGGCTAATTTTCTTGGTGTGTTTTTATTGATGGAGTTAATAGCAGGTGGTTATAGATTTGGAGCAGATGGCTTGAGCATGAACTATTATATTTTCAACTGCCCTTTAGTTGAGCCAATTGTGAGGAGCACAGTGGCAAGGGCTCTGCAGTCTGATCCTACCCTGGCAGCTGCTCTTGTTAGAATGCATTTTCATGATTGCTGGATACAAGTACTTCATCCTTTTCTCTCTTTAACTATTTACACTCTCATTACACACACATCTCTCTCACATTCATGCGGAGTTTACTAGCAACAGATCCAATAATCTCCCTTTGCGTGTGTGTGACTGTTGAAATAATTTGAAATAGGGATGTGATGGGTCTATCCTACTGGACACAACAAAGGATAACACAGCAGAGAAGGACTCTCCAGGAAATTTAAGTGTTAGAGGTTTTGAATTGATTGATGATGTAAAACAGCAGCTTGAAAACCAGTGTCCTGGTGTCGTCTCCTGTGCTGATATCATTGCAATGGCTGCGAGAGAGGCTGTTTCTTGGGTAACAAAACCCTTCCAATATTATGTTTTTTATCTCTTTTTTCAATGTTTAACATCTACAGATATATGAACTGTCTGACGATGGTGGGAGTTACAGTCAGGAGGTCCAGTGTATGACATACCAAAAGGAAGAAAAGATGGAAGAAGGTCTAAAATTGAGGACACTATCAACTTGCCTTTCCCCACTTTTAATGCCTCTGAGCTCATTGGAGTCTTTGGTCAACGCGGTTTCAGTGCCCAAGACATGGTTGCTTTGTCTGGTAAGCATTCATCATCTTCTTCTATCAAATTACTGGGAGTGTGAAGGTGCTCATCCTGGTTTTGTTCTCATCGTGACTTGGTTTATGCAGGGGCACATACACTAGGAGTGTCAAGGTGCTCATCGTTCAAAAATAGGTTGAGTGACCCTGTTGATCCAACTATGGATTCAGACTTTTCAAAGACACTGGCCAGAACATGCAGAGGTGGAGACAACGCAGAGCAACCCTTCGACATGACAAGAAATAATTTTGATAGTTTCTACTTCCAAGCGTTGCAAAGGAAAGCTGGAGTTCTATTTTCAGACCAAACCCTATACAACCATCCAAAAACTAAAGCAATTGTCAATAACTATGCTATGAACCAGGCCATGTTTTTCCTTGATTTTCAACAGGCAATGGTGAAAATGAGCTTGCTTGATGTTAAGGAGGGATCAAAAGGGGAAGTACGAGCAAATTGCCGTAAGGTTAACTAATTCTTGTGAAATGGTTCTTGTAGATTAAGAGAAGAGAGTTGTCCTTGTGTAGATTATTGATGATTTCCGTCTTACATATAATGGATTACTCTTTTACTTTTGTATACTTTCTTTAAATATGTAATAAAATAAACTGATCAATAAAAAGTGGGGCTCTATTTCTCGTCTGTCTTGAAGATTTAGATCTATTCAAGAAGCACAAGCGAAACCTAAAGAAACTCATCAGATAATGCTGACGAGAAACAAGAAAGGCTAAATCTAGAATACGATGGAGCACAACTGTAACTTGTTTCCAGATGCATTATCAGCAGAAGCCTGAGTAGCATCTGCGGCAGAGGTAAAGTAGGAGTGGCAGCAAGAATCAAATCGAAAGCAGAGAAGCCAGCAGAAACTGAAGTCATCAGGATAGATCCTGATATATCTCTACCAATGGGTTTGGAAGGATCCAACAGGGCGGAGGTTGAATCGTCAATGCATTACAGAAACTTGATAGAACAACAAAAATCAAGAAGCAAACCATCAGACAACAAAAATCAAGAAGCAAACCATCAGACAAAGCTAGCAAGAAACAAGTGACATCAAAGCTAAGATTAGCAATACCCAGATAGAACAGAGCCTAATTACCATCATGGAAACTCCTGATATGGGTCTACCATGGATTTGGAAGGAACCTGATATGGGTGGAGGTTAAATCTTCAAGGCATCCAATTGATAAAAATGTTTGACACTTTTGTTTTCAAGTTATAAACGCCCATTTCCTGACCACCATACAAATAATTTTCGTTCATTCGCTCCCCAGTAATCATCAGTAAAGTAAAACAGAATTCTCTTCACATCCAGGAAGATCACAAACTAAGACTGATGCGGAGTGATTTCCAACGATCTCTTGCTCACCCATGTTTTCTTCTCAAAGTCCATCCTAAACAAGCTAGAAAGCAATGTCCTGTATGTGTAAAAGTGAAGGAAATATTAATGTCATTGTATGAACTTTATTGATCAATAGCTGAGCTATTTATACATGAAAAATAACTATGTACTGTGAGTTTGTTACATTTGAGAGCTGTTTCCAGCTGAAACTTTAGGAGAGAATCTGCCAACTAATTATACACACAATTCAAGCATTCTGTTACAATTTGTTACAGCCATAACTTCTAACACTTCCCCTCAAGTTAGAGAGTGGATATCTTGCACTCCCAACTTGTGAATCATAGGAACAAAAAAATCTTTCCGCAAAGGCTTTGTCAGAACATCTGCTAGCTGATGAGCGGAACTCACAAACCTCGTAGTTATCGAACCATCTTGAATCTTATCTCTGATGTAATGGCAATCCATTTCTATGTGTCTGGTTCGCTCATGAAAGACTGGGTTAGCTGCGATGTGTAGAGCAGCCTTGTTATCACAATACAACAAAGCAGAATCTTCGTGTGAGAGACCCAAATCTTTTAACAAACATCGAAGCCATGTTAACTCGCAGCATGCTCCGGTCATTGCTCGATATTCTGCTTCAGCTGAAGAAAGTGACACAGTCTTCTGACGCTTTGACCTCCAAGTTATTAAGGAAGGTCCAAGAAAGATACAATAACCCGTAGTCGATCTCCTAGCAAGTGGGCAGCCTGCCCAATCCGAATCACAGTATGCCCTCAATCTGAAATCATTCTTTGAAGAGAAAAACAGACCTTTACCTGGAGCCCCCTTTAAATACCTTACGACCCGTAGTGCTGCTTCCATATGCAATTTTCTAGGTTCATGCATAAATCTACTTAGAACATGCACAGCATATGTTATATCAGGCCTAGAGACAGTCAAATAAATCAATCTGCCGACCAGCCTTCTGTATTGGCTGGAATTTCTAAGCAAATCACTTTTATCAGACAATTTCAAACCTTGATCCATGGGAGTATCAATGGGAGCTGCTCCTAACAGTCCTACATCAGCAATAATTTCTAATGCATATTTTCGTTGTGAGATAAATATTCCATTTTTAGAAGTTGAAACTTCAATGCCAAGAAAATACTTTAATTTGCCAAGTTCTTTGATACGGAAACTGTTATGCAGATACTTCTTAGTTGCAACAATGCTAACAGGATCATTTCCAATAATTAAGATATCATCAACATATATTAGGAGAGCAGTAAAAGACTTGCCTTGTTTCTTGGTAAATAAAGAATAATCAGCTCATGATTGTTCATAGCCTGCGGAGCAAATAGCAATTGAAAATTTGGCAAACCACTGTCGAGAAGCCTGCTTCAATCCGTATAAGGATTTGTGAAGGCGACACATTAAGTTATCCTCCCCCTGTCGCCGAAGCCCCGGTGGTGGTGACATGTAAATCTCCTCTATCAAATCCCCATGGAGAAATGCGTTGGTTACATCCAACTGGTGAATTGGCCAACTGTGAGATGCTGCCAGTGCAAACAAGCAACGAACCGTGATAATTTTGGCAGTAGGGGAGAAGGTATCCTGATAATCAACACCCTCAAGCTGTGTAAAACCCTTGGCGACCAAACGGGCTTTGTACCGTTCCACAGAGCCATCAGACCGATGTTTGATCTTGTATACCCAACGGCAGCCAATTGCATTTTTGCCAACTGGGAGAGGGATGAGAGACCATGTCCCATTGTCTTGAAGAGCTTGTATCTCAGAATCCATGGCTTCACGCCACTTAGGGTGAGTGGCAGCCTCTGAGTATGAACGGGGTTCAATTGAGGCATTCATGTGAGCAATGAAAGTCTGAAATGCAGGGGTATATCTGTGATAAGAGATGAATTTTGTCAATGGATATCATGTACCTTGTGCTGAACCAGACGCCGGGGAAGATGATTGGTTGGATGTGGTGGTGTTGCAAATGAAGTCACGGAACTTTGATGGTGGAACAGTGGTGCGAGTTGATCGGCGAAGATGGGACTAGTCTGTAATAATAGGCAAAATAGAGGGTGTAGGATATGTAGTGGATGGGTTATTTGAAGGTTGTGTTTCTAGGTTCGGAGAGAGATGAGAGGTTGTGGGTGAGAGTTGAATCGGTGATGGAGGAGCAGGATGGAGAGGAGAGGACGGGCCGGGTATGGCTGCAATGGAAGAAAAGATTGGCAGGGCTGGGTTGTGTGGTGTGGGCTGGAGAGGGCCGAAGCCGGTTTGGGCTGGTAATGGGCTGGGCGTGTATGGAGGATGTGTGGGTTCGAGGGGGCCTAAGCTGCTAAGGGTTGGTATTGGGCTTGTAGTGTATGGAGGAGGTGTGGGCCGGAGGGAATCATGGCTGTCATGGGCTGGTATGTGTAATGGTTGCATGGGAAGGAATGGGCCGGGTGTGGGCTGAGTGGCATAAGGAAAAATGGATTCATGAAATTTTACATCACGACTTGTAAAAATTTTTTTGGTGGATAAATTAAATAATTTGTAAGCTTTTTGACTGATAGGATATCCGATGAAAACAGAGGGAATGGAACGGTAGTCAAATTTATGGGAAGTATGTACATTGGTGGCGTAAGCCAGACAACCGAACACACGTAAATGAGAAAAAGATGGAGGTTTAGCATAAAGAAGTTCGAAAGGTGTTTTAAAAGAAAGAACTGGAGAAGGAAGATGATTTATTAAGTGCACAGCGGTAAGAGTACATTCTCCCCAAAAATTAGTGGGAAGATGAGCTTGAAATTTCAAAGCTCGAGCTACTTGTAAAATGTGGCGATGTTTGCGTTCTACAACCCCATTTTGTTGGGGGGTATAAACGCAAGAATGCTGAAAAATGACGCCAAGATTGTCAAAAAAAGAACGAAGAGAAAGGAATTCCCCACCATTGTCACTTCTAAATATTTTAATGTGGGTCTCGAATTGTGTGAGGATATGATTAAAAAATTTACGTATAAGGGATTGTGCCTCACTTTTATGTGTCATTAAAAAAATCCAAGTAAAACGGGTGAAATCATCAACAATAGTAAGAAAATAATAAGCACCGGAAAGAGAAGATTGTTTATAACGTCCCCAAATATCACAATGAATAATTTCAAAAGGTTTTACAGAGGAAATGACACTAGGACTAAAAGGTAAATGACTCTATTTAGCCAAAGGACATATGGGGCAATTTTGACTTGACTGAATTGAAAAATTTTAAAAAGACTTAGCAATAAAACTTAAACAAGATGGTGATGTATGACCTAAACGGTTATGCCAAAGCTCAGTTGATGAAGTGGTGAGGTTGCAGGTTATACGATGCTTGGGTGGGAGTTGTATGTCGGGTTTCTTTGGTGCCAACGCCACCAAGTAGTATAGTCCGTTGCGCTGCTTACCCAAACCAATCATCTTCCTCGTAGCCAGATCCTGCAAAATGCACCAATAAGGAAAAAAAGTTATTGAGCAATTCAATCCTCTTGTCAAACGGCTAACCGACATCAAATCCACTTTAAATGTAGGTACACACAGCACATTATGCAAATAATAAACTGAATTAAGAGGTATTGAGCCTCTTGCAGTGATTTGTGCCTTGTC
Organism: Salix dunnii; assembly: GCA_015731905.1. Classification (NCBI taxonomy): domain Eukaryota; kingdom Viridiplantae; phylum Streptophyta; class Magnoliopsida; order Malpighiales; family Salicaceae; genus Salix; species Salix dunnii. Next base: position 8,311,751 of record CM027662.1, on the reverse strand, counting down.
TCCACTTGACAACAATACTGGGGGTAATGAGCTATTTTTGGTTGTGCGGAAAATTTTTTTTGATGATGAAGAAATGTGGTCCGTGGCGCCGCTGTCAATGATCCAACTACGGGCAATTTTAGACAGACCTGGTTTGGTGATGGTTTGTGTTTGAGAACTAGACCCTTCATTTTTATCAAGTAATGATAAAAGCTGCCTTATTTAGTCTTCTGAAATCCCAACAATTGGGCTGCTGTGGTTTTCTTTAAGATATTCGGACACTTGATTGGCAGCTGGCCTATTGCCATAGAACTGGGTTTGGGCTGTGGGCCTGCCTCTTGTGTGGCCCGCGGGATAGCCCTTTAACTTATAACAGCTGCTGATCCAGTGGCCCGCTTGCCCACAATGTGAGCAATGCGGGCGTCCTCTTCCAAAATTAGGGCGTCGTTTCTCTTCTTCTGATCGTCGTCCCCAATGAACTTCACTGTCACCAAAATTTTTCCCACTGAAATTCTCCGAAGATGCTGAGCTGTGACTGTGTGAACCAGGCCTTCTTGCACCAACTAGAGCGGTGGGTTTGTTGCTAGTGTTGCTGCGAACAGCCATGGCAGCACTCCCCCCAGTGTTCTCTGTCAAATGGGTCAAGCTTAAGAGGCGTTGTTTCTCTTCCTGAGAAACTAAAGAGTACGCCTGGCGAATGGAAGGAAGAGGACTCATCAAGAGTATCTGACCTCGAATCCCACTGTAAGAATCGTTGAGACCCATTAGAAATTGCATTAATTTTTGTTGATCAAGTTGTGCTTCTTGCATTGCATCACTGTAGGAGCTGAGTTCATCCCATAGACCTTTTAGCTTTATGTAATAGGCAGAGACCGATAGTTGTTCCTGTCGAAAATAGGAAATGTCCCTCTGAATTTCAAAAATTCGTGGTGCATTACTTTGGGAAAAACGTTCCTGAAGATCTTCCCAAACCTCACTAGCAGTGGCATAATGGATTACACTATCTGAAATCTCAGGATCAAGGGTGTTGATGATCCAAGAATGGACCATGTCATTGCAGCGAGACCATGCTGCATAATTTTCAGAATCTATTGCCTTAGAAGGTGGATTAATTGAGCCATCAACAAAACCTAACTTGTTCTTGGAATTCAGGGCTAATGTCATAGCCCTTTTCCATGTGGAATAGTTGTTCCCATTCAAGGGTTTTGAAATCAGAACCAACCCTGGGTGGTCTGAATGGTGAGAAGAGTAGGGACTTGATAGATTCAATCGTGAAGGTTCTGTGCTTGAATTGGCAATTTCTTTGCCATGGACAAAAGGGATTGATGACATATCTTCTTGGGCCATGTTGGCTGAAAAAGTTTGAATAATGGATTGATGTTTTTGGAAAGAAATAGGACAGTTTGAATACTGGATTGCTGGTTTGAAAAGGAACTGGAACTGGAGATAAGAAACGGGACTTGAGAAAAATTATTTCAAACCTAGCTCTGATACCATGTAAAAGTGAAGGAAATATTGAATGTAATTGTATGAACTTTATTGATCAATAGCTGAGCTATTTATACATGAAAAATAACTAACTATGTACTGTGAGTTTGTTACATTTGAGAGTTGTTTCCAGCTGAAACTTTAGGAGAGAATCTGCCAACTAATTATACACACAATTCAAGCATTCTGTTACAATTTGTTACAGCCATAACTTCTAACTGTATGATCAAACCAAAAGGTTCAGCAGTCTTGTTAGTAAGCAAGTCTCCTTCGTGCAACACCCTTCCTTCCTCGTCAACAAATTCCCCTATGCGCCTCACAACGATATGGTCTTAATGCTTTAAGGAAAACTTTCCTATCCCAAGTCCCAAAACAGCAAGAATTCCCAAGAATTTCTTTTCTAAAAAGGGATAATGATGAAGCTCATTTCACATTAAATATAAAAAGGATGGAATTAAAGTAAAAATAAAAAAAAATTGAGTTGAGCTAATCCCAATTATGACAAACCTTGTAATTCAAGTTATCCTATTATACCCATAATCTAAGTTATCTCATTAAACTTACAACTAGATCATGAGTTTAAGATAATACAACAAAAAAATAAAATAAAAAAACCCACAAAACTTGTGACACAAAGTTATTAGAATGAATTAAAAATAAAAAAAAATAAACTTATTAAACTTGAGATTTAGGTTAATTAGTCAAAATTGTGAACAAGTCAATAAATTATATAAAATTTAATAGCATGACTTTTCTATTTCTAAAAAATTATATGAGAAAAACAAAAGACAATAAAAAATAGAAGGGTCAAGTTCATTGTTTTTAAAAGAGAAGCCCTAATAAACTTGTAAAACGTTGTAATTTGGGTTACCCTAGTGAACTTACAAACCACTTTAATCCTGTAAAAAAGTAAAAGAAAAAGAAAAAAAATTAATTCTCAATTATCTTAATATTAAAAGATAAAATCAATAAAAAAAATATTTTGAAAAAAGTCATAACAAAAAAAGAAAAAGAAGCAAACCACTGTAATCACCAATGGAATAAGTGTGGATGAACATGAACATTGGTTTTGCATACCTTTCAGTTTTTTTGGTACTTTATAAACTTTAATGACATGATTTTTCTTCACTTAAAAAAATAACATCATATTAAACCAATAAATATGCAAATCATACTAACCCTATAAAAAAATAAAAATAAATAAATTATAAAATCGAATTCTCCGTTATCGAAATATTAAAAGATAAAATAAATATAAAAAAAATATAATAAAAAAAACAATATAGATTATTATTGCAATCCATAGATCAATGTAAATAACAATAATTTCTACACATTATTCAATTTTTATTAATATCAAATAATCATTCATCTTAGAACTTCGCTCGTGCCAAGTTTCCATGTAAATAAAAAATTGATATAATATGATCCAATGAAAACTTATTAATTTATTTCACAAAACAATGTGTATTTTTGTAAGAAATTAAATTAAAACATTTAATGTTACTCTAGTATTACCCAGATGAACCGAGTTGAGTTTAATAATAATACAACTCCTCTGTTTCCGTAGTGGGCCCAAATATAGCTGGGCTTAGGAACCTTGTCCCTTTCAAGAGTGGTATTTTCTTATCATAGAAGCAAAAATAATTACTCTCTAAAAAACACATAGGACAGTACATAATTATCCTCCACGGTCAGAGATCCAAGTGAACCCGTGAGACCCAGATTGAGATCAGAACTGGGTTTTGTTTGTTTCTCGAGAAACAATGGAGAAGATGAACCAAGCATTCGAGAGAGTGAAGATGCTAGTTCGAATGGAAGTGGAAGATGAAGAACAAGGTGTTGCGACTGTGGAAAGCAGTTCCTTTTCTTTCATGGATGATTTCAATAGAGACTGCACCCTCTCCACTAAACAAGTTTGTATCTTTTCTTTGGTTTTTAAACTAATGAATTTGACTCTTTAACGGGTTTGTTTCATGATTCAATTTTATGTTAGGAGGGAATCTTGTTTTGACGTTGGAATTGTCTTTTAAAGGGTTTTGCTTTGGCTGCTTATCCGTTTTAGTGTGATGTAATGCTGTCATCATGGCTTGTAAATAAGTAATTTTTTTATAATGATTGAAAAACTAATACCACAATTTATGATGTGCATGTTTTATATTTTAATGATTGATGGGTGCCATTCCGATTTTTTTGATGCAAAACTTCTTGTTGTGGGAGCTAGATTTTTCAAGATAAAGACTTAATACCATTGAAGATGGGAAAGAGAATATTTTGAGTTTGTGTAAGAAGGGTTCAACTACATTGAGAGTTTGTGTATTTCCTTAGTTCCAAACGCCTCTGCATCAGGCATAATGGGGCTGTTTTTGGATCTTGCTTGGACTTTTGGCCTTAAATTTTCCCGCGCTGACAACCAAAACATGGACAACTGAAGTCAAAAAAAGTTTTCTTAACAATGTATGTGTATGCGAACATTGGGAGGGAAAAACCCTGGTTGTAACTCGTGTTTGGATATGGATGTTGCATTTGAATTTGGCTGAAATTGCAAGGGATGATTAGATCTAAATTGAGGAATCTGAATTCAAGCATCAGCTGTTGACTAAGATTGGTTGGACATGCATTCTGTTTTTCATATGCTGATGTGATTATTTATTTGTTTTATTTGAATTTATTTTGAATTTTTAATTGCCAATAAATCACAATTTGGTGTGCGTTCTCTCTCTCTTTCTTTCAAACAGAGGTTTTACGGTTTTGCCATATGCTTCTCTGCTGGCTTAGCTTGTGTCCTTTTGGTAAGTTGTATCACTTTCAAATTCTAGCTCCCCTTTCATTACCCTATCTTATTATTATCAGCATTTCTCTATGCAAATTCTGGCAATGACATTATCTGGACAGAGCACTGCCCTTTTGGTGACCATCTAAATAGTATTACTTGGTTAGCCTCTTGGCCAAGAAACAAGATCCTAATATAAGTACTCAAAACAATAAGATGACCATTGCTTGTTTGACTTGGGGGAGGGGAGTTTCAAAATAAGGCCCTTTCCATTTAGTTAAAGACATGGATTTCTATGTAGTGAATGAAAAGATTAATGCTTATACTAGAAAATTTCAACAATTTTGAGTAGGATCAAGCACATACTAAGCACACAAGGCTATATTAGCTTGCTTGTTCTTTACTTTATGATGGGTGAAAGCAGCCAAGAGACCTGTTATGTTGTGGGCTTTCTATGCTCCTTTAGTGTTACATAGTCTGTACTTGCATTAAAATTTATAGGGATTCAATTATATCACAAAGTTTAACTCAGTTGGGATGTTTAACTGCCCTTTGTATCAATTTAACCTTAATATCTGTATCTTTGAGAAATGTTATCCATTATCTTGTTCGTATATTGCTCATAGTATTTCTGTATTGCCCTTCACCCGTGTCTTTTGAAGTTACTGATTTGCTTTGTCTTCCATGATCTGTTGTTGCAGTCAATGCTGGTATTTTTCAATCCAATCAAGTTTGGAATTACTTTCACATTTGGCAATTTGCTTTCACTTGGGAGGTCTGTGTTTTGGTCTTAAGTGTTTTATGTTCCATGCTGCTGTGGGTTAATTAAAACATTTTATGTGGTCATATATGCCAGTATATCTTTTCTATTTTACTTATTCAGGTCCTTTAGCCTGTGATTTAGGTGAATAAAATATATTGTGTTACAGTGATCTGATTGTGCAATTTTTATCTGCATGTTAGTACATGAGCCCATATATTTCGAGCCTTGTCTTCCTAGCCTGCATAGTATACAATAGATGATGGAAAGAGCAAAACAAGAAGAAAAAAATCTCAAGTTTCTTCCATGATTTGTGTGTTAGTCATCTTGAACACAAGTTTCTTGGTGAAGAATGTAAGTGAAACCATGTTCATTATGATAACTTATTTCAAGTTTTACTTGGAAGTAAGACATATCTGGCTTCAGTTGCAAACATTTATGAATATTATTTATAATGAAACAGTCTTAGTATTTGGTTTTTTTATACCTTCTTTTTTAGGAAATGCTAATTTGTGAGTACCCTGCAATTTTAAACATCTTACATTATTTGAAAGTTTCTTATTCCATCCTTGTGATGATTAAATTTGTTTATAATTAGAGTGTCCAAACATCTTTTAGTTTTTCTGTGGCCAAGTTACCTTTATTGACAGACTTGTTATTCTGTTTCGCTTATTTTATCATGGAGATTAATTAGCTAAACTCAATTGCATCTTTTATGAGTTCATTTGGTGTCTATTTTTCTTTTTTAAATTTCAGATATTAAGTTGGAGTCATTTCTATTGCAGCACAGCATTCTTGATTGGCCCAAAACGCCAAGTTTCTATGATGCTTGATCCAGTTCGTATATATGCAACTGCCCTGTATCTTGCAAGTATAATTATCGCTTTGTTCTGTGCACTATATGTAAGCCAAGCTCTTGCCCTTTTTTCTTCCTTCCTGATCATTTTCTGTAATTTTCATCTGACAACCATAATTTTGTTCTCATAATTTATGATCATCCACTGTATACACTGGACAGGTTCACAACAAGCTTTTGACACTGTTGGCAATCATTTTGGAGTTTGGTGCACTAATTTGGTATGCCTAAGTACTCTAATCATTGTGCACATTTTATTTATCTCATTCCTACTACAATGAGTGTTGATTCCCATGGAATTGCAGTGACTAATTTTGATTCCATTTTATTCATCTCATTATGTTTGTTTTATAACGCTGGTTTATCTGGAAAATTTATGGCACTTCCAAAACCTGACCAAAGCTAAGCATGAGACGGAAATGAGGCCAAGTTATTCTGAGAAACTTGAGATTTTTTATAGTTCTCCTTTGAATGTGTTCGGAAGAAGGTACAATCGCCACAACCTAAAATAAATGCATTCAGACATGGTCCCATTGATAAGACCATGCTACTGTCAATTCCTCTGCATATCAAAACTGAAGTCATGTAATCTGTACATTTTGTACAGTGTCTGCTTGATTTGCCTATACAGTTTTACTGAGTCGTCATCTCTTGTTACAAACCAGTGGTTTGAAAAAGAATCCAGACTTTTTTGTGATGGAAAAAAGCATATTGGCTGGGCTAACCATGAAAGCAGTCCTTATTTGCTTAAATGCTATATTTTAGCTAGTCTGTTTTTTTTTTTATGTTTGCTACTCATATATGGTTTTTTTGGTTATTGCTAAAGTTATCCGTGTATGGGCATTATCACTTGTGCAGAGGTGCAAAGGCTATGATCCATATAATCAAAATGGCATCCCCCATCTCTCTGCTTATTATGGCTATAATTCATGTGATTTTTCCTTTTCACTATTTACAGGTATAGCTTGAGCTACATCCCTTTCGCAAGGGCCATGGTCTCCAAGACCATGTTAGCTTGCTTTGACACAGAATTTTAGGCTGATATACAATCTGTAAAGAACTCTGGACGCGTTGATTGGAGAAGACAGTTAAACATGTGTGGATGAAACTTTTCTTTCTGAGGCTGTATATTGAGGGAGGCTAGTAGACCTCAGATGGATGAACTACAAACCTTTTATGTATGACGATACCTTGAAAAGTCAGTTTGTTTTTCCTCAACCATCAAGCTTTCTTCTAGGCTCCCCCACCCCTCACTTTAGGTTATGATGAGATGGCTAAGTTCGTGTGTATTTACTTCGGGAACCCTAGAAAGTGTACTCCTATTGTGCATGAATAGAGCTCACGTTTTTGCCCATACTTAGTGTATCTTTTCTTCACTGAAACCTCACACCATTTTCTTTATAGTCGGTACCTTCGTGGAGTTCCATTTTCTGTTGTTTGTGGCCGAATTATTGCAAATCTGTCACTTGCACATGCTTTCTCATATGATTTATTGCATAGGAAGGTTTGTTTTGACTAACTGCATTGAAAATTTCAACATAGATCGCTAGGCTTTTAATTGAGGTCTTTGTATTGTATTCAATACTGAGGGACAGTCAAGATCTCCATAGAAGTGAGCGTAAGGGAGAGAAAACTAATGACATGAGGCTGCATTCCTGATACTAAAAAATTCATGGAAAAAACAAGAAATAGTTTTATGATGGCCTTAGGTCGAAGCACAGGACAATGCTACTTCCCATTTCAGTTAGGTTTACAAAAATGAAGATCTGCTGCAACACGCTATTCTGTGTCCCATTTCAGCAAGGCTTACAAAGATCAGGATCTTCTCAATCCCCGTGTCTTCCAATTTCAATCTCCAATTAAGGGAAGATTTGTTCTCCCTTTCCAACACATTCAAGCACAGCAACGGCAACTACAATTCTTTATGCCTTCAAAAATTGCAAAATGCTTGACTATCACTTTTTCTAATGATTTTTTAAATGGTGGATCACTAAAGGGCTTACATTTTCAATTCTTTCTCTCTCTACTCACCGTTCCATACATTAAAAAAAGAGAGAAAATCAAAAATCACTAATTGGCCAGGTCTAAAGCATGTGCTAATGAACACTTTTGAGTCTTAGCATGAATCAATATCACTAAGGCAAATTAACAAAGACAAGGAATCATGATTAGCCGTCTAAGCAAATCCACCAGCCAACATTATACGGTAAATAAATTATAGGAATCGATTGCAAGAGTCCTTGTTTAATATTGTAGTATTGAACTTAGCATCATGGAAGCATCAATTAGTGCCTATGTTTATCCTAATCATACCCCTAATTCTGCTACTTCACTTTTCTTAATCAGGTATCCTAAGATAACCCTCTGTCAAGTTCAGAATTTTTCCTCAACAGTCGAAGAGTTCCAATTCTTTCTACACCATACTTGTTCACTCATTTACATTTCCCACTTCTCACCCCATATTTACCTTCCTGTAAGATCTCACTCTGATAGCATGAGCCGTAACGTCCTTGTTTAATATGCGTTTTGTTTCAATTATAAATTTAAAAATATTTTATTAATTAGTGCACACAATTTGATATGATTCACTAAAAACTTTTAAAAAAAATTAAGCTATGAAAAACTATTGTTTATAACTTTTTTCAAACCACAAACTCACACTTAACTACCTCCTTGTGCAGGCCGCGCTATCTTCTTTAAATTAGACAAAAAAAAAAATATTGAGCTTAGAGACATAAATACTGTAAGATGGAGACAATTATATGATTGTGAAATGGGTAGTTAAAGCCTCAAGCTGTGGCATTTTATGATTATCATCAAATAAATTTGTTAGATGTGACAGCATGGTGATATTTGCATTACAACTCCCGTGAAAAATATTAGTTTGCTAAACATTATGAGCTAGCATGAATCTGGGGTGGCATGTCTAGAGGCATAGCCACAGGAACATCAAAGTAAAGGTAGTATTTGGTACAACATGATGTGATGTAATGACAACAAACTTGGTTTCCTTCTGGATTTGATTTTCTATGAAGATGAAGAAAAGAAACAGGCTCCTGGACTGCATGATCATGAACATACCTAGATCATAGAACTACCTAGACTACAATTGTATTTGCTCATAATAGTGGGAGACGCAATAGGAGAAGAATGCTGAAAGCTGGAGAAAAGCATCATAAACCGGAAAATAACAGGAAATGCTTGGTTCTGAGAGACTGCAATCTGCTTCTAGCTGCTAGTTGAGCTCTTGACATAGTTATGTTTGTTGTTGTGCATCCACACTTTGAGAACTCTTCTCTTGATCCCCAGCTCTTGACATAGCCCTTGCACAGCAGATTCTTCTAGCTTTTGCATTTTCCACCCGGCTTTCTCTGCGAAGTTCAACATCTTTTGTTTCTGTTCTTCTGTGAACTTGGTCCTAAACCTCTTCTTAAGCTTCTCAACTGGTCTAGTGGTCAGTAATCCACCTCCATTATCTTCTTCCTTCTCATCGGATTCTGAAGTGATTGCATTTGCACCACCATTTTTGTAGGAGACCACCACTTGGTGAGGTGGTGGTGCCCTTGAGGAAATGAAGGAACTTGCAGGGTATCCTTGTGGTGGTGATCCAATAAAGCCATTATGATGGCCCAAAATTAGTCTACCACTCCCAATATTGCTCATGATAGGATAGTGATGATGGCAGTCATAAGAACATTCACCATCCATCTCTTTCCTGTGGAAGTTTCTATGGCAATTGCAGGCTGAGCACTTGAGGGCCTCAAGGCTGCCTTCTTCCCCTCCTGGTATGAACTCACCACACCCGTCTGTTGCATTCCCACCAATAGCGGCTGCATGGTTTTTGAGGCATTCCTTGTACCTCACCACTTTCTTGTAGGGCCTTTGGTCCTCCTGCTGGCTTGAAGGGGAATGTCCATTGGTGGGAACTTGAGCTGCCGCCGCTGCTGTTGCTGAGGTGACTGTGTGGCTGTGGCCATTTCCACCTTCATAACTACCATTTCTTGAGATTGGCATGTCCTTCTGTAGGCTAGTGTCATTCATCTTTTTTTTTTTGGTGCTCCTTCCAACTAACGCAATTGAGTGGAAATTGTACTCTTTTTCTGGGATTTTAGGAACTTGGCAGTTAGTCACCTCAATCACTCCCCTCCCTCTCTCTCCTTTGTCACACACATACAAAAAGATAATGATACTTGTGGTGGCCAAGACTTGAAATCTTTACACACAGATGCTAATTTTTTCTCTCTATTTTATTTCCCTAGAAATTGTAAAGAAACTGAAACAAGCGACTCATTTAGAAAAGCCAGTTATAGATAGAGGAGCAGGGACAGAAGTGAGTAAACAGCTATGGCCTGGAAAACTGACAGGATGGGGCTGATGAGGTGAGCATGATCAACGAGGATGGGCCAAAGACTGAATGAGAAAACCTATAAAAAACATTGGATACTCTTGGAAATATATACTCACCTTAAATGTTTCTGATGTGAAAAGGATAGGGTGACAGACAGACAGAAAGGACGGATGACACACATTCACCACTATATGCTTTTATTAATACAAAAAATTAGTGGTGAATTTTGCAAGTGAAGCAAAGAAACTTATAGCTCGAGCTTAAATATACATTTATTTATATAGCTAGAGGAACTAAGTTAACTATCAGTACTTGCAAGCTATATGGAAGTGATTAATTTATGAAGAGAGCTGAGGGGATGGACAAATACGGGAGAGGTTAGCAGGAAGGATAGAATTAAAAAGTGGGATAGTTTTGCTTTCTTTGCTTGCACTGTCAACAATACAGCAATTAGCTTTTAGGGCATGGTCAGGCCAATCCCAGAAACACGCTTCAATTGTTTAGTGAAAATCAAGAAAAGACCAAGCAGGAAAAAATGGAAGACAGGGTCTGTGCTTGCCAGAAAGTGTCAGGTCAGATATATGGAGGCCGGTTTAAATGCCATGCAAGTGGTCGTTTCAGCAACAACTACGAAATTAATGAGGTTAAGGCCCTCTTCCTGTCATGAAATTTCAAAGAAAATTCTGTAAATCTAATATAAAAAGAATTACATTCACCGGCTATAATGCAAACAACTAAGTAAATTAAGCATAGTTTAATCATCAAAGATGAGCTTGCTAGTGTAATAATCTTGAGATTCCAGTAATTGGCATTGAGCTGGCTTCCCTTTTGCCTTCCTATTATGCATGTAATGATTATAGTCTAGAGAGGTAGATCTTAATGTTAGTGCATTTTTTATTTTTTTCAGCTTTAGAGGAGTCCTTGTCCCTTCCATTAATCATAACATATTGACAAAATTTTAGATGCCTATATATAGCATGAATGAGTAAAACTAACTTACCTTTCTCCCCAGGTTGAATTCTCTATTTCCAGTTAAGTCCCACTAACTTGACCTCACAACTGTATAAAAAGAAAACTAATTTCAATGCAACAGGTTTTTTATTATTAATATTCTTAAACCATAGTTGAAAATGTCATTAAATCCAAACAATAATGTTCATAGAATAGTTATTGGTGCTTATGCATGACCAGCTAGCTGTTCAATTATCTCCATGTCTCAGGCCATGTAGAAATGAAATGATGATAGTTGTCAATGGTGGTTTCCATCTCCGTTAATAAGAGTCAGCACCACTCCGGTGCTCTTGTCATAGCCTGAGCACTTGACACAACAGTTCTCTAACAGGTATAGCAGCTCAACAACTTGAGCTATAACAACACACACAGAATTAGGGTTCATGATAATAATAACCACCGTTTATTTATATAATCATAGAACTGCAAACCTTGCAAATGGATCAGTTGAAGTAGCTAAAATCACCATTTATTGTATCGGTGTTTATACCCTCTCTAGCCCCTAACCCTAGCCAGGTTTGATCATAACATGAATACAAAACCCTGACTGAGATCGGCGGTAGGTTTTTGTAACTTGATAACTCGAGGGAGTGAGTAAATGGCAGTGGTTATGGTAGTTTTCATTTAAGACGGCAGGATGAGCTAGCTGAGCCAGTGCGTTAGGGAACTGTAGTAAATGTTAGCCAATTATTTGAGTCGGTGGTCTTAATTCTAAAACCATACTATGGAGAAAGTCTTTGTTTCATTTAATTTCAGTGTGCTGCTAGTGCTAACAATTTGATCATCGGAAATTATTTTTTTACCCCATAGTCTTGATAGGCTTTCCCTCATTCTTTCTCGATCGAGTGTGTATTTGGTAATATAATACACCATATTTCAATTAAAAATATATTAAATTAATACATAAAAAACTTGAATTTTATAGAAGAAAACAGTTTGAAAAAACAATTAAATTATATCACCAAACAAATCATAATGAATCCTTTTCGGACCATTGTAGAGGTATATATTCTATTGGGGTTCATGATTGGAGTTCTTTTACATGACAAGTTGTTAATTTTTTTATTAACATGCGTGTCCGGTCCAGTTTGCGTTTATCTCGATTAATTTTATGAGTTCTAAAATCAATGACCATATAAATATTTAATTATCTTTATATTAACAATCACAAGGATTAAACTCGAGATCTTTACGAGAACAAGTTGATATTTTACATAAGAAGGTGAGTATGTGAGACCTTCAATTATCAATGGACATCAAGTACTGCAAACAGACCCTTTCTAGCAAAGCAGGAAGGCTGAGGTCAAAATCCATGACATTAAAATATAACTAAAACAAAATGTATCGGTTATTGTAGCTAGCTACTATTCATGCATACATAAAGCTGAGGTCACAATCCATGACATTAAAATATAGCTAAAACAAAATGTATCGGTTGCTGTAGCTAGCTACTATTTGTCATCACCTGATTTTTGGGTGATTCCCCAAAATATACCAAAAAATAACTAAAATAAAATAAAAGGGGTTTGGCGTCGGTAGAAAAATCACAGTGGAAGCTTTGAAAATTTTGTTGAGAAGAATCGTATCTCTTTTATGCCCAAAAATGAGAGAAAATACAAATTCAAGGTAAAAATTAAGTCAAAAATCATAATTATATTTTTTATAAGCCAATTTGATTTAATCATGGGCTAATTCAAAATATTATTATGTTTGAGAATTAATTTAGGATCCAATTGAAGAATTTAATTAAGTACAAGGACTTAATTATGCTTTAAATTGGTTAAATTAATTTTATTAAGGGCTTAATTGATGAAAAATTGAATTTAATTTGGGTTTAATTGAGAAAATCAGAATTTTTGGAGACCCAATTAAATTTTTCAAAGCTAATTTCTAAAATCAATGATCATATAAATATTTAATTATCTTTATATTAACAATCACATGGATTAAACTTGAGATCTTGACGAGAACAAGTTGATATTTTACACAAGAAGGTGAGTATGTGAGACCTTCAATTATCAATGGACATCAAGTACTCGAAAGAGACCCTTTCTAGCAAAGCAGGAAGGCTGAGGTCAAAATCCATGACATTAAAATATAGCAAAAACAAAATGTATCAGTTACTGTAGCTAGCTATTGTTCATGTATATATAAAATACTGTGAATTGGATATTTGAAGCGCGTAGAAAAAATCGTCGTCGCGACACTATTCATGCATACATAAGGCACTGTGGATTGGATATTTAATCTGTTATTTCGTGCCTACATGAGCTTGATTTTTTTTTTTAAAAAAAAACAGGGATTCTTATTCTTGATTTGTAGAGTAAAAATGACAAAACAATAGTTGTGGTCGAGTGGTTCCCTGCGCGCTGAGTTCTCTTGGTTTTTTTTTCTTCTTCTTCTTCTAAAATCCGGGTTTATTTTTTTTCTTCTAAAATCCTAATTTTGGAAAATTACTGTTTGGAAAATTGGCTTTCCGTTTTGTTTTGTTTTTGTTAAACTAGGATATCAGTGACAGCTTAAGCGTACCACGACTAATATCTGAATCCTTTTTTTTTTTTTGTTTCCACTTATACTTTTTTTTTCCATGACCGGGGTGTCCGAATTAATTTATGCGAACCACGATTTTTTCTCTCATTACTGTTTAAAAAGGTGTTTTCCCCTTGCACTTTTTTTTATAACCATGCTTCCTTTTTTTTTTACAATCATTTTCACTATTCAATACTACTTGAAAATGTGTTTTTTGTTTTTTAATTTTAACTGGGTTTTTTTGTTTTTTTAAACCCGAGTATCCATTGCAGTTTATGCGCACCAACTAATCTCTAGATTCATTTTTTTTTCCTATTGTTTATTACCACTTATTCATTATTTTCCATGACCTTGGTATCCGGGTTAGTTTACGCTCACCGTGATTTTTTTCTCATTACTGTTTAAAAAGATGTTTTCCCCTTGTATTTTTTTTTATAACCGGGAATTTTTTTGTTTTTTAAATAAATTGGAACTTTAAAAAAAAAACAATTTTTTTAGAATTAGGGTGTCCAGGTCAGCTTTTTTTCTTTTAACCGGGCTTATTTAGTTGTGTTTTTTTAACTAGGGTATCCATGGCAGCTTACGTACACCATAACTAATCTCTGAATCTACTTTTTTATATATATTTTTTTCCTTTTTTTCTCCACTTATATTTTTTTTCCATGATCAGGGTGTCTGTATCAATTTACGTGCATCACAATTTTTTTTCTCATTACTGTTTGAAAAGGTTATTTCTTTTTTTTACAAACCGGGCTTCTGTTTTTTTTATAACATGGTGTCCGGGCTAGCTTACATGCAAAACGATTAATTTCTTGACCCACTTTTTTAATACATTTTTTTCATCTCTCTTTTCCACTTATATATTTTTTTTTGTTTTTTTATAATCAGAATGTCCAGGCCAACTTACGAGCACCATAATTTTTTTTCCACATATATTTTTTTAATTTTTTTAACATTTTTTTTCCTGTTTTTTTTTTCTCATTTATATATATATATCATTGTGGTGTTCAAGCCAGCTTACGTGCATTACGATTTTTTTTCCATGTATATATTTTTTGATAACCAGGATGTCCAAGATAGCTTACGCACACCATGAATAATCCCCGGAACCACTTTTTTTAGCATTTTTTTTTATTTTTTTCCCACTTATAATTATTTTCCTTTTATAACTGGAGTATACGGGTTTGTTTACGGGCACCACGAGTATTATTTTATAGAATGATTAAAGAAGATCACAATTTCAAACAGTAATAAATAATTATTTCAACTGTGATTTTCACTTTTCATTACTCTCTAAAAAAAATTTCTTTTTTTTATATATCGTTTACATAATTCTTATTTTTGTCCATGTTTATATGTACATGCTCTTAGTTTTTGTTTTTATTTTTTTAATTCCACTATTATTAAGTTTTTTTTAATATTTAAATTTTAATTTGTGTTGGTCATCATTTAAAAATAATGTTTGTTATTATTTATCTTTTTTTTCAAGTTAAATAATTTCTTTAAATATAATAATATTTATTTTTTGTTAGTATTGTTAGGTATTGAATTTTCTAATTATTATAGATAAAACATTCAAAATAATAATAATCATTATTTTTAAGTTTTATTTTCTTTTAAATATATCAGAATAATTATATATTTTAATATTTATTTAATATTAGAAATTTAATATATATTATCATTTTTTGGTAGAAAAAAATCCTTTTTTAGTAGATTTTATCAATTATAATTTTACTAATTAAATATTAAAATAACAAAATATAACGCGTATAAAATCAATCAGTTTTCAACATAGATAAAAAAGTTCAGCGCATCGCGCGGGCAAATTTGCTCACAAAACCTAAATAACTGGAAAAAAAATTCAAATAAAAATTGGAACACAACTTCAGATTAGAGAGATTGTGATAGTTTCTGCCGAGCCAAATTAGACACAGCTCACTATCATGGTACATAATGAAGCAAACCTATTATATATAATAATATTATGAAATTAATTTCACATAGTTCTCAAGGAAATTAATACAGTAATATATCCTATTGGAGCTGAAAAATAAAATAAAAAAACTGAAACCCATGGTCTCTTTTGTCAAGGAACCATTTTATCTAAAAGCTTGAGCTAATAATAGGTGAGGTCCCAGAATATGATTTATATTATTATTTAGCACACACCCTCAAGTGAAAGCTTTTTGAGTTTGAAACCGACATACACCTACAATATCTTGTACTTTGTTTTTTTTATCAAATAAAATAAGGGTGGTGAGATTCTAATTCGTAATCACTGGGTCAACAAGATTCTGATACCATGTCAAGGAATCATTTCACCTAACCTAAAAATTTGATAAGATCCTAAAATATTATTTATATTATTCTCAACATCTTTGCTCTTATAGTATAATATATAAATAATGCAGAAGGCCAAACATAGGATATAGAGATAAGCTTAGGCTTTGTACAAACAAGGTGCATGTAAGATGTTGCTTGCAAGGCAGGAAAATGGGCAAAAAGGAAGCTTTGAGGTAGCTCCTACTCTACTTGAATCACTGTCTTTCTACTCTATTATTATTATGGTGTTAATTAGGGGTGTCTTAGGTCAAAAAAGCAACAATTTTCCAACCTTCAACAATGTCTAATTGCTTCTAGAAACTCGTAGAAATTCTTATTTATCAGTTGATTATTGCAGTCCAAATTCATCAAGTGGTAGATTACATCATCCCTCCTCGCATTTTATATCAATCATCCGAAAATCTAAAGATTTGGTAAAGAACCTAAGAAAATATTGTAAAAAACCCTTTTAACAATAAGAATTGCTTAAAAATATTAAAGGAATTTTGGATTAAAAAAGAGAGAGAGATTTTTGTAATCCCTGGAAACTTTTGGATAATATTTGTAATTTTGTGATACTCTAAGAGATTATGTAATTTCTCATCAAACAATGTTGAATTTGATAGGGATTTTTTAAAAAGAAAAATTCATCTGTAATGTTTGCATTATCTAACATGATCAGAATCATATATTATAAATATTACAAATGATAATAAGTAAAAAAAAATCTAAAAATTAGATATCACAAGTAAAATGTGATTTTTTAAATCTCGTCAACCTCACCTTTGACCTGTTATATGTTCAAAACTTATAATTTTTGTTACATGTTCTATTTATTTTTTATGCAATTGATTCTTTTATTTTAGCTAATTGATTCACTTGTTATTTTAAACCTAAATTATTTGTTACAGCTTATAACATGTTTTAAGCTAATTTATGAATCCCAAATCTTAGCTCTAATTAAATTCAATTATAATTCCAACTTGTGAATATATATATATATATATAAACCTTAGTCTTGCCCAATATATTTAACTTGCAAGGATAAATGTTTTTGAATAACTTTACAATTTATAAAATATAAATTGAGTCTCCAAATCTGACCATATGTATCCATAACCAGCTGCCCTCTTATTTGAAACAAAGTTCTTTTTATCTTCACCATTTTTAGTTAAAAAAGGAAGGCATGATGATCGCCAAACCCAGGCGTTGGACCTTTGATATGCAAAGGATTTTCACAAATCCACCTTCTTGTTCAAAAACAGAGATATGCAGGGCCATGTTTGGAATGAGACAAGTCCAACTTTGATTCACAGACCCATAAAAGATGAAACGGGAGCAGATGGAAGGTTGTCAGGGCACAGCACAAGTCCTAAGCTACTGAACCTAGAATTTCTTTTCTGGGAAAGATGAAGAAGAAAAGGAGTTGGAAAACACAGGTTTCATTCTTGGATTATTTTTTTATGCCCAAATCCAAACAAGTCTTTCAATGCATAAATGTGCATCAATACAACACCTCTTAAATTCCCATACAATAGCTCTGCCACTCCTGAAATTAAATGCAACACAACTGGATTACGAACTGCTGGATTGTGAAAGTAACATCACAACACAAGTTCACAATGCAAGGTTTATTTTGCTGCTGTAAACTTGTAAGAAGCATAAGAAAGGGAACCATTCCCCCAGCTATGGTGCAACAGTTCCGCCTTGGCGTTTTCACCTGCAGCTCCCATGGCTACATGCAAAGGGTAAAAGTGGTCTGGCCGAGGATGGGCCTTTTTTCCATATGGTGCCCTTGAGTCATAGTGGTTCACATCTTCATATCTGCACAAAAAGAAGGAACAAAACCAAGTACATCAAACTTGCTTAGACGAGAATCAAAGTATGGAAATTGATAGAATCCTCGATGAAGATGATAGGGTGGATGCATTTCCACGCCCAAGTAATAGAATAAAAATTAAGAATCTGGGAAACAAAACTGTAAACCCCACAGAAATGATCAAGGTAAGCCCATTTTAAACATGGATTGAATTTCTCAGCTATTCTATGAAACAACAGTTCAAATTTAAAATGTTACCCGGATAAAGATTTTATCTGCAACATGTAGTTTATGCTAACATCAACAGAGAAAAAATCAACATAATCTTGGAAAGAGAGATCTAAATCCTTATAAAAACAGTTGCAAAAACCATATCCCTGCTTCCTAATCCATAGTCCCAACCACCATCCCATGTGAATGTATGTGTTTCATCAATTCCACAAAGACTCCACCAAATAAAGGATGAATATATATGTTTTCCTAAACTGCATGTATTAGAGTATACTATAAGCAAAGGATTTCCAACGAAAAAACTACCTTCCTTCAAGAAGAGCATTTTTAAGCCAAGTATCAAACTGCGAAGCCCATGAAGGAACCGGACTGCCATCAGGTTGCATGGTCCCCAAGTTGTGAGTGGTAGCTCCAGATCCCATGACGAGGATACCTTCCTCCTTGAGGGGGGCCAACGCCTTTCCCATGTTATAATGGTAAGTTCCATCTCTATCTGTCTGAACTGAGAGCTGGCAGACTGGAATGTCAGCCTCAGGATACATGAACATCAGAGGAACCCATGTGCCATGGTCAACTCCTCGTTTTTTATCTACATGAACATGCTTGAAGTCATTTTCCATGAGCAATTCCTTCACCCTCTTTGCCAATTGTGGTGCACCTGGTGGCGTATATTTGATCTGGCAGAAGGGGAAAATTATTGGAAACACAACTACTATATATCTATTTTCTCCAATGCCAGTCCTAGTTGTAGCCAAACTTCCTGTGAGATGTTCTGTTCAAATTTAATATAATTCTATACACGTATTTATCCAAGTCGCCAAGGAAATAGTCTATCATCAACAAGAATCCATGAACTTTCAAGCCCTCTTCACTTCATAGGCTGGAAATAGCTATAACTCTTATAATCTTATTCATAGTTGAATGCTTTGTTTGCCTTTTAATCATCACCTAGATGTGATTTTCGAATTAAGAATATTTCAACAGATTAATAACTTTCCAACGCAGGAGGAGAAAGAGACAGATAACAACAGCCTCACGGTCTAAAACTCTAGATGCTACTCTAGTGGACATCTTCATCATTTTAATCACAGTAGTTTTAACAATCAATTTCAATTTCAGACTCCAAATCACAATTAGATCATAGAAACAAATAAAAAAAATATTTTTCCTAAACATCTGATCATATCACTGTCAAAAGTTAATCCAGCTACAACTAGTGCAAAGTCTGAATAACGCAGATGCGAAAAAGCCTTCTAGAACAAAAAGGCGGAAAACGTTTCAAAATCTGCATATGCATAAAACAAACTACTACTCGATGGGTATGTCCAACGTTTAATCATAGTTATGACAATGAGTTTTAGCTTCATCCATGAAAAGGAAGCAATTGACCCACACAAATCAATCAAGGACATTCTTCTACAATAAATATCTGATCATAAACTCTAAGAGATTAATCAAGCTGAAATCTCTCCAACCCGGATAAACAACGTGCAGATAATACCATGCAACTTTAATAGGTAATGTTCAACGTTTGATCATAGACTTATCAATGACGTTCAGCTTCAAAAACAATCCATCAAAGACGTTCTTTTATCTAATGCTAGATCATAAGCTCTCAAAAACCAATCAAACTAAAATCTCAGCAACCCAAATAAGAAAAAACCCTTGAAAAAACGAAAAAAAGAAGAAGTAAGGAATCAGGTACCTGGTACATGGGTTTGGGGAAGTTATAGAAGTCATAAATGGTGTCATTAAGATCAACAACATTAACTGTTGGTTCTTTGGTGTCCCAATGTCCAGAGATAACAAGAATGGCTTTAGGCCTTTCTTTCAAAACAGTTTGTTGCCATGATGTCAAGAATTGCCTTGCTGGTATGCTTTCATCGATCGCCATCATCGGTGACCCATGAGAGATATAGACCGTGTCCATCAAACCCTTCTAGCAAAAAGAAAAAAGAAAAGTGCCTGTCCCTAGGATTCAAAAAATGAGACTACCGTATCAACGGTCTGATATATATACTGATCCCGCCGCGGCTGGAGTTTAGCATAGAAAAATGGAGAAGAATCTGCAGACAAAAGATTTGAGATTAAAGGTTTGATGTTGCTCTCGTGGATGATGTCTTTGCTGACGTTGATTATGGTGAATAGTCCTTGTCGATTTCACAGCTGGTCAGCAATGTCCGAGTATCCAAGATCATATTACTTCCGCGCAATCCATGTATGTGGATTACATTTCGATCCATGTTCATGATAAATCTTTTTTCTTCTCATTTTTTTTTACTTGAATTTGGTATATAAGGTAAGGTAGTGCCAATTATGCAGAAGTTACATGTGCAAGAAAGGTTCAAAGTCAATCTGGTTATGACACTTGTTAAAACATTTTATCTTGTATTGTAATAAAATACCTAATCAATATTCTCTGTTATCCTTTTTTTGTAGTCATATCTTTTGTAAGTATTTTAAAAATCTATATAACCATTTAAGTATATCTTTAATTAATAATTGTTTTTTATTTGAACATTTGATTTTTTAGCCTAATATTAATATAAATTGGCTCAACACATTATTTAAATAATTTTTTTCTCTGACAAACTAAGATATTTTTTAAGTAAATTTATGAAGATAAAATGTAATGAAGGTAACTTATTATTATTGTTATGCAATCTATATATGCATTAAATCGCAAAGCTTTTATATGTGTGTGTGTGTGTATATATAAGCTTTAGGGATTTAATTTTATTTATTTATTTATAACCTCTTTATATTTTTCTTGATCCTAATGCTGCCACATGGAATATTTGAGTGTTTTTTTGGGTGATAATATACTAATTAATTAATTAGTAATTGATTAAAAATCAAATTAACTGCACAAGTATTCGTCTTAAGTTGTTGAAAAATGTATTGTGCAATACAAATTGGTCCCTATAAAATATATTAAATTAGAAAAAATAGGATGTTCGGTCTAGAAATATAATGGCATGATTAATAAAATTATCTCTAACAAAAGTATGAAAAGAAATTAAATAATTTGGGAAACATCAAAAATTGTTTTTTGTCTTATTAATGGCTTTGTAAATTCTGTATAGGTTTGTTTCTATTATAATTCATGTGTAACTTGACACATTGCCATAAAATAATAAATAAAAACTAATGGAAAATAGATAAGGAGTTATCATCTAATTTACAATTACTAGAAACTATAATTGATTTTCAAATAATTTTAGATAAACTCATTACCCTAAAATATCCAATCTAAGATAAATTGTTTTCATTTTCTGAATTTATGACGGTGTACCTATTGATTTTTTTTATTTCTTTGCTTAAATAATTATTTGAGAGTATAGTTAAAGTTATTTTTATAAATATTTTGTCTAAAAATATATTAAAATAATATTTTTATATTTTTAAAAAATTATATTAAACATCAGCACATGAAAATAATTTGTCTTTTGATAAAAATCATAAGCAATCAATTTTAAGTAATTACACACACACACACACACAATTAGTTTTTTTTATGATTTGTTTTCAATAATGTAGTCACTTGTGAGAAATGGTTAACAATACAATTTGAAAGGCAAGACAAAAGGTATTGTCAATATCCTTAACTCTCTAATCTAATTATATGAAAACCAATTTTATTTTTATGTTTATTTTCTATTTAATTATTTATTAAAAGCAACTAAAAAAATTCCATACCATAATTAAAAAAAACCCTGAATTCTTATAAAATAAATAAATAAATAAAGTCCCTTGCAAGTAATGAATTGATTGTCTATCTGTGGAAACCAGCCATGCTAATTAATAATTTGAGCAGCTTTCCATCCTCAAAATAAATTACGGCGATACTATTTGTGAATATGTATTAAAAATATTTAAAAAAATTAAATTAAATTATTTTAATATTTTTAAATTATTTTATGAACTAATATAAAACATTATTTTTAAAAAATAAGAATATTATTTTTCTTGTATTTTCATATTGGTTTGACATGTTGATATATATAAAAAATAATATATTAAAAATAAAATAAAATGTTATTTTGATATATTTTCAAATAAAATAATTTTAAAAATAATATCTTACACTATTATTATAATACCAAATACTGATCTTCCAGTTCTTTCTTTTGATTTTGAAGCCTCTTCCTTTGAAAATCTTGGATAACATTTTTTCTATAATAACTCTTTTTATAGATAGATAGATAGATATATAATTAAATTCATTCATTATTTAAGTTAAAGTTACTCTAATATCTTATATTTTTGGTGGTATTATTATTTATTTTATGTGAAATTATATAAAACAATAGCAGACATATTTTTATCATTTTTTTATAGCTTGAAATTGGAAAGGCATGATTGATCTATAAAATAATAATTAGATTGTAAATTCACCAAACATTTATCTTCTTCCTGGAGGGTCTGAGTTGAAGGGGAAAAATCGGGGCTAAAGAACAGACCAAATTAATATTAGTTGGAAACCTAATTTGACCAAATAATAATTATTTGTTTAGAATATTAGGGACCCATTTGAGAAAAATATTAGTTGGGACCTAATTTGACAATTGTATTCCAGTTTTTATTAAAACTGGCCTTTGCAATACCTTATTTTCAGTACAGAAAACAAATCACGATTCATACTCGCTGTTGCTTAGAAATGTTATTATATCAAGGACTTGATTACAGCATCTCAACCACCCTCTATCTCTATCATATGTACTGAGATTTATTAACATAAATAAATAATATTTCGTTAAAAAAAACACACACAAATTCATGTCTCCAAGAACTCCAGCAGGACTTGTAACGTTGATGAGGATTTTATTTGGGCTCTGTGAACTGGTAGGAAGCATAAGAAAGGGTACCGTCAGTCCAGCTGCTGTGCACTAATTTGGCCTTGGAATCTTCACCTGCTGCACCCATGGCTACGTGCAGTGGGTAGAAGTGGTCTGGCCAAGGGTGAGCCATTTTTGGATGCGGTGCCTTTGACTCATAGTGATTCACATCTTCATATCTGCACAGAAAAGGAAAATTAAAATTTCACTGATGAGAATTAACTGCAATGGTGGAGCTAGAAAGTGTCGACGACGACAACGTGATAGCAGCAAGAATCATGATCGTATCGAATCCCTTGGATAGTGTGTTTGGTGGACAAAAGAGACGGGCACGGTGGGGGAGGGGGGGGAGGGGACGTCCCCCACTGCTTCTAATGTTGAAGAAAAGTTCATGAATTTACTCGAAACTATTGCAGAGAGACACAGGTTTACATTTGAACGAAAGCAGAATTTTCATACATGAATGAAAGACAAAATCTATGGTAGGATTTTGAGAGATTGTAAGGGATGACACAAGAGATACAAGCAACTTTCCGAGTAACATTTACCTTCCTTCAATGAGAGCATCCTTAAGCCAGTTATCAAACTCCAACGCCCATGAAGGAACAGGACTGCCATAAGGTAGCCTGGAACCCAGGTTGTGGACAGCAGATCCGGATCCTAGGATGAGGACACCTTCCTTTCTGAGAGGGGCCAGAGCCTTGCCCATGTTGTAATGGTGAGTGCCGTCTCTGTCGGCTTGGACGGAGAGCTGGCACACCGGGATATCAGCCTCTGGATACATGAACATCAATGGAACCCAAGCACCATGGTCGAGCCCTCGTTTCTTATCTTCATCAACATGCTCAATGCCAGATGCCATTAGCAATTCCTTCACCCTCTTCGCCAATTTTGGAGCTCCAGGTGGTGTATACTTGATCTAAGGAAAAGCAAAAAAAGCATTAGAAAAAATGATTTGATACCGAAATAAACAAAGTCTCCTCATGATACTATCTGGTCCTGTGAACAATTCTGTTTACAACTTGGATCAATAATCAATTACGATTCTTCAAGTCTTGAATTGTCTTCACTTCCAAAACAGAATCATAAGACGCAAGAATCCCAATCATTTCAATTCAACAAATCAATTATGGATTTGAGGGGTGCCTCAAATTCTACAAACTACTTACAGATCAGGAACATGTTTACCATCAATCACAAATTCAACAGTGAAATCGAAGTCCATCATACACAAAACCTTCCTATCCATGATTGCGTGAAACCGGATGACCCCATAAAACAAAATCCAGCAAAAATCTAAAAGCAAAAAACTTTGGAAGAAATAATTGATCAGGAGTACCTGGTACAAGGGTTTGGGGAAGCCATAGAAGTCATAAATGGTATCATTTCGATCAACAACATTAACAGTAGGTTGTGCAGTATCCCAATGGGCAGAAATAACGAGAATGGAACTTGGTTTCTCTTTGTAAACACTTTGTTGCCATGATTGAAAGAATTTTCTGGCAGGTACGGTTTCATCAATAGCAAGTGTTGGAGCTCCGTGTGAGAGATAAAATGTTTCCATCAGAGCCATTTAGTAATTTGGTACAAAGAAAACGAAAACTGAAGTAGAACAAGACAATCAGCTCCTTCTTTCCTTAAATAAAAGAGGAGAGAGGCTGCAAAGAGTTCCACGCGGCGATGAGAGAGAAGCTGAAGAGTTTCAGGGAGATGGAAGAATACGTGGAAGTGACATCCAATACTGTAGATGGGATGGACTTGACCCACGTACGAATGAACGATGACTTGCTGACGTAGTCGCTTACGCTGTCAAGCACGTACGGCAACATTCCGTGTCAAATGTATCATTCTCACATGATTCTGGTGTTTATTTTGTGCTACCAAGTTATTTATCCATATATGACAATTTATTTATATAAAAATTAAATATATGGTTGTATAAATTGTAATGATTTTCAATTTTTGAGGAAAAATATATGTTTTGATAGATGAATTATCTTTTAATTTGGCTAATTTTTTATTAGCAGCACGCTATTTAATTAAAATTATTTTATGTAAGAATCTTTTGTGGTAAAAATACTATAGATTTAAAAAAAAAACATTTTTTTTTATTTTAATGAAAGCATATTTTATTTATCAGAAAATATATATATTTAAAAAAACCTATCATGATTTTAAAATTTTCAATAAGAAAATAATTTGAGATAATTATGTCAAAGATTATATTAAAAAATAATCATTTTTATTATATTAAATACTCTAGATCACATTTTAAAAAATAAGATTGCATATTAGATTCATATATAAAAAATGATTACTGATATTATCCTAAAAGGCTGTAATCTTATATGAGAAATTTTGTGAGAATTGAATGAATTTTGAATAATAAATGAATAATATTTTAAATATAGCTTTGATTATTATTATTTTTACAGTTGATTTAATCAAAATCTTGAAAAATAAAAATTAACTGAAAGGCTAAAAAAAGAGAGCAGATGTCTTGATCCGAATCCTTGACCTAAGAGAAATATGTTTAAGCACCCACGACCTATATTTAATGAAAAATAGTAGAGTAATTGACTATACATCAAAATAATTAAGATTGTCTGAGCTAAATTACCATTACATAATTTAGAATTGACAATAGTGGTATTTGCTCTCCTAGTATGGAAGATAAATATCAACATGAATTATATTGATATCGATATTACATGGTGTTTGTGTATTTCTTCCGGTTTATGAAATTAATGATATCAAAAGAGTTTTATTCATATCAAATTGATTAGAACTAGATTATTGGGAACCTAGAGGGTAATAATATCAATATAATTGATGTTGATATCAATTATCACAACGATTTTTTTCCGCATGGCTATCCCCTAGATGGAGAAATGCGTGTGCACCTTACCTAAAATAATTTACTTTATTATTTGATTATTTTTCTATTTCAAACAATTGATCTATTCTAAAATTCAAAGTAGATCTTTCTTTATGAATGAGTCTCTAATTCATTGGGTCAAAAATTATATCTTTCCATTAAACTTTAAATTAATTATTAAACATAGTTAAACTATAATTTAACATATGATTAAATTAAACTGGCATATTAAAAATATAATTATGTTTTTAGACTTAATTTTTATATAAATTTGTTTGATAGTCACTTATTTTTTTACCTTAAATCTGTATTTTTTTTTTATTCTTTGACACAATGAAAGTATAATTAAGCTCTCAAATTCTTTGAAAATTTTCAACTTAACTTTTCCACTGCAACCCTTTTTATTTTATTTTTGCTATTTTTATTTTGAATATATTTTAGAAATAACCCAGAAATGGGTTATTCCATCAACATTACTTGGTGTTTTTGTAACTGTTCCAGATCATGGAAGTTAATGATACTGATATGATTATATTGATATTGGCCGAGAAACATGGAGGCTAACAATATCAACATGGATTGTTGACATCAGCATTACTTGGCACTTGCACAGTGAGGTATGGTCGTGAATTCTGAGAGTGAAAAAGCAGAGCAGAAAACCAGGCAAAATGCTCTTGTTTTTGGATTATAGCATCATTGTATGTTCCACCTGTGCTTTGGTCCTGTGACTCTTGTCCGTCCGTACCATTCACTCAATTTATCATTGCAATAGTCTTTTCAATTGAAACAAATTTCATGACAATTGGTTTCAAGATGAGACTGGCTACATTACAAACAAAGAATATACGCTGGGACTTTTCCCACCTCTTCGAATTAGTTGAAGATAATGCTTATTTACTGATCAGATTTTACCGAGCAAACTCTCACAAGACGGACGGCCTCTTCTGGCTCTGCGCATGAGCCTGTGGAATCAGTACGGTACGATTCATTTATAGACATGCTATAGGTTTGGCTGGGATTCTGCCAGAAGTGGTTTCTTATAGCCTTGTATTTTGTGTTCATCGCTGAGAACCCAGGATCAGAAAGAAGGTCCTGAACAGGAGTTCGGCCTTCGAGCATGCTCACAACTTGCGACATTGTCGGTCTAAGAGTTGGGGATGCATTGGTGCATAAGAGGGCGACATTTAGCATCACCATAGCCTCTTCTGAAGAATACTCTGACCCCAATTCTGGATCGACCAACTCCAAAAGACTTCCCCTCTCTTGCAAAACATAGGCCTGACAGAATCCAAGATAAATCCTATTAAGGATTCTATGATGCATTCGTTATTGTAAAATGGGTTTATGAAGTTCAGCAGAAATAAAGGGGGGCAAATGCAGATACAAGTTCCTGGCTTTCTTTGGCTGATAAGACAGCATTCTTTTACGAGGTTGAATATGAGAATTCGTGTGAAACATTATATGCAAAATTGATAAGAAATCTTTGAAATTTTGTTCATTCGATGATGTTTTCCAATGAGCGATTAAACCAAGAATAGCATCAAAAAAGGGATTATCGTTTTTCTGATAGAAGGAAACAGTATAAACTTACCCAATCAAGAAGGTAAACAAACTCCTCCTTTGGCCTGTAGTTTGTGTTGCTCTTTCCACTGACAATTTCTAAAGCAACAACTCCAAAGCTATAAACATCTGCTTTGTTGGTCAAGTAGCCACGCATTGCATACTCAGGAGCCATATAACCACTGAAGAATAAAAATGGTGGTTAAGCTTGCTACATAATCACTGCTTTTCGTTATCAAACAGTCACTATTTAATTATATGATAATATAAAAGATCAAAAGTTGTAAATGCTAGGGCTTACGACCATAAAAATACAATAAAAAATGCAATAGGTTGCAGGCTCAAAGCCTTGAGACCTGTCTATCGGAAAAGGTATATCCGCCACCATATGAACAATGGGTTTAGGCATAAGATACAAAATCATAGATAAAAACTCATTCTTGAAAATATACAATGTCCTGGTGGAGACTTACATGGTTCCAGCAACACGAGTGCTGATGTGGGTATTGTCATCTTCATTTAGCTTTGCCAAACCAAAATCAGAAATCTTGGCATTGAGTTCCTTATCCAGCAACACATTGCTAGTCTTGATATCCCTGTGCACAATTTTTATTATTGACTCTTCATGTAGGTACAACAAGCCTTTAGCTACACCTAGGCAAATTTTCTGCCTGGTAGGCCAGTCCAGTTTCAGTCTGAACTTTGCTTCCTTCCCTGAAATAATGGACAAGAAAAACAATCAATTTTTGAATCCCGAACAAAATGACTTAGTTCAAAATGCTTCTGATAGAATGAAGATATTAACTCACCAAAAAGAGCACGGGATAGACAATTATTTTCCATGTACTCATATACAAGCATCAATTGGTTTCCTTCAACACAACATCCATACAGCTTTACAAGATTTGGATGTTGCAATGCAGATATCATTCCTATCTCATTCACAAATTCACGGTTTCCTTGCTTGGATTTTGAGGAGAGCAGCTTGACTGCAATCACGGCTCCATCTGATAGTGAACCCTGCATTCAATAATGAAAAGTTCCCGCTCAAACCTATGGCTAACAGATAATGATTAGCACTGCTTTCTTTATTTACTGTCATACATCCAAAACTTTATGGAGAACGTTTGACCAATTCTTGCCGTTGTTTTTCTACCGCCAACGTATAGAAAGTATTTAGGACAGATTACAGAAATTATCAACCATGCAGTTACCTTGTAAACAGAACCGAAACCACCCTCTCCAACTTTGTTTTCCGCATCAAAGTTATTGGTGGCAGCTTTCATCTGTTGTAGTGTGAATATTCCTGTTTGCAGATCTAGGCCTCTAAGCTCTTCCAGACCACAGTTTTGGATGTCAGAGAATATTTAAATGATCATAGAAAAGGCTCTATTATAAGTATCTTTGAGAGAATATCATTAAGAGTATTTTAAGTTCACAGGAAAATGTTAATAGAAAAAATTTAGGGAAATCACAGAAAATCTTCAAAGGAAAATGCAATGAGAAATGAGGATTGAATTTGGTAATCCAAGATTCCAAAAAGACTTGTTATGTTTTGCTCCCCTTTATAAGGAGCCCAAAAGAAAGATCTATACCTTTATCTGCAGCGGCTTTGCCACCAAGCCAGCCATTTCTCCACATGACACCTAGTACCAGAAGGGAAAGTACAATTGCTCCAGCTACTGCTCCAGTCACTATGATTGCTACATTCCTTTTGCTACCATTTAAAGGAGGTTTAAAGTCTGTGTAAGTGAGAAATTGCTATCACTGGGTCAATTTATAGTAATGAGAAAGAATAAATCTAGAGAATGTAACTCACTAGATTCAAATATATCAGTTAAATGGATGGTTTAAAGCACAGTAAAAAGGTTTTCAACATAAGGTATCAGTAGTAGTAAAAGTACTGCAGTCCTGATTTTAGGATTCGCTCCTATAGCTTGGGACATTCATAAGTCATTATATTCCATCCCCTGGTCTCTCCAAAACCAACATCTGTTCAGCATGTTTAGCAAACCTTGCTGAATACAATTTTCAACAAGCAAATACAAGTATCATAGTTCCTTATGGCATGTGTTGGTACACAATTTTTAGTTACAACAAATGATGGGGAAAGAGATGGACGGACATCAAATATGTGCTAGCTACCTGACCAGAGTGAACCTCATTGGAAGACATTTCCGGAAACATACTTCTCTTTTATGGGAAAAGATTTATACAGTGGCCAAGATAAACTTTCCATTACAGTCTCAGAACTTTTTCAAGTTTAAGCTGTCAACTTTCAAAAGCAATGACATTTAAAGTGAAGATGAACTTTGAATCTGACTTACTCGGGTCTACCGATATAGCTGATATTAGAGGACCATAAACTCCTCTAAGTGGTATGCCTGTTGTCCCTCTTCCAGCCCAGTACAAGCGGATCTTTAATGTATGATGTGTTACTACTGCAATGAATGTCTTTACAAGGGGTATGGCAACACCTCCAGCCTCATCTTCAATATTAAAATCTTTCAGGACCCGATTTCCCTATATTCATAGATTCAGCACAAGTAATAATTAGTAAGCAAGTACGGATATAAAATCCAGGCATACTCATTTCTTTAGGATCGTGTGCAAAAGTTTAATTACCTGGATGTAAACATCAAATATACGCTTCCCAAGACTAGATAATGAACTGTCATTTGCGAAAATAATCTCAGCAAAGTGAAGTTTTACAGTGTAATTCCCATTCATGAGGCAAAGTCCGAAGTAAGTGAGAGATAGGGGAGAAACACGCGCTGTTGTGTATAGTTTTGCATTGGTAGCGGAGACATTGGATATAGAAGACTTGTTGGTTTTAATATAGGCATCTGCCTCAATGTCATCGTCCATGAAGTTGCCGGTGCTGCTAAACGCCCATTTTTGACTTGGATGGGAGTAAAACATAGAGGCACCCCTTGGTTCTTTATCATCTTGGTAAGTGGTGTTGTCATTGACAGTTATCTCATTACCACCACAGTTAATATGCAAGGAATAGTATTCTGACGAATGTTTACAGTATAAAAAAGGATTCAGATAGAGAAATATTTACCAAGAGAAAATAAAAACAGAAGAAGATGAAGAGAAATTGAAAACTAGTTAAATCAACAGTTAGGTAGGCTTCGTCCACAGACATTGTGAAATAGAATGTATTTTAGGATACTTACGTTGATTTCGGGAAGCAGGACACGGAAAGTTTTGTTTCAGGCATGAATGGGCTTTACGCCTGCATCATACATGGGACAAAACGAAACTTCACGTGATCATATTGAAACAAGATGTTAATTCTTAAACAACGGTTAGGATGAGGAGGAGAGATGGAAAAAAAATCCTTCGATATCTTATAGCTAATATTTGAGTAAGGTTTCAAAATTCTTACGATTTAATTGTTGACGGCGAGAAGCTCTCCACTATGTTCCTGCAGAAGTGGATGGAATGATTCCTTATTAAATAAGAATTAATTTTCAAAAAAGAGGAACATTCTAATGATCACTCACACGCTCCCTCGTGAACATTCATCTGGACTTGAGCTTTGCCAGGTGAAGTTGTTAAAAGAAAGATCCCTGAAGACAAAACCAACGGAAAAACTTCAAGCTGTTATCATCTATTATGTTCTAAGAGATTGGAGTAGAACTTTGTGTGGGAGTA
Organism: Salix dunnii; assembly: GCA_015731905.1. Classification (NCBI taxonomy): domain Eukaryota; kingdom Viridiplantae; phylum Streptophyta; class Magnoliopsida; order Malpighiales; family Salicaceae; genus Salix; species Salix dunnii. Next base: position 8,280,693 of record CM027662.1, on the reverse strand, counting down.
GAGCTTCAATCTGAAAAATGAATCTGGAGGAACTAGACATACGCATTCTTGTTTCTTTCCAGCAGCCATGGAGGAACAGATCCAGTGAGCTTGTTTCCTGTCAAGTACCTAGAAAAATTAAAAATGACAAATATCAGGCCACTCAGAAGCTTAGGGCCAAGAATACATGGAAGAAATAAAAATATGTATACCACATGAACTTACAGGAAATCTATTCTTGCCAGATGGATAAAAGTCAAAGGAATTTCTCCTCTGAGGTTATTGAAGCTGACATCTCTACATATATATGAAATAAAAGTAATTAGAAAACAGGAAGCTTAAAAACAGATGATCAAATTGTTTTCTAGGATAACATTTGAGCCAGTGATTTATCCGGAAAATCTTAATTTTTGAGAGCACGCCATCACGGTTCAAAGAAGCACACATTTAAGTTCACTGCCTATTAGTTTTGCAACATCAGTATCAAAGCTTGAGAGTCTTAGTTTACGATCCATAAGATACCACGAGAATGATCGTCCAAGTTCGACCATGGATGATCAGGGCTATCAATTTTATTGAATGGATCAAGAGCTCAAGAACCCCACTTCTATAGTATTGTTCATCATTTTTAAGATAGCAAAAGCCTATCTGGCTCTTTTCCAAATAGAGTCCATGAATCATGGAGATTCATTTTGTATTTTGAATAAAACTTCTTGAGAAAGTGAGTGATAACTATATTGGCAAGGATTGCTTTGAAAGCAGATCATTACAGCCTCTATATGGAACTACTTACAAGTGCTTCAGTTTTTCCAGCTCCCCAACGTATTCTGGGATCTCTCCAAATAATAGGCAGTTTCTCAATATCCTGCATTTTTTGGTCATGTAAATATTATGTATGTCAGATACAAATCAAAGGATAATAGCTTTACAAGAAAACACATGAGATTACAGCTCCAACTCACAATGTTTTCATGGATTCCATATCACTCAGTGGTGGGAAGGGAGACCCTCTTCCTGTTAAGTCACTAATCCTTCTACAAGCATCATTGAACAGAAAACATGCTGTAAATAAACACATTATATATACATAAAAGACAAAATGCAGAGATTCTGATTGCTTACAAATCACTTAGTTTGGTCAAGGAACCAATGCTAGAAGGTATTGGCCCCTCAAGAGAGGTACCCTGTATATGCCTGTAATAAATATATTAACAAAAGTATCCATCAATTGTAAGAAAAATGAAAAAGAAAAGGAACCAAGAAAACTGGAGCATTAGGAGGTAAATGTTGGAAACTCACAGTTTCTGAACCTTTGTCCATTTACCGATGAAAGTAGGTAGTTTACCTGAGAAATTATTATCATTTATCCTCCTAAAAGGTGCCAAAGAAATACAAACTTAGAGAATGTTCTGAAAGCAATATTGTTTACCATAAAAATCAGATAAAATGATGAAGAGCATTAAACATATGAAAAAAGGTATTTAAAAGAATTTCAATAACATTATTTCCACTGAATTTGATCACCATGCATGGTTAAATTATCCGCATAGAAGATTGAAAGATCTAAACAATCCCAACATGTTTCTTGGCATCAGAATCAGCTATATTTCCTGTGGTGATAGAAGCTGATTGCACATCAGTTGCAGGCAAATCACCCAGCCAAGGCATATCCAAAGACGAAGGCATAAAAAATGCCGAGTAATCACTTTTTGCTTGGCTAGCAGACCCGTGAATTCAATTAAAAGAGAGAGATAGAGAGAGAGAGAGAAAGGTGCCTGCTTACATATCTGTCAAGTTGACCAAATTGCCAAGTTCTGCAGGCAACTTTCCTGTCAATGCATTTGAGGAGAAAACACTGAAGAGAAAAAACATTAAAGTTAATTTAAGTAACAGTATATGATACAATATCTAGAATCAATAAGCATAGAGATGAAGGCCTTACAGTTTCTGTAAATTTATCAATTTTCCAATTTCAGGTGGAATGGGCCCTGTAAAATGATTTCCTTCAATACTCCTGTAAAAGGAATGGTTGTGTTAATGTCACTTCACAATAAACAATCTGAATGATTCAAATCCATACTTAAAGCCTGGCAAAGACTGGTCAATCTGCCAACTTTCATGAAATGAACTGTTCACATTGTCCTCTTGGCATGCCAAGGTGGTCAGAGTCAGACAGCCTCAGCCTCGAATCAATAACAAATGAAATGGTTCTAACTACAACTAGAGAACCGGAATTAACAAAACTTATTTAAAATGTTTCCAGTCTAATCCTTATTGATTTGACTGGCAAAGGGACAGCATGTAAACATTGAACCCTCATCAGATGATTCACTACCTCTAAAATCCACAGATGATTGCAGACTAAGGAAAGAGAACTCAACATACATGTTTCTGAGGGTCGTTATGTTGGTGATTACTTTCGGGAATGGCCCAGACAATCGATTCCCCATAACAGATCTGCATGGATACAGTAGGAAAGTATGAAACCTCAGGCTAACCATCTAAATTGAATTGAGAAAAGAGATGAAAAGAGGATGTGGTAGGCGTCCTTACAACTCCTCTAAGCGCAAGGTACCCCATTGGGGAGGTATAACACCAGTGAAGATATTGCGGCTAAGGTCCCTGCTTGACAATTGAGTGCATAATCAATAACAGCAATTCAGTCTAATGAAAGCTTCAGAAAATGTTCGATATTTGCTCACAGTCTTTTAAGGTAGCGAAACTTGGAAAACTCTGGTGGAATGATTCCCGATAGATTCTGAGACTTTAAAGCTCTGCAAGATATTTCTACAGAAATATTAGAGAACATAGCCCAAGACAACCTTTCAAAAAGTAGATTAAGCAAAGCATTACTTGAACTAATCACACACAGATCATTAGATTTGGTAGAAGGAAGAGTAATAGTACATGCTTACTAGGTGGCAAGAGGAATTGTTGTTGAAAGAGCAGTCACAAGTGATATTGTTCTCAAACCCTTTCCTCTCATCCAAAAGACTCCAGTTCCCTTGCCCACTACATGGATCCTTGTTGAAATCCCAGTCCCTCTTCCCCAGCTTCTTCCCTATTTCTCTTAATACCCTAACTGCAATGCAAAACACACACACCCCTTGATTTATATTCGGACATTTTTCTTTCATATCCAAAGAAAAAGCAGATAGAAAAAAGAGATGCTGTGATCCAGTCAGGGAATGAAGATATTGTAGTACCTTCTTGGACGTGGAGCTTAGCTGAAGCAGAAGCTGTAAATCCAAAGGAAATGAAAGTAATGGAACAAATGATGTATAGTTGCAGAAGCAGTTGTGGGCTGCTTGCAAAATTACAAGCACCTCCCATCTTCTTCTTCAGTTGTGGTAAGCTCAAAGCTCTGCTTACTTAGCTAGGGACCAGCAGTCTTCTTAACTGAGAGACTTGAAAAGTGGTCTTCTATGAATCTACGTTGCGCTCCCCGACAATAATAGTAATACTTTTTTATTGTTCGAGTAAACCCATATCTTTTGCTAACTTTTTTGTGTTCTAGTTTAAATAAATATAAATATTATTTTATATTTTTATAATAGATTTAAATTTAAAGTATGTAAAATATATCTTCTTCTTTTTTGTCGCCTCTTGAAAACTAGTAATACTATTTAGCACAACTTTTAACTATGATTTATAATTTTAAATTATATTTTAATTTTTTTTATAAATAACTTATATATATATATATAAAGAAGTTAAAACGATTTAAAATTCGAAACATTTTAATAAAAACTAGCATAAATCAATTTCTAACCAAATAACTTGAATCAATTTATAAACAAGTCACAAGTTATGTCTCTAGTATACAATGAGATTCGCCAACCAATTTTCTTGGTAAACAAAAATAAATCAGTCTCTTTTCTTAGACAAAAATAACAAGTTTTGAATCAATACAAGATTTTATATTTATTTTATTTTAAAAAAAAATAATTCTAAATTATTTTGACGTGCTTATATCAAAAATAAATTTTAAAAAAATATTATATTGATATATTTCTATACAAAAAATATTTTAAGAACACAGATAGTTAGTATAATTTCAAACAAGAAAATACTTTAAAAAAACAATTATTATTGAAATAAAAAACATATTATACATCTTATAGTAATTATTTTATTGCTAGACAAATGATTAATATGATGATTAAGTAGGAGGAAATGCAAGGCTAAAGCATGATTGCATGCGTGAGAGAAGTAATTGTTATTATACTTTAAATTATTTCAAAGTTAAAGTTGATTGGTCTATATATATATATATATATATATATAAAAGAGAATCCAAATGCGATTTAGCGATGTAACAGTGATTTATACATTTCATTGACTCATGAGTTCATTTTGACTTCTAGAGGTCAAAAGTCTCCAGTCTACAAAAAAAGATAGATCGTCCTATCCTATCATTCACGCGTTTTTGAAATAACTTGCGTTTGCACCCGTGGGACACCGACTGTGTTTTTCGAGCTGCGTCCCTTTTTGTGCTTATATTTTATAAAAATATTTTTAACTATTTTTTTCAAATATATATATATATATATATATATCTTCAAGAAAAAAAAAAAAAACAGAATGATTATAATATAAAATATTAAATGCTGATAATCGTTAATATTTTAAGTAATGGTAAGGAAGAAAGTTGATATTCTTTTAAAAGTGTTTTTTTACGTAGAATTATATTAAAATAATATATTTTTTAATTTATTTTATATATTAATACATTAAAATAATTGAATAATACTCAACGATGATAATTTATAATGAAATAATTTTCAAATTTTCATAAGAAAACAGTAGTTTCTCCATGATTTGATAATCTTTCTTAAGAACACGTGCTGATTTTCCTATCTAATAAACCCACTCATATAATTTTCTCTAATTCTATAGCACTCTTCTTATGGTCCGTCCATCTTTTTTAATGCCTGTTTTGCACCTCCCCATTTATGGCCATTCAGATGTTAGCTAGCTGCCTGGCTGGGCGGCAGCCGGCAGCCATGTCCTTATATTTTAAAAGTTTTTTTTATTTTTAATTAAAAATTGTTTGGTATTTTAATATCATTTTAGTACGATAATAACAAAAATATTTAAAAAAATATCATTCTGATTTTTAAATAAAAACATAATTTAAAAAATAATATTAACTATACCCTCAAATAGTCCCCTACACACTGATAAGGGTGTTTAAAAATATGGTTATTTTTCAAAATGTTTCTTATTTAAAGATATATTAAAATAATATTTAAAAAAAATTATTTGTAATATTAGCCCATCAAAACATATAAAAATATTTAAAAAATCTAACTTAGAGCAAAAATAATAATTAAATGTCATTTTTTAAAAATATACTTGTAAATGCTCCCCAACCATGTGGTTCTGGCACTGCTCTTTAAAAGTATCCACATAAACACAGTGCATTTTGTTCGGGGTCAAAAAATAAATTACATTGTAATTAATTTTAAAATATTTTTTATTTAGAAATATATAAAATAATATTTTTTTTATTTTTAAAAAATATTTTTAATAGCTATATGAAAATAATTTAAAAACACTAAAAAAATTAATTTAAAAAAATATAAATAACAAATTTTTAATTTTTTTAAAAATATTTTTGAAATAAAATATCAAACAGGGGATATAGATATACATATATAAGGTTTTTAAATTCAAATTTTGAATAAAATTTATTCAGATTAATATAAAAGAAATGTTGTTGAAACCATTTAAAAGAACACTTAATATTGCAATCAAAGGATTTAATAATCAAGAAATCTTTATTCTTTAGATTAGCACGAGCCAATTTGCCCGCTTCGCTGGGGTTTTTTATCTTTGTAAAAAATTAATTGATTTTATAAATATTATATTTTTTTATTTTCATATATAATTAGTATAATTATAATTGATAAAATCTGTTAAAAATAGTTTTTTTCAATCAAAATGTGATTAAATATTGTTATTGCTAAAAAACTTTAGATAAAATTTGTTGGAAAATTTCCTAAGAAGGTGAAATGATTTATTAGAAATTTGTTATCACGAATACTCTAGTTAAAAAAAAAACCCAGTTAAAAAAGAACAACTGACCGGACACTGAAAAATAAAAAAAAACATGTGAAAAAAAGGTCATCATTTTTTAAAAGAAAAAAAAAGAGTCTAAAATATAAATTTAAATTCAAAGTGAATTTTTTTTATAAGATTTATTCATTATATTATTATATTAAATATATCTAAGAATACTAATATTAATATTTTTTTGCAAGAAATCGTAGGTCATTGTTTTTTTCTCTATATATATATTTTGAGGCGATAATATTAAATAAATATTAAACACATATACTTAGTTTCACATATTATATAGTGTGATCGAAATGGGGAGTGATTTTTATAGTTTTTTAATTGTAGATAACCTAGGTAAATTTGTAAAAAAAAAATATGAGTTACCTTTTTTCCCCAGTAATATTAGATCTGATACATTATAAATAAAAAGATTGCATTTGTTTTCAAAAAAAATATAAATTTTTTGCGTGCTATAATTACTTATTTGCCTTCTAAAAAGAACAGTGTAGTCGAAACGGAAAGCGCCTCGTATATTTTTTAATTGTAGATAATTTAAGCAAATTTGTTTACCTTTTGTGTTTTTTTAGTTGTATTTTATTCTGGGTAATATTAGATTTGAAATATTAAAAATCATTTTTTTTTTAAAATAAACTTGAACAAAAGAACACAAAATTAAAATTCAAAGCGAATTTTTATTTTATTTTATAAGATTTATTCATTATATTATTATATCAAATGTATTTAAGAATGTTGATATTAATTTTTTTGCTGCAAAAAATCCGAGGTCATTTTTTTTTATCTCTTTATATATTTTTAGGCGATAATATGCAATAAATATTAAAACATATAATAATGACTTTTTTGTCGTTTAAAAGGAACAGTGTAATGGAGACAAAAGTGATTTGTATATATTTTTAATTGTAGATAACCTAGGTAAATTTGTCTATTTTTTATTTTGGAGTTGTCTTTTATCCCCAGTAATATTAGATACAAAATGATTATTGCTATTATTGCAAAAACAATTAAAATTATCAAATTAAATGGATGAAAATTAAAAATTAAAAGTGGAAGGGCTGAAATGAAAATTAAATATCAGGGGATTGAGATAAAAAATTCAAAGTATAAGGGCTGAAATGAAAATCAACTATATTATCAATTTAAATCAAATGATAAAATTAAAACAATTAAAACTTAAGTACCGAATAAATTAATATTTCTAAACTTAATCCGAAAATTAAAAGAAAGAGGACCGAAGTGTGTACAGTGAAAATATATTTAAGAAAATCGATATTAATATTTTTTGCAAGAAATCGTAGGTCATTGTTTTTTTCTCTCAATATATTTTTAGGCGATAATATTAAATAAATATTAAACACATGTACTTAGTTTCACATATTATATAGTGTGATCGAAATGGGAAGTGATTTTTATAGTTTTTTAATTGCAGATAATCTAGGTAAAATTTAAAAAAAAAATATGAGTTAAATTTTTTCCCCAGTAATATTAGATCTGACATATTATAAATAAAAATATTGCATTTGTTTTTTAAAAAAAACTATAAAGTTTTTGCTTGCTATAATTACTTATTTTCCGTTTAAAAAGAACAGTGTAGTTGAAACGGAAAGTGCCTCGTATATTTTTTAATTGTAGATAATCTAGGCAAATCTGTTTACCTTTTATGTTTTTTGAGTTGTATTTTTTCTGGGTAATATTAGATCTTAAATATTAAAATCCAATCTTGATTTTTAAAAAAAAATAAACTTTAACAAAATAACACAAAATTAAAATTCAAAGCGAATTTTTATTTTATTTTATAAGATTTATTCATTATATTATTATATTAAATGTATTTAAGAATGTTGATATTAATTTTTTTGCTGCAAAAAATGCGAGGTATTTTTTTTATCTCTTTATATATTTTAAGACGATAATATGCAATAAATATTAAAACATATAATAATGACTTATTAAAAAAATAAAAAAAATAGAAAGCAAGAAAAAAAACTAAAATTATTATTCTTATTGCGTTAATAATAGAAAAAAATGAATAAATAAAAAGAAGTTCATTAAGTTGAACAATGAAACAAATGAAAGAAATAAAATTATAAGCAATATAAATATTTTGACGTCAAAATAAAAAAAAAAAACTAATGAAAAAAAATCAAATGAAAAAAAAAAACGAAATAAGAGCATAACTCCAAATATATAACTGTATAAGAAAAAAAAAAGAAACGAATCAGATTGCTGCCTAAGCAGCTTGAACTCGTGCGCGCGCCTATAGATGCAGCGCGGGATTACAGCTCGGCCAAGGCTAGGTATTGGTCAATGCCATCATAAAAATATACAAAAAGTAGACCAATGAAAAAAAAAAAAAGAGTACATGCACGCGTGAAGCACCGGAGCAAACTGTCAGTGAATAGTGATAATGAATCTAACGCTGCAGTAACGGGCGATGCTGTCTTAGCTATATAGTAATAAAGTAGGTGAAGAGGTATTTTTATGAATAATAGATTTATTTTCGATATATTATGTTAGATTAAAAAGAAGAATTATAAATCCTTTGCGTAATAATTGTCTTGTATTAATTATTAATTCATGCATGGAGGACCAGCGATATAAGTATTATATGAGTGTGATTGCCGGCTAACTTATACGGCTCCGACAGAACACAAAAAGGAGAGTGTGATAGCTAGCTGGCTTCTCCTGTCCGGACCTCAAAATTGACTGCCACCTGTATGATTCATCATCACTGCTTCTTCTTTTTTACGACACGTGAACGATGATGGACTATCTCTTTGCCCTAGACAGAGCAGTTGACTTTGACTCGTTTTTCTCAAGCCTTTTATTTATTGGATACTGGGAGTCCCACCTTTTTTAAGCGAACTATGAGCCAGCACTTAAAGATCCACGAGCTAACCTAACCGCGTCGTGTTGTTTTTTTTTTATATATATATAAAAAATTGATTAATTTTGTGCATATTGAATTTTTTTAATTTAATATTTAATAAGTAATATTATAATTGATAAAATCTGTTAAAAATAAATATTTTTTTCATTTAAAAGTGATTGACTATTGTTACAGCTAATAATATTTTGCTAATTATTTAATCAGTAAATTGTACAATTAGAATCGAAAAAATTCTGTTAAAATGAGTCACGTGTTCCGTGTAACATATTGATTGATTATTGTGTTTGTTTCATAAATTATTTGATTAGCAAATAGTAAAATTATAATCTTTGAATTTTAGCACAAATGATTGATTTGTTTTACGCAACAAACAATTTGATTGGTGATTTTGTTTTAACTATTTCGGCAATAATTTAACTAGCAGATAACAAAGTTTCAATTGATAAAATTGATTAAAGATATAATTTATTTGATAGGTAGCAAGAATACAACAATTAAAATTTATCAAAAAAATATTTTTTTCAGATTTTTTCTTCATATTATTATAGTAAAAAAAATTTAGAACACTGAGATTAAAATAATACGAGATTTATAAAGAAAAGTTAGTTCATTTTATATACATATATTAAGACTTAATATCAAAAATATATCACAATATATAATTAGTCTCTTCTTAAAACTTTTTGTGCTAGTTGTGGCGAAAAGCATAACAATTTGTTATTTTATTATTTTAGATAATTTGACATAATTTTTCTACATGTCTTGTCTACGTGTGGTTTCGTATATTTTTTTTTTTGTGATATGAGATCTGAAATATTATACATAAAAAAAACATAAAAGTTATTTTTCACAAAGATAAAATTGACCAATGAATTTTTTTCACAATTATTACAGCTGTCATTATAAATATTATTGTACATAATTAATATTCTAATTATTATTAGCCATACTATCAATGAAATCTTAATTATTTAAAAAAAATGAATTTGTTTTAAGATTTATACCTCATTTTATTATATTAAATATATTTTAGAACACTAATAGTAAATTATTATTTAAAAAAAACAATAGGTCTCTCTCTCTCTCTCTCTCTCTCTCTCTCTATATATATATATATATATATATATATATATAATTAGTCTCACATATTTATAAGAACAAAAAAACTTTTAAATAATAATTATTATTCTTTTGAATGTCTTATCTATAATAATTAGAAATTTCAACACCTAACAATATTAACAAAAAAAAAACAATTAAAAAACTAAATAAATGACAAAACAAAAATAAATATTATTAGATTTAAAAAAATTATTTGACTTGAAGAATAAGTAAAAATAATTTAAAAAAACAACGAAAAGAAATAATATATATCAATTTTCAAATGATTACCAGCACAAATTAAAATGTAAACATTAAAAAAATAATCTTAATAACAATAGAAATAATAAAAATTGTTGAGACCATAATTATTGTTAGAAAAAAAAATTATATTATTTTTTTTATTTTAGAAGATCTATTCCTTATATTATTATATTAAAAATATTTCAGAACAATAATATTGATTATTTAAAAAACCCTAGGTTATATATATATATAATGTTTTTTAGATGAGCATAAAGTAGGTGAAGAAGTATTTTTATGAATAATAGATTTAATTTGTTAAATTAAAAAAAGAAATAAAATCCTCTGCCTAATGATTGTCCTGTATTAAGTATTGATTCATGCATGGAGAAGCAGCGATATCAGTACTATACGAGTGCGATTGACGGCTAAGTTCAATGGTTCCGAAAGAAAACAAAAAAGGAGAGTGTGATTGCTAGCTGGCTTCTCCTGTCCGGTTATGGTCGACATTTTATTTTTTTAATTAAAATAAAAAATTTTAATTTTAAAATATTTTAGTATAGCATTTTGAATTTATATTGTTTATATATATAATTAAATATATTAATAAAAAAAAGTTCAAATCTAAAAAAAAATTATTTAGAATGATGCAATATAATTTAGAAAAACAAAACAAAATAATTTTTTTAAATAAAATTATAAACATATATACAAAAATATCATCATTAATCTCACAATATCATGCCCTTGAAGACTAGTAATACTACATAGCACTAATTTTAACTATAAGGTATAATTTTAAATCATATTTTACTATATTGCGCGCGCACGGGCACGCACAAAGTAGTTAAAACGATTCAAAGTTAGAAGAAACAATTTGATAAAAACAGCATGAATCAATTTCTAACCAAACAACTTGACTCAATTTGTAAACAAGTCTTAAGTCATGTCTCTAATTCAATGAGTTTTGCCAACCAATTAAGAGGACCATTTTTTTTTTGGTAAACAAAATAACAAGTTTTGAATTAATACAAGGTTTTGTGTTTATTTTATTTTAAAAGTGTTTTTTTTTAATATTTTATTTTTAAATTATTTTGATGTGTTTATATCAAAAATAAATTTTAAAAAATATTTTATTTTTATACAAAAAATATTTTAAAAATACAAATCGTTACTATAATTTCAAACAATAAAACATTTTAAAAAATAATTGTTATCGTAATAAAAAAAGACATATTTTACATCTTATAATAATTATTTTAATGCCAGACAAATGACTAATATGATGATTAATTAGGAGGAAATGCAAAGCCAAAGCATGATTGCATGCGTAAGAGAATCAATTGTTATTAAATTTTATAATGTAGTTAGAAACTTCGCCAATATTATATTTTAAATTATTTCAAAGTTAAAGTTGATTTGTCTGCTATAAATATATACTAGCCATAGCGCCTGTATCATATCACGGCTGGAATAATATTTTTTTAACGTAAATAAATATTAATTATATATATTTTTTTATTATAATATAAATTTAAATAAAATAATAAATTTATGCAGAAATCCTGTGAAGTGCAAGTTTTTTATAAAATATATGAATTTTAAATCAATATAAATTTATCTATTTAGTAGGTTTTAATGAAATAACCAATATAAAATTATTATTATCATTAAAAAAGTAAGAAGATTCAAATATCTGAATTATTGAATACATTGTATTAAGATTAGTTCATTTTATAATTCAATTTAAATTAAACACAATAAATAAAATTTAAATTGTGAAAGAACCTGCATTAATAAAAAAAATATAGTTAATTTTCTATCTCCAAAAAGAATAAAATATAAATTGAAAATCTATCACCACATTAATGTCATTATCATTACCATAACAATTAAAATTATTATCAATATTACTTTTCAAATAGTAGAAATCACTAAATTGACCCGAATAATTAATAAAAGTAAAATATTTTTTCAAAAGAAAAAAATAAAATAACAATCACTAAAATTATCATTATTATTGTGCAATAAAATCATAAAATCACCTCATTCAAAAATTAGATAAAAATAATAGAAAAAAAAAGAACAAAGAGAAAAATGAAGCAATATTAATTTTAAAATGATTATCAACCTAAATTAAAATTTCAGAATTGGACCTAATAAAAATAAAAATTTAATAAAATGATAAAAATTGAAAATAAAAACCAAAAGTTTAAATGAATGAATACAAATAAAAAATAAACATTATCCAAGAAAGATCGAAAAGAAGAAAGTAATCAATACAAAATTAAAAATTAAAAGAATAAGTGTCAAAATAAAAAAATAATATATATAATTAATTCTAATTAAATAAAAAAACTGTAACAAATCAAGATCTTAAGACCGAAAAATAATAAAAGAATTTTTAAAAATAAAATACAGTGTAACCAGTATAAATTAAAATTTCATAAAGAAAAATAATATAAATAAAACCCTGATAAAAAATAAAAAAATAAAAAAAATAAAGTAATATAGAAAGGAATTATATATATATATATATCAACCCGTTTAACAAATTTTCTTCCCTCAAAGTATTTAACATTGCATGCATGTTCTCAATTAATTCATGTTTTACACATGGGCTAGACTTGTCCAAGCGACATAGATGGCCTGACTCAACCCGCATGATTGACTTGGCCTAACCCAATGTATTTTTATTATTATTATCACGCCTTAGCTGACCCACCCCGACTTGAGCTTCAAGCCACAGTGGCCTATATGACCGAGATGGGCCTGACCCAAATAAAAAGAAAAAAGAAAAAGAGTTTTGGGCCTCTAACAGGCACAACCCTTATTAAAATAGGTATAACCCCCACTCCCAAACAATATACATGGTCGGGTCAGGCCCAACCAATAAAAATAAAAATAAAAATATTATAATATTAAAATGATAATAAATAAATAAATTTCTCAAAAAATCTCAATGGTCATTTTAAGATATTTTTGATTTTCTTGTGTGTTTTTCTAGCTATTTTATTTAATATCAAGTCATAAATTTACACAATAAAATACAAACCTCACATGAAATACATCCTGGAATTTCTAAGAAAAAAAGCAAATACAAATCTTTATTTCAAAAACATAAAAAAACCTTTTGTTCTCGTGCATGTGCCAAATCCTAAAGTTTTTTTTCGAGCATTTTCTTATAAAAAGATAAAATTGCATAGATCCAAAGTGTACATTGTATAGTACACACCCTTAGATATTAAAGATCCAAAATATAAAATAAATGCAATGCCCAGATAAAACCTTAGAATGGGTAGGATTCAACTTAATAAGACATAGATTCTTTCATATCTATCTTGAACTTTATATAAGATTAACAAATAGAAACATCACTTGGATTAAAATCATTCAAAAGTGCATCTTACCATAGCCAGGATGCATGGAGGGTGATGCATATTTCTCTTGCATAACTAGTTTATTTATTTAGACTCTTGCATACGGTTAGGTCTTGTAGTGATTATAATACTAGGTGACGACTTCTAAATTCTGTAGTTATAATTTTATGATTAGAACCCTTATTTCATACTCGGGAGGTAACTCTGTCATTCAATATCGTGCACAACACAACATTGTAAGATACTAACCCGATATTAAATATGCTTGCTTTTCATTATTTTTTTTAAATAAAAATTTCTTAGTTGAGAAAATACAAAAAATACATTTTTATTTGTGTGCTTACAACGAAATTCTAAAATTTTCACTCATGCTTTTATATAACAAATATATATAAATTGCATCTTATCATACTTTGAAAAATACAAAACAAATTCAATTACTGGGCATCACAACAAGTTTGTGATTATCTATCAGTATTCATATTTAAGGATATTTGTTTAGAGCAATAATTTCTTTATTTTAGAAAAGAAAAGCACAGTCTTTGAAAAAAAATAATAATTATTGTTTATAACAGGCGCTTTGAATCAACTTGGAAGAAGAGCAGCATACAGAAGTTGATTCCAAGTATCAGGAACCCCAGCAAGACACCAATGGCTGCAGTCCATAGCTCTATGTCCACCGAGGCCATAGACTGAAGGATGGCCTTCTTTTCTCAGCTGTGACAAGGTTGTGACATTAAGCAAATGCACTGCTGGCTTTGGCATTGCTCCTATTACTTTCTCAACAACTAGCTGTGCTGGGTGAGGCCCTGCTGGGTAAGTTTTGGAGAATGGTTCCTTCTGCCCCTCACAGTTCCTTGCATTTGGCTCTCCCCAATCACTTCCACTGCTCCATCAACAACAAATTAATCTCCACTCAATATTATTTCTTATTATTACAACTGGACTCACATAATATGTTTTCTGAAAGATGAATTATCTCGCATCCAAAAAATAAGTAAAAACAATTAATGTGTATCGATTAACTTACTTCAAGTGATCTGGAGAAACCCCTTGGAAGAAGACTTTGGTTTTTGTAGTGTCAACATTGGTCTCGACCCATTTAGCCCACGTAGTCAACGCTTTCTCGAATGCTACCAGCCGATCCATGTCTTGATATGTAGCCCTCCCGACTTGAATAAAATTCCATCTACAAATAGCTAGGTCAGAATTTTATATAAACATACATAGATGAACATACATAGATGATGGGGGGGGGGGGGGGGGGATGGGCAACATACGGCTGTTTTCTCCCTGTATGAAGCCACCAATGCCAGGTGTTGAAGACCAGAACATCAATCCCTTTCCATAAGTCTCCACCTTGAATGGAGTCAAGTGTAAGAGCAACCCCATGGCTTGTGCTTAACATGTCAACCAGAAATGCATTGCGGGAGAACATCACTTTAGCCCCATATTCCTGCAACCAAATTTTGTTAAACTCTTTCCTTAATATAAGTTTATTTATAATTGGTTTTCTATAAATAAATAAAAATAGTAATTGTCATTGAAATTGTTTTGGCTTATTAATGCGAATATATATAGTTAATCACCCATAACATGTCTAGTTTTAATTACATCAAATCCTTTAAAAACTTCACTCTCTTTATTATATTTAAAAGAAAATGAATAAAATCATATTTCCTCCACGAAATTGATATATATTAACTCGTCTTAGCTTTTCCTAGACATTGACAAAGAAAGTGATAACCATGTGGGAATTGGGAAGATAAGCAAAAATCTAAATTCGTTGGTATTTTTGTTTTCAAGATATATAAAATAATAAAGACGTAGCAACCAATTCATTAATTCCCACATGATCCAATTAAAAAACCAAAATTAGGAAGGCATAAAGACGAAGAATGAGATACAAGTGATTAAGAATTTGGTCTCACAGGGAAAGTGAAAGTAGATAGCCCCCCTGTCCTGGCTGAGCTATAGTTTGCTCGTGGTAGAGCCACATGAAGCATGCAAGTGAGTGATTGCCATTGGTTCAAACTTAGTGAATCTCCCACGAACATGATGCTCTTCCCCTTAAGCACTTGTGATAAGAAATGACGACCATCAAACCTACAATATGGATCCATCAACAAACAATATATATATTTTTTTAATTTCAAGAAAACTCCATTCCTTTAAGTATTTTTATGGGTTTGAGTTAAACGATTAAAACTTTAATTATTTTAAACTCTTACAAGATAAACATACCCTAAATTAAACCTCAAATCTATATGATAAATCTCAAATCTTTTATTACAGCACTGTCTCTTGGGACATCAGCCAACAATAGGCGATGTTGGAGTTCACAATTTGGTGCTCTTCTACGTTGGAGTGCACATTTTGGTGGTCTTCACATTCATATCGCACGATGGATTGGAAGCAACTGATGATGAACAAGTTGTTTGTGTTTTGGAGGATTATTGGTAAGTTGTTTTCGTGGATGTTAATGTCAAACGGAAGTGGTCTTAATTAAAGGATTTATCAGGAAAAAAATTATAATTAATTATGGATTGATCTAAGAGTTAAAAATGGTTGCCTTCTTATTTGACAATCCAAGTTCGTATCTTGAGATCATGAATGCATCAAATTAATTAATTTGAAGGCTTGTATTGAAAATTGTCCGAGGAAGAAGAGACCTTGCCTCTTTTCTTTGTGTTCGTATATAAGAATGTTCGATGAATCACAAACAAGAAATTACTTGTTGTTTTATTTTATAATTAATATATTTTTTAAACTAAATTCTATAATCTCATATATATATATATATATATATATAAAATTAAATGAGTCCATAATATGTCATCGTTCTCATTTGCCATTGTATTGTCTTTTTCACGTGGATGCATGCAGATTGTAAAGTGACCAGCTAGCAAGCAGGTCGAAGACAGATACCAGATCCAATCAGAAAATTAAGCAGCCATTGCCAAACCACAAAATAAAACACCAAGCTTGGAAATAAATAGCCATGGTCATTATAAATGCATATAATTAATACTTGAATAATAAAAATGAGAGAAAAAACAATATGTACGTACCTTGGAAAGTGGCACTGTGGATTTGGCTGCCATCGATACTTGAGATAGTCTCTGTCTGGCCGGCCATTCATTAGACAATCAAACTCTCTCTCTATAAAGGGACATCGTGAAGGATCATAGAGAGGATAGGCTTCGTCACGAACCCAAATCCCTTTATAAAGATCACAACCACCACCTCTTGCAACTCCTCCATGGTGCACGGCTAGGGACACAAATAGCAGTGCTGCTCTAATGGCAGAAGAACCCACGTCCATGAGAGCGAGAGAGGCAGGCCAGAGTAGGTGCAGGTCACGAAATTTGGATGACAGTGAACATGAAGAAAGTTGTAGTGGTAGTTCAACGAGCTTCTTTTTTTTATTTAATTTACACTTTAAAATTAGTATTAATATCTATCTATATATACACACACACACACACACACACACACACACACACAGAGGGAGGGAGGGAGGGATTCTCAATTGACCCTTAAATATTATCATAAATGGTTAAGAATTGACGAGCATATTACAATAATTGGCGAAGCAATTGACTACCAATTTGACCACAAAAGTATTAATTCAAAGAAGAAAAAAAGATTGATCACTAAAATAAAAAAAGAAACAAAACTGTTTCCTTGAGAAACCATCTATTTTTTTTAATTGTAATTTTAAGTGGTATTCTTTATATATCTTTATATATATATATATATATATATATATATATATATATATATATAAAATTTTATTTTAATAAATGAATTTAGTAAGAAACCCGCTCTAGGTATGGAAAAACCATCACCACACAAAACAATGATGATAAATTTAAGTCTTCTAAGAAAAGCATGTTCTAGATCTAAATTTATTTCTTTTTTGTTTGTTTTGAGTTTGAAAATTATTTTTTTTTATATTAGAATATTGTGTTGATAAGAACGATTTTTTAATAATCTTTTATGATGATTTTGCTAAAAATTTTTAGTAATTAACCATGATATTACCCAAATACAAAACACTTCATAATTAAAAAAAAGAAGCTAAAAGTGGAGAAGTGATAAACCAATAAGATCACTACATGTTACTATCCATAAGTTAACCACACATGAGATATGTCACACATGCAGGGGATATGAGAAATAAACTATTAAATAATTGTTGATATAATCTCGATAGAAGACTTGATCGAAAGTTGATAATTGTAGCTATTAATTAACAAGTAGTTGTTGAAGTCCTTATTTTCACTAGTTGAGGTTGTAAGTTTAAAAGTTGTTTTACCTTGATGCATTTAAATTCTTCCATTATATAATGAGAATGAGGGCATGTATTATTCAAAATCAATTATTGTGGTTCATTCTCACCTTAAGAAGAATTATATCTATCTAACAATCGTGATAATTTTGATTGAGAACTATTAGTTGTATCAAAGCTGGTTATATTATCATGACAACTAACAAAGAAAGAATTGAAAATTTGAAAGCTAGGCTCAGAGGATTTCAGGATAGTATGAGTCAGGCTAGTTGATTATGAAGATTTTTATGAAGCTTTATCAAAGGTTAAATAGGTTGGTTCATTACTAGACTACTAAAGAGAGTTTGAAAGGTTAGGGAATCGGGTGCAAATATGGACACCAAATGCTTTGGTGGGGACATTTATGGGAGGCCAAAAATCAGAAATTATAGAGGGCATCTGGTTGTTCAAACCATATTCCTTAAAGGAAGCTTTTAGCTTGACATGAATGCGAGACGACCAACTCACTTATCAACAAAAAATTACACGGTCATAATAGTTCAGTTATCCGTAACTTCCCAGCCTAAACAAAAACCATACCATACCTACAAATGAAAGACTCACTTGGGATGAAATGGAAAAAAGGCGAGCTCAAGGCCTTTGCTTTGATTGCGATGACAAATTCATTGTAGACCATAAATGTTGAGGTCCTCATCTCTTAATGTTAAAAGAGAGCTCTAGTTCAAATGATGAAGATGAGACAAACAGAGGGGGATCGTAATTGAACCAAAGATATCACTTCATACGTTAACACGATGGTCAACTTCTAGAACCATGTAGGTAATGGCTAAGATTGGACCTTATAAGGTGATTGTCCTCATTCAATCTACATCCTTGAAGGTGGTGTCCAAGGAGTTATGGCAAGGACATTCTATGTTTGCTATTTGCTTGCAAATCATAGCAGATGAACCACAAAATGATGTACACCTGGATATGCAACAAGTGATTAAAGTCTTTGAGGAAATTTTTTGAGAGCCTAAGTATTTGCTTGCAAATCATAGTAGATGAACCACAAAATGATGTACACCATGATATGCAACAAGTGATTAAAGTTTTTGAGGAAATTTTTCGAGAGCCTAATTAATTATCTTCAATAAGAGAGATTGACCGTAACATCACTTTGAAAGGAGGAACTGAACCCATCAATGTGAGACCTTACAAGTATGCCTATTTCAAAAAGGTGAAATTGAAAAACAAGTTCATGACATGTTAAAATTAGGGCTTATAAGATCTAGCATTAGTCCTTTTTCATCTCCTGTCTTATAGGTTAAAAAGAAAGACAACACATGACATTTTTGTACTACTTATGGAGCCCTCTATACCATAACCATCAAAGATCGATTCCCATTTCTAACAATCAATGATATTTTAAATGAACTCTATGAATCCTCCTACTTTACTAAATTAGACCTTAGAGCTAGCTACTATCAATTACCGGTACACTCTCCATACATCATTAAAACTATTTTCCATACTCATAATGATCATTATGAATGTTTAGTCATCCTTTTTGACCCTGTAATTCACCATCCACTTTTCAGGTCATCATGAATTCCATATTCCAATCTTACCTTCATAAAGTTGTGTTAGTTTCTTTGATGACATTTTAATTTATAACCCTAATTGGACCATGCATCTAACATTTTTGCTTTTGAAATTTTAAGGCAACACTAATTTTTTTGTTAAACTCAGCAAATATGCATTTGACATGTCAGAATTGGAGTGCTTGGGCTCACCCAAAGAAATAAGCCAACCTCTCTTGATCTTAATCAAGAGAAGGACCCATCTCTTTTAGGCTTAGTTGAGGAAATAACCTAACTTTTCTTGGGCTCAACTAAAAGAAGAATCTATCATTGGGCATAACTACATTTTAGATCCCATTCTCCCTATACCTATTAGGTATATAAAAGTCCTTTAAGGACCATCACATTTCCATTCATTTTAATATATGCATGAGGAATATTTTCCCTTATTGATATATATGTCAAAAATATTTTTCCTTATGAATGCATAGACTATAATTAGACTATGAATGTTTTAAACATAAGGTTCAACATTTCTATTCTTTATTACATATTTATTTATAGAATATCTTTCTATAATATGATTGTATTATTATTTTTAAAAACCGCTGATTTAATAATTGAAGAGTCCCTAAATTTACTAAAAAAAAACTTTTACGAGTATCAAACACCAACCTCCAACCATTTTGGCTAAGAAAAATAGATTATATTGCCAAAACCTAAAGATTAACCGATTATCCAAGATATAAGATCTACCTCCAAACTACTTGAATTTTTTAGGACATCATCAATAATACATATGTTAGGTATATTTTCCCTTATTAATATTATCAAGGAACAATTACACTTTAGCCCTTCCTACTTTACAAAAAGATTTATAAGCGATAAATAGCCTATGAATGCTTTAGACATGGGGTTCAAAATCTTTAATTTCTATTGCATATTTATTTTTTGAGTATCTTTTGATAATATCTGTCAAAATATATTTTTGGGTTACTTCAAAAATTTACTCAAAACACAATAAAAAAATAGAATAAAAAAGAATTTGACATGGTAGAAAAATCAAGTTGAAAAATTTGGATGAATTTGAGAGCCTGATCGCACCTGTATTGTGCCAAAAAAATAAAAGAAAGTGCATGTTAAGGGCTAAAAAAATGATTATCAAACAAATTTTCATAAAAATTAAGTTCAAATGCATAATTATATTTGCTTATTAGGTCAATTTAATATAATTATCAGCCTAATTAAAGTTGATTATATTTAGTAATTAATTTATGATCCAATTTAAGACCAAGAGTCCAATTAATCACGGGCCATATTCTTTTGAATTTTTCACTTAATTTTGGATTGTACACTTACAATGTAAAAATACTTGATTTTTCTCTAAAATTCTAATAAAATCCATATTTTTTATAAAAAAACTTCACTTTGAAAAATATAAAATATATTTCATATGCGTATGTAAGACTAAATCCTAAATATTTTTCATGTGTATTTTCTAAAAAATAAAAATTGCATTTTAATCATGCTGTAAAAATCCAAAACCAATATCATAAATAATTTACGATTATATATTAAAACATGACCAAAATTTCAAAAATCCCCCAACAATTAATTTTGTTTAATTAATATTTAGATTCAACTATATACTTTAATGTTTAGAAGTATAAAATTACACTGTAAAATATATATTTGAATATTAAAGATACAAAAATAGAAAATATATGCAATGTTGAAATCTAGAGCTAAAAATAGTTAGGATCAACTTAGTAAGGGAGAGACTTCTTACGGAAAGAAATTTGCTTTGAACCTTAGATAATACCAATAAATAAAAACATGTTTTAAATTAACAATCAATCATAAGTTGCAATCGAAATGAAACTTACCATAGATAAGATACATTAGAGAGGTAATACTTTTTTTTTCTTCTCTTTTTTCTAACTAGTCTCCTTACATAAATTCTCACAAACTATTATATTTTATAATAACCATGACAACTTCTAAACACTATAATCTTAATTTTATAATTAAATCCAAAAACTTTTATAACCTCAACTTTGTAATTAAATCCAAAATTCTTTCGATGTCGAGGTAGATTTATCAGTCGACATCGTGAACATCATGACAAATAGGACCACTTGTGAGCCACACGGTTTTACAGACTGTGAGCCAAACGGTTTTACAGACTGTGAGCCAACAAGCTCCTTGAAATATGAATCTTTTTGAATGGCTAAAAACCCTCCACACACCAACACCATATAGAATTATGTTAGCTAATAAGAGATAAGCTAGACTAGTATGTGGTGATCATGTTGTATTTATAAGAAACAACAAATCGAATAAGAAACAGTCGATAATGTTACCTTGCTAGCTTATTAATATAACTAAGTCCCGCAAACGAATGTCTGCTAGCTAGCAGGGATTATTAGCTAGCTCTTATCCAAAACTAAATAAATATATGGTGAAGTACACGAGAAACTCAGAAATTATATTGAAATTTTGAAATAAGGCAATTAGGAAGAGAAACCCAAGGAAGATGAAAAGAGGCAATTAGCATGAGAACAAAAGGAAAAGACTAGAGAGAGCACCAGATTGACCAGACAATTAATAAGAAGTGGCCATTTAGTCAAATAGAAACAATTGGATTTGACTAGTCCTAAAATAAGATCCAAATATTTATGAACTTTCATAAATCAAAAACAAGTTTATTAGTTCACTTCAATCAAACAAACTGCATGTCAATACAAATCAAGGAAAACACAAAAAAAGGCATATGAAAAATCAGTTAGATATCTGGAAAGAAATTAATGGTGCAATCATCCAGCAAATGGGACGTGTTCAAGTAAAAACTCGAGTCAAGTGCTTAAGCCTTCAGTGCCAATAATCATGTTGTTGTCCGCACCACCTCTTTTCTCATAAAACAAAACACCACAGTTCTCTGATGCTCACAAGACAAAACATATCAGTTTTCCAAGGGAGCGCACCAAAGTTGTTTGGAAGCGGACAAGAAATAAAGAATACATGACAGCCATCTATAAATGTGGACAAAAGTATTGTACCTCAGCTCCTCTTAGATCTCTTCCTCTTGGGCTCTCTCTGAATGGATTTTAAAGAGCAATGGGAACGAGCACCAACAGCAGCATAGGTTCTAAGTTTCTCTAGAATCTTCCTTTCACTCAAACGCAACATCAGGGAATGGTATAGCTTCCTCTCTTTAGCACAACATTTTCCCAGTTCTTCAATATCATCTTTTATTGAACTTGATCCATATAAACTCTCCCTCTTATCAGCAAGCCACAAAAGAGCATTGCATACACTTTCTGTTAGCAACAAGTCTGCTCTGATTTCTGAGCTTTTATCCCATGTAATATTCCATTTGTCAGATAAAATTGTGCTAATGGATCCTTTGTGGTTATTTTCAGCAAAGACTGCTAGATCCAACTTGCGATAAGTATCCTCTGGCAACAATATTATATACAATAAAATCAACAACTCAATTTGTGGTTCCCCATTAGATGATATCTCAAAGTATTCAGCATTCTGGCTGTCACATCCTCCGTATTCTAATCTTCTCCAAAGGGATAACCTTGCTCTACTAAACCTGCTAGAGAAAAATAAGGAACTCCATTCTTGTACCAATTCCAAATCGATATTGACAATGCCAAAGGAATTATCCGGCTCTGTAAACCCATATCTGTGAAGCAATGCAGCATTACCCAGCAAACCATATGTATTAAAGACCTGAGATGAAATAGAAAAAGAAACAAAATAAAACGAGGGAATGATATGAAAAGGTATCTTTCTTCATCAAAGGTAGCCTGAAGCAATCAGAAATGAATACTTGAAAAACGATTAACCATTACACAAGGTGTCGGTATGATACTCAACAGTCATTGGTAAAATACATCAAAGGACCACTTTATCTGCAGTTATAAACAACAAGCATGCCTCATGTGACAACAAAGCATTATAATTAGGGTTGCCAACTAATCCAAGCACCAGAGTAATGATTATCGAACACCATTTCATATGAGGAACATAAGAGTTTAAAAGACATTCTCATTGTCCCTGTTTTTCCATCAACTTATACTGTCCTCAGGTTGCAAAGTTTTAAAAGCATTTTAAAGGACCCCACAACATAGTTTGGTAGTAAGAGGGATAGTGCCTGTTGTATGAAGTTTTCTGAAAGACTTCAAAGTAGAAAACTAAGGATGACTTAATTAAGGTTGACATACCATTATAATTAGTTGATGTATGCTCTTGATTTTATTAGCTTAAAATCACCTAATTGCAGAAGCAACCAATGCTAAAAAGCTCTCTACATCTAGTCATCTAGGAACACATGCAACTTGAAGAGCTCTGAAATCCAAAGAAATTCAACTAATAGGACTTTGGTCAGATATTGCATTAAACCATGACAGCTCATAATTCCTCCTGATGCCACTGGTAATAATTAGAAAGCACCACATATAGACAGAAGACCTCCTATGAAAGTAACCAAACCATGACTCGAAACAGTGGAGGAGCTAAATGAGGTAGAAATTATTTCACCTTTACACCACGGACCCAGATTATGTTACTAATTTGAATGATATCGCTAACTGTGAAGGAGAGAAAATCAAATGAATATGTACCCCAGACAGTTCAATTTCACCATCTGCGACCCACATAAACATCTTCAATGACTTCAACAATTACTATTCCAAAAGTAGACTTCAACAATAAGGACTACTCCAAAGCAGTTCTAAAGGTCCAAATGTCGATTCTCTAAAGCAGAAATATTTATGTGGTCTCAAAGGAAAAATAACAATATAAATGCATTAGCTCTCCATTCAAGGGAGGGTGATATTTCCATTAAATTATGCAGCACATTTGCAGTTCATATTCAAAGCACCAGTGACAAAGAATTGACTCAAGAGGCAACACCATGAGATCATCAATAAGACATAAGAACAATATTTAGATCCAAACCTCAACTCCAGCTTTAACATCTTTCACCATAATCATTTCCAACACTGAAGGATCATCACCAGTAACTGAAGAGCACTCCAGCTCGCTTGATGGTTCATTGTTTCCAATATTAGCATCTAAGTCAATAGTATCACAATTGTCAGACTCATCGTCAGATTCAGAATGAGATGACGTAGTGGTAAAGTGCACATCCTCAGCTCCGGTCTTGTGATTAAAGCTGAATGATTTGAGTTACAACCAGGAGTAAGAAAAAAGAATGACTAGCATAACAACTCAAGAATTTTAACCATTGTAGAGATGGCATGCATACTCACAGGTCTGCCAAAGGAACCATTCCAAATCCATGATAATCATCAATCTCAAAAGAACGAGAAGCAATCAAGCTCTTCACAGCAAAATATTGCTCCACACTAAAATATTTTGGATCAACATTTGATGGCAGCGAATCCAAAAGAGGCAATATGCTTTCTTTCCAATCCTCATAAATAAGAGCTTTGTCTTCCTTCACTATCTGCCTACAAAAAGATCACCAAATGATGAAAAGACAGAAAATTTCAAGCAATCAATTTCACAGTTGAAATCCCATCTTGAAAAAGACAAACAAACATCCAATCCCACATGAACATAGTAGACATAATATCTGGCTACAAATTACACGATAAATTTCAATTGCTTTAGCTATATAAACTTCACAACTAAAACTCCATCGTTAAAACATGAAGAATTATTTATTCTTGCAAAAATTAAATATTTTCCAGTACAATGAACTTGGAGCAGTTAAAGTGAGTGAAACTACACTAAACTAAACTAAAACCAACCCATTAATTACTTTGAAGTTCACCTTATGGAGCTCAGTGCCACGGAGCAGCAGATCAACTTCATCAAGAGACCAAACCAAAGGCAAGCACTCACAGTCAGGCAAGACTTGAAGGTAACCAGCCCAAGGAGAGTCCCCATCTAAGCTCTTCTCATACATTAGAGCCACTGATAGTCCCAAATAACCATCCAAACCAGTAGACTCAATCAAGTCTTGAGCCCCACTTGTCTTGATAGTAAGGCAAGCAGTTTTTGGTATTTTAGCAATCAAATCTCCTTCTTTCAAATCCCACAATGCCTTCACTGAGATTCCTTCTTCTGGGGTGTCGATAAATTGGAGAGTGTCATTGCTCCATTCAATGCCTTGGGATATCATCCACCTCTTGAATGCCCTCAGTCGCCTGCTTGACATTTTTGCCTTTTCCTCTCTTCCTCAGCTGGTTCTTTTGTCTGTTGGGTTTTGGTAGGGTTTTGTTTTATTGGGTCAATTACTAATGGACCAAGCCCTAAACATGGATGGAGTATCAGTAACACAGATGCTAAAACCATAGTGAGCCCAGCCCAATAGGCTAAGGTTGGCTTAGACTTAGAGTAACCGAAGAAAATAGAAATCATAAAGAGAAAGATTCATAAGGTTTTCTAACACAATACACTTGATATATAAGAGCGCAAAAGTTAGAGAGAAAGACACAGAAAGAACGAGAGGAATTGAGACGAAGACCATAACAAAGGTTAGCAACTTAGACCTTTTCCCGTGTCTTTCCATTTTCAATCTTTTCAATGCTGTTTAGGAATTTATAAGGTTTATGTTTCTTTAATTTTTTTTTTTGCTGATCTGGGTTTTTTCAAGTCCCCCCCCTAGTGAAATAGGGATAGAAAGTTGGTTCATTGTGAAATCTTCCTTGATTGAAGAATGGCGTAATGATTCTCAATGTCAAAGTTAGAAGCGTTTGTCATTCTGGATGATCTTCGAAGTTTACAACTTGTTGTCTTAGGCTTTTGAAGCAGTCTGAACTGAGTATTTTGACTCCATTTTTATTTATTTATTTTGGTTTAAAGATACACTTTTCATTCTTGGATTTGGAGGGGTTCTGTTATTTTCAATAAAGATTAATTCTTGTTTAATGGGTAGCAGTTGGTGAATGCTCTAATTATTTGGGTAAAATTGCTTTTCTTTGTTCTTTGTTTTTTCTTACTGATTCAGTAAAACAGCTCAGATTGCGAGGGCAACAGCAAAGCTAAACAAACAAAACCTCTTTCTTTGCTTCCATTTTTGAAAAAATCATGTTCTGTAGGGATTGATTAGGTTTTTGTTTCTGGGTTTTTTCGTTTCCATAAAAATATCTCTACTTGGGATTCAAAACCTGAATATTTTATTACTTTAGACGGAAAAGGAGAGGCAGTTGGCTCATTTTGAAACTTTTTTTTTTTTTAATTCTCCTCTCATTATGTGTTAAAAGGAGAAGTTTTACACTTGAATTAATGAGAGTGTGAAAGTTATAAACTTTTGCTACTCGTGATAGATTTAAATTCTGGCAACTTTATGTATAGCTTTATTGTTTTAAGCTTTTAAACCAGTTTGGACTGAGTGTTAGTGGGGTGTTTTTTATTTTATTTTTTTCAATTAGTTTAAAGCTATATTTCTTTATTTAGATTTGTTGTGATTCTTTTATTTTCAAATAACAGATAATTCTTGTTTAATGGGTGGTGGTTTATGAATTCACCTATTATCAAAGGATTATTGTTTCATTTTTTGATTACTGATTTTGTTAAGTAGTTGATTTAGAGTATGAGTGGTGCTCCTGTTAAAAGATCGCATGAAGAGGGTGTTTATTCTTCTTCTTCAAAATACCCTCCACATGAGGATACAAGTTCGAACCCTAAGCTGACATCTGGGGCTTCAAACGAGTACCATCTACCATATGAGATGGGTCCAGATGCTCGGGTGGCAAAGATTTCCAGAACTGAGTCACGAGAGGCAGATAGAAGATCACCTTTGCATTCAATGTATCGAATGCTGCCATCTTCAAATGAATCGCACATGGATTCTCATTCTAATGTTGCTCCTGAAAGCAGGCTTGAATCAAGGGATTCCAAGGACAGCAGAGATCATCGGATTGAAAACCGTGAACCAAGGACAGATGCAAGAGAGGTGTATGGTGAGGTAAAGAGGGATTCACAGAGTGTTAAAAATGAAAAGGATGTGAGGTTTGATAGTAGAGGGGATGACATTAAGGAAGTAAAGCATGACAGGGAGGCTCATATTGATCCAAAGAATGACATGAAGATGGAAAAGGATGGCTTTGGTGCAGCAAGTAGTCAAGTGAGTTGGAAGGAATCAAAAGAACACCATAGAGGAAAGAGATATTTGGAATCCCCAGGTGGACATGTGGATCCTTGGCATATATCACGTGGTAATTCCCAAGCCCCTGTTGAGATAGGAAAGGAAAGCACCAACATTGAGGAGAGGGATCATGTGGAACCTCATGAGGCGGTTGGTGAAAATAAAGTTGATTCAAAAGGTGAGGATAGATTTAAAGAAAAGGATAGGAAGCGGAAAGATTTAAAGCACCGGGAATGGGGAGACAGAGATAAGGAAAGAAGTGACCGAAGGGGAAACATGCAAGTAGGAAACAGTAGTGCTGAGGGCAAAGATTCAGTGAAGGAAGAGAGAGAAGCAGAGAGGTGGGAGCGGGAGAGGAAGGACCTGTCAAAAGACAGGGAAAGGTTAAAAGAGAGGGAGAAGGACCACTTAAAGAGAGAATCAGGAGCTGGAGCTGAAAAAGAGAGTTCACACAATGAAAAGGAATCTGCTGATGGAACTGTCAGAATTTCAGAACAGGAAAAACCAGTTTTAGAGCCAAAAAAACAGAAAGATTTTGATAACTGGAAAAATGTTGATAGAGAAGCTAAAGATAGAAAGAAAGAAAGAGAAGCTGACATAGAAGGAGATAGACCTGAGAAGGGCAGCAGGATGAATGGCAAAGAATCTGATGATGGATTTGTGGACGGGGAAAGGAATAGTGAAAGAGAAAAGGAAGTTTTAAACTATGGAGGCCAACAGCGTAAGAGGATGCTTCGGCCTAGAGGTAGCCCACAGGTGGCAAATCGTGAACCCCGTTTTAGATCTCATTCCCAGGAAACTGAAGGGTATGTTATTACTGTTTTAAGTGGAAATATGTTGTCCATATGGTTGATTTTGATTATTGACAACTACCAGGTGGAAATTTACTTTAAAATATTTGTTATGCATATCTAAACTGATTTTGCTGGGGCTAATGTCTACCATGTGGAATTTTTCTTTAAAATATTTGATATGCATGTCTAAACTGCTGTTTTTGGAGCTAGTTATCTAGAGATTTATCATACAATTATAGTTTCTTTCTGAAGATAATATTACTTTTACTGGTGTTGAAACCCTTAACTAAACTTGTCATTGTATGATTTCTTCAGTATGTTGGCTCTTTCATATTGTTTAAATTAAGCATGATTTCACTTCAACAATTCAAAAGTAAAGTTTTATGGAATTTAGTTCGAATTAACCAAGTTTTATGGAATTTAGTAAAGTTTTGGATTGTTTTAATTAACCAAGTTCCTCTTTCTTGCAGATGTCAAGGTAAGCTGTTTTATTCCATTTTATGAAGCTGGAACTTTATTCGCGATATGGTTAATGGAGTTTGTGAGTTGGTTTCTTTTACCATAATGGAAAGAGTTTCGTTATTATATTTGACTGCACAATGCTAAAATTAAATTTAGCCTTTCCCACCAAAGGCTTCAGGCATGACATGATTAGGAGGCACTTACAATCATCATTATCATTTTGCTGCATAATTTAATGTATTTACTAATGCTTCTCTATTCACAATCGGTGTAATTGATCGCTGCCTTTTATTTCTTTTGGGCAAAACCTTTTGGTTAACTTAAATGTTCAGCTTTGTAAAACTGTATTGCAGCATGAATCTTGTTTTTCCTTTTAAACAAGCATGCTGCAGGGGAGTTGGGTGAAGGGAGCTCCTTTTTCAAATATGATAATTCAAAAAATAACTATTAATATCACTATAAAAGTACTGATTGGAATGTCAAAATTGAAGTTTTTGGCGGTCACTGCATATCTAGATTTTCCTTTTGCTTTCTTTCTTTTTGTACTCTCTTAATGTATTACCAGAATGAGGTGATGCCTTTTATACTAGCTTTCTCCTTTTCTTTTGTGCTTCCTTATAATATATTCTTGAGCTTCTGTTAAGAGGTAGTTTCCTTGTGCTTTGTTTAAGTTTCTTTGTCACTAGGAATGAGTAGTTTTCATCAACAACTCCTGGTCTTTGCTGTGATGAACTGCTTCTATTGGTAAACATATTAGTGCTTCCTGATTTATGATTAAAAAAGCTCGAGATAACATCAAAGTTCACAAGTTACCCAATCTCCTTTATATAGCTATTTAGTTTAGCTTCTGGTGCTCAGGCAAATCTGAGGTATCCTCGGTTGTTTATAAAGTTGGTGAATGCATGCAAGAACTGATAAAGCTATGGAAGGAGTATGAATCATCTCAATCTGATAAAAATGGTGAAAGCAGTCATAAGGGCCCCACTCTTGAAATTCGAATACCAGCAGAGCATGTTACTGCTACAAATCGCCAGGTAAGAGCATGCTACTGTGTATAATAGTTGACAATATTGCTTGTTTTGCACCATATACTTAATTTTTTTGTGCATCCTTCTTCCTTTATTTTGTTTGGAAATGTATTCGCCCGTCGTCGCTCTATGTGGCTTGCACAAATGCTAAGGGGGTAAGGGACATGGTTTAGCTGCTTGTGTGCTGTTTGACTTGTAAAATTCATTGAATCACATGATGCCCTTAAATATGTACATCTGTGATTCACTCCATGATTCTCATCTTTTTGCATGTAAATCCAGACAAATTGTAATATTCAAATTGTGAATCGTAGGATTCTAACAACAAATCAAATATCCATTAGCTTCCATGGAAAGTTTCAGAACTTTTAATTTGGCCAAATAAGGATTTCTTAGTAGAGAATGATTAAATTGTACAAGTTTAATGATATGAAGACAGTGACTTTATCCATTTGTGTGTGTATTATGTCCACAAACCGAATTTTTGAAAGATATGGCTAGTCTTAAATTTTTAAGTTCAATTTGTTGTTAGGTAACTTGTATGCAGTTGGTGGGTGCCTTTTTTGTTAAGTTGTGTACAAATTTGTAGTGTGAAGTGTGAAAGTATCATTTTTCTTTAGAAGAGAAAAGGCCACTATATGAACATTGGGATTGCTGTATAAGAGCAATTAGATGTCATTCTAGTGTAAATGTTTCAGGATTTCTTCGCTGCATAGTTTGTTACCTTCATGCTTGGTTTTAACTATTAAATATGTATATTCCCATGCTTAGTTCTTAATTTCATTAAGTGCAGGTAAGAGGTGGACAATTATGGGGGACAGATATATACACAGATGACTCTGATCTTGTTGCTGGTATGTGTGATATGATGAACAGTATTAACTGTAGACTTGGTTGATATGTGAACAGAAACAATATTGTTGATGCAACTTTGTTGCAGTTCTCATGCATACTGGGTACTGCCGTCCCACTGCTTCTCCTCCTCCACCTGCCATCCAAGAGTTATGCGCTACTATAAGAGTGTTGCCTCCACAAGATAGTAAGCCCCCTTTGTCTATCTTACTTTATGATATTGGTTTTCTAAACATCATTCCCATCATAATGCATTCAAATAATTTGTATATGCAAATGTTACATATCCATTAAAACTTTGTGTGTGTATGTTTCTCTTCAGAATGAATTTTGTTTGAAGCCTAGTCAACATTGAAATGGTGTAGGGGATTGCATAGTATTATTGATTTTGTGATGTCAATCTGGTATGCGTTACTCCATATCAATATTTGAACAAGTGAATCACAAAGATGCAAAGTCACATTCCAACAAGATAACTAAAGCTCTTACAAAAAAATGACATACTTTGTGTTTTTTGTCAAATGTCAAGATGACAATACTTATTGTAGTAGTATATAGCTATATAAGAAACTAAATGAAGTACTTGCTCAACTTTTTGTTGCTAGTATTGTGTTTCTCCTCATGTGTCATTACCATTTATGCTCAACTTTTAACACTTTAACTTTGACATGTGCATTAGGCTACACCTCTATGCTGAGAAATAATGTTCGCTCACGTGCCTGGGGAGCTGGAATTGGTTGTAGTTACCGAGTTGAGCGTTGCTGCATCGTGAAGGTGGCTTAACAATTTTCACTATTTTAGATGCAGTGTTTCCATTTTTCTCTGCAATTTATCAAGGATCTATAGGTTCATTTTGCCTGGATCTAGAGGTTATTTTAATCATGTTTCAATTACCAATCTTCACTGATATTTCTTGCTGCTTTTGCTGGTTGTTTTTTTTCCTAATAGACAGCTTATAATCATGCTTCTGTCTATTTTCTTGCTTATTTCAGAAAGGAGGTGGAACCATTGATCTTGAGCCCTGTCTTACACATACATCAGCAGTCGAACCTACCCTTGCTCCTGTAGTTGTTGAACGGACAATGACAACCCGTGCCGCAGCTTCAGTATGACTTTGACATATTTCTTCTAATACCCTTTGGGTTTATGCTCTTAGTTTTAATGTCTTTGCATTTTATTCCCATATCCTGTTTACAGTTTTTTATAAAGAAATTTTCTGTTTGATATATCTTGTTACCTGTTCCCACACATGCTAGTAACAATAGGTATATGTATCATAGGCATGCTTCTTGTCCTTTTTCCTTTACGAGTTATGATTTTGCTTATTGCAGTGGTAATGCTATGTCTGTGACTACTTAATAAGAAAGGCTATAATATTTGTTTATGATCAAGCACTCTTTTTTTACCGTTAATTGGATCTACTTGCATTAAGATGGCTTTCCTTGTACAGAATGCATTGCGGCAACAGAGATTTGTACGTGAAGTTACAATACAGTACAACCTATGCAATGAGCCATGGTAGACTCCAGTTATTTTTGCTAAATGTGATATGCTGCATTTTTTCAGAACTTTTTGGTAATTGGAGACATTTGTGCTTCTCGAAATTAGAATTTGGTTTTGTCATTGAGCAAAATGGTTCTGAAGCCAGTGCCTTTGAGTTTTATCAACAGTGATATCTATTGCTTGTAGCTGTTAATAGAAGTATCAATAGTAGTTGACCCTGTAGGCCCTGCTCTTAACAAGTCTAAGGCAGTAAAGATGTGATGAATGACCTGTATCAACTACGTGATTTAACAAAGTTTCTTCACATGACAACGTAGTTTTTTAGCATATTTCTTTGAAATAGATTATAACTGTTAAACATGAAGGGAAGAAAGGATTTGGACATTTATTTTCTTTAGAACAACTCTCAACACAGAATCTCATAGAGAGCTTATTTCCAATTCACCCAAACCAAATGCAATTATCTATTCTGTGATGATTTTATGTCAAGATATTCTTTTGTAGCTGATCAACTTTTAGGGGATTATTGTTATTTTCTGTATGGGATTTTTTCCATTAAGGAAAAATAATGGCTACCAAGTTTGCTAGTGTTTTTTGAAGCCTCTCTTTTAGCAACACATTAAATATCATCTATTGTCGCAGAATTGACAAAGGTTCTGGCACTAGTTTACTCTATGTGCCTGACCTTCAATCTGCAGTTTTTTACTTGGTTGTTTCGGTACAAAATATGTCACTCGATTAACTCTCCAGAGTTTCCATTCAATAGTCATACTTACCTGGAGTTCAAAATGTTCTCATGACACTGTTCATTAAGTCTATTATTATGATAAATGCAAGGAAACTAATTTGCATTGCCTTGCAAGATTATAATTTCCCCTTTTCTTGTTGGTGCTGTTGTTTGTATCAATCTTATTCCTTCACTTATCAATTACTGAAATGATTGTGTCAATTTTGATGCCTGCATAATGTAACAGGATAAAATACAGCATTAGTATAGTTGCTGACAAGGGCCTGAAAAAGCCTCTCTACACTTCTGCACGTTTGAAGAAGGGAGAGGTTCTTTATTTAGAAACACATTCATGCAGGTACTCATATTTTCTTGTTTTCATTTTTGCCTGTCCCCATGCATTCTGTATACATTCAAGCATGGCTACACCCACCCCCCTAAAAAATAAAAAACCTTCTGGTGTATTGAAATCATGAGGTTCATGTGGTGACCTCTTAGTGATGGTAAAAACTGATTTTTATGTGGAGGTATGAGCTATGTTTTACCGGAGAGAAAATGGTCAAAGCAACACAGGCATCTCAGGTGCATGAAGAGACAGAGAAATCCCATAATCACCACCCTCATTCCTCAAATGGAGAGAAGAACGACCCTGACAATGTTCTTATTGATGTTTTTCGGTGGTCTAGATGTAAGAAACCACTACCGCAGAAGGTCATGCGGTCAGTTGGGATCCCATTGCCCCTTGAACATGTTGAGGTACTTTATTTCATTTTCTTTCCCTTCATATTTAGATGTTGAAGTTGGGATTATTTTCTCGAAGTTGAATGATTAAGGAGATAGTGCAGAAGAAACTCAAATTGCTTGCTTGAAGATTGTTGCTTGTAGTTACTTTCTTCATTTCTTTACCTTTCTGGCTGACTGGCACATCGGTATGTTCTTTTAGGTATTGGAGGAGAATCTTGACTGGGAGGATGTGCAATGGTCACAAACTGGTGTTTGGGTAGCTGGAAAAGAATACGCACTTGCCAGGGTGCATTTTCTCTCTCCAAGTTAGTGCCAGCCTATCGGCATGTTTGAATGTGTTGCAGAGAATCTCGACTGGGAGGATGTGCGATGGTCACAAAGTGGTCGTTTGGATAGCTGGGAAAGAATACGTACTTTGCCAGGATTCATTTTCTATCCAAGTTAGGTGTGGATTCTTGTGTATCTACAAATAGTGGTGTAACAAAGTGATGCATGCATGCTGGATTATTATTGGTTTTTAATGCTTTAAATCCTTGACTAAACTAAACAATTGTAGTTAATTCCTTTACTTTCTTGTTAATAAAAAAAATCGATTGGACGGCTCATGGGCTATAGGTAGAGCCAACATGGTTAAAAGAACTGTAAATAACTTGGTGCCATGATTGCATGGGCTATTATTTGGCATTCTAGCAATGTTTGCAGCGTTCAGAATAAATCAATTGACAGCGCCCGCGCAAGACGCTGCTGTCCTTGTTTCGGCTGGTTCTCGCGACAGGAGGACTCGGCTCGGCTCCATTCACCAGTAGATGTCACCAAGATTAATACTGATGCTTCCTTATCACCACTAGGATGTAGCTTATGGGTGGCTATGTGAGGCGGTGCTGTTCAAGTTATGGTTTGCTCAGAAAATTACAAGCAGCATTCGATTCTCCTAGGCGAAGCTTGTGGTGCTTTGTATGGTATTCAATTAGCTTGTGCCTCTAACTGTATAGCATACTTGGCTAAATTCTCTATTCATGAACTTGTTTTTTTGTGGAAGATGTTCCAGATGGTGTGAAACCCTCCATTCTAACTGATGTGAGGTCCTGTGCTTCTTGATCCATATAAGTCATGATATTTCAAAACTTAATCCAAACTTTATGGATATTTTCTTGAATGAATGATTTTTGTAGATGATTACTAATTTATATTTTATGCTCTCGTTGCCGGTTTAGATAAAAATAAAAAATAAAAAAAATATATTTAAAATGTCATTTTCTTTTTTACATAATCATGAAACTTGATATTTCCCTGTCCATCTAGTTTTCTGGCTAGGTCACTTCGTGACTAGGAAGCAATAAACCTCGTTGCAGACACATTGATTCTTGCATTTGACTTTTGAGTTCTGTCACTGATGTAACTGATGTATATATAAACCATGTAACTGATGTCATCTATTATTAAATTCCATGAGTTGAAGAACTAGCTTCAAACCATGAACTTTTCTTTTAAAAATTTTCATATGTTATGGCCAATCATCTGTCTTTTTCCAATTTATCGAGAGAATACCATGATGGTGTTGAGGATAAATCTAACTTGTGTGTGTGGTTGATTTGCATTGAGAAGCAAGGGGCACTGGTATTAGTCTTCCCTTGCAAATTGACACAGATTTCTCCTTCATTAGTCAACGTTTTGTCCTACCTCTTCTACTTTGATGTTTGTATTTTTCGTTAACAAAGATGGACCTTTAAAAAGATTATAATAATAAAAGAGGAGGGGTATTTATTGTGCCCCTCCTCATTGAAATATATATATATATACACAGGTCAAAATAAAAATAAAAATTTTTCAAAAATAATTTTGAAATACAATACCAAATAAACTAGTATCACTTGATTTCCATATATGATACACAAAGTGAGCTCATAAACGCTTGATTTATCTGGTACAAAATGACCTGACAGACCGAGTAAACTTTCCTAGCAAAGAACTAATGTAATTTTTTTTTTCAAATAACAGTAATTTGAAAGGTTGTCTGATGAAGATCAAGGATATATATAATTTGATAAAAAAATTATGGTTTTTTTCTCTTACAAAAAGACCTAGCACGCTAACTTTTTCCTTAAATTTACTTACTTTTAAAAAGACAATTTATTTGGCATTCCTTTGGATTACTTCAAGATCCATTTTTATTCAATATTTATCTGTGTACAGGGCCAGAGAATAAAGAGGATAAAATTGGTTAGACAGAATGATCCCCTATTGGGATTATGCTGAGGAGCTGGATGATGGTATTTTCAAGTGTATAATTTGTGGCTATAAATTTGCTGCTGGTAAACCTGTGTCGAGGATCAAATGGCATTTGTCTGTAGTGAAAGGGCGTAGAGTATATTTTTTTGTGAAGTTACCGCAGACATTCAAGACGCAGCAGCCTGTGCTGCATTCGATGGCCCGCCAGAGAAAAAACCATAAAACTATTGGAAACTGTTGAATTCTGCATGCTGTAAGAGTTACTTGCCATGAGAGGCTACCAGTTGATCGATATTTTGATCAACTCTGTGCCTTATCATCATTAAACGATGTCACAATGAATCATGTGCGGAAGATGGTTAGATTGCCGGGGCCGCCTGTCATTAGAGATGGCTCGCTCGAGCTGAGGTGGAATTTGTTTTCTTTTATTTAGTATTTGAATTAGTCAAGTTTTTTTGCTGCTATTTCGCAGCTTTTGTTATTCCCATTAGATCAGATCATGGCTTGAGCTTAGGACCATGATCTTAGTTGTTTGTTATGTTTTAATTCTATAAATTGAGATGAAGACATGAATAAAGTATTCAAGTCTTTCGTTCATAAAATTCTTCCTAAATACAAGCTTTATTATTTGTTCTTATCCACAAATATATCAAACAACAACAATTGGTATCAGAGCTCTTGATTTAAAGGGACCTGTGTCAAGATCAATGGAAACAAAAATTAACTTCTCGTCAATTGCTCCACCAGTGTTCAATGGAGACAATTACCAGTGTTGGGCAGTAAGGATGGAGACATGCCTGGAGGCTCCGGATCTATGGGAAGTAGTGGAAGAGGATTACGAAGTTCCTGAGCTGCAAAATAATCCTACCATGGCACAAGTCAAAACTCACAAGGAGAAGAAGACAAGAAAATCAAAGGCAAAGGCTTGCTTGTTTGCTGTAGTATCATCCACCATCTTCACTTGAATTATGTCTCTGAAAACAGCAAAGGAGATATGGGATTATCTCAAGACTGAGTATGAAGGGGATGAAAGGATTAAAGGAATGCAAGTGCTGAACTTGATGCGTGACTTTGAATTGCAGAAGATGAAGAAAAATGAATCCATTAAAGAGTATTCTGATTGGCTACTTGATATTGCAAGCCGAATCAGTTTACTGGGTTCATCCTTGCTAGAATCAAGAATTGTACAAAATTTTTTTGTAATAATTCCTGAGACATATGAGGCCACAATTGCATCCTTAGAAAACACTTAGGATATGTCAAATATAACTTTGACAGAAATGCTAAATGCATTACAAGTTTAGGAGCAAAGAAGGGCTATGCGACAGGAAGATGAGGTTGAAGGAGCCCTATTCTTCAAACATGGAAAGAGCTACAAACACATGAAGAGAAGCAGTCATCAAGGAACCATTGGAGACTCAAAACATTACGACAGGAACAATACTAGCAACAAGAAAGGAACTTATCCTCATTGTCAGCATTATAAAAGGAGATCTCATACACATGACAAGTGCTAGAGAAGACCAGAAGCCAAATGCAACATATGTAATCAGATGGGGCATGAGTTTGTGATTTGCAGAAGCAAAAATCAACAGCACAGATAAGAGGCTAAAATTGCTGATCAAGAGGATAAAGATCAACTATTTATGGCAAATTGTATCTCTAGCAGTGATTCAAGTGAGAGATGGCTTAGATCAAGAGGATAAAGATCAACTATTTGTGGCAAATTGTATCTCTAGCAGTGATTCAAGTGAGAGATGGCTTATTGATAGTGGTTGCACAAACCACATGACACATGCCAAAGATCTATTCAAGGAACTAAGAAGAACTAACACCTCAAGAGTTCAAATTGGAAATAGAGAGTACTTAGTTGTAGAAGGAAAAGGGACAGTTGCCATCTTGACCTGCTCAGGTACAAAGCTCATTTCTGATGTATTATATGTTCATGCCATTTATCAAAACTTGATAAGTGTTGGTCAAATAATTGAGAAAGGATATAAAGTATTGTTTGCAAATAACTACTGCTTGATTAAAGATGCTGAGGGGAATGATATTTTCAAAGTGATTATGAAAGGGAAAAGCTTTGCTCTATTAGAAGAGGAGCATACTGCCTTTCAAATCAAAGAAAATAACACTAATGTATGGCACAAGAGGCTAGGTCATTACCATCACAGGGGAATACTGCTAATTAATTCCAAGATGATGGTTGAGAACTTTCCAGTTCTTAATGATCAAATGTCTAGTTGCAACACATGTTATTCTGGAAAACAGAGAAGGAAATCATTCCCGAGGGCCACATGGAGAGCAACAAGGAAGCTATAATTAATTCATACAGACATTGCAGGACCACAAAGAACACCTTCTCTTAATGGAAGTCTCTATTATGCTGTGTTGATTGATGATAATAGCCGAACGTATTGGATTTTTTTTCTAAAGTACAAGTCAGAGGTAGCTCAGGTATTCTGGAGTTTCAAAGCAAGAGTTGAAAATGAAAGTGGCTGTAAAATTGAAGCACTCAAGTCATACAATGGCAAGGAATATACTTCCAACACGTTCAACAGTTTTTGTGAGGAGGCAAGCATACATCATCAACTAATAACTCCATACACCCCTCAATAAAATGGGGTTAGTGAGAGACAAAACAAGTTTATCTTAGAGATGACAAGGTGCTTGTTGCATGAGAAGAACCTACCAAAAAAATTCTGGGTTGAGGTAGCAAATATAGTAGTGTTCTTGCAAAATAGGCTGCCAAAAAGAACCTTGGAGGATCAAACACCTTTTGAGGCATGGTATGAATATAAACTATCTCTGAACTTTGTTAAGATATTTGAATGTCTTTGTTTCACTCTTGTTCCACATAATAAAAAAGATAAACTTGACAAGAGAGCACTGCCTAACATCTTTATTGGCTATAGTTCGATTTTAAAGGCTTACAAGATTTTCCAGCCACAAACTGGAAAAATTATTATATGTAGCGATGTTGAGTTCATGGAAGATCAAGAGTGGGACTGGAATGACGCAAAGGAAAGCAATCCAACCTTAATTGAACCACAGATAAATCCTCTGGTTTCAAAAACAGAAGGACAAGGTGATAATAACTGTCAAAGTGACTTAAAAGACATCACTCCAGTCAGAGGCACAAGATCACTTCTTAATGTTTATCAAAGATGCAAAATTGTTGTATGTGAACCTGCAGATTTTGAAGAAGCCAAACTGAATCAACATTGGAATGTTGCAATGGAGGAGGAGCTACTTATGATTTAAAAAAATAAAACATGGGAGCTGGTTGATCATCCTTAAAACAGAAAGGTGGTTGGCGTTAAATGGGTATATAGAACAAAGCTAAATGTTGATGGCTCAATCAATAAGCATAAGGCAAGGCTGGTGGTGAAAGGTTGTGCATAAATATATGGTGTGGATTACACAAATACTTTCGCACAAGTAGCAAGGCTTGATACCATCAGGCTGCTACTTGCCATTATTGCACAAAAAGGTTGGAGGGTGTATTAACTAAATGTTAAGTCAGCATTCTTGAATGATGTTTTGCAAGAGGAGATTTATATTGAGCAACCTCAAGGCTATGCAAAAGAAGGAGAAGAAGATAAAGTTTATCTTCTTAAGAAGACCTTATATGGATTGAAGCAAGCTCCGAGAGCTTGGTATAGCATAATCGATGAACATTTGCAGCACCTGGGATTTGCTAAAAGCCTTTCCGGATCAACATTATATGTCAAGCAAGCTGGAGATGACATTCTGATCATCTCATTATATGTTGATAATTTACTTGTGACAGGAAATAATACCAGTAATGTGGAGAAATTTAAGCAAGAAATGATGGATGTTTTTGAAATGACTGACCTCGGTTTGATGACCTTCTTTCTTGGCATGGAGGTTATGCAAGAAGAACATGAAATCTTCATATGTCAGAAGAAGTATGTCAAGGAAATCCTTAAGATGTTCAAACTTGAAGAATGTAAGGTTGTCAGTACTCCTATGAATTAAAAGGAGAAGCTATATAAGGAAGATGGAGCTAAGAAAATTGATCAAATAGAATTTAGGAAGATAGTTGGATGTTTGATGTATCTCACGACGACTAAACCTAACATTTTGATTGTTGTGAGTATCTTGTTTAGATTCATGCATTGTGCAAGTGAATTGCATTTCAAGGCTGCTAAAAAAGTAATCAGGAATGTAAAAGGAACATGTAATTTCAGTATCAAATACATAAGAAGCAAGGAATTCAAACTGGTTGGGTACTCTGACAGTGACTGGGGAGGTTCCATTGATGATTTAAAGAGCACATCAGGCTATTGTTTCTCTTTAGGTTCTGGTGTTTTTTTATGGAATTCAAAAAAACAAGAAACTATAGCTCAATCCACTGCTGAAGCTGAGTTTGTTGCTAGCTGCTATCAATCAAGCTTTGTGGTTGAAGAAAATTCTATTTGATCTTAACCTAGAGTAGAAAGAAAGCACAGAAATTCTAGTTGACAATCAAGCTGCCATTTCCATTTCTAATAGTCCTGTGTTTCACGGGAAAACCAAGCACTTCAACATCAAATTATTCTTTTTGAGGGAAGTTCAGAAAGATGGCAGTATCATTCTTATTTACTACAAAACCAAAGAACAAGTAGCTGACATTTTCAGCAAACCATTGCCTGTCAACAAGTTCGAATTTCTAAGGACAAAGCTTGGAGTTTGCAGCTCCTAAACAAGGAAGAGTGTTAGAAACAATGTTTAGGGTTGCTGAGGTGGAATTTGTTTTCTTTTATTTAGTATTTGAATTAGTCAAGTTTGTTGCTATGTTGTTGCTGCTATTTCGCAGCTTTTGTTATTCCCATTATGTCAGATCATGGCTTGAACTTAGGACCATGATCTTAGTTGTTTGTTATGTTTTAATTCTATAAATTGAGCTGAAGACATGAATAAAGTATTCAAGCCTTTCGTTCATAAAATTCTTCCTAAATACAAGCTTTATTCTCTGTTCTTCTTATCCACAAATATATCAAACAACAACAAAGGTCTTGAAAACATAATGGGCATGAGAGGAGCAAATGCATTTGCAACTAAAAAGCTAGCTAGCGTTTGAGGAAAAAATAATGCCATTTGGTCTTGGTTGATGAATGATGAGGCTTCATCAAAGTCTAGGCATTTACGAGAGGATAGGGGGGGTGCAAAACAACATATCTCACACATATTCATAACCTTCTTCTTCGAACACTGAATTCTTGTGCCCCGGCCCCTGCTCACCATCATGTTTAAAGTAAAAGTAAAGCCCCTTATCTTTTTCATTTTTTCCCTTCATTTTAGCTGGAGTGAGCTTTTGAATAGAAAGAACTAATTTGTTTTCAGCCTTGGGTTAGACTTGTGTTATATTCCGGACTTGAAAACTAGTAGAGCTTCTCATAACTGTTAAGTTGTCCCTCTATATTTTGGCCAACTCGTAAGCAGCTGCTAACTAAGCCGATGAGAATTAGAAAATCCTCTTACCTAATTTGAAAGAATCTTAAATTGGGTTTTATATATCTCTAATGATGTAGTCTTCTTGATACTAATGAGGTTTTTGTTGGGTCATCTTAAAATGTTGCTCTAAAACAAATATAGAGAGCTTTCACAAAAGCATCGTAACTTATGTGAACGCTTGTTTCCTTTGCTTCTTGATACCATATTATATATAGTTTTTCCTTCCATGTGAAAATTATTGCTGTATATTTCGTTCTGTTTTGGCCAAACGACTAAACATTTTGTACCAATTAAAAATATAAGACAAAACAACGTCGTTTTTATCTCGGTTTAAATTCTAGCTCGTTCCATATTTTTTTTATCCAAATATAGGCTAAAACATTCCAGTTTCTTTCTGCTCATTCCATTTCGACCTAATAGTATTTTTAAAAAAAATAATAAATAATTTTACAATATCAATCATATCTCTTAATTCAACCATTAGATTGAGATAAAATTTTACCAGGCATCTCTTGATATATTTATATATATTATGTTAAAATTTTAGAGCAATCAGAGAATATAATGACCTGACAAGATTGATGATAGCATTCTCGTCATATTATACATGTTCATAATATTGTTCAGAAAAATCATTTTATTGTTTTTTTTTAGATTAAATTTCACAATTCTAAATAATTTTATTTTTGGATTTAAACTATTTTTTGAATTAATATATTTAATTACACACACACACATATAAACACACACACACATAAGCAGTAGAACTTTGAAATGACGCGCTAAAACACTCTGAAACCGAAATATTTCTTTCCAGTCAAAAAAATAAAGCACCAAATGAAACAATATTGACAACCTTGGTGAAAACTACTTTCAAATAGCCCTTCGCTGTGGTGGTGTATTGTGGGAGCTGAAGAACTGGTTAGCCATTTACACCCACCAACTGATAGGATCATCTCTATTAAAACAGAAAATTCCAAATAAATTGAATCAAGTTGAACCGATTGAGGTTCATCTTGAGGACCCACTTTGTGTCCTTACTTAACGTTGATAGACCTTGTAGAGAATCTGGTTGGAAGTCCATGGGTCTTTTTCCTTGAGCCTTAGATAACAAGTCCATCTTGGTTGTCATAATCCTCAAATGCAAGATAATTTCCTCCAATGCATTGGTTCTGTCGATTTTGTTGTTGTAACTCTTGTTGGTATCGTTGTTTCATTCTTGCTACTATTTTAATACCTTAATTACCAGTAAATCACAAAGAAAAAAGAGAAAAAACAAGAAGATAAAAACAAAACTAATAAATTTTGATGAGAAACCCCGAAGTAGGAAAAAAAAAAGACTAAAATGAAAAGATAGGGATTGCTTGTTGAATGCAGGACACATATGTTCAAGATCCTGTAAGAAGTATTGAGGAATTCTAACAAAGGACCAGACATCATAGTATTTAAGTTGAAAACTCAACGGATCTTCATTGTGCTCCCCGCCCCACTATGAGTCCCGTTATCAAGATTTCTATCCCAAGAAAAAAATTGATTGTGAACTTAAATTGAAACCCACCAAATTCTACCTTTAATAGAATTATGCTCATATTGAAACCCCCCAAATTGTTTCACTCCAAACTTGACAAGATGCATAAGAGATTTGTGAACTCAACAACTACAAGATGACAAAAACTATACTTTGCATTGGGTTTCTCATAAACTAAGACTCTTATCAAGATTTATCTTTGAAATAATTAATAAATAAATTTTGGGACAATACTAATTAGGTTAATGAAGACTGTGCACCCATAATTTTCTCGAGATAGAGCCTAACTTAGGAACCTATAAGCTACAACCCTTACGACATCTCCAACGCGGCATGCATAAGTAAAGCCAAAGATAAATTTGTGTACCTTTTTCCTTTTTATTCAATTGCATTGTCTCTGATGGAACAACTATTTTTATAGGCTAAATAGTTGTTCCATTATTGAGATGTTAAATACAGTTGAGCAAATAGTAAAACCAAAGTATAGATTACCGTTGCAATACTCCTTTTTTGTGTAATTAAAACACCCAAAGCATACATCTTTTTTCAATTAAAACCAAAGCCATCAAAGAAGAACACAATTTTTGTTAATGAGGGATTTGTAGAATTTACAGTTTGAAGAAGGATAATAGAAGCCGAACAACCAAAGGTTTTAAGTTTCACAACTTATGGTTAATTTTTCCAAACCATTTCTATTTTGTTTTTCTTGCTTATGCTCTACAAACCCAAATGGAGATAAGTGTGGGTATGATTGTGATTGGTGTTGTGGGGTTTTTTTGGGCTAATTGTTTGTTCCGAGAAATGCAAGTGTTGTTTTTTACTTTGATTGCTCTCTGGATGGGTTTGGGAGGGTTTTTTTTGTTGTTTTAATGGGTTAGTTCTCAAAGATTGCATCTTTTGGTGATCTAGGTTTCACTGTTTGTGGTTCTATAAGTCGTTTTGTTGTTGATATTATGATTGTTCTTGCACAAGTTGGGTTTTGTGTTAGCTATCTTATTTTATTGCTAACACTTTAGCATATGTTGTGAAAAGCTCTTCTTTAGATAGTGCTCTGTCGTTTTTTTCTCAAATGAAGCATGATAGTGTTAGGCCTGTGGTGTATAATTTTACTCCTTTCTTGAAACTTTATGGTGATAATTCTAATATGAAAAGGGGCAAAAAGATCCATGGGAGTGTAATAAAAAATGGGCTTTCATGGAATTTATTTGCGATGACAAGGGTAATGAATATGTTAAATGTAAACAAATTAACGATGTGTATAACATGTTTGATAGAATGCCTGAGAGGGATTTGGTTTGTCGGAATTTAATCATTTTTGGGTATGCGCAAAATGGGTTTGCGAATGTTGCTTTGATGTTGGTTTTGAGGATGTCTGAAGAAGAGCATAGGCCAGACTCGATTACTATTGTTTCTATTTTGCCTGCGGTAACAGATATAGGGTTGTTGAAATTTGGCATTGCAGTTCATGGATATGTTTTGAGAGATGGGTTTGAGCTCCTTGTGAATGCTTCAATTGCTCTTGTGGATATGTGTTCTATGGGTCAATAAGGATTTGTGCACTTGTTGGTCATGTGTATTTAGATCTGTGGTTTGTGCTACATGCTAGAAAAATTAAGTTTTAGTTAATTTTGTGTTTTTTTTGTATTATTTTGTACTGGGATAATCTTAGATTTTATTAATTCATTTTTTTTTATTATGGTTCGTAATTTTTATTGGTAGGTTTGTGCAAAAAAAAATGCTTTTTAATTATGTTGGTAGATTTTCCTGCATATTATTGAAGGATTTTTTTTTTATTACGAATGATGAGTATAGTTATATGTTTGTTTGATAAGGAATTTGGGTAAAGAAAGACAGAAAAATTGAGGTTTAGGTTGATAAATATTTGTTTTGCAAAAGTTGAACATGTGATTGAATGAGATAATTTTTAGTTACTAATCTAAATTTTGGAATTAGAATTTGGCTTTGAAACTTTCAG
This sequence comes from Salix dunnii, assembly GCA_015731905.1. NCBI lineage: Eukaryota > Viridiplantae > Streptophyta > Magnoliopsida > Malpighiales > Salicaceae > Salix > Salix dunnii. The sequence continues at coordinate 8,235,730 of CM027662.1, read as the reverse complement.
GTGATTTGTGCTATGCTTGAGAAAAATGAGGAATTTGTTTCCTTATATATATATATATATATATCAATTAATACATTTTTTTTTGTTAGATGGACTCAAATTTGCCAAAATCATTCACCAACTTTCTTATAAGTGAGTTTAAAGATATTGTTTCTCAACCCAGTGATCCGACTTAACTTTCTTATGACTTTAGAGACTTTAATTTACTTGTCCATACAATTTAAAAATCATAAAGAATTAAAAAAATTATCATAAAAGGAAGATTGTTGACTTGTGTCCACTGGTTAAATACTGTTGTGATTTTACGGTTGCACAAATTAGTTGCCCTAGCTTAAAACAAATCAAACAAGATGTATACAGCAAGCAAGGGGTCAATCCTACAAGGATATTTTAGTTCATATTTTTGTGCTACATGCTATGCAATGAAGGGGAATTGGAAGTTGTCTAGGCTAGGTTAATGCAAACTAAGTGAAAATTATATAAAACCAAAATTTATCAATAAAACAAACCTTGGTTGTAAGTCAACATCTACCTAAATAAATCAAAATTGATCATGAAAATGAAACATCAATTTATATTTTGAATATTTATTTTTTCTTAACATTGGTTCGTTAACGAATTCGCTATATAACTTACTCTAACAATCAAACAATCACAATGTCCGCACTACTAATTTGTTTCAATGACAGCCTTAAAAACTAGATAAATTTAAATAAAAAAATATAATTATCCGCAATCTATATTTGATTTAATTGAATGTTCTCTTCCTAAGATTAATAACGTAGATCCGCCAAAATTATCTACCATAACTCCGATTTTGATATCAAAATTAGCATTAGATTATCTACAATAATAACTTAGAGTCTACTCTTATCAATTTAATAAACAATCAAAGAAAAAATAAGTATAGGAAAACAAACATATTCATCATATAAACTAAAAAACAAAGGTAAAATAGATTTCACATTTCTTGAAATCTAAAGGTTTTTGTGTCCTTGCAGCCAAGCAAAAGAGTTTAGCCTTGCATGTTTGTTGAACAACTAATTAAGAAGATGGAAGAAAACATGACTTAGGATTTGGAAGAGGAAGATTTGTGTTTTCTTTGTTGCTCACCGAAACTTCCTTGCTGCCTCTCCTCCTTTATATATGCTTAGAAACCCTAATTTCTATTTTACAAAATAATCATTCTTTAAGTTAGTAGAATTTAGTTGTCCCTTGTAAAACTCATATCTCATTCATAACATATCTTTTTGATCTTAAATGTGTATAGTTTATAGCTCTTTGAAACCTGAATACAACAAAATTGGATTTGCATCAATCAGACTTCTGTAACTTTAAATATTTAAGTTGGAACACCCAAAGGTTAACATTAGCAGATTGAAATATTTGACTTTAAAGGTTGATATTTCCATGCTATTCATTATTTTATTTCTTTTTCATTATATTTTTAGAAAGTCATGGATGTTATCTTTTGAATGCTACTTGAATCACTTCATTTTGATCTCTAATGCTTCTGCTCTACATACAACATCGATTGAAGATCAAATATATTAATCAGCTCCATTTACTTTCTTTTTGCATCTTTCATCCAAAAATACCTTTAAAATATAAAACAAAGAATATCAAGGTACTTTATATATAAAACATATACAAAATAATATGGTTGCATCAAATACAAGTAAAGATCTAATTACAGAAGTTGAACAATAAACAAGACAATTTTAGGCTCAAGTACATGCTTGCTTTGTCGAGAACGAAGAAAACTTGACTAATCGTTCCCAAATAAGCATATCAAGCAGATGAAAAGAAATAAATAGAGAAGTTGGAAAATTTATTGGCTTTGTAAGCAAGATTGAAAATCATTAACAAAGTGGAACGACTGAAGAATCAAGGTTAATTTTTTTTATTTTTGCATTTCCATATTAAATTATTTGTTTTACATATTTTTATAATTTAATTTAATTTATTGATTTTTTTGTCATATTAATGATGCTCGTCAAATGTATGCTTCATGTGTTGACAAATGATTTCAACTAGAACATTGTTGAGTTATTTTAAAAAAGAACACAAATGTCATTTCAAGTGTGCAAGTCAACATCAAAAGTCAAACAAGAAACAAAAAAAATCATGAAAATACAAGTCCAACTTCTTCAACTCCATTAGCTCCTGATTCTGCTAGTTTAGGAGAAAATAGTGATGCGTTTATTTATCAAGATAAACCAATTGGACAAAAGGCTGCAAAAAAAAACAACTTAAATGCAAATAAGAAAAGGATAAAGTTGGGGAGATACCTATAGCAAATCTTTTACAACGATTCAAGGATACTTTGGCTGGAATTAAGGATAAAGAAAACAAGATAGAAAAACAATGTTAGAGCAACAAGTTATAATGATTAAACAAAATCATGAGAAACAAGAAGATGAAATCATAATGATGGATACTTCTACATTGAATCCAATTTCTGCAGTGTATCTTCAAAATAGAAAATTGGAAATTATGGCAAAGAGGAGTTTTAATTTGTAATTAATTTGATTGAATTATTTGTAATGGAATGTATTTTTAATTAATTATGTTTAAACTTAATGGTTGCTTTAAATATATTGTATCATGTTATAAAATTGATATTAATTCATTTTGTTCTTTAAAGTCTAACACTCAACAATAATAAGTATCATTAATTAACTTCAAATACAATAACAATAAAAAAAACATACTATTACTTGAAAAACATACAATAAGTAGCTGAAATCTAATGAGTATTTACTTAATACCATATTGTTCCCATAAATATTCAATCAAATCGTCTTGGAGTTGGGAGTTTGTTGCTCTATCCCTAATTCGATTATGAATTTGAAAAAAATCACGTAGTTCTGATATTTCATCATGTAACACTAACATAGAAGAACTAGTTTCATGATCATGATCAAATCCAACGTTCATTGCTCCTTTATCCTTAATAATCATATTATGCAAGCTTTCATAATATTTGCAAGAGTTTTTTCATTCAAGTATCGCATAAGTCCATACATTATTGCGAAATGAGATTGTAACACCCCAAATGCCCTCTCCACATCTTTTCTTGCAAACTCTTGTTTACTTGCAAAATATTTTCTCTTTTCTCCTAATGACCTTGGGATTGTTTTAATAAAGGTTGATCAATTCAGATAAATCTCATATGCTGAATAGTATTCTATTGTATATTCATGTTCATTGATGGTGTAACGTGTTAGTCCGCCTTCCCCTTCTTGTAGGGCTTTGGCCCTTTGATGGACATTGTTTGTTTTTATTATTATTAGTAGTAGTAATATTGTTACCTTATCCAAAAACAACAATATCTAATGTAACTTCCCATAATGTCAAACAATGTTAATATGGTGAGTTATGAACTGGGAACGAAAATAGGGAGTAGAGGTTAGAGAAGACCACCTTGAAACCAACAACAGATTTTGAAGTTGGAAGTCGACGTAGAGAGTTCTTCCTTCATATCTTCTAGTGAGAGATTCTTGCTAGTAATTTTCAAAACTAATGATAATTCTTCTTATGCCGATTCGTTCTCTTGTTCTTTGCCTTGTAGAGAATATTTAATAAGAAGAAAGAAAGTTATTTACCTATTAAAACACTAACAGCTTCTTGCAGTTGGACTGTAGGAGGAGGATCCCTAAAAATAGCTAACACTAACTATTTTTTATTTTTTTCGGGATAATATCACTTAATTATAAATTACCTTAATTTCGTATAATTAACACCATAATAGCTTTGCTTTATACTTCTTTTATAAAAATATTTATATTGATGATCATTAGTTATTATATTATTGAAGTTATTAGTGTAATTTGTGCTCTTATTTATTTATTATATGTATAATAATTCTTAATTACTCCTACAATTCTCTATTCAAAGTAGGATTTAAAACTCCATCCAAACAAAATTAATATAAATACAAAATTGGCATGATATTTGTTTAAGGGAGAGTTAGATTTGATTAGATAAAATGATTTATCCCAACTATGAGAAAAATAATGGAGAATAATTAATTTTGAATTGATTTCTTATTTAACGTGGAGAGGTGCCTAAAGTGATTTTAAAGTTCATAAAGGTGTAAGACAAAAAATAGATGATAAAATTCGAGTTGTCTTTTATTTTTAAATAAAATGCCTGATTCATTTGAAAAAAATAAAATTATATTTAAAAAAGATAATTTATAAATTAAAAGTTGTTTTCTTAAAAGGATTGACCTGCAAAACAATCAATAATATAGGGATTAAATTATACCCAGCTCTCTTTACAAACTGCAAAGCTTTCGTTATGGTCATGGTCGTGACGTTGTTCGTTCAATTGCAGCCAACTGGTGACCAACAAAACCCTTCATACATGTACTCAAAATAGATTTGAATGGATTTTTTTTTATCTAGTATATTTCTAAAATTATTATTTTTTTCACAAATTAGTAAAAGAGCTAAAATAGCTCGGTTTTTCACTGTTCACACACATACATTTCACTGTGGATATGCAATTTGTCCCGGTGCAACGCGCGAGTTCATCCACCTTTTTCTTTTTTTTTTCCGCTTTGGAACAGTGTTTTACCGTTTTTAGCACCTATAATAGGATAAAAAAACGGTTCTGGACTGAGGGTTACCAAGGTAATTGCACGCGTACGGACCGGTCCGGTTCGGTCCGGTCCGTCGCAACATTTTTTTTTTAATATTTTTTAAATATGGCTAAAGACGGATATAACCCCTAATAAGACAAAATTAATTAATTCAGAACAGGGCTAGACCGGTAATTGCACAATATTTTTTATTATTTATTTCTTTACACTGTCGGCGCGTGTTCAACACGCGACCGACTTTCTTCCACCTCACACCCTCTTCACAAGGCGCGTGCGTTGTCATACGGTGGCTGGAGACCATCTTCTGCCGTCTATTTCGATGCGCTTCCACCTGTTCTACCTCCCGGTGCGGCGTGTTTTATATACCGGTGGCCATAGACGCGACGGTGGACAGGTAAAGCCCGCTGACCCGTTCTCTCTCTCTCCTGCACTTAAAAGTGCAGGAGGGTCCCCCAATTTGTTTAAGTATCCACTTTGGTCCCTTTAGTTTTAATTTCATTTCTGGTGCTGATTTCTGTTATATAAGTTTTTATTTAGTTTGATTGGGTCCTTCAATTTAAATTAATTGAATGTTAATGTTTCACTTCGATCCTCCTTCTTTTAATTTCCAAATTGAGTTTAAAAAGGTTAATTTATTTGGTACTGAAGTTTCATTTTTTGTAATTTTATCCTTTGATTGAAATTGATAATATATTTTATTTTTATTTTGGCCCTTATACTTTTAATTTTTTTATTTTAATCCCTGTATATTTAATGTTCAATTCAACCCTTATATTTTTAGTTTTTAATTTTAATAATTTTAATTATTATTATTATTATTATTATTATTATTACTCCTTATTCTTTTGTTAATATTTTTTAGATTTTTTTTTTCTAAGGATAATTTGATAATTTTTATTGTTTGGACTGTAATAATAATAATATATTTTTTTTTTTTTACTTTTGTGCAACTTTTTAGCACTTTTTTAATCTCTCAGTTTTTTTTATTTGATTTTCATTTCAGCCCTTATACTTTTAATTTTTTATTTTAATCACTGTATATTTAATTTTCATTTTAGCCCTTATATTTTTAGTTTTTAATTTTAATCCTTTTATTTCTTAAAATGAATTATTATTATTATTATTATTATTCCTCCTTATTCTTTTGTTAATATTTTTTTTAAAAAATTTCTTGAGATAATTTGATAATTTTTATTGTTTTAACTGTAATAATAATAATAATTTTTATTTTTTTTAATTTTCTTTTTACTTTTGTTCAACTTTTTAGCATTTTTTTAATCTTTCAGTTTTTTTTCTTTCATTATTAACACACTAATAATAATAATAATAATAATAATAATAATAATAATATAATTATTTTTCTTGCTTGCTTTTTTGTTAATGTTTTTTAGGTTTTCTTTATCGGGATAATTTAATATTTTTTTTATTATTTTTACAATAATAACAATGATATTTTTTTTTTGATATTTTGTTAATATTTTTTGGATTTTTTTAATCTTTATTTTATTTTTGTTTCTTTCATTATTAACATGATAATAATAATAATAATAATAATAATAATAATAATAATGATAGTGGTGGTGGTGGTAGTAATAACAATAATTTAATTGTTTTTCTTGCTTACAATTTTATTAATGTTTTTTAATATTTTTTCATGATAATTTGATAATTTTAATTGTTTTAATAAGAAGAACAATGATAATTCTAGATTTTTAAACTTTGATTTTGCCATTGTTATAATAGGGTCTGTTAAGCTATTTTATTACATAAAAATTAACATATATAAATAATTATTATTAATAATATTTAAAGACTGTTTTTAAAATTTTTTTTCTGGGGATAATTTGATAATTTTCGTTCTTTTGACTATAATAATAATAATAATAATAATAATAATAATAATTTTTATTTTTATTTTATTTAATTTTTTTTTCTTCAAATTTTAACATTTTTTTATTCTTTCATTTTTTTTCTTTCATTATTAACACCCTATTAATAATAATAATAATAATAATAATAATAATAATAATTTTTCTTACTTACTCTTTTGTTAACGTTTTTTAGGTTTACTTTCTCGGAATAATTTAATAATTTTTATTGTTTTAACAATAATAACAATGATAATTTTTATTTTTATTTTTATTTTTTTGTTTCATATTTTGTTAAAGTTTTAAAAAAAAATTTAATCTTTCATTTATTTTTGTTTTTTTCATTATTAACATGACAATAATAACAATAATAATAGTAATAGTAATAATAATAATAATAATAATAATAATAATAATAATAATAATAGTAGTAGTAGTAGTAGCAGCAGCAACAGTTGTAGTAATAGTAATAGTAATAGTAATAGTAATAATTTAATTGTTTCTCTTGCTTACACTTTTATCGATGTGATTATTATTTTCAGTTGTATTGGTATTACGATTATTATTTTATTGGTGCTGCCCTTGCTATATCTCCAAATTTATTATTGTATATACATATATATGACACATTAAATTTCAACCACATAGGTTTTATTTCGCTGTAATATATATATATATATATATATATAAACAAAAATAGGAACTATGCAAAAAATATATATAAAAAATGAACCAAAATAAAATACCACATTAAAAGTATAATAGATAAAATAAAATAAAAAACATGTGTAATAAATTTAATTTAAGGGACAAAATTTAAATAAATCCTTATATTAAAATTCCATAATCCGAATTAAAACCATGAATTAAAAGAATTGGGACCGAAATAAAACTCAAATACATAATTTATTTGCATTAAAGGATAAAATTGAAAGAAATCAAATTTGAACACCGAAATTGTTAAGAATTTATGATAAATTTACCTAGAAGGATCAAATTGACTTAAATCAAAACTTTGATATCAAAAATATTAAAAATTTCAAGCCAAAACCCAAACTTAAAAGCACAGAAAGCGAATTGAATTTACATTATCTAATTACTTTGAATTAAAAGACGAAATTATAAAAAAAAAATGATTCTAACAGTTTTTATCAGAAAAAAAATGAGCAACAACAATAATCAATCGTTTTGTAGTAGAAAAAAAAAACATTTCTAATATATTTTATCAACTATACTTTTACTCATTAAATATTAAATTAACAAAATACAATATACATAAAAATCAAATTTTGTATTTTATATTTTAAAAAACAAAAGGTTGATAAATTTACCTACATTATCTACAATTAAAAAATATACAAATCACTTCCCGTTTCGATTACACTGTTCTTTTTAGACAACAAATAAATGATTATAGCATGCAAAAAAATTAAGTTTATTTTAAAAAAAAAATTACTATATTTTTATTTATAATGTGTCAAATCTAACATTACTAAAGAAAAAATTCAACTCATCAAAAAAAAATTACTTACGTCATCTGCAATTACAAAATATACAAAACACTTTCCATTTTGATTATACATATTTTATCAATTATAATTTTATAAATTAAATATTTAAAAAACAAAATATAATACATATAAAATCAATCAATTTTTTATATAGATAAAAAAAACCCAGCGCATCGCGCAGACATATAGCTGGTTATGTACTAAAAATAGAAACTTGGGCTAACAAATTATTGTACATTTGAGAGCAGGATTGGGCTTTGCCAGAGGATAGCAGGCCTGGAAGCTTAGCCTGCTTTATATTTCTTCTTTTTCTGTAAACTCTTGAGATTGTTTTTTCACCCTTTGACTCTCTGATCAAAAGCACAGACAAGTTCATAATCACTGCAAAGGTGAATTCTTTAATTTCCCTTTTTTGCGTAATTCTTCAATTCATGCTTCTCTGAATGAAATATTATGCTCTCTTTGTTTTTTTTGGTTTTTTTTTTTCTGTGAACTTTCACTGAATGCATTGTTTGGTCACTAAGAAAAGACTGGAAAGTAATAATTTTGACATCGACCCAGTATCAGAAATGGGGAAATGATGATGGATTTTATATTTTTTTCTCTGAGATTTGATCAAATATCACTTTTTTGTTGGATGCATGAAACCAGTGTAATAGAATTTTCTTACAAAAAGAAAGAGATCCCTTTTTGTATTTTGCTTTGTTTAGTTACTTTTCAATTCGTTGAACTTAGGTTAGAAAATTAAATTTTAAGATTTTTTTTCCTGGATTTATTGAGGGCATTTTGAGGAAATGCTAAGAATTATCATTTATTGTCTATAATTTGGTTTTATTCAATTTGAGAAATTTGTTGATTATATGTGTACTGAGAATTTAAAGGCGTGTCTGCTCATTCTAGTGTAGTTATGGCTTATGTGGATGATGATGGGTCGTCGGGCTCTGGAGATGATGTCAACATGCTGGATGGACACAACAAGCGTCAGTCTGTGACTCCAGGAGGTTCTGGTCGTGGGAAGAGGAGTCGTAAAGCTACTGGTGATGCCATCGTGGATGCTATGCTTGAAATTGCTGCTGCTTCTAAAATGAGGGCAGCTGCTATCATGAAGAATGAGGATCGGTTTTCTATAAGCAAATGCATCAAAGTATTGGATGAGATGCAAGGTGTGGATCAACGGATTTACTTTCTTGCCTTGGATTTATTTGAGAACCCCAATGCCAGGGAGATATTTATCTCACTAAAGAGTGATAAAAGGTTTCCATGGTTGCAGGGAAAATGTAGTGCTACCCCTAGCTGAATTGGTTTCGATTGACTCTTTTAGTTGTGTATTTTTCGTAGAAACTAATAATGGTTATGCTGTGTATGAATTAAGTACTCAAGAAACCTCATACAGATGTAACTAGTTTGACTTCATGATTATTGGCTGTTTTGCCAGTTCAATGATCTTAAATGATAGAGAGCACTGTGACTTTCCATTGTTTGGTTAATTTGGCCACATCACCACTAGTCTATAGGGATTCTTGTTTGTTTTTGAAGGCCAAAAAGTGAAGTAGAAATCCATTCAGGAGAAACTACATTTCTGTATCTATATACTTAACCTCTTGCATTGTGTTGTATATTCTGTATTTTAATCCATTTTGTACAGATACTCGAGTTAGCATGGAAGAGCAAGAGAAACTACATTTCTGTATCTATATATTTGACCTCAAGCATCGTGTTGTTTATTCTGTATTTCAATCCATATATGGAAGACCAACTTAGAACTTGACAAGATGGAATTAGTTGCTGCTGCCAAGGGCTGTTTACTATTATAATTGTGTGATACGGCAACCTTGACATAGTTCATCACCTGATGGAAGTAGCTTTATGTCTGAAGTACTGGATGCCGGGAAATATTTCGTATGTATAAACATGTTTTCCACAATCCCTGTGGCGTTCTCAGACAGAGGCATGCTTCGTGATACTGCTGGTGTTATGTAGATGAGCAGCTGGCAATTTTCTTGAACATTATTGGTCATTAGGAGCGTAACAGAGTTATTCAAGAAAGGTTTCAACATTCAGGTGAAAGCATTAGCCAGCATTTCACTAATGTGTTGAAGGGAAATCAAGTCACTTCCACGAGGATTCATACAACCACCACCTATGGTCACCCCCCCAGAAATTCTGTCTAGTAAGAGATTTTATCCATACTTAAAAAGGTTTATCTCTGCAAAACTATAATTGATCTTCTGTGACGCGTTATGTTATGCCAGTGTCATAGATGGCATGCATGTTCCTGCACATCTACCAGCCACGGACCAATCTCGACTTCGTAGTAAGAGGTGTTTTATCACAAAATATTTTGGCCGTTCGCACATTTGACTTGCAGGTTATATTTATTTATCCGGGCGGGGAAGGTTCTATTGCCAATTCTCGTCTATCAAGAGCAGTCCTTGATGACCGGATCAAAATTTCCTCAGCATACCTGACGGTTCACTGAGTTTTTCTCTCACACGCACAACTTGCAGTAGTCTGTGCATTTCCACAGTTTTGATGCGTTTTTGTATGACTGGTACACTTTTCCCAGCATGCTAAAGAATTGCGTCTTGAGTGCACATACAAGCCCTCAATTTCCAACATGGATCTTCAATTTCTTTAGCTTTTTTCTTGGTCTCCTTGCCATTGTGCTATGTGACAGGAAAATACCATCTGATTGACGCAGGGTACTCAAATCTGGAAGGTTTTATTGCTCCATATCCAGGACTTCTATATCACCTTCATTAATTTAGAGGTGCCAATCGGCTGCCTAAAAATCCACAGGAACTATAATCACCGACATTCTTCTCTTAGAACGTCATCCAGAGATCCTTCAATGTGCTGAAAGCACGATCTTCTGCTCTCAAAGTTGCCCCTCAAATACAGATTTCATGTCCAAAGGGACAGCTGTTGCTGCATGCATTTCCATAACGGGTTATGATCAATCATACCAGTTTTTTTCTATAAATACAATATCTGACAAGTAGATTTTTTGCATGTCACCATGTGCCAAAAGCTACCTCGGATAATCACAACATGAGCTTATCCAACAAATGTATTTGTGTGCAAAACAAGTACTTTCCTGTCGAATAATATCAAAACACTTATGTCACATGAATGCAAGCATATATATTTTATAAATACTTGTAAGGATATGCTTATATTAATGACTCATTATTATACAACAATCAATTGATTTTGATGCCTTTCATTGAATTTGTCGTGGTGTCACTTCCCTTTCCTCAGTAGCATTTTGTGTAGCTGTTCCAATCTGAAGAATCTATGCCTATATTATTGTCAATTTTGGCCTTTGAAGATTGAGAAAATATCAGAACTCCAATTGGTTAACCTGGAAATTGCTGGGGCCAATATTGATTTTATACGTGGGGTTGAGTTTTGCGCTCCGAAACTCGCATCCTTCATCTATAAACTTGGATAATTCACCAGCGTTCTGTTGCCGTCAAATCATTTTTTTACATGTTTTTTTTTAATAAAAAATAATTATATACTCAAAGATAATATTCATTAAAAGATATGTTTTTTTTTTAAAAAAAAATAATAACACGATAACATATTGAATTATATTTCTTTTTAAATATTAAGATGATAATAATATATTTATTTACTTAAGCTAATATATTAAATCTACTGTATGGATAATGGGATTCCCCTATAGAAAATAAGTTAAAATAAATTATTAAGGTCAATTCTTAATCAATATAATATTGAAGGATAAAATTAAAATAAAATTATTAAATTAAAAAAATATTTGATCAGTTTAATTCGCCAATCTCGTAACCTTGATTATAAGATCGGGATAATCTCATAAAAAATTAATAAAAAAACTACAAAAATCAATTTCTAAAAACTTAATGTTCAAAGAATTTTTTTTTTTTTTAAAAAAAAAACTATAACTCAAGTCAACTAGAATAACTTATTAAATCCGCTAATTGTGTCATGAATTAGGATAACCTCATAATTTTTTTATATATAATTCTATTTTCAATAAATAAAATGTTTAAGGTTGAAATTAAGAGAAAAAAAAGTTATATCCATGAGATTAGAATAACTTAGGGAAAGCAAATTGAATAACAAATATGAAGTTTAGTTCCCAAATAACTTAATATTGAAAAGGTGAAATAAAAATAAATAAATATAAGATTGAGTTGTTGGAGGATGAAATTAAAAAAAAAATGAATTAAAAATAACAAAAAAAATATAAACTTGATTAGTCATCCTAATTTAATATACGATAAAAAGTTCTTTTATGTGTGACCTATTAAGTTTCTAATAAACTGACTCGAATATAAATCACAATCCTAAATAAAATAAAATAAAATATTTTTTTATCAATTCAATAATGGAAATAATTGATTGATTTATATTTGAAGATCAAGTACATTATTTAGCAGCTTATTTTAATTTTTGGTGACTAGTTCCTCAGTGTAATTATTATCATTTCATCCATAATTTTTTAATTTAGATATTATAGCATATAGTATCTTACTTTATTAAATCATATTTGTTCTATCATAATTATTGATTATTTGAATATTATTTTTTTTTCAAAATTCATTCTACAATGTGTAAGGATTTACAATCAATAATGTTTTAGAAAAGATATAATATTTTTTCTAATCCATCTTAGATGATGAAGTATCTTTTGATTACTCAAATGGCTTTATATAGTTCGTGTTATATACCAAATATCTACTTGTTTAGTAGTTTTTATTAGGACAACATATAGTAATATCAAAATATAATATTTCATATATAAGATAATTTAATATTCTCAAGTCTAAAAATCACTAACACAACTATCACATGACCTTTTCCATTGATAAAAAATGATATTTTTATGTGGAATTCTATTACGAGTCAGTTCAATATATTTTTCATCTTACAAGCACTTATATATTAGTTCCAAATATCCTTCATATCTCAACTTATGAAAAAAATTCTCTTTCATAAGAAAAAGACATTATATATATATATGTATATATATATATATATATATAAGTTCTTATTAATATTTAGTCTTAATAGAGCATTAATCTAAACACTTAGGAACAATACTTTGATGAAATATGAATCCTATAACTATAATAACTTCATAATTTCCTTCACAAGTCATTTTTGTCTCAATTTTGCTTTTACTCTATATTCATTTATCAAATATTAGATTTATAAATAAAATATTTGATGAATATTAAAGATAAATAAAGCTTTTATTCAAAAATTAATATATTTACATTAATAAAGTTAATATTATATGCAAACAACTGATTGAATATAAAAAATACGCATAAATAATCTCTTACTTGCAATAAAGTCAATCACTTACATATGAAATATAATATCAATTTACTTGACTATAAGGTTTTTACTAGGATAACGGCTTAGTAAGAGGATCTATGATTTTTTTTTTAGTGGAAACCTATTTTATTTTCATACATTTTGTTTCTATTATCCTATAATAAAATGGAATTGTTCAAATATGTTTTTTGGATCATTGATCTTAGTTTCTTTGTTCTTACAAAGGTTTTATTGTTATCACACTCTATGGCTATTAAATTAACAATGTTAGGAACCACTTCTAGTTTAGCAAGGAACTACTTCATTCAATCTCTTTTATGCCCTCAAACATATAGGTGTACTCAAATTTAGTTGTAAAATATATTTTGATCTCTTATTTAGAACTCTTCCAACTCACTTAACTATTATTTAGAGTAAAATATAATCAAACTAAATTTTATATTTTCAATATCTAATGGAAAACTAGCACCCAAATAACCATTATCTATCAATTCATCTCCTTTATAAACTAGAAAAAAAATCCTAGTTTTTTTAAGTATTAATTGTTTTTTTAATTATTTTTTAGTGACCTTCACATATATTAGAATGATATTTACTCATTATGCTCAAAGCATAATATACATCTAGTCTTGTACATAACATTATATATATTGAGATCCTATATCTAAATTTTGTTTTAAGGAATTATAATCATCATGGAATTATAATCATCTTATCTCTCTCAAATTTTGTTTTAAGGCACACATCATTATATAAATGAATCTATGAGAAACATGTAAGTATACATCATTGTTTTGTTTTGTTTTTTCTTATGAAATCAAACTATTTGATTATCTCATCAAATTGAATATTCTAACTTTTTTAAACTTAATTAATTTTATAAATGGATTTTTATAACTTACACAATCTATTAGTAAATTCTTTTGATTCAAAACTTTAAAGTTGTATTATATATATATATATATATATTTTTTTAAATTTCCATTTAAGAATACAATTTTGATATTCATTTGCAAAAACTCATTTTCATTATATGCAACTATAATGAGTAAAACCATTATATAAACTTTAACACAGTTTCCAACCATAGGTGTTAGCCTCATCCAAGTACAAGAAAAAGGACAAGGAGAAAAATAAAAAGTTTGGTAATGTACATTAAAAACTTTAGTGAATAAGAGCAATAGCACATTAATGGGTACACAAGGTAAAAGCACTAAGCCAAACTTTGTTTGCTTTGTTTGTTATGCTCCTCGCTTTTCCAAGAAATGTCTATAAAAGAAAAAATCTAAATGATATTCAGGTTAGAGATAGTAACAAGAGTGAAGGGAAAGGGGTAGTCACCTATATCAATCTTATATACATGTTAAATTGCATAGTAGTTGAATCAATGCATATGAAAAATAGAGTGATCCTTGTATAATTTTTGACCAATGAAAGATTGACACAAGATAAAATATTTTATCAAAAAGCAAGATCTTATAAATAAAAATCCTTCAATAAAATAATATAAAATGATAATTGGAAGAGGACATAAAGAGAATTTCTTATAAATAGTCTCACCTAAACATGAAAAAGTAATTCTTCAAAGGATTAAATCTAAATGCATAATAATAGCTTTTCAACAACAATTTAAAGAGATTAAATGTATTATTTAAAGCATCAAATCTTGCTCCATAGTACACATTAAATTTAAATTATTGCAAATAAAAACAAATCTTAGCAAAAAAAAATAAAGGGAAGGATCGAGGATTGTTATATTCTTTTTTTTTTAAATAAATACTTTAAATGAAAAAAAATGTATCCAATCACATATTTTAATAAAATTAAATATTTATACACACATTCCAAGCTAATGTGCTTGATTTTCAAGTTGAGGTGATTCAACAAGCGTTTAAGGCTGGTTAATGCCTTAAGTTTAATATTATTTTCACCCCCCAAGTTCCCGAGTTCCCAGTTGTTAAGGGAAGAGGAGGTCGTGCCACTCCATGGTGACTGTGAGGGGTCATGCATGAAGACTAGTTCAATGAGCATGGAATGCAGACTAGATTAAAGTGGAGAATCAAAGCACTATAATATTTTCAAATAAACATTCAAAAGCAGGAAAGCAAAATTTGGCAAGGCCATTCATGAAGATTATGATATACAGAGTTAAAATAAGCTCATGTGAGAATCAATCGGATTCTTTAGATCCGTTGGTGGACAGTCCTAAAGCATCTCCCAAATTAAATGTGCTTCTCATTGTTCTCCTCCCGATTCCTCCATTGCCCCTCCTCATCATTGCAGCAAATTCGCCATAGTCAATTTGTCCATCCTGCAACGATTTTCATAAGCTCCTAGAACTTTCAACACTAACATGACGTGCTTTTGAGTAATTTATCAGATTGAGGGTCCAAGATTCTTTATTTTCTGAAAAAAATAAATGAAACTGAAAAGACAATAAAGAATGGACTTACATTATCTTGATCGATTTCTTTAATCATCTCATCAAGGTGGAGTTCACTTAAGCCGAACTGTTTGCAGGCTTGTTGAAGCTCGTCAATGGTTATGTATCCACTACCATCCTTGTCAAAAAATGAGAAAGCAGACACTAAATTTTCCTCCCTCTCCAACTTGTTCAAGTGCACAGTGGCAGCCAGAAATTCACCGTAATCAATTGTTCCACTGTTGTCAATATCAGCCTAAAAAAAAGCACCAAGAAGCATGCATTTATTTTTATTCATCTCAACTGATTAGTTGGGAAAACAAAATAGTGGATTAGAGCAAGTTTACTCACGGCATCCATCAGATCCTTTATCTCAGACTCCATTAGTTCAGAACCTACTCGCTTTAAGCCATCTTTCAATTCATCAAAAGTTATCGTTCCACTGTTGTCCGTGTCTATCATTTTGAACAACTCTTTCAAACCACCAATCTCTTCTTCAGAAAGCCTCTCTGCTATGACCTGAAATTTATTTTTGAGAATCAGCATGCATCATCACTTGAGGTCAATATTACAATATATAACACAAGATACGCACAGAGATATATCACATGTGCATGAAAGTATGTTCATATGCGTTTGTATAGGTTTGTAGGAAAACCAGGTACTATTAGCATTATCATGCGTTTCCAGGAAAACCAAGTACTATAAGCATTGCCATGCCTTAGTTTCATACAGGTAACATAATCAGTTCACTTAACAATCAACCTAGCTGATACACTCATAGTTTCTCCAGTGGAACCAATAATGAAACTACAACACATCCACAAGAATCTTACATGCAAAGCCATCTTCTTAAGTTTGTTCATTGCAGAGAATTGCTTCAGGCGCGATAAAACAGCGGAGTCAAGAGGTTTATCAGGGGCAATTCTGTCATCCACAATCCATGGGTGGCCTGACACAAAAAAGGTCACATAGGTGACTTGATGTTGTAAAATCCACCAGAAATCACATTACAGGACTTGTTTAGGCCTAATACTCCTACATCCCTCCTTTTTTACAGAAAATTTAAGTGACTTACAAAGTACTTCATGAGCAGTTATCCTTTTCTTTGGATTCCGTTCAAGCATTTTTCTGATGAGGTCCTTGGCACTGTCTGAAATGCTAGGCCATGGTTCAGATGCAAAATCTAATTTTCCTTGCAATATCTGCTTGAAGATCCCTTTTTCAGTTTCTGGCATTTGTAGAGCAGTGAAAGAAGAAAGGAAATATTGTCATTAAAAGTCAATAACACTATCCCCATCTAGTCCTTGATCATCATCAGCGAAGACTGAAGAACACAAAAATTATTACCTGCCCAAAAAGGCGGCACACCACTTAAAAGTATGTACAAAATAATTCCTACACTCCATACATCTGCTTCAGGTCCATAATGTTTGCATAAAACCTCTGGTGCAACATAGTACGGACTCCCAACAACATCAAAAAAGGTTTCACCTGAAAATCCACAAAATAAAGGACACTCAGAAAGAGGCCAACTGCATGATTATTTTGGTAATGGCTTTTGGAACAAAGGGGGCAAAAATCTCATAGGTCAACAATTCAGAAACAAAAGGCATTAATTGACTGCAAATCCACTTTGAAGATTTCTATTTATTCAGATTCATAGTAGCTAAGTTTATAGATATGCAGGCAAACACAAATATTGAAATCATAGGACAGATATTGTTGTCCAGGTTGCAGAAGCTTACCATAAAAACAAAAGGATTTTTCTTCCCAATTGAAATGTATAAACGACATATGGATGAGAATCTGAAATACCTATAAGGAGCCAATATGTCCAGGTATAGATGACCTAACTGAGAATTTGATGGTTTCTTATATTGTTTCAAGTCAATCTAGGAGATACAAGGAGAGAGAGCAACATTTTAATAATCAGATTTGATGAAACTTTAAGATGAGAACATTCAGTATTTCAACAAGAGGAAAAGAAAAGGAAACTTGAAGAATAACTTGAATGACTTTGGGAGAAGAGGGGTGAAGTGTGTACTGATAGAGGCTCCAACAAAAAAATCAAATTCAATTCATTAAACACACAACATAATACATTATAGCAGAAAAGCTACCAAAAAAGAAATCAACTTCGTGCACTGGCAAGTGACTTTGGGAGCAATTTTAAGCAATTATCTCATCTTAGAGTACTCTGACATGGAGTCACCTAAAGTTATTAAGATATATAAACTTTAACCATGGGAAGAAGAAAAAATCCCTCAAGCACCTCAACATTTTAGCTTAGTATTTCTTGGTTGATTATTCAAACAATGATTGCTGGGAGCCAGCACGGAAGGTTAGTAAAGATGATTTTTGTCCACACATGCGATGGCCCAAATTGGGTCCTCCCACTTCCAGAGAAACTAAACTATTTCAAGCAAGGAAGTATTTATAGTCCTTATTAAATGCAGGAACATGCTTGATCAGAGAAAAAAGGTGCAGGCTCAATTTCAATGGTCAATGCCCAAGGCTTCCAAAAACTCATACAACATTTGGTATTCAACTCAAATTCAAGACATTATGAGACATGGGACTCTTTGGTGTCTTCGTGATGTTCAATCGTATTGGTAAAATCCCAATTATAAGAAATCATTCCCAGCCAAGTTAATAAATATATTGATAACAAGACACGGAGACAAAAAGAAAGAAACACTCTGAATTGAACACACACATAATAAACCCAGATCAAAATCTTAAATAAGTCAGTCTTCGAACAGTCAAGAAATCGTGAAACCCGCAAATCAAAATCCTTTCAGTAGCACCAAAACAAACATTAAATCTGAAGAAAACGAAAATCCATCAAAGGAAACACAGGCAAAACATTAAGAAAAAAAGAAAAGCAACACCCAAGAAGTGAAGGAACCAAACCTGGCTTGTAAAACACAGATAACCCAAAATCAGTGGCCTTAAGAGGAGCATCTTCCTCAACACTATGAAACAAAAAGTTCTCAGGCTTAAGATCTCTATGCATGACTCCAAGTGAATGACAAGCCTCAACAACCCCAACAATAGTCTTGATCAACTTAGCAGCCTCTCTTTCACTATAATGCCCTTTCTTAACAATCCTATCAAAAAGTTCACCTCCTTCACAAAGCTCCATCACCAAGTGAACACAAGCAATATCCTCATAAGCCCCACTAATCCTAACCACATGTGGGTGCTCTGACAAATGGTGCATTATCTGGATTTCTCTCCACACATCCTCGTAATCTTCTTTACAAAGAAGCTTTCTTTTTGGTATGGACTTGCAAGCATACTCTTTGCCTGAAGTCTTATTTGTACAAAGAAAAGTTGTACCAAACTGACCTTGACCAAGCTTCCTCCCTATGTTGTAATGATCTCTTAAGTTCTGGGTTTTGTATGGAAGCACACATTTAGGTCTTGACGATATTGGTGGAGGTGGTGGGGGAGGTGGTGCGTTAGTTGATGAGGGTTTTGAATCATCATCCATGGCAAGAAACTGAAAACCTCTAGTGAGTTAAAAAGTACTCGTGAAAAAAATTCAGTCTTCTCTCTCTCTCTCCCCCCCCCCCTACAAAGTCACTCAGGAAGAGGACTTTTCGCACTGACTTTTCGCACTGACTGACGAGAGTAAATTATAGCTTAGTCCCTATAGTTTGAAGTAATTAATTTATCACTCCTTGTCCTTAGAAATTAAATATTTGATCCTCATTCTCTTAAATGCATTCTAACTCGGTCCTGAGTAGACTAGATTCTGACTTGTGTCTCTTTCTCTCTCTATCTCTCTCTGAATCTCGATTGAAACGAGACTATATTCTCTTAACAATATTTCAGTTTATTGAGTTTTAATGGAAGTTGCAATCACTCAAATCATCACATTAGAGTCATGGATCATTTTAGAATATTCCTTACAAGTTTGATGCTTTGTGAGGAGATGATAAGTGGTTTATAGGTGTAAAAACATGTTTTATATTGAAAATATAGGTAGGAAATTAAATAATTATCTTCTTATGATTGTTTAATATCTGAGTATCAATCAAAGTTAAGAATTAGTGTCAAAAAATTGCTATCCTGATAAAAAAAAAAGATTAATATGTGAAATTCATGATCTGATATGAATCATGATAATCTTGTCGAAAGATGATGTAAGCAAAAATTATTTGTAAAAATACATATGGAAAAAAAGAAAAGACTATCAATGAAATGTTAAAGGATGAAATTGACAAATAAAGTTCGAATAAAAAAGATTAAATACATAACGAATAGTTATTAAAAAAATATGGGTCAAATTTGTCATAAAATTAAATGAACTAAAATTTTAAGGGATGCAATTGAAAATAAATACAATTAAGAGAATGATATAAAATAATAAGGGATATGCAATTGAAAAAATAATTTAATTAGAAAAATATTAAAATGAAAAAAATAAAAACCAAATCTACGGTGAAAAAAAAACCAAAGGAGGCTTTCCAGTTCTATAGATAATTTAAAGTAAAATAAATAACAATAGAATTTGTTATATATTATTTTGCTTCATGTAAATTCACAATCGACCTTTCACAACGGAATATTTATTATTCCATGCTCCAGAACGTAGAAAGCACAATCATATTTCAGGGCTTTTGATGGATTATAGCTCCGAACATGCTAAGGTAAGGTTTTTCCGGGCCATCTTATCAAGCAAACACACCGGGGAGGGTTACATATTATAAACAATACCAAGCTCTGACATATATATATGATCATGGAGTCATCATGTCTTGATCCTTTGTTGGAACCCAGATGAGAGTATCACTAGCCAGAAAGTGACAGAATGCCGGGCCTGGTTTGATTTTGAGAACTTTAAAGGCCATATGCTCCGGACTCCAAGCTGATGTGTTCAGGTGGCACACCGTTACCGCTTCCACTTTTGTGCCGTCGGCACCCACAAGTGGAACCATGAAAACCTCTGTGTCTTCGATGACATGACAGTAATACACTGCATATGGATATCTCATCTTATGGCACGCTGTTGCTTTATGATCTCCGGTCATTTTCGCTTTTTCCGATACAGTATACTCTTGCTTCTCGCCTGGATCAGTCGAGAGGACCTCGACGTTCTGGCCAAGCCTCTCAACATTGAAATCAATCAGTGACTCTAGAGATGTGGGACAGTATTTTTCTTCTCCTTCCATGTTTGGGCTCTCGCAAGATCCTATTTCATCTATGATAACCTGAGCCTCTTTCGAGTTGACTTGCAGAGAGAAGTACTTCAAGATCTCTGATAACTGATCGCTTGAAAAGGGTATAGACTCTGCGACTTGACGAGGCAAGAAACTAACCTTGGTTCCACTGTTAGTAAATTGCAATTTCATTTTCTTACCTGGTCGAAGATCGTTGTACATGTAGAATAGTGTTGAGTTGGGGAGAGCATTTTTCTGCTGGATTGATTTATACAGAATTGTATAGCGTCTTTGATCAACACCAACAAATTTGTCGTCATTAGCGATTTCTCTAGTCATTGAAGGATAACGACCAGGTTGTAGAAGATCTCGTAGGGCTTTTGGCGGTGGAGTGTTGGGCAGCCGTGAGTACCAATACTTCTCAGTAGGTGGAGAGATATCGCCGGGGAAGAAGGTGGACACTTTCTTTGGTAAATTGACGGCGGTGCACAGGATAGTGTGGAGGGAGAGAGTAAGAAAGAAGAGCAGGAGAGACATTTTTGAAATTAGTAGATTGATGGAAGACAGTGAAGAAGTGAGCTGAGTGACATTATTTATGAAGAGGTGGGACTGCAACAACGTTTTCATGGCGACGTTTGACAAACGTACGAAAGAAAATCAAGGAGTCACTATTTTTTATTCAAAATATTTTTAACGGTAGTTCTTTGTAAAATACCAAAATCAGCATATATTAATATATTTATTATTAGATAAACTCACCAAGGTTTCCAAGCCCAACCACTTGGGTACACTTATCTGTTCAAGGTAAGATAATATAAATCTCAAAAGTTATTATGCTAAATATGTTTGAATTTATTTATTAGCTAAATTCAAAATAACATAGATTTAACCATGTTGTTAGACTCAAACTACTTACTTAAACCATTAGTTGAATTCAAGATAATGTGTAAGGGACTTAACTAGATTTATAATAAACTAAATTAATTTTATTGAAGACTTAACTGGTGAAACTTTAAGTTTGAAATCCTTATTTTAACTTAATTGTATTTTTTTTTCTATTTACAAAGTATATCTCTTACTCTATATCACTATTTAAAAAAGTATTTGTAACATCTATTTGATGTATAAAAAAGTTATCAATAGATGTTAAAGCAATTAAAACTTGAATCGAAGAGATTTTAGTTATAAGTGAAAACATATAAAGTACTCCAATATTTATTTTTGAGTGAAATTATTTGCAACTAATCTTTCTTTGTATTTGTTTATTGAACCATTAGAAAAAATATAAAATATTTCCTCTCTAAAATCAATTTGCAACCAACCAATAGGTTTTGCTTTTAGAGGACAATCATTAATCTTCCGGGTTTTATTTTTTTTAATCGAATTAATTTTAACTTTAATTGTTTAGTTTCAAAATAAAGAATCATAATAAGAGATAACTTCATGGTAAGTCATTGGATACTTATCTACCAAATAAATTAAAAAGTCATTTTCAAAGAAAGTTTCTTTCTTTTATCTCTTACTTCTTATTTCCTCAATGTGAGTTTCATCAACTTGATTATCATTGACAAGTGCATGAAAAATCATTTTATTTAATGGATAAATATGTTCAAAAAAATTATTTTGTTTTGTTTCAATAATAATATTGTAATATATTACATTAATCTTTAATACTAGAAATCTATATGCAATATTATTTTCAGCATAACCAATAAATATATAATCAAAAGTTTTTAAGCTTATCTTTATTTTTTTTAATTGAGGTAACACAACCGTAGCTAGACATCCTATATTTTTAGATATTTTAAAATAAAAGAATAACCTATCCATTATATAAGGTGTTAAACCATTTTTCTTATAAGAAATTTTATTTTATAAATGACATGAAAATAAAATACTTCATGTATTAGATCTTTCTTTCATAATACTTATTTTAGAAGATACTCACATCCTTTATAAGTTCTAACTTGTTTGATTTTTTTATGTAGTTGATTTGATTTTTTTATGTAGTTGATTTTCTACTTTTGTTTTATATAAAAAGAATATGTTATAAGTTTTATCTTTACTTCTAAGCAGGTAGAGTTTTGTATATTTTGAGAAATGATCTATGAAAGTTATATAATATTTCTTACCTTTTCTAGTCATAATTTGTTTTAAATCTACTAAGTTTATGTGTATTATACTAAGTAATTTAGGTTTTTTTTTTTTTACAAATACATTTGTTTTCTTAGTAATTTTAGTTTCAACATATATTTTACATTTACTTATATATGAAGAATTTAACCTTCATTTTCTTGAGATAAGATAAACTAGCGTATTATAATCTAACATGCTATAAATCAATAAAGTCAAGTAAAATCAAGCAAGTAGGAGAAGATGTATTTTCATTCATTTCATTAGCAATATTGAGTACACAAAGTCCACTATTACAATATCATTTCCCCATAAATACATTATTCTTAGTCATTATAATTTGGTCAATTCAAATGACATTTTGATCTTAAATTTTCATAACAAAGCCACAGTGATCAAATTTTCTCTTATATTAAGGACATGCAACACCTCATTTAAAACCAATATCTTGTCCATAGTCAATTTCGAAAGGACTTTATATTTTTAAGAACATTTAGAGTTCCTAAATCTCTAAGATAGACCATTTCTTCTTCATTCTTAAAAAACATATAAATAGAGAAGATTTTTTTATTTGCACATATATACCTAACACTAGAGTTTACCATCTAATTTTTTTATTAGTCACCATATTGATTTGAGAAACAACCATACCAATAATGTCTTCTCCTTCAATCATGTTGACCATAGTATTAACATGATTGTTGTTTCTCTTTTATTTTAGCATTAAGGTGCAAATGATAAGTTTTTTCACATATAAAATAGTTTCTCTTTTCCTTAACATTGTTGGGATTGGATTTGAACATATTGGTATTATTTTCATTGAATATAATATTATTTTTATCAAATTATTATACTTTTTTTATGTGAACTCTCTTCTTCTTACTAGCTTGCAGTTTTTTCTTCTAATTATCTCTTCAAGATATGGGTGATAAGATCAATAACAAACAATTGTTTATGCTTATGCATAAATTGTTGCTTGTAGTTAGTTCATGAGTTAAGTAGTTTTTTTTATTATTATTCTAGTAATGAATCCTTTAGGAAGATTGATATTTTTGGTTTTCATGTCCTCTAATAGTATATGATGTTCGTTAGATTGAGTTTTGATATCTTTACTTATCTATCATTTATCATTGGTAAAATTTTTCAATGATAAATATAGGTTCTCCTACATTTTTAGTAATACAGTTTGTCACCATTTTCCCTCATATCTCATTCTCTTTCTTATAGCTGCAATATACATCAAATAACTAATTTCAGAGAATTATTAAAATAGAGTTTCTACATACCTTGTTCTCATGTCTATGCTTCGGTATTGTCACTAGTCTTAGGATCACTAAAAACCCAAAAAACTTCATGCATGTCAAGGACATTGAAGATCCTTGCTTGCCACCTTCTAAAGGTTTTTTTTATAAAAAAAACCTTAATCTTTTTAAATATCAAGGTATGAGTTAGCCAATCACAATGTGGCAGCAACACAGAGTTAACGATAGAAGCGACGACAATCATAGAGTTCTTAATAACAACAATGTTGAGGGTGGCATTAGTGTTAACAATACTGTTTTTGTCCATGTTAATAAAATATCCTTAAAATTGTTGGTTGTATGGACAAAGAATAGCATATGAAAAAAACTTAAGGTGTAATATACATTATCTTTAAGGATATTTTTTCATCACAAGATTATCCTTTAGGATTTAACAAGTTTCACATCTAGAAATAAGGGTCACAAAAATAATCAAACCAAACAATTTTGAAAGAAAAGATCGATAAGTTCTATAAACATGAGAAAATACTATGTCTATATATGTTTGATTATAAGAGTACATATATATATATATATATATATATATATATATATATATATATATATATATATATATATAACTAAATATTGAATATGCATTTAACATAATTTTTTTTAATATTGAGTCAAATCATGTTTCTGTTATTTACATGTTTTTTTTGTAATTTCAAATTAACTAAAAAAATGCGACTAAAAAAAAATTAAGGGTGCTTGCAAGGAGCATATGCTTACGTGTCACTCGGTAAAATCGCCAGTCTTCTTCTTATTTTATTATTTTTTGAAATTGACTAAATACGGTTTTAGCCCCTAATCAGACAAAAAAATGTGACTTTGGGCATAAGGGCATGACGTTAATTGACCTTCTTTTTTTATTATTTTTTTCACTGGGTGTCAGAGGTGATGAGCACGCACCAAACGGTTTTCCGCCCCACGCCCTTTTAGGTGGCGCGTGCAGCCTACTCCGGTGGCCGGAGACGTGTTTCAAGGGTCTCCCTCGATGCGCCAAAGCGTGTTCTTCCTCTCGCGGAGGCGCATGTTACCTAATAATGTCCGTGAACGCAGCGACGACCAGTTAAAGCTGCCGGACACGTTTCTCTCTCTGCTGCACGTAAATGTGCTGGAGAGTCCCCCATATTTTGTTAAGTTTCACTTAAGTCCCTTTACTTTCAATTTTGTTTTTGGTACTGATTTTTGTTATATAAGTTTTGATTTAGTTCGATTGGGTCCTCCGATTGGAATTGATTGAATGTCAATGTTTCACTTCAGTCCTCCTTCTTATAATTTTCGGATTGGGTTTAAATAACTCAATAAATACGGTACAGAATTTCTGATTTCTTCAATTTGATCCTTTTATTAAAATTAATAATATATTTAAGTTTCATTTTAGCCCTTATACTTTTAATTTTGGATTTTAATCCCTTTATATTTGATTTTCATTTCGGCCCTTATACTTTTATTTTTTATTTTAATCTTTTCTTTTCTTTTTATTTCTAGAATAATCTCTACTTTTGTTCATGTATATATAAGTGTGCTCTTAGCTTTGATTTTTATTTTTTATTATTTTCTTATTTGTTGAGGTGATATTTTTTCCAAAAAAATTAGCTCTTAAATTTTGTTGTGTATCTATGATCATTTGAAAATTGATATATTTATTTTTTTTCTCCATTTGTTTTTTCTTTTGGTTTTTTATTCGTTTTTTATTTTTATTTTTATATCAGATGACTTTTTTTTCTTGATAATTTTTATTTTATTGTTGCTGTGTGATCTTTTGTTAAAGTTTTTAAGATTTTTTTAATCTTTCATTTATTTTATTTTTTTCTATTATAATAATAATAATAATAATTGATTTTTTTTTCCTTCCTTATTCTTTTGTTAATGTTTTTAGGTTTTTTTCTCTAAGAATAATATGATAATTTTTATTATTTTGACAGTAATAACAATGATATTTTTTGTTTTTGTTTGATCTTTTGTTAAGGTTTTTAGGATTTTTTTAGTCTTTCATTTTTTTTCTTTCATTATTAAAACAAAAAAAACAATATAATAATAATAATAATAATAATAATAATTTAATTCTTTTTCTTGCCTACTCTTTTGTTAATGTTTTTTAGGTTTTTTTATTCTCAGGATAATTTGATAATTTTTATTGTTTTGATAGTAATAACAGTGATGTTTTTTTTATCTTTTGTTAAATTTTTTATGATTTCTTTAGTCTTTCATTTATTTATTTATTCTTTCGTCGTCGTTGTCGTAGTAGTAGTAGTAGTAGTAGTAGTAATTTAATTGTTTTTCTTTCTTACTATTTTGTTTATGTTTTTTATTTTTTTCCTCGGTATAACTTTATAATTTTTATTGTTTTGATAGTGATAATAATAATAATTTTAGATGTTAAGACTCAGATGTTGCTATTGTTATAATATGTTAATCTTTTTCATTATATTAAATTTTGCATATATAAATATTATATTTTAATTTTGATCCAGCAAATCTTATAAAAATTATTAGCTCAACCCGCAATGTAGGGTGGATAATTTTTTTTTAATTTTCAAGTTAATGATTTTTTTAAGCGAATAATTTTTATTTTTGTTTTATCATATATTATATTTTTTTTTATTCCCTCTTTTATTCAAGTTTTTATGTTTTTATAAGTCTTTGATTTAATTTTTTTTCTTCTCATTATTAGCGCAGTCATAATAATAATAATAATAATAATAATAATAATAATAATAATTTTAGTTTTTGTTCTTATTTATTTGTCTGTTCGATTTTTTTTCTCGATGTGATTTAATAACTTTTACTATTTTGGCCATGATAATGATGATAATTTTAGATGTTAAGACCTTGATGTTACTATTGGTATAATAGGGTATGCTCATCTGTTTCATTGTATCAAACTTTACATGTATAAATATTATATTTTAATCTCAACTGTTATAAAAATTATCTATTCGACCCGCGTGATAGTTCAAACTGCAACATCACAAAGGTTGATGTTAATGTTGGAAAAAAACTATGTTTTCCTATATTTTTTTATTGAAAAATTTTTGAGTCAATTACCTATTTTCGTCTCTTTGATATTAAAGCTTCGATATTGTTGTTGCGGTAGTGTGTTTTAATGTGTTATATCATATCAAACTTGTCATGTGTTGATATTATATTTTATTTTTAGATTAGTAAAATATATAAATTACTTTAAATCCAATAATTATTAAAATTGCTTGCTCAGCCCATAACTTAGTGCGGTTTATTTTTTTAATTTTCAAGTCAAATGATTTTTTTCCCAGTTAATATTTTATATTTTTGTTGTATCATTTATTTTATTATTTTATTTGTTCTTTCTTTTATTTCTTTTATTGTTTTATTATTATTATTTTCAAATCAAATAATTTTTTTTTGCATCATAATTTTTATTTGATTTTTTTATTTGATCTTTTGATAAAGTTATTATAATTTTTTTAGTAATATTTTAAAGCTTTTTTTTTAGCATTTGACTTAATTTCATTTTCTTCCCGTTATTAAAGCAATAATAATATTCATATTAAGAATAATAATAATAATTTTTGTTTTTTTTTCAACGTGTTTTTTATTAATATTTTTTTCATTTCTCTCTCAGATTTGTTGAATAATGTTTATTATTTTAACAGTAATAGTAATTATAATTTTAGAAGTTAAGACTTCGATATTACTGTTAATAGAATAGAGGATGTTGATCCCTTTCATTATATCAAACTTTACATGTTAAAATATTATATTTTAATCTCAGCAGCTGTAAAAATTATTTGTTCCGCCCTCACTACGCCCACAACGTAGTGCGGGCATTTAGCTAGTGTATATATATATAGTTCGTTGTCATGTAACAACTAGGAGAAAAAAAATAGAAAATCAAATATTTATAAAATATAGACATTGTCTGAGTAACAATTCAATACAAAAGGTGTAAGCGGCATGCATCCAATAAACCATTGATCGGGAGGAAGGTGGATATTTTCTGTGGTGGAGGGCCATCGTCGGCAGCCATTGTCGTCTGGCTTTCAGACAAAAATAGAAAAAGGTGATATGGAGGGGGAGAGGGAGGAAGAAAGAGGATTAGGAGCCATCCACAGGAATAAGCTGAGAGATATTTTCCAAACAAAAAGAGTTGTTAGGATTTTGTGGCTATTAAAAAATTAATTACAAGTGTTATTATTATTATTGCTAATGAAAAAATATTTATAAAATATAGACATGAAAGAAAATCAAAACAAATTTTGCATTTAATATAAATATTTAATTAATTATTTTGTCATTATAATTTATCAAAAATAATTAATTAATCGTTATATTATCAAAAATAGTTAAATAGTCATATGGTCTATGTTGACCATCCTTAATTTAGTAGTTCTTTGTTTCAAAAATACCTTCTTTCATAATCATTTTTTTTCTATTTTAACTAATTCTCCTTTTCTTGTTCTATTTTTCAAGAAAAAAAACTCAGGAATAAATATGAAATTAAAAATGTAAATACATTTAAGAGTACAAGAATTAAATATATAGTTTCTAAGAGTATAAGTATTGAGTAATTAGGTTTGTTAAACTACAAGGACTAAGTTATAATTTACACTTTAACAATGTTCACGTTAATGATCTTTGAACATGTAATTCATAGTTAAAAAGAACAATGTTGGCGGATAATTTAGCGAAGTAAAAAGTTCTTAGAGATTATTATCTATTTTTAGTTTTTTTTTATGTAGGGTATATTTTTCTTGAATAATAATTTAAATTTTGCAAGTTCTCATACTCTTTTGAGTATTTTTTTTATTAAATCATATTTTTAATTGCTATAAATTAATTAATACGTTAATATATTATACATTATAAAAAAAGTCAATATTTATGAAAACACTTACAATACATGTTTGACATTGTGTTTCAAAAGTATTTTTGAAAAATATGATGTTGAAAATAATTTTAAAAAATTAAAAACATCATTTTAATATAATTTTGAACGAAAAACACTTTAAAAAACAACTATAAACATATCTCCAAATAGACACATAGTCATCATTATTTGTATCCTTGCATTTCATCTTCATAACAGTTGTGTCAATAATGATATCTTTTTGTAACATTTCTTGGTATAAATATTGTTGTATCTTTCTTTTAGCCCTTCAATAATAATTATTCCTATCAAAGTTTTAATTGACCTCGAACTTTAAGGTTAGTATCTAATCCCATTAACTAATGCCACCTTTATTTTTATAGAAAAATAAGTGAAAAAAAGAAATCTAGATATTGATTGACTAATTTTTATATTTTGTGTTATGAGTACAAATATAATTTCTTGCTTAAAAAAATTTGTATGTTGTATATTGTAAAATTCTATATTGTAAAACCACAATACTAAATGTTAGATAAAAATAGTCAGGTTAATTATTTTAAAGTACTAATGTTCTTTTAATCACTAGATGAAATTTTATAAATTATCATTCCATTTCTTGAAAAAATTGAATATAAATTGAGAACAATGTGTATTCACCCAACATTCTTTCAAAAAACTATCTTTTAGAAATGGAACAATTTGCTATTTTTTATATATTTTGCCCCAAGTGAGTTTTTAAACAACATTTCTCTATAAAATCTTTGTGATTAACAGAAAAGAGAGAGAGAAGAAGATAATAAACACCATTGCACCAAGTGATATGCTCTAGTACCAAAAAATGCAATCATATATCGGTTCTTTCGATAGATAATTCCAAACAAAGAAGAAGATTCCAACGAAAACTAATTTTATTAAGTGTCTTTTCTCTTATGTGTTTCTCTCTATACATTTCGGAATTATGCTTCTAATTACTAGTCTATTTCTAGGTCTATATTATTAGACAATCAAGAAACAAAAAAAACATACTTTGATCATTTCTGAATCGATGATATGGTTCAAAGAGTGCTAAATGTCCATGATTGTTGAGAGATTTTAATGAGTTGGGTTTGCAAGAAAACCCATGAAAGTCATGTTATTATAAGATTATGTTTATAACATTTCATTAGTTAAGGTTCATACATGATTTAAAATATAATACAAAATAATTATGTCCATAGAATTTCATAGGTAAAAACTAAAAAATTTAAAATAAAATTGTATGATTTTACGAGTCAACGTGTAAGTTTAACAACATTGTTACTCATACCCTCCCTCATTCATAAGATCATAAAGGAATAGGGGTGCCAAATTAGAAAGTACACTACCCTCACAACCAAGGGAAATAACTTTCAGAAGACAAGTCAGGAGAAGCCTCGACATCAGGGAAAAGACATGGTAGAAAATGGCATGATGAAGGGAGATGAGTTCCCTCCATACAAAGTGAATGTAGAAGCATCTCTTAAAATCCAGGTTAAACCTTTATATGATGAGGAGGAAGGAACTAGTGAAGCAACAATAACAAATGATTGTAGCCAAGACAATAGAGACATCTCTCCAATAACCTACATAAAAGTCAGGAAAAAAAGAAGAGGCAAAGAGGCACACTACCTCTAAAGGTTCGTTATTTCATATCTCTTACTCAATAAATGCTTATGATAGGAAGTTTAATATAAGAGGCCTCAATGGCTTCCATAAACAAAATGTTGTTCGTGAATCGACAATAAAAAATAAATTATGTTTAATCAGTTTGATAGAATTCAAAGTTCATACAACCAATATGAAGATAGTAGAGAATAGGCTTGAGTTGCCTAACTGGAGATTTATATTAAATGGAACTAATAATGAAACTATAAGAATCATGGTAGGTTGGGACCCTGACATTGTTTATGACATACATAGTTTCCATTAATCTTAGCACTGGATGACCTGCAAAGTTAATTCCTTACAATTCAAAATCTCTATAATATTATCCTTTGTATACGGTCTCTATATACCAACAACTAGATAGGGATTGTGGGATTATATTCATATGCAAAGTGATTGTCAACTCTTCCAATCATGGATCTTGATAGGGGATTTAAATGTCACGTCGAACGTATTGGACAATCAAGGAGGGAATACTAATTGGAATAGGCACAAACAGGATTTTGGGAAGTATTTGCATCAATCAGAGTTGCATCCAATTCTATATAGGGGAACCAAATACACTTGGAATAGTGATTAAGAGAAGGAGAACATGATTGTCTTGACTAGATCATAAGTAACTCCACCTTCACAGTGGAATGGCCAGAGGCTCAAGCACAATTTCTTCCTAGGAGCATCTTTGACCACAGTGAAATGCTTTTGCACCTCAAGTCTAGAAAGGTCCATCCCCCCCACGTTTCAAGTTTCTCAACTTATAGATAGAGCGAGATGACTTTATACCTTGAATATAGTTATTATAGCATATTTCGGTGAATGGTTCACCAATGTATCAACTCACTACAAAGCTTAAATTGGTCAAAACCAGTATAAAGAATTGACACAACCATCATAGTAGCCATATATCTAGTAGATTAATGCAGGCAATGAAGGAATGGTCCCAAGCTTAGGGTTTATTAGATGACAATCCTCTATCTGAGATGGTTAGAGTATAGGAAAGGCAAGCAACATCCACATACCATCAACTATGTAAGAATGAGGAAACCTTCTAAACAAAAATCCAGAATTTAGTGGTTCATATTTAGGGACAAGAACATGAAGTTTTTCACAGATCCATGCTTTATAGGCAATCTAGGAATAAAATCCATTACTTGAATGATGGAAATGGAAACCTTATCCATGATCAGCAAGGTATGGGGAAGGCTATAGTTGCATTACTATAAGGATTTCTTAAAATCTACAGAAAATGAAAAAGCCACTCCTAGATCGACTTGTTTCCCCCGTCAATCTCGCCAAACATGTAGCAAGAGTTCTTGATTTCTATAAAAAAAAAATGAAGAGATTAGATCAACCCTGTTCTCAATCCTAGATAACAAAGCTCTAGGGCCTAATAGATTCTCTACCCTTTTTTTTTCAAACATTGTTGAAGCATAGTGAGAGATGAGTACATAGAAGTCATCATGTATTTCTTCAACACCAAGAATCTTTCAAAATATGTTAATGCAACAAAATTTCTGTTAATCCTTAAAGTTCAAAACCCCTGCTCTATGGATGATTATATACCAATATCCTATTGCAATGTAATTTATAAGACCATCTCTAAAATTATAATCCACGGACTGAAGAAAGCTGTAGGGCTAACCCGAACAATTTTCATTCATGACAGGCAAATTTCATACACCATTTTGCTTTCCCAAGAATTATTGCATAACTATCATTTGAAGCATGACTCCCCTAGATGTGCAATGAAATATACCTGAGGTAGGCCTTTGACACCATCAACTTGAGTTACAGTCTCAAGGGCTTGCATAAGAAAGGAATTCCAATTGGCATGTTAAACTAGATCAAGACATGTATCACCATGCTTTATTTCTCCATAAATATTAATGGAGAGCTACAAGGATGGTTCAAATTCATGTGAGGAATTCAGTAGGGGGATCCATATATCTCTTTGTCCTTGTAATGGAGAGACTCAATAGGTAGATTAAATAAGGCAGCCACAAACCTTATATATCAATATCACTAGAGATGCAAAGATAACAAGATCACTCACAATTGTTTTTGCAGATGATTTTCTAATGTTTTGTCATGCAGACCAATAGTTCATTAAATACTCAAGCAAGAAGCCAGTCTAATAGGGCTTAATAGTAACCAAACACATTGCTCTTTTTCCCTCTCAAGCATCGAACAAAATGAGAAGATAGACATCTAGAGTCTGATAGAGTTCCAACTAAAGATCTCTCTAGTAACTTTCTTAGGCATCCTTTTGATCACTAATAGACTAACTAAAGGAGATTGCAGCCTTTTTTAGAGAAAATAATAGCTCATATCAAGTTATGGACATTAACCACACTAAGCTATACAGGTAGATGGCAGCTCATCAAATACATACTCTTCTCAATACAAGTTTACTGATTGAGCATATTCATCCTTCATGACTCAATAACAAGGAGCATTGAGAGCATCATGGCTATTTTCTTATGGTGAGGATCATCATGGATAAGAAAAGAGCAAAAGTCAGTTGTAATCACATATGTTACCGTATAGAAAAAGAAGGTTTTGGAATCAAATATATATAAGACTGGAAAGAAAAAAAAATGTTCAAGCATATATGGCACATTCTAACTAATGTCAATTCTATATGGTATCATGGGTTCAGTTAGTAGACCTCGTCTTCAATAAAATCATTTAGAAAGGTTGATTTGACATGTATATGGTAGATTTTCCATCAATTTAGGATGGCTCTAACAATTAAAAATCAAATGGTTTCTAATATTGCAGTTAAAGCAAATATTTTATTGTAGCCAACCTTTTGCTTTTCGAATAAGTCTCTTGACATTAATCTTGCCTTGTTTCTCTTTAGTTCTCGTTGGACATTATGTTTTCTTTCTAAATCCACTTTACCTGTTAGGTTCTTCTTTTGTTTAAAAACTAATTTCTTATGTGATTATTCTCAATTGATGCAATCTCTTTATCCATAATAATTCTCAATATTTGATCATTTATTATTTCTTCAAACATTATAGGTTCACAAAACTCATTAGAACAAAATTTAGTCCCTTTATGTTTTATGTGGTTTTTTAATATAATTATTATTTTTTCAACTAATGCCTTAAACTTTATAAAACAATAAAACACATTAAACTTTTGTTTTAAGAAATATGCCCATGTTTTTTATACTATAATCATAAATAAAGATTAAAATAGATATTTTTTTTATCAAATAAATATGGTTGAATAGAACCATATATATATATATATATATATATATATATATATATATATATATATATATATATATATATGCATGTGTCTTTTATAACGATTGACTTGCCCTAGATGTAGACTTATTTGAAAAGCTCTTGCAGAATTATTTACTCACTGTAAATCCTTTACATAATTAATTTGGATGTTTAATGGATGATATACCCTTCAACATCTTCTTTTGCATTATTATCTTTAAGCTATCAAAGTTTACATGATCAATTTTCATATGTCAAAGTCAAGTATCAACTTTCACATGTCTTTAGGCATTTAGAAAAATATATCACCATGTTTATCAAAAACACTTTTTTTTTCATGGTTACCTTTGCAATCATATTTCCATGAATATCAAGTAATGTCAATAAATGATCTTTAATCTTAGTTTTATAAATATTGTTTTTTATAGTGGGATATAATAAATATCATTAATGAATTGATGACTGGTTATTTCAATCTAATGAGAATCTTACATATTTTTTTTTGTGTAAACCTTTGAATGAGCCACAAAAAATGACATTACCTTTTATTGATTCATCAAGATCTATAAACTTGTTTTTATCTTTACACAAGTGATTGTTGGCACTATTATAAAAATACCACATGTTATCTTTATTTGTATTTATTCATTATGGACTAGTAACATAACAACTTTTTTCTCTTATTTACTACAACATTGGCATTATCTCCAACCTTTTTAGTTGGATTCTAGCAATCCTTAGCATAGCGACTTGTTTCCCGATAATTATAACATATAGCTCTTATTTTGTCAAACTTGGATCTTGGATTTCCAATGCTAGTGGAACTGATTAATCGATTTATTATATTCAATTGACTTGTTGAGATTGTCTTGATCTCCTCTTTCAAATTTTCCTTGTCCTTCTCTTTTATGTTTTCTATCCATATCTTCCTTCTTTAAGTATATTCAACTACATTTTGTTTATATATATAAATATAATTCACTCTTTCTTCATAGACTTATATTTTTCTCATGAGTCACTGAATTGTCAAAATAAAATATTTTTTTACTTTTTAATCACGACACTCACATCATGGAATGTTTTTTGCAACAAGCATAAGATATTTTATACCACACATGTTTCTTCCATCTCATTTATATATCTCTTCATTTGATTTGAATATGACAAATGCTCTAGTAAAGTAATTTGAAATACTCTCTCGTTCAAGCATATGTATCCAAATCACCTTACGATTTTATAGGTGTACCTTTCCTACATCATCAGCTCATTTGTTTGATTATTGCAAAGTTTCTCATGCTTGCTTAGTAATGGTTGTATTAGCTATTATCTCAGAAGTGACATCATCTAAACATTGGTAGAAGATTGTGAATGCAAGTTGATATTTCCTTTTTGTCTTTTGCACAACTTTTGTTTGGGTTGAAGTCAATGTTACTCGTTCAAAAAGTTATTTAAATTATTTGTCAATCATTTCTCACACATCTTGAGAGTTTAGCCAAGCCTTCACTCGAATGCACCAAGTTTTCTTGTTATCATTTTTCAAACAAGAACATTGAAGTGAGGAGTTTAGCCAAGCCTTCACTCGAATACACCAAGTTTTCTTGTTATCATTTTTCAAACAAGAACATTGAAGTGAGGAGTTTGGATTGACCATGTCAAACAATCAAATCATGAAAATAGGTATAGTAGCTTAATATAAATAGCAATGTAAAGCTATAGAGCTAAAGAACAGGATGAAAATTTGAGAGGAGTAATTTTATTATGTATTTTTCTCTTGTGCATTCCTTTCTACATACTTGAATTATGATTTTGATTATAAATCTATTTATGGGCCTAAAATCCTAGGCAATAAAATATTAAACTAAACAAAGAAAAATATAATTAGAACCGGAAAAGTAAGTCTACCAACTTAATTGATCGATCATTTCTGGTTAATTAATTGGTTCTTAATCGGTAAACTGGTTCTTTTGATTTTTTTCATTAAAAAATAATAAAATCTAGTTCACTTGTCGACAGGTTCACCAGCCCTGTAAAAAGATTCAATTCCTTTCTTTCATGCACTATATTTGCTGGTTTGGCATTTTCTAAGGCTATTTCTCCGTCCACTGTTGGTCGCACTTTAATGACAAATCTGCCGTGAAAGACAAACACCCCTAGATTTCTGGGCATCTCCTGTTGCTTTCTTCAAGAAAAAGAAAAAGAAAACTAGCTTGGTACCAGTGACAGAAACAGCAACATCAAACAGACGCAAAGGGTATTTTGCTTAATCACAAGTTAAGCAAGCAGAAAACATCCTTGAGCTCTCAAACATTGAGCCTGCGGAAACGACATATCATGAAAAAAAAACTTTACATGCAAAGGCCACATGCATTAAATGCAACTCCAACCAAAACGCTAGTCAAAGTACCGAAAGTTGCATGAGCAACTTTACGAAGACAAGCAAATGCGTCACCGCAGCTTCTGCGCTCTCTGGCATGAATCATCCTCCTCCGGGTCAAGAAGGGTTCCCAGCATCCAATCCATCCATATAGTGTAATGGCCGTAATTATGCTTGTATGTAGTATGGTGAATGGTGTGGTGCCCAGCACCCATTACGGACCATAGATTGGCATGGATGCAATCATGGATGTTTGCTGTCCATATTGCCTCGATGAATAAGAGGGCTATGTGCGATCTGAAATGCGTTGGTACAAGAAAGAGAGCTATAACATGCGGCACAGCTTGTAGAATCCCATCTAGCGGGTGAAAGGCCAAACCTGAAATAGGCCAATAACTTCCAGTAAGTGATCCAAATTAGATATCTCACTGAAATGCAAAAACACAATCCAAGTAGTTGACCATGGTAAGCAATTAGATATGCTTTGGTTCAAAAAAAAGCAATGCCTAATACCTTTCCCCGACA
The DNA here is from genome assembly GCA_015731905.1 of Salix dunnii. Classification (NCBI taxonomy): domain Eukaryota; kingdom Viridiplantae; phylum Streptophyta; class Magnoliopsida; order Malpighiales; family Salicaceae; genus Salix; species Salix dunnii. Next base: position 8,198,708 of record CM027662.1, on the reverse strand, counting down.
GAGAAAGGTCGGAGTTTAACGAGTTTTTGACAAAAAATTTCCATGAATTCCTCAAAAGCACCACGTTGAATTCTAAAATTCAGAAATGCCATTACTGCATGAATCCTACATCTCGTGACCAAGTCACGAGATGTGCGAGAAAAATAATCCACAAAGTCAGAGAACGTGTAAGATAAAAGTCCCCAAAACAGTGTCTTCCTATAATGTAGAGGCCACCTGATGTTGCTGCAATTATCAACAAAGTTTCTTCAAATTCATCCACAATTGTTTGCACTTCATTCTTTCACAACCACCAAGTGATGGTCTACCACTTCTTGGTAAAAGACAACTTCCACAATTATATGTGTGTGTGTGTGTGTGTGTGTGTCGAAAGCAAGGGGCCTGAGGACTACATTTCCCAGTCATCAGCAATCTTCTTAATAAAAAAGGGCCCAAAAGTTTATCTTTGCTTGCAGTTATAATGCTATAAATGCTCAACTGACCAATCACAGCAAAAACATCGAACATAATAGAGTTGGATTAAGAACATACCAGCAAACGGAGATAGAGTGTTCTGTTTGTTGTAGATATGATGGGTTGCATGAAGATACTTGTATAGAGGTTTTATATCATGCAATTCTCTGTGCACCCAGTAAATCCCAAACTCCACAATAACAAGATATATAGCCAAATATATGATGTAGGCAAACCAACCAATTTCAGATATGCTAGAGAAACACTTTGTCCAGCCATTTTCAATCATGTACTCAGAAACTGCTGGAAGAAGAGTGTACCATGGCATAGCCTTCATAGCAACATATATTTGTAAGAGCATGGCTCTGTTTGAAGGTATGGCATCTGCAATAGATCAAATAAAAAAGGTTTAATCTTAGGCCTGACAAGTAAACTGGAAAATCATCATCTCAAGTGAATGATACTAGAGTCTAAAAGCAATTTACATAAGAAAACTATACCAATAATTCAATCAGCAACTTTTAAAAGTCAAGCTTATTGATTGAAATGGTGGAGCAATTTTATTAAATAGGCATATACGCATGCTGTGAGATAATAAGAGAAAAAAGTTGTAATTTCTCAGCGAATATAAAATAAAAAGCGGTAACTTCTATGCACATCATAACTACCGTTGTCATCATCATGTATTGAAGTAATGTTATGTCACGTAGCATTCTGGCTTCAGCGCATCATGCTAACTAATTGGCTTTTTGAAACTCGAAAAAAAAAAGGAGGAAGCAATTGCAGTGAATTCTCTAGCAGAAAAAGAGGATGCCCTCTACATATCTCTAACAAGGTGGAAAGAGGCAAGTATGGGGGACGAGAAAAAGGTATAACATGTCAACGTAGTCACAAGCAATGTAGGTAAGAAATTCATAAAAAAAAGGAAGAAAATTCTCAAAACCAATGATTACAGATCTGGAGGAGGGGAAAAGGAAGAAAATCCAATGTAACACAGAAAATCAACCATTAGAAAGAAGAATGGCATTAACCAACTCAGACAAACATTTACATAATTGATAAGCAGTCAAAATCCACATGAAAATATTCTTGAATGAATCAGACTTGACAGCAAAGCAGATACAACATACATAAGAACACATGCAAAAGCAGCTGATAATAATGTAATGAGTGGACTATAAGCAGACAAAAGATTCAAACTTTACAGCTAGACATGCATGCACTTGAGAGCTGACAAAATAAACACTAAGAGAATCACTGGTTCAACTAAACACCAACTCATCAAAGCTGCCAACCACAAATCTATCATCTCATATTCAACATGCAAAACTTCAGAAGTAAAAACTAAACAGCTAAAAATCCAGAAAAAAAGAAGGAAAGGAAGACTCAGATTGAAAATCAATAACTAGATCCATACCATCACGCATTAACATCACAAAAGAAAAGCTTTCGAAACAAACAAAAAGAAAGCTCAAATCACATCTGTTAATTAACATCTATACTAGATCAAAGTATAAAACCAAAAAATAAATTAATACAAACTCAAGAAAAACTTATGAACCCAGAAGTCGAAAACAAAAAACAGATTCAAAGATTATAGAACCGGACAGAACCAATCTCAAATCAAGATAATAATAAATGTGTTCTACCTTTAGGGACATAAACGTTGCGTTTCAAGTAATAAATAAAGAAGCACCAGAGGAAACCAGAGATGAGGTAAAGGAGAGTTCCAGCAATGTAGTTACGAAGCCAAGTCTGCAAGAAATGAGGCAGAGTGACCCACCAACTGGACGGTAACAAATGACCCAAAACAATGCTGTTGAACATTGACGTCTCGGCCAAGAATTGCTGCAAGTACTTGTCTCCCTCCATTGCTATTGTCTTTCTGATTCTTGGTCTTTCAGATTCACCAATGACACGACGCCAGCGACGATATCAGAGAGAGAGAGAGAGAGAGAGGTACGGAGATTGAGGTTTAATTCGGTGGGCGAGAGATTCTTAGCTGTCTGATAAAACAAGGAACTAAAATGTTGTGTAGACAGTAGTGGCTAAGAGTAAACTTGTACTTTCGACTTCGGAGTTAGCATTGTCTTTTTCTGTAGTTTTTGCGTTCTGTTGTTTATTCTCGGACAAATTTGGCGAAAAGGACACAAAATCAAAACAACTTGGGAATTAATATAGTATAGGTGTAAAACGTTTTGGCCATATACAGTTTATTGGCTTGTAATGATGAGTTAAACAAGTAGATTAATCGATTGAACTAGAAAAACTATTCAATTAGGGTTTTTATACAAAATGATTGCCCAATTTATAAAACTAGATCAATCGATCCACCAATTAAATAAAATGATTTAAGTTTCATCTTGTCATGTTTTATAATGTATTTGATATTACTTTTGTTTTTATGGTTGAGATTTAAAAAAAATAGTTTTATAAAAAGTACTTTAACTGCAATTCAAAATAAATTTTAAAGTATTTGGTTAAAACTGCTTTTGAATTTGAAGTTAATGAAAAACAGTTTTATATATATATATATATTGTAGATTTAATATATATATATATATAATAATATAATATAATTAATAATTCAAGTAAATTGAACTTTTTTTTTATTCTCTCACCAAATTACTTGTAATGTCATCACGAACAATATCTATACGTGAATATTTTTAATATGATTATATTAAGATTATTAAAAACACACACACACACACACACACACACACACACACACATATATATATATATATATATATATATATATATATATAAAATTCAGTTTATTTATATTTTAATTAAGTTTTTAGATTTTTATATTATTTTAATATAAAAAAAATAATAAAATAATATATTATGTATAATATAATATAATACAATATATTATATTCCCCCCTCCCGCCTCTCCTTTCCCCTCTCAGCTAAATAATATTTTTGGGATAATAAAAATAAACAGTCTTCCATAGAGGTATGAAAAGCAGGAACCTGCTTTTTATAAAATTGAGTTTAGCTCACTTTTTATGATGGGTCCACAGCTGATTGTCAACTTTTCATCTGTTACCAAACGTTCAATTCATGGTTTTTTTTTTCAACCGCTCTCAATCGGAGGTGTGGCCACACTCCCAAACATCTTGTTAAAATATAACATTTACTAAATATCACTATTTAGAAGTGCGACAAATATATTATTGCACTTAAAAATAACAATATTTAATAAATATTATATTTCTAAAAACCTTGTTATTTCACCACATATTTCTCACATTCTTCCAAGACTTTTAAAAAGTTGTGCTAATTTTAAATTATATCCTGTATACTCACATTCATTTTTATGCTGCCTCTTTTGTTTGTTTATTTTCCTTTTTTTATGGGATAAAATCATTTTCTAAATATATTTTAATTTATATGTAAATTAAAATAATATTTTATTATAAATTTTATATTTAAACTAAAGTAATAAATTATATAATTCAATTCAAATATACTATTTTCAAATATTTATATAAATAAATTGAATTGGTAATTTTAGAAATCACTTTTGTATTATAAAGAACCTTATATTTATTTAAGATGATATAAAATATAGTAGTTTTAAAGAAGATATAAATAGACTTATCTCATACTATTTTTTTTTTATCAAATACTTGCTAAAAAAACTCTAAAAAAAAAGAAGAAGCAAATCTTTACCAAAGTTGTTCTTTGGAATTTTAAGAGAAACAATCTAAAAATATTCCAATAAAAACTCTAATATTTTACTCAAATCAAAGTTAAATAAATCAGATATCAAAGTAACACAAATCATATTATCAAATAGATAAGTCAATGACTAATATAATTTTGACAATGTTAATAATTTAAAAAGGTACAACAATTCTTAGTTTTAATCTTTCAAAAGATATCACCTTATAAATCTTGCAATTATAAGTTTTAACTTCAAAATATGTTTTGAAATTGTATAAATAAATTTGTGGTAATTATATAAAAATTACCTTTTATTTTCATGCATATATTGAACTCTTCAATAATACATTATCCACTCTTTTTTTTGTTAACTGTTCAAAGCATATATATTCTAGATATTTAAAAATTAATTTAGATGCTTGAAAGAATTTCAAAAAAAAAATCCTCAAATATTATCATAACTACCAACACAACCATAAACATTGTATCGTATTGAAATACCAAGCTAAAATCCAATAGCAATTATCTTACCATGAAGATAGAATATGACATTAGAAAACTCTTGTTCATATTTCTCTTATAAGTCAATGACAAACCTGAACCGAACTAGTGTCTTCCAAAGTCTTTAACAATGAAACCTGTGGGCAAATAAAAAACAAGATGTATTTAAGGAAAAAATTCTACCTACCATCAATATCTTGCAATAGCATAAATAATGATACTTAAATCATCTAACTATCTCAAGTTAGTAGTGAATAAATGTAAATGAAAATGGGTTTTATTGATTGTGTTTTGTTTTTCTTTTGAATTTTTAGTTTATCCTCATGTTCTGATTGGTTCTATCTAGTAATTTAATCTTGTGTGTTTCCTAAGTTAAGAATACTAGGGATGCATGGAATAATTAATCACTATAAAAAATAACTTGACAATGATGGCTTTTGATAATTAACTTGGAGGAAGAGATACTTTCAGCTTGTTTGCCTTCTCAGGGATAAAAGTGCAAAGGGTGTACAAGTATTTTGAGCAACCCACCTTGACATTAACCAAATCTCAGTTATTCTATGTCTTTTATTGAACATGTATCTTTTATTCTAGGAGCATATAGGTGATAAATCCAAATTTAATGGGCTTTAAAAATTCTAAAAAGGCTTTATTCAACATATCTAGGCACAACAATTCCATGTGCTTGCTTTAAAAACAAGCGCGACTCTTTGATTTCGCCCTGAAAAGGAGCATCATTTCATGGTATCTGAAGAGAGGATCTTGACTTCATGGACTTATCCTAAGAAGCATGTCTAGGCCTATTTTCACCTCTAATGAGCTTTAGTAACTTGTATGACACCAACTCTTCCTTGAAAATATTTTCAAGACCCATATAGATTTCTTAATATTTCTATTGATCTAATATGTATTATCTTGAGTAGAATACAACTCAAAATATCATAAAGATAAAATTACATATTATCACTTCCTTTCCATAAAATAACAAGATTCATAGGCTATAAATACATCATAAATCCTTCAAACTCAAAGTTTATGATCTTTTCATTCTTAACACTTTCATCATAGATATTTTTAGAGTTTAGCTCTTTAAAATATTATTGTATTTTCTTTATTTTCTTTAAATTTATTAACTTAAGTATATGATATTTCCCACATATATTAAAAAGGACTTTCCTAGGTACCAATTACCAACCACCAAGGCTTTCTATATCAAGCCACCAGATACCTTGGTTATGGAAGGTTGATCAAATTGATTGAACTAACAGATTAATTGATTATCCAACACTTCAACCTTATTTTTAAACATATTATATTCTAGGACTCATCAAGAACAAATCCTTAGTCTCATGGATTTGCTTAAGTTATGTATCAAAATAAAAAATAGTGTGTTTTATTAACACGTAAATATTTTTTAAAATATTATTTTTAATTTAATTTTAAAAGAGATTACTATAGCAATTTAAAGGTCTCCATTTTGATCCATTTTTGGATTTTTTTTATATACAAATTGAATTCTATTTGAGATTCAAATCAATATTGTTGAAATAATTTCAAATACAAAAATTCATTTAACTCTCCAGATTAAACTTAATTCATAGAATTTCTAACTTGTTGTCAAAAATTCATAAACCAATATCTCAATAAGAGGGTTAATGCATGTTAACACAATGAAAGCTTGTAAATACTTGTATTGATTGAGGCCCATATAAAGAGAAAATTTTATATACATATTAAATATTTTTGAATCACTAGATTAATAAAGTAGAGAAAAATGAGAGCTATAAAAGCTAGGCAAAACACTCAAATGGAAAGGAAAACAAAGTGTCTCGTATAATTTTTAGACTTATAAAATATTAATCAATACTTGAATAAGAATGGTAAATAAAAAGTTGGTTGTTATTTAGAGTAAACATATTTAGAGTAAACTTGATCATGTTTCTCTTCCAAATTAAGGGTTTTTGGTGCCCTAATACAAGGTGCGGTCATGGCTGGAGAGTTCTGGTTCCATGTTTTCATTATTCAACCGTAGAGATCAAATCAGATACTCACCTGCTATTTTTGGATTCCTTTAAAGATACCTTAGAAAGTGTCTGTCAGCATTTCAATTTGGTTTGGACAGACAATAAAATTATTAAATATCTCATTGTATAATGCATTGATTTTTTTTTTTTTGGAAAAAAATTCTCAAAAATCTTATAAACTCGATGCTTTTCTTTTCTAGAGAAGGACATTTTGGATTCATAAGATTTAAAACCTTCCTGTGTTCTTGAAGAAGAGATTATTGATTGAATTCGACTTAGATGATTTGATTTGTTACTATCCCCCACCTTTTATTTTATTTTTTATTTTTTATTTTATTTTAACATATATATCCAGGTTATCTTGCGTGCATCTCAACTAATCTTATGGGTCCTGAAATTAACGACCATATAAGGTTATAATAGTCATCATATTAGCAACTACATTATTTAAACTTGAAATCATACGGGAGCAAACTTTTTAGCATCTTTTTATATAATAGGAGTGAACATGAAGTCTAATTACACTTCTTAATCCCTTTTTTTGTTTTATATATAATTTTTCTTGCACTAAAAAATATATCCTTGTAATGGGAAAAGAGGTAATGATGCATTAGAATCCCCTTCCTGTATTTTCAGCAATCATTGGATTCAAAAACTATGCTTTAACTAATAATCCTATTAGATTAGCTACGTATCAATGGGGAAAGAGTTGACTTGTTCAAAGAATGTAAACTAGGTTTCTTGTCGTAAAAAAAAGAAGGGAATAATGCCAACCCATAAAACATGGTCACCACGGCTACTACCCACCTGTGATCATGTGCCGGCCATGCACATGCATGCAAACAAATATCTCGGTGCCTGGTCATTATTAGTGAAGATTGGGAAATGGGAAAAGTCCTTTATAAAGTATTTGTTTTTCCCGGCATGGCTGAGATGGAGGTGCGTTTGTGCTTGGAGCTTTCTCGATCTTAATTTGGTGCATGCACACAGCAAAGGGCACCACCATCCATTTCAAAGCCTGATGATATGATTTATACCTACTCTTATGCCTTGATGAGAACGCCCCAACTTGGAAGTGGATGAGATGAAAAATATTTTGTCGGATAAAACAATACTGTTTTCTCTCACGTGATGATTCCAAGCTCAAAAAGGGTATAGCACTTCGCCCCCATGATTTGAAACTTGGAATTGAGAGAAATAATTAATGTTTCAACAAGAATTTCAAGGATCAAAAACATGCAGCAAAGGAGCAATCCTTAACAGAGGTTCTAATGTTTCAGGTAAGAATTTCCTGGCAAAGAGAAAGCACACTGAGGTTGTGTTCCCGTTATAAACACATTCTGAACCATGCCGAATTTGATTCAGGAACTCGTCTGTAATATCACCCCACCTGAATTTCCCTGGATGAGGACCGCCTCTTGACCAATCCACCCAGGTGATGCTCCGATTCGAGTTTAATTCAGGATAAAGTATGTTCACCAGTGTTGGAATATAATGCTCATCCATGTAACATGGCTGGCGACAATGCTCTTGAAAGACTTGGTAATATTTCTGATCAGAAACAATGTAGAACGCAAGGTCTCGGTTCACCGCAAACCACTGTGATCCTTTTCGCCAATTGGTAATGTTTATTGCAGGCCACATTCTTGGGTTGTACCGACCACGACCTGGTTTTCTTGGATCGTCAAATGAGCCAATGAAGCTTAGATTTGAGTTCATGAGGTGGTCGTAGGCTGTCTTGAAACTGAACAGTGGAATACAAGATTCAGAGAGCAAGACGAATCTTTGGTTGGAGTGGTCAAGAAGGGCATTTCCTAACAAGCGTCTCTCGGCTTCCATCATTGTTCCACTTCCCCAGTAGACTGGCTGCAACACAGAATATAAACATAGTTTAGAATGATGCTTCATGAAAGAGAAAAAAATAGCTAACAAATTAACTGGTAAACTAAAATAACTAGAGTTTTCCCCGCACTCCATTGCGGGTTGGATTAATTTAAAAAATATATATATAAAGAGTATAAAGATTCTTTTACCATATCATTAAGTCCAATCAAGCAATTCGAGTTTGAAATATATTAACTGAGTTACATGTCTACATGTCTAGCTTAAGTTCCTAATTAAACCATGTGAGAATTGACTCAAAATAAACCAATCAATTTAATGAGTTCAAAAATAATTTGGATGACAAATAAAAATATAATTGAACTTTTTAAAAAAAAACTTATTTGAATTGATGAGAAAACCCGTCAAACCTTTAAATAGGATAACTAAGGTCAAAACTTCAAACCTACAAACTGGATAATGGACTATATTATGATTAATAATTGTTTTCTAGAATATTATTTATTTAACTATACTATAACAAAAATATATTAACAATTATTAAAAAAATCATATAAAAAACAAATCAAAGTAAATTATATTAAAATGAAGATTGAAGAATAAAATCATATAGTCTATTTCCCAACCAATATAAAAGGAAAATTAAAATATATTATCAAATCTAAATATGAATTACTATTTTAACCCATAATACTAATGGGTACGAAGAAACAATATTCTCCCCACATCTTTTAACATTTAGTATAAAATATGTTTTTTAAATAAATTCTAAAGACCCACCTATACCTACCCCAGTTTTTTCACTTTAGCCATTTACTTTTCCATTCAACCCTCCATATAAGAAACATGAAATTGTGTGTTTACAAGGGCTTGATTGCACAAATAAATGTTTTAAGACTAAAATAAAAATTTATCAAAATAGCATTATCATAATCCATATTTAATTATGAGAAGGTAACTAATGAGAGGATAGATGGTAAAAGAGCGACGTTGTTGTTTATACTATAAGCAACTTATTATGCTTTGTTTATTATTTTTCTTAGTTACTCAAACAAAAATAAAAAAGACAAACACATTCAATTGACTAAATAAAATAAAAAAAAATATGATGCATGGCTACACATATAATTTTTTTTAAAAATCAAAATTATTTATTTTCAATAATATAGTTTATCTACACAAAACATTAAAAAAAAAACAATTACAAATAAATCAAAAAAAGCCTCTTCAAAGTCTAAATGCATAACCAAAAAATCACCACCATTCAAAATAGACTCTCTAAATAACATAAAAGTGAGGAATATTTATCTAAATATAACATTTTTATATAAAAAACAATTAAAAAAAATTAAAGGGAAAGGGTCAGACGCTGCTAGGTCTAACACATTTGGGCTGACCCTGCGTAGCTAGGCCCTTTTCTTTTCATTAAACTTGGGGTTGACGACATGCGTTCACCCTATTTTTTGAAAAACTATTATCAAACAACACAATGTTTGTTCTTACCTAGATTTTGATTACAATAATGGCTTGAAAATCATGGCTTAAGATTTTATTTTTTTTTATCTAGAAACATGTTTTTCAACCCATTTTAACCCAAAATACCCTAAACAAATACTTTAAAAAAGTGATAAACCTATAATAGACACCAAAAAACCTCCCTAAAATTAAAATTATCCAAAAATTCAACATGAGCTAATATGTTTTTTTTTTTTTTACACCCTAAAGGTTAAAAACACCTAATATGAAATGCTCTCATCCAATGAAATAATTTGACATAGATTTCATTTGTTTTGAGGCCTAAATTAGTGTAAACCATATATTTCTTTTTTTACCGTTGAAATCCAGTGATCTTTCTCTCTCCTTTCTCAACCAATGACTAAAAATAAATAAATAAATGAATTTATGTACCAAAATTGTATAATGTGCATGATTTATAAAATTTGAGGACCAAAATGTATTTAGGTTTGAACCCATGGCATGCCGCTCATGTTTGACACCTTTTTCATTGTGGTCCCTCTTTTTTCAATCTCATTCTTTCATATAAAAAAATCATTTCAATTGGTCTTTAATATGAATGAGATTCTTGAAAAATAAAGAACATATTTTATCCTCTTACTTCAATCTCACTCTCATTTCAATAATGATTAGGACCAAATTGAAAATCCATGGCTAAAATAGTAATTTTGTTATAACAAAAAGGATAAAAAAATAATATGGATGAGCTAAAGTGGAAAAACCACACGGTTTTTCATGTAATAATAGAAGTTCATAATTTTATTTAACTTCTTTAATCATCTGTTTTATATTGTGTGTTTATTTATGTGAAATTTATTAAAATTAATTATGATATTCATCTTTATCCTAAAGTTTATGTAAGATACTAGCACTTTCCTCGACTAAATCAAATTTTAAGAATTCAAAAACAAAGTTATTCATTTTTAATTTTTAGTATTTAATTTTTGGAAAGATATTTATTATTTTAAAAAAATTACTTAAAGCCAATATAAATTATGCATCTTTGAAATTGTCCAATAAAGAAGTTAGTCTCTAAATATGCAAGTTATCCAAAAATACTTATATTGTGAAACCCAAAACACACATTTATAACTTAATATATATATATATATATATATATATATATATATATATATATATATATATATATATATATATATTATAGTTCGGTTTAATACTGTCTGATAGGACCGGATTTGGCCCGACCCCTTTTAACGAGAAAGGAAAATGTATGTGACTAAAAATATTGCATGGATTTCTTGAGTTCAAGCCTAGCATGATAAGTATTCATTCTCCTGAATATCGTAAATTAATAATAAAAAGAAAACATTAAAACAAATCTGAAGGAAAAAAAAAAAAAGAGGAAGGGAGGAGGAGGAGACAAGAGGTTTCAAACTTGAGCGAGCAAGGGATTTCATATCTAACCTGGCTTGGAATTCTTCTACCATAGAAGACAGAACTTGGAGGCCAGGAATCATTGTGAGAAGGATGTGGGTGCACGTAAATGGAGTAGAGACCTCGATGCCCTTCAAAGAACTTCTCCCACATCGGAGACAATGGAAGTGGCCCATATGTCAAGAACATAAAAGCCACTTTCGGAGCATGTTTGCGAGCAGATTCTTGAGCCATCGGAACCCTGGATGCTCTCTTTAGCAGCTCCTCGTCGCTCATATTGTGCATTGCAAGGATTTCTTGCTCTTTAATGTAAACAGGTTCTCCATGAATTGTTTCAAAAAGTAATGATTTCGACGGTGCTGGTGAGAATATAGTGGCCTGTAAAGTGAAGGAGAAGCTTTTCAGGTACAAACAAAATACCATTCCAAGTGACAAGCCGACGACGAAGAACATGAACTGGAAGACATGGGCTAGCTGTAAATGGGACTTGAAAGGGCTAAAAGTTGATGCAGGCAGTAAATATTGCTCGATGGCCATTTCTGCTGATACTGTTGGAAATCTGGGGAGAAAGATTCTCAATTTAAATGGCTAGAACTAGCTGCTAGTTGATGAAAAAACTTTGAACGTAAGCAATGGTTGCTGCAATGAGATCTAACTCGCTTCTCCCACAGTAATAGACTAGCACCATTTTTTTCTCTCACCTCTCCCCTACTACGAGTCTCAATCCATCGCCCAATGAGAAGTTAATGGAGAAATTGCGGGTTGGTCTTGGTCTATGATCATAGCCAGCACAACTATTTTGACAAAACCAGAAAAAAAAATAGGACAATAAATCCTGGTCTTCGCTTAAATTTAGGCAAGTAACCACATTTATACTCAACTCTTGCTTGAGCACTAGATTTTCTTGTCTTGTAGCTTTTAGGCCCTCTTGCAATCATGCATGGCCAGCAACACATCTTGGGAAATTCGGCATTAAACCATTGCTTGAGTTTAGGTGGACGCGTGTTTGTGATATAAAATACTTTTTTTAATTTATTTCTATTAAAAAGTTTTTTTAATTTTAGTATTAGGACATTAAAATCATAAAATATTTATAAAAAAAAATACTAATATAGCTTTAAAAAGAATGTATACTCTTAAAAAATATATATATAAAAAAAAATACTGCACATCGAAACCCGCTATTCCAACCCGAGATTTTCTTGTCATTTTCTTGGTCAAACCCCACTTAAATGTCAACGCGATTGCTTCAATAGGCTTTTTCATTTTGGATTCCTGCCAGAAGACACCACTTAGCTTTGCCTATACCATAATTATTAAACTCTTGTAATACTATCTTATCAACATATTTTATATAAAAAAAATTATAAATATAAATTGAAAAAATTCTGCACATATCTAATTTAATAAATTAAAAATCGTTTGTATAAGTAAATGAAAAAAAAACATTATTAGCAATAAATAAAAATAAAAGTCAACACAATTGAGAGATAAATATAAATCACAATATTTAATATCGCAACTCGGTTATTTATCTAGTAATTCTTAATAAATTTTTTTATTAAATCAAATGATAATAAAAACTAATACACAGATAAAATTCATTAAAAAAATATATCATGCAATGTTGCACATATTAGAAATATCATCTAAAAATAATTTTTTAATTTTAAAAAGTAAAATTAATATGTATAAATTTTGTAAAAAAATATATATAAATCATATTTTTGTACTAGGTATTGAGTAACAAAACAAATTCCTCTCAATAACTAGGTATTGAGTAACAATACACTTTTTTTTTTGTACTAAAAGAGAGTTTTGGAAATTTAAAGTGACCTAAATTGTATAAATTGGGTAATTTTTAAAGATTAAGGGCCTAAGTATATTTTCATGAATTCTCTTTTCATTTTGGTCCTTCTAATTTCACCCTTGCCTAAAAAAACAAACAAAAAAAAACGATATCAATCCTATAAAATCAAGATATGGACAGTATTTGGACCCTAATTTATAACTATTGGATCATGATATTTGCTCAGAGTTTACTTGAAGGAAGCAACTGATGATCCCAATAGCCAGTCAATTGAGTCGTGGATAGGGAATTTGCTCCTGTTTGTCAGTCAAAAGCTGTGCATAGTAAAAATAGCAATAACCCATGTTGATGCATGTGAGCCACAAAGTCAAATATTAGATGAGTTTAATATTATAGTTTTGTGTTTTTTAAATTAAAAATATATTTTTTATTTCTGATATTAGCACTTTAAAATCATTTAGGAGCACCGATTGCTTGTGTAGTCAAGTTTGGATGTTGAGATTGAGAAATTTTAGGAGAGGATGTGTGTTTCTTTATTTCTTTATTTTTTGTTTTGTTTCTCTGGGCTGATGATTGGAAGACATCACAGTATATTTTTGGCTTATTTTACTGCTTAAGGTGGGTATAAATACAGCAAGTTGATGTGCTAACCATATTTAATTATCTTATTTTAACTCATCATTAAGCTACCTTTTTTCCCTTTAAAGACATTTTATTTAAAATATTGTATTCATCTCAAAACTGACCTTTCACAGGTCTTGTAAGCCAAATTAGCTTCCTCTTCCTAAAACTACTAAAACCATCCATTTCCACTGAATTTCCTGCTGTTTTTAATTTTATTTATTTTGTTTTTTTATTCAATTTTATCCCTTTTTATTTTGTGATTCAACATTGACTTCATTGATTTTTAGGGTTTGTTTTCTATATGATTGATCTCAGACTTATTATTAAAGTCACAGGTTTTGAATGTTAACATGAGTTGATTTCGGGTTTTTTTTATTAAATTTGATATTTTTTCAATATTATTCTTTAATGTTTGATTTATTGAGAATTGGTCTTCACGCTGTTTTTCTGTGTTTTTTTTAATAGAATTATCTCAATTTTATACCTATGTTCACAGGTTAACCGGGGTTGAATCGGGTTTTTTTTTCATGCTTTCTTGAAAATGTTTGTGTTCTTTGTATATTGTTTTCTTCCAATAAAAAAAATGAATATACATGCATGTGATGTAGCGTAAATCATCACCTATTTAGTATTATCATATTGATATCCAGTGTGATATTTCTTTTTTGTAGATTTTTTTTGTAATTTTGAGGAAATCTCATTTCCCTTCAAGTATTTCTTATGAGCCTGGATTCAGTAAATAAAATTCTTCAATAACTTTGTTTGTAGATTTGCCACCACATCACGTTCTTCAGTAACTTTGTTTGTAGACTTGACAAAAAGAAAAGATGAAAAAAAAGAGGCAACATTTAGACATCATCCGTGGTTTGAGATGCAGTAGTCTTGTCGAAGGCTGAGAGTGTAGTTATCTAGTTTTTCACGGGGATTTATCTTTCGCAAGACCCAGTTCCAGGTTTGTCGAAGCAACCATAACAAAATTGTTTTTTTTTTAATAAATATAATGATATTCTTTTAAATAAAGTTTTTAAAATAAAATATTTTATTAGAGCTGACCTCTGATCAGGTCAACTAGATCATCAAGCTTTGATTATGTTAATTCGAGTCAATTTCTTAACCAATTCAGAATGAAACCCGACCTGGGCTGGTTTCCGAATGAACCTACCTACCTGGCCATGCAGTGCTGAGTCTAATGACTGGAAAATCAGCAAAGTCACCTTGAGTTTTATTGTGTTTCATTAACATGCTTAGACAACACCAGGCACGCAGAGCCCTTTCTGATGGAACGAGAGATTATGTTTTCAAGGGGTGGCGGATAATGAAAAAGATGGAAGAGGATGGTTCCGGTTAGAATACAAATGATTTTGTGACGTATAAATTTTTTGGTCAACTGCTTGTGTGTGCCTTCAATCGGGGATTTCCGTGTCCTTTATTCTCTTTCCTAAGACCAGAAAAGATTTATGTACACATAACTCTCTTTTTTTATCAGCCTGGACGCATGGCTCTGAAAGCTTCTGAAGTCTTTAGTTCAACGGCATTCGGCAATACAAGTTTCATTTTAAAATAATAAAAATAAAAGTTGGATGCTAGTTTGATTCACATTGTTTTTTTATTTTATTTTTCATAAAAATATCAAAATAATACTTTATATTTT
Organism: Salix dunnii; assembly: GCA_015731905.1. NCBI lineage: Eukaryota > Viridiplantae > Streptophyta > Magnoliopsida > Malpighiales > Salicaceae > Salix > Salix dunnii. The sequence goes on along the minus strand of CM027662.1, from coordinate 8,183,215 downwards.
AAAATAATAATTTTTAACATTAACACATAAAAATATCCAAGAACACCAAAAAAAATATTATTTAAAATATAAAATAAAAATAAAAAACTATTAAGAAAAAAAAACCTTTTAAAACTGCATTACCAAACAGGTATTTAATGATTGTTTAAGAGTATGATTAAAGTTATTTTATAAAATATTTTTTATTTAAAAATATATTAAAATATTTTTTACAATAAAAAATATTAATATTCCATCAGTATATAAAAATATTCAAAAACATTAAGAAAATAATTTTAAAGTAAAACATAAAAATAAAAATAAAAAATTCATTTTCTTACGAAATCAGTTTTGTCAAACAGGACCTGATCTTTTTAGCTTACAGGTATGCGTATCACTTACGGTTTCAGAAGCTTGATTTTTTTAATCACTCGGCGGAATGGTCATGTAAAATTTCATTCGGGAATCACATGGGGGGGAGGAATCTTTGTGATATTTAACATTCAGTTTTGAGGACACAGGTGTTTGTTCACTTGGCTGGTTACAGCAGCAGCAGCAGCAGCAGCAGAGATACGGCATATGAACATGCGGGGCAAAAAACAATTCTGATACGATCAAGTTGCTGCTACGTTGAGAGCTCGCTCTATTTCCTCCAGCGATCGTCCCTTTGTTTCCACAACATTAGCTGCTATGTACAACACTGCTGAAAGACAGATGACGGAAAATCCTAAATACACAGAGCTGATCCCAAACTTGTTCACGAAGCTCAAGAAATACAGGCCGATGACAAAATTTGCAGCCTGTTACCATAGCAAACCAAATCCTTATTAGCATGTCATCAAACATTCTCGGGAAAAAAAAATATATACACCTAGTAGATTAAAAGTAAGTTCCATTCACATTTATACACTAAAAAACAAATAACAAATGTATTCATAAAAATGTGTTCGCTATACACCCTCAGAACTCCACATGACGGAGGCCATTCCCTTGGTATTATTATTGTCTCTAAATCAATTGCTTATTTATATGTTTTTGCCAGTGTTTAAGCTTTATTGCGTGGCAGTTTTTGAAGGTGGTGATCAAAGGCAAAATGCAAATCATTCCAGACTAGCAACACTAATATCTGCGGTTGTAAAACCATAGTTTACAAATGTTCTTCTTTTACGACTTACCCAGTGCATGCCCAAGGATAATGCAACTGCTTTCGCTCTGATTCTGGAGGAAAATATCTCTGGGAGGAGAAGAGCTGGAACAGGGCCAGCACCAAGTGAAAATGACAACACGTAGCTGTATCAAGAGACGAGAAGTCGGATTCAGATTTCATATCCACTTGAATAAAAATAACAGACGTCAGAAAAAGGAGAAGCTCGGCTAAATCTCACAAGGAAAGAACCCTCCCCAATTGCTCAGAAACAAGAAGGGAGAAGGAAAGTGTTTGACTTATCTCACTCGGAAAATAATTGACTTACCAAACTGTCCCTAGAACTGCAAGAGTTCCAGAATATGGTGCCAGGACCTTCCAAGTGAAGGACAAGGAAAGCAGCAGCATTGAGGCTGCCTTCATGACAAAACACACACAAAAACAAAGTGTATTAGAAACAAGATTGTGCTAGTCCTACATATTCGGTATAATTTCTTTGGGGAATATAAAAGGCTAAATAATGTCATGTTCTCTCAAGAAGTTACAACATGGATATGTGGAGGGCTCCTGGCAATGGTGGGTTGACATTATGTAACCAAATTCTATGACATGTGTGCTCGAAGAAGAAAAGGTTGCCAGACTTGAAATACTAATATTATCTAACTTGGTGCAAACCAATAATTCCTAAGTAACCATCAGCTCATCAAAATGTCTGATAAAGCCATTCATCAGTCAGCCAAAACAAAGAGAGAGCTCATGTCTCGAGAATCCATTGTTTGAAAGAAACTGGAAATTATGTTTATCTGATTAAGAAGAATGAATGGTTTGAAAATACAGGTAACCTTACCATTCCAAAAAAGCTTGTGATTAGAAGACTCTTCCTTCCTTGCCTGTCCATTAAGGAAGATGCAATAGTTGTGCCTGGAAGAAGCCAGTCAGATTAAAACATGGTTGCAAATTGTCCAGTTATGCACCTGATTCAGAAAGAAAGATACAAAAATTTACCAAAGACATTTGATGCCCCAACGAGAGCACTAGCAGCAACATCTGATGCAATACCAGCACTACGAAACACAGCAGTTGAATAATACACCACAGCATTTATCCCAGCCATCTGTTGGAAAAAGAAAAGTGCTACACCAACGCTCACAACTGCATAAATAAAAATGTTAGTAAAACAAATCATTTACCCAGATAAATCAAAACTTATTAGTTATACACATACTACAATATCAAGAGGTTGAGGTAACAATAAGCTATAGGAGATTATCTTAGGATGGTCTTTAACTTGTGACAGAAACTATCTGCCAAGGCTAAATGTGCAAATACATGAGTTCTTAATGCAGGAATGCAAGGTGACAACCCAGACTTTCATCTCATTCACTGTTTAAGCAATATTGGCTTGGATGGTTGTGGGAAGTACAATCTTTGATTTTCCTCAAAGAGCCTATTAACCTTTACGAAGTAAAGCCTGTATTAGTAGATTTAATGAAGGCATCAGCAACTAATTAAAACGCAGAGGTGTGGTCATGGCTAAGTTCAGAATATTTTGAAACATTGGAAATTTTTAAAATGGCAAACCAAACAAAGATTATATCGTCTGATTCAGACTGTTGCCTACAAGTCCAATAACCGAAGATCTACATTTTTCATCTTGAAACCAGGTACCTTTCCAATAGCGGCTGCTAAATAGATCAAACCATCCAGCTTCTGGCTCAGCAGAACCTTGACTGGCCACAGTTAAGTCGGTCATGACATCAGCAACTCTTTCTTTTCCGTAAAGTGTCTTTATGGACTTTTCAGCTTCAGAAAATTTTCCTTGCTGCAAGATAAAGAAGTTTATCAATATCTTCTTAATGAATGAATAATTTCAATTAAAAACATAAGCAACTGCAACTATATCACCACATAAATAAATATACAATGGCCTCAATGACATGAGATTAAATACAACTAAACCTGAAAAAGCCACCGCGGACTTTCTGGAGAAAATGCCATTCCCAAAGCCAACAGAACAGCAGGGACAGCTGAGATGCCAAACATTGTCCTCCACCTGAAGGAGTTGGATAAATGGACTAGAGTAAATGGCTAAGGAAAGATTATTCATGAAAAAGAGATTCCCAGTAAAGAGTTTTTCAATAGCCATTCAAGAAAAAATGAACATCAGAACTTTAACTTAGTGCCATTTGATTTATTTCCATTGATCAATTGTGAAAAAATCAGGAATTCTTTTGACATGAAAACTTCAATTTTGACAAAAGTGTGTTCAGTAGATGAACTATTCTATCTGGAATGCTAATGAGATCAAAGCTTATTGTTACATTTTCTAGCAATAACAAAGAAGCATTGATTTTGATTGGTAACATTATATTCCTCAATGCTATGCAAAACTAAAGATAAGATTTTAAGACTTTCTCATAAGGTTCCATCCAAATTTATCCATGCTCGAATGCTCTTAAAAAGAGCTGAGCAAACCTGATGTGCAATTGGGCATTGCTAGAAGGGCTAGTTGTAGTTAACTAAGACAACATCATAACCATAATATAAAACTAAAAGAAATCATAACTTTTAATTGTGTTCACTTGAAATCTTCACGATGAAGATCAAGGAATTTTCAATGCAAATCATTAGGGCATTTTGTTTTTGCTGAAAGCAATTCCTGAGCTCTTTTCTTGTTACAGCACTGATCAGTTCTTTTCTTTTCTTTTCTTTTCATTAGCAAAAATGCCCCGGTATCACATCTTTTGCAGCATCTAATCCTTTTCATATCAGTTAATTTCACCCAATGACAAAATAAAAGAAATCATGTTACACACAATATTTGTGTGCACAGGTAAAAGGCACACTCAGACAAAATGTGAGTAATTTCTCTATAACTTTGGATGCAGTTATCTAATTGTATTGTAGATCAAATATCAATAACTGATGAAAATATTTAATAAATAAATGAAAACAAGTGGGAGTATGCAAAGGATATTCCAACCTCAACTCACAGAGGAACTTTCTTAAACAACACAGATGAGAAAACCCAATCATGGATTGGGCTACCAGGAGTTACAAGATAAAAATAACAACTAAAAAAATTAAGCACGGGCAGTCCCTGATTTTAACATTCTTTCATTGCTCTTTTCAGCTGTACAGAGCATTAGTAACGTCACTTTCCAAGACTTTGCCATCCTTGCACAGATTAACAAGCTAGAAGATTCACAAATTACAACCGTTTGTAAAACAAATCAAACGATCCATTATATTCTCATATAGCTTGTGACTACAACCATATTAAAATCTTGTCTCACATGAGGGCTGGCCTCATTAATAATTTTTCAACCCCATATTTAACGTTCTCCTCCTATTTTAAAAGCATGTAGAAACCCATCATCTCCCTGGAATTTGTATTTGCTTCGATTCAGAAGGCCAGAAAATTTTAAGACATACAATTTCCTTAAATCAACAACATGATTTTTGAGCCATTAAGATATTGAAGAGAAACAAGGATAAAATGCATTGACTGATCAAACTTTCCTAATGCAAAAGGATTATCACTCTCCAAATTCCAGAGACAGGTTTTATCCAGGCCACATGTCATGCCCATCAAAGAATTTGAAATGTCAAATTCAAAATCAACGCATTACCTCTCCTCTCCTTATCTAAATTATGTTCCTCTTGGAAACCCCGTGCATGGATAGTCCTAAGAACTAGACAACTGATGCACATCTCTAAACAAAGAAACCAAAAAACATGCTAGATAATCATTTACTGCTTCAGATTAGCACCAGTAAGACATGTCTATACAGAAAAAGTTTTGTTGCTCCATCTTTGAAGTCTGTCATCAATAGCTTCCACTCATACAATCCAAAAACTTTTCTTGTGTACATGAAAGAGAATATTCTTGAAGCAGCATAGCCAAAAGCATTATTGCTTATATGATCAGCTTATAATTACCCTATTTTTTATTTAAAATGCTCATTTCTTTCTTCAGGTTGGTTAAGCATAGCAATCACGTACACATCCATCAAAGAAAGCATATAAAACATACCATATAGCATTTCCTGCCAATGGTAATCCAGCTACCAAAGCCAAAAGGATCCCGATACATATAAATAGTTGGTTTACAGACCCCAGCGCACCACGGATTTCAGTTGGTGAGATCTGACCAAAAAAATAAGCACCACCAGATTAGCTCTTGTTAAACCATACACACTTGCAGTGACCTTATAAAAATGAGATGAATAACAACCTCAGATATGTAAAGTGGCACAATAGCAGAAGAAATGCCAATTCCTATACCAGCAAGAAGACGCCCAATTATCATAGTCTGTACGCTTTGGGCAGTCGCACTGAAATTTTTAAAAAACATTAGCTTTTGCAAAGCATAATAAAAAACGAAAAAAGAAAGGTAAAAACACAAAGATAAAGAGCAAACCAAAGCAATGCTCCAATTGTAAGTGGAATCGCATCCAACTGAAAAGTCCTTGTTCTTCCAAACTTGTCAGCCAACGTTCCTCCAGTAAATGAACCAACAGTGGCACCAGCAAGCAGAGTGCTAACAATCCATCCTACTCAATCATTAGAATGCCAAGATTATAAGCTACCCATCAATACCAACTAAATTAATGAAAACACTATGAAGTCTAAGAAAAATATAAACATACTAAAGAACCACATTGATCCCTGTTTATACTAGTTCGGCAAATGAAATTCTTTGTTTCATTAAATTAAACTGAAGTAACCAACACATTCTCTGTTTTCCTGAATTAAAGTCAAGTAATCAACACATTCTAACGGCGGATTACCAGCAAAAAAAATTCAATTGATAAATTAACAAACAATTCCTTGCCTTGTAAGGCCGTGTTTTCGACAATCCCAAGATCCTTAGCAAGATACTCAAGAGCACCATTCACCACCCTGAATCATCATCATCATCCAAAACCAATAAAAAAAACAATGCAATTGAAAAGAAAAAAAAAGTGATAACAAGCAATTACCCTAAATGATAACCAAACAAAGTAGCTCCTAAACAAGCAACTCCAACAAACGGCAAAACCGTTCCGGTCGAAGCTTTCCCCTGCTGCTGCTGCGGCGGTACAATATAATCAACGTCCTCGTCCGATTTGATAGGCCTACCTTCTTCCACATCTCCTCCTCCTCCTAAAAATCTTCAAATCAAAATCCAAGACGCAAATTCATGAATAAATAAATAAACAAATAAAGAAAAATGAACCGGACGAACCGGAAGCGAGAGCTTTGACGATGGGGCGAGAGCGGAAGAGAGAGGAGCTAGTGAGTTCGGTCCCCATAGAGGAGGATGAATCGAGACGCAATCCGAAACAAGAGGTGCGGCGAGGCATGCAAGAAGAAGAAGGCGGCAGTTGACAGTGTGTGCTGCTGAAATCAACGGAGGATGAGAGGTGCTTCAGCTCTCGGCCTTCTTGAGCTCTGGAAAAGCAAACTGCTTGTCTTGTGGAGTTGCTGTTAATGCTTCCTTTGACGACGACTCCTCCATACATTACCGCTGCTTGCATTTTAATTAATTAATTCTGAATTTGAAAATTCAATCGCACAGAAGTCAATAAATAAAAACACTAAAAAATCAATAATGATAATAAAAAAACAACAAAAACAAACTGAGAAGGAGCTGAAGCTGCAAATACAGTGAGAGAGAGAGTGTGAGTGAGACGTACATTTTAAGGCTTTGATACGATCGCTGATGAGTGAATACTCCAGCAGTTTGCTTCTTCTTCTTCTTCTTCCCCTTTTTTTCTGTGTATTAATAAAAATAAGAGAGAGGAAGGCTTTGGAAATTCCGTTATTTGCTTGATGCTAAGAGCCTTCCTTGCTAGACGAGAAGAACAAGGTTGGTGGAGAATTCGATTCTCTCTCTTCCTTTTTTTTTTTTTCTTCAATTAATATTGGTTTTTTATTTCTCAAATTATATTATTTTTCACATAATAAAATGACATAAAAATATAAAAAAAATAATATAAATATAAAAAAATATTTTTAAAAGTGATTTTAAAACATAATATCAAATAAATTTTAATAGAATATTAGAGAGAGAGAGAGAGAGAGTGCCATGCACAAATAAAATTTTAAATTAACAGCACGAATAAAGTTAATAATTTTTATAAATATATTTGAAATTAAATAAAAAGCCGTAATCTTTTTGTTCAGAGGCAAGTAACCAGTTACCCTTTAATAAAATATATAAATGACTGTGACTAGAAAATGTATCGGAAAGTCATTTATATTTGTAAATACAATTTATAATTTAAAAACAAAATAGGGGTAAGGGGTTATATAGAATGAGAGACAAAATTGGATCAGATTTTGGATCATGGGAAAGAGGATGATGACGATGGGATTTTGGATCAGATTTCTGGGCAGTGATGGTGGGGTCGCATGTGGGTCCAGGTGTTTGCACGTGAGGACGCGCAGGTTCTTGCGTTTCTGTTTCCTCATCGCACTGCAATTGAATTATTGTTTGTTGTACTATTGTTTTATTTCAAAAAAAAAAACAGTTGGATATTTTGATGTCCTAAATTAAAAGTAAAGTTTAAATAATAAAAAAATATATTATTTAAATATATTTTGATTTACTTGTAAAACGCATTCGTTATTATAATCTTAAAAATAGGTACGATTGAACTATTATTTTGTTTATTTTAAAAAAAAGATTAAAAAATAAAAATATATATTATTTTAATTTATTTTTATATAAAAAACACTTTTAAAATAGTTACTATAGTAGCAAATACTTGTGCTCCATGTCTTTTCTCTTTTCTACTACTAATCTTTATTTTATTTTTCTCTTTTATATCATTCATCTGCACTTCTCTATAGTAGAATCAATTTTTTAAACATGAAAAAAATCATTCAGATAATGCTAATATTTTTCTAATATAAGGCTTTTTTTAAAACTATGCAAAAATTTGTCTAATATGACTTGATCAATTTAATAAATTTAAAAATAATTTGGATGACTAATAAAAGCATAATTCAATGTAAGAATTCAAGAAAAAAAATAATTGATAATATATTGGATTGACCCAATTCACAATTAAAAACTTGTGATCATGATAATATCAAATAAAATAAATTATGAAGTTCAATTATCAATCAACTTGTTGTTGAATAATGAACATGAAAAAACAATCACTAAAAAAAACAAAAAACAAAGTATCCGAGTTAACCAGTTAAACTCGTAAATCATGGTTATAAGACTAAAATAATTTTATAGAAAGTAAATATAAGAATAATTTAAGTTATCTCATATTAACTTAATAAACTTGTAATTCAATTCATGAGACTAAGATAACCTAGTGTTTTATGACTGAAATAAATACTAGTTAAATTTAAAAAAAAATCAAGTTACTTGAGACTACCCATCAAACTTACAACACAATTCATGAGGCTAAGCTAGTCCCATTGAAAGAAAAACACAGTAAATTATGAAGGTCGATATTCAATAAATAAAATATTATATGATAAAATTAGAGAAAAAAACAAAGAATAAAAAAATCATGAGCTTGAGCTCGTCACATAGAAAAAAAAACATAAATAAATTACAAAGGTCAATATTCAATAAATAAAATATAGAATAATAAGATTAGAGAAGAAAAAAAAGAGATTTAAAAGAAGAAGAAGAAAAGTAAAATAATAATAATAATATTATAGAAATAAATAGTACTACCCGTTTTGTTTTTTTATCTTCTTTTTTTATCATGTAGATAATCTTTTCATTTTTTATTTTTTTAACTCTATTTAATCCCAAATATTTTCCTTTTCAATTAGAAATAGATTTTTAACCAAAATGTGTTAATAGTGTAGATACATTTTAAAATGTCATGATTTTTGTATATAGAAACTTAAAAATATTATTTCCATAAAAATACTATTAATGTTACAAGTAGAGTTTCAACTAAATTTGTAACGTAATAAAAGAATATGTCAATGTTATAAATATGTTTTATTGTATTATAATTGTTTTTAATTAAGAAACACCAGTCAAAACTTTGTGCCTGATAACATAAATTTATATATATAGACTATGAAATAGTTGTCAATTCTAGTTAAATTAAATATTTGTATAAAAACTTAATCTTTCTCCTAAAAGTAAAAGACATTGTGCAAATATGTAACCATGTTTTATTTTCCATTATGCATTTTATTGTTTTTATTTATTTATTTATTTTAGAGGTAGTTTTTTCTTACAAAGAATAAATGATTTTTTATATATATAAAATACATCATGCAAATAAAGTATATTTATAACAAATATAAAAGATCACTTTGAAACTTTAAAAAATGAAAAGGAGTTAAAAAAACTAATTTATATTTTAAAATAAACTAAATTTTAAAAATCAAAATAAAGTGCAGAAATGCAGTTTATAAAACGAAATTCTATATGAATTTGACTAAAATAAACACGTCGCTTGAGATTAAAAACTTCTTAATTTTTATGGCTACGAGTTCTCTTACCATAGAGCAACACCTATGAATTGATGTGCTAATCATATGTTTCAGTTGGTGACAATAAAAAAAGTAAGAAAAAATATCCTAACTAGTTGTTATTTAATTTTTATTTATAATTAATATTATATAAAAAATTACAAAGAATTTAATGGGAGAACTTTTCATAAAGTGTTATTTATTTCATATTATAATATTAATTAAATCCATAATATTTTAATTAAAATCCATGAATAGTAATATAATTCTTTTTAATTCATTTTATTACCAAAACCCAATTTAAAAAATTTATACCAAACACATTAAATTACCTTTTAATTCACCTTAATTCCAACCACAATTTTAACTAAATATATATTATATCAAATCAACCTCAAAAAAAATTCTTTTTATATAATAAACAAAATCAATCCACGACCATAAAATCACTGCGATACGAAACACTTCGGAGACAGACCACAGTATTTATGACCGGAGGAAACCAGCTAGCCCATTATCTCTTCCTGTTTTCTTATGATGTTTTCTCTTACAAGGCCTTCGGCCCACCACCCTTGTTTGCCAGCTTTTCCTTTTCTTTCTCGAGTTCATGTTCATAGTTATGGAGCCAATTATCCAAATTAATTTGTTAGCTTTCACAGTTGTGGCCACACAAAGCCACAAAGCCATGGCACCGTGATAAATCAGCAATTATATTTAATCTATTTGTTAGTATTATTATTGTGCATATAAGTTTCTTGCTTGGTTAATATTTGTATTAGCCAACTACTTTACGGTTAGTTATTTTTTTAAATAAAAAATATTATTTTGATATATATATATTTTTTATGTTGGGTTCGAATAAGTCCAGTCTAACACAGTGGGCTGGGCCAACTAGATGGGTTAGACTAGGATGAATCAAACCCATTTCAAAGTTAATTAAGTAGTGACTACATGCAAATTTTGCATCCAAAGGTTGGTGATGGTACGGGGAAGAAGAGGGAAAAAACAGCAGGGAGAAACTTGGTAAAAACAATGAATCATGTATATAAATAATGAAAGCCTGTGCATGGTACATTCTTTTAATAAAAAAAAAATATTATTTTCGCAAAAACAGTATTTATTAAAATAATTGTATATATTTTGATTAACTCTTTTTTTTTAATTTTATTTTTTAACATATAATTTTATTGGGAATTATATTTTATGAGACTTGTATGATTCATCGCCATGTACTATATCTTCACACGTGGCTTCTGTCATTTAAATATGACCATGTCATCTCTGTAGATGATTTTTCTTCCTCTCCATTTTTTTTTTTTCCTTGTTGCTAGTAAAATATAAGACAATCCTTTATATTTATATGTATTTTATATCAGTCCCTGATCTTTTGATTTTATTTTTATCACTAATTTTTCAATAGAGCTATCAAGTATTTTCAATTATATTCTTTAATTGAAATTAATTATATACGGTAAGTTTCATTTCGGTACTTTATTTGTTGATTTTTTATTTATTTTTTGTTCCTTTAATAATTTTGGTATGCAAGTTTGAATTTGTTGTAAGTTTATCCCCGAATTGAAATTGGTCATATATGTTACTTTTCATTTCGGTCCTTATTCTTTTAATTAGTTCAATAATTGCACTGTATTGATTTTTTAAAAAAAATTTATGTTTTTTTAACCTAAAGTTTTGATTTGTTTCATTTTTATCCTTCAATTGGAATTAATTAATTAATTATATATATATATATATATATATATATATATATATATATATATATATATATATATATATATATTATTTTGGCACTTATTCTTTTAAAAAAAATTGTATTAATTCATTTCGTTTTTTATCCTTCTTGGATAATGTTTTTTTTTTGTCCATATTTATGCATTTATGCCTTTAGATTTTGTTTTTATTTTTTATCATTTTATTTTTTGTCAGATTTTTAGTTTTATTATATTTCGTTATGAAATTTTAATTTATATTAGTTACACTGCATTTAATTTTTTAATTTTTTTTTATTGTTTTTCAGTCTCAAGGTTTTGATTTGTTACAGTTTTGTCATTCAATTGGAATCAATTATTCATTTTGGCTCTTATTTTTTTTATTTTTTATTTAGTATTGATTCCTTTCTCTCTTTTTTTTATCTTTCTTGGATTGTGTTTATTTTATGTCCATATTCATTTATTTATACTTTTGGTTTTTGTTTTGAATTATTGTCATTTTATTTTTTTATTGAGAATTTATTTTTATTCGATTCAATTCTAAAATTTTAATTTATGTTGGTGATCATTTTAAAATTAATATTGCTCCATTTTTCTCTTTGTTCTTTTGTTATTTTTATCTCATTTTCAGAGCTGATAATTTTATGATTTTATTGTTTGCTCAATAATAATATAATTTTTTAGTGCTTTTATGACAAAATATTTTACTTTGTTTTTAATTCTTCAAAGCAATTTAATGATTTTCATTGTTTGGACAATAATATTGATGATAATTTTGGTATGCAAGTTTGAATTTGTTGTAAGTTTATCCCCGAATTGAAATTGGTCATATATGCTACTTTTCATTTCGGTCCTTATTCTTTTAATTAGTTCAATAATTGCACTGTATTGATTTTTTAAAATCTTTTTATTTTTTTTAACCTAAAGTTTTGATTTGTTTCATTTTTATCCTTCAATTGGAATTATATATATATAATTTTTTTATTTTGGCACTTATTCTTTTAAATTTTTTTTGTATTAATTCATTTGGTTTTTTGTCCTTCTTAGACAATGTTTATTTTTTTTTGTCCATATTTATGCATTTGTGCCTTTAGATTTTGTTTTTATTTTTTATTATTTTATTTTTTGTCAGAGTTTTATTTTTATTATATTTTGTTATGAAATTTTAATTTATATTGGTTACACTGCATTTTATTTTTAATTTTTTTTTATTGTTTTTCGGTCTCAAGGTCTTGATTTGTTGCAGTTTTGTCATTCAATTAGAATCAATTATACATGTTTTTTTTTTTATTTTGGCTCTTAGTTTTTTTATTTTTTATTTAGTATTGATTCCTTCTTCTTTTTTATCTTTCGTGAACAATGTTTATTTTTTGTCCGTATTCATTCATTTATACTTTTGGTTTTTGTTTTGAATTTTTGTCATTTTAATTTTTTATTGCAATTCGGTTCAATTCTAAAATTTTAATTTATATTGGTGATCATTTTTAAAATTAATCTTGCTCTATTTTTCTCTTTGTTCTTTATTTTTAAATTTTATTATTATTTTTATCTAATTTTTAGATCTGATGATTTTAAGATTTTATTGTTTGCACAATAATAATGATAATTTTTAGTGCTTGTTTGACAAAATATTTTACTTTGTTTTTAATTCTTCAGGGCAATTTAATAATTTTCATTATTTGGATAGTAATTTGGATAATAATTTTAAGTGTTATGGTAATGATAATAACAATAACATGGGGGGGTTTCAATTTATGTTTTCTTCTTTTTGGAGATAGAAAATTTTATTTTTATTTTTGTTATTTGATTAATGCAGGTTCTTTCACAATTTATATTTTATTTGTTATGTTTAATTTAAATTGAACTATAAAATAAACTAATCTCAATACAACGTATTCAATAATTCAGATATCCAAATCTTTTTTTTTTTAATAATAATGATAATTTTATATTAATTATTTCATTAAAACCTACTAAACAAATAAATTTATATCAATTTAAAATCCATGTATTTTATAGAAAACTTGAACTCCACAAGATTTCTGCATAGATTTATTATTTTGTCTAAATTTATATTATAATAAAATAAAATTAACAATACCTAAATACATTATTCTGCGTCCAAGAAAAAATAAACTCCATTCACATGGAATCACATGTTAAAGATGTAAGAGGAAACAAAAATGCTTTGCACGAACCAATAACTTGCTTGGCAATATTGATATGCTCAAGTTCAATCAAGCGCTACAAGAAAAGCCAAACAATGACATCTAAAAGAGTATTGTGCTGATTAGGTGGGAGACATATACCATCACCACGAAAATCAATTACCTTTCCAATCAACAGTTGCTAATGAAGCAGGTGAATTATTCAGTGCTTTCGTTTAACACAAACATTGTCAAGGACTATGATTTATCCATTTAATATTAGACACCTATTTCTTTTCTTTTCTTTTCTATTTTTTTTATATATATATATATATATATATATTCATCTCTAATTAATACAAATCTTTTCATGTTATATCATATATTTACATGAAGTCATCACTATGTACTCCCTTTTTATTTAAGAAGACCTCGACATGGTTACCATCATCCAAATCTTTGGTGATCTTCACTGTTGCTGGATCAGAATCCCGTACCCATTTACTAGAGGATGTTTGACATTTTATTTTAAAGATATTTTTGAAAAAAAATTATTTTAAATTAAATATTTTTGATATTTTTAAATTATTTATATGGGTTGATGTTAAAAATTATTTTTTAAAAATAAAAAATATTATTTTAATATATTTTTGAATGAAAAATACTTTACAAAAATAATAATAACCACACTCCTAAATATAAAATACAGGTGATGTGAAGTCATTTAATGTATAGAATTTCATCCACTAGTTAGAAGCATATAGATCTCGGAATTTAATTGAGATAGAGCGTAAACTATCCGAGCATATAAATAAATATCTTTATTATTTAAATTTATATGATTAGTTATAATGATATATATTTTCTAGAAATTTTACAACGGTCAGGCTTATTAGTCATGACATATCACTAATAATTATCTCTTCAAGCTACATATATCCATCGGACGTAGGCTAGGATGATGACTGTATTTCATATAATATTCGTTATTATCTCTTCAAGCTATGAACATCCTTCCACTTGGCTGTAGCCACTTTAGACCAATTCTATGTTATTGATTTGAAAAGTATTTTTTATTTATAAATATATTAAAATTATATATATTTTTTTAAATTATTATTGATATCAATCCATCATGATGATCTAAAAACATTTATTATTTTAATTTAAAATAAATAAAAAATATTTTTTTCAAAAATATTTTCTCAAACTCAGTGACAAACATCCCCTTACTACATCTAATATTATTAGTAATTATCTCTTCAAGCTATGAACATCCATCCACCTAGCTTGGTTGTAGCCACTTCATACAAATTCTATGTTATTGATTTAAAAAGTATTTTTTATTTAAAAATATATTAAAATTATATTTTTTAAAAATTATTATTGATATCATTACATCATAATGATTTAAAAATATTAATTATTTTAATTTAAATAAAAAAAAATATTATTTTCAAACTCAATGACAAACATCCTTTACTGCATCTAATATTATTAGTAATTATCTCCTCAATCAAGCTAGGCAGGCACATCAGACGAACACTGTGAGCTTTACAGCTTAAGAAAATGCAAAAGAGAGTTTATTACAAGCAACCTTTCTTTAATCATATAGATAGGGAGAATTAATTATATGTCCAGGGAGGATTAATCAAATTAAATTAGAAATATATATTTCTTCTAGAAGAGTTACTGTTCACCAAGAATCACCGTGCTGCAGGGTTAGATTTATAATTTTATTTCTCGTAATAAAATTATTATTTTAATTCTACAATAAAATAATCGGATGCCTACTCATAGACATTTTTATTTTCCAAATTTAAAATAATATGATTATTTTAATATCTTTAAAGTCAAAACCAACAAAACTTTCACTCATGTGTTTATTGTTATTATAAATTTTAAGAGCACTCAAGAATATTGATGTAAATTAAATTTATTAAATATAATTAAACAAAACTTGCTGGGGGCATGTGTGAGGTGGTCTTTGAGCTACCAAACAGTGCCTTCCAATTATTGGAAGTTTGAGAAGCCTTGGTGTTTTAACTCGTTGGAACAGCGTGTGTTCAAACTCTTTAACATGAACTAGGTTTAGGCCCCGTTTGTTTCCTGGAAAGTGAATTCCGGGAAATCACTTTTCAAACTTTCCTGTGTTTGTTTGTCTTCCGAAAAGTTGGTCAACGGAAAACACTTTCCAGTCAAAGAAGAATTTGGCTTGGTTTTCAGGAAAGTGTTTTCAGGAAAATTTGGGCGGAAAACACTTGCCGGAAGTTGTGAAAAATTTAGAAATATCATTATTTGCTGATTATATCAAATTTGATCCTCAAACTTTTGATTGTTATATATAATTTGTTTTGAATATTTATTTTTCAATTCCATCTCTTAAAATTTCATTTTTATATTAATTTTGGTTCTTATTTTTATAATTGCTATTTGCTTTTTTCTTATCATTTTTTTATTGAAATTTTTTATCTATCAAATTTGGTCCTCATTTTTTTTATTGTTACTTATTTTATTTAAAATAATTTATGAAATGTTAATTATTATTATTTTAATTTATTCACCTTTTATTTTAAATTTTTTTTTTAGATTTGATCTCTATTATTTTGATTATTATTTATTTTATTTGAGATAATTTATGAAATTATATTTTTTTTTCAATTTCATTCTCATTCAACTTTTTAATTTGTAAGATTTGTTCCTCATTATTTTAATAAACTTGAAAAAAAAATTATTAATAAATTATTTTCCATATCATTTTCCATAACATAAACAAACACTGGAAAGTGTTTTCCAGTTCATTTTCCATAACACTGCCAAACATCGGAATTCACTTTCTAGGAATTCACTTTCCAAAAGAAAACCACTTTCCAGCAAATAAACGGGCCTTAGTATTAACTACTTTTTCTCTTTCTCTCTCTTGACCCCCCGGTTCTGCCCAAACTCTTCAAGAAATTAGACTAGTCCTTGCAATTTATTTTCCTTTCATATTTTATTTATGCTATTTTGATTATTATTTTGAATAAACCATGAAATTATAAATGTTTTTGAATCTCACTTCTTTTAAATTTCTAATATTTAATATTTGATGTTTATTCTTTTTATTAGTATTTTTTTAATGAGCTATAAAACTGCAATTGTTTCCAATTCCATCCTCTTTTATTTTTTATCTTTCAAATTTTATCCTCATTTTTTTTATTTATTTTGTTTAATATTATTTTCTCTGTTTTTTTACAGTTTTATCCTCTATGAGTTTTTTTTTCTTTAACGTCTAATCCTCATTCTTTTAATTATTATTTTTTCAAGTATCTTATATATATTTTTTATTTAATAATTCAAAATTAAACTAATTAGGAATTAAGTTTTTTGATTAAACATGGTTCAAGGATTTCATGACTTGTGAGTTTTAAAGATTAAGTCAAGTTTAGGATGTTTTCTCATGTTTTTTTTTTCCTTTTTAAGAGCTATATTTTTTAATTCTTGACTTTCTTTAGAGATTCAATTTATTATTTTTTGTGATTTGTCATCTATCATATTAGTCTCAAGTTCATGACTAGAGTCATTAATTTCAAAGGTTAATGTGAGATGATTTTTTTTTATACTTTTTAAAATTGATTTATTTTAACTTCAACATTTAATTTATTTGAAATTGATATTTCTGTTCTTTGTTTTTTTTTCTTCTATTTAGTTATCTTGATCTTCTGCCCATGATCATAGTCTTTGCACATTAATTTGAGTTAACTAAATTTGTTTCTATTTTTGTAAGGTTAATATTGGATTCAAAACTAGGATAATTAATTTTAAAGATTAACATGTATACATTTTTTATGAGATTTTTTTTTAAATTAAGTTTTTTTTCCAGTTTTATCCTTTAACATTATTTATTGGAAATTGATTTACTTAATTCCCTTTTCATTTCCTTTGTATTGGGTTATATTGCTTTTTTTTTTTAATTTCATTCTACGTGGTTTTTTTTTTTATCAATCTTCATTCCCATTACTTTTATTTCTATTTTGTTCCCTTAACAAGTTTTTTAAATTAGTTTTTTTAACGACTTCATCTTTCAAAATTAAATTTGTTAGAAATTAAGCTTTTTAAATGTAGTTCAATAATTTCATGAATTCTATAATAACGGGGGTTGTGGGTTAACCCAGGTTGACTTGTATCTTTTCTTCATTGCTTTTTATTTTTTTATCCCTCAAAATTAAGTTGTTTGATAATGGAGCTTCGTGATATTATTCAATTTGCTTTTAAACTTATTCACTCTAGTGTCATGATTGGGTTATAGATTTTGTATTTTGACCCAAGTGGGGAATTGAGTTTTCATCTTTTTAAATTATGTTTGTTTATTAATTTTTATCTTTTAAAATTCTATTTGCTATAGATTGAGCCTCATTTTTTTTTTTGTGGAGTTATTATGTTCTCATTTGATTTCTTAAAATTGATATTCAAAATATATTTTCTATGCTTTTTTCCCCTATGAGATTGTCTTATTCCTAAGTCCATGGTCACAAAGTTTACAAATTAACCTGATTTAAATAAGCTTTTTTTTTTGTTTTTTCATTTTTTTTCAATTTTACCTTTCATTATTGAGTTGTTTTACAATATGGGTTGACTTAAAATAGATTGTTTTATCACAAAATCATTGTTTATTTGTATATTGTTGTTGCATGTTATAATCATATTATTTAAATCAACAATTGAACTAATAACCTAATTTTTTTTTCTTTAGCATCCTTTTTTTTTTTTGAAAAACTTTAACCTGACCCATGAAATAGCGTGAACTACAAGTCTAGTAGACAAGAGTAAGCTAGCTTCCACAAGTTATGTTGTTGGTGGAATTGAAAATTAGTTTTTAATATGTCGCACGTCGCCGTGCGGCTTCCCGGGAGGGGTCTCGTAAGGAAGTTGAGGAGTCGCCACCTGGCTATTGAGTGTCACTAGGAAAACCTAATTTGCATTGATCTGGTCAGAGATTCAAAGATAGGGGACTGATTGGATAAAGAGAAGGTATTAGCACCCCTAGTACACCTTACTCGAGGTAAGCTGCATTGTATCTCATTATGACGGGTGACCTACCCAGATGAAATTGGTGATGAGAGTCTCATTGTTCTGGGTGATCTATCGGGATTCTAATAGTTAGGAGGGTCTCATTGTTCTGAGTGACCTACCCGGGTTAAAATGGTTAAGAGGGTCTCATTGTTCTGGGTGACCTACTCAGGTTAGAATGGTTAGGATAGTCTCATTGTTCTGGGTGACATACTCGGGTTGTGTGGTCCTTGGTCTTTGATTTGTGCGATTTGACTGTCAATTGACCATTAAACTCTCAATTTGTTCAATTTTGCCCCTGTACCAAGATCTTTTGGATTTTTATCTTTTTTTATATTTTTTGTTTTTCTTCCGAAACCTAAAAATAAGCGGGTCAAAAATTGGGTAGCAAATATATATATAGATTAAGCATTATTAACATATTTTGTAATATTATAAAAAGTTAAAATAAATTGAAAAGTTAATTCATGCATTTTATAAATAAAAAATTATATGCATTTATTATTTAAAAACATTTTTTATATGAAAAACATTGTTTTTAAAATATAAAAACTTTGCATTATAAAAAAAATCAAGTATCAATAAAAAAAAAATGAAAATGATGTCTCACTATTTTATATGCAATCAAAGAAAAGAAGGTTTATTTGAGAAAATTATTTAATAAATTTACATTAAAAATATGGCAAGATTTATTAGAGACAAATATTTTATAATTGTACTTAAATAAAATTAGAGACACAATTGAATTAAATTTTCGATTATATATATATATATATATATAACCCTTAAAAATTATTTTTAAAAGGATGATGTTGGTAGAAATCCCAACAATTAACTAGACTAATAGTGCGTTTGATATTGTTATAATGAAGATTGTTTTTCAAAATAATTTTTGCTTGGGAATTCATTGAAATAATTTTTTTTTAAAAAAAATTATTTTTAAGATTAACACATCAATAATTTAAAAACACAAAATAATTAATTTGAATAAAAATACATAAAAAATATTTAAAAAAAAAATATTTTTAAAAAGCATAAAAACAGAAGCTATAAACCGAGAAAGGGTCTTGTGAATCAAAGAAGATTGCATGCTTGCAACTTCCAAGATGGAGTGCGCGATCTTTCATTTATTAATTTGGTGATGATAGGAAAAAGATTTATCCAATCCTAGAATATTTTAAATTCAAATGTTATTATTAGATGATAAATCTACATCAAAGATGTCGTCATATCTACAAAAATATATTAAACTCCAGCTCCAACTGAATTCGCATGTATATTGGTAGGGGAAGCATAATATTTCTCGTGAAAAGGACAAGAACACAATGATCATATGTGTGTGTCACATAATTAGTGATTAATTAAAGGTTCTTGACTCGATGAAGATTATAATCTATCGAAAAGATGACGGGAGACTCATGACTTTTAAGCGAATAAATGGTGTGGTGAGTACCAGCAAGAAATTATTTATGGTCAAATAATTACGTCATTTTTGTGAAAAGAAAACAAAATGGGTGTTTGCTTTTTCTTTTTTTTGTGTGTGAAAGATCATGAGCCCTAGCTAGTTTCTTCATGATTGCAAAAACCCCGGTTCATGGAGTCAACAAGAGGAGATCAGTGAAGCTCAGTTTTCTTTTCTGCGCGTGTGAAAGATCATGAGCCCTAGCTAGTTCCTTCATGATTGCAAAAAACCCGGTTCATGGAGTCAGCAAGAGGAGATCAGTGAAGCTCAGCCAACTCTCTTGATCTCACTCTCACTGTCTTGTTGTAACACAAGCTGTCCACATGCATTTGTGCTTCTTTCAAGCTTAATTACATGATTCGTCGGACTTTATGCAATTATATCTCATAATTAATCATGGTGGCTTCAATCCAAAAAAGAAGAATGGTAGTTAGTAAGATACGGGGAGATCTTCCCTGAATAAACAAAGCTTAGATCTCAACGTCAATCAAGCAAACATCCAGAATTTAAGGCCCTCATAATTTAGCATGGTGGCCCCTTAATTATTCTCACTTGATCAAATTATATACGGAAACCATTCTTTCTGTTTGACAATTAATCCTTCCACTCTAAGACAAAGTCTTTTCTCTGCAACAAATCATGTTAGGTTTCATTTTTCTAATCTAACCCTTGTCTGGGGTGAAGTGTTTGTTTGCGAGCTTTGAGGATTCAAACTGACTATACGACTTAGTTTAAGTATAAATCCAATCTACGGTTATGTGATTATACAAATACAAATAAATGAACAACATGCGAGGTTTATAAATCTTATTAATTCCAATTTCCAACACATGTTTTTCCATACTTTACATTTTGCCCAGATCATTTTCTGTATATCAACTAGGATCAAGTGCATGGCAGCGAGGCGATCATATATATATACGAAGCCTGGCTTCTCTGTTATTATAAAAAAAGACTACTGATCGATGCTGGCTTCAGGCAAAGCTATATTAATCTACGTAGGGTTAGCTAGGTCCGAGTTTTCTTGCACTGGGGATTTTCTTGAATAGCTCGATCTTGCCGCCTCCTCAAGCTAGTCCTTGCGATTTTCGCAACCAACTACATCTCCCTTTCTTTTAATGTCTCAACTTCTCGATCAAATTCTTTTTCTACAGATTGCATATAGTAGCAACACACACTGTTTTTAACCTTTTTATATATCCTTTATAAGGAGCACTCACTCACATATGCACTCACCTAGGCTCACTGCTGATTTCCATCTTTCAAATCCTTCTAGGCAGCCCCCCCTTCTTTTTCTCTCATGGATTTTGGTTGGCATACAGAATCTAATGCTATCTCTAGCAACACCACGACCCTGAAACTCTTTGGCTTCGACATCTCGGAGAAAAACAGCCCTACAGTACCTTTGGAAGCAAGTAAACCTCCATCTGGGTCACAGGAATCAGAGACTAAATTCCAGTCTCCCGAAGGTAGAAAATACGAGTGTCAATATTGTTGTCGTGAGTTTGCAAACTCCCAAGCCCTGGGTGGTCACCAAAATGCTCACAAGAAAGAAAGACGGCTTTTAAAACGGGCTCAAATGCAAGCCGCCCGCAGCTTGGCTGCAGCTTCATATGTTACCATACCAAATTCCATGTTCTCGACGTTTTCACCACCGCCACCTCACCTCCTTGATCCAGCGGTGGTTCCGGTGGCGGCGGCAATGCAACAACATGCCCATTCCTCTCCATTGTATTACACGTCCTATTCGGGACGCATGTCGCATGGCGGCTCATATCTTAATGGTCCTGCTTCTTTTCCCGGAAGGTGTCTGGACGGAAAGGGTTTGGTTGGCAGAGAGGTTGGGATTCATTCTAAAGTTTTTCCTATGAGTGGTGGATTCACTAGAGAAGATGTGGAGCATCACACGGGATTAGGTTTGGATTTGCATCTATAGGAGTACGTAGTCTTCTACAGGACATGCATCGAGTTTGAGCATCTCTTGTAATGAATTTGTGTTGTGCTTCCCTAAAAATATGGAAAAAATGAAAGCCTTGTACATTTCCCAACTTTCAGAATTGCTACAGCTCTTCATATTTCTTCTGGCAGTACTGTGTGCAATTCAACAATTTCATATATTGGGAGCCATTATTAAACATGCATTTGGCTTTTGGGATTGATGAAGTCTCAAGATCTGCTGAAATAAAAAGATTATCATATAACAATGAGTTTGTGTAGACAAGTCTCGAATTTTGGAGAAATTGCTAGTCTCGCCCCTCCTCCCTATTTTACTCTTGGAACAAATTATTGGTTACTCTCTCTCTCTAACTCTTTTCTGGGGGAGGAACAAATGGCAAGCCTCTTCTTGGTATGATTTTTTCCATCGTTTCATCACCTAAACCTTATAACTTAACCAATGGAATTGTAATTCGTAAACATGCTTGCAAAATTGAAAGGGTTTTAGTATTTAAATTCAAGTCCCGTTTTTTCCAATAAATGGCGAATCTTGAAAGAAAAGAAACATGGATAGATGGAAATCAAACTTCACACCCCATAATCAATTGGATAAAGAGGGCTAAATACTAGTCATCAACAGAAACAGCAAGTAAAGTTTGAAGCGTGGTAGAATTTGTGTTTTGGTTTAGAAATGCATAAAGAAAACAGATGTGCTCCGAGCTGATCGGCAAATAATTTCAGCAGGTACCAGTTTCTGCTGAAAGGAATCTCCTCCATGTGTCCAGAATATACTTGGGTCTGCAATTGGTCCAGCCTTTGATCTTCTCAGCAAGCAACCTCCTAGGGGCTACGGCTCATGGGATGATGGTTGAGCAGAAACAATTTTCTGAAATGGTGACTAACAAGGGATGGATCAGATCTACTTTGTACGATTGTAGGGTAGGAGGGGGTGGGGGTGGTTCAGGCATGCTAAATTAGGCATCATCCCTGAAACTCGATCTATAATTCTAGGAGTTTTTTTTTTAATGTATTTTATTGAAAAAAAAATGTTTAATAAAAAAATAGTTAACATAAAATATTTTATTATTAACCTTTAAATTTAATTCTTTTATTAAAAAATATTTTTAATTGTAAAACAAATAATAAAAAATAATTATTTAATTACAATATCATTAAATTATTACTCTCATTATTATTATTATTATTATCTTTATCATCATTTTAATATCGACTTCACATCATTATCATCGCAACGATCTACAGTGTTACAATTATCTCATTATCAATAATACTTCACCATTATAACTCTTATTTTTTTTTTATTATTATTATCATCATAATTATAAAATTAAAATATAAGTTCAATATCTTTTACTGTTGAACTAAGACATTTTTTTTTTTTTATAAAAAAAGTGCAATTATGATTTTATCTTTATTTTCAAAACATATTAAGTTTGAAATTGAAGGTAAAAATATCTTTTACATGCGATATATTTGTTATTGCATGATTGATTATCAACAAAATGGTTCAAACATGTTTTTTTTATATATAATATAATGATTATTTTGCCCTTAAAAGTAAAAGAGTAAATAATAATATTTAGATGAGGGGCTCTTTTATATTTTTTTAAAATAAAATAAAATAATTAGTAGAGATACATTCATGTTAAAAAAGATATATGTATAGAAAAAAAAATAAAATAACACAATAAATCTTACAATTTGAAAAAACAAAGGGTATTTACAAGGTATTTTGTTTTTTTTTTTTACAAATTTTGCTGTTATTTTTAAGTCTCTCTCTCTCTCTCTCTCTATAATTTCCTAGATAAACAGGATAGAACTCAAAACAAAAATAATTGTATCTTCTAATTTGTAATCTTATCAATTGTGGTCCTTCTTCTTTTAATTACTATTTATTTGTCTTTTTATGCTTTTTGAAGTTTGATTTTTTGAACTTTTTTCCTTAAATATTTTATTCAATTTGTTGATTCAATCCCTTTACTTTTACTTTTTTCTATTTTTGTGTTTTATACATTTTTTAAAATGTTTTTTTTAATTGTATCCCTTTTAACTTTTTTGCATTTTCTTTTTTTATTCAATTTTTATCCTCATTCTTTATATTGCTATACTCTTATCCTTTTCTTGGTTTATCATTTTTCCCCCTATTTTGATCTTCATTCTTTTAATAACTCTTTTTTTATTTTATTTTTTATTCAATTTAGCCCCTAATTATTTTCGTTTATCTTTTTATATCATGTTTGATCTACATTGTTTGGGTTTAAAATTATTTTATGATTAAATATTTTACTTTGTTATTGTTTTAGTGGTGTTCTTTCAACATGGCACTCCTTTATTGAAAATTGATTTTTTTTAAATTCATCATTTAACATTTGATTATGAAATCTTTAGCTTCATTGTTATTTGTGTTTTTTTTTTTTGTTGAATTATCACAATCTCATATCCCTGAGTATTAGCCTAGTCAAGTTAACCATGATTGCCTCATATTTTGTTTTCTAAGTTTTTTATTTTTATAAAATTTGTTTTCATAACAAATTTTATATTTTAGTGTTAAATTATTGGTCTTTAATTTTCTCCTTTTTTTTTTTTTTGTGAGGTTATCCTGAATACAGGTTAGCTAAGGTAGCTTGCATTTTTTTACCCGGTCTTTTTTATTTAATTTCAGCTTTGTTTTGACCCAGTTTTTCTTATTCGATGTTGTATTTTTAATTTTTTTTTTTTTTTTTATCTCTAACATTAGATTATTAGGTATTGAGACCTCCAATTTCCTTTTATTATTCTTTTAAAGTTCTTTCGGTCTCATATCCAAGGTCACGTTTTAGTTAATTTATTATGTCATGTTGACCTGAATTATTGCTGCTTAAATATTTCCTTTTAGGATTAGAAAACATTTGACCGGTGTAGCGCGGGTCACCTATTTAGCTACACAATAATACATTCCATCATTTTACCAATATATTTTCCACGTCATTATTTTCATATTCCTAGAATGGTTAGGATTCTTAGGCTTAGGCCTGCTAAGTATACGGTAGGCTCATGGACTGGTAACCCTCCCACCGGCCTACTAAGGTTTCTATCAAGTTTTGAATTTCCAGGCAGGAGACTTGTCGTGCGCTTGGACCTCATATTTCAGGATGGTAATGTAGCTCCCATATTTTATATATTGATCAATTTAGTCCCTCACACAACCTTAGAGTTATCACAGTCTTCTGATAACAATAGATAAGAGAATATGCTTAAAAATCAACGTGGAAATAGCATTCGGATTTGAGACTGTCCTATTGAAAAAAGAAAATCAAGGATGAGAATACAAGGAGAGCTAAAATATAGTGGTCAAATCTTCTTGAAAATGGAGCCAATAAAGATTTTAGCAATAATTTTTTCCCCAAATTTTAAATTATTTGCTAAAAAATAGAGTATTTTTATTTAAAAAACAGTTTATTCAAACTCAATTAAATTCGATTTTAGTTGAATTTTAAAACAATATTCTATATCCAAATTGAGACAATTACAAGAAATTATTTTCAAGACAATTGAATTGTCGACTTTTCACATGTTTTATATAGAAAAAAATATAAAATATAAAAATGATATTTTTAAAATATGTTTTTAATATATTAATATTTTTTAAAAAATATTCTAATACATTATCAATTAAAATATATTTTTTTTAAAATACCATCCATCACATTATTAATACATGGATTTATGTTCATCAGCTTCAACACACCTCCATGAACATCCTCTTGTGTTGGCTTTTTCTCGAGCTAGCTAGCTACTTGCATCGAATCCATTAATCTAGTTTTAGTCTGGTTTTCTAATTGTGGAAGAAAAAATAATTGAAATGTAAAAGAAAATATTGCATTTATATTTTACAATACTTTTAGTATTTTAGTAAGATGGAAGTGTATATATATATATTAAAAAAAAACTAAATGGAGGGTAATTCCACAATGTCAATTACTATGGCTCTAATAAAAGTATGGTTTCGCCACTCATGAAACACTGAAAACATATAGAGTTTATTAGAAGTGTGGTCAAATTTGTTTTTTAAAGTATTTTTTATTCATGAATATATTAAAATAATATTTTATTAATTATTAAACATGTTAAGGAGTTGTCTTTTTCTTTATAAATTACTACAGTAAAATAATATTTTTGCCCTTTATTACAACAAACAAATTGCATTTCTACAGGGTAAAATGATCTTTTGTAAGGGATTCATTTCAATTATGAAATTAATCAAGGGTATAATGATTTATTAACTTTTTTACATATTTAAATTACATAAATACCCTTGAAAATTTAACAAAAAAATGAGAGGGGCTTTTGTGCCATCGTGTATTTTTTTTAAAAAACAATTATTTTATTTCCTTTCAAGTAAAAGAAAAGAAAAAAAACCTAAACAAGAGGTCGATGGCTATTTTGATATTTTTCATCATGACTTTTTTGTTATAATTTATTTGAATAAGGAGAAAATTAGCATTTTAACAAACCAAAAAAAAAAAAAAATGGTGCACACAAGGAGTGGACACCACTCATGTCCTTCAAGTGGTGTATGCAACGTCCTCCGACATTAAAAAATTGATGTGGTATGTTATATGAAGCATCTAGTGGTGACAAACATCATGGAGCAAAACATATGGTTCAATTTATGATGATTTGACACTAATAAGATTTTTTCTCCCTCTTTTTTCTATCTTCTCTCCTTGAAATATATGTAAGCTAAAATTCATATTTGTCCTTGCATTTGTTTACCTTTCAATTGTGGTCCTTTTTTTTTTTATTAATCTTTATTTGTTTTGGGTTCTTTTTTGGATAACTATTTTTTCATTTGGTTTTATTTAATTTTTATATCAAACATGATACTCATTTTTATGATTGATTTTTTTTTATCTTTTCTTTATTTCTTTATTTTTTTCAATTTTATATATAAACAATTTATTTCATTTATTATTTATTCAATCCTAGTCCCCATTCTTTTAATTGCTCTTTTTTATCCTTTTCCTTTAAATTCTATTTGATTTTTTTAACCCAAAATTGGTTCTTAATTTTTTAATTGTTTTTTATGTTTATATTTTATGGGGTTATCCCATGTCACATATTAGCCGAGTTAAATTGGGTTGTTTCAAATATTTTTTCAATGTCTTTTTTAGTTTCAATCCTTAGCATTAGGCTATTTAGGCTTGAACTTCCTTATTTTTTTATGTTTTTTTTCTATAGAGTTATCCTGAGTTGCGAGTTAAAGTTTATCTGGGTAACTCGAAGTTTTTTTTCACTGTTTTGATACTTTTTTCTAGGTCATTTTAAAACAATAATTTCATAATTTTATTCTTATATTGCTAATAATGGATTGGTAGAGTTAATTTAGATTGATTTGATTTTTTTCATCAATTTTTTCATTTAAAATTAAGTTTTGGATCTTGAGTTTTATGTTCCATTCTACAAGGTATTGTGATCTCATATCTCACATGTTCGTGAAGTTAACCCGGATTGACATAGTTTGTCATTGCCTAAACATTTTGTTTCTTTCTTTACTTTTCTCTCACCTTTATTCTCTCTTTAATTGTAATTTGTGAAGGTCATTTAACAGTTTAAAAGAATCACTTAGTTAGACTCTATAAGTTATATTATTTTTTAAAATATTTTATGGACTATGGTATTACTCTATAGATATTACTCGTAAATCATTTACTGATAAGCAAACAGCTTAAATATCAAATCTACAAGTTACAAAATTCTAAATGAATATCCTAAAAAAACAAATCAATCATTCAAACTTACATATGAAAAAGTTTTCACAATATCAAAACATTACCTAAAGAGCTAAAACAGCTCGGCTTTTCACTGTTCACTCAGAGTGAAAACACTGTTCACTGGATATTTGTCTCCCTGCTTCGCGTGAGTTCGTCCACCCTTTTTTTTTTTGTTTTTTCCCGGTGTGAACAGTGTAATGACGCTCGGACCCCCGATAATAAGACATAAACATGTTTTCGGCTGAGGGCTACGGTTGTAATTGCACGCGTACGGACCGGTCCGGTTCGGTCCGGTACGCCGAAACCTTTTTTTTTAATATTTTTGAAAATATGCTATTACGTATGTAGCCCCCGAAACGACAAAATCCATCAATTCATCTTAGGGGTGGTTCTGTAATTGACCACAACGATACTGTTCCCTTGCGTCAGCGTTGTCAGGAAGCCGTACGGGCGCGTCGGCGCATTCCGTGACCTCGATTGATTCAGGCGGCGCGTGCGGCTTCATACGGCGATAAAAAATTTTCCTCCGCTGGTTAGAACGATTCGCAACCCTTCCCTGAGTCTCATGGAGTGGCGCGTGCTCTTAAAAGATCGACGTCGAGGCTCATATAGTCGGTTGAACGTTTATGTCTTCTTTTCTCTCTCCTCAGCGCCGAATTCAATTTTAGTCCCCCGGGTTATTGTGCATGCATTTCAGTCCCATGACTTTTGTTTGATTTCTGAAATCCAAGTTTCGAATTCTTTCAATTTAATCCTTTCATTGAAATTGATATATATGCAATTTGCATGTCAGTCCTTCTTCTTTGAATTTTTCGGTATTCTATTAGATTCCTGAATTTTTTTAGTGCAGCAGGTTATATTGTTTTCAATTTTATCCTTCATTTCAGATTCATTATATATTGCTCTTTAATTTCAGTCCCTCTTCTTTTAATTTTTTTTCCTTTTAAATCTTTGAATATTTTTGGTACAAAAGTATTAATTGTTGTCAAATTAATCCTTCACTTTAAATTAATTATATCTTTCATTGTTATTTTGGGCCTTAAGTTTTTAATTGTTCTTTTGAAATTGATTTCCTTTATTATTATTTATATATTGCTGCATTATTCCCTATTATCGTACAAGTTCATGTATATATGTTTCTTTAATTTGGTTTTGGATATTTCTTTTATCTTTTCTTTTGTTGGGGTTTCTTTTTATTTAGTCTTCAAAATTTTATTCCTGGTAGTAATCATTTCAAAATTATTTTTTTTTTTAAATCATAAATATTTTTTAAATGCTAACAATGATGATGATAATAATAATAATAATAATAATAATAATAATAATAATAATAAATTTTAATAATAATAATTTAAGTGTTTGAATATTTGTCGAATATTATCGCCTCATAATAAAAAAATATTTAAAGTGTGTAAAATTAATTATATATTTGTATATTTATGTCAAATTAAAGTATGTTAAACTACTTATATATTTGAATATTTATTTAATATTATCGTCTAAAAATATATACAAAGAGAAAAAAAAGACCGCGGATTTTTTTAAGGAAAACAATTTATATCAGTATTCTTAAATACATTTAGTATAATAATATGATAAATAAATCTTATAAAATAAAATAAAAATTCCTCCAAATTTTAATTTTTTGCTCTTTTGTTGAAGTTTATTTTTGGAAAAAAATTTACAGTATTTTGATTGTTAATATTGCAATATTCAATCACTTTTTAATTGAAAAAAACTATTTTTAACAAATTTTCTCAATTACAATGTTACTAATTAAATATTAAAATAACAAAATACAACATTTATAAAATCATTTGAAATTCTAATTTTGTTTTTTTTTAATTACTGGTTTTTTTAAAAAAAGGTTTTTTTTTAATTACTTTTTTTTTAAAAATCATTTTTTTCTATTACTGTTTTTTTCAAAAAAAAAAAGTTTTTTTGAAAATGATTTTTTTTTAATTTTTTTTTTAAAAAATAGTTTTTTTTTTAAAAAGTCTTTTTTCTTAATAACTGGTTGTTGTTGTTTTTTACAAATGTTATTTTCTGGTTGTTGTTTTTATTTTTTTACAAAAAATTTTTCCTTATTTTTGGTTATTTTTTTTTAATAACTGGTTGTTGTTTTTATTTTTTTACAAAAAATTTTTCCTTATTTTTGGTTATTTTTTTTTAATAACTGGTTGTTGTTTTTATTTTTTTACAAAAAACAAGATTTTTTTTAATAACTAAAGTGTCCATGGCAACTTATGTGCACCACGACTAATCTCCGGATCAACTTTTTTTTATAATTTTTTTTTTACACAAGGACTCTTTTTGTATTTTTTATCGTGAAAATGACATATCAGAAGCTTTGGCCGAACGGTTGTCCACGCGCTGCCAACACAGGCGCGCGGAAATTCAAACCGCTCGGACACCAAAATGTGATTTTTTTTTTTTAAGAACTGAAAGAAAGAAAAAATTAAAAAAAATGGTTTATTTAAAAAAAAAATAATAACTGGTTTTTGTTGTTTTTTTTACAAATCTGATTTGTTTTTTTTTTTAAACTATTTTTTTTATAATGTTTTTTTGTTAAAAATGATTTTTTTTTAATAACTGGTTGTTGTTTTTATTTTTTTGCAAAAAAAATATTTTTTTTGTTAAAAAAATGAATTTTTTGGTTTTTAATATTTCATATCTAATATTACTGGGCAAAAAAATACAACTAAAAAAAATGACAAATTTACCTAGATTATCTACAATTAAAAAATATTCGAGTCACTTCCCGTTTCGATTGCACTGTTTTTTTAGACGACAAATAAGTAGTTATAGCACGCAAAAAACTTGAGGCTTATTTCTAAAAATAAATTACAATATTTTTATTTATAATTGTCAGATCTAATATTACAAGAGGAAAAAAGCAACTCATAAAATTATTTTGATAAATTTACCTTAATTATCTACAATTAAAAAATTTACGACCCACTTCCCATTTCAATTACACTATAAAATATGCAAGACTAATTATATATTTTAATATTTATTGAATATTATCGCCTAAAAATATATAGAGAGAGAAAAAAATGACCTACGATTTCTTGCAAAAAAAAATTAATATCAGTATTCTTGAATATATTTAATATAAAAATATGATTAATAAATCTTATAAATATAACTTTGGCTTTAGCTTTGAAATTAAATTTCTATTTTATACTCTTTTTTTTGTTCTTTGAATAAACGATAACCTTTTTTTCACATTTGTTTTTTATTTTTTAATAACTGTCTTGTTCAAGTCTTTTTTTTTAAACCGTTTTTTTTTTTGTTTTTTTTAACCAAAGTTTCTGTGATAACAAGTTTCTAACAAATCATTTCACCTTCTTAGTAAATTTTCTAACAAATTTTATGAAAAGTTTTTTAGCAATAGCAATATTCAATCATTTTTTAGTTGAAAAAAATCATTTTTAATATATTTTATCAATTACAATTTTATCAATTAAATATTAAAATAACAAAATATAATATTTATAAAATTAATCAATTATCTATCTATCTATCTATCTATATATATATATATATATATATATATATATATATATATAGCCCAGCAGAGCGGGCAAATTCGCTCGTTCCCTTCTAAATCTCAAATATATCTAAGACTATAATAGTGAATAGTATTATGTGACGAGTGACAGTAAAAAACCAGTGTCTATAGTTTGTTTTTATCCTTTCGATATTGGAGATATCAAAAGGAAAAGGTTTTGTTTAATATTAATTTATTTTACTATATTGTAAACCAAGTCAACTCTAGCAGCTTAAGAATAATTATTTCATTAATTCTCACAGAATCAGTGCCCGTGAACTGTCATGAGAATCAGAAACACGAGTTTTTGGTCTTCCCTTTCAAGTTTTATAAAGGAGATTTATGGCCGAATTAAATGCTAGATGCTTTATATTTTAGCATCTAGAAAGGTTGGTCTCTAGTTTAGTTGCTTTGCCTTCAGAAATGTTAGGAATTAACATGGGAAACACATAGAAGATAACCCTACTTTTGTCACCTTCAATCTTCCTCTTCTCTTCATGGCCACTGGCTACGTGATCTGGGTTACCACATTAAACTTTCCGGTTTCTTGCATCGCAGGCAAGGAAGGGTACCTTCCCCTCTCAAGCACCCCACCCCACCTCTTTGCAGCCATATAGACATAAGAAGCCATACGAAAACAAGGGAAAAGCATCTTCAACCTAGCTATCATCAATGAGGAGTATAGCAGCTTGTTACAGCGAACATGCCATCAAAGTATCTGATTCATATTGCTCAGGCCCTTCAAATCACGCGAACCTCCCCCAAAACTGTACCCCTTCGATCCCAGATTCAGTTTCCTGTGTGTACAAAGTGAAACTCTCCACTCGAAAGCACCTCTTTATCACCTTCGCTTGGCGCAACAAATTCATATGCGAAGGCCTTGATATATACATTGATGACAGCATTTCCTCTTCCTCAAGAAAAAGTGCTGGTTTCGTCCACCAGCTTCAAGAAATTAAAGGCGCCAGCACATTTCAATCTTGTGATTCAAAGATTGAGATCTTCTGGGATCTTTCTGCTGCTTGTTTTGATGCAGGACCTCAGCCCATCAGAGGGTTTTACGTTGTTGTTATGGTGGACTCAGAATTGGGTCTAGTCCTTGGAGATACTAATAATGAAGAAGTCAGAAAAAAATGTTTGAAGGAAAAAATGGCACCGTTGAGACCCTCATTGGTTTCTCGCAGTGAGCATTTTTCAGGCAAGACCACGTATTCAACCAAGGCACAATTCAGTGATACAGGGACAACTCATGACATTTTGATCAAGTGTGGTGGAGATGAAGAAGATGGATCAAAGAATCCAGTACTGTCTGTATGGATTGATGACCAGAAGACTTTTCAAGTCAAGAGATTAAGGTGGAATTTTAGAGGGAATCGGATAATATTTCTGGATGGTTTACTGGTGGATATGATGTGGGATTTGCATCAGTGGTTCTTTAAGGAACAATCTGGGCGTGCTGTTTTTATGTTTAGGACTAGAAGTGGGTTGGATAGACGGTTATGGCTGGAAGAAGATGAGGAGAAGAAGAATTTGGAGCACGAGGGCCGAGACAAACCCGAGTTCTCCTTGTTGATTTCTGCCAGGAAGAACCCTGGGTGATTCTTTGAATTTCTCGTCTTTTTTTTTTTTTAATTTATTGGGGATTTTAGAAGACTTTGTATCACATGGAGATAGCGATTTACAGTATTGTGACTGAGAAACCTGTAAGATTTATAAAAATATTTTATATTTGATTTTAGTTTTCTAGTTTTTAGACTAATTAGAGTGTTTTTGGATTGTAAATGAAGTTATTGAAATTTCTAAGATATTTTTAAAAACCCTAAAAAATGTTTATTAGGGTTCAGGCCTGTCTTGGCCCTCCTAAATACTTTTCTTTTTTAAATGTTTTGTATTTTGAAATAAAATCTTTTAAAAATAAATAATTTTAAAATTCATTCAATTATGATATAGTTTTTAAATAATATTATAAATTTATATAGTTATATTTGTAATTAGTTTTATAATTATATATAAAACTAAGATGCAAAATATTTTTCAAAAATATGCATAATTACTCGTTGTATTAAAGGGGTGTTTGGGAGTGTGGTTGCTGTTGCTTTTCAAAGTGCTTTTCGTGCCGAAATGTATCAAAATGATGTTTTTTTATTTTTTAAAAATCATTTTTGACATCAGCACATCAAAATGATCTAAAAACACCAAACCGCCGGTTTTAAAAATGAAAAAAAAAAACATCAAAAAACAACGAAAAACAAATTGAATCGCAATGCCAAACGGGGCCTAAATGCACAACCAATAAAAAGACATCGTACTAAATAGGGCAAGCTTGATTTTTCCATCCTAGTGGGACTTGTATGATTAACATGAATAAATATGAGTCTGATAATTAGTGTAAATTCTTTTGAATTGGTTAAGGGTAATATTGTACAGACTGTTTTTTAAATTAAATTATTTTTTTTAAATATTAGCCTATTAAAACTATTTAAAAAACATTTAAAAATGGTTTGGTTGTAAGTCTCATTTGTACCCTATTTCACATTGCGTTTTAAAATTATTTTTGAAAAAAAATAAAAGTTTTTATTTTTAATTTTAGTTTTTTAGATAATTGTCATGTGTTAATATCAAAATAATTTTAAAAAATAAAAAAAAATCATTTTGATATATTTATGAACGAAAAATACTTTTAAAAATAATCACAACCATACTCCTAAATAGTCAATTGTAATATTAAAATAGCACCACTAAATCAAATAATGGTTTGTCATCAATCATCACAAATGAATCACCAAAGTCTCCTTTTTTTTTTTTTTTCATTAATAGTTCTTGAAAAAATTATAGAGTTATTGAAACAAATATATTTTTTGATATAAGATTATTTTTTATAGTAAAGGACATTCTCAGATCTATATAATTAAAATATTTTAAAAAACACATCAAAATTATAAATTCAAGGAAAATTAATAAAACTTGCTGTAAAAACAAATTGTATAATTCTAAGTAAGGTGTGCAATGCATTTGCTTCACTATGAACAATGAAGTAGGTGCCCTCTATTTTATTTCCTTTTTTTTTTTTCTTATTTTGTTTTACTCTTTCTTCATTCTATTTTCTTAATAATCTTTTGTTTTTTTTTTTTATTAATCAGTCTCACTTTTTTTAATTTAAAAATTGAGTGAAGCATAGAATCGAGTATAAAGGGTTTTTTTTCAATTAATTTTATGTTTTTTTTTTTCATGTTTAGACTACTTTTAGCTAACAATGAAGTTGTTTAGGATCGACCACGTCTATTCAAACAATTCACACATGTTTTTTTTTTTTTTAATTTCATCTTTAGAATTTTGTTATTCATCAATCTAGTTGTTTTTGAATCATTCAAGTTAATTGAGTGACTTTAGAGCAACTCACAAGGTTAAATTTAAATATAAGATAGATAATAAATCATATCGAGAGGCTTTAAAATTAACCTGCTAGATCTTGTTTAATAATAATGCCAAACAATTCTCTATAACCTAGATGTTTCTTGTACATTTAAAAATAAATTCATAGCGGATAAACCAGTATCATATTAAGATGTTATTTGAGAATACGGTTGAAACCTTATTTCCCAATAAATTTTTGCTTAAAATTAATAATTTTCTTATAAATTGGATCATTTTAATGTAATATTATTAAAAGTAATTTTTTTTTTTTAAAATTATTTTAATAAATTTCTAAAAAAAAATTCCTTAAAAAATAATCATTAGATAGACCCTACGAACCTGTACAGCATGGTACCAAAAAAACACAACTTCAAGCGCCCAAAATTCATTTGAGGGTCCATATCTTAAAAGCCCTAAACTGCAAGTGCCCATTTAGAACTACAGCCCAGAATCCCTTAAATTTATCCTTGACTTGATAATTATCTGGTTTCTATATCCAAAAAATATCAATCCACGAGCGTACAGGCTACCCTGCAACTTCTAAAACCAGCGAAGACTCGACGTCTATGCTTCGAAGCTAACCCCTTTAATTTACTGGGTCTCTCTCTTCCCTCCAAGCAACTAAGTTTCTCTCAGAATTCAAGTATCAAAACACATAAAAGGGTTTGTTCTTTTCTTCTTTACTAATCTTACATTTTGAGCTTCAAATATGGAGTGACTTATCTTTTCCACTCTCTATTTTAACGTACCATGTTTTAACTCTCTCTCTGTAATGTGTGTATCTTTTCAGTAGTTAATGGATATGGGTTTTCATTTTGGTACTGTAGTTTGTGAAAAGTTCAATCCTTTTTAGTGTCTAAGCTGCTGGAATTATAGTTATTTGGCACACAAAATTCTGTGATTATTATCATATTTATGGCCATTTTCATTGGTTCTTGCCTATTCATAGATGTTTCCTTATAATTTAAAGAGCTCATTACAGTTAATGGTAGTGGTGGCTGGTTACAATGATGGTTTTAAATAAATTTTCCTTCAAAGCTTTTATTTGATGCTGTGAAAATGTTGGAAGAAAGGAGGTTTAAAGTTTGGAATTTGGAAGCAGAAACCTCTGGCTAAATCTACCCTAGTGCAATGAACTTGTTTTTCTTTTTTCTGATAGCATTTCTCTTTCTTTGTGAATGGTTATTTATAATCTATTTGGTTTGTTTATACCCGGTATTTAAGTTCTCCTTATTTTATGTGTAGGTCAATGTTGTATGCAGTATCTACCCCTAGAACCTGCATTTCCTGTCCAAGAAGTTCTCGTTTTCATCAAAGGAATTTAGTTTCGACCAGGCTTTGTGTACGTGCTTCATTGCCAGATAATGGCAATGGAGTTAAGGTGGAGTATACGCCCTGGCTAATTGTTGGATTGGGTAACCCTGGAACTAAGTACCACGGCACCAGGCATAATGTAATAAACGTTGCATATGAATTTGATGGCGTCAATAGTGTTTGTTTTTTACTATTTTAACAATCTTGCAACTTTATCTTTGTCAGGTTGGATTTGAAATGATTGATCAAATTGCCCAAGCGGAAGGTGTTTTGATGAACACAATACAATCAAAAGCTTTGATTGGAATAGGTTGTTAAGCAAAATATCTCACTTCTAACTTCCCTCGAATTTATGCCATTTCTACTTTCTTTCTTTGTATATGGGTGATGGTTTATTCAGATTCTTTCTGTGACCAGTACAGGTTGCATCGGAGAGGTGCCAATTCTCTTGGCAAAACCACAGGCATACATGAATTTTAGTGGGGAATCAGTTAGTTCCATGATTCTATTTTGTTGTCGTAACATTTTACTTTTGATTTGCATTTATTCTCATTTATCGATACACTTGGATGTGATGTAAACATGTGTTTTGCTGTCTCCAGAATACAGCTGATTTTTCAACTAACCTATTATTCTTTCCAATGTTTTTAAGGTTGGACCACTTGCTGCTCATTATAAAATACCTCTTCGTCATATTTTACTGGTATGCACTTTTAGTCCTCACTTCCATTTAAAAGAATTCTTTTTGTTTACTCAAAATTTATGATATATATATTGACATTATGGTCTCGGATTTGAACATGTAGATCTATGATGAGATGAGCTTACCAAATGGCATTCTGAGGGTTCAGCCAAAAGGTGGACATGGTCATCACAATGGGTATGTTTTACTGTTATGACTTTGGCCTTGTTGGACTGTACCTATTATCCCACTAACCCTCATTGACCCACAAAATGACTTTCTTTTTTTCCAAGTTTTATCATATCTTGATTCCACCACAACTTTTTATTAGCTTAGATCTTTATTTGCTAAGTCGTAATGTAATAACTTTACAGAAGAGGCGAGTTGCTTACTAATGATTTGCCTGTTAGCTTTTCTCATTCTCCTGTAAGAAGATTTGTGGGTCTTTTTTCCTAGCTTTATTTAGAGCTCAAGCTACTGCACTAGGCATATCTATTGATCACCTGCCAAGTAGTGGCCTGCCAGCCTCTGAACACAGAATTAAATTTGTTTCAAGGAGTTGAAAGAAAATAACTATGCCTTGGAACAAGTAAAAAGCATCTACAACCCAGTGTAGGTTAAATGAATTTAATGGGCAGCATGTATTTTACACCTGTATTAAAGAAGGGATTTTCTGCTCTTTGGTTTGCTTGATATAGAGATGAATAGGAGGTTCATTAAACATATTGTATTTACATATATCTTTTAAGAGGTGAGAAATGGAACCTTCGTTCTGTAATTCTATTGGAGCTAATCATTTAGTTTATATTTAATTCATGGATAGCCACTGCATCTGCATGTATTATACTTGGCAATTGTTTCCAGTTCTGGAGTCTTTTTCCTAAATTTATGAATGTTTTTTAACCTCCTCAAATTAAATTCCTGGGAGAATATCAATTAATCAAATATTTTTGCCTCATATTAATGCACCTCAAATCAAATATTTTTACTTGTTGCAGAGTAAAGAGTGTGATGGACCATTTGGATGGTTGTCGAGAATTTCCTCGATTGTGTATAGGCAAGTAGTTTTCTCATGACATGTTTTCAGAACATTTTATGTGCTGAAGAGCCATTTTTGTCTTTTTTATAGAACGAGAAAAAATTCCATTTTTTGCAGGCATCGGAAATCCACCTGGCACAATGGACATGAAAGCTTTTCTTCTGCAGAAGTTTAGCCCAATAGAGCAAGAACAGGTATGTCATTGTTTGATTCTAGCGCAAAGATTCTTCCACATGCTTCGTGGTGAAGGGTATTTGATACTAAAAAGTTCAGCGATTTTGTCACTCCCTATTTCTTTCATGTTTAAGGCACCAGGCTTTGCACCTTGTGCAAAATCATCTTTTAAGAAACTATATTGACTCGATTTTTGTATTAGCAATATATATATGTATGTCAGCTATTTCAGTAAGTATGGCGTAATGATATCATTGATTTCAGATTTATTGTCAAATGCTTCATGGCTCTGTCTATGCCTGCGCAATGTTTCAGTACTCACATCTCCCAATTGAACAACTGTTGTATAGACTTTGTGCCTATTGCTTTATATTTATATGGGTGCACATTTGTATTTTCCTCAAAACTGCTGCAACTTTTTGACTGTTAATCTCTACTGGACAGATTGATGCATCATTGGAACAAGGGGTTGAGGCTGTAAGGACCTTGATACTTGGTGGGTTCACCAACAAAATTACTAGATTCAATCTGGGGCAAAAGTACAAGTATCACAAAGTTTGAATCCTAGAAAAAGGCATAGCTGAAAGAGAGGCAAAAACCATCTCAGTAAGGTTGTGAGCTCTGATAGTTGAGCCAGAAGACGTAGCTTCTTGTAAGCTTCCTTGCAGGAATTGATGTACGGATGCTTAGCCATTTATTGCCAATGTCATCCTCGGCTCCTTTGGCCAGCCGTGTCCGCATCTCATGTTAATAGAGGTCATATGAATGGGAGATAAATTTCGCTGTCATGTTATATTGTTACGAAATTTCATACATGCGTCATATTATGGGATGATTGTCAGAGGTTGTTAAGCTCAAGCATGCCGAAGTTCCACTAAGTCATACCAAACCAAAATGATCTGCAAGTTTTCTGATCATTCTGCTTTTATGTCATTTGTATTTCAGGTTTTGGATGTTGTTTAACAATATTATTGATTAGTACTTGATTGCTGAAACCTGATGCAAGCTTCTCATCTGGCTGGACCCGGTGTTACACGCTTGTTTTCTGCAGAGCCATTCTATATGTGGTTGGCTTAATAAATGTACTTTGCTCGAAGTGTATTTTGAGATAGTTGAGATAGATCTGAAATGAATTCTTGCATTTTCAAATCTCTTTTAACTGTTATAAAACCATAATATTTTAAAACAATAATCAAATGACTAGTACAATCATGTTCTTATTTTCCTTAAATGGTCGCAGGCTGCCTGCCATATGGAAAGCCTTGAAACAACCGTCTTACCGTTGGTGATGACATCTTTTACTTCGTCAACAAAGGGACACAAAATAAGTAAAATTATCACAAATGGAGGGCTCTTGATCCATCACAAAGAATCAATCTAGAATCCAAGGTGATTCAACAACTTTTACCCCTTTACAAAAGGTACCAGCTTACGTTTTGTAATGGTAAAGCTATTATAACAAAACCAAAGGGATTTCTCTGTCTCCTTTTATTGACCGTTGCAAAATCAAATCTTTAGAATCTTAAGCAACACGAAACCCTGAAATCAGTTAAAGAAGCATCAACCAAGCCCGTCAACAATGGCAGAAACTAACTGCTATCTCAACCAAGCCCGTCAACAAAACCCTAGTGTTCAATCTCTATTTCAAGCCCTTGATCCTATCTCTCTAATTCTTTCTCAAAATTCAGCAGATTCTGATCAACCGGTGCCTTTAAAACTGACCACTGAGAGTTATATCATGGAAAGAGGGCCAAGATACAGAGCGTATGCAGAGTTAAGAGAGAGAAAACTAAGAATGACGATGTTAAAGCAACAAGGATATGAAGAGACTGATTTTAAACAAACTACAACAAAGAAACAAGTAAAGTTTCATGAAAATTTGGGGAACTCAAGGAAAGGGCCCTCTGTCTTGGCGCAATCAGTGCCTGATTTCTCTGCTACTTTGAGGAAAGAAAACTGGAAACCGCGGCAAGAACTGACTCCTCCATCTAAGAAAGTGTCAAAAACTAATAAAGGGTTTCTATCGAGTTCGAGAGGGAGTAAGTCTGCAAATGCTGGAGAGAAAAAGAAGGGTGGGTTTTTAATGGCAAGGAAGAGTCATGCAATTGTTGAAGAATTAAAAGATTTGTCTTTGGCTGCTGCAAATGCTATTAATGGTGATAGCAGAGGAAACAGAGGAGGTAGAGGAGCTAGTATAGGTATTGGCAGGACTGTTTTGGGATATTGAGAATTTTGATTTTGATCCGTGTATGGTGGTTTCTTAATTCATGTGAAATTTGTTGATCCCTTAATTGGGTTCTTGCTATTTTCTTTGCTTAGTTCAGTTTGATTTTATGATGATTTTCTCACTACCACTGCAATTTCTGTAAGTTCTATTCTTTGATTGGTTGTTGATTAGGTCTCTGGGATTGTAAAGCTCTGGATGTAATCATGCTTCGCATATGATTATAATATTACTGGAGAAACTCTCTCTTGAGATTCGTATCTTATTTGCACTGCAAACTCGTGTCGTGTTGCGGGCCTCTTCTTTCCTTTCTGTTTTATAACATAGCCATCAAGGAGAAGAGACTCCTAAAAAAGGGCCAAAAGGCATCCTAAAAGAGTTCACTCCATATAATCATGGAACCTTAGTTCAAT
The DNA here is from genome assembly GCA_015731905.1 of Salix dunnii. Lineage (NCBI taxonomy): Eukaryota > Viridiplantae > Streptophyta > Magnoliopsida > Malpighiales > Salicaceae > Salix > Salix dunnii. Next base: position 8,142,734 of record CM027662.1, on the reverse strand, counting down.
TTCCACGCATTGTTTGATACCCTAGATGTTTTCTATTAATTCCTGCTAATATCTTGATGTGCGACAGTCTAGAAATACTAGTAAGGATCCATTATATTTTCAGAGATTTAATTTGTGGTTTTGAAGGTTTCAACCAAGTAAGAATTGCAATGACTATTGGAATATCAAGAGGAGACCATAGTACATCTTATTCATGTGCAGGAGGGGTTCAATACAATCTTATTTGGGCCATTAAGTGAAGACAACAAATGAGACAAATGAATCCTACTACAATTCAGAAACAACATAGGTGACTATCTTTTCCTTTTGTTTCTAGGATTAAGAGGCTGAATGGAAAGCTATAAATAAGACTTATAAGCTTTATTTAATTTTGTTAGCTACAGTCCAAGGCTTGTGTGGGCTTAATCAAGACTTTGTTTTTAGCTAAGATCCAAGACTTGTTTGGATGAAATCATGGGTTTTCCACTTTAGGGTTTTGAGTGGATCTCTTTTAAGTCTACATAAGGGATCCATTGGGGTTACTTTTTCAAAAACTATTTAAACTCATGTAACCTAAATTTCGGCAGCCATTGATGAATATTACTTTTGAGATTTTTAGTTTTACATGTGAGTGATTCTGGTATTTTTTTTTCTAGTTCTTAAACGAACTGAATACGACTTATCGAAGATTAACTGGCTTCGTGATGTCATTCTACTAATTCCAATAGTGTTGGTGTCTTGGGGAAGGTTTTCTTTGTGTCGCACTCCTATCATATCTATTTCAACTTTCCGAGATCATATCTCATTCTTGGTCGTGGGTTCCGTGATCAATAGGTTCGCATCAGGTGGTATCAGAGCCAGGCTTCGAAACAAGGTCATATCATTATGTTATTTTCATTGTTTTTTAGTGTTCCTTAAAGTTTTTCAGTGTTTGTATCCTTTCCTTGTTCTTCATGTCTACGTCATCTAGTAAAAAAAGAGAAGAGAGCTTATATTTCATCCTTTTATGTTTCGTCATTTCAATATATCAAGAAAAAAAAAGAGAGATTTAGTATATTTAAAAAAAAATTAAAAAGAAGAAGAAGAGATAGAAGCATTAGTTGAAATTTGAAGAATCATTGAAGGTTTACCGTATAAAACATAACTCTGGGAAAACATAAGAAAACCACATCGGAATTAGTTAAAAATTCATATTCCATCTACTGAGGTTGAGATAACATCATATGTTAAATTTGGGCTTATTATCACATTATTTACTTGAAGTTTTATTTCGAGGTTCATTTTTATCGTAGAAACACTACCTTAGTCAACCCTATACAAAACACCTTAGAATCAATTGAAACTCAAAATTTTGTGTATTGGTGTTGAGATTGCACCATATATTCAATTTGTGCTTATTGTTATATAGTATACTAAAGGTTTCAATTGGAGGTTAAATTCTACCGCAAACTGATCACACAAGGAATTGAGTACCTAGGAGTAAGAGAATGACCTATAAATTGAGGTTTGATGTTTTTTTAGTATTATAATACTAAATATTGAATTTGATATCATTTCGATATCATTTGGTCTAGATTGAAATTTTGTTCCGTAAAAAATTGCACAAGGTTTGATTCTTGTCAAGTCTCAAAACATGATCTTTATTGTTTAGTTTTGTCCAATTCTTTATTTTTATTCTATTTGGGTTATCTAGGAGTCAAGTAATTGTTTTTGTTTCTGTTTTATTTCGTGTCTTTGTATGTCCACAATTTGTACGAATTTGTATTGCTACTAGTGAAATCGTAATTGTAATTTTATTTTGCTTTATTTTCAATATTTTCATTGCTTCTTGAGTTTGAAAATCATAATTAAAGTGCACTCTTAAGGCTACTGACTTTGATTTATTGATTTTAGTTCCTAAAGAACCAAAGGAAAGCAAGTTGTGAGTTAAAAAGCATAGTGAGCATTTTAGAGTGAAAAGCCTTGATTTTTATGTGTGTAATACATGAGAGGTGTGAGGATATATTTTGTGCTACTAACATAATTTTATAGACTCAAAGGATGTATGAAAACAACGAATCAGCGACACAAAATGCTGATGTTGCTTTCCAATTGCAAGCCTTAGGTCAGCAACTCAAGTTGTTGTTTAGAACATACAAGGATCTAAGAGATGAGGTGAATTTGATAAAGCAACAGAATAATAGGGCTGATCACCGAGGAAATACGGTACGTATGGCGTACGGAACAACAAATCTGATTTTGAAAAGTATGTTGATGAAAACACAGATGTGAGTGGAGATGATTATGATTTTATATATGTTGTCCAAGGAATCAGGTCTGGACCGAGTAGAGTTAGGAGGAATATGAATTTCCATGGCCTGGGAAATTATGAGGATATGGATGAGGACACCATTAAACTGAAAATTCTTAACTTCCAAGGTAAAAATGATCTTAAGGCTTACTTAGAGTGGGAGAAAAAGCTAGATTGGATGTTTGATTGTCATAGTTATTCTAAACAAACAAAAAGTGAAATTAATGATGATTGAGTTTGTAAACACCCAAGAGAAAAACATATATATATATATATATATATATATATATATATATATGAAATAAAGACAAATTCTATTTTTTTTTAAAAAAAAAAGAAGAAAGAGCAAAACCGGTTTTAGGTAGAGCAAAACAAGGTTAGGACATATCTAACCCAAAACCCAAACAACCATCTCATTTCATGAGGTGTATAAATACAAGGAGGAGAGAGGGAGTGAGGGGATATTTTTCTTTCTTTCCACCATTCTCCATCTTCTCTCCACATAGCCGAACCCTACACCAAATTAGGGGGAGAAAACCTTGTGAAAGTGTGTGAGAAGTGAGACCTAGGGAGAAAAGGGGGCACTTGCCGAGAGGAAGAAGAAGGAAGAGAGGCAACAAGAGAAGAGAAAGAAGAGTTTCAAATTTTCTAAAAACCCTTGTGAGATACAAGAGGTAAGAGTCATGAAACTCTTTTCTTTTTCTTCTTAAGACATGAAACAAAATGAAGAAGAAAAACCCTAGGAAAAAAAATTAACCTAAGACCCAAGCTAAAAGTAAAGGAAATTTATGTGTGTTTTGCTGGAATTTGTTGATTGATTATGGGCTGAAATTGAGGGTTTCTAAGTGTGACTTATATGCTGGAAAAGATGTGTATGTTGATTAGAAATTTGTGTGTGTTTTGCTGGAATTTGTTGATTGATTATGGGCTGAAATTGAGAGTTTCTAAGTGTGACTTATATGCTGGAAAATATGTGTATGATGAATGGAAATTTGTGTGTTTTGCTGGAATTTATTGATTGATTATGGGCTGAAATTGAGGGTTTCTAAGTGTGACTTATATGCTGGAAATATGTGTGTGTTGGCTGGAAATTTTTGAAGGATTGAGTGTCGAAATAGATGATTTTAGTTTGTGTTTCTGCTGGAAAATAAGTGTGTGTTGTGCAGGAAAATTCATGTGTGTTTATATGCTGGAAATTATGTGTGTTGGCTGGAAATTCATGTGTGTTTTGGCTGGAAATTTTTGAAGGATTGTGTGCCGAAATAGATGATTTTAGTTTGTGTTTTTGTTGGAAAATAAGTGTGTGTTGTGCAGGAAAATTCATGTGAGTTTATATGCTGGAAATTATGTGTGTGTTGGCTGGAAATTTATGTGTGTTTTGGCTGTGATTTGTTGAAGGATTGTGTGCTGAAATGGTGAAAACATATTGTTTTGCACCTGTTACTGTTCCGGACTTTATAGTGGATCACTTACTTGTGCACATTCTTGATTTTGAATTTTGAGTGTGTGATGTATTGTTTTCACAATACTAATCTGACTTGTTATGGTGTGACCGTTGATGTTGTAGGTGGTGCAATTGGGATTGGACCATTGTCAAGACAAGAACAACCCACAGGTGGAGCAGGTAGGCTACTTGTGCCTTTTGTTCTCTTATATACATAGTAAATAAGGAAATACCTTAATATGAATACTTACATGTGATGATAAATGATATGAGTTGATCAAATAAAGAATTGATTAGCTTCGGCTAATAGCATCCGAACAGATGGCCAGGATAAAAAATTGATTAGCTTCGGCTAATGGCATCTGAACGGATGACCGGGATAAATAATTGATTAGCTTCGGCTAATGTCCTCTGAAAGGACGACTAGGGTAAGTGAACGGTTAACTTGGCTAGTGATGCCTTAAGAGAATAACCGAGTAAAGATTTATGGTGATTGCAGTCTATATACTATAAACATAAAGAAATGATAACTACCAAAGTTTCATCTAACTATCAAATCATCCAATTACCCTCATTACTATTATTAGCAAGTAATCATATTCTCTTAAATGTTTTGTAATGCAGCAGGAACGTCACATCCACGAGATGTCTAGGGAACCCGATATACGGGGACCTGTTTTTGCAAGGAACCTTGTAGATACATGCTAAATCTCAATGTATTTTGTATGAATCAATGTACCAAATGTATAACTTCTAGTAAATCCTTTTGGGTAAATTTCTTAGAGTTGCTGAAGGGATAGAAGTGTAAATTCATGTATATGTTTGTATATATAAGTACAATTGTAATATGCACTTCTCGTCATGTAAATAATAATATGGCTTTAAGTAAGAATCACTTTTAACCGAAATGTGGATTTTCTGGATCATATTTCGATGATGGGAAGATTCAAACTCCCTGACCATTAACGTAATGAAAAAAAAAATTCGGGTCTTTACAGAGTTTACGGAATATGCATTGATTTGGTGGGATCAAATTGTAATAAGTAGGAGGAGGAATGAGAAGCGACCTGTTCAGACTTTGGGGGGATGAAAGTCTAAATGAGGAGACGATTTTAACCAAACCACTATTACAGAAACCTATATTTGAAACTCCAAAGTGTGAATCAAGGCTATAAGACAATAGATGAATTCACAAAGAGATGGAGATAGCAATGATTAGAGTTAATGTTGTTGAGGATAGAGAAACCACCATGACTAGATTTCTTAATGGGATGAATCAAGACATTGCTAATGTGGTAAAGCTACAACACTATATGAAGCTAGAGGACATGGTTCACAAAGCAACAAAAGTGGAGAGACAACTTAGGAAGGGACATGTTCGTCCAGCATTTAATTTGGGTTCTTTATCATGTTGAAAGGCAAATCAAAAGAGAGAGGGTATTGTTCGGCTGGGATCCTTTATTCCTTCAAAAACTGAACCACCAAAAGCTAAAGTTGATATCCCTACTAGTACCAAAATTAAATTTGAAACTCGACCTAAACGTACTTATAATGTTAAATGTTTCAGGTGTCAAGGGCACAAACATTATGTTTCGTAGTGTCCAAACAAGAGAATCATGATGATTAGGGATGATGGTGATATGGAATTTGAAAGTGATAGATTTGATTACGAAGACATGTCACCATTGAAGGATAGTGATGGGGATGAGTTAGTATTACCAGTTGCAAACTTCTTACTTATAAGGCGCACACTTCAGGTTCAAGTAAAAAAAGATGAATCTAATCAACAAAGAGATAATATCTTCCAAACACATTGTGACGTACAAAACAAGGTTTGTAGTTTAATTATTGATAGTGGAAGTTGTTTTAATGTTTACAATTCCACATTTGTTAGTAAACTGAATTTAAGTATTGTTAAGCATGTGAAACCATATAGATTGCAATGGCTGAATGATAGTGGTGAAGTGAAAGTGACTAAGCAGGTTGTAGTTCCATTTTTTATTGGAAAATATGTTGATGAAGTTCTTTGTGACGTGATACCAATATAAGCAAGTAACATCTTGTTGGGGAGACCATGACAATATGATAGAAAGGCAATTCATGATGGGGTTGAAAATAGATATATCATTGTAAAATATCATAAAATCATCACTCTTGTACCTCTTACACCCAAACAGGTGTATGATGATCAACTAAAGTTTAAAAGTGAGCATGAGACGATAGGGAGAGAAAATCAAGGTGAGGATCAAGGGGAGAGAAAACCATTAGATTTAACCATAACTCAAACCCCTACAACCCATTCAGACACTCATCCAAACACATACAAATTAGACCATTCGACCACAACTCAAAAACATCCAAATCTGGCCGAGAGTGGAGGTAAGACAAGAGGAGAGAAGAAAGTCAGGAAGAGTGATAAGAATTATGTGAAAAAACTAAAGAAAGAACCTAACTTTTTATGCTAGAGAGGGTGAGGTTAGATTTGCATATTTCATAAACAAGCCAGTGATTTTATTTGTATACAAAGATGTTTACTTTAATACTAATTATCTTGATCATATAGTGTCTAGTGCTGCTGTTTCTTTGTTACAGAAGTTTGATGATGTATTCTCCGACGATACTCCTAGCAGATTACCACAACTGTGGGGGATAAAGCATCAGATTGATTTCGTACCTGAAGCTTTAATTCCTAACATCCTAGCCTATATAAGCAATCCTGAGGAGACAAAAGTGCTTCAAAGGCAAGTTGATGAGCTGATGGAAAAGGGCTATATTCGTGAGAGTATGAGCCCGTGTGTCGTACATGTGTTACTTGTGCCTAAAAAGGATGGAACATGGAAGATGTGTGTTGATTGTTAAGCCATCACCAACAAAATGATTTTGATTCAAGGTCGAATCCTATCGAAGAGAGAGGGAATGATGCGAGCCAGCCCAGAAATACTGGCGAGGATCCATTACATGTTCAAAGGCTTGATTTGCTGTTTTGAAGGTTTCAACTAAGTCAAAATTATAAGGATCATTGGAGTATCAAGAGGAGATCTTAGTATATTTTATCCATGTGTAGGAGGGGTTCAATACAATCTTATTTGGGTCATTAAGTGAGGACAACAAAATAGATAAATGAATCCTATTACAACTTGGAAACAACATGGGTGACTAACTTTTCTTTTTGTTTCTAGGAATAAGGGGCTGGATGGAAGGCTATAAATAAGACTTATAAGCTTTATTTAATTTTGTTAGCTACAGTCCAAGGCTTGTGCAGGCTTAATTAAGACTTTGTTTTCAGCTAGGATCCAAGACTTGTTTGGATGAGGTCATGGGCTTTCCAACTTAGGGTTTTGAGTGGATCTCTTTTAAGTCTATATAAGGAATCCATTGGGGTTATTTTTTCAAAAACTATTTAAACTCATGTAACCTAAATTTCGGTAGCCATTGATGAATATTACTTTTGAGATTTTCAATTTTACATGTGAGAGTAATTCTTGTATTTTTTTTAGTTCTTGAACGAACTGAATATAACTTATCGAATATTAACTTGTTTCATGATGTCATTCTACTAATTCCAGTAGTGCTGGTGTCTTAGGGTAGGTTTCTTCTGTGTCACACTCCTATCAAACTTATTTCAATTTTACGGGATCATATCTCATTCTTGATTGTGAATTGCTTGATCATGTAATCATGAGATTCGCATCATATCTAGTACTTGATGATTTTCTTATTCCATTTTGATGAATATTGAGGCACGTTTGCATGAAAAGTGGGCAGGTTGGTTTACACACGCCATACCAGCTTAGGTTTGCATCGCAGAAGAGTAGGCAAGAAAAAAATTCTCATGGATGCATTCATTTGGAATTGGTGTCGGTATGCTTTGCATAGAGACACCAACATTCTGCAAATGAGTTTGATGAAGAACGCTGTAGAGCTGGTTGTTTTGTTTCATTCAAACCTAATCATTTGAAAAAGTGATGGATCTTAAAGGATACAGACTACAGAATTATGCAGAAGACCATTTGCAGCAGCTTTTCATTTGTCAAGACAAGTTACAACCATTACAATGAAGTTAGCCATGGTTTTGAGCAAAAAATCGAAATGCCACTTTCATAGTAGACAATGTGGCATCATAATAAAAACAAAATACACTTCTAAATTCCATTATGTTAGTCACACCTCAAAAGGAATCCAGCCTGCACTCCAAAGGTCGATGGCAATTTCCTCAACCAAAGTCTGAAGTATGTCCCCGTCGATTTCTGCACCAGCTTCGAATCCTTCGATTTCAAAATCTGTCCACTTTCCCAAGGAATGATTCATCTCCCAATCTATAATCTCATCCGGAATCATCCCAGCAAAATCTGTCCACCTTCTGACTTCCTCTCCGATCTCCTTAATCAAAATTTTTGAGTCCATGCATGATGGTGGTACTCTTTTCCACGTTTTGAATCCAGTGTTAATGTACCCGATGTATTTTGAATCTAAGCATTCTATCACAGAGTCAAAAAGAAACTTTCCGAGTTTATTGCCCTCCTCCTCTTCAAATCCAAGATTGCAGTTAAGATTTTTCCGCATAGCACCAGCCAGAGTTTCGAGTCCATCAAACAGAAAGGGTCCAACGAGAAATCTCTTCATTCTATCTGAATGACATGGTGTTGCACAACCAAACAACAGCTCAGCATTCAAAATAACCTCCTTTGCATGAGTGAGCTTGTTTCCAGTTAACCCAACACCAGCAAGATTGATGCTCTGTAATATCCTTGAAACATGGTTAAGAAGATCAATCGCCATCTTGCTACCAGCCCTCCCTTGTATCAAAGAGGATGCACAATCCAGAAGATCTGCATCAGTATCTACTGGTTGTGGTTGGTCATGGGAGCAATCCATATAGTCCAGCAGCATCCTGCGTCCTAGGGTCACAAGCCAAAATAGTATGCGTAAAGAGAGCTCAAGATATTTGATAGAAGATTAGATTACATAGTAGCGACTGAAAACAGGATTTTTTTTTTTTATAATTAGTTATTATATTTTTACTATTTCAGAAAATTCATAGTCAAGGTTCTTAGTTCAATAAAAAACACTCATGAAACCTTCGTTCTGCTTTGTCATAAATTTTCAATTTCTTACCTGAGCTATCATCAAGACTGCTTGACAAGCAACTGTCATTTGAGAAAGAAGCTTCAAGAACAGATCCAGGACTAAGATGAGCACCATCAGCTGATATTCCAACTGAATTCCTCCTGATTTTTCCTTCCTCCTGAGAAGAGAAACAAATGCTAGACATGTCAGGTCCAGTCCTTGTCATGGTATATTAAGCACAAAAAATAATATTAAAAATCACACCTAGAGAGTAAAATACTATCAAGGGAAACTAGCTTCATAAAAAGGCAAACTGTTAATTTTCATAGTGTATAGGTGTAGGTTGCTGGGCCTCAAGATGACCTTGAATTGAACAACTCAGACTAGTTCCATGAATCTGACTATTCGGTTCTATTTCCAGTAACGTCTCTTGCTTATTTGACAAGATAAACCTTCCTTATTGCCTCAAAATACTTACAAAGGCAGCAGCATATAATTGCAGCCATTAACTTCAATTCCGGTGCCTCAGTAATATATTATTTTCATTTTCTACCATCATGTCAATATGGTGATTTGCATGCAGAGGTGAGATCACTTTAGCTAACCATTATAGCAAGAGGTAATTGTTGGTAAAAGCTTTGCCATATTTTACCATCTTACCAGAACATGACAGCCAGAATTTAGATTCTTTTGAGTTGGACTGCACTTTTTTCGAACCTAATCTCGATTATGCCTACTGCATTTACGTTGAAATCGATTGAAAAAGAGAAGGAAAGGAAAGGCCAATGTTCTCACTGAAATTAATAGATCACGGGGACCTTTTTTTTGTTTTCTCACACACCATGAAAAAAAGAGACAAAAAGAAAAAAGAGGGCAAAGCCATAAAATTTCAACTCCAAAGGCCTTACATCTAATCATTGACAGCAAGTATCACTAAGATGGCACAGTACGGTGCACAAATTTCAAACAGCAACTCAGTCATACGACAAAGTCAAATTTGGTACCTTTCTTAACCAACTATCGAAGATAGCAACCCAAGGGACATTAGTCAATGAGAACACATAAATGAAAAGGCAATCCTTACACAATTTCATTAATTTCTCCATTTTCTTTTATTTTGGTTGCGCCAATGGTATAAGAAATTTCACTCAACACGAGGAATCTCCAGAATCAGCGTTCTCCAAATAGACATGCAAGCTAAAACAGTTCAAAATAGTTTATTACTTGGAGATAAGGTAGGGACGAATATCAGAGGGGAGCGGACGTTGTACTTTTTCTTCAATCAGAGATGCATTCACAAATCAAAACAAAATAAACACAGAAATTCTGGACCATAAACAGCATATTAAAAAGACAGCACCATGCCAATACACAGCAAACCAACCTGGCAAGTTTTGTCTGCATTAAACATATGAGCATGAGGAGACATAGGCTGGTCAGCAGTCAAAGCAAATATTAGCTCTTGGAGAATCAAAGCAGCAGATCTCATGGGGTGACTACCTCCACTTGTCAATTCCTCCTGTTCTTGAGAGGCCAATTCCTTTAGTTTTTGCTCTAAAACTGTGCCCAGGGCATCTCCTCTAAATGGAAATCGATTCTGTAAAGGTGTTTTGCCATCATTTTCATCCAACACCAGCCTTCTTTGGTGAGAAGTGCTCTTATCAATTTGATGGCTCCTCTCTTTCAGCCCCTTGGAAACAAAAGTTCTGTGCCGCGATGGGGAATTAAACGTTAAAGATATAGCATCATTCTCCCTACTGCAATTATCTTTATTACTTTCTCCATCATTAACAGATCCACTTTTGATACATGCACGGTCAATGGTGCTAGAGCTAGATGAAACCACTTCTCTACTCACACTATCAGACTTGGTGTTCCTTTGTCTCACAGACATCGGATTAGGAAATCCAGTACTTTCAACTTGTGCATTGAAACCAGCAGTCCTCTTGCGAACTGGGCTCCTTGGCGGTGACATGGAATCATCTTGTCTTTTCCAAACTTTTCTGTCTTTGTCAATTGTAGAATTGTTAACCAAGTTAGATGCCCTTGTCCTGCCACGACTGATTATGCTTCTGTTCAAAGCAACAGAATCTCTTGCCTCATTAATACCATATGCAGCTGAAGAAGCTCTCCTGCTTTGAAGATTATTTTGTTTGGCCCTTGGAGGAGTTCTATCCCTGCTTATGAACATCTCATTTTGAGTCTGATTCCTCTGCTTATAAGTAATAGAAGATGACTCTTGCTGTTGAGGCCTGCACTGCTGGCTTCTCAATTGCCGCTGAGATTGGCTCTCAGGAGACACAGGTCTGATAACTGTGATGGTTTGACTCCGTACTCGTGTGTTATCCTGTTCTTCCACAGCAATGGATTGTTGGTCCCAATTTCTCTGATAAGTTGTATTTCTTTCTTGCTCGGGTGTGGATATGGGTGGCCTAGGCTTCATCATTTCTGATTCTTGAGAGGACATATAATATGAAGGTGTGGATGGACAAACAAACTGCCGCTCTTTCACATTAGGTCTAGAATCCACAACATCAAACAAATTACCGCAATTTTTGCAAGAAGTTTGCCCTATGAAAGACATTCCTTCTCCCTCGTTACAATCTCCAATATCTTGTTTTGGTAACATAATTCCAATCTCTTCTGTCGAAACTTCATCCCTAAGACAAGAATTCATAGAACTTGGATAAGTAAGAGCACTTTTTTTTGACCTATTGGTAGCATGCAACCCAGGTTCCAAAATTCTAGTAGCAGCATCGATCAACCTAGACGTTCTAGATGCATTCTTGGACGAGGAAATCCTAGGACTCTTAAATGGTGGTGCAAGTTTTGGATGATGATGCCTTCTCGACCTTGATAAAGCACCGTTAATTTGCAACACATCGGCTCCGAACCTAGTCAATGCTTGTCTCTCAAACTGACCTGTTTTTTGAAGCTTTTGAGGCCTAGATTCAACCTTTGCGCCCCCTTTCTCCATATTGAAATCATTCCTATCAGATTCACTATGACTACCGTTGACAAGTTTCTCTTCGGTAACATCACAAGCAACAGAATTTGAAACTTTTTTGTGCTTATCTCGATGCACGGTTGGCAAAGAGTCGAGGCCCATCAGCCTAGCAACCAAACTTGGAGCTCTCATGTCATGCTTTTTCACTACAATATCATCATTACAATTCCCACTTTTCTTTACATTTGGAAAACCTCCTTTGTTCTCATCAACAATCTACATTTCAAACACAAGCAAAAAAACCCTCTTAATAAACAAAAAAAAACTAAACAAACTCACAGAATTAAATCTCTTTTTATTGAGATGTAAATAAATGCTCCTTAAAAACATCTATGAACAGCAAGATCAAACTTTATAGACTAAAATGCATACCAGATGGAGTTTTGTTTTGGGCATCTTCTCATCCCCTCCAAACTTCTTTGATGGTTGTTTTGCACGAGCTGGACAGCAAAAGCAGCACGCATTAAACTACCAAAAAAATAAATTTTAAGCATTCTAGTTCAAATGGGTATTCTTGGTTTAGAGAGAAATGGACTAACCTGCAGGAAGCAATTTCCTGGAGAAGAGTTTTTTCTTGGCGAATCTCCTATTCCATTCAAATAACTGGAAGAAAATACCAACACAACCACCAGGCCTATGAGCCTTTTTCTCTGTTATCGCCAAACATGTCCCTGCTGGATCCCCTGTTGTTTCATTCATCTCTCCAAGAAACCAAAAACCCTAAACCAAAATCCCTCTCTCTCAAACCAAACACACCCGAATCTCAAATACCATCTATCAGCCAAACCGACGAGAAAAAAACCATTTTTTCCGACAAAATAATACAATGTAGCTAACCAAGTTTCCCCAAAACAGCAACGGAATACCGAGAGAACAAAAAAGTAAAATGCGTTTCAAAGATGCAAACGGAAAGAGTGAAAAAGACAGGAGAGAAAGCAGGAGACCACAACCAAGAAAACCCTGTAGAAAGCGGGTTGAAACAGTACTCGCCTACCTGTACTATTCTGTTACCTGGCAGTATTATCTACATGTCTTGAAGCAAAGAACAAGTGATTCTCTTGAACATAGAAAGAGAAAGAGCAATGAGTGAAGGATGGTGATGATTGAGAATCGAGAAATGAAAAGATGTGAAAGAAAGAGAGAATCATGTGACTGTGAGATACTGGTTTATGCACTGAGACCAAGAAAATGAAGCTCGAGGGACTGGCAACGTAGAAGAGAAAGAGTGACAAAGAAAGTTGGTCCTGCGCTGTGAAAAGGGCAGGTCTTTCGTCTCTACTCTCTACAGAAAGACTAGACTAGAGTAGAGAGGTAGAGAGAGAGAGAGGGGCAACGCGCGCGTAGTACAGTGATTCACATTCACTGTGGATGCGCTGTTGGTGTGTATGGATGGTCAAACGTGAGAGAGCGAGAGAAGAGTAGATAGATACAGTTGTGCTGTCACTGTTGTGTCTGTGTCAAAGGGACCAATGTTCTCTGCCATGTCGCCCTGTTTCCTGTAGTCAGTAGACAGCTGGTGCCATTTTTTTGGGTTAATTTATGGAAGAGGAAAATGACGCTGTGATTTAGATTGTGTTGGATATAAATTAATTTAAATTGGATCAGGTAAGGTTATAAAAAGTAAGGTTCCTTTTTTTTTTAATAATTATTTAATATAAATTGGATCAAGTAAGGTTATAAAAAGTAAGGTTGTTTTTTTAATAATTATTTAAATATTAAATAATTATTTAAAAAAATCATTAATATCAACTAAAAATAAAACCAAAAAAATCAAGAAACAATTTTAGATTAAGATATTTCATCTTGCTAGATGGGATACTTTTCCATTTGTGTTTGCTAAATCTTGTTAATTATAATACTTTTTTTATTCAATCAAAAAATAATAGAAATAAAGATATGTATTAAACTACTTGAATAAAATAAAAGGAAAACATATTATGCTGGACTACATATATTAGAATATTATATAAAAATATTTAAAATAAATAAAATTTGATACACACACACACACACATACACTAGAAAAATTGATTCAAAAACTAAAAACTTAAAAAAAAACAAATCCAGAAAATTCATATATGAGTTATATTATTTGAAGCATAAATTTAAAAATTATTTTAAAAACATATTAAAAAAGAAAAATTAAAAAAAAAAATTTGTATATCCTGGCTTAACTTTTCAAACTTGTAATCTAAATCATGAACTCTAACAAATTAAATAATATTTTTCTTTTAAATTTATACTTAATCTATATATTAAAAAATAAAAGATGATGAAAACAAAGTGAGTCCACCCACAAGTTGAAAAATAATAAAAACAAGCTTTTATGCCAAAACTATTATAAAAAAGACTTGAACTAACCTAAATTGAATAATTTATATTATTTTATTCTAAAATTTGAATGGGTTAATTTTGGAAGTCATTCATGAGCATCCAAGTTATTTTCCCCCTAGTAATTCAAATTTAAAACTAATATTATTTGTGCCCCCATTTGTTACATCTAAGATATGATTTCATTGATATTTTCTTCTTCTCCACGTATTGGGTTCACCTATAAGAACTTGGTGGATACAAAATATTTTATAATTAAAAAGAAAATAAAATTAAATAAGAGAAAATGCTCGTAGTTTTCATGAAATAAAATTAATTAAATATAAAAGTAGAGGGATCAAGTGTATTTCGAGTAAAGAAGGATTTATTGCCAGGAAAAAACAAATTTAGTACCTAGCTTGTCGTCCTTGCAAGCCTTCATAAACTGTGTTAGTTTAGGAATTACCTCTATATTACATGTGGCTCACATTACACTTTAGGTTGGATCAACTTTTTCCTAGTCAAATAATAAAATTTAAAAAAATATATAATTTATAAAAAAAATCAAATCAAACTAATTTTTAAATTCATAAAAAATCAAGCTACACACACATAAAGAGAAGGTCATATTATTATTTTACTATGCTTGATAAAAGAAAATGATAATTTTTTTTATTAAATGTTGGTACTATGCTTGATAAAAGAAAATGATAATTTTTTATATTAAATGTTGGTTCAATATTATTTAATATTAAAAATATTTAAATAATCTTACTGAGATAAAAATATAAAAAGATAACATCATTTAATAATTTTAATAATAAAACTGCTATTGATTTTAGTGGAGTAAAGCAAAAATATAAACTATTATTTTATATCTTGAATTATAATTATAATTACATATAGTTAAAAGAGCTTGGCAAGTTATTGTTCACACAAACTCATTGACACTGTGGATTAAACGTTTGATCCGTTGCTTCGCGCCTCCATGAGCTAAGTTTTTTTATTATTATTATTTATTTAGACAAGGCTTTTTTTATTTTTTTTTTTGAATTGTTGAGTATAAATGACGCAAGAGTTGTTGTGGCCGAGCGGTTGTCAGCGTGCTGGCAGATTCAGCACGTAAGAGTTTAAACTGCTCAGCCAACAAAAATGAATTTGGTTTTTTTTTAATAGCTTTTTTTTTAATACTTTGTTGTGTTTTTAAAAAAAATGAAGAAGAATTTTTTTTTATTATTATTTTTTTTAATAACTGGTTTTTTTTTTTAATAACTGAGGTGTCCGGGTCAACTTACGCGGGCCACGACTAATCTCCGGATCCACTTTATTTTTTTTAAAAAAAATTCCCTATTTTGTTTTGCCACTTATATATTTTTTTCTATTTTTTTTATAACTTAGGTGTCCGGGGTAGCTTACGTGCACCACGATTTTTTCTCTCTATGTATATATTTTTTATGTTCCGGCCAACTTAGTGCACCACGAATAATTCCTAGACTCAGTTTTTTTTAACATTTTTTTCTGTTTTTTTCACACGTATAGATTTTTTATATAAAATCAGAGTGTCCGCATCAGCTTACACGCACCACGACTATTATTATTTTATAGAATACCTAAAGGAGATTGTAATTCTAAAAAGTAATGAATATATATATTTTAAGACGCTAATATGAAATAAATAGCAAAATATATAATTAGTCTAACATATTTATCAGAGAAAAAATTACAAATAATTATTATCATTATTTTGAAAGCGCTGATATGAAATAAATAGCAAAATAGCACCACGACTAATCTCTAAATTTATTTATTAAAAAAATATTTTTTTCCTGTTTTTTTCCCATTTATATATTTTTTTTCATAATCAGGGTATTCGGGTTAGTTTACGTGGACCATAATTTTTTTCATTACTTTTTTAAAAGGTGCTTTCTCCTTGCACTTTATTTTAATAACTGGCTTGCTTTTTTTTTTTTTAATAAACTAGAACTTTTTCATAACATTTTTTTCATTTTTTTAAAATCAGGGTGTCCAAGTCATTTTTCTTTACCGGGTTTCTTTTTTTGTCTTTTTTAATCGGGATATCCGTGGCAATAAATTTCTAACAAATCATTTTATTTTCTTAGCAAATTTTCTAATAAATTTTATCAAAAGAATTTTAGCAATAACAATATTTAGTCACTTTTTGGTAGAAAAAAACTGTTTCTAATAAATTTTATCAATTATAATTTTATTGATTAAATATTAAAATAACAAAATACAATACAAATTAAATTAATTGTTTTTTTATATAAATAAAAAAAATCCATCACATCTCCCGGTCAAATTCGCTCGTAGATTGCTAAAGGGGGGGAATCTCTACAGGAAATCGGTGAGATGAAGTAAAAAAAAGTAGTAATGAAAAGACATCTATCCTTTCTGACAAATTTCTTTTTGATATCGTGGAGTCTAAGCATACCCCCCCTCTACGAGCTGTTACGACGCCGTAGCAGAGCTGGAGGCATGCTAAAGTGAGTGGGTGTCGTCTAGATTGATAAGGACGAAGGGAAATGTGTAGGACGACACTTTCACGTTCTAATGTTTTGTTTTCCTCTCTATTATTTCTTGTACCAAAATAAATGCTGAAAATTTTGTTTCTAGTGGGGACAGCTTTGGAGGCCACGGCTTCTGATATTATCTGTTAATAACAAGTTACTGTTTGGAAGTTTGAAATATGTTGTTTATTCAAGTTTTTTTTTTATCAAATAATATTTTTTTATTTTAAAAAATTATTTCTCATATTATAGAATTAAAATATTTCTTTTCAAAAATATTTTTAAGCCCCTGTTTGGATGAGCGGTACTAACCGCGTTTCATCAAAATTCAATTTTTTTTGGTATTTTTAGATCATTTTGATGTGCTGATGTCAAAAATAATTTTTTAAAAATAAAAAAACATCATTTTAATATATTTTGGTATGAAAAACACTTTGAAAAATAATAGTAACCACACTCTCAAACATCCTCTAAATGAGATTGCTAAACATCTGTGAGTGAATTGGAGTATATATGTGTGTGTGTGTATAGTTATAGTTATTAAAATAACTGTGTGTGTGTGTATATATATATATATATATGTATATATATATTAAAAATGTGGATATATATAGTTTTTTTTTGTGAATGATAGAGTTTATTCACAGGAGTAAAAATCTTTCATCTCTAAAACTCATAGTTAAAAGTAAAAAGAAGCACAATAAAAAGGTATAAAGTGCATATACCACATAATTTATTTATTTCTATAACAAATATATGGTTTTTTAAATCATAGTCGGACAACCACGCATCAATGCGACAACATCTCACTTTTATTTATAAAAAGATTGATCCAAACTAGGAGCACCTTAGTGGGCAACTTGCTTCCCTTGTGTCTAAGACCTTAGAAACATTCGACCTTGTACCCTCATCATTTGAAAAAAGATCTGGAGAAAAAAATCTCTCTCAATTCCTAAGATGATGTCTTCTTCAAGTCCTGTAATTGTCTATTTATTGGGGATAAATGATTGAGAAGTCCATACCCACTTGCCCACTTCCATGGAAACCAAAACAGTTTGTGTTCAAAAAATTAGGAGGTATTCTACTTATAAAAAATAATACGATGGTAATAAGATATTTATATAGTTGTTAATTTTAAGACTCGTAAAATTAGTTGAGATATGTACAAGTTGACCTGGATATTTATATTAATAAAAAAAGCAATTTTTTACTTTAAAATATAATAAAAATCCCGCATATAAAAATCATAATATATATATATATATATAATTTAATATTTCTTGAAAGCCAAATATTCATACACGAAACTAAAATACAAAACAGAGTAGACCCACCACCACCCTATTTTCAATGCCATTTCCAGAAGCCCAGAGGCATGGGACAAGCTAAATAATTTTGGACCACCCTATTCGGGATTAGCCCACCTAGAGCTACTTTTCACTGAAGCTAAGTGAATCCAAGGAGTCAAATGAGAAATGTCAAATTCAACCTTGATTTTCACGTCGTTAATATTCAAGTTTTATCAAACAAAATCCAATCTCGATTTTCACGCCGTTAATGTGATCGAGATTTAGGGAGCTAAAAGACATAAAGTATAGGTTATTTACTCCTTAATAAAATACATAAAAATTAGTTAGTCCTCGTGCACGAGACTAACTGCGCTACAAGGCCCAAACACCTAGGTTTTTCAAGCTTAGGTTTCGTGGTCAATTTCCCCCCATCCAATATCATTCAATGTTAGGCTTCTATTGAATTTCTTAATACCTCTTTTTTTTCTTTGATTTTAACTTACTTTTATTATGTTTTTTTAATTTAAAATCATAGCATTGATCGAAATTAAGTACAATAACGCTTTGAAAAACTACTCTCTCTCTCTCTCTCTCTCTCTCTCTCTCTATATATATATATATATATAAACAATATATCAAATCATTGACTTTTCCCTCTCTCTCTCTCTCTCTCTTCTCCGCAGACCAGATCCATGCAACCTTCCGATCCCATACCAGCCACCATCGAGAAAACTTGACAGCCTCACAGAAGCCACCACCGTGACCCACAGGACATGCACAACGAATCGCCCAAGACTCACACCAGTCCCTTTTATTAGCCACCATCATGGACCTGCATGGCACCCAAACCCATCTCAGCTCCACACTCCTCCATCACCAACACAACGACCTCTTCATCTCTCTCTCCTTTCCTCTCTTTTTCACCATTATTGTCCCTGCTTCCCTTCTCCTTTCATGGACCCACACCATCACCATATTGATTTCTCCTAAAAGAAATTTTACAGGCAGTTTTTTCAACACAATTCCGTACCAAGAAAAATCAAGAGTTTAAATCATATAGATTAAGAATTATATAGGTTAATAAATTAAATAAAAAATGGATGGAGATCAAGATATCTATTCTTATAAGACGATACATTTACTTATTATGTTTGCTAAATTTTGTTTTTTAATCAAATTATAATGAAAATAGACACGCATATTAAATTGATTTAATAAAATGATAATAAAAATAATACAAGGTTGCACATATCAAAAATATTATTTCAAAAAATAATTTTATTTAAATAAGTAAGTTATCTATCTATCTGTCTATCTAAATGAATGAATAAAATAAATCTCTTCAAAAGTTAAAAAAAAACATACAAAATAATTTTAAAAAATCTTTATCCAATAAAAAGTAAATAAAAAAATAAAAAAAATGTTAGATGAACGATACCAATCAAAACATAAATTCAAAAATTATTTAAAAATATATAAAAAGGTATCAATAAGAAAAAGAAAAATAAGAAAAATATAGCATAGCATGAGTGTTGTGATTTAACATGTCAAACTTGTGATTTAAGTAATTAACTCTAGAGTTGTTAATATCGTTTCGTTTCGGCCGACACATTTTATACCAGTTTAAAAAACAAGTCAAAACAACATCATTTTTATCTCAGTTTAAATGTTAGTCCATTCTGGTTTTTTCAGCCGAATATCAATCGAAACATATCAGTATTACTTCGTTTGTACCATTTCGACTACAGTAAAAAAAAATCATCTTACTTTTCAACCTTTAAACTAGCACATATCCCAAGTGCAATGGATGTCACTAACCTAGGCCATAGACCCTCTCCAATTAAGTAAGTTTCAATGCTGCTTCTTGTTTTATATTTATATACATAACACTTTATCTTCTCAATTGTTTTTTTGATGTAGGATAACTTTGAAATATTAAACCCAGCCTTAAATTTAACTTCCTGACCTTTCTATATATATATATGTTAAAATTAAAAAAAAATATGTTATAAAAAAATAAAATTATTGTGTCAACTTTGATTTTATAAAAAATAAAAATTATATTTAATTTTTTTTTAATTTTTTTATATAATTAATTATATATAAACAATACAACTCCGAAATGACATTCCAAAATACTCCAAAACCAAAACATTCTGTATCAATAGAAAAAAAAAACACCAACTGAAATAGTATTGAGAACCTTGATTAACTCAATTGTGAAAAAATAGTGTTTTATCTTAAACTTATACCTAACCCATATATTTAAAAAAAAACAAAAAAAAAAGAGAGAAAAAAACCTAGATGCATTGAACCATAGCCCACACGAATGACATGGACAAAAGGTTTATCCTGAAAAAAATAAAAATAAAAGATGTGCTGTCTCAAGTCCATATTTCATTCATAGTTGTCTATTTTATTTTATTTTGGCCAAAACATTTTGTACTAGTTAAAAAATAAGATAATTCGATATCATTTTTAACTTAATTTAAATTCTAGTTCATTTTGAATTTTTCAGCCAAATATCGAGCGAAACTTATTGGTTTCGTTTCAGCTGTTCTGTTTTGGCTAAATAGTATTTTTTTAATTAATGAATAATTTTACAATATCAATCATATCTATTAATCCGACAATTAGATTGAGAAGCAATTTTATGAGAAGCCTTTTGAAATATATATATATATATTAAAATTTTAGATCAATCAAAGAATATAATAGCGTTGTGAGATCCATGATGAAATTCTGATGGAGTTGTTACTTGATGTTTCTGTTTTAAGGATTCCTTCATGTCCTTAGTCGTGTCCTTCTTCAATATTGTCTCTAAGATTGATCGATTGACAACTTGAAACAGATAGTTCTTGCACTTCTGGTCTTTCAACTTCTGCTCATCATTCAGTTTCTATTGTGCTTCATTGGGATGAACTCCTTCTGCTGCTGCAATGATCCCTGTCTCCACCAAGTTCGAATATTCTTTGGTACGTAGAAAATTTTCCATTAACATGCTCTAGTGATCATAGTGTACATCAAACATTGGAATGGCAGGGTGTACAAAGCTGCTTTCAGATGCTATTATGTTGTTCCTTTGTGTTGGTTACTGTGTTGCAGGCTATGAACAGGCTTTATGGAGAGGTTCTGATACCAAACGTTAAAATTAAAAGAATAACAGAGATTTGCACAGCAGCGGATTGCACTAGAAAACTGGGCGTAATACTTGATTTATTCAACAATCCTTATGGCTGTTAAATAGCCTTACAATGACATGAATATCAACCCAAGATTACAGGACCTAGGATCGTGGTGCATGATTAAGTCAGAATTAACAGAAAATGAAATCTTCTCCCTCAAGTAACAGAGAGAATATTTGCAATACTGAACAAATAATAACTGCTAACTTTATCAGTTCTTACATGTTTTGAGGGAGAAAAAATATTCTTGATTTCAATAGGGACGCTCTCTGCATTGAGGAAAAGCTCGTCTGCTGCTGGAGATTAAAGATTTATGGTGTCGTTGCAAAAGCAAAAGTCATAATTCGATGAACTTGATTGGAGAGGACGTTGTTCTATCGGCACAACGTCTAAGTCATGAGATTCTGGGACTCGTGCAAGAATCGTCGGAGCATAATTCATTAGCCATTGCTTGCAATATTTCAAGCAAGCACAACAATATTTCTCACCAAAAAGTGTCTGCTTTGGAGTTCAACAAAAGGGCTTTAATGGCAAGGTAGCTAGAAGAATTGAAGTCTATTATATTGCTATTGGTTCCTACATATCATTCTCATACCAAAAATAATAAAATAT
Source organism: Salix dunnii (assembly GCA_015731905.1). Taxonomy (NCBI): domain Eukaryota; kingdom Viridiplantae; phylum Streptophyta; class Magnoliopsida; order Malpighiales; family Salicaceae; genus Salix; species Salix dunnii. The sequence continues at coordinate 8,121,023 of CM027662.1, read as the reverse complement.
TTTTTTTTTGAAAAATTTTAAAATCTTATTGGACATATTTAGAGTTATTTAAAAATTAATTATATGATCTGATTTTTCTTGGTTTTGAATAATTTTTTAGAAGTTGAGCTGTCGCAGATCATGAACCGTCTAATTATTATATCTTCAACATTTGTCCCTGAAACCACCAATGAAAAATTTCATAAATCTCTATTTAGATAAGAAAGATTATCATGCCTAAAATGCTAGTTTTCTATCATGTAACTTATATGGTTTTTTTTTTTTTCTAATTAACAATCTTTAAAAAAATAAAAGGCATAACTTTATTCATAGGGAATCCTTAAAACCTTTTAAATAACAAAATATCTCTTTGCCTTTTAAATAATATAGATATATTATTTTAGGATAATTTTGGAAATTTAATTAATTGAGTCCCTGCTTAATTATTCTAGAACTAAAAATATAATCCCTAAATTAAATATATTCTAGTGCTTGATTTCTAAAATTATTTTTAAGTCAAATTACACTTGATTTATTATCTCTGTCTAATTTTTGACTAATAGTTCTTATTGTACCATTAAGTTCCTAATATATTGGCCTAAATATAAACTATGATTCTAAATAAACAAAATTAATTAATTAAAATTTAAATAATTTATTATTTACTCAATAATTGATTAATTTATACTTCAAAATCAAGTGTATCATTTAACCATGTGTCATGACCCCCAAATATTAGAAAAATCATAACTGATTTGACGTAACCTTTCAGTTACCAACTTCTCAGTGTAATTATTATCTTTTTATCAATAATGTTATGATTTAGATATTTTAATCACTCAAATACTTTCATATAGTTTATGTATATCTAATTTCTGCCCATTTGTTACTTTAAATAAGATAACGTGTAATGTAATCAAAACATAATATTTTTTATATAAAATAACTTAGTGATCTTAAGTTTAAAGATCATTTACATAACCGTCATGTGAATTTTTTCAAAGATACAAGTGATATCTTCATATAAAATTTTCTTGCAAGTCAATTTAGTATATATGTTTTATGATAATCATTTACATGTTAATTCTAGGTATCCTTTATACCTCAGCTCATGAGAACAATTGTTTTTTATATAAAAGAAATAACATAATATGTATTCGTCTTTACAACTAAAATAAATATCTAGTATTTAAGAGACTATCTCATAATTCCATAATTAAAACAATTTTATAATTTTATTTTCAAAATATTTTTATCTCGTAAATTTTATTTTTAGTCTAGATTTATAAATTAAATATTAGATTCATTAATTTAATATTATATGAATATTAAAAATAAATTAAGTTTTTATTGATAATAAATAAATATTTATATGAATATAATAATATCATGTATAACTAACCACCAACCGATTAACTTCCAGACATGTTAAACTACCGTTGAAAATGAATTCTATTTACAAAAACAGCGCAAACATTTGAAATCACAGCTTTTGAAGAAGGTGAAAATGGAGCTACTTCTTATAAAGACCGAAGGCAACTATTGTTCCGTTTGCCATGAAGAGATGTGAAAATGGAGCATCCTGAGTTGCTGGAGCGGCAGGCTGCTTCCAGTTTCAGGAAGTCTTGTGTCGTGTGGTTGCGGAGGACAGGAACACGAGACACAGCCCTTTTTGCATTCGGTATGGAAATGGGACCAGTAACATGATCCTGTCAGTTGACCAGGCCTCATAATTGGCTTTAGAAACATCGATTAAGAAAAACAAGTGGATGAAGAAAATAACTAATCAAGAGAAAGAAACCAATCATTAGAGGATAAGAAATTTTCAGAGAATCCAAGTGTTCGGATACAGGAATCCTGTTTCGCAGCTGTTACAATTGGCAGCGGCCTATTTGCCATGAAGCTGGAAAGCTAGCTTGCTTTGCTTTGGTTTCAAGTGGCCATTGGATCCATAGACCACTGAATTTGAACACAGAAGTGTTCGGTATGTGATCAATACGTGAAAAGATGGTGAAACTTCATTTATATATAACTCCCGAAACCATTTTCAAATTAGAGAAAAAGTTACAGCTTTAGCAGTAACAAGCGCAGTAATGAAGCTTTGATATGTTAGTACTACAGACAAAAGATTGATGAACACAGCAAGATAGATGGAAGCAGTTCATTTTTTACTAACATCATAAAGGCCAAATATTTATTGACTTGTCTACTTTTGCTACTTGCGTTAAAAAGTCATCAACAGAGAAGGCATCTTGTCTCTTAATTCACATATTGTACAGAACTGATGCCCCAGGACCAGACACACCAGAATTACCAGTACCCTGAATGGCATACAAAGTTCCAACCCCTTGAGGTAAAAAAGCTGTTGATGCCAGGTTTCTCTTTTCATAATATTGATCTTCAAATTGTTGAAAGACTTGGTTAGAGAGAAAAACAGTGCTTGATATGGATGGGACTCAGAATAGTACTACTAAAAGATTGTTATGGTAGCACGTCTGTATGAATTAAAATCCCATATTAGGTAGAGCTAGAAGTCAATGCAGATTGCTTTTTGAGGTCTGTTTTTATAGATCTCAGGCATAAGGTAGGAATCTTCATTGCACGAATTATACTGCCTCTAATGTAGTTGGAAGGATGGTTGTGAAAACTGGGATCCACACGGTTGTTGTAGGAACATTAGTTTTTTTAAGATGGGAACACAGAAGCTGAAGATAGCATGCTAAAACTTTGCAAAACATGATAGAGACTGACGAGCACATTGGAGGAGAGGGAGCGATATTGAAGCATATACACCATGAACATGAAATAAAAATACAGATTGCTTGGGACAAGCAGGAACTAAGGGTACATGTCTCTTTATTGGTGCCCCACAACATGTGCCATCCCTCTTCCAGGTCTGATCAATGCTGTCTATGTAGTACACACAGTAGACTTTCTTAAGAACATTAAAGATAACTAGCTAGTTGCCAAGCAGGCAAGTAGAAGAAGAAAGCAACAAACAAACGCGTGCATTCGACACTTCCTGTTCTTATCTTCTCTGTTGAAAAAGATGAAGCCAAGTGACTGAAGCCACTGGAACCATTTCCTCTGAGAGAAAGGGAACATTTAAAGACGCTCAACTAAAATCAATTGACGTTTTTTTATGTCATAGCTAAAAAAGGGTCAGCTGGGAAGGCATACTTAATTCATCTTGAAATTAGTAATTACAACTTACTGTCATAGATCTTCGACTTCCAAACAATAACAAACAGCTCATGTTCTCCCCAACCGAAGACAGTGAGACACCAATTCATGTATTAGAAATATACTCACAAGCTTAAATAATCTCTTCAAACCAAAATCAAATTATTTACACCATGTGTGAGCAGATACCAAAAGCTGACACAGAATGGGACAACCATGAAAGCAATTGTTACCTGTCATTTTGTGCTCCAAAACCATGTGCCTTCAACCATATGATCATCTTTCTTGGTCCCTCAAACCTTTCCACTTTTCAATCTCTTTGTCTTCATGGCACTGATCTTTTCGAATTTCCTATCTTTAGTACTACTCAAAGGGTAAATCAAGTAAACAAAAACCAAGTAAATAAAAAATAAATAAAAAACACCAATCCACCAAAAAAAATGATCATTCAATTTAGGATGACAGTAGTTTCTAATTAAAGAACATATTGCGTAGGTCACTTCTTCTTGTTCTTATCTTTTCCATTGAAGAAGATTGAACCCAAACCAAATAGATTCCCTGACGAAACATTCAAAACCGGACTAACGCGAACACCGTTGCCATAAGGTCCATAATTCTTCTTCAATGGAGGCTTTTGATAATTCGTGAAGGACGACGATTGCGATGGCTTAAGAAATGATTGCCTGTGCTGCTTATGATTAGTGTCCTTGGTTAGTGGTGCTCGCTTACTACTTGGTGAAGAACCAGCAGAATAGCTTCGTGATAAGAGTGGCAAAGGACATAAACTTCTTCCATAACCACTAGCACAATTCAAGCTACTACTCCTCTTAAACCTCCAAAATGACTTTGAACTTTGCTTCTGATATTCTGCTTCGTAACTTGAACTCTTCATTTCATGCAAGTAATCTTTCTTGAAACCATCATCACTCGAAACATCATCTTGCAGGGCTTGTACTGGGGGAATAGATGGATCGATTTGCTTTGCAGAAGCCGTCCTTTTCTTGATTTCAGTAGGAAGGATTTTTCCATCAGAGAAAAGCTCATCTGCGGACGATGAATCTCGATCGAAACTCTTTCGGACGCAGAATTCGAAATCAATGCTGCCTAATGAATTTGGTCGCAGAGGGCGCTGTTCAACAGGGACAATATCTGATATGCAAAGATCATGAGAAAATGAAATTCTTGGACTAACACCAGCAGAAGCGTCCGAGCAAAGTTCAATTGCCATTTCTTGATTTACCCTTCAAAGAAGCCAAGCAAATCATTCAAACCCAGTAGCAATAGCAGATATCATATCAAGAAAATTGAAGACAGCCAGCCAACTTTGAAGTTTTCTTGTCAAGAAAGAAGCATTCAAAACTGGCCCCTAACAAAAGCTACTTTCAGAAAGCAGTTCAATATTGGGGTATCAATGAAAAACGAAGATAAGGACATGGAAACAAAATGCAATAGCATTCAGAGGAGAGATTAAGGAACCTACGAGCTTTATATGTAATAAATGGGTTTAGGTAGGTATGGAGACCAGGTCTCCTCACTAATGTTTGAAGGGAGAGGAGATAACAAGAGGACGTGTAGAGAGATTTCAGCACGAATAATCGTTATAAGAAATAAATAATAATTAGTACATGTAATTTTAGCAATATGATAGCTTAGTCCCTGTAGTTTCAGAAACGATAACTTAATTTCTTAACCTTCTATGACTGCCGACTGTTATTCTCTTAGGGCTCTGATATTTTTTTACTAGAAAATAATGAACTATCCCTGGTTTCTTTTTAGATTCATATATAATCAGAATGGTATTCTAGAAAGAAAAATAAATCAACCCATGAGCCTGCAGTCAATGATGTCCAGATTCACACACCACATACAAGATCTGAGACATATTTGATCTCAATTTAGGACACCTTCTTAGCAGGAGGTAGTGGTTAAGCACTTAAGCTTGATGCATAAGTGGAGGAGAGACTACATTATAAATATATCTTGTTTTTTTTTAAAAAAAAAAATGATGTCGTAACAGTTCGGCAAGGCTCATAGCTTTTCGAGAAACTAAGGTGAAATGTCACCGACAAGATTGTCTACAAAATAATTAAAAAAAAAGTGTTAATATGTAAGGTCAGGATTTAGATAGATACAACTTATATTGACGACTAGAGATGCAAAGTGTCTGGTGCCGACAACTGACAATGAATAAAAAGAAAAAAAAACAACATTGTTTTGGAGGAGATGTTAGCTGGCAATCGAACTAGGATTAGCATCGACAAACACATCTCAAAGTTCAAACCAGGGAGGAATAATAAAAGGGGAAATGGTCCATTATGAGACAATTAGAGTAAAGTTACTTTAAAGCAAATCACTTGTTTCAAGGAAACCTAAATTACCTCGAATCTGCCAAGAGATTTAGTTAGGTTTTAATTGTTGTGTTTGAATTTGATATCAAAGAAAACATTGTTTAATTAAAGTATTTCCATTATATAAATTCCCAAAAAAGAGGAGACCTTCTCATCAGAAAAGGGTTGTTTTAATTGTGAATTATTACAGATGTTGGGATTTCTAAACTAGAAGGACCAACTAATCATTTCTCTTAAACTATAGGGACTAGACAATGATTTAGTGGCAAAAATAATAATCCGCGGCTGCCATCTAACATGTAGGGATGTTTGCTTGAACGTGGGGAGAGATAATGAGCAAATAATTATGGTCACATCTGACTTTTGTTGATGGGGCAGTGATGGATAAAGGAAATTTGAAGTGAGAATTAAGGTCAGAAATAAACAAAGAGGGAGAGGTGGGACGATGATGAACAGAACAATTAAATTTGCCTCGCATCTTTAAATGGGTAATCTGTCCTGTAAACACAGCATAAATTAGTGCTGTCAAACCATCAGCTTGCAGGTGAACCACCACAACCTCCATGATAGCTTTGAGTAAAATCACCATCGTTTTCTGACAGATTTGGCTGATGTATCATACAGGCAATCAGACCCATGTCGATTAATATTTTTATGAATACAAATAACCAAATAAAATCTTGAGTGATACAGGGTTTTATAAAAAAAAAATAATAATATTAATTTAAATTTAAAATTTATTATATAAATCATAAATATTCTATCATCACTTTTCACTGCTATCGAATACCGTGTCTGTGACATCCCAGAGTCAAAATCATCCTGTCACTGCCTGCAGAAATAAGTGGACAATCAGTCCAGGCATGAAAAACATTGACTTGATAGAGGCTGGCAGGATTTTTAGCTGAATTTATGTTGCACAGATTGTCAAATCTAGATCGTTTAGAAAGAATCCTGTCTCTCCCTCTCTCAAAGAAAGAAAAATGAAGCAGTTATTCAAAATAATAATAATAATAATAAAGAATTAGAAGTGTATTAATAGTCTCCCCCATCAACTATTTTGTTTGCTTATAAAAGAAACTTAATTGCCTCTAATCAATTTTTTTTTTATAAAATTTTAATTTTAAGAGTAATTTAATACTGAATAAATTGTTTTACGGGGTGACAAATTATTATTCATGAAAAAGACCAAATTACCCTTCACACTATCTTGTTTTATTATTATTATTGTTATTGTTATTGTTATTGTTATTGTTATTGGAATGGTAAAATAACAATTATACTATTCTCGTCGACCGTGGGTTGTGTCTGTAATAGGATTTGGGAGTGTTTATGATAAAAATTGAATTTTTTTAATTATTATTTTAAATTAATTTTTTTGGTATTTTAAGATCATTTTGATATACTGATATAAAAAATAATTAAAAAAAAAACATCATTTTGATGTATTTAAAAAAAACACTTTAAAAAACAATCACAATTACACTCTCAAGTATTCACGGTACATTTACATGGAATTCACTACAATCAGCTTTTCTTTTATTACTATTTATGTGTGTGTATTATATTATTTCACAACAGTTTCGTTCTTTCTTGTTTCTCAAGAATAGTTTTTTTTTTCCTTTCAAATCCCAGTGGCTTGACGGCTCTTTATTTTTTTTTTTGGGATTCTTTCTAAGACAGTTGATGTTCCAGCAAAAAAAAGGGTCCAATAATTCAACCCTTTTCTTTTCCATATATATATATATATGATACAATTATTTTTCTTTTCCATCCAGGCCCCTTGCCATGTGACAGAAACTAGTAATAGCACAAGTTCTGGCCTCCTGATATCAAAGATGAAATAACCCCACCATGAAACCTTGTCGTTTTGTCACCATCTCTGAGCTGACAACTATAAAGAAGCTGAAAAAAATGGAAGGAAGCTAAACTATATCTTCCACACTGCGATTGACATCTGAACTGTGTCTATGTACAAGTTGAGTTGTGAATTCTGGGATCTGTATGGAGTCTGTCTGGCTGTGGGTTTCAGGAGGGGGGGGGGGGAACAGAGTGTTGTAGCATGGGATGCAGTGACTTTTCCATTGGAATGCCGAGGATCCTCTAACATGGAGGTCGGAAAATAGTGTCAGAAAAATGAACACTAGGGAGTAGTGGCCTTGGAATCAAAAGAAGTGTCATGAAATAAAGCTTTATTTCTATCCGGGCTACACGACATGTCATATGGTTTCTTCTTCTTTAAAATGATGTCGTTTGGAAATCAAGTTTTGACCAAATTTCAATTTAGAACTTCAACGTATAATTTCTTTAATTACACCATTAATTGCTTCAACCTTTAGTTTTGTGCAATGTTACACCTGATGAAATTTAAAGTCAGCTCTAGATTTAAATGTCTTTTTTATTTTAGTTTTTGGTCTTAGATTTATGTAAGTTAACTTTAATTGAGTATTAAACTTTAAAATTCTCTTCAATTTCACATTTGATTTCAACTAGTGAAGTTCTTGGGTTTCGAGGCCTTTTACAAAATGATCATTGAATGTAAATTTTTTCAATTTAGCCTTAAATTGATCCCAAACTTTTAATCTTATTCTAATTTTGCCTCTTATCCATTCAAAACACTTGATAAACATTAAATTTGGTCTCCTAAAATCCTGATAGTCTAGCCTAATCCCAAATTAGATTCACAAACTTATTTGTTTCACCAAATAAATCCCTAATAAAATTAATTTGGTCTATTTAAAGTATAAATAAGTCTTTGCACCTAATTAAATCCTTTAATTGGACCCAAATTAATTCTTAAACATAAATAAACTTTATTTTTTGCCAATTTTATTTTTATTTTGGGTGACTTTAGGAAATAACTTAAAAATAGATTGTGATAATTCAACTATCAAAAACAACTTATATAAGAAGATAACTTTGACACGATTTTGAATATTTAGAGAACTTGTAGTCAATCATATTATTTCTGTCAAAATTCCTCAGCTTTTTTATACAGAGAGTGACACACAAATTTTAGGTATGTTATTTATTCTTGTTAGTCTCATTGACAAATTAAGACGTCCAAAAGTAGTTTATCCAACTCTAAGTTCTCTTTAAGTTTTCATGGGGTGAAGCCATTTCGGACATCAAATTCACTGAATATGATCAGCCTTATTGAATAAACTATAAAATTGAAATAAATAAGTTATAAATTGTTCGCATCCCCCCTACATTGGTGTTATGGTATATGATTAAATCAAATGTTGTATAAAGTTTAATAGTGCTATAAAAAGAATTGTTCTTGCGATCCCCAGGAAAAAAAATATATACAAAAAGTTGTGTTGAATATGCTATGTAGAAAACACAAGATAAGGAATATAGGAGACATGGTGTAATAAGAAGAGAAAAGAAATTGAATAGAAAACATATATTAGTAAAAGAAAAAAAAAAGTATTCAAAAAATTATTTTAAAATATTGAAAAAGTACTGTATTAAATCAGTGTCTGTTTTTATTTAAATAATTTAAGGGTTTTGTATTTTTCAAAAGTATTTACGAATATTAAAGCTCCATCATAATAGGGGTAAGCAAAAACATAAAAAAAATCTATTAAACCGAGAAAATTAAACAAATTAGATTTTTTTTAAATTTCCAGTCCACTTTGGTTTTTGGTTTTTTAAGTAAAAAACCGGTAAATCAAAACCGAACCGAATTGATTCAAATTAAAAAAATATGCTATTATTTTTTTTATTCTTTCAATTTAGTTCAAACTTTTTGGTTTGTTTCTATTTTAGTTAAATGTGAGAAGGGAAAACTTGGTTTAAAAAAAAAAAAAAAACTGAAACTATTTTTCGGTTTTTTTGTTAAAAAAATAAACCGAAACTGGTCGGTTTAAACAGAGTCTGGTTCAGTTTATTTTTTTAAAATGTTTTTTAATTTGACTGTTTTCATTAATAAAAACCAAACCAATCCAAAAACACTTATCAATACTAAGCAATCCCCTGATTATTCCAGCACATCAACATCTTCTTTCTATCATGGCTAGCAGCAGGACCCAACTGCTCAGATTTCACAATATCACAAACAAAAGCTAAAACATCAGCTGCACCACCATTTGCATGAGCTTCATGCTTTAAATATCTTATCATTTCCAGATTTTCTAAATCCAACACCAAATATGATACTCCAGTAAAACTTACATTGCCAAAAATCTTTTTTAAGGGATAATAATAATAATAATAATAATAATAATAATAATAAAAGTCTGGATTCAGTTTCTCTCTCACATTTTCTTCTATTCTTCTCTCTTTTTTTCGGGTTGAGACAATCAAGTTTCACGGTTTGATCTTACCAGGTTAATCTGGCTCATTTTGATTTATTATTCATTAATAATATCATATACTTTTTAAAATATATTTATCTAAATATTATTTTATCATTTGAATTTTATGCATGCTAATCACCTAATCAAACAAGTTTAATTATTGAATTAAATATCGATAAGAGCCTCGGAAAAAACTCTCCCAGCTACTTACTCTAAGAGGCCAGCTTCCTTGAAATTCTCGAGCGTGCAAACAATCACCAGAAGCCTGTATAGGAGACAATCATAGCAACAATGGAGAAACAACAATATGGCTTAGACCCGCTACTCATATATAAGCTCTTGATGAACCACAAGCCACGTGGGATTTTGTTGAAGCAGGGGCACCAGAACTACTAGTTATTGTCAACTAGTCATATTTATTTATCTGTTATTTTTTATGTTCTTATTTTCCGACTTAAGTTTAGCTAAGATGTTTGTTTGGTTTTGAACAAGTCTAAATAGTTACGTGATTCCTTAGATGAAGAACAATATGGCTGACCAATTCCAACTAAGGACCATATGCAATTGTTTTCACCCCACTGATGCTTTTCCAGCAATTCGTAAGCTGATTGGAATAAAAATCACCATCAGAGGAGAGACTCCAAATTATGGCGCCATCATCGACTGAGACTGATGGAGCCAAAGCTGTGATTTTCAGAATGGCAGGCCAGGATCAAACCAAAAATAGTTGACAGTAGCAGTACCATTCTCCTCAGGGACCTGGATAAAAAAATAATCGAAGGAGAGTATAAAGCATTCATCCACTTATCCAGCCAAAACCGAACCTGATTAACCTTCCCAACAATCCATTGCATTCATTTTACAACTCTAGGCTACACAGAATATAATGCTTTCTGAAGAGTAGAAGTGTCAGGCTTGCACTACAAAACGATCGATAAAAACCAACCTTGTAGCTTGACCCACAAACTGTCTTCCTGAACCCCAACCCAGTTCCATAAGCATATATAGCCTTGTTCATCGACCCCAGGTGTTTCAAGCCCCACGCCATCAGAACTCTTCACATGGTAAAGAGTATCCCAGCTAAGAACTTGTATTTTACGCTGACCCTTTTGGTCACCCCAAACAAAAAACAGACACGGCCACTCAATGTTATCAGTAGTGGCATATACGGCCAGCTAAGGACAAATTGTTGAGCTTTCTCAACTAAACGATGATATGTGCTTCTAGTAAGTAATCCGAGAATATAACAAAGTCACGCCTAAATATTAACCCAGATTATCACATTTAGTAAAAGCTCGAGCTTGAACAATAGAATATGCCGAAGCCAAACTGACATGTATTCGAGTTTTTGCGATACTCACTTTCTAACCAGAAGAGGCACAAAATAAATCCAGAGGACCTCCTGAATTTGATCCATACTGCTCCCAGCAAAAAGACTTGTATCGTCAGAAAAAACAAAGATGAGAGACACCAGGACCCTGCCCGTCAGCTTTCGAAGGACATCAATCTCACCCGCGACAAACTTAGAAATAATAAGTGGGACAAAACCTCTAAGCAGAACAAAAACATAATGTGAGAGAAGATCACCTTTCCTGGTGCCTCTCGAGTAGTATGAACAAGCTCCCAAGCTATGATATTGATATTATCCATCATATGTCATCTCGGAACAAAGGGCTAATGAGCTTTAGAAGGAACGAGTTTGCTTGACAACGTGTTGTGTTAGGTTTTTTTATGTAAAAAATTTGTTATAATTAGTTATTTTAATATTTAATTTATAAAATTATAATAGATAAAATATATTAGAAATAAAAAAATCCACTTAAAAAGAATATTGTGATCGAAATGAGAAATGGTTCGTGTATTTTTTAAATGTAGATAATATAGGTAAATTTATCTATCTATTTTTTTATATGAATTGCTTTTTTTCTTAATAATATTAGATCTGAAATATTATAAATAAAAATATTATAATTTCTTTAAGAAATAAACTTAAATTAACCTAAATAAATTTATCTACCTATTTTTTTTATATGAGTTGCATTTTCCCCCAGTAATATTAGATCTAAAATGTTATAAATAAAAATATTGTAATTTCTTTAAGAAATAAACTTAAATTAACCTAGGTAAATTTCTCTATCTATTTTTTTTTATATGAGTTGCCTTTCCCCCCCAGTAATATTAGATCTAAAATATTATAAATAAAAATATTATAATTTCTTTAAGAAATAAACTTAAATTTTTTGCATGCTATAATTAGTTATTTTAATATTCAATTAGTAAAATTATAATAGATAAAATATGTTAGAAATGATTTTTTTTCCACCTAAAAGGAATGATGTAACTGAAACGGAAAATGTAGGTCGTATATTTTTTAATTGTAAATAACCTAGGTATATTTATCTACCTATTTTTTTTAGTTGTCTTTTTTCTCCAGCAATATTAGATCTGAAATATTATAAATAAAAATATTATAAATTTTTTTCAGAAATAAACTTAAACAAAAGAGCACAAAATTAAAATTAATAGCCAAAATATTTTTTAATTTTATAAGATTTATTCATCATATTATTATATTAAATATATTTCAGAATACTGATATTAATTTTTAGCTTCAAAAAAGCCTAGGTCATTTCTTCTCTCTCTATATATTTTTAGGCAGTAATATTAAATAAATATTAAAACATATAATTAGTCTCACATATGTATAAGAAAAAAAACCTAAAAATAATCATTATCATTACTTTGAATACTTTATCTAAGCTTTTTTCTATGTTGAAAATTGAATGATTTTATACGCGTTGTAACTGATTATTTGAATATTTAATTAGTAAAATTATAATTAATAGAATATGTTAGAAATATTTTTTTCTTGTCTAAAAATGAATAAATGTTGCTACTGTTAAAATTATTTTAATAATTATTCTATCAATAGATTGCACAGTTGGAATAAAAAAAATTCTGTTGAAGTGAGTCATGTGTTCCATGTAATATACTAATTGAATGTTATCTATATTTTATTTGTTTCATGAATTCTTTAATTAGCAAATAGTAAAATTATAGTTATTGAATTTTCGCATAGATGAGTGATTTATTTTATGCACCAAACAATTTGATTGGTGTTTTTTAACCTAATTTGATAATAATTTAATTGATAGATGGCAAAACAATAATTGATGATATTGACTAAAGATATAATTTTTTTTTCAAAAGAATCTAAGTCACATATATGTATATATTAATACTCTAATATTATATAAATATAAAAATATATAATATATTTGACATATTTAAAAGAAAACAAAACTAACAAATAATTATTATTTTGAATATCTTATCTATAATAATTATAAAATTCAAGACCTAACAATACTAGCAAAAAACAAATTTAAAAACAAAATAAATAACAAAATAAAAATAAATATTATTAGATTTTAAGAAATTATTTGACTTGAAGGAAAAAAGAAAGAGAAATCATAATAATTATTAAATTTCAAATGACTACCAGTAGATATTAAAATTTGAACAGTAAATAAAAAAACCTTAATAATAGTGGAAATAAATAAAAATTGAAAACAAAAACTAAGAGCATGTATATATAAATATGGACAGAAATAGAAACTGTGTGTGTGTGTGTGTAAAATCAAAGAAGTTGATGTTCTTCATGTTGCTATTGAATTTTTTGAGAAAAAAAATCTACATTAAAAATATATATATTAGCCCATACCTTGCACCCCATTGCAAGTGATATCATATTTTTTAAACAAAAATTAATTTTGTGAGATTTTTTTATTATGATATAAATTTAGATAAAATAATAAATCTATGCACAATTCCTGTTAAGTGCAAATTTTCTATAAAATATATGAATTTTAAATTGATATAAATTTATCTATTTAGTAGATTTTAACAAAATAATCAACATAAAATTATCATTATCATTAAAAAAGAAAGAAGATTGGAATATTAACAAAATATAATCATTATCATTATTTTGAATGTCTTATCTATAATAATTAGAAATTTTAACACATAAAAAAATATTAACAAAAAAGCAATTAAACAAAAAAAATTATTATTAGATTTTAAAATATTATTTGACTTGAAGAAAACATAAAAGAAAAAGAGAAAAATAATAAATTTTAAATTTTAAATGATCACCAACACAAATTAAGATTGAAACATTAAATAAAAAAACCCTTCATAATAGTGTAAATAATGATGAAAAAAAACTAAGAGCATATGCATATAAACATAGACAAAATAAGAACCATTTAAGAAATATATATAAAAAAAATAAAAGAATTAAAATAAAATCCAAGATTAAAAGTATAAAGATCAAAATAAAAAAACACATATATAATAAATGTCATTTAAAGGATAAAATTTAGCCAAGAGTTCAATTTGCCTTTTACCTTCCACCTCCACCACTTGTTGTGCCCCTTTAGGAGTGTGATTGAAGTTTATTTTGATAGTATTTTTCATTTATAAATGCATCAAAATGATATTTTTTTATTTTTTAAAATTATTTTTGATATTAGCATACCAAAATAATCTAGAAATATTAATTTTTTATTTTAAATAAACACTGAAAATAATATATATATATATATATATATATATATATATATATATATATATATATATATAATGTAAGTTCAGAGTTTATTGTGATGCGCTTAAGCTAATCTGGACATTCTAGTTATATATAAAAGAAGATTCTAAATAGTAATGAACAGTGAAAATCATTGTTCATTACTCGAAAATCACTTTCGTTCTTAAGATTCGAACTCTCACACCTTATGTTGCGCTGACGCCACTGCAACTACTCGGTCAGGCGTCTTCCTTGTATAGTTCAATGATACAAATGATAATAATGTTATTATACATTAACTGTTTTAAAAAAACATTGCTAGAGAGATTCAAAGTCCCACCTCTTACTTCGTTAGACGCGCTTGAACCACTCTCCCAAGTGACCTAGTTTGTTCAATTTCGAATGAATACGGTAATAATAGAAAAGAGAGGGCGGCAAGTCACCATATTTAAGTGACATATGAGACACCAGATCACGCATTCCAATCAACAGTGGATCTGGGTGTGTTTGAATAATTATTAAGTAAGCTGTTTGAACTTTTTTGTAATGGATGAATCTTGTTTTTAATAATAATGGTAATCAATTTATAGATAATGTTAGACCAGTGTTCGCATGCTTCACCTTAAGTTTAGGTTAAATTGTTTTTTGTAATTTAAAGAAACAATGCTTAGGCACTCTTAGAGTGTTTTAAAGAGATAAAACTAAAAGGTTAAATAAGATTATTTTATTTATTTATATTAAGGGGAAAAAAAGCAACGACCGCAAATGTACTTAGTCTAAAAAACAAGACACAATGATGACAATAAAATATTTGTCAAAAGAAAAGAAAATAAATTTTAGTTTCAAAATAACTCAAAATGGTAAAGGACAAAAGATCAATGAGGATAAATTTGATATAAAAATCAAATAGGATCAAATACTAAAGAGATGATGAAATTGAAAAAAAAAACAAAAAGAATAAGGATAAAATATATACAAAAAATGATGAGAGATAAAATCAGAAAACAAATAATCAATAAAATAATATAAAAAATAATAATCAAAAGAATAAGGATCATATATGATATAAAAATCATATGTTAAGGGATGAAATCGGAAAACAAAATTCAGAATAGAAAAAAGTAATTAAAAGAATGGGGAGTACAATTGAAATTAAAGAAAAATGGGAGGACAACTTTTAATTTTGGCTTGGCCAATAGAAATCTCGAGGTGAGAAGAGAGAAAAAGAGATAGGTGAGAAAAAATCAAGTACAACCAAACCTCCATGAACCACCTCGTCTGGACGCCCAATTAGATTTTGTGGACACTTGATACTTCATATGACACAACATCTGGCAGCTTTTGATCATTAGACAACGTTGTGCTCCGCCTGAAAAGCATCGGCATTGTCACGCACGTGACGATAACTTCTTTTTCTAAGAATATTTAGCATTTAAACAAAATGAATTGCCCATGAGTCTTCATGAGATGAATAACAGCTTATTTTTTATATAAAATATATTAAAATAATATTTTTTTAATTTTTAAAAATTATTTTTATATCATTTTTTAATTTAAAGTAAAAATTAAAAAGAAAAATTGTTATTTTTTTAAAATATTTTTAAAATATAGCGTTAAACACCCTCAAAATAATAAATAACGGCAACAACTAGATGCAAGCGTAAACAAATTAAAATGAATTTTGTTTTAAGAGCAATTTCATGATTTTATTGTGTATAAAAATATATGAAATAATTGGGATGCGTAGGCCAATATTTGGTAATGATAAATTGATAATGTAAAAAGACTCACTTGTTTTTTAAACTACCAATAACATTTGATTAAATAAATAAATATAGTGCATGTTTGGCATTGCGGTTTAACTGGTTTTTTTTGCCTAAATTCATTTTTTTTTATTTTAAATGAATTTTTTTAGTTTTTTTAGATATTTTGATGTGTTGATGTCAAAAATAATTTTTTTAAAATAAAAAAAATATATTATTTTGATGTATTTTTAAATAAAAAACACTTTAAAAAGCAACCGCAACCACATTCCTAAACCCTCATAGTGGAATGAATATATATGTGTATATCTTTTTATACCTTTTGTTTTGAAAGTTTAAAAAATTACTTTAAATTTATTTTAGAACCATATTATTTGAATATGTATATATTTTTATTTAATCAATCAAATACATATTAACATATGTATGTATGTATGTACACATGGCTGTCAAAATCGTGATTTTGACACGACACGGAAAGGGGTTCAGAAACTCGGATCGTAAAATCGAATAGTAAAATCGTACTTGAATTTTTCCGTACAAAAATCGTAAAATCACAGCTAAAATCATGTAGGTAGAAAAATCATAAAATTATAAGTACAATATTTTCGAATACAATAAAACATAATTATAGTCATAAAACTTCATTAGTTAAGGTTCATATATAATTTAAAATAACTTAAAAATACATTACAAAACAATTATGTTCATATAATTTTATTAGGTAAAAACTAACAAATTTAAAATAAATATTTTGTTGATATGCTATATAAATTACAACACAATGATTTTATTTTTGTATAATATATATTTTTTATAATTATTTTTAATATATATATATATATATATATATATATATATATATATATATATATATATATATATATATATATATATATATATATATATATATTTGTCCAGCGGAACGCTGGACATTTCGTTGTCCCACATCGGCCAAAAATCTTCTCCACTCTTTGGAGTTCAATATAAATACTTGTATTGTGTCTTTGTGGAACAAAGACAATGCTATTTGTCCCACATCGGACAAATAGCATTGTCCCACTTTAAATTTTAGTTTAAATATAATTGAAGGAGAGCAGGAGGCAGCTTCAAAATTTTTAATTTTGAAGCGATAGTCTTGATAGATAAAAATCGTAAAATCGGACCGATCCAGTCCGATTTTACGAGTCAAACCGATATTATACAAGTTTGACCGGGTTTGACCGAATTCAATTTTTTTCTCCGAATTAACCAGTTTTTTTTAGTTAACTTATAAAATTGTACAATTTTACGAGTCAACTCGCGAGTTTGATAACCATGTATTTACATGCATGTATGTTTTTTATCCTGTTCTCACTTCCTTCTTGCCTATATTTTAATGAATAGTGGAGTTATAATACTTTTGAAGCAGGAGCTTCTTACACGCGACAGCCTACCGTTATGGCATGCATGCATTGACTTGGAAAAAGATAAGAGGAAGCACAACTGCCACACCCAATGGTTTACCCCACGTCTAAAAATTTGAATTTTAAAGTGAAAATACAAAATTACCTCTCATCATATTTTCTTGTAGTTATTTTTTAAAATATATTTTTGTTCATAAATATATTAAAATAATATTTTTTTTTATTTTTTTTAAATTTATTTTGGCATCAATACATAAAAATAATATAAAAATGTTATTTTTTTTAATTTAAAATGTAAAATAAAAAAAATATTTTTTAAAAAACACAGTGTCAAACAAACACCATCTTCTACTTTTTTTGGTATCTTAAGATTAATTAATTAATTAATTTATTTATTTTCAATACAGGAATTTTGGAATATTTATTTAGCTGGTAGACTTACAGATCAAGACGAGGAAATTTCTTTTGAGTTTAAACAGAACTTTTATATTAGACGATATTCATTGTATTTTCCCTTTTCACACTAATAAGCAGAATAAATAAAATAAATAAAATAAAATAAATAATCGCCCACTGTTAGCAATTTAAACGCGCTAATAAAAACTCCTGCAAGAAGAGTTCGACAGCAGCAGGTATTTCCTGCATAGTTCCCTCACCAGTGACAACTAAGCTCCAAAATAATCTTCAAAATCTATCTTACACGCAATTGGCTCTCTGTCTCTCTTCTTCTTCTCCTTGACATTTCAACAATACAACGTTCACTCCAACCAGAAATTCTAAAATTGATATTTTTATTTTTCTATTTTAATTGAAATGTTTTTGGGTTTTTAAATATTTTAACGTTATAACGTTAAAAATGATTTTTTAAAAATAAAATATATATTTTCAAGTATAAATACCAATTCAACAAAATTTGAAAAGAAGTGTTTTTGTTTTTTAAGTGAGGCTTCTGTTATAGAAGACAAAACAAACCCATCTAGTTTTTGTTTCGACCTTTTCTCATTCTCTCCTTCCAAACAACCAAACACGAAAATGCCCAACTGGGAACTCAAGAACTGCTGCAAAGGTGACCAGGTCTCCTTCCTGGTCACTATCGCAATCTTCTCTGTTGTTATCCTCGCGGTTCGTATGGTTTTCTGTTTCTTGTTTTTGGTTTTTGCTTCTTGGGCTCTTTTATGTTGTTGTTGCCTCTGTGTTTTGAAAGATTAGAAGATCAAGTCAACTTGGTCAAAGTTTTGCTTTGATGGGTTACAAGTAGTTCTAATTGGCTCAATCATGTTGAGATTTGTGCATTAATTGATGAAAATTGAGATGCCCTTGTCATTTTTTATGCAGTTCGGTTGTCTTGGACTAGTTCTTGACACTGAGTTTATTGAATTTTTATTGTTGTAGTTATGGAGGACATTTGTAATGACACCCTTTAAGCTCATCACTGTGTTTTTGCATGAAGCAAGTCATGCGATTGCTTGTAAACTGACATGTGGTCAGGTAAGAAGCTCGTTTTTTGCCCTTGTGTGTTCTTGGCAGGTCGGGGAAGTTAGATGCTTTTGATTTCAGTATTGAGAGTTTATCAACAGTATGGCCTAATATGTAATTAGGATACAATTAGGGAGTTTGAAAGAAATCACATTATTTTTTCTGTTAGGTAATATTGCTTCCCTCAAATTTTGACTCATCGTTTAAGTGGGGTTCTGTGCATTAGTATTGACATGCTCCATGCTTGTTTAATCAAACATTAACTAGCTTGCTGATTTTAATGTGAATTCACGTGTATATTGAGGCATGCTTCATGCTTTCTTACTTGTTGGAAGATGAGATATTTAGGTGCTCAAAGGGTGTAGTTTATCATTTTTCCTTATTAACTAATAAAAGTGATCTGCACAATTAATTCCCTGATGTACTTCATGATCTCTCCCTGACATATTAAGGAATAATATAATGAGAACTTGGGTTCTTTGCTTGAAACCTTAAGCTATGTAACAGAATGCATATAGTTTACTTTGTAGTTGAGTCAGGAGTATGGTGTTTGTATTCATAGATTTCCACAATGTTATCGTTCAACATGCCATTATGCATGAGGAAACAACTTGACATACTCTCGTTAGATGGATTGTTAAGTTGCCTTTAGTGCCATTTCTTTGTTTGAAATGATGATCTGAGTGAATTCTTTGGTAAATGAAAAGATGACTTCATTGTTATTCATCTTGTCCATCATATCTTAATTTGACTTTCTGAATGGTTCTTCAGAGTTATAGCTAGTTGCAAATGAAATGTTCAATAAGGACATCCTGCCTTGTGCTATAAGTATGGCATCGACTTCTGATTGTTTGGTTGTATGTTCACCCTTCACCGTGATTTTTTCCTTGAATGTTTAACTTTTCTTTCATATGATATTGATAGACTTTGGGTTTTTTTATATATATATAGCACAACTAATAACAGATAGTTACCAAGCTTGTTATTTCACACTATCTTTCTTGATCTCTGCTGGGGAATTATCATCTTTAGTTTATTAGTATCCACTGCACTATGCAGGTGGAAGGGATTCAAGTTCATGCGAATGAAGGTGGAGTGACACAGACACGCGGTGGTGTATACTGGTTGATATTGCCTGCAGGATGTACATTACTTTTTTCCTTGAAATTTTTTCTTTTAATTACAGTGGACCTATTTCTTATTGTTTGTTTCTAGAACTATTCCAATTCCAAGTCTTATTTGCCACCATAACCAATACATGTTTATGGACAAGTACAATGCAAGTCAAACTTGTTGTGGAGCTCCTTTTTTTTTTTTTTTTTTTTGCTGAGTCCAGTGTGAAGCATCAATTTGAAAGAGCTATCTTTCTCAGTGTTTATGCTTTAGAAGCTTATTCAGGAACTATCAAATCCATGAGTTTGCTTTGGACCTTCTTTTTCATAAACTCTCAATGTTCGTTCTGTTAGTTTTATGATACTTGATTTTAGACATGTTCTCTGTAGTGCCTCGTCCTTGCAGCACTCACATTTTGTGTCATTGCCTTGTGCTTCCAGATCTTGGTTCGTCATTTTGGGGGATGGCTTTGGTACTTGCATCCACAAATCTCATCACTGCAAGAATAGCAGCTGGTTGCTTGGCTGTTGCCTTGTTAATTGTTCTCTTTATTGCTCAGAATGTAAGATAGTGAAATGAGAAGATTATATTTTCTGCATTATATTATAATCCCTAAATATTATGATCTATATCGGATTATTAACATTCATTTGAAAGGGTTTCTCAAGCTTTAAATTTGCTTATTCTCACTTGATTTATTTTTTCTTGCAGTGGACTCTTCGAGGACTTTGTATTGGTGAGTGTTTTCATGATTTTCCATCAGCAATCATTCATACATTGTTGTTGTTGATATCCACTGTCTTCAGTACTCGCATCTTGTATTTAACAAACCCGATTCTCAGGATTCATTATTTTCCTCGCTATTGTGTGGGTATTGCAAGAAAAAACAACTGTACGAATTCTTCGATATGTCATTCTCTTCATTGGTATATGCTTGTCCCATTATATCTTCCCTTTTTATTTGAACCTCCTTCTCTACCATAGTTTCACTGTTAAGGTGAATGAAACAGAAATTTAGCTTATATTCTGTCTTGCAATTGCAGGTGTAATGAACAGTTTGTTTTCGGTTTATGGTAAGTATTCTCTTGTTCTTTTATTGTCCTTTCAATCAACCTTGTGCCATTAATATTATTATTGATTCTATCTAACCAATATAAATGGTCTGCAGATATTTATGACGATCTAATATCTCGAAGAGTCCACACCAGTGATGCTGAGAAGTTTGCGGAACTTTGCCCTTGCCCTTGTACCGGTGTTGGTTGGGGAGTCATTTGGTGAGCTTTTTAACCTTTGACAGGACCATAAAAGGTTGATAGAGTCAATGTCTGTGATAAGGGAGATTGTGCACTTCTAACAATTCTGCATTTCCTTTTTCTGTGTGTGACTTCAATTGCAGGGGAGTGATTTCATTTTTATTTCTGAGCGCATCCATATATCTTGGACTGGTCATCTTATCCTGAGGTATAGCCTGCTTTTGCAAGGATTTGATTTTTCAAACTATATATTTTATTATTATTATTTCATTCTTTATGGACTATTGGAGTTGTGTGATTTGAAATTTTGGCATTGCAAGTTATCTATGATAAGGTCTTGAGGATCAGAAATGGAAGCTCTTACAAATGTTGAAAAATTCATTTAGTGTGACATGCATGAATTATACGAAGTTCATAGAAATAAGAACATCATTTAAGGATGCATGACCTACATGAAGAACAGGAAGAGATCTAAATGCCATGGAGAAAGTATCATTAAGTTCTCCATGGAATTCATGAATTATAGGGTTTTTTTCCAGTTTTTGGATGCATCATGTTCAATTTACTTCATGGATGGGGTAACTATTAGATCCTTGAAGTGTTTAGCATTATTGAATTAGATTTGGTACTCTCATTTGAATGAGTTATTCGCCTGAGTATTGTGAGTTTTGCTTCATTCATGGGGCTTTCTTTGTACATACCTGGGAAGTAGAATGTCAGCAGAATATAGGAGTGATTAGAAATTTGAGGATTATTCATGGGAAAATTTTCACTTTGAGCTTCATTATCTAATGTTCTCTACTTAAAATTTCCACATCTGTAGAATCGCCATGATTGATATCTTCAAGTTCTCCTAACTCCCCTTTACATTTCCAGGTCCAGACTTCAGACTCATGATTCAAGACATGATATTTTGGAATGGCTTCTGTGCATGATATTTCATCAATTTTTAAACATTATATATTGGTGTTCCTGCCAATCTTGCATATCCCTTCATTCTTTTGCCCTTATATCTAGGGTGATTAGTAGGCTTTGATGTTGTTTGAGTTATTGTTTTGTAGAAAGCTGATATCATTGTACTCACTTCCAAATGAATTGAAAATTTAGATGCAATCAACTGTTTTAAATTTAGAATTCCATTATGAAATACCCTTGTGACCCCGAAACAAAATATTTGACATGGAAGCATTCTTGTTCTATTCATTCATGAAATACCCTTGATGGCATTGAGGGGATGCCATTGTTTTATTTTAATTATGGTGTGAGAAATTTCTTCTTAGCAATGAGGATATTACTTCTTCACTAATCATGCAATCATATCCACACGAAGCTTAATTTGATAATTGGTTAAAATAATTATCAGGAGAAGATCATAGAATTCAGCATTCAACAAAGAGTTTCTCTCAGTAATCATTGTAATTTTTTTATTTCTTTTTTGATGAATTTATATCAATTTTATTATCCAAGTCATAGGTTTATTATATTAGCCCAAGTTGACTTGTTTTTTTTTTTTTTTAATTTATGTCGTCATTCAATATTGTGTTAGTTAAAAGTTGGAATTTGTATTTTTTTTTTATTTGTTTTTCATGGAACTATTTCAATCTTATGACTTGGATTCTAATTTTGGCAAGTTGATCAATGTTGATTTGTGTAGTCTTTTTTTTTTTTTTTGTCTTTTTTGTAATTTAATATGTTTTTTTAGTTGTGTTTTAAATTGATTAATTAGGAATTAATCTTCATAATATATTTTGATTTATTTTTTATAGTGTTATCAAGATTTCATTACTTAGATCATATATTTGACAAGTTAACATAGATTTAATATATCATAGTTTTAATATTTGAAAACAATTTAACAAATCTATCTTGTATTGATATTTAAAGAATATATCATCTAATATAAATTATATATTTAGTTTATAATTATTTTTTATTTAAAAAACATGTGAGTAACACTTGAATATATTTTTATATCAGAAAAAAATGATTTTGACTTGCAGCATGGAGCTAATTTGTTTCTATTACCTCTATTTTTTTTATGGAAGTTGTAACACCATTTAATGATGTTTTTTTATTCTTAAGTATTTTTAATCTTATATTTTTATTATAAATTCAATGAAATCTCTTATTGGTCTTGATACATAATATAATTTGAAAATTAATCAAAACTAAACCATTACTAATGGAATATTATATATATATATATATATATATATATATATATATATATATATATATATATATATATATATATATAAACCAAAAGGTTTTAGTGATTTACTATGCACTAAGACATAATTTATAGTGAATTGAAATAATAAAAGTACCATTTGTTCATGCCAAAAGAAAAACAATATTTTTTTATATTAAAGGTAAATGAGTCTTTTTCATGGGATTCATTCATTATTGTTACATTGATTTGGGATAAATTGGTATTTTCATTTTTTTAAAAATTAAAACAATGTGAAAGGGCCTTTTTTTTTTTTTTTTTTAATCTTTTTGCATTTTAAATGTTTAGTAAAACAATCACATTGCCCTTAAACTAATAAATAAATAAACATATTGTTAAGGGCACTTAGATCTTTTCCATATGTTTTATTTTTTTAATTATCTATTTTGATACGGGGCAATTAGATCTTTGAATATATATATATTTCTTTAAAAGGACAACACATATATAGCACTCGCTAGCAAGGAGGAGGTATCTGTGCTTTTTATACAGCGTGCTGCTTCTTTTGGTGTTGTTAGAAGGATTACGTCATCTTCCTCGTGATGATGAGGTGTGTGTTCATGGAGGATGTGGCTTAGTGATGTTTTTTCTTTTCTTTTCTTTTCTCTCTCGTGACCTAGAAATTTATGATAGCCTTTTTAATAATCAATTGTGTCCTCGGGCCTTTATTTCTATAAATTTAGCAATCATTCCTTTATTACTTTTTTTTTTTTAAGGTTATTTTTTTTAATCTTTTCCCTGGAGATGTTATTTCATTTAATTGTTTAATTTTGAAACTTATTCTTTTAATTGTTATTTTTTATGAGTTTATATCTTTTTCTTGATTTATTTATTTATTCAATTTAATCTCTCATCATTTTATTTCATTTAACTTTTTAATCTAATTTTGGAACTCATTCTTTTCATTACTATTTTTTATTTATTTTATTTTTTAATTTAGTCTACCGTCAATTTCTTTCATTGGATTTTTATGTTAAATTTAGTCTTTATTATTTTTATTTCTCTTTGTTTTTATTTTTTTAATATTGGGTGTTATGAATTTTTCTAAGTGATTTTTTGTGTTTGTCTTCTGTGTTGTAATTGTTGTTGGGCTAGGTCATTAATTTTGAAGATTCAACCCATTTAACTTCAGTAATTTTTTACAAAACAATTTTTTTTTTTATTTTCATCCTTTGATTTTAGGTTATTGAACCTTGAGCTTCATTTTTTTTCTTCTATCATTTCTTTCCATTATTCTAATTTTATATCTTGTATCACGAGTTTGTTGCGTTAACTTAGTTTGATATAGGTTTTTTTATCAATATTTTTTTTATAAATTTCTCTCTCTTTGTTTTTTTGTCCTTAGATATTAAGTTATTGACTCTTGAGCCTCATGGTTTTTTCCACTTTTCTTTTTGTGAAGCTATTTCATTTCCATTCCCAAGTCACGGTTAGTTGATTTAACTTTAGTTAACTCCAATTTTTTTCTTGATATTTTTTTATTTTAAAATTGATATTTTTTAAAATTTTATTATTTGATAGGAGGCTATTAGGTCTTGAAACTTGTTTTCTCTGGTTTTCTTATTGTGAGGTTAACCTAGATCATAGGTTAGTCGATTTAACTCATTATTTTTTTATTTTTTTTATTGATTCAACATTAGTTTTTTTCTAATTTGCTTTTCAAATTTTGAACATGGGTCATAGTTAGTTTAGTTAACTCGAATTGTTTTTTATGTTTTTTTTTTAAATTGATTTTTTTTAATTTTATTTTTTGACAATACGTTATTAGGCCTTGAGAATTATGTTGATCATGTTTTTCTAGCTGAGGTTATCATTTTCTAGATATTGTTTTTTTACATTACATAAAATTTGATAATGTTTGCAGCATAACAAGGTTATCTATTTAGTCAAAACTAGACATGGAACCTATAAGAGAAAAATAACCTACAAAGAGAAATGATAAGAGTATGTGTTATGGAACTCCTTAATTAAAACATATTTTGTTTTTCAAAATATGACAGCTAAAATAGTATAAGAGTGAATTGTATGTAATAAATGTTTATTTTTAAAGTTTTCTTAGTTATAATACTTAACTAGTCAAGCTCTATATTATATTATTAATATTAACTAGTTGAGAGAGGAACCACTACTCATATATATATATATGAAGGTTTAGTGTTTTTCTTCTAATTTATCCTTCACTGAGTTTTCATGATCAAGGTTGCGAGTTTGATAGTTAAATTTGATTGATATGAGTTTTTTTTTTTTTTTATGTTAGTGTTGCTTTTGACCTGTTAAGTTGATTAGATCATATCGAGTCAAGCGCAACACAGTTTAATTTTTTTTTAATAAAAAACATGTTAGCAACACCTAGATGTTTTTTACGTTAAAAAATTGATCCAACTCGTAACGTATCCAGGTTCACTAGTGTTTTTTTGTCCTTTGTCTAATTGATTTTTTTTTTAATTTCATCATTCGATATTATATTGATTGAGAATTGAACTTCATTTTTTTATGGAGTTATCTTGGTCTACTTACCCAAATTTGATAGGTTAACTCAGGTTACCTGTGGTCATTTTGTTTTGATATTTTTCTTCAAATTAGTCCTTCAATATTAGGTTGATTAAGAGTTGGGATTCATGATTTTTTTTGTTTTTTTTTTCCATAGATTTATCACAAACTTATGACTCGAATCATAGGATAGGTGGGATAACTTAAAAGTTTTTTTTGTCTTATTTTAATTGACTTTTTACAAGTTCATCCTTCAATATTAGATTAATTGGTAAATTGACTTTATAATTTATTTTAATTTTTCTTTTGAGTTTACTCGATCTCATAACCCGATTCATGAGTTTTATCGATTGACTTGGACTAACTCAGGTGGTTTTTGTTTTTTTATTTTAATTTCATCCTTTAATATCAGGTTGATTGAGAATTTAGATTTTTAATGAGATTTAATTTGATTTATAAAAGGTTATGTTGATCCTGTGATCCAAGTTAATAATCCAAGTTGACTCAGTTAATTATTTTGGTTGAATCTTGTTTTAATTTTATCTTTTAGTATTTAGTTGATTAAGAATTAGGTTTGATAAAAAAGAAAAAAAATAATTATTTTCTATAAATTTATCAAGGTCTCATGATCAAGTAAGAGAATATGATATGTTATTAAGAGAAAAACACAAGTAATTAATATTACAATATCAAACAGGCTATCACAATGTCATATAGGCTAATATCCTATGGTGTACTAATTGGGAAACAATTTTCATTTTCAAATAGTAAAGAATAAAAATTGAATTCCGTTCCAAGGGATGTGCAAACAACAAAAATTGAGATGCTAATATTTTACAATTTATGCACTCCGGCATCGTTTCCATAATCATAAACAGTGCATGTGTATACTAAATATCCAAATCATCATCTGGGTCCTCGTCAGAATCTGGCATCTCATCATCTGAATCACGAAAATATATTATCTCACCTTCACCAGAGTCAGTTTTTTGTGAATTCCCACTTGAAGCAAGAGTTGCCTCTGTTTTGCTCTCTGTAAGAGATCTTCGACCATCATAGATATGAATAGGTTCACCGTTTCCTGAAGCAAACAAAAGCGAAGGTTAAAAATTGATGCAGAAGCAAACTTCTTGTAATTTCTAAGAATAAATAAAATCTCAAGTGAAGGAATCAAATCTATTAATCAATCCATATTTCCACACCTTGGTGCTCAAAAGGCAGTACAACTTTAGCCCTATCAATCCGTTCTTTCTCTGATAACTCTAGATCAAACTGCACCTGTTGAAAGAAGCACCAGTTACAGAAAAAGAGTGCTGTTACACCAAGTACATCTGCTATCTTGGGGGTGCACATGTGCATGGGTGCGTGTAATGGTGTGTGAGAAAGAGAACACTCCACACTGACCTTTGGAAGAAGGCATTGATTAATTTGATTAACTAGTCCATCTTCAGATAGAACAGATGTAAAATTGCTGCTTGACTGATCGATATGAAATCCTTCATTCTAAAAACACAATAAAAATCCATCATCACAACATCAATGCTTCATGATCATGGGCAACAGATCCCACCAGACCCTACCAAAAAAAAACAGCGAGAGAAAAGGAGAGAGACACTCACCACAACACGAACACGCCCATTTCGGCGCTTGAATCGGACTTGAAGCTTTCCTTTCCCAAAGTTCTGTTCCAACAAAGAGAGGTTTTCTAAATCCCCTCTTTTTCCACCAGCAGTTTGATGCAATGGTTCTACACTGGCCACCACAGAGGACAGATATTCAAGAGCAGATGTAACTTTGACTTCATGAAGGTCTGAATGTAACAACCAAAAGATGCTAGAAATCTGTTCTGCAATCATGAAGCAACAGTGAACAATGCCATCAAAACCCTTGTGCAAATCCTAAAGGATTCAGATTTATTTAAAAGGAAAGGCAGACCATTAATTTTGAAGCAGTTAAACAGCAAAGATATAGTTCTTGTTCCCAGCCAAGAAACAGCAGAAGTATCAAAGGAAAACAGTGCATTAAATTAGAGAGACTGGAGAAACAAAATGTTAATACCATGGCTACGAAGGTTGTTCAAAAGGCTTGCAACTGTAGGTGTAGATGAATGTCTTAGCATTTCATTTATCTGGTTAAAATTGTGAAGAAACCATCAGAATGAAATCATAGAAGAAAAAGGAGCTGTAAGACTTAAAAGTCTACTTGACATTAAAACTGAGCATTCTGACATGTTATGCTGTCATTAGAATGTTATAAAACAAGGATGAACTCCCGCAAGTTCAATATCTCACAAGTTAGAAAAACTATTAAATTATGATAACAGATTGAAAAAGTTCTTATGGTGATTCAACAGCAAATAAATATACTTTGTATTGATCAGGTTTTTGAAGAGCTATAATGATGAATGAAGCGTTGTGCCATTCCCAATGATAGCCAACATCATCTCCATGTCCTAGGATCCATTCTACTGCATTAGAACATGCCTCCATAAATTAGGAGAACGATTTGGATACTAATCAACAAATTCTCTGGGCTTCCATAGGCGCTGTCCATGTGAGCATGCCTGCTGAACTAAACTGAGACAAAAAAAAAGCATTATGCAAGTACTTTTTGGCATCTTTTGATCTATGAACCATGTTTTACATTTATTGCACGAGTGTTGGGAGAAAACAAAAAAATACAATCAAATCTATCCATTTCAGCATATGAACCTCCTATATTCTAAAGTAAGACACTAGACATCCAATCCCTAATAATGCCTTCCCTCTGACTAAGCTTGTCCTCATCAGATTTGTTTGGAAAACTTTGGCATTTCACAGGAAGTTTCCACATGTCACATCCAAAACAGAATGATACTTTCTAACAGAGGCATCCAATATTGTAACCCAAAACACTTCTTCTTGGCTCATATCAATACTTGACAAGTTTCCACACAGAAAAGCAACCTGCAATCCATTTGTTCAGGTTACCACACATAACTAGAGGCTTGTTTGAGAACGTAGTTGATGTTGTTTTTCAAATTATTTTTTGTTTATAAATCTAAAGTTTTTTTTTATTTTTTTAAAATCATTTTTAACATCAGCACATCAAAATAATCTGCAAGCATGAAAAAAATAATTTAAAGAAAAAAAATAAAAAATAATCAAATATTTTCAAAAGTGCTTTTCAAAAGATTTTCCAAACAGCCCCTACATGGAACTAAGTTATAGACCCAAAGCAACAATTTACTAGAAAATCATTAGACCACATCAACAGGATCACCTGAACTACATTTAAACTTAACAGTGATGGCCATAGCCCTAATTTTGCATAGACTAAACACAGTTATCAGAGATTCAAACTTGCATGTTCCAGAATTACCAAATCTATGGCAACAGAAAAACGATCCTTCGTGGAACTAAGTTATAGACCCAAAGCAACAATTTACTAGAAAATCATTAGACCACATCAGCAGGATCACCTGAACTTCATTTAAACTTAGCAGTGATGGCCATAGCCCTAATTTTGCATAGTCTAAACACAGTTATCAGAGATTCAAACTTGCAGGTTCCAGAATTACCGAATCTATGGCAACAGAAAATCGATCCTTTCCTTGTCCAACCAACCCTGCAAGTATGAAACACAAAAAACCACTCACAATTTAACCAACTGATGGACCAAACAGTTTTTTAAGCACAGTACTTATCAGAAGAATCCACTTTTCTTCCATTTCCATTATTGCCATATCTTTCACATACAACACCAAGCAGCAGCAAAGATTCACATAGAACTTGCCTTTCCCCAGTTCAAGAATCATAGAGTACAACTTGTCCAAATCTTTCACATCCTTACAAGCACGGCTCAAACTCGAAGAAGTTTCATGGGAAACATCCATGCAATTTCCCGACCCCATACGCTGATACTTCCAACCAAGCGGGTCCGAATAACAATCCAAAATCTGAATCCTACAGCAAAAATAATTCAGCACACATGTCCCCGCGCCCGTGAATCACTTCACAAATTCCACAATCACAAAAATTAACAAAACTTCACCAAAAACATTAAAAAAAATAATCTCCTTCATTTTCACAATAAACAGTGCGTGTAGAGTAAATTTTTTTTACCATTTATGAGTTGAATTTGCATCAATCCCTCTTCTTTTCAGTAAATCCACGTAAAACGAAGGGCTTCGTGAAAACGCAACAATCACAATACCACTGCAACATCATTTAATTAATCTCAATTAAATTAATAAAACAACAAAAGGGACCAAAAACGGCGTGGTTTTGAACTGGACAAACCGGGACTGGGATTTGGAGGCTAAAATGAAGGAGGAGAGCTGGGAGAGCACGTGAGAGAAGACGTGGAAACCGAAAGGAGAAGCTGCTATATCTTTGATCGTAAGAGCTGGTGCTTGCTCTCCTTCTAACGATCCGTCTCGTAGGGTTCTGCACATTGATTCTGCCATTGTTGACTCTCAGAGATTTTGAGAACTGCAACAAAAACCCTAATTTTGAGGGGTTTTGAAAAGTTTCTTTCCTTTTCTTTTCTTTTCTTTTTGTTTTTTTTTTTTTTTTTGGGGGGGGGGGGGGTTCTCTTAAGTCTTAAAAATGCTGCATATTTTATTTTACTTTATTACCGAAATTAGTTCAATTAATTTTTTTCCTAAGAGATTTAGTAGCTAAATAGGATTTCTTTAGAGAAATAAAAATGATTAAAAAGGTTTGAGGAAAAAAATCAAAGAAAACTTATTATTTTGAAATATTTTATTTTTATTATTTTTTATAAATTATAAGCTAAATCATTTTTTATAGTAGATAGTGGCTCCCCTGTTAAATAGATTTACAGACATTAAAGAGAGAGAGAAACAGGAGAAAGGAAATTAAAAAATATATATCATTTTTTTCTGGAATAAATATAATTTTTCCTGTCATTTTCATAATTTATTTAACGTAAAAATAAATTCTGATTGGCCAAACAAAAGGCAAGATTTTGACTCTTACTAACCCCCGGAAGCTGGAACTTGCAATCACCGAGTTGGAATAAGGTTTAAGGGTTAGCCCAGATAATAATTACTTCTTGTTTTATTTTCATTCAATATTACATACATTGCAAGTATTATGGCTTTTTTGTCATTGTATTTTAAAAAAAATCAATTATTTATTTATTTTAAATTATTTTTTTTAGTGATTTTAAATTGTTTGTCTGTGTCAAAAATATTTTTAAAAAATAAAACTTATTTTAATTCATTTATGAATAAAAAACATTTTATAAAATAACTTTAATCACACTCTAAATAGATACTATATTCTTGAATAATTATACATATAAATATATAAATTGGAGTGAAGAAAATTAACAATTTTCGCTAACAAACTTCTTAATGCTCAATGGAAAAATGATTATAAAGGGGTGCATGTGTATAAACAACTATTTTTAAATTTTAATTTATTTTACTTCGTTTCAAAAATCAACACACAAGCTTTGATTTTAAATCAAGTGGGCTAAATTCATCGATTCTAAATTATTTTTAAAGTTTTTTATTTAATAAAATTAAAATAATATTATTTTTAATTTGTATAAAAAATAAATTCTAAACAAATTAATGGAATAATAAATTGACTTGATGAATTAATTCAATTTAACCTCACAACTCTTGATTGGTTTAATTTAAAATTCAACCCAAGTTAATCAAACTTCAATTATGTTATATGACTGATAATACAGCTAAGAATTGAAGATTACGAGGGTGTTTGATATATTATTTTATTTTTTTTTGAAAAAAATTATTTTTAATTAAATATTTTAAAATTATTTTTATATATTAATATAAAAAAATAATATTTTAATATATTTTTAAATATAAAAATACTTTTAAACATAATTTTAATTACATCTCTAAATTAGTCACGAGGAACAACACAAAAGTTGATCTTAGCTTGTTTGGCATCCGTGGCACGACGTCCATTCCATCCACCAATGGCCTGCGAATTTCACGTGTGCATAACAGAAAACTTTTCTCTAGCGGCATGATTGACGCCCACGGTCCAGTAATTGAAGGATTAAATTCTTTTAAGTCCCCATATATTGCACATTGTTTCATTTTAGTACTTCTTAGTTTCTCTTATAACCATGAAAATAAAAATTATCTTTATTAGTTTTATATGGGTTTTTTAAATATATTTCCTCCCTTTTTTTAATATTTTTTTTGTTATTTAATCTAATTGATATATCAATTCTATGATCAAATAAATAATTGTTCTAGATTTTGTATGTAATTGAAAAATATTTATTTTTTATTTGTATTTCTAATAAGTGCAAAAACAAATATTGATTTTATTCATTCAATATTGTCTGTGTGTGTCTATTTCTACTATTATATGATTAGATAATATAATTAATGTAGTAAATAAAGTCATTGGAAATAAATGGGTAAATAAACACAAGATCAATGATCTTGATTTACATTTGTTTCTTGACTTTTTCATACACATATTTAGTTATTGTTAGTTAGTTTTTTTTTAGAATATTACCATAAATAATTCTTAATTTATTGAATTGCATGGTTATAATTTTATTTTGATTTACATATAAGTTTTTCATGTAAAAAAACATGTTAAAAACACTTCTATATTCAATTTTTCATTGGAAAAAAAATATATGGTACATGAAGAATTAGAAGTTAAGTGCATGTTTGGAGATGTTTTTTTTAAAAAAAAATATTTTTTTATTAAAAAATATATTAAAATAATATTTTGTTTAAAAAATATTTTTGATATTAGAACATGAAAATAGTATAAAAACATCAAAAAAAATTAAATGTAAAATAAAAATTATTTTATTTTAAAAACACTTTTAAAATATAGAGTCAAATATTTCATAAATAATTAGTATTATTATATTTTATACTCCAAGGACCTTTTCTTATTACTATATATATAAAGCGCATTGCTCTTTTAGTGTTTGAATCTACAGTAACAATAACTATTTATATAAGTTGTCGTGAGTCTTAAGTGATCAGTTGGTGTAGCCGAGTTAATCAAAGAGAATGAAATCAGAAGATAGGGCCAGATTCAAATCCCACTGGAAACATGTTTTAATTTTGCCCACATTAGAGATACCTATTAATATATATTATCAAGAATTGTAAGCGTAATATTGAGGTAGCCGAGATAGTCCACACCGAGTGCTATTATGGGAGGTTCAAATCCCACTTCCATCATAATTTTACGTTTGTTGCCCCTTTTTTTTGCTCTTTTTTTTTCGTTTTTTTTCTGGATTTTTTTTTCATTTTTTGGTTATACTTTTTTATTCTTCTTTTTTTTCCCACTTTATATATATATATATATATATTTGTTTTTTTATAATTGGAATATATGTATTAACTTAAGTGTACCATGATTAATCCTAGAATTCAATTTTTTTTATAGTTTTATTTTTATTTTTTTTTTCTAATTATGTTTTTTTTTTCATGAAACATTTTTTATTTTTCTTGGAAATGTGATTGATTTTTTTAAAAAAAAATATTTTTTTTTGAAATATATTAAAATGATATTTGTTTTTTTTTTAATTATTTTTAACATCATCACATAAAAATAATCTAACAACATTAAAAAACACAATGTTTGGACAATATTTATTTTTTGTCGTTATTTATATATTTATGCTTTTAGATTATTATTTTTTTTATTCATTTTTTGCTAGCGTTTTATTTTTAGCAAGTTTCGTTCTGAAATTTAATTTATGTTGGTGATAATTTTAAAATTAATAGTGCTATTTTTTTCCATTTGTTCTTTTGTGTGTGTGTGTGTATTATGATATTTTATATGTTTTTCAGATAAATAATTTTATTTTTTTATTGTTTATGCAATAATAATAATAATTTTGGTGATTATTTTTTATTGTTTTTTTGTTACAATGTTTTATTTCTTTAGGTATGTTAATAATTTTAATTATTTGAGAAGTAATGTTTATAATAATTTTAACTGTTATAGTAATGAAAATGACGATAACGTAAGGATGAATTTTCAATTTATATTTTTATCTTTTTATAGATAAAAAATTAAATACTTATTTTTAATTTGATTATTTCATGTCTTCTCACAATTTATATTTTATTTTTAAATGTGATTTAAATTGAATTATAAAATGAACTAATCTTAATACAATGAATTTAATAATTCAAATACCTGAATTTTTTTTTTAATGATGATAATAATTTTATGTTGGTTATTTCATTAAAACCTATTAAACAGATAAATTTATATCAATTTAAAATTCATATATTTTATAAAAAACTTACACTTCATATTAATTTTATACAAATTTATTATTTTGATTAAATTTATATTATAACAAAAAAAAATATATAATTAATATTTTTATATTAAAAATATATAGTGCCGCACACAATAAATCTGGTGGTAGAAGAACAAAAGCATCTTATTCTTAGAATTGGAAGGATAGAATCGGAATTCAAGACCACAATTTTGACAATTGATGTCGTATGAATCGAACTCGATGCTCGTCACGATCGTGCTCGAAGAATCCGCGGATGAACGGTCAAGTTGTACAAATTGGAATCAGTACACGGAATGTGCAAAGGAAATAGTCCTAAAGTGAGAAAACTGTAGAATACAAGGACCTTTTTTACCATGAAATTAAATTAAATTAAATGCGAGAAAATGTTAAATTAAGAGAAAATACTATTGAAGTCAAACATTATTCATATATTAACTAACGTGAAAGCGTTACAAGAAATTGAAATGATAACTACAGAAATTCTTAAATTTTAATAAATCAGGGGGCTTGGATATTCTCTTCATGGGATGGTGACGCTGTGTCCAATTCACCTGGGTTTGACCGAGTTTTGTGCCCTTGTATCTCATTAAACATAGATTTATATTTTTTAAAAAATATTTTCTAAAAAACTGACTTTTTATATTTTTTAATATAAAAAATAAAAAATATTATTTTAATATATTTATAAACAAATAATATTTTTAAATTTAATTATACTCCCATGTCAATTTTACTTATTCCACGCCAACCAGCGTGACATAATCCGCCGATCTTCACCGACCAATCTTTAATTTCAATGGTGCTCGATATTTCTAGCATGTGATTTTATATTCATTGCTGTGTGCGTGTTTTTTTTTTTTTATTCCTGTTTCTAAAAATGTTTTTTTAAATATATTAAAATAATATTTTTTTATTTTTAAAAAATTAGTTTTGACATAGCACATTAAAATATTCTAAAAATATTTTTTTTATTGAAAATAAAAAAAATTATTTTTAAAAAGCAATACATCACAAGAATTTAATAAAAAAAATTATTTTTAAAAAGCAATACATCACAAGAATTTAATAAATAAATGAATGCGGATTTTTTTTTTCTTGCCATCAGGCTCTCACTTAAAATCACACATGGCTTGTCCCAACTAGTCAATATAGTCATTCCCTAACCCTAACTTAACTAAAGTTGATCAATTCTAATTGATTTTTTCTTTTTAAAAATATGTATTTTTTTTTATAATTTTTACAGAAGCAAAAATATTTTGAATTGATTTAATTTAATTTAATTTAGATTAACATGTTCAATTAATGACAAATGACTCGATATTTTAACATATTCATAAATATACTTATATTTAAAAACTTTATTCTAGAGATAATGGATAAAAATAAATTTAATTATCAACGGGGTTAACACCTTAGTTTTATTTTTTTAATTGTTATAGATTTTTTCTAGTTAGTTTTTTTTTATCAAATATTTCTTTTATTTATAAAAAAATATATTCTTTAACCATCAAACCAACCTCTTTAACTTAACAAATTTATCTCCACCACATAAATTTTTGGATTTTTTTTAATGCATGCATAATGACTAAAATCTACCCTCCAACCGCAGTTTTTAGATATTCAAATTTATATTTTTCACATCGTATTTATATTTATGATAAGAAATATTATAGAATTAATTTGTCCTTTGATTAATATTAAAATCAAGTGGGAGGTTTTAAGAGCACCCTCTCATTTATTTTTATGCTGACAAAACAGAAAGTACCGAAGAAGAAAGAAAATCTTGGGAGTTAAAGAACTAAACAGGAAGAGAAGAGAATGAAATCTGATAGTCAGATCAGACCCCACTATGTAAGACGGTTTCTTTAGCTTTTCTCTCAAGTCTCCTCCTTCTCAACTTGTTTCCCTCTCTCTTTTTACCCCCTCAAACACTTCAAAAACCAGCAATATCTGTTATATATTCACACACCCTATTCTTCATGGCATTTGTTATATTCACATCCTTAAAGTTTACTTCTTTGTGTTTCATATAATATAGCAAAGGTCTTGTCTTTGTAATGGAGACTGAATTGCAGAAGAACCGTCAAGGAGGAGGGCTGAAGAGACTGAGATGTTCAGTTCAAAACTATGACTGGGGCAAAAGAGGGACAGAGGGGTCTGAGGTTGCAAGGCTGTATGAATTGAATTCTGGGCCTGATATAGAATTGGAAAAGAAGAAGCCTTTTGCTGAGTTTTGGATGGGTACACATAGTTCTGGGCCCTCTTTTGTAGTGGAAAGTGGTGTGGAGAATGCCGACTCAATTGGGTCTGGTAGTATGAGCTTGAAAGAATGGATTTTTAAGAATCCCAATGTGCTTGGTGATAAGGTTTTGGATAAGTGGGGCTGTGATCTCCCTTTCTTGTTCAAGGTACAATCTTTTTTCTTGTATGATTTTTGTTTGTGATGCATTTGAATTTATGTTTTTGTTGAGTCATGAGTGAGATTTTGTAGTTGGTTCTTTTATGATTAGGATGATTATGGTTTCTGTGTCTGTATATTTGATGAACTTCTTTATTTGTGTTTGATTTAAAAAAAAAAAAAACACTGTGTTTTGATTGAGTGTTCTCATCCTTATTCAGGAATTGTGCAATTTATGTTCTGTAATAGAACTGGTTGCTCTAAGAATCCAGTCTAAAGCTGTTTACAGTTGGAGGTTCCAATTTTATTGGAAAGTTGTGATTTGTTATGTAAATTTTGTTTCTACTCATAAAATTGTCATTATTTAGTGTCAGTTAAAGCCAATTTCCCTTATTTTACTGGCCTTCATTTTATGAAAAAACAAGAGGGCATTCCCTTCACCGTTTGTCATAAGCATGTAACATCTTTCTTTCAAACTTTATTGATATCACCCTTTCAAAATCTGAATTAGAATTCATGGTTACCTGTGAATGGGTAGTGAATCAAATAAGGCTTAAAAGGCAAAGATGTTATGTTCAAAACTACAATTGGGAGACTTGATTTAGAATTACTGGTTGTTATGTTGGATGCATTGAATTCTGTGGCTGAAGTTGAAGTGGAAGGGTTTTCTGCAGAGTTCTGGATCAGCAAGATGAGTTTAAATTTTTATGCACTGGATTTTGAGTAGCCTCTCCGGTTCTTGGAGATCAGATCTTAGGCAAGTGGAGGTCCTTTCCCTTTTTGTTTGAGGTTGTTTTGATTGCAATGACTATAAACGAGTGGTTTTCCCATTCAGATTCCTGGTTTTTATTTTTTACTGTTAAAGATAAAGATTTGGACTTTTACTTGTGGTTGATTTTTCTCTAATTCTTTTCTTAATTCAAATGGACTGTTTTTGTTTGATCATATCTTCAAGGATCTTTTTGTGATAGGTGTGTTAGAATATCATGAATTGTATAAACTTAATTGGTTTTGGAAGTTTTGTTTGATTTTCAAAGTTTGGAGTCGGATAGGTACTTTCTGTGGCAAAAGCATTGTCGATTCAGGCTCACCCTGACAAGGAATTGGCAAAAGTTCTACACAAGTTGCAGCCAAATCTTTACAAGGATGACAACCATAAGCCCGAGATGGCTCTAGCCATTACAGAGTTTGAGGCCCTCTGTGGTTTTATTAGTATTGAGGTGGTCAATTGATCTCTATCTTTCTTGCATTTACTTAATTCGCAAATTCTCCGAGTTGATTTTTGTTCATTGGTAGTGTTGTGAATCTTGGTTGGAATTGACGGGGTTTTAGAGGTCATAATGATGCATGTGAAGCACATAGGTCTCCTTAAATTGTTTATTTTTCATTTTATGAGAAATTTAAAGATTCAATCAAATGGATGGGATTCTACCATAACTTAACCCTTACCTCCTGGTAATTCTTTTTTTTTTTTTTAGCCTAGATCTATGTGGTTCTCAATTGTAATAATTATCAGTCTGGTGAATCTTAATATCTTGTGACCACAACTCTTTGATTGCATCGCTAAGATGATGGGATACTTTTGAGCTCCTTATTCCTTTATTGCTGCCCTTTTTGGTTGCTTAAAGTTGCGAGAGAATTACCAAATTATCAACAAACTCTCCTTTGATAAAGCATGCATTTTTAAAAGAAGCTTTGAATGGGAAATTGTTATCACAGACTGCAGGCATATTTGAAAACCCATGACTTATCAATGTTAATTGGGTACTTATTAATCCAAAGAAAATGAGGGTGAAATCTATCTATCTTGTATTTATAGGTATGAATAGGCATATCCATGTTTCTCTCAGTCAATCAAGGTCACCATAACTTTCTCCACATGTGTATTTTAAATGTTTTTTTATTAATGTAATCTATCGAAGCCATATCCATTTTCTCATTTACTCGAAGCAAATTGATAAATTTCCCAGGAGCTTAAACGCGTGCTTCAAGATGTTCCTGAGATAGTAGAACTGGTTGGTAATGCCGAAGCAAACCAAGTCATGCAAATCCATGACCAAGATCATGAGGAAAAAGTAAAATCTGTTGTGAGATCAGCTTTTACTCAACTCATGTCCGCAAGCCAAGAGATCACGGCTGAAGCAATATCAAAATTAAAAAGTAGATTGTATATGGAAAGCAAGGTTAGTTGAGGTTTTCTTGATTAAAGATGCCTGCCTTGTAAGATAATCTGAATGCTGCGACTAGACTGTGTAATAGATTTGCAATTAGAGTTAAAAGTATTCATGATGAGTGTTTCTTTCATGAATAAAAAATGATAGGTAAGACATCCAACAAGAGAATTGCAGTAGAGTATTTTATCAATAACTTGTTAAGCTATATCATTCTTGATTTTCTGTTATTCTCTTTATTTTACACCTTAACTTTTTCATTATCAGATAAGGCAGTTGACAGGAAAGGAACAGTTGGTCTTGCAGTTAGAAAGGCTATATCCAGCTGATATTGGTGTCATATCAGCCTTCTTTCTTAATTATGTGAAGCTCAATTCTGGTGAAGCTTTGTATCTTGGGGCAAATGAACCCCATGCCTATCTATATGGTGAGTGTATAGAATGCATGGCAACCTCTGACAATGTTGTGCGGGCTGGTCTTACACCCAAGCTCCGGGATATTCCAACTCTTTGCTCCATGCTCACATACAAACAGGTAATATATTCATACATGTATGTATTTGATTATTTTTTTTAAAGTGTAAATTTGCATCATTTTTTGTTTAAATTTGATAAATCAAATCCCTTGCAGTCACCTGTAGCATGTAATACTCCGGAAACTATTAGAAAGGACCAAAAGAACAGGATGGAAAATAATTCTCGGCATAACAGTTTTAATTCCTGGACATTAATATATCTTAGGAACGAATTTCTGTGATTAGTCTGCAGAAATATGCTTATTAGTATAAAAAACAGGAAAAATTTACAGAGAAAAAAAATACAATCTTATGACACCGTCTGTGTTAGAACCTGCACCTTCTTTTTCAACTGAGCACTCATTTTTTATTAGCCAATGGAAAAGGAGATCATCGGCCATGATTCGTAAATCTTCACCAAATTGTAATGGGTTGCACATATTAACATTTGAAGTTTGATTGATCTGTTGTATTTATGTGCTTTTTATTCACGTGTTGCTCTTCATTGACCTCGGTTTAAGAATCAATAAATTTTTGCTGTGGATAGCGTGGCATCAGCATGCATCTACACACATCGAAGAAAAGACAATACTGCTGTCATTTTTCATAAAGATAAGAAAGGAACTTGAAGCCTTAAGAATGCAGGGGTGATTTTTGTTTTCCTAAATTTGCTTTCAGTGACTCTGTCCTGGCAACTTTTTGTTGCAAAATCTTTAATGATGGTGCTGGTTCTGATACAGGGCTTCCCTGAAATCTTAAAAGGATTTCCTTTGAGTCCATATATAAAAAGATACCTTCCACCTTTTGATGAATTTGAGGTTGATCGCTGCATTCTTCCGAGAAGGGCGTCGACAGTATTTCCCGCGATTCCAGGTCCATCCATTTTTCTTGTCATGGTTGGCGAGGGAGAAATGTGCACAGGATCATCCACAGATGTAGTTATGGAAGGAGATGTCCTATTTGCACCTGCCAACTCTGAAATCAGCGTATCAACTGCATCTGAGTTGCATCTGTATAGGGCAGGAGTGAATAGCAGATTTTTTCAAACCTTGAGGTGGTAGACGCTGCAGCTTTCAGTTTTAGGATCGATTCAGTTTTCATGCCTTGTACTGTTTATTTTCAAGATTATATTTATATGTATTAATTATATTATATGTAATATGATATTCGAATTTTGCATGTAAACGCAATAAAGGTATAGCAAAAGTTATAATATCATAATTGTTGGCCACGGAGTTCCCGGGCTCCCTAGGATGGGATGCATGGAAAAAGTATACTGTGAAAACGAGCTCACCAGCCCGCGTGCTGTGTTGAGTTTTTTTTATGTAGAAAAATAATTGATTTTATATATATTATAATTAATTATTTTAATATTTAATTAGTAAAATTATAATTGATAGAATTTGTTTGAAATAGGTTTTTTTCTCTGACTAAAAGTGATTGAATATTACTATTATTAAAATTATTTTGATAATTATTTAATTGGTAGATTATAAAATTAAAATTGAAATTTTTTTGTTAAAATGAGTTACGTGCTCCGTGTAACATAGTAATTAATTGCTGTGTATGTTTTATTTGTCTCATGAATTATTTTATTAGCAAATAGTAAAATTACAATTGTTAAATTTTAGCACAAGGTGAGTGATTTGTTTTACGCAGCAAACAATTTAATTAGTGGTTTCGTTTTAACTATTTTGGTAATAATTTAATTGGCAGATAACAAAATTATAATTAATCAAATTGATTAAAGATATATTATTTGTTGTCTGCAACATACTAATTGTTTGTTTGCCATGTTTTAACTATTTGATAAATAACAAAAATACAACTGCTAAAATTTATCAAGAATTATTTTTTCTTGATATCATTATATCAAAAGTTTTTTAGTATACTAAGATTAAATTAATATGAGATTTAAAGAAAAAGTAGTTTAAT
The DNA here is from genome assembly GCA_015731905.1 of Salix dunnii. NCBI lineage: Eukaryota > Viridiplantae > Streptophyta > Magnoliopsida > Malpighiales > Salicaceae > Salix > Salix dunnii. The sequence goes on along the minus strand of CM027662.1, from coordinate 8,079,589 downwards.
TTTTTATATATATTTTAAGATATCTTACAAACAATTATTTTCATTTTTTGAATGTCTTATTTATAATAATTAGAAATTTCAATACCTAACAATATTAACAAAAAAATATTATTATAATTTTTAAAAATTATTTCTTGCATACGCAACGAAACAATTAGCATAAACAATAACAAAAGAGCACCTAAGTCATCGTTCATGGTAATTATATGAAAAGAACATATAAAAGAGCGTGAAATGAACTTTTACGGTTCACATTAAAAGTAGTGTGGCTGGCAATGATTTCACAACCTCATTTAGCTATATATATTTTTTTCAGATCAAATGATTAGTTTGTGTTGGAAAAAATATGGTTCCAACTGCGGCAAAACGTGGGTAGGTGGCTAGTATTATATATAATTTTTAAAAATAATTCATGCATGCTCCGCAAAATAATTAGTTATTTATATAAAAAAAATTAAAATATCTTTTTTTGGATTAAATGATTTTTTTTGCATTGAAAAAATATGGTTCATATAGTGACAAAGCGCGGGTAAGTGGCTAGTATTATCTATAATTTTTTTAAAAAATATATTTCTTGCATGCGCATCAAAACAATTAGCTATTTATATTTTTAAAAATTTATCTTTTTTTTGGATGAAATGATATTTTTACGTTGAAAAAAATATAATTTCAATCACGACAAAACATAGGTAAGTAACTAATATTATTTATAAATTAAAAAAAATATTTCTTGTTTGTGTAGCTGAAAAATTGTATATATATAACGGAATTGGAAAGAGATGGAAAAGAAGAGATAATATAATATTAAAAATACAAAAACATTTTGGTCGTCTGAGAGATTTGAACTCGCGGGAAGAAACCTGCAGGCACGCGCCTTGACAACTCTAGAAAAATGACTTATTTGTTCATTCATAATCTGCAAATTAATTATTTTATTATGTATATTTACTATTCCAATCCACGGTACATCAAGGTATACATAAACAATAAAAAAAATATTGTTTAAATGGATCATCTCCTTTAGCTATATACCAATTATGATTATAATTTTTTAGGATTTGTTACCTAATATTAAAGTTATTATAAAATTTAATGGTCTTCAAGAGTTGGGTTAGAAGAAGCATCATCTCTAGTATATCCTATCTAAAATAAATTGCACTGTTGTTTGATTATTTTTATAAGTTGTATTTGTATTTGTTGGTCTTTTATAAAGTTCAAGATAAAACTCTTTTCATGAGAAAATTTATCTTATTAGGTTAAAAATCTGATTATTCTGAAGTTTAAAGTTTAATATCATATTTTACCTTTTATTTTGTATCTTTAATACTTAGGTATACTCTATAGTGTAGCTTTACATATCAAAATATCAAAGTCTCCAACTAAATTTGAAAACAATGAACAAAATGATTGGTGAATTATTTTTGACATTCTAGCTAAACTTTAATGGATAATTTTAAATTGATTACGTTGTTCTTTTTACATTTTAAAACATCTGGAAAAAAAATGCAATTTATTTTGTGAAAATATGCTTAGAAACTTTTAGAATTTGACTCTATATAAGAAAAGAAAACATATATTTTTTTAAATTTTCCCTGAAATAAAGATTTTATTTTAAAGTCTTATAGAAAATCATTTTTTTTTTTATATAGTCTTTTTACTATAATTTAATTGCAATAAAATCTCAAAAAATTCCAAATGGCCTTCGAAAGTTTTTGGAATTTTTTTATTGGAGTTTTGAAGAAAATCAAATATTTTAATATTGGATCTGTAACTTATAGTGTAAGTATACAACTTGATATCATGTAAACCTTTTGAGGAAAATACATGGAAAAAAATCATAAATATTTTGAAATACTTATTAGATGATTTTTTTTTGTCTTCTTAGAGTGGTTTTGTTTTTTTTTGTATTATAATAAAATATAATATTATGTTGCGCCAACCTAAGAGGATTGGGCCATGATGGCCCAATATGTTTTTTCTTGGGCTAGACCCACCCTGGCTAAAGAGTGCTTAGGTACGAGGCAATTGGCTGACATGTCCTATTTGAGGGGCATTGTTAGGAGGCAATTTTCTTTGTAACTTCCATTGTATATTGATGTATAATATAGTGCCTAAATGTTACATAGATGAGATTATGCATAGCACACACACATTGTTGCTATGTATTCCTTTGTTGACGGTAATAAATGTTTGGTTGTTCTTGTAAATTGTTTGTGTTGTGTTTGATTAATTGCTTGTGTTCTTGGTTGCCGAAATTTATAATAACTTATGGGGAAAACTCCTAGGTGTGCGATTGGGAGAAAAGCTGAGTCTAGTAACAAGAATAGATTATTGTGCTAGGATCAAAACTGCGATGGAAATTTTGTCCGTGTAATAATTGATATGAGAGCCTGGTTCACAATTTCCATGTGCTAGCCTGAGTTACCCAATTCATAGATTTGATGAGTCCATCCATTCACCGAATATGTTTTTTTATCCTTTATTTTTTTCTCCTGATGATATTAGATTGGTTAGTAAATAAAATGCATGATTTATTTTTGTTTGCTTTTATACTGTTATCAATGTCTCAGATGAGTTTTTATTTTTAGGTTCGTGGTCAATTTCATAACCATATATTTTAATTATATAATAAATAAATGTTATTAAACTCAATGAAGTTCATAATATGTGTCACTAAGGGACATAACAATGTTTTTTAAGGAAATTATTATATTAAAGTTTTTCAAAAAAATGAAGTAATGTTTTTATTGATCATCCAAAATATATTTGGACATATGAAATCAATCTAATTAATTTGAGTTAGCTTTTGCTTACTTGATTAATAACATAAAGATTATTAATGCTTTTTAACATACTTTTTCTTACAATTTAAAAAATTAGTCTGAATCGGAACAACATAGTATATACTATTATCTGAGCACTTGTTCTAAGTTGGGTTTTTTTATCTTCCCAATTTGGCTCGTTATGTTTATTCAAAAAAGCAAACAATTTTCAACTCTTCTTCGAGGACCTTGAGGTGCATAAGGGCAAGTCCAATAATAAGAGTCATTTTGGAGAACCAAATATGTAAAATGACTCCTTGAATAATATATATATATAGTTTTTTTATTGATGTGTTCTCCAATGGTAAAAGCCATTTTGGAGTCATTTTTTTTATATTATTTTAAATAAAGTTCAATTATTTTGTATATAGTTTAATTATACAATTAATATAAGTAAGTTATATAATTAAATAATTACTTTTGAAAAACCTCAAACAATAAAATTATTTTTTTAATTATATTTAAATTAAAAAAATAAATTTAAATATAATTAAAAACTCACAATATTTGAAATTTAAGCTACTTATTGTATGTTTTTCAAGTAATTCTATGTTTTTTTTTTTTTTTTATGGTTGTTGTATTTGAAATTAATTAATGTTACTTATTGTCTTTGAGTGTTAGAAAAACTAAAAAAAACAAAATGAACACATTAACAAATAATCAATAAATTCAAACATAATTAATTAAAATATATTCCATTACAAATAATGCAATCAAATTAATTACAAATTAATACCCCTATTTTTTATGCTAACTATTATAATAATAATAATACTTACTATAAAAACCCACCCCACCCTGTTTGTCCCCTTTAGTTTCATTTAAATCTAAAAAACCCTACCCATCCTTTCTTCTCTCCTGGCCGCCGGCCCCCACGTCCCCTCCAGCCACCGCCCCCCAACCATACACTCCCCTCCAGCCACCCCCCCACCCCACACACACCTTCACTCCCCACACAGTCGTCCACTCCCTTCCAACTGCCCCCCATACCCATTTTTTCTATTTTCCTCCTCTTCGTTGCCCCCCTTCCATCTCTATTTGTTGTGTTGTTTTGTTGTTTGGATTGGCTGTGTCAATTGGTTGTTGTGTTTTTTAATTTGGACAATGCAATGATAACATTGCAACGGTCAAATTTTTATTTTGCCTTTGCATGAGAAATATATAGGAATACCTCCAAATGATAGAGAAATCATTTTAACTCTTTATTTAACTCTCCCCGATGAAGTTATAAATTTAACAAAAACAACAAATTTTTTTAAATTTCAACTTTGCCTGCACTAATTACTCTCATCTGGGGTTTGAATTCAAAGGATTGCTGCCGTTAGGATAATGCTTATTAAAACAAACACATAGCAATGTATTACTTCTTTGAAGCAATCATTAAATTATTGTAGTTTATAGTAGTTAGTGTGCCTTCTCTATTTCAAATTAATTTTTAACATAAAAATAGAAAACAACAATATTATTAATAAAAGTTTGTAACAGATAGTGTACCATATCTTCGCTAAACTTATGATTTCAAATTAATTCTAATATATATTAAAAAAAACAAATACATAGAAAAATGATGAGTGTTTAATAAAATAAATAAATTGATAAATCATGAAATTTTTTATTAACACTAATTAAAAAACAATATCCATGGAAATATTTTGCCTCAATTGTTCCTCTTTCTTTTTTCAAGGTTAAATCTAGTCATCAAGTATAAATAATTTTTATTATTATAAAAGATAATTACACTTTTATAATCTAATCTGAATCACTTTTTCTCTGTAAACACAACATATCGACAAAAAACCCCCTTAAAATTGACACCATCAACCCAGTGACCCAAGGCAAGAGGGTCCGAAACGAGTCCCAGAAAATTCCGCAACACTGCACAGCAATTCAGTTCAACCGAACTGGCTATGGATAAACAATAAACATAAAACCCCCCGCACCATTTCAACAGAAAACCAAACATCCAAGAAAGTGACATGATCTACAGCCACCACCAATGCGGAAGAAACTTTTCAGAAGAATCCATATTAAACTTATCTCAGAAGTGCATGGTGAAAGAAACCTTGTCCTATTCAAATGACATTCAATCAAATTCAAGAGACAAAATTTCAAATAGTATCCTATCTGCTTCCAGTTATAGAACTCTAGAATAAAATAACATTACAAAAACTCATCAACAGTTTTTCAGGCCTCTGTTACCGGGAAATCAAAAACCACATCTTTTCCTGTAAGCTTACGGTAAACTCCAGCATATGATTCTAGCTTGTATTCAGTATTGTTGCGCTCCTTGGGATCCAAGAAAATCTAAAACAAAATTTAAACGAGATGAGATTTCATGAGAAGCAGAGATTATGGTGATAAAGAATACAATTCCATCTATAATTTTTTGTTCCCTTTGACTTGAAAGATTCAAAGTTACCTTGCTAATTTTGGATCCATCAATCCTGTATCTGGTGCGTTTTCCAACAATCTCGGCAGGATAAACTAAATCCTCAAGCATGGCTTCATGCACAGCAGTAAGGGTGCGGGAGCGGGGGCGCTGAGCAGCAGAGCCTTTCTTGGGTGGACGCACAATCCTTCGGGTAGCAAGCAGAACAACATCCTGTACAATTAACAAGAAGCATTCGAGACATAGTTACCGATTCAAGATTTCACCATAGGCCTCTCTCAATTACACGTAAAAGCTAAGATCTGAGAAGATCTTACCTTCCCACTGAACTTTTTCTCCAGCTCTCTAACAAGGCGAAGATGAACCTTGCGAAAAGCTTTCCTCAGTCTATAGGGAACATAAATGACAATAGCTTTGCGGTTTCCAGCAACATCTATTTGACTGCAAAAATAAAATTTAGCAAAGAAAATTGAAAGAAAGGAAAGAAAAGTTTCATATATAACAAACATACAATCATGCACTCACACTGCAGAATTTATAAAGAGATCTTTTAGATCACTTTTCAGGTCTGAGCTGGTATTTTCCAAGTCAAATAATGCCTACAAAAGAAGAGCATATAGATTTCATCATATATGACTCATTTAAGATAGGAATACAAAATAATCAAATAGAAACCTAATGAGCTAACCTGGGCAACTGTCTCCTCAAATTCAGTTGGTTCAGCATCCTTGTCCTTTTGGATCTTCTTCCTTGTGGTGAACATCTTCACAGATCTACTTAGAGACAGCGAGAGATTACATTCAATAACTGAGCTAGAATTGTCGATACAAATCCACTATAATAGGTATCAAAACATTCTTTTATATGATGTCAACCTAATGGCACTGAATTTCCTGTCATGCATCAAGTAAGATCCCTTCAAGTATTTTTTTACAGAAATGAAAAGAGAGTTGGAGAATGAAACATCAATGAATGATGAATCCCCACAACATTGTATAGATATCCCACAATAAGATAGACCTAGCTCCAACCTTTATGCTAAGCTACCAAGGATTTTCGAGAGATTTTCTTTCATAGAAATTAATAATAAATAAGCACAGCATACCCACACATGATACAGAACAATAGCATTCATGAACACTCATATCACAGCCTTGAGACAACTATTAGTAGCCTAGCAAACAAATACATGCCTAATGCACAACAATTCAAAATCAAGAACCAATCCAGACAGCTCATGAATTACAAAAAAACAAAAACTTCAATTTTTCATCATCTTAAAAATCCATTATCACTTCTCTTTTATACTCTCTTTACTAACAAACCAGTTACATTGCATAGTAAAAGCCCATCAAATCTAAGCACCCAAATGCAAAAGACAAGGGTGATGCATCAGCCTGATCTTGTGTTTCTCTACTGAACATTAAAGCGCACTCTAGACATCAGCTTTAATCTCTCAAATAAGTGCAAAGTGAGAGAAAATAAAAGCTACCCATTTGCTTCGGAGACAAAACCCACCCCTTTAAGAAAACAGTTGATGAACAAGAAAAGAAAACAGCGAAGCAAGCAAATACATATCAAAGCAAGAATCTCAGATTAAGAGTCTGGTTAGAAGAGAAATTAAAGAGAACCCATTGGATTCTTCAAAGCTTACCAAAGCAGCAACGAGAAGAGGTCGTTCTGTCTGGTGCTGGTGCTGGTGCTGGTGCTGGTGCTGATGCTGCTGCTGAGAGAAGCGACGGTTTGAGATGTAGTGTGGGTTTAATAAGAAAGATTTAGGGTTACCTCTTTTTTTGGACGGTTAGGATTGGCTTAGACATATGGGCTGATTTCTAATATGGGCCGGTAAAATACATTTGGGTAAGGCCTATTTGTTCATATTTTTTTCTTTTTTGTTTTGATGGGAAAAGATATTTTTCTTGCTTCTATTATAATTTAAGCTTTAAAATAATATAAAATAAAAAAAGAAATTACCTTGTATTTCTTCATCCTAAATTTTATTTTATTTTATGAGATTCAATTTTCTTTACTTTTCACTGTGCTTCCTCTTTGGATTATGTTTTGTGCTTTGTTTATTGTAATGTTTTATATAGCAATGAATTGCTTTTGATAATATATTATTGGCTGGTGTTATTATATTTTTTATTAATTTATTTGAATTAAATAATTATAATAAATCTAGAATCTAAAAATTGGCACTATAATCTTAAATTCAAATTAGTATAGTAGTTGAAATCAATATATATATATATATATATATATATATATATATATATATATAATTCAAATAAAATATATGCAATTTTTTTAAAAATAAAATTCATATTACTTATGTTTATGAATTTAAGAAAAAAAATATTTTTATGCATATTTTAATAGATATTGAGATAAATATGTGCTAATTTTAATTATATTTTTGTAAAGTATATTTTTCACACACAAAAAAAAATACGAAAATATAGTTTCCTTTTGTAATTATTATGTGGTCAGTAGTACATTATTTGTTGATATAAACGAATTAAATAGTTTGGTGATGAATTGTTGTGCTGTAATGAAATAAGTTTTTAAAAAATAAATTATTTTTATTGATATGTTTTTTCAATTAAAATTCAATTTAAGATTTTTTTTATATAAAATTAAAATAAATTACTTGCAACATGAATTCTTACGACTTGTCAATTCCTTTGGTCTTTGTCCCTGATTTCTCTCTTCTTCTTCTTTTCGTATTCTCTCTCTCTCTAGTTGATTGTCCAAATCAAACATATAAAATTGTTTAAAACCACGAAAAACTCATAAAAAGGCCATATTTTTTTTAAAGGAGAAATGTTGCAAAATTCCGTATTTATTTATTTATTGTGAAACTAAAAGGGTTAAAAAGGGGGTTATAATAATAATATTGGAAGGAAATTTGCAAGTTTTCTTCGCTCATTTTTTATATATATTTCTTTCTCTTTCTTCTAGCTCATTGTGGTAATGAAGCCCTTTAATTCTATTTATAAAGAGATTTGTATAAAATAATAATAATAATGACAATAATAATTAAAATAAAACAAATGCCTTGATGTTGCTTTACTCTTGGTGGCTAGCATGTGGATTTCTGACTTGGTATTAAAGAAAAAGTTAAATAGTGTGAGATTTTCAGTGTATTTATAGACATAATTCATTATAAATTACAATAGTATAATTATTATTATACCTTTTAGCTCATAAAATTTAATTATCAAGTTTGACAATATTTACGTCTTTTTTTTTTAACAGTGCAACTATCATCCCGTGGTTGAATTAAAAGAAACATTAACTAGTCAAGGGTGTCATACATTTTGCTTTTTCATGAGCAGTACAATAATTATTATTATCTTTTAATAAGAAAAAAAAATTAGAGTTGCCAACAAGCATATTGTTCGTTTTTCCATTATTGGTGATCGATGGAAATATTGATTTACCATCAGAACAAACAAAAGTGAAGAGTTTGCGTAAAGGGTGTGTTGGTATTTTCATATGTGGTTTTTACATTATTACACGAGCTTTGGAGGGTGTCTAGATAATTGCATATTTTTAATTTTTTTTAGTAAATTGTTAGCATGTCTTCTTCAAGCGTCGACAATTATTTTTTTATTTGTGCCATATAGACGACATGAGCAAAGGGTGTGTTGGTATTTTTCATATGTGGTTTTTACATTATTACACGAGCTTTGGAGGGTGTCTAGATAATTGCATAATTTTAATTTTTTTTTAGTAAATTGTTAGCATGTCTTCCTCAAGCGTCAACAATTATTTTTTTATTTGTGCCATATAGACGACATGAGCAACATCTTGCGGTGATTCCAAATGTCCATCTGTCATCTCATCAGATGCGCCACCATTTCCTCTTCTCACGTGGTGGTGCACTTGTCGTCTCATGGTGGTCGGAGACTTGCTAATGGTTATTTGATCTTTTTTTCTCCATTTTCTCTCTCCTCCAACCTAAAATGCATGGTAATTCTCTTTGTTTATGGTTTTAGTATTTTAGTATTTGGGATTTTGACTGTTTGATTTCGTCATGATTTTTACTATAGAAGTTTTGATTTATTTCAAATTTATCCTTCAATTAAAATTAATAATATATTTTATTTTTTATTTTGGCATTTATTTTTTTAATGTTGGATTTGATTTTAATTTTCTTTATTTTTTTTACATTGAAGTTTTGTTTTGTTGTAATTTTAGCATTCGATTAAAATTGATCATATATTTTATTTTTCATTTTGGTCTCTATTTTTTTAATTTTTTAGTTGATTTTAATTCCTTTAATGTTAATGGTCCTTCTGAAACAGTCCCTATATTTTGTTTATGTTTATGTGTCGATACTTTTGGTTTTGTTTTTTATATTTTATATTTTCTCCTTTGTGGAGGTTGTGTTTTTATTCAATTAGTCCATAAATTTAAATTTGTGTTGATTATCATTTGAAAATTGATATTTATTCTTTTTTCTCATTGTTATTTTTTTGTTAATTGTATTTGTTATTCAAATCAAATGATTTTTTATGCTAATAATATTTATTTTGGTTTTGCCATTTTTTTTTTATTTCTTTGTTTGCTCTTTTGTTAAAGTTTTCTATTTTATTATTCAGGATAATTTTATGATTTTCATTGTTTACACAATAATAATAATTTTAGTTATTTTTTTTCTTTTTTATTAAAGTTTTTGGGTTTTTTGTTTTATTTCTCGGGATAATTTAATAATTTTTTATTATTTAGGGAATAATAATAATAATTTTAACTATTATAATCATGATAATAATAGTAACGTTACTAATGATAATGATGATGACAATAATAATTTATTGTAATGATTGTATTGTTTATTGTGTTAATAATTATAACTATGATGATAATAAAATAGCTAATAAAATAATATGAAGAATATTAATAATAACAAAAAAAATTGTAATAATGATGATAATTTTAAAGATATTAATAATAACAATGTTGTTAGTTATAATAATAATGACTGTGATAATAACAATAATAATGGTGACAATGATAATAGTGCCAATAATAATTAGAATATTAATTATTTAAAATGATGATAATAGTAGTAACTATAATGATTGTGAGAATTAAACAATCATAATAATACCAATGATAATAATAATTGAAATAATTCATTATTTGATATTGTATTTGTTAAAAATTGAGTTTTGTAACTTCTCTATATATAGTATTTCAGATCTACTATACCATATTAATGGTTTGAAAAAATTGAGTTGGTCATTGTTATCTTTTATTTTTGTTTTATTTTTTTAAAATTGTATTTGCTTAACACTATTTTTCTTCTTCAAAACATATCATTCAATTTGTTTTAATCCTATTAAATAAATTTATTTTATTAGAAACCCGCGCTTAGCCAAAAAAGATGATTTTTTTTATGCTAATAATATATTTATTATTTTTTCCCTTTTGTCTTTGTTTTTTTTTTTTAGTTTTTTGTAATTTTTTTGTTTTTCAAATTAAATGATTTTTTTATGCTAATAATATTTGTTTTGATATTTTTTATTTTTTGTTTTATTATTCGAGATAATTTTATGGTTTTCATTGTTTGAGTAATAATAGTGATGCTTTTACTGATTTTTTTATTATTTTCTTTCTTGTTATTTTGTTAGAGCATTTTACTTGTTTTTTTATTTTATTCTTGGAGATAATTTAATAATTTTTATTATTTGTAGTGTAACGGTAATGATAATTTTAGTTGTTATAGTCATGATAATAAGAGTGACGTAACAATGGATTTTCAATGATTTTTTATTCTTTTTATAGGTATAAAATCAACAACTTATTTTTTTTATTTAATTATTGTTGGTGTTTACATAAATTATTTTTTATTATTAATTTTAATTTTAATTTAATTTAGTACTGAAATATGATTTTATGTTGATAAACATTTTAAATTTGATATTTCTTTTTTTCCTTTTTTTTTTTGTTTGGTTACTGTTTTTTTATTTATTCTTCAAGTCAAGTTATTTTTTTTTTATGTTAATAATATTTGTTTTGGTTTTGTCATTTTTATTTGATTTTTTATTAAAGCTTTTTGTTTTTTTTTTGTTTTATTTCTCAAGATAATTTTATGTTTTTTATTTTTTACACAATAATAATAATAATAATAATAATAATAATAATAGTAATAATAATAGTAATAGTAATCTTGATAACTATGGCTATGGCTATGGTGATAATAGTAATAATAAATCTTAAAATATATTAAGAATATCAATAATAATAAATTTTATTATAATCCAATCAATAATAATAATTATACTTATAATGATAATAATACTACTTTTGTTTTTGTCCTTTAATTATTTTTTATTTACTCTTCATTTATGCTAATAATATCTATGCTAATAAAATTATGCCCATGTTGATTATTTTATCCAAATGTATAACATTATGAAAAAAAATCTTACACTCCTAACATTTGTTTTTTTATATTTAAAAAATATTTGATTCTGACTGCGGTAAAGTACATGACAAGTGACTCTTTATTTTTAAGCAATGTCATCTCTCATTTTTTTCATTTGAAATCAAAGCAACACATATAAAATATTTTTTTCTAGCCAAATCAGTACAGTTCCCATTAAATTTTTTTATCTATAAATCATTGGGTATTTTTTTAATTATTACTATAAAAGTAAGAATGTTTTTTTTAATATTATTATTAACCTGATTTTAACCAAGTTTAACCTACCAAATCTAATAAAGGCAAGTCCAACGCTGGAGTTGTATGAAGAGTCAAAGCCAAAAATTTATCCTTTTAGCTTTTTGAGTCAAATTTTTCATCTCCAAACGCGGGAGGCATTTGAGTAGCCAAATTATTAACCTGATTTTAACCAAGTTTAACCTACCAAATCTAATAAAGGCAAGTCCAACGCTGGAGCTGTATGAAGAGTCAAAGCCAAAAATTTATCCTTTTAGCTTTTTGAGTCAAATTTTTCATCTCCAACGCAGGAGGCATTTGAGTAGCCAAAATGACTATTTTCATGGTTAATAGCTATTTCTACATGTTTCAACCAAAGAGCCAAAAAATAAAATAATGTTTAATAAATAAAATAATGTTTTGCTTCCTTTTCCATTGCTACGAGCTTGAGCTCTCTCACGATCTTTCTTTCTTTGATTTCCGCATGAAAAATGAATTAAAAAAAACAAAATAATAAAAATAAAATTGCAAAGATTAAAAGATTAAATAGAAATTAAGAGATCTAGAATTAGTATAGAAAAAATAGAAAAGGATATGAGTCATTGTTGTTGTTACTGAGAAGAGATGTAGAGATTCTATTTTGCGATTTGCTGGAGAGGGAGAAAAAGGGAGACTTAATTCATTTTTCTAAGGAGTGCTTGAGGTTGGGGAGGGGAGTTAACATGGGGGGCTGATGTGTTTGGTTTTTGGGGGGCGGGGGCGAGGATATGGGAATGAGAATGGGTAGGGTTTCAAGGGAATTATGTGGGGGGGGTTAAATATAATTAAAAAAATATAATTAAAATATAATTATATTGTATAATTATGCAATTATTTTAAATTTATTTTTTAATTTAAATATAATTAAAAATAATAATTCTATTGTTAGAGTTTTTAAAAGCAATTATTTAATTATATAATTTACTCCTATTAATTAATTAATTGCATAATTAAACTATATACAAAATAATTGCAATATATTTAAATAATATAAAAAAATAGCTATCCAAAATGACTTTTATCACACATCAATAAAAAAATCATATACAAACTATTCAAAAAACCATCTTAAAAATTTAGCTCTCCAAAATAACTCTTGTCAATGGACTTGCTCTAAGGATTAATATTATATATTTTATCTGGTTCAATTAAAAATCTTCCATAAATTAAATTCAAATTTTAAATTCTGATAGATCAACCCCACCGAATCTAATAAGATCAATATTATATTTTATCTTATTCAATTAAAAATCTTATACAAATTAGTTTTTAAAAATCTTAGATTTTTACTAATCAACCGGTCAAGTTTAACAAAAATGAACAAGGCCACCATCACGCATTTGTTCCTAATTCGTCGACTACCTAAGCCTTGGGAGGACTAAGTGCTTGAAATTCGGGAACTATCTTCTTGAATGCTTCATTGCATGCCTTTCCCATTAGCCTCAAGTCGTATTTTTCAACCTTCAAGAACAAATATAACATGCTTTCCGAGCGAAGTTCCACCCAGAATCTCACCCCCACCATTCTCGCCTGCTACATTCGCGCATTGCACTCCATAATGGTAAATCCCTGCTGCTGGCTGAGATGGAAAGGGTTCAGGTGAAGGACTTGGGACCTCGTCTTCTTCAGCTAGCATCATGGGTGAGACTGGCCCAACGACATAGAGGATGGTATACTTTGCTAAAGCTAGAAGCCTGCGAGTTGGATATTGTAAAATGGAATTACGCAATGGCTAATGGTTACAAGGTTTTCGTCAGTTTAACTAGGGATTTTATTTAGTCCGAGATATCATGACCTAATGCCATTCGTTTGTATAGTCTAATGATAGCTGTAGCCACAACGGAGTATGATATTAGACCCAAAATTGGATTTTTTTCTTTGTTCTTTGAAATTCATAACGATCCAACAACCACACAATTTTCTCTTGCCAGATAAGCAAGTTTTGAGCAAAATCAAACAATGGTTTCCTAACTCCTATCTGCTTAAACAATTTAACCATGATAGAATAGCTCTAGCACCTTTCTCCCATGAACAATCTAGCATCATGTCATGGGCAACCCCTTCAACACAGATTGGTGATACGCCATAAAACCTGCCTGTTTCGTTGAGTCCTTCGGTGTCCTGAAAATTTTATCAAGCAATAAACAATAAACTTAGAAGTAACTCAAGTAGTAAAATAGGTCCAGACTACAAGCAAATGAAAATTGCTGTGATCCAGCCAAACTGGGACAATGGCAATTCAATTGTTCTCCTGGGATGAAGCTGCAAGATTTTTGATAAGTTCAGGCAAACTGTCTAAAATGGTCAGGATATATATCCCTACAAAACCGATAAAATGATACCATTTGGGAAAAACTCTAGCATTCAGATTGATGCAGGGATCATTCTGCCAAAAAGGAAGATCACTGTTCAAAAACTTCAATATAATAATAAGGGTAATTAGATTCATGCATGAATTGCCTAGGCCACAAAGATGGCGACTGCATGCTTTTCCAAAGATACAGAAAATTTGGAGCTAAATCATGAGATGCTCGTTTCAAGGGAGTAGGATGCCATTGAGCATAGTGATGGGGATTTTGATCTTGATTTCAGACCCACCAAAGGAGGTCCCCACCCCCCCAGTATAATAAGGATGGGCCATATCAAGAAAGGGCACTGCAGGTGCCTTACCATTTAAGAGTGAAACTCCACCCCTGACATGTCTTTAAGAAAACATCAGAAGGAAATGTCCCACTCAGAAATTCAAACACAAACATGACAACTGACATTGCCAAGGATGGGATCTGGCTTTGAATATAAAATAGATGGGTCTGACACATGCCATGATCAGATAAGAAAGAGGATGAATTAAGACAAACAGCAACAACTGAAATTCACTTTATTTTATTTTACTTTTTGAATCCTTGGAAACCTGAAGGAGTCAGCAACACTGAAATGGTTGAACTGTAATTCCTGAGGTTGGATTCACGCCATGCATGACATTTTACTATGTAGACAACATACCCTGCCCTGTCACATGCAGAGGAAAAGGACTCTACACCAAGGTGCTTTCTCAGGCTAACCTTTTGTTGGGATAGAGGAAAACCACAAAATCTCCATAATCATAAGAAACTATGACTATCTGTTGATAAAGAGCATATTGAGAAACACAGTACCTTTTCAGAGAGATAGATCTGATGAATACATTATATGAGAGAGGAATACTAATGTACTTCAACGATTTCAACATATTAGATCTGAATACTTATAGGAAGATATGAGTTGCTTGAGTTATACATGAAATTACCACAATGAAATCGTCATTTGCTCCCAGGACAAGCACTTCAATAGATGATTTTGGCACTGAAGGAACTGGAAGCGATGAATTAAGCTTCCTTAGATCAAACAGTGGCATTCTTGAGCTTTCTTTCATCAGTGCTTGGTAACTGAAAGAAACAAAAAATGACTCAAACTTTGATGTCAATTAAAAAAACCTAGAAACGAATGCACTTTTAAGGATGTAGATACCTATATGAGAGGGCAAATTAAAAATGACTCAAACTTTGATGGTCAACTAGATATACCTAGAAATGAATGCACTTTTAAGGATGTAGCCGCCTATATGAGGGCAAATTCTTTTAGAATGGCATGATTAAGGTACCCCCCCCCCCCCTGAAAATGGCTGGATTTATTTCTCGGGGTTGGGAACTTAGCTTGGATTTTGGGTGGTGTTATTCTCATTTCAGAACTTGTAACTTCTACCGCATTATTTTTTATAAATACTAAAATAGCCTCATTTAATGCAATTCTTGAATTTAATTTTAAAAGAAAATACAAGAAAAAGAGTTATACGTATTTTATATGACTTTATTTTCCAAAAATGCAAGTCATGTAAAATAGTTTCCCCCCCTTAAAATTGAGCTTGTAGATAGATATTGCAATCTTTATGAATAAGTTAGTCAATGAATGATGACCCTAATATTTCTGAGTGTCAAAGTACATGTACTCCAAATTCTAAATTAGTACTAATATTATAGTATTATTTTAAAATGTATTGATTTCAACATTAAAGTTATATAATAGGAACTTAAACTTATAGTATTTATAAATACCAATCACTTTTTGACACATTATATTCTTCAAAATATATTATTTAAGAAAATATATATTATAAAGTATAAAATTTGAATCAATTGAAGATATAAACAAATTGTTGAGATATATACTTATATTTTTTTGTGGTCTGTTTTCTTATTATTTTCAATGAAATACATACATGAATTTATCATAGAATCTAAAATTATAAAGTGACCAAGATATGTATTCAATACAGGCCATATTACTCACTAATAAAATGGTGGAGTACGAGTAACAAGAAGTGAAGTGGAAATAACACATCCTTTTTTCAAAATATGATTTTCATTGCTTCCTGCTGATTGGTGATATATAGTATTTATATAATAGATTAATAAAACACAAATATGGCATCAAAAACCATAAAAATCAAGACCTAAAGCATGGCCTATGATAGGCAAGTTTCAAAATTGCACATAAATTTCCACCATAAACTCCCCTAAAAAATGTATAAATGTTAAATATAGTAATGACTTGGCACATTCTCAATGGCAATTCAGTGTTTACAACTAGGAATTTCATAGATGAATTTTGAGTTTGCTCAGCTGGCCAATACCTGAGGTATAAGAAACTGATTGACAGTCTTAGTGGAAGTCACACCTATCAAATGCTTCCCTAAGGACTATTGGTGATACTAACAAAAATTTGATTGATATAAGCATGTTTCTACTAGCAATATCACTAAGCTGTTCAAATTTGATTCATTTTCTTTAAGACGAACACCTTTTTAGAAAAGTGAGCTTGAAGATTTTTAGAAATTCCTGGCACAAAGTAAGCTTCCAGCTCTAGTTAGGTCATGCAAAGAGTCATTTTGAACCCAAAGTAAATTTCAAGTTTGATACCATATGCTTAAATCAACAACACCATAGACACATGAAACCAAATAAATATGTTTGATTTTTTTGTCCATTTGTCATATAGAACAACATGAAGAGTAAACTAGGTTATAAGAATATGGAGAAGAGTTGTATAAACCAACCGTTTCACCAGATGATCATCCATAGTTGATGTGAAAAATGTTTCCTTGCAGAGTGAAAGATTGGTTTGAAAAGCCTTAGCTGCCAAGCTGCGTGTCACCTGCTTATAGGTTCATATGAACATATCTATTATTTGAAGAGACTTATTTGATCAGCCAATCTTACTCTTTGGGTTAAGAAAATGTATAACAGAAATTCTGATGTCATGTTTTTGAAGAAGTGTAAATTGAAGTAACGAGTCCAGTTTTTCAACATCTAGGTTCCAATATTGAAGAGGAAAGAAAAATATTAAAGGGGCATACTAATCTTCAATTTCAAAATCCCAAAGCAAATACCTTAAAAGCAGCAACAGGTTTGGAAAACAGATACCGCCACACTAATCCACTGGAAAGTACCAATCAAAATTTCAGTTTGGCTGGTTATGTTCAAGTAAGCGAAAAGAAAATCCATCATAAAATGTGAGCATACCTATTACCTGAAGGCGGTACAGAGCAGACAAGGACAGCACCAGCAAGATCAGGGTACCGCATTTTCTTTTCTAGAATGAAGCCCAAAGAGCATTGTAGTTAAAGTACAAGTGAAGGAAGGCCTTCTCAAACCAACAAAGCAGGGAAGGTTACTCTGATGAAAAATATTTGTTCTTGATCACAATGAAACAACTGTTGTTTTTAAGTGTAATTAATTTCATCAAGTATATGTTAGGTTTTGATCCACATTCACATCACAGTGTTATCATGAAGGGTATGAGTATCTTATTGATCCTGTCTCATGCTAAACATATCTCAAACATCTTGAATATATGAATCAATCAACTAGAAGATGGAAATTACCTAAAGTTTGTTTATTCCTTATATTTGCAACGTAGCACTGAATGATTAACCCTCCAAATGAATGCCCAAGCAAGACTGGTGGAAACGTTAGTTTTTTCTGGATGAAGTCAGCGACATCACCTGCATGCGTCTACTGCAGATTTGAAAATGAGTATGAAATAAGAAAAGCATTTTGATAGTGAGATATCTTAGACTATTATATAGAAGGAAAGCATTCAAGTCTGTGAAGGACTTCATCAACTCTGGTGAAGAGATGCATTACCTGAAGAGAACCAGCAACAGGACTAGCTGGTGCATCACTTTCACCCTGCATAAACATAGGCAGCATATGCCTAATCAGTGCTATAATGGCAATCGAAATAATTCCAGGCATTTTTACTCTGCATCTCAACGCCCTCATAGAATTAACACCCTTGAATGCATATGATAGGAAAATGGTTCTTCTTGCTCAAACAGCAGGGAAGTCAATTAAGCAATAAATGACTGAGTTTCTATATCTCAAAATAAGAAGAATTAAACAATAAAAAGATTACAAGCCAGACATAAAAGTATGGGACAATGAAATTTGGTGATGTTTGAATGTAAGATCACTGCTTGATTATTTGCAAGTCATAGGAAGAATGCCTTCCCTTCCAAACTTTGAAACCCACTTAAACCAGACAGGAACTGTAAAAAACGCATGATTTTATATAATCAATCATGTAAATTTTATACTGATTGATCCAAATAATGAAGAAAGGATTTACATATCTATATGTTTTTTTGCCCATATCACACATTTCTCAACAGTCAAACAAAGCAAATAAAATAAAATAAAATGAGATGAAGAGAAACAGCAACACGAATAAATCTCCACTAAAACCCACCCTTTCTTCCATGTATTATTTACATTTGAAAATTACTATACACTAACTTATGGTATCAAATTTTGAAGAAAATGGCAGATTCAATACAGAAATTATAACAATAATTGAAAACCAAGAATTCAACAAAAAATATTTGTGGGAGAGAGAAGGAATGACACAGACCTGACCCAACAAGCTAACAGCATAGCTATCAAAGCCAAACCCTGAAAAGAAAGGCAACCAGTGCTCTGCCCAGCACCAAGCGGCATGGTAACTACCATGAACAAAAACCAAAGGTGGGTTCCTTTCACTGTTTCTTGGGCCTCCATTGTTTTCTTTATCTTCCAGAACAAGACCCTTTTGCTCAATCACTTCCATGTTCAGACCAGATGGAAGTTGGTGAAAAAGACGTGTCTGCCCCTGCTTCAACTCATAAGGGACCTGCATTTTGTAGGCTTTGTTAAGGACAGCAAGGGGTTTTGTGGCCATTTTGGGGATGGAGGGGTCTGGATGGAAGAGGGAGAGGAGAGAAATGGCAGCCATTACTATCAAGCTTGGGTAACTAACAAAAGTTTCAGTTTTTACACTCATGAATAATAAGCCTTGGACATTTTGTAATCTCCTTTGGCCTTTTTCTCTTATCTTATCTTTATTACCAGTGTTTTTTGCTCTTTTACAGCTTCTATTAATTTTATTTGCCTCCTCTTGTTCTCTCCATTGTACTCGCCCCTGAATAGAACATATTAATTAAATTAAAGTAAAAAAAAACATTGTTCACCAATAATAACAATTCTAGTGTAATTATAAAAATTTTTCTTAGCGGTAATCATTTTTAATAAGATAATTTTTTTTTGTAAATTGTATAAAGTTAGATTAATTATTTCTTATTATGCAATAAAATTATTAATTTAATATCAGAATAAAAAAAAAAGTATATTACTCCAACATTTTAGCCCTTTTTTCTTCTTCAAAATAATATAGTTATTTTAATGTCTTTAACAGTAAAAACAATATAATTATCTTGCAAAACCTTTTTTGTTACTTTATATTAATTCTATAGGTAATTTAAAGATTACTCCGAGTATTAATATGACAGATTATATATTAAATATTTCTTAAAAAAATATTATTTTCTGCTACGCATTTGTGAGACATTGGATGACTACAAAATTTTTAAATAGTATAGGTAAGATTATTTGATCATCAAATATTGCTTTTTAAGATGATATTTGATAGATCCTCATATTTTTTTATATGTCATCAACACCTATTTCTCTCTCTCTCATACTAGAATCTGGTGTCATCCCCTCAAATTTTATTTTCATTCATATTTAGTCAATTGTCCTTTGGATTTTATATTTTTTTTAAGTTTAATTATTTTTTATATTGTTATTTATTTTGTTTGGGATCATTTTTTAAATTGTTTTCTTTTTTACAATTTCACCATTCATGTTTTTTTTTTTTTTTTTATCAAGTTTGATCCCTAATATTTTTATTGTTATTTTTAGCAAGTTTTGTAAATTGATATATTTTTTTTCTTATGATGTTATCCTTCAAATATTAAAGTGGTCGAGAATCAAGCTTCTTGTTTGATTTTGAATATAAGATTTCTCATGTTGTGAGTTTTAGATATTAGGCAAGATTTATAAGGTTTTCTAGGATTTGCTTGCTTTTTTCCCTCTCTTTTTAAGCTAGTTTTTAGTTTATTTTATTACCTTATTTTAGAGTTTTGCTATGTTATTTTTCATGGTTTGTTTTTTTATGGGGTTAGTCTTAGTTTCAAGACTATAGTAATTGATTTCAAAGGTTAATATAAGTTGACTTATATAATTTTTTGTCCTTTCTTTAAATTAATTTATTTTAACTTCATCATTCAATAGTTAATATATTGCAAATTGCCCTACATTATTTTTTTCTCTTTCCTTTCTTGTATGTTATCCCGATCTTATGACCATGATTATGAGGTTAGCTAGTTAACTCATGTTTAACTCTTAGAATATATTAAATGAAAATATATTTTGGTTGTGTTAGATTAGTTGAAAAACAATAGAAGATATATTGAAAGGTAAATGGTTGATATAAATGATGAGTTATTAAATATAAATACTTGATTGTTTATCAAACTTATAAGCCAAGAACTTGACAATTTTATCATGCAAATTGTAGTTAGGGATGTTATATTTGAAATGAAATTTAGTTTTTCTAATTTGGAATTATAAAACTCTAGATATGAGTTAAAAATTAAAGAAGGGTCAAGACTACAACTTGTTGAACAAATTGTATATGTTACTAAAACAAGTATTTTTGGGTTTGTTGATGATATAAATGGGTTTTCTTCTCTCTCTCTCTCTCTTTCTCTCTATCTATATATATATATAATCAAGCCACACCCAAAACCAAGTTTCATGGAACCAATATCCTATTAAATCAAATGCAAAATGATAAAACTATAAATGAAAGCATAAAAAAGAAAAAGAAAGAAAAACAATAACAAATGAACCCAAACAATTCTTCTAAATTTGAGTTAATCTCTTAAGTTCACAACCCGTTAAATCCTAGACTTGGGGGAAATTAAAAAGCTTAATTTAAGGTTGAATAATAAAATTAAACCAAATCCTATAGGAAAAAAACTTGAAGGGTTGTTATGAAATGTTATAAGGGTAGACCCAAAAACTAATAAAGAAAGAGAAAATATGAAAAAAAATTCAATCATTGTCAAACCATTAAAAAATAAGTCACACACACACATACATTGTATGAAAAGGGAGCCTTTGCCATTGTGAATTGAAAAACACTAAGAAAGTTGAATTTCACCTGTTGCTCACCATTACATGCGTCGTTTGAACACACTAAAGCGTTGCACTAGCTTGCACATTCCATAAATATGTGAACTTTTTATTTATTAATTAATCAAACCACCCTTGGAATCATATGATGATTACAAAAAATAAAATTACCAACATGCCCATGAAGCAAAACCTATGACTTTTTAATTCCAAGGGCAATATAGTAGTTGCATTGTGCATGCCAAAAGGAAATAAAAAGAAGCCTTTAAATTATATTTTTTTTTCTCTTTAAAATGTAATCAAATAATGTAAATTTGCAAAAAATCATGAAAAGACTAAGATACCCCTGAAAAAAATAAAATGACAAATGAATTTAGCAAAAATACTGTTCAACCCCTATGAGACAACCTTGAATGATTGTTTTATAAGGAAAAAGAATTTAATTCCATCATTATAATCCATAGTGAATCATGACTATTGTAAAATACTTTTCCTATCAAAATAGGTTTTGTTAATAAATCTCAAGTGGTAGTTAAATCATTTTTTTATCAGGTTTTTAGTTTTGCACAATAAAACTAAGAGTTAATTCATGTTTTCTACAGATAATCACCTATAAGGCACAAGGCTAGAAATGGTTGCCAAATATTAATTAAATCAACAAGTTTTTTTTATATATAAATATTGGCAATATAACATAGTTTAAAAAATAATTTTGTATATGTAGGGATTTGTAAACACGATATTCAAAGCTTCTCTCTATTTAGAATAATATTATTTAAAAAAAAAATGTGACACATTAGATGAGAGAATAGAAAGAAAATGGATCTTAGAGGCATACCAAAACTCTAATTATGATACCATGGTGCCATCGTAAAAGTCTTGATCATATAAATCTAATGACAAGAAATTTTTTTTTTACTAATGATGATCTTTTTGTTTCACACTTGTTATCTAAAAATGATGGGTGACTCACTTGATTTTGGTGACAAATGTGACCCAATTGAGTCATTGTTGATGACCTTTCGTGATGTTGTTGATTTATTAAAATCTTTTTAATAATATCAATAATGTTATAATTAGAGCAGCAGTGTATCTCAAATTTTTAATTCTATCCACTCTTGTCTCTCCTAATGTTAGCCTTTCTATGTTTTTTTAAAATGTTGCTATTTCAAATAGTGACAAGCTATGATTGTCAAGTTTTCCAATTAAGACATATAAGCCGTTCTATTTTACTTTTTTTTTTCAAAGTATATTAATCCACCTATATTTAAGGGGGGAGAACATGCTAATAAGCAAAAATTAATTAAAATGTTGTTATAAAGGACCCAATAATTACAATGAAACAAATTTTGGCAAAGATTCTTGCAAAACAATGAGTTATTGATCTTGTGCGCAGAACATGGAGTAATTCTATTGCAGGCAGAAGTGTTGCTTGATAGTTTTGTTACTGCTTATGTGTGATATCTGGAAGGCAATTATGTTGTGGTGGCTCACTGTTTCTTGTCACCAGGTTGTCTGGTTTTTCAGAAACTTCCAACTCTATCAACATAAATATCGTTGCCTTTGCCAGCACATATCACATAGTTATCCCAAGTTGACCGCAAGGCAAGCTAGAAACGAAGTTTACCTTCGACTTTCACCTTTTCTTTTTCTTTTGGCAAAGGAAAAAAGAAGTGTACTTTTATCATATTTCTTCCAATATTTTAACCCCACTCTAAAAACATATATGACCTACACTACTGGATATGTATATCCTTTGCATGGACCTACCAATGAAATTTAGATTCAGAAAATGAAATCCCCACTTGCAATTCTCATGTTCTTTCAATTTTTACTCGCTTATCTGTAAAGCAAAACAAATTTACTTTCATACCCATATTTTGATGGCCCAAGATCCGAGTTACTAATAATACAAACTGTTAAGTTAATAATGCACCATGTTGGTATCTTATAAATTGTATTCAGAAACCACTTGTATGTAAGCAAAATTAGGCCCTTTTAGAAGCTTTGGTACTTGAAAGTTTTATGGCTGAGTTTGCAGAATATCTGCAGAGGCTTAGGGGTTCTCAACCTTTGACAGAGATGATGGACATGAACATGGAAATGCTCAAGCACCTTCCAGAGCAGCATCCAAGCATCTTGGAGAATTTCGGCATCACTCATGACTTCTCAGCAGGCTCTTTCTTGGCCTACCAGCAACCTGAATTTCCTGCGACATATGATCATAACAACCTTTCAAGTACTTCCCATACTGATATCTTGAGTACAGAACCGCTTGTTCATACTGTCACCTTGAATCAAAATATTTTCCATGAAAGCAAGAAGCGAAAAGCAATGGAACAATCAACCAGAAGCTCCAAGAACGTTTCTCCTACAGCCTCTACAGAGAAAAAGAATGTGCGTATCTGTCTGTTTCTCGGAAGTTATTACTGGTTGTTGTTTTATAATTTCAGTTTTTAACTTCCAGTCTTTGTGATAAAAGTAAGTTGAGCACTACTTTTTTCTTGATGTGTTCAGAACTTAGGAAGAAGTAAGAAAGGAAAAACTAAGGAGAAAGAAGGGGACAAAGCAAAGGAAGTTATTCATGTTAGAGCTAAAAGAGGCCAAGCAACAGACAGTCACAGTATAGCAGAAAGGGTAAGTTTGAACGTTTTTGACTGAATAGAGTTTACACATTTAATAAAGCCTGATTATTAACCACTGGTTAGGATAATTATATCCTCTAACATGTAAGAAACTGAATGTACTAATGAAAGTCATGAAGTGAAGAGTTTGACCGTGAATTTACTATTTGTCATGTCAGATAAGAAGAGAGAAAATCAACAGCAAGTTAAGATGCTTGCAAGACATTGTTCCAGGATGCCAAAAGGTAAGAATCCTTTGCACAAGTTTAATTTTGAGTATAATTCATGCATTTATAATTCTTGTATAATCATAAAAAACATGTGCATTCGCTTATTCGGAGTTGAAGTTTATTTAAGTTTTAAATTACTTGATTAAATCCAAAAGATGTAGCTGACACGAGTGCATGAACATACAGTCAATGGGGATGGCAGTTATGCTAGAGGAGATAATCAATTATGTACACTCATTGCAGAATCAAGTTGAGGTAACCCTACTATGAGAGAATCTGGTACATAATTTTTTACTGTTTCATCTTATAGTTCCATGCACCAACATGTTTGGATTAACCTTGTTTTGTCAAAATCCAGTTTCTCTCCATGGAGCTTGCCGCTGCCAGTTGTTCTAATGACCTGAAGAATATCACCGAATCTTCCAAGAAGGCTCAGGTAATCTTACAATAACTTCTTGAATCTTACTAGCTAGGAGGCTGCCTTATTGTTTCCCTAATAATTAATATGTTGAATTGCAGTAGATTAGATAATTTGGTCAGCAAGTGCTGGAAGTTCCTTTTCGTATGTTCATACACTGTATCTCTACCCGTGCAGGCCTGAAATTAATTAAAGTTGTAAGCACATATCTATATGTCCTGGTGCATGTCAAAAGTGACTGATGCTGAACTATCAATTCTGCAGGGAACAAATTCAACTGATGATGCACAGGAGACACAAAAATGGTTGAGAGAAAGATATGGAGAAATCACTTGCTTCCACTCTACGTGGTCCATTTGACTGCATTTTTGGCAATTACTCTTTTGTTGTTATAAGGGACATGAATATGCTCCCTAGCTATCACCCTTTGCCACAAATCAAATATGTTTATTTATTTATGTGGCAGAAATGCTAATGAGATTCGCATTACTTCACAAAAAGGTCCAGAAATAAAGTACATGAAAAAGAGGATTATATTGCTATTTACTTGTCCGATTTGAGGGCTAATTTCTTTTTCTCTTTTTCAAATTTGACCGGCCTTGGTGATTATTGATGTTGCTTTGTCGGCATGAGCAGTTACTCATGCATCCATTTGATTCAATAGTTCTCTTGGCTTTATGTATTTCTTATATTTTCATTATCCATTTTATGACAAAATTATTCATGTACCACTTTATGATTTGGATTTTGGCATTTGGGCGACTTGTGAATCTGCTATACCCTTTTAACCAGACACTTTAATGTGGTTCAAGGGTTTTTATTTTTGCAAGAGACAGATAAACAGGAAGAGAAGATAGTCTTCTGCACCAGTCAACGGAATCTAATTAATGATCTTATATGAACATGCACACTAGCAATTTACTGTTATGGTCCTTGCATATACCAGAAATATGTAGACAAATTTGATGTATATCCAATCTCAATCTCAATCTCAATTAGTCACATTTGTTGAGTAACATGAACTGGTGTTTGTTTCCCAATGAATCAAATTAAGTAGACTTCCCCTTGACCATCACCTGCATAAATCAATCTTGTCCATGAACTAGTTACTAGCAACTAAATAAAACTATAATGGCCAAAATCCTTGAGAAAAAACAATTCCCAGTAAGCAGCTATAGGGATGATACAAAGATAAAGTCCGATTGAATAGACCTACAAGAAATGGCTCGTTCTCTTATCAGCTCTCTGGTGTTTGTTCTTGTAGGTGGTAGGTTTCTATCATGCCTTCCATAATACTGATTAACCAAGCAACAATCACAGCTCCATTATGTAAACAACAAAGCTAATCAATCAGTAATCCATCACCATACAATCAATTGCTTCACCATCAAGGCTCGATAACATTGAAATCATGGAAAAATCAAGTTTGTAGTAAAATCTTGGAAGGAAAAACACATGTCCTTTGGATAATCACTTGGCCTTAATCACTTCTTTCCTGCATAACGATGAGTTTCTATCGGGTGAAAAGCACGGGTTGCGTTGAAGGGACAAAAAGAATCATACAATAGACTTTGTGACATACAACAATAACGATAACAAGACACAAACAATCTTCAGGATTATCGGAAATATAGGTCCTACAAACATATGGATGAATAGAATCTCATAGATGTTGCCAATGCATAGACTTGAATGATTGTAATGAGTAAATTGTAGAATAATTCATGGCACTAAAGAAAGAAGAAACATTTACAGATGCATTGAATCCAAAGATATATAATATAGAAGACAGCTTACATGGGCCATATCATGCTCACAAGAGGATAGAGCAATATGGGCTCTTAGATTTTCTTAAATGAAAAGGACCTTAAGAATCTTCTACTATCTGCAATTTTTTACTCCTTTCTGACGAAAATCACTGGTCTTTTAGCTGGTGCATGCACATGAAACTGACAATTGTCTGTGTGACATGTCCATTGAGCCTGATGAATAATCATCATCATGTACGCACACTATCATTCATCATCAACCTCCCATACCTAACTTGGAGAAAATATTAGAGGAAAGATTAAAATTAAAAAATAACAAAAAGGGAAAACCACACTCAATATGAGCAAATCAACATAGCAAATAATTAGGAATTGAGTTTACCCCCTTCTTAGACTTGACTAAGAATAGCATTTTAAGATGACTTGACCGTTGATAAAGGTGGTGTCTCCAAAGACCAAAGGGTGCATTTCATAAAAAGGAAATTGTTTCAAAGTGAGCTGCAATTCAATAATCCAAGGTGTATTATTACATCAGTGGATAAGAAATATATCCCACTCAAGCTTCCTGATTTGAAACTCCACTATGCCTTTTGTGAAAGCAACTTTCAGATTTGAAAGAACATTTATCAGTAACCCTTTTTTTGCTACTCTTAATTTGATCTATGAATCTGCTACTACTGTGTGCAAAATCACAAGAGAAGATGTCAGCAAAGAAGGCTTGTGATGAATGAAATAGCACCCACACTGCTCCCGTGAACAAGCTTAACAGTAATAATAATGGGAGTACTTGTTTTTGTTTTTTCTTTCCTTTTTTTCTTTATCTTCATAAATAACGTGCTCTTAAAATGATATAAATTTATTTTTTATAAAAATAATCTCTAACTTCAACCTCGAACCATGTTATTTCCTAACAGAAACAGACCGAGACATTGTCAGTCAACCTCAATTTCTAGGTAGGGATACATATGTATGTGGTCTAGCAATAAAGCGTGTCAGAGTGAGATTGAAGTGACTCCCAAGAGATGTTTGTGCTTAGTAGTGTGTACAGCTCTCTACATGAATCCATTCTCAATTGTCCACATTTGTTATTGTGTCTGACTGTCTGATCTTAGTGTTCCAACATTGAGGAAATGTATCACGCATTTATGTGTCCTAAGATTTAAGATTTGTGCATGCCTCTAATTTCTATAGTATTACATAGGGCATGAATTTGATGGTTTTAAATGATACACACACACCCTTACAAGATATTTATATGATGTTTGAAATTTGTTCATAACTTATTACTGGAATGATTGATACTTTTAGCTCATCCATATTTTGTAATTTTGATCCAAATCACAACTACAAAATTGATATCACCGATAAAATATTTTTTCATCTTTAAATTGTATTTCTATAAGAATATTAATTAATTAAATGAGAACTTGTCATTGAAGAAGTTCTCATCATGGACTTCATATCCATTGGTACTTACTAATAAAAACACAGACAAAATATTTACACCAAAATTATTTTCCAATCACGTTTCTATTGGCAAAACTATCAATATATATTAGTGGTGGATCACCGACAAACTAACCATTGGTAATTGATTGTGCATTGTTGATGGATTCCCTAATAATATAATCGATGACATACAAATTATATCTGTGAATCCATTGATGATATCAAAACAATTCACACCTCTTTGTAATTCTACGAGGAAAATTAGTCAATATTACCAATAAAATCAACAGCAGAATTTTTATGCTCGTTGGTGATTCTATTGGTATTTCAATAATTGGTATTTTTAAAATACATGCTTATTTGGAACAAACAACTTAATATTAAATAGCCGAATTAAATTGAAAAACATATTTAATATTATTAATTTAACTATAAAATAAATTATAAATATCTTAATACATTAGAAAAAAGTTAAAGTTGCATGTGGAGGACGAGGGGGAGAAAACATTAATAGAGGTCTACGAGTGGGGGGATAATAAGTTGACATGCATGCCATCATCTACTCTCATTACTTTGTACTTTGTTCTACATAGTGTGCCTCCAATCCAACCCTTAGATTGGCCTTTACAATAGCAATTTGACTTTGTTCTACATAGTGTGCCTCCAATCCAACCCTTAGATTGGCCTTTACAATAGCAATTTGTTTTTGAATCAACTCTTGAATGGCTGATGATGGCTACCTTATACTAGATTATGGGGTTCCTATAATGGAAACAATATAACCTATCCTTATATATCAAGTTGTAGTCACATAAATATCGTAAACTTAATTCCTATCAAATTTATCGGTTGCCCCAACCTCTAACCACAACTCCAAATCATATTCCAAATGGGTTGAAAAGTCCTTTCCATGTCACACCTTTTTTTTTTTTTTTTATCTATCCTCTTATTATATATGTGTTTCCACATAGAACTCTATCAAAGTTAGCTCATGCCTAAGCCATGTATCTTGCATTCTCAAAATTATAATCATAATTATTTGAAAACAAAATACATAAAAACAAAATAAAATCATACAAAGCGCTTTGCATGGTTCATAAAAGGAAGTGATCCATCAATATGTTTGCTCTTCGGATCATGAGTGTACTTGTTTCTATTCTCAAATTAGTATCGTTGAAAACCGTGAAAATATATGTTTGTGCAAATTGCAAACTAAATAAATGAAAAATACAATTGAAAATATTCATGTATAGATTTAAATAGAGGGAATTCAAATATTTCTAGATATAAATCTTAGGACAAAGTATTTCAAGACAATATAAATATAACTGAAAAAAATTGAGGGTTAGATTAAATTAAAGGAAATGAACTAAACTAAAAGTTAGGGGTGAAATTATAAGATAATGAAAAGAGGTATAACTTAATTACAAGAAGAAAATATGTGGGGGCAAAATAATACCCTTAAGGGAAATAGAGCATAAGTACAAATAAGAGAAATTATGAAGTATACATATCCATCTCCCTTGCTCATCAAGGTTGATTGCAATAAGTAAGATGGAGGGAGGGAGGTTTTTTATTTTTGCTCTTGCCAAATTGGAATAGATTACAAAGAAAGAAAGGAATTAAGTGCTATCAACATATCCATACATAAAAAAAACATAATAATTATGAGTGTTTTTGGAAGAAGAAATTGGAGCGGGGGGGGGGGGGTGGGGGGGGTGACAACAACTATAAGCAGAGGAAGAGGTGGAAATCCTAATTATACAAGCATTTAAGACTTGAATCTCCTTTGGCAAGGTGTTCCTCACATCCATATGATAAGCCTTTAACTTAATTGTTAAATGTCATTGTTTTTTCATGAGATTAGGGATAAGGTTCTTGGATAAATTTTAGAAAAAATATGAAATTATGTTAGATTGATGATTATGGCATATAGTAAGATGAAATAAAGTTTAAATAATAAGTTAAATATAAAGAAAAATGGGAGTCCTATAGAAATGGTCATGGCTGGCCATTGGAGAGATTGATGGGAGGAAATAAATTGTTTGTTGAATTTATTGTAATAAGTTGTTTTTGGATGAGAATATGTTTGTGTTTGATGAATTAAGCATGAAAAGAACGAGTGAACTCTTGGTTCCCTAAGGCCAAGCTCTTAACCAATAATACACAAAAAGAGGATGATGTTTTGAATTGCTATTTAACTTGATAACATGTATTCATGTGTATTGAAGTGATGAAAAATGCATGTTAAAAAAGAATGAATTTAGAGGAATATTGTTTAGATCAAAGTTGTTAATATCGTTCCATGCCGGCCGGAACAGACGGAATGCTCCATGCTATTAAGAAAACCGAGACAAAAGGGCGTTATTTTTATCTCGGTTTTAATTATGATCTGTTCCGAAAATACCAGCTAAATACTGGCCGGAACACCTCAGTATCATTCCGGGTGTTCCGTTTTGGCCTCAAAATCAAAATATTGTATAAAGCTGACATACAGAGCAATTATGCTGATGCATCCACGCGTCTCGGTAGATGCAAGGTCCTTTGCTTATCTACTACTGCCAGTTGTGAATGGTCACTATTTCTTTTACAGTCATTTCACTTCCTCTAACATCCATTTTTAATATATATATATATATATATATATATATATATATATATATATATATATATATATAACTTTGTGAATGCACTATGTTGGTCTAGTTATAATAAAGTTGAATGGTAAATATACAAGGAAGAGACTATTAGATAATTCGATATTATATTGTTGGTTATTTATTAAATTTTTTATTTGAAAATATATTGAAATAATATTTTTTTTAAATTAAAATTATTTGAAAACATCAAAATATTAATTTAAAATAAATAAATAATATTTTTAAAACATAGAATAAACAAGTTAGAGGTATTGTGTTGGAGTCTTTATTACTTTAGAGATAAATCCTAGAAACTTGCCTTTTTCTCACGGCAAGAAATTTGTGAATCAGATTCGTCAAGTGTCGGGTGACAACACTTTTCACTTGCACGTTTGCCCTTAAGGGCAAGTCCAATAGCAAGAGCCATTTTTAAGAGCTAAATTATAGAAATGACTCTCTGAATAGTGTATAAATGACTCTTGAGTTGATGTGGTCTCCAATGGTAAATAGCCATTTTTAAGAGCCATTTTTTTTAATCTTGTTTTAAATTAAATTCAATTATTTTGTATATAGTGTAATTATATAATTCATTATACAATTAATATGAATAAATTATATAATTAAATAATTATTTTTGATAAACCCGCCAACAATAAAATTATTTTTTTTAATAAGAAAATAAGAATTGAATTTAATTATTATTAAAAGATCCAGAATATATGAAATTTGAAATTTTAAAATGTTGAAATTTTTTTTCAAAAATTTCATTTAAAAAAAAACCGTCAAGTTATGAAATTTTAAAATTTCAAATAATGAAAGAATTACCCCCAATAATTTTTTAAATTATTGGGGGTAATTCTTTCATTATATGAGTTAATTATAAAATTAAATAATTGTTTTCGAAAAACCCGCCAATAATAAAATTTATTTTTTTAATAAGAAAATAAAAAATGAATTTAATTATAATTAAAAGATCCAGAATATATGAAATTTGAAATTTTAAAATGTTGAAAAAAATTTCCAAACTTTCATTTTTAAAAAAACCCGCCAAGTTTTGAAATTTTAAAATTTCAAATAATGAAAGAATTACCGCCAATAATTTAAATTTTTTGGATTTCAAATTTTGAAAAAAATAGCGCCAATATTTTAAAATTTAAAATTTGAAATTTTGGGGAAAATGAATTCATCTATAAATATCCGCATAAACCTTAATATTTTCTTCATCTTAGTTTCTTCATTGTGTTCTTCTTTACAATCTTTATTTTATTTAATTAAAGTTCGTTATGAATCATTTTAATTTTTATAATGCTTTTGATTTTGACGATGACAGTTCTAGATTTGTTTGCGAAGTTGCTGCCGCAGTGGCTGCTGAAGAAGAATCAAAAAGTGAAGGGCGGCGAACAGGGCCTCGTGGATCTGTTATTTGACACAACATCATCAATCGTGATAGAAAGGAAGGTGCATTAAGGCTATATAATGATTATTTTGCTGAAAATCTGAAATTCATAGAAAGTCAGTTTCGGAGGAGATTTGGGATGACTCGTCGCCTTTTTATTCGGATTGCAAATGCGGTGGAAGCTCACAATCCATTTTTCAAACAAAAGAAAGATGCAGTTGGTTTTTCAAACATAGTTTTTATATCTAACAACAAATTTAAAACATGTAATTAAACTAAATAATAAAAAAATTCTTCATTTTTCAATTTAACAAAATTATTTTGTTACAAAATATTATTATTAATTATCTTTTTTTTTCCTAAATCTTATTATTAATTACCTCCACAACAGTTCAATACACAAAATTTACACAGTTTTTATATCTAACAATAAATTTAAAACATGTAATTAAACTAAATGATCAAAAAATTTGTCATTTTTCAATTTCATATAATTATTATTTTAACAAAATATTATTAATAGTAACCCACTTTTTCCTAAAAACACTACTAATTATTATTTCTACTACATATTATAATTAATTACTTATTATTTTTCCTAAATAAAACTACCCGAAACCCTACTTCACCCCATTTAAATCTCATCATCTCTCTCGCCTCTTCACCCGTCCCTCTCACTCTCTAATCGCCGCCGTCCATCTCACTATCTGCTCGTCGCCGTCCATCTCAGTCGTCTCTCTCGCCTCCGTCCCTCCATCCCTCTCTGCTCTCCTCCGTCCATCTCAGTCGTCTCTCTCGCCTTCGTCCCTCCGTCCAGCTCACCCATCTCTCTCGCCTTCATCCCTCTCACTCTCTGCGCTCTTTCCCCCTTTCTCCCTCTGCTCTCCCTTCTCTACTCTCCCCCCTCTACCTTCCCCCATATCCTTTGACTTCATCCACCCCTCACTTTGTTCTATGCTCTCTTCCCCCTCCCTCGAGCTTCATAGCATTTTTGAATTTTTGCAAACAAATCCATCACTGAAGATTAAATCAAAGCTCCTGACTTGAAAAAAAAAAAAGGTTAGACAACTAACCGAAGATGCAGTGGGCAGAGGGTTTGCCTGGAACCGAAATTTGTTGTTGAAGTTGAAGTCTGGTCGTTCAAGTTTCTGCTTTGAATTTGTTGTTATGTGTTGATGTATGTTTTTGCAATTTGATGAATATACTGTGTTTTTGCAATTTGATGAATTTTGTATTGATGTTTGTATTTAATCGTGGACTTGTAACGGTTATATTTCTCCAACAGTAGGATTTTTGTATATTTTCCTCTGCTGGAAAATCTGTAGGAATGGCTTCTTGACAATGGAAAAACCATTTTGGATCTTCGGATGACTCTCCCCGTTGGAGTGATAATTTTTATAACAAAAGCTATTTTTTTTAAATTATGCCTCTTTTAGCACTAATGGCTAGTCCCGTTGGACTTGCCCTAATATCATATTATTATTTTAATTTTGTTCATATATATATATATATATATATATATATATATATATGTATGTATAATTAATTAATTATATATGAACAATACAACCCTAAAATGGCATGCTGAAATGCTTTGAAATCAAAACGTTTCATACCAATAGAAAAACTAGAACGACGACTGGAACGGTATTGATAATCTTGGTTTGGATGTTTAGAAAAATTTACAATTATATTCTATATTGATGCTAAGTGTGAAGATTGAGATAAATAGGGAGAATTGGTTTGTAAAATATTTATTTGTCAATGCTATAAGGTATATGATATGGCTAGGGGGAGACCTGAATTGTGGATGGATGTGTGTAAATGGATGAGTTGATAAATCTGGATTTGTCTTCTGACTTTCAAAGAGAATTCAAGTGGAAGGATGAGGGAATTAGGATCAAGTTCCTTTATAAGAATTGTACTTTCAAAAGTTAACTAACTAAGGAAATTAGTATTAATCAAACTACAGCTATAAAACTCTAGTTATAGGTCACCAACCGAGATTGGGTCATGACATACCTAATAGAGTAGTGGGTTAGATTCGTTGAAGAGTAATTTTCAATGTTTTATGGGTAGAAATGGGTTTTCCTCCCTATGGGGAAAGAGTAACCCCATGTATTGTATTTGTAATAAAACCAACCTCACTTGAAATAGAGTCCTAGAACTCTATATATCGTAAAACATCTCAAAATATGACCTCGGCTGGCATATTCAAAAAGTCACTAAAGCGACTATTCATACGCGTTAAGGTTGAAAGTTAGGTCATTTTCCTTCTGGGAACATGTGATATTACATCTTAGCTTCCAAAAGAAATTAGTTATGTTCAAAATGAAAATTATAATGATAACTATGGTTAGACAAAAAATAACAATATTATTATGTGAAATCAAAACAAAACATAAAATATAAAAAATGAATAATTACAAGAAAAAACTATATTGACTATAAATATGTTTATTATGAAATGTATCCTTGAATGAGGGTAATTTATAAGATATTCCTGTGATTACAAGAAGGAATATAGGTTTGGTCCAACAGCAACAACAATGAAGCACAAGTAAAGCTTTTACTGTAAGTAGGTGGTTTGTACCTTTGTTTTCTAGTTAAATACCATAATTTAATATGTTATCGATGTGAAATAGAATTAGTGAATGTTAGATATTATATGAAATAATGAAAGTTTGTCTAATGATATTGTTATTTTGAATATTATCCCAAATGTATATGTGTTCAAGGTGAATGATTTTTCGTGTGAATTGCCAAGTGATGGAAGTATCACTACCATAGATAATATGAGAAGTGTGATATGTGGCATGGACTAACATATATTAAGTGTATGTTAGGATTCTCGGTAAGAGGATCACCATGCATCAACCCAATGGGGTGATGATGGACCAGTGAAATTGGTATTGGTAATGTGATAGGTGAAAATAATTATGGTTTATTTTATGGAATCTTGAATGAAAGTTGAAAATGAAAGATGAAACAACTTTAGTAGTTAAATGAGAAAAAGGTTCTAATGGAAAAAAAAAACAGAAGAGGTAAAAAGAAAATGAATATATGTTTTTTTTAAATGGTTGGATATTTGTGTTATTATACTTACTGTTGCTACCCAAATTTTGACCCTTTATTTTTTATGTTTCGGAAAAAAGACAAAAAAATATAAAAAAGACAAAAAATATATAAAAAGGCAAAAAAATATAAAAAAGGACAAAATCCAAAAAAATATCATGGTACGGATGCAAAATTGAACAAATTGAGAATTTAACAGTCAATGCAGGGTCAAATCGCACAAATTGAAAATCAAGGACCAAATTAAAAAGACGCGCAAGCTGAGGGCTGATTGTGAATTTTTGACTTTGGAAAACTCTATAAATAAAGTGTTAAGCCACAAGAAAGAGGGACCAAAAAAATTACACACATCACAAAACCCTAAAAACAAAAAAAAAACCTAATCTATCTCTTTCTCTCCCGGGGGGAACAGCCGCCAGCCTTTTGGTGCGGCTGCACCCCCCCCCCATTTCTTTCTTCCCCAAAATCTCCTTCTCCCCACGATCTCACAAAGCAGCCCCCTGCCCTCAGCCTTTTTCTTCTCCAGCCATGACAGAGCCTCCACGATCTCCCTTTATTTTTTTTCTTTCACTTTCTTCTTTCAACATCGCTAGACCAGAGCCCCATTTTTCATTTTCTCTTCCCCTGGTTCTCTTGCCCCGCTTGCCATGTTTGACCAGCCTCCTCCTTGTTCTCCTGGTGCCGCCGACCAGCCACCACAGCAGCCTCTTCGGTCTCACCCTCTCCTCCCTCCAGCCCAGCCTCTCCATTTCTCTCAGACCAGACCCCCACATCTCCAGCCCTTCCTCTTCCCTTTTCAGCTGCAGCCCCCATGATTTTCCCTTCATTTCTCTCTTTTCTCCCCTGTTTCCTTTCCCTCTCCGGCGACAACCCCTAAGCCAACAGCCACCTTCCTCAGCTGCAACCCTTGTCCTCTTCAACCAGCAGCCACCTTCAGCCCCTCTCTCCGGCGACCCACGTTCTCCTTCCCCTTCACTTTCCCCTCCTCCAGACCAGCCGCTGAACCCACAGCAGCAAACCCATCTCTTTTCTCTCTCTTGCTCCAGTCCCACACCCACAGCCCCAACACATTCACTCTCCTCTCTTCCTTTGCTTTCACAGTCCCGTGAAGAAGAAAGATAGATCCCCGAGAAAGAACCGAGATTTGAAGGACAAAACTAATTGATTTTCCTTGTTGTTTTGGCTATGGCTTTTGTTTTGTTTGCAGGTCATCATGGAAACCCTCCGGCGAGAAGAAGGAGAAGAAGAATGGTCCGAAGAAGAAGAAGAAGAACCGAGAGGGGCAGATCTGAGATCTGAAGAAAATGAACTGATTTTGTGTTTGTGTTTCTTTGTTGTTCGTTGTGTGTGTTCGCAGGTCGCATGGAGGCCACCACCAGCGAAAGGAGAAAGGAAAAGATCTGCTGCTCTCCACTGTCCGGCTGCTCAATCAGCGGCGGCGCGTGGGGCCACGCGCCGCCAGTGATGGTGGCGCGTGTCTGACGCGCCACCAGTGTTCCCCTGCTGCTGCCACTGTGTGTTCTTGAAGTTTTTGTATTTTTCTTTATTTTATGTATTTATTTAAATTTTTAGTGTTGTTTAATTGTTATTTGCAAAATATATGAAAAATACAATGTGTGTGTGAGTTGTATTTTTCAGTTATAAAAAAGTGATGAAAAAGAAATGAAGAAAAAGAGAATGTGTGTGTGTGTGTGTTTTGTTTTATTTGTTCAATTATTTATGTTGTTTTGTTAAGGAAAAAGAATATAAAATCAAAAAATATGTACCTTTTGTTACGGAAAAAGAATATAAAACTAAAAAATATGTGTTTTCTTTGCAAGTGGCCAAAATGTTTATTTCCCAAAAATTAAATTTAGATTTAATAACAAGTTTATTAAATCTTTCAAATTGGCCTAATATTAAATAAATCGCAAAATTAATTCATGGGAATTAGCGATTAATTTTAGGTAGTAATTGCTGGATTTACGCGTAGCTTAACATTTACATATTCTGGAATAACCACCAAAATTGTCAGTATTATTCTGAGCGGTGGTCGATTTTTTTTATGAATCAATCAATCGTGAAATTAATGCATGGGGATTAATGGTTAATTTCAGGTGGTAAATGACGAAACTACAAGTAGGCTAGCATTTGCATATCTGAAAATAATCAATAAAATTCACTGGATTATTTTGAGCGGCAACCGATTTCTTTTGCAAATCGGAATATTTTTTCATTTGAATAAAAATGACCCGTCGAAGCATTCAAAATCACATCAAAAATAGTCAATGCAACTTACCTCGGTAAGGCGTAGTAGGGTGCTAATACCTTCCTATACGCAACCAGTCCCTTACCCTCGAATCTCTGATCAGACCAGCGCAAATCGGGTGATCCTAGCGACCCTCAACAGCAAGGTGGCGACTCCTCAACAACTCCATTGCGAGACACGAAAAGACCCTCTTGACGGGGGACGACGCGCTCACCATTTTTATGGGGTGCGACTTACTATGATATTAATGTGTCAATAATATGTATTTTGTTTCATGATCCTCACATGCACACTTGAAGTAGATCCTATTTTTTGTTCACCTCTAATTATCTAGTTTTAGGGAGTATATCCTTGTATTTTGTAATATTAAAACATTTGGATAGCTTAATTTGTATAATTAATGTTTAAACATGAATATATGAACTTAATTTTGAAATTCATATAATCATGTTCCATGTATGCATGTTTATCTCATTTATTACTCTATAATGATATTTGTTGCTCCATGTATGTTATAAATATTATGGTTGTGATAATGATGATGATATTTTATGGGATTGAGATCCTTAACAACTGTGTTATGAGATATGGGATATTAGAAGTATAAACTAGTTACATGTTGATAACTCGAAACCTCCCGGTATAGGAAAGACTCTACCAAAATTTTGATAGACTTTTATATAAAATCTGTATAAAAAAAATAAAAAAAAATTACCATGTTCTTCATTTGGTATGTGATTGGTGTTTTATCCTAGATAAGAAGATGTTACAATCGTGATCACTTCTTGAAATCATTTGACATCATGTATTCGTGGGGGACTAGCGACTTACCTATGACTTGAGTCAAGGTTGAAGTTTGTGTAAACCCCAACTCTTCGTGGCTTAGGTGGTAGTGATTGGTATCGTACCATCCCTAAGCCCCCATATTGCCTTCACGAAAGGTGATCACTGGGACGGCAAGAGACCCTGTTTAGAGACCAAAGTAGCAAACTCACCATTTATTGTGCAAAGATTAGAATCAATCATTAGGGTGTATGCTCCTTCCATTTTGTTGTGCATTAAGGCAAACATTTCTTGAAACATCTTCAATTCAAGCCTTTCGGGTGACAGTCGTTATCACTCGGTAAATTTTCAGCGTAGGGTTTAAGTAAAAAAAATTTAAAAAAAAAAATATGCATGTACATTTCAATATTTATTCCCACATTTTTTTTATTTATCATGCAATTGTTACCATCACATATCACCTCAGAATGCGAGTCCGTCAAAAAAAAAAAAACCAAAAATATACATTTACATTTCAACATGCATTTTCATAATTTGTTTATATTGTTATGATCACGTCGCTCCTCAAAAGGCGAGTCCGTAAAAAAAAAAAAAAAAAAAAAAAAAAAAAAAAAAACCAAAAAATATGCATTTACATTTCAACATGCATTTTCATAGTTTGTTTATATAATGTAATTGTTATGATCACGTGTCACTCCTCGAAGAGCGACCAAAAAGCATATTTTTTTCAGCATGCATTCTCCTAGTTTTTGTTTAGCATGCAATTGTTAAAATCACGTGTCACTCCTCGAAGAGCGAGTCTAAAAAAAAAAAAAAAAAACATGCATACATCTCAACATGCATTCCCATAGTTTGAAATAGGGGTCCCTCAATCTGTCATCCTCCGAAGGGTCAAGAGTCATGGACATATGACATTGCTGAGAAAAACTCACTGATACAGAGACATCATTCGTTTTTTTTTTTTTCCTGCAAGCCAACGATATAGTTCTCTGCTCTCTAGTTAAATCAGTCGAGGCACATGCTCAGATATCATCTGCAAAGTGTAAATGCATTCGTCAATGAAGATTGCGGAAAATTCAGGTTTCTATTGAAGGGATGCAGTCAGTCCATATATGAGTCCAATTTTAGAAAGCAAGCATCAGTCAAAGAAGTTGTCAGTCTATCAATTGCTTTCTCTCTAAATCATGTGGAGTTTGTGGCACTGTCAGATCAAGGAGTTGTATACCGCCACACACAGTATACCATGTTATTTTGCGAGCAAAGATAAAGTATCCCGAGTGTACAAACATAATATGAGATTGTTGAATCTATTCTGGTGTTTGGAAAGTTAAAGCATGTGCACTACAAGATTACATTGCTCGACGAAGTGAAAATTGCCGCAAGAGAGTCTTGTCATCGTCTACCGAAATTGTTCATGTTTGGCGTACTTTGGTGATTTGTTTAGAGTTCTTTCTAACTTGATTCATTTTTTGGTCCAATGAGGAGTGCGGTGGAGCGCAAAAAAAAAAAAAAAAAATCTGCCTTCTTTTTGTGACATAATCCATATGAGGGAGAGGACTAGTTGTAAGAATTTCAGTATTCAAGTGTGAAAGTTCATCAGCAAAAGGCAAGTCAAGTTTTGTGGAGAATATTATCATCGGCAGTGTTAGTAATGAATTATCGCGATCATGAGCAAGATCAATGAGCGGCGACAATACAGAAAGGATTGATTGAAAATTCTGAGAAAAGTGTCGCACCGTCAATAATTGTCTTATGGAATCTCATCGACTATCACCTTGTTTTGGGGTTAAATCATCATTTCATTGATACATGTGTTTTCTTTGTCTTTTTGTTGTTTTGAAATCAATAGATGTTTAACAGTCTTATTTTTGACAAAAAATTTTGATCAAACTTCTACATGCA
Source organism: Salix dunnii (assembly GCA_015731905.1). Taxonomy (NCBI): domain Eukaryota; kingdom Viridiplantae; phylum Streptophyta; class Magnoliopsida; order Malpighiales; family Salicaceae; genus Salix; species Salix dunnii. The sequence continues at coordinate 8,039,585 of CM027662.1, read as the reverse complement.
AAATTTGAAGTTTACTATTCTTGAAAATTAAAAGTATTTTGATTGCAGAATTGACCTGATTTTGGTTTAAATGACATGATGACCAATATCAGGTGACCAAACAATTTTTGAGCCATACACCGAGTTTTGAACCATATCATAGAACTAAGCTTTATTAGTATGTATGTTGACTTATGATGGATTCGGTAGTTATTGACCCATGAATCATGACTCTTGCACGTCCAAATCATTACACTGGACGAGGTCAAAATTTATCAATTAAAATCAATTTTGCTTGAAATGATAAAAGGCCATCTTTGTTTATTCCTTCACTATTCTTGAAATGTGTATCCCTTGTTAACCCCAATTTGAGCCTGATATTATATTTCTTTGGAAAAAAAACCCGACATGGATCACACCCTCGCACTGGGGGCAAACACTGGGGGCAAATAAGAGATTTGTAATTTGAGGATGCAGTGACAATATTAGAATCAACAAAAGAGGGGATGTTTAAGAATGAAAACCCGATATCGGAGAACAAGCAAATTGAGGTAGGACATGACAAAAACCAAGAGTCAATGTTAAGGACAAGTTCAAAAATTGAAAAAAAAAGCAAAAAAAAAGAAAAAAAGAAGAAAAAAAGAAGAAGAGAATGTTGAACTATACCATGTTCGTTGGTATCTTTGGTCAAACCTCATGTGAGAAGAAATATTATTAAGATTATTGAGTCTCCAAGATAAGTTACCCATCAAAAGAAGATCTTGCAGAATTATTTTGTTATACTATATTGAGTGCAACAAGATGGAATAACGTTAGACGACAAATGTTGGGTCGGGTTTTAGCATTTCCCTTTTAAGTTTGAAATTGTCAATGAAATGAATGATATGATTGTAGAGATTCTTAGAGCATTGGTTGGTTGATAAAAATCACGTTAAGATAATTAACGTATTTTTATGAAATCTCTTCTACAAGGATAACAAGAGAAAAGGGTTGACGACTAGCAAATGGTGATCCTTGGTCTTCGAAACCCTTAAACACCTTTTTGAGCCTATGAATATCCTTTTACTTTTATAGCCATCAACCATAGCCTCATTATATGCTTTTAAAAGTCCTTCTTGATCAAGCAAATAATTCTAACTGATAAGTGGCGCTCTCAAAATTGTTAGAGTTTTTCCATAAGGGTTATAATTTCATGAAGTAAATTACAAGTTGTTATGCATATTGATAAGGTAAAGTACTGAAAAATGAGACAATTTTTTCGACTGAACCTCAGATCTTTACTTGACACTCAAATTGTTTTGGAAACCCCAAATTATCACTTCATCTTGTGCCATCAAATTTCATACCCCAAAATCAGAGATTTGAATTGAAACAAAAGAAAACCGTAAAAAGACAATTTCAATCTCACAATGAGTCAATTACTGTTTGCAAAATACAAAATATTTACAGGTCTGCATTTAATAAATATCGTGTGTTGGGTATTTGACCAAATGAATTTGATTTTCAACAAATGACATCTCTTTGATTTTAATGCAATGATTAGACTTTGGATGCACATGATCATTGAAATCGGTGACTTAATTTCAGAACAAGAAAGATGTACCAACAGAGGAAATATTGACTGGATTTGTAGAATCTTTGACATTGACAATTCTTGATTACCATCAGAAAGCTCGGCAGTCAGAGGCCACAGTGTGGATCTTGATAGGAATGCAGAAATTTCACATCAACTTGGGGGCAAAGAAACACAAGTAAATAATGATTCAGTGAAATTCATCAATTAGCACCAACAGATTTAACTCAGGGTAGCATTGTTTAGGAGAATATGATGGGTTCGCAATTGAAAGTCATCTTCAAATTCTGAAATATCAACTGACTCGTGGGTTTAGTTGTCTCCAAAAGATATTATTGCATGGGTGCATCATGATAAATGTTGAAGAGTGTGCAAGCCGCCAAGATGGACCGAGAAATAATTTGTTTTAAATACCGTTGGCTCAAGGTTCAACTCACTGCCTGAATATGGGAGACAGAAAGAACATCGTAAATGACAATATTATAATTCTTTATTGGACTAAGAAGAATATGTTCAGAAGAAATTGAGTCTGCGACAGAGAGTTTCAGATCGCATGACCAAACAATTGCATCAATTCAAGGCATATTTCATCGCATGAATGTGGGTGGCGATATCATTACATCTCTTCTCTCGGGCCGAGAGAAATTTATTGATGATAGCATGGATCATGCGACGATGAGTTTTAGGTGCATTTATGGATGACCTGACAATTCCATGAAGATTGATGATGACATATGCAGAAGCAATATGATTCAGTTAACGGAAAACTCCATGACTGATTGGCAACCGAAGATGAGATCAGCATTAGCAAGCCTTGCAATGAGTGTTAGCAGAACACACGCAAACCAAAGAGCTATTATTGAGAGAATTCAAGAAAGTTGATGACTTGTTACACTCTTTCACGATGAATCAAGTGACACTACACTTGGGGGCAAGGTCAGACTTGATAAACAATGAGAGCAGAGATTATCGTAGATAGCCCAGAATAAGCAATGTGTTTCAGTTGGGTGAATGAATGACAACAAAGCTTTGGGGACTAGGCAAAGACATCCTACGACATTGGAGCATCAGAGAAAGAGGGACCTATATTTCTCAGGTAAGTACATGCATCATCATGCATTGCATCCCCATCTTCATCAACTACATCCGGGTTGGTCACCCGTTATAATGAGACTTTCATCTTCATCTTCCGACTGCGGTCAGTTAGAATGAGACCTTCACCTCCATTTTTCATTTCAGGACATCATAATCGAACCGGGTAAGTCATCCGTCACTATCGAGACTCCACTAACTTGGGCAGGTCACCCGTCATAATCGGACCCGGTAAGTCATCCGTCACTATCGAGACTCCACTAACTCTGGCAGGTCACCCGTCATAACGAGACCCGGGTAAGTCATCTATCGAGACTCCACTAACTCGAGGTCACCCGTCATAACCGCATCGGGTAAGTCATCAAATCCGTCCTGAGACTCCAACTAACTCGGAGTCACCGTCCATAACCACGGTAAGTCATCCGTCACTATTGAGACTCCAACTCGAGGCAGGTCACCTAACCGGGCAGACTCCACTAACTTCACCGGTCATAACGGACAGGTAAGTCATCCGTCACTATCGAGACTCCACTAACTCGGGCAGGTCACATAACCAGACCCGGGTAAGTCATCCGTCACTATCGAGACTCCACTAACTCGGGGTAGGTCATAACGAGACCCGTAAGTCATCCGTCACTATCGAGACTCCACTAACTCAGGCGGGTCACCCATCATAACCGGGTAAGTCATCCGTCACTATCGAGACTCACCCATCATAACCAGACCCGGTAAGTCATCCGTCACTATCGAGACTCCTTCGGCAGTCGTCATAACCAGACCGGGTAAGTCATCCGTCACTATCGAGACTCCACTCCACTGGCGGAGTCACGACCCGTCATACGGTAAGTCATCGTCACTATCGAGACTCTTCTAACCCGAGGCCGAACAGTCACTATCCGTACGGGTAAGTCATCCGTCACTATCGAGACTCCAACTAACTCGGGCAGGTCACCCGTCATAATCAGACCCGGGTAGGTCACCCGTCACCATTAAGACCCTTTTAACCATTCTTTCATCCGGGTAGGTCACCCGTCACAATGAGACCATCTTTACCATTCTATTTTTCTTTACAACGCTTACTATTTAAAGTCTTTTACAAGGCTTTAGTCGTAAGCATTGTAAAGAGGGGGCAACTGTTGCTACCCAAATTTTGACCCTTTATTTTTTATGTTTCGGAAAAAAGACAAAAAAATATAAAAAAGACAAAAAATATATAAAAAGGCAAAAAAATATAAAAAAGGACAAAATCCAAAAAAATATCATGGTACGGATGCAAAATTGAACAAATTGAGAATTTAACAGTCAATGCAGGGTCAAATCGCACAAATTGAAAATCAAGGACCAAATTAAAAAGACGCGCAAGCTGAGGGCTGATTGTGAATTTTTGACTTTGGAAAACTCTATAAATAGGGTATTAAGCCACCACAAAAAAGGACCAAAAAAATTACACACATCACAAAACCCTAAAAACAAAAAAAAAACCTAATCTATCTCTTTCTCTCCCGGGGGGAACAGCCGCCAGCCTTTTGGTGCGGCTGCACCCCCCCCCCCCGTTTCTTTCTTCCCCAAAATCTCCTTCTCCCCACGATCTCACAAAGCAGCCCCCTGCCCTCAGCCTTTTTCTTCTCCAGCCATGACAGAGCCTCCACGATCTCCCTTTATTTTTTTTCTTTCACTTTCTTCTTTCAACATCGCTAGACCAGAGCCCCATTTTTCATTTTCTCTTCCCCTGGTTCTCTTGCCCCGCTTGCCATGTTTGACCAGCCTCCTCCTTGTTCTCCTGGTGCCGCCGACCAGCCACCACAGCAGCCTCTTCGGTCTCACCCTCTCCTCCCTCCAGCCCAGCCTCTCCATTTCTCTCAGACCAGACCCCCACATCTCCAGCCCTTCCTCTTCCCTTTTCAGCTGCAGCCCCCATGATTTTCCCTTCATTTCTCTCTTTTCTCCCCTGTTTCCTTTCCCTCTCCGGCGACAACCCCCAAGCCAACAGCCACCTTCCTCAGCTGCAACCCTTGTCCTCTTCAACCAGCAGCCACCTTCAGCCCCTCTCTCCGGCGACCCACGTTCTCCTTCCCCTTCACTTTCCCCTCCTCCAGACCAGCCGCTGAACCCACAGCAGCAAACCCATCTCTTTTCTCTCTCTTGCTCCAGTCCCACACCCACAGCCCCAACACATTCACTCTCCTCTCTTCCTTTGCTTTCACAGTCCCGTGAAGAAGAAAGATAGATCCCCGAGAAAGAACCGAGATTTGAAGGACAAAACTAATTGATTTTCCTTGTTGTTTTGGCTGTGGCTTTTGTTTTGTTTGCAGGTCATCATGGAAACCCTCCGGCGAGAAGAAGGAGAAGAAGAATGGTCCGAAGAAGAAGAAGAAGAACCGAGAGGGGCAGATCTGAGATCTGAAGAAAATGAACTGATTTTGTGTTTGTGTTTCTTTGTTGTTCGTTGTGTGTGTTCGCAGGTCGCATGGAGGCCACCACCAGCGAAAGGAGAAAGGAAAAGATCTGCTGCTCTCCACTGTCCGGCTGCTCAATCAGCGGCGGCGCGTGGGGCCACGCGCCGCCAGTGATGGTGGCGCGTGTCTGACGCGCCACCAGTGTTCCCCTGCTGCTGCCACTGTGTGTTCTTGAAGTTTTTGTATTTTTCTTTATTTTATGTATTTATTTAAATTTTTAGTGTTGTTTAATTGTTATTTGCAAAATATATGAAAAATACAATGTGTGTGTGAGTTGTATTTTTCAGTTATAAAAAAGTGATGAAAAAGAAATGAAGAAAAAGAGAATGTGTGTGTGTGTGTGTTTTGTTTTATTTGTTCAATTATTTATGTTGTTTTGTTAAGGAAAAAGAATATAAAATCAAAAAATATGTACCTTTTGTTACGGAAAAAGAATATAAAACTAAAAAATATGTGTTTTCTTTGCAAGTGGCCAAAATGTTTATTTCCCAAAAATTAAATTTAGATTTAATAACAAGTTTATTAAATCTTTCAAATTGGCCTAATATTAAATAAATCGTCAAATTAATTCATGGGAATATGTGATTAATTTTAGGTAATAATTGCCAGATTTACGTGTAGGCTAACATTTATATATTCGGGAATAACCACCAAAATCGTCAGTATTATTCTGAGCGGTGGTCGATTTCTTTATGAATCGATCAATCGTGAAATTAATGCATGGAGATTAATGGTTAATTTCAGGTGGTAAATGAAGAAACTACAAGTAGGCTAGCATTTGCATATCTAGAAATAATCAATAAAATTCACTGGATTATTTTGAGCGACAACCGATTTCTTTCGCAAATCGGAACATTTTTTCATTTGAATAATTATGACCCATCGAAACATTTAAAATCACGTCAAAAATAGTCAATGCAGCTTACCTCAGGTAAGGCGTAGTAGGGGTGCTAATACCTTCCCTATACGCAACTAGTCCCTTACCCTCGAATCTCTGATCAGACCAGCGCAAATCGGGTGATCCTAGCGACCCTCAACAGCAAGGTGGCGACTCCTCAACAACTCCATTGCGAGACACCGAAAAGACCCCTCTTGACGGGGGACGACGCGCTCACCATTTTATGGGGTGCGACACTTACTATGATATTAATGTGTCAATAATATGTATTTTGTTTCATGATCCTCACATGCACACTTGAAGTAGATCCTATTTTTTGTTCACCTCTAATTATCTAGTTTTAGGGAGTATATCCTTGTATTTTGTAATATTAAAACATTTGGATAGCTTAATTTGTATAATTAATGTTTAAACATGAATATATGAACTTAATTTTGAAATTCATATAATCATGTTCCATGTATGCATGTTTATCTCATTTATTACTCTATAATGATATTTGTTGCTCCATGTATGTTATAAATATTATGGTTGTGATAATGATGATGATATTTTATGGGATTGAGATCCTTAACAACTGTGTTATGAGATATGGGATATTAGAAGTATAAACTAGTTACATGTTGATAACTCGAAACCTCCCGGTATAGGAAAGACTCTACCAAAATTTTGATAGACTTTTATATAAAATCTGTATAAAAAAAATAAAAAAAAATTACCATGTTCTTCATTTGGTATGTGATTGGTGTTTTATCCTAGATAAGAAGATGTTACAATCGTGATCACTTCTTGAAATCATTTGACATCATGTATTCTAAATATCTCTTCCAATTACTTTCTATGAAATAGCTCTTCCACAACTTAAAGTCATTCGACTTAACCATTTTTTTTTTTAATAGGTGGTGGTGTCATGCCATTAATCTAACAAATTAGTTGAGAAAATTATTAAAAAATATATATAACAAAAAAAAAGATTGCAACTTTATAATATATATATATATATATATATATAGTTGACATGTTAAAACTAACATAACTGCTTTGTAACTTTCCTAGACCCATCTGGCCACCCCTAAGTTTGCCTCGTCCCATTAAGATTTTTTTTTCTTATAATCATTTTTTGTAGAATAATTAGTTTATAAATTTTAAAAAGCGTGTAATTTTTTTTAAATATTTATTAGACTTAAAATTCATCCATGAAGCCTCAACCTGAAGCATTCATTTAGGATGCTCTTTAAGCTATCTCTATTAAAACAAAAACACTTCCATCGATGTTTTTATTAATGATGTTATTTTTCATGCTATATTCATATTTATCAACATGACAAAAAAAAAATCAATAAAAAACTATATAAACACTTAATCAATTCTTTAATGTTACCGTGAGGAAAAAAGAATTTCTTATATGTTGTAACTAGGCTTGCATTTCATTATAAGTTGGCTAGGAAATGGTTCTTTAGCATATGGGATATCATATTCGTGCCCTGATTCAAACAACCAGTATTGATAGTATGTGCATCAGGTATCTCTTTATGATCAACATCTAAATATACCACAAGCTCAACAAAACCACTACTTGAAAAAGTAAAATAATTTTTGTTGATGCCAAACTTTTTTCTTGGCATCTAAACAATATAAATAAAATAAATAATAGTACATATTTAATCAATCTAGAGAGAGAAAGCATCACCTTTATTGGAATAAAGAGAAAGTCAACCATAGATTCTAGAGAAAAAGAAGGATGAGAGAGGCGGGTGTAAAGATTAAAGGGAAATTAAGGATTGCATGACATATTCTACTTGTAAGCCCTCAATCTAAAATTTATAAAACAACATGGTAAATACTCTCATAAATCAAATAAATCTCAATCAGATAGTATATTATTAAAAGAAAATTAGTGAAGAAGATGAAAATTCTTAGAAAATATATAATGAAACTCTAAGTAAATGAATGTATAAATTCATGCATGAATAATATGGTTATTGGTGTAAATCCCGCATTTAATCATATAATTTTTAATTGGAAATGGTGAAAATTTTAAGGAAAAAATGCTATAATTTGAGGTGAAAGTTCCATGTGAGTTAACTTAGAAATATCAAGGAATTTAGTAAGAACAATGCCTGATTTGGTACAAAACTTTTTGAGGGATAATTTCCCAATGTACCTCATTATTAATCACCTCCCTTTATTTGTTTTGGATACATGTTTGAGCTTGATAGCTTTTCACAATGCTCTATCAAACTTATTGGAAAACATAAAGAACCACTAGATATTATTGTCATCAGTATTTGTAATTAGTTGGTAATAAGATCTGAAGAGGTTTATAGCAGGCTCTACACTAATAAGCTTGATAAACTTGTCAAGTGCTGACAAGTTCACCTACCCACCAAGTTATACTTGTACTAGACCTAACCTAAAATATCTAAAAACATTGTTAATAAACTTTTAAAGTGGAAATGAACGTAATAATTCATCCATGCATTAGGAAGTTATAATTTCAAAGTACCTCTAAGTAGAACTTAGGATTTTCTTATTGATTTTTTCTCTTATAGAAGGAAATTAAGCCATATAGGCTCTAAATTATTAACCATTTATTATTATTATTTTTGCTCTTATATTGATATGCGTCAATGATGAACCTCACTTATGACTTGGGCTTTGTTCTGGATCAACTTCTTATTCAATGTTAAAACTATGATAATAATCATTTTATTCTTAAGTTAACTCAACTCAACTCATGACTTGATCATCAACTAGTGACTCGAGTTTTTCCATGAATTAACCCTCAAGTTAGGTTTTAAAATTATAATAATTATTTTTTTTTTCATTACATATCCTAGTTAGATAATTTTAAAATTGAGAGTTTCTTAAATGAATATTTTAGAGATAAAAATATTATCTTCGAAGACAAGTCACATATATATCTTATGTTTCTTCAAATATAAAAATTTACTTTGAATCTGTCTCATAAACAAAATTATTTTTATATCTTTATTTAGATTTGTTTAGCCTTTCTATTATTTTTTTTGCTACCTATTAAAAGTATTTTTTTTATTTGGGGTTTATGGATATAGTGAAGCAAGAGAACATTTTTATGTTATTAATGAGTGTAAATGAAGCATAGACATTGTTTTTCTTCCTCTTATTTTGTTAGTTTTCAAAGTTGAAAATGATTATGAGGTTTTATTTTTGTGAACATTTTTTTTATTATATACAAGTTACATATTTGATGTTTATTTTATTTATATTTGATTTAAGAAGAACTTTAGAAAAAAAATCAATTTTTTAATTTAAAAAAATATTGTAACGTTTCTAAACAAATTTATATATTTTTAAAATTTTTCCAATAAATAAAATTCTTTGTAATAATAATGATTTCTAGATAGCAACTCAATTTATTTTTATAAATATCACAAATAATATAATGAAAATTAATTTTATGGTTTTGCATTTTATTTCAAATATAATAATTAAAATAAATTATCAATTAAATTCAGATTTATGAAATCAAGAGTGACTTACTTAAGAAATCTCTAAATTAACATGAAAATGATTGGGAAAATTAAAAGGAAAATGAAGGTAAATGGTTGGGTTTATAAAAAAACACAATTTATCATCTTAATGAATGATTTGTCATTTCATCTCAAATCTCTAAAACTCAACTTAAATATCATATTAAAGTTGAATTATCTTTTTTGTTTCTTAGCAAAACCTCTTTCATTAAGGATATGGTCTTGGAAAAAAAATGATTGCGACAGTTCAATGTTAGGAAGACAAAACACATGGGGAAAGGAAATATATCCCTTGATAAAATATATATATATATATATATATATATATATATATATATATATATATATATATATATATGGTCTTTTTAAGATCTTCTTGCATTAAATATATAAAGACTTGAAGGGATATTGTTGGATCAATGTTTTTCATACTAAAACCTTGTTTCTCATTAAAAAAATAACATATCACTAAAAGGGATTAAGAAGAAAAAGATTAATTATAGAGGCTTGGTAAAGGCTAAAACCCATAGCAAGAGAGTCTGACAAAATAATAGATTCAACCCCTATTAGGCTTGGCCACCTAGCAAACCTAAATGCATATAAATTTGGTAAAATATCAAATTTAGTCTTTTGGTCTAGACTACGTGTCAGGTTCAAGCCCTTGAGAGTCTAGCGTATAAGGTCTTGTAAGTCAAACCTAACCCTCTTAGGCTAGGGTGTGCATCATACCCAAGATTCTTGGATCAACGCTTTTTTTTACCAAGGAGTCCTCGGAATACAGGCATCCAAAGTGAAGATTTAAGGTTATCATTTTCCTAATCCATCCATAGTTATGCAAACATTTCTCTAAAGATTGTTTATAAATCAATCGATATTATTATTGATTATAAAGGATGATCTTATCAACATCAATATTGTGTATATGCTGATACAAAATTGTCTTTCATAGGCATGTGATGTTCCTATCAATAATTAATATAATTTAAAGAGACACTTACCATCAATATTAATAATGATTGTAAGGGTCGTTCTCACTTGGACATGGAGAAGGAAAAAAATCTAGAACCCCTTGAGTAAAAATAATCGAGGATATAAATACTTTTTGAACAACCCAAAAAAACATTTACCATCTTCACTTTTTTATAACTTATTCTCGGCATTCATTATATATAAACTAAAAACAAACTTTTTTGCTTTTAGAGTTTAATGTTCATTCACTACAACATTTTATATAAAAACACTGACTTATTTCTTTTTAAGGACTTTTCCAAGAATATTTGGAGAGGATTTCTCCCACTAGGATATGAAGAAGAAATTGTAAGTTAATGGATGAAGGTTGAATTTCTTGCAAAACATTTCCTTTTTTAGGATTTCTCCAAGAATACTTGGAGAGGTATCCATGAAAAGAAACGATCATGCTTTCTTTTTGCTTAATAGATCATGCTTATGAAGTATGGTTCCATTTCCAGAAATGCTGGCTACGTGTTGAGAAATCCATCTTAATTGGGAGTTGCAGCAGCTGAGTTGATTGAGAAAGCTGGGTCGAGAGGTTTCAGAGGTGGAGCTATGATTTCTAACATCCACGCCAGCTTCTTCATAAATAATGGTGGAGAAGGTAAATCAATTTTGGAGTTCATCTTACGGATGAAATAGTACCATGTTCAACAGAAACAAATACCATATTCTGATGGCTTGGTTTCCAACAGAAACAAATACCATGTAATCTTTTATGATAAAAGACATCGAAAGTTTTGCAAAATTCACAAATGGCTGATATGTTTATAGTGTCTTTTCAAAGTGGAAAATCCAATTTTCGTCAACCGCTTAGAAATTGATTCGATTGTTTCAGCACAAGTCAATAATAAATTACATGTCATGCCTAGTAGTTCCGGCACCTCTGGTTAGTGCTTTAGTGATGAAATGAGTAACGATTCCAATCGGACAAAAGAGCAAGCAAAGAGAAACCGAATGTCGAGTCTCAACTTCATTTTCTAATCCATCATTAAATACCTGCCTGGATATTCGGCAGAAGTGTTAGAACTGCAAGAGATAAAAAGTGGGATAGAGAGGGGAAATGGGCAGACCTTGCAGCAAAGAGGTCTACAGCTAACAAATGAATCCATGCTGAAGCTAATGTCATCTCACTGGAGAACATCTTTGCTATACCAGGCAGCTGTATACCGAGACCGGATAGATGATTTTGTTAACTTTTCCCAATGAATAGACATCCGCTTCAAAAATTTAAGCGAAAAAAGAAAAGGGATATTGCATTCTTACCTCTGGTAACCAGTATTGACTCGCAAACATCAGCCTCATCGTGTCAGGTGTCCAAGAGAGATATAATAGGTATGCATAAAGAAGTCCCAGCACAATATATGGAATGCTACTTTCCATAGACTTTCTAGTCTGCAATTTGCTCAAATTTAAGCAGTTATGTTGATTGTTAGAAAATAAGGCGTGATCAATGAGCTTCCAAGGAAAATCACATGAAAACAGAACTACAGAAGTTAAGGGCCAGCACGGGATTCTGTAACACTGGAGAAAGAAATAAAAATCTAGACTGGATTATTATCTTGAAGTGCTAGCTGTGAAGACACAGAGAGAGAGAGAGAGAGAGAGAGAGAGAGAGATTCTAACCAAGACCAATCGTGACTGATAGTGGACATTATTCATAAGTGTACATAATTAAAAAATGAAGACACCTAACAGCTTAAAACCATGGTTCAAAGGAGTCTAAATGTAGCCACAAGCCTACAACTTAGTAAGCCATAAGATTTCTGTTCAAAATCAGCAAAATTCAGGAAGTTTTGTATTTATACAGGACCGGACACTGTTACTTGAAAGATGAAAAAAAGAGATGATACTTATGAAGTCCCTAAAAGGTACAGAAAGTATACCACTTCAGCTTTAGGAGCTACAACCATGAGTGTGTAAAATGGGAGAACAGCTGCTGTTCCCAAAGTAAAAACACTGCTTGCAATCTGAGAACTTGTCAACCCTGTAATATAAAGCTATAAAACAATAAGGAATAATATCCACAAGATACAGACTTAAAGTTAGTAGATGATGCTAGCAGCACTGAATTTGAAAGAAGTCCTGGGCTCTTAACAGGAAAAAAATTATAGCATAAATCGATACCAGCTTGTTCAATACTAATATTATACTAATATTTACTTGTTTATAATACAGAAAGCCTGTTTTGTCCATTGTCATGCAGAAAAGACCCAAGAGGGGACAAGGAAACTGTTCCTGCCCGACCATAAGTCCCTGTTGGTATCTGTGAAAGAGCATGAACCAATAAAGTCCCTGGTTTATGAGGCTCTGAAAGCAAGTAATTCTAAAGTACAGGCATAATTAGTCGGTCATCCAGAATTGGGATGCTCTATAAATTGACCTGATGAACCAGATCACCCATCAATAGCAGCTTATTGATGGATCATAAGTAATTCAAACCAAGTAATCGACCTCAAGCAACTCAAAGCAGCACCTGCTCCAAGCATCTGACCCCCATAGCCAGATTATAATTTTCATTGAAAACAGCAGGGAGTCTAGCTAAAATTGGGTTACACTCTAGAAATGGGCAGGACCTGCCTGGGGGTGGGGGGGTGTATTTCAATAAGATAATGTCCTAAGAAATAGAATCTGTTTCTCCCAAATTCATCATGAAGAAGAAAAGAAAACCAGAAAGTTTGAATAGTTCAAATGTACATACACTAGACAAGATTTTCAAACCTTTAAACATTGGAGACCTTCAGCAATGTATCAAGCAGAATCCAAATGCTTGAAACTTCTCATGAAATATAAACATCATAAATGATAAATAAAGTGGACAACTTGCAAAAAGAAGAATTACATGATGCTTTTACTCCCGAGCTTTTTTGATAGACAAGGAAATTTGTTAGTTTTGAATGGATGATAATTCTTGAACCTCCAAGAAAACTCCAGTCTCTGTGTAAGTCAACTCCCACTCTTGCACCCCGTTGGCCAAAAAGTTTGATGTTATTACTTCTAAGTGAAGAAAACAACTTTTGATCTTTCCCAACAATGTGATGAGATCTTATAGTCATCCCCGTGTAATCATTCTGATAAGAAATCAAAATAAACCTTGAGAAAAGCCCTCAAGCTCATGAATATAAACTGATAAATTCACTTCTGTGGTGCACTCTAGAGACAATTCAAACTCAAATTCAATGCATAAAACACTTCAACTGGAAAGACAACAATTTCATAGAACTGGAACCCATTTGATCTAGTCAAGACATATAGAATACAAAATAGATCATACCGTGATATAACAAACATTGTAGCTGAAAAATAAGCTCAGTGCATGTGAACCATAGAGAGAGGTAACATGATACATTGCTGTGAACTTAGCGTAAGAAATGCCAAAAAAATCAACTGTGTAGCAGAAGGGGGGGGAATAAAAAAGAAAAGAACCACATATAGGTGAAGTGTGATCATAGAAACTGCAGCAATGTAACAGCTTATCTCTGAGACAAATCCTCATTATATTACTGAATCATCACAAGCCTCAACAAGTGGAATGACCCCAATTTCCCAAACATAACTCATTTTTTGTCGATGCATATTTCGAGTAAACAATAACAGTTAGACAAATAGAGGGTGTCACTGATTTACTTCATATATTTACAACGCAAAGGTAGGCTCGCATAAAGGCAACCCCAAAATATAGCCCCTCTAATATCAAATGGGTGGAGAAGGCATATTGGATTTGCAGAAATTCACAGATATATAAAAAAGTCTATATTAACTTAATTGAAGGTAAGCCAACTTCAGATTTCCAATCAAAGAAATATATCCAAAACCACTTGAATTGGCCAGTATTTCTTGAAAACCAGTAACATAAAAAATTCCCAGATCTGCAGCTAAAAGATCCCCAAGCAAGCACTAGCAATGCAATTCAAATATCATTATACTACGCAATACACCTAAACTCATCCTTTCATTTATTCAAAATATAACAAGGACACAAAGAGGAGAAAAACAAATAGTCCATAACATTGAAAAAATAAAAAATATTATACCTTGAGTGAGAATTGAGGATGGCAAAAGCAGGAAGAGAAGGCCATGACAGAAGCAAAACAAAAACACCCACCAACAATAATGGTCTCTTCATCCGGTTATCACTATTTACTATAATAATGCAAGTGACCGAAAAAAAAGAGTTCGGTGAACTCCCACTAGAGAGAACATGGGTAACAGACAAGCGGGCATCTTAAGAAGGGAAAGAAAGTTAAAGGTGTCGTGTATGCGCACTCAAAGAGTAACACTCAGTACACTTAAAGCCTAATCTTTAGGAGGATTACTAGTAGTTATAGAAGTGGAAGCAAAGCGCGAGTAAAAGGACAGGAATTTATATTCGGACAAGGTTGAGACGGTCCACTTTGAGTTACATTGTTTGTTGCTTTGTGGGCTGTTTCTGAACTGGATGGATAGAGTTTTGTTGTGGGTTCTTTTCTCTCTGTTTTTGGGTTGGATAGATGTATTTGAGGACGCTGAGAATAAAAGGATGATAGGCATTACTTCTGTTTTTATTTTAGAAAAATATTTATAATTGTAGTTTTAAAAATATATATGTTAGGTTAAAATTGCTGTGAAATTAATTTTTTGCATTCAAATAAATAAATAAAATTATTTTTTGATTTAGACCATTTTTTATGTAGGCCATGTTTGGGGTAGAGATGCGCCACCTTTTTAACAAAAAGAAATTCAAAATAAATTGTTTCAATTATTTTTTTAATATTGAAATAGATTTTAAAAATAAATATATGTATTAATTTAAAGAAATTACAAGAGATAAATAATTTAAAAATTGATTTCTACCATTGTTTCAAATACTTTCTTATCATTCGATATTCCATTTTAAATTATGTTTTAAAAGTGTCTACCATTGAAAAAATATCAAATTGATATTTTTTTTTTTAATTCTTCATATGATTTTGACGTGCTACACACACACACACATTAAAAAACAAATAAAAGGCATGGCCGATTCTATACACAAATTATTTAGATTGTAACAGTAAAATTATTATTTTATCCCTCGGTCCGAAAATTTTAACCCTCAAAATTGGCGGCATTATGGATATTTTCAATGGTCCATATGGATGAATAGTAAAACTAGTATTTTATCCCTGGAAGCTCACAAAAGACAATGAATAGTGGGGTATTTTTAGATTTTCATATATTCGTGCACAATGAAACTAAGCAAACACTAGAAAAGACAAAAACAAAGGCTTAGAGCCGGGAGTATTGTGGTACTTTCATCCTTGATTTTTTCTCGATTATCGTCGAGTCTAGGGGTATATAAGTAAGTTGGAATTTTTTATTACATCTTTCGGAAACACTATAGATGCGTCATATGGACGCATCAACAGTGTTTCTGCGTAGTTTGGCTATGGAAACTGCTCGTCATCGTGTCACCTGGTTTGCTGTCATGTCCTCTATCTCCTATTACGACGTGTGTCTGTTTCTGATGGTTAGTGAATTGCCGGTGGACGAGTTTTAGTTTTTTTGTCCCTTTTCTCTTTCCTACCATCAGAAATTACATGTAAATCCTTCATGTTTGTGATTGTTTTATTTTAATCCCTATTCTTTTAATTTTGGTTTTATTTTCATTTCAATCCTTATTCTTTTGATTTTTGGTTTGTTTTTGGTTCTTTTAATTTTTTCAGTATGCAGGTTTTAAGTTTTTATTTATTTTTTCCTCTAATCAAAATTGCTCATATATGCTACATTTTATTTCGGACCTTATTCGTTTAATTTTTTTAACAAAATTACATTGCAATTGGTTTTTTAAGAATTCCTTTATTTGTTTTGATCCCAAGATTTTCATTCATTTCCATTTTGCCCTTTGATGGGAACTAATTATATTTTTTATTTTAGCCTTTATTCTTTAAATTTTTTATTTGATATTAATTCTTTTTGTTTTTTCAATCCTTCTTAAACCAAAAAAAATAGCCTTGCTAAAAAAAAGTGCAAGGAAAAGCACTGTAGCCATCCACAGTGAAATGTGTGAGGAGTTACAGTGCTTTCCCCACACCATTTTAGAAAAAATAAGTGAATCCGAAGATTAGTTTTGATGTTTGTAAGTTGGTCTGGATACCCTAATTATAAAAAAACCAAAAAAATATATAAGTGGGAAAAAAAAATATAGAATTACAAAAGCAGGTTTAGGGATTAGTCGTTGTGTGCATAAACTGACCCAAATACCTTGGTTATAAGAAAATAAAAAAATATATAAGTGGGAAAAAAACTATGTTGCACATAAGCTGACCCAAACAACCTAGTTATAAAAAAAACATAAAAGAAAATGTATAAGTAGGGGAAAAAAAGAAGAAGAAAAAAGCTAAAAAAAGGTGAGTATGGGGATTAGGTCATGGTATATAAGTTGGTTCGGACATCCCGGTTATAAAAAAAATATTTAAGTGAGAAAAAAATCATGGTGCGCATAAGCTGGCCCGAACATCCTGATTATAAAAAAACAAAAAAAAACATGTATAAGTGGGGAAAAAAATAATGTAAAAAAATAGATTCGATGATTAGTCTTGGTGTATATAAGCTGGCTCAGACACCCCGGATATATATATATATATATATATATATATATATATATATATATATATATATAACCGGGGTGTCTGAGCCAGCTACAAAAGCACAAGCGGGAAAGGACTGTAGTAATTAAAATAAAGTGGGTTTGGTGATTAGTAATATAGCGCGTAAGTTGGCCCGGACATCCTGATTATCAAAAATAAAATGTATAAGTGGAAAAAAAATCATATTGCACGTAAGCTAAATTGGATATCCCAGTTATCAATAAAAACCAAAAAAATATATAAATAAAAAAAAAACAGGAAAAAATATAAGAAAAAATGGGTCTGGAGATTAGTCGTGGTGCGCGTGAGCTGACCCGATCACCCTGGTTTTTTTAAAAAAAAAGTGCAAGGAAAAGCATTGTAATAATCCATAATGAAATGTGTGGGGAGCTATAATACTTTCCCCATACCACACACACACACACACATATATATATATATATATATAGAAAATTGAATTTTGATCTTATAACGACTAAGTCTGACATGATATTTAGTGGGAAGATTTTTGTCAAAATTATTGAATTTAGCTCAATTTAAAATAGGCCACAAGTTGAATAGATTAACTATTATCAAATTTAAAAAGATATCATTTCAATATTAAAGAAAAAAGTAGAATGACATTGTTTTAGAAACATATAAAAAATTTAAATTGAATCATAATCTAGCAACGAATTAAATTACCATGTTGATCTGACTAGTATTATAAGATCAATTTTTATTTTATTTATTTTCAAGTCTTCACCAAGTTAAATCTCAAATTAATGGATTACATTATTGCGCTTAGGGTTTAATATATGTGCGTATGTGATTTTTATAAAATAATAATAATAATTAAAAAAAATAGAAACCGATGGCTCATTTATAGGGTTTAGTATATGAGGCAAGGGCAAGATAACAAGAGCACATTTGTTCGATGCATGGGAACCCAAGGGTAATTTTACTGGGCGAGGTGGTAGGAAAAGATGTATAGAGCACAAGTACGTTCACCACCGTTGAATTACTTGATAAAAGAATCTAATCCTTTAATTTCGTTTTTTGATTTCCGAATTGCAAACTGACTAATTTCCGCGTTCCGAGCCCCATACTGATTAACTTCAGCCCCTCTCTGTGTATATAAAGCAACTGAGATGAAAATATTAGTTAAAACAATTGAGAAGAAAATATAAGATCTGTCATTGCATGCAACTATGGAGAAACATGGGGGATTTGGCAGCGGAGAATTCCCGTGGAATCAGTCAAGAAACCAAGAATCTGCGGCAGAGCTGGAGAGATCAAGGGTGGCTTTTAATCTAAGGAGGATGAGAACGTCTTATACCATGGTGGATTTGCTAGAGGAGAGGTCTCGTGGGGTTTCAACTCAGCTGACTTTATCTCATCACGATCCATTCACGATCAAGAAGAAGATGAAACCAAGCGATCTGGGTAATTTATGCAGGCTACTTGTGCCTTCAGATTTCGTGGAGAAACATATCTTGCCTTTCTTGAATACGGATCAGGCTAGCCAGGTGGTTGGAGTGGTGAATCAAGAAACCAATCGGGGCTTGAAGGTCAGGGTTTGGGATATGAACACTGGGAGCATGCATCACCTGGTCTTCAAACGATGGAGCACTTCAAGAAGCTATATTTTCAATGATGGCTGGACAAAAGACTTCGTTAGGAGGAGGAACCTGGCTGAAGGTGATGAAATTGGACTCTACTGGGACAACGATCAGTCTAGATTTAATTTCAGTGTTCTAAGTAGGGCTTGTTTGGTTAGATAAGACTACAAATTTGTGATGGTTGTAGTTCATGCTAGATTAATGCTTAGGTCGCTTGTTTTATGTCCTTGTTTTATTCAGACTATATCTTACAACTACGCCTGTCTTTTTTTTATTTTTTATTCATGCAAGATAATGATTATTTGTTAGTTTTGTTTTCTTTTAAATATATCTGATTAATTAGATATAGACAATTCCATAATTTTTTTATTTTATAAGATTTATTATTTATATAATTATAATAAAAATATTTCAGAACAATGCTAGTATTTATTTATAAAAAAAACCTAGGTCATTTACATATCTATTTCAAGGCTCTAATAAAATGACCTATTTATTATTTTTTTTTAAATAATAATTTGCTATCATTGTTCTAAAGTATTTTTAATATAATAATATGATAAATAAATCTTAAAAAAAATAATTTTTTTAAACGATAATTACGATGACATCGATAGTATGACAAATAATATTTAGAATATTAATTATGTATAATAATATTTATAATGACAACTATAATAATTGTGACAAAAATTAATTGGTCATTTTTAAAAAAAAAATAACTCATGTGTCTTTTTTTATGTATGGTATTTGAGATCTCATATCACGAAAATAAAAAAACACATTGACAAGTCATGTAGAAAAATTGTGCCAAATTATGTACAATAATAAAATAAAAAAATTGTCCTACATTTCGTCACAGTCGGCACCTAATTTATTAACATCTAACAAAAGAGTTAATGATCATAAATTTTTATTATTTTAGGGATTTTTTCCTTAAAAAAATAGGAGAGACTAATTATATATTGTGATTTTTTTTATATTAACGTCTTAAAATATATATATAAAACATTGAACTGACTTTTCTTTATAAATCTCACATTAATTTAATCTTAGTATTGTAAAAAAAAAAATAATATAATAATATGAAGAAAAATTATATATATATAAAAATCTTTGATAAATTGACTAATTATATATTGTGATTTTTTTTATATTAACGTCTTAAAATATATATAAAACATTGAACTAACTTTTCTTTATAAATCTCACATTAATTTAATCTTAGTATTGTAAAAAAAAATTAATATAATAATATGAAGAAAAATTATATATAAAAAAAAATCTTTGATAAATTTTAGCACTTGTATATTTGTTATCTGTCAAATAGTTAAAACATATCAAACAAACAATTAGTATGTTACAGGCATTAAATAATATATCATTAGTCTATTTAATCAATTGCAGTTTTGCTATATATCAATTAAATTATTATCAAAATAGTTAAAATAAAACCATTAATCAAATTATTTGGTGCATAAAACAAATCATTCATCTGTGCTAAAATTCATGAAATAAATAAAACATGCACAACAATTAATCTATATACTACATGGAGCACGTGACTCATTTTAACAAAAAAAATTTAATTTCAATTGTACTATCTACCGATGATATAATTATCAAAATAGTTTTAACAATAGTAACATTCAATCACTTTTAGGTAGAAAAAAAAACTCATTTCTAACATATTTTATTAATTATAATTTTAATAATTAGATATTATAATTAATAATTATAACATGTATAAAATCAATCAATTTTCTACATAGAAAAAAGTCTAGATAAGGCATTCAAAACTATAATTATTATTATTATTTTTTAAGTTTTTTTTTTCAATATGTGAGACTAATTATATATATTAATATCTATTTAATATTAGCACCTGAAAATATATAGATAGAGAAAACAAATTACCTAGAATGTTTTGAAGAAAATAATAATAATAATATCAGTGTTCTAAAATACTTTTAATATAATAATATGAGAAATAAATCTTACAAAATAAAATAAAAAGAATTATATATTTTGATACTTATTAATATGAAGACCTTATATATATATATATATATAAGTTTTTTTCAAAAAAAATTCTCAAATTAATTTAATTTTAGTACTCTAAAATACTTTAAACATAATAATATGAAGAACAAATCTTGCAAAAATATTAAAAAAAAATATAACGATAATGATAATAGCAACAATAATATTGTCATTAATAATTAGAATATTAATTATTTTCAGTAATTATTCTAATAAAAACTATAATAATTGTGATAATTTAGCAATCATGATAATAATAATAAGAATAATAATCAAGATAATTCATTAATCAATGTTATTTTTGTGAAAAATAGACTTCCATAACTTTTTTATGTATAATATTTCATATCAAATATTACATAAATAAAAATATATAAATCTACATATATACTAAACAAGTAAAAAATATTGGTCAAATTATCTACAAATATCTATGAGTCAGTTGCCTTATGTTTCGTTGCAGACAGAACCAAATTTTATAACATATAAAAAAATATTGATGATTCTTGATTTATTTAATAACGCTATACATTAGAGCAAAATAATAAATCTACAAGACTTTCAATTTTTTTTTTAATATATTCATTTTATTATAGATAATGCATTTAAAATAATTAGAAATATTATTTTAAAGGATTTTTCTTTTAAAAATAATTATATATTTTGATATTTATTCATTATTAACCCTTTAAAAAATATAACAAATAACTAACAATTGAAGATTAACTATAAATGCATAAGAGAAGGTTTTACTTTATTTCATATTACTTAAGGTGAACTTATTTTGTTTTTTAACCAAAGCTATTACTTAAAAAATAAATGGATCGAAACTAAGTCAAGAAATAAAAGAATTAATTATTTTTTTCTTGGAACACTTTTAACTGTTTTCATTTAATCCTTTAGTTAAAATAAGTTACATATTTTGTTTTCATTTTGACCTATATACTTTTAATTCTTTATTTTAATTCTTTTATAATATATATATATATATATATATATATATATATTTTTCTAAATAGTCTTTATTTTTGTTTATGTTTATATATATATACGCTCTTAATTTTAGTTTTTCATTCCTATTATGTCCTCTTTTGTTTAAGTTTTATTTTTTAAAAAAATAATAATTCTTGAATTTTATATTGTTTTTGTAAAAAAAATATTTTTATAATATTTTTGTGTATAACATTTCTGATCTAATATTACTAGGGCCAAAAAAAAAAAAAAAAAGCAACTCATAAACAAAATGAATAGATAAATTCACCCAAATTATCTACAATTAAGAAATATATAAATCACTTCCCCTATATTTTGATTACACAATTCCTTTTAGGCAAGAAAAAAAAAACTCATTTCTAAAAAAAATTATCTATTATAATTTTACTAATTATATATTAAAATAACTAATTATAACATGCAAGAAAATCAATCAATTTTATACATTAAAAAACTTAGCGCAACACACGAGTGCAAATTATCTCGGTTTTATGTGATTAAACTATGTTGTGAACTAGTCTCTAGTTTATAGTATCTTAATAACAGTGCAGCCTCTCTATTCTCTCTAAGTTTCTTCCTCCCTCACCTTTTTTTGATGTTCTGAGGTATAATGTATAAAATTTCTACGTGTAGATTTTCATAGGTGGGTTGCTACGTACGTCTCCATGTTTCTCTGGGAAAAGAACTCCAAACTCAATGGGTGTCGTTCAGTCTACTCTTCAAACAATTTTTCAGAATTTCGCATGCTTGTTAACAAAAAGCTGTAAAACAAAACAAGAATGCATTCTATAAAGTAATTTAGGAATGACTGAGAGCTTGAGGCTCACCAGCTAATTATATTTTTTTCTCTAGAAATAATAACTAAATATTATATTAAATCTCATTAATGAATAAATGAAATATAGTTATTTCAAGATGATGATGGAAAAAAAGGAATGATATTTGATAGGTTAAGTCAAATTTGTGGTGATAAAGAAATTGATGTTTCCTTCAGTATCTTGATGGACAACAATAAGCCAAGACATTAACTCCATTGTCGTTTTAATGTTTTACTTTGGGCCAAGTGGAATATTTAATAGAGCCCAAATAATTGCTACATCGGGCCCTTCTAAACAGTATCAGGTTCTTCGCAATCTTTTTTATGCAGAGTGTGATGATAAAAGAATACCAGGATAAAATTATATTTGATAATAAAATATAATTTTACCTTTAATATGAATTGTTTATAAATTTATATATTTTAATAGAATAATTATATTGTTTTTTAATTTGATTTATATTTAGTGTTGAAAGTAATAATATTATTATAACAATAGTTATAAAATTAGAACTAACATGGCCGTTTAACCTGAGGTATAGAATGATCTAACTTAAAGAAAAAATAGGGGAACAATTGGCTCAATTTAATCTGTCAAAAACTCAAGTCGACTCAAGATAATAAAATAATGTTTAAGAACGTGTTGATTTAAAAAAAAAAATGGTCAAAACAATGTTTCTTTGATTTTTTTTCCAAAAAAATCAGATTAACCATCTTCACTAATAACCTAAACTTTTCCTCGGGTCAATCTTTAAGTCGAGTCTTAAAACTATTATTTTTATTTATATATTGACCTGGATCAACATGTGTTGACTCTTTCGACCCGTGACTTCGATCTTATCCCAGTCAACTTCGAGTTGGATCTTAAAACTATAATAATAGCAACTTTTATCCTTAAATTAACCTAAATCAATGCAGTTTGACCATCTTGATATGTGATCCGAGTCTTGCAGCGGGTTGACTCTTGAATCAAGTTT
The DNA here is from genome assembly GCA_015731905.1 of Salix dunnii. NCBI lineage: Eukaryota > Viridiplantae > Streptophyta > Magnoliopsida > Malpighiales > Salicaceae > Salix > Salix dunnii. The sequence goes on along the minus strand of CM027662.1, from coordinate 8,016,025 downwards.
TGAGATTTTGGTAAAAAATATTTTTATTTTTTATTAATCTTCCTAACAGATGACTTAGGTCTTACCCTAGATTGACCATTGAATCGCGTTTTAAAACTCTAATAATTATTTTGTTTTTATATTTATATGGGTCATCGACCAACCTCGCTTATGACTCGGGTCTTGTCCTAGATCAACTTCTGATTTGGTTTTAAAACTATAATAATAATTACGTATATTCTTAAGTTAACTCAAGTCAACTCAACTCATGACTCAGTCCTCAACTAATGACCCGAGTTTTGCCATGAATTAACCCTCGGGTTAGGTTTTAAAACTATAATCGTAGTTGTTTTTATCCTTACATGTCTTGATTATAATTTTAAAATTGAAAGTTTTTTACATGAATATTTAAAAAATAAAATATTATCTTCGAAGACAAACCACATCTACATCTTATGTCTTTGAAATATAAAAATTTACTTTGAAACTGTATCATAAACAAAATTATTTTAAATCTTTATTTAGATTTGTTTAACCATACATATTTTTGTTTCTATTATTTTTGTTTGCTACCTCTTAAAAGTTTTTTTTTTATTTGAGGTTTATGGATATAGTGAAGCAAGAGAAAAATTCTATGTTATTAATGAGTGTAAATGATACATATTAGATATTTATTTTATTTTATTTATATTTGATTTGAAGAAAAAAAAACTCAATAATTTGTTTTTCAATTTTAATGAAAAAATATTGAGAAGTTTTTTGTAATAATAATGATTTCTAAATATCAATTCAATTTATCTCTATAAATATTAAAGAAAATATAATTAAAATTAATTTTATTGTTTAGCATTTTATTTCAAATATAATAATTAAAATAAATACCCAAATTTACTTATGAATTTTGGTCCCACGCATACAAGCTGTGAGTGAAAATAATGAATCAATACAACTTTCACTGTACAACGCCGCACACAGTTTTGCACGTGTTATGTCAGCCCTTTCTTATTTTATTTTTTTTGTTTTCCAAGGGTCATACAAGTCAGTCATCATTCAATTTTTCAAAGGGATATACAAGGGGCAAGGTTTTTATATTTTACCGGTCAACTTTTTAATCAATTCAAAATTAAATTACGGGGTGTGTGTCTGGGAGAATGTTTGAAAAATATTCTTAAAAAATTAATTTTTTATTTTAAATTATTTTTTATATTTTTAGATTATTTTGATGTGTTGATTTTAAAAATAATTTTAAAAGAATAAACAAATATTATTTCATTTCATTTTCGAATGAAAATCACTTTAAAAAACAAGATTAACTACACTTTCAAATAGACATTGTACCTATATTAATATTCAGATAAGTAAGATTGTGGTTGAATTTATTTTTTTTTGTTAAAATTTGATTATTATGTTTATATAAATTTATTTTTACATATATTTTCATATTATTTTGATACTATGATATAAAAAATAATTTTTTAATATATTTATTAGTAAAAAGCCGTTGCCACAAACAAAAGGCTATTATTTTTTTTTTATTTCGGTTTTATTTGTCTATATGATAGTGTAGCTGTATATTGTATAGTTGTATATGTCACATGTGCTGACAAGTGCTCATGCCCACTCATTACTCATATATTAATATATATGACTCGAATACGTTATAAATTAAATGGAAAACAAGAAAGTAAGAGGGGGGGGGGGGTTATTTAGGGTTGTTTGGAAACCATTTAAAAAAATGATTTTTTTTCTTTAAATGAAAAATTATTTGGTATTTTTAAATTAAATATTTTTTTAAGAAATAAAAAATTATGTATAGGACAGAAAAATTCCTGCTCAGCCCATGACTATTATACAATAAAATATTTGATTTATTTTTTGTCGCGATTATTAAACTTTGAATTACGGAGTCAATGGGGGGTCTTTTTTATATGTATTTCAGACGAGAAAACAAAACAAAGAAAAGGACATTCAAGCAACAAAGACATCATCAATTGGAGTTTGAGACCGGTTCGATAATAGAAAGTTGAACGAGTCGTTCCAAGTTGCCATGTGAAGGCGGTAAAGGTGGTTGAAGAAAGTCACGGGCTTGAGGGACGATGCGGCGGAAGTTGTCCCGTTCCAAGCTTTTTAACTTTTAGCTATCCTTCATGAAAAAATGGCAACTGGCTAACCTGGTTTTGATTTGCGTTTCAAAAACTTAAAAAAAAAATTAAAAAAAATAATGTTTTAAGATTATTTAAATATATAAATGGCAAAAATGATTTTTTTAAAAATAAAAAAATTATTATTTTAATATATTTTTAAATAAAAAATAATTTTAAAAATATTGTTAACTATATTTCCAAACAGGACCATACGTTTTAGGTTTTTTTTAAAAACAAAAAAATCTATCCTATCATCTTAGTTTTACTGATTCAATATGCAAAATAATTCAAAATAAAACCCTATCCAAATTATATTATTAAAAAATTGACTAATTTATACAGGAATATCGATGGAATTTTTTTTATTAGTATTTGGCTGACAATATTATTGTCGGAGTGTTATTATCATCATTTCTACTAGTATTTATCAACAAGTATTTTATTGGCAGATGATTATACTTATCAGGAAAATAATTACAGAAAACAATTACATTGTAATATTGACAATATATATATATATAAAACAGTTAATTTTGGCCGAGCTAGTAGATAAAATTATAAGTTCTAGCTAGGTTTAATAAGCAAGAAACTTTAAAAATCACAAGATATAGAAAGAGCGGGTGGCCTCCACTAATCTAACAGCCACACACCTTTGTAAATTAGATGAAGAGATCCTGCTTGACCAAACATGGACTTAGAAAAGGGAAAGAGTGTAAGAATTAAAAAGAGATCAAAGAATCTTTTTCTGACCGGTTTAAGCTGGGAACTAATATAATATTATTAAAGCGGGTAACTTGCTAAGAGAAAAAAATAACTTACACGTATGCTGCCTATGCCATATACCACTCAAAAATCTGTTCTCAGTTTCATAAGAAATTACACAGCTCACAGCATGGGCTTGAGCCCAAGATGTTTTTGGAGTTTAAGGGTTTATCTGTAAATTAATTTTTACAGTATTTTTTATTCATAAAAATATCAAAATATTTTTTTATTGTTTTAAAAAAATAAAAATTTATAGTTGTTCAATGTAAAAGGGAAATACAATCAGCCTATCACAAATTCATTTCCCTGAAATTATTTGGGTTACTATGAATGCATTGAAACACGAATCACATCTTATTGTTGAATTTTATTTTATTTTAAAAAAATATTTTTAGGAGTATTATTGATTACTTAACATTAAAAAAACAAATAAAAGGAATTGATGTTTTACTATGTCTCTATAAACAAATTACTGTAGATCACATTAAAATTATCATTCTACCTCTTAAACTGAAAAATTTTATTATTTTACTATTGTATGTGTTTTCATAATTTGTATTTTTTTATTGTATTAATTTAAATTAAATTATAAAATGAATTAATTCTAATATAATGAATTCTATAATTTGAGTATTTAAATCTTCTTGATTTTTTAATGATGATATTAATTTTATACTAATGATTTTGTTGAAACCTACTAAATAAATAAATTTATATCGATATAAAATTTATATAATTTATAAAAAAATCACATTTCACAAAAATTCTATATAAATTTATTATTTTATTCAAATTTATATTATAAAAAAATCACACAACTAATATTTTTTGAGCTGAAAGAAATATAATTTCGGCTACGACAAAACACTGGTAAATGGCTAGTATTTATTATAGACTTGGATGTGCCTCTTTTTTTTTGTTATTTTGTACAGTATTATCTTATAATAGTTGCTTGACTTTGAATTTATTTTTATAAATAGTTTTGATTTGTTTTTTTTTTAATTATTGTAGTCTCAAATAAAAATCTTAGTGTTCAATTTTATACTTGATTTATATTTATTTTTATGAACCTCTATTTGATTTGTAGAAGTATTTATTAAAATTAACTTTTTTTTAATGTTTTTAAATATATTTTTTTATAATCTAGGGCTTTTTTAATTGAGATCTAATGAGTGAAGAAAAAAATCAATCTTTTTTTAATTATAATTCTCACCACGAAGATATAATTAATTCCGAAATGAATCGATGGCTCGAGATCTAAACCGATGAAGATATTTATTTTAATGAAAAAATATCCAGGTGCCTAATATTAGATCTGAGATTAGCTCGCCAAATAAAAATACGCGCTCCGAAACGTGGATATTCCGGTCATTTCCTTCACGCTGGCATAGAGATTCACCGAACACGCTCCAAAAGCTGTTCACACGACAATAAAATAAAAAATCACCCAGCAAACAGACCCACGAACGTGGTGCACGTGCTTGCTTTAATACCCTCGAAACAGAATCTTTTATCACGAGCAGTACACGTGTCTCAATCAGAGCAGGGAGGTCAAAGTGATAGGCGAACGTCTACGATGCACGCACGACTGCAAATGGGACCCATCTAGTGAGCTGGCATTTTTACACGGTTCCTCATTTTCCGGTGCATAAATGACGCCCGAGCAAATAAGCACACGACACGCTGTGTCTCTACTCTCTGCCCTCTCCCTGGTCTTTGTCTGCCTGCCTGTCGGTCTATCTATCCCATCTTTTCCCGGAAAATATAATAATTTTGTGGACCTAACCTTAGTTTCCTTGAAAAGTCAAAGTGAGAGAACGAGTCTTTTGATTGAGTTTATGGGCGCCAGCTTGACTACGACTCAGATCCAGTTGGGCTACTCATTCCATCATGTGATTTTGTCCGAACTCAAATCATAAATCGCTCTCCCTTTTTCTTTTTCAACCATGCATGCTTCAATTGTACAAGGAATTATTTTATTGACTCTTCTCGATTGATATAGGTCAGTAAATTAGCCGGTCGATCCATTAAACCGAACCGGGTTTATATCATCCAAGGAATGGTCACAAAGACTGCTGCTCTAGTTATGTATGTATAAAAATAAAAACTTTATGAAAGGATTTTATTGGATATAAATGTAACTTCAATAAATAAATAAAAAAATGCCAAAAAGATTTGGAAAACCAGTTTTTACCTTTAACAGGAAGGGTGAGTCAGAGTTGATTTTTCCCTGGTTTGTCAAGGGAGATACCGCTGGTGAGAAGTTAGGAATCTTTCAAATCTATTTTTTCCTTTCTAGATGTTGTAGTGAAAGTAGATATGGGAAAATGGCTGTATTCTTTTGGAAAGAAACTTTGAATTAGCTTCTTCCACTGTTTTCTCCCTTCAATTTCCATATCAAATGAAAGGGTGGTGGTGTTTTACTAGGAAGATTAAAGAAGTGTTTGGTATTCTGTTTTAAAAATATTTTTTTATTTTAAATTAAAAGTTTTAGTATTTTTAGATCACTTTGATATGTTGATATTAAAAATAATTTTTAACAAATAAAAAAAATATTATTTTAATATATTTCTGAGCAAAAAATACTTTTAAAAGTAACCCCAATCACACTCCCAAACAGACAACAAGTATTTTAGATCATTTTGATATGTTAATGTTAAAAATAATTTTTAACAAAAAAAAAATCATTTTAATACATTTCTGAACGAAAAGTATTTCTGAAAGTAACCTCAATTATACTCCCAATCAGACAATAAATATTTATCTGACACTGTGTTTTAAAAATATATTTTTAAAAAATAATATTGTTATTTTTTCTTTTTCTTTTTCTTTTTTTAAATAATTTTTTGTTTTTTTAGTTTTTATTTTAAATTAATATTTTTTAGTATTTTCAAATCATTTTTATATGATGATGTTAACAATCACTTTTAAAAAATAAAAAAAATATTATTTTAATATATTTATGAAAAAAAAAAAAAAAACCAGTTTCAGCCATAATTTTCAAAACCAAAAGTTAAACCTCTATCTTGTTTTCTTACACCCTTGAAGAAAAACACAAGACGCCGTTTTATTTCTAGCCAACCTTATTTATTGCAAGTATTTAAGAATATTCTCATGTAAATAATAATTTTTTTAACATTTGTATAAAAATATCATTGATTTTTATTTGAATATTTATGTTTTTTTTTTAGAGTTTGATTGAGGTTGATTTTATAAATAAATTTTATTTAAAAATATATTAAAATAATTTTTTTTATTTTTAAAAAAATATTATTGACATCAGTGCATGAAAATGATTTAAAAATATTAAACAAATAAAATAATTTTTAATTTTTTTATTTTTTTTTCAAAAACTAATGATTAAAACTAGCTTCTCTTTTTTCTCCTTTTTCCTCCTCTCTTTTCTTCCTTTATTTTTGAATTCAGGTTGGGATGCTGGGAAAAGGGAAAGATTTGGCTGCCAAAGGTAGACACTGCCATATTTCAAAAAAAAACATGAGGCGAGTTACGGTGTCTAGGAAAACCTCACCCCAACCGGTTGTCAAGCGTTCACCTTCTTTGAGTATGATTTCGCCAATTAGTGGCATTAACGAAATGTATTGATGATGATAAAGCTTGCACTGTCATGAAGTAAGGAAAAACTTCTGATTGAGTTTGAATCTTTTCTTGGCTGGTTTAGTCGGGCTCCCAGAGTTCCTTTTTTTTCACTTAGGGTAACTTTTTTGAATTTTTTTTTATTTTTGCTTGAATTTATTGTTTTTTTTTTGTGTTTTTTATATCATTTTGAAGTTTTTATATAAAAAATAATGTTAAAAAATAAAAATATTATTTTAATATATTTATAGTTGAAAATATTTTGAAAAACAGCTTCTACCATACTCTTAAACAATCTCTAAGCACTCATGAATTTCTACAAAAATAAGTTCCTTCCTACAACACAAAGTATCATGAAAAAGTAGAAATGCAATTTAAAAATAAATAAGATTGAAATATAATGTGTAAGTAGAAAGTTGAGATAAAAAACTTCTTTAGGGTTACAGTTATAGACTTCTAAATCTTGAATGATAATAGAAATTAGGGTTACAAACCTATAGTTTTATAAATGAAAAAAATATTTATTTTAAAAAAAATACAAAGAACTAAACAATTTATATATATATAAAAAATATGGGAGACGAAAATACACTTCACCATCAAATTCTAATGTAGCACCTATGTGATCCATGTATTACATTTCAATTATTTATCTTAAAATTCAACCCTTATTCTAAAAAAAACATTAAATTAAGCTCTAATTTGAGCTAAATTATGAAAAAAAAAAGATCAACAATCAAATTCAAAATCTTCAAAAACTCTACTATATTAATCCATTATAAAATATGAGAGAGTGGACAATGTTTCGTTGTAGTGAAAACAACAAACAATTTGACTTTTTTAATAATTTGATTGTCAAAATAAAACAATAATTTAATTTTAAATTAAAATCCACAAACATTTGTTTTGAATCTCGCCCATGTCCACTCTTCATGGAAACACCTGTCGAGGCAACATTAAAATATAATTCCTCTCCTAATTATTGCTTTTTATTATTTTTACTATTGAGATATGATTCCAAAACCCTATCCTATATCATTTAAGAGAGCATAATGGTGTAAAACATTTATTTGCATAATTCTTCAAAGTATTTACCTATAGATTATTTCTTATCTAAAAAGTTTTGTCATGTGGGGTTATTTATATCTAGATTTACTCTAAGGAAACTTATTACTAGAATTATATATATGTAATGTCACTCTCATCTTAAATTTGAGAATGATTCTCATTTCACGTAATATTGTTATGTTATGGGGAAAAAAACAGTTTGTCATGATAATTATCATAAATAAACTTATTATTTAAGATCATTATTTAAATCTAATAAATATTGTTAATGAAAATATAATATTATTGGCATATAATATAATATTATTCTCGTATTAAATTGATTATTGTAAAGATATTATAATTTTTTTATTGATTTATGAAGTATTGATGATTTAATTGTAAGTTGATAACATCTATCAATTTTACCAATCTAAGCAATGAGTTTATAACTTAAATGACATCCATCAATTTTAAAACTATATAATATGGCAATCAAGACGACTTGTATATTTCTTTTAAGAGTTCTATATCCCTTTATTTTTTTAAAATCAATATATTTCAATTTAGTCCTTTATATATTATTGTTGGGTCAAATTGTTTTTTTTAAATATCTATAAATACTTGTAAGCCTTACAATAACCCTAATCCCCAAACAATTTTCTTCACCCTCCACTATTATTGATATTTTTAATTAATTAAATGTCAACAATCTCATTACAATATTTAATACCAAGGAAATTTTCGATAAGAAATGCTTTTCATAAAAGCCCTTTTCACACCATGAAATCATCCAAAGAATATAAGAAATAGTCAAAAATATCAATTCATACAAAATGTTTTTCATTCAATAGATAAAATATCTATTTATTTTTGATAGCTTAGTTATACCTATAGCAAAATTTGATTTTTTTTTAACATTTTATAAAAAATTTAATATATTAATATGAAAATAAATTTAAAAATTTTAAAAATATATTATTTTAATATATTTTAAAAAAAATATATTTTAAAAAACAATCGATAACTTTTTTAACACCAACAAAACATGAATTTATCAATTTAAGTATTTATCATATTTATCCTTCTAATAAAGCAAATATACATTTTTATAATAATTTTCGTACCAAGTTAGTCAGTCAGTAGACAGCTACGCTTTTTCCATTCTTCTATAAATATGCGATCCCCGCTCCCCTTCCCTCTCCTTCGTGGCAGGCACCCTCTCTCTCTCTCTTTCTTTCTCTAATCATCTTCACAAGGTATCTCTCTGTCTCTCTCTCTCTCTCTACGTTTTTTCACGCGTATGTATATACTTGCCTTCGTACGATTACTAATTAAGCAGATCTAGCCTTGCTTGCTAATTGAAGTGTAGATCAGATCTGGTTTATGCGGCTTACTTCGCTGTTTTTATTTTTGAGCTGTTATTGATTTTGTTTTATTTTTTTAAAAAATTCAGGTGTTCGCTGTTTTTCTGGGAGATAAGATGATTTTTTTGTTTTGTTTTTTAAGACTTGATTCTGATGGAATTTGTTTTAAAAAGGTTTGCGTCTAGATCGGTGTCTCCTTCTGTTTGGTTGCTGGGAAAGTTGAGGAAAATTAAAGAATTCGAATCATATTTGAAGATTTCCACGTTTTTTACCCCTTTGTTTGTGCAGTCAAAATTTGATTTCAAATATTTTTTTTTCGTGATTTCATGGGTTATTTATGTGTTTTTATATTAAATCAGAGTGATTTGTTTTTAGTAAATACTTAATTTCATGATTTTTTTTGAAAATGGACAGGCGTTCTACCGCTGTTGATATACTGTACAATTTTAAAGATGATGAATCAAGTCAGTGCTCAGCAGAACGCCATGACTTTTTGTGATGAGAGAAAAGGTTTGGTTTCGATTCCTGATTCCAAGGGTCCTGTTGTCTGTCCAAAGCCTCGGCGAGTAGGGATTCTGGCCAATAATCCCATTAGGCCTTTGAGATGGCCTGTGAGGTATATAGTGTTTGATTTATGCTTTTTTTATTAGGTTATTAAGTTGTTTTTCTACTCTGGATGATTTTAATGTGTGAGGATTGTTTTTATTGACAGTCATCAAGCCGAAGTGGGTGATTTAAAAGCTGGGGCGGAGCTTCTGGACTTCATTCTCATGAAGGTAAGCTGGTGTTGTCCTTTTTGTGTGGAAGTTAGGAAGACATTTGTGTAGTAGGAGTTGATAATTTTGATGTTTGCTTGTGATGGTGTTGACGCATAATCCTTTTTTGGGAGGCATCTGAACCCAATCTCTTTTCCTTTTGGTCCTTTTTGTGTGGAAGTTAGGAAGACATTTGTGTAGTAGGAGTTGATAATTTTGATGTTTGCTTGTGATGGTGTTGACGCATAATCCTTTTTTGGGAGGCATCTGAACTCAGATTTCTTTTCCTTTTGGTGACGTAGCGTTTCTGTTGTGGTTGTTCAATTTTGATTTGCTGGTCATTCAACCTTTTAATTCACGGAGAGAAATCTGCAGGTTGTATTTCGTGTTACTGGTTTTTTTGACTTGACTATGATCTTGGTGTTGACAGGAGGGTCATGAGCCAGAGCATTCTGCAACCCAGGTGGCCTCATCGCCACCTCCATTTTTTAGCGGGTCTCCTCCTTCCAGAGTAGGCAACCCATTAATTCAAGATGCCAGATTTGGGGATGAAAAACTCACTCCAATGTCACCATTGTCCATTCCATCTCCTGCAGGTTTATCTTCTCCATCATCATCTGCACGCAAAGGAGGGTGTGCAAGAATGAAGTTTGGGCTTAAGCCAGCCACGGTTAGAGTAGAAGGATTTGATTGTCTCAACAGGGATCGCCAGAATTCCAGCATCCCTGCTGTGGCTTAGATCTCACAAAATTAAGTGTATATAGAAGGGAGCTAAATCGCCACCAGTCACAAACACAGCAGCAGATTTAACAAAGAGGAGTTTTGAATCTTTTTGCCGAGAGTCTTCAGAAATGCCCTTATTAGTGTATATATGATAAATGTTTTTGTCGGTGATCATTGCTAATATCTTGTAAGTAGTTTGATTGAACAAAGAAGAGATGCCTAAACCTTGTGTTCTTAACCAAGGATTTGTGGGCGTAGGTCATTGTAATATAAGGTTTAGGTGGGGCTAGTATTGGGAAGATCGTTTGATTTCTTTTGATGATCACCACGAAGAAAATCTGTATAGAGCCAATTGGTGATTGAATTTTGATCATTTACCCTGTGATTTGTATATTGGTAATTGTCAATGAATTGGTCTGTTCCTGTATCCTAATCTTTTCCTTTTAAATTATCCAGAAGCTTCCTCAACTTATCTTTGCGTGTCAAGTGTAATCCGGTGGGCTAAAACCGAAGCTGGGCGTGTTGCTTCCTTTGTAAACTCAAATCTTATTCTATTTTATAGCCATTGTCAAGCTCTTGACCTCTTCAGCATCAAGTTGAGGTTTTGCCACACTTGAATTTTCGTGGAGCCACGTAGCCAAAACTCCTTTCTAATGCAAGTAAATGGTAGGTTTGGTTTTTGCTGTGGATTGATTGCGGTTGCTTTGGGGCAAGATATTTACCTTTAATCTCAACCACCACCATGATAGCCACAAATTTGGGTTGGTCAGTCGCTTATTATTACCTCAACAGGATATGAACTCATTAAACCACCAAATCCACTCATCTTTAACTCCATCAAATTAACTATGAAATTTGTGTTTAATGCTTCTCTTCAAAGTTACAGGGGCGAAATCAAAGGAGGGGATTTCACCCATCTTAATACAACTTTTAATTTTATTTTTCTACCAAGCATTCATTATAGCTGTTAGATACGGCTCCAACATTATCAATCCAAATGGTAAATGTATAGAGATGACAATTTAATCTGAATAATATAATAAGTACAAAATTTTTAGACCAATGTATGAAGAGTATGATATAAATATTGTCAAATCCGACCTAAAACATGCTCGAACCTAACCTTAAAACATATCTATACTATCTTTTGGCTCCAAAAAATTTATAATCATACGAGTTGGATGGAGTCGGAATATTCATAGAATATTTAGATTTTTTAATACAAAACACCTTAATATTCATATAAAACATAGATGCATGAATAATATTTATCATTTAATATAAATAAACACACTTCAAATGTGTGTGTGTGCATATTAATTTTTTATTATTAAATAATAATAGATAATAAATACCCGAAAACCAATAGATAATTTATGGATATTTAAATCCCTCACCCTATAGATAATCAGTAAAAATATAAAATCAAGAAATCTGACCTGTAATTACCTGTTAACATCCCTACTTACTACGTAGATCATTAGATTATTGGATTAATCCATGTGTCACCAAGTCAATCTGAACAACAATCTCCTTATATTAACCCGACCAAGTTTGGATCAAATATGTCCAGGTAAACAAAATCAAACCAAACCTTGTAATAATGTTAGTAGGTAATGGATTTTTTAAGTAAACTACAACTATGCTTGGAAAATAAAACATGAAAGTTGGATTGAAAAGAGGAAGAAAATAATGTGAATAAATTTTATTTATTTATTTTAATTGACAGATGAATAATCGGGATAGATTTTTAAATAAAACATTATTTTTAGACATTGAAGGATATAGTACTATAAATTATTCTTTCGAGGCTCTTCTCTGGGCTGATATGAAGCCCATATCCAGGTTCTTTTAGTCTCTCTCTATGGCCGACCATCTGTCTTCAAAGCTGATCAAAATCATTTTGGAGGGTCTTTCTTTCCTCGGTTTACAGGAGCAGCAGAGTCTGCCTTCAAAGCTCAAATCACTCAATGTGGTTGTAAGTCAACACTATTTTTTTGTTAATACGTTCCATTCACTTTAATCTCATTTTGTTTGTGCTTTATTTAATAGCCGTTCTTTTCCGTAATTACTGTTCATGCATGATACGTTGGAAATTAAGTTTTTGCAATGCCCTAATTTTTTCCTTTCCCAAACCCACCCTTTTTACTGCTCTGTGTTGTGTTTATCTTATGATTTGTTAGTTTCAAACACTAAAAAGGAAAATCGTATTATTGGAGTGGATTCACCAGGTAAATAATCTCTTGTTGTGGTCTTGATTATGTAACTTGAATCAATTTTGGATTCGTGAGATTTATGACATGATATTTAGTTGTTGATGCTTATGCATTTGGCAACTGATCTGTGAAGAAGCTCACGATGATTTCTGAGCTTCTTTGTTCTGCGATATGATATGGAATATTGCTGCCTTTTAGTGCTAAATTTTGGAAATATACATCCATTGTAGTGAGAGTGGTTGATATCTCCTTCTCATCAAAGTGTTTATATCGTATCGTTCGTGGAGGTGGGTTCTATTGAAGTAATGAGAATTATAATTGGAAAGTGTTAGTTTGTATTGGATTGGTGATGCCCTCATATTTCAGTTTAACTGTCACTTTTGATCCAATTTCTTGTCGTATATGAATTAGGCGGTGGCTAGATTTAGTAATTAAGTTATTGAAGATTGTTAAAGGTGTAATAATGTCAGGGCATGATTTTATTGTCTTAATAACTTTTTCCTGCTGGACGCTGTTTTTATGTCATGTTTTGTTCGTGTCGGGCACTCAAAATAAAATCATATTGTTGTCATCTATTGGGGTGGTCTTGATTGTTTATCTTGAATTAATTGCTTACTTGCGCATTTGGCAACTTGTTTGTTAAAAGGGAATTGTGTCTGTAGCGTGACGTTTAAGGGATTCCAAAAAAGAATGAGCAGGTAAAGTTTTGCTTTTTTCCATGATGTGATATGAAATGGTTCTTACTTCTAATGCAAGTATTGGAACTATACATAATTTCAGCCATTGTAGCAAGAATGTCTCATATCTCTTTGTCATCAAAATATCTATATTGTATCATTGATGGAGATGCGCTTCATTGAGTGTGGAGAAGCATAAATGGAAAGTGCTAGTTTGTGTTGGATTGGTTTTATGTCCTTACATTTTGGTTTAATTGTTTCTTCTAATCCTATTTCTTGTCCTATACGAATCAAGCTACAGCTTGATAAGTGATTAAGTTATCAACTATTGTTAAAGATGTAATGTTGGAGGATCAAAAATACCATTTACAGATTAAATTTTACTTGCATGTCATTTTGTTGCCATATTTTGTTGAGCAAATTGTTTTACAATTTGCTTCTTCTCTTGATTACAGTTTTTAGGAAAAATAACAGCTTCTCATCAGCTTCTTGTTGGTCACAAACAGCGATTGCTACAGTGCTCACAAATGACATCTATGTTTTTCTATGCTTTAATAAATGGTTAATCATCATGTTAAATGTCAATTATAGTAGTTAGATTGGATCAGGTCACAGGTTTTCCATGACAATTGACTCTAGCAATTGTTGGTCATAAGTTTATCTTTTATTTTTTCTATCAGCTGATCTAAACAGTCTGTTTTCTATACAATTCACAACGCCATTGTGTTTGAACTCCTTTGACATTTAGTTGTCTTAAACACTGCTGCCTAGTTTAAACTAGCAAATTCTGCTTTTGAAGCTTAACTAGATTATTTATATCTGAAAATTCTGCAATTTCTAGTTAACATTGTTTCTTAATCACTATTCTTTATCCTATCCCTTTATACATGGCATGCACTAATCAGCTTTTGCAATGGCAATTTGTTTTAAGTACCAATGATTGAAGCTTAACTAGATTATTTATATCTGAAAATTCTGCATTTTCTAGTTAACATTGTTTCTTAATCACTATTCTTTATCCTATCCCTTTATACATGGCATGCACTAATCAGCTTTTGCAATGGCAATTTGTTTTAAGTACCAATGATTCCTGCTTTATGTGATGTTTATTTTTTCCTCTATTAGTGAAGGAAAATCAATGTTATTGTGCTGGATCCATTCAATTACACTCTCATTTTGGTGACTTTTTGAAGTTAATTGATTTGGTTTGAGTGTTGAGCTCCACTATCAATGTTTTTGGATCTATTAAGCTTTTGGAGAAAGAAATAGGACTCTGGTATTGTAATTCAGATTCTGGGAAATGTTAGTTGCTACATTTGCGCATCTTCTAAATTCAATACACAATTGCATGCATGATGCATGTGGCGTGTAACGTGCTAATTGTGCACGACACTTTGATGACTATAGAAGCACTGTTGAATCCCATATCGTAACGTATAATTAATTATTTATGGCATTTGGTGACTGATCTAAGAGAAAATGTCGATTAGCATATGCTTTAGAAAATTCCAAATCAGAATGTGTAGTCTAATTAATATTTATACCATTTGGTGACTGATCTAAGTGAAATTGTCGATTAGCATATCAGCATGAGTAGACAGAGATTTACTTCTATCCATTATGTGATACGAAATATTGCTGAATTCTCGTGCAATTTATCAGAACTTTACAGCCATGCCATAATAGTGAGAATAGTTGATATCTCCTTGTCTTTAAGTGGCTGTTGTAATGTTAATAGAGGCACATTCTACTTCCATTTACAACTCACAAGGGAGTTACTTGAAAGTTGGTTGTCATACTGTTGGTTTTGCATTCTATGAATATTTTAAATCATGGTTAGCTCAACATTTTGCGTGATAATATATTTTCCGAAACTAAATGCATTTGTACCATGTTTTCATTGTCAGATTGTTTTTGTGTATGCTCGATGTCTTGATCATAGATATTAGGCTAGTATAAAAAACTTCTTGTAGGCTGAAAGTCTTTACTTACCATTTCATTGCCACAGGGGGTGCAGAAAAAAGAGTTTGTGTGGGGTGGGAGAGGGTTTTTTCAAGTCTAGAAGGCTTGTCTTGCTGCCAATGAGCATGGAGTTATTTTTATCTTAACTTAAAAGATTAGTATTTTGATTGTTGACATACTGAAACTTCCTCTGTAGTTTGCCTTAGTAGTACATAAAAACAAAGTTCAAAAGAGCAGCTGAATCACTCACGAATAAGGAAGATGTGTCCAACCTAATGAGTTGAGTAGTTCACTGATCAGTTTCCATGTGAAGATTTTGTCATGCTTTGTTCTCTATAGAGTGGGCATAATGTCTTACCGGTATGCTATTAAAGATTATAATAGTTGAGCAATCTGAAATGATTTTGTCAAGCTTGTTATCCTTAAATCTCAAGGTAACATCAGTAAATATACGTACATCGCATTAACTTTTATGGTTGACTGTCCTTTCATGTTGACTTGTCATACCAGGATTTTTTACCTGGCTAACAGATCATGATGCACATTCACATAACACACAAGCTGGTGGTGTATTTCTATAAAAGTGGATGGTCCATGGAGAAATGGACTGGCCATATTACTTTAGTAATAGGAAGAGGTTTCAATGTTATTTACTAGTGTGGTGCATACAAGTAAAATTTATTGTTAGATGGTCGATAGTTGTTACTAGATATTGCTGGTGACCAAGGGGTTGGGATTATTGTCATCCATAATGTTATTAGTGGTGCTAGCGGCCTGTTCCGTGGTCACTACTAGTGATTGCCAATAATGTTCATATATGGGAATCAGTCCCGGGAGCTCAAGGAATGTTCGGTATTATTCTAACGTTTACTACTACTAGGTGTTTCACATGGTTAACCAAGTTAAATAGTACGTTATAACAGATGTAGGAATCAATCCCAAGAGCTTTAGGAAGGAGTGGTGCTACTACATTGTTGTACTCCTTGGTGTTTCGCATGATTAACCATGTTAGTTAGTCTATTATAATAGTTGAGGGAATTTATTTGGGATTTGAAGCCATAGAAAAAAAGAGAACAAGAAGCCATAGAAAAGAAGCTAAAGAAAGAAGAAAAGGAAGAGAAAAATAGGGGGCTAAAAAGTCCGCTACGTTGTGATTTTTGTTCTATTCCTTAGAAGTTGTCTACCATTTAGAAAAATAACATATAAATACCAAAAACCATATTAGAAAAATAATGCAGGTTTATTTATTGCTAAATAAAATATTCAATGATAACTACATTAAACCCAACAAATAAACCTGAATAAAATCCAGTAACACAAGGGTTGAGTTATCTTCTGTTATTATGTATCATACAAGTATATGAACCATGTTTTAGGTCTGATGTCCTCATCAATTCTACCGGGATTGGAAGAACTGAACCCTCTCGAGTATAGTTCAAGGTGGTTCTAATAACCCACATATAAGGATCAAGATGTTGTAATGTTTTTATTTTTTGGCATTCCAATTATAGTTTGATTCCACCATCTAGGATTCATTTAAGTTCATCATCCCGAGTAAAAATGACTTGTGAATCCAAGGTAGTGTTAATGTATTTTATGTGGGCTGAAGATATGAATAATATGGTAAGGGGTTTATAAGAATCATCAGAGATAAACCATTGTGTTTTATATATAACAAGGTTCATGTCAAAAGTAAAGTTAATATCACTCTACCATTCACATCTCTAATGTAGCTAATATCAAGGTCTTTTAATGGATAGCAATCGACGACAATTAATTAGAGTGATATAAAGCCACTCTTCAAACCTCATTCAATAACACAAGTTTTTAGGTTGATATGTTTTTTAAAATGAAATTAAGTAATTAAAAGATTAGATCTCATTATCCTTCTATTTAATTAAATAAATAAAATTAATCACAAGATAATAATGAGGATGGAGAAAAGTAATATAAAATTGTTTCTAAAAAGTCACCCAACAACGTCAACAATATCATGTAAAATGGCAAAAAGAAAAGAAAAAAAAACCACGTAATAATTTGGGACTTGGCGCATGGTTATATTGGCGGTCGTCAGCTTGTTGATGTGGCATAACACAGGGAGGTTTGCTTGGTAAGTTTGACAGGTAACCGATGGAAAAATTGGTGGATATGGCTTTTTATAGCACCGATTTTAGTTGACTTGTTTTCTTGTGCTGCATCAGATACAGAAAATGTTTCTTGCACGTTGTTTTCCATGTGAAATGAAAAGGCTCGAGATTCCTGGTGATTGATTACGTAGGAGTCCATCAAAACCCGAAGTCGGTGTTTGGCTATTGTTTTGATCAGAATCTGGGTTTTTTCAGTCTTTGAAAAAACATGGTCTTACAATGCCTTCTCCAAACAGTTTCTTTTAAAAAATGGTTTTATTTAAAGAAAGAAGAGCTACCTGGGCGAAAATTTAATGGATTTTTGCAAGGAAAACTCTTAAAATGGCTTAAATTGGTCTGGGAATCAGCTAATTGATCTTAAACTGGTTACATTCTGATGACCATAATTGATTAAAGACAATCTCATTAGGGTGGGTTATTTTTTTCAGTTTACCTTTCTCTCATTTCATTATGAACTAGGGACAAAATCTGTTAGTTGTGCCTTTGCTGTCTTCAACTATATCATCCTGTGCAATTTAATTTCTACCCAACTTGTAAACAAGGTGCAGTTAAGGACTTGAAGTCTCAGGTTCAAATCGATGAGAGCTGCCTGCCCTCACTGTATGTCTCAAAGTCCATTGAGCTTTCTGCTGAACCAAGAACACAAAATATGTACTCGCCTAAACCTTCCTGGAGTTTCAATATGAGATTTCCAAATGAAAGTTACAAACTTTAACTTCGGAATATTGGAATCGCTACGGAGGTCAAAGACCATTACAGTTTGGGGTCGATTGACTGTTGAACAAGTTCGGACACGGCTCGTAACACTTTCTCTTTTGAGAGCAAACCATATCTAAGCAACCAGATTATAAACTGATGAGACAAGATCTTGTTCACTTTCTATAAACAAATTCAAATAACCAAAAGGCAAACAAAAACATTCTTCTTCCTCTCTATAGAAAATGAACAAACCATCTGGTTTGTCTGTCAATTATTTACCATGGCTTTAGTACTTTTCTTTCCCTTAATCTCTAATAAAATTAATTGTGATCACATTCATATATATATATATGAATGTGATCACAATTAATTTTATTAGAGATTAAGGGAAAGAAAAGTACTAAAGCCATGGTGTGTATATATATATATTCTTAACATACAGTACCAAAAAATATATATGATTAATTTGCTTACCATGTTGTGTGATTTGTATTATAATGCTTATAATTATTTTTTAACTCTTGAAATGTCTTCCAGTTATGACGTGACTTGGTCTATACTTCTTCATTAACTTAGACATCATTAATTAGAGCTAGCTAAGGTTTTTTCATAGTTATAGGCGTCATATTATAAATCACACAACTTGGTGCAAAACATTTGTTAAATATTCATGATTAATTTTCTTACCGGGTTGTGTGATTTGTATTATAATGCTTATAATTCTTTTTTTTAACTCGATTTAATGACGTCGAGGTATAGAAGAGGTCACATCACAAAGGATAACTAAGAGGCATTTGAAGAGTTTGTGACATCAAACGAATTTGAAAGGCCATCGCAATTCGGGTCGCAAAACCAAAAACAATGAAACACATGGCTCGTTGAGTAAGCACACTAGTGAATCACTTCCATTTTTCAACCATGCAAAGTGTTTGGAAAAAAATTAAAATATTTTTTTATTTTTTTTATTTCTCGATATGATGTTTATTTGTGTTACACTTTCTTACAACTTATTTATTTTAAAGGAGTGACAGCTTGGGCGCGAGCCCACTCCAATCAAGTTATACGAGGAAACTCATATAAGTAGGATGAATATAGGGAAAAGGTTGAAAAAATATATAGATAACATAGTGAGGTATTCATTGTAAGCTTTATTATTTAAGAAAAACATGGAGGAGATGCGTCCACTCATCCTCCTCATAACCTTTAGTTTTTGTTGGAGGCCAGAGCAACTAATGGACCAAATATGAATTAGGTTTAGAGGATGCCTGTGGCATTGGCCAAATAAATGGGGTAGGGTCATACTACTTTAAATCTACGCACATAATAATTCATTCCAAGTCAGTTGATGCTGGAATTTAAATTGAAGGTCATAGAGGTTGAGAAGCGATTAGCCAAATTAAAAGATGAAATAAAAGCCAGATTAGAAAAAGAAAATAGGCAGAACTTGGAGATTATCCTTCTCCTCATTCCATTCCTTTTAGCTCAAGATTCCCCCCCTCAACCTCCCCCTTCGATGTATTTATTGTTGTAAAATTAAAATTATAAAGAATATTAAATGACAGATCCCCGATAAAACATTTTCTTGATAACATATTTCTATCGTAACTCCATTGACAATATAAATGGGTAACAAAATAGTGTTTATTCTTGTAATTAATTTTCATTTTTTTTTTATGGTGACAGAAGGTTTGAAGAGAGAGAACAGATTGAGTCTGCAGTCAAACCAGCTTAGTTATATCTCCAAGCCCTTCCTTTCATTTCCTTTTCTCCCTGAAACCTTCATGATAAAGAAGATCATACATTGAAATCAAATCAAACCAAACATACCATAAAAAGGAGTGCGTTGTAACAACCCTAAGCATCAGTGTCAACGTGGTCATCACATGAAAAACCATGTTTAATAACAACAAACAAGAATCATCGACCTTTTCCATTTTCCCTTTCTACTCACGGCAGGAAAAAAAGAGAGAAGACAAAGCCATTAACTAAACCAGGGAAAACACCCAAAAAGGAGTGGAAATTTCATAGCCAACCTCCTTGTCGGCAGGTGGCGAGTCCCTCATTTTGCATGGCAGATCTCCACGTGCCCTATGTGCATGGCCACGTATAGATGAACAACAACAAAAAAAAACGCTCGTAGTCCCTTTAATTTCTTCTCTCGATTCTTTTCTATTTTTTTCTGCAAGGTCATTAATTTGTCTCTTGATTCCTTTGATATTTTGAAACCTGATATCTCGTAGCATAAATTGACTATGGAAGGATTACGTAAAATATATCTATTCATTAGATATCTTCTCGAGAAAAAATGAAGCCCTAGAAAATGAAACGGAAAATTTCCACTTGTGTGGACACCTGCATGTAAGTCCAAACGCTAATGGCCTATTTATACTCGCACCCTCTTCACTAGCTAGTCACCATCAATAGATCTTGCTCTCTCCTTTTGTTTCTCACCCTGTTTCTTCTGTTTAGCTCACAAAACCCACTCTACCTCTCTCAAAATGAAGAAAGCAAGAGTGAGCGCAGTTTATGAAGGAAGGATTGGAAAGAGAAGCAAGGAGGAGAGTAAGACCGACTCAAGGATTGCAAGAATGCATGCAAGAGCTAGAAAGAACGGGGTGAGAGCAAAGAAAACTCATTGCTTTGTGGTCGCTGAAAGGCGAAGAAAGGCTAGATCCAACACCAAGAGAAAGGTGGAGACATCGCCAAACAAAGAAGCGTGCATGGTGAAAGATCAGGGCAAGAATCTTGACAATAATGCTGAAGTCATTGAAATTATTGATGATGAACCCATTCCTGAGGTTGTCATCCTTGATCCTGAAGCTGCTGACCATGCGGTGGCTGAAAATACGAGAGGTGAGGTGATCGTGGAGGAAAATGAAGAAGGGCCGGCATGGTGGGAGGAGTACTGGCCAGTGAGGGAAAGAACCAACGAGGAGCAAGCGATGGAGGTGCTGGTGAAAGGTTTTGTTGGTGGAATGACTGAAGAGGAACTCTGGTGGTATGACATATGGAACTTTAGAGACATGGATGATAATTTCCCAAAGGCTCGGAAAGCATGAGAGCGGATCTAGAAAGGGAAGGAGCTATATAGGCTGAGGTTATGCCTCACTTAGTAAGTAAGAAAAATGCTGTATGCATTAAATAAATAAACCTACGCAGCTGCATGTATTGCTGTGTATAATATCCTATGTATTTTCTGCTTATGTACTTATATTAATGTTTTTCCTCGTCGGTTGGTGTCTTTTATTTGTAATTTCTGCTGTGTAACAACGTAGAATATATATAACTAATGTTGTCTGTCACCAATCTCCTTAATTATGCTTGATTATATATATATATATATATATATATATATATATATATATATTTAAAAATATTATGTCACCAATCTCTCCTTAATTATATTTGATATTAGAATTTCAAGATATTCTTATTTGAATAACTAGTATAAAAACATAAAATTGTGCAGTGATTTACTTGGCATGATCACATGTAGATTCTTTCATTTTCTCTACAATTTTTCTTTTGATTTTCATGATTTTCTTACTTGATATTTGAGTTGCAAATCATATATTTTTTTTAATCTTAAAATCATTAGAATATCAACAAATAACTAGACAGGAAATCATGCATACAATCAATACGCTAACATATCTTGAATATTTTTTAAAAAATATTTAGAGTTTAAAAGAAAATATGTTTTAGCATGGATTCGTAAACACAAAAATTATTTTCTTGCTTTTTTGGATTTTACAACATGTTTGTAAATTCCAAAGGGTGTTGACCAATATTCCAAAAGTACCAAAATCTTAGTTTTTTGAGGATTCATATATTATTTACTATTAATATTTGAGGTAAAGAAATCCCAAAGACATTAATATCCAAAATATTAGTGGGGTTAATTCACTATTAATATTTGGAAATAGCCCTAATTATAATTGGGGACATTTTAATTTTTGACTGTACATTTTATGAGTCATAAAAAGTATGAAACACTAAGACAAAAATAGGTTTTGAAAGTTCTCTGAATTTTCTTAGATTTTTAATTTTCTTATAACCTTTTCTTGTGATTTATGAGTCGTGAACACTTGAAATGCTAAAGGGAAAATGAGCTTTTAAGCCCATGAAATTTCTTTAGATTTCTATCTTAGTTGTCTTTTAATTCATCAGTTGTAAATTTATCAAATATAAATTCAAGAGATCTGCATCGGTTCTCTTTGGAACTAAATAAACATATCTAAAAGTATCATCTATTTGGCCAATGGTACTTCCATTTAGACTTTGAACCCAAATCTATTCATAATAACAAATCTATCATAGAAAAATTGATTAGATAACATCAACACTATAAAAATCATAAAGGCAAACTAAAACGCCAAGCAACTTACCTTAGGTGGGGTGTACTAGGGGTACTAAAACCTTCCCTTTACGCAACTAGTCCTTTGTCTTAAAATCTATAAAATACTAGCTAGGTGTTTTAGTGATTATAATACTAAGTGGAGACTTTTTTGTTCAAAACAAAAGAGCCCTAACCTGAATCCCTGCTCTTGGAGAGGGTCACTATGATGCCACGCTCTCGCAGAGAGTGTGACAAGATGAATAACCTAATGTAGAAGTGACCAGGGTTTTTGATCTTTTGAAAGATTTTGACAAACTATTATACGATAGTTGCATAAATCATAATAAATTATTGTTTGTTGCATATATATTTTCCATCAAGTCAAATCATGGCTTGAGTGAGGTAAGTTATGACACGATATTTAAATGAACAAGAAACAATTTGCTTGATTGAAATAGATTGAAGGAAATTTTTCATATTGTTAAGTCCATGATGAAACCCCTTAATCTAGGATATCTAAGCTTTTGCATATTATAGTAACTTGAAAATGCAGAGCTAACCGAATGCAGGACATGTGGGCATTCTCATTATGATATATTGACGAGACAAAATTTTTATATGGCGAAAACTTTGATATGGACTATCAATGATTTTCAATTTGTTTTTGACTGCCATTAATAGTTCTTACCATCAGATTAAAAGTACAAAAAGAACTTATTTGATGGCAAAGTTGAAAGGGATGTTGCATTACCGTATCTTTCAGGTAAAGAATTGTATGATGTGATGTAGGAGTACAGTGACATTGTGTTTTGTCTCCAATTTAGTAAGTAGAAGTTTTCTGGGTTTTTTTTTACCCACAATTAGGTAAAGTGAAATATTTTTTTAGAGCTTTTTTATTGGAAGAATAATCTTCTTTGCCATAACTTTGACATCATACACATAGAAACATTTTTAAAAATATTTTTAACATGGTTATGAACATGAAGAGGAAGACAAATGACAACATCAAGGCTAAAATAGATATAGTTTTTTTTTTTTTTTTTGTCATAGTGAAAACATGGAGTTGGTTTATATTGGATCACAAGTCATAAAGACCAAAGCAAACTTCATCTTATACAACAATGTATAGTTACTTATCTACTAATGACTTAAAATTTTGTGTGTTCTTGATGGATATGCCTTGAACACATTAAGGTTGGTTAATTTCAAGGATTTCAAATTGTATGAAATGAAAGTCACGACTAGCACGTGCTTATACAAACACTTATTACATTAACTTATTAGGATTTATCACCAAAAGCTATATGATATGCACTAACAAAGATCATATTATTTTTAGAGATATATGTAACAACAAGTTGTATATAAAACACATTAAAAGACTTGAAACAAATATCATTTAGATAATATACGAAGTAAAAATGATACTCTCTCCATTGTTTCTTGACTCGATGGTGCATTTACCCATATAATTTTTATTTGAAAATTTGAAGGCCTAGTCTAACATATATAAATGTATCAATTTGAGAGGTTAAAGATTATATATGCAATGTAATTAATAATATACTATTTTTTTCCTATATCCAGAATAGTCATTTAATTCCTTACAAGTACTTGTTCAACTTTAAAAGAAAACTTAAAAATAAAGCACACATTAAGGCTGTAAGATATGAGACCTATATTGTTGAAAAGATCTCAACATTTATCTCGTACTATTTTAAGCCTTAATTGAGAACAAGAATCAACTTCGTTATAAGGCATGATAATGATGGTGAAGTGTTGTAAATATCCTCATATTTTGGACAACCTAACATAAAAATTATTGTGGATGAAAGATATTTATCTAAAATAAAATTCAAACAAACAAATTTATTAGACAAATATTTGTCTAAAATTATGTGCTATTTAACTACGATAAACTCAAACTTTTTATTAAGTATACTACTTAAACTTTATTATCACTACACAATTTAAGTCATATAATATCAACATTTATAATGACATAGTGCTGAATACTTTGTAGGCAACCTCTCCATGATCTTTAGCAGCATCAACTAGTCTCTAGCGATGCAACAACATGTTTTAACAGCTCTCTTGTCTACCACAGGTCACCACTTAAGACAACACCACCATTAGCAGAACCAGCTCAGTCTTCTCTACCCGACAGTAGAAACAGGTATACCCCATTTTACTGTTCATGCAAGCACAAGTTTTTTTATTCTTTTCTCGATCCAGACATGTTCTTAGCTAAGCCTAAGTCCAACAAAGTTGGGCTATTTTAACAGAAGTTGGTTGAGTCGATCCATTTAGTTAAGCTAGGCCTAAACTGTTTTTTTTTTAAATAATATAAAAAAATGTTGTTTTCTCAAAAGTATTGTTTTTTTTTTTTGACAAAAACAAATATAACATATTATGTTTTAAAATGAAAATTGGATATCGTAATTGGTTTACAATTATCCGTTAGAATTTGACCAAAATATATATATAAAAAATTTAATTTTGTTTTAGCTATCATTTAGTTGGGCAAGGTCTAATATGATTTTTTTAAAAATAATAAAAAAAATTTCATTTAAAAAAACAAACAAAAAAGTGTTGTTTTCATGCATACAACCTAAATCCGAGGTTTTTCCAAGCATATGTTTTTTGTAAAAATAGATATGGCATATTTATGATGTTTTGAAATAAAAATTAGATATTGTAACCAATTTACGATTATCCATTGGAATTTGGACAAAATATAAAAAAAATAAGAATTACTTTTTCTTAGCTAATGGGATATAAAATTATATTGTGAAGTACATCCGTAGATAGTAATTTTTTTTTAAAAAAATAATGCGGTGTAAAATTATATTGTAAAGTACACTCATAGATAGTGTAAAAAAGGGTTTCTAAATGTAGTGTTAAATTTTTTCAAACTTTAGAACGATTAGGTTTTCAATCCAATGAGGTAGAGACTCTCTCATGAAGTGAGATCTAACTTTTGAAAAATCAAACAACAAGGAGTGATTCATCTTCTTCTTGAACAACAAGTCTCCTTACCTAGACTCTCGCGGACCATTAGATTATTTTGTGACCTTAATACTAGGTGATAACTCGTAAGATTTACAATCAAAATTTTATGAGTATAAACCCCTTGTTTCCACATGTTGTCTCCCCTTCGAAGATGGTAGAGCACAAAGTGCAAAAACAAAACCCGCCTTCGTGACAGCTAGCATCAACAACTTTTTTCTGTTCCAACAATGGACAATAACTGCTCCTTCCTCCTCGACAGTTGCAGTCCCAATTATTCTCCTTCCTAAATAGTACTTATAGCACTGTATCCTCCACCCAACAACCCATTCTATTTCCTCCAGCCACCAGTGATAGTTTGTAGGTCATCGTAGATGACCAGTAGCAGGCCTTCCTCATTGTCGACAGCTGGACAATCCTCTCCATGTAGTGATAGCAGCCACCAACAATAGTTGTTTTCGATAGTAGTTGTTTCTTATTCCTCCAGCCAGCATTCACCTCCACTTCGCTTCTAACTCTTGGCTAGACCTCCTCCGTCGTTAGCAACCCTCTGCCAGGTGACTTCCTGCCACTACCTTTTCCACAACAAGTATTCACTATTCATGCAATACGTGAACATTGCAGAGTGAATTAATTCACTCTGTATTGTTCAAGTTTTTTTTCTTGGCCAGACCAATTCTTAACCTAACCCAGTTGGTTGGCAAAGGTCCAACCCAAATCTTGCAGGGTTGTGCCATTTTAGCCCAATATAGTTGGGCCGACCTATTTAGTTGGGTCAGGGTTAGGGTCAGGGCCAGGGCCACTCTAAATAATTTATAAAAAAAATTGCATTTAAAAAAATAAACAAAAAATATTTTGTTTTTATGCATACGACCAAATTCTAAAAATTTCCTAAGCATATTTGTAGTAAATTTTTTTGCATCTTTTCTCATGTTTTAAAACAAAAAATAGAATATCATAACCTATTTATGATTATTCATTACATTTTGACCAAAATATCAAAAACATTTCAACGATCATTTTGTTCATTTTTTAGTTGTAAACTTTAATTATTGGGTGTAAAACTATATTGTAAAATACATTTATAGATAAAAAGATAACAAATATAGCACTAAAATTTAGACTTTAAAACAGTTAGGTTCTTGATCCAATGGGGTAGAGACACTGTCATGAAGAAAGATGTATTTTGAGCCTTAAAAAGACCAACAAATAAAAAATTTGACTTAAAAAATAATCAAACAACAATGCAACTTATCTTAGGTAGCGTGCACTAGGGGTGATGTGTCTTCCCCTTGCATAACAAGTTTCCTTACCTGGACTCTTACAAACCATTAAGTTTTCTAATGACCTAATACTAGGTGGCAACTCCTGCAAATTATAATCATAATTTTATGAATATAAGAAAACCTCCTTCCCTCGTGCTATCTCCCCTCTCTAGAGATGGCAGCGCGTGAGGCAAAAAAAATTGACCGTCAAGAAATACTTTATGTATTAGGTTTAAAAATTGGGAGGGGATGTCAGTGTTACTTTATCATTATTAAGTCTGGTTCCTAAAAGAAAGGTGAAGTGTTACGATAATTATTTTGTTAATGAACACATGTTTCATACAAAAAAATATAGGCAAGGTAGGAAGACATAATATTAGGGTTTGTGTTAAAGGAGAAATTTTTAATGAGTTTAAAGTTAACTATTATATGGGAAATTAGAAGCAGTAAATGAATTGCATTATCATAGAGAGTAGAATAGAGAATTTTTATTCAAATATTATTTGTATGATAGAGAAATCAAAGTAGATCCCCATCATGGTTTGAGGAAAAATAATTCAAAGGCTAGACTTCATAACATAGACAATGTCTTTGTTTTCACCAAGCAATATCAGGAAGTGTATTACATATACACTCATTCCTTTAGAAAAGATCTTTTAAGAGTTAATAGGTTATTTATATTGAAAACCAAACCTAGAGGTTGTTTTGATGTTGTTCTGGATGGTAAAAATGAATCAAATATGGGAGATAATGCCATTGAATTTGGTGAGTTAGTTGCTTTATACCTGGTTCCTCCATTAATTGACTTTAAAGAAAATTTAAATTTTCATATCACCGAGAATATTTTTGTGATGTTGTGACGTTAAGGACTTAAGTATTGTTTTGAGATCTAGCAAATATGCACAAGTAGATTAAGATGATGATAGCAATGAAATCAACATTGAAGATTTTGGTAGAGCTGATGACAAGTCAATTGAAGAATATAACAGCTCGAACTAATTTGCAAAACACGAAAGTGTAATGCCATGAACTATAATGTAATATTTATTGGTGAAACTCACTACAAGTATATATTTATTTTATTATTATGATGTGAATTTGTTCTATTCTTCTATGCTTGTAGCTATTATTTTAAGTATTTGCAGGATGGATAAATAAAAAAAATGCATATATAATCTAATCTTTTCACCTAAATTATAAGTGATGGGAATAGCTTCCCTTCTCCATGTGACTGTTTAGTATTGCATTATAAATGGGTTTTTCTTCGGTGGTATATTACAAAGGCACCAAAAACTATTTTCCTTCTCCTATGAGTATGTAATTTAGCATTGCAAACTGGAGGTATACTGACAGGATGTTTTCATTGGTATATTAGAAAGGCAATGAGAATTTGTTCTCGTTCAAAAGCTGGTTATTTCAATTGAACTTCTTAATGTTTTTACTGGCTTCAGGCATGTTTATAAATTAAACATGTTTAACCTTTATGTTCTATTTAAAAGTACAATTAAATTTAATATATTTTATTATATATATATAAAAAAAACATCACCTACTTGCTATCGTATGCATTGACAAACTCTTAATCTATAACTGAAGAATATAGGTTTGACTGAAAGACGCAGAAAATCTCTCGCCAACTTTTGTATCAATTGGCCAACCAGGTAATTTACTTAATTTTATACTATTATGTTATTTCGTTTACTTCATTGAATTTTTTGTTTCTTAATTGGAAGGTAAAATTCGTCTGGGATATAGCAAATAATAATGTTGCATGAGAGTTTGTGAGAATAATGACAACAAGGTAGCATCGAAATCAAGATTTTTTATTCAAAATATTGATATTTTATTTGTCATTTACTTGTAGACAATTGATTTGTATCATAAAGGTTACATGATGTTTTGTAAAGAAATCTAAGAGAGTAAAAGAAAGCCATTTTATATCTCAGAGAATATATGCACGAAATACATGTTAGAGAATAATATAAATCATATTCTGGGGCTTTACTTATAAACTTAAGCTTTTAGGTGAGTTGGTTCCTTCACATGGTATCAGAGTCTTGTTGACCCAGCAGTCACGAGTTCAAATCTCACCACCCCTATTCTATTTGATAAAAATCAAGCACAAGGTAATGTGGGTCTGTGCAAGTTTCAAGCCCAAAGGGCTTTCACTTGAGGGGGGTGTTAGAGAATAATATAAATTATATTTTGGGGTCTCACTTACAAGATTAAACTTTTAGGTGAGTTGGTTTCAAGTGACATCCAATCATTTCATGCTATGATCATAGTCCAGTGTGGGGAACCAGAGATATAATAGTCATGCTTCTATTACCATACACACTCATTTAAAAGTGCTTGCAACTGGTTCCGAGAACTTAGTCCGTGAAGTTCATAGTTTTGTTAAATCAAGGAGTTCAATAACGTATGACCCATCTTAATGAAGAATATAAATAACTCTGTTGAATGGTCATGGATATTATATCATATTTAGGTGGTATATATGCATTTCTTTATTGGCCCCACAACCCAGAGGACGACCAGCCTTCTCCTTCTCCTCCAACGTTGCCTTTGTTCTAGTTTTATTGTATTTGAATATATTAGTTTGTAATATATACTTGATTTTTATATTAAGATAATTGATTTTTTAATATTTGAATTTTACATTAACTTGGTTTTTTAAATGTTTTCTACTTATGTTTAATAGATTATTTAAAAAAAACAATTATTAAATTATTATTGGTAAGGTTATTGACAACAATATTCTGTTGGCATATTTCAAGGAGTCAGGAAACAATTGTTACAAATGCAATTGCAACTATTAATGCACCAATGAAAGGCTTATGCCGATATAGTGGATGTTTGGTTCTGCGGTGGCTTCTATGTTTGAAATCAACTGCAAAGCCATACACGTTTGGTATTATCATCCCATAGTTTTTATAACTGTGGGACCCATGTAAATTGAGGTTTAAACCTCAGTTTGCAAAAAGCAGCAATTTGATGCTTTTGCCCGCACCACAGCTCACCACACATGAGAAGAACGTTCCATGCGTTAAAAAAGGGCAATCCTCCTGTTTACATGTTTCTCTTCTCTTCCCTAACAAGTGGATGGCTTAACCCACACTGTCAATACACATAGATCAAGCAAACCCTCCCATCGGGATAAAGATCATTCACCGATCATCAACCTACCATGAGCTCAACCCACCCTCAGCTACAGCCGACATAGATCACCCACACCTCACACCCTCAGCTACAACAGACCACACATGATACCGTGAGCTTGCAGATCTGTATCCCTCGAGCAACCATTGATCAAACCATCGATCAGCCACACATACACCAGTCTCGCCTCATGATACATACAAATAAGAAAAACCCAACCTAGGAAAAGAAAGAAGGATTCTTACATGATAAGAGTTAGCAACACTAATCCCACCAATAGAACTAATCATTGAAGAGTCTTGTTGCGATATCATAGTCACACAAATTAATTAGCCTAGCTTAAAACAAATCAAACAAGATAGTATAGAGCGAGCAAGGGGTCGATCCCATGAGGACGATTTAGCTCATATTTTTGTGCTATATGCTATGCAATTTAGGGGGGTGGGAAGTTGTCTAGGCTAG
This sequence comes from Salix dunnii, assembly GCA_015731905.1. Classification (NCBI taxonomy): domain Eukaryota; kingdom Viridiplantae; phylum Streptophyta; class Magnoliopsida; order Malpighiales; family Salicaceae; genus Salix; species Salix dunnii. The sequence continues at coordinate 7,985,719 of CM027662.1, read as the reverse complement.
GCTAAAGCAAACTAAGCGAAAATTATATAAAACTAAAATTTATCAATAAAGCAAACCTTGGTCGCAAGTCAATATCCACATACAGAAATCAAAACTGATCATGGAAACGACACATCAATTTATTTTTTGAATATTTATCTCTTCTTAAAATTGGTTCGTTAACAGATCCATCATATAACTTACCCTAACCATCAAACAACCAGTGTCTGCACTAGTAATTTGATCCAATGGTAGCATTAAAAACTAGATACATTGATCAATTAAGAAACATAATTTTTCGCAATATATGTTTAGTTCGATTGAATGTTCTCCCTAAGATTAATAACATAGATCTGCCATTGAATTGAACATTCAATCGAACTAAACATATATTGCGGACAATTATATTTCTTAATTGATCAATTTATCTAGTTTTTAATGCTGCCATTGAATCAAATTACTAGTGCGGACACTGTGGTTGTTTGATGGTTAGGGTAAGTTATACGGCAGATCCGTTAATGAACCAATTTTAAGAAGAAATAAATATTCAAAATATAAATTGATGTGTTGTTTCCATGATTAGTTCTGATTTCTGCAGGTGGATGTTTACTTGTGACCAAGGTTTGTTTTATTGATAAATTTCAGTTTTATATAATTTTCGCTTAGTTTGTTTTAGCCTAGCCTAGACAACTTCCAACCCCCCCATATTGCATAGCATATAACACAAAAATCTAAACTAAATTGTCCTCGTGGGATCAACTCCTTGCTTGCTCTATAATATCTTGTTTGATTTGTTTTAAGCTAGGCTAATTAATTTGTGTAAACGTGACATTGCAACACGCTAACCAAAAATTTCAACTGCGTTTGAGGAGAGGAGAGATGCAGCTTTCGAAACCATGGTGGATGGTGTAAAAAATGGTAGCAACGGGTTGTTTTACACTTTGAGAGTACAAGTTTCTACTGTTTTTTTTTTTTTTGCCAAAATCATTGTCTTCTTCCTCCCTATTAGACTAAAAAATGATGAAAACGCTAGGGGTGGTTACTGTGTGTGTTTTGTGTGCGCGCGATTTGAGCGAAAAGCATAAAAAATTATGCTTTTTCAAAAATCAAGGTTTAAATCTTAGTTTTATGCGTAAATTTTGTTACCAAACAGTTTGGCTAAGCGACTGAACCACAGAATTAAACATCCACTCTTATTCACTAAAAGGGTATTTGTTTTTATGGTGTAACAAAATATTGTAAAAACATTGAGGAATTGAGTGTTTGTTTGAGCCTGAGAAACAAAAATTTGTGGTGAGGCCCACACAATTATTCATCGTAAACCACATTCTATAATAGTTCTACAATAAGTAGTTAATCCTTGCTTTTCAATTTAAGTTGAGAGAAGGGAGGGAGGGGCAAGGCAGAGGGGGTTTGGAGTGGGGTTGTTGGAATATATTATTTTATCTTTTTAATATTAAAATAATATAAAAACATTTAAAAAATTAATTAAAATATAAATAAATATTAAAATAATATCACACTATAATTTTTATCTTGCAATCTTAATTTTGTTTCTGATGATATTTTACTAGTTGTTTCTCAATCAAATAGTAAAGGATCACAGAGGCCTTCATGTATGGATTTAGTTCGTGATGAAATTACAAGTAGTTTGATAGGAGAATAAAAGGAAGTGTCCAATTTACTTAAATTATAAAATTATGATAATTAATACAGCATATATGTGTGTGTGTGTGTGTGTGTGTGTGTGATTTCACAAGTTGAAAGCAATATGAAAAACTTGGTAATTAAACACTTGAAACTGTTTTTTATTAACTTCAAACTTAATCACAGTTTTAACCAAATATTTTTTTAAAAAATTTGAATCGTAGCTAAAGTGCTTTTCATAAGACTGTTTTTTTTTTTTTAATCTCAACTACAAAAGCGAAACCAAACACAAACACACCGGTCTGCATGTTCTCTCCCACCTCTATTTGTAATGTTTTTCAGAACCAAAATTGATTGATAATAAATTATAGTAATTATTAAAATTAATTGATTTTATTCTGCCTTAGTTACTAGTCATAAAAAAAGAATACAAGTTCACAATTTTAAACCTTAAAAGCTAGATGTTTACCTCTGAAAAATAGTTTTGAAAGATGAAGATTTAATTTCGTATGAATATACATAAATGAATTAGCAAAAATATTTTCTTATGAGACAAAGAGTTATTTCATTACAAATTCAAGTTTAAGTTCAAAATAATTTATAACACACGCACGCGCACATATATAAGACTCGAATCTCAAAGCCTGTGCTTGAGTCGAGAGCACAAGTGAGTTCAGCCCACATTACTTTGTGTAGGTTTCTATATGACTCTTCAATAATAATCTATAATACAATTTAGTATTTTTTTTTTTATGTGAGATTTTGAGTTTCACTGATATATATATTATATCATGTTAGTATTTCATGTTAAAAAAATTATATAAAAAATATTTTTCAACAAAATATTAACCCTATAAATAAATAAAATTCCTTTTAAATTTAAGATATTAACCACGATTGTAAAACTCTTTTTTTTTTTGCCTCTTTTTGAGAAAACCCAAAATAAGAAAGAACCCGATTGGCAGCCATAACATATGGGTCTAATCCATGACAGAAGTAAGAAAGAGCCCAATTGGCAGCCATTATTCCATAAAAATAAAAGCTTTATTGTTATGATGGTAAGATAGAGTGTGAAATAATGTCGGAGCCTCACGAGGAACATCTTGTGGTGGTGGTTTAGATTATTCTATAGAAATTGTAAAAGACAAACATCAAAATTGGAAGTTATTGTAACATTCATCCGTTGGAATGACAGTGACTTGCTTTCTCACCGTGATCACAAGCATAAATTGAAATCTTGCATTTCTTTTCAAGTTTTATGCGAAAGAGATTCTTGACAATTGACATATATTGGTTATTGAATACTTCGGATTAATAATTTAGGAAAAAATTATAGTAATTTCTACAAATGCCCAAACATCTTATAATATAATTTTTTAGTTGGAAGACCATCTACGATATGTTCTTTTTTTTTTTTAAAAAAAAAAATAGAACTTTCTTATAAGAAAATATTTAAAAATTATCTCTATTTAAAATCTTGAGTTATTAAATGAAACACTAGTATATAATTTTTATATATTATTTTTTAACATTATATAAGAAAAATTATCTTAATTTAATTTAAAAACTGAAGCTATTAAGTGAGATAACAATATATAATTTATATTATTTTTAATAAAAAAATAAAGTATATTTGTAATGAAATTATTGAAAGAAAACTAGAGGAATGAATTGACCAATACAAGATGGCAAAGTATAAGAAAAAAGAACAATTATTTATTGATGAAACCACTTAATTAGTTTCCTTTCTAATACACAAGACATAAGATTGTTGTTCTAGTAGATAGCTTTTAGTTACTATCTAAGTTAGAGAAAGAAAAAAAATCATGTTTTGATAAATTATAAATTTATTTCAAAATTATTAAAGATATAAATTTATTTTTATCACTTTAAATTGTTTATGGTGAAAACAGCTTGACATTCAGATTTTAAACACAATATGGAAACAACAAAAATGAAAGAAAGGAACACCTCATCTTATCTATACCTCATTTCATCTTATCTATACCTCATCTTATCTTATTTATGGCATGTCCACAAGTGTATCTATCAATGACTGATACAATGCAAGTTAAAAAAAAAAAATGACTGAACCCTAGAATTCTCTGTTGAAAGATTTCGGGAGAACACTGTCCACTCAACTTAGGGCTGAGGAAATGGGATTTTATTGTCTCTAGCTTACTTGGCTGATTGAATATCCCATCCATTTCTAAACAAGAAAGTTATTTTCTGAAGTTCGAGATCCAGAAAGCAAAAACAAAAGGGAGTATACTAGTCCATAGACTTCGTAATTTGAGGCGTTTAATTTCCCTTGGGTCAGTGTTGCACAGGATATACAATACACAGGATGCTTAAATTCCATGATGGATACGACTTTTTCATGTAAAATTAGCTAAGCTAGTCAATAAAATTTGTAGATGAAGCTGAGTTTGAATATTTCTCCATTTGCTGCTATGGTTTTGTATTTAAGAGAGTTGGAAGCTGAGTGTTCTGTGCTCTTTCAATTTATTTGATCTTCTGGGTTTAGAATAGAAAGTTAATTGCAGGCTGATGAGGGAGATTGAGGAGCTAAAAATGAGTGTCGTTCTTCTGCTTCAATGAGATTGTAAGCTAAAAAAGCGAGTCGTTCGCATAAATCACGTAAGTTGGAGTTCTTCACCAAGAACATTAATTAATCTTTTCATCCAAAGCCTAATGACATTGCTCATATGTCTTGTAGGATTAAGGGATAACCTCTCGAAAATCCCCAGGAAAATGAGCTTCTCTAAGGTTAAGAACCAAGATAATTATAGTAAGCAGTTTCATTAAATACCCTTTTGAAGACTAATTATAGCTATTCCAAGGGTACTTGAAATCAAATTAACACTAAATGCATAAACATCAAAGCATAACAAATGAATAATATAAAAATAAACTACTTTTTATTCAACAATTCTCGTCCGGTTCAGCATCCGAAATATCCAGAAGCTAAAAGCAAAAATAAAGTAGAATATTCATCTCCAAAAACCCAATAAAAAAAGAACAGGTAAGGCATTTCGCCAAGGTCTAAGTACAATTTAAAGATACCAACCCTAACAGATAGCTAGGGACACATCAATAAGTTATGGGACTTAGACACCTTTTGGCTTGTAGGCAATGAAACTGATGCATTGGACTTGACGGGTGTTGTCGAATCCGATGATCCTAATGAAGGCGCCCGGGTACTCCTTCTTGCATTCTTCAACTTCCTTCAACACTTGAGCGGAGTCGGTGCATCCGAACAAGGGAAGCTTCCACATTGTCCAGTACCGTCCATCATAGTATCCGGGAGTGTTTCCGTGCTCACGGTAGACCCAACCTTTCTGCATAATCAAACATAATTCATTCATTAATTTCACAAAAGAAAATGAAATAAGCCTGTTTTTACGAGGTACAACTAAAAATTTCTACTTGGTTATTACTGAATCGACCCAATAGACTAGCTAATTCATTTTTCTATACATTCATAATAGATTTTGAGCTTCATCTTAATTGCTTCTTTCAATAACCATTTCAGACTCGGGTATCTCAATTCGATTAGATTAGATAAGATGACAATTAATTAGTGTTCATAATTAATTAATCACAAACCTTATATATTGAGGGATAATTAAGAATCTGCTTAATTAATTAGTTATATAACAAATATTCATGTAATCCAAAAAATTTAAAGTGTTATGTATATCGAGTAAAATTAATTAGTTCATGCAAGCACGTATCATTGTGTTGAGTAAAAAGCAGAAAGCTGGGCTCCAGTTCTACTCTATGTCCTTAAAATCACCTTAAAGATAACAGTAATAATAATAATTAGTGAAAATTGTGTGATTATGAGAATGGATTTATGATCACCTCCAACTCGAATTCCAAGCAAGGAACCCACTTCGAGCGAAGAAGGTACTCAATTTCCTTGGCCAATTGCTCAGTGGTGAGATCTGGAAGGTAAGAAAGAGTCTCGAACTTCTTCAATCCAGTTGGTGGCCACACCTATATATGTATATATATTTATGTATGAACATTTTGTTTTGGTGAAAACAACAACAAAACCAAACAGGGAGCACAGAAAATTAATTATTGCCAAGTTAGTAAGATAAAATTAAGAGTGATAATTGTACTGATATTGAAGCATGAAGACGTTAATTTGTTTCTTAGGTTACCTGCATGCATTGAACTCTTCCACCATTGCTTGCAATGGAAGTAATGTCATTAGCCTTTCTGGTACTGACTGGGAAAGCTGCAGTAGACTTGAGACCATTGAATGGTGCAACCATGTTGGCTTGTGCCGGGGTGCGGTTCACGGTGGCAACGGCTGCCGATGAAATCATAGAGGAGGAAGCCATCTCTTACAAGCTTTACTGTGTTGTGCTCCCTATGGATGTGATATTCTGCTAGAATCTCAATACTGAACTAGCTTTACTGCCACTCCCTATATATAGTGCTTCATCCTGTCTTCCTCATATCCTACGGTCACAAATCATTGGAGTGGATATTGAGCAGAATTTGACCGTTAGATATGATAAGTGATGACAGTACACTATTCTGTCCACATGAAGGTGGAAATTTTTTGAACGTTAGCCTCATCGTTAGCACCACAATGAGTTTGCCACGTGGAAGAAGCTCCATGACCTTATCTCATCCTATGGAGGACATGGATGTGTGATGCTAGTTAATTCATGGCTTTATGGTTCGTGCTGAGGCAGCCTTTGGCTTCCACTCGCTCTTCCAAGTCCCTTTAAGATATTTATGACCGTTTCTGTGGTTCTTGGCTAGCTATTGGCAACGTGATTTTTAGAGCTTGGTTAAGTTAACACACACACACACGGTCTTTGGTCACTTAAGTTCACATCATTTTTGGAGTAATAAGAATTGGAGGATACAAAAGTGAACCTCTTGCTATTAATAAACTGTAGCTTTTTTTTTCAAAATTATTTTATTATAAGAAATTTAAAATGCATTGGTTGATTTTCTTAGGAGAAGAAAATTTGTATTTGGAAAAACAATATTGTAACACTATCCTAAGACTTGCTTCTATATATAAAGCTATAGTAATTTTCGTTATATATTTTTAGGCCTCGTGTGTTAGAGATGGTGTATATCTTTTTTGAACCAAATACATGAGTTTAACTCATGGTTATTAGATAATTGACATAAATAGAGAATAAAAAATGTATTTTTTAATCCATCTTTGTTGCCTTCTGCTTTTTCTTTATCCTCCTCCTTTGCTGTCAAAATCATCAAGATTAATAGGTTAATTAGGAGTCTTCAAAATGATAAATTTATTCTTTTTTTAATCTAGTATTTAAGGTTGGATAAATCCCTCAGAATTTGTATTGATTTTTCTATTATCGCAATTTTGTTCTAATACAAAATTTTCTTCCAACTTAGACTTTGATCTTAACTTGGCTTCGTGTAATATCTGATAATCCCAGCTATATTTTGTCATTCATGACATGTTAAAGAATTGATTTGAATTTTTATTAGATCATATAGCCCACTTTTTTTTTTTTTTTTTTTTTTATGTTAGACTCTTAGTCCGATGGGGTGATCAACATTGTCAGACTCTCAGCTAAATGGTGTGATCAACATTGTTAGGCTCTGAATCATATCAGGAGATCATTTTGACCAAACACATTGCGGGTAGATTTAGTTCTTCAAAATAATTTTTTTTATCATGTTGGGTCCTTCATGAAAGTTGTAGTTCTGTACACATAGATGAATTTATGTTAGACTCTTAGTCAGATGGGGTGATCAACATTGTCAGACTCTCAGCTAAATGGTGTGATCAACATTGTCAGACTCTCAGCTAAATGGTGTGATCAACATTGTTAGGTTCAGAATCATATTAGGAGATCATTTTGACCAAGCACATTGCAGGTAGATTTAGTTCTTCAAAATGATTTTTTTTTATAATGTTGAGTCCTTCATGAAAGTTGTAGTCATGTACATATAGATGAATTTAGATTTTTGAATCATCTAATTTCAATATCAGAAGATCAAGATATTTCTATTTGAATATCTAGTATAAAAGTAGCAAATCCTGTCATGAGAATGATTCTAACATGAGTTTGCAGGTCATAATCAAGAGACCTGATTTAAGGATTTATTAACTAATCAAAGACCAATCTTAAATTTAGGAGAGTTAACTAGTCTCACTGAAAAAAGAGAGGTGGTTGGTTTGGAAAACATCATAATAATTTAGGTTACTTGACTGTCACACAAGATTACATTTTGTTTCTTTTCACAAAACTAGTGATGCCATTTTTTATACCATAGGTTTAAAGTTCAATAAATCCCTTAGAATTTGCACTAAAAAAATGATTTTGTAGCTGTTGTGATTTTGTTCTTGAAAATGGTTTTTGACCAAACAAATTGCGGCCATATTTTGTTCCTCAAAATGATTTTTTTTATCACTTTAGATCTTTCATGAAAGTTGTACTCTTGTACAGATAGCGAGAATGATTCTAACCCGAGTTCATAAGTCTTATTCGAGAGACCTGATTTAAGGATTTATAAGGATAATCGAACACCAATTTTAAATTTGGGAAGTTAATTAGTCTCATTGAAAAAAAATATAGGTGCTAGTTTAGAAAACATAACAACAATTTTTGTTACTTGATTTGCGTGCAACATTATATTTTGTTTCTTTTCACAAAACGAGTGACACCATTTTTTTATCATAGGTTTAAGGTTGGATAAAGCCCTCATAGTTAATACTAAAAAATGATATTGTCGTTATCACGATTATGTTTTTCAAAATAGTTTTTGACCAAGCATGTTGCAGGTAGATTTTGTTCTTCAAAATAATTTTTTCTCATTTTGGACCCTTCATGAAAGTTATAGTCATGTATGTATAGATGAATTTGGATTGTTGAATTTCCTGATTTCAATATCAAAAGCTCAATATATTCTTGTTTGAATGTCTAGTGTAAAAGCAAAAAATCCTATCGCAATTTAATTAGCATTGTATTGTTCATCATCAATTTGAGAACAACCCCCCAACTTGTAAAATTCTTTCCTTTTCTCAGTAATTTTTTGTTTAGTTTCCATGATTCACTTGAATTTTGTGTAATCACATTGTTTTTGCCTCATAATTATTCGAATGTCAATTAGAATATTTGTTTTCCTATTTTGTTTTATCTAATTATAGAAAAAACATGATTTGCATCATAGATTAGTGCACTAAATCTTTCTTAAATAGAGCTATGTATAGGCTATATATATAGCTTCCTTGCTGACCTAGAAAAGGGAGAGATAGAGAAAAGAAAGAAAGAAATGAGGGCAATTGGATGAGAGAGAGGCAGCCAACATGAAAATAGAGAAAGAAAAAACATAGAGGTAAAACCTCTTTTTGACTAGCTTTCCCCCTTTAATCGTTGCCTCTTCCTCTCAACCAATGACTTCCAGTAACCCCTCTCTTGGCCATATGGAACCTGTCGACCACCACTGGCTTTGTCAGTGTTTGTCATTGTCCCCATAAGCAACAATCATCGGTCGTGCAAGAGCTTCGACATCATCATCTCCGACCTATCAGTTGCCAGGTAAGTTCTCATGCATTCCTCTTCACTTTGCATTTTAATTACATACTTATTATGCATGTTTTTGTTTTACTATTTAAGTGGATTATAATGCACTTGAATAATAACTAAGGAGCCTCACGTGTACCTCTTGTTTTCTTAGTCGGGTTACTGGTTTGGGCAAGTAACCTGGATATCTTTGTTTTGTCTTCCTTTTCTTATAAAAAATATAAAAAAGAGGAAGAGATTTATGATTTTTTTTGGCATATTTAGTTTAAGGTATGTATTTTTTTATATTGAAAAAACTCTTGTATTTAGAATACCTGGTTTTTAGCGCAATATGAAATATATATATATATATATTTGTGTGTGTATTTTCATGCTTACAGCCAATACCCTGACATATCTTAAACATTTCCTTTTCTTTTTTTTAAAAAAAAGAAGAAAAATATTCAAAAGTTTACAAGAAAAAATGTGTTTTAGCATGGGTTTTGTCATAACCTAATTCTGGGTTCTTCCTAACAATCTACCCAAAAATAAAAAATAAAAAAGGTCAATGTTGGTAGAAAAATCAATGTGAAAATTTTGGTTGTTTTTTAGAGTTCAATTGTATCTCTTTTATCCCTAAAAATAGAGGAAAATACAGATTTAAGGCAAAAATAATTTATTATTGGATAAGTCTATATAAAAATTAAATCGAGATGCATAATTATATTTTTATGGGTCGATTTGATTTAATTGATGACCAATTTCAAGTGTAATCATGTTTGTGAATTAATTTAGGATCCAAATGAAGGATTTTATTAAGTGGAAGGACTTAATTATATTTTAAATTGGTCAAATTAATTTTATTAAGGTCTTAATCAATGAAAAAAATCAAGTTCTTGATCTTAATTCGGGTTCAATTGAGAAGATTGGAATATTCAGAGGCCGAATTGAATTTTTCCTCTACCCTAGAAGCTCCACCTCTAGTTCCAACTCTCCTTCCCCATCTCTAGCAACGAAAACACCAACATCCCATACACAAAACCAGTCCATGTTCGGCAACTTCTCTAGTCACCACAGACCACCATTTCTGATGCTACCACCACAAGAAAAATCACCTTGGTCTTCTCTACCCAGCGGTATCCACTAGTGAGTCCCTCCTCCTTCATCATCCACTATTCAGCCCGGCCTAAGGGGCTGTTGGGCCGAAATAGCCCAACATGGTTGGACAATCCATTTTATCAGCCGGTCTAGTTTGATTTTTTTAAATAAAAATAAAAACAAAAAAAAAATACAAAATCAACATTAAAAAAAAAATTTCTTAAATAAATTATAAACAAAAAATATGTTGTTTTTGTGCATATAGCCAAATTCCAAGGTTTTTTCAAGCATCTTTTTCATAAAAAATATATGTTGCATCTTTCTCAAGTTTTAAAACAAAAATTGGATATCATAATCGATTTATAATTATCTATTGGAATTTGGGCAAAATATCAAAAAAATAATAATTATTTTGTTTTATTTATTAGGATATAAAATTATATTGTAAAGTACATCCGTAGATAAGAAAAAAAAGTTTTTAAGCACGATGTAAAATTACGTTGTAAAGTACACCCACAAACAAAAAAATAGTTTTTAAAAATGTAATGTAAAAGAATTAAACTTAGAAAAACAATCAAACAACAATGCAACTTACCTTAGGTAGGGTGCACTGGGGGTGATGCATCTTCCCCTTACATAACAAGTCCCCTTACTCAGACTCTCGCAAACCAATACATTCCTAATGACCTGAATATTAAGTGGTCCATGATTTACAAATCATGAAAGTATGAAACACTAAGGAAAAAATGGGTTTTTAAAACGCTCTGAATTTCCTGAAATTTCTAAATTCTTATTCTTCTTCCTTATAATTTACGAGTCGCGAAAACTTGAAATACTAAGGGGGGGAAAATGAGCTTCTAAGAACAACGAATCTCCTTAGATCTCTATGATAGTTGTCTCATAAATTGTAAATTTGTTTTAAATCAAATACAGATTTCAAGAGATTTTTATCGATTCTCTTGGCACTAAATAGACATATGTAAAGGTATGATCCATTTGGCCAAGGGTACTTTCTTTTAGACTTTGAACCCAAGTCTATTCATCATACCAAACCTATACTAGGAAAATTATTTGGTAATAACAACACTATAGAAATCATAAGGCAAACCAAAATACCAAGCACCTTATTTTAGGTAGGGTATCCTATAGGTGTTAAAACCTTATCTTTACACAATCAGTCCCTTACCTTAGAATCTCTAAAAAATCGATAAATTTCATAGTGATTATAATCAAGGTTGTCAAAATTGCAATTTTAACACGACACGGAAGGTACTTCTAAAACTCGAATCGTAAGATCAAATCATAAAATTGTAAAATCATACCTAAATTTTTTTCTTACAAAAATCATAAAATTACAAATAACATTATGTAGGTAGAAAAATCATAAAATCATAAGTAAAATATTTCCAAATACAATACAATACAATTATGGCCATAGAACTTCATTAGTTAAGATTCATACATGATTTAAAATAACTTAAAAATACATTGCAAAGCAATTATATCTATATAATTTCATTAGATAAAAACTAACAAATTTAAAACAAATCTTTAGTTGGTGTGCAATCTAAACTAAAATCAAATTTTAATGTCATGTTAACTCATAAAATTATATGATTTAAACAATAACTATGCATGTTAGTCTAGGAAGTTTGACAATAGTTATGTCATCAAAAGTACTGCACATCAAGTCTATTACTGCTAACACATCAAAAACACATCAAACTATAGTTGTTATATTCCTCTAAATTACCTCATCAAACTATGTTTCTATATTTCCTTATTAATGCATAATTTATCGTTCCATGAAGTTCTGTTGGGAAAAATAATAATTAAGGGAGTAATTATTATAGTTTTACAGAACAAATACAAAGAAAAGATAAGAAATTATTTGATTGGAATGACCAAGTAGAATAATATAATTTTCAGGCAATAATGGCTTTTGAAATAAAAAAAAATGAATTTAGTGCATGAAAATGAAGCCATGGTAGATAGAAACAATTATCAGGCATACAAGTCGAGCACCTATGCTCATCAATCTTCATTTTTGCATTTTCTAGGCCACTCCCCCCAACAATTTACAAGGAAATTAACTATTGAATATGTCCATATACATAACCACAATTGCACATGCTAAACTCAGAGGGCATTTCTTCTAAATTTTCTGCAGATAAATAGCCTCAAAACTAATCTAGTGATGTTAGAATAATATTATGAGATACAATATACACAATTTTCTTAGTGAGGGAAAAAAAGGGATGATCACCACTTAAGCAATAATCGAAGTCCATTAAACTACCTGCCGCCATCCACCTAAATAATAAAGGCTAGAAGCTTTCCTCTGGAAATCCAATCACCATGCAATTAAGGACTCTGCATACGAAGCAATGGGCTAATCAAACAATACATTCATCTGAAAATGAAGCTGAATACAACCCCCCCATAAAGCTCAGGTAACATTGACCCTACCAAGCAAATCAGGGACTAAGCATATGTAAGCAACTCGGCTAATCAAACAAGTCATTCAACAAGCATATTCTCTAATTCTCTAACTAACAGTAAAGAAAACCAGTGCCTAAGTAAAAATAGCATACTAAAATTACAAACGATTCATGAAAAAAATATTCAGATGCAACGATTCATGAAAAAAAACCCAACAATGAGCATGGAATTTCATATAATTCAAACTACAAACTGCCATGTTTCTAGGTAATCATGATTCATGACTCTAGCATTGAAACCCAGAAACCTCAATTGAAGATTAACTAACCTTGAGAGGTGACAAATTGAAGATAGCTGAGAGGCGATGAGTGCGACAAGCTAAGAGGCGACGAGGGTGACGAGCTGAAAAGAAAGGATGATTTGAGAGATTAGAGGAGATCAGACATGATTTGACAGGAGAGGATGACTTGATAGGATGAGAAGAACTGAAGAAGAATTTAGGGAAATTGAAAAGAAACTTTAATTAAGTTGGCTTTTACGAGAATCAGTTAGGATCGTAAAATCATACCGATTCGGTTTGATTTTATGATCTGTACCGATTGTCGTACCCTCCACGAGAGCCCAGCGTGCGACAACTCTCCCCACGAGTAGGGTTGTTCAATGTCGGGGTTTTATCTTTATTTTTTTGTGAAAAAGAGAGTCGCCACCTAATATTATGGTTACTAGGAAACCTAAACTGCTCTTTCAAATATTCTAAGGCAAGGGACTGGTTGCGTAAAGAAAAAGTTTTAACACCTCTAGTACGCCCTACCTAAGATAAGCTACTTGGTATTTTGGTTTGCCTTATGATTGTTATGATATTGATCTTTCAAAAATATATTGGTTAAATGATGACGACGTATTATTCCAGTAAAATATTTTGGATATTTATCACTTTATGGTTTCTTTATCCAAATAATTACGATGAATAACAACAAATTATTCTCACTAATATTTTGGGTAATAACCACTTTATGATTTATTTACCTAAATATCAATAGTAAATAATAATGAATTATCCCCACCAATATTTTTGATATTAACCCTTTTAGGATTTATTTATCCAAATAACAATAATGGATAATAACGAATTATCCCCACCAATATTTTCGGTATCAACTCCTTTTGGATTTGTTTATCCAAATATCAATAGTGAATAATATGACTCACCAAAAAGAAGATTTTTGATATTTTTGGAATATTGGCCAATACCCTTTGGATTTTACAAACATGTTATAAAATCCAAAAATACAAGAAATGATTTTTTTTTTATGAAATCCATGCTAAAACCATTTTTCTTTAATCTTTGAAATAATGTTTGTTTTTTAAAAAAGTATTTTTCAAAATATGTCAGCGTATTGGCCGTATGCAAGAAAACAACATATTTTCATTTTAATAATTTTTTTAAAAATATATATATTTCTTTGCAAATTTTCTATTTTTTTTCTATTTCTATTTATTATGTTTTAATTATTTTTTTCTTATTTAGTGGGCGGGTTGCCCGGCCCGAATGGACCAAGCCGCCAACCCACTCACTAGGCTGGCTGCCCAGCCCTGATGGGCCAGTCTATTAGCCCCCCGCTAGGCTGTCAGCCCACCTACACTTGTTCTGGGCTTTCAACCCACCTACATTTGGTTTGGGTTTTCATCCCACCACCATATGGAATCGGGCTCTCAGCACATATAATCTAGGGCTAGGCTTGCAACCTATCTTCTCTCAAGTCAAGCTTCTTAGGGTCAGGCGGGGCATAAAGCCCGACCCCACCAGCCCACTACCCACGTGGCAACAGCGGGCGGGGGGGAGTAAATTAATTCTTTCCCCTGCATGTAATGTTTTTAGAGATGATGAACAGTGATTTTTGGAGTGTGATGAATGACGTACCTGTTAACACATTTAGGTAGAGGAGGTCGAGGTGGTTTTCCTATCGTGGTGGCGTCATAAATAGGGGCCGGAATGGGCGTCAAAAAATGAAGGGTTGACATTGCTATCGTGGGTTGTTGCTCTGCTGCCTCGCCGGAGGAGTTGGCTGGGCTGCTGGCATGGAGGTAGAGATGATGGTGATGACAAGGTGGTGCTAAAGGGTCTGAGCTAGTGGTCGAAGCTGCTGACTGAGAGGGAGAGAGAGAGAGAGCGATGGCTGCTTGTTTGTAGAGAAAGAGACTCGGCTGAGAGGTAGAGAGAGTGGAAGCTAACGTCGGGGCTGGTGGGGAAAAAAAAATTTTTTGCGCTTTGAAACTATAAAATTAAGCTGACTTTAAGGTAAATTTCTCTTCCATTCTTGAATCTTTCTTCTATTCTCTAAACGCTCCTCCACCGTCTCCTTTTTTCTCCATTTCTCCTCTGCATGTTGTGAATTTATAGGGGAAGAGGATATGCATATTGTGTGTAGTTGTTGCCCCTGCATTTTATAGTGGACTGCAGAACCGTTCCTGGTTCAGGTGTCAGAACAGTGCAGGAACCTGTAAATTTGATTTTGGGAGGGTGAAAGTGAGATTTGGTCCTTAAATTTACAATTGTTCTAATTGCATCTCCAATTAGCTTTAAACTTTTAATTTTGTGCAATTGTATCTTCATCAGAATTTCAAGAGCATACTTAGTTGCTCGTCCTTTTTTATTTTGGTCTTTGATTTCTAATTTGGGCGATTTAACACTCAATTGACCATTAGACTCTCAATTCGTTCAATTTGGCCCCATGATTTCACATAATTAGCTTGAAAAAATTAAATTCGGTCTCTGAAAATTCCAATCTTGTCAATTGAAACTGAATTAAATTCAAGAACTTCATTTCTCATCGACTAATCTCTTAATAAAATTAATTTGACTAATTTAAAGTATAAGCAAGTCCTTGCACTGAATTAAATCCTTCGATTGAACCCTATATTAATTCTTCAACACAATTACACTTTTATATTGGCGAACGATTAAATTGAATTGACCCATAAAAAAATAAGGATATCTTTCAACTTAATTTTTACGTAAATTTATCCAATAATAAATTACATTAGCCTTGAATTTGCGTTTTTCTTCGTTTCCGGGTATAAAATAGGTATGTTTGCATAATTACACTTTTAAATTGGCCAGCGATTAATTACACTTTTAAATTGGCAAACGATTAAATCCAACTAGCCCATAAAAATACAATTATATCTGCTGATTTATTTAATAATAAATTACTTTATCCTTAATTTGCATTTTCTTTCATTTCTAAGCACACAAAAAAAGTACGATTGAGCTATCAAAAACGTTCAAAATTTTACCTTGATTTTTCTGACGACACCAACCCCTTTTATTTATTTTTTTATTTTTGGGTAGATATGAGGAATAACTCAAATTTGGGTTATGATAGTTGACCTCTTCTTTGCAATGCTTACAATTAAAGTCTTGTATAAAACTTTAACCGGTAAGCATTGTAAAGAAAAAAAATAATGAAGTTGGTCTCGTTATGATGGGTGACCTATCCAATTGAGAATAGTCGAGATGGTCTTATTATACTAGGTGACCTACCCGAGTTAGAATAGTTAGGATGATCTCATTATATTAGGTGACCTACCATAGTTAGATTGGTTAGGATGGTCTCATTATACTGGGTGACCTACCCGGGTTAGAATAGTTAGGATGGTCTCATTATACTGGGTGACTTACCATAGTTAGATTGGTTAAGATGGTCTTATTATACTGGGTAACCTACAGGATGGAAGATGGTGAAAAGGGTCTCATTATTACGGGTGACCTACCCGGTTGGAATTGGTGAAGAGGGTCTCATTATTATAGGTGACCTACCCGGATGGAATTGGTGATGAGAGTCTCATTATAACGGGTGACCTACCTGAATGGAAGATGGTGAAGAGTTCTCATTATTATAGGTGACCTACCCGGATGGAATTGGTGATGAGAGTCTCATTATAACGGGTGACCTACCTGAATGGAAGATGATGAAGAGGGTCTCATTATTACGAGTGACCTACCTGGATGAAATTGGTGATGAGGTTCTCATTATAACGGGTGACCTACCTGGATGGAAGATAGAGATGGTCTTATTATGATGGGTGATCTACCCGAATGGAAGATAAAGATGGTCTTATTATGACGGGTGACCTAACTTGATGGAAGATGGAGGAAGATAGTCTCGTTATGATGGGTGACCTACCGAAGTTAGAATAGTTAGGATGGTCTCATTATACTTGGTGATCTATCCAAGATAGAATAGTTAGAATGATCTTATTATACTAGGCGACCTAACCAAGTTAGATTGGTTAAGATGGTCTCATTATACTAGGCGACCTAACCACGTTAGAATAGTTAGGATGGTCTCATTATACTGGGTGACCTACCCGGATGGAAGATGGTGAAGAGGGTCTCATTATTATGGGTGACCTACCTAGATGTAATTGGTGATGAGGGTCTCATTATAACGAGTGACTTACCCGGAAAAAAGATGGTGAAGAGGGTCTCATTATTACAGGTGACCTACATGGATGGAATTGGTGAAGAGGATCTCATTATTACGGGTGACCTACCCAGATGAAAAATCAGTTTTCTTTAAACGATCCAAATTCTAGCTCAAAATGATTTCTTATGAAGTGGATATGATGTTTACAAGATGAAAACTAAATTCTGCCAACTTAAGAAAGAACTATTTTGTAAAATAGAAACTAAAGTTTCTAAGCATATATAAAGGAGGAGAGACAGCAAAGGACTTCAGACAGCAACAAAGAAAACACAAATCTTCCTCCTTCAAACCCTAAATCATGTTTCTTCAATCTTTTTAATTAGTTGTTTAACAAACATGCAAGGCTAAACTCTTTTTCTTAGTTGCAAGGACACATAAACTTTCAGATTCCAAGAACTGTGAAATCTATCTTTACCTTAATTTTTCAATTTATATGATGAATATTTTTTTTCTCTTATGCTTATTATTCCTATGATTGTTTATTTAATTGCTAAGAGCGGTATCTAAGTTATTATTGTAATTTATTACTAAGTTTGATATCAAAACCAGAGTTGTGATATATGAACTTATGAAGCAACTAAGTTAATAACTGTGGCAGATCTATGTTATTAATCTTAGGGAGAACATTCAGTCGAATTAAGCATATATTGAGGACAATTATATTTCTTAATTGATCAATATATCTAGTTTTAAATGCTGTCATTGAATCAAATTACTAGTGCGAACACTGTGGTTGTTTGATGGTTAAGGTAAGTATACGGCAGATTCGTTAACAAACTAATGTTAAGAAGAGATAAATATTCATAATATAATTTGATGTTTTGTTTCCATGATCATTTTGATTTTTATAGGTGGATGTTGACTTGCTACCAAGATTTGTTTTATTGATAAATTTCGGTTTTATATAATATTCGCTTAGTTTGCTTTAGCCTAACCTAGACAAACTTCCAACCGCCCCAACTGCATAACATATAACATAAAAATCTGAACTAAAATTTCCTCGTAGGATCTACCCCTTGTTTACTATATACTATCTTGTTTGATTTGTTTTAAGATATGGTAAATAACTTGTGCGATCGCGACATCGCAACATGCATCACTTTTATTATTTTTATCTTTTTAAAGGCACACCCATTAAAAATTTAATCAATTGGGGACTAGCAACATGTCTTATGACAAGAGTCAAGGCTGAAGTTTATGTAAGCTCTTACTCTTTTCTAAGTGCTTAGACTGGTAATGATTGGTATACATGTCATCCCGCTATGTACTGAGCCCCCATATCACCTTTACGAGGGTGATTATTGGGATAGTACGAGACCCTCTTTAGAGGCTAAGTAGTAAACATACCATATGTCTTACATAAAGGAATTAGAACTTATCATTAGGGTGTATGTTCTATAATATCTTTTTGCATCAAAACAAGCCTAACCCTAAAAGCATCTTGACTTGCAGGACTTGTGAACAAAATAGACATCACTACTAAATTTCCATCATGTAATATGGAGAAAATTTTGAAAAGTCACAATTGACTAAAAGAGACTACCTACTAAGAAGTTATCACCAGTCAAGAACCTTAATTGCTTTGTGAATGAGGAGAACAAGTTAATGGCTCATTTCTTGAATGTGGTTAAGAATGTATTTTAAAAAAATGGTTGGTTGGTAGAGATTATGATGGTAGAAATTTTAAGCCCAATTGTGTGAGCTCTAGCTCAATTTTAGGATCCAGAATACCAGTGTTTTTCTTGTAGGAGTATAAACCTATATCCTATAATAGAGGAATATAGGATGTTGATAAAGTTTCCAAATTATTTGTATAGGATTTATTTTCCTTTAAGACATAAAAAAATCATCCTCAAACTATCAAAACTGCCTAGAATCTCAAACTTTGAAAAGTTTTTAAAGAAGAATGTTACTAGTCTAAAATAGAAGATGCTAGAAATTGAACTAAAAAAGAATTTAGGATAAAAAGATATTGATTTCCTTGGGAATATTTCGCCTTAAGTTGTTCTCGAGCCAAATAGGTTTAGTGAGCCTGGATGTCATTCCTGCTTATATAGAATATGAGAATACGAAAGTCAATCTGATGGCTTCTATTTTAGCTAAAACTATTGTCATAACCTACATATGGGTTATTCCCCAAAATCTACTCAAAATAAAATTAAAATAATAAAAATGAAATAAATTAGGGTTGATATTGGTAGAAAAATTAAGGTGAAATTATGAGACGAAATTGATAACTCGATCGTACCTCTATTATACCCAAAATAAAGAAAAATACAAATTCAAGGCTAAAATAATTTGTTATTGGATAAATCTACATAAAAATTAAGTTGAAAGACATCATTGTATTTTTTATAGACAATTTGAATTAATCATGGGCCAATTTATATATAATTATATTTAAGAATAAATGTAGGGTCCAAATGATGAATTCAATAAAGTGCATGGACTTAATTATACTTTAAATTGGTCAAATTAATTTTTTTAATGGGCTTAATTGGTGAACAATCAAGTTCAATTAAGGCTTATTGGATAATTAAGGGTCAAAATGCATAAATCAGAAGCCTAATTCAAGTTTAATTGAGAAGATTGGAATTTTTAGAGACTAAATTCAATTTTTAAGTTAATTAGATGAAATCGGGGGAAAAATCAAACAAAATTGAAAGTTTAAACGACAATTGAGGGTCAAATTATATAAATCTAAAACCAAGGACCAAAATGGAAAGGACACCTAAATTTAAGGATGCTATTGAAATTTTAGCGAGGAAGTTGAGAAGTCATTTTTGACTCTCTATATAGAGTTTTGATCAAAGATTGGGAGGGGGGAAATAAAAAAAAATACACACTCAACTCCCTCACATAGAAAAAACCTTAAACCCTATAAAGCTTCTCTTTTTCTATTTTCATGCCAACACTATCCCCCATCTTACCTGAACTCCAGGCAAATACTAGTGAACATTTCCTTTCTCCTTACTGCCAGCCCCCCCTCTCTTCCTCTCATTGCCCCCGACCAACCTCTCGTTGTCTCTCTTCTTCTTCCATCAGCCATTCCTTTTACAATTTCCCCTCTCCTGCCCACTGCTCTTAGCCATAACCCATTCCCTTTCCAATTTCTTCCTTCCCCGTCAACCCCCTCTACAGGCCATGCTCTTCATTGTCTCCTATCCAACCGGCAACCCCTCTCTTTTTAGCAGTTAGGTCATCACTCTTTTCCCCTTTATTTTCCTCTCATCTACCTCCTCCTTCACCACCTTTCCCTATCAGATCTAACCCCCAAACAAAAGAGTGGCCAATGATAGCATTGGCTACTTACCCACAGCACCTCAACTAGTCACCAAGTTGTCATCCACGGTAGCTCCCTCTTTTCAACCATAACAGCTTTCCCCCGCTTTCTATGGGAGCTCTCTCTTGAAACCTACACATCCCCACCTCAACCCTCTTCCAATCGAGCATAGCAATCTCATGACGCCAACAACCACCTGAGTAGGGAAGAAGTTGTCAAAACCAAGATAAAAAAAACATATCTAAAGGAAAAAGATAGTGAACCAAAACATTATTCGTTGAGTTTGTTGTTTGCATTGTTGTTTGTTTCGTTTGTTCAACTGCAGCAGCGCGTGGAACCATGTACCACTAGTGATGGTGGCGCGTGAGCCAACTCACCACCATTTGCCTGCATTGCGTTTACTATTTGGAACCACACACCACTAGTGATAGGTTTTGACCTAATGAGATAGAAACTCTCTCATGAAGAGAGATCTACTTTGAGTCTTAAGAAAGACCAACAAATAAAAAAATTGACTTAGGAAAAACAATCAAATAACATTGCAGCTTATCTTAGGTAGGGTGCAATAGGGATGATATGTCTTTCTCTTGCATAATGTCTCTTAACCCAAACTCTCGTAAACCTTTAGGTTTCCTAGTGACCTTAACACTGGGTGATGAATCCTAAGAATTATTGTCATAGCTTTACAATTATAAAACCTCTTTTCTCTCCTCTGAAGATGGTAGAGCGTGAAGCATGAAAAAAAATATCATCGCGACAACGATCATGACACTTAACCATTGTTGAATGACCAAAAATGGAGTAGTGAGGTGTTGCATGTAGTTGTTGTATATTTATATGGTTAGCCATAATGAAATGAAAAAACATGTCTTCAATAGTTTTTTATGGTTCAACCAAAGACCACTGAGGATTGTGGAAGAAGAAGAGTGAGGAGATTTAGACAACAAAGGTGATGTAGATAAACTACAAGCTTTATCCAATAGTGGTTTCAAATGGAGAGCCCCCTCAGTCATGATTGTGAATTCCCTAATATGTTGTGGGAAAAGATGTTGGGTACGATTGGTAGTGATTACGAGTTATGTAAGTTATGTTCTACCATATGGTAAGGCAATTTAGGAGCATGTAGTTTGTTCCAAGGAATATGGGAATTGCATAATTATTTGGTTTGTTTAAAGATTCCATTGCACAAGAAGTTTTAGAGATCATAAAATAAGATTGGAAGCATCTAGTTTTGGTTAAGATAGAAGTTTGAGGGGTTCAAGTACAAGTCAAAGATATGTAAGATTGAGAGACTTAGTTGTTTCAGTCATGCCTTGTGTAGGAACCAAATCTCCCTAAATTGTTGAAGAGCTTATTAAAAGGAAAAAGGTCAACAATGAAGAGGAGTTTATAAGACATGAAAAAACATCAAATAGAGTTGAGCAAAAGCAAAAACAGGACAAGGCAATATTGGAAGAAATGGTGCTGGAAAGGGATAAGAGAGAGCCTTTCTAGATGAGCAAATATAGTCTAGAAATGTGAGAATAACAAAGCTTGAGTTAAAGTTATGTGAGGGGAAGAATGTTAGGGAATAAAATGAGTTAAAAGGGATGAGCTTGAATTGGATGCAAAAGTGCTCTAAACTTGAAGCATTAAATATTAACTTTAATGAGTGTCAATGAAATGCAAAGTATTACCAAGAGAAATTTGCATAAGTTAAGTTTGAGCTGATGGAGAGAATTGGAAGTGTGAGGGTTCAATAAAAAAATATGTAGAGTTAGAGAACTATTTAACAAGGTTTTCAAAAGAGGAAAGTAAAAGAGAAGGTTTTGAAGTTGTTGAAGTAGAGTTAATAGTTAATAAATGAGATAAAAGTTTTCAGGGTAAAACTTGACAAGAAAAACAAAAAAGTGTACTTCAATAAAAAAAAACTAAAAGCATTTGAAAAATACAAGGATCAAATCGACGCCAGCAATACTACTTTGAACAAAACCAATATGTTGCTCATAGAAAATATGATTAAGACAGATGAACAAATGATGAAGTTATTGCACATGCTCGGATTTTTAGAATCAATCTATAAAGTTATCGCCGAAGTCTACTGAAACTGATTCCTTTTTTAGAGGTGGAGGAAATAGATTAATATTTTTTATCTCCTCTATATTTTTGAAATGTAATGAATTTATCAAGCATTAATAAAAATGGAATTGATCTATTTTTTATGCAAAATTTATCTCTTGGTGAATATAATTGAAGCAAACAGCTCGAAAAGTAGTACTCCTAGCAAAGCAATGTGACAAGAAAACTTATGTTTATAACGTGACGGGTATTGATAGTTCATAAGAATGGTGTGTCCATACCTAATATACAAAGCATTATTATCACAAACATGCATTATATCATGCATTTTTATACATTTAAGCACGCATCTGTTAGACTAAGAACATAGGTCCCTCTTCTAAAATCCACAACACTTGACTAAGAAAAAAGATGGAAAACAAAAAAAGGTCATAACCAGAAGCTTAATACCAAATAAAGCTTGAAGTAGTTAAAAATGATATGGCAAGCCTAACCAATTTGCTGTAACAAACATTAAGATTCAATGGCGAAGCATCACCACAACTCAAATCCCTATTACACCTCAAAATATAAGGCAAATACACCAAATAAGCATCTTAATCCCATTCAGCTCATCCAAATCCCTATTATAATGAATGTAACAACCAAGGATCCACAAGACGTTAGATTCTCTTATCATGTAAGGTATAATAAATGGGCTACGCTAGAAAAGAGGTTAAGGGTAGCTGAAGAAAATGACCCATTTAAGGCAGCTGAAGTATGTTTGGTGCCTAACAATGATGCGACCATATTATTTGATAGTGTCATCCATATTTACCTAGTTTTTTGCATATGTTTTGTGTATAAAATGCCTTTATATTCTTTCTTTTTTTTATGTTTTGAAGGTATATTTGGATGGGAGATGGAAGATGCAAAAAGGAGATAATTGGAGTTGATTGACATATTTGACCTTCAATCAATGTTTTGTGTAGAGCAAAAGCTCTAGAGATCGAAATGAAGTGATTCCAGTGGCATTCAAAATCTAACATTCATAAATTTTTGGAAAGTTAAGGCAAAAGAAATAAAATAAAGAAGAGCATGGGAATCGTAGCCTTCAAAGTCAAATCTTGCAATCTGCCAATGTCGACCTTTGTTCATTCAAACTTCAATATCTAGAGGTAAAGAAGTTTGATTGATGCAAACCCAATTTTCTTGGATTCAAGACACAAAGAACTATAAACTATCCAAATTTAAGCTCAAAAAGATATGTTATGAATGACATATAAATTTTACAAGGGATAACTAAATTATGCCAACTTAAGGAATGACTATTTTATAAAATAGAAATTATGGTTTAAGCATATATAAAGGAGGAGAAGCAGCAAGGGACTTCAGCCAGCAGCAAAGAGAACACAAATCTTCCACCTCCAAACCCTAAATCATGTTTTCTTCCATCTTTTTATTTAGTTGTTCAATAAACATGCAAGACTAGACTCTTTTACTTGGTTACAAGGACACAAAAATCTTCAGATTTGAAGAACTGTGAGATCTATTTCTACCTTAATTTTTCCGTTTATATAATAAATTTGTTTTGTTCTCCTGTGCTTATTTTCTTATGATATTTTATTTAATTTCTAAGAGCAGACTCGAAGTTATAATTATAGACAATCTATTGCTAATTTTGATATCAAAAATAGAGTTATGGTATATGAACTTGTGAAGCAACTAAGTTAATAATTGTAGCTATTAATCTTAGGAAAAACATTCAATTGAATTAAACATTTATTGTAGAAAAATATGTTTTTTAATTGATCAGTTTATCTAGATTTTAATGTTGCCTTTGAATCAAATTACTAGCGCGAACACTGTAGTCATTTGATTGTTAGGGTAAGTTATACGGCGGATCCGTTAACAAATCAATTTTGAGAAAAGATAAATATTCAAAATATAAAATGATGTGTCATTTTCATGATCAATTATGATTTCTGTAGGTGGATGTTGATTTATGACCAAGATTTGTTTTATTGCTAAATTTTAGTTTTATATAATTTTCACTTAGTTTGTTTTAGTCTGGCCTAAACAACTTCCACCCCCCCCCCAATTGCATAGCATATAGCACAAAAACCTAAACTAAAATGTCCTCGTGGGATCGACCATTTGCTTGCTCTATATTATCTTGTATGATCTGTTTTAAGCTAGGGTGATTAATTTGTGTGACCATGACATTGCAACAAACATCGTGATTCCGAAGAAGTTCAAGGTACCGAAGTTTGTTAAGTATACCGGGATGGAATGCCCAAAGATCCATCTTTGTTCCTACTATAACAAGATGGAAAAAGTTGTCCACAATGATAAAATGTTAATTTACTTTTTCTAGGATATCCAAACAGGGTCAACCCTCAACTGGTATATGAGGTTGGACAATGTTAGGATAAAAAATTGGACAGACCTTTGCATGTTTTTTTAGAGTAATACAGGTTCAATCTTAATATTTCTCATGATATGAATAGTTTGATTACCTTGGAGAAAAGAACTCAAGAGTCTATGAGGATTTTTACTTAGAGATGGCGGGACCAAGCTATCAATGTATAACGTCCGCTAATAGAGACGGAAATGGTGACACTATTTACCAATACATTTATGGGCTTGTACTATAAATACCTTATAGGTAGCTTAGCTCAACAGTTTTATGATAAAATACGAATAGTTGAAAGGATTAAACAAGAAATCCAAAGTGGGAGAATCGTAGAACCCATAGAGAAGAGAGGTTTTGTTAGGAAGAAGAAAATTAAGGTGTATAACCTAAAAGGCAGGTACAAAGATAAAGGCAAAAATAACCAAAGCTACTAAACACCTACCTTCCAAATCACCAATATCAACTTTTTCAAACCTTTCATCTCAAATTAGACCTATCAAATGAAATTCCCCTTAAATAACCAAAACAATTATCAAATGAGAGACAACCGACAACCAGAAGAACAATTACCACCTTAGCAATAAACTTATAGAGTTATATGAAAAATTGCTAAGTATTGTGTAGTAGCTCCCCTACCAATACCACCTATACAATTATCTTTCCTTACCTGGTACAACCCCGAGTTGACTTATGATAACTATGCTAGTAACACGGGTCATAACATTAAGACCTACATAGCTTTTAAAAATAGAGCATCATAGTTGATTAAAATCAGATCAGTCACTTGTAAAGATTCACCTAATATGAATTTGAATCCCCTACCCAAACATGTTGTCGATATTAAGGGGTGAAGGTTATGGAGGTTGGTAACATAAAGAAAGGCACTAAAAGTGACCTTGACAAGGCTATACAATATATTGATTCCTCATTTGATGCCACACTTAGAGGAATCAACTGAATGTGGCATGGGGAAAAATGACCTTTTCCCATTTCATAAAAAGAAAGGGCATAACATTAATAAGTGTATCAAGTTTCACAAAAAGGTTACAAGAATGTTGACTCTAGGAGAGCTGAGGATTGAGATTATAAATGACATTGAAGGGATAGAGTGATAGAGAAACGAGAGAAGTGTAGGGTCCAATCAACAGCTAATGGACTCTCAAAGTTGGTATTGACTAAACTCTCATATGCAAACAAAATAGATTGTAAGGTGATACCTAACAATAATGATTTAACCTTAAATGTTGAAACTCATTTACCTTTGTTCCAAACTGAGATAAACAGACTAACCCAAAGTGATCGTTGTTTCACGCCCAAAGAATTAGAAAAATAAATAAAAGCTAAGTTTAAAGAAGTAATAGACTTTGATAAAGAGCTAGAAGTAAATAAATCTATGACTAAGGAAGAAACAAATATGTTCCTTAAATTGATGAAGCACAATGACTACTATATAGTGGATCAGTTGAAATAGACCCCTGCCAAGATCTCGATCATGTTATTGATACTCAGCTCTGAGCTGCATCACAATGCCATGCAAAAGGTATTAAATGAGGCCTACGCACCCTAAGATATTAAACCAAAGACTATAGAGTATCTATAATTGAGAATTCATGCTTCCAATTACTTGTATATCATTGAAGATGAACTTGACACTAAAGGAACAAGACATAATAAGCCCCTATATGTCATGGTCCAATGCATAGATTGTCTCATCGGTAAAGTTCTCATCAATAATGGCTCAGCCCTTAATATGTTTTGAAGGCATATGCTGAATGAAATACTAATAGATCTTTCATACATGCAGCCAAGTGTGATGATAGCTAGAGCATATGATGGCTCGCCAAGGCAAGTGATAGGGTAATTAAAGATGAACTAACCATAGGTCTATAAGTCTTTCTAGTAACCCTTCAAGTGATGGACATCCACCCTTCCTATAGTATGTTATTAGGAGGTCCATGGATACATTCTACAGGAGCGATCACCTCCTCACTGCATCAATGTTTGAAGTATATGTCAATGGTATTTAGGTTACCGTTAGGGCAAAAAATACTATCAATGTTGAGAAATGTTGCGGTTCTGTTCATTGAAGTTGAAGATTATAGGAATGGAAACCTCCATGCATTTGAGGTGGTGAATACTAAGTTGGTGCTTGAGAGTAATATGATAAGAAAACTAGGGATCTCAGAGCCCATCACAATGGCCACTAAAAGCTTTTTAAAGCATAAGATTCCATTTCGATATGACATCGAAAAAGGAATAATTAAATGGATTAATGTAACAAAGCTAAAAGCAGCAAAACAGAGGTTTGGGTTGGGATATAAGCATAAGAAAAAGGATTGCAAGCAAGTTACTGGTGCAAGAAGTGAGAAGACAATGGCAAGGATTGAAGAAGGAAACCTAAAGAAAAAACTGTCATTCCTCCAATTAGGGTTTTATTCTTAAGGGTTGCATATATAATGCAACTTAACAAAGGACATGAAAACTTTATTCAAAAGCTTTTTTCTATGAACATAAACACTCTAAAAAAGGATGAAGTCAAAGGCATTATAGAGAATAGTAAATCTAGAAGAAGGGATGAAGAGCTACCGCAATTAACCATCTATGTTCTGGAACAAGCTGTTGCCAATACATTTGTTCGAAAGCTAGCCAAAAGAGAGAAATTCCAGAATTAGAAGACCCAAAAAGCTCCATTGGTGTTCAAAATATAATCAACAATGCGTGTTAGACTAAGATATTTTCTGTGTTGATTGCCTTTTTTTTTCATTTTGTTTTGTTTTTATTTTTTTGGCAATTGAGGCTAAAGATATAAATTGGATTTTATCTTTGTTTTTTAGCTGAATTTTTCTTTTAATGAGATCATTCATTTTCAAAGTTCATATTTATGTTTTTGTTATGCATTTTTACCTCACTTTCCGCTTACAAGAACCTTGAAAGCTGATCTTCCATGACAACATCTACACTTTAAATTGAGAATGCACGGTCAAATTTTAAAGAATATATAATAGTTGTGGAAGAGGAGGATGGGATGAAGAACATTAGAGAATTCTTGAAATTAATAAAACAAAATGAACAAGTTTGGAAACTCCTAAAAGAGGAACTTGAAACCATAGATGTGGGTAATGAAGAAATCAAGAAAGAGTTGAGGATAGAAATTATGATCACCACAAAAAAAAAGAGAAGAATTGATTGCACTGCTCAAAGATTATGTAGATTTTTTTGCCTGGTCTTATAAGGATATGTCTTGTTTGGATACGGATATCATAGTATATAAGGTATCACTAGAAGAAGGATACAAGCTGATTAAGCAAAAGTTAAAAAGAACTCATTCAGAGGTTTTGATCAAAGTAAAGGTAGAAATCGAAAACAATGGAACATTAGTTTTTTGGAAGTTGTCAAGTATCCACAATGCATATAGTGGTAGTACCCAAAAAGAAAGGTAAAACCAAAGTTTGTGTGGACTTTAGGAAATTAAACCAAGCTATACCTAAAGATAATTTTCCTTTAACACACGTAAATATTTAATTGACAATGCCACTCATAGCTCCATATGTTTCTTTATCTATTGTTTTTCAGGATACAATAAAATAAAAATGGCACAAGATAAGGAGAAGATAATCTTTGTAACACCATAGGGAACCTTTTGCCACAAAATCATGTCATTTAGGTTAAGGAATGTTGGGGCCACCTACCAAAGGATCATGGCAATTTTATTTCATGATATGATATATAAAGAGATTGAACTATACAGGGATGACATGATTGCTAAATCTAGAAAGGAAGGAATCATGTCCAATGTTAAAGAAATTATTTGAAAGACTAATGAAATATAAGTTGAGGCTTAACCCCATAAAATGTTCATTTGGGATGAAATCTAGGAAGTTGTTAGGGTTTGTGGTGAGTGACAAAGGGATAAAAGTGGATCCTGACAAAGTAAAGGTTATTCAAGCTATGCCAACTCTTAAGAATAGGAAAGACGTAAGAGGTTTCTTAGGAATATTAAATTATATTCCCTAGGTTATATCCCAATTAATCATGACTTGTGACCAAATCTTTTGTTTGTTAAGGAAGAAGAATCTTGAGAATTGGAATGAAAAGTGTGAAAAGGCTTTTGAAAAATTCAAGCAATACTTGTGGAATCCACCCCTACTTGTTCTTTTTGTACCAAAACAGTCGTTGATATTGTACTTAACAATAACTGAAACAACAATGGGATGTGTGCTTAGACAACACAATGAAAGTAGAAGGAAGGAAAGGGTCATTTATTACCTAAGCAAAAAGTTAACAGAATGGGAGTCTTTGTATATTGTGATTGAGAAGCTATGTTGTGCACTAGCATAGGTTGTAAAAAGGTTGCATCAATATATGGTGTGTGATACTACATGGTTAATTTTCAAATTACATTTGTTAAGGTACATCTACAAAAAGCCTTGTCTATCAAATCGAATTGCAAGACAGAAGTAACTACTAACTAAGTATGACATAGTATATGTAACAAGGAAAGCTATGAAAGAAGTGTTATTGCCAATCACCTAGCTGACCATGATAAAGCAAATTATGAGCCATTAAACATTGACTTTCCTAATGAAGATGTGCTCTCAATCGAGGAAGGAAAACCAAATTGGTGGATTATGTACTTTGATGGTGTTGAAATGTATATAATAATAGAATGGGTGCAGTGATAATCTCTCTTCATGAGAAATAGTATTTGATTTCAATTAAGTTTCAATTTGGGTGCACTAACAACATAGCCGAGTATGAAGCCTACATTCTCGATTTAAAAGCTACATTAGAGTTGAACATCATAAAGATAGATGTGTATGGAGACTCAATATTGATTATTTGCCAAGTAAAGAGAATGTAAAACTAAGAAAGAAAAGTTAAGGCCTTACCAAGAATACCTATCTAAATTAGGTGGAGAATTTGAGGAAGTAGGGTTCACACATCTAGGAAGAGAAGGAAATCAATTAGCGAATGCTTTTATGGCTAGAATAAACTTTAGGCAAAAGTTGCAACCAATACACATTGATATCATAAATAACCTTGCTCATTGTTTCTCAATTGAAACAAAATAGATGAAAACCCTTTGTACTATGATATCAATAATTTCATCCAAAACTAAGCATATCCCATGGGGGTATCCAAAATCAACAAGAAGACCATGAGGAGGTTGGCAACGGATTTTTATTTTAATGGCAAGATTTTGTATAAGAACTCATCTAACAGAACTTTGTTGAGATGAATAGATGAAGTTTAGGCCAAAGACATGTTACAAGAAGTCTGAATGGATTTGCTCAACCCATGCTAGTGGACACATGATAGCTATAAAGATATAAAAAGTCGATTATTTTTGGATGACATTAAAGAAGAATTGCATTGATTATGTACAAAAATGTCACAAATATATACTATGACAAAATCAATGCTCCTTCAACTCTTCTATTTAACTTGACATCTCCATGGCCCTTTATAATGTGAGGGATTGATGTGATTGGACAAATCAACCCAAATGCCAGTAATTGTCATAGGTATATTCTCATGGCTATCAACTACTTTACAAAATAGATAGAAGTCAGGTCATTTGCTCATGTGATGCAAAAGTGGTGAAAAAATTTATTAAAAGAGATTTGATCTGTCAATATGGTCCACTGAAAAATATAAATGATGTGGTATAAGCTGCTAACAAGAATGTTAAGAAGATTATTTAGAAGATGGAAGTCACCTAATAAGATTGGCATGATATGTTTCCATTTTCCCTTCATGCACAATAGAAGCCACCTCGTACATGTTGGTATATGGAATGGAGATGGTGATACCTTTAGAAATGGATATCCTATCATTAAGAGTATTGATAGACTCCGGTCTAGAAAAAGCATAATGGAAAAAGGTTAGATATGAATAATTAAATTTGATCAACAAAAAAAAGGATAGCTACAATTTGTCATCGTCAACTCTACCAAAGAATGATGGCCAAATCATAAAACAAGAAGGTTTGACCTTGAAAATTGGATGAAGGAGATCTGGTACGAAAGAAAATATTGCCTTTACTAAGAGAGAATTAAAGTAAATAAGCGCCAAAATATAAGGGTCTTTATGTGGTGAAGAAAACAATCTCGAGAGGAGCTTTACGGTTATCTAAAATGGATAGAGAGGATCTAGTTAGACCTGTGAATTATAACTTCATAAAGAAATATTATGCTTGATGTATTTCATAATTTCCTAATCAAAATATAAAGTATGGCCATGAATTCTCTCTGTAAAGAACTTGTTTCTGCATAAAGCATATAATCCCATAGCATTTGAAATCTTCTACGTAAAAGAACTTTTTTTACACATGACCTCGGAGAAGACTCCATCAATCCTTAAAGTGGAGAGAACCAAACCAAATTTAAACCTAACATATACCGCACACCACACTAAGGGTCAAAAAATTTACATAAGGGTCCATAGTGAAGTAAAGCTCAAATGGATACCATCATAAAACTATTAAAACATTTTTTATGATAATTGTTTAAAACAAAACATGGTGACTGCATTGAAAGTTTTAGTTTTCATGAATAAAACCAGATCTTTTGAGTTTTCCTTTTAAAATAATATTTTTAAAAAGTGAAAAGGTGATTAAAACATCGACAAAAATATAATAAAATGCAATATTTAATTAAGCAAGAAAAGAATCCATAAGAAACCAAATATATCTTCACCAAGCATAAAAAGGATAGGAAATATAGAATGTGGAGCATATTCCATTTCAAGAGGACATGTCGGACAAATAAATGGAAACACGAGCTCGAAGAAGGCTACAATAAAAAGGGGGACCTAGTTTTCAAAAATAAGTCAAAAAAACATGCATGATGTATTGTCATAACACTAACTTGGTAGAAAAGGTGTGATGAAAGCCAAAATAGTTTAAAACTTTAGGAGTCACTAAGATACAGAGTCTCCTATCTACAGAACTACAGAAAAGAATATGAATTATGAACAAGCATTGTTTCATTCTTAAAGGTAAGATGATTTCTTTTGAAGTTCAAAACAGGCAAGAAGCTCAATATTAAGACCATTTTTTGTAGAAAATCTTAAGATGGGCAAGCCATCCAATATTGAGACTATTTTTAGAAAAAATATGAAGTTTTTCAAAAACAACCAAAGATGGGCAGTTCACCCAATATTGACACCATTTTAAAAAAACATGGAGTTTTTTTTAAAACTTTTAAGATGGGTAAGTCACTTAATATTGAGATCATTTTTAGAGAAAAAAACATGGAGAGATTTTAAAACAACTAAAGATAGGTAGGCCATCTAATATTGAGACTATTTGTTTTAGAAATAGCTTGACAAGATCATCTTTAAGAAAGCACAACATTTTAGTATGGCTAAGCAATTTATCATTACAAAACTTACTACGCGAAGCACTTGACAAGTCTTGGCTTCTTAAGTTTTGTAACGAGAGGGTGTTTGTTGTTACACAATTTTATACACCATATGCTAAAGATTGTGTATATCACTTTTGAACCAAATGCAGGATTTTAGCTCATGGTTATTGTTGTTACACATTTTGGGCCCCATGTGTTAGAGATGGTGTATATCATTTATGAACCAAATGCAAAAGTATGGAATAAAAAATGTTTTTTAACTCTTTCTTTATTATTTTCTACCTTTTCTTATTATCCTCCTTTGCTGTCGAAATCGCCATGATTATTAGATTAATTAGGAGTCTTCATAATGCTAAATTCATTCTTTCTTTAATCTAGTCTTTAAGATTGGATACATCCCTCAAAATTTGTATTTAATTTGTTATTGTTTTAATTTTATTCTAATACATAAAATTTCTTTCAAATTAAAATTCAATTCTGACTTGACTTCATGTAATATTTGATCATCCCAACTGTATTTTGTCATCCATGAAATGTTAAGGAACTGATTTGAACCTTTATTGGGTCCTAAATCCCACTAATATTATGTCAGACTCTCAATTAGATAGGGTGTTCAACATTGTCAGTTTCCGATTCAAATCAAGAGATCTTTTGACCAAGCAGATTACAGGCGGATTCTATTCTTCAAAAAAAAAAATTCTCACTTTGGTTCTCTTATAAAAGTTATAGTCTTGTACGTATAGATGAATTTGGGCTTTTGAGTCACTTGATTTTGATATCAAAAGCTCAAGATATTTGTATTTGAATGTCTAATGTAAAAGTAGAGAAACCTATCACAAGAATGATTTTGACTCTAGTTTGTAGGTCTTATTCGAGAGACCTAACTTAAGGATTTATTGGAATAATGAAACACCAATTTTAAATTTGGGTAAGTTAATTAGTCTCGTTGAAAAAAACACAGGGGCTGGTTTAGAAAACATCACAATAATTTCTTTTACTTGACTATCGAGTAGGATTATATTATATCTCTTTTCAAAAATCCATGAGTAATATTTTTCTTACCATAGGTTTAAAGTTGGATAAATCCGTCATAATTTGCACTAAAAAATTATTTTATTATTGTCATGATTTTGTTCTTCAAAACGGTTTTTTTATTAAATGTAAGTATATAAAAGATCAAGGAGAAACAAGCCAGCAAAAACTAGCGATTTCAAAAATATACACAAATAGAGGAATACCTCTGAAAGAACAAAACAAAAAATACAAGCGAAGAATGGAACATGCTCCCAAACCGGGGAAAAAAAAAGCTATAACAAAGCTAAAAAGAAACAATGAAGGAGCTTAAAGGCAAAGATCAAGCCCAACAAAAATGGCCCCCTGAAAGGCCTAAAAACCATAGAAGCCCCAGCCCATCCATCACCAAAACCAGCCCAAAAGGTTTAACAAGAAATGGAAGAGAAGAGGGGAGAACCAAGTCATTCATAGTCAGCCACTTGTCCCAAGACAAAGCCTTGAAAACCATCCAGCTAAAAAAGGAATGATTTAAAAAAGAAAGCCAAATACTGCCTTCCCAAGGCATCCAAAAGAAGAAAGAAATGGAAACAAAACTCAACCATGCACTCCAACTGCCAAGACAAACTTGCAAGGGAGATTGCAACACGCTAGCAACTGAAGACTGCCGAAGACAGACTTGTAAGGGAGAAAAAAAAGTTGCACATCATGCCAAGAGCTGAAAGAGGAGGACTTTATCACACTACAACAGCGCAGCACCCAAGATAGCCTCAAAAGAAGAAACTCAGCACACCATTCAGACCCCTAAGCAGCAGCCTATCAGATAATCCACCCAAGATAGCCTTTCTGTCGAGAAGGAGTTTTATCCAGCAACTTACGAGTAGATTCTGTTTTTCAAAATAATTTTTTTTCACTTTAGATCTTTTATGAAAGTTGCAGTCTCTATGTATAGATGAATTTAAGTTTTTGAATTGTCTAATTTCGATATTAGAAGCTCAAGATATTTTTATTTGAATGGCTAGTGTAAAAGTATAAATTCTACCTCAATTTAATTAGCATGATAATATTCATCATTATTTTAAGAGCAACCCCCCAACTACAAAATTCTATCATTTTCTCTGTAATTTTCTATTTGGTTTTCATGATTCTCTCACTTGATTTTTGAGTTGCAAATCATGTTGTTTATGCCTCGAATTTATTAGAATGTCAATCAGAATTATTTTTTTCCTATTTTGTTTTATCTAATTACAGAAAAAATAAGATTTGCATCCTAGATTAGTGCCCTAAATCTTTCCTAAATAGATTTATGTATAGGCTTTATATATACATCCCGTACTGACCTGGGAAAGGGAGGGAAAGGAGGAAAAAAAAGGGAAAGAAAGAGGTAGCCAACAAGAAAACAGAGAAGAAAAAACACAAAGAAAGAAACTTCTTTTGACCAGCTCTTCCCCCTTCATCGCAGCCTATCTCTCTCAACCAACTATTTTTAGTAACCCCTCTTCTGACAAGATTTTCTCCTATTGGCCACCAGCAACTTTGCCACCATTTGTCGTTGTCCCCAGAAGCAGCTATCATCGATCATATAGAGCTCCAGCATCATCATCTTCATCCCATTAGAGTCGAGGTAAGTTCTCATGCATTCCTCTTCACTTTGCATTTTAATTACATAGTCATTTTGCATGCTTTTGTTTTACTGTTAAGTGAATTATAATTCACTTGAACAGTAACTAAAGAGGTATGCGTGCAGCAAATATACATATATATCAAAAAAAAAATCATGCATACGGCCAATACCCTAACATATCTTGAGCATTTTGTTTTTCTTTTTCTTCAAAAAAAATAAATATTTAAAAGTTTAAAAGAAAAAAAAATGTTTTTTAGCACGGTTTTTTAAACACAAATTATTTTCTTGTATTTTTGGATTTTATAACATGTTTGTAAATTCTATAAGGTGTTAACCAATATTCCAAAAATACAAAAATCTTATTTTGGAGGGATTCGTATATTATTCATTGTTATTATTTGGGTAAAGAAATCTTAAAGGGGTTAATATCCAAAATATTATTAGAGATAATTCATTATTATTCATTGTTAATATTTTGATAAAAAAACCTTAAACAGTAAATATCTAAAATACTTTTCTATGAATAATAAATTATTATATTTATTTAATCAACACAACTTTGAAAGAAGTCCTGATTATAATATTAATTATAATTATTATTCATTGGTGATATTTTAATTTGTTACTCTATTGTTTACAAGCTGTGAAAATGTGAAATATTAAGATAAAAATAGATTTTTAAAATGCTTTGAGAGAAATTTCTAAATTTTTACTTCATTTCATTATAATTTACAAGTCGTGAATACTTTAAAAGGAAAAACAATGCCAGAAAATCTTTTTTTTTTTTTTTTACAATCTATCTTGAAATGAATAATGGGCCAGCTTCTAGGTGAAAAACTTGATATTTAAAATATGAAAAAGGTGAGGAGCAGTTTCAAAATGGGAAGTAAAACCAAAACTTGCTGAAAGCTCGACATTCTGGTTCTGTAAAGTAGTCACAAGCAAGCCTATATTGATGCTTTTGGTCCTCTAGCTTGCTTAACGATCCAATCCAGTTCACTGTGAATTGCAAACGGCCCGGTAATCAAGAAGTGGACTGGGTTTTGACGGTCCAGTCCAGCTCTTTTATGAAACCCAATGCTACTGTTTCAGGGAAAACAAGTTTAAATTAGCCCAAAGAAGAATGCCATGGCTATCTCTGCAGAGCAGTTGGGCTAAAGCCATTACACATCACTCAGCCCAGCAACTCCCTTTCGTTTCTCTTCTTCTTCTTTTTCTATAGCTCTTATCAAATATGTAATTTGTTTAATGTATTTATTCATGCTGTTTACTAAATACATAATATATGAGTTAATATCTTAAAATTATATTCACAGAAAAATTGAAGTAAAACCTCAGGAGAATAAATTAAGGGCATTGTCTGCCTTCTTCTTCTTCCTCCTGTTCTTTAATCTCTTTTCCATTTTAAGGCCGCACAAAGTATATAGCAATTCGTGGTCAAAACCTGCATTTTTTGCTCCTTTTTTAGCCTAAAAGTAGGTCATAATTAGAGAAATAAACTAAGAAACTAGAAGAGAGAGAGAGAGAGTTAGGTAGCTGCCTCTC
Organism: Salix dunnii; assembly: GCA_015731905.1. NCBI lineage: Eukaryota > Viridiplantae > Streptophyta > Magnoliopsida > Malpighiales > Salicaceae > Salix > Salix dunnii. Next base: position 7,949,263 of record CM027662.1, on the reverse strand, counting down.
TCTCTCTCTCAGCGGGATTTCTTTGTGTGGAAGTAACACCTTCCTTGCTATAACGAGGACATTTGCAATTGGGTCAAAAAGAAAGAAGATTTCAAAAGTTTTCGTGGAGCAAAACAAAATTTGGGTATACAATAAAGATTTTGAGTTGAGAAAATAATTAATTATAGTGTATATTTTCTAGTATAAAAAGTACTAATTTAAATTTATTCTTGTATGAGAAATTTATATGAACACAAGATATAAAAGCCTGAAAATTTAATTAAGGGTTCACAAAAACTAACCCGATGCCCGGTCAACAAAAAAAACCCTGTGTAGAAAGAAGCATAACTGGAAGGTGGCTTGCTATGGACAGACAGCTTATGAAGTCAAAATTTTGTTCTGGCCTCAAACGTATTTTATAATGATTAAATTTATATATAATCTCCTCCTAAAATTTCTTATATAATTGAATGAGTGAGTCTAAATTTAAGGTTCTTGGATTTACAATTTGATTAAAATGTGTATCAAAGTCTCACAATGCCTTTAATCCAACACCCTTGCCAAAAATAAATATAGTATACATAGATTACTTGATTTGTATATTGATTTTCAAAAGTATTTCTAACTTGAAAATACAAATAAAAAAATCAGGTTTTTTTTATATCATCACATCAAAATTATAAAAAAATATTTATTTTATTTTATTCAAGATAAATATATTTCTAAAAAGCATAAATAACCTCTCTAGCTGTGAAATATGTATATGTATATATATATACACATGTTGCCGACCATCGAGGTTCGACTACAAACCTCTACGAAGTCCTATGTTACATACATAATATAATCCATGTTGGGTGTCCTTAGATTACGTGATGGGATTGAGATATGGTCTAGATCAACTAAATTAATTAACGGTGTCCCCTTGATTATAATTATAAGTGTTGATTTAAAAACTAATCGTCAATGTCCCTACACAAAAAACCAGAAACCAGTCACCTGTTTTTTAGCTCAAAAACGGGATGGAACCATCGAAAAAGACTTCCTGAAAACCGGGAGCTATGACATGGCGTTTTCGAGGGGATGTATGTGGCGATTGGTCTCAAATTCTCTCCCGCTTACATGTCTGAACGCACTGCCACCCTCTTCATGTTTTCTTGGACCTTTCCTTGCATGCCTGCCACATCTCTCTAATTTCACCCTGTAGTGCTTAGAAAAGAAAATCACTTCGCGAAAATGGTTGGTTCTTGTAATTTATTTGAAGCCCACAAATTGAATATATATATATATATATTGAATATATATATATATATATATCCCACAAATTGAATATATATATATATACATGGAAATTGGAGCTTTATTATTATTATTATTATTATTATTATTATATGTGGAGGGGGTGTTGATATGTTCCATGGAAATAATTGGTTGAAAGTCATGATGAGCCCCATGGTTATTAAATACGAGAATAATCTGTGGGCCTCTTGATTTGGTCTATTAACACCTTTACTGGCTCACCAATTTTCAGGGGGGATGAACCTAACAAAAAGCAACATTAAGAAAATAACAAGAGGGCAAGATTGCTGTGTTGTTTGAGGTTCTAGAAGTATTTTTTTCTTAAGTGGTTTTATTTGATAATATATTTTTATTTTTAAAAATATTATTATATTAAACTACATGAGAAAATAAAAAAAATAATTAAGAAATTTTAATTTAAAAAAACTGTAAAAACAAATAAATGATTAATGGCTTGTTTGGGAATGTAGTAGTGGTTAATTTTGAAAGTGTTTTTTATTTATAAATACATCAAAATGATATTTTTTTTATTTTTAAAAATTATTTTTGACATCATCATATCAAAATAATATAAAACATCAAAAACATTTCGTTTAAAATATAAAAAAATTAAATTTTAAGCAAATAGCGGTACAACCGCAAAAACAGGAGCAGACACTAAATGTGAAATCAAAACTAACAATCGTTCATTAACCATACTGAAGATGTTTATATCATTGAAAAACAATTAAAAATTGCTGCTATGGATCGACTACTTTGATGACCATAAGAGTGAGCGAGTAGACACGAAAGGAATAAAAGTTGGAAAAATATATATTAATATTGAAAAGACGAGGTGATCTTCCAATTATCTAGCTAGTAGCCGTCCATATGCTAAATCACGACAAGCATAGCTCCATAGGCGGCAGCTATATTTGTGTGTCTCAACATGCAAAATATTTTCATGATATGATTCCTCTAGTCCATATTTAATGAAATCATCTAGCAGCTAAAAGGTCTAAAATCAATGAAATAATGGTGGTTATGCACATAAAAAAAAAAAAAAAAAAAAAACAGTAACCTTGCTTTTCCGGGAAGGATATATGAGCGTTGGAGTAAATCTCATCCCATCATTTTCAGAAGGTTTAAATTTGAATTCCTAATAAAAACCCTAAATTTTAAGCAATATGTTATCCCTTGAACTCAAGAAACCGATTCTTTATTGATTTTGGCATGCTTGGGAAACAAATATTCGATTTCCATCCCCATCTAAGCTAATGAGATCATTAGCCGACGTTCACTTTGTTAAACAATTTAAAATCCATAAAGAGAGGGTTAAGAAAAGAATGCTAGGGTTTCATAATAATTATGTCAAATACATGTTTAATTTAATTTAAGTATAAAAAAAACTATATACAGGCTAAAGCAAGAAGCTATTCTACCCTTAATAAATAATAAAAAATATAACCTAATATTCTATATTCTTAAAACACTTAAGAGCAAGCACAATTTCTTCCTTGCGACCGGCTTTGAATCTTCGTCATTCCCTGGCCACACTTGCAAAGATCATTACAAGAACTGGTTTGATTTAGCAAAGGCTGTATCACTTTCAAGAAGACTTGGAGCTAGCTAAGGATAAACACGTGCATAGTAGTTTTATCAAATAGTTAGAAGACGCTCCCATGTGCCAACCTTCACATTTTGCACGAATTTCATCACCTTAATTGCTGTTTAAACGTGCAATTATTCCTTTGGGTTATGAGACCAGGTCCTACTTTTTCTTGCATCTCAATATTTGTTAAGATATGCTTAAAGTTGCGTGGTTGCAGTAAATAAAATCAGTTTCTTGATAGACAAAATCGAGGTACGGGTCGTGGTAAAAGAAATATTCTTGAGCATGATCTTTTTGGAAGGCCAGGGACTAATTAGTGAAGCTGTATAATTATTTCGAATAATCTTTCCTTTTATTTATGTTAATTTAAACGCTCTTGAATGGTTCATCAATGGACTTCGCTCCAACATCAGCTTCATGGCTCCCTTCCCTTGAGAGCTTGATCAGGAAAAGGGCATGAAATCGGAGCGATGACTTGAAAGGGGTGGGAGAAAGTGATGCAACTAGTAGGTCAAAAAGGCTCCAAACAATGTAGTGATTTTCAAGTTTCCTTGTCAGCCATAACACCTTGACGTAGAGCTTTGCGAATGCATTTGGTAAATATATAGCTTATCCTCTACATAATGAATCATTTATCTAGCGAAAAATACCAAAATTCGCACATTTTGGGTGATTAAAGATCAATTTGACGGTGATTAATTATTTGTGGCGGCAGAGTACTTTCCATGCTTGGAGTCTTCGGTCCCATAACACATGCCTTCGGTCCCATAACACATGCCCCATATTCCAAAGCCAATGGTTTTCAGAAAGATGGTTTTTGCTTTCCTTGAAACATGGAGCTGATTACTAGACATCATTGTGGTGGTTTCCAAATAATTTCGCGCTTGCAAAACGACATGATCTTGCTCAAAATATGGAATTGCCATGGTTGATCTTCACATTTTGCATGCATATTTTGGACAGTCTTGCATGAAATTCTCACTCCAGCTCGTCCACTTGTAACCTAAGGCTTTGAGAACATTCAGAACTTCACTACTTTCTTGCTTGTTTCTGCCCTCGTATGTAATTATGAAAGACGGTAAAAAGAAAATATTCAAAATAAGTTTTACCTCGTGTATTTATTAATTTTATGAAAAGAAAAGAAACCTCGTGTATTTTTGTTTTCTAGCAACCATCAAATATTCAGACTTCCACCGACTTTAAACGGGACTTTGTTTTTCAATAACTGAGGATTAATAATTGATGAGAACTTTTGTCTGTATACAATTTTCATAGTTGCGTCTTTGATTGATGGAATGACCAGGCTTGATTGATGGTTTGTGAGGAGATATCCCACAGGGAGAAAAGGAAGATGTTAAATACAGGAATAGTGTGATAGCAGTGATGCAAACCTACTTTGCATATCAAAATCCACACTGTAAATTTACTTATAAATACACTCAACTCATAATGAATTAGCCTCATATACATACAAGTTTCCATTCATCTTTTTTTATCATCATAAACCGGTGGCATTCATTTTTCAAATCAATTTTAGAGAAAATACATGATTCATGCAACTCATTTGACATGGCATCAAACCTAGAGATAAAATATTTATACTTTATTGTTATATTTTTTGATGTCTCTACAATCAACACATATCTTCTATGTTATATTGTTTTTACGCACAAGTAACATTGATACAATAAAAAGACTCATACTATTAGGAATGTATCATTTCATCGTTAGCTCGTCAATTTACTTTTAAAGCTCTTTCATCTCCTCATAAGTATTTTTATAAGCTAGTAAGGTAGGAATTAAAAATTCAGGTTCAAGATTAATATAACGATTTGTTCACCTCAATGGTAGTAATCCATATCAAATACATAATCAAACTCTTGTAAAAGAAATTCATATTAGGAACAACATGATAAGATCGTTATACACAAATAAAATAATTGTCTTGTTAGCATAAAACACATATTTAATTATTTCCTTGTTTTTCACACAATGATCAACATTCACACTTACTTTCTTCAGTCATCAAATTTTATATTCACTCTCAACCGATTTAATTATTGATTTAAAATTAGTTGAATATGATGGTCTTATCTCATCATTATTCTCGTATGAATTTTCATTTTCCTCAACATCACATGTTTTTTTAACTATAATTTATTATTATACTCTCTTTTAGAGATAGATATACAAGAATAATGATTTTACATTGTCTTACGATAATGTATCTATTTTTTAATCCATAATGAATAGTTTTTCTATTAAACTGCCATGAATGCCTAAAAAATAAGTGATTAGCATACATTAAAACAACATCACATAAAATGTAATTAGAATAACTACCAATAGCAAAGTAAATCATCACATGTTTAGTGACTTTTACCTTGTCATATTTATTTAACCACTACAATCTATATGGCTTAAGATATTTTATAGTCAAATTATTATTTTTAACAAGAGTGGTACTATCCATATTGGTACAATTGTCTCCATCAATTATCATACTACATACCTTATTTTTTATATGACTTTTAGTTGTGAATGATGTTTTCATTTGTTGATCGACATCACTTTGTTTGATTTATGTATTCATAACACACCTCATAACAAAAGTTTCCCCATCAATTGAATATGTAATCTTTATATCATTATAATCCTCTAAATATAGCATCTCATCAACATCAGATTTGTCACTTTCAAATTCAATCTCACCATATTTTATGAAATTACATAGTCATTTCAATCTTCATATTTGACCTCTAAACTAATTAAAGAGATGTTGAATTGATTTATAGTATTATGTTACCTCTTCTCATGACATGTCTCTCCGACTTTGTTTCCATATGTATCATATCCTTTAATTCCATATCATATTATAAATTCATAATATTATCAATATTTGTATTCATCCCATAAAAAATCTAATCATTGAGGTAAAAAAATTAGATCAATAGAAACAGAACATGTTTAAAAAATTCACACAAAATAAACTCATTATGACAAACATGAACTTAAATCTAGACCCCAAAGCAAAAAATTTCTAGATGACCCTAAAATTAATATATAGTGAAATTAGGACCACATTAAACACAATTTCAAGTTTAATTTAATTTTGAGTTTTAATATATGGATGCAAAACAAACGTGAAACAACTCCTTTAATACCTGAATTTGAAATATAAATAAGACAATGTCAAAATATTCCTAAATTTAATATATAATATTATTAGGACTATGGTGTCAAATATTTTTATTTTTTATTGCAAAATATGAAATTGATCTTTAGAACAACCTTTTTTCTTTTTCTTTTTCTTTTTAAAGATTTTATGCTAATGATATGTTGAAAGACAAATATCAAATCAAAGTATAAGACTTTTTTATTAAGATGGTATCGTTATTGAATTGAAGAGAAGAAGATCGAAACAAGTATTTTGAAAATAAAATTAACATAAAGATATAACCTGGTTAATAATTATAAATTTTGATACCAAACTATGTGAACCTCATGAGAATGGGGTTGCATAGCCACATGTAAATGATATAGCTCTTGGAAAGTCATAAAATTAGATTTGAAAGTGTGATATAAAAAATTTCCTTGGACCTAAACACAACTATTAAAATCTAAAACTCAATAAATAGAAATTCAAGAATGAGAAGTATAGTATGATGCCATGAAGATAGTTGTTCTTTAATAAGTTGATTTAACTCGTAAAGAAACCAAAATATAAGAGAAAACTCACCCTCAAACACTTAAAAGAAGAGTTGCGATAATTTGAATTATTATTAAACAAAACATGAAGTTGAATCTTAGGTCATGAAGGTGTTTTTATATGTGTAATAACCTAAGTTAAATCCTACAATAATTAGACTCAAATTCTTAATTAAATAACTCAAATATTGATAATCAAGCCAAAAACATGAAAACCAAATTAAAAATAAAGGCTCGAAGCATGTTGTTATAAATAACATAAGAAAAGGTTTTATTTCCTTGCTTAAATAGTTCTCCTGGTTGAATCAATTGCCAACTTTGGGGGTTTTAAATAAACTAGGATAATCTCTAGCTTGTCCTTGTGAAGCTTGGTTTCCTTGTGAAGCTTGGTCTCCGAGAACACATGATCACAGGAAACAGCAGTTGATCGAGAAAGGTGGTGGGTGTTGTCTTGAATTTCTTGTCACTTTGCGTTGTGGCATGGACTGTTCATGAACAGTATATTTGACTGATGCTCTTTATTTCCAGCCTGATGTAAGATGTAGCATAACTTTTTTTTATTTTGTCCAACACCATCTATAATAATATTCTAATATCATGCAAAATATGGGCCGTCCGTTCACATTTTTTTCTAATTATTGTGGGTATCTTTTGACTACAACTCTCGAATTAATTTTATATATTTTAAAATTAAAAATAATATAATTATTATATTAGTAATCATTAAGTTTGAGATAACGGTATTGTGCACAAATTTAATATATATATTATTAGCTTATCGCCTCTCCAATTAATTAAAATAGTGGAAGCGGGGCGAAAAACTTTCCCGGAATATTTTTTAAGAGCTAGACGCGATCAAGTTCTTGCGCTGGTTTTTTCTTTTTTTGATTCTTGAAAATTTCAGTTATTTTTATGGATTGAAATAAATGAGTAAAATTATAGTTATTTTAAATTTTTATAAGAGATACATGTTATAATTTAAATTCGAGATCTATTATACAAATCTCAAATCTTTTATCATCATATCATGACTATTAAATTGAGTTATTTAATAAAAGAAAAAAAAAAGATCAACTTTTGATAATTATGTGCTTAAACACGCGTGGTCAATGCAATATAAAGTTTAAAATAATTCAATTTATGCATCTAGCAATACTATAAATTAGTGTATGATCAAATTCTCATGGTCAAAATAAACTAACCCCGCCTATTATAGAAAAAATTAGCTCAAGGATTCAAGAATAATTTCCTAGCTGATGAATATATAGTTTATCTTTTTATATATATTTTTTTTATAATCAGAGTATCTAGTCTTTACATGTATTATAACTAATTCTCGAATTTATTAAATATCCTGCAAGTCCAATGAACAAATAAAATACCACGAGAGTAATACACATGTATAATAAGACTTGAACTCTAATGCAAAAAAAGATACCAAGTCTCTTTAAGCTTTAAACCAAGACCTTTAACAATTTTTTTTTTTTTAATATTTTAGAAAGAAGGGATAATGACTCGTAGGCTTCCAATCCTTGATTGTTAATGGACTCAACTTCTTAGGGTCTGATTATAATATGATGAGCTATATTTGAAATTATAATTTTTTATATTTATGTTTTTTAAAGTGTTTGATTAATTAATATATATCATAGTTTTGCACCATTATTATTGAAAATTATAATTTATATTTAAAAAAAAAAACTTGTTTTCCCGAATCACAACCGTAAAAACTATGAATTAATGTTCCTGTGTCTAATTTCTAGATTAATGCCTTGAAATCCCGAATTGTGTTTCTTCATCATTATAACAGTCCGAAAATGTAATGAGAAGTGAATCAATGCTACAAAAATTAAAAATAACGAAAGGAACCTTTGCACCCTCTATTTTCTTTCTAGCATTTTATTGGTGTACACTAATATCAAAATAATATTAAAATGATCCAGAAATATCAAAAATATATTAAAATTTTAATTTTAAAAAAATATATTTTTAAAACATAGTTCCAAATATCCTTTAAAAAAATAAAAAAAAAGTTGACTTTTATAATAGCAAATAAGTCAGGTTTTTGTTGACATTCCTGGTAATGAAGAAATCATGTAACATGGCACTAAAAGAACCAACTATTCTTTTTTTCTTCTTTTTTTTACCATATATATTAACTAAAAAATAAAAGACATGCCACTTTTACTTTGCAAGTTTCTACTATTTACCTAAACACAGATTACTATTGATTGCGACAATAAAATTATTATTTTACCCTCAGGTTCGAAAGTTTTTTTGCCTCTGGAACCAAGGGCAATTTTGATTTTTTCACTGGACACGAGCGGTATTTCCGGATTTGTTGCACAGTGAAATGACTACAATAACCCCTCAAAAAGACAAAATAGTGTCACAGATACCGGGGGCTCTTTCGGTTTTTCCAAATTATTTGCACAGTGCATCAACGGAAATAGCCCCTATAAACGACAAAATTGTGTACAGTAAACGGGGGCAAGGAAGTATTATTCACCTAGGTTTTTCCGTTAATATTAGTAGGGTTAGGGGCGTGCAGGTAATTAGCTATTATTTTATTTTTATTTTTTAATGAACTGCAAGTGCGCCGGCAGTGTTCCACGCCAATGCTCCCTGTATTCGGCGCGTGTGGATCCTTACGGTGGTCAAAAATTCACTTCCTCCATGTCAAGAGATACGCCGCCGTGTAATCTGTTTTCCGTCGCGGCGCGTTCCGGTACTACGTGTTCTGGTGAGCGATGGTGGACGATTTTATGTCGGTGAATGTTTTTCTCTCTCTCGGCCATACAAATGTTTGACAGGTCCCTCATTTATGTATAAAGTTTATTTTAGTCCCTTAAGTTTTGATTTCGATTTTATTACTTATTTCTTTAATTAAAAGTTTTATTGTTTTCAATTATGTCCTTCAATTAAAATTGATTATATAAATAAGTTTTCATTTTAGTCCTTATTCTTTTGATTTTTTATTTCTTTTTGGTTCATTTAATTTTTTCGGTACGGATGTTTTGATTTCTTTTAATTTGGTCCTCCAATTAAAATTGGTCAATTGTACAGCTTTTCATTTCAGTCCCTCTTCTTCTAATTTTTGATATATTACACATCAATTATCATTATTTATTTTGGTCCCAAGATTTATTTTTGTTTCAATTTTATCCTTCAATTGGAATGAATTATAAATTTTATTTTTCATTTCGATCTTTATTCTTTTAATTTTTTATTTTTTGTTACTTCATTTGTTTTTTTTTAATTATTTGATAATATTTATTTTTTATTTATATTCATGCTTCTATGATTTTAGTTTTTATCTTTTTTTTGTTTTTATTCAGGTTTTACTTTTAATCGGTCCACTCCTGAAATTTTAATTTATGTTGGTAATTATTTTAAAATTAATATTGCATTTTTTTTTCCTTTTATTCCTTTACTTCATGTTTTCTGTTATTTTTATTTGTTTTTTGGATTGGATGATTTTTATGATTTTGCTATTTGCACCATGATAATGATAATTTTAGTTATTATTTTTTAATTGTGTTTTTTTATAAAAATCTTTTTTTCTTTTTTTAATGATTTTTCTGGAGAATTTAATTATTTTAATTGTTTTGACAGTAATTTTGATAATAACTTTAATTGTTAGAGTAATGATAATGACAATAACATAAGAATAAATTTACAATTTATATTTTTGTCTTTTTTTTACTAGAAAATTAACTACTAATTTTTGTTATTTGATTATTGTATTTTTTTTATATTAATTTATTTAGTTTTTTTTACATTCTTAGATAATATTTATTTTTTATTCATATTTATACATCTATGCTTTGAGTTTTTTTTGTAGTTATTTTTGTTGGGATTTTTTTTAATCGGTTCAATCCTGAAAATTGAATTTATATTGGTTATCATTTTAAAATTAATATTGCTTCCTTTTTCCCTTCATTCTTTTTTTTTCTGTTATTTTGATTTGTTTTTTGGATTAAATGATTTTTATAATTTTACTATTTACACAATAATAAGGATAATTTTAGTGATTGTTTTTTTATAAATCTTTTGCTTTTTTTAATGATTTTTCAGGGCAATTTAATTATTTCGACAGTAATATTGATAATAATTTTAACTCTTATAGTAATGATAATAACAATAACATAAGAATAGATTTTCAATTTATGTTTTTGTCTTTTTGAGGATAGAAAATTAACTACTTATTTTATACTGGTTATTTCATTGAAACCTACTAAACAAATAAATTGATATCCATTTAAAATTCATATATTTTATAGAAAACTTACACTTTACAAAATTATATACTGATTTATTATTTTATCTAAATTTATGTTATAATAAAAAAATACACATAATTAATATTTTTTTACGTTTAAAAAAATATGGTCCACCCGCGACGAGGCGCGAGTACCATGACTAGTATATATATATATGTATATATATAAAGCGTGATTCGTCACTATGTTTGAGCTATGTTTTATTTTATTTTATTTTATTCTTGCAAGTTATGTAAATGTATACTTTGGGGAGAAATTTGCAAGTTATATAAAAGTTGACTTTTATAATAGCAAATAGGTGAGGTTTTTGCTGACATTCCTGGTAATGAAGTTTTTCTCTCTCTCATCCACACAAATGTTTGACAGGTCCCTCATTTATGTATAAAGTTTATTTTAGTCCCTTAAGTTTTGATTTTGATTTTATTACTTAATTATTTAATTAAAAATTGTATTGTTTTCAATTATAACAATACAATGAGTACCACAGACAAAACTCTAGGAAACCCAAACTTTTGCTATTGTATGTTAAAATATTTGTATTTGAAAATCTATTAAAATAATATAATTTTTAAAATTTATTTTTGATACAAGCATATTAAAATGATCTAAAAATACTAAAAAATATAAATTTAAAGCTACAAATCAAGTTTCAAAAATATTATTAGAACGCAATGTCAAACAAATTATAAACTATAGACTATATAATTGACCCTCCCTTTACTACAATTATAGCTGAAACAACCAATTTTAAACATCTACAAAGTGTTTTAAAATAAATGATCATATGCACAAGTAATGGTTTATTATGATTCATAATTGGAACATGAAATTGAATGACTATTTAACCAGTCATGTTAACTCAAGTATATTTTGATAGTACGGTTCTTTTTCTAATAAGGATCCTTTTTATTTTATACAAGTCAAACCCAAGAATTTTCAAGGTTTTTAGTCTTATAAAAACAATAGTTCTCTAATCATAGAAAATCAAAGCTAATGATGTCAAGTTCAAGATTTTTTATTTAATATATATACATTCATGCACCAAGAATCAAAGAAAGATCCATTATTCAAGCAAACTTTATAAAGATGTGTGTTACAAAAAGCATAATTCAATATCAATATACAAATGTATTGAACCTAATTTTGCAGAACTAATATTTTTAGTTTGAATGAATTGGACTTGTCAAGATAAATTATCTACACTATTATTGTTGTTAAGATAACTTTGTCGCTATTTATAGGAGAGAATTTTATCTTAAATCTTCCTTGACAATAGTCATCAATCTTTAATGAAAAGGATTTCATCTTGAATGTTCCTTTATAATGGTCATCAATCTTTCTAGATTGTGGTCTTTGAGAAGTGGATGAATTTAGGCTAAAAAATAATTAAATGTTAGCCACCAAACTCTATTTGCTTAAAATTACGAGGAGAATATTACATCAAAAAAATGTTTTGTTGCATTAAGGTAGCAAAAAATAACATGTTTGAAATTATCAACATAAGGAGTTTTTTTTCATATTTGGAAGATCAATTAAGAGATGAGGTCGAGACCAAATATACATAAAAGATCAGTCTTCTATAAACATTTATGAAAACTATGGTTTTCTATAAATTTAAATATTAAACAATGTCATTTCCTTTAAATATTGAGAGCTTATTCTTTATTTTTCCAAGTAAAACACACCCTTTCACTTAATATGTAACAAAATGTTTTGCTCCTTAATTGGAATTAGGTTGCCTAATTGAATTGGTCTATCTTTAAAACAATCCTTGTATTTCAATGACTTTTCTTTTTTAATCCTTGTTTTTTTTTTTAATTTTGACCAATTTCATATTTGTTTGCCTTGGTTTCTTTTAATTTCACCTTAGGCTGAGATAAGACAACCCCTTAACTTTTCTATTGCTATTATTTTGTTCATCAATCCTTAATTTTTTTTTTAATTTTGACCAATTTCATTTTTCTAATTAAGTTTTTAATTGATTTTCTTACTTGGCTATTTGTTTCAAACTCATCCTTGAACTTCAAAAAAACATTCAATCTTAATCTCATTAAGCTATCTATTCAATTTATTCTTCAATTCAACCATTAATATGACCTAAGACTTCTCAAAATCATTTTTTGTTCCTATGATACTCAATTACTTTTTCAATTTTTTGTATCTTTTATCACTATTTATAACCATACAAAAACTTAATAAAAATAAACAAAACAAAAAAAAAGTATATTTATATAACAAATGAAAAGGTGAAAAACAGCCTTAATCAACAAAACTTGCTCATCAGAATTATCCTGAAAGGACCTACGCCGTGCATTTATGAAAATACATCTCATTCTGTAATATCTAAAACAATTGTGCAAATGGGTATTGAACTAAAAATAAGATGATCACAATATTTACAAGGCGGAAGGGGGTACCTTCTAGTTAACCCTTCGTCAGATGATCTTAGAATTGACTAAATTTACTAAAAAGGTTGATTTTGAGGATTTTTTTTATTTGAAATATGTATAAAAATGAAGGGTTAAAAATTAGGTTTAACAACTCTAATTCAATATTTTATTACTAAATATTTTTTCAAGGGTTGTCTCCTAAAATAGAAGCTAAACACCCTTATTAATACTAAATAAATCGTAAATAAATAGTAAATAAAAAAAATCTCTAAACCAAATAGGAAAAAAAACATATCAACTATGAAAGTATTACAAATACTAGATAATAGTTTTTGGTTCTGATATGAAGGTCGTTCTTGTAATTAAATAGATATAAAATCTCACCCCTTTAAGAAATAAGATCTCTAGAATATTCTATTAAATTGAAAATTTTGCTTATTAACATGAACCTATATTTTTTTTTAGAGAAAAAAAAAACTACATTAGTTTCCCATGGTTGGAGAAAAATAATCTCAAGTTAAATTTTTCTTGACTCAATCTCATGCATTTCCAATCATAAGCCTTCAATCCTTTACATGCTCAATATTTTTTGTTTAAAATATCATATCTTTAAGCAACATGATCAACCTCACAAGTAACAAATCCAATCTTGGCATGATGTTATATGCAACAAATTTTGTAGTGGCTTTCTTAAACTCTAACTTAAAATTGTTTTCCTTGATAATAACTAAGATATTCTCTAATAGGAACACACTTTTTATAACAACACCAAGACCTCTTTTAAATTCTTGAAATATCAACTTTGGACAGTTGATTATTGAGAATGAAGTATATGTTAGTTCATTGATTTCTTTGTAGTTGAAAATCTCAACTACTTTGATATTTTCAAAATTAGCTTTAAAACACATTTTTAGAGTAGCAAAGAATTCTTTGCTTTCACAAGAAAATCTTTCTAGATCCTAATTTATATAAAAAGAATTAAGATTTTTGCAACCCTTGAACTCGATATTATCTTGAGCTTCAACTAAATAAATTCTATTTTACGATATCTTTCAACCATAGTTATTTAACATAAAAAGAAAAATAATTATGATTCTAGCACACAACAAGCAATAGCTTGGGATCGTTAAGCTCTGATACCAAATTAACACGAATAAAAACAATATAAGAAAAAAAAACAAGACTAGAACGTATAATTATGTTGAAAAAAAAGATCACACAAATATTAGGTTTCCCAAACACCATGCACATGTCCAACACGATGAAAATATTTTATTTGAAAGTCCCTAAGATCCAGATAAATAAATTCTTATTTTTTTAGGAATTTATTACTTGAAGATGATAATGTCATGCACAACCAACCGGTTTGATACAAAATATATTAAATTAACAACAAAAACCCTAATTTAAAATTTTACAACTGAATTTTTTTTTGTTCATGTAATCTTTTTAAAATATAAGCTAAATAATCATATTTCTACTATGAAAAATAACCTGAAAAAGCTAGAAAAATAGTAAAGAAGTTTTATATCAAATAAAAATAATCTTAAATCAACTTGAAAAGTATTGTAAATTTCAATCAATAACCTCTAAGTTTTATTTGAAGATATGTTCTTTTTTAGAATTCCAATGTGATTCAATGATGAAATAAAATTTATGTTTAGTGACATAAAAAAAATATCTTAAATGTCTTAGGAAAAAAAATCTCCTAGGACATATAGTCTTTACACGTAGAAGTAAAAACAAAAATTAGAAACCAACCACCTATTTTTATATATTTATTTATTTTGATCCTTAGACTTTCTTAAATATATAGATCTTGAATTTAAGAATTTTTTTTTAAAAAAATAGCATCATTAATTAAAAACACTAGTAGAATAACACAAATAAAAAAATAATTGATAAAATAACATAGTTTTAGAATAACAACATATAATAAATTAAAATGACAAAAGAGAGGATAGAGAGAAGAAATAAAGAAGAAAAAACTTAGAAAATTCATCAAAGTTATGATTATGACATCAATAATAACATAAAAAAGATCTTGACGAGATGGACCAACACCACCAAAATGGTCATCAACGTGACATGAGTGGCTCGCACTTGGTGCACAAAAATGGAGGATGATTACCTGTTTTTGAGAGCAAATATGACCCACTCATAATTTCGCTCTATTTTTTTTTTGTGTTACATATTGTTATTTTAAATACGGACAAGCTATAAAATTTGTGTTTCACAATTACGATGTATATATAATATTAGCCTCGGTAACTGTGCTCGTTACGGGCAGAAACATATTTTTTTTAAATAAAAAATATTAATTATATATAATTTTTTATTATAGCATAAATTTAGACAAAATAATAAATTTATATAGAAATTTTATAAAGTGCAAATTTTCTATAAAATATATAAATTTTAAATGGATATAATTTTTTTTGTTTAGTAGGTTTCAATGAAATAACCAGTATAAAATTATCATTATCATTATCATTAAAAAAAGCTAGAAGATATCTAAATTATTGAATATATTGTATTAAGATTAGTTCATTTTATAATTCAATTTAAATTAAATAAAACAAACAAAATATAAAATGTGGAAGAACCTCCATTAATAAAAAAAAAATAATTTTCTATCTCCAAAAAGAAGAAAATATATATTAAAAATTTATCCCCACATTACTGTCATTATCATCACTATAACAGTTAAAATTATCATCAATATTACTGTCAAAATAGTGAAAATAAATAAATTGACCCGAATAATTAAAAAAAAGTTAAATATTTTGTCAACAAAAAAAAAACTAATCACTAAAATTATCATTATTATTGTACAAACAATAAAAATCATAAAATTATCTGATCCGAAAATCAAATAAAAATAATAGAAAACAAAATAAACAAAGAGAAAAATGGAGCAATATTAATTTCAGAATTGAACTGAATAAAAATAAAACCCCAATAAAAAATAAAATGACAACAATTCAAAACAAAAATTAAAAGTTTAAATAAATGAATATGGATTAAAAATAAACATTGTTCAAGAAAGAAAGAAAAAAAATAAAGGAATCAATAAAAGATAAAAAAAATTAAAAGAATAAATGTCAAAATGAAAAATATTATATATAATTAATTCCAATCGAATGATGAAACTGTAGTAAATCAAAACCTTGAGATTGAAAAACAATAAAGGAATTTTTAAAAATATTAATTGTGTGTATTTTTTATTGTAATATAAATTTAGTCAAAATAATAAATTTATGCAGAATTTTTGTCAGATGCAGGTTTTCTATAAGATATCTGAATTTTAAATCGATATAAATGACGGTTTTCAATGAACATAAGCAATATAAGTTTATCATCATCATTAAAAAAGCAAGAAGATTTGGATATTTGAATTATTGAATTGACTGCATTAAGATTAATTCATTTTATATATATATATATATATTGTGAAAATACTTGTAATAATAAAATAAAAAAATAAGTAGATAATTTTTTATCCACAAAAAAATAAAAACATAAATTGAAAATCCATCCTTATGTTATTTTCATTATCATTGCTATAATATCTAAAATTATTATCAACAATTAAAATAATTAAATTGCCCTAACAAAATCATAAAAAAAAACAGAATAATTTGATAAAAAAACAATAAAAAAACCAACAATTAAAATTATCATTATCATGGCATAAATAGCAGAAAAATCATAAAAATCATCTAATTCAAAAAACAAATAAAAACAGCAGAAAACAAAAAAAAATGAACAAAGGGAAAAAGGGAGCAATATTAATTCTAAAATGATTATTATAACAGTTAAAATTATTATCAACTTTACTGTCAGAACAATTAAAATAATTAAATTGCCCTGGAAAATCATTAAAAAAAGCAAAATATTTTTATAAAAAAACAATTAAAAACTAATCACTAAAATTATCATTATCATTGCATAAATAGAAAAATTATAAAAATCATCTAATCCAAAGAACAAATAAAAATAATAGAAAAAAGGAATAAAGGGAAAAAATATGCAATGTTAATTTTAAAATGATTATCAATACAAATTAAAATTTCAGGATTGAACCGATTAAAAATAAAATCTAAATAAAAAAAATACAAAAACTAAAAGTATAGATGCATAAATATGAATAAAAAATAAACATTATCCAAAAATTAAAAAAAAAACAAATGAATTAATATAAAATAAAAAAAAAATTAAAAGAATAAGGACCGACATGAAGAATAACATATATAAAATTAATTCCAATTGAAGGATAAAATTGAAATAAAAAACAATTAGAGGACCAAAAATAAATAATGATAATTACAGTTATTTTCTCAAAAAAATTAGAAGAAGAGGGACTGAAATGAAAATTTGTATATATGACCAATTTTAATTGGAGGACCAAATTAAAGAAATCAAAACATCTGTACCGAAACAAATTAAAGGAACCAAAAATAAATCAAAAATCAAAAGTATAAGGACTAAAATAAAAACTTCTTTATGTAATTAATTTTAATTGAAGGGCACAATTGAAAACAATCAAACTTTCAATTAAAGATATGAGTAATAAAAACGAAATCGAAACCTCAGGGACTAAAATCAACTTACTACAAACATCAAGGATCGGAGCCGACTTTGTGGTGGCAGGATAGAGAAAACCGATACAAAACCGTCCACCGCTGTTTACCCGAATATATATATGACCATAACGTGCTGTGACGGAAGAAAGAGAACCTAGCGGCATACCTCCTAACACGATGAAAGTAAATTTTTGACCGTGGGACAAAGCCGCACGTGCCGCCTTAAAGGGGCGTGAGCGTGGAACATTGCTGGCGCGTCATACTGACACGCCAGCAGTTAATCCAAAAAAATATAATATAATATAAGCTAATTACCAAGAGACCCCTGACCCTACTGATATTCATGAAAAAACTGGAGGGGAAAATACGTCGCTGTCCCTGTTTACTTTACGCTATTTTGTCTTTTTCAGGGGTTGTTTTTGTCAATTCAATGTGCAAATAAAATGAAAAAATCGGTACAGCCCCTGGTCTCTGTGCACTAATTTCTCGTTTTTGAGGGCTATTTGCGTCATTTCACTGTGCAACAAATCCGGAAATGTCGTCCGTGTCCCTTGAAAAATTTAAAAATACCTCTGGTACTAGGGCTAAAAATTTTCGAACCTAAGAGTAAAATGATAATTTTATTATTACAATGAATAGTAAACTAAATCGGTGTGAACAGTAGAAAAACAGTGAAAAACCTGCGCTTATTATCTTTTATATAATATTTTTCTGCTAAAAACAAATTATGTTATTTTACCAATATATTTAAAAATATGTGTTAAAAAAAAAGCATAATATAAATTTTGGAAAGTTGCATTTAATTAAGTACAGAGTATGTGATAAATGGGTTCGCTGACAATCTGAAAAGTAATTGCCACGCGCTGGCTTAAAAAATTGCATGGCATTCTTGGACACTATTGCATGAGAATTTAAGCACTTTGGCATCTGGACTTGTACACATGTCATGTCCATGGCTTCCAAATGTAACGGAAACCATCTCTTTGGTGTCGTTTTACGGCATCCTTATGCGAATCACAAAAGCCATAGTTTTCGTTGCATCAGTTTCCAAGAAAAGGTTTTGGACGCGATTGATTGATTGATGTCAAGCTGAGCTGGAGCTTGCTCATCGCCAGCAGCTAGAAATAAATCCATCACGAAAATATCAACCAGAGCTAAGATATCTTGGACAAATTGGTAATTGTAACATTGTAAAGATAATTCATAGCCAAAAATCTTAAAATTAGCTACTGGGAACATAATATTCTGTTTGAAATTATATTTTAAAAATATTTTTTTAAAATTTAATTATTTTTATTTTTATTTTAAATTAATTTTTTATATCTTTAAATAACATTTTAATTTTAAAAATAAAAAAATATTTTAATATATTTACAAGTGAAAAATACTTTTAAAATAAACCTTAATTACATTCTCAAACAGTCCATGAACTTTTTTCATGCACCGTGTTGGTGATTATTAAATTAATTTGAGTTAAATAATTTTTTTGCAACTTAAAAACACAAGAAAATGATAGACAATATGTTATTTACACAAATATAAAATAAACTAAAATCACAATGAAATGAAACAAGATACTTTTTAAAATAAAAATATTAAAAATGAAATCTTTTTTTTTCTTTAACAATGATGCTATTAATAGTATCTTGTCATCTTAGAGCAAATTGATTGTATGTATGTATGTATGCAGTTGCGTATAGAGCTCTTTATTACCATGGAAGATGCCGCTCGTTTTAAGTATTGCGAGTGATGTGTTTTTGGTAGTTAAAAATATTATTATATCTATTTTTTATTTTTTGGATCCCAAAAATAGTTATATTTTTAGAAATTGTGATTTATGGATCCAATTTAATAAATAAAATTATAATTGTTCTAAATTTTTTATAAAAAATATATATTTATTTGAATTTAAAACTTATTATGCAAATCACAAGTTATTTCTCATTATGCTATGTCATATCATTTGAAAATTATGAGATTTTCAAAAGTGTTTTTGAAAAAAAAAATAACTTTTATTTAAATTAAAAAAAATAATTTTTTTATATTTATAATAAAAATAATTTTTAAAAAATAAAAATTAATTTTTTAATATATTTTAAACAAAAATTATTTTTAAAAATAATTATAGGCATTCATAAAGAATAATATATTGTTATTAAAAGTGTCGCAATATTTTGTTATTGGAGCAACACTTGTCAATGGAAGTAGAATGATTTGTCGGCTAATTCTTTTTCCCTTGAAAACACTGTTAGTATTAATAATTTATTTGAATTTCATTAAAATATTTTTGTTTTTTAAGTTAAAATCACGCGTGTGTTTGCACAGATTATATAAATACACGTGTGAATTTGTATACATATAGGACAATTGATAATAATTTACCTATATACATAGCAAACTTTTTCTTTAGCTTACACTAATGTCTATGAGTGTATTTAAAATTATTTTTTAAAATATATTTTGTTTAAAAATATATTAAAATGCATTAATATTATTTTTGATATTAACACATGAAAAAAATTAAAAATAAAAATAAAAATAAATTTTTTAAATTTTTTTCAAAAATATTTTTGAAACAAAATACCAAATAATACCCACTTTTGTTTACCATAAAAAGCATTTATTTCTGAAAAAAATTAGGAGTATATGATTTGTTCAACTTCTAAATCCCCCCTTTTTTTATATCATTGAAAGAGTAATTGGATTCTATGTAAAAAAGCACCAGTAGTTATTTTTACAATACAATACTCAAATAAATTAAAAATAATTAATATTCAAAACTATTCCATTTAAAAAAGCGGATGAAGTGTTATATTGCATATACTAGATTGATTTTCTTTGCTATACCTTGGGCTGCCATATTTGTTTTTAAAATAAAAAAATATGTTGAGATAATATGAATGTTCATGAAAAAATAAAAATAATTAAATATTCAAGTTATTAACTTAGCTAGGTTTAGTAATTTCGGTTAATTTAATAAAACAATAAAAATAATTAAATTATATAAACAATTAACAGCTACAAATCTTTATGCTACATGGGGTAATCTTGATGAAAACAAATTGAATATAACTATGAAGTTTTATTACTAAAAAAACATAATATTAAAGTCCGAGATAACTCAAATAATTTCAAGATGAATAAAAAATAAATAAATAACATAAAGACACTTTATCTAAAATTAAATAAATATTAATAAATGAAGATGAAATCATGAGCCTAAAAACTAGAAATAAAAATCAAGTAAACTCAAGTGAATGCAATCTTTGATGGTCGAACAACCACCCATGTGTGTCTGGAATGACAAAGAGGGTGGGTGATTATGCATACACGAGCAACATAATTATTTAATATTATTTAAAAATAATTTATTTATTTATCAAATTACCATATAGCTTTTAAATGAGTGTGTGTGTGTGTGTATATAGATAGCAAGAGATTATAACGCCTAGCCCATAGTAGCTTAATTTTTGCTTGTTTTCAAGGATAAATTAATCATTTTATTATGAAAATATACAAAAGATCAAAGAGCCCCTGGTTATAAGTTTATTTAAAAAAAAATAGTATTAGTGCTATTTATTGTACAAAAAAATATTAATATTGTTTTTAAAAATACAAGTAAACTACATATTTTTCTTGCTTCTAAGCGCAATCATATAATTTTGCTGTGATAGGAAACTGTGTAAAGCCTATTTTGGCTGTGATTGTTTGTTTTTTGGAATTTACTTTTCGAGAAACTATTTTCCAAATTTTTTTGTGTTTGTTTGTTTTCTGGAAGGTTGGTCAACGGAAAATACTTTTCAGTCAAAGAAAAATTTGGCTTGGTTTTCAGGAAAGTGTTTTCTGGAAAATTTGGGCGGAAAACACTTTATATATATATATAGATAGCAAGAAATTATAACGCCTAGCCCATAGTAGCTTAATTTTTGCTTGTTTTCAAGGATAAATTAATCATTTTATTATGAAAATATACAAAAGATCAAAGAGCCCCTGGTTATAAGTTTATTTTTTTTTAAAAATAGTATTAGTGCTATTTATTGTACAAAAAAATATTAATATTGTTTTTAAAAATGTAAGTAAACTACATATTTTTCTTGCTTCTAAGCGCAATCATATAATTTTGCTGTGATAGGAAACTGTGTAAAGCCCATTTTGTCCTCGAATAATTTGCTAATGCTCAATGAATCTCTTAAGAGGACTATTTTATCCCTAACAACAAGATTTTGGTATTTTATTAAAGAGAAAAATATAATTACATTGTTTACAGGATAAAAATTTATATTTATTTTAAAATAATTTTTTTAATGTTTTTATATAAACTTGTGTGACTTGTTAGTTATTAATTAAAGATTCAAGACGCCAAAACTTGATCAGAGGTGAACCTTTGGGCTAATTATGTTTGACGGTGCTTTATTATTGCGATTGATTAGATGAATCCTTCTATTACAAATATAATTAACGAGGTTATTTTTTGCTTGTATACTACATTCGAATCCTTTAATCTTGGAGGGTAGTCAAAGTGTATATTTGTAAGTATGGTTAAGGTTATTTTTTAAAATATTTTTATATTAAAATATTTTTTTAAGAGTTATTTTAGACATAAGTAAATTAAAATAATTTAAAAATAAAAAAAGAAATACTAAAAAGAAATCCAATATAACTTAATAAAAACTAACAAAAAATAATCTTTTATACTTTTTATTGATAAGTAAAAAAAAAAACACAACGTAAATAAGGGAATAATTTATAGCAATAAATAAATAAGAACTTGGAAAAAACAAGGTTGTCAATTCCGTTTCGTTCCGTTAAAAAAAACGAGATGAAATGGCGTCTTTTTCATCTTGGTTTTAATTCCGATTCGTTCCGGAAATTCCGACCAAATTCCAGCCAAAACGTCTCAGTTCCGTTCCAGGTGTGTTGTTCCTGCCTTGAAATCTTCTTTATTTTGATTAACTTGTGATTTTTTTCTTCTAATTTTGAGATTATATATGTTTGATTTTATGTTTGTATTGTATAATTTAAAGTTAATATATCTTGAATTTTAATTATGCTTGTTAAATTAATATTTTAATTTTCTATATATATATATATATAATTAATTATATATGAACAGTACAACCCCGAAACGGCACGTTGAAATGTTCCGAAATCGAAATGTTCCGTACCAATAAAAAACCAGAATGGTAATGACAACCTTGGAAAAAACATTAATTTCTAATATTTTTAATTAATTAATTAAGCCGTAGTACGTGTGAGATGATTAACACGTGAAACTCTGATTCAAATTTTGAAGCGTAGATCACATGATTCTATCAGCGGAGATCCCATCTATTAGTTAAAAATAAACGAGTAATGGGGCGGGGCAGGGGACAGTTAGAGGAAACTATAAGGAGAAACATCTAAGCATATAAAATTGCTAGCTAGAAGTTAGCAGTTTCACATTAGATCCTCTGCGACTGGTAATAAATTAAGATCGCTATTTCACGCCAAGGAACCAAGTTGAACCGTAAGACGGGCCCAAACTCACTTTCAGACTTCGTTTGTAACAGTAATAAATGTTATTTTTCAAAATAATTTCTTATTTATAAATATATTAAAATTGTAATTTTTTATATAGTATATCAAAATATATGAAAATATATAATAAAAAAAAAATCTTGAAATATTTTTAAAACAAAGTATTAAAAACAAACAATTGTAAAAGAAAAGGGAGAGCTGATTAAACGTCAAGTTTAATGATTTAGTATTTTATGAGTAGAGTTAAAGTTATTTTTTAAAATATTTATAGTTTAGAAATATATTAAAATTATATTTTTTTATTTTTAAAAATTATTTTTAATATTATTAAATGAAAATAATTTTAAAATATAAAAAAATATTTTTTTTTCCAAAATATTTTTTTGAAATATAATGACAAAATAGGTCTTAATCTAAAAAAAAAAAAACAACAACACATGCGGTGTTTGATGAAGGTGGGAGTCTATGTCTTCCAAATTCTTAGCAGCCACCCGTTCGTTAAATATTTAATGATTATTACATTATAATCTTAATATTTTATAAATTATTCATTTTAATTAAAAAAATATCTCAATTAATTGATAAAAAAAAGTTCTATAAATAAAAATTTATTTATTTATTTTTTACAGAGCCAAAATCTAAACTAGAATAATATATGAGTTTATCTGGTGTAAAAATTATAAGTTGTCCAATTAATAAAATACTTTTTTCTTGAAAATTAGATAAAAATAGAAGCTACTACAATACAAAATAATTTTTAATTACTTATATATTACGGTTTTATATTTATGAGCGGTAATTAGTTTAATTGATATATTTGTTTGACTGTTATTGTTATTTTTATCACATGTATATATTTATTAATGTGATATATGATGTTTTTAAAAAATGCTTTTAAATAAAAAAAAATATTTATAACTATGTTATTTTATTTTTATAACTAGCCCATCAAAACTATGAAAATCAATTAAAAAATTTAATTGAAGCAAAAAATACTTTAAAAAACAATATTAATATGGTTGAAATTCCTTTTGAAAATATTTTTTTGTTTAGAAATACATCGAGATGTTATTTTTTTATTTTTAAAATCAACATATAAAAATAAACTAAAATTATCAAAGAAAAAAATTTAAACTAAAAATATGAAATTCTCATTTTCTTAATATATTTTTAAAATCAACCGTCTAATTTTGCATGATGGGTTTGATCAATCGACCCTGGCCCACAACTTAATAAAAAAAAAAAGAAGAAGAGAAGGTTAACTTTGAGTTTTAACTAATCTATAGTTTAATCAGATAACTAATTCAATCCAAGTTGTTAGAGGATAAGCACAAGGAAACAAGGCAAAAACCCCCTCCAAGAAACCGTTGGCTAAATTGGTCATGTAGTGCGCCCATAGTCCCAAAACAAAACAAAACCAGAAACCGGTTACTTGTTTTCCCCACAAGCGGTTTTAGCACACGACCTCCCGAAAACCGGGAGCTTTTTTTTTCATTTTGTTTTTAAATACCGGGAGCTTCCTTCCTGTGGTCCCAGTCGCTCTTTTCCGATTATGTGGCGATTCGACCGCACTCTGACACAGATACGTGGACGCCACGCGCTTTATCTCTTGCTCTCAAAACTTGGACCCTCTCGCGATCCTGCCCTAACATTTTCCTTTCCTCTTCGAGGATACTTTTCATATTTTTCAAGGGACGCTTCTGCCCTCAATTTGTTTTTAACTAAAATTAGAAAGTATTGCATGATAGTTTATGCAGAGCATGTTGATAATTGTTTTTTTAAAATAATTTTATTATTTTTTATAAATATAGTTTAAAAAATATTTTTAAAAATACATGTTTGGTTAAAATAGTTGCTAGAAAATTTTTACATGCAATTGTTTTTTTCTTAAAAAACATATTATTTTAGCTTTTATTAAACTAATGTTTAAAACGATTATGTGTGGAGTCCAATGCAAATAATAAAAACTACTTTTTTCTCTATAATTAAATGAAAAAAAATAAAAATTACTATAATATCCAATGATCTCTAAATTTAAAAAAATATTTTCAAATTTTAAAATCATGAAACACAATTATCTTCACTTTATCTTGTATATAACTTTTAAAATTTGATATATAACTTAAACATTTCTTAAAGCTTAAGCATCAAATAAATAAAATAAAAAAAGTTCATGTGGTTTAGTCATAATCTATTCCTCAAACATAAAAGTTATAAGAAACTATATATTATGTTTTGATAAATGATGTACTGAAAATATGATGAATGATGCGAGGAGAATAATTAAAAGATGTTATTATAAAATAATTTAATAAATCCATTGAATGAATGCCCATAATTTTGGAAAAAATAATATAATTCTCAGCAAAATTAATATAATCAAATATATATTATTGACTGATTATTTAGCCTCAACTTTTTATATAATATTGTTATTTAAACTTATCAATATATAATGTTGCTAATTTAAATATGTGATTTGCAATGTGAATATATCAATAATTTGTTTTGAAACACCAAAAAGAAAAGAAAAAACGATATGATTATTCAAAAACTGAAGCTAAATAAGTTTCCACAGCAAAACGATTCAGCATTTTAGCACGCTTGAGCTCATTTACAGCGACAAGGAGCTAGTTTTCAATCGATATTATTTTTATATTTATTTATCTCAATTAATTTTAAAAAAGAAAACATCTCACGCGTCCAAATCGAGAAATGTAACGTGTTTTAGAAGAAAAGAGTGTAATTTTCGTTCAGTTCACCTGAAGGGCAGATTAGTAATCAGAAAGTCCAAACAAGAAAAATTCTAGCCCATGTTGTCACGCAATGCAGCAGCACCCGCCCATGGCAAGCTATCCACCATTGGGAGTTTTCTTCACGCTCTGTAAATGAAAGTAGCCATGAGATTTTAACATTTTAAAATCAATATTAAAAGATGGAGTGGTCATGGTAGTACGAAGTACAAGCTCCAACCTCCTTGAATGTGGAAACCAGTGTCTCGGATGATAAAAGAAACGAGTTCCGTCCCTTGTATCTCTAATAAACCCAGCGGCTCTTCCTCTTCTCGCTACATACAAGCATACGCACAATACTTCCTCTTAAATACTCGCTTCCCTCTTTCTCTCTCACCCTCCTTTTCTTCCTTCGAAAACAAAGATCAAAGGCTCTTCTTTCCTGTCGTTTCAGCAGTATTGTAGCCTTTTGTTGCAAAATCGGAGGCCGAAATGCGGATGAGCTGTAATGGATGTAGAGTTTTACGCAAAGGTTGTAGTGAGAATTGCAGTATTAGACCTTGTTTACAGTGGATCAAGAGTGCGGAGTCTCAAGCCAACGCTACTGTTTTTCTTGCCAAGTTTTATGGCCGTGCTGGCCTTATGAACCTCATCAACGCTGGCCCTGAACATCTCCGTCCTGGTTAGTGTACATGTTAAGAATATTTGGGTTCCCAAAAATCTACACAACAAAAAATGTTTCTTAAAATATAGTAATTCTTTTGTAACCCTTTTAAGTTTTCACGCAAAAAACTCAAGTATAGGTCTTTTGGTGTATGAAACAACTCAAAGTTCTTGATTTTTTTTTTTATCTCAACAATTCGAAATTTTTTCAATGCTTTTGAAAATTCAAGAATTCTTGATGACCCTTTAAAGTTTTGATGTATAAGAAGTTCCTCAAAGCTATAAGATAATTCTATGATGCCTCAAAATTGATGGGTTTTTTTTTTTTTTTTTGTGAGCAGCAATTTTTAGGTCCTTGCTTTACGAGGCATGTGGGAGGATAGTGAACCCGATTTATGGATCAGTTGGGTTGATGTGGTCGGGAAGCTGGCCGCTTTGTCAAGCAGCTGTTGAAGCCGTGCTTAAAGGCGTGCCGATAACTCCGATTAACTCTGAAACCGCAGCTAATGCTCAGGGGCCTCCGTTGAAAGCTTATGATATACGGCACGTTTCGAAAGATGAGAACTCGGGTGCCTCTAATGATGCAAACCGAGTCAGGTCTCGCTGTCGAGTTGTGAAGCCCAAAGCTAGCAAACCGGCTTGTGGTGGTAATGGTTTGGGGTCGATTGTTGTCGACATATCGGCGACACGGGATGGCTTGACTCGGTCTACGAGTCACGAGTCCTCGGTGAGTCACCAATCCGAGTTGGCAATGGTGGATGGCGAAAGCAAAGAGACAGATGAGAGCGTTGTGTCTGTGGAAACAGCCGAGGATTCATTGCTGTTCCGAGCTGAGCCGGAGTCCAAGAGCGATTTGGCGACCCACGATGCTTCTAGCAGCGAAACTGCCGGGCTTGGGCTCAACTTGACTCTGGGCCTTGAGCCCGTGTCACGCGCGCATCACGTTGTACCGGTAAAGAAGAGAAAAATCGAAGCTCGCGGGTCCAGTGATATTGACACGTGTAAGATGGAGCTGGGATTTGATTATTCAGCTTGAATCGATAAAAGCCCACAGGATATGTGAAAAGGAGAGCGGTCCAAGTTTTTTTTTTTTTTGAGGGGTGGTTCCTTGGTGTAATCTATTCGGTTTATTTTTGCGGCCCTTTATGGTGAAATTAGAGCTGTACAAATCTGGTGTTTACATGAACAGAAACGGTAAATGAGGGATCTTTCTTACTGTACTTCGCCATTAGATTTGAGCCGGAGGGATGGATGCCGATTGCTCCCGACAGTCACCTCCGACGACATCTGTGGAGGCATTGGTTTCTCGAGCAGTTCAAAAGCAATAGTCTCAACCAACTAGAATCTTCAATCTTGCTATAAGTGGTCACACTTGCTATAAAAAAACAATTATCTAACCAATCAGGTATGATCAAATTTGTTATGATACAAGAAGCTGTGATCAAGTGTGACCCGTGTGATGTAAACAAACAACTGAATCACCAATCATCATTGATAGTTTTTCTCACCATCATCAAATTCGTTAAAATATTATTCATGATACTATAAGTCATCAAATATGACTCGAGTGTGTCACCACTTTCTATAAAAAACAACCATCATTCATAGTTTTTCCTACTATCATCAAATTTGTTAAAATAGTTTTGATAATACTACAGGTTTCAAATATGTCACCCTTGCTATAAATAAAAACATTCTTTTTATAATCTCGAGTATGTTACACTTGCCATAAAAAAATCAGTCAATTCACCTATCATCATTGATAACTTGTTTTTTAGTATCATTATGAGTGAGAGCTTGCGTTTTGAACAACAAGTTCAAGTTCAAGTCAGGATTTGTATTTCTCGTAAGAGTTTATGACAGTCAAGTTTTATTTACTTATCTGGATCTATAAAGTGACAGCGAGCTGACGATCTGCATAACAGGTCTTGAGTTCGAGTCACGTATCTCCTATAAGGGCAAGTTCAACGGGAGATGTATCCCGAGAGCTAAAGCCAAATATTTAAAAATATGGTTGTTTTTGTTTAATTTTTACTCTCCAACAAAAGAGTCATCACGAGAGGCATTTTGCCTCTTCTTCTCGGCTGAAGGCATTCCCACATGATACTGATGCAGAGGCAAAAAGTAAAAATAGCCGTTGAAATTAGAGAAATTGAAAAAAAAAAAAAAACAATTCATGTTGTTCCAAATTCTAGAACATAGTATCCCACTTGAATTCTTCAACACCAGTTGTCCAATACCTTCCACCATCATCCTCTAACATGTCCTCTTTGTTGAAATCATAAATCACAGGGCTTGAAAAACTATCAGCATAAATCATAGGAGTGTTTGAAAAACTACCATTTGTAAGCAACAACCTACTTTGTTTAGCCATCATCAACTTCTTGTTCCTCTTCAACATGGTTTCTCTTCATTTGGTGCTGTAGCCAGGCCTTAGAACAAAAACAAGAGCTGACTCCTTGCGGTGAACCTATGTCCCCATTTACATGGATGGTGGGCGGGTGAGGCAGCAAATGGAGCTGGGTGGGGGGGGGGGGGGTTGCGATGGTTGGAGATTGAAGAGAGACGGGGTATGGATTTTTTAACTTGTAATTGAATTGAAATGAAGGGGAAGACGAGGTGGGGTGAGTTTTATATTAAATATTATTATATTATATTATAATTATTATATAATAATTATAATTAATTAATAATATTAATTATTAATTATTATAATAATAGTTAGCATAAAAAATAGGGGTATCAATATGTAATTAATTTGATTGAATTATTTGTAATGGAATGTATTTTAATTAATTATATTTGAACTTATTGATTATTTGTTAATGTGTTCATTTTATTTTTTAAAGTTTTTCTAACACTCGAAAATAATAACATTAATTAATTTCAAATACAATAACCATAAAAAATACAATTACCTGAAAAACATACAATAAATAGCTTTCAAATTTCAAATATTATGGGTCTTTTAATTATATTTAAATTTATTTTTTTAATTTAAATATAATTAAAAAGAATAATTTTATTGTTAGAGGGTTTTTCAAAAGAAATTATTTAATTATATAATTTACTTAATTATATAATTAATTACATAATTAAATTATACACAAAATAATTGAACTTTATTTTAAATAATATAAAAAAATGACTCTCCAAAATGACTTACCATTGGAATACACATCAACAAAAAGCCATATTACACTATTCAAAGAGCCATTTTACAGTTTTAACTCTTTAAAATGGCTCTTCCCATTGGATTTGCCCTAAGAGGCTAAGACAATTAGGGTTTGTTCACTTGGATCCATAAAATGGCAGAGAACTTGCAATCTACACAGTAAGTTTTGAGTTCGAGTCAGGGCATATATTTTTTGTATGAGTCTGGGACAATCAAAATTTTAATTGCTCATTTAAACCCATAAAATATGTTTTGCAAGAGATAAAAATTTCCTTGCATTAAAAAAATATAGATGGGTCACGGTTGCTATAAAAAACAACCGAATCACCAATTATCATCGGTAACTTTTTTGATATCATCAAATTCATAAAAATATTTTTGATAATAATAAAAGCCTTGCAATTAGAAATTTCAAAATATCTCTATATTTATTTTTATATTTATTTTATCTCTTACCTATCTATTTAATATTTTGTATTGAATCTTACTGTTTTAAATAGTAATAACTATAAATATCATTTTTTTTTAATTATAACAGATATAAATTATATATTTTTAATTATCCCACTAATAATTTCAATTTACTATGCTATTTTTTTTTTAAAAAATTCTGTGACGTGTCCTGAATTGCTTTACCACGTCCAGGTGCATGTCTTGTACTTGCATAAAAGTGTTAAGGTGTGACGTGCAATGTTGTTTGATGGCACCTTTTGCTTAGGTTCTGTACTTTTAGTTCTGGGCATGGTCTCGTTTCTTGATTGGGTCCTCACCTAAAACTTTTGAGTCCGTTTCACCCTCCTCTCCTGTGCCCTATTTTGCCTCTTGTGTACGCAGAATGTTAGGGCAAGTCCAACGGGAGTATCTAACCCGGGAGCCAAAGCCAAAAATTTAAAATTATGGATGTTTTTATCAATTTATGCTCTCCAACGGGAGAGCCATCGCAGGAGCAATTTTGCCTCTTCTTCTCTTCCGTAGGCATTCCTACATATAAATCATGCAGAAGCAAAAACCAAAAAATAGCCGTTAAACTAGCCGTTGGAATGTTGATATAATCTAACGTTGTATAAAATCTACAAATCACAGCAACAATTCACAGCAAAATCACAACACCAAATTTGAAGCAAATCACAGCAAAATCACAGCAAAATCAAAGCAAATTAACAGCAAATTTACAGCAATTAACAACAATTATTTTACCCAGATAATCGAAAAGCACAATCCAACCAACACAGCAGCAGCATTTGCACTTCAATCAACATTCATTCAAGGTTTGATCTCTAAACTTATTCTACTTTTTCTTAAACACAACAGAGGGTGGGGAGGGGAGTAAATGGGGGACGACGAAACGGGGGGAGATGGGGTGGCTTGAGGCTACAAATTGATTGTGATTTTGCTGTAAAAATCGAGTAAAAACAGAGGGGCTGGAGGGTGCTGAGGCAGGGGGCTGGAGGGGAGTAAACGGGGGGAGAGGGAGGGGGGCTGGAGGCTGCATAGGGAGAGGGAGGGAGGCTCGAGAGTGCAGAGGGAGGGTGACTGGATGGTGGCCGGAGAGTGCACAGGGAGAGGGAGGGGGCGACGCTGTGTGGAAGGAAGGTAGGGAGTGTCGAGTCCCCGGGGGGCGGGGGCTGGAGGCTGCAAATGGAGAGGGAGGGTGGTGATGGAGGAGAAGGTGGTGGTGGTGGAGAGTGAGAGGAGAGGAGAGGGAGGAGACCTCTGGTTTGGAAAATTAGGTTTAGGAAAATGGGGGACGGGGGGGGGGACCGGGTTTATATATTATTTATTATTATTATTATTATTATTATTATTAATTATAATAATTATAATAGTTAAAATAAAATAATAGTTGGCACAAAGAAATAAATATGTGAAATTTATTAATTAGGATTATTTTGTCGGTTAAAATACTTAGCATAAAAAAGTAGTTAGCATAGAATAATAATTATGCAAAATTCATTAATAATAATATTTTGTAACAAAATAATTATGTTAAATTGAAAAATGACGAATTGTTTTGTTGTTTAGTTTAATTACATGTTTTAAATTTGTTGTTAGATATAAAAACTGTGTATATTTTGTGTATTGAATTGTTGTGGAGGTAATTAATAATAATATTTAGGAAAAAAGTAATTAATAATAATATTTAGTACAAAAATAAATATGTTAAATTGAAAATTTTTGAATTTTTTGATCAATTAGCGTAATTAACACAATATATTTTTTATGCAGATGGACTCAAATTTGTCAAATTCATTCACCGATTTTCTTGTAAGTGAGTCTGAAGATATTGTTTCTCAACCAAGTGATCATAATGTTCATACAACTAAAAAATCACAAAGAAGTAAAACTTCTCGCCAGAAGAAAGATTGTTTACTTGTGTTTGTATGGTTAAATGCAAACAAAGATCCAATTACAGGAGTTAAACAACAAACAAGACAATTTTGGGCTCGAGTACATGCTTACTTTGTCGAGAATGGAGGAAACCTGAATAATCGTTCTCAAATAAGCATCTCAAATAGATGGCAAGAAATAAATAGAGAAGTTGGAAAATTTGTTGGCTTTGTTACCCAAATTGAAAATCGTCAACAAAGTGGAACAACTGAAGAATCAAGGGTAATTTTTTTTTAATCATTTACATGTTAAATTATGTGTTTAATATATTAATTATATAACGTAGTTTTATTTATTGAATTTGATTTACCAGATTAATGATGCTCGGCAAATGTATGCTTCAGTCGTTGGAAAAAGATTTCAACTGGAACATTGCTGGGTTATCTTAAAAAATGAACCCAAGTGGCAATTTGAACGTGCAAGTCTTCATCAGAAGTCAAACAAGAAACAAAAAATCATGGAAATGCAAGTCCAGCTTCTTCAAATCTGTCAACCGCTGATTCTGTTAGTTTAGGAGAAGACAGTGACGCATTTATTTACCAAAATAGACCAATTGGCCAGAAAGCTGCAAAGGAACGACTTAAACGTAGACAAGGAAAAGAGACAGTTGGGGAAACAAGTGTAACAAATATCTTACAAGAATTGAAGGATAGGTTTGTTGAAATTGAGGTCGAAAAAAAACTAGACAGAAAAATGTTGTTAGAGCAACAAGCTTTATTGATTAAACAGAAGCAAGAGAAACAAGAAATGGAGATTATGAAGATGGATACTTCTACAATGGATCCAATTTCTGCAGCGTATTTTGAAGAAAAAAAGTTGGAAATTATGGCAAAAAAGAGTACTAATTTGTAATTAATTTCATTGAATTATTTGTAATGGATTGTATGTTGATGAATTATGTAAGAACTTATTGGTTATTTGTTAATGTGTTAAATTTATTTTTTAAATTTTTTTAACACTTAAAGACAATAAGTAACATTAATTTACTGCAAAAACAACAACAATAATATTACTTGAAAAACATACAATGACTTGAGAAACATACAATAAGTTGCGTAGTTGTAATGATTTTCTACTCATTACCGTATTGTTTCCATAAATGTTCAATCAAATCAGCTTGCAGTTGGGAGTTCATCGACCTGTCTCTGATTCGATTATGAGATTGGAGGAAATCAAGTAGTTCTGGTGTTTCATCACGTGACACTGATATAGAAGAGCTACTTTCACTTTCATGATCAACACCAACATACATTGCGCCTTCATCCTCAATAATCATATTATGCATTATTATGCAAGCTTTCATAATATTTGCAAGAGTCTCTTCATCCCAGTATCGCACAGGTCCACGTACTATTGCGAAACGAGATTGTAACACCCCAAATGCCCTCTCCACGTCCTTCCTTGCAGATTCTTGTTTCCTTGCGAAATATTTTCTCTTTTCTCCTAATGGCATTGGGATTGTCTTAACAAAGGTTGCCCAATTTGGATAAATCCCATCTGCTAAATAATATCCCATCGTATATTCATGTCCATTGATTGTGTAATTCACAAGTGGAGCACGACCTTCAGCAAACGCAGCAAAGACAGGTGACCGATCAAGAACATTAATATCATTTAGAGATCCAGGCATTCCAAAAAAAGCATGCCATATCCAAAGATCTTGTGAAGCCACTGCCTCTAGAATTATAGAAGGTTCCCGATAATGGCCAGTAAACATCCCATGCCACGCAGTTGGACATTTCTCCCATTTCCAATGCATGCAATCAATGCTCCCTAACATCCCTGGAAATCCACGATGCTCGCCCATTGATAATAGTCGACTAATATCGGAATCGTTTGGGGCTCTTAGATACCAATCCCCAAAAACTTCAACAATTGATTTCACAAAAGCTCTAAGACTTTCAATTGCAGTGCTTTTTCCAATTCGAATATATTCATCAGTTAAATCTGCAGGTATACCATATGCAAGTATCCTATGAGCGGCAGTTACCTTTTGCAGACAAGATAAGCCAAGAACACCAACTGCATCTTTCTTTTGTTTGAAAAATGGATTGTGAGCTTCCACCGCATTTGCGATCCGAATAAAAAGGCGATGAGTCATCCTAAATCTCCTCCGAAACTGACTTTCTGTGAATTTCAGATTTTCAACAAAATAATCATTATATAGCCTTAATGCACCTTCCTTTCTATCACGATTGATGATGTTGTGTCCAATAACAGATCCACGAGGCCCTGTTCGCCGCCCTTCACTTTTTGATTCTTCTTTGGCAGCCATTGCGGCAGCAACTTTGCAAACAAACCTAGAACTGTCATCGTCAAAATCAAAAGCATCATAAAAATTAAAATGATTATAACATTAATTAATTTCAAATACAATAACCATAAAAAAATACAATTACCTGAAAAACATACAATAAATAGCTTTCAAATTTCAAATATTATGGGTCTTTTAATTATATTTAAATTTATTTTTTTAATTTAAATATAATTAAAAAGAATAATTTTATTGTTAGAGGGTTTTTCAAAAGCAATTATTTAATTATATAATTTACTTAATTATATAATTAATTGCATAATTAAATTATACACAAAATAATTGAACTTTATTTTAAATAATATAAAAAAATGACTCTCCAAAATGACTTACCATTGGAATACACATCAACAAAAAAGCCATATTACACTATTCAAAGAGCTATTTTACAGTTTTAACTCTTTAAAATGGCTCTTCCCATTGGATTTGCCCTAAGAGGCTAAGACAATTAGGGTTTGTTCACTTGGATCCATAAAATGGCAGAGAACTTGCAATCTACACAGTAAGTTTTGAGTTCGAGTCAGGGCATATATTTTTTGTATGAGTCTGGGACAATCAAAATTTTAACTGCTCATTTAAACCCATAAAATATGTTTTGCAAGAGATAAAAATTTCCTTGCATTAAAAAAATATAGATGGGTCACGGTTGCTATAAAAAACAACTGAATCACCAATTATCATCGGTAACTTTTTTGATATCATCAAATTCATAAAAATATTTTTGATAATAATAAAAGCCTTGCAATTAGAAATTTCAAAATATCTCTATATTTATTTTTATATTTATTTTATCTCTTACCAATCTATTTAATATTTTGTATTGAATCTTACTGTTTTAAATAGTAATAACTATAAATATCATTTTTTTTAATTATAACAGATATAAATTATATATTTTTAATTATCCCACTAATAATTTCAATTTACTATGCTATTTTTAAAAAAAAATATTCTGTGACGTGTCCTGAATTGCTTTACCACGTCCAGGTGCATGTCTTGTACTTGCATAAAAGTGTTAAGGTGTGACGTGCAATGTTGTTTGACGGCACCTTTTGCTTAGGTTCTGTACTTTTAGTTCTGGGCATGGTCTCGTTTCTTGATTGGGTCCTCACCTAAAACTTTTGAGTCCGTTTCACCCTCCTCTCCTGTGCCCTATTTTGCCTCTTGTGTACGCAGAATGTTAGCCAAGTATCTCCCGAAGCCCAGTCAGTCATCATATCACATCATTTTTTTTTAAGAAAATAATATTTTTCAGATTTAAAAAAAATATTTTTGAAAACATCACCATTTATTTTTTAAACGGTATTCGTAAAAATGTTAGTAATTGATTTTTAAAGTGTTTTTTACTTTAAAATATATATATATATATATATATATATATATATATATATATATATATAAATTAATTTTGACTTAACACATCAAAATAATCTAAAAACAATTTAATTTGAAGCTAAGAAAAATATAAAATAAAAATATTTTTGTAAAAACATAAACAAATAGGTTCTTGCTTTACTTGCACTTTGTTTGGGTCACTTTTCAAAATACTTTTTAAAATCGTTTCTTATCTAAAAATATTATCTTCTAAATAATTTTAATATGTTAATATTAAAAATATAAATAAAAAAGCAGAAAAATATATTCTATTTAAAAAAATATTTGTACAGAAATACTACATTATTAAACACACATAATTGATAAAGCTACGTATGGATAAAACTCAAATGTGTGGGATTGTTTTATTAGGTTTTAGTATTTCTTTCCTAGTTTTAATTGATGTTCAGATTACAAAATTTTGTGCTGTCGAGTCAAACTCCATCCCTCTTGATTTGTGGTTAAATTGTGTTTTTGATTTTTTAAATTATTTTTTAAAATGTTTTTAAAATACTAATATGAAAAATATTTTTTAAAAATAATTACAACCAAAATACCAAACTCTACCTAAATTCACCATCTAAATAAGAATGAAAAGGAAATAAAACATTCTATTAACAATATTGTTGTTTGGGTTGACCATAATGTCCAACAACAATTTGAGTGCTCATTAATTTTGAAAAGTTTACACCTTAATGAATATTTAGTAATGAGGTTATGTGTTAGGTTAGAGTAAAATAAAAAAAATTGATGTTTGGTTACACATGAATCATATTTTTTTATTGTTATGGGTCCATAATAAATTGAGGTTGGTCCGAAACTTGTAAAAAAATAATGAAAACATGCTTTTAATCAGGATTCTCATCACTTCTCCACCGATAGAAAAATAATTAATTATTGTTGATTTTTTTTTGCCTAAAGAATCCTCATCGAATCTACGCCCTCTCATTATTTTAACAATTATAGAGAACAAATAATGGATTTTAATTTGTTGCTCTAATAGCACAAATTATACTTGTTATCTTTGCTTTTTTCTTTTTATTTTCTTTATGTTTTTTTGTTTTTTCACATTAATAACAAATTTGTGATGGGAAAAGATAAGGAATCAAGATCTTATAAGATTTTGATAGTGATTCTCATCCTTATCTCCATTTTAGAAATTATGTTAGTTATACCTGTTCTTTTTGTTCTTGGAAGCTCATTCGTGTCATGCCATGAGTTTATTGTTATTTTTATTTTTATTTTTTTACCATGATTTTTTCTTTTGTTATTTCAATTTCTTGATAGTTGTTTACCGTGTTTTGTTTCTTCGATGAATAAACACCAGATCTGTGATTTTTCAAGATCTTGTGACAACATTTCAACCATGATTTTCATCCTTATCTCCATTCTAGAAATTATCTTCATTATACTTGTTCCTTTTGTTCTTGGAAGCTCATTCATGCAATGATTTTTCATTTTGTTATTCAAATTTTATGAGAGTTGTTTATTGTGTTTTGTGTCTTTGTATGAATAAATAGCAAATATGTGTTGGGGAAAGTTAAGGAACCAAGATCTTCTAACAATATTTTGACCATGAGTTTCATCCTTAATTTTAATTCTAGAAATTGTCTTAACTAAATTCAAATTTTACTTATGTGCTACCTTATTAATTTACTTTGGTTGTGATTAATTTCTAGTGTTGTTAATTAACTATGAATTATTGCACTTGTGTAAAACTTAAATATATAATTTACCATTGTGTTTAAAAATTCACATGAAAACTTGTTCTCAAAGGTTCATGATTTTGTATTGTATTAATTTATTTCTTTTTTGCAAATTTATGTGTGATGGAGAGCTTTTCAAGTTTCATTACTTTATTTACATGAGTTATGTATTTTGTAAAATACTTTTTTTTTTAAGTTTACCACTTGGATTAAGTGTTGCTTTCTAATTTAGTTTTTTTATATATTTGGAAAGTAGTGTAATATGTTGTTCTGTAATGATTTAAGTAGTTTGTTGTATAATTGATGAACTTTTAGTTGTTTTTAAATATAAAGCAGTCATTAATCATGTGACTTGCCTAAATTTTACTATATCTTACTCCAAACATTTTGTATTAACTGTCGGGATCTTGTTATATATGGTATTAATTCTTTGATTTTCAACAACTTATGCTTAATAATAATCTTGAAACTTATTTGTATGAACGTCATTGAAATTGCTATTGTTTTTAGTTTGATATATTGTAAATACTAAAATATTTTTTTCGAAATGCATCATCTATTTTTCTATAAAAATACCAGCAACAATAAATTATAATATCAAAGGCTATGTATTGATATTGTTGTCAATTATTGATTTTTGTGTCTCTTTAGTTAGTTGTTGTTGAGGTTTGTATAGGTTCTGATGGTCAAGTGTTGTGTGTATTCAAAGAGGTTACTTTTGTGTAATATATGAACTGTGTTGAATTGAAATTCATACTGTTTAGTGATAATTTGTTAAGATATTGCATTACCAAGTTAGTTCCTTTATAGTATTTGGTGTTTGTTTTAATGTTGATATGTTCTTGTTTATGGATAAGGCTACTTGAACAAAGGAAATGATGTGTATATTTTGTGATTTATGCATTAAGGTCATTGACATGAGAGTGAGACCTAATACTCATTTCGTTAAAATAGGTTGAAATTTCTTACAACATCATTTAATGAATAAATCGGCCATGCTTTCACCAAAACAAATATGAAAAACAAATGGGATAAATGTAAAAAAGATTGAAGGATATGGACAAAATTGGTTGCTAAAACTGGTGAGGGTTGGAGTAGTAAATTAGCAACAATATCGGCTAGCAAATAGTGGTTAAAATCAAGAATTCAGGTTGATCTTTGTCAAAATAACTATATCATTAGTTGTTTTTTGTTTTATATAAAAAATTGACAAGATTTTTGATTTGTGTATTTTTTTTATGTAGAAAATTAGAGGAGCCAAAAAATTCAAATATTCTGGTATTGAGCCATCTTTGAAGTTTAAATTTGATAGAATATATTCTAATATTATTGCTACTAGAGAGTTTGCATTAATACTATCATTAGGAGTACTTGGTAGGAATGAAGTTGATTTGGGCACAAATAATGTCAACATTAATGCGGTTGATTTGGAAGAAGAAAATAGTGATTCAAAGGAGAATGAGATTTTGAATTTTGAAAATGACATGTCTTGAATGAATGGTGAGGTGAATATGTCGAGCAGTAGTAACACAAGGAATTATGGCAAAAGAAAAGAAATAGCCCTTCTAATTTGCAAGCTAGAAAGAAAAAGACATTTAGAATTGACGTTCAACTACTGTTAAGGTGGGATCAACTACCTGAAAGCATGTCGACTAAGAATGATTCCACTTCTTTGCATATGGATTAACAAGGTTATAGTATTTCAGAGGTTATGAATGAGATCCATTGAATACATAGAGCATCCATTAATGGTGATTTTCATGACTTCATTACAGAGTATCTAAGTTTGAGAAGAAAGAGAGAAATGCGGTATAATATGGGGTGTCTTGAAGAGAAGTTGAAATGGTTCAAACAAATGTATGCACAAAGTAAAAATGCTTAATTAATATCGTATGGTTCTGTTTTTTAAAGCATTTATTTATTTATTATTTTGAACTGCTAGCTACATTTAATTTGTTATTTGACATGCTTGCTAAATTATTTCTATATGTTTACATTTGTAGATTAATGAGTTGACAATTTTATGTATAGTAATTTCAAATTGATGCATCATTGAAGGTGGTTTTCATCTATTTTACTATTCAAATCTTAAAGTAGTGAGATGTGAGCATATCCATTTCGGTTGTTTTTATTTATTTTTTAATTTAATACATGTTGTAGTTATGAACTTTTTAAGTGAGTTGCTTGAATGTTAAGTTCCTATATTTGCCTTCATTTGAACTGTAATTTAAGAAATTAGTTGTTGATTTTTTTTCTTTAACATATATCGTATTAATGTATTGCTACATGGAACAAGCTCTAATTTATCTTAAACATATAATATTATGGTTAAATGTTGTTATTAACTATAAATATATAATGAATTGTTTTTTTTTTTTATGAAAGTTTGTTTCTATAAATCAATGAAAAGACAGTTAAAAAGTTAATGGCTTGGTCACTTACATATGAAAAATAGAGCATTTGGTATTGCTTAAATTAAAAATATTGAGAAAGGTAATATGCCATACATCAATGTAAAGAGAAAAAAAAAAAGTAAGGATATGGAATCTTGAATATTTGAGAAAGAACAAAAAATGTTAGGACATAAAATCTTTAATAATTGAGAGAGAAAAAATAAAAATAAATGCAAAGATTAATAATTAAGACATATAAACTTCAACAATATAGAAAGTATAAACTTCAGTAATATAGAAAGAACAAAAAATATGGAGACATTGAAGTTATATGAATTGTAGAGGAGTATTGATACTTTGTAAGAAACCATGTGAAAATAACAAGAAGTTAGAATTAAGAACATTCATATCTAATATTTGGAGATCATACATAACACAACTTTTGTATGCAATTATACTTTAAGCAAAATATGTATAAAAAATACATAAATAAAATAAACATATTTCAACTCTATCAACAAACAACTTGAAATTATTGATGCAAGAAATTATTCAATTCTTTTTATATAAGAGAGAATGTATATGTCATGTATACCAATACCATTAACTATCTATAGAATAAACATTTAAGTTGATCTTGTTACAAGCAACTGAAATATTTTTGTGGTTTTGACAAGTTTGTGATAATGTTATTTTTCTCAAGTATTTAATTTTTTTATATACTT
Source organism: Salix dunnii (assembly GCA_015731905.1). Taxonomy (NCBI): domain Eukaryota; kingdom Viridiplantae; phylum Streptophyta; class Magnoliopsida; order Malpighiales; family Salicaceae; genus Salix; species Salix dunnii. The sequence goes on along the minus strand of CM027662.1, from coordinate 7,908,440 downwards.
TACTTTAATCTATGATTTTTTTTAACACTTATCATTTTATTGTATTTTGCATGTAATGGAAGAATGAATAATCCATAATTTAATGCTATATTTGATGTAGATTTTGATAGCGGTTATGAAAATATTATGCACCATGTTATAGAAAATATTAATTATCATGGTTGTGAAGATAACAACACTTCATATAGTGATGATGGAAATTATTATAACCAATTTCTAGGTTATTCTATAAAAGATAATAAAATACACAAGATTCATGTAAAAAAAAAAGTTGGAAATTTTAAACGAATTTGAGAGCCTAATCATACCTATATTGTGCCTAAAGATGAAGGGAAATGCATCTTCAAGGCTAAAATAATTTAGTATGGGCTAAATCTGCATAAAAATAAAGTCAAACAACATAATTATATTTTTTATAAGCCAATTTAATTTAATTGTGGGTCATTTTAAAGTATAAATATGTTTATAAATTAATTTAAGGTCCATTTGAAGGATTTAATTAAGTGCAAGGACTTAATTATGCTTTAAATTGGTCAATATAATTTTATTAAGGGTTTAATTGATGAAAAATCAAGTTTGAAAGTCTAATTCAGGTTTAATTGAGAATAATGTAATTTTTGGAGACCAAATTTATTTTTTACCAAGTCAATTAGATGAAATCAGGGGTGAAATAAAAAAAACTTAAAAGTTTAATGGTCAATTAAGGATCAAATTCCATAAATCCAAGATCAAGAACCGAAATAAAAAAGACTCGTAAATTTAAGGTTGCTATTGAAGTTTTGAAGGGGATAAAATTGCATAAACTTAAAAGTTTAAGATCAATTAGGAGTGCAATTAGATCAATTATAAATCAAGGATCATTTTGTACTTTCAATATCCCGTAGAATTTTCAGGTAGCCAATACAGTGTTTTGTACTTTGATATGTAACAATGCATATTTGCCTTCGTCTTCATCATTGTAAACACCCACAAACACCATCATTACATGCAATGGTTAATTAAAGGGTCGCCGTATCACTATAAATATCTATAAGAAAAAAACTAACAGGGAAAAAAAAAGAAAATAGCATAGAAAATAAATGAAAGAAAAATCATAAGAGTACAATATCAATTTTTTTTATTGCCGATAAGACATCAATTTCTCCTTCCTCAACACCGAAAGCCCTGGTTCCCTTCCATCCAACAACCTCAATCTTTCTTTTCTCCATCCTTAACTGTCAATCACGATCTTCACTATCAACAACCTCATCATTTTCATCAGTAATTGGTTTTCTTCTCTGACAACCGACCAATATAACCTTTTTAGCTATAGTTTTCTTTTAACTCCCGCCACCATCCCCGGTGCAACCATCACGCGACGACAATAATAGGTGCACCTTTCATCGTCCCCCTCTCCTCCTTGCATTTTTACTTGCATGTGAATAGTGGGTGGTGGTCGGGTTGGACGTGGTGTGTCCAGTCGGGTCACCCAAAGGGGTGGGTTATTTTGACCCACCTTGGCTACCAGTCCAGCCCCAAAGTGATGGGTCGTTTCAACCCATTTGGTTTGCCATCCCTATAATAATAATAATAATAATAATAATAATAAATTGCATAAAAATATATATGCAAAGCATAAAATGCGTTTTATTTCAAAAAAAATATTTTCTTTTTGTGCATATGACCAAATTCTAAAAAATTTTAAGTATATTTTCACAAAGATAGCATTTTTTTTCTCATGTTTTAAAATGAAAAATAGGAATTCATAACTAGTTTATGATTATCCGTTAGAGTTGAGATAAAATATAGAAAAAAATAACAATTATTTTGTTCATTTTCTGAAAGTTTTAGTTATTGGGGTATAAAATTACATTGTAAAGTACACTTACAAATAAAAAGGGATATTAAATGTAGTGTTTAAAATTCAGACCTTAGGGTTTTGATCCCATAAGGTGGAGACTATCTCACGAACATGAATATACTTCGAGCATTAGGAAAGACCAAATAGAAAATCAACTTAGAAAAAAAAACAAATAACAATACAACTTACCTTAGTTCAAATGCACTAGGGGTGACGTATCTTTTCCTTACACAACAAGTCTCCTTAACTGGATTATTATAGACCAATAAGTTTTTTGATGACTTTAATAGTAGGTGACAACATCTAAAAATTATAATTATAATTTAATGATTATAAACCCCCTTTCCATGCTTTGTCTTGTGGGTTGGCAGTGCGCGAAGCGAAAGCAAAAAAATTGGTTGTAGTGATAGATATGGGGATGATTGAAATGACAACAAAAATGATGGTGATAGTAATGAGGATGGTGGAATTTTATTAAATAGAGTTTGACATGCAAAAACTAATTATATGCATGATTGGAACTATAAATATGTAGTATATTAATTATATGCATACAATATTATGAATTGATCCTGAGAAACAATACTACAATACTATAAACGATAACCATGTATGATTTTATACAATACAGAGATGAGTTGGTTGAAGGAAGTCTTAAGAGGTTATTGGAAACATTGTGTTAACATACTTTGATGGACACAAACACTTAGTTAAGTTACAACCATGTATGGTTTCATACAATACATGGATGTGTTAATTGAATGAAGTTTTAAGAGGTCATAGAAAACACTGTGTTAACATATGATGGACACATAAACTTTGTTGAGTTTATGTAATGATTTAGAAACACATTATGGTTTAAAACCTTTAAGAAGGATGGATGCTATTGAAAAGGAAGAAATGTTTCTATTTACATTAGTAGTAAGGGTGTCAAATCGAGAAGTGCAAGACAGATTTCAGTATTCAAGATAAAATGTTGGTAGATGTATAAAAAAAATTCTTAAATCATTATGTTTGTTTGCTATAGAAGTCATCAAACCACGTTTGTCGGAATAGAAATTGTGATGAATTTGAGATATATGCCATATTTCAAGGTAAAATATTTTTTTTATTAAATATTTTTTTAAATAAAATAAGTTGATTTTATAATTTTTAAATACTTACACTATATTTTTTCCATGTATAATTGTGTCGGTGAAATTGATGACACATATGTTCAAGCCTAAATATCATCTAAATATCAAATTTCATTTATCGGAAGAAAATGTGTATCGACACAAAACATCATGGTTGCATATAGTTTTGACATGCAATTCACATTTGCATAGGTAGGATGGGAAGGTAGTGCAAATGATACACATATTTTTTTTTTTTTGATGTTATTGATAGTAGAAGTATAAAATTTCCTAAATCATCTGGAGGTTGTAATTTACTATATCTTAAAGAGTTGATAATTTAAGTTAATTAATATTCTTTTCTTACTATTGATTTAATGAGAAAGTAGCATATTATTTGTATTTTCAGGAAAATACTATTTGATTGATACCGAATATCCCAATAAGTATGAATATTTAAATCTATATAAAGGTGAGAGGTATCACTTATAAGACTTTCAGTGTCATGGACAAGCAAATGGTAGAGAAGAAGTGTTTAATCATGCACACTCATCATAATATAACGTGATAAAATGTTATTTTGAAGTATGAAACAAAGTTGGAAAATTTTACAAAACGTGTCAATTTATCCATACAAAACTCAAGTTAAAATTGTAGTTATATCTATGATTCTACATGTATGATTTTTTTACAAGATATTGTAGCTCGCGAAGATAGCCAAGGATTAAATTAAATAAACCTTAACGTATGAATTTTGTATGTGATGAAATTACAAATGGTTTGATGGAACAGTAACAAACAAATCTTTCATGTGTAAGGATTATTAATGTTAATATGTAATATTAATTATAGATCTACAATATTTTTAATGCGATTCGTAACACACACATGTATATGTATTTTGTATTTGTGTTTTTCAAAGTAATTTTACAACCAATCTTCAATGTCAAAAACATATTAACCAAACACAAGATATTGCTTTTTATTCAACCTCAATTTCAATCACAGTTTTAACTAAATACTTAACTTTATTAAACAAAACTCAATAAAAATGATTTTTTTAAACTGTTTTTTTTTCAAAACATAAATATAAAAACAACCACAATATCAAATTCACCCTTAATTTATTTCAAACCTTGTTGTCAAACATCACACCAAATTTTTTTTTTGTGTCTGTGAATATACTAATGTTCAACATGATAATTTGTTTATATTTTTACTGAGGAAGTAAAGTATTCCAAGAATAATCATCACTTCGTATTTTATCTATTTAAATTAATAAGTATATATAAATTAATATATTTTATAAGATTTATAGGAATATTTTATTTAATAGGATTTGATTATTAATAAGTTTACATGACTCAAGAATATCTCTAAAACTCCGTTTTAGTGTTTTTTTTTTAATGAAACTTGATGTAAGCAAGTTTTGTTTTCATTTATTTTCTAAAATAATAACATCTTAATTAAAAAAAAGATATATAATTAAAAAAATTATATATATATATATATTAATTTAAGTATATCAATCTAATAATTAAAAAACAGGTTAAAGCATAAAAATCAAACACTTCTTACAAATCCTCATTATTTGATACCCACTAAGAGATATTTAATAAGATTGAAATTGTTTTTAAAAGTGAATTTTATCTAAAAATATATTAAAATAATATTTTTATATTTTTTAAAAATTATTTTTGATATTATTATATGAAAATAATCTAAAAAATTAAAATTTTTTAATTTAAAATATTTATTTTTGATGTTTTTATTTTTTTTAAATATTTTTGACATGTAAGTAGATATATCAAATTTTTATAATTTAAAATAAAAAATAGAAATAATTTTTGTTTTAATATTTTTTTTAAAACAGAATGGGAAACCAACCGTAAAAACTACAAAAATAAAATAAAAATAAAAACTCAAATGAGAATAAAAAATACCCCACCCTCTCTTCCCTGTCTCCAATGCAGAGTTCCACCGCTGCCGTCTCTAGCTAACGGCGGTTTTCTTCAACTCCTCACTATCACACGCACTCTCTCTCTCAGGTATGCGCCTCTCTCCTCATCCTTATAACATTGTACAAAACCCCAAGTTTTTGATTCCTTACTCTGTGTTTCTACAAAAAGATTAATCACGAGTTTATAGTTCTAAATCTTGAGTCTAATTAATATTTTTATTTAATCTAAATTTGTTGAAGAATGGATGGGCATAGGTGGAGATTTTTCAAGAAACCTGTAAATACTCAATTTAAAGGACAGGGGCGAGTATTAGTTGCCGGAAAGGAAAATACGAAGAATTACCAGAAAATTATCTTGATGATACTGTTTATAGGATACTGTGTCCATCCAAAAAGATTGAGGGTGTTATTGGAAAGGGTCGGAAAGTAGTGAAAGCTTTAAGGGAAGAGACGCAGTCCAAAATTAATGCTGCTGATTCTGTTCTGGGTTTGGACGAGAGAGTTGTTGTTGTTGTTGTTGTTATTATTTTTATTATTATTATCGGTTGAACCTCCGATTAAAAAAATGACTGACGATGAGGAGTTGTAGCCACAATGTGCTGCGCAGGATGCGCTTTTGAAAGTTCATGACTGGATTGTGGAGGATGATGATAAGGAGATTAATGCTGTCACGGCAAGGCTTCTAGTTCAACAGGGGAAGGTGTGCTAATTCTTTTATTCCTTCTTTTTGATAAGCGCTGTTGTTCTTTGGGCTCTTGGTCCTTACAAGTTCCTGTAGTTATGAGCCAGGATAACTAGTTGTTAAGTAGGAGGTTCCTGGAATCTCATTTTCATGGTTGACCTTTTTCTGAGAACGTTGAGATACTTAACTGGTGGCCTTGTGATATTGTAGAATATAAAGTCCTATTCTGTACAATCTGTTCTATCACCTGATTATCACCACTTCAGAAAAATAATTGTTAAGTTGAAGAGCCATTATGTAGCACCTATTTTTTCTTTTTGTCTCGCTGAGGTTTTTGGATGTGCCTTCTGGAGACCTCTTGCCGGTGGTTTGGTTCTGGATAATGAGAGCACGTAATTAGTTTTGGGCTTGTAATGTACTGAGCCCACCTATATCAAGTTGCAGTTTTAGCATCACTAGGGACGAATGTATAGCCCACTCTTTTTAGGTAAGAACGCAGTGTGCAACTTTAACTTTTTTTACAGCATTACACCTCGAGTTTGTGATTTGTTGATACAAAATTTATGTAGCTCTTTCAATTGTGTTCTGGTCTATCTAATAATTTTTTGATTATGAAATGACATCTAAGAAGAAATACCTTGGTCTGCAAATTTTCCTTTTGCCTCTACAACCTCTGATGGTAACAGCAGCATAATGGGTTTAAGAAGTGGCATCTAACACTTTTTTGAAGTTTATAGTCGTCAATTATGTGAGACGGGATATGGAAATAGTCTTTCACTGGCTTTAGAGAGGTGCTTTTTTCTACATGAGCAAAGCTAATTGAGATGCCCAACAACTCAAGGACTTGGCAAAATCTTCATCGGAAGGCCATTAGGATTCGTGGAATTCTTTTAATGCACGCCAATAGTTGAATAAACTAGTATCACTAGATGAAGTAGACAAGTGTCTTATGGAAGATTGTTGGGTTGATTAGAGTCACATATATGATCTGAAAGTTAATGATTGAATTTTGAAATGACCATATCGTCCAACTGTTTGTAGTCTAGTTAACTAATACCCATGTGGATATGTTAACATAGTTTGGCTAAAGACTTTAGGCATTGATGTCTTTATGCTTTCCACTGATTTTACCGCTAGATTTTGTAGTGAGTTCCGCCTTGTGATAGAGGAATGCAGGTCTTCTTAATAAGATGGGTCTTTTTTGGCTGTTTGTATATGTGACAATGATTTCCCCAATAATTGAGCTCAAGTGATTTGCTTGACATGGACGTTCTTCATATTGGAAGGAAGGTTGCAGTTTCAAGTCTAAGAGATACAAGCAGAAATGAGTATACCCTTGCAAGATCTTAGCGTACTCTGGTTAAGTCATGACAATTGCGAAGGATGAAGCCAAGCACACAGAAGAGTTGGGTGGATCGACCTTTCTCACCTTATTGTTATATTTAGTGCTGGAAGACTGGCATAACTACGGAATTAATAGCATTTATGGACATTTATTTTTCTATTTTGACCCGTTTCCTCATTTTCTTTGTTATATTATTTTATGTTTAGTCTTAGTTGTTTCAATTTCTTTACAGTGTCTTTAATAGAAGATAAATGTGTCTCAATAGAAGATAGATGGAAGTTTTCCTGGCATTAGTAGATATGCTATTCATAATTTGAAGTTCACTTCCTCCATTTAGCAACCTCCATCCAGATTATAAGTGTTACCTTTTCCCCCTTGAAAAGGAGTTACATATGGGGAGTTTTTAGCAATGGAGTCGAACAGAGCTATGCCATGATCCTGTCATATAACCTTCTATTGTCATATGACTTGACTATTTACTTAATAACTACATATTTTCTTATCAGATTTCTTTATGATTGGGTTACACCCTTACCCCCATTGCATTATGCAGGTTGGGGTGATTTCTTTTATCCCCGTTTGATAATTTTGAAGCTATTTTTTGATACTATATCTAATCCTAGTGGAATTTTGGTGGATAGCGCTGCATATTTATGGCAGCACAAGTGAACTAGTTCTTTTTATCTTTTTAATTGGTTTAATCTACAAAATTTTCCTTTGTGTAGGAAGAAACAAATTAATAGGATTGGCCATAGTGATAATGGCCACCTAGTTCTTAGATTGAAAAAATTGTTAGTTTGATTGCATTCTTCTATCAGTGGTTTCATTCTAGTTGAATTTGATGAAAAATATTCTCTTAGGAGTTTAAGATGGTGGATTGGTGATCGTTGCTTTTTGAAAGGCTTTATAACCTAACCAATTTCCATTACTATTGTATAATTTTATATTGGTTTTGCCCTAGAGACATTGTAATATTTCTTAATGCTTAATGAGTTTCTAGTTGGGGTAGTATATGTGGTACCTTATGCTGAGCCTTAAGTTGGCAAGACTAAATAACAGGTTGTTATTACAAGGGTCTTAGAAGTTAAACATCTATCCTGAGTTGGATTGGTGTGTTATCACATACAAAAGTGCCCTAGTACTTCCTGGACCTTCAAACTGCTGCTAAGCTGAATGAATGTGGATGGTATGCTTGTCTATTGCATGCAAGAAACTACCAGAAACAAAAGTCTAGGAGGGTTTGTTCAGCATACACATTACAAGCAGCAAAGCTTTCCTATCCGTAAGGTGACTTTGGAACAGAGGTCTAGGAGGGTTCAGCATATACATTGCAAGAAACAAACTTTTATTATCCACAAGGTGACTCTGATCATGCCTCTTACATGCTATCAAGTATTTGATGATTGTGTGAGCTCACTGCTTTTGAGCATTTGGAAGCAGAAACATCATCATTTGCACTGGTGTGCATGGGGACAGGAGTACGAATTTGATTGCTGCATGATATGTTCTGATGTTTTATTATGGGATCATAGCAACGTGTGTGCGACCTTGCATTATACTTTCTTTCATAACATTCAAATTCATGTTTTTGAAATGTTGCATGTAAATTTTCCCCGCTTCATTAATCTATGGAAAAGGTGGATTTTTTTTGCAATTTCCCGTGACGTGTAATTTTGAAAGGTAAATTTCAGATCTCTGGAAACCAGTTGTGGCAAAGATGGGCTCTTTATGAAATATCCACTCTATTGCACCAGAATATGTGCAAGGACAAACCTCCAAGTGTTCCTATGTCTTATGGTCATTGACCTTTCCATTCTCATGGTGATGCCATGGCAAACATGCTTTCACCAGGAAATCCAATGTGGCCTCATCATAACTCTACTTTCCACAATATGCCACCAATTCCATGGATTGGGGAATTTGGAGATCACTCCAGAGTTTGGCCCAGGTGGCTTTAATGGTGCTCCTCTTGGATGTGTTAGGGAGCCTTCAGCTGAGTTTTCAATGAAAATTTTGTGCTTTATTGGGAAAATTGGGAGAGGAGGCTCTAATGTTAAGGTTGTAGAGCAGGAGTCAGGTGCTAGTATTCATGTTGAGGATGCATCAGCAAAGTCAGAAGAACATGGCAATTCATGTCTTCGCTTTTGAGGTCTAGCTGCTTTAAACATCATTACATGTTTGTATGCCTAGGTTTGGCGATGCCTACAGATTTGTACATTACTGATACATTAACATTAGTTATTGTACTAATATTGTTTCAGGGTCTATGGAATCCAAGATCACAAACCATTGAAGCAATTCTTCAGCTTCAGAATAAAACTAGTGAATTTTCTGATAAAGGGTATGATTACTAGATTTTTGGTTCTGTAAGTAAGATTGGTAGGCATTCTTGGACAAAGAGGTCAGGATATTAATGAAATGAGGAGATTGCAAGTCGACATTTGTGTATATCCCAAGAATGGAAAGCCTAAATCTACATTTGAAGATGAGCTTGTACAGGTAATGTGGTTGAATGCAGCACTTCACAATCAATATCTTTTGCTAATTTTAATGTTTTAATTGACGATGCTCTGATCCCCCCCTTTTCCTTGGAGCTTGGCTATTATTTGAGGTAAACTTTATACTATTTTTCTCTGATCTAGAAATTATGGTGTTGCTATAGATGTTTTGGATATTGCATCAAGACTCGCAGCAAGAACTTTGCACGATGAAAATGCTGGAGTGGAACCTAAGTGTGCCAGACCTGTCCTGGGCTTTGGGATGGCACACAACCTACTAGGAATAGGTCCCCCACCATCTCTTATGATGGGAGCTAGTAGTTCTAGTGGATATGAACCTCTTAAGGTATTTTTTTTCTTTTTTAATGCCTATGTACTTTATATGTTGACCATGTGACTACTTGTTTAAGTTTTTTGTGATAAATTCTATGATGAGGGTTATGTGAACTTGAACTTTTAAAGCTTTTTTCTGTAGTGATTTAATTGAATTGAGATGATATCTTGGTTGAACATAGGCCATGTCACGAGAATTAATTATGTATTAATTAGGAAACTAATTAGAGTTGTAAATAGTAGTGTTTTAGTATAACACTTATACTCATACTTAGCTCTAATTTGTAGCTAGGGCTTGTAAATCGGTTTACTTATTATTTAATGGACAGGAGACTCAAGGAGGGATTATTCAGTTCCTATTCATTACAATTTTGTCATGGTATCAAAGCCACTGACCTGTGAATCATCGTGAGATTTACGATTTTTTTTTCTCTTTATTTGTGCCAAGTCTTGTGTGGGTTCTTTGGTTGTGGCTGTGGGCGTACTGTTCTGTGCTTGTGGTGGATATCGGGGAGTGTTCTGGTGTGCTTTTTCTGCGGTGGTTGTGGCGTTGGTTCTCTTATGTTCTGGAGTGATTCTCTTTTGTGGCTGGGTTGTCGTGAGCATATTAGTGCTTTCTGTGGTGGTCGAAGGTCCTGTATTGTTTGGAGAGGTGGTCAGCATACTGAGCATCCTAGTCGGCACCTGTTCTGTCGACGCACGATTGTTGAAGACGAATCGCGTCTCTTTTCTCTCTTTTAACTGCACCGCATGTGTTCAAGTGTGGGCTTTTGTGGCCCTAACCATGGGCTGCTTTATTATTTCAAGTGGACTCGTTTGGTCTTGGTATTTAGGCCCAAATCTGTGGGCTTCTGCGCCCTCTGCTTGTGGGCTTGCTCTTGATTGGACTGTGGGCCTTCATGATGCAAACTCTCTCTGGTTTTTGGCTTGATTCCTTTGGGCTATCTTAGCTGGACCGGTATTACTAATCAACTATATTTTTTTAGTATTACTTTTCTAGGATTTACATCATGTCTGTAAAATAATATTATTCGCTTTACTAGAATTTTTTTTCTATGTGGGAATTTCAGTTTAAAATGTTTTTGAAAGGGAAAAAATTATTTCATCATATTGATAATTCTACTAAAATTCCCACTAAGGAAAAGGAATTGGCTAAATGGGAAGTCCAGGATGCTAAGTTGATTTCTTGGCTATTGGGAACAATTGAGCCACATCTTGTTACTAATCTTCGGTGTCTCTACAACACAGGCTATGTGGGCCTATTTATACCGCATTTATCATTAGGATCATCATGCCTGGAAATTCCAGTTGGAGATAGAGATTAGCAGTTACAGTCAAGGTAACTTAACCATTGAACAATTTTATTCTGGTTTTATTTATATTTGGAGCGAGTATTCTGCTATTGTTCATGCTAAGGTTCCTACCGCGGCTCTTGTGGCTCTTCAAGCGGTTCATGCTGAGAGTCAATGCAATTAATTCTTGATGAAACTTCGTCTTGAATTTTGAACATGTTAGAGCTTTATTGAATCGTGATCCGGTTCTTTCCTTGGATATCTGCTTAGGGGATTTATTGCGTGAGGAGCAATGATTATCCACTCAGATAGGTATGGCCTCTCAAAAGGTTTTTTCTGAGCCTGTTACTGTAGTCTATGCAGCGTAAGGAAGAGGAACACATAAATTGCAGTGCTTTAACTACAAAGAGCTTGTCACATTGCTTGTAATTGTCTTAAGAAAGTTTGCAACTATTATAAGAAACCAGGTCATTTCATCAGATACTGTCGGGTGCGACCTCAGAATCGCCAACCTCAAGCTTTTCAAGCTTCTGTCTAGGCATTGTCTTTTGCGCCCTCCATTGTAAGCTCTGATTCATCTGTTCTCACACTTGCTATGGTTCAACAGATGATTGTCTCAGCTTTTATGGCCTTAGACCTACAAGGTATAACTCTTACCTCCACTCATTGGATTGTTGATTCAGGTGCTTCTAATTATATGACTGATAGTGAGACGGATCTTCATGATGTTCATGAGTATGATGGCACGCAATCTATTCAGATTGCTGATGACAATACACTTCCTATTATTGTTGTTGGTAATTTGGGTATTTCATTTATAGATATTTTGGTCTCCTGAATTATCTACCAACTTGATTTCTATTGGATAATTAGTGGATGATAACTGTGATGTTCATTTCTCCCATGGTGGCTGTATTGTGCAGGATCAGGTGTCAGGAATGGTGATCGCGAGAGGGTCTAAAGTGGGATGTCTTTTTCCTCTTTATTTATCTATTCCCAGTGTCGTTTCATTTGCTTGTATGATTACTACCAATAGCAATGAAGTATGACATAAGAAATTGGGTCATCCTAATTCTGTTGTCTTAACTCATCTTTTGAAATATGGTTTTTTGGGCAATAATATTAATTCTTTCTCATCTTTTGATTGTGTTACTTGTCTTGGTAAAAATAAAACTTTATCTTTTCCTGTGCATGGTGGTCGTGCTTCCATTTCTTTTGAAATTGTGCATACTGATGTTCGGGGGCCAAGTCCTATTATTTTTCATAGGTAGTATCGTTATTTTGTGACATCTAATTGATAATTACAGTCGATTTATTTGGATTTATTTTCTTCGCTCTAAAGCTGACATGTTCTTTGTTTTTCAAAGATTTGTTGTGTCTGTCAAGACACAATTCAGTATTTCTATCTAAATCTTACGTTCTGACTCGTGGGAATACATGTCATATTCCTTTCAGAATTATCATCAACAAAAAGGGATAATTTCTCAACACTCTTGCTCTTATACCCCTCAACAAAATGGAGTCGTTGAGCATAAGAATTGTCATCCCTTAGATGTTCGTACTTTGCTAATTGATTTGTCTGTACCTACCAAATTTTGGGTAGAAGCATTATTTACAACCGTTTATATGATCAGTCGTTTGCCTACGGCCACTCTAAATTATGATTCTCTCTGTCTTCGTTTATTTGGTATACCTCCAGAGTATAAATCTCTCCATATTTTTGGGTGCATTTGTTCTGTCCATCTGTTGCATGTGCTTTTATGGGATATAACCCTATTCAGAAAAGATTTATATGTTATGATGCTCATGCAAATAAATTTCGAATCATGGAATATAGTTTTCTTTGAAAATCAATATTTCTTTCAATCTCATGTTATTTCTAATTCCCCTACTACCCTAACTACCCCTATTCCACCATTTGATGATGTCCTTTCTTCTATTAAGCGATTTAAACCAGGTATAGTGTATCAAAGATGTCCTCATCCAGCATCTCTTCCAGACACCACTTTGTCACCTGATTTTACACTACCAGCACCTTGACGGTCCTCTCGGGTTCCACATCCACCAGATAGGTATGACTTTTCTCATACGTCGCTTATTGCCACTCGATACTATTTCTGTTCCTCACTCTTGAACTCAGGCAACCACCCAAGCTTGCTGGTAGCAGGCCATACAAGAGGAAATTCAGGCTCTTCCAAACAATCACACTTGAGATCTTATGACTTGTCCATTTGGAGTCAAACTTATTGGTTGTAAATGGGTATACTCAGTCAAGTTTAGATTTGATGGCTCCTTGGGTCGATATAAGGCTTGTCTCGTAGCTCTTGGGAACCGAGAGGAGTATGATATTAATTATGAAGAGACATTTGTACCAGTGACTAAAATGACTGTTGCACAAACAATATTGACACTTGTTACATCACAGGAGTGGTCTTTGGGATAGATGGATGTGAAAAATGTTTTTCTACATGGAGATTTAAAGGAAAAAATTTATGTCTCCACCTTTGGGCATGTTTAATACACCTTTCTTCGAGGTTTGTCGGCTATGCCTATCTTTGTATGGTTTGAAACAGGCTCCCCAGGCATGGTTTGATAAATTTTGCTCTACTTTGCTTGCCTCTCACTTTATTCAGAGTCAATTTGATTCCTCTTTGTTTCTTCGCAAGACATCTGCAGGAATTGTGCTGTTTATAGTCTATGTTGATGATATTGTGATTACTAGATTAGATACTGAGTTACTTAAACACTTGTAAACACATCTCCAGTACTCTTTTCACGTAAGAGATCTTGGTCCCTTGTAGTATTTTCTAGGCCTTGAGGTTCTGATTACTCTGACCGGTACATTGTTACATCAGCACAAGTACATAGAGGAAGTCATCTCATTAGCCGGTCTCAAATGGGTAATTATTTTCTTACTCTATTGGAGAACAATTTTAAGCTTCGCCAGGAGGAAAGCGAGCTTCTATCAAATCCATCATTGTATCGGCAACTAGCTGGGAGTTTCATTTACTTGACGATTACTCGTCCTGATATTTCTTTTGCTGTACTGCAGGTCAGTCAATTTATGCAGGCCCCTTGACATCTTCACCTTACTGCTATTCGTTGAATTATCCGATATCTGATGGGTAGCTCTTCACGAGAGTTGTTCTTTCCTAAGGAATCTTCCTTATAGTTGGAAGGATATAGTGACGCTAATTGGACCAGTTGTGCAGATATCTGTTGCTCTGTGACCGGATGATGTATGTTTTTTTTGGCAATGTATTCATTTCTTGGAAGAAGAAGAAGCAAAATAGAGTTTTCAAATCCTCCACAAAATCTAAATATTGTACCATGTCTTCCACATGCTCTGAAATTACATGGCTTCGTTGGTTATTGGGGGAACTTGGTTTTCCTCAGCTTCATTCCACTCCACTCCATGCTAATAATACCAGTGCGATTCAGATTGCTGCTAATCTTGTATTTCATGAGCGCACAAAACATATTGAGGTTGACTGCTATTTCATTTGGGAATCTTTTCACCGACATGAAATTACACTTCCTCACATTTCCATTGAACATCAAACTGTGGACATTTTCACCAAAGCTCTCTCGGTATCGGCATAAATTCTGAGTTGACAAATTGATGCTTTTTGATCGACCAACATCAATTTGAGGGAGGATGTCACGAGAATTAATTATGTATTAATTAGAAAACTAATTAGAGTTGCAAATAGTAGTGTTTTAGTAGAACATTTATACTTCCATTCTTAGCCCTAATTTGCAGCTAAGGCATGTAAATCGATTTATTTATTATTTAACGGACAAGACACTCAGGGAGGGGGATCATTTAGTTCCTATTCATCATAGTTTTGTTAGACCACAGTTCCATAATGTATTTAGGAATGTCTGAACCGAGACAATAAATTGATCTATACCCCAGAGTTTGGAGTGCTTGAACTGTGAAACAACACTCTTCTTTCTTTTGCTGTAAGTCCAGGATATGCTCTCTTCTGCTGCAAGTCCAGGATATGCTCTGTGTCTGTGTAATGTGGACGAAACACAGGTACAAACACTGTTTGTTCCCAGCAATATATAGATTGTTTACCAATTTGCCTATGCCACTTTTTTCCTATAAAGAATTAAAAGAATCATGCCTATTGCTTGTACCGGAGTTTGCTTTCCCCTTATATGCGTATCTACACATAGCAGAAGATACTAATTGTTAATGGGGTTTTAGATGTGTACAGGTCATAATAACTTTTCTTTATGCTTTTTTGAAGAGTGGAAGATGTGATCACGAGCCTCAGAGTTATCCAGTTCCTCCAGCTGCCATGGGGCATTGATGATGTTTCTATTTTTGCAAGTACGAGTTAGCATTTGAATAATAATGTGACTGAGTTGTTTGTTATTCTCCAAATTTCAGATACCCAGATATGAACCATGTTTTGGAGGCCAATATTACTCACATAATGGAGGTTGTGATGTTTCAAGTGTAGACGAGGTATGTTCCTAAAATGGCCTTGTGGTTTAACAGAAGCATATAAAATTTGTGAGGCTTTGGGCTTATCTTCTGATACAAGTCTTGGTTTTTTTTCCCCAATGAGAGATGTCTACATACTAACACAAACCTGATCGTGTGTTCATGTCATGAGCATGGCACAATGACAAAATATCTCCCATGATTTGGAACTGTCTTTTCCTCAATAAGAGTTTATGAACTTTCATGTTTTTTTAAAGTTTTTTTTATTGTTCATCAATGATCCTCTGCTAGATGATTGATGCTGCTGCTAAGTGGTTCCATTTGCTGGTGACATGGCATACCGGATCAACATAACTATAAATCGTTTGACATGTCAACAATTGACGTTGGCAACTAATCCATGCATCATGTTTCGAGAATTTAGAAATCATTACTCAATTTGCTGAGTTATAATTCCTGATTAATGAGAAAGTAACACTTATGGTCAGGATGTGGACAAACCATTCTAAGAGCTCCTACAAATTTTATCAGAATTCTCCGTCTTTCTACCTTTAATTGGGTCGTTTCCCCCTTCTTATAGTGGCGTTTTCTCGTGCCAAACACAGTTCATGGTACCATCCATCTTCTCCTTTTGGTGACTTGGAGTCTCAAAACCAATATTTTTCAAATAATTAAAATAATATTGGCACACATAAGTTTAATTGAATTTAGCACAATTTCCACAGATGAAAAGGCATCATTTTCCAAATCTTCCTTGTATTTGTCTAGATACCTGTGAATTTTGCCATTTACCATCATGGCAGTGTACTGAAGGCAGAAATCTGAGGAAAGCCACATGTCTCTGAATTCAAATAAATCATTTAGAGGGAGCGAGTTTTGTGTAATTCTCAAGAGACATTAGGAAACCAACTAAAATTCCTTGATACAATTAGCAAAATACAACTGCGTCCTGCCTCCTGCACCAGTCCAGAGTTACAACTGCAGATTGAGTTGTAACTTCCCAGCTGTATGATTTCTTAATCTGAACACATACCCACTACTTATAGAAAGCTGATATATGACTCCTCTCATACATGACCGACTTCCTTCTTGTCGTCTCGCGTCAACATCCGGCTCCTTGTGTATCCCATCACCTCTCTTCTATTTTTGTTGCTCAATTGATTCATGGTTTGACTATCATGGTTTCCCTGGACTCACCATCCATGCTTGATCATTTGGGTATGTATTGATTGTAGCAGTGGTCCTGGAGCTGGCTTTGCCATTGACTATATTCCTTCCCCTGAGGAGTTTACACTGCCAGTACTATACTTAACTAGCATAAAGCATTGTGAATAATAGCTATATTATGGTGCTTTCGAAGCAGTAAAACCGAAACATTTGATGAAATTAACCATTACATCCGTATCGAGCTTTCATGTCTTCTGCAGTACATGAATTCCCACCAGGGTTCCTACGAAACCAAGGTAACTTCCCATCAAAACCCATACCAAAAGCATGAATGGCTCATCAGAAAGATACCTATCAAAGATTGAGTGCCCAGCTGGACCCATACCAAAGCATGAATGCTCAGCAGAGCACCTAATGAAACGTCCATGCTCAGCAGAACAAGAATGCCCGGCAGTGCCCCAATCAAAATATGCAATCAGACTCTATGACTGCCCAACAAGGTGTCCACATGTACTCATGTTCCACAAAGTTCCTACACCAGCAAGGCGCTTACCATCACAGAGCACCGACTTTGATTTGCCATACAGTGTCTTTAACAATAATAATTATTGGGAGTGTGAGTGGAAGTGCAATTTTGGCTGGCTTGTGCAAATTGTTAACTTCTGATTAGAGAAGACAGGATTTTTATCCTTTAAAACCGACAATCAGATATTATCTATAATCTAAATCATTAAAATCTTGTGAGGAAGAGAAATCTGTGGAAATCCATGGAATTGCTGCCTTGGTCTCATCCGTCCATGACTTGCCAATTTAGATTCAGATGGTTTGTTGACCAGGAGTGATGTGATTATTGGTTGTCTCTTCAGTACTTCGAGCTCTCTTGTGGATGTATACCAAAAAGCTAGCTTTCTTCTAATTGATTCTAGTAGATTTGTAATGGATTGATATGATCTCTTCAGAACAGGAATCAACAAGCTTTACAGCTCAATATTTATCCTCAGTTCAATGCAGACGACCTGTGCGTATGCCAGGTACCGAATTTTGACACTAATGCCAACACGTCTGGTGTACTTGTGCACCTTCTAGGCTCCTTTACAAACAATTGGCTGCACATCCATGGTTGACTTGGTATGAAGTGGGATTGAATTTGTACTGAAAAGTACTGGTTTCATCATGTATGGGCCTGGGCCAATTTGCACACGCACTACAAAAAAATGGATAAGAGCCTGGTATCCACTACTTACCAGCAACCAGAAGAAATTCAAAATAGATGGTATCCTCAACAAAGAAGTGGACCTTCAACTTGGCCACTTAATTAGAGGTATTGTGGTGATCCATGTTGAAGATTTGATCTTGTTTGCATTATAATTTTAAATCCTATCTAGTGCTATGGAAAATACTTTTTGATCGCCCACAAAAGGAGTTGTAATATCTTGTCATTTCAAAGCAGAAGCACAGAAACTTGCATCACAACAGGAAGCATCACAAGCTTATTTGATAGACTGCCATAAATTGAGTGCACCCATAAAATCATGCAATCAGACTTGTCCACATAAAATTGGTCCTAAGTTATGGTAGTGTCAAATTTTTGTGACACTACCATAGGACCGACAAAAGTGTCAATTCTTGTTGAGGCGAGAATGCTGTCAGCATTTCACCTTGGATTCACTAAGACTGACTTTCCAAGTCATCATTGTTTTTGTGTAATTTGAAGTATGGGAGTCATGTAGATGGCTACACGAATCTTTAATCCTCACCTGAGATCTCCTATGTGCTGCTCGTTTAGAAGAGTTGCCGTAGACATTATTGCATAATGCTGAATTACTTCCACATGTAGTTGAATACGAGAGCATGGTCATGTCTTAACTTGTAAAATTTAACTGTACATTAAATTCCATGTTTCGTCCCTTAACAAATAATGTGCGATGCATGTCCACCATGTATCAAGGAATTCGCAATGAATAATGTATTATGAAGGATTCGATAAACAACACATGAATTAGGGTAAACTATTCCTAGCCCAGATTCTGAAGTAGCAAATATAGTCATAATTCTTTCATTGTTTTCATATTAGCTTTTAACATTAGGATCAAGTCACTCGTTATGAAATGTGTTAAGAAATCATTTTATCACTCCTTTATCATAAGATCTAAGATTCAAAACTTGAATAATAAGATGGAAATCAAACCTGATGGTCTTCCAAGATTCAATATGCACAAGAATAGAGTTTTGAGTGTTTGGATAATGGATAATTATATGTTCACGTCAATATTCCAGTACTAGAAACTGTGTTTTATCACCTCTTTATGCATGTAGATTAACTTGTAACATTAGGATCAAGTCCCTCGTTATGAAATGTGTTGAAGACATAGATAACATTTTATCACCTTTATCATAAGATCTCTGAAACTTGAATAATAATATGGAAATCAAACCTAGTGGTCTTCTAAGATTCAAATGCTCAGGAATAGGGTATGAGTGTTTGAATAGTGGATAACCACATGTTCAAGTCAATATTCAATTACTAGGAACTGGAAAAATAGAAGATTTATGGTACAAATCTTAGTTCCTGCAAAACACTCTTTTTTATAAGGTTTCGAAACCCTATGAAAATTAACTTAGTGTCTTTATAGTAATTGATTATAATAAATGAGAAGATAAACATTAAATTCTAAGAAGAGTGTTTGATCTTAGTTTTTATATGATAAATGCTTTGAGAATGTATGATAAGAAAATAAAAATCATGATCCTTTACCGAGATGGTTTGGAGGGTATTTATAACTCTTGTAACTTGAACCTTCTTGTTTTGCTTAACGGGGTGGAAGTCTTTTCCTTTTGAATATATTAGTATGGATAAAATCCCTTGCATCAACACTAATGATGATGAAAATATCTTTTTATATTTTATGATGGGAAATACTCTTGCATACCATTAACGCTGATAGACAAACAATATAACTAAAGTAGATTTATATACTTTAATTCATAAACAAGATTAAATTTGACAAGAATTGTCGCATGTGTATGACATTACGTAGATAGTCCTCCCGGTTGGGATCTTTGTTACGAGGGGTGGATAGAGCAAGAAATTCTTGTTTTTTTTTTTTTTTTAAAAGTCATCATCTTGTATTTTGATCACTAGAAACCCTAACTATTCTTAAAGCCTAGATAAAAGGATTGATTTTGTATAGGAAAGACATATCAACCATAATCTAAAGTAAATTACATTGTTTATATGTCTAATATAAACTAAGGTGATGTTGTGTTTTTTTTTTATTATCAATGGTTTATCTGTTAAATTCAACTAGTCTATTGTATTAAATTGGACTTGACTTTATTGGTCAAACCTAGTCATTTTAAAATCTAAAAAGAGAAAAATTGTCTTTTTATTTAATATCGGGTATACATCTTACATATAAGTTCATAATTTCAGTTATATAAAAATATTTTTTTAAAATATAAAGTCTAAAACATATAAAATAACAAAAAAAACTCGTTTATTTAATATTAGAAATATATCTTGCGTATAAGTTTAGAATCTTGGATGTTGAAAAAAAGAAAAAAAAAAATTTTCGGCGTTTTTGAAATATTGACCAAGTTATCTTGGATTCATTAAACTAATTATTAAATTCAAAAATGCATGCATGCATACTATTTTGAGTTTTTGGTGTATAAAGAACTTTAAATCATACCATGTATATTTTTTTAATATAGTTTTTGAAGTTATAAGTCTATTATTGATGAGTTGCATGTGGCTAGAAAATCATGTTGTTAGTGTGATGAAGATGGATGTTAGTGGTTAAAATATATATATATAAGGGGTTGATTGGAGTGATGTATGGCCAAGAGGGAGGAGCTGAAACTTGGTGTCTATTTCAATTGCTCATGGTGGCTGAGAATAGAGTCATATGTTTTATAATATTTTTAGTAAAATGTTTTTTTTTCTTCTTATATGTGAGGTGTTGGTGTGTTATGAGAGAGGATAAGAGAATGTTTCAGTGTGTGCATTGTATAACGATCTATTTATAGACAAAACAAAATTTTCCTTTTACTCCCAATTGCTTGGTCCCTAAGCAACTAAGAAAACACTTTTGTCTCTCATTTTCATTTTTTGCACTTTTGGTCCCCCTGTCTAAATTCTTTTGTTTTAGTTTTTTTTATTTTTTTTTATTTTGGAAAAAAAAAGATAAAGTCAACATAAACTCGTAAAAATTTATTAATGATTTTACAATAACATGTTAAAAAGAAAATTAGTTGAAAGTAAGTTTTTAAAATATTAATTATTTTAAAAGATGCTGAAAATGCAAAAACCAATGCAATTATATCTACAATATATACTTTTTTGAATTTTTTTGATAATGTTTTGGATTAAAAAAGAAGAAGAAAAAAGGGGTAAAAAACTAGGTTGTGGTAATGATCCATTTCTTTACAATACTTGTCAGTGGTATTTGATTGGGTGACCAATCCATTACTTGTGTGTTTAAGTAGTTTGTTTTGCATCGTAGCTCCTCAAGCATTTTCTTAACTCAACATAAGTATGCTAGTGACGTGGTATCTACAACAGGTCTACAAAAGGCTACTTCAATTGATACTCCCATAGAGGTGAATATCAAGCTGCGCAAAGAAGAGGGTGACTTACTTCTTGACCCAGTTTATATCGAAAATTGGTGGGCAATCTTGTTTACCTCACCATCATTAGACCGACCATCTCATTTGCCATATAGCAAGTTAGCCAATTTCTTTAGACTCCCCGACATCTTCATTTGGCTACTATTCATCGGATCATACGTTATGTTCATGGCACCGTGGCTCATGGCTTATTCTTTCCTGCGAACAATCCTCCTCGTCTTATTGCTTACAATGATGCAGATTGGGCAGGTTGTGCTGACACCCATCGATCAGTCATGGGGTGCATCAATTTCTTCAAGAGATGAATGTTTTCCTAAGTTAGGAGAGAAACCAAGAGATTGTTATCCATATAGCTATTTCAAAACTCAACTTTTTTCTTGAATAGTCTCTATTTGGGTGATTAACCCATGTCTCGTGATCGAGTAACTTGTCCATGGTCTTTGTTTAGGTGACCTATTCATGGATTAATTTTGAATAACTTGCATGTCATCTTTGATAAGACGAATAACAAATGGTTCATGATTGAGTACTATACTCATGGAATCTGATCAAGTGACTTGCCTATGAATTGTGTTTTAGTAGCTTGTCTATGGTGTGAAAAATATCTAGTATTCTTTACGTGTAGTCTTTTTTTGAGTGAACAACCTATTATTTATGATTGGATAACTTGCTTATGACTTGTTTTCAAGTAGCCTATTTATGGTGTGAGAAGTATCTAATACTTTTATGAATGGTTTTTGCTAATACGACTAACCTATAACTCATGATTAAGTAACTTGTCCGTGGTATCTGATCGAGTGACCAATCCATTACTTGTGTTCAAGTAGTTTGTTCATGGTGTGAAAATATCTAGGATTTTTCATAGATAATGGAAGGTGATATCTTGGATTTTTGTAATGGTATGAATTACCTTCCTTTCTAAGGTAGATCATCTTTTGATTTTTCTTTGGATTGTCAATGATGATATAACATTTTTAGTCTTAGAATCTTTTTGGGTTTTTATTTGCTGGAGTTTTGTTGAACCTTTCTTGGTTAGAATTATGCTAGTTTCTTAATCAATTGGAGCCTTGCCATACTTAGATCCTTGTAGGATCTTTAATCAACAAGAGCTTTGTTGGGTCCTAATTTACAGGAGTCTTGTTAGACTTTTCTTTGTCAAAACCGTGGTGGGATTTTAATCATCTAGAGCCTTACCGAGTCTTTATTTAATAGATTTTTGTTGGACTTTTCTTAAGGATGTTTCTTGGAATTTTTTTTTCAAAAATATTATGCACTAATTTGGAATTAAATGATATGTATTTGTCCTAACTTGATTGAAAAAGTAGGCCCCTATTTTCTTTTCCATGTATGATTAGATGAAGTTTGTAATATCTAAGACGAGTTCTCTTAGTCATTTGATTCTTAATTCTAATCAGGTTTATTGATAGGGGTTTTTACCAAGAGAATGATAATGAGAGTTTTGTTAGTGAGGAGTTGCAGATGGCTAAAAGAGAATGATGTTGGTGTGTTAAAGGAGTTAATGTGTTTATGTAAGAAGGTTCTCGATGGTGGTAAAAGAAAATGAAAAAAAATGAGGGGATGATTGTGTTTGGTTGGGCGAATGAACTTGTTGTCAAGATCTGATTTTTTTCCTTATTTTTTAAGTTTTCAAATCATCTTGATGCACATTTAAAAAAAATAAAATAAAAATTTATTTTGATACATTTACGAGTAAAAAAATACTTTAAAAAGCAATTACTACTACTCTCCAAAACATTCCCTTGTTGTAACTCTCTTTTTTATCGGCTAACTCTATTATCAAATTCCTTTCACCTTTAGGTGTGTGGTACAATCACTTTCCCAAAACAAGCTTGTTTTTTTGTTCTTCTAGTTGTTTGGTCCCTAAGCAATTAAAAAAAAACACTTTCATCTCTCATTTTATTTAGCACTTTTGGTCTCATGTCCAGATATATGTTTTTTGTTTTTAGTTTTTCATATTTTTCTGTATTTTGATATTTTAGATAGAAGGCAATATCAACAAAAACTCATAAAAATTATAATTGATTTTGAAATGAGCACATTAGACACTAAATAGTTGAAAGTAAAATTTAAAAATTGTAATTCTCTTATAAACAATTTGAAAAATGCCAAAAATAATGCAAATATGTCAAAATTATGTTTCTTGGATTTTTATTTGTTTTTTGCTATTTTTTTTTGAATTTTTCAAAAAAGTAAGAAAAATGTGTAAAAATTAGGATATGATAAAAATGATTTTTTTTCATAACATTACTATTGATTGAAATATAATTAGGTAATAAAGGAAATTTATACTTATAATGGTGTAGGGAGATGAGTTTTCTAAGCTTTTAACATGCCATGTTAAGGGTTGTAAGAATAGCTTTGCGACCCAACATGAGACCAATAAAGTTCAACTACTATATGTTTGGATATAAAATGACTCTAAACCTAAAAATGATGGGTTTGACATCTTTCTAGGTCAAATGCGTAGCCAATCCTAAAGGATGATAGATCCACATGTATTTGGGCTCGTCGTGAATATGGCCCAACTGATTTTGGTCTAACATCTTTCTATGGATTTATGCATTTTGGTTTGGCATGTAGCTAAGCCTAATCAAGATAGATCTAACACCTTACTAGGCTCATAACATTTGAACTTGACACGTAGCCGAGACTAAGGGAGTTGGATTTGACATTTTGGTTGACCCACCAATGCTTGAGCTCATTGTATAATCAAGCCTATGGGAGTTGGATTTGACATTTTGTTAGGTTCATATGCGTTTGAGCTCAACATGTAGTTGAATCTGAAAGAGTTAGGACTAACATCTTGCTAGATGTATATGAGATTGGGATTAATGTGAAGCCGAGCCTTCATGTTAGACCTATATGTGGCTCGACTCAGCATATGGATTAACTTAACACATAGTTGAGTTCATGGGTGTTAGCTTCAACATGAAGCTAAACCTAAAGATGTTAAAACTAAAAATAAAACTAGACCTACATTGCCTTGGTACTATATCAAACTTATACATATTGGTCATCACCCTGGTTTTCACCATTCTATTCATAGGTCTCTTTCAGCAAATGAGTTATGTATAAAATATGTTAATCCATCAAAACCCATTTTAAGCTAATTAACAAGAAAAACATTAAAAAGTAGTGCTTTCAATAGGAAATATCTCATAAAACATTATTTGTGTCCATAATAATTTTTTTAATTAATCTTTTTTTTCTTTCAATTATAATTGCAATATTTAACATTTAGTTTATTTACTTGGGATTAACATAATTAATATATTTTGCTAGTTTAAAAATAAAATATAACATCTATACATGTAAGGTTTGATATAGTGAAATACATCAACATATTCAATTATAACAAAAACAACATCGAAGACTTAACATCTAAAAATATAATTACTATTTATTCCTAAAACAATAAAAAATTATTAAATTACCTGAGAAAAAAACTCAAAAATATTAAAAAAAGAGAAAGGAAGAAAAAAAACTAAAATTATTATTGTTGTTGTTGTTGCATGAATAATGGGAAAATAAATTCAATATAAGAATAAAAAAAAGCCCAAAAATTTTAACAAAAGAGTAAAAAAAAAAATATTAGCTAAAAAAATAATTTGACATGAAAAAAATAATAAAAAAACCAAAAGAAAGAACAAAGAAAAAGAAGAGAAATATTAATTTTCAAATGATCATAAACACAACTAAATTTTAATAACAAATTTTTTGAAAAAAATGCTATCTCAATAAAAGAGAAAAAAAAAAAAATAAGAGTACACGCGCGCGCGCACACACACACACACATAAACATGGACAAAAATAAGGATTATTTAAGAAATATACAAAATAAAGAAATTAAAATAAAAAATTAAAAGTATAAGTGCCGAAATGAAAACCAAATATATTATCAATTTCAATTGAAGGATAAAATTGAAAAAATCAAATCTCCTGCACCGAAAATATTAAGGGATTTAAAAGTAAATAAAAAATTAAAAGAATAAGGACTGAATGAAAATGTAATATATAATTAATTTCAATTAAAGGACGCGATTGAAACAAAACAAAACAAAACAAAACTTACATAACAGAAATAAAGACTACACAACACAATTAAAAAAAAAGGGACTGCAATAAAAAAAATCCATAAAACTAGGGGGTTATTGTGTAGTTTAGGGTGAAGGAGAGAGAAAATGAAAAAAAGGTTCAATTATCCATTGTTTTGTCCCCAGCCACCTATTGATTATATGTGTCACACCATGAGGAAAAGGACACGATGTCACATCCTTGGAGACGCCAGATGGATATTTTTCGATACCATACGATGCCGCACGCGCTGTTAAAAAGGACGTGAGGCTGATTATTGTCGATCGTGTGTGTTACACGCGCCCACAATAATTGGAAAGAATTAATAAAAAAATATGGTCAATTATAGTAACACCCCCACAACCAACTCTTCAATTTTATCTTATTTGGGGCCATATTTTTAGCTATTTTCAAAAACTGTGAAATTCCCGTGGCACCCCTCCCGACCAGAGTTAATTTTTGTCTTTTTCGAGAGATAGAATAATTATTTTACTATGCAAAGAAATATATAAAAAATCATTAAATTGGTGATCCGAACTAGACCAAAATGTGCAATTATCGTGGCACTACTCTCGGCAGTACCTACTTTTTTTTTCGAGGGACATAATAATTATTTTATTGTGCAAAAATATAAAAAATCAATAAACCGGCGAACCAAACGAACCGAATCGACCAGAAAATTAAGCAACAATATTGTAATTCATAGTTATTTGTGTCACAAGCTACAGTAAATGTGCCATGATCTCTTTTAGTATAAAATAAAATATTTAAAATAAAGTTGTTTGAGTTGTTTTTGAATCTACCATATTAACCCCACATGATTTATTTTGTTTTGGCTTAAAAGAAATTAGCAAAGCATAAATATTTATTTATATGATTATTTTTATCCGACCTATCCAAGGTGTAGCACAAGCCAATAATCTAGTCTAAACTAAGTTTTAAGGCAGTATTTGGTTAATGTCCCAGGATTAGGCTCAAATATAAAAAGGACATATACATGTTCAACTGAAAGGATGGTAATGGAGACATAAAAATAAATTTGTCATTAAAATAGTTTTAAATGAATTTTTATCTAAGTTATAAAAACATGTCTATCAATTTTGAAATAATAACTAAACATTACCTTAAAAAATAAAAATAAAAATAAATGCAACAAACATGTCATTGAAGAACAAACAAATGACATGTGCACTAGGAGTATCTAACATAAAATGCAGTGGCAATCATATCTTCAATGAATCAAAGAAAACATGACACTCATGAATTCCATTATATATATATATATAGCTCATGTCGACATTTTCTGATGCCCTGTGGAGATGTGTTACGTGTTCCACGACCATGCATGCATGCATGCGGGGCAAACGTGAAGAGTGGATACAAGGCAGGCATGAGCATGGACAGGGGACGTGCGCAGACGTGGGCGCATTCTTTGCATTTACATTCAATAAATCAGGAGAGATTAAATCATGTTAATCGAGATTTAGCTCCCACTCTCCAGTAGCAGTTTATTTCTTTAATTATGAGTCCGAGTCTTTAGTATTCAGTTATTTGCTTCCATTGTTTGTAAAGGCTATAAATATAGCCGGTTGAATTCAATAAAGGAGGTGATTTACGTCCATATTCTTATCTCCTGATTTCCTCTTCTCTCTTTTCTTAAGAACTCTCAAATTATCTCTACCATTTGGTATCAGAGCGCGGTTTTTTTTTTTCCATGGACACTTGTGGGAAAACTAACGCTGAATTTCGCAGTGAGGTTAACGAGGCTTTGGGCAGACATGAAACCAACTTTGATCAACTCCACACTGCCTTGCAAACCATTCTCACCGAGCTCCAAGCCATTCGTACTACCCAGCGTACACAAACCAACTCCACAGACACCAACCCATTTGCACAAGAAGCATCATCACATCGAGCCACTGGTTCACTGTCAGTTGGCAACCATGATCAACCACAACTCAAGCTGAATTTTCCAAGGTTCAATGGAGAAGACCCGATTGGGTGGCTCTATAGAGCTGATCAATACTTTGAGTTCCAAAATGTGGGCATCACCCAGCGTGTTCAGCTAGCCTCGTTCCATCTAGAGGGCATTGCGTTACAATGGTATCGGTGGCTAACAAAATTCAGAGGACCACTCACATGGGAAGAAATGACACAGGCGGTTTCCTTAAGGTTCGGCCCCACAGAATATGAAGACCCCTCAGAAGCTCTGACTCGACTGAAGCAGGCATCAACCGTTGTGGATTATCAGGGAGCATTCGAAAGGCTCTCTCATAGGGTCGATGGGTTACCAGAAACGTTCTTGATTGGATGTTTTATAGCAGGGCTACGTGATGAGATTCGTCTAGATGTCAAGATCAAACAGCCCAAGACCTTGGCAGAAACAATTGGGGTGGCCCGATTGGTTGAAGAACGTAATCTCCTGCAGCGACGAACCTTCCCAACAATTCGTCAACAATCAACCATGTCACCGGCACCAAGAGTACCATCAAATCCCTCCCCAGGAATCCTAGGCCCCTCTCCTAATCAACGGGCAAGTGTAGGGTTCTCCCCTTCATCTACCCCCTTTCGGAGAATTACAAGCCAGGAGGCAAGGGAACGACGAACGAAGGGGCTTTGCTACTACTGTGATGAGAAGTACTCCCCTGGCCATCGATGCGAACGTCCACAATTGTTCATGATCGAAGATTCACTGTGTGACAAATCAAGTGAAGAAGAACAACAGGAAACGGAAATTACAGAGGTAACACCCGAAATTTCCTTCCATGCGATTATTGGTGCTGAACATCCTCAAACCATTAGAGTTGTGGGGAAGCTACAAAACAGGAAATTGATAGTGCTCATAGATGGAGGGAGCACTCATAACTTCATTGATCAGGCTATTGCGACGAGGTT
Organism: Salix dunnii; assembly: GCA_015731905.1. NCBI lineage: Eukaryota > Viridiplantae > Streptophyta > Magnoliopsida > Malpighiales > Salicaceae > Salix > Salix dunnii. Next base: position 7,880,130 of record CM027662.1, on the reverse strand, counting down.
TGGCCTACATATCTCTAAAGACCGAACACTTCAAGTTACGGTAGCAAATCGCGAGAAGGTAGAATGTGCAGGCCGCTGCCAGGGAATCATGCTATTTATCCAAGGTATTACCATCACTGCCGATTTTTATGTTCTTCCAGTGGCAGCTTGTCAAGTAGTTTTGGGAGTGCAATGGTTGGAGACTTTGGGTCCAGTGGAGACAGACTATAAGAAGCTCACCATGGCTTTCAATTTCGGCAATCGCAGACATATACTACGAGGTTTGGGAAGAAAGGCTGAAACGGCAAGCATAGAAGTCCTTCACAGTAACGGAAATTTGGGCTTTCAAAACCGGGGCTTCTTATGTCAAATCCAGCCCATTAGCCCAGCATCGATACCGGCCTCTTATCCTCCAGAAATTGCGGGCCTCTTGAAGAAATTTGCAGTGGTCTTTACATCCAATCCGGGAGTCCCTCCTCAAAGACAACATGACCATCGCATCCCACTCCAGCCCAATTCAGAACCAGTGAGTGTGCGGCCCTACAGGTATCCGTACTACCAGAAAGGTGAAATTGAAAAAATGGTGAAAGAGCTCTTGGATTCAGGACTAATACGGCCCAGCAACAGTCCATTCTCTTCGCCGGTATTATTGGTAAAAAAATCGGATGGGTCTTGGCGATTTTGTATCGATTACCGTGCTCTCAATAAAATCACCATAAAGGATAAGTATCCTATACCGGTGATTGACGAATTATTGGATGAGCTCCATGGGGCGAAATTCTTCTCAAAATTGGATCTTCGATCGGGGTATCACCAAATTCGCGTCAAGGAGGAGGATATTTCGAAAACAGCATTTCGAACTCATGAAGGGCACTACGAGTTCATCGTCATGCCATTCGGACTGACGAACGCACCTGCATCATTCCAAAGTCTCATGAACGACCTCTTCCGACCATACCTTCGGCACTTTATTTTGGTATTCTTTGATGATATCTTGGTATACTCCAAGACATGGGAAGATCATCTCACTCACTTACAGCTTGTTCTTATGATTTTGGCCACTAACCAATTGTTTGCCAAGGAGTCTAAGTGCCACTTTGGAGTACAGCAGGTTAAATACTTGGGGCACGTCATCAACAACGATGGAGTTTCGGTTGACCCTGACAAAATTCAATCGGTGGTATCGTGGCCAACACCTACTACGACCAAAGCAGTTCGTGGTTTTCTTGGGCTGGCGGGTTACTACCGAAAATTCATTAAGCACTTTGGGGGAATAGCAGCTCCTATGACCAAGCTCATAACTTACGACAAGCTCCAGTGGACCGACGAAGCAGAAGCTGCATTTAACCGACTCAAAGAAGCACTCACATCTCCACCAACACTGTGTCTTCCAGATTTTACTCAACCATTTGTTGTTGAATGCGACGCTTGTGGAACAGGCATTGGTGCGGTCCTGACTCAGCACAACCACCCCGTGGCTTACTTCAGTGCAGCTTTAAAAGGGACATCTCTTGCTCTTTCCACCTATGAGAAGGAGATGCTAGCAATTGTTAAAGCAATCAGAAGGTGGCGTCACTATCTCCTTGGAAAGCCTTTCATCGTCCGGACAGACCACAAGAGCCTTAAGTATTTGTTAGAGCAACGGATTTCCACTCCTGCTCAAACACGATGGCTTCCAAAGCTGCTAGGATATGATTATACGATTGAGTATAAAAAAGGAGTGGAAAATCAAGCTGCTGACTCTCTTTCCCGTCTCGGTGAAGTGCATTTTTTATCAATTTCCATTCCTCATGCAGATTGGTGGCCCCAGCTACAGAAGGAAGTGCAAGAAGACCCCTACTACGCATCATCAACCAGTGCCACCACTTCACCTCATATGACCCTGCGAGACGGGGTTTGGTTCCACCATGATCGGGTCTTCCTCAACCCGAAGTCTTCATTGGTACCGATGATATTGGCTGACAGCCATTCCTCTCCAGTGGGGGGCCATTTCGGGTTCCATAAGACTCTCTCTCGGATCAGCCGAAGCTTCTTTTGGCCACGGATGAGACATGATGTTAAAGAATTCCTGAAGTTATGTGCAGTCTGCCAACAGTGTAAATCAGATTGCATGAAACCTGCAGGGTTGCTCCAGCCCCTGCCTATTCCCACTAAAATTTGGACTGCCATCTCAATGGATTTCATTGAGGGCCTTCCAAAATCCAATGGGCATTCGGTGATTATGGTAGTAGTTGATCGTCTCTCCAAGTATGCTCACTTCATTCCCCTTAAACATCCATTTACTGCTGCTGTGGTTGCTAAAAATTTCGTGGCAAATGTGGTTCGTTTGCATGGAATTCCTACCTCAATTGTTAGTGACAGAGATAAGATCTTTATTAGCTCCTTCTGGCAGACTCTCTTTCAATTGCAGGGTACACAACTGTGTATGAGCACAAGTTATCATCCGCAGACGGATGGGCAAACGGAAGTAGTAAATCGCGTCTTGGAACAATACCTCCGCAGCTTTGTTGGTCTTCAGCCAAAGACTTGGTTAGAATGGATTCCGTGGGCAGAATTCAGTTACAATACATCCATTCACTCGTCCACCAAAATCAGCCCCTTTGAAGCTGTCTACGGGGTTCCACCTCCAACTCCTCTCACTTACATTCCAGGAACGGCCAAGGTCCACGCTGTGGCAGAATACCTACAGGACCGTGACTCTATCCTACGCGATCTCCGTCACAATCTCCGTCTCGCTCAGGAACGGATGACAAGTCAAGCTAATCAACATCGCAGAGAGGTGTCCTTCGAAGTGGGGGATTATGTCTACTTGAAATTACAGCCCTACCGACAGTCCACAGTGGCATTTCGAGGGTCTTTGAAACTCTCCCCTCGTTTCTATGGTCCATTCCCAATTATTGCAAAGGTTGGTCTCGTGGCATATCGTTTGCATCTTCCTGAGGACTGTCAAATCCATAACGTCTTCCATGTTAGTCTATTACGGAAACATCTGGGTTCCATCACACCACTATCAGCTACTCTTCCTCCTATTACTGATGATTCTTTCATCCTTCCTCAACCTGAATCCATCTTGGCCAGGCGCGTGGTGCAGAAGGGGAAATACCGACCCAAGTCTGAGGTGTTGATCAAATGGGTGGGAACATCTGCTGAAGACGCCACTTGGGAAAATGAATGGCGATTCCTCAAATCATATCCAAATTTCAGTCCTTGTGGTCAAGGACAGTTTGAGTAGGCGGGATTGTTACGTGTTCCACGACCATGCATGCATGCATGCGGGGCAAACGTGAAGAGTGGATACAAGGCAGGCATGAGCATGGACAGGGGACGTGCGCAGACGTGGGCGCATTCTTTGCATTTACATTCAATAAATCAGGAGAGATTAAATCATGTTAATCGAGATTTAGCTCCCACTCTCCAGTAGCAGTTTATTTCTTTAATTATGAGTCCGAGTCTTTAGTATTCAGTTATTTGCTTCCATTGTTTGTAAAGGCTATAAATATAGCCGGTTGAATTCAATAAAGGAGGTGATTTACGTCCATATTCTTATCTCCTGATTTCCTCTTCTCTCTTTTCTTAAGAACTCTCAAATTATCTCTACCAAGATGAGTCCCTTTCAACTGTGGTTTCCAAAGTCTCCTATAATGGAACACTGTTCTTTGACTTTCTTGGCAAAATAAAGTCAACTCTTTCTTCTCACCCAGCATGGCGCACTGTGCTAATTAGTCAAGCATGTTTCAACATTGTCTACATCAAATATTCGAATTGTCGAAACAAACTCAAAAGGAAGGAAATATTCATTCACCGGATCCCAGTTAGTCCGAACCTCAGTTTTTGGTTAATTGCTGATGTTTATATGAAAATTAACGAAGGTTAGATCTCAAAATGTTATAATTATTAATAAATAAAATAGTTTTATTTTCTTTCTTTCAATTCCTCTCGTTTTTTATTTGAAAGGAATGGATCGCTTAATACCAAATCAAATAATTTTAATCATCTAAGCTTGTGTTCGATTTGGTATAAAAAATCAGAGATTTAGGATTGAAGGATGAAATATAAGGCTGCAGAAAAGTAGTCGAGAGGTAAAATATAAGGACGTTCAAGAGGTGTATAAAAATAATTAATTATATATAAAGATATACCCAAAATAACTTAAATAAAAGTTTTAATTGGATATAATATAAAATATATACACATGGGACCAAAGATTATATGCAGAGAAAGAGGAGTTTGGAAAAAAAAAATCAAGTTACAAAGCCTCAAATTTTACTCCCATCTCATGGGGTATCTAAGAGTGTTGTAGTTTTTGTTTTAAGGTATATTTTAAAATTATTTATTATTTTAACATTATTTATTAGTATTTTTCGTATCAGACCAAAGTAAAAAAAAATCTCATAAAATAATTTTGATTTATTTTCAATTAAAAAATATTTTTTAAAAACACTTCAACCATGTACAATACTAAACACACACCATCTAACCAGTTAAATTTCTCCCATAACACATAAATATTACTATGAAATAAAATTTTGGAGGGTTTAAAATATTAAGAAACTAACATTTAATTCCTTTGCCAATGAATTGTAACTCAATCGATATTAACATGTCTCTTGTTCCGTGAAATCTTAAGTTCCATCTTCTTCTCTTTTTTTTTAATAACCAAATTTATTTTTCATAACCTAGCGAGCACTCAGGCTACATTGGTTGAATTTAGAGGCTTAACCCACAACAATCCTTTTATGATAATGTCTTGACTAACTTTTAATTTGTCAAGATCTCAATTCATGCCCTAATCCGCAGCCTAATATATGTTGGTGAGTGTTTCAAGTTTGTCAATCAATTTCATTATGTAGGTGCATGACTGCATTTAGATAAGATACCATTGCTTTATATTATTACTTTATAAAAGGAATGGATGAATGGAGACTTAAAAAAGTATTTCTTCAAATCTTTCCAAGGTATACATGTGCCAAGCAAACCCTATATTCTTATATCTAATTTATTTACGGATTGTTTATGTTTTGACCAATAGCATAAGATCTTAATGCATTCTACTCTTTATTATTAAAAATAAAATTATTTTTCTGACTTCCTCTTAAATTCAAATTTGAGACTATAATGTTGAGAATATAATCATACTCTACCTAAGCCATGCCTAGTATCAAAGCTAATATAATACTACTAAAGTGGGGTAAAATGCAGAAGTCATGGCAAGTTGCATGGAAAGTGGTCAAGAAATTTGAACATAGGCACTAAATAAGAAAATATTGATGATGAACTTAAAGCAATAATTTAACATGTCGACAGAAGCTCATACCTTTTATCAAATCGAAACTAGAGCAATTCGCTATAAGAAGTCACCATGCGCACTTGGCCACAACACTTAGACATGCAAATATAGTCTTTCATCTTTCATAATAACTTAAGAGATTATTGTTTTTTTTCTTCCTTTTTCTTCTCTCTTTTACACATATGTATGTAAGCATATGCACATCTTATAGGATTTTCACTACCAAAATTTTGCATTTTATCATTGTTTAAACATAGATGACATTAGCATGATTTTTACTAACAGGATCGCAAAAAATATTATTCGTTGAACATCATTTTGTTAGTGTTTCTATCAGTGAAGATGACATATAACCGATTAAAAGACTATTTGTAATTTAATCGATGATTTATTTCATATTACTAGTATAATTTGTTAAGTTTTGTAGTTAAAGTTAGTTACAGTTAGTTGATTAGTTTGCAAGTGTTGACAGTTAGTTAGAGATAGATGATATAACTTGCAGTAATCAGGATTGTTGAATGTTGTATAAATACAATGTTTGATAGTCTAATAAAGTTGAACAATTACAATTCTTCTAACATAATTATCCCATTAGTGATTAAATAGTGTCATTGTTGTTTCTAATAATTCTTTTTGAACTTTCTAAAATATACAAACAAACATATTCCGTTGGTAAACTCATCAATGAGTTATATATTTATTTTTAATAATCAAATAAACAAAGTAGAAAACAAACAAACAAATAAAATATTTATTACATATTGAAAAATTTATTACTTTAAATACAATACATCTAATATAAAAAGGCTGATAGAGGAAGAGGAGACAAGTCTTCACTAGGACTGAGGGGCGATAAAGAGGAGAACATGTACCACTCATGTGTGATTTCGACTCCATGTATAATCGCTAGAGTTCAACTATCTTAACACCAAGTTAATTTGTCATAGTAGCAAGATGAGTTTTTATGCTTCAACTTACTGGTCTGGAATTGTATGAACTTTAGATATTGAATTAAACAACACTTTATGTTGTTTGCAACTCCTTGAATATAATGTTTGAGATACCATAAACTTGATCTCTATCAGGTCCACCATATAATCATGTCTCTAAACAAAAATCTAGATTGAGTTTCAAATAGATCGAAGGATCGTTCTCGTATCTTTCATATAACAAAGTGTTATATGCTTTCTAATAAAAAGAGTTACCTAATTCAAAAAAAAATAACATAAGAATTTTTTATGTTGAAATCCAATATACCATGAACTTCTAAGGTAAGCTATCCACAAGTTCCACCTCTTTTTAATGATCATCATTGTTGTATGTTGCCGCATGGCGTCCCGAGTGGGGTCTCACAGGGAGTTGAGGGTCACTAGAAAAATCCGGTTACATTAGTCTGGTCAGAAATTCAAAGATAGAGGGCTGGTTGTGTAAAGGAAAGATATTAACACTCTTAGTATATTTTACCTAAGGTAAGTTACATTGTGTATTTTGATGTGATTTTAAAAGTTTTAATGGGTAGTATTTATTCATGTAAATCTAACTTTTAAAATTTTATCATAGGCTCGTGAACCTAAATAAAATATCAGAAAAAAGATCCATGTAGATGCCTTAAAAGGATCATTGTCTATCCTAGAGAGTGGATGACTTTCCATAATTTATGTGTCGTAAAAAAATATTTTGATTTGAAAAATTGGTCACTGCTATGAATAACTTTGAGATTTTTTTGTTTGTTTTTAGATATTTGAATATTAGTCTGCTTGTAGGTCCAACATTTATTATCTGAGTTCAACCATTAATCCTTGTAAACTAATTTTGTGATTTATTTAAATGTAAGCCAAATTCTCAAAATTTAATACACTTGTTATTAAATCTAGAGTAATTTTTCTGGAAAGCTTTGGCCATATGCTAATAAAACATATTTTTTTATTTGTAGTTTTATATTCTGTTTTTTTTTTTTTACCAAAATGATGTAAATAAAATGCAACACACATTATTTTTATTATTTTCCGTTACAATTCACAATTTGCACAACATTGCAAGCATTAATAAATAAAAAATAATAATTTGAATAAAAAATACTTAAAATTACAAAACAACCTCGGGAATAATGCTATGACTAAGGAACATTGCCAAAACACCGGAACAGTGGCAATGGTGATAGGAGTGGTGGCAGCACATGGTTCCACTCGCCACCGCTGATGAAACAATAGGACAAGGGGGCCGTGTAGATCTTCCTTTCTCCTCTCTCCCACTGGCAGTGGCCTTCACAATGACCTACAAATAGCAACAAAACAAACAACAAAACACAACAAGCACATAATCAATTTCATTATCTTTTTCTTAAAATCTCGGGTATGTTCTTCTTCAAATCTTAGGTTTATTCTTCTTCCTCTTGGTGTGTTCTTCTTCAATTTATTCTCCCTCTGCTTTAGATGGCAGGTGGACTGCTCACGGTAGGGGCTTCCATCATATGGTTGCTGTTGGGTTTGTCGATAGGTGTTGTGTGAGTGGGAGACAAGAACTGTCACGAGGAGGGAAGAGGATGGACAAGGACTAACAGCTAGTTGATTGGGGCTCACATCTGGCAAGGAGGCTGAGAAGAGAGGAGGAGATGATGGGGTAGGCAGCTATAACTGTAGCTACTTGCATGAGAAGAAAAAAAAACGAGAGTTGAATGGGGTAACAATGCAACTGGAAAGGAAGAGGGACGATAAGGGGGTGTAGCTGGTTGGCCAGGGTTATAGAAGTGGGTAGGGAAGGATGGAATAATGCCTAGTGCTGTAGAAAAAGAGTGGGAGGGCTGCTGGCTGCAGAGAAGAAAAAAGATATAGGGTTTTTTTTTTTTGTTAGGGTTCTGGTTTTTTGTGCGAGGAAAGTTTATGTGAATTTTTTTCTCCCCCTTCACATGTCTTGACACATGTATATATAGAAAAAAAAAATGGTCCCTGATTGTTTTTTTCAATTTTGGTCCCTGTGCCCAAATATTTTTGGATTTTTTTTATTTTTTTGGTATTTTTTATTCTTTACAAAGCAGAAAAATAAGTGAGTTAAAAATTGCGTAGTAACAATCATTTCATATATGAGTTTCAACAAAAAGCTCTATCGATTTAGTTCACATTAAAAAATTATAGCCTCCAAAAAACAATTTTTTAGCAAGATTTTTTCTTAATAAAAAGGGATATAATGAAAAATGATCTAACCATCCACTTTATATGTGAAACAAATAAAATGGATCGATCAATATGCATGGTAATGGAACTGGGAATTTCTCCCTTTTGGCTTTTTGTATGGAATTGTGACAACCACATGAAATAACTCATTTCTACCATATAGGTTGCGTAAATTTTAGAATGAGACAAAAAAATTCCAAAAATCTTGCTAAAAATCGACCTTCCAATTTGGAAAGACATTGGGGTTTGGAAGGATTTTGGGTCTTTGTACATCTTAAAGACTATATGGGTAAGATATATTCATCATGTGATATCCAAGTTATCAATAAATAAAAATAAAAATTAAATTTTAATAAAAAAATATAATATTTTGAATTCAATCTTATCTAGATGCATTGTAATTCTCCTAAACCCTTCTCGTAACAATATGGTGAGCCTTGTTCTAGTAAATTTTTCTTGTTTGTCAAATTAAAAAAAAAAGTTCATTAAAATTAATAAACTAGCCAAACTAACATAACAACAAAAAAAACAATTTATATTTGTACTAACCTTGAATTTTTCAAACCATATGTAGCTACTTATTTTTTACTTTCTTTTGAATTATTTTAGAGAAAAATAAAAAATAGAAAAATATGTTTTTTTTTAATGTATTAACATTGTTTTTAGTTTTTCAGCGTCGACTCAAAAGGAATCAAATTTTGAATTTCTTCTCGATGTGTTCAACTTTTAATATTTTATTTTCAAAATAATTTATTTTTCCCCTTGAATTTGACGTTGATGTTACTCTATTTTGAAAAGAACCAAAAATAATAAAAAATAAAAATTATTTAGACCAAGGGACTAAAGTTGACGAGGAAATAAAATAGACCAAAACAAATATTTTTAGTTGGAAATAGGGCCACCCTCACACACAAAACAAGGGGAGAAAAATTAAGAGAAAAAACTATAGAGGATTAAGATTAATTTTGCACTCTCTCTCTTCTTACAAAACAAAAAAACCTTAAACCTATCTCTACAAACCTAGGCTTCGACTGCCTCTTATCTCTCCCTTAAGAGGCCAACTACTAGCCACTACCCATAAATAAGAGACACTAACCCCACTCTCAAACCATCCTTCTTGAGATTAACACCACAAACTCCATTTTCATTCTTATTTTCTCTCTCCTTCCAGCCTCATTTCTCCAACACTACATCCCTTTAACCTAGTAGAATATCAAAATAGCTCCCATTCTCCCACTAATAATCCACATAAAAGCTGTCATCTGATTTTTTTTTGTCTTAAGACATTATAAGTTAAAGTTTTACATGACCAAAATTATTTTAGATGATCAATAAACAATCAAAAATGAAAATCTATATTATGATCTAAACTATTAAGATCAAGTATATCCTTAAATAAAAATATAAACTCTAAGCTTATATGTATCTTTAGTGGCAATATGTAAATCATGAGTATAACTAGCCAACAAGAATAAGGAAAAACAAATGACTAAAATGGATTTAATATGTCTGTATATAACCTAAGATATAAGTTTCTTAATTACATTGAGACTTGAGAATGCACCTAATTAAAATGTTTCTAGGCTTTACCATTAGAAGGGTGTACCATTACTCTACTCACTACATCATATGAATGATATCATGTCATATATTTAACAATCTTTGGAAACATGAATAACCTTTATAGTTTAAGAGTGATTAAGAAATATCTAAGTTTTCTATGTGCAATAATAATTTTTTTACTATTAATTCTAGGTTTATAATGAACATGCCTACATGTTTTTTACTTAGTCAATTATGCATTTTCAAGGTAGTATAACATGAAAAAATTTGGAAACATGTAAAGTTTCTAGTATCCTAGTCTGAGTGGTTTTATAATCCATTTAACATTATATAAGTTCACTTTCAACCTATTCTCTTAAAGTAAAATTATTGTCTCCTATTTAACAATTCGATCATAATTAGGCTCAACTACCCTATTATTTAACTTAATGGTGAGCACCTGTGCAATGCTGATAATTTATTGTGACTTATGCACTCATTCCATAATCGTTCTTCAAAATCTTTCAAAAGATCCAAAAACCTAACTATGTTTGTATTTGGTTCTTCATCTCTAGTTGAACATTCCCTTGCACAATTGTGATTCATTCCCATCACATTAATGACTACATTTCTATAAGGATTACTATTGTCATCTATGACTCTATGCATGTTGCTAGCACTAGATGTTGACCCAACTATCTTTTCTACTATGGTCTCGTAAGGCACATATGAGTATTTCTCCAAGAATTTTTTTTTAAAATAAAATATTCATTGTTAGAGTATTTGGATCAAAGTTTTTATTTTTACTATTCTTACATGGACTTCTAACACCACCACTACTAATATTTTTTAGATTAGATAATATACAAATAATAAAACCCTCAACTCTATCACAATAATATGTCTAACACAACTTTTCATATGAAACTCAATACATATATGAATGATCATCTATTATTTACATCAAACATATATAGAATATCTATGACAGCATGTATTAATTAATTATGTGAATTCAAGTGTACAAATAGTACATTTATACATATAATTTTTATTGTAAAAGCTATAAAGCAACAAAACACATAAACAAACTACATATAGTACAAAACATATACAATAAAAAATAACTTTTTAAGATTAAATTCAAATATAAAACAGATAATTTTTCATACTTGATGTAGAATCCTTTTAAAAAAACCTAATTAGAACATAGATGTTAATAGACTAAGTTTTGAGGTGACCAAAGTTACAGTGATAATAGTTTGATTTTTGATAAAAAGAGGAGGGATCTTAGTGCTGTTTGTAAAGAAAAATAGAGAGAGTAGAAGAAATAGAGGGAGGGGAAGAGGAGAGGGGTTTCTTGTGAAGTCATAATTTAAATGTTATTGATTGATTTGCAGACGAATTTATTTTATTGATAATTTCTAAGTAAAAATAACTAGTCATTATATTTTTTTGAAAAATTTCTTTGTTTTCTATTATAATTATAATTCCATTAGTAAACACCAATCAAAACTTTTCGTTGATATTACCGAGAGATATAATAAGGAACTATTATGTAGGTAAATTCCATCGTGATCTACTAATGAAAATTTATTGTTAGTATTTCTATTTATGTTTGTCAATTTTCTATTAATGTTTGAGAATGTTATATCCTTCAATTACCTTGTATTAACTACACTCTTAATTAGCTAGGATTCTATACAGCCATGTTGTATAGAGGCAAACTCAACCAAGAACAAAACTATTTTTTTTTAATAATGAGATAATAACTTGTTCAAGCAAAACATATTTTCTGTAATCTATCCACGTTTCGAAAATTAACAACTAAAGAGATGCAAAAAAATTTGTAGATTTATCACATTTGAAATGATGCATGATTTTTAATTTAATAGAGATTATTTCTCATAATAATGTCACGATTTAATAGAAAATTATACAATAATCGCCAACATATATTAGAAATGATGTGTGTTAGGATTGTGTAATTTACATTAAAGAATAGATGAAGAAGAAGTAGAAAGAGAACAAATGAGAGAGAGAAAATAGGAGGAGAATTTGTATTATGTAATTATTTATTGTTCTATTACATACATTATATGTTACAACAACATATTCTATATTTATACTCTAACATTATGCACATCCCAAAAATATATTGCAATGAACTAGTGTAGCTTATTAAAATTAGGAAGAAAAAAAATATTGACTTGGATCAATTTAACCAAGAAAAATAACAAAGAAAAAGGAAAAATTAATGAACAATTATAGTACAAAACTAAAATATTATATTTTTATATTTTAAAAATTTATTTTGATATGATGATGTCAAAAATAAAATTTATAAAATAATAAAAATGTTATTTTTTTTATATATTTCTAATAAAAATACAATTTAAAAAACAAACACCACCAAAATACCAAAAGTAAGATGCAAAAACTGCCCACCATCTCAATAGCGTGTGTTTGCCATTGCTAAGTGGTGACCACCAAAAACCAATAAGCTGCAGCCATTTTCTAGACAATACACACTAGTTTCTAGGTGTGAGAAATTGGAAATCTGATTATTTGACCTCACTCGTTGACGATGTGAAGGTCAACGCTTTTTTTCCCTCTCATGTTTTAACTTTTAAGTGTTCACAATAAAATGTCAAGGTATTTTATATTTTGATCTTATTTTTTTTTTGATCATTAAATTTCTTGATTTTTTTCTAGTTTTATTTTTCAATATTAGATTTATTGTTTATTAGATTTTATAATATTTTTTTATTTATTTTATATAAAGTTATCTTGTTTTGACTCAAACTACGAATTTTACTGGTTAGCCATATTAATCCAGGTCATTTGTTCTTGTTCTTTTTAATTAATTTTTTTTTATCAACTTCATCCTTCAAAATTGAATTACTTGATAATTGAGCTTCATATTTTTTTTCTTTTTTTTTCATGATTTTTTCATGATCCCATGACTTAATTTATGAGCTTTACAAACTAGTCATGTTAACTTGAGTTTTTTTGTTCGTTTTCTAACTAAATATTTTTTCAATTTCATCTCTTAGCGTTGGGTAGTTGAGAATTAAACTTTATAATTTTTTTATTGCTTTCTATGAAGCTATCCTAGTCTCCTAACTCAAGTTTGACAAGTTGATCTAAGTCAACAAGGTTTTGTTTTGTTATTTTTTTTTCAATTTAACTTTTCAATATTAGGTTGGTTGAAAATTGTATCTTATGATTTTTTTTTTATTCCCTCTATTTGACTTTATCATGGTGTTATGACCTGAGTTACGAGTTAGACTAGTTGAGTTGGTCATCTAAATTATTTTTAAATTTGTCAGGTTATCGAGGTTACATGATATCAATAGTTCATTTTTTTTCCTGCTAAAATCCATATTAATAGCATCTAGATATTTTTTAAGTAAAAATAAAAATTTAATATAACTTACTAATTAAACTAATTGAGTTCATGGTCATATTTGTTATTATTCTTTAGGGGGATATCATAAGTATCAACAATATCATGCCACCGTTTTTTCTTTTTGTGTCTTTCTGGTACTGGATTAATATGCCAAATAAAACTAATAATTAGCACCCTCATGGAAATCTAAGACACTTTGGAAACGAAATCTTATAGATTTAGTAGATTGTGGTGAGGAAGATCTTCCAGGTCAAACACGATCTTAAGCATTTAGTTCTTATGTTTGAGTTGTCATAGATAGTCGAACGATCCATGCCTCATACTTAAGATTCACTGAAAGATCTCCAAATATTTTGAATGGTTTGGATTTTGTTATACACAACACTTATGAAGGCAGAAATTGATTGTTAAGAAATATTGGACCATTAGAGTTAAAAGGTGGCTATTGGCTTTTTATACTTGTCCTGTACATGCTTGATAATTATTATGGCTCTAGGGCACATTAGGCCAATCAAATATTGTCGGTGCCCTTGATGGGATTCGTAACCATATAGTTTTTCATCTTATTATTGTTTATGATCATGATAAATTAATTCCATCGTGGTTGAGTAGGCAGAAGTTGTCCTCTTTTTCATGATAAAACAATATTAGAGATATATATTTTATCCAACCAAATAATTTTTTTTTTAATTTGAGAAAACTCCATCACTTGAATAGCATATTTTGTGGGTTCATATGAGCGAGTAAAATCCCGGCTATTTCAAACTCTTACAAGAAGCGTACGTTCTGACTCGAACTCGAGACTTGCTGTGCAAATCTTCAGTATTTTATCATCACATTATGCTTTTTGAAAATAATCTGAACTGTGTTTCCATATAGTATCATCTCTCCCTCTCTATAATTTCAATTTTTTTAATTATATTTTTATTTTTTATTTTTAAAACATCATGTTACTCCTTTTCCCACTACCATAATCAATATCACACTATTAATATCATTTTTATTATCATTATCACAATTATTATCATTATCATTATCATTATAATACCCACTATCACTATATAATAACTGCTTCTTCTTTTTCTTCTAAGCATTATTATTATTATCCAATGGTATTGTTATTATTATTATTATTATCATTATTATCTCCATAACTATTATAAAAATATATTTACTGCTGTCATATTATTACATCAAGCTTTATCATATTATTATCATCAATTGCGCCTACTACTACCACTATTATCCTCCATGATTCCACCATTTAATTATATTGATTAAACTACATACTATTATCACTTTTTTTATATTTTTATATTATTAATATATTATCATATTTTTTAAAGCAATTAGCTTCTATAAGGTATTCTGATTCATGCAATTTTTTGTAATAAAAATATATTATTATTTTTAAGTAATAAACAATAAACTTCTTCTTCCTCTTCTTGCCTTCAAAAACTTGTTGAACTGTCATTTTATTGTTTAAATATTCTTTTCTCTCCTTTAAGCTTCCTAAATTTTTAAAAAATTCAACAAAACCCCTTCTATACAAAATCATAATAATTAATTTAAAAAAACAGTAAAATCTCATTTTTATTACATATAAAAATATATACTTTATACCAAATTCATAAAATATTAGGATGAAGGGGCATAATTAATAACAAGTGAAGAATCCATTGAGGATTCAATTTAAGAGCATTTCTCTTTGGGAACTTACATACATAATTATGGGTTATAATTTGGGAATTAATTTAAAGCTTGCCCATTTTCTTTTTAAATAGGAATTATCCATCAATAAGATATGACATGTTATGATACATATTAAAGAATTTATGTCCAAGCTAAAAAGCTCAACCTATTGAGCGATATGTGAAAGATATATATCTTAGTTGGCAACTAAAGATTCACGAGTCACTGATATAACTAGAAGCCTAACTCTCCATCTTTAACTTTGACTTATTATTGAAATTAACATGACACGACGTAGCTTAGTGCAAGAAAGGGTAATATATAGATATACACTTATCCTAAAGATTAACCAAGGGTAATATATAGATATACACTTATCCTAAAGATTAACCAAGGGTAATATATAGATATACACTTATCCTAAAGATTAACCCATAAATTAATCAAAGTTATCGATTGCTTGAAGATAGTATGAGATGGGGAATTTACTAATTTTATAATGACCGCACGAGCTATTCAAGTATATGGGCAATTAATAATGACCCACTTGAACCTCAATTTAATAATGGGCATGTAGATTTAAATGATAGCTTTGGAGTAGACACATCCTCTTTTAGCATAATTTTAAATTGGCGAAGCCACTTAGTAGTTTCATTATGTTTGCAAGGCAAACAAGAGTGGTGGGGGAAGGACATGGTGGCCAAGGTGAGAGTGATGGTGGCGCATAATTTGATATCTAGTGCATTTCTTTTTATCTTTTATTCTAATACAAATAAATATATGTGAAGATCAAGGAGAGAGGCCTTATACATACACCTTGATTCCCTCGTGCTCGTTCAGCAAGAGACCCTACTTGGACATGCCACCACTTTTTGGGTGTTCGATCGAGAGAGCAAGAGACTACCTAGCCAGCTTTTAAACACTACTTTTCAGCCATTTAATAAATTCACTCGTGCTTAGGGAAGAGGCTTACATTGTTATATATCATTATCTTAAATATTTGAACAAATGTGTCGGGAGCCCAAATTAATACATGACATATAATACGTATAGCATACATCTCTGAAAACTACACACTCTCACACCCCAATCAAGTAAATTATCTAGGTACTTTAGCGCACTCTACAGAACTATTTGCATCTTCGATCTAACAAATTCGACGAGGAATATTTCATTTCCTCAATTATAGACAATATTACAATTGGTTTCCAATATATTTTCAAATTATTTTATATTTATTTTCAATCTTACTGGTATACACACATGATACCTGAGAACATTTATCACCCTTTATTTAATCAACTAACGATAGTTTTCCACATAGCAGAAGTTTGTAGTAAAAGATTTGAAATCGCCTTTTAGTTCATGTTGAAGGGTTCGGTTTTGGGACAAAAGGCTGTGAAGGATGTGATCTGATCAAATGTTAAAACAAGGACCAAAGGTGAATCTTCAAGAAGTTAGAAGATAAACATTTTCACATTAATAACCCTAATTAGTAAATAATAAATCATAGCGCTAAACTATCCTTCTTCATTTAAGATCCTCACAAATAGAATCAATTGGGGGCAACCAGAGCAAGCAAGGGCGACTCCAAATTATCAGCCATGCATGAGGCAACGTACTTACGAGAGGGAAAAAAAAAAAGAGAAGATCTTTATTCTTTGGGTTAGTTGGTCATGTGTTCTTGATTGCCTTCCATTTTCATCACGATTTTTCACATTTTCAACCTAGCGACTACCTTTCTGCGAAAATGATTACCAGTTGCTTGTCTCCCTTTGATTTCACATGATCTTTTACATGTAATCCGTAAACTTAGACTCCCATATTGCAATGTTTTTAAAACATGGAATGGGCTGTAACTTAGTTAACTAGTTACTGTCAAGAATTATCTCGACTTAAAACTTGACTATAATTTTAATATGATTTCATGGTTTACTTCATGCATGTATGCATGTAGAGCAATCAACTTAGTGATATTTAAAAATAAAAATTTAATCTGAATAATGAAAATTAACTCGACCTGACTCGAGTCAAACCCGATTCAACATGTATATATATTAATTTGCTGTCATGTTTTTCTGATTATATCATTAATTACATAGTTGCCGGGGTGTGTATAATCTGCTCGATACCAATAGTTAATTTACTTGAGTCAAGTTAATGTGTACTCCGTAATGTATAATGTATTTGCAGCAGCGGCATAAGAATTTTTCGTGTAAAGCGAAGAAGGACAGCGACAAAAATAAAAAGAATAAATAAATAGTAAGTTGAAACAAAAAATAATAGAAGAAAATGGGTAGTGGAAGGAGCAGAATAACAGACTGGTACAAGCATATGGCTGATCAGAAAGCCAAGCAAGCATCCTTTTGAAGGGCCAAAATGCCCTCCTCAAGCTGATCTTGCTCTTTGTTTTATCAACGTCGAAAGTTAGAGCACTTAGTTAAATCAAAATCTAAATGGGGAGAAAAGAATGGAAGAATCATAGTTATCTTTACAAGTGTTATGGGCATCAATTGCTAAAGAAGAAACCCTTTTACACCCTATACGTATTTTTGTTTTGGATTCTTTATTTAATCTTTTCCATGAGCATCTCAGGCTTTATCTACACAGCACTTGCACTCCTCGTTTATCATTTGCCTTCAGATACTTGTAGCTTTGACCTCCTCAGCATGTCTGTAGTGTCTCCAAAAGTTTCCCTTTTCCGCCTCTCTTTCATGCGTGAGGAAAGTTAATTTGATCTTAGCTATAATATTTTACTAATTTAGAAGTTAATTATCACAAATAATTACTTTTGAAAATGAACAAAGAGCATTATTTCTTGTGAAAAATGGACAAACAAAGACATGTTCCAACAAAATCTCTCACTGTGTTTTTATTTTATTTCATAGGAACTGTATCACCTTGTTTTCAAAATTGAAAGCACAAACTTCACTTCTACTTTCTCGACTATAATATAATCCTTTTAAAAAATCTTGTCTCACGAATTCAAGGGCTTCAAGTAAACTTGAACCCCGTATTTTGGTTTTATTGTAAGGACAACAACTGGAGCATGGCGGTAACTATCTGAAATGTTGAAGCTAAACTGGGAAATCAACATGGCTAATATGATTTTAGCTTCCATCATAGCAAAAGATTGGCCTATACAATTCCGGGGTCCGGCCGCAAAAGGGATGAAATGCCGTCCGGGAGCAAATGACTTGGAGGCAAATCTGTCAGGATTGAACTCATTTGCATCTTTCCCCCATAATTCTTCGCTGTGGTGAATAGCTAGAACCGGAATCCATATCTGTAGCCCCTTTGGAATATCAAGATCACCTAGCTTAATGTCTTCGAAGGCCATTCGAGGGAGCAAAGTACCTGATGGGTAGAGCCTCAGAGACTCGCTTATAACCATGTTTAGCTGCGATAAAGCAAAGAGGTTCATATACACAAGTTAGTTGACCATGAACAAAAACCCTGAACAGATAATCTGGGATTTAAAAGGTAAAGAATGGAGGTGATTTTTGTCTAAAATGGAAGGTACAAAACTTTACACGGCTACCATCCACTATATGACCTCTGTTGACTACTCCAACTAAGAATCTAGATAATACGAAATTCTTTTGACTCATTTTGGACGAGGTTGGCAGCTAGGCTGTTAAATGGATTAATCAATATAAGTGGGATTCTTTAGCTTCTTCCATTAAATTATACCTTGAAGCAATCTAGCTCAGAAAAACGTTCTCTGAAGTGGTGAAGCATGGAATATAAGGCCTAATTTGTTAGATTAGATGGTGGTTCAAAATTTTCCTTGGAAATGACCCAAGAACTGTCATTGTCATACATAACTGAGTGCCACCAGCTAGTTAAAAGCACAATAGTACAAGAGCATTTTGTCTAAATTCTCTTTAATGCAAAAAGATTTGCTACCTTAAAAAGAAAAAGAAATGAAAATATTTAAAATTAATATTCTTTAGCTTATCTGAGGAAGTTAGTCACTGCTGATTATATTGCTGTAAGTAGGATTTGGTAGGTACAACTTTTACTTCAAAGTTTTTGAAAGGTTAGGCAATGAGAACTATCTTATCACTAGACAGGAAAATCTTCATATCTATACGAGTCTAAACTCTAAACAGTCCATGAGTAAATTTACAAATGAATTCAGTAATTACATTTTGAATCATATTATGGGATTTCAATAATATAATTATACCATGGATTTTACTTCAAATAATATTATAGCCCTCTTTTTTGCATGGTTTAGAGTAAAGGGGACGGATTTTGAAAGACTTGGTAAATTGTTACTTACCAAATTGAATTTGGGAAGATGATCAATTGAAGGAGTTTCCCCATTGCAGACTTCACTGACCTCGGATCTCACCTTCTCTTGCCAAGAAGGGTTGCTAGCTAGAAGCATGACTGTCCATGTGAGTAAAAGAGAAGTTGTTTCATGTCCAGCAAAGAAGAATGTCTTGCATTCATCCATAACCAGTTGCAGGTTTATATTAAAGCCATCACTTCTCTTTCTCTTCATCTCATTTAGAAGCATCCCCAGTAAATCATCTCCGTAAGAACTACTTCTGCCGATCTCTACGCAATCTTTCCGGCTTTGTATTATCTCCAATAGTAATCTATCCACCTCCATCTTCTTAGATTTTATTTGTCTGTTGTAGTTACTTGGAAAGAACCTGTCAGAGGATTACATTAAAACTTAATATCACATGATCCTGTGAATGCAAGTTGTTGCAGACAAGGAATCACTAGTAAGTTTCGAAAGAGCCAGAACTAACTTGAAAGAGAAAGAAGAATCTATCCAAAAAAAAACCGACCATGTAAAACGAATTCATACACTACTTTTTATCAGATATAGAATCAAGATCATTAAAAAAGAAAAAAATAAATTCTATTTCTCTGAATAAGACCTACCGGCTTCCGGGAAGGCACAAGTGCCTCGTTGCTTGATGACAAAGACTTTGCAATTCTGTTAAGAGATGGAATATTTGCTTCCCCTTTTCATAGCTACTACCAAATTGGGTTCTTGAGATTATATCAGCAGTTACTCTAGACATGTATTCACCAATTTCTACCTCAATTTGGCCTGATTCCACTGCGTTTTGCAGTGATTGGAGCATATTCTTTGTGCATTCCACCATCAACCCTGCGTTGCTCTTCATATCCAGAAAGAGGGAAAAAAAATCTAAATTAACCCACCATTTTTATCAGCACTTCAATCATTAAAAATGAATTAGACACCAACAATATGAGTCATGTATATCATAAGCTATATATTAACCTTGAGTCTTTCTCCCTTGAATGACGGAGCCGCAATATGGCGCTGATGATACCAATCACTGCCGTTAGCCATTAACAAACCACGACCAATAAAATGTTTTGTTCCTTCTCTTTGCAGCCATGACTTTCCAGATTTAGTGCTATACTTTGTCAAAAGTTCTTTGATCATTTCGGTCTCTGATATGCACAGCCGTGGCTCTATCCCATTCCAAAATATGAACCTCTTCCCTGCAAAAAGAAGAAGAAAGAGAGCAAATTTAAGGTTTTTTTCTTTCAGTACTAAAACAATGGCTTAAGTATCCGGTTCAAAGTCCCGTCGTCTCGACAGTGAGATATACGTGCATACCGTACTGTTTAGACCAGGCAACATAATGTGGAAGGAGACGATTGACAGTGTCATGAGTGATCCGGTCCATGTCCTTGGAAGTTGATTTAGAAAGAAAAGAGGCGACGTCCAGGATGTTTCCGGTGAGAGGGCGGGGTTTCGGGCCACGCACCCCTTGCTTCTCCATGATTTTCTTGATGCGTCTTGGTGTGAGAAAATAACACGATATGGTATCATAAGCAACCTTGAGAAATGAAAAGATGAATATAACTAACAGACTTGTCAACGCCAACATGATCACAACCATGGTTGGTGGTGGTCAATCAACTTATAAGCAACACACTTCGACACTGCAGACAGGGGAAAAAAATATAGCAAGAGCTGCAGACTGGAGGATTGTCTGGTTAATCAACTGATAGACATTAATTTATAGGCATAAAAAAGAAGCACGAATTTGTGTTAAAGAACCAACTTACCTAAAAGCTCAAGCTTGTAAGTGAGGCCCTAGAATATGATTTATATTATTCTCTAACACACCCCCTCAAGTGAAAGCCCTTTGGGCTTGAAACTTGCACGGGTGGTGAGATTTGAACTCGTGACCGCTTGGTCAACAAGGCTCTGATACTATGTTAAGGAACCATCTCACCTAAAAGCTCAAGCTTGTAAGTGAGACCCCAGAATATGATTTATATTATTCTCTAACAATTCGTAAAAGTTTCTCATTTTTTCTTTTAAATGACATCGAAGGTTAAGTGTATCTATTTTTTAACAAAAAACCATCCTTATATTTCAATTTAGGCAATTGAGTTCTTATGGCAATTGAGATCTTATAGTTATCGCTCCTTAATTTTGACTTTTAACATGTCAACTTTTTATTTGTTTCGTGTTCATGGATATAGTTGACTTGATTTTTTTCACTTATAGTCATATCCAATATAAACTTGATTTATTTCTTTTTGAATTTGTGTGAGTTGGATATATCAACTATTGCTTTGTGTGGTTATGGCATTTATTCATAGGCTAAACTTCTTTTCTCATTTTTCATGAGTATGTACTTAGAGATAGACATACAACAAGACTGTGGATGTTATGATACCCCCACTAACAAGAACTTCAAATTTGAAACATTTATAAATAACATAAAAATAAATGTTTAATTTATAAACTATAAAATATAAAGACGAACAAAGAATATAGCACACAATAACTTTGATTTTCTGACATGATATCATCTATAATAGCCATGTTATTCAACTTTAATGGATTAGATCAAGTCAGATAATGCATGTACCACTAATGAATATTTTTTTAATACTTATAATTTCAAATTTATAAAAATTTAAAATTAATTAAAATTTTGAACAAAAAACTATTTTTCCATACTTTTTATTTATCTATAGATAAAAACAATACAATTTATTTCTTCCAAAAATTACTTTTTACTTTATTTTTAAAATTGAAAAAATGATTATTGATTTTTTTTAACTTGGATTATTTTGAATTTTTTCTATTTTTTTACTTATTTAACTAACTCTTAACATATTTACCAAGATAAAATGATTTGTTTATATATATTTTAACTTAAATTTTTCACAAATAAAATTATGTATATATATAGATGAAACTTTCTTGATTCAATTTTTATATTTTTTTTTTCAAAGACATGTTTTTTAATTTTATTTTTGATGAAAGTTGTGATTTTATTTGTTTTAGATGTTATAATTCTTTCATAAAATTTATTTATTTACTAATATTTTTTAATTTTTTTAAATAAAAAATAAGCATGAGATATAAAGAAATATGAAAATCAACATAAAAATTTGAATCAATTTATTTCTTTGTAAATATATATTAAAAATAGTTTTATAATGTAAAAAATCTATAAGTGTAAATAAATAAAATTTTGAAAAAACAAAAATTTGATTTAATATTATTGTTGTTTTTTTTATCTATTCACTTTTAAAAACAAAATCTTATTTTTCTGTGATAGAACCAATAAAAAGTTACATGTGCTCCCCTCCCTTTTTAAATGAAAACAATAATGAATAATTAGAATGATTATAAATAGAAATATCTTTATTTACTAAAAGACCAAACACCATAAGCATATAATTAAAATCGAAAAGTATATTTATCATAAATCAATAACACAAGTGCCCCCCCTAAAATTGGTAAATTTAAGGATTTTTTTTCTATTTATTAAATTTGCCAATGAAATTGTTGGCTTTATAATAATAGCTAAAAATATTGATATTCTCATATGTTTTTAAGAAATTCATTAAATATAAATCCTTGAATTCAACTTGGATTGTAACGCCTATGAGTTGTTAACTTTTTAACGTTATAAATTTCTTAGATCCTTATAGATTTTATAACCCATTTGACGTACCTATAGAGTTTATAGCCTTTTTTGCATATAGAGATTCCTTTTTGGAATAATTGCCTCTTTTTTTAGTGATATGAATACAATAATTATTTCCCCTTTTTTATCATAGTATATTTTCCAATTGATTTTATTATTCATTATAATACTTGATTTTATTTAGAAATTCTCCTTTTTATCATGGTACATTTACCAATTGATTTGACTAATATAATCATTATAACAATTGATTTTATTTAGGAGTTGACCTCACATTTAATGATTTCATCTCTTGGGTGAGTCGCATGAATTAAGCATCTTATGATATACAATAATTATATTAACTTTTACCCTCTCAACCCAACAAGAAATGTATTTACATCACTTAAGAGCAATATCAATTAATGATCGAAACCTTAACTCATGCATGAATTCAATTGACTTGTATACAAACTATCTCAACTTTTTAATATGAGTTTATACATTTACTTATTTCTTTAAACCCTTCATTCTTTGATCACCCACACCACATTTCCATCAATTTATATTTTATTATTTTATACAAGGTTCTTAGAGGCAACAACATAACCTAAAGGAATATACCATATAGATTCACTCCAATAAAGAAATAGGAACTATTTTGCGTACCTTCTTATATATTAACATCAAGACTCTTTGCTTCAAATCTCAAGCTTCATACCTTGACCACATAACAATCAACTTGTTTTAAAAAAAAATTACACCAATGCATTGATCCTTTTCATTTTAGTCATATTTTATAACTACATGTGTACTTGAACATTTATATATATTTGTATACCATTAGGTATATTATAAATAAGTGTATATAAATTTCATAACTCAATTTTGAGCTTTCCATAAAATAAACATTTTTCTTTTTAAAATAAAAGCAATAAAATGAAAGAAGACAATTAGGTTAAAAAGGGATTTGAGGCTAAATTTTACCACTGAATGACCAAAATATAAAGAACAACACAAATTCAATGTTAACTTGAGTGAACATGAGACAAATTTGCATAAAAATTAAGTCTGATAACTTAATTAGATTTTTAATAGGTTAATTTGATTTAATTATGGTTCTAAATAAGGCTCTAATTAAGTTTCATAATTAATTTAGGCCAGAATTAAAAGAATTAATTAAGTGTAAGCATTTAGTTTGACTTTTAATGGGTTAAATTAATTTTATTAGGGATTAAATTGGTGAAAAAATAAATTTATAAGCCTAATTCAGGTTTAATGGGGATGATTGAAATTTTAAATAAAAAAAACAATTCTTACAAGCATAATTAGATGACATTAGGAACACAATTTCTTGAAAATTAGATCTTACAAGTCCATTAAAGACCAAAATGAAGAAATTCAAGACTATGGTCTCTTTACAAAAGGCATGGGAATTAAAGGATCCAATTTAATTTAAAATAGGCATAACATTAAAAAAAATAGATATTTAAAGGTTAAATGAGGAGGAATTGAAAATATCAAAGTTCAAGGATTAGGTTGAAAAATGTGTTAAACTTAGATAGTCATTTTAAAACTTTACAAGGGTAAAATTGAAATGATTTGTAAAATCAAAATTCAATAAAGGAACTAATTGGACAAAATGAAAGATTGATTGCTAAAATTAAAAAAGATACGTATACATAATTTAGTCCAAAACACCGAAACGAAATCATTTTATTTAAAATAAACAATATGTTTTAGCTAATTTTTTACTAAAATGATGTGTTTTGGTTGAAAAAGTTGTTTTTTTTTGTTAATGCATAGTTATAAAATGAAAATAAAATGACATGTTATCCAATATTATTCAAATTCTTCTTTTTTTGTTCTTAAAAAAAGCTAATTGGGAAACCTTTTTTTAAAGTCATTTGATGCATTTTCCCCAGCCCAAATGAGATAACAAATACACCATCTCGCCATGTTTTGACTAAAATGTTATCTTTTTGGTCAATTACTAGATAAATAAACAATATCAAATGACATGTCATCCAACATTTTTCAAATTCTTTTTTCTTTGTTCTTGAAAATGCTAGCTGGTAAATTAAAAAAAAAAAACATTTAATACATTTCCCATAACCCAAATGACATAACATATACACCATCTAGTAGCCATGAACCTATGTTACACCCTCATATATATTCCTGTTGATTTTCCACTCAAAGAACTGTTGAAAGGTTAACCCAAAAAGGCTAACTCAACTAACTTTGACAATCTAGTATTTGATAATACGAGGTTGTTGTCTCTAGCCAATGATTGAGATTCTTTCCAGACAAATCAAGGACCAAAATTCATTTGTGAAAAGGATTTCATTTCCTTTCTTCATCTAGGGGTGAAAATCATGGAGAAGAAAAAACATAAAGGAAACTAAAGAACAAAAGTGAAAGAGAAAGAGAAGGAAACTAGAAAAAGAATAAAAAAAATCCTATAAAAAAAGACATTAAAAACAACATAAAACCACCATATTCAAAACATAGACCACATTATTCTTTACTAACTTATGGTTTATTTAAGAAAAATAACCTAAAAAACCTTCACCAACAATCATTCCCACCACCTTTTTTTCTCTTCTCCACAAGCTCCACCATTCAATTTTTTTCTTCTCTAGTAACAACCATGAATCACTAACAACTCTAACAATGCAACCAATAGCAAGACAACATTCTTCTCTCTGGCAACTAATTATTTTTCTCTTCACTCTAAGCCTTCCATGTGTGATATATTACATGATATTAATATGAATATATAATTCACATTACTAACAACTTGCCAGAAACTTTATATATATATATATATAGGTCATCTTCCAGCCCAACAAAATCAGGTTGGGTTGGCTCTAAGCTAATCTTGTACCTAAGGGCTAGTTTGGCATGCTCTGATTTTACTAAAGAAAGAGTATCATGTGTTTGGTTTTAAATGAGTGTTTTCCAAAACACAACTTTAAGAAATTTTTCATGCTTTTGGTTTTAGGTTAATGTATGTTTGATAAACATGCCATACTGTCATCCTCTTTAGTGTTAGTTTTTTCTTATTTTAGTGTTTGGCCAAACAATCTTTAAATAATATTTAAAAAAAAAATCTCAAAAATCTTAGGGATAGTTTTAAATATTTATAGATTATAAACTTACATTGTAAATTATGATCTAATACTAAAAATACATATTTTTCTTTGAAATTTCATAAACATATTAAAAAAAATTCAAAAACAAATCCTTAGTTAAAACTTATAAAATATGTGTTTGTTTATATGTATATTGCCTAATTCTATAATCTTTTCATGCATATTTTCTATATAAAAAAACAAAAAAGAAATTGCATCTTTATTATATATTAAAAAAAATACAAAAATAGATATCTTAAACATCTTATAATTATCCATTAGAATTTGACACAACTTTAAAAATATCATAAAAATCAATGTAACTAATTAATAATTAGGGTATGAATTATATAATGTAATGCATTCTTATGATATTAGATTAAAATAATTAATAGAAATAAATGTTAGAAATTAGTTGAGAACTTTATTATTATGTTGTATAAAATTATACTATAAAGTATATCCTTAGATATTTAAAACTTAAAGAAGAGAAAAACACTTCGTTAAAATTTATGCATTAGAATAATTCGGATTTAGCCTGATAAGGTAAAAACGTTTTTTATGAAGAAAGAGTTACCCTGAACTTTAGATAAACTAATGAATAGAAATATGGTCTAGAAAAATAATCAATCAATAATACAGTTTACTATAGATAAGATGCATCATTCTTCCTCATTAACAATTAATCCCCTTACTTACACTCTATTAAAGCTACTAGTTTTTTAGTAATTATGATATTATATGATGACTTCTTTAAAACTATAATTATATGATTATTCCCAAAGCCCTCAATCTAGGATGTAGGTTTGTCATTTAATGTCATGCACACCATGAAAATAAGGAATTAAGATACTATAAAATTTTATTTTCTTATATATTTTCAATCATAATTGATTTTTCTCACCCATTTATATTAGAGAAAACAATTGGTAGATATGTGCAAACAGATAGATGCCACCACTATTATTAGTATGTAATTTCAGTGTTAATGTAATAACAAGTCACACATTGTATTAAGGGTTTATTTATTTTTATTACATTACAAATATATTATTTAGAATAGGGTCTATATCAATTGACATATACACTTTATCTATCAATGTAATTCAATACACATTTTACACACTTTTAAAAATTATTAAATATATAATACCTTGTTATCAAACAATTTTTATTCATCTACAATTTAACTGTCTAAGTAGGTTTCTAATAGTTCCTCAACTCAACTCGACAAGACATTAAAGAAGACCATCCCCAATTTAGACCTTTCATATATTATAATTGACCATAACAAGCTCTTACTACAATAATTGTCCTAAAACGTCCCTACGTTTTACCACTTTTAGCTATCCTAAAATAGCTTTATGTTTAATCCTTTTTTACCTTTAAATTGACCTTTGTGTTATAACATCATCTTCATCATCATGGAGATCATCTTTTTTATCACCATTTGGATTTTCTTGGTCATCTACCCTTTTAAGCATGCTTTTTATTCTTCATCTTCATCCTTCACAAGGATTAGACATTTATAAATCAATTTTCTTCAATCCAACAACCATTACCAAGAACATAATTACAAAATATTTATTTTCATATGAACAACTTCATTTCACCTTATCATTTTCCACAATAATCCTATAAGTCAATCATGCAAACTTCATTATCTCCAGATAAGACAATTAATCAAATAATATTATCCATCATCAATGTAACTAACATCATTAGTTCCACTTCAACAGTTAATGAAATCATGATCATTAGTGAAAATAAAATCTTTAGCTTCACTCCAAACAACTAGTCAAAACATGTCTTTTATAACATATTTATTTTTGCAATACATATATATCACATGTACATTTAAAAATTATTCATTTGATCAAAATCAACACCTTTTCATAACTTCCAATCTTATTTCCTGATAGAAAAACTCACATTTCACCTCAAATATATCATTATCATCCTAATATTTAATTACATTAATGTCACTAGCTCCATTCAAGGTAACTAGTTAAATATGTTCTTCATGGTTATTCATATTTTTCATAATTGTATTTATAAAATATTGTTTCGCACAACACACATAATACCACATACCCTTTAACTTAATTATCATAACAAATAAGCACATAAGGTTTAATTATTCTTTTATTTAGTTTATATCGTAACCATCCTCATACTCAATTATTCTCCTTCACTTTTCACGTCATGAACTTCACTCCCATGTATTCATTTCATGATATAACATGTTTAAATATACATTTCATAGAAATTTAAACCAATCATACCAGATCCATTTTCTTTGTAAAACCCTAGTAAAAAAACAAACAAATTTTAGAAATTAATCATAACAAAAATGTCCATAATATTAATTAATTGAATTTGATATCAAGGAAAGGATTAAATAATAAGGGAATTAGGAGTGACATTGAACTTTTAAAGGTAATAAAGGACAAGATCAAGAGTGTTAAAAAATTATATGGGTCAAATTGTAAATATACAAAATAAAAAGGATCCATTTAGAATTAATCATCATAAAAGGGTTACATTTTAAATAAACAAAAACAAGGAGTATAAATACCCCTTTCCATTTCCTCTTGCCCGATGGTTTGGGGGGGGGGGAGAGAGGTTTAGAGTTTTCTTTGAATTTATCCACCAAATTATTACTAAATCTCTTATAAATTGGTAGTTTGAAAGCAATCAGAGGTTTAGTAAGTGATTAAAAAAAGAAATGGAGTTAATCTAAAAGGTTTGAAAGCTTGGAAAATAAGGTTTAACACTGAAAAGAGAGCAAAACAAAAGTGGAGTGAGACTTAAATTTCTTTCAAAATATTCTTTGATTTCTTATTATTTAAAGGTAAGAAGAACCCTTATTCTGTTTTATCTTTGAAAACTTAACATTTGATGTTTTGGGTATTATGGAAGAAATGCATATATATATATATATATATATATATATATATGGTTAAGATAGTTGAAAGGGTAAATTGTTGTTAGAACTAAGTTTAGAAACATATGTCAAGTGGAAAAGTGGAAGAATTGAACAAAAAACAATCCAACCCCTGTCCTTGTGCACCTATTAAACTAGAGTGAGAAACTGAGGGAGGATGTTATTTGAAATATTGACATAAATGGTAAATTTTATGAGCATAATGGAATTAAATAAATTGAAGAAATCTTTATTGCATTACATGCCTATGAGGCTCTTGGCCATATGAGGTTGAGAGAGTATTCACACCAATTATAATTGCATATACACTTGGAAATGAAATGCTAATATGTGTCGCGACGGTGATTTTTACGCGTTTCGCGTCCCGTCATAACGGCGTGTGGTGAAAATGGGGTGTTTGTTTTATAGCCGTAAATTTTACGACTATAATTATGAGGGAGTCGCCACCTAGTATTAAGGTTACTAGGAACCTATTAGTCTGCGAGAGTCTGGATAAGAGGACATGTTGTGCAAGGGCAAGACGCATCACCCCTAGTGCACCCTACCTAAGGTAAGCTGCATTGTCATTTGATTGTTTTTTTCTAAGTTTAATTTTTTTTTACCCTGCATAAAAACAATATTTTTTTTATCTGCGGGTGTAATTTACGATGTAATTTTACACCGCTTTTAGGAAATCCTTTTTTTTTTAATCTACGGATGTAATTTACAATTTAAATTTACACCGTAGTATATATATATATATATATATATATATATATATATATATATATATATATATTTTTAATCCATGGATGTATTTTACAATGTAAATTTACACCCTAATAGATAAAACAAAAAAAGGTTTTGATTATTTTTGATATGGCCAAATTCCAACGGATAATCATAAACCGGTTACGATATCCGATTTTTATTTTAAAACATGAGAAAGATGCAATATTTTTTTTATAAAAATATGCTTGGAAAATATTAATTACACGAAAACAACACATTTATATTTTTTGAAAATCCATTTTTTAATAAAAAGTAGGAAAATATAAAAAATAAAAATAAAAATATTTTTTATTTTTTTTTTTATTTTTATTTTTTTTTTTTTTTATCAGGTGATATGAGGGGCTTGCCTCACGGTGGAAGCCAAGGTCTGGAAGCCCAAGATAACTGGTTGAGAGCAACCCCAAGAAAAAAAAATTCAACCGCAAACGAAGAACGTGTAGTATTAAGAACCACCTGAGGATGCAGCCGTGTAGAGGGGATCGAGGTGGTCTTTCCTGTCGTGGTGGTGTTGGAAATGGAGGCCCGTGGTGGCCGGGAGGAGGACTGGAAGTGGCTAGTCTATGGCCGTTCGTTGCTGCCTCTGCTGTGCTCTTCTTCGCCGGAGCTGGTTACTGCCGTTGGAGATGAAGGCTGGTTTGCTGCAGGTCACGGTGGAGGTGTTTCCCGTTGCTGTGCTCGCCGGGAACTGTTGCAGGAATTGGCGAGGAGAGAGAGAGAGCATGACAGACTGGTTTTTAGAGAGAGAAAGCTTGCAAAACCGAGGGAAAGAGAGAGAGCTCGACACTGAGGGAGAAAGATGATGGTTTTACTTGTTTTTTTTTATGCTACAAACCTCTGGCCTTTCCCCTCACTTTCTCCTCGTTTTTTTTCTGACTTTTCCTCTCAGTCTTTTCCTGCGTTTTTCTTTTCCCTTTTTTTCTGCTTCAGGCCATCGTGCATAGTGTTTTGGGCTGTGGCAGGCGTGAATGAAGGCAGCAGCGGGTGCAGCAGCTTTGGGGGGCCAAAATGCATTTTGGTCCTTTACTTGTAATTGTTCTAATTGCACCCTCAATTGGATTTAAATTTGTAATTTTGTGCAATTGTGCCCTTGTCCGAATTTCAATATTACCCTTGACTTTGCGCGCCTTTTTCATTTTGGTCCCTTACTTCTGATTTATGCAATTTGGCCCTCAATTGACAATTAAACTCTCAATTATCTTCAATTTGATCCCTGATTATGCCAAATTAGCTTGGAAAAATTCAATTGGGTCCCAAAAATTTTGATTTTCTCAATTAGGCCCAAATTAAATTCAAGAATTCAATTTTTCATTAATTAAGCCATTAATAAAATTAATTTGATCAATTTAAAACATAATTAAGTCCTTGCACTTAATTAAATTCTTCAATTGGACCCCAAATTAATTCTCAAACATAATAATATTTTGAATTAGCCCATGATTAAATCAAATTGGCTTGTAAAAAATATAATTATGATTTTTGACTTAATTTTTACCTTGAATTTGTATTTTCTCTCATTTTTGGGCATAAAAGAGATTCGATTCGCCTCATAAAATTTCCAAAACTTCCACCGTGATTTTTCTACCGACGCCAAACCCTTTTTATTTTATTTTTGTTATTTTTTATTTTATTTTGGGGAATCTCCCAAAAATCGGGTGATGACATTTGCCCCCCTCTTTACAATGCTTACGACTAAAGTATTGTAAAAGACTTTAGATAGTAAGCGTTGTAAAGAAAAAGAAAGTGGATTTATCAAACCAAGAAATGGTCAATTCATCCAAAATGAGAATGAGGGCTATAAAGCGCACTCAGAAAGGAATGGTAAGATAGGGCTAGAAAGCGCACTACCTAAGAATTGGGGCCTAAAAAGGATACTCAACGGATGAAAAAAGATGTTACTTGTGATTGAAACAGATAATGGTCTCATTGTAATGGGTGACCTACCCAAGTGAGAATGGTGAAAGTAAAGAGGTGGTCTTGTTGTAATGGGCGACCTGCCCAGGTGAGGATGGTAAAAGCAAAGAGATGTAATGGGTGACCTGCCCTGGTGAGGATGTAAAGATTTCATGGAATGGAAGATAGGGCTACAAAGCTTCGCTATCTAGGATGTAAGTTGAGGGTTAGAAAACACACTCGAAGATGATGGAGAAATCGGGCTAGAAAGTGTGCTATCTGAATTGATAGTCGAGGGTTGGAAAACACAATCAAAGAGGATGGCAAAATATAGATGGAAAATAACTATTTCAACTGGTGGTCGAGGATTGGAAAACGCATTCAAAGATGGAGGAAAAATAGGGCTGGAAAGCACACTATTTTTTAGTTGATGGCCGAGAGTTGGAAAACGCACTCGAAAAAATAGGGTTGAAAAGCACACTATTTTAATTGATGATGGAAGGTTGGAAAACACACTCGATGATGAAGGGACAATAGGGCTAAAAAGCACACTATTTTAATTGATGGCGAGGGTTGGAAAACGCACTCGATAATGAAAGGGAAATAGGGCTGGAAAGCACACTATTTTAATTGATGGTAAGGGTTGGAAAATGCACTCAAATATGAAGGAAAATAGGGCGAGAAAGCACACTATTTCAATTGATGATCGAGGGTTGGAAAACACACTCGATAATGAAAGGAAAATAGGGCTGGAAAGCACACTATTTTAATTGATGGCGAGGGTTGGAAAACGCACTCGAATATGAGAGGGAAATAGGGCTGGAAAGCACACTATTTTAATTGATGGCGAGGGTTGGAAAACGCACTCGGATATGAAAGGAAAATAGGGCTGGAAAGCACACTATTTTAATTGATGGCGAGGGTTGGAAAACACACTCGAATATGAAAGAGAAAATAGGGCTGGAAAGCACACTATTTTAATTGATGACGGCTAGAAAAATCACCTATGTTCAGAAAGAGACATGATGTGCTATCTAAATTGCTTGATGACTGAAAGCACGCTTAAACACTCTATCTGTGTTTGTTGAAAGGCTCGCAAGCACAATCAGGGATGTGAAAGTGGTAGGCTCGAAGGCGCACACAAAACAATGAATGGAGGTTTGTAAATTACAATCCCTCCAACACATTTCTTAGATTTCTAATGGGAAGATGCCACGCATGATGGCAACCAAATTCAGGAAAGAAGATGAGGCTACAAAGCGCGACACAGAGGTAAAAGCCTGGAGGCGTACACAAAACAATGAATGGAGGTTTGTAAATTATGATCCCTCCAAAACATTTCCTATATTCTCGATGGGATGGAATGCATGATAACACCCAAAACTAGGAAAGAGATAAAGTTGAAAAGCATGCTCAAGGAGATGGAAAAGGTGGGAGCTTGAAAGCGTGCACAGAATGATGAATGAAGGTTCGTAAATTACAATCCCTCCAAAATATTTTCTATATTCTCAATGGGGATGCAATGCATGATGATGCATGTATACTTACCTGAGAAATATAGGTCCCCTTTTCTTCTTCCTGACTTTCCTTGGATCATTGGCTTTGACGGCTTCTCGCTTCTGCTTACTCGAGCCGCAACTTAAGATTTTGACCACTGGAGATGATAGATTTTCATATCAACAGACCCTCCTGAGTTTGATCCAAATTATTTGAAAAGGATTGATGGAGCCAGCTTCAATTGCATTTGTAGATTGCCCCCTAGTCTATTCATGCCCCTCAAGTGTTTTGGGTTTCAAGAGTAGTGTTTGCATGAAAAGGGTTGGTTATTTGCAAAAATTGTGTTTCATGTGGGAGTTTTGGAATTTCAAAGTCATTACAAACACAAACTATTTTGATTGCCACAGTCAGGTCTCGCCACACCAGCGTTTTAGGCTTCAAGTATTTCCAGGAAAGGGATGGTTATTTGCAAAGATTTTTCATGTAAGATTTTTGGGGATTTCAAAGCCATTCCAAGCACAAAAACCAATTTGATATTTGTTTAACAAACTTGTTCTCGTAAGAATTCAAGTGATCTCATTGTCAGGTTTTATGTCGATTTTGACAAGAACGTGAAATGGTGCTTGTTTGCATGTCTTGTATTTCAAAAAGGCTTCGATCAGGTTTGGTGAAGCATTTGTAAGAATCATTTTAAATGGAAAAGTATTGCTTATCGATCCAGATTACCTGTATTTGATCAGAAAGGGCTTTATCAGGCTTGTAATGTAGGCTTAGGTTGCTGGCTATGAAGAAAAGATATTTGCAGGCTCAAAAAGTGTTTAAGGGTTTTCTAGACTAAGGATCACATATTGTTCACTCTTAGAACTCCTTCTAGTCTTCATGATTGATTTTCATGACTTGACATGCCCCCCCGGTATTTGTTTGGGCTTTTTCCTAGACATGTCCCCCAATATTTGTTTGGGCATCTTATCATGGGTTTTTTTAGTACTATGATGTTGACTCGATTTGTTGTAATGTACTAAAACTTCTTTTATGTTTATGCCCCCCCAATTTATTTTGATATCTCTCGACATGCCCCCCGGTATTTGTTTTGGCTCTTGATCATGGGTTTTTAGCAATGCCGTCATTTTGACTTGACATGCCCCAAGTATTTTGTTCGGGCTTTTATTGTGACATGCCCCCCATAATTTTTTTGGATTTTTTATGTTGGATCGTTAGTACTACTAAAATGTTGAATTGATTTGCTAGTGTACTAAAAACCTTTTTATGATTATGCCTGCAGCTTTTTTTTGGGCATCTGTTGTTATTGAGGACTACTTCGTAATTGAGAGTTCTTCTCTCTTCGCACTTGCCCCCCAGTGTAGAGTGTGATCCTAGCCAGGGTTAATTATTGAGAAAAAAATATTCAGCTCAAATAGGGACTGCAATGGATATTTGAGACTTTGTGAAGGCATATCAAAGATGGCCTCTCCTCATTTCAAAACATGCAATCTAAACCGATAAGCTTTGCTTTTCCATGCGAAATATTTTTTGATTTGTTTTTGGGTTATTTGTTTAGCTAAAAGATTAGCTTATTATGTGGGTTTTTGGGATATGAGATCACCCTTCAAAAAAATCTTTTGAATTCCCAGAACACATTTGTTAAACAAACAACAAATTGACATTTCTTTTCGTACTGGACTTTGATTTGCCAAAAATCTTGATGAAATCATGGGATCATGTATAATTTAGATAAAAGGGTATTAGGTGCACTTGTGTTAAAAAAACATTATAAACACAAGAAAATACATGATCATTGAAGAGAAATGCTTGCTTAACAAAAAAAGTCTTGTGGCGTTACAAGTAAAATTACCGACAAGCCAAAACATGAACATCATGTGCGGACATGACCAAAACAAAAGGAAATCAAGAAAGCAGACTTCATCTTCTGATATCGGCACCCTCCATTTTCAAAAGCTTTTGCCGATGTCATTTTAACAGCGCAAACACTTGGTACCTCATTTCCATGAGGCTTAATTGGGTGCAGGGCCTGGACTTTCATCGAATCTTATCCATCCTGTTTTAATCAAATGCATGAGCTTCTTCTTGAAAGCACCACAAGTATGAATGCTATGTCCTGTAGCTCCAGCATGGTATTCGCAAGTGAGATTGGGTTTGTACCAATAAGGGTAAGGTGGCTGCAAAGGTGCCTGAGGTTCAAGAGCTACTTGCCCAATGCTTACTAGCTTTTGATACATCTCATTTAAAGGCAATGGTAGCGGAGGTAGCTGTTCTTGGGTTTTCTGGTAATTTCTTTTAGGGAAATTTTTAGGTGGATCTTTGGCTTGAAGATTGACGTTTGTAATTTCAGATGAAGGGTTATTTTGGAATTGGCTTTTATTACCCTTGTAATTGTCTTCAAAATGCTCGACATCTTTTCTCTTGCCTTCAAAGCCCTTTTTTTCCACAGGTGCAGAAATTCTTCCACTTCTAACTCCTTGCTCTATTCGTTCCGCCACGGCTACAGCATCGGTGAATTGTTGAGCTGAACTACCCATCACATGCTCGTAATAGGGCGCTCTTAGCGTGTTGGCGAATAAAATCACCATCTCTTTATCTAGAAGTGGGGGGTGCACCTGTGCAGCAAGATCTCTCCATCTCTGAGCATATTCCCTTATGCTTTCTCTGTCCTTCTTTTCCAGGTTGGACAAACTTGTTCTATCAGGAGCAATGTCCATGTTGTACTTATATTGCTTAATGAAAGCATCTACCAGATCTTTCCAGCTACTGATCCTGGTGTTGTCTAGTCTCATGTACCAATTTAAAGCTGCCCCACTCAAACTGTCTTGGAAAAAATGCATAAGTAATTTTTCATCATGCACTACTTCTGCCATCTTGTTACAGTATGACTTTAGGTGAGTGACGGGGCACTGTGTTCCAGTGTATTTGATAAATTCAGGAACACGAAATTTCTTTGGTATAACCACATTTGGGACTAGACACATTTCTGCAGCATGTACTGGGTCATATTGGTTTACCCCTTCAATGACCCTTATCCTGGCTTCCAAGGTTGCCATCTTATCTTGATCGATACCCCCTGATGCTGCTATAACTGTTGGAGTTGGCGCAAGTGTCGGCATTGCTGATTGCATGAAAGCTGGGTTTTGTTGCGGATCCTGAACCCTTTCTCCAGTCACCTCTTCCTGATGGTTCATTGCTTGTGCTGGAGCAGCCGCTGTGGGTCTAGTCGAAGGACCCTCACCAGCGGTATTTCTCAATGCCTGTTCGAGTAAGCTGGTGAGACTAGCCACACTAGCTTTTATAGAATCTAGTTCTTCTTGGAAATGAGCATCACGGCGTGCATGCTCTTCGTCCTCCATATTTCTTTGCTGGAGTCGAGTGGTAGGAACTCTTCGAGGACCTATATTTCAATCTGATGATGATATGTTATGTACAGTGATGAATGCGTGCAAATGCAAATGCAAATGTATGTACATACACATTGATAAATTATCAGGGAATTTGTACCCAAAGTCAAGTTCTAGGCCATTACATGAGGGGTAAGCTTTCTACCTGGTCTCAAAAGGTCTATGAACTGCCTAGTGACTACCTTACGTGAAGGTAGTATAGGGGTTTACAAGAAATGGTTGGGGCACGATGTGACCGCCATTATCAAGTAAACACTCAGTTCATAGTTGGATGTTTCACGAATCTGAACCCCGACTGAAAGTCATCAGGCAGACCGCCAATCCCCACCTAACCTAAAATTGGGTTTATTCAGGAAATTAAAATGCATGATAAATTATTCAAACCCAAATATATGCATGACATGAAATTAAAATGCATACTAAAGCAGTAAAAATGCGAGAAAAAAAAAAAGAACTTAAAAATAATAATCAAATAAACAATGCTCAGTCCAGCGATGTCCCTAGTGGAGTCGCCATCTGTCGCGTCGGCGATTTTTACGCGCTTCGCGCCCCGTCATAACGGCGCGCGGTGAAAATGAGGTGTTTGTTTTATAGCCGTAAATTTTACGACTATAATTATGAGGGAGTCGCCACCTAGTATTAAGGTTACTGAGAGTCTGGATAAGGGGACTTGTTGTGCAAGGAGAAGATGCATCACCCCCAGTGCACCCTACCTAAGGTAAGCTGCATTGTCATTTGATTGTTTTTTTCTAAGTTTAATTTTTTTTACCCTGCATAAAAACAATATTTTTTTATCTGCGGGTGTAATTTACGATGTAATTTTACATCACTGTTAGGAAATCCTTTTTTTTTTTAATCTACGGATGTAATTTACAATTTAAATTTACACCGTAGTAAATATATATATATATATATATTTTTAATCCATGGATGTATTTTACAATGTAAATTTACACCCTAATAGATAAAACAAAAAAAGGTTTTGATTATTTTTGATATGGCCAAATTCCAACGGATAATCATAAACCGGTTACGATATCCGATTTTTATTTTAAAACATGAGAAAGATGCAATATTTATTTTATAAAAAATATGCTTGGAAAATATTGGAATTCGGCCGTATACACGAAAACAACACATTTATATTTTTTTGAAAATCCATTTTTTTAATAAAAAAGTAGTAGGGAAAATATAAAAAAATAAAAATAAAAATATTTTTTTATTTTTTTTATTTTTTATTTTTTATTTTTTATTTTTTTTATTTTTTATGGGATGTCATAGTAATGACCAAATGGAGGCTTCTGGGGTCTTAATGAGAGCAACCCCCTAAAGAAAAAAAAATTAAATCAAATGAAGAAGAATGTGAACAGTTGTCGTTTGGATGAGACAACCGAGAGGACAACGAGGATGCAGCGTGTAGAGGGATCGAGGTGGTCTTTCGTCGTGGTGGCGGAAAGGCTGGTGGCCGGAGGAGGGCTGAAGTGGTCTGTGGCGTTCGTTTGCTGCTTTCTTCTACGCTGTGCTGGAGATGAAGGCTGGTTTGCTGCAGGTCACGGTGGAGGTGTTTTCCATTGCTGTGCTCGCCGGGAACTGTTGCAGGAATTGGCGAGGAGAGAGAGAGAGCACAACGGACTGGTTTTTAGAGAGAGAAAGCTTGCAAAACCGAGGGAAAGAGAGAGAGCTCGACACTGAGGGAGAAAGATGATGGTTTTACTTGTTTTTTTGATGCTACAAACCTCTGGCCTTTCCCCTCACTTTCTCCTCGTTTTTTTTCTGGCTTTTCCTCTCAGTCTTTTCCCGCGTTTTTCTTTTCCCTTTTTTTCTGCTTCAGGCCATCGTGCATAGCTGTTTTTATAGGGGAGTTTGGCCTGACACGGCGGCTGGCTGGTCGGCGGCGTGGTGGCTGGTCTGCAATGGGATGTCGGCAGGCATGAATGAAAGCAGCAACGGATGCAGGCAGCTTTGGGGGGCCAAAATGCATTTTGGTCCTTCAATTTGTAATTGTTTTAATTGCACCCTCAATTGGATTTAAATTTGTAATTTTGTGCAATTGTGCCCCTGCTCGAATTTCAACATTACCCTTGACTTTGCGCGCCTTTTTCATTTTGGTCCCTTACTTTTGATTTATGCAATTTGGCCCTCAATTGACAATTAAACTCTTAATTGTCTTCAATTTGATCCCTGATTATGCCAAATTAGCTTGGAAAAATTCAATTGGGTCCCAAAAATTCTGATTTTCTCAATTAGGCCCAAATTAAATTCAAGAATTCAATTTTTCATTAATTAACCCTTAATAAAATTAATTTGATCAATTTAAAATATAATTAAGTCCTTGCACTTAATTAAATTCTTCAATTGGACCCCAAATTAATTCTCAAACATAATAATATTTTGAATTAGCCCATGATTAAATCAAATTGGCTTGTAAAAAATATAATTATGATTTTTGACTTAATTTTTACCTTGAATTTGTATTTTCTCTCATTTTTGGGCATAAAAGAGATTCGATTCGCCTCATAAAATTTCCAAAACTTCCACCGTGATTTTTCTACCGACGCCAAACCCTTTTTATTTTATTTTTGTTATTTTTTATTTTATTTTGGGGAATCACCCAAAAATTGGGTGATGACAATATGAATGAGATTTTTACTGTAAAATATTAAAGATTCATTGGTAAAGAGGGAAGGGCCATAAAGGATCTTTTATTATGTAAATGAAAATGTTGATAATATGACTATGATTGTTTCAAGAAACTTTGTTATGGAAAGGACACAATCGAGGGGTGTTGGACCTTCACATACATCAAGTAGGTACATTAGTGCCTAAAATGATAAATAAGACATTCATTTTATCTTAATAAAAAAAGTAAAGACTAATTTGGTAACCCAAAGCAAAAATAATATAAAAGAGTAGTATGATGCATATTGATAGATTGATTAGTCACTGATAAAAAAATGATTAAGACAACATTGAACACAATTATCTTTAATTTGTAATGAATTAATGTTGATAACGATATTCAATGTTTTCATTAGTCATTTTCTTTCTCAACTAACAAAACAATTAGTGTTGATATCAACACTTTTAATATCACTAATTCATATAGATAATGATATTTATGGTTATCATTAGTCATTTTCTTTTTCCCGTGACTAATAATTTTATCATTACGCATAATACTACTATTTTTTGTCATTCTTATTTTGGATTTCCAATGTAATATCTACTTTTTTCCCCATAAATCATTTTCCTTCTTTTTCTTTTATAATCTTTTCCTTTACTACAATATCCATGTAATTTAATCATTTGACATTAGTCTAAAATAAAACAATAAATATTAAGATAAAATGCATAGTTATTGATAACAACACTAATTTATTAGTTATCTTCGAAAGAAAATGACTAACGATAATGTTGATTATCATTATCAGTATTGATTAATTACCAATTAAAGATATTTAATTGTATCAAAGGTATTTATATCGATAATAATTGATTAATCACTCAAAAATAAAAAATAATTAAAGATAACATTGAATATAGATATTGATATTGATTAATGATAACTAATAATATCAAAGGTATTGATATCAATATTAATTGATTAGTCACCTAGGAAAGAAAATAACTAATGAAAATGTTGAATATCATTATTGACATTTATTAATTATCGAGTAAGGATAACTAATGATATCAAAGGTATTGATACCAACACTAATTGATTAGTCACCTAGGAAAGAAAATAACTAATGATAATGTTGAATATCATTATTGACATTTATTAATTGTTGAGTAAGGATAACTAATGATATCAAAGGTATTGATATCAACACTAATTGATTAGCCATGAAAAAAAAAAAGATAGTAACTAATGATAACAACATTTATTGTTGTCGATAGAGATTAATTTTCAGATGGGTAAGTAGTAAAATCAAAGGTATTAGTATAGATTTAAATTAAGTTTTCATTTTCAGATAATAGAAAGGGTTAATAAAGATAAAAATAAATGGTTGGATGATAAATTATCAGATCAAATAAACAAGAATATTATGAATAATGTCATCGATGATCAACAAATAACAAAATATTCCTTGTTGTATTACAATGATAAAAGAGACCTTAATAGATTTTAATGCCTAGGACTACTTATAGAATAAAAATAAAATACAATCATGATACTAAATATTTTCTAAGACTAACATTGTATCTTATGAATTATGTGTGTGTGTGTGTATGTGTGTGTGTGTGTGTTTCTATAACTATGTTATTGGTTCTTTCCGATCTCATCCATAATAGTATGGGTTACGCTTGTAGTTTTTTTTAGTTTAAGGAGTAATAATGTAATATAACTCCTTTTTGAATTGATGGATTAGGATAAAAAACTTGGTAGTTTAATGATAATGTAAAATGTTGAATCTATGAATAACATTCTAGTTTATTTGTTATGATATGAAATTTAATTAGTTGACACTTTTAATTTGATGGAATGTAACATTTTCATATTTCCTTTAATATATAGTTATGATTTCCTTCACTCTATAATATGATTAGAAACATATTGTAAATATTTGTGTTATATAATAGGTATAAAGATTATTTGTAAATTAATATGGTTAAATGAGTTTGAGATAATTATTAACAAGATGTGCATGTTGATTTGGACTATGTGATAAAAGGATATTTCACATAGTTACTGAGGATGTTGTTAACATGGTAGCAATATTGAATAGGGACATTGTTGTCAAGATTTTTATATATAAAAAATTAAATAAAAATAAAGATGTCACATTTTTAATCTTGGTTGTACCTTCTAAAAAATAAGGATATATATTTTCTTTAATTTCATTATACAACGCAATCTAGCTCAAATATCATGCCAATTTCAATCAACAAATTCAATCTCCCTTTATTGGCTGATTATTTCATATAAAAAACATATTTTTTTTCTTTAAATCTTCCATAATTACCATATTTCCATTTCATTTTTCATGTTAATAAAAATAATTTTAACCACAGTTTAGGAAAATTAAATCAAATAAACACAAACCCTTATACAATACTAAAGCTAAATTTTTCTCTCTAAAAAAGGAATGAATTCTTTTCAATTTCTTGCAATTAATCCATTACCTTTTGACTCCATTCTCAAACTATATAATTCTGTATATATTCTAAAATAATTAAATCAATTTAATTCAAAACCTCATTCTAACTCCTAACTAATTTTTTCCATGTCATGAAAGAGTATGTTTTCTCTTTAATTCTTTAAAATTAACTTATCATCCAATCTTTTTTCACATTCATGAGCATAATTATTAAAAAAAAAAAAAACATTAACTCAAACAACAATTCATCATAACTCAAAATTAAATCACACTAATATTCACGCAAACATAATAAACACAATACCACTCTATTCAACTAATTTAGAAGGATTTCTTACCTCCAAAAGATGAAAAATTAAGATTGCAACTCAAGAGATAAACAAGTTCTCTTCACTTTCTTTATTCACCCTTAAAACACTTTTAATTCTTTCATTTCCCAAGCCTTATTTAATACTTTCCCGAGCTCAAAATCTATAATTTGATCCTTAAAAATCCCTTGTCGAACTTTTCATCCAAGTTATTTAAGTGTTATTGGTGAAAGATCTCTAGAAAAATGAAGTTCACTCTTTTTTTTTTTCCTTTTCTTTTGTTTTACTAGTGTTGCTAAAAATAACCTTATAAGAGATGAATTATATTTCTTGTAGTATTTATATGTTTCACAAGATTTGCGGGCCTACACCATAAGACTTTCTAGCCTCTAATTGGCCTAAAGTGTTAACCCAAACTAAAAAAAAAAAGTATGTTAGGAGAATTTATTCAAAATTTTAGTTCATTATAATCATCCAATTGTTTTGTAGTATAGTATAAAACTAATTAGTTTATGATTTTTTCTAAGAAATTTGAATTTTCTTGTTCAATATTCACATAAATCTTATCAGTTATTCCTATAAACTCTAAAAACTATTTTCTTACATCAAAATGTATTTGTTTTATATTCTTTCATCATTTTTTTATTGGATGTATTACCATTTCATGGTAACATTAACTATTTTTACATGCACCATTACTCTTAACTTTTCTTTGTACTACCATTTCTTATAGATTATTATTTATTACCACGCTAATTTCCTGGGATTATCTTCTCTCTTTTTTTTATCCATTGAAACTCGTGGCCAATGATCTAAAATTCATAATCTTTATTTCAAATTCAACAATATCTTTATACGAGGTCTCTTTACTTCAATCCTATATTTATGTGAGGGTTTATATGAATAAAAATGATTTAATGCATAATAAAATAATCACATTGTATGGATTTTGTGCATTGAATTCAAATTATATATATACTACAATTTACTAAACTAAATCTCATTCCTTATTTAATATAAGGCAACAATAATTGTGTTTTTTTAAAAGTAAATTAATTTCCTGATAAATCTAAATTTGCGTTTATATCTACAATTTCACCTACTATATATATAGTAAAAAAAAAAAGATTTCTAAAACCTTACTTTTAATTATATGATGTCATATAAACAAATTATTTGAAAAAAAACCTTTATATAGTATGGTAATCCTGCTTATCCATATTTCTACTCCATAATTAAGTTTCAATGCCACCTAAGTAAATAAAAAAAATTAAACACAACCAATTAAAGAATATGAAGAGTATGAAACTAAAAGTAGTAAATAAAAAAAAATGAAGCACAACCAATTAAAGAATATGAAGAGTATGAAACTAAAAGTGAACTTTCTACCTAAAACTTAGTTAAAATAATGTTTTTGTATACTTATTAATTATTGGCTATTTTTTAATAAAAATAAATCATTTTCATTTTTTTTAAAAGATATATAAAGCATATTTATTTGTGAAGACACGATAACAATAATGACACAGTGAACTTTAAAGTCCCTTAACCTATTCAAATATTTATTACAGTCTAATAGTTTAATTATGTATCATTTACATCCTTATTGTATTTTAATCTAAGCCATTGATAATTTAAATCCTAATTTTTATTATTAATTAATGTACCATTTATTCACTTATCTTGGCATGTTTTTTTTGTCATTCTAATTTTACACTTGATGGTTTCTTTTAATCTAATTGGTGAATAATTTATGAAAAAACTAATTGCCATTGACAAACAACAATTAGATGTTATAAGAAGAATTATGATAAAATGGAATGGATGTTTGAAGAAATTTAGAATTTGGATCTAGCAAAAAAAAAAATCAATAAAATATAAGTATATTATAGGTATACAATCAATATTTATGGGCGATGGCCCTAAATATCATTTATTTTGTTGGTATATTATTGGTTAAAATAAAAACATACTGATAAAATAATTCCATCAATAATGTCGTGACGG
The DNA here is from genome assembly GCA_015731905.1 of Salix dunnii. NCBI lineage: Eukaryota > Viridiplantae > Streptophyta > Magnoliopsida > Malpighiales > Salicaceae > Salix > Salix dunnii. Next base: position 7,836,045 of record CM027662.1, on the reverse strand, counting down.
CAATTTTTCGCGCTTCGCGCCCCGCCGTCCCCCGTGGTTTGGGAGACAACGGCGCGCGGTGAAAAATAGAGGTTGTTTTATAGCCGTAAAATTTACGACTATAATTATTAGGAGTCGCCACCTAGTATTAAGGTTACTAGGAACCTAGTGGTCTGCGAGAGTCTTGGGTAAGGGGACTTGTTGTGCAAGGGGAAGACGCGTCACCCCCAATGCACCCTACCTAAGGTAAGCTGCATTGTTGTTTGATTGTTTTTCTTAAGTTTATTTTTTTGTACTGCATTTAAAAAGGAAAAATATTTTTTTTGTCCGCGGGTGTACTTTACGATGTAATTTTACACCGATTAAAACCTTTTTTTATATCTACTGGATGTATTTTACAATGTAATTTTACACAATAAAAAAATCTTTTTATTTTGGTGTACTTTACAATATAAATTTACATGAAGAATAAAACAAAATAATTATTAAATTATTTTTGACATTTTGGCCGAATGCCAATGGATAATCGTAAACTGGTTACGATATCCAATTTTCGTTTAAAATATGAGAAAGATGCAACATATTTTTTTTTCATGAAAAATATGCATGGAAAAACCTTGGAATTCGGCCGTATGCACGAAAACAAACACATTTTTTGTTTTGTTTTTTTTTAAATGTATTTTTTTTTGTTTGTTTGTTTTTTTTTAAATTAAAAATAATTCGGGCCGGGCTTGGCCCAGCTAAATGGGCCAGCCATGGTGGGCCAAAGGCCCACAAATCCTGGGCTGGGCTAGGCTGAGAGCAGCCCAGCCCCGCGATTTTCTTTCCTTCTTTTTTTCAAAAAACAAAACGAAAAAAAAGAAAAAACACACAACACAAAACACGTGAACAGTGCAGTGATCTGCACTGTTCTACGTGAACAGTACCAAGGTGGTCGGCCGACCACCACGAGAGACGGAAAACGGAGGCCTGTGGTGGCCGGGAGGAGGACTGGAAGTGTCGGGTCTGTGCCTGGAACCGTTGCTGCTCTTCGTCCCTGTTGCTGCTGCTGCTCGCCGGAGCTGGAGAAGGTAGCTGGGGGCTTCTGCTGGTGATGCCTCTGGTATGGGGGAGGAGTTGCTGCCGGTTGTGGCCTGCACGCTGTTTTTAGAGAGAGAAAGGAGTCGTCGGGGAGAGAGAAAACTGAACACTGCAACTCGGGGAGAGAGAGGGAGAACTGAAAGACTGACTGCAAGGGGGAGAGAGTGACGCCGATGGTGGTGACTTCCCGGGGATGAAGAAGAGAGAGAGAGACGCCGCTGCAGCAGCTGGGAGGAGCTGTCGTTGCTGCTGAAGGAGAGGGCTGACAGTGCAAGGTTGGCCGGAGATGGAGAAGAATATGGCTGCCATCGGTTGGGGCTGACTGGAGAGAGAAGGGGCTGCAAACGGCGATGGAGAGGGCTGCCGAAGTGGAAGAGGACGAGGGGCTATTGCGTGTCTTTTTTTTTCAGTGTTTCTGCATGTCGTCGTCCGTGTATTTTCCTCTCTTGCATGAAATTTGTGCTCTCCTCTGTTCCTAAGTTCTTATTTGTTCTCCCCTTCTCTTTTTTTTTTAAGCTTTCAGCCCTCTTGGTTTTCCCCTGTTTTCAGCCTCAAATCGTTCCCAGTTTTTCTTTATTTCCGTATGTTCCCCCCGGTTCTTCCCTTCAGTTTTTCAGTAATCAACACCGTGACAGTGTTGTTTCCCCTCTGTTTTCAAACTGGTTTTACCTTTCCATTTTGAAATTTTCTCCCCCCCACCGCTTTGTTTTCTCCTGCCAATTTATAGGAGAATAAGGCATGGTGCATGGCATGGTGTGATTGTCCAGGTATGGTGTGTGGCATGGTTGAAGGCATGGGCACGGTGAAGGGTGAAGGAATGGCTGCAGCATGGCTGCTGGAATGGGCAGCCATGGCTGTCGGCAGAAGTTTGGTGAGTTTTTTTTTTTTTGGAAATAAATAAGTTGTGACAAAAAAGATTTTTTTGATGGAAAAAACCAGGAAGAAAGATATTTTTATCTTTAATTTTGGCTTCCGAATTCACCCAAAAAGTTTCGTCGCTGAAAATCTCGATCGTCTCAATTTTAACCCAAATTAAGCTTTCAAACTTAATTTTTCAGCAATCAAGCCCTTAATTAGGTTAATTCAACCCATTTTAAGTATAATTAAGCCCTTGCGCTTAATTAAATCCTTCAATTGGGCTCTCAATTAATTCCGAAGAGTTTCGTCACCGAAAATCCTGATTTTCTCAATTGAACCCAGATTCGGCTTCCAAACTTAATTTCTCACTAATTAAGACCTTAATAAAATTAATTTGACCCATTTAAAGTATAATTAAGCTCTTGCGCTAAATTAAATCCTTCAATTGGGCTCTTAATTAATTCCGAAGCATAATTACACTTTACATCGGCTAACGATTAAATCAAATTGACCCATAAAAATATAATTATGTCTTTCGACTTAATTTTTATGCAGATTTATCTAATAATAAATTATCTTCGCCTCGAATCTGCATTTTCCTTCATTTTTGGGTAAAAAAGAGGTACGACTAGGCTTTCGAAAGCATTCAAAATTTCCACATTAATTTTTCTGCCAACACCAGCCCCTTTTATTTTATTTTTTATATTTTTTGGTATATTTTGGGGAGTCACCCAAAAATTGGGTGATGACAGTTGCCCCCCTCTTTACAATGCTTACGATTAAAGTCTTGTAAAAGACTTTAAATAGTAAGCGTTGTAAAGAAAGAAAGTGGATTTATCAAACCAAGAAATGGTCAATCCATCCAAAAATGAAAATGAGGACTATAAAGCGCACTCAGAAAGGAATGATAAGATAGGGCTAGAAAGCGCACTACCTAAGAATTGGGGCCTAAGGAGGACACTCAAAAAGGATGGAAAATGGTGATGTTTGTAAATGGCACAGGAAAATGGTCTTATTGTAATGGGTGACCTACCCAAGAAATGTAATGAAGATGGTCTCATTGTAATGGGTGACCTACCCAGGTGAGAATGGTGAAGGTGGTCTCATTGTAGCGAGTGACCTGCCCAGGTGAGAATAGAGTTTGTTGGTCTCATTGTAATGGGTGACCTACCCAAGAAAGATGGTGACGATGGTCTCATTGTAATGGGTGACCTACCCGGGTGAAAAATGGTAAAGACGGTCTCATTGTAATGGGTGACCTACCCAAGTCAGAAAGGTGAAGATGGTCTCGTTGTAATGGGTGACCTACCCAAGTAAAAGTGGTGAAGATGGTCTCATTGTAACGGGTGACCTTCCTGAGTGAGAGTGATGAAGATGGTCTCATTGTAACGGGTGACCTACCCGGGTGAAAGTAATGAAGATTTCATGGGATGGAAGATAGGGCTAGAAAGCGCACTATCTTAGTTGATAATGGAGGGTTAGAAAACACACTCTAAGATGAAGAAAAAAAAATAGGGCTGAAAAGCGCACTATTCACATTGATGGTCAAGGGTTGGAAAACGCACTCGAAAATGAAGAGAAAAATAGGGCTGGAAAGCGCACTATTTTAATTGATGGTCGAGGGTCTGAAAACGCACTCGAAGATGAGAGGGAAAATAGGGCTATAAAGCGCACTATTCATATTGATGGTCGAGGGTTGAAAAACGCACTCAAAGATGAGGGAAATAGGGCTATAAAGGGCACTATTCACATTGATGGTCAAGGGTTGAAAAACGCACTCAAAGATGAGAGGAAAATAAGGCTGGAAAGCGCACAATTTTAATTGATGGTCAAGGGTTGGAAAACGCACTCGAAGATGAGGGAAAATAGGGTTGGAAAGCGCACTATTTTAATTGATGGTCGAGGGTCTGAAAACACGCTCGAAGATGAGGGGAAAATAGGACTGGAAAGCGCACTATTCACATTGATGGTCGAGGGTCTGAAAACGCACTCGAAGATAAGAAGGAAAATAAGGCTATAAAGCGCACTATTCATATTGATGGTCGAGGGTCTGAAAACGCACTCGAAGATGAAGAGAAAAATGTGGCTGGAAAGCGCACTGTTTTAGTTGATGGTCGAGGGTCTGAAAACGCGCTCGAAGATGAAAAGGAAAATAGGGATATAAAGCGTACTATTCACATTGATGGTCGAGGGTTAGAAAACGCACTCAACGATGAAGATTGATGGCGGCTAGCAAGCTCACCAAGTTCTGGAAAGATATAGGACTTAAAAGTGCACTATCTAAGTTGGTTGATGGCTAGAAAGCGCACTCAAATAAAGAAGAAGATAGGGTTGAATAACGCTCTATCTGTATTTGTTTGAAATGCTCGCAAGTGCACTCAAGGATGTGAAAGTGGTAAGGCTCAAAGGCGCATACAAAATAATGAGTGGAGGTTTGTAAATTACATTCCTCCAAAACATTTCTTAGATTATTAGTGGGGAGATGCCATGTGTGATGGCAACCAAATTCAGGAAAGAAGATGAGGCTAAAAAACATGTTAAATAGGTAAGAGCCTGGAGACGTACACAAAAATGATGAATGAAGGTTCGTAAATTACGATCCCTCCCAAAAAATTTCCTAGATTCTCAAAGGAGATGCAATGCATAATGAAATCCAAAATCAGGAAAGAAATAAAGGTGAAAAGCATGCTCATGGAAATGGAAAAGGGTGAGAGCTTGAAAGCGTGCATAAAATGATGAATGAAGGTTTGTAAATTACGATCCCTCCAAAACATTTCCTATATTCTCAATGGGGATGTAATGCATGATGATGCATGTATACTCACCTGAGAGATATAGGTCCCCTTTTCTTCTTCTTGACCTTTCTTTCTTGTGTTTGGATTTCAGGCTTTGACGGCTTCTCACTTCTGATTACTCGAGCCGCAGCTTAAGATGTTGACCACTAGAGATGATAGATTTTTCACATTAACATGCCCCCCTGAGTTTGATCCAGATTCTTTGCAAAGGAGCTTGCTTCAATTGCATTTGTAGGTTGCCCCTCAGTCTGGTCATGTTCCACAAGTGTTTTGGGCTCGAAGAGTAGTGTTTGCATGAAAAGGCTTGATTATTTGCAAGGATTGTGTTTTCGTGTGGGATTTTTGGAATTTCAAAGTCATTCCAAATACAAAAAAATCATTTTGATTGCCCCATTCAGGTCATGCCACACTAGTGCTTTGGGCTTCAAGTGTTTGTAGGAAAGAGATGGTTATTTGGAAAAATTGTTTTCATGTAAGATTTTTGGGATTTCAAAGTCATTCCAAGCATAAAAACCATTTTGATGTTTGTTTAAACAAACTTGTTCTCGAAAGAATTCAAGTGATCTCATTGTCAGGTTTTATGTTGACTTTGACAAGAATGTGAAATGATATTTGCAAGTCTTGTATGTCAGGAAGGCTTCGATCAGGTTTGGTGAAGCATTTGTAAGGATTATCTCGAATGGAAAAGCATTGCCTATCGATCCAGATTATTTGTATTTGATCAGAAAGGGCTTTATCAGGCTTGTAGCGTAGGCTCAGGCTGATGGCTACGAAGAAAAGATATTTGCAGGCTCAAAAAGTGTTTAAGGGTTTTCTAGACTAAGGATCACTTAGTGCTCACTCTTAGAACTCTTTTAGTCCTCATGATTGATTTTCATGACCTGCCATGCCCCCCAGCATTTTGTTTGGGCTTTTACGTAGACATGCCCCCCAGTATTTTGTTTGGGCCTTTTATCATGGGTTTTGAGTACTATCATGTTGACTCGATTTGTCGTAATGTACTAAAACTCCTTTTATGTTTATGGCCCACAATTTTATTTGGGTATCTCTTGACATGCCCCTCGGTATTTGTTTAGGCTCTTGAGAATGGGTTTTTTGCAATGCCATCATGTTGACTTGACATGCTCCCAAGAATTTTGGGTTTTTTATTGTGACATGCCCCTCAGAATTTTTGGGTTTTTTATGTTGGGTCTTTAGTACTACTAAATTATTGAATTGATTTGCTAGTGTACTAAAAACCTTTTTATGTTTATGCCCCCCAGCTTTTTTTGGGGATTTTTTTTTATCATTGAGGACTACTTTGTAATTGAGAGTTCTCTCTTCGCACTTGCCCCTCAGTGTAGGGTGTGATCATAGTCGAGGTTAATTATCATGAAAAATAATTATACGGCTCAAATGGGGACTGCAATGGATATTTAAGATTTTGTGAAGGCATATCAAAGATGGCCTCTCTTCATTTAAAAAACATGTATTCGAGATCGGTAGACTTTGCTTTTCCATGCGAAATGTTATTTTTGATTTGTTATAGGGTTATTTGTTTAGCTAAGAAATTAGCTTATTATGTGGTTGGTATTTTTTTTTTTTTGATATGAGATCATCCTTCAATGAAATCCTTTGAATTCCCAGAACACATTTGTTAAACAAATAACAAGATTGACATTTATTTTTGTACTAGACTTTGATTTGCCAAAAATCTTGATGAAATCATGAGATCATGTATAATTTGAATTAAAGGGGATAAGGTGTGCTTATGTTATAAAAAGGCAAGAGCATGCTATAAAACACAAGAAAATACATGATCTTATTGGAGAGAAAAGTTTGTTTAACAAAAGATCTTGTAGCATTATAAGCAAAATTGAGAATATGACATGCGGACATGACCAAAACAAAAGGCAACCATGGAAGCAGACTTCATCTTCCAATACATGTGCACTCTTTTTCATAAGCTTTTGCAGAGGTTACTTTGATGGAGCAAACATTTGGTGTCTTATCTTCGCGAAGTTCAATTGGGTGTAGGAGTTGGATTTTCTTCGAAAGTATTCCATCCTGCTTTAATCAGTTGTATGAGCCTCTTCTTGAAGGCACCACAAGTATGAATGCTATGCCCCACAGCACCAGCATGGTATTCGCAAGTGAGGTCGGGTTTGTACCAAGCAGGGTAAGGCGACTGCAAAGGTGTCTGAGGTTCCGGAGCTACTTGCCCAATGCTTACCAACTTTTGATACATCTCATTTAAAGGCAATGGTAGAGGAGGTAGCTGTTCTTGGGTTTTCTGGTAATTTCTTTTTGGGAAATTTTTAAGTGAATCTTTGGCTTGAAGATTAATGTTGGCAATTTCAGATGAAGGGTTATGATAATTTTGAAATTGGTTTTTCCTACCCTTGTAGTCATCTTCAAAATGCTCGACTACTTTTCTTTTGCCTTCAAAGCTATTTTTCTCTACAGGTACAAAAATTCTCCCACTTCGGATTCCCTGCTCTATCCGCTCTGCCACGGCTACTGCATTCGTGAATTGTTGTGCCGAGCTACCCATTACATGTTCGTAATAGGGTGCTCTTAGCGTATTGGCGAATAATATCACCATCTCTTTATCTAGAAGTGGAGGTTGTACTTGTGCAGTGAGATCTCTCCATCTCTAAGCATATTCCCTTATGCTTTCTCTGTTCATCTTTTCTAAATTGGACAAACTCGTTCTGTCAGGAGCAATGTCCATGTTATATTTATATTGCTTAATGAAAGCATCTACCAGATCTTTCCAGCTACGAATCCTGGTATTGTCTAGTCTCATGTACCAATTCAAAGTTGTCCCACTCAAACTGTCTTGGGAAAAATACATAAGCAATTTTTCATCATGCACTACTTCTGCCATTTTGTTACAGTATGATTTTAGGTGAGTGACGGGGCATTGTGTCCCAGTGTAGTTGATAAAATCAGGAACATGAAATTTTTTTGGTATCATAACATTCGGGACTAGACATATTTTAGCAGCTTGTATTGGATCATATATGTTCAATCCTTCAATGACCCTTATTCTGGCCTCCAACATCACCATTTTATCTTGGTTGATACCCTCTGATGTTGGTATAACGGTTGGGGTTGCGGCAGGTGTTTGCACCGCTGTTTGTACGAAAGTTGGATTTTTTTTCCGGACCTTGAATCCTTTCTCCTGTCACCTCTTCATGGTGATTCATCGTTTCTGTTTGAGCAACTGCGGGTCTAGTTGAAGGACCCTTGCCAGAGGCATTCCTTAGTGCCTGCTCGAGTAAGCTGGTAAGATTAGCCACGCTAGCTCTAAGAGAATCCAATTCTTCTTGAAAATGAGCATCACGGCGTGCACGCTCTTCATCCTCCATATTTCTCTGACGGAGTCGAGTGTTAGGAGCTCTTCGGAGACCTATATTTTGACCTGCTGATAACATGTTATGTATAGTGATTGATGCGTGTGCATGTGGATGTAAATGTATGTATATACATGACATGTGAATTATCAGAGGATTTGTATCCAAAGTCAGGTTCTAGGTCATTACATGAGGGGTAAGCTTTCTACCTGGTCTCAAAGGGTCTATGAAATGCCCAGTGACCTCCTCACGTGAAGGTGGTGTAGGGGTTTACAAGAAATGGTTGGGGCACTATGTGACCGCCATTATCAAGTAAACGCTCAGTTCATAGTTGGATGTTTCACGAATCTGAACCCCGACTGAAAGTCATGAGGCAGACCGCTAATCCCCACCTAACTTAGAATTGGGTTTATTCAGGAAATTAAAATGCATGATAATTAATGAAACCACAATATATGCATGAATTGAAATTAAAATGCATGCTAAAGCAGTAAAAATGCATGCTAAAGTAGTAAAAATACATACTAAAGCAGTAAAAATGCGAGTTAAAAAAATGAACTCAAAAATAACAATCATACAAATAATGCTCAGTCCAGCGATGTCCCCAGTGGAGTCGCCATCTATCGCGACGGCGATTTTTCGCGCTTCGCGCCCCGCCGTCCCCCGTGGTTTGGGAGACAACGGCGCGCGGTGAAAAATAAAGGTTGTTTTATAGCCGTAAAATTTACGACTATAATTATTAGGAGTCGCCACCTAGTAGTAAGGTTACTAGGAACCTAGTGGTCTGAGAGAGTCTTGGGTAAGGGGACTTGTTGTGCAAGGGGAAGACGCATCACCCCCAGTGCACCCTACCTAAGGTAAGCTGCATTGTTATTTGATTGTTTTTCTTAAGTTTATTTTTTTTGCACTGCATTTAAAAAGGAAAAATATTTTTTTTTCCGCGGGTGTACTTTACGATGTAATTTTACACCGCAGTTAAAACCTTTTTTTTTATATCTACGGATGTACTTTACAATGTAATTTTACACCGCAATAAAAAAAATCTTTTTATTTGCGGGTGTACTTTACAATATAAATTTACACCGCGAAGAATAAAACAAAATAATTATTAAATTATTTTTGACATTTTGGCCGAATGCCAATGGATAATCGTAAACTGGTTACGATATCCAATTTTCGTTTAAAATATGAGAAAGATGCAACATATTTTTTTTTTCATGAAAAATATGCATGGAAAAACCTTGGAATTCGGCCGTATGCACGAAAACAAACACATTTTTTGTTTTGTTTTTTTTTAAATGTATTTTTTTTGTTTGTTTTTTTTAAATTAAAAATAATTCGGGCCGGGCTTGGCCCAGCTAAATGGGCCAGCCATGGTGGGCCAAAGGCCCACAAATCTCAGCCTAGCCCAGCCCCGCGATTTTCTTTCCTTCTTTTTTTCAAAAACAAAATGAAAAAAAGAAAAAAGAAAAAAACACACAACACAAAACACGTGAACAGTGCAGTGATCTGCACTGTTCTACGTGAACAGTACCAAGGTGGTCGGCCGACCACCACGAGAGACGGAACTGCTACTGCCGCCGGGTAGAGGAGACCGAGGTGGTTGTCCCTGTCGTGGTGGAGTCGGAAACGGAGGCCTGTGGTGGCCGGGAGGAGGACTGGAAGTGTCGGGTCTGTGGCTGGAACCGTTGCTGCTCTTCGCCCCTGTTGCTGCTGCTGCTCGCCAGAGCTGGAGAAGGTAGCTGGGGGCTTCTGCTGGTGATGCATACGAACGAGGGTGACGAGAGAGAGTTGTTGCCGTCTGGTTTTAGAGAGAGAGAGAAGCCATAAGAGAGAAAGAGAGAACTGAAGGGTTGACTGCAAGGGGGAGAGAGTGACGCCGATGGTGGTGACTTCCCGGGGATGAAGAAGAGAGAGAGAGACGCCGCTGCAGCAGCTGGGAGGAGCTGTCGTTGCTGCTGCTTCGAGGAGAGAGAAGGAGAGGGCTGACAGTGCAAGGTTGGCCGGAGATGGAGAAGAAAATGGCTGCCATCGGTTGGGGCTGACTGGAGAGAGAAGGGGCTGCAAACGGCGATGGAGAGGGCTGCCGAAGTGTAAGAGGACGAGGGGCTATTGCGTGTCTTTTTTTTTCAGTGTTTCTGCATGTTGTCGTCCGTGTATTTTCCTCTCTTGCATGAAATTTGTGCTCTCCTCTGTTCCTAAGTTCTTATTTGTTCTCCCCTTCTCTCTTTTTTTTAGCTTTCAGCCCTCTTGGTTTTCCCCTGTTTTCAGCCTCAAATCGTTCCCAGTTTTTCTTTATTTCCGTATGTTCCCCCCGGTTCTTCCCTTCAGTTTTTCAGTAATCAACACCGTGACAGTGTTGTTTCCCCTCTGTTTTCAAACTGGTTTTACCTTTCCATTTCGAAATTTTCTCGCCCCCGCCGCTTTGTTTTCTCCTGCCAATTTATAGGAGAATAAGGCATGGTGCATGGCATGGTGTGATTGTCTAGGTATGGTGTGTGGCATGGTTGAAAGCATGGGCACGGTGAAGGCTGAAGGAATGGCTGCAGCATGGCTGCTGGAATGGGCAGCCATGGCTGTCGGCAGAAGTTTGGTGAGTTTTTTTTTTTTTTTGAAATAAATAAGTTGTGACAAAAAGGATTTTTTTGATGGAAAAAACCAGGAAGAAAGATATTTTTATCTTTAATTTTGGCTTCCGAATTCACCCAAAAAGTTTCGTCGCCGAAAATCCCGATCGTCTCAATTTTAACCCAAATTAAGCTTTCAAACTTAATTTTTCAGCAATCAAGCCCTTAATTAGGTTAATTCAACCCATTTTAAGTATAATTAAGCCCTTGCGCTTAATTAAATCCTTCAATTGGGCTCTCAATTAATTCCGAAGAGTTTCGTCACCAAAAATCCTGATTTTCTCAATTGAACCCAGATTCGGCTTCCAAACTTAATTTCTCACTAATTAAGACCTTAATAAAATTAATTTGACCCATTTAAAATATAATTAAGCTCTTGCGCTAAATTAAATCCTTCAATTGGGCTCTTAATTAATTCCGAAGCATAATTACACTTTACATCGGCCAACAATTAAATCAAATTGACCCATAAAAATATAATTATGTCTTCTGACTTAATTTTTATGCAGATTTATCTAATAATAAATTATCTTCGCCTCGAATCTGTATTTTCCTTCATTTTTGGGTAAAAAAGAGGTACGACTGCGCTTTCGAAAACATTCAAAATTTCCACATTAATTTTTCTGCCAACACCAGCCCCTTTTATTTTATTTTTTATATTTTTTGGTATATTTTGGGGAGTCACCCAAAAATTGGGTGATGACAAATAATACCATATGTGACACATGAAATGAACAATTATAATGAAAAAAAGAAACTAATGAAAAATAAAATAAAATGAAATGTCATAGTAGTCGACAAGAAGTAATTTCTCAATTTGGTTTTTAAGATGTTTCCTCTGAGATCATAAAGTGACTTGTGTAAAAGGTAAACAAGGTTACAATGTCTTCATGGAATATCTAGGTAGAAGTGAGGATAGACTTCCTCTTCAAGAATTGTTGATTGGTTGTCATGAGGAAATATAACTATTGAATTGAGAAATTATATATTAAATGTCATATAATGGATATTATTTAAGAGATATAATGACTGAAAGCTTATGATCTGAACAGCAGGTCTTGAATTTGAATCAGAGTTTCTATTTCTTGTAAGAGACTGGAACAATTAGAGTTTTACCTTCTCACTTTGAGCAATAAAATACATTTTCCAAGAAATGAAGTTTTCTCGTATCCAAAAAAATCATATCATGGATAATTCTATTTTTTTTAAAAAAAAAAAAGAAATTTAATCCCTTTTCTGACAAATGAATAAATTCATTGATCAAAATTGAAAAAAAAAGTGTTAGTCTGTCCAAAAATCCATCTGTACATATAATTCCCAAGAGGTCGTTAACATCAAGAGAGATCATACCGTCCATTTCAACCAATTAAATCTCTGTGTCTTCATCAAACACCAAATCTGCCAGGTCTTGGATTCCCTATTCAATTGTCAGATAAATATCAAATGGGAATTTTTATTTATTTACTATTCATAAAAATGTTCATTTCCCGCTACATGTACGTCCCTCGATTTACTATCCAAGAAAACAGCAGCTGGCTCCTTTTCTTCTGTGCTCAGAAATTACGTGCCTCCGCATATCAAAACAAAATGAAATTGTAATAAAGTAGCACAAGTTGCGTTTTATGTTGTCTGTTCTTGATCTTGATACGTCCAGTGTTCTTGGGTTCTAAAAAGAATTCAATTTTGATCGATTACCAATTATTGAAAATGGTGTTCATGTTTCTTTCTGTGGCTTCTGAGTTCCTGCCATACTTGCATGTGCCTTTATTTTATTTTATTTTTTGATAAATAATATATCTGGAACAGTTTACATACATTACAGTTAATTTTTAAATATGTTAAACACCCTGTGAGTCCAATTAATAAGTAAAATATCACGGGTGACAAGTATAAATGATCGAACATTAGACCAATACCTCAAGTGCTTGTGGCTTTATTTCATTCAAGACGTTTTCATGCTTGCAATATGTAAGCTTGCATCCATGACTTCCTCTTTGTTTTGTCTTCCTCTTTTTTCCACAACTTTGAGCATTTGACTTCCACAGCTAGCTAAGCTGTCTTTGATTAGAAGAGAGAAGTAAATTCTACCTCGGTTGTGTTTGGATAATATTTAATTTCACAATAAAAATCACATATATGCATGTAAATAAATTGATCTTTTTAAGAGTTTTGATGTGTATTTTTATTCTTTTAAAATAATAAGAGTAAAAAACATATCTTAATTTCTTTAATTAATCCATATTTTTAGTTCCAAGATAGTTTTTAAGCGTTGTCTCAAGGAGTAAGAATTATTTTTCTATACACCATTGTTGAGTCCATGGAACTTATATTTGATTCAGCATAATCCCTGTTTATTTCTATAGTATTTTCATTGAGTAGATATATTCTTTAAGGGACTTAAAAGGACGTGGTATGATAACAAAAAACTTCAAATCTGCACAGCAGGTTTTAAGTTTAAGTCAGGATATACATTTCTTATAAGAACTTGAGACAGTCAGAGTTTTACTCACTCACTTAGATCCATAAAATATTTTTTTTCGAGAGATAAAATTTCTTCAAATCTAAAAATAAATTGAATAGATATAGTTATCCATACCATATTGATTGTAGTGTTCAATAATTAGTAAACACAACTCTTTGTACATGACTTTCCAATATATATATATCGGAAGTATAAGCCTAAACTCATTGATGTAAGTACCTTAGCAATACAAATTAATCTTATAGGGTTCATCTCCAAAGCCATGCATGTAGCTTAAACTAAAATCTGTAGCTTTGAATTTGGAATTGAGAGAAACGATGCACCGTATAACTTTGTTGCTTTATTCGATCGAGTCATCGGAAAGAAACTGTTGGAATTTAATGTGGTCAAATTACGTCAAAAGGGGGGGATGCTTTGACTTTGTGTATATGGTTGTTTGACCACTTATCAGTCAACTACGGTAAAGTAACCTTGATTACAACGAATCATTATTACAAACTTAATTAATTTTTCAAATATTGCAGCACATGCAGTTAAAGCTTCGATTTGTTTACAAGAAGGTTCTTGGATTTTCTGTCTTTTTAACCCTTTGGGTGAAGGGATGAAGAAGCATCTCCTCTAGGTTTTTACATGAATATATATTTTAATTTAAATTTAAAATTTATTACAGATTATAAATTTTTAATTATCATATCACACCTATAAATGTAGATCTTCTTCCATTCATAAACTGATCATGAATTTATATTATATTTAATTGCTTCTTTTTTTCATTCATTTTTAACAAGGAATATATAGTTGCACCAGTAATATAACTCTTTGACATTATAAAACTATAAATTGACGAGCATATTTTTACACCAACAAATCACTTCACGAAGAAACTCAAATAAAATTATAATTTTGAGCAATATCTAAACAAAAATTAAGATATCGAGAAAATTTTATAAATAATAGAAATAGAAATAGAAATTAAATTCTCTACCAAATCTGTATAAAATCTTGCATTTTCCTTGCAATGCATGGCACCTGCAAACCACCTATAAACGATAATATATATATATATATATATATATATATGAACTTGAAATTCATTGACCTTCATGTTCAAAACACGTAAAGAGATTGGCTCACAGACCAAGTGGATCAAGAATCAACGCTTGCAAAGAATCCAACCGAAAGCTAACAATGCGACCTCCCAAATTTAGAAAATTAATTTGGACCTGCTGAAAATCATGATCAAAAGGGAATTCAGAGTCCCTTTTAAGAATCAAAAAATTATCGAATCATCTTTGAATATGTTCCATGAACAGAAAATGCACTCTCACTAATCTAATGGCAGGGATTGGTGAGTCGGTGCGTAAAACATATCCCATGATTATAGTAAAATAGGGTCTAAAGTAACTTTTCTGGAAGGCATACAGAAATAAATATTATATTGCAATTAAAACAGAGATTAATTAAAAAAAAATGTCATCGATAACGGAAAGGGATTCAGGGAATTGTGATCTGGTAATGATTAATTGCACATAATTAGCTTCACGTTTCAAATATAATTTAATAGGGAATTAAAAAGGCAATGGAAATGAATTGTTATTGAATGAGTTGAGAATGCGAATTCATGAAAAAAATCAAAATATTCATACGTAATTAATTAAAAAATTAATAAATCATGAGAGATCATATTGATTAAAAAATAACAATGATGATCAACAATGAAAATTCTTTTGTTGAATATTACTCAACAATGAAAATTAACAATGAATTTTCCAGTGAATTACAAAGCTCAACAACAAAAATTAATAATAAAAATTTTGTTGTTGAATATTACTCAACAACATATATTAGTTGTGGATATTTCATTGCTAGTTTATTTACTATACAACAAATAATTTGTTGCAGATAAATTAACAACAACAAATTTGCATAGAACAGTTTCCAATGCAAATCATGTTGCTAATATGTTTTAGCAATGAATTCTCTTATTATTAGCAATAAATTAAATGGTTGCAGATGTTCCCTTTTTTAGTAATGGTTTTTTTTAATTATTTTTCTTTTTCTTTGCTTTATACATGTGTGTGTTTTCATATTGTTTTGTTGTGCTTAAATAAATAATATATTTTATTTTGATATATTTATAAATCAAAAATATTTTACAAAACAATCACCCCATGATAACAAATAAACTTTGAATGAGTCAAAAGGAATAGGAATAGGGGAGGTTGACATGAACATTTGCATCAGTTCTAAAGAATCACCTTTAAACGTCGAAAGCATAGAACACGCTGTCATGGATCATTGGGTGTCCTTGCAGGTGGCAGTGTGCACCTCAAATTCAAAAAAAATGGAGGACAAATTCGATCAAAGTCGTACATGGTGTCAAAAGAGTAGATGCTTTGTACGGTTGAGATTAGGTTTGATAAATTTTGAATCAAAGGACCCCACATGTTAAGGCATCATTTTTTCTTGTTTTAGCAAACTGAGGGGTTTTGCATCCAAGAAACGAAAGTGGATTGATCGAGGCAAGGCAAAGCCATGCATGTCTCACATTTGCTCCTTCTACGTGCGTTTCTTGAATTTCACATGCTAATCACTGCTCTGATACATAAACAAGAACAAGCATTCTGTGGGAGGAGACAAGAAAAACCTCCCCTAGATCTCGAAAATATAGAATTTTGAACACAAATGATTGAGAAATCTTGATGGAAGCCTAAGAAGCTGTTTGGAGCAGTTTTTGCACCGCAGGTTTGCTGCGGTGCACTACTTTTCTTTTCTTTTTTAATAAATTTTTTTATTATTGTTTTAGATCATTTTGATGTGCTGATGTCAAAAATAATTTAAAAAAAATATATCATTTTGATATATTTCAGCACAAAAAACACTTTGAAAAACTACCACAACAACTCTCCCAAACAGGCCCTAATTACTCTCACCTCCATTAATGAATTCTCCATAGCAAGTCCTGTGTGAATGTTAAAAATTGAAAAGAAAAGGAAAAGGTAATAGTGATATTGAATAATTTATCGGACGTTAGATTCGTTTGTTCTTGTGGCTGTCACGGTTTTAGATGAAACATGTTGTCTGATGTTATTTTTTTAAAGTATTTTTTATTTAAAAAAATATTTATTTTTTAAAAATTATTTCTAATATCAATATGTTAAAATAATTTTAAAAAAATTAATTAAAAATAAAAAATAAAAAAATATTTTTAAGATATAGTTTCGAAAAGAATATAAATGAGACGCACGCAGGAAACTTGTTGAGATATTTGATCTTCATCATCTGCACAATTGTCGTAATTGATCTTGCAGATAATATTTCCCTAATATAGAAGATACGAAGTGCAGTAGTTTAGGAACAAAGTTTGGTAAATGATTGATTTACGGGATATGTATTATTGTATTATGCCTATAAAAGGATGTCTATGTATCCTCTGTAAACGTAACTAAGTAATATATTTTCCACATACAATTTATTATGGTATCAGAGCAGATATTCTGAAACTCTGCATCTTCATCTCACACAACTGTCATGGCTGCAGACGAGGCCAACCAAGGGAGCAGTGAATCAAGATCTGTTCCATCCACTGACACCTATTCAAACCCAGACCATCCATACTTCATATCCCAATCAGACCACCCAGGAGCAGTTCTTGTGAAGACAGCTCTTTCCACCGACAACTATGGCAACTAGAGCCGACAGATCAAAACAGCTCTCAGTGCAAAGAATAAAACTGGTTTTATTGATGGTTCTCTTAAACCACCATCAGAGTGTACCAAACCCACTGAATACAGACGCTGGAAAAGGTGCAATGATATGGTCCTATCATGGATCATCAATTCATTAGAACACGATATAGCAAACAGCGTCGTCTACACCGACTCAGCACATGATCTCTGGGTCGATCTCAGAGAAAGATTTTCAATCATCAATGCGCCCAGAATCTTTCAAATAGAGAGAGAGATTGCAACCCTAACACAAGGTCAAATGTCTATCACTTCCTATTACACAAAACTTAAGAGTTATTGGGATGAATTGTCATCCTACAACCAGATCAATACGTGCCCTTCTGGAAGAGATTGTGGTGCTGCAAAATCAATTATGGATCATGCAGAACAACAACATTTAATGCAACTCTTGATGGGATTAGATGAATCATATGCAAGCACCCGGAGCAACATATTAATCATGGCACCACTGCCCACTACTCGGAGAGCCTACAGTCTCCTCCTCCAAGATGAAAAACAACGTCAAGTTGCTACTATTTCAACATGTAACAGTGAGAGCATGGCTATGCTTAGCATGTCCAACAACAACAGCAAGAGAAATAACACAATAAAATATTCAAATCGATCACTTTACTCCAACAACAATGTCAACATATCACGCAGCAATCAGCAAGAACCCAGGCGTTGCCCTTACTGTAATGGTGACACACACAATGTGGAGAAATGTTTTTTTCTCAAGGGTTTTCCTCCTGGCCACAAATGGCATGGTAAGGAGCCACCCATCCCTCCACCGAGATTTGATGGCAGTAACCGGCAACATCAAGGAAGGATAAAACATTTCAATCAAACTAGTACTCGGCAACAATTCTCCGCCAATTGCATGCAAGCATCAGAACCGATCCATCATCTTCAATCCATAGCACCTCATCTCTCTCTTGACCAGTGCAAACAAATAATGGAAACCGTCGGTAAGGAGGATATTCATCCAACACAAGAAAATTTTGCAGGTCTGAATTCTCCTTATTTTAGTTTTCATGTCAACACAAATCTACCTGATGTCTAGATCATCGATAGTGGTGCTACTGATCATATTACATGTTCCCCTAATCTCCTTACTGAAACCTCACACACTCCCCTTCCACCGGTTGGGTTGCCTACCGGAGACAAAGCACAAATCACTTCAGTAGGCAATATACAATTTGATGATATTTTTTGTCTCACTAATGTTTTATGTGTTCCTTCATTTAACGTCAATCTTTTATCTGTATCACGTCTTACTGAATCCCTTTATTGCTTTGTTTGTTTTTTTCCCGCTTTGTTTGTTACATACAGGACTTGCGCACGCGGAAGATGATTGGATTGGGTAAGAGGCATGGGAACTTGTATTACTTCGATCCGCAACATCTCACTCCGCAACTTCGCTCTTCTACCACCTACCATGTGACTGTTCAAAATAATACATGGCACCTTCGATTGGGTCATCCCTCCGACGCCAAACTTCGTTTATTATCTAATCAATTTTCTGACATTTCCCTTCCTAAACACATATGTGATTTTTGTCCTCTTGCTAAACAAACTAGATTGCCTTTTCCTTCCAGTTCAATAAAAAGCATTGCACCATTTGATTTAATTCATTGCGATATTTGGGGACCACACAAAGTTACTTCTCATTCTGGTGCTAAATATTTTTTAACCATAGTTGATGATTTCTTACGAACTACATGGGTTTATTTAATGAAATTTAAATCCGAGACACAAACTTTGCTTACATCTTTTTTCTCTTTTGTAAAAACACAATTTAACACCAACATCAAAGCCATTCGTGTTGACAATGGGGGGGGGTTTGCATCTTTAAAATATTTTTTTGCTACCAATGGTGTTATCTACCAACACACTTGCACCTACACACCCCAACAAAATGGTGTTGTCAAAAGAAAACATCGGCATCTCCTTGAAATGGCACGAGCACTTCGCTTGCATGCTAATCTTCCTTTTCAATTTTGGGGTGAGTGTGTACTCACCGCAGCTTATCTTATAAATCGCCTTCCTACACCTGTTTTAACCAATAAAACACCTTATGAAATTCTTTTTGGAAAACCACCCACTTACAACCACCTTCGCGTCTTCGGTTGCTTATGTTATGCAACTAACCTTCGACCCACCAATAAATTTGATAACCGAGCACGTAAATGTGTCTTTGTGGGCTACCCATTTGGACAAAAAGCCTATAGATTATATGATTTTGACAATCATAATTTTTTGGTTAGTCGGGATGTTGTTTTTCATGAAACAATCTTCCCTTTCCTCACACTCACACCCACACCCACACCTCAGTTCATTAACCCTACACTGCCACCCATTAACCCCACTCTCACCCCAACCAGAAAAACCACCCCTACTCAACCATCCCTTACAACACCTCCCAGTCCATCACCACCCATGACTACCGAAACCTCCCCTAACCCTCCTTTCAATTGCACAGACAACACAATCACCCCACCATCACCAATTCCGCAACTAACACCACCACCATCCACACCACAACCACCACCACCTCCTCCACTTCGACGCTCCGCTCGTATCCCCCAACCCTCTGTGCTTCTTCGCGATTTCGAATGTAACAATATCATGCCCCCTGCCCATTCTGACTCATCTTCTACACTCACACAGCGTAAGGTTTCTTGCTATCCACTCTCAAATTTTCTTTCTTATCATAATTTGTCATCTGCTCACTATTCCTTTGTTGCAGCCATCTCTAAACTCATTGAGTCCACCACCTATGCCCAAGCCTCTACCGATCCTCTTTGGTGTGAGGCAATGGCAAAGGAAATTCAGGCCCTTGAGCAAAATAAGACTTGGATTCTTACTTCTTTACCTGCAGGCAAGCGACCCATTGGTTGTAAATGGGTGTTCAAAATAAAATACAATGCTGATGGTACTGTCGAAAGGTATAAAGCCCGACTCGTTGCGAAAGGCTACACACAAAAAGAAGGCCTCGACTACACCGAAACTTTTTCCCCCACTGCCAAACTCGTCACCTTCCGCTGTCTACTTGCCATTGTCTCTGCTCGTGATTGACCCCTTCATCAACTTGACGTGCAAAATGCATTCCTCCATGGCGATTTGGATGAGGAAGTTTACATGATTCCTCCTCCCGGTTTTGACCGACAAGGGGGGAACATGGTGTGTCGGCTACAAAAATCACTTTATGGTTTAAAGCAAGCAAGCCGTAATTGGTTTGCAAAACTCACTAATGCACTCCGGGAAGCCGGATTTGTCCAATCGATGGCTGATTATTCCTTATTTACAAGGTCTAACAACAATTCCTTTACTGTCATTTTGATTTACGTTAATGATATTGTGATTACAAGAAATAATTCTCAAGTTATTCAATCAATCAAGGAATTTCTCAATCACCGTTTTCGCATCAAGGATTTGGGACTCTTGAAATATTTTTTGGGCATAGAAGTTGCACGATCTAGAAAAGGTATATTTATTTCACAACGCAAATATACACTTGAATTGCTTGATGATGCAGGTTTGCTAGGAGCACGCCCTTCACCCTTTCCCATGGAACAGACTCTGAGACTCAAGCCAAATGAAGGAAAATTACTCCATGATCCCACTAGGTACCGACGTTTGGTCGGACGTCTCATATACCTTACAGTAACTAGACTAGACATAGTTTTTGTTGTCCATATACTCAGCCGCTACATACATGAACCCCATCAACCACATCTTGATGCTGCCCTATGAGTATTACGGTACATTAAGAATTCACCTGGACAAGGTATCTTCTTCCCAACACAAAACGATCTCAAACTTAAAGCTTTTTGTGACTCAGATTGGGCTACTTGCCCCACCACAAGATGTTCTGTGACAGGTTATTGCGTCTTCATTGGCAACTCCCTAATTTCATGGAAAACAAGGAAACAAAACACTGTCTCACGATCATCAGCCGAAGCAGAGTACCGGGCCATGGCTGATGCTTGCTGCGAGATTAAGTGGCTTGGAT
The DNA here is from genome assembly GCA_015731905.1 of Salix dunnii. NCBI lineage: Eukaryota > Viridiplantae > Streptophyta > Magnoliopsida > Malpighiales > Salicaceae > Salix > Salix dunnii. The sequence goes on along the minus strand of CM027662.1, from coordinate 7,815,143 downwards.
ACATACTTAAGAACTTGCACATTCCAAATTCTGAACCAGCAGCACTTCACTGTGACAACCAATCAGCACTACATATTGCCAGGAATCCTGTCTTCCACGAAAGAACAAAGCACATTGAGCTTGATTGTCACCTGGTACGACAACACCTGGCTTCCGGAATAATTTCCACAGTATATACTCCCACAAAGATGCAGTTAGCAGACTTGTTTACGAAACCACTAGGCAAGGCACCATTCTCTTTTCTACTTGGCAAGTTAGGAGTGTATAATATTCACTCGCCAACTTGAGGAGGCGTGTTGAGATATTTGATCTTCATCATCTGCACAATTGTCGTAATTGATCTTGCAGATAATATTTCCCTAATATAGAAGATACGAAGTGCAGTAGTTTAGGAACAAAGTTTGGTAAATGATTGATTTACGGGATATATATTATTGTATTATGCCTATAAAAGGATGTCTATGTATCCTCTGTAAACGTAACAAAGTAATATATGTTCCACATACAATTTATTAAAACTTTAATCTCACAACCGAGGCTAGTGATAACAGCACAATTATTTTATTATTCAACTTGCCATTGCAAAAAATGATCATAAAAACCTCATGTTGTTTTCTTTTGCAAAACCCTCTATCGAATCATTACCCGGCCTAGAAACTAGATTGAGAGCATTTGTAGAAGTCAACGCAAATTCGTTTCTATCCAAAAATAGTAGAAAAGAAGGAAAAATCCTTCTGTTTTTGACCTAATATGGGCTAAGGTGAACCTGTGATTTGACTGCTAAAAACTGTAGAAGAAACAGTACAATTCCAGTACAATTCACTGCCTTCAGAGTACGGAAAGGTACAATTCCAGTACAATTCACTGCCTTCAGAGTACGGAAAGGATCCATGTTGTTTTCCATCTAGCTAGCCTAGCCCAGTTCTTTAGGTAGAATGAAAACGCTGTAGTGACTGCATGCCATTTTCAAGTCTTGTCCGTAATGAACTTGAAAAATTCCATCAGAAGATGACAGAGGTCTCTTTCTTCAATCATGAGCACGGGAAATTTTGACGGGATAGAAGGGATATGGACGGAAAAAACAGAATTATATATATATACATATATAGTTTATTTCTAAGATATTTTAGAGGTAAATTTTATATATTTTCAAAACACACAGCATATCCTCTCTTACTATATTTAATCCCAAAACAGTAACAACGGCTGTTTACCTAGAACAAATTAGCTCATGAATTATATTCTCTCTCTTTTTTTCACATTATTCGCCAATTTACGTGTCTAAATTATATGGTACCGTACGTTAACATTCCTTCTCTTTTTATTCCATCTTTCTGTTATGTTGTTGTTATTTGATATTGACAAGCCTCCAGAGTTCACCAAAAATCTCACTTTCACACTTTTTATGCCTGAGCAATCATCAACGCGCAAGCTCAGCAGTTTGAGCCTCAACCCCTAGAGAAAAAGTTATGCTTTTCATTTAAGAGATTCTTTTTATTAGCTAGTTCATCAATCAAGAGATATGGCCCCGTGTTAACTTAAACTTTCTTGGTTACAAAGGAAAGACTCCAAATGAATGGTCCCATTTTCCTTTCTTGGATGGGGGCATGGATGGTTGTATGCCGGAGGCAAACTGGTTTATTAGGGATGAACTCCAAAATCTTAAAACATCTTGAGATCAAGGGCTTGACAGAAAGTAGGCCTCATGTGAAAATGTGATCATCCTCAACACCTCAAAAATATTTCACCTCTTGAATCTCTTCTAAGTTACAAGGACTCCCCTAATTACTTTGCCCCAAGTCATACAAGTTCCATACCGGTGTATCAGGCAGGTGCCAAGTTCAAAACTACAACCTGCGTACCTTAACTGGGTTCATCCAATCAAATAAAATGCAGACATCAGCAGATGTAATTAACACCCATGATAAGAGATGGGTAGTCGCCTTGCTATGACCTCCACATCATGTGAATGTCGTGTTCATTTCTTGCCTGCTTACAAATTGGAAAGGGTATCTGCTAATGCCACATCATTCTACAACTTTGGAAAGAAATAGCGCTGGCAGATCTCGTGTAGACTCGGCAAACATCATATGAAGTATAAAGCAAATTTAAATCCGAAAGTCATCTATCCCTACCACAAATGCAAATCAACATAGAGCAAAATGATAAATGGGAGACCAGAACTACATGATTCAACCGCGATAAGTTTCACTATAATGATTCTTCAGCCTGCAAATGCTTACATATATGTCCCTGCCATCTCTAGATATGTGCTCCCACCAGCACAGCAACAAAATCCTAAATGCTAGTACGAGGAACATAAACCAAAAAACACAAAATCAATCACGTTTCTTTTCTTTGTCCCCAGATGTAAATTGTCTTGATAGCATCCATTGCTTTGCATTAGTGTAAACAGTGAAGCCCAATAAATGAGAGAAGCAGAAATTCATGATCATTGCTTCAAAAAGGTAAGGAAACTTCTTGGGAGGGCAAATGGCTAGGTATATAATATGAAAAATAAGGGAGCACACAAAATGAATCATCACAATTGAGAATGTGATCATAGGCCTAGGCAGATGCTTCTTAATATGCCTTCTTCCACTAGGTGCAAGGTAAAGAAGGATGGAACAAGCGTAAAGAGCCATGTAGGGCACAACCAGTTTGTCACGACACAGAAGAGGAAACATAGAGAGCAATGCACAAAGCATTAATAACATAGAGTGCACACCAGGCAATTCCATTGCCAACAAGGTTGCAGGCAGAAGCGGCAGCAGAATTGACTTCTCGTGAACTGCAATAATAGTGACTCAAATACTGGTTACACATGAGATTATATAAATATATATAATATTAGAGAAAGTCTTACATACCTTGGAATGAAAACAAGTAGAATGCGAAAGAACTATTCAGCAACCCATAAAGGAAACCTTTACTGCTCGGAGCCAATATTTGTTGAATCATTGAAGGCAGAAAAGTCAATGTAGTAGCAACCAAGCTGACAAATCTCAGAGAATGTGTTGTGAATAATCTCTTCCATTTAATTAAAATTGAGGTACTGCACCAAAAGTTAGCCACATAATCTTCATAAATCCCTCTCTCAAAAGGAGCAAGCCGTGAAAGAACCTGTACCAAGCACCAACTTGAAGTAAACAGCTATGCTTGAGTGTGAAAGTCAACTTCTGAGAAGAGTGATGACAATCAACATTTTGGTTCATTGTAATAGTCTTATCTGTGGTTTCATTTATACAAAGACGTCACATGCAGTCAACAGCACCAAGAGTTTAATCTTGCAGCCTGATCAATTTTCTTTACCAGTGAAATCATGAATCAGGTTGCCTATAAGAATGTATTCGGTTGCTAGAGATTCTAAAGCAATGACAAAGGCGTCATTCTTTATATTTGCTGTCCATTTTTACACAATACACGAAAGGGTAAGAAAAAAATACTGGACAGTCCACTAATTAGAACAAAGAAAGAAGTGTCATTATGGAGCATAGTTTCAGCGACCATAAACATGTGCTAAAACATTAAACTACATATTGCAACATGAGGTGGCCATTTGATCAGCATATTCATATAACATGTTAAGCGTGAACTGCTAAGGTAAAAATATGGAATGAGTTACATGTGTAAGCCAATACAAATAAAAACAAGGACCAACAAACTTTTTCTAGCTATATTAATACCGTGTCATACCCCAAAAAAGGCATCTCTTGAATGAAGATATGGCCACCAAACAATAGCAAATGTTCCTATGACAGCCAAGCCCAATTTTAAAACCTCAAGCGGGGGATTCTTACGCCTTAGGCAGCTACCAAACAGATGGCCGAAAAATGCAGGAGCATAATATGCACTCATCTGGATGAAAACACAGAAAAACATCACCTTTAGAATTTATAATTAACATCACCCTAATAACAAGTCTGGACATGTAAACAGAAGAATGGTAAGAAATTCTAATAATTTAGTGGGGAAGGATAAAAAAGGTATTCATTATTTTTACTTCTTTGTTTTTCTTTATGCAGAAATCATCTGTCATCTCTCAGAAGTCTGTACTTAGTAAATATGGATGCATATGGAAAATTAGGATTTTCAAGATCCCATCAAGTCTCTAAATCAAAACCTGAGAAAAGCACATGACATTTTTTTTCTGCTCAGTGTTTGTCACTTTTTTGCAGTCAGTGGTACAAACTAATAGTAAATATTACTGGTGTTCAAATATATTATCAACTAATTTATGGAAAATCAATGTCATGCGCTTATTTCTCCATAAGAAATGGGCAATCAATATCCAAGAATGAAAAGCATGAGAACTGAAAATCTTTATGAACTTGCAAAGAAATTAGAAAGGAAAAGAAAACATATATGAAATGATAAAGATTCAAAATGACTATGGGTTCTATGAAAAGTTTGGTATGTGTAATTGGAAAAATTGTTAGATGGATTAGTGTACCAACTAATCCATAGACTAAGTCAATTGTGGAGTGACAGTGTCTACAAGAAAATGGACCCTGCACGTTGATGTTTGAATTCACCCATGTGTTATGTATCTATTGATTTAATCTATGAGTGAATTCCTTAAGAACATTTCACATAATTAAGAAATGACTGATAAGAACAGGGTTGGCACCAGAAATATGGCAAATGCTATAATAAAATTCTCGTGTATTCATGCAAGTTGCACATCATAAACAACCAGAGTTGTTTGCATCTACCTTCAAGATACAATATGCAGTCAAAAGAAAGAAGCCAGCCAGCATCAAGAGTCACAGGGATTCAAATATGAGATGTTCAAATGTGCATCAGGATGATTGATCGGTCTATTATGATTAATGATATTATGTAATTGTTTACTGTATATTCCTGACCTGGGCAGTTCAAGCATTTACATATTCAAAAGTTGAATACAAATTAAGAAAAGGCAGATATACAACTGAAGTAAAAAAATATCTATTTATTGTCTTATGTCATTGGGCTGGCTTCTTGGAAATCCAGCAGTAAGGTATTCAAGCCAGGTCTTTCATATATAATGATGGGAATCAATAAACAGACACTGGCTAAAATACCTCCAAGCAACATTACAAAGCCCAATGCATTATGAGTAGAAAACCAGATGTCTTCATTATTTTTGTTCACTTCAGACAAATAGTCTCAGTCATGCGTTCTATAATTCTCCAACAGATATTAACAATTAGTACGCCCCTTAATCATGGAATCCCATTGTTCAGTCAGCAGGAACTACCATTCTCACAATTAGAATAGAAACTGCATTCAAACTCTGAACCAGGAAACAAACAGCATTGAGCATCCACTCAATAGTCACTACACATTCCTAATTAGATTCCCCATCAAACCTGGCCATAGTTGAGCAATTGTGGTAAAGTAGATAACATTGCTAGTTCATTATTCTTCCAGCATTTTATCACTGCGGTCAGACATTGGCAATGCAAAATATTCACTCTGTTTATGATAAGGGAATTACTTATCCAAAAGTTCAAGGTCCTTAGAGTTATGGATGGAAAGCATTACAAGACTTAGCGCTGAGTCCAGACATCGAAATTATATTGTATATTGCAGAGAGTTTATGTAATGAAGACAAACATAAGCTTTCTAACAAACCCTCAAAAGAGCTCATTGGGCAAATTTCCTCCTAAACACATTATCGCAGTTCTCGTCCAACCTAATTTAACTTGATAGGTTAGCTGCCCATAAATCCTTGAAGGAAAAAACATATATTTAAAATTTGCTAAGCTAACTAGTAAATGTCGCCATTTCCGGTTAAATTATTTGTTGAGCGCATACAAATACAGACCTTGGGTATGTGAGCATATGGGATCAAAGAAGATAAATCACTTGTCTTCAAAACACTAACAGAAGGCCCTTCTAAATCAATAAATAGAGAGAGAGAGAGAGAGAAAACAGAAGAGAAGCACCTGTTTATGGTTAAGAGAAAGACAGAACAGAACACAAGCTAAAAGATTTTTCCGAGAGAGAACAGCAGCAACAGCACCTAAAGTAAGGCCCAAGCTGATGCAATTATACTGAAACAAAACCATATAGAATATAAGAATAATCACATGCTTCACAATTCAATAAACTCATAACAAAAGACAAGCACAAACAGAATTCAAAACCTGAAAATGGCCATGATCAATTAAGATCAAGCATGGATTGATTAAAATAACAGCAATGTGCCATGCTACATCACTCTTATCTCCACTGGACCGGTTACCCCCGTGATAAACAAAAACAAAATAAAGCACGGCAGGGAAAAATATCAATAAATCAGATGATAAAACTGTCCACCTCATTAGCAACTTCCTGCAAACAAAACACAAAACATTCATACCCATTACAGCTAAAAACTCAACAAAACATAAAAAGAACAAAATTTGACAAATGGATTATGATCCTTACCCGAAATGTGTCTCGTGACCTCGAGAAGTAAACAGTGAAACTGAATTTGGATCAAAATACTTGAGAATTCGACCATGAAAGTAACTCTGATAAGCAGTTAATGGAGGGTAATCGAGACCCCAATAACTCAAATCATTGTTGGTAGTGTTAGAGTACCAATCTTTAATTGGTAAATTGGTTGTAATCTCCATCCAGTGACGTTGAGCTTCAAAGTCACCAAATTTTGGTGGACTGCCTGCACCTGAATACGAATGGAGAGAAACTGAAACTCTGAGGAGGAGACCGAAGATGCTGATTAAAAGAAATGAACCCATTATTCCTTTTTGAAAAAACAAGCAGGAGACGTCATTATGATTGTTGCTTTCAGTTTCTCGCTTGGGTTTCTGTACCTTCTTTCTCACCTTCTCCATTTTTGTTTCTTTTCTTTTTGCAATGGAAATTACCTGATGTTGTCAATGGGTTCTGCTGGGTGAAATTCTGGAGTCTTTGACAATGGATTTGGGTGGATCAGCAGTCATGATGGGAGAGGACGGAGCAGATTGGAGGCCGGAGGATGGCTGATCCTCAGGGTTCAAGAAAGCCTAAACGGCAAGCTTTTCTTTCTTTGGTGAAGGGCTGGGCAGGCCCAGGCTTAACGGATTGGGTTGTGAGTTTTGGGGGTATTTTTTTTTAATAAAAAAGTCTTAGGTATTAAACAAATTGTGTTATTTTCCATCCATAAATTGTGGATTTCACTTCATAGTAAGCTCTTCATATTAAACAATTTATTTTCTAGTAAAATTTAATTAACTCAATTAAGCTCTTAATAACAGATCATATCCAAATTAAATTAATACTAATCATCACTATGAAAAATAAAAAATATTTTAATAAAAATAATTAATATGGGTTGACTTAGTAACTCAAATCTTTTTTTTATTAGTTACTAGATCAGGTTTTACAATTATGTTTCACACCTTTTTTCATACTATGATTTTCCAGCCTTTCTTTCTTTTTTAATTAATATATCTAACTATGTCTTAATTTTATTTATAGAAATAAATTGTATCCCGATTTTGAACTATTCTAATTATCTTTTAATTATTAAAAATCAAACTGTCTAAATTAATATATATGGATACAATAAATGGAAATAATACATTAAATGTGATTTTTCAAATGTTTGACTATATATTGAGGAAAGAATAATATGAAATTTATATTAAAAAAATAAAGTAAAATAAGAAGGTATGTTACTCAATAATAATTTCATTGTATATTATTACAATGAATCAATAATATAAAAGTTATTTTTATATTTTTATCCTTTAATTTTATTTTATTTGCATTATCTTTTTTTTAATTTCAAATATTTATATTTCACCTCTTAAATTAATTTTTGTTATATGTTTAATACACAGTTGTTAAGAAAGTCGGAAAAAAGTGAGGGAGAGAGATTTTTATTTATCACATTTCGATGACAAATTACAGTTAGGAAATATTTGTTTTATTGATTTTTAGTTTTTAAATTGATTAAATGATGTTTTTAGGTTGCAATGGGAGTAATTGAGGTTCCTATGGTATTTTTATATGAGAATCAATTAAAATTCAGTTTATAGATCCACATATCCCGAACCTATATATATATATATATATATATATATACACACACACACTAGATAATGACCCCGCGCTTTGCTGCGGGGTGCACAATATTTTTTTAAATATAAAAAATATTAATTATATGTATTTTTAAATTGTATTATAAATTTAGTTGAAATAATAAATTTGTCTAAAAATCTTGTGAAGTTCAAGTTTTTTTTATCAAATACATGAATTTTAAATCGTCATAAATGTATCTGTTTAATAGTTTTTAATGAAATAATCAATATTAATTTATCATCGTTATTAAAAAATAAAAAGACCTAGATATTTGAATTATTATATTCATTCCACTAAGATTAGTTAATTTTGTAATTGAATTTAAATAGATACATAGATACGAATAAAAAAATAAATATTCTCCAGTAATTAAAAAAAGAAAGTAAGTGAATTAATATCAAATAAAAATCTGAAAAAATAAATTAATAAATATAAATAGTTAATGTTCTATTAATAAAAAAACTAAACATATAAATTGAAAATTCATCCTCACACAATTGTCATTATCACTGTTATAAGAGTTAAAATTATTATCAACATTATTATCAAAATAATAATAAAAATTAAATTGACTTGAAAAATGATTAAAAAAAACAAAATATTTTTATAAGAAAACAATTAAAATTAATAATTAAAATTATCATTATTATTGCGTAAATGGTAAAATCATAAAAATCATCTAATCCAAATAGCAAATTAAAATAATAAAAAAAATAAAAGAAAAAAGCGAGCAATATTTATTATTCACATTATTATCAAGACAATAAAAATTAATAAATTATATTGAGAGAAAGAAATATAAACAAAATAGGAAGCACGAAAAAAATATTAAGATATTATTATTATTATTATTATTATTATTATGAAAGAATAAATAAACAACAAAAGATTAATAAAAACAATTAAATGAAAATAAAAATCATTATTGTTATTACTACAAAAAGAATAAATATTATCAAATTATCTTCAACAAAAAAAACCTAAAAAACATTAATAAAAAAGTAAGAAAGATAAATAATTAAATTATTATTATTATTATTATTATTATTATTATTATTAATTATTAATTAAACTATTATTATTATTATTATTATTATTATTCTAGAAATAAAAAATTCAAAATCAAAGTTAAGAGCACACTTATATAAACATGAATAACAGTAAGGATCATTATAGAAATAATAAGAAATCAAGGGATGAAAACAAAAAATTAAAAGTATAAAGGCCAAATATTAACTATGTTAGATTTTTTTATTATAATATAAATGTAGACAAAATAATAAATTTGTATAGAATTTTTTAATTATAAATTTGTATAAAATAATAAATAGTTTTATCAACAAAAAGATGAATACATAAATTCAAAATCTATCCTTATGTTATTATCATTATCATTATTATTATTATTATAGTTAAAATTATTATCAATATTATTGTCAAAACAATCTTAATAATTAAATTGTCCTGGAAAATCATAAAAAAAAAAGCAAAAGATTTTTTGTATAAAAAAGAAAAAAAAAACACAACCATTAAAATCATCATGAGCATTGCATAAAAATCCAAATAATAAAAATCATCCAAAAGTAAAAAAAAAAAAGTAAAAAAAAATAACAATCACTAAAATTATCATCACTATTGCATAAATAATAAAATCATAAAAATTATTTAATCCAAAAAAAATAACAGAAAACCAAAAAAAATAAAGGAAAAAAAGAAAACAAAAAAAGAAGAAAGAAAAAAACTAATATTAATTTTAAAATGATTACCAATTTAAATTGAAATCTCACGAGTGAACTGATAAAAAAAATTCAAAGAAAAAAAAACTATAAAAAAACTAAAAGTATAGATGTATAAATGCGAATAAAAAATATACATTATCTAAGAATTTATAAAAACAAACTAAATGAATTAATATTAAATAATGAAATAATCAAATAAATAAAATAAATAGTTCTATCCACAAAAAGATGAATATATAAATTAAAAATTTATCCTTATATTATTATCATGATCACTACTATAACTGTTAAAATTATTATCAACATTACTGTCAAAACAATATTAACAATTAAATTGTCTTGAAAAATCATTAAAAAAGGAAAAGATTTTTGTATAAAAAAGAAAAAACAACAACTACTAAAACCATCATGATTATTGCATAAATAGTCAAATCGTAAAAATCATCCAAGCGAAAGAAAAAAAGAAGAAGCAAAGAAAAAAAATAAACAAAGAGAAAAAAACAGTAATATTAATAGTAAAATGATCATTATAATAGTTAAAATTATTATTAATATTACTGTCAGAACAATTAAAATAATTAAATTGCTCTGGAAAATCATTAAAAAAATCAAAAGATTTGTATAAAAAAACAATTAAAAAACAACAGATGAATTAATATCAAATATCAATAAAAAATATCAATAAAAAATAAATTAATATTAAAAAAGAAATAAACATTAAAAAAAACAAATGAATTAATAAAAAAATTAAAAGAATAAGGACCAAAATGAAAAATAATTTATATAAAATTAAATTCAATTAAAGGATAAAATTAAAACAAAAAAGAATTGGAGGACCAAAAATAAATAATGGTAATTGCTATCATTTTATAAAAAATCAGAAGAAGAGGGACTGAAATCAAACTTTGTATATATTAACAATATCAATTGGAGGACCAAATTAAAGAAATCCAAAAATTTGTGCAGGAAAAATTGAAGGAATAAAAAATAAATCAAAAGTATAAAGACTGAAATAAAAACTTCTTATATGATCAGTTTTAATTGAAGAGCACAATTGAAAATAATAAAACTTTAATTTCAATAAATCAGTCATCAAAACGAAATCAAAAATTCAGGGACGAAAATGAACTTCTCACAACTATCAGGGACCGGAGCATACTTTGCGCCGGCAGGAGAGAGAAAAGCGACCGCCGGTGAAAAACCATCCGCCACCGTTCACCTGTACATGCATGAGGGGAACGCGTCGCGATGGAGGATAGAGGACCTCCCGGCGCCTCTACTGGATCGTCGGTAGTTATTTTTTTACGGCAGTATGACGCCGCACACGCCGCCTAAAAGGCGCGTTGGGGTCGAACGCTGCTGGGGCGTGCGGACGACACGCCAGCTGTTAAAATGAAAAAATAATAAAATAATAGATAATGACTGACTTGCCCCTGGACCCACCTATATTTACGAAAAAACCAGGGAGGAAAAGACGGCGGTAACCCTATTTACTGTGCGTTATTTTGTCTTTATTGGGGGCTTTTTTCGTCTGTGCACTGTGCATATAAAGTGGAAAAACCGGTGATGCCCCTGGTTCCTGTGCACTATTTTATCTTTTTTGAGGGGCTTTTTCGTTAATACACTGTTCAAACCGGGAAAATAAAAAAAAAAGGCGGACGAACTCGCGCGACGCACGGACAAAAAATGTCCAGTGAATAGTGAAATGTGAGTGTGTGCACAGTGAAATGTGAGTGTGTGCACAGTGAATTTATGCACAGTAAAACACGGACGCCGTTTATATTTTAGTTACTATATATATATAAAGTCTCTTTAAATAAATAATTACAATGATATTTTAAAAATATTCTATTATTTAAAAAAAAAATAAGATATTTTTATTATTATATTTTTAATTTTTATTAAGTATGAAAGTGGTGAAATTTGCATGAAATTAAAAGATGAGAGACAATTATGAGTACAATTAAAAAAATTAAAAGGATAAAAACATAATTAAAACTCACCAATCTCATATTAAAACCTTAAAAGATGTGTCATTAAGTCTTAATAAAGAGAAGTTGAGTGGCACGTTATTCATCATTTAAGCCTTAATAAAGAGAAGGTGAGTGGCACGTTGTTCATCATTTAAGCATCCTTGTTTTGATAGTTTTTATTGATCATGTTGGCGACTTCAAATGAATGAATATGGAGCTATAAATCTTTAAATTAATTGTTTATTTGATATTGTATTTTAAAAGTATTTTTAAAAAATATATATTTTTTACTTTAAATTAATTATTTTTAATGTTTTTAAATCATTTTGATGTGTGAATATCAAAAATAATTTATAAAAAAATATCATTTTAATATTTTTTTTAACAAAAAACACTTTAATAAACCATTTCAACCATACTTCCAAACAAACTCTAAGCAATATTGGATTCAAATAAAAAGGGGTTTCCCTTTTACCAACTTTAGGTGACAATGAATCATAATTGCTTTGACGAGGCCTAAAAATCAAGTAACTCAATCAACCCTAATAGTACCACTATGAGAAAATCGACTTTGTTTTTGCATGTTCACACTAAAAGACTTATAAAATAGATTGTTATCAATGGTTAACACTCATTTCTTTAAGCTCGGGAGTTTAGAAAAAGAACTTAGGATCTCTCAAAATCCTAGCAAAAATCTATAAAATACCCCATTTAGAATCATAGCTAGAAGTGAAGGGTAAAAGGAAAAAAGAAAAGAAGTGGAAGATATTGATAAGAATTGTACATGCAAATGTCGAGATACTAAGAATTTTCTAAGCTTTAGATAGTCAAAGACATAACTTTTCAAAGAAAAACAATAGAGAGAGTGGTTTTTCTATATATATTTTATTATCCAAAGCATGTCCTTTATAGATTGTTTGAGGTGTTTTTTATCTGTTTTTATTTTATATTTATGTTTTCAAGCATAGAGAAAAGGTTTGGAATGCTCAATAAATAATATTGTATTCACCTTTTTAATGTTGTGTTTTTTTATTTACTTAATTGTTTTTAAAAGTCTTTTGATGTTTTTGATATAATAATGTTAATGTTTAAGTTTATATATATGATGTTGTTTTAGTTTTTGTTTAGCTTATGAAATATATATCAAAGCAAGCAAGGGTGTTCTTCTTAGTTAAGTTAGGTCTTTCATGACCAAACTAAGCTTAGAGAGCCAATTATAAATTTATATTGCATGAACATGTAGTTTATTTTAAGTTGATAATTCTTTAACCTCATATATTATTTTAATATTTTGATGTTATTTATTATTGTTTTTAGATCCAAACATATTTGTGAATGGCAACATGACTTATTGGGATAAAGAAGGAATATTTTAGAGGAAAACATTATCAATTTATAGGGTTGATAGTGGTTGAGTTATTGGGTTCTTTTCAAAGGTAGTGGTTGGGTTTAAGATAGTGTTATTAGAAGAAAAAAACATTATCTTATCTCCATGATTTGGGCCATTCTTATCCTTTTTTTTTTGTATATAACGTTTTTTATTCTTGATCAATAAATAATTTAGGATTTACTTACATTAATAACAAGTTTTTGATGGGTTGTAATCCTAAGATTTTGGTTTTGATACGAAACACCTATTTTGACAAAATCATTATGTTTAAGTGATAATCACAGTGAATAGATGCTAGATTATTGATCATTTTATTTTAACTATATCTAGTATGGTTTGGAACTCATGTTTTGGGTCGAGTTTCAATATTCTTCGTGTTTTTTTATTTTATTTGTGTATTTGATTCATTTTGTTTAAAACCTTCTGGGTTTTTTTGGTGTTTAATATATTTTTAATCTTTGATTTTGTTTTTATGTTGTTTTCTGGTCAAACTAGGATTTGTGATTTAGTTTACGGTCTAACAAAATTCTTTAGGTCAGTTCGATAAGGTCATCCTAGTTTGGTTGACTTAGGATAAAATTAGGCATCCTATTTGGTCTCATGTTTTTTTTAAAGTTTTATTTATTGTTATTTTAGAATATGGTTGACAAACAACCCTTACCTATTTTAATCTACCTCACCACCTTTAATCTACCATGATTGCTTGTTTCTCTCTATCTCTAACTATTTTTCTCTTTATTTTGAAGCAATAAGTCTCATCTTTCTCAGTACTCTTATTTTGTTTTTTTTAATCCACCTTCGAAGCTCATTTGAATAGACCTTAATTTGCCATGAAAAATCATTTCTTTCTTTTCTTTAGACCATTGTTCTTTTCAATTTGAAAAGATCATTTCTATTTTGTTCACTATTATAATCTAAAATATTTAGATTTTACCACATTTGTTTTGTATTGGACTGTAATGCAATTGTTCTTTTCAATTTGAAACAATTAATCTCGTTTTCCTCACAATATCTTCATCCATCATTTTCGACTTTATCAATCCATATTTTATTTTTTAATTGAAAATATGCTATGACATATGAAAAAATAGGAAAGAAAAGGAAAATAATGGTGGATGTAAACCCATGTTTACTAAAAAACAATTGCTAGTAGAATCCAACATTTTTACAGCACCTTTTAGATTGTTTTATAATAATTGTAAGAAAAAAAATGAAAATTGCATGCAATTTTGCTAGGATATTGAAAAAAAGAATAAGAAAGGGCAAAAAAGAATAAGAAAAGGAAATAGAAGAAGAAATTATGAGTGTTCCCACTCAAAATACTTTTAAGTTGTAGTATAAGAGTTTATTAATGAGTCATTTACCTTTGTTTCATAACTAATTATATTTTAATTAAAAATGAAAATCTCAAACTTTACAACCGATGCCTTTTCTAGAAACATATACATTACTAATTATTACTTTTTTAGAAAAATATTGGATTCATGAATAAAATCTTACTTAGTAATACATATAATTATTTGAAAACTATTTTTTAAAGAAAAAACGAATATGCAAGTATGTTTGTTTTCCATGAGATATGTTTTCATATTATATCCTAGACTTTCATTTGAGAATATTTTATAAAATAATTATAAGAAATAAAACCTTTGAAAAATGAAAAACAACTCACAATCTTTAAATTATATCTTTGTAATTAGTCATTGACTTTAGTATTAAAGAGCTATTTGCTCTGCGCTCCGCCACAAGAAGAAATGTTTTTTTACCTCGTTTCAACATATGTAATTTTTTATATTTTGTTTTGTTCTCTATTCTTTTTTGTTTTTGGCTTAGTTTTGAAAAAAAAAATTTTGTTCTTCTCAGATAGTTCGTATTTTTTATATTCATATATCTGTACTCTTAGTTTTAACTTTTAATTTTTATTACTATTTATCTCTGTATTAAATGTAGCTTGCATTAAAAAAAGAGTAAGTTTAGATTGGTGACATGAAAATAAAAGTAAAACTTTTTTTTATGCATGTATAGTCAATCTTCTATTATTAGTCATTTATTATCTTTGTGCTTTTTTTTAATCTATTTTGTCTAACTGTGACTTGATAAATTTTTAGTTTAAAATGATTTTTATTTTTAAAAAATTAAATTCTTTTATTTTTTATTTTCTAAAATTTATTCTTGATTTATACTAAAAGTATTTTAGAGAACTAAGATTAAATTAATCTAAGATTTAAAAAAAAAACTTAGATAATTTTTATATATTTTAATGCTTTAATATTAAATATCTATCAAAATATATAATTAGCCTAACATATTGTTAAGAAAGAATAACTTAAAGATAATTGTTATCATTATTTTCAACGTCTTATCCATAATAAAATGAATATATAAAAAAACTAAATAATCAAAATTTTTTTAGGCAAATAAAAATAACACATTAACTTAGACTATATTTAATAGTCTAGTAATGTCTCATAATGATAATAATATTAGTTTTTCCTTTGTCCTTTAATTTTGTTCTTCAAATATTTCCATTTGTTTTTATATTAATTTTTTTTCAATGATGCTAATATTTTTTTTTGTTTTACTTTCAATCATAATAATAACAATGAAAATAATAATTAAAGTAATTTATCATTCAGTGTTATATTTATTAAGAGTTAAGTTTTGAAACTTCTCTACATATGATAAACGTAATTTTTATCATTATTTTCAACGTCTCATCCATAATAAAATGAATATATATAAAAAAAAACTAAATAATCAAAAGTTTTTGAGGCAAAAAAAATAACATATTAACTTAGATTGTGTTGAATGGTTTGGTGATTTCTCATAATGATAATAATACTAATTTTGCTTTTGTCCTTTAATTTTATCCTTAAAATATTTCCATTTGTGTTTATATTAATTTTTTTCAATGATGCTAATTTTTTTGTTTTACTTTCAATCATAATAATAACAATGAAAATAATAATTTAAGTAATTTATCATTCAATGTTATATTTATTAATAATTAAATTTTGTAACTTCTCTTCATATAATGTTCCAAATCTAATATGTCAGATTATGATTTGAAAAATTTTGTAGCTCAATATTGTTTTTAAATGTTTTATCTTATTTCTTTAAAATTAGATGAATTAACAGTAGTATCAAACAAAAATATGAAACAACAAATTGTATTATAATCCAAGTGATCATAATAATAATAATAAGAATAAGAATAAGAATAACAATAATAAGAATAATAATAAAATGAGTTTTGGTTATGTCCTACAATTTTGTCCTTTAACTATTTTAATTTGCTCTTCAAATCACATAATAATTTCTTATGCTAATAATATTTTGTTTTTATCTTCAATCATAAGAATAACAATTGAAATAATATATCATTCGATGTTTTATTTATTAAGAATTAATTTTTATAGTTTATCTATATATAATGGTTTAATTCTAGTAATTTATCATTCGAAGGTGCATTCCTTAAAAATTTTGTAAATCAATATTGTCTTTAAATTTTTTTTATCTTATTTCATTAAAATTATATTATTTAATATTAGTACTTAGCATAAAAAAATTATCCTATAATTAGTTTTTATAACATTACCTAATAAAAAAATTTTCTAGATTGATTATTTCACTCTGATGTATAACATTATAAAAAAAAATCTAACACCATTAATATTTTTGTACATGTTAAAAAATTTAGTTCTGGTTGCAGTAAAATGCAGGGCAAGTTGCTCATATGTTTTTTTTTATTGTAAATCATTTGATCTAATTTTTCCACCTGTTTTGTCTATGTGTGACTTCGTTTACTTTTTTATTTACACGATATTAGATATGAAATATCATACATAAAAAAGCTACAAAAGTTAATTTTTAATAAAAACAATATCGAGTAATGAATTATTTTGATTATTATTCTCATTGTTATAATCATGATTGTTAAATTGTCATGAATATTATAGCTTCCATTAAAACCATTATTGTAAACAATCAATATTTTAATTATTAATGATAATATTATCGTTGTCACTATTACTATTGTTATAGTCGTTGTCATTATTACAACAATAATCATTATAATAACCAACATTGTTATTTTTATTAATATCATTTAAATTATCATTAGTTTTATTATCATTATTATAATTGTTTGTGTTATTATTGATATTCTTCATATTATTTTATGAGTTATTGTTATTATTACCATCAAAGTTATAATTATTAACACCATAAGCACTATAACCATTATAATAAATTACAATTGTTATTATCATTATGATTAATAATGTCACTATTATTACCATGATTATAATACATAAAATTATTATTACTATTTTCATAATCTATTTTTGGGCTATTCCCTAAAATCTCTCCAAAATAAAATAAAAATAAAATAAATAAAATAAAAGGGCCTAACATCGATAAAAAAACTCAAGGTGAAAATTTTGGATGTTTTCAAGAGCCCGATCATACCTCTTTTGCTCTAAAAAAATGAAGCAAAATACAAATTCAATGCTAAAATAATTTATTATTGGATAAATATGCATAAAAATTAAGTTGAAAGGTATAATTATAAATTTTTATTGGTCAATTTAAAATATAATTATGTTTAGTAATTAATTTAGGATTCAATTGAAAGATTTAGTTAAGTGCAAAAACTTAATTATACTTTAAATTGGTCAAATTAATTTTATTAAAGGCTTAATTGATAAAAAAAAAAATTAAGATTAATTCAGGTTTAGTTGAGGAGATTGGAATTTCAGAGACCAAATTAATTTTTTCCAAGTCAATTATTTGGAGTCTAGGGAAAAATTAAAGAAAATGGAGAGTGTAATGGTCAATTGAGGGTCAAATCATATAAATTTAAAATCAAGGATCAGAATAGAAAAGACGCGCAAAGGTAAGGCTATTGTTAAAATTTTACCATGTATACAATTGCATAAATTTAAAAGTTTAAAGTTAATTGGAGGTGCAATTAGAACAATTATAAGTTAAGAGATGAAAATACACTTGCACCTTCTCCTAAAATTGCAGACACAACACTACAGACGCGTCGCCACAAGAGGTAACTCACTGCTGCACGCAATGGTTACCTCCTGCATTTTTAAATAAAAGAAACCATGCATAAACAAAGGGAGGGGGTGCATGAAATAACGAAGGAGAAAATTTGTAGACGACAGAGGTAGAAAAACATAAAAAAACTAAGCAAATGGGAGAGTAGCATAAAATAATACATCAAGAATTAAGGTAGACGAGAAACATAGACATAGGGACGAGGGGGAGAAAATAACAGAACACAAAGGAGAAGATGAGAACATAATGAGAGGGGTTATAGAAATGTTGTGACCAAAACATGCACACATGCATAACCACTGACAACCAACCTTCCATATTCCTCAGTGTTGGTAGGTTACCAGCACCGCCAACAACAACCAGCCATGCAACAACCGACCCTTTCTCTCCTTTCTTCGCAACAACTCCTTCTCTCTATCTCCTTCCTTTATAGTAGCTACCTCTCTCTTTCCTTTATCCCAAAACAATTGTAGTAGCTCCATTTAGTGAAGTACCAACAACAAAGTTCTGGCGACACAACAATAACTCTCTTTGTCTCCTTTCTTCAGCCATAACATCCCTTTCACCAGCAACAACCTTCCAATGCTCCTCTTGGACACCATTTCTAATGCCACCACCATATGAAGACTCACCCTGACTTCCTCTACCCGATAACAATGGCAAGTGAGCCTTTCGTCACCCTCGGCCGACCACCTTTGTTACTGTTCATGTAACCCATGAACAGTGCACCAGTGAAGTAATTCACTTTGCAATATTCACGTCTTACGTGAACACAGTAACAATTTTCATTTATTTTTGTTTTGATTATTGGGTTAGACCTGATATCGGCTCAGCCCAACCCAAGTTTAGTAGAGTTGGACTAACCCATTTAATTGGGTCAGATCCAATTTGATGCTTTTAAAATATAATATAAAACATTACATTTAAAAAAAAAACAAAAAAGGTATTGTTTTCATGCATACGGCTAAATTCTAAGTTTTTTCCAAGCATATATTTTGTAAAAAACAAATTTTACATCTTTTACGTATTTTGAATGAAAATTGAATATCATAACAAGTTTATGATTATCCGTTGAAATTTGACCAACATATCAAAAAACAATAATAATTATTTGATTTTAGCTATCAAGGTGTTAAATTATATTGTAAAGTATACCTGTAAATAATAAAAAAAGGTTTTAAATGTAATGCGAGAGTTTTGGTAAGAGACTTGTTGTGCAAGGGGAAGACGTATTACCCCCAGTACACCCTACCTAAGACAAGCTGCATTGTTATTTGATTGTTTTTTCTAAGTTTTATTGCTTGTTGTCTTTTTTAAAGTTTGACGTAGATCTCTCTTCGTGAGAGAATCTCTACCTTGTTGGGAGTTAAAAGACTAACCAAAAGAATTTTACACTACATTTAAATTTTTTTAACTATTTGCGAGTGTACTTTACAATGTAATTTTACACCGTGATAGTTAAAACAAAATAATTGTTAAATTATTTTGATATTTTGATCAAATTCCAACTCATAATCATAAACCGGTTACGATATCCAATTTTCATTTCAAAATAAGAGAAAGATGCAACATATTTTTTTATGAAAAATATACATGGAAAATTTTTGGAATTCAGCCGTATGCATAAAAATAACACTCTTTTTTTTTAATATATATTTTTTAAAAAAAATTAAAACATTTCGGGCTAGGCCAACCCAACCAAATGGGCCTGGCCCAGCCAATTTGGGTCAAAGGACTTGGGCTGGACCTGGCCCAGCCAATTGAGCCGAAAGTAGTCCAACCCAAAATTAAAAGTAGAAAGAAAAAGAAAAAAAAGTCGGGTTCCTACTGTTCACGTGAATAGTAAAATGATGGTCGGTCAACCACCACGAGAGGCTCATTTGCCACTTTCGCCAGGTAGAGGAGGCCGAGATGGTTCTCCTTGTGGTGATGGTGTAAAAAACAAAGGCTTGTGGTGCCCGAGAGGAGCTCCTGAAGTGGCTGACCTGTAGTTGTCGTTCGCCTCTACTGCTGGTCGCTGACGCTAGTTGTTACCGTTGGAACTATGATGATGATCCTGGTGTGGAGGAGAAGTTGATGGTGCTAAAGGGAAGAGAGGGCTGGTTACTCCTAGAGCTGGGAGGAGAGAGGTTTGCTATCGTGAAGGGAGAAGAGGGGGGTGGGCGACGCTGCCATTGGTTTAGAGAGAGAGAGAACTACCACAAGGGAAGGAGAAAGAGAAAAGGTCAACTGCTACGAGGAGAGAGAGAGAGAAAGAGAGACGGTTGACTGATGGGAGGAGAGAGAGAGAGCAAACAAACAATTAGAGGGAGGGTGCTATCGGAGATGGAGATGATGGTGGCTGCAGTTGTGTGTTCGTCGTCCCTTGTTGCTTTTTTCTTGCAAATTCTCTGTGTGTATTTGTGTTCTCCTTTCTGTATATTTTTTTTGTATCCCAGTGTTATTTCATCCTTCCCCCATTTCTGTAAATTTTACTCCCCTTGTTAACTAGTCTCTCCCTGTGACCATGTATTATTTCCCCCTAGTTTTTTTTTGCAGTTTCCCGATCGATCCCCCCATTCTTCTCGTCTGTCTTTTCTCCTCCAGTTTTTCACCCCTTTTATAAATCAAATTTGCAGTTTAAAAGCATGGGAGAGGTGTCTAAGAATGAGGTGTTGTGTGTTGCAGAGGGATAGTGGGCATGGGTGCAGCATGGCTCCAACAAAGCCTCAGCAAGTTCATTTTTTTTTTTAAAAAAATATAAAATAGATTGAAAAAATGGGTTGTTACAAAAAGAGTTTTTTTACGGGAAGAATGATGCTTTTATCTTTAATTTTAGCTCCAGATTTCACCCAGAAAGTTTCATCACTAAAAAATCTGATCTTTTCAATTTAACCCAGATTAGGCTTTCACACTTAATTTCTCATCAATTAAGCTCTTAATAAAATTAATTTGACCCATTTAAAATATAATTAAGCCCTTGTGCTTAATTAAATCATTCAATTGGGCTCTCAATTGATCCCTAAACATAATTATATTTTAAAATGGTCGACGATTAAATCAAATTGACCCATAAAATATAATTATGCCTTCCAACTTAATTTTTACACAGATTTATCTAATAATAGATTATTTTAGCTATGAATCTGCATCTTATTTCATTTCTGGGCAAAAAGATGTACAAACGGGCTCTCAAAAATATCCAAAATTTACACCTTGATTTTCTACCGACACCAACCTCTTTTATTTTATTTTTTATTTTTTGATATATTTTAGGGAATAACCCAAAAATTGGGTTATGACAAGCATATAAATAAAACAATACCCCCTAAGTAGTCAACTGTTTGTTGTCTGCTGGCAAGGATAAAAATGTATTGTTATTATGTAAAAATACCCATAAAAGACTCAAACACCCTTAAACATTCAAGTAATACCAACCGATCCCATGAAAATGTAAAAAATGCCCCTGATTCCAAGGATTAAATTTTAACGCACTAAGAGGTAAAACGGTAATTACTTTATTTCAATCTACAATAATCTGTGTTTACTTCTACAGTTAAAATCCCACACGGTTTAATGCTTCATTTAATTACAATATATCTTTAATATTTACTACACACACTAAATGCCACATGGTTATTTTGAGCAATGTTCTTAATTTCATTTCATTTCTGCTGTTTCGGCCGAAATATTTCATACCAGTTAAAAAACAAGATAAAACAATATAGTTTTTTCTTGCTTAAAATTTTGGCATGTTCTAGAAATTCCGCCCAAATTTCAACTAAAACGATCCGATTTCATTTCGCTTGTTTCAACCAAATAGTTTTTTTTTAAATAATAAATAATTTTACAATATCAATCATATTTCTTATTTCAACATTAGATTTAAGTGATGTTTTAAGAGGAGTCTCTTGACATATATATATATATATCATGTTAAAAGTTCAGAGCAATCAGATAATGTAATGACTTTGTGTAATTGATGATGACATTCTCGCAATATCATACATGTTTATAATTTTATTCAGAAAAATTATTTTTGTGTTTTTTTTAGATTAAATTGTATAATTTTAAATAATTTTATTTTTGGATTTGAACTAAATTTTATTTTTGAATTAATATATTTAATTATATATACATATAAATAGTATAATCTCAAAATGACACGCATAAATATTTTAAAACCAAAACATTATATTTTAATTAAAAAATGAAACAATAATTGAAATAAAATTGACAAACTAGATTCTGAGTAATTTTTTCATAACACGACCAAATAAATTATTTACGTAAAATAAAACTAAGTAAGGTTGACAATCCTTGAAAAGAAAAGGAAAGAAAGCATACCGCCCACCTGATCGCACAATTTACAATGAGAAACAAAAATCCTGATCCACCTTTTAAAGTCACAGCAGAGGTGATAGAAGAAAGTTCCTTCCTTTTC
This sequence comes from Salix dunnii, assembly GCA_015731905.1. Taxonomy (NCBI): domain Eukaryota; kingdom Viridiplantae; phylum Streptophyta; class Magnoliopsida; order Malpighiales; family Salicaceae; genus Salix; species Salix dunnii. The sequence continues at coordinate 7,792,490 of CM027662.1, read as the reverse complement.
ATGGACAGTTAGACACACACAGACGCATGCAAATCTACCAACTCTCTCCCTCTCCACTTACGTGGACAAACTTTTTTTTTATTTTCTTCTTCTAACCAATAAAAACACACCACGTTTCACAGATTCCCTCCTTTCCTACACGTCTCATCAAATAACTGGGCGTCACGCCACTTCAAGAAACATGACCGTTACTCAATTCCTACCCTTCTTCCTCCAGCTAATAACCACCAAAACAAAAGCCCATGTTTTTAATTTCTCACTGACTACTTGTACTTTGTCTCTACCTCCACTCGTTTTCACGCTCTTTCTCTCTCTCCGGCGTTCACCGGATTTCAGTGTTCACCAGCCGGAGAGGAATCGACTATTATTCGGATTCAAGAGAATGAAGGTTTTTGTAAAGACTTTGAAGGGTACTAACTTCGAGATCGAAGTTAAACCTGAAGACACGGTAATTTAACTCTCTTATTTCGCTTAAATTCATCGATTTTCACGCTAATTACACACCTTAAAACTATAATTCGCTTTTTTAGTGATCAATTTTTGTAATTAACTGCAATTCAGTGTATTTTTTGAGCTGGTTTTTCTTTTAGGTTATTTAGGCTTTTACGTGTTGTTTTTATTATTATCCTTTTTGTTTAGTATAATTGAGATGCTGCTGATGATTTATTTATTTATTTATGTTTTCGGTTTTTGTATTTTATTTAATTTAGGTGGTTGATGTTAAGAAAAACATAGAGAGTGTACAGGGAGCGGGTGTTTATCCAGCGGCACAACAGATGCTAGTTTATCAAGGGAAAGTACTTAAAGATGATACAACATTGGATGAAAATAAAGTTGCTGAAAGTAGTTTTATTGTTGTTATGTTAAGCAAGGTGAGTGTTTTTGGTTCTGTTGCTCATTTTAGTGATGAAAGGAAAATCTTTTAAGCGGGCAGGAAATGCTGCGAATTTTGAATAAACACAACAGCATCAATCCAATATCTAGTGCTTGTTTTGGAAGCTACTATTTCTTGTTTAATCAATTCTCTGTATGTTCCATGTGAAGATGGGGAAAATTTTCCCGAACCGACTCTAGATGTGGTTAGGTTTGTTTGTTGGGTAGTGGAATTTCATTACCTTTCATTTTTCATGGAAATAAATAAAAATAGGGAGAGAGGTGCTGGCAGGGGCTGCTTTGTGATATATATATGTACACTTCGTGTATTTCTTCATAAGTGATAAACTAAAATATATATATATATATATATATATATATATATATATATATATATATATATATATTTTAGTTTATCACTTATGAAGAAATACACGAGGCTTAATATTGCTTGTTGATATGCTCTTGTTGCTCACGTCTTAAGGATATATTATTGTACCTCAAGGGTTGGGTTCCTCGGTCCTTTCAATGAAAATATCAACGTAGTAATGCTGATATTCATTTACCCAGCTTTGCCCGTCTTATAAAATATGATATGGCTTTGCCGCTTCCTGTTGCATATGTATTTTCTGAACTTATTTAATGGTGTATAAGAATCCTGTAGTGATTTTTGAAATTTTAATAGCTCATAAGCATGGTTGTCAATTGAGATAGACTTGTGAGTTGGTTTTTGAGATTCTGAATCTTATAGAATTGTGAATTGTAAGATTCAGTAGCAAATGAAAAATGGCATTATGGAAGAAAAATAAAATACTAAATGTTAAGGAAAACTAACCATTTACTAAACAAAATGTGCATCAGTTTCTTTAATTTATTAGTTCTTAGTCATCAAATGATTCCTAAGTCTAAAAGTTCAACATATTGTTCATTGATACTTGATCATTCTAAAAAAGGCTCTTTAACATGTGATATATTTAAAAAGCTATCTTCTGACTAGTTAAACTACTAGACTCCCTGCATTAATAAAAAGTTATAACCCTTCTCTTTCTTTACAAAAACTTAATTTATAATTCATTTTGGTTTCAAGTAGAAACATTTATCAAAGAAAATTAGAAAATTGCTTATAAGTTGTTGCCATTCATGACCTCTAGACTTAACATTCCTATTCTTACCATCTCATTTACAATTATGAATTTTACTTTCATTTTCTATTTGAGATGCTTGTAAAATTCACTGAATCGAATTGAATCATGACTGAATCACCATATTCGTATGCATCTGCAGTCTACCCAATGATTCACATTGTTTTATATGTGAATTGAGATGAATTGTAAGATTTGAATTGGGAATCGTTAGATTCTAGCAACCATGATCATAAGAATGGAATTCTATATATATTTATACATGGTTAATTTTGTTTCAAATAATGATGAAAAATGATGGTAGACTTTCCATTAAGTATGATGTAATTTAATTTAACCATGCTGTCTGACTGGTAAATTGAATAACACTTGTTTACTTTTGTCTAGTGTGATGCAAGAAATTTTATGAATTATGATCACTGATTTATGCATATGCGCAAACATGTGTAGAGTAAGGTTTCATCTGGCGGACCTTCAACTGCACTAGCTGCACCACCAAGCCAAGTAAGTATAGAATGGTCTCTACATTTAATCCTTTGGTTGCAGAATGCAATGATCCATTCCTTCATTAAATTTTAGGATGGGATACTTTGGCGTGCATGATTAATAATTCTTTATGCCAACACTCATGATGTTCTGATTTTTACTTTGTTAACATACTTTTTAATGGATAGATTGGATATATATAGAAGTAAATAGGCTTTTATGTATTTCTAGATGTATGGATGGCTTTGATCAATTGCCATGACATATGGATACTCTAGGATATATTTTTCTGCCTAGTTGTAAAATCTGAGTTCTAGTACAAGATCAAAATTTGAGCAAAACATACAATAAAAATTATAGGATGATATTTTTAATGACATGGCTACACTTTACACATGCTTAAATAATGGATCTTGGGTTTTGCTGTATTAGCTTCCCTTTGCTCAATCTCATAGTTATTTTTGGATCTGTGAGGATCTTAATAGTTTTGCTATCAAGATTTTTTAAAAGGCTTTGCCTTCTATCAAAAGGAACTAAGATGGTGCCACACATTTACTGGGAACAGAAAGTAATAAGAATCTACATGCTGTATAGTATTGCATCACCTACAGTTTGAAAAGTATTTTCCTTGTGCCAAAAGTTTAGTGTCCCAATCTAATTCTCGTCTGTCAAAATGCTAATTTATTGCATTTGCTTTGGCTGATGGAATACAAACCCTAGTGGTCCTTCTTGCCTCTGCATAATTCTCCAGTTTTCCCGGTGTTAACATTCAGCTCCTGTTCCATTATGCTTGACATGATCCAAGTGACAGCCACAATCTCATATGCTAATTCCACAAAGCTCCCACCCCATCTCCATCCCACAAATGATGTCAACAAGTGAAGGATTCAGCTGCTTTCTTGCAAAGATAGCACCGAGTTATCCACACCATTCCCTTTTATTGAATTTATCCTTGCAGTCATAACTCCAGAATCTTGTTAAGCAAATGACACTGTAAATGTGACTTTGATTTTCCATATGGCTCTCCAAGAAACAAAACTTTGCCAAGATGCTCTCATCAGACATGCATTTTAATTTTATTGGCTTAACAAATACCCATTAATTAGATATCAATTGATCTAGGAGGAGGATAACTATAGTAGTTAATTTTACAGATCTAAAACTTTTTTGCATCCTTCTTTAATCTCTTGTTTATTTTTGGAACAAACAGCAATTAAAGATGTCCTGTTAGTAATATGATTCAAAGTGTGTTGTTAAGCTGTGTCTGAGGTCAAATAATGCAACTGCTTGCTGCACAGGCCTCACCTGTGAGTTTAACAATTCCCATGTATTAGATAACTGTAGTAGTTAATTTTCCAGATCTTAAACATTTTTGTGTTCTTCTTTCATCTTTTGTTTAATTTCATAACAAGCAGCAATTAAAGATGCTCTGTTAGCAATATAATTCAAAGTGTGTTGCTAAGCTCCATCATAGGTCAATTAATCCAACTGCTTGCTGCACAGGCCCCACCTGCGAGTTCCTTGCCATCTGATGTGACACAACCTGCAATAACATCTCAAGCTCCTGTCCCAGCTGCTGCCTTGTGAGTTTTTAATTTAAAGCTTTTTTCTATCTGTTTCTCTGTTTTTTTCTTTTTTTTTCAAATATTTCATCTGCCATTACTTGGGTTTGTATTTGTCTGGTCTTTTTTTTTAAGTCGTGAATCTTGCAGGCCACAATCTGCCGCTGAATCCAGTCCTGCTGTAGTTACTTCAGCTTCGTGAGTATTTTCTTGTACTGGTTTTTAACCAATCTTCTTTGACTGTTAAGTGTGAAATCTATTTTACATCCTTCCCGATTTAAAATATTCAATTTTAATAGTCAACGAACATAATACGTTGCAATTGACACTCCTATGAATAAGAAGATTATTTGTATCCCTAATGTTGATCGCGGAAAATACATAGCCTATCAACTTTTGATATTATTTGGTAATAAATCTTCATTTGATCGAGAAATCTGTCAAATAAATCTTTCACTACTATAAGTAATTTCTAAATTAGGCAATGAATTGAAATCTATCATAAGTTCCTGTGAGTTGTTGAGGTCGTTTATGCACAATTTCAAGTTGTTAAAATCTTGAAGATAACCTAACCTATTTCAATTATAATCGCAGAGGAAACAACTGTTTGTTTACTTCATTTTTAAACTCTTGAGTTGTATTACAATCAAAACTACGAGTCTCAAAATGAGAAAACTTATTGTAATGCTTGATATTTGGCCAAGTTTATATTAGGGCTTTGGGTAGTAGAGTTTTGAAAGTATTTATGGAAAAGGAGGGAGGAAGGAATATGCGTTGACAATTTTTTTAGTCCTATGCATCAAATTATTTTTTTTTTACTCCCTATTATGTGATAAAATATATGCATTTGAATTAAGCTTTCATTATATGATAAAATGTACATATATAATATCAAGTGTGAGCTCGGTCTTGAGATTTCTTGCAAAAAAATCATTTTATTTCCAGTTCATGGAGAAGATGTTACTTTTATTTTTTTAACTTGTTTTTTACTTCTTTCCAAATGTTATCGAGACAACAATTATGTTTTTATTATTTTATTTATTTATTTATTTTCTCATAATCATGAATAACCATTGCATGTATTACATTCAATAATAACCTGAACTCAAATTGAATATAATTAGTTATATAACTTGCACTACGCCACTAGTAATATGTATTTTTTCTTTCCTGAAAACAAATTGTATGTGCAAATTATTTCGACATGTATTTGTACATGGAAAAATTATAAATATAAATTGAAAAGTTCATATATAAAATTATAAATGTAATCAAATATATCAAGAACTATGTATGTTAAGAAAAGAGAGTCATCAACGATAACAAGGATGAAAATGAAAAAATCATTAGACATATATAAATCAAGATATTTGACCTTGCAACACAGGTCTTTGACCTGAATGTATTGAATAACTTTGTTTACTCAAATCAAACTTTTATTTAATTAAATAATAGTAGAAATAGATACACGTGAAATTGATAAAATAAAAAAATATTATGTAAAGTTACACACATTAGTAATATTATTTAAATATTTTTTTATTTATTTAGATTGTCAGTCTTCAATGATTAAATATAATATATTTATTTAATTAAAAATTTTTTTTATTACATTCACTTGCAAAATCAATTTAAATAATATTTTATATGCTTATGTATTTTTATAATTGATTAAAATAATATGCATGCTTTCTAGAAAAGTTTGGAGAAAAGGCAGCAAGTAGAAAAAAAATGCTAATGGTCTAAAGGACTTGAGATTGTATCTTGATCTATGAAATTTTGCTATGATTTATGTGAAAAATTAAAATAAAACTGATGCTCTAAAAACCAAAAATAGACAATAAAAGAAATAAAACTATAATAAACCAAAGCAATGTGAGGTTTTGTATTTAGTTAAATAATAAAGTGTTTGGTTAACATGTGCAATTGGATTTGTTGTTATCAATTGAATGGAGAAAAAGGACATCTTTTATAACAATAGTAAAATGCGTTTTTAAAATGAAATTAACCAGTATCAAATAGCAGTTACAATATAACTAATATATATATATTTCCTGTCATTGAAGCAGTTTAGATACAAGCATGTATGGGCAAGCAGCATCAAATCTCGTTGCAGGGAGTACTTTTGAAGCAACCATTCAAGAGATTCTTAATATGGGTGGAGGAGACTGGGACCGAGAAACAGTTGTCCGTGCTCTACGTGCTGCATTCAACAACCCTGAACGAGCTGTTGATTATTTATACTCTGTAAGTCATTGAAAAAACATGGGTTTATAGTCATGTAACTTGGTGACTGGATCTAGGTTATGCTCAGTTCCATTCATCCTTTTCTTCTCAAAACTTGTTAACTGATGAGTGTTGATATATATTCTCTGATCTTTAATATTATCGGATCATCTTGAGCTTTTCTATTCCCCTGTCCATCTTGTCATTGTCATTCTTGTATAAAAATGTTGAACCATAATAGCAGTGTCGTCCAACCTAAGACCCATACTTTTGGCAACTACCCCCTCTTTGCAAAAAAAAAAAACTAACTCATCAGAAGCCTCTGTTACATCTATTTGTTATGGCTTATGGACGTGTTGAAATAAGAGCAACAACATTTTGTATGTGAATTAATGATAATGAGATCAACACCTTTGTATTTTGATTGAGAGTTTTTTTTCCTCCTTTGGTGAGATTTTGGTTGGCTGCAAGAGTATTTTACTCTAATGTGTTGTGTTTGTTTATTTATTTATTAATAATAGTAGTAGTAATTTTAGCATTTGGTTTATAATACTAGGGCATTCCAGAGCAAGGTGAAGTTCCACCATTTGCCCAAGGTCCAGCAAGTGGCGACGCTACAAATCCTCCAGCTCTGGCTCCACAACCAGTTGTGGCTCCTAGTGGCGGTCCAAATGCAAATCCATTAGATCTCTTTCCACAGGTGTGTATTTCTTTTATACGTGCTTTCAAAGCCTCATTAGGGTGGGTCAATTGATGAACATGATTCTTATGGAACTAGGGCGATCACAGTACGGGTTCTGATGCTAGTACAGGCACCTTGGATTTCTTACGCAATAGCCAACAGGTATTAAAGATTATAATTGTGGATCTGTGCAACATTCATTAATTGGTTTGATTTTTCTTATGCAACCCCTCAATTTTAGTTCCAAGCCTTGCGAGCTATGGTGCAAGCAAACCCTCAAATCCTGCAGGTACCTAGTAAGATTTTAATTCATGTGGTTGTTTCTCCTTGTTGCCATACTTCTAGGTGCTAACTTAAGGATTATCAATGACATTTCATGTATTGCAGCCGATGCTTCAGGAGCTAGGGAAGCAAAATCCATACCTGATGCGTCTCATTCAAGAGCATCAGGCTGATTTCTTGCGCTTGATAAATGAACCTGTTGAAGGAGAGGGGTGAGATGAATCTGTATTTGGAATGATATATACACAGAATTGCCTGCATGTGATTCTAAATTGCTTTTACTTAATCAGGAATGTGCTGGGCCAATTGGCCTCTGCAATGCCACAAGCAGTCACTGTCACCCCCGAGGAGCGCGAGGCAATTGAACGTGTAAGCTCATCACTCTACACAAAATACATTTCTTTATTATTGGTGATGTGTTTCATTTATCACTTAAAATTTGCAGCCGAGTCACAGTTTTGAAGTTCTCTGTCAATTAGATTTTCACGTGATTTTCACGTGTTGCAGCAATTGTATCTGTGGATTTAATTGATATTTGAGCCTTTGGTGCGATTTGTTCAATGCCACATGCATTGAAATCCTTGAGTTATAAAATTGCATGCATCTCGGCAAATTCACTTCCATGGTTGCTTGATGTCTTCATGCATTTAGAATTGTGCACCTAATCAGATCATAATCTCCCTTCTCCTGCTTTTGATGCGTAAGAGCACACATGTGCCAAGAAACCGAAGAGCTTGACAAGTCTCTGATTTCTTAATTTTAAAACAACCTTTTCGCTGGTCTACGTTAACAATGTTGATGTGGCAGCTTGAAGCAATGGGCTTTGATCGAGCCATAGTATTGGAGGTGTACTTTGCTTGCAACAAGAATGAAGAACTGGCGGCCAACTATCTATTAGATCACATGCATGAATTTGACGAATGAAACAAGTGTTCCTCATGTCTAGCAGTGTCGTATCTCAAACTGTTTTACCAGGAGGAGCGGGGACGGTCAAAATGTTCATGTCCCCATTTAATCCATGGACAAACATAACACCTGCTTTCGTTGTTTTGAATATTGAGCCATCATAACATCGCAAAATTCATAATTGTATAATTGTGTTTATGGGAATTGTATAATTTTTTGTCCTTTATTTTTTTATTTCTTCTCCTTTGTTTTATTTTATTTTTATCAATTTCATTCTTATACATTATGCTGAATGGGATTAGACTTGATGATTTATTTTGATTTATTTTCTATTGAGTTATCTTGGTGCTCAAAAAACATTATGATATTAGGTTGATGCTTGATTTTGTAAGGAAAAAAATTGGTTTAGATTTCTGTGAAAAATTGAAAACAAGAGATCAAAATTGCTTTATTTATTTTTTATTTGTTTTATATGGGGTCATAGCGATGTTAAAATAATGTATTAATTTTTAATAAGGCTCAAGTTTGAACAAAAATAAAAGGTATGATTGTTTAAGAAATAATCGAAATGTAGCCCAAATAAAGGAGATCCTGTCTTCTTACTACTTATCCCACACACAAACAAAAATTGTCTTTGTGCTTTTTGGTCCTCTCAATTTGAAAGTCATGTGATTTGGTTCAAAAATTTATTTTAGTCACATTTAATTTCTTAAGGTTAAGAGAGGATAGAGAGAAGGGTCTTTAGAAAATAGTGGAGAAGAGAGAAATCGGTTGATTGCCAAGGTTTCACGGAAAAAATGTGACTTCAGAATCAGCCACATTTGGTGTCATTGTGTTTCTCTTGATGAAAAAGCAGATCGAGAATGATGAGATTTTTCCTCTTTTGATTTGATGGTGTTTTTGAACCGATTTGAGAGTGTTTTGAGTTGTAGAATTGATTCAATTCATTGACTTGAAAAGGAATCATACTTCGTTTGATGTAAAAAAAGAAAAGAAAGAGTAATTACTTGTTTCTACTTCCTCCATGGTGTCCTTGTAGCCAGTTTGATTAGTTTAGAAACGACACATTGATAGTAAAAAGCAAAGTTGAAGTGTTATTCGACACAATTGATGGCGAAAAAGAACCCATCTAATTATTATTATTAGTAGTAGTAATGAAAACCAATAAAATTTTACCAAATTATATGCATCCAGCCAACAAATTTACCAAGTAATTAAGGTTGTTTTTAAAAGTATTTTTTATTTAAAAATATATTAAAATAGTATATTTTTTTACTTTTTAAAAGTTAGTTTTAATATTAGCACATGAAAATAATATAAAAATATAAAAAAATTAATTTAAAATAAAAAATAAAAAAATATTTTTTTTCAATTACTATTTTAAAACACAAATTCAAATATTACCATGACTGTTTCTCTTTTATTATTACAAAACTAGACTATGGGCATTAAACAAAAAAAAAAAAAAATTAATTAACACAAAGATTGGCTTTGTACTTTTGTTTTTGGTCCATAGCATAATTAACCACCGCGTCAGCATGGAGTATGATGTTGCTTTCAACTTTCTTCGAGTACACGTAGCAATATCTCCCTTGAGTTTTTAGCTTCAACTTGGCAAAAATGATTATGATGAAATCATCACGCGTGTTTAAGAGTATTTATGACAAGTATATATAAAAAATTTTGAAATTTTTATTTTATTTTAAATTATATTTTTAGATTATTTTAATATGTTGATGTCAAAATTAATTTTTATAAAATAATAAAAATAATTTTTAATATATTTCTAAATAAAAAAATATTTTAAAAAATAATCATAAAAACACTCCCGAACAGGCTGAGCTGGATCCCCGTTTTGTGGCGCTGGTGTCAGCGGTTTCCATCATTTATACCCGATCCAATCTCCATTAAATTCCTAAAGTTCATTCATGATATTAAAATTACCACATATTTTTCTCTTTTTCTCAAACACACCCTAGTTTAATTTTAATTATATTTTTAGATTTTTTTAAGGGCTATTTCGCAATTAATTTTATGTCTCTAACATATTTTTATCCTTTTATATTTAATCTAAAAGTTGACGTAATTTCCAAGAAGCTGGAAATTGAGTTTCCTTGACCTTCAGCAATGAGAATAAAATGTATTGCAGTATTGGACACTCGTTATATGAAAACTTTGGCATGCCATACCTCTAAATAGTTGTTTCGCAAAGACTAGAAAGTCCACAATAAGTTTAAACCAAAATTTCTAAAAAAAATCACTTTATTATTTGCTCTTGATTTCCCTTGTTCTGGATCGTTTCAACTTTAAAATAACATTTAGTCAATATTCTAATTTTTTTTATTAATTTGAGTATTCGGATTAACTCGTGTGTATCTCGATTAATTCTATAAACTCTGAAATTAATGATTATAAAAGTTTTTAATGACCATCATATAGCAACCATATAGTTAAACCTTTTAGTTCTAAATTCTTCCTACTAGAATATGATTAGTTAATACGATGAAACTTGAAAAACAGAAATATAGTTATGTTTTTCTACGCCTTTTATTTTGAAAATAATTTAAAATTATAATCTTTATTTTGTGCTTATTGGTTTCATTATTTGCTCTTGATTTCTCTCCAGGGCTCGATGAAGTTTTCTATATACGTGTATAATGTGAAGCAGTCATCACCTAACCATAGAGGTGGCGTCTTCATGTCGGTAGGACCAACTTGTCGGTGGGCATGATTTTTTGAACAAATATTTTCGTCAAATACTTCCCCCTTCATTCTCTTCTTCTCTTTCCAGAGTTAAAAATCTTTCTTCTTATGGCATTGACCTCATCCATCAGATAGCATGCTGATGTATTTGGTTCAGATGGCATTGACCGCCATTGATGAATTTGGTTCATGCTAAAGCTTCTTGCTAAGAAGACAACAAGGCTATGTTTGGAGGCTTGTTCCGGACATGAAAGATGGCCAAGATTTAGTTTCTTGGAGGGATGCTCCAGACTTATTTCCTTGTGATCTTCAACTCAGACCCCATAAAATGTTGGACAGATTTTGCTTTCATTAATGGGACCTGTTGATTTCCAGGAACCAATAAAAGAAGAGAAAAGGAAAGAAAAGGAAGGCAAACTAACAAATACAAGTTGGCATTTAATATGATGAATTACTGAGCAGGCTAAACTCCTTAATCGGCGAATCCCAGTTGGGCTCTTAGATTATATTTCATTTGGAAGGTTGTTGATCGTTCAATTAAATGTTGATTTGACAGATTCTTCAAGTTTCTGATGTCTATTCTCGAACTTATAAACTTATTCGTTATTTTTTAAAGTATTTTTTATTTATAAATTATTAAAATCATATTTTTTATATTTTTAAATTATTTTTGATATTAATATATAAAAATAATTAAGAAACACAGAAATAAATTAATTTAATATAAAAAATTAAAAAAATCAATTATTTTTCAAAAAAAAATTCAACAATCATACCAAACCAAAACCAAAAGTTAATAATTGGGTTACAGAAGCATCGATCAAATTTAAGGAGAAATGGACATGTCCATAAATTTTCAACCTTCTTGATGGGCTAGGCTAGTCTCAAATATCGGACGCAGCTTCGCACGGTCCTTCCCAGCAAAAGAAAGTCATGGCATGCCTCGCATTTTCAATGCTCGAGTTACACGGTAACAATTGATATGTAAGATTACATTTCCATTCCTCGAGTGACTTGCACCTTTTCAAAATGCCAAACAACCAAGACTCAAATCATTTGATGGCTCGTTATCTATATAATAAATCTCGAGTTTGAGTTATTATTTATATTTTTTATAAAATTTAAAATAATTAAATTTTTATTTATTTAAATGTATAAAATATACTATTTTGGTTTCAATAGCATCCAAAAAAACAAGCTAACACGAACACAAGAGGCAACAAGGTGATTTTATAGGTGTTATATAGTTGTGGTTGGCTTTTTATGACCGAGTCCGCACCATATGATTCTGCATCACGACCGCTCTGCATGACAATTAAAAAGGGGTTGGCAGGATTTTATTTACTATTATTAATTAGAAAAAACTAGGAAGATTCTACCACAAGTCTTTAGTATATAATCAACGTATTATATGATGAGCAACAATGCACCCGTTCTTCACTGGAACCTTGTGATCATTCCATAGCTGTCACAGTCAAATTTTTAAATACTATAGCTTGGAGGGTGTCTATATTTTTGAAGACCTAAAATTCAACAAAAATCCAAAAAGTAAATCAAATGGGAGTTTCGTGTACTTTTCTTTGCCCTTTACGCTTTCATATAGGGCATGGCAGAAGAAGAAGAAGAAGCGATAGTTTACCTCTTGAAAATAAAATAAAATTTCTTTGTTCAAATGACGACGTCAACTTTTGTGGTTTGTTTCTTCTTCTTCTAGACAAAAAGAAGCCGCGGCCACCGCGCCAAAAATTGTTTGTCCAGTTCAACTCTAATTAGGGAAAAGCTACAATCACCCTGCAGTTATTGGTGTAATTAATTGCTTCCAATCATAAAGGAGGCACGTCGTATATTATTATAGGATTCATGGTAAACTTGGAAGTTGGCTGTGATAAAAGAATCATCACAGACAAACAGGACGAGGTCGAATTACTCACAATCTATATTAAGTAGTCTTCATGGATAGAGTGGCTTGCTTGAGGTTCTTGAACTTCCCTGAATAGCTAGGGTTTTGCTGCTTCATGCCTTTTGTGGTGTTTGGGACCAGCAGCAAATAAATATTACAGACTGAAAAACATGGCAAGGAAACTGGATGCTCTTTTTGGAAGGAAAGTGGATGCTCTTTTTAGAAGGAAATCCAAGACCTCTAAATTTAGTTCTCTAGCAAAACTAGCAGTGTCTAGGATTGCTATCCTAAAGAACAAAACACAGGTCAGGTTTTACCAAGCAAAGTCTGATGTAATTCAACTCCTTAACCTTGGAGACCAGGAACGAGCTCTCCTTAGAGTAATTCATGATATTCCCTTTTCCTTTTTGCTTCTTTGATCTTTATATCTTTTTATATATTCGATGTATGATGGGGTTTGCTCGGCAGGTTGAGCATGTCATCAAGAATCAGAATATGGTGGATGTTTATGTTATGATGGAGGATTACTTGCATTTCTTGAATGATAGAGTGGTTCTACTTGAAACAAACAGGTTAGTTTCTTGAGCTTTTATTAATTAAGTTGATCGTTTACGTTTAATTGTGTCCGTGGTGGTGATACAGGGTCAGGAAAAGCTGTTTCCTCTGTTCTGCTATTAAATCATATTAACTTTTGTGGATTACTTTTGCTTACACAGAGAGTGTCCCGATGAACTCAAGGAGGCAGTATCGAGCTTGATCTTTGCATCTTCAAGATGCGGTGAATTTCCAGAGTTGCAAGAGATTCGTGGGGATTTCGTATCAAGATTTGGAAAGCAAATCGCTGCTTGTGCTGTCGAATTGCGCAGCAACTGTGGAGTGAATCCCAAGGTAAAGAGCTGAATATGTGTAGATTAAAATTGTTGCAAATCTCTTCTCACTTCTTTTTATTATGTTTTTTTTTAGATTATACAAAAGTTTTCCACAACACAACCAAGCTTGGAAAGCAGAAAGAAACTGCTGAAAGACATCGCATCTGATAATGGTATCGTTCTGCATTTGGAGGAAGATGCTCCATTGGTTGCACAGGTACGAAACTTGTATGTTACAAAATGAGTACAAATCCGTATGCAATGTATTGTTTGAGGCTTAAAAATCACTGCGGTTTCAGGAAAAAATGGATTTCAGCAAGCCGAAGCAGCAGGAGCAGCATGCAGAAGATTCTCAATCAGCCAAGTTAGATGTTACTGAGTCCCAAGCCAGAACACACGTTTTGACTGAGGAGGAGCTGTCTGAGTCACGGAAGGGAAGAAAGAAGTACAAAGATGTAGCTGCTGCAGCTCTAGAGGCTTTTGAATCAGCAGCTTATGCAGCACACGCAGCAAGAGCTGCTGTTGAACTCTCAAGATATGATTCTCGGGACGATGATCATGGTGATTCAAGTCATGGACAAGGGTCTCTGTATGATTCTGATGGGTCATTGACACCTGAACTTCAAGGCAGATATGAAGCTTCAGACGAGAACAAGCTATCAAATGATAGGATGGTATTTAACGAAATGTATACAAATGACAATATCAATTCTGAATCAGAAGATGAAAACGTGGAAGGAAACGGAAGAGTGCATCTTGAGTTTGAAGAGAGCAAAACAAAACCTGGATTTGACAGGACACCATCTAATTCAAGTTCAGATTCCGACAGGAATATGCGGAATGAGAGAAATCAACTTTCAGATTCAATCTCTCACAAAAAGCCAGGAAGTAATGGGATGGTTTCATATTTGGTTGACAGGAAGGCTGAGAGGGAACGAGTGAGCATTCCATCGCCAAAGCACCATGACTTGGACTTGTACAGAAATACTAATGTACTTGTAGATGAAAACCAACACATCAGAGAGTATAACGCAGTTCATGAAGACGATATCTCATATAAGGATGAACATAAGCTTCCATACCAATCTCCAAAGTGGGTTCCACTAAAATCTCATGCCGATGCAATGATAAATCCCAAAAAAGGAAAATATGAGGACGAAGCCTCACGCTCCACAACTTCTGCTGAGAATTCAAGTGCACGTTCATACATAGACAGGAAACGTTCATCAGAGAGGACTAGAAGAGCAGGGGGGGCCTGAAAAGTACAAGAGAAAAGCAGCAAAATTTTGTTTCCTTTCGTTTCGTTCAGTTTTCGCTACGCCATATGCATAGGATTTCATAGTTTTATTTCTTCGTAATTTGTTTCATAAATAACTGGCGGTTTGGACATTCAATATGAAATAATACATAAGAAAAATATTTTTTCCTCTACTTCACGAGACTTTGTATGTCCATGCACAGGTCTCTCTAACTCCCATCATTGAAGATGAGAACACAAGACAAGTCAAAGTGGTTTTTTTGTTAACCGAAGGTTTAATAATCAGAGATCCAGACTCTCAATTGAAATTCAAAATTTATGCCTTTCATAGCAGAATTTCATAATTTTGTACAGCAATAAATAGATGGACGAAAGTTGGTTATATTTTTCACTAAAGAAAGATTTTCTCAAGGCATATTTTAGCAGACACACTTCAGGCATATATTCAAACTAGAGGGCAGGTGAGATTTAGTAGTTTGTGAATAGAATGCAGGCACATCGTGCCAAACTCAATTGGTAGGCCTTGATTTTCAACCTCGGATTAAATCATGCCATTCTAATTAATTATGGGCTTCATCTTCAGAAGGACGTGTTGATGTTTGCATAATCTAAACGACAGAGATAACTCAACAACTATCTATCAGATGCAGAAGACCAGGAAAACGCAGGCTTAACTGGAAGTTCATAACATATTCTAAGTTCAGATTCATAGGCAGCACATGTTGCCCGTCACTGAATTCAGGCAACATGCGTGTTAACTTTCTATCGTTGTAACTAACAGAAAGCAGTGAATTGGCTACGGTAGACTCTAATGTTCCAGCATTATTAACATTTTGGATGCTGCATCAGGCACCTGTACCATCTAGCAATTAGCAAGTTTTCAGGTTTTCCAACCCATGCCTTTTTCTGTATTGAACAGTGATTTAATCAACATCGAGAAAGTCAAAGGTTCCAATCATTGACGTTCCCAATTAATCTGTTTTCAGTCTTCGAGAGATGATTTCCCAAATATGATTAAAATTACAGAAATGAAAAAAACCCTAGCATTATGCAACCTGAACTTGTTGATTAATAATTGCAAACAAAGAAATCCTATCACATCACACTCCAGTAAGTTGTATTCTAGGGCAAGATAATCACAAGACAGAAAGATTTAGAAACCCCGTATTTCATTAAGTTTAACAAATGACAGTTCAAACAATCCAAATAAATCTAATGTAATATTTTATTGTGACCAAAACTATAGCACATCAAGCCTAAATTTCAAAACTTCTCTGTATTTGTAACTAAATTACTATTAATTGGAATATTTATCGTGCCACAATTCAATGATATCGGTAGCCTGATTGAGAAGAGCATGCAATTGCTTCCGCGATATCCATGTCCTGCCTTCTAACAATAGTCTAAGCTGCTCCCAAGCATCTTCCTTGGTCCAAAAGTAGTAGGGACTTAAAGGGATGGTGCCATGGCCTGGTATCACTTGGTTTAGTGCAATTCCAATTACCTTCTGCATCCAGATGAACTTCAATACAACTCTTGGCTTCTCTATTGGCTTCACCACCACTCCAAGCTTCTACAATATAAAAAAGAAAAAAGAAACGTCTCCTTTAACAAATCAATTCTTTCACCAATGTTTTGCCCTATCTTCTCACTATCAAAAAATAAATAAAGAAAACCCTTTTAACACATTCCATCAAATCAATTCCATATAAACCAGTTGAGTTCACTATTCAGTCAAGAACAAGAAGATAATGGCGTAAACAAATAAGTAAGATAAAACAAGCTCCCAATTGCTAAATAATACAAAAAGAAAAGGCATTAAAAGGTAAGGTATGTGCGTGCAAAAAAACCTCTTTCTCAGTGGGTGTATCTTCTTCTTCTTCTTCTTCACGGAGTGTTTGTTGAGCTTTTAGAGCAGGAAGTTTGATTCTTGCTGGGGTTTGGAGAGTAGAAAGGGATTTAAAGTGAAAACAAGAAGGTTTTGGTTTGATAGAAAATATAGGGGTTATAAGGGGTTCACGCAGGAGGCTCTGTAAAGGAAATGTTGAGGGTTGCAAGTGGGGTTGGATTTTAGGTTGTGTGGCCATTGATGCTAACATCTCTCTACCTGACCTTGTGTTTATGGAGGCAAGACAGAGGTTTTGTGAACCAAGAAGCCACTTTGAAGAAGTATCCTCGCTTGTTCACGTATTTCAGGAATTGTTACTTTTAACTGTTTGTTTGAAAGTTTTTTTATTTAAAAATATATTAAAATAATATTTTTTTAAAAAAAAAAAATATTTTTAATATTAGTATATTAAAATAATTAAAAAAAAAACTTTAATTAAAAATAATCAAAAAAATAAAAAATATATTTAAAATGCAGCATAAACACCTCTAGTATGAAAAAACGGATAATCAGATTAATTTGAACTGGAGTCTTGGTTGAGTCAAAACTAGTAGCTAATGATTACCCTTTTTTTCTTCAAAACGTTTTTTTTATATATATAAATATATTAAAATAATATTTTATATATATTTTTAAAATGATTAATATAACTTATAAAAAAATCCAAAAACATTTCTACATGTATAGGGGAAAACAATTAAAAAATCTAAACACGTTGGAGATGCATAGGCGCTCTCTATGTATAGATTACCGTGGATTTCTATATCGTGTAATTATTATTTTGTTATTTAATTTACAAAAATTAAGCTTTCGATTTATGAGTTTTTAAGTCTTTTTACATGGTTCATTTGTTATTAAAAAATATTTGATGATGTATTTTTTTTTCCAAATTTTTAACACATTAAAGAAACTTTTTTGCATTCAAGGTCAATAAAATTTAGAACAAGAGTTTTCTTGATTTTTTTTAAATATTAATAATAATAAAAGTACATTTTACCCAGGAGTAGAAAAATATTGATTTTTTGGACAATAATATTTTAGGTTTTTTTTATTTATTTTTATGTACAGTGAAAATAAAAATTTAATCATAGAAAAAACATAAAAGAAGTTTTGCCATTTGAGGTATTTTGATATTTTATAAGGATTCTTTATGTAGTTGAGAGGAGCTTAGGGGGATGTTTTGATATTTTTCATATTTTTTTAGTGTTTTTAAATAAAAAAATTATTGATGTTTATTCCACACACTCCAATAATTTAGGGTGTTCGTAAAATTGGCTCGTGGATTGCCATATAATGGCTAAATTTGGCCATTCACCTTATCCCTGAATATGCATTTGCATCCTCTTCCACATGGTATGTCCAGTGTAAATATATGATGGTCAAATTGTTACTTGTTGGGTTGCAAATTATCGATTGTTTTTTTTCTCTCATGACAATTAAAATTAATACATGTCCTCTTTTTTTTTTTTTGTTCATTTTAGTTCTTGTAATTTATTATTTCATCCTATTTTTTTTATACAAGTTTTGTTTGTTTTTCAATTTTGTCCTTTAATTATACTTTTTCATATGTTTTCTTTTAATTTCTGTCCTTATTCTTAAAAAAATATACTTTTATTTATTTATAGTTTCAATTCTTCTAAAGTAATACCTATTATTTTAGTGATCTTGAATCTATCATTTAGTTTAGTTTTTTTTGTCCCTTTGTCTCTTTTATTAGAGTTTTGCTTGTTTTCAATTAAGTCTTTCAATTTTAATTTGTATAGATATTGTATTTATTTGATGCTTCTTCTTTTAAATTTCTTTTTTTTTCTTGGTTGTTTTGTTAAAGTTCTTAAGGTTTTTAATTTCTGTGCTTCAATTCAAATGGTTTTTTTTTCAATAATAATAATATTTATTTTAATTTTATCCTTTTTTTCATTTTTTTTCAATTGCTTTTAAGTCAAAGTTTTTATGTTTTTTTTTTTTATTTCATCCTCCAAGATAAGAAATTTAAATATTTATGATCTTACCTAGGTTTATAGCATTGTAAAAACAAAATTTTGTACTCCTAATTACTTTTTTCTTACATTTTAAAAAACATGATTTGGTCTATAACGAAACACAAACAAATTATCTAGTTATATTATATATAAAAAAAAATTACTTGTTAGGTGATTTTACTTTGTATTTCTTTTACCGTGCACCGTCAAACAAATCTGTGTAGATTAGAAAAGTGTATCTTTTTCTAAAATCTTATTTTGATCCTCAATTCTTATTTTTATTCAACTGTACCCTTTTGAGTCCAAATTTATACCCATTTGCTTTTAAGATAGGGTGGAATTGAAAGGAAGAGTATCAAAGTAAAAATGGCAACTTCTAATCTCATGCAAAAAGTTAAGTTTGATCCTCTTTTTTTAAGTTAATAGGTGATTAATCGATCCCTTTACTTTTCAAATATCCATAAACTTTATTTTTCTCAATTTTTACCCTTGATTTGTAAGGGAAGAGAGAGAGAGAGAGAGAGAGAGAGAGAGATGTCATTTATTCCGATTCCAACTACAAAAATGATTGAAATTTATGTTAATGGATTTCGTTCAATGAGAAGAATTTTATAATAGTTGTTTGAAACATTAATATTGCATAAAAAACATATTGAAACTGAGAGAAAAAAAAATTTATCTAGTTTGATTTTATGATTTGGACCATTTTTAGGGGTTTACAATGTTGGTAAATTGATTTGTTAAGATAAGACAAAACATCTTAACTATTATTTGTTTTTAGTTCACTTTTGGTTCCTTGATTTTTTTTTTAAAATATATATAATTTCACCATTTGTTATCAATGACTTTTTTTTATTAAAATTTAAATTAAAAAATATCATTTTTTTTTATCAATAATCTATTTTTTTACTCAAATTAAATAAATAAAAGACCTCTTTTTGTGATTTAGCTTAAAAACATTAGGTTTGTTTTAGCTATCTTTGTCTCTTGCACATGTCTTGATTATTTTTTTTCTTTTTTTAAAAAAATTGCTTTCATGGGTTGAGTTAAATAATACAAATAAAATAATTTTTTTAAAAGTCTCTAATGACAACCATTATTATAAAATCTAATTTGATGATAAACTAGGCCAAAACACTAGTCGGAATGTTAAAGGTTGTTTAACACTATGTTTTAAAAGTATTTTTAAAAAAATAAATAAAAATTATTATTATTATTTACTTTAAATTAAAAAAAATATTTTTTTATTATTTTCAAGTAATGATTTCAAAAATAATTTTTAAAAAATAAAAAAAAATATTATTTTAATACATTTATGAATAAAAATTACTTTCAAAATCAACCTCAACCAGTCCCTCCAGCACTTAGTCCAAGATCAACTACTTTAAACAAAAATTTGACTTCTTTTTTAAAAAAATAATCAAAGTAAGTTTTTAGACTGACTATGCTTGGACAACGACCCAGGTGAGCGGTCATCATGTTGACCCAACCCGGATGGATAAGTTGCCTCTTAAAGGTGTGTTTGATTTTTTGCTTTTATATTTGAGGTTTCAAAAAAATAGTTTTATGAAAAGCACTTTAGCTGCAATTCAAAATAAGTTTTGAAGTGTTTGGTTAAAACTCTAGTTGAGTTTGAGGTTGAAAAAACAACAGTTTTGTTTGTTTAGTTATCATGCTTTTCATATTGATTAACTTGTGAAATTACTTTAAAGAAGACACACACACACACATATAAATTGTTTTTTAAATTTTATAGATTAATAATCATAACAATTAAATGTAATTAATAATTCATGAAAAAAACATATATTTATTTTTATTTTTTCATCAAACTACTTGCAATTTCATTACGAACATATATTTTCCTTCCATCAAGATTAATCTATATCTACATATTTTTTAATTTTTCAAGAAATATATTTAAAAAAAAAAACTATTGGGCCGAGAGCAGGCCCAACCAAATTGGGCCAAAGACCAACTCTGCTGGACTTGGGCTTGGCCAAGTGCAAGCCCAGCACGAGTCCAGCTTTTTTTAAAGGAAGACGTGGAATGGTGCGTTGCACCGTTCACGTCTTCTTCAAGTGGGAGCGCATTGTTCACAAGTCTGACCGACCACAACGAGAGCTTCAACGGCCGATGTTGATGGGTAGAGGAGTCCGAGGTGGTTCTTCTTGTAATGATGGCGTCGGAAATGATAATCTGTAGTGGTCAATGGCTACATCCATGGCTGTTTTGGAAAGAGAGAGAGACCTTCTGCATCCATGATTGTCTTCTTCCTCATGGCTGTTTGGTTGTCAACCAGACTAACTATAGTGTCATCGTCCTCTTGGTTGTGCCATCTATGGCTATGTTCGTGCCTATTTGTCCTATGATCGTGGCTTCTCGTCTATGGCTGTCTTCTATTGCTTCTTGCCTATGGCTGTCTTCTATGGCTTCTCGTTCGTGATTGGCGAGTTTCAAAAAACAGCCACTTTAGTGGCTTCACACATTGCATATCGATCGCAGGAAAAGCATGAATATTATACTTATTACAAAACACAGATCCGATCATTTTGTGGGGGACTGATTGCAATTTTCCACAATGTCAAACAGACACTAAATCTAAGTTACAATGATGCGTATTAAACATGCTACACATCGCAACAAGCTTCCGAGATTTATTCTGGCACGCAGATCCGCTAGATAAATTAAATGTTCATAATTTTTGTTTCAACAATCGTAGTGTTACTCTTACAAATGCTGTCTTGGACTAATATCCTCTACCTAAATCGAATCGAACCGCGTATAAATTGCACATTTATCATCAATTTGATCATCAATTTGAAGTCCCAGTACTTTCACTACAAACTAGAAGCTACTTTAGTTCCTTCCGGTGGAATTGTCGAGGTCAAGACCATGCTTCGACATGGTATCTACCATCCTTTTCCAATCTCCTAAGCTGCAAAACAGCAGTTTCCCTCGAAACTCCAGCCTCTTTGGATATAATTTCCTCCAAGGCTGACATTACATCTGAAGGCATTTTGGTTGATGAACCAGAGACATATATTGAAGCCCCCTCCAATATCAAACCCCAAACCCTCTCGCTCTGCTCTCGCATCTTATGCTGCACATAAACTTTTTGTGGTTGATCTCTTGAGAAGGCTACAAAAAACCCTCCACCCCTTGCCATGGATAGCGGCCCAGCATTTTGTGCATGAAACAACCAAAAATCCTTGTATAAAAAGTCATTCTCCTCATTTCGACAACCAAAGAACAGCATAATAGGAGCAGCTGAGCCGGACATGTCTTGTGTTGCTCTTTCCTCTACAAATCCACGGAAAGGGGCACAGCCAGTACCAGGCCCAACAAGTACAAGGGGAATTGATGCTGGTGGAGGAGGAAGGGAGCCTTTGCGAAACCATGCTGGAATACATACACCTGCTCATTCAAATAAATGTTATCCTATAACAGGTGACAGAGATTGCTCAATTGGAAAGTTTCAGTTGCATCATAGTATACCCATACCATCTTGTGGATCAAGTCCAGCTAGCCAAGTAGAGCAGAGACCAGTTCGCTTCCTCTTAAAAGGAGTTGTCCATGAAACTACATTCACAGTCAAGTGCACTTGGTTGGGGTGAGCTGAAGGGGAAGAAGAAATGGAGAAAGCCCTTGTTTTCAATGGAGGAACCAACTGCACCAGCCACTCAAATGGCATTTGCACAGAAGGGAAATCTTCCAGCACCTATATTGAAAAGACACAATCAAGTCTTTGCAAGGAGCCACTAAACTATCCTAACATGTATAAGATACAATGGATAAACATTTTAGAATTCTCAAAATTAGACAGCTCAACTCTGATTAATTCGTATGCTACAATTGTTACCCTTGCACAAAAGCCCACACACAGTGTAGATAATTATTCAGTTTTGTTGACTTCAAGTATATTCCTGGAGTAGTATTGCATTCTAAAGAAGCACATTCACAATAAGATCTAAAAGAGAAACATAATGCAAGTGTGTGAGGTTTTATTTCTGCAAAATAAACAGATAACATATAGCAACATTGTGAAGAAAGGAATGTAAACAAAAGATGCTCGTCAAATAATGCACATAGCACAAACATCAATTATGTGCAATAATTCACCTCTAGAACAGTTCTTCGTTCCTTTTGGTTGTACTGGTAAAGATCATCTCTTCCTTCAGGAGAGGCGAAATATTGAAGTCTCTCCTTTTCATGTTCAGCTGTTGCAAAAATACTCATAACCTGAATGAGAAAAGGATTGTCAGTATAGGACAACAGCTGAATATGAAAATAAGTTATGAGTAGCAAAAATACATGGCTTTCTTAATTTCTTTCCTTCGATTGAAAGGTAAAAAAATTCAATTACAAAGCTTCAACCTTCATTTCCATTAGAGCCATTGATTAGGAGAAACCGACAATGCTAAGTTGAAAAATTAGAAATTGTAAGTTGCCTCACTTTATTATACAAGTTGGCAAAGACTAGAACATGGTGAAGCTGAGCAACTAAAACTCCAAATCTTATCAACATCTATGGTAAATTGCTTCTAATTCAATAGAATGGATTAAAAAAAATAGATCAAAACATTTCTCTGAAACAGCTAGACATAGGTTATTACACGCGAGAGTTTTAAGTCATAGGTGTGAATAATGTGAATGTTATTTTTAATAACTTAGCTAATGAAAGGGGATGAACTACTTTGTGTTGAAACATATGAAAATGGTGCTGCCACTGAATCTCTTTCTCCTTACCATTACTGTTATGAAATGTCAATTTAAGACAAGGTTTTAATTATTCATGTAAGATAAGCAGGTAATTCAAAATTACATGTGCAAGAAAAGTACAATAATAGTTGGGCACCAATTACGAATTTACCAATATCATTTTCCAAAATACATCTTTTTCCATCTCCTAAAGAAAGAGCCAAAATGGCAATCCTAAATTGCCTCTTCCAATTTAATTCTTTTTCTTTTTCTCTGGCTCAAATGTGATGAGCAGGAGAAAAGGATGAAATGGAATAAAGAGCAGGATTGGAGCAGCATGTAAAAACAGCATATTACATAAGATGACATCTTTTGTTTGCTTGAAGATAGAAGAACAAAAAACATACAGCATTCTTGCCTCAAAGAAATAGCGTCTAGGGGAAGCTGATGCAATATCCATGGTTAATTCCACAAAAGTTTTCAATTTTATAGGGACATTTGAGTCATTGCCTTCAGCATCACGATGATGACTCTCCATCCCTATAGGATGCACCTGAAACAAAATGCAATGCCCATTACTTAGAATAAAGAGTGCAACAGCTATATCTAAGGAGCAAAGTATGACTTGTGCTTTTCCCATAAGCAATTCAAGGAATATGCGATAAGTAATGAAGTAGTTGATAGCAAAAAGAACGAAAAAAAGATTTCATCTTGTAAGTGTTCAGCTCGAGCGTGCCATAAAGGTTAAGGACTATTCTATTTTCAGCTACTGAGTTAGCAATCTAAAGGTGCACTGAGAATAAAATATTAGAAAATCAATATAGGCTGGAAAATGAAGATGTAATATTAAAAAATCAATATTAAATGAAAAGTAGGTACTGTTTATGGTGTTACAACTGATGATAGTTATTTCTCGCATTGTTTAACTCCAGTACATGATAAACACCCACCACATTTCCAGTTGAGTATGTGATTGTGAGAGATGAGAATATGTCTACATTGCTGGATAAAGCAATGTGCTGAAGGTAAGCCACTGATGTAGTCCCTCTCCAATCCATTGAGCCAGGGATATGACTCGATTTCAAACTGTTCACTAATGGTTTGCTTCCTGTTATATGATATTCTATTACCAATATGAATTAAGAATACTATGCCTACAAACTACACTTTTTTTTATGTTCCCAGAATAACCATAATATAATAAAATCACTTTCACAAGGACTGCATGCAAGAGCAACAACAAAGGAAGTCTCTGCCAACAAGGGAATGACTTACAATGATGAGAGATTCAGGATTCAAATTACAACGCTGAAGGAAAGCATCCACTGCAGCAGGATCTTGACCAGGAAGAACTTCAAGGACATCACCAACTCCATATTCAATTGTCTGTGCAGAGGGTAGAACACACTTAAAAGACACCAAATGGTACTCCTTCAATATCAAATTATAATTGAGGTGCTTTGGCTTACAAAATCATGTGTGCCCAATCAAAACAAAACAGAGAACTTACAGCTGAAACAAACTCAAGTTCCAAATGACGAACATCTTTTCCACAGCCTGTTCTACTCAATGGTTGATTTTTGATCTGCACAGGTATACATAAATGAACCAAGAAAGACATAAGATGCAAAGATTGATCATTCAATTGCTCAAGAGAAAAAGAGGAGATTAGTTCTTTTCAATACTGCTTATCTTTTAAAAATAACTTTCTCGATAGGATGAGAAGATAGCAGGTCAAATTTTCATCTGGCTAATTAAATCAATTAGAGAAAGGAAACAACAGATACAAGTTTCCAGAAACAGACAAAGGAGGGAATGAGAATACTAAAACATTCAGCTTTTGAACCAGAAAATGCTCACAGATTCACCCATCAACAGAGGCTAAATAAAATGTTCTTCAGCAGCCCCTGCTAATGGCAAGGAACTCCCAACAATTACACCAGTTCCCATGCATGATAACTACATGACTCTCTGTATAGAAATTGGAGCTTCAAATATCAGAAAGGAGTATCACAGAATGTTATTATGAACTGGTTTGAGTTAAGAGCCTAATGATTTGGTGTTTCAGGTTATGATGGCAAGCATTTAAACTTACCATTTTAAGAAAGCAGTCAGGAATATTCTTGATATGAGAAACTTTTCCAGGAGACATGGAGCGAGCTCTACCAATTTGCATCTGCACACTATCAAGACCTGATGTGACCACAAGGCATAAAAATATAAGTGAAAAAAACTAATTCTGCAAATTAATTAATTAAAAAAATTGTAAGCAACAAGGCTACATTTTCCAATTTCCAAGTTAAAATACGTAGGCAGAACATGGTTTAAAACTGCACAATTTAATTAGCAAATACAATCATTTCATTTTCATTAATAAAGGGAATAAAATGCATGTTTAGCAATATTTATCTTTGATACGTATGGGCAGAAGATTGGCTATCTGGGATTCAGTTATATTACATCAGTCATCACAATTCCAACCAAGATTTCTAACAGGTACAATCAACTTCCAACTCCTACATGACATGAATGAGATTGGTCAACTATAAATAAAACAAATGGTTAAGGTAGTAATGCCGACAGCCATTGCACTAGCAAGGTGGTACACATGCATCACTCAAAGTATCACAACCTCAAACCTCGCAACAGCCATATTTATTGACACAGAAAAAAATGTTTTATTCTTGAATAAAAATGGCTGTACCATGCAATCACTAGGCTGAAAAAGCAGCAAACTCGCACACATATATTAACCAAAATATGTTTGTTTTTTCCTTTTCTACATTCACAGAATCTTCACCTGATACTTTCCAACTCATCACACAGAAATGTACATAAACCCCCAGTAAAGAGAATAATGCATTCAGAGCATACCTTTGCCCTCACAATGGAATGGCATTCAATCACATGAATATATAACAAGAAACCAATCCAAAAAGTAGATGCATTAATTACCTGTTGGTAATTGTAGAAACAGTTGGTAATTGTAAGAGCTAAAAAGACAATGAATAGCCAAACAACTGAATTACCTGTTGCAGAAGATGATTGTAAGTCCACCTTGTCAGTTTCAAGATAAGTTATTTGAAATTTAGGTTGATCGATGTGTGTTGTATCTGATATCACAAAATCTGGACCATTTGGGAAGAATTTAGGATTAATCTGATACAGCATGATCCACAATGATGACATCCAAGGGTCCAAAGCACCTTCATACCTAAAAACAAAACCCCATGTATTGGATATTTTAACTTCATCTCAATTCAACATCATGCTCTATTTAGGAGAAAAACAAATGTTTTGTTCACAACAAAGGATGAAAAGAAGAGAAATTGTGGTTGTAGGTGATGCTAGTTCTATACCTTAATCTTGTAACATCTAAACAATCAAAAAGAACAAACTATTCATTGTGCTAACAAAGCCATAAATCTTTTTCTATTGATGCAATTATCCTCTCAGTTACAGAAATGTAATGTAATCATACCCTGAAGGATGCTGATCATCTCCTAAACCTCTTTCAACAATAGCTGTTGCCCCAAGATATGAAATTCTTCTGTCAAGCTTCTTCGCCACAAACTGCAGCCATAACATGCAATACAGATCTGTGATAAAAAAAAAAATACAGGAAAAAAGAAACTTGTTTCCTCATGGGTTATTGAATAGAGGATTACAAGAATGATACTGCCATATGATTCTAGAGTACACTCTTATTAATTTGAGCAAATGATGGGTTATCTGATTAGTCACCTCCTAACAATGACAAGGGCTGGAAGGTATAAAAATATAGGAGCCTCAAAGTGAGCCATTCATTAGAAATCAAAGTTCGTATGTTTCACAATTAATGTCACAATGGAATACAAAAAAACTTTTCTTAGCAATTGACCCTTCAGAATTTAACAGATAAAATCATTATTGCATGATATATGTCCTAATGCCCTTCAATATATTTCAAAAAAGTCAAGAAATGGTGCGAGGTGCCGGGGGGGGGGGGGGATAATGACAAGTAAATTCAATATCCATGTTGACTTTGAGTAAACAATGAAAAGGGTGAAACAATGAAAGTGACTCTCAGAAAGTGTGGTCACTTTTTTATAAATAAAAAAATGTCAAAGAAATGAATTGTTGGGTTCATGTATAAAAAAAGGGGTCTTAAGAAATAATTCATAAAGGAATTCCATTTGATTTATGTTTCTCAATATACACTATTTTAGATCCATAGTTAAGGTGGGGAGATAAAAAAGGTGTAAATTCAAAGAAAAGTAAAAAACCACACTGCATGTGCATTCAACATTCCAGAAGATTAACTCGGTCCACTGTTACTACAAGCATTATCCAGCCTATAAGAAATATACGAACTACTTTTGTTGAAATGTAGATTTTCAACATTCATCTTAACCACATGCATACAGCCCCTGATTAACAAATGTTGTGAGCCTTTACACATTCCCCCACATAGAAACATAGTTGAGGAACCTTAAAAAAGATGTAAATACTTGTAGAACTAGAACAGTTATCAGTACTCTTTCAATCATTCAAAAATCAAATCTTCTAGCCCGCATGACATGATAAAGATAAGTGCCTAACATAATCAATGTAATGATACTGCACAAAAGACATTACTAAATCCAAACAGAAGATATCCATCGTTCTTTTATAGAGAAAATACCGTTACTTATCAAATATTAAACAAAATTTACTAGTAATTACATTATATTTCTGGTAGCCAGAATCACCCAATCCGAAAACAGCATAATGAACTCCTTCCAGCCAATTCTTAGCAATATTTCTCTGCAGAAGATACTTCCAAAACAGCTACAGACACATATTGAAATGAGAATTAGGAAGAGCAAAGGGAAGAACAGAGACCTTCAAGCCTCTTTACCAAACATATAAATTAAATTCTAAACAAAATTTCAATCAACCTTCATGGAATCTGGTGTATCTCCTTGACCTGTGGTGGAAACAACAAAAATTACAGTGTCCTCATGAGGCAAAGAGCTCTGAAACAGTAAAAATTAAAATTCTGGTAAGCATTTCTCTCAAGCCATCAGCGAAAAATAGTCAAACTAGAAGAACTCCTTTAAGAGAGAAAATCCAATACTAAATTAAGAAATTATATTTTCTTTCACTTTCCTTCATTTTCTCTATAAAAAAAAAAAATTGAAATTCAGAGTGAAACCGTGCTAACATTTCAAAAACGCATATCCTTCCTACACTTAACCAACAAACACAAAATCAGAGATTGACTGTAAACTTTCCATTATTTTTCAAGCACGGTTTCAAACTTTCAAGGAAACAAAAAATTTCTCACACTTTCTCGTATTTTCTCTGAGATCAAGAAAAAAATAATTTAAAAAAAAAGAAAAAAGAAAAAAAAAAACTTACAGCGTCAAAATCGTCTGTAGAGCTAACAGAAGCGGCGCAGCCTCGTCGCTCCGCTTCGCGGCCAATACGCTCCGCCGCATCCAAAGCGTTTCCGGTTTGAGTAGCGTACAGTATCAGTAGCTTAGCTGGTTTCTTTTCCATCCTAAAAACTCATCAATCAATTACTGTGAAGGAAAAAGCATATTAATTCATGCTTGTTGAATTTGAAGAGCCGAGGAGAAATGATGGATTTATAGGTTTAGGTTTCTTAGGTTACTACCATCATATCTGTAACCTAATTGAATTCAATTTGTTAGAGTTTCAATTATGTTTATAACTATTTTAAGTAATTTCATATAAGATTTAATCCTTAAAAATAATTAGGTACTAATCTTTCTGATTTATATTTTACTGAAAAAAACAATTAATGTTAAAACTAGTTTTTCTAAAATATTCATCTACTCATTTCTTTTTGAAGAGAACTTGAAGAAAATAAATGAATGCGCTAACAGTAATATATTAAATTTTATTTTATTATTTATTTATCAATTCAAATTAAATATTATAATTGAAATTATAACATAAAAGTAGTTCCAAACAACCAGTACATATTTTTATAAATGAAAATTATATATAATTTATTTATTTATTTATTTTATGATAAGGTATTCTCAAGTCAGTTTATCTATCAATTGAAACTAATTCTTTTTTCCAAATAATTTTAAAGAAATCTTTTTATATTGGTAAGGTGAATATAGAAAATTTTAATAAATTCTCAATTGAATTGAAAAGGTCATGAATTAAGTAAATTTTCTTAATCACCATTAAATAAATAATTTGTTTTGAGAGTATTAATTTAAATTCCAAATGGAATTCAATTGCTAAAAAAATTTAAATAAAATAAAATAAAATAAGTAAGAGAGGAGACCATTTGATTTACTACAATAATTTCTTTTGAAATTAACATTAAAAATAATATTCCAAAAATACTTATAACAATACAAATCCTATATAAAACTACTCCTTGTGGTCTCTTTTTATCTCTTTCCTTCTTCTTTTTTTCTAACTCTACAACAAGTTAATTATTTTCATCTCAAGATTATAGTGAAATACAAAAGGGTTGATAATTTATATAGTAAATCTTTAGTTCAAGTCAAAAAAATATATATATATATATATATATATATATATATATATATATTGACTTGATATATGTATATATATATATATATAAATCTTTAGTTCAAGTGAAAATATATATATATATATATATATATATATATATATATATATATATATATATATATATTCCTTTCAAATAATTTAAAGTGAAGCCAAGCTCGGTTCTCATCTAAATACATACTTAAATCTTAATGTTTTCATAAGACACATTTCTAAACATTAATTACTTAAAGAATTACATTAATTACTAATAAAAATTGTACATGTCAAAAGCTCTTCATTTCCTTGACTACCTATCTAAGAAAATGAAGATGTGATGGTCCAAGGATTATCCAGGAGGTGGACGAGAGTACCATTAGAATACAATAAAATTATAAAGTATAAGTATGCATATAGTATTATAATTAAACTTTTAATACATTTTAATAGTAAATCAAACTACAATTCACGAATATCAAATTATATCTACATTATTTTGTCTTATAGCATAACCAAAACATTAAAACTAAATAAATATCATTGTAATAAGAATTCATTAACATATTCTTAATAATTTATAAAACACCATTATAACCTAACTAAATCTTTTATAATAACACATCTAATTTATCTTAACAATATAAACATCATCTAATTTATATCACAACCCCACTATTTTTCTTTACTCTTTGGTCGGCCAACCAAAACACAATTTACCTCATTCATAAAATAAAAAAATAAATCAATTTCCACCCTTATGTTATTTAAACCAATATCATTTTATTAATATGCAAGATCTCTCCTAATATCATGTCAACATAAACCCTAATTTATATAATATTGGATTTTTTCTATCCTTATGAAAAATTGACAACATAAATGAAATTAAAGCAAGAAAAACACTTTACTTACCCCAATTGATCAAGTTTGCCTTGTTCCTTTCACAACTCTTCTAAAGATTTTTTTCTTTCACTCTTTAAATCATTCTTTCTCTCTCTACCTACATTGTCCACATCTCTCTCTCTCTCCCTCTTATTTAGCCTCACTTGGTTATTCAAATCCTAGCTCAATACATTTCTAAAACAACTTATTAATTTGAAAGAGCAATAGGAAGAAATTAGAATAAATAAATAAAAAATCTCATCATTTCCTTCTAATTCTAGTTGACCAGATCTTTAAAAGAGAGATGGGTTGTTTTTGTTTTATTTACAAAAGTCTCCATATCTTTTAATTAGTTAAGGCCTTGTATAGATAAATTTTTAATCATTAGTATTTTTACTAATTGTTTTTCATCCTATTTCCTCCACTTTTAAATGCAAAATATATTGGAATTTTCACACCTTATGTAGCAAAGTTTATTTTATTTTATATTTATAATGTTTACATATTATTAACCAACATCTATAATACAACACACATTGCTTTTAGAGGTTTTTGAAATTATGGATATATTTATTTCAATTCTAAACTTATACAACTTTAAACACCATATAATTAAATCCAAGCTCATAATGTAATTAAAATGTTTTCTTTTAACAAAAAGAAATGATTTAAAGAAAAAAATAGTAAGGATAATAATTTAATTTATTTTCACATGTATTTGAAAAAATATAATTAAATTAAATTAAATTACATAATATAATATGTTATCCTCAACATAAAAAATTTAATAGGTTATAGACTAGAGAGATTAAGAGATCTTGAATTCAAACATCTCCTTTATAAAAGAAAATATAATTTATGACCTATAACATATGCATAATGATTTATTTGTTTCAATTGAATTGTCCAAGTTCAAAAATTTTCTAATTGATTTTCTGTATCTATGTAACCTAATGGATTCCGTTTAATATATGCATTTCATATACCATTACAAGTATTATTTTGAAGGGATTCTAATATGACAAATAAAAAAATTAAAATATTTAGGTAAATAATTATAGCAACTCATGTTATCATAAAGCTTTTTTTCTCAAATATTTTATTTTTTATTGTAACATTCTATAACAAAATTAATGATTATTGTTTTTAAAAAAAGAAAGTTGCAATGGAAAGAAAAAAAATAAACAAAAGAGGAACAAAATGTAGAATAAAAAGAAATCTCGTGACTAATCTAAAATTAAAGGGACAAAGTTCTTTTTTATTGCTTTATTTCCTTTTTTTTTCTTTCCCTTTTAAGTTTTTGAAATTTTATTTTGTTCCTCTTTTCTTCATTTTCCAATTCTTGGGTTTTTAAATGACAAAGATAAATGGTAGAAAAATGATGAAGTTGTGAGAGAGTTACTGGTCATATTTTGACTGTGAAAAATAGTTTTTTTAGTGAGAATAGTTTCATTCAATGAATAGAGTTTCGTTGAGATTTTTTTAACCTTAACCTTGACTAGAAAAGGCATATAAGGATTGAGAAAATTGATTTTGTACTTTTGGATTGTTTATAAGTTGATAAATTATTATTTTTAGGTTATAATAGTGTATTATGTGTTTTTTAAATGAAAGTTGACTGAAAATAGATTTTGACCTGACAAATAGCCACATGATTTTCTAACCAACACTATAATGATTGAATTTTGAATAAGCAAAGGCATTCAAGAAAGCACTTACATCGGGAAAAAAAAAAACTATGAGTATCTAAAGTCAAGAGTGAACTAGATCTTCATTGCAGTACATCTCCATTCCATTTTCAATTCCAAGCATTCTAGCTTTATCAAGATCAATATTGTTTTTTCTTGTTGTATATGCTAGTTTTTTTTCATGAAGTAGGAATTGTCAAAGACATAACCGTAATATTATAACATGTAAGAGTGATTTTGGAGTGAAGATATGTGTGTATGTGCGCGTCAAAAGTCACTCAATGATATTGTCTAAACATACAAATAAATGAACAAAAAAGACAATTGAGAAATGTTATCATAAGCTAGCTAGTTCAATTCAGAAGGTGATTCAATTCTCATGCACTAAGAATAAGCTTTTTTGCTCTTTACTTGGATATGTAGAGTTATAGCCTTGCTGACAATTGTATCTTCATCTCTTCTATGAGATTTTGAATTCAACATCTTAGTTATGAAGATTAAAAAGATTTTAATATCATTATAACATATCTTAAATGAGTTTTGTCTAAATTAAATTGTGAAAGTTTTAAAAACTCCCAATTGATTTTCTATACCTATGCCACTCTAATGAGTTCCATCTATTTTATGTTTTATATATTACAATAACATTGTTTTGAAGGATTGTAATAATACAAATACAAAAATATCCTAAAAAGCTAGGCAAATCACTATAGCAATCTATAATACCAAAAAGTTTTTTTTTTTTTTTTATCTTCAATTGCAATCAAATTAATGGTCAATTTCTTAAACTTTTTAAGGAAAAGAAAACGCTAAAAAAAGGATAAGAACATGACAAATTTAAAATATGGAGGACAAAACTCTTTTTCATTCTTCTATTTTCATCTTTTCTCTTTTACAATCCTTTTAGTTTTTATAGTTTTAATTTTGGTCCAAAACTTTATTTTTCCTAATTTTCATTCTCCAAATTTGTTAGATGAGAAAAAAAAAATTAATAGAAAACAACAAAGAAAAGAGTCGTGGATTAGCCACATTCCAACAATAAAAATGTTATTCTTGATATTAATGAGTTTCGTCGTACAATTTGGTTTTGATTAGGATGTTTTTAGACTTCATCTTACCTAAAAAGCATACAAGAGTTTAGAGAAATTTTTATATGGTAATATGATTTTAAGCCAAATGCTATTAAACTTATTTAAAAATAATAGAAAAGAAAATTTCAAAATAATTATGGATAGAACTATAATTATATTAATAAATTTTTTATCCAACCTCTTATTATTTAAGATAGCCTTAAGTAAACATCTTAACATTAAATTAAAACTTAATTTTACTAGCCTATATTTTTGTTGTTATATAAATAAAAGAATTTCTAGAAAATATTTTTATGAAATCCACTAAATCATAATAAAAATCAAAAGTTTGGGTTAAATAAATATTTCACGAAGTATCCTATAGGATAATTACTTGTAAACTGAGTTTAATAATTTATTTTCTATAATAATATCTTAATCCCAAACAAATATCATTGGTTTTATAAAAAAAAATTTTGCTGTTATATAATTAAATAAAACACAACTTATTTTTTTTATTAAATCAAATAGTCATGACCTAAATCTCACTTTTTTTTTTAATATTCTTTATTATTTTTAAAATAATTTTTTTTAAAAAAAAATTCGAGCTATATTTTTCCCCATTAGGTTGTCTTTGGCATGTCAAATTAACTTGATCACATTGGGACAACCCCACCTGATTTAATTTCAAACCACAACTATGAAAATATCAAATAATTTCCCTTGAAAGAAAAATACGTTCCTCTTTTGGTAAAATCAAATTAAAAAAAATGCATTATATACGACGGGTACTTCATGTTGTCAATCTCACTGTGATTCTGGTTTACCACTGTCATTGCCCGTATTTGAGGCCATCGTTTTGTCCGTAGTATATCTTCATCAGGTTCTGCACGTTGTTTCGATTCCAATACTGCTCCCCACCGATCTTGGTATTTTGGTAAAATTTTAATCACTGTTATGCTGCTGCTGCTCACTACTCACTGCTCTTAGATTCATCCATTATTTTCCTCAGATTTTCAGCTTCAACATGCCTTTCGCTCTGCTTCCCCCTCAGTTTCATGTTCTGAAAGCAATTCTGCAGGCCGAGCATCCGATGAGCCTGGAACAACATTTTGCTGATCTGGAGGAACCTTGAGCTGGTCATGGCTCTGCACTATATTTTCTTCGACCTGTTCATTAACTTCAACACGTTGAAAATCATCTGGTGATACTTGAAGTTGTTGATCAATACTGTTACGTGGGCTATGCGTCGTCTGCACATAATCCTCCATCACCTGAATCGACCCTTCTGTTTTATCACCAGGATCACATACTGTTTCTATATTCTCTTGGCTAGACACTGCTCCCTCTCCATACTTATCGCTCGGTGCTTCATAGGGTTTGGGTTTGATATCATGCCCTAGGTCATTGGAGATCACTTCTTGAAGCTCAGCATTGCTCATAACACTTTCATTGTTGACGGATTTGGAAGTAGGAAGGTCTTGAAACTCCCTTTCTGAAATAGATTTCTCAACCAGATCTGGTTTTTCTGCAGCACTTTCTGCTTTCAAAACAGTACCAGCTGCATCAGTTGAAACAGGGAAAGACTGGAAAGCATCCCAGTCATCTTCGTCCTCTTGGTCATCTTCCATGCTGTCCTGGTCAAAGTGAACAGGGGATGATGTGGGAGAGCTTTTCTGTCTACTTCCTTCTATTGGCAGTGTTGATGTGGATAATGTTTGGGAATCTTTTGGCACTGGTAATTTTATTTCTAATGATGCCATAGTTTTCATTGGTGATGCATTTTGTTGCTGCGCCACAGAAGCACGAATTACCCCCTGAAAGTAGAAAAAGAGGAAGTTACATTATAAGCCTAAAGTCAAACATAATATTTCCCCAAAAAGCACTGAAAAGGGAAACCCACACACTACTATAATCGACTTCCACCTGAAAAGGGGTGGTGTATGTTCTTAGGAGATGCCTTAATCTCATGGAAAAGTAAGAAGCAAGACAGAGTTTCTAAGTCTTCTACGGAATCTGAGTAAAGGGCAATGTCTTTGGCTTGTTCTGAAATCATTTGGCTTCGAGGTTTGCTTGCTGAGCTCGATTTTTCTGTGACTAATTCTACACCTCTCCATGCCGATAATACGAGTGCTATTCAAATCACGGCTAATCCTGTGTTTCATGAGCGTATGAAGCATATTGAGGTGGACTGTCACTCTATTCGTAAAACCTATGATGCTCGTGTTATCACTCTTCCTCATATTTCCATTGTTCTATAAATTGCTGATATCTTCACCAAGGTGCTCACTCGTCATCAACATTGTTTTCTAAGTAGCAAATTGATGCTAATTGATCATCCCGCATCAATTTGAGGGGGGCTGTCAAAAGAAAGCTTGCTGTCAGCAAGCTTTCCTGTTTTACACATCTATTTTTATTTTCCTCTTCATTGTATTTCCTATTTTGTATATATGACAGCTTATAGTTTACATATATAGGACTAGAATCATGCTGATTTACTTTCCATGTATACACCATTGTAATCTCTATATATATGATACAGAAATCAAAGCTAAAGATACAATTTCAGACAATTCTTTGAGCTCTTTTGTCACCACCATTGTAAAGAAAAAAGACCACGAACAAGAAATGCTGAAAATAGAAAAATCTTTCCAAATCCTCTCATGCCTCACCATTCCCCTACATGTTATGCGCAAGTACACTCAAGGCACTCCCTTCACATGTAAATGGCACTCTAATTCAGTCTTTTGATATAAGCAATAGCTTGTTTTCCAAGTCACATCTGGCTCAGGAAGCTTTTGAAGTTTCCATACACTTGAGGAGAAAGTAAAAGTTGCAGATTGAAGTAATGGAACTAGAAAATATTAAAGCCATGTTTAACACAGACTGCAGCGAGCAATGAGAAACAAGCCAGTTGACAGTGATGACAAATAATAAGAATATCGGGTCTAATTAGGTTAGCTGTGCCTGTCTAACAGCTATGAGAAAACACAACTAGCATCATTTTATTTTTTTTTCAAATGAAATAACTTTATATATTAGAAACACAGCAAGAAAAAAGCTTCATAAAGGAAAATATATAAATGCAGTAACCTGAAGTTGCTGTTTATGTGACACGGGCATTGTTAACAGGACATCCTTAAAGCAGACTGCTGATGAAGGAATTTGAGCAAGAGAAGAAACAAGCCTCACAGCATTGGTTCTTATATCACTGACTTCCTGTCATTAATTGTGCGGCAATGTTAATAAATATTTAGATAATCCTGTTCTAAAACTTAAAAGGCTGTCAAGACTTATCAACCTGTGAGGAATCATCTTCTGATACCAAGAATATCATGACAATGGCTTTGAGAAGCAGATTCATGAAGCCTCTCTGACATTCGTTAGCTTTTGAAAGTGTTTGTAGAAGCACTAGAAATCTCAAGCACTCACCAGCAATAGCCACAGATTCTTTACTTCCTGGTTTCTGTAACAATGGAATATCATAATTTGTTTAGAATGGCATCGTTCAAATTTAGAAGTGCAATTACCATAATTTTAATTAGCAACTACAAGCAAAACCTTCATCGAGTTGTGGATTATGTGGAAAATTTCTGTAACAAGCTCTCCACTAAAAAATGTGAAGAAAGAAATGTCTTCTATGTTGGCGCTTCTTTGAGTCAAGGTTTTGAGCACTTGCAATCCAATTGCTTGAACCTGTACACAAGGTTTACAAGATGTCTTTCAATGTTGGGAAAAGAATGTGGCCATTCCTAAAAATGCTTGCATGAATATCGGCTTACCTGTACATTTGAATCATTCAGCACAGTCTGGATATGTTTGGTGCAATACTTGAGAACAGCAAGACAAATAGTATTGCTGTCTTCAGTTTGTCTGCAATATTGACTTTCATAAACTAGCTTTGCAAATAACATCATTTGCTCAATAGAGAAAGAAAGCTTCAATTGCAGTAATTTAAGTAAGTCAGGTCTTTTGTTCTCCAGAAGGTGAATGCCCTTGATGCAATCCTTGATCAAATCAGCAACCACATTCAGACAAGTTCCCAGGATTGCCCTCAGATGACTGCCATTATTACCATGTTCAGCAGAGTCTGCAATACAAATTCAATTAACTTCCTACGAAGACTTTACTTATTTATCCAGATTGAGGCATCACATCACAGTTTTTTCCTGAAAGAGATAGAAGGATGACACACACCACCACAACATGCAGTAAAAACTGAATTTCTTTATTTATCAGTTTTTTATGATAAAAGGTAACTTTCTCCCTATAATGATGATACCTGTTTGGCCTGTCAAATGAGCTTATGAGTTTAGCTAACTGAGAAAGAGACTGTTTTTATCTACTTAAAAAATGTGGAAAGAATAAGTGCACAAAGCCATTTGCTAGTAAAATGTTGTCTCCAAGACCACAAGGAGGTGAAGTGAAAAACTGGCAATACCACTAACAGCTACATTGCAGCAATGTTAAGTACCCAAACGCTCACCATCAATAAGTTTCTTCATCAAGGGAATCGTGCACTTTACAAAGTCATTAACTGTTGAGAAGCTTAACTCTGTCATAGCTTCTCTGATACACTTGTAACCAACCAACACTAAGGCCACGACCACAGACTTTAATTGCTTCTGCATATTAAGGTACAACTTCAAGTAGAATTCACTCCGCAGCTTAAAATGGTAAATAATGACATGATACCAGCAATGATAAGTGAACACTTTTATGGGTAAATCCTCAAGGAAAGGTGTAATATACCACAGTAAATTACAAGTACAAGAAAAACCTAAATTGAAATACCTAACCCACCTTCGGTTCGCAACGCTTCACAAGTGTCTTTGCCGCAATAAACAATGGAGATATCAACTCCTCACAGTGCAAGTGATCTGACAGAACCTCATCAGTTCTAAGCACCAGTA
This sequence comes from Salix dunnii, assembly GCA_015731905.1. Taxonomy (NCBI): domain Eukaryota; kingdom Viridiplantae; phylum Streptophyta; class Magnoliopsida; order Malpighiales; family Salicaceae; genus Salix; species Salix dunnii. The sequence continues at coordinate 7,753,958 of CM027662.1, read as the reverse complement.
AGTTGGAGAGTATCAGCTAAATGTGTTTCTTAAGGAAAAAACTTCATTAAATGCCTAAAATAAAATTAATTTCTAATACTAATTTTTAAAGGCATGACCTCTGAAAAACACTGAAGATATAAGCCAAGAGAAGTTCCATGGCCAGAAAACCTAAAGCTTCTGCTTCAAGAAAATGTGCTGGACAATTCTGCACAATCTGTAGCAGAAAAATAAATTAGAATCAACTCAGACTGAAAGAATGCAAATATCCAATACAGACATCAAGTCAAAACTCATCATTTTTACCACTAAAAGTCTGATCTAACCTGGAAAAGAAATTAAATTTAAGCAGAATACATCATTAATCTTCCAATATACATGCTAAAGAACTAATTCCTCTACCTCTATCAGCAAATGGTACTTATAAACACATCACTAGAAGGACACGGTGCCATGTTGTGCACAGCCATCAAGACTTGGATAATTAGTAGTAGTACAACAACAAAGTGAAATCTCTGTAATGCTTCAGTTAACATTGTAGTAGTTGTGCCATGGCATGCAATCATCTATCACTGCTTAAATGGTGCAATGATTCTAATTAGTTGTGAATGTTCAGAAAAGAAGTATGATTTTCTTTAGACTTGAATAAAATGAAATTTGTGAAACTTACCTGTGATAGAACTGATATCGAAAGAGTATTCCATGAATTATCCATGTAAATAGAGTAGAAGAAAACCTGCATCGATTCAGCATGATAAGAAGGCTTAAACATGCAGGGCATGGCCATGGATATTAAGCATATGAAGGCAGTCACCTCAAGAGTCGCAAAAAGGTAAAAGCCCTTCACCAGCAGATTCACATAATAGTGCATGGGAAGCTAAAGGATGTGTTTATTATACTATGTATTCTTGTAATGAAGGATGTGAAACTAGTCTTTTGAAAGTTCAATCACAACAGCTTTCTATTTTATATCGACAGAAAAACTGAGTCTTCCGTTTGAGTGATCTATCATGCCCATCTTCCTTGCCATGACATGGACACAATTGAAAATGTCACCCAGAATTCAATGCTCAGACAGAAGGTACTGTCTTCATTCTCGTGTTCTATCCAATATGGCTTTCAGAAACATATCCAGCACTAGAGTTTATATCATTAGGGCCAAGTGAATGACCACAATTTCTTTCTATCAAGTCTAGAAAGATGAAACACAATGAAGCAAGGTAAGTTTTTACACATGTTTTAAGAGCAAAGGGCAGAGAAATACAACACAACCTGCAGCAATTCTCGGCAAATATCCAGAGTAATATATTCTTCAGTGAAAAATCTTTCTGTCAAGAGAAACTGGAAAACTGGTAGAACAATCTCATATTGCTTCAAAGCTGCAGTACTGGTGGTCTCTTCAGTTGGCGAATCTCCACTGTATCTTAATTCAGCAGAACTTAATATTATTCGTCTAGTAAGAGCTGGATGTTTTCGCTGAAATAAAACAAGCAGGGAAAATCCCCATAGAAACCGATAATCTTCCAACTCGAGTTCAACCATGCTATATCCTGATATTAAACTATTATTTGATGAATTTTCATCTGTTGCCTTAGAATCCCCATGGGTGTTTACAGGAATTGCATCTAATGCAAGTGCTTGCAGAATCACCGGCCAGGATTCTTCTAAACTGCACTGCACTTTTGATGAAACGAGAGGTGATTGAATTCCATCAAGGAATGGATTCCTCTGTATGGAAAGAGCAACTTAAACATTTCCTTGATAAACACAAATGAAATCAATCAAGACAGCAATCAATAGCATAAAGCTAGCAGACTGTTATGCTTACATTTTTCTTGGCATCCAGGCATAAGCAAATATAACTGTAATCCTTCAGAACCCCAATCCAGTACTTCCTCAGAATACTTGAACTCTTAGAAAACAATGGTAACAGTGCAAGATACTCGTCTGGAACCCCACTATGGTGTCTCCTCAAAAATGAGAATGTGTAACATTTGAGAGAGGCATGAGCAGCCAGAAGTCGTATCTTGATCTATTAAATCTTCAAATTAGTTAGTAAAGTCCACTGCATGCTAATGAATACAAAAATATGCAGGACATAAATGGCTACTTTGTTCTTTAACTGAAGCAACAATCACTTGTTATACCTTGCATGAGACCCACTCTGCAAAAGAAGGATAATAAACATCCTTGAAGTCATTCAGTGGCCTAGAAATTAAAGAAAATATGCGTTTAACTGCAGCTTGATCACCACCCAGTACTCCACTGGTCATTATCTAAAAAACAAAATGTCAATAAATATTCTTACATGTACAGCATTTCAATTACTTCAACAAAAAAAGTAATCACATATGTTAAGTCAGAACCTTAGTAGCCAGTTGAAGCCCTGCCTCAAGAAGAATAGGACCAGAGGATGCATCCAATGCTGTGCGAACAGCAGATACTAGTTGGGCCTACATATCAAATAGCCTAAATTAAAAAAAAAAAAAAAAAAAACAGAGAAGCTAAATAATTGATATGTGCATGTATGAAAGTAGAGTGCATTCAGAGAATAACAAATCAATCAATAATTTATATCTGTTCACGTCAGACTATTTAAGAGCCCCTCTTCAAGCTTCACTTTGTTTGTATAAAGAAATATTAAAAATGAATTAACAGTGAAAATTGTTATGATATTCCACTAGGCATGTTTTATCTACTATGCACAGTGGTTGAACTAGTACAGGTGAGCCAACCATTAGCCAGATCAATGTCCTAATAGAGTTTAATAACTAAGCAAATGGCATACCTGGTATTGTTCCAGTAGAAGATGTCCGGGAAGCTCTGGGTCTGGGGATTTTTCAAACTGTAACAAGAAGATAAAAGTGGAACAAATTACGAGGGAAATTCTTTTTGTGCCAAACAGAGAATGTGGAAAGAAAACAGCTGCCCCAACAATGTAAGGCAGAGACATTAACTGCAAAAATGCCACCACTAAGTTATGACATGAAACAGCTTGCAAGTATAACCCCATCATATCCCTTTGATGGTTGAACAATAAAACAAACAAGGCCCATTATTTTCTCATCTCCTCCACATGTGACATCAACTTAATTAACACTCCCAACTGAGAGATTTCAAGCACAAGAAAGAACCGAAGTTCAGGGGGCAAAGAAGACTTTGGAGGAACCCCCAAATTACACATGCCTCCACAATGAGACTTCAATTTTTCCTTTATTATCCTCATTAATCCTCCAACATAAGGCATTGCTTCCTAACCACTTAGTTGAGCCACCTAAAGACAATTCGATTTTGATGAAATACAGCTGGATTTTGACTCAAATTCCTTGAAGTCCAGATATATAGTGTTTGATTCTTAATGGTAGAACCTGTAACACATCAGCTGGTGGCCCTATCCCACACCTGTATATCACCAGAAAACTTCTCACATCCACCACCTATTAAAAACAATGCCTCAAAGATTTGGGCCACTAATTCCAAAACTAGCAGCAAACTACCTAGGTTCATAGCCAAAGTCCTATCATCCTTGGTTCTTATGTTAAGCAGCAGAGCTACCACAAAACTCAAAGCAAATACAAAACATTTTCTAATATGAAGAATCAAAGTGATATTGAAAATCAAGTTTAAAGGAACACGATGGATGCTAATCTCACATGGGCAGGAAAAGGAATGAAACTACAACTCAATATATGCATTATATGCCACCTCTGTTCTGCAAAAAGGATTAGGACTAAGTATCTAACTAGACTTTAATTAGCAAACTGAGTGGAAACAAAATATCTAAATCTTTTCTAAAGCAGTGTTCATCACCCATATTTACCTTGTCAAGAATTGCAGTTAGGAGTCCCACACCAATTGGCCGCATGTTTTCAAACTGTATCGTGCTAATCTATGATAGATGAAAGATAAAAACAGTCAATTTGAACATGTCTGTGTGTGTGTGTGTGTGTGTGTGTAGCATCTATGAAACTGATATAGCTGTTCAACAATGACTATATCCACACCTGATAAGCTAGTGAAATTAACTCTTGAACATGGAGAACTAGCCAGTCTCGTGAGAGCCCCCCATTAGTATATTGTTTCCTCGCCAAAGATAGATCAAAATGAGCAGGATTCTTACCAACAGCTATAGGCAGATGACTCAAACACCTAATTTCCACCAAATTAATTAATATGATGTTGGAAATAAAGTCAAATCAGAAGACTGATTTCAACTAAAATGTGATCAGTGCTTTCTAAGGCAAGAGAGAATATTAGGTTTATGTTCAAGTAACACAAGGCTTGCACACAGGACAATGGGCATTGAGCTGCTCATACAGTAAACTCCTTTTGAGTTGAAAGTTGCTATGTTAGCTTGAACAAGCACAAAATGGTTTTTGTTAAAGCATCTTTTCAATCCAATAACTAAAAGTTGCATCCTTTTTAGCACATATATTAACCATTTACAATAATATTTTGTTTAGAATGCATATATACACGTAATCAGTTGATAATATTCTCATCAAAGCGAGTAAGATAACACAACTTCCACATTATTTATTGAGACTTGGGTCTCAATTTGAAGTCAGAAACTTATGTAGCATTCAGGTAATATATGGATGGTGATCATTTAAATGAAGTACGAGAAGAAAGCAGCAATGAAGGTAAGAACCTCTAAATTAGATTCAGGCAATATTGGAAAGAAGTAAAACATGATGAAAAACTTGTGTAGTTTTTTTTCCTTGTGATCAGCAAAAATAGCTTAACAGAAATAAGAATGTATATTGCAGGACAAGGAAACATGAATGGTAGAGAGGAAAGATATGCAAGGTCATACTCTGCAGCAAATACTCTAGTTCGGTATCTGAGGTGTTTATCTCTATTATGATTGATCCTGTGAGATCCAAAAGCAGAACCTTGCATCGGCATGCCTTTAGAGCCACTAACCATGTTTTCATCATCTTCCCCAAGGTCCATTCCTGAGTCATTGTCTGGACCATTTGAAGGATCATTTCCAGCACTCCTATTGGTATCAGTATCTTGCCTTCCCAATGTTGCGAGTACCTGGAAAATATTGAAAAGATTCTCATTTATTATGGTCGAGGCAAAAAAAAAAAAATTCTGATCAGTGACCCAATTTTTCCAACATTCAAAGGTTCAAAAGCTCTGCAACTTTATTTGTAATTAGAGACCAAACTAAGGCTGGATTTATTGTTGCTCAAGTGAGTCCCTGCAAGCTAATTCATAGGTGTTTTATTTTCTGTCCAACAAGCATAAGATTGGTAATGGTTCTCATGTTTTCAAGGAGAATTTGTTGGAAGTTATTTCTTGTTCTGAATTCGTTTTGTCTCTGCATGTAGACTGATAAAGGTGGGTGAACTCCAGAGAGGTTTGGAAACTCTAGTTTTGGGTTTCTAGAATATCTCCTCTGTTCCATATATATATATCCCTTCCATATAGTTCCATCTCATTTGGAAATCAAGCTTTTCAGCTTGGACAGGGTTTCTAAATAGGATAGACACTAAACCAATTGCAGATGAGGAAGCCATGATGACAAATCTCCTAAAACAAGCATCATACGTTCCCACAACCAGCAAAACATATCTTTTCTTGTATTATTATGTTGCTTCAAGTCGTGGGATTGTATAACTCTTTGAAGACAGGTCTTTTACAGTAATGTAGTTTTTTGATAGATAGGAGTGCTTTAACACTTCCAATATCAGATTCCATATAAACATCTAGGATATAATGGTCCCATTTGGCTCTGAATGGTAGGTCAGATGCCTCTTAAAGAGCACTAGCTAACACTATGGGAGCCTTGTCCAGACAACCAACAGAGCCTGAAGGGCTTGTTTGATGCCAAGAAATGTGAAGAAATATCATGGATAAGAGCAGTCACCTGAAAGCATTGATATTATGTAAAACTGTAACTTGTTTATTTTCTAATCTGGATGAAATATGTCTTCTATTAACAGAATCATACTTTGGTGACCCAAGTACAAAAGGCAGCTCAATGAAGAAAACCAGGGTTTGACTTGACATAGTAGTAAAGATTCTCCAAATATTATTAGACAAAGGTTTATGTTATTCTCTGCATTCTTTCCATAGAATCATATGCTTGGTCCGATGGAAAAAATATATTATAATCTTCTCAGAAGTAGCTTTCCGAGAACTTACCATATTACGACAAATCAATATCCAGTGAGATGGACATGAAGGGCACGAGGCAAGGAGCAATCTCAAAATTGTGGCCTGTACCAGACTCCCAATCCTTCAAGAATGAGAGCAATTTAAAGACCAAAAGCAGAGGGAACGAAATGCAATACAAATGAGTTTGTATCTCCCACACACAAAAGCACACAAATTGTTACAAAAAAGGTCTGCTTTAAAGCATTCTTGGTTACACGGGATAAATATTGTGAAACATTATTTGAAAAAGTGATTTCTAATTATATTCTGGTCACTGCTACAACAGTTAAGCAAAACCTGAGATCTCTATCGTATTTAATATAAGCAAGAGAAACAGACACAACTGATCATCCTTATGTTGCTTGAAACTACCCAATAGAAAGTAAACCACCTTTATATTACCCCCAGCATAATGGGTAAGAATGACAGTGACTACAAAAAAACAACTAAGACAGCAAAGAAAACCGATTCTAATTGAAGTCTGTGAGTCAAAAAATTGTACAAGATACTTATAAAATGATAATAAGTTCAGAACTCATGCACTTCTTTGCATTGAGCAATCCTTCAACAAGATAACTTTAGTAGCATTCAGCCTCTTCAATCAAGAAGAGTCTTAAATATCACTTCTTGATGAACATGGAGGCTAAAATACTACTGATTGATTGAAAATTGGAGAGTGGTCGTACTTGATCACCGAAATATGATAGGGCAAACTTAGCATAGGCATAAGAAAGAATTCACCTTACAAGCAAAGTAAGACATAAAAGTTCATTGGAAATAAATAGCAACTTCGCAATTCTAGCGTACAAATCAAATGAAATTAGGTAATATATTTAACACTACAGCCACCACCATTCATAATACTGCAACCTTAGTACTGATCAAGCATCATGGTTAAAAAGGATATTGTCGACTTACACAGAATCAGTTTCCTCGTTCAGCATGTGAAACAAGCTATCTTCTATTTGCTCATCACTGATAGAAACCTGCCAAGGAAATTTTCAGCACAAGGTTTGGGCATATTGGGATGAGCTGTTGCTTGGCATATATCAACCATAAATTCCATGGCTACTCACTGGATCCTTTTCGATTAGATGCCGTAGGGTGGAGACAGCAAGATGCCTTAAAGTTGGCTGCTTCCAATGAAACCAATTTGTATTAATTAAAGGAATGATAACAAGCTACTTTTCTTTTTCGAAGAACTAAATAGGAGCAAAACCTGTCCTGATGACAGAGTTGAGAGAAGAGTTTGCACATGAGTGTGCACAGAAACAGCTTGTGGAGCAAAAAGGACTAGTTGTTGTGTAAAACGAACACTCCTGCCAGATTGATGCAACTGTTAAAATCTTCAACAGATAGAAACCAAAATAAATAAACAAATAAGAAGAAAAATTTGACAACAACAATAATTGCAGAATAAAGTTTCCATTGCAAATAACAGAACGGGAAAAAAGAAAGAAGGAAACAAGCATCTGTCAGCATACTCTAGCAAGGTGGCCGTTTCTTGCCAGGAGCTTATCTCTGCAATGACAGACTGCATACGGAAATCATCAGATGAATATGATCAACTTTATGGAGGGGGGGATATTGAATGTCAATCAATGTAGATATATAGTTTTGATAGACATGCAATGCCAAACAAGTGACAGGCAGTAAAGATAATTGCTAGGTAATTAAAATGAAAACCACTCCTAAAAATAACTCATGAAGACAATACCTTGCAGCGTGAAAAGAAAATGCTTCCAGGGGCAAGTTCGGGACCTAGAACGGCAACAATAGCATTTATAAGGCGGCCCACTCCTTGCTGAAAGTCAACCAGTCCATTCTCCTCAGAAAGAAGAATGTCCAAAGCAAGCCCAAGTGTTGCCTGCATACAGAAGGATAACGGAAAGAAGAGCAAGGTCAGAACAACAAAAAATCAACATTGATGATTAGATATGCATAGCCACAATTAACTTATTTGATGACCAAATAAATCAAGAATGATTACAAGCCAAAAGGTTAGATTTGTATTCCCACTAATAAACATAACAAACTATACCAAACATTGCATTTCATACAAGCAACAGATTGAAGATTGGACATGAACTCCCTTTTTAGACAAGTTTGACTTCAAAAAGGAGCGCCGGGCAAGATACCTGACTATCAATGAAAGGCACAGTCCACAACTGAACCTTCTTTCATGAGATAAAAGTTATTGAATCACCAAAAAGATATCAAAAAAGGTGCAGATTCGCATGCATCAGCGTGTTTCAGCAACCTAGAATGATCATTGTTTAAGATAGAGTAATATAACATGACTGGGAAGAGTATGACAGAGCCAATGAAAAGTCATCTTTGGAAGTGAATAGACTGATTATGATGAATACAAATATCCCACCTTTTGAACAGCATAAAGTTTATACAGATACAAGTACCTGAACATGAGTTACATATGAGAAACCAGAAGCTTCAATAGTCAAAAGAAGGCCATACAGCGACCAGATCTGTAACCCAGTAATCGTGCTTTTAGCTAGCAAAGATATAGAGCTCACAGTTTGAGGCACCAAGCTTGACAATGCCATTCCTCCAGCACTGCATTAAAATATGTTGATATTCTGTGATTAATACATACAACAAACTATAAATGAGCTTCATTCTGAAAGAGTATGATTTTAACAAGCCAGTATGGTTGGCCAACAGAGTCCTTGAAATTCCATTAAAATTTCAAAATTTGACACATGTAAAAACAGGAATGTGACCCAGCTTTGTTTTTGCTAATATTCTTGCAATGGTGTAACAATCCCTTAACTAAGAAACCTCCCCCATTGAATTCTATGAGCACTTGGTTCTAACCCAGAAAGTTATTGAAAGAAAGAAAGAACAAAGGATAAATCAGAGTCCAAGTTTCCTCTTAAATAGGTGCAAAGGGGGGAAAACCCAATTCCTATATCAGCATTATGACAACAAGATAACTATTTTCACTCATTTGCTAATCACTATCTTGATGTAGAAATCATGAGACTGATGCAATTAGGACAAGGATAAGCAAGTTACTTACCAAGAACCATAGTTACCATAATTATGGGAGAAACTTAAAATAATTAATTTTTATTCATCAAAGTCTATCTGCCAAAAAGCTATTTCAACTCTTTATATAGAAAAAAATTTTAGAAAAAACTCGTTATATTGAATAGAAAGAAAAAAGAAGGAAAACTATTCCCTTTAAACAAGATTGGAAAAACCTAACAAATTGACTAGGAAAATAAAAATAGGAAAACTAGAACTAGATACAAAAAAAATAAAATTCCTAAACTGAATAACAAGAAATAAAAATGACTAAATAACAATAACTAAGAAAAATATTTATTTTCTCAAAAAGCTCATACATCATATAGTCAAGCAATGATTTTAAAATGGCAACCATTTTTACTCATATGCTAATCATTGTACGTATCTTCTACAAATAAATTATAACTATATTCACAAGCTACTCACCTAGTCACTTCTACACTTGAAATGACACTTTATAATTTTCTAATTACTTGATGCCTCAAATGTATCAAAAACCTTAAATTGACAAATATCATCACTTGATAGCACTGACACAGCAGGATGTCCACCCACCAAAATTTTTTATCACAATACTTACAAGCACTCCAACCTTACATTCAACGAGGTGACATACCATGGAAATGCATAATTTTAGCTATTTTTTAGGTTTCATAAGCTGTCAGTTAAAATATATGCAATGGATAATAGATTTGGGTAAACGAAGAAAAACCTTTTAACCACCCCCTCTAACTACTAACTCTACCACGATTTATTTTTGGCAAAAAGAAAAAAAAAAGTCAAGGCTTGGTACAAATTACCACCAAAAAGAAAATTCAGAAGAGCTTCAATCCCTGAGGAAAACAGGTAATGACACTCCCTTAAAGCAGGCACCAAATAGATGCCACAGCAACCAATCAATCTCAAAGTAATTGGTTAGATATGTAGTGGTTAGACAACCTTCAATAAACATTAGGAAACGCCATCCAGTTACTTTCTTAGTGAAATAATAAGATATGTAAAGAGCATCATTGTCAAATACATCCAACAGGAATTCAAAATAAATAAATAAAAAGGAAACAACTATTCACCTGCGATGAATGCAGCCAAGTGCAAAGGCAATTGAGCCAGCATAGTTGAAATCTGTTGCACCAGGAAGGTCACCAAGAAGCAACCTAGTCTTTTATCATCATAAAGGTGAGACAGACATACACACCATCAGGTAAACACAGGAAATGGAGAGAGCTATCAGGAACTCTAGATGAGAAGATAAAATTTTAACCTCCGTGAAAGATGTATAGCATCTGCACATCACAATTACAACCCAGTTCATGAGAAAAATTACAATAGACAATATAGTGTAGAGCTAACCATTTTAGCCGTAAAGATATCATTTCCCAGGCGTGCTAATAGACCAAGACCTTCTGATGATGCTCTGCGTTGGGATGCACAGATGTCTCCCTCTGCCAGAATACTCTGACAAATTAAAGTAAGCAAATGAAGAAAAGGGCATAGTAATAACCATATCCATGATTAGTAATAGATTCAATGCAAGGCATTCTGCTAGGGAAACCTTTGCTTCATGGTAAAAACAGAGGTGCGATGTTACAAGAATAGTTATTGAGAGAGCAGTTGTCAAGCATGTAAAAATTGGTTTTTAAGGAAGTGAGAGAAATTGTCAGGATGTAAAAGTTGATTTTTAAGGATGTTTGCATTATTAATAAATTGAAGGGTGAATAATTAATTGAAGGAAACAGAGAAAAGTTAGTATTATATATCTCAGATCCCAATATTAAGTACCTGAAAAATTGCCTGAGCTCCATGCAATATCTCAGGTCCCAAAGGTTGAGGACGTAAAGCAATCAAAGCCTGAAAATAGCATAAAATCCTGAATGAAAAATGTTGAACCCTCCAGTGAGCTTTAAGCAAATCAAAACAGGATTCCAGGAACCTTCAATCCTGCGAGTAACCCAACACATATATTGGTAACACTGGCTTCATGCCATGACTGCTTTTTTCCAGCTTTTAGACATTGCTCAACCATTCCAAGAAGCATCAACATCCCACTACTATCCTGGGATATATATTATCAGCAGAAAAAATGAATGTTAGACATCCCACCCTTGCAACTAAAACATTGATAAACAAATGTCAAGCCAAACACTAGATCCCCTTACTTGAGAAGCAAACATGATTCCAAAGCAAAGGAGCATCTGGTTCACCAACATCTTGTTTATTGTTTCCGGCTTCAGTAACAAAATAAATTCCAGGATAAGGACTAAAGTAACATAACACGAATAATAACTACAAAAACAAATAATATATAACATCTAACGTCAACTAGAAACAATGAAGTGGTCATACCAAAGGAAAACTTGAGGGTTCATTGTCCCATACACAAGGCATAAGGCCATCTTTTCCACCTTGAAAAGCACGAACTTCATCTTCAAACCAATCCCTGATTAAAGACACCAGCAAAAAAAGTTTTTTGACAGTTCAAGATTCTAAATGAATTGTTGAAATATAACATGATTGTAACAAAAAAATTAACAGATAACCAAGCTAACAGAAATTGTAAAAGAATGGCAAGAAAATAATGAAGAGCCAAACACCTTCCAGGAATCCAAGGACCCAACCATGCATCTCTTTTGTCCAACAGTGACCTCAAGCATGAACTTTCCTCACATCTAGCAGCATCCCTTTTAACCAACATGAAGTAAAACTAACAAAATTAGTCATGCAATTCTCTTTCACACAAGACAACAAATAAATTTTGCACATTAAAAAAGAGTGTCTCACACACAAAAAAAAAAAAAAAATGAAAAATGAAACAAATTACCACCATACAAGTATAAAACATGATTACCTAAATGGAATGGTACATAATTGGATAATCTGAGTATGGTCACTTTTATATGCCATCGAATCAGGGAGGGACTGATAGGCCATTAACGTTCTGATGATGAATATGTCTATTGCAGGCTTAATATTAGGCAGTTCTTTGCGTTGTAGCAGTAGGATATAGGACAGGGCACTGTTTTTGAATACAATTAAATTTTTAGTAGGAATCATAACAATTCATAAAGTTAAACAAATCAAAATCCAAAAGAAATGAATAGGCTGGGTGCAGGGTGAAGAACTCTGGTAATAACTGTACCTACTCAAGTATACCATCACTGGTTGAAGTAGAATACCATTATTTGCTGAATTGGAAGAAATAAAGCATCTTACAAATGATGTCAGAGCATCAACAGCAGCAGACCACACACTACAAAAAGCAAAAAGAAACAGCAAACACAATAACATCAGTAGCTACATGTTGTATTAAAGCCATCTTTTCAACGAGAAATAGTGATGAATAGGAAACAAAATAAGGCATTCTGGATTGGATATTTAGCAGAGATCTATCTCACATTCAGTGCAGCATGGTTCCTACAAGAACACCAAATTATTCTGTAGAACTCATCCTTTTCATCATGAAAATCCACATAAGAGAACATGGAAACAGAAAAATAGCAAGTTTGCATATTTCTACACTCTTTGTGCTAGGGTTCATTACAATACCCCCCAAAAAGGCTGACATTAATTCTATACTCTTTTATACTCATATATGACAAGAGTGTTGCAATCTCGTTCTTCCTAGGTCAAAATTGAACCATTGACCGATATTCAAAACTGATGTTTTTCATTTAATGGACTTTCCACCACTGATGTTATTCATTTAATGGACTTTCCACCAATATATAAAAATTCCAGCTAAAAAATGTACACAGCATTTTTAGTTGCGGCTGAAAAGAGACCTCATAAGACATTTGAAGTGATATTTTAAGATATGCATTGAAAGGGAGGAGACACAGTTGCATTCCAATTATTACTAAAGCACAATGACTTGGGATATGTTGAATAAGCTTATTACTAAAGTTACGAGCACGCAAAATAAGTGAAAAAATACTCTCCATGCATTGCTTTGGAAAAGGGAATGAATGCAATATTCTGTGAAAATGTTCTGCTATTGGCAAATGCTATCGTCTTTAGAAGAGAAACTTCTAGAATTTTCAAGAATTGTGCCCTTCTACCTTAAAACACACTAATTCCAAATCACTTTTTTAGGTTTTATTAGCTGACATTGAATGAGATGGGAAGGCTACTGATTGGATGCCTTACTATCCTTTGTGCAATTGTGCTCTCACCTTCAATCAACCAAATTTTTGTTTTCATCCCTAAGGGTTAGTTTTTAATATAACTACATTCTAAGCTAAACAAAAAGAAAAGGAAGCATTTGCTTCTTAAAACGAACTGGAGTATAAAGAAGTTATTGAAAGATGGGACAACTTGTCAGTTACAGACAAAGTATAGATTAACAATGCTTTGATGTATGAGCTTACCATATCCTAGAAGCCAAGTCTTCAATTTTTTGAATTTCTCGTTCTGGATTTCCACTAAATATAACCATAACATTCACGTTGTGGTCACAGTAAATAATGAATATAGAATGGCTGCAAACCTGCTTTGGCATTGAAGATAATAGCGAGGACGGTAATCTGAGCACAACAATACAGTTATAAAGCAGTTTTATCAGTCAGATGCAAAGATAAGCATGAGTATAGCACCAAGAAAATAAATCCAAATGAAATGATGGAAACGCCAATATGTGGTACATGTGCAAATGCATCTATCTATCAAGTGCAGTAATATAGCTTGTGTAAGCGTAAACATGTTTTATGTTTATGGGAATTGAAAATTGGAAGTTTCATCTCAAATATCAGGCCTGAAGAATCCAATCCTGCACTAGATGGAAAAGTTATCCTTCAAATACCCAATTTTTTTGGTAATGCATGCATGATTTGCTTTATTGTGTGGTATGCAGCACATAATAGGCATGATCCAATATCATCCTAATAAAAATAAAGGAAAACCTGATCCAGGAAGTCAATTGCATTAGCATGACAGGCTAACTTGTTAAGTAGGTTCTGAATGGTAGATAAATGTATACCATACAAAGAGAACAAGATTACACCACAGTTGAACTGGTTTTACCATCATTGTTGCCTAAATTAACTGTAGCAAGCTGCATGCTTATTACTAATATACAGCCCTAAAAAGATTTTCTGCAGTACAGTTATAATGTATTTCATTCTCAGCAAAATCCCATACCAAGAAGCCTACTTCTGAGAGAAGTGACTCTCCACATATAACGAACCAAGCATTCCAGACTCCAGGTAACTCAAGGGATAAACATCATTTAAATAAAGAAAGAAAAACTAGGAAATCAGAACAAGGGGGCTTTCTTGAAGGAATTTCCCAACCAGACAAAAGGATTCTCTAGACCTCGGAACTTAACAATTGATAGCTGTAATATCTTGATTAAGGAATATTGATTGATGTGCAATTACTAGAAATAGGGGGCTTGATCTAGAAACATTAATTGATAGGCAATTAGTTGTATATAATTATTTCTTAGAGATTGTAATTATGGTCCAATAGTGATTGTAGGATGTAACCATGTTAATACTTTACCATATAAAGATAAAAAAATCCTAGATTGAGAGGCATTCAGACCATTTTCACATGGTATTAGAGCCAAAACTCTAATTTTGTGCTTAACTCTTTGGGTTAGCATTTTTTGTGGATCAAGCTGTAGGACATTTTTCTTGAAACTTTTCTAGGTTTCAACTTCTAGGTGTAGAGAGATTCAACTAAGAATTACTCCTGATAATTCCATGGAGAAAGATTCTTGTGAGAGCAAGGCTGAAGTATTATCTCATGGTTACTAGGTTCTATTGAACCACATATGGTGAATAATCATTGAACATTCACTACAACTATAGAGATGTGGACTTATCTTGGGAGCATTTATTCTCAAAATAATGTTGTCTAAAAGTTTCAATTTGAATTAGTAATCGGCAACTTCCGCCAAGGTAATTGGAACAAATTAGCATTTCTTCTTTTAATTCACGGAGGGAATATGTTGGCATGGCTCAATTATTGTTCTTGGTGAGGTCATCTAAGATCGTTATGTGGCATACACTAATGTGGCATATGTTGCTTGGGGCAAAGGATGATTTAGGTCACAAACTCAGCGCTACAAGTGCAAGGAGTTTGGACATATTGCAAAGCATTTTAACAAAAAAATTGCAATTATTGCAATAGGAGGGGCGTATCATTAAAGATTGTTGAATTCAACCTTGAAAGCAATGTACCTATGCTTTACATAGTGTTTGCAAGTATGAGGGTGAGCAACATATTCAGACAACCAGTGACAGTGCTCTTCCTATTACTGAAACTAGAGCTTTAGGGTCTTCCTTTAGCAGTGTTATTATGTCTCTTGATTTATCTACCAATATAATTTATGTGGGCAATTTGTAGATAATAATTGTAAAACTCACTTTCTCCAATTTTTCATTTCTCATATGTTTCTTTAGGTTGTGCTATGATGGTTAATAATATTCAAGTATGGTATAAGAAATTAGGACACCCCAATTTTGATGTTTTACTTATTTAGGCAATAAAGATTTGTTTTACCTTGTCTTCTAAGTGTGGTTCTTGTAAATTTCGTAAAAGCAAGTCTTTGACCTTATTTTACATGGTAGTCAAGCATCTACTTATTTTGAGATCATTCATACTAATGTATGAGGTGTCAGTTATGTTATTTAGTACAAGTATATTGTGGTTTTTTTTATGATAATAGTCGTTTTGTTTGGGTATATCTTCTTCATTCTAAAACTAATATTCTTTGTCTTTCAAACTTTTGTTGCCTTTGTTGAAAATCAATTTTCTAATTGTATTAAGATTCTAAAATATGTTTATGGAGGTATATGTCCAAGGACTTCCAATTTTATCTAAATGAAGGGTATTATCTTCCAATGTTCTTGTCCACACGCACCTTAACATCAGCAAAATAGGATTCCATAGCATAAGAATCATCATCTTTTCATTGTTCATACTTTATTACTTATCTCTTCTGTACTACTTAGATTTTGCTAGAAACATCATCTACGGCTGTTTATTTAGTTAATTGTCTACCCTTCAAAGTTATCAATATTGATTCTTTGTATTTGGTGTTGCTCTTGAGTATAACACTTGTATTTATTTTTCGTGATTGTTTTGTTCACTTACAATCCATTAAACAACACGAGCTTACTTCCCAATATGATGGGTGTGCTTTTCTAGGATATACAAGTCCATAAAAGGTTTCTATGATATGATTCAGGAGCTAATAACTTTGGATTTCTTGAAATGTGATATATGAAAATAAGTGTTTCTTTCAATCTTCTGCTTCTCATGATTCCTCTAGTTTTACTTCCTAATTTTGATGATGTGTCAAGTTCTACCACATGATTTAAGTCAATAATTGTATATCAGAGATGTAGTGTGTTTGATATTGTGGTAGTTTTTAAGGTTATAGTTTACAAAAATAGGTTTGAGAAAAACACTTTAATTGCGTGCGTGTGTATGTATGTATGTATGTTTGGTTGAAACTATTATGAGATGTATTTTTGCATGCAAAATAAATGAAAAGCATGTCATTTTAACTTCTACAAAACCAAGATTTGAACACAATTAGGTGTAAGGTCCAATGTGAAAAAGTAGAAGCTATTGGCTAACTAGACAGTTTTTTTCTCCATGGCATAGCAAAAACCGAAAGCTATCACCATACCAAACGATCTCATAGTCCACCGGTCACATTGCCAAATCTAGCCCTAAAACCTAATCTTGTTTTGCCTGAACCTCGTCAATCATCTTGGATTTCACATCAGAATTCAATCCTACAACTCTCCAAGCAATTCGTAATACTACTACTCAACCTACGTCTTACTAAAAGCTATGCAAAAAAAGCTTCAACCTCACCAAGAAAATCACAATTGGAAGATTGACCATTGTCCTAATCAAGCTTCTTGAATGCAAATGAGTTTATACATAAAGCTACATCCTGCTGTTTTAGTTGCAAGATAGAAAGCCTATTTGGTGGATCTTAGAAATCGACAAGAGCATGGCTTGATTAAAAAGCAAGACATAGTTTCCATCAACCGAGTCTAAAAATCATGCTATGTCATTGGTATGCTCTAAGATTGTTTAACTCTAGGATCCGTTAGGCAAACTTGGCATTCCTCAACTTACTCCTATTCTTCAAGTTGACAGCACTAGTGTTGTTCAAATTGCTAATAATCTGGTTTTTCTTGAGTGCACTAAGTATTGAAGTAGATTTTCATTTTATCCATAAAACATTTGACCAACATGTGATTACTCTCCCTTACCAAGGCTTTTATTTCATCATCGAAAGCAATTCATGGTTGACAAATTGATGCTACATGATCCACCAAAATTAATTTAAGGGTGTTAACTGTAATATCTTGATTTAGAAAGATTGAATGATATGCAATTACATGATTTAGGAGCTTGATATAGTACGACTGATTGATAGCACATTAGTTGTACATAATTACAGTTTAAGAGAGATTGTAATTATGGTCTAGGAGTGATTGTAAGGTGTAATTATGTTGATAATTCAATATTTAAAGAGAAGAGATCCTCCATTGAGAGGCATTTAGACCATAATGAGCATTGGCAACTGAAAAACTTGTCACTTTGCTCGAAAGGTATAGAACTCGAAATTTGTAACCAATTGTGTTACTTTTAAATAAATATGTCAATTATCTCAGTTTTGGTCAATTACAGTAGGACATTTTGAATTTAAATCACACACGCATTCCTCAAAGTGAAATTTCATTCATTCATTTTTCCTTTGGTTATTTTTTTATTATTACGATGGACTTTGACTATTCATGTGTGCATTTGAAGAGTTAATTTCAATAATCAAAGATACACAAACTCTCAGTTTAAAACTAAGCAACTCTTGTTGACTAGGTTATTACGAGTTTGTGGAAATGTGAAGGAATTCACTTTGAAACTCAACAATTTGCAAAATTAAAACACATTCAGCAACCATGTAATGTTAATGAGTTTATTAGAAGTAGGTTTACCTGGCTGGATAACCAAGAGGCAGTTTGGGTGAAATAGAAACCAAAGCAGCCAAAACAGTAGTTTGTCCATTCAAAGAATTAAGCTCAATTTTCAAATTGCTTCCCTACAGGAAGAGAATTCGTTAGAAAGCAATTATAAATAAAAAGCATGCAAGATCAGAAGCATAGCTTCTACTCGAGAATTCAAATTCAAAAGAATATCTATACAAAGCAAAATTCAAAACAGTGCACTTATATGAAACTACTTTTATAGCAGACACGTAGAGAAAACCAAAGCCTTGAAATTGAGAGGGGACACAACATGGAAACCATCAAGAACAACCAACGGAAACTTTTTGTTAGATGGAGAGTTATGAGATTACAAGGTATATCTTCCTAACTTAAGAAATTATGATAGTTTGATCAAATGATGCCTGGAGAGAGAAGAAAAATAAATGTACAAAAACAATCTTAATTCACCTTATACACTTCAAGCATTAAACTGATTCCAGATTAGTTATGGGAAGCACACAAGACATTTAAATACAAAGGAGCAAACAATAACACAGATAGAATGAGCACCTAGTATCAAAGGAAGTGTCGTCAAAATATTAAATATACCTTTTCAAATGAAACATTGTCTCTCGAAGCACTTAATGTGGTCACAACATAAGAAATCAAACCACCAACACATGTAGGATCAACCTCAGCCAAAACACGCAATGCCAAGGCAGCCTCGATGCGTACCTAACCATGGAAACGATAGATACAAATGTAAAAACCAGAAGATTTAGAGCAATGAAATAAAAAACACTATCATCATTAAGTGTAGAAAAAAGAGGCAGCAGATGAAGATAGCTAAACATCATACAAAAAAAAAAAATGATTTTTTTCTACCCAAGTCCCCCCCAAGAGCAAAACACTAACATTTTTACTAATTTTATATTTTATGCTATAGCAAAAAAATGGGGAGAAGATGAGTTTATTCGTAAGCTTATATCAAGCTCATATTTTGATAGTTGTTTAGACGCCCCATGCATCTAGTTCATCTCTCTCTGCTTCTTGCTTTTATTCTTTATTTTGCTCTTTTCCTTTTCTCATTGAAGTCATTGTTTTTTTAATAAAAAATCATAATTGGTCTCTCATTAGTAACCACCACCACCACCTTTCCTTTGCGAGACAGCTCTGTCCTGCACTATGATGACACTATCCTAACATTTCAAATCTTCAATTTAAATAAACCATAATTCAGATCATGATTAGACCATAAGAAAGGGAAAAGCAGTAATTCTAGTCAAACAACATTTAAGTGGGGACTTTACCATCTGTTTGACAACTAGATAAAACAAGAGGATGCTCTAAATAACAAAAGAAAAAATTGATAGAAAAACCATTTGAAGAATTATTAATAAGATTTGAAGAGGAAGACATTATGAAATCCTTACAAGTTGAGAAGAATGAGATACTGCAGCAACAATTGTGCTATCAAAGAGTTCCTTGAATTCTAATGGAACCTACAAAAGAATCAAGCCAAGTTCCGCCTTAAAACATCATCACAACTATTATTTTTGCATATATACAAAAAAGTACATGAAACAACATAACGGTCTCCAATCCTTTGATTAGTAAAATCACCAAGTAATTCATAAAATGCAATACTTGATTAGTAGGAGAAGAAAAAAAAAGCATAAAGCTTCTCCCATCAAATTCAAATCAACATACCAAAGTGATGCACTTCTTGATTGAACACGAGATATCAGAATGATAAAACTAAGGACTAGCAACAATAATCATGCTAAAACAAAGACAAGGTTAATAAAAGCAATGTGTAATTCAATTATACCATCAAAGAAAATTTGTTGGTACAAATTAAAAGGCATTATGAAAAAAAGGCTAAAAAGAAGTCAAGAGTTAAAACATAAAAAAGAGACCAAGACTGCTCTACCAAGGGACTCTCTTTTGACCTGACTAGCTAAAAGAAGTATATAACAACGGAAGTTCAAGACAAAGATCATCATTACACAATAGCTGTTTTGTGAACAGAAGAGACTTGCAAGTAACTATTGAAACAGCTTTGATGCTCCCAACTAACCAAGACAGGTAAAGGGGGAGGCAAGCAGAGGATGGAGAGAAGACAGAAATGAAAATAAAGGGAGAGAACAATGAGAAGCAAATATTGGGGGTAGGGAAATAGGGTTCTTAACAAGAGAAAAGATAAAGGGTAAAGGAGGGTAAAAAACCAGAGCTGTAATAGCCGTCAGGGCTGGAGCAGATATGTTTTTCAAGAAAAGGTAGAGCTTGTATCTGTCATCATGCTAAAATAGTATTGTTTAAAAGTTTCACCTTCCCAATCAGCTCAAGGGACCATCATTATTCAAATTATGTTGAACATGGTGATCATCTTGGTACTGTTAGACAGAATCGCATTAAAAAACAGGAGGAAGCATTTTAACTGTACAGTATAGTAATGTCTGACCTCACCCAATGTTTTCAAAGTGTATGACAATGTCCGTAAAGCAGCAATTTTCATGGAAGGAGTGGCATCAGAAGACTCGAGCTGCAAGTATCCATGAGAACAGAATCAAGACAAGAACCAGCTCTTGATAAGTCTACCTTATTCAAATTTGCTTCAGCATACCTGCTTTCCCAGGAAAACTAAAAAGCCCCTTTGAGTAGGTTCAGTCATTTGATCAGTTACACCCACTCTAAGGATGTAAAGAATGCATGCCTTCAAAACACCAAAAGATATTATTAAGTATTTTGAAAGCGTAGAATGCCACAAAGCAAACTCTAGATGCAGGGTCATTAACTTGCATTCCTTAAACTTGTTTTGAAATTTATTTCTTTCTACAAATTAGAAATGAAAAAAATATATATCATGATGGCCTTGTTGTCAGATGCCAGTGTATCCAACCACTCGGTTAAGACTATATGAGATCATAGTTGTACCAAAAGCCTACAATAACAGATCCAAAAGCCTATCATGACAAAATCCAGTTACTAGGAATCAACAGAAGCCAGCAACTCATGTTATTTGATAATATTTAATTCAAAATTTATTAAACAAACTGCTTTTACACTACTTTAAGTTAATATTTATTCAACTAGTTTGAAACTACTTTCTCTTCCATGAAACATGGACATGAAGCATAGGAAACACTATCCTTGAGTTCCTCCCATCCCCATAACAAAAGCATGGTAATTGAAATTCATTTTAGAGCAGGTATTTGCTAGAAGATACACACAACTAAATTGCAAAAATATTAACAAATTCTTTTACAACAAAAAAAATTGCAATATGGAATTGAAACATCAGATAGCTGAACACACGAAAATATCAAAAGAAAAGGAAGAACTAAGCCATGTCCCACTTCAGCTTTCCCCATGTATAATTTATATTCTGCTTTGTCAAAAGAATGCAATAAAACACCAGCACATCATTATCTCTTCATCAAACATCCTACTTGCAAAAAAGATTAAGAAGCAAATATGCAATTTCTATGAAAAAATATGAAAACTCTGTGAAACAAATACCAGTGCATGAGCATCAACAGAAGCATCTGAGCGAAGCATCTCCATAACCTGCAAAGCATATTGTTGAAGCTCACTATCTGGATGCAGATACTTTAGACGAATTGCCTGCAATATACAATTTAAGGAGAATAAAACAAAGTTAGAAACCAAATAACATGGTTGAGATTAACTAAAGCTCACACTTCAAACCAAGCTCAACTATTAGGCAACACTCAAATAAGATAATTGGGCATTATATTTGGAAAGGCATTATATTTGGACAATAATTATATTGATAAATTGATGTTCAAAAATAAACTACAAATAAAATTTCTAGTGAATACTTCATTCATTAAATGTTCGAACATGAGACCTTAATCAAGAAAGAAATCTTTTAAAGGAAACCAAAGGGTGGGCAAGACTGAAAATAGATAGCACAATAGAAGCATGAGAGAGAGAGAGAGAGAGAGAGAAGAAGAAAAAGAAGAAACAGAGAGGCAAGGACAATTGGGAGATAACAGGAGAAAGAAGGACTAGGATTTTTCAACGCAAGTTTTGTTAACAAATACCTGTAAAAAGTAAACCCATGATAAGGTTATGCCTATTCTCACATCCTTCAACCGAGTTCCACTCACTGCAAATTGTATTGTTTATGAGTAGTTGTAGAAAACCAATAAGCATGTACGCACGAACCAACTTTTAAATCAGCTACTCACAAGCTAGCCAAGCCATCATAAAGATAACCACAACATAGAAGTGATAAATAACCAAAGACAAAACAAAAATAAACTAACAGCAAAACTAAGTTTCAACTCAAAATTATAAGCATCATCACTTGATTTTTCAAATTAACCAAAATTCAGAGCCTTGAAAATACAGAACTCTTTCTCCAATGGAAATCAACTGCTCCATATTCAATCCTAAAACTTGAAATACCCTGTACTAAATACAACACTATGCATGTTACACCAAGACTGTGATTTAATAAATGTCGGAGTTCAAAAGAAAATAAGAAGGTGGCAACACCTATTAAAGGTATACTAGGTGGTCAAGTTAATACCTTTTGTGAAGGGCAAAGCCAAATGCCTCTGCAAACAACCTTCTAGTTTTTTTGCTGGAGGAAAAGGACCTTTTCCCCTAGGTTGAACCTAGTAGAAGACAAAAACCTATAAGATAGCAGGAAAAAAAAGAGACGGAAATGGGGGCCAAAAAAAAAAACGTCATGACAAGAATCACATGTTTTATGAACACCTGAGCCTCTGGATTCATTCCAAGAGCTAGCAATGAGCCTAGAGCTTCAGAAAATGCATCTCTGACAAGTAATACAGGATCTTCAAGGGCCTACTAAGAGCGATGGAAATTTTCATATGTCATAACATCAGATTCTTAAATATTAAAAGTCTGGAAATAAATAACAAGGAAAACATCACTAAGGAAAACCTGCCTTGACACAATAAGAAGCTGAATTCTCAATTTCACCAACTCCTAGGCATGGTCCCCCAATGCTAGCAAATACCTTCAAACAACGGGCTCCAGCTATTCTAACAACAAATGATTTATCTCCTATAGCAACACGTGTGATGAGACGGAATGCCTCGGTATATGCTATAGATGCAGCACTACCACCAGACCCTTCCAAAGCTTTTTCAAGCATAAGTAGAGCCTCTTGTCTAACAAAATCCTGGAGTTTAACATATCCAAAAGCATAGTTACAGATAAATGAACAGACAAGAAGCAAGAATTAAGAAAACTATCTTGGTGATAATTAAAACAGTTTTTTCAGCCAAGCAAGTATCAATTATGATTTAAGGATTTCAGAAAACGATATAAGTTATGAAATTCCAAGGAGCCCAATGAAATAAATGTTCAGGTCACAAAAAACCAGTTGCTTAATAATATTCTTTCAAATGCCTTTGCAATTTCTCTCTCCAAATACTGCAAGACTTAAAAGGGGCTTTTTTCCATTCCATTAATCCATACCTCCACCATTCCTCACAAATATCCCTCTCAAGCAAACTACCTAACTAATCACTAACTCTGGCTTGGCCTAAATAATGGATAAATGGAACGAATAATCCTCAATTCTTTGGGGATTTAAGAATGTAGCGTTGAATACACTATTTGCTTCATTTTTGCAAGAAAGATATATGAGATTTGATAAATATATAATCAATGGTAGTTAATATTTGATATGTTGCTTTCATTAAGGATCTCATGACAAAAACTATTGAATCAACAACCCTAGATTTAAATTATGAGGCATTAGATCTCAACTCACTAAACAAATCAAATATACACTAACATTTGTACATTAAAAAACCGGATAAATCATGCATTTTAAGTTTTGTATTTGCTTTTTTTCTCATAGTTGATCTACCACATCAGATATATCCATCTATCAATTTTGAGGTGGTCCAATTCAAAGCATCCCATTAATGTTAAGTGTCAACCACTTAAAAAGGCAGAGCAATGCTAGACAGCCTTTCTTCCTTGATCATTCAAGAAAAAAGTTTCAAAGCACATAGACCATTGTCCTCTAATTGGAAGAGAACAAGCCTCTATTAGACTAGAGGATTACTCCTACAAGTCTCAGTCTTGTGATGTTTTATTTATTGAACAAAGGAACCAACACAGCTTCGCACATTGAGAATCTCAATCTGAAGAAGGTAAGTGTCACTCAAGTGGCATGGAAACCAAAACTAGTAACACGTTATAACTAAAGTTCTATCCTCTTGCACTAGTCATAACTATTATATTCCATTGGTCCATTTTAGACAGATTATCGTTGTCTTTGACTCCTAGGTGAATATCTACCTTTCTGCAACAGCTTTCAATTTAAAATTTCATGGCCTAAAACTTGCACAAGGAGAAAAGACTTGCATACTAAGGCATGTAAGGGAGGATAACACATTGCACAGGACTACCTCATGAAACTTCATAAGTTTTGAGGCAATAATAGTTGTTTCAGGCAATCCCGACGTGATTTTTCTTCCAAAATGCTGATATAATTCTCCTAGGCATCGCACAGCACCTACAAATATTCAAAAACATGATGAAGATCAAACAATAAATGTTTAACATAAAAGAAAAGGTGGAAGAGTAAAATGCTTCACTAACTGACTGCAATAATGTGACATGCTTTTTAGTTTAAATTCTAATCTAAAAATAAATGGTTTCTATAGAATGCCTGGGAAGAGCAAATAGTCTTACTATAGGTTAGACAGAGAGATGGGTGTTGCTTAACATCTAAAATTATTATATGACATGGTAACATTCATATGAGATAGTTACCAAACAGTAACAATTTAGCTTCTTTTTTTGTGAGCACTAGAAGATTATGGCACTGTGCAAGAAAATAAAAGTAAAATGTAATAAATAATGTTGACAAAAAGTCAAGCTTTTGCACCGTGCTAAAGTTAGCTAGAAGTGTTCTCCCAAAAAGCCCTTAAAGCATTACACTATAAAGATTTGAAGATGGAAAAAAAATGTCCTGCTCTTAAATAGTTGACTCGACAAAGAAAAATCCTCAATTCTAGAATTAAACACTAAGGAACTTCAAACATTGTGCATCTATGCAATTTTACAGCCCTTTTCCTTCCAAAACCCACCAAATGCAGAAGCAATGACCCTACCACCCTATTGGTGCAAACTCATTGCTCATTGCAAATAGCAAATGACCATTGTCATGAAACACATAGCACAAGGAGACAGCCTTATGCCACCTCCTATATTACAATAAATCCTTCAACTAATTTAAAGTTCACCATTCCCCATGTGAAAGCACTGACCTATCCACGATGGCATCTCGACTTTCCAAATAAAATTAACTACAAGGAATCAAGTTCATAGAAGAGAACGGAAAGCCTTGCAGGGGAAAAAAAACATATGCTTCCAAAAGTTCACATCCTACTGTTGGATGTCAAGAATAATCTAAAAAATTTAAAAAAAAATGAAAAAACTCATGGACACTCCTCCTATAGGACTTTGGAGAAGTTCAAATCCAAGGCTTTACCTTCCTCAAACTTATAAAAATATAATTGGGAGCTTTGTATAATTTAAAGCAATGATATACCACATAAAAAAATTTAAATAAGTATTGACTTTTATTTGCATTAAAGAAACATTGGTTTTGGATGGAGGGCGGTTACATATTAAATTTCATACATAGTCTCATGAGACTGGTACTAGAGACTCCTAGCGATTCACCCTACTGTTGAATCCCAGGAGAGAAAAATTGTGCATTGACCCATATGTGATCACTGGACATCAAAGACCAAAACCACATCCCCTAATCACTGCAAGGGCCACATAAAACTTCTGTAAGAGCACCACAACCAGCACCATGAAAGCATCGCACCAATGCATACAAATCATTTTCTAACATCTCGGAAAACAATTCCATTCAAAAGGATTCTCAAATCTTTTTGTTATCTTCTAAAGAACTATTCGAAAACACTTTAAGCACTGCACCAATATCTTATCCCACAACCAGTGTTGTCAAAGGTGAAAGGTGCTAAAAGACACCAAGCCTGTAAAATGCTCAAGGCACTAGGCATTTGCCCGAATGAACCAAGGCAATATATTATATATTAAAATATATGTATATGTATATGTATATGTATATGTATATGTATATGTATATGTATATGTATATGTATATGTATATGTATATGTATATCTTCCCAATCAAGATTAGATCAATAGAAAATCAAAAGAAAATATAAATGCCATAACAGTCAATAAATTAAAAGGCAAAAAATTAAATATCATCATCTCTATTCATTGATCTTCAAATACATCTTCATCCATGCTTTCCTCTCCTTCACTTGAACCCTTCATAACCTCATTATAATTCAAATCCTCATCTCTCAAACCATACTACACTTGTATAGATTCTGACTCCCACAATCGGGAAAAAATATTGTGGCTAGTGTTTCTCTTCTAAGTGTCTTTCATTGTCTATTTGTCTCTCACTTTAATGATTTTTAAAAAAATATCACCCTAATATTTTCTTTTTACAGAAACAAATACCCCTAAATAGTTTCAGGGTAAATTAAAAAAAAAATGAAAAATAGATCAAAACATATGTAAGTTAAAAAATTCCAACAGAAAAAAAACAAACTTCAAGTACTAAACACCTTGCACCCACTTACAAGGTGCTCGCCTAGGCCACCCTTCATTGAAATTCAACACCTGAGGCTAATAAAGGCACCGGGGCCTCACCCTGCCTGAAGTGCCTAGGCGAGCCCTCAGCATCTCTTGACAACACTGCCCACAACTACCTCAAAAGAGAAAAACTTTAAAAGCAGCAACAGGCCCTAATCTTGCCCGTTCAGACTTCAAACATCAATCTATGTCAATGTCGTCCTGTCCGAGTGACAAGACTGACATTTCACTCGGGAAAGACTTGCCCGAAAAGTAAAGCAGCACACATACAGTTAGTGCAATAAATCCAAACAGCTAGCAAGGAGTTTCAGCACTGAAAAATTTATCCATTGATAAAAAAAAAAAAAATAGTATCAAATTGCATAAAACGCTAGAATTAAATTTATATTATAATTTTCCGTATCTAAGGAAAAAAAATTGATATTTTGAACCAACCGGCAACTCTTTGAGGTTCGCTTCTCTTAGCATCGGAAAGAAACCCTTGGAGACTACTCGCTCTGGAGTATATCGAAATACTATCCCCTCTAGATATGATCTTAGCCATTGCCACTGATGCCAAATGCCGTACTGGCCGGCGCGCGCCAAGCTTGAGCAATGAATACAATGCATCCTCGCATTTTCTTTGCCATAACAAGATAGATTCCTGACATTATTAAACAAAGAAACCGATAAATCAAAGAAAATCCAAAACGCACCGTAAAAACAAAACAAAAGAATCAAGATCTGCAGACTATCAATGAATTAAAGAACGCGGCGTTTCAAGAAAAGAAGAAAGAGAAAGGGAAGGACCTTTGGCTCTTCATCGATGGCGGAGAGGAGATCGGAGAGGAGATCGAAAGAGAGGAGAGGATCAGGAGATTGTTGAGAAGCGGAGGCGCCTATGGATTCTAATTGTGCGACTAGAACACCGAATCGAGAGAGAGGCACGTTCTCTCTCACGAGGTTCTTTGACATTCTTTCTTTCTTTCTTTTTTAAAGATCATGAATTAGAGGGATTGTATTTGAGGAAACAGACGCATTGTTGTCGTTGTTTTAATTCCTCTGAAGAAGAATTTTACAGAGACTAGAGAGAGTAAGAGATGGGTTTCATTTAAAGGGATCTGTGTTTATTTCTCGAAGGCGTTGTCCCATTTTGTTTTTGTGTTTCTCTAGTTAAATGAATTGAAACTAATATTTGGTAGAGATTTTATACTTTTTATTTTTTACTGGTCCATACACCGGTGTCGGGTAATACTATATTTTTTTTAATGTAAAAAAATTAATTATATGATTTTTTTTATTATAATTTAAATTTAAATAAAATAATAAATTTGTGTAGAATTTTTTTAAACATAAAAAGGTAAAATATTTTTATAAAAAATAATAAAAAAATAATCATTAAAATTAATATTATTATAGTGCAAATAATAAAATCATAAAATGATTTGATCTGAAGAATAGAGAAAAATAACAGAAAACACAAAAAAAAAAAATAAACAATATTAATTTAAAAATGATCACTAACATATATTGAAATTTCAGGACTGAACCACATAAAAATAAATCTCTAATAAAAAATAAAATGATAAAAATAAAATTAAAAGCAAAGATGCATAAATACAGATAAAAAAACAAATATAGTCCAAGAATGACAGGGGAAAAAAGCAAATAAATTAATAGCAAATAAAAAATTCAAACAATAAGGACCATAATGAAAAATAAAATATATAATTAATTCTAATCGAACGACAAAATTGAAACAAATAAAAACATTCAGATCGAATACAAATAAATATATTTAAAAAAAAATACGGTATAATTTTGTTAAAAAATTACATAAGAATTGAAATGAAAAGTAGCATACATAACTATTTTCAATTGAATAACACAATCAAAATAAATTAAAACAAACTATATAATTAATTTCAATTGAAATATAAAATTAAAATAAATAAAACCTTGGGATCAAAATAAATAAAGACATTTAAAAAAAATTGGTATGTAATGTTTTTACAAAATTAAAAGAATAAGGACCGAAATGAAAGATAGAATTAATGACAAATTTCAATTGGAGGATCTAATCAGAAGTAATTAAAACTTGTATACTAAAATAATTAAAATAAACAAAAGCAAAACGAAAATCAAAAGAATAATGACTACATTATAATCCAACATATAAAATAAGTTTCAATTAAAGAGTACAATTACAGCAAATCAAAAACTATATTAAAAAAACAGTAAAAAAGCGAAATCCAAAGCCCAAGGACCAGTATAAACATTTATGAAACAGTAAGGACTCGCGTATATTTCCGGGTGGTATGAGAGGGAAAATAGAGAAAACATTTAAAACCGTCCACCAGAGCTTCCCCAACCACTGTAACCAAACGCGCGCCGCACTGGGAAGAAAAGTACATGTCACTGCACCTTATGACACTACAGAAGAGGGTTTTGGACCGCTATAATGAGGTGCATGCGCCCCCAGAATGGCCCGTGCGCTGGAAACACTGCAGTCACATCCATACGATACGATTGTTGTGTAGCGAGAAATAATATTAAAATAATACATAATTATCTATACATCTCTAGACTCACCAATAACTATGAGAAACCATCATGAAAAATTCATAAATACCCCTGTTTCGGCGCCTAGTTTTTGTCGTTTTCAGGGGTTATTTAAAAGAAATTAAAAGACCAAAAAGGATGGAGGCATTTTTTTTAAGTTGATTTAATTTTTTTAATGTACTGGAAAATAAGAGCAGTTTAACTTTTATTATTTTAACCATGTCAAATGAATATCATAAAAAAAATTATCTTTTCTCTAATTTATTCTATCAATTATGGTAGAGGAAAAAACATTATTACATTGTATCAATTCAATGATTAGTTTTCATCTACAGTGTATATATTAATGTTTTTATTTGGGTAAATTACAAATAACCCTATGAGAATTGTAAAGTTACACTGGTCATTAAATTTTTTTAAAATATTTTATATAAACTCTTTATGTTAAGTAAATATTATAAAAAAGTCTTATTTTTAAAATAATCTTCTTTGATGAAAAAGAATTTTAAAAAAATATAATGGCAGTTTTCAGGGGTTAATTTCATAGTTTTGTTGTGCACAAATTCAAAAATACCATCCATATTCCTTGAAAATTGTTAAATTACCCCCGGTCTGGTTTGTCTTCTTTTGATTAATTGCTCCTTAATTTTATTTAGTTTGTTGTAAATTTCTATATATTATGATTAAATACAAAATAAAAATAAGTTAAGCCATTAAGTTTAAACTTTTTCTATATTTTTATATTTAGTTTGTTTATTGATATAATATATGGTTCGCACCTATATAATTAAGTGAATATATCAGAAGTGTATACTTAAAAATACATATAGTTAGCTTAATAATCCCTTTGAATAGATGCTCATCAATGCATAGATGGATTGTAAATAGTAAATAAACTAGTTAGATTGTCCGTACTGTATTGCGGGCAATATATAATTTTTATAATAGTTGGATTTAAAGCAATTTATAGATTTTACTAATTTAAAAATAAAATATAATATCTACACATGCAAAGTTTGATATGATACAATACATCAATACACCCTACCGCAATAATAATATCGAAACTTTAACATCAAAGAGACGGAAATAGGTAATTGCCTTGAAAGTTTTTCAACAAAAAAAATAAGGAAAAACATAGTTTTTTTTCCAACATTTACATCAATATTTTTGATGTTGTCAGTCTGCACTACGTCGTAAGTCGAGTAAATAATTTTTATAACTATTAAGATTAAAATACAATATTTATACATGTAAAGTTTGATATAATGAAATAGATGAACATACTTTATTATAACAACAATAATATCAAAGTTTTAACATTGAAAATTATCATCACTATCACCATCAAAATAATAAAATTAATAAATTACCCCGAGAAAAAGATGCAAAAAAATTTAACAGAAAAACAAATAAGAACAAAAATTAAAATTATTATTATTATTATTATTCATATTATTATGGTGTTAATAATGAAAAAAGCAAAATTAAATCAAAGACTAAAAAAATTATAAAAACTTTAATAAAAGATAAAATAAAAAAAAATATAATGGATGATAAAACAAAAATAAAAAATTATTAGCTGAAAAAAATCATTTGACTCCAAAATTTAAAAAATTATCCACTCTACGTTGCGGGCTGGGCAAACAATTTTTATAAAATTTTCTGGACCAAAATTAAAAAATAATATTTATATATGTAAACTTTAATATAATGAAATAGATCAACACACCCTATTATAACAATAGCAACATCGGAACTGTAACATCTAAACTTATAATTGCTATTACTATCAAAACAATAAAAATTATCAAATTATTCCGAGAAAAAAAAACATTAACAATATAGTAAGTAAGAAAAAAAATTAAAATATTATTATTATTATTATTATTATTGTTGTTGTTGTTGTTGTTGTTGTTGTTGTTGTTGTTGTTAAAGAAAAAATAAATAAATGAAAGACTAAAAAAATCATAAAAACTTTAATAAAAGATCAAATAAAAAAATAAAATCAAAATAAAAATTATCATTGTTATTAATGTCAAAACAATAAAAATAATGAAATTATCCCGAGAAAAAAAAACCTAAAAAATATTAACAAAAAAGTAAGCAAGAAAAACAGTTAAATTATTATTATTATTATTGTGTTAATAAGGAAAAAAATAAAATTAATGAAAGACTAAAAAAATCTTAAAAACTTTAACAAAAGATCAAACAAAAAAATAAAATAAAAATTATTTGGTAAAAAAATCATTTGACTTGAAACTAAAAATAAAGAAACAAATAAAAAAACTAAAAGAAAGAACAAAGGGAGAAAAAAAAATAGAAATATCAATTTTCAAATCATAAATACAAAATAAAATCTAAGAGCTAATTTTTTTGAAAAAAATATTAACTTAACAAATAAGAAAATAACAAAAATTAAAAATCAAAGCTAAGAGCAAACTTATATATACATCACTACAAGAAAAGGTGCCTATTTGCAATCGGGATTTTGTTTAGCAATGGATTTTCCGTTGCTAAATAAATTTTGGAAAAAAATAAACATGGGCTGCAATGGATTTGCCGTTGCAAATGTAATTTGCAATTGAAATTCTGTTACAATTTAAAACCATTTGCAACGGATTTTCCATTGCAATCTAAATTTGCAACGCAAATTCCGTTGCGATGTAAAACCATTGGCAATGGATTGTTCGTTGCAAATGAAAATTTCCTTTAAATACTTGCAGGCACCCATACATACTGTTTTAAAATATTTAAGTTAAGCGTCATTGTTCTTCTTTCTCGATTTTAAAAAAAAAAAACCGTCAGGCTGTTGAGTAGAGAAAAAGGAGGACATCGTCGTTGCTGGAGAGGAGAAACTCACGGTTGAGAAAAGCTCCTGGTGGAGAAGAAAAGGTGACAGCAAGGGTGGAGGAGAAAAGATGAAAAAGTTGCAACGGGGAGAGTGAGAGAAAAGGTTTCAGCTTCGAGTTGTTCGGTAAACGATATTAGGTTCTGTGTTGCCCTGTGGTAGCCAATAGTGGAGAGTGATCAATTATATTTATTTGTTGTGTTTTATGTTTTCTTTTTCGTTCTTCCTCTCTTCTAGTCTCTAAATTTTTTTCCACTCCAATTTTTGTTTTTGTTCGCTCTCCTTTGCTAAGGTAATTTCGGAGTCTTTTTGTTCATTCTTGTTGATAGTGCCTTTAATGATGGCTTGAAATAGCAATTTTTTTGAGTTCTTTTTTATTAGTTATTTGAAAAATAAAACATCAACTTTAAATTAGTAAAATTGATTAATAATTTTAAAATTTAAACGTTAATTTGTCTTAAAAAAATTAAAACTTTTTTAACACCACGTTGAAAATATAAAAAATAACGCAAATATATAAAGAATTTTTTAAAAAATAAAAAATATGGAATCAAAAATCAAATTATGACAATATGAATGAAGAAATGGAAATAACAAGATATTTTTGATCTTTTCACAACTTCTAAAAGTGTTTTCGGGTTTAAAATAAAAATAATAAAAACATTTTAATTTGCGACGGATGTTGCTAATATTTATTAGCAACGAATTCCTTTGTTGTTTGCAACAAATCAGTTCATTGCAAACAATCTTTTTTTCTTATAATGCATGGAAAAAAATAAGGATTATTCTAGAAATATAAAGAAATAAAGGAATTAAAATAAAAAATTAAAAGTATAAGGGCTGAAATAAAAATGAAATATAAAGAGATTAAAATAAAAAATTAAAAGTATAAGGGCTAAAGTAAAAATGAAATATAAAGAGATTAAAATTAAAAATTAAAAGTATAAAGGCCGAAATGAAAATTAAATATATTATCAATTTCAATCAAATGATAAAATTGAAACTATTGTACCGAAGTTAATTATTCTTTTTAAGTTCAATTCAGAAATTAAAAGAAGGAGGACTGAAGTGAAACATTGACATTGAATTAATTTCAATTGAAAGACCCAATCGAACTAAATCAAAATTTATATAACAAAAATGAAGACCATAAATAAAATTAAAAGTACAGGGACCGAAATGAAATATCACCAAATCCTGGGGACTCACCTACACTTTGACGTGCAGGAGAGAGAGAAATGGCTGCAGTGGCTTTAACCAGCCACAGCCGCATACATGGCTGTGGGAGGAAATAACATGCTGCACAGGGAGGAAGAACACGCGGCGGCATATCGAGAGAGACGCCAGTAGCCCATCTCTGGCCACAGGAACATCCCTCATGCGCCACCTAAATAGGGCGTGAGGTGTAATACTGTCGGTCGCGTGTGACACACGCGCTGACAATATAAAGAAAAAAATAATAATAAAGTATGGTCAATTACCAGTATACCCTTGTGCCTAAGTCAGCAATTTTGCTTTATTAGTGGTTATATTCCTAATTAGCCATTTTTAAAAATAAAAAATAATAAAAAGGTAGGCGGATTGGACTAGACTGATCCGGTCTGAAATTGTGCAATTACTGGGGAGCCCCTCCACCCATAACCGGTTTTTTGTCTTTTTCGAGGGCTAAAAACACTATTTTACTGTGCAAATAATGATAAAAAAAATCAGAAAATCAGCAAACCAACCAAACCGAGAACCGAACCTACCCAAAAATACACTATTACAATCCACAGTATTTACACTCGCAATCTACAGTGAATGTCTGATCTCTTTTAGTTATATTTATAATTATAATGTTGTGTGATTTATAGAAAGTTCTTCCAATAAATCTATTAATATATTATCACAAAGAATCCAAACTCATGGCAACTTGCCTTCAACTTTTGTCAAGATATTATTACATTGTCATTAACCTTCTAATATGTATGTATGTGTATTATATGTAAATTAAGCTAAAAAAATTATAATTATCATTTTCATTATTAGAATTCTTCAAATGATCAATATAGACATGTTATTTTTATTATTATATTTGAAAATTATCTGGATGGACTTGAATGTCTAATAGTTGAAAGAGTATTTCTCTTTTAACTTCAAAGTATATGCAAATTGGAAACAAATTCTATTAATCAAATATCCTTTATCACCTTATTTGTTTTTTCTTTATTTAATTTGTTTTAACTTTTTTTCCTCTTTCTTTTGATCTAATTTCTCATCCAAAATCCCTAACCATAGGTTA
This sequence comes from Salix dunnii, assembly GCA_015731905.1. Classification (NCBI taxonomy): domain Eukaryota; kingdom Viridiplantae; phylum Streptophyta; class Magnoliopsida; order Malpighiales; family Salicaceae; genus Salix; species Salix dunnii. The sequence goes on along the minus strand of CM027662.1, from coordinate 7,719,469 downwards.
GATTTCTTTGTCAACCAAATTTAGTATATATAATTAAATACTCCAAATAAAATGAGTGTAATATTTTGAAATAAAATTATTGGAATTATTTTTTAAAAAAATTAAACAATTTAAAGGGGAATGAGAAATTAATCTCAAAGAATCCTTAGTTTTCCTACTAAGAGAACTCTTGTTTTTTCTACATTTAAATTTTTATTTATGGTAGCTAATCAAAGGTTGATAATGGTGAAAATTATTTGTTTTAACCCATTTTGCTTCTAAAATTCACTATAAAAAAAAAGAAGGGGGGGGGGGGGTTAAGAAGAGTTTTCAACTTGATTTTTTATATATATATTTTACACTTTTGATCAATTTCATATATATCACTAGCTGCATTCTCTTGAGTAGTGAAATTACTGCTTTAAACTTCTAGACTTCTGTTCTATTGCCCTTCCCATACAATGCTTGCGATGCTCCTGCTTTACTTTAGTTCTCCAACATAGGTTCCATGATCGTCAATAATATGCCTGCTACAAGGATTCTGCAATATATAACTATTTTTTACTACCATGGGAATATTCCTTGTGTAGAAACACCATTAATTTAGGTCATTCTTTCACCATCCTGCCAACTAAGATTCAAATATAGGAAAGTAAATCTTTTCTTCAAAAGCAAAACTAACAAACAGAAAGTAATGGGAAAAACAGGATAAATGGGACAGAAAGCAAAGGCCTACATGTAGATACATGACCTTATGAACAAAGTGAATCTAAGGTTATATAGACTGATCACAAATAAGCTGGACTTAATTTGATATATAATAGGAGGAAACATGAAACGCATTCCTTCTGTCATTGGTTGATGAAAGTCCTGATATGGGATGCCATCTCTTGAACGCGGGTGTGAGAGAGATGATAATTATGTAGAATTTGAAATGCATGTCCAACTCCTTTGTACGTCACTGTTTCCACTCTCTTACCAGCTCTAGTCAAGGCCGAACAAAATTCCAAGTTTCTGTCCTTGAGTATATCCAGCTCAGATATGCCAACCATTATAGGTGGAAGTCGTAGGTCACGCAACTTGCTTGCACCATTTGCTAAAGGGTTGCAGTATGGATGATCACGGTTAGACCCTAGAGGTAGTGATAGCCACCAATAGGTGTCAGAAGCCGACAGAGTTAGTGCCGAGTTAGCTGGTTGAGTCATATTTTTCTCAGACATAGTTCGTGCCTCTCCTCCGAAGAAAGGTTGGATCAAGATTATACCCTTGAAACACAAAGGCTTTGTCATGGACTCAGGATTGTAGCTGGACACTAGCCTTGTGGCCACGTTGTAAGCTATGTTTGCACCGGCACTGTCACCGGCAAGAAATATGCTAGAGAAATTGCACCGATTTAACCACCACTGATGCTCGGGAGGACCATTTAGAGCCTGTTGTTTTACCCATGTAAAGGCGTTGAGGCCGTCATCATAAGCTGCAGGGAGACGATTTTCTGGGGCCAGCCTGTAGTTTATGGATACAATAATGCAACTTGCTTTAGAAGCAAGATTGGCCAAGAACTCATGGTAACAGCTCCAAGCAGCTGAACCAGCACAAAATCCGCCTCCATGAAAGTAAACAAGCAAAGGCAGCGTGCCTGAGCGGTTTGAGACAAAAATGCGAGCCCACAAGTTAGTGAACTTGTCGATAACAACATCTTTTGCTGTCACATCATTTACTGTCGCCACGTTGCAAGGAACATTGGGAATGATAGGAGGCCTTTCGATGTGTCCATCTTTGTAAACTCTGATGAGTCCTTCGATTTCTTCAATGATTACTCCATGAGAGTTCTTGCTCATTTGACGATTAATTCTTGGGTCGAAGGAAATGGCAGCCATTTTTTTTCTTTCTCTTGCAAGTAGTGGGATGGAATGGATTATTTAGTGTGTTCTGCTACAAACCTGAAGTCTCTTTATATAGAGAGTGAGAGATAAGGTCAAGGATAAAGTTCTGAATGGTGAGGGAACCTATCTTTCCTTGCTATCTGACAAGTTGGCAGATAGTTGAACTCTTGCTATGACATCAGTTGGATTCTCACATCATGTGGGAACTCTTACTTTCCATTTTTTTTTAAGTGGCATTTTCCAAAATTCTTGTTATAAGATTTATGAGGTTGTGGTTCTTAGAAATAGTATTAAATGACTATCACAGTCATCAATGAATTTTTCTAAAATCTTCTGCTATAGTTGATCAACATGAGTCAACATTTGTGTGAAATCTTATTCTTATCCACAAAATATAGCATTTGAAGAAGAGTGCATGGCACAACTTGCAATACAAATTTGACTTTTGTTATTGGATAGTTACATGTGAATATTGTTTGAATTCTTCGTTGTAAATCAGGGAGATAATGAAAATCAACATCAAACATGGTTTAGAAGAAAGGATTCCCCATACATGGAGACTATGGAGTCAAAGTTAATGAGACTTAACTTCCTAGTTTTTTCTTTCAATTATTCACTGTGATATTTTACACTTCTCCAAAATCTTTTTTCTTTTGATGTTATTGCTGCTTGCTTCGGCCCATAGTAATAGGTTTCCAGGTAGCAGGATTACGATGAGTATCTGAATTATTTATACAGAAGCCACCAGAACACCACCTAATTGGACAAGGTTTTGTCCCACGAAAGAAAGCTACCAAGCAAAGCAAATACTTGATACAACAAATATTTGAGAATCCAAGCTCATGTACTGCTGCAACGAAAGCTCGAAGTTACAAAACTTCTTAGTATTCATACGCCAACGGTTTCACTGCTATCTTGAGCTGATTTTGGACGGCGAGCTTTATGCACCAAATATCCTCCAATCTTCTTATCTAACCTTTTACTCTCTCACTTCCAAAGTTGCATTTCCAACTCCTTTTGTGCAAATCCCTCTGTTGTGATCTTCAGATGGAATTTAGATCACTTGCATAGCCGCCTTGGAGATAGAAGATAATGACATAATTTTTAGTGGTGCATTTTATAACTGATTGTTGACTTGGACATTTTATAAAATCTTGAACTGATTTTATATTTTATGCATTTCATTATTGAAAAATCTAGTTTGAGACCCCTGCTTGACAAATCATGCTGTATCTTGTGGTGAGATCTTCAACAGGATATGATCCTGCTATCTATTGTTGAGATGAACTGAGAGCAAATCTTTCTCAAATCAAAGTTGCGAGTTGAAATCTGTTTCCTAACAAGCTCCTTTCATCACATTCGTTCACCCGTACTAGATATTCCCGGGTAGAAAAAGGGAAAAGGATATCAGGAAAGGACATGAATAAGTATTGAGCATGTGTAAAAGCACATTCTAGAAATTTTGTTCTTTGTATGCTTCCGAATCTTTCCTTCTGTTTTGACCTTTATAGTCTTCAATAATGGAATAAAGTTGTTTTTCCCTGGCATTTTATCTCCTCCGATTAACAGGAGGAAAAAAAAAAATCTAAGTGTAGATGATTCACCATCATATTACTCTGCAAAAGAAGGAAAAAATCAAGCTTGAAATTTCGCTAGAGAAGAACTTGTGCTCTCCAAGGGCAGGAACTAAAGCTCTTTCTACCCTTTCAATTCTATCAAATTTGGAGAATCACCCGTGTTTATCTTAGTAATCTAGCAAAAGCCTTGCTGCAAAAAGATTGATATATCTTTATAGATAGAGTGACTTTTCAAAGTTACATGAACCCATAAAATGCATTTTGTCAATCGATGCCACGACACTGCAGTATCATTCAAAATTTTGAAGTGCATGTCTGTAAGGACTTGAAGTATATTCACCAAGGACAAACCAGAAAAGGAAAATAAAAGATTCATTATTTTCTGGGAGGAAATGTGCTGATATGCTTTACAAAGTAGTTCCAGATAGTGTTTGTGAACTCAGAACAAGCACTCATGAAGGAAGCACATTTTCAGAGGTACCTAAAATGGCTTTTCCTGGCATGAAGGTTTGGAATACAGTGGTCCAAGAAAGACTAGAGAGCCATGTCACGTGTCAGCTAAAGCCAGGCAGCATTATTCATGACCCTAAGGAGGTGTTTTGTTTTCGTAGATGTGGAAATTCTCATGAAATAACCATCTGTATTTTGACCATTTTATCTCTCATGAAATAAAATTCTGAGTTTTATTTCAAATCATAAATCACATTGTATTAGGGAAAAGCTAGAACATCTTAGAAAAGTAAGATACTTTTGTCCTCCTTTTCTAATGGGGGAGAGGTGCCAAGATCAATTTTTCTGCAAGAATGCAATATTCAGCTGGTCCCATTTCAGAGATTTGATGCCACAAATATATACTCATAAAACTACTCAACTTCAAAGTCTAACTCCATTGAACTCAGTCAGCAGAGCTCCTCATGAATTTCAAAACTGAAGATTTTTTTCACAAGAACCAGTGAACGACTGTCATATTCACCTCAAATTACCCCATGACAGTGAGTCCAGATTCTTCGATCTTTACGTTCCACCGGAAACAAGTCTTTCAAGCTCCATGGATAGCTAGGCAAATGGACAGCATGCTGTCGTTATCTATCTTTACTCTCGTAGACATTCCCTTCTTTCTTCTCCTTCTTTTTGACCAACTCCATGCACACACGTGTGTACGAGAAAAAAAGGCGTTTTATCATGAAATCTTACAGGATCAATGTTCTTTATCATGAGATCTCGTTGGATCAAATACTTACCAAATAGAATTTTTCTTGTTAATGTCAACATGGCCACATGCGAATGGAAGTTCTTAGAACCATCTCTACAGTTGCTTCAGCTTCACAGAGAAGTAGCCAGCAATAATAGAAATTCGACTTTTCATCCTCGTATTTAAATTTTGTCAAAATTTATTCAACAGTTGCAAGACCTTATTATTACAAGGGCTTTTTAATCATTAAATAGAAAATAATGGGAATCATGTAAAAAATTAAGTATTTTTATTGATAATATTTTAGGCACATGTATATAAAATATAATTTCTCAAAACACAAAAGCAAAGCAGAAAAACAATCAATCAAACTATATGAGGTTCATTATATTAAGTGATTAATTATGATGGGATAGAAATGAATTTTTCTAGTGATCTAATGTCCCATCATAAACTTAAATTGCTTTTATGTTATGATGGGATAGAAATGAATTTTTCTAGTGATCTAATGTCCCATCATAAAGTAATTTAAATTGCTTTTATGTTATAATCTAAGCCCACTTGAAAGATTATAATGACATGTTGATTTCTTTGTTTAAATTAACTCATATGGGTAAATATTCCATATATTTGGCTTAATTGCATTTTTACTAAGCTTCGTAGTTTTTATTCAAACTTTATTTATTCTAAATTTTGATTCCTTTAAAATTGCTCCTCTAAATGGTGATAATTATACTAATCAGAAGAAAAGACTTATCCTTGTATTAGGGTGCATGAACCTTGATTTGACACTTTAAGGGTGTGTTTGATATTATTTTTATTTTTGTGGTTGAGATTTAAAAAAGTAGTTTCATGAAAAACACTTTGGTTGCGGCTTAAAATAAGTTTTGAAGTGTTTGATTAAAGCTGCGGTTGAGTTTGAGATTGATAAAAAATAATTTTGTGTATTTAGTTAATCTGCTTTTTATATTGCTTTCAACTTGTAAAATATATATATATATATATATTTTACAATATATATATATATTTTACAAGTTGAAAGCAATATAAAAAACATATTAACCAAATACACGTATACACACACTATAGAAAACAATCTATAGTCCTCCTGTTTCTTCTCTCCTTTTACCCCCTTCTCTCTACCTTCTTCACTTACTTAAAGTATAAATTACTTAAAAAAAAACCCACGCACAATGTCACTCATTTTTTCTGTCGCAGAAACCATGTGACTTCACCGACTCAACCTCTCTAATTCCTCTCCCCTCACTTTTCTTCCACCAAGTCAACTCACCTTCACCAGCTCACCGAGTCAACTCGATTCAAACCTGTTTTGCTGAACGTCTAAATCCCCTCTAGAATGGCGTCATCTTCTAAAGAGAGAAGTAGGTCTCCATTCTCGCATCGGAAACCATCAAGTTCATACTCTTCAGCTTCTTCAACAACCACTTCTCATAATATTGATCTCCAGACCCCCCTTGATATTACGGTGTGAAAAGCATGAAAAAGAGGATATAATTTCGGGGTGAGAAGCGTGAGAAGAAGCTATAAGCTGCTTCTCCTCAATCAGTGGTTTGGGATAAAATTTATCGGTCCCATGTAACTATTTCAGTTTTTTAATACATTACCAAACATCCAAATTTTTAATTTTTTCGCAATCTCTGATTGCACTATAATCTCAAACAACTTCTAAATGGATGAACCTCTAAAGCCCATATAACCAAACTTATAAGATGAAAACATCATATGAATCCTTAAAAGTGATCTAATCATTTGAGTTTGATATTTATCAAGTATCATATTAGAAAAAGTATAAATGGATCTAGCCTTAATTTCATTAAAGAAAATGAGTATCTCATAATTATTCAAGATCAGTTTGAGACATGTGAAAATACATTAATAAGTACCATAATGATAGAAATATATTCCATAAAATTTAATAGCATAAAAGATGTGTGTGATCACACCATGCATACGTGGGATATAATCGCTATATTGAAAATATTGGAGATTGAGATATCTAATTTGTTCATATTATTTTTTATTTGCTCCCATTTGAATATGGATCCTTCAAGATATCTTATAAAACATATAAGAAAAAATAGCTAATTAATGAACTTTTAACCTTATACGTGTAAGAGGAACTGGGGTTGAATTAAGAAAGGATTGACGATGTATATTTGGCAACCATTATATATGCCATTTATTCATGAAACAAGATGTCTCCACATGTAGAGACAATCATTATATATTCACTTATTCTTAATTTGACTTATTTTTAGATCTTGAAAGAACTTTTTATGTTCCATATTTTTTAAGAAACCTTATTTTACTTTCAAGAGTCTTACCTTATGCCTTTAGTTATAAATTCATTGGTAATTTTCTTTGTTTATCTAAAAATAATGTTTTTGGTAATGAAATTATAGATGATGAATTATTTAAACTTCTTTTAAATTATACCTTTTATTAGAGCCTCATGACCATGTATGGTATTAATATTGACATTAAGCATGGTGTTATAAACAAAAAATCCTTCATATTATGGTATAAGATATAAGGTTATATCTTTATTGATAAAATTAAAATATTGGAAATGGTGGAGTCCCTAAAACTCTTAACTTTATTGATCTTTGTATTTGTATGAATTATAATAAGCAAAAACACTCCAAATATGTGAACTGGGTTATGAATGACATTAAAATTATAATATTTTATAAAATTATTTTTTATTTAACTATATGATTGCAAAACCAAACTCCAAAACCAAAACCTTTTTTAAGACCAAGAAAACCTCATAAAGGACAAAATAACATTAATTATGAAACTAAATTCCTTATTGATCAACCCTATAATGATAAAAAAAAAAAAAACATTAAATGCAACCACCGTGAATTAGGTTAACTAACTAGACCTATGAAGAAATCTATGGACTTTATAAAGTTTAATAACATGATTTTTCTTTCAAACTATATTTTTTAACTATTTATAAAAAAAGACTAATGCCAAGAAATTCAAGTTTATTTAAAAATAAAAACATTTCATCAAACATGTACAAACAAATCTATAAACCATGAACCGGTACAACACAAATGGACCAAAAATGATTCAAATCAAGAAGTTAAGATAATGTTATTCGCAAGAACATAATGAACAATGTCTAATCAAACTAAAAAAATACCAAAAAAAGGCACTGTAAACTTCTAGAATTGATATTTTTGGCTTCCAAAAAATATTTTTTTTTACCCCGAAGAGGTCATGGTGACATATAACAACACATTTTGATCAAAAACACTCAAAGAAAAATAATATCAAACATGAAATAAAGTTTGTAGCAATAATACCAAAACAACAAAAACACATCGCACCACCTATATGTTCATGCATCATGGATTCAAAATCGGTTTTCTGAATCCATTTTGTGCATGAACAAACTTATATATGTTGAGGATGAACATCTCTTTATCAGCATGCATGAATTAGATCAACAAACTAAACTAAAGAAATACAATTAACTAACAAATAATTGTGGTGGTGTTTTCACTGTTCATGCACTGTAGATTGTGTGTTAAATTACTGTGGAGTAAATATTTGCTCTGTTTTGCCACACTTCTGATTTTTTTTATTTTTCGGAATTGATTAAATACGGATATAGCCCCTAATAAGACAAAAATCATGCATTCGACACAGGGGCAAACAAGTAATTGACCTTATTTTTTTTATTATTTCTTTCGGTATACTGTCAGGACGTTCAAAGCACGCGATTGATGGTTTTCCGCCTCACTCTCCTGCACGTAAAAGTGCAGGAGAATCCCCCGATTTTTTGTCTTTTTCATTTCGATCCTTGGACTTTGAATTTTATGTATCGTCCTGATTTTTATTATATAAGTTTTGATTTTGTTCGATTGGGTCTTTTAATTGAAATTAATTTAATGTTAATGTTTCACTTTGGTCATCTTTCTTTTAATTTCTGGATTGAGTTGAAAAATATTAATTTATTCAGAACAGCAGTTTCAATTTTTTCAATTTTATCCTTTGATTGAAATTAATAATATATTTGATTTTCATTTTGGCCCTTATACTTTTAATTTTGGATTTTAATCTCTTTACTGATTTTCCTTTCGACCCTTATACTTTTAATTTTTTTTAATCCCTTGATTTCTTTTTTATGATTTTAATTTTGTTAAAGTTTTTCTGATTTTTTTATTTTTTCATTTATTTTATTTTTTTCATTATTAAAACAATAATAATAATAATAATAATAATAATAATAATAATAATAATAATAATAATAATAATTTAATTATTTTTCTTACTTACTCTTTTGTTAATGTTTTTCAGTTTTTTTTTTGGGATAATTTGATAATTTTTATTGTTTTGACAGTGATAACAATGATAATTTTTGTTTTTGTTTTATTCTTTTGTTTGATCTTTTGTTGAAGTTTTTAGCATTTTTTTAGTTTTTCACTTTTTTTCTTTCATTATTAACACAAAAATAAAATAAATAATAATAATAATAATAATAATAATAATAATAATAATAATAATAATAATAATAATAATAATAATAATTTTAATTGTTTTTCTTTCTTACTTTTTTGTTAATGTTTTTGAGTTTTTTTTTCTCAGAATAATTTGATAATTTTTATTGTTTTCACATTAATAACAATGATAATTTTTAGTTTTTATTTTATTTTTTTGTTTGACTTTTGTTGTAGTTCTTACAATTTTTTAGCCTTTCATTTATTTATTTATTCTTTCATAATAATAATAATAATAATAATAATAATAATAATAATAATAATAATATTTTAATTGTTTTTCTTACTTACTATTTTGTTTATACTTTTTTTTTCTCGGTATAATTTGATAATTTTTATTATTTTGGTAGTAATAACAATAATAATTTTAGATGTTAAGACTCCGATGTTGCTATTGTTTTAATATTTTAAATTAATATTGCTTCTTTTTTCCCTTTATTTATTTATTTTTCTTTTTTGTTATTTTTTTTGCTATTTGGATTAGATGATTTTTATGATTTTACTATTTGCACAATAATAACGATAATTTTTAGTGATTAATTTTTTACTGTTTTCGTATAAAAATATTTTGCTTTTTTTTAATGATTGTTCAGGTCAACTTAATTATTTTGATTGTTTTGACAGTAATGTTGATAATAATTTTAATTGTTATAACAATGATAACAACAATAACGTGATGATAGATTTTCAATTTACACTTTCATTTTTTTATCGATAGAAAATTAAGTATTTATATTTGTTATTTGATTATTGTAGATTTTTTGTATTAATTCATTTAGTTTTTTTTTTAATTCTTGGATAATGTTTATTCTTTATTCGTCTCTATGTATCTATGCATTTAGTTTTTGTTTTTTAATTGGGGTTTTATTTTTAATCGGTTCAGACCTGAAATTTTAATTTATGTTGGTAATCATTTTAAAATTAATATTACTTATTTTTTCCCTTTATTCATTTTTTTTGTGTGTTTTCTCTTATTTTTATTTGTTATTTGGATTAGATGATTTTTATGATTTTACTATTTGCGCAATGATAATGATAATTTTTGTAATTTTTTTATAAAAATGTTTTGTTTATTTTTTTAATTTATAATAATAATAATAATAATAATAATAATAATAATAATTTAATTGTTTTTCTTACTTACTCTTCTGTTAGTGTTTTTTAAGTTTTTTTCTTCGGGATAATTTGATAATTTTTATTTTTTTTAGCAGTAATAACAATGATAATTTTTATTTTTATTTTATTTTTTGGTTTGATCTTTTGTTGAAGTTTTCATGATTTTTTTAGTCTTTCATTTTTTTTTCTTTCATTATTAACACAATAATAATAATAATAATAATAATAATAATAATAATAATAATTTAATTGTTTCTCTTGTTTACTCTTTTGTTAATGTTTTTAAGGTTTTTTCCCTTATAATAATTTGATAATTTTTATTGTTTTGACAGTAATAACAATGATAATTTTTATTTTTATTTTATTTTATTGTTTTGACAGTAATAACAATGATAATTTTTATTTTTATTTTATTTTTTTGTTTGATCTTTTGTTGTTTATCTATTCTTTCATAGTAATAATAATAATAATAATAATAATATGTTAATTGTTTTTCTTGCGTACTATTTTGTTTATTTTTTGTTTTTTCTCAGTATAATTTGATAATTTTTATTATTTTGATAGTAATAGCGATAATAAATATTGCTCCCTTTTTTCCTTTATTTATTTATTATTTTTATCTGCTCTTTGGATTAGATGATTTTTATAATTTTACTATTTGCGCAATAATAACGATAATTTTAGTAATTAATTTTTTATTATTTTCTTATAAAAATATTTTGCTTTTTTTTAATAATTTTTCAGGTCAATTTAATTATTTTAATTGTTTTGATAATAATGTTAATAATAATTTTAACTATTATAACAATGATAATGACAATAATATGAAGATGAATTTTCAATTTATATTTTTATTTTTTTATAGATAGAAAATTAACTATTTATATTTGTTATTTGATTATTTATTTGATATTAATTCATTTAGTTTTTTTAATTATTGGATAATGTTTATTTTTTATTTGTATCTATCCATCTATGCTTTTAGTTTTTGTTTTTTTAATGGGGTTTTATTTTTAATCGGTTCAGTCCTGAAATTTTAATTAATGTTGGTAATCATTTTAAAATTAATATTGCTCATTTTTTCCTTTTATTCATTTATTTTTTGTGTTTTCTCTTATTTTTATGTGTTATTTTGATCAGAAAATTTTTATGATTTTACTATTTGCGCAATGATAATGATAATTTTTGTGATTTTTTTTAATTGTTGTTTTATAAAAATCTTTTGTTTATTGTTTTAATGATTTTTCAGGGAATTTATGTATTTTGATTGTTTTGATAATAATATTGATAATAATTTTAACTGTTATAACAATGATAATGAATTTTTCAATTTATGTTTTTGATTTTTTGTTAATAGAAAATTAACTATTTTTTTTGTTATTTGATTATTACAAGTATTTTCACAATTTATATTTTGTTTTTGTTTGATTTAAATTGAATTATAAAATGAATTAATCTTAATGCAATGAATTTAATAATTCAAATATCTGAATCTTCTTGTTTTTTTTATATGATGATAAATTAATGCTGGTTATTTCGTTGAAAACTGCTAAACAGATAAATTTATAGCGATTTAAAATTCATATATTTTATAGAAAACTTGCACTTCACAGGATTTGGGAACAAATTTATTATTTTGGCTAAATTTATAATACAATGAAAAAATACATATAATTAATATTTTTTACATTGAAAAAAATATGGTGCCGCCTGTGACGAGGCGCAGGGGCATTTGGCTAGTATTTATATATAACAAAAACAAAGTCAAATTGTAGTTACAAATATAAAGTAAAACTAAAAAAAAAAATATCATCATAAAACAATAAAAAAAACATAGCATCCAAAGAGTTGAATGCAACTAAAAGTAATTGTTAAACATTTGTGAATATATGATGGAGGAGAAAATGCATAATAAAATAAAAGAAAACAACTAAAAGGCATGCAAAAAGCCCGCCTTTGGATTTAGACAGTACCTAAAACCAGGATGACTTCTCGTTTCTATACTATGCCAAAGGCTATTGCATTGCTCTAAAATTTCCCTTGACCATGCAAGTAAAAGTTTATCCATAGTACTAGGTATGCAGTATTGGATACTCAGCCAGCAGCTGAACAATGCATGAAAAGATGATCCACGGTTTCTATAGATTCATCACAGAAAGAACACATAGATTTCTCTAAATGCAAAAGATGTCTATAGCATTGAAGTGTCCTTGAGGACTTGTTTTTCATGGACTTCCCCAGGCCAGAGATAGAATCTCGCAGACCAGTCGATCACGCCCTCATCAGTCTACACTCGTTTATCATTTACTTGACTCGAGAGAACAAGAAGACAACAATTTAGTGAGAACTGCAAGAACCTTCACTTCACTGCACTTTTCATGTTCTTTCATCTTTTGAACAGGAAACATGAACCTCGCTCATTGACGGAGTCTTCTCCAGATCCAAGGGTAAACTGCCAGAAAATCTTCACTGATTATACTGTCTTGAATTTGAAATCTGAAGCTCAATGAGGCTGTTGTGGTGTCTTAGCCCATTTTACTTCTCACAGGAGAATAGAATGGCCCATACGTGGGTCTTAAAGCAGACAAATCAATGTGGGGATAAGACTTTAACTGAGTTGAACCATGTCATGTTAGATTTAAGTTTTTTGTTTCCTGTTCCTTTAGATTAAGAGGCATTGTGCTCTTCCAAAGTAGCTAGTCGAGATTGAATGATTTATGGATAGCGAATAATTATAAAATAAGATTGAATAGTGTAAAATAAGATTGAATTATAGTATTGATAATTAATTTAACCGAAGATAAAAACAAAATTGATGAGCAAATCAACTACATCATAAAGCACTAATTAAAGTTTCTCTGTTGCTTCTGCTCATTGCCTCGACTTGAAGCCAGCATAAAGTGACCAGATAAGAAAAGCCAGAATTATCAAAACGATAGCTCCTGTGACCAACCCTGCAGTAATGTAATCATTCATCTCGCTTCTTCCTTCTAAAAACAAGTACTGTACCTGCATGCAAGGCCAGAAACACACACAGCGATTAAATTGATGGATTCTAATTAACATGAAAAAAAAATTGCGTAGAAAAAATAAGAGAGGCAAAGCTAGCTAGCTCACTAGTCTGGTTAGTCAAAAACAATTACCAGCAGCCGTGAGAACTAAAAGCAAAGGGTCTGGCCTGTATTTATATTGAGTATTCAGCAGTCTATAGTCTCTACAGGAAAAACATTTACCTGGTAAAGGAAATTTGGCTACAAGATGCCCAGAACAGTATAGGAAATTGCTTCTTATGGAATAGGAAAATTTTCTTTTGGCAAGTTCGACTACACCTATACGTACAGGAACTTTTATGTTAGTTTTTTTTCCAGTTTATGTCAGTAGAAACTCTCTGTTACAAGCCAGCTGGTTATAAGCAAAATACAGGCAGGAAAAGCTGCATCATGGAACGGAAACCTTCTCTCTACGGACGGCAGATTATGAGGGTGTTTGGGAGAGCTGTTGCTGTAGCTTTTGAAAGTGTGTTTCGTACCGAAATACATTAAAATGATGTTTTTTTATTTTTTAAAAATCATTTTTGATATCAGCACATCAAAATGATCTAAAAACACTAACCGTATGTTTTTAAAATTCAAAAAAAAAAAAAAAAATTGGACTAAAAGCACCCAAAAGCACTTTTGGGTGGCTTCCCAAACACCCCATGTCTCATCAAATCAGAGCTCTCAAGCTTACCTCTGTGTTATCTCTCTCTTTACAATATCCCAAAAACAGTGGCCAGGAAAATCTTCGCAATTCTAATAATATTCCTTTGGAGCACAGTGGATGATTGGAAAAAGATGTGCATACTGGCAAGGAAAAAATGTACTATCGAGAAGCGTTCTCCATTGCACAATCGTACTTGCATATGCTGTCTTCATTCATTTAACTTTTTAACTCTACAATGTATTTGGGTTTGGAAAATTTGTTAAAAATAGTTAATGAACATATTCGATATCAAATTAAAAATGGGATACACCCCCTTTTTAAATTAGAATATAATCTTCAATATCAATAAACATTAACATAAATGTCATCATCTCCTCCTATTGCTTCTTATTTTGTTCTTCATACTTTGACTCCAGTTGAGCTCTCATATTTTCACAATGGGAACTTCTTCTTCAACAAACTCTTGAATGGTCAGTGATGATGGTGTATAATGTCAAGACACTGCATCATACCCTCATATCTCGGGTTGTGGTTATGGAGATAACATAAACCTGATTCCAACTCTGGATCATATTTTGGATGAGTTGAAAGATCATTTTTGTTTGGCACAGATACTCGTTTTACATGTTTCCTAGTCAAAGCTGTTAACAAAAACACACCAGTCCAAAAAATATCCAAAAAGCTTTCAAAGTTTACTTATAATGAACACCTCAGAGCAGCTGTCAATGAATTGTTGCACTCCTTTCTCTATATTCTGTTTTTGTATATGTGTTTCCACTTGAAACTCCATTGAAGCTTACTTGCTCCCAAGTTGTAGCCTACAAAATTATTCATTAGTTAAATATTATCACAAATAATCATACTCGTTTAAATATTAGAACACAAATGATTTTTAAGAAAACCATAAATAAATTATAATATTTGAAGAAAATACTTAAAAATAAAATACTCTCATTGTGACCAACTTTAGAAATTATCTGACATCATGAATTCTAGATATCTCTTCTAATTAATCTTCATGATAAAAACAAAATCTAAAATTCTTTCACACTGACAAAGTCATTTGACCCATCCATTCTTTTTATATGTGTGGGTGTCATGCCAATAATTGTGTAAGGATACATATTCATTTTCCATAAAACCTCATAATCCCAACCTAAAATCGTCATGCAATTTGGTAAGTTAATAGATGAAATAATATAAAAGAGAAATGCAATTTCACTCAGCAAGTGGTGTTTTAGCAATTAAACTTAGTTAACTTGACATATTTCATGCTTTATGTTTCTACTCAATTTTTGACTATCTGTTAAGCTATTTTTGGAAAAAAAATAAAAAATAATGCAAAAAATCAACAAATAATCAGTACAAATATGTTTTTGATGTAGTTACATTGTTTTCGGTATTTTTCAACATCGTCTCAAAAGTATTTAAATGTTAAGGTATATTCAATGTGTTAAGCTTTTAACGTGTTATTTTTAAAACTTTGATTTTTCATGTCGATTCGATGTTTATATTTTTTATTTCAAAAATATCAAAAAAATCAAAACCCCAAAATATCATAACACAAGGAAAAAAAGGTATAAAGACAAGAAGCAAGGAACTAGAAAAATATAATTTCTATTATATATACATGAGTCAAGACATTTAGAAGGAGATGGGAGAAAAACAAAGGAGTTTTAAAAAACATTCTTATATGCAATGTCCCGGGTGTAAAAATGCAAGTATGATTGTGTAATGCAAGGTCTTTTTTTTACTTTTTAAAAGTACAATGAAATGACTATATTATTTTAAAAAAAAAATTAACTTGATTGTAAGGACTTTTTCATATTTTCATCCTGATTTTTATATTATTATCAGGTTGACTACAGGATAATTTGATCTTTTAATAAATATAAAATATAATTAAAAAATAAAAAATTATTGAAGTGTGGGTTTGCTTAGTTCTCTTTCTTTCTTTATGCTCATGTTTTTTTATTCTTTACATTTAATTATTCCTTAAATTTTGTCTCTAACTATATTATAACTCTTTAATTTAGTTTTAAATTTAATCTAGCTTGAAAAGACCCAATTAAATCTCAACCAGGAAAAGAATAAAAAGAGGAAAAAAAAACACAAATCTTGCAAACGAGTTAACTCATTGTGACCATGTATATCATTTAGGTTGTTGAATTCACATGTTAAACTAAGTCAGATTAACATGTCATTATTTTTTCATTTCACTATATGACTTTCTTTCACAATTTAATCTCGTTAAGTATAGGCTAAATAAGGATTAAAATGATGATGGTGTGAATTTTCTTTAACCAAATTTCCATTTGAATGGGCTAATTAGTTTACTTTTGGCCATTTAGGTTGAACAAGCTATGCTATTTTTCTTTTGTATTTAAGAACACATATGATGGTTGATTAAGTTGATCCAATATATTGATCATATTTTATTCTCATTTCAAATATTTTATCACATGCAAAACAAAATAAGATGCTCATGTTTTTTTTTATGGACTAATTGACTTTTGATTTGACCCTCAATAATTTTTTAGCACTACACCTAGTTTTATGTTAAATATCAAACTAAAATAGTTTAGAGTGCACACATTTTTAAATATGAACTGAAACATATACATAAGAGTTTGGAAACTAGATATCCTAGAGCCTATAAAAATGTTTTACATAATTAATAGTAATGCATAACGAGATAATTTAATTTATGTTGAAAATTAATTCTCATATTTTAACAACCTAATAAGTAAATAAATAAATAAAAATAAGACAAATAGTTTTTATAAAGTACAAAAATTAAGTATTGATGTGGACCTCGTGATCACGTTGTTAAGTAATCCAAAATAAGATTAACAATGAATCCTAAAAAAATATAGGATTGATAAAGGTATGATAGAATAAAAACTTATCCCAAAATATCAATATTATTGGAATAAGAACCTTTACCTTATGAATATTAATTCGTGAACGAGAAGTATAAGGAAGATGCCATAAACCTACTTAATCTTTGATAAGTTAATTTAGTTTGGTAGAGAACCAAAGAATTTTAGAATCTCTCCCATATAAGTTAAATAAAATTAGCATCAATGATATTATCGAGTTTGAGTATTTGTCTTTATAAAGAATATTTCTATTTTTGAAAATAAAAACTTAATAAATCTATCATTGTAAGCTAATTTGACCCACTTCTAAAACTGATATAAAATCTAAGCTAATAAACCCAAAAACATGAACCCAAACAAGCCTAAGACCATATCCAAAGACTAACTAATAAACAAATCCAAACAAACTTTAGGCCTTCACCAATTAATCAAATCCAAAAACATAAACCTTGAATAAATCCAAGCCCCATTAAGATCCTTTATAACTCAAGTTCGTGCATAAGTTTATATCCTAAATATGTCTTATTTAATTTTTTTTTGCTGTCCAAAATTAACCTATTATAGACCTAGACTAATTAAGATGAAAATAACTAAGAAAGAACATTTTGTGTGACGAATCTGCCAAAACAATAACAACAAGTTTGACCTATTTAAATAATATGTTTCCAAACTCTAACTTACATGAAATTTATCACAATATATTTCAATGTATATGTTATCTCCTTGTGAAATTTAAGTTTGATACAATGTATGATTTGAGAAACATTATCAATCTTGCAAAATTTATTAATAAATATTTTAAAATAAAATTTAGACCTATCTATAGATGAAATATTGTTAGAAAGTCATTAACATGTTAGTAGTGCTGTTTTTTTTTTTTTTAAATAATTATTTCAATTAGATTTTAATATTTGAATTTCTTTTCGAAATTGTGAAAATTAAACCAGGTTTACTAGGACCCAATGTCCATTAAATTTGGACATCTGTATAACACAAGAAAGAGAGAAAGAACTAGAGCTGGATTAAGATGTTTTCAAGATGAGGGACGTTGTTGACATAAAATCAATACGACAAGGATCCCCAGCACCTTAAACTTAACTTTGTGTCCGCGCATGTGTTATTCTTGAAATTCCAGGAAGCCCTAAAAACCAAAACAACAACATTACACGCGCACAGACAGTTCTTCTCTACAGTTCCATACTCTCCCTCTCTTTTATTTTGAAAGAGAAAAATGTCGCTAAGAGTATTAAACCCTAATGCCGAGGTTCTCAACAAATCGGCGGCGCTTCACATGAACATCAATGCCGCTAAGGGCTTACAAGATGTTCTCAAATCCAATCTTGGCCCCAAAGGCACCATCAAGATGTAACTCTCTCGCTTGTTCGTCTTCTGTTTTTTTTTTCCTCTTGTAATTTCTCTTGTGTTTCTGAGATTTAATTACTTTGTGTTTCTTAGGCTTGTTGGTGGTGCTGGAGATATAAAGCTGACTAAAGATGGAAACACTCTTTTGAAAGAAATGGTTTGCGTTTTTTTTCTTTGGTTTTCTTGATCTGGATTTTTTGTCATTAAAGGCAGAGTTAGGGTTTTATGCCCTTCTTTTATTTTTTCTCTTTAAAGTGAGTCTGCCTTGAGAAATGAGCTCTAGGAGTAACTTTAGATTCTAAATGCTGAGTTAGATCTTAAGGGCCAATGGGTATGCTATCTGAGGTTTTAAATAAACAATGGGAGTCTGTGGCGGATTTTTTTTTTTAATTTGATTGAATTTATTTGATGGTTTCAGCAAATTCAAAACCCGACTGCCATTATGATTGCAAGGACAGCTGTTGCCCAAGATGATATAAGTGGAGATGGTACGACATCTACTGTGATCTTTATTGGAGAGCTTATAAAGCAATCTGAACGGTACATTGATGAAGGTTGGTGAACCTTTCTAGTTTGAGCTATCTTTGTTACATATTCTTTCTCATTCTTGAGTTTTATACTTTTGAGTTTTCTGTTATTTCTCATGTTATGCTTGCTTTTCCCTTCTATTCTTGATTTATATTTTGTTCAAATGTTTAGAGCCCTAAATAAAGAAAGCCATGTTCTGACAAGACATGATAGTGAAAGGTGTTAGATTCTAATGCCCTAAAGTTCAAACAAGTTGGTGTTGTTCAAGGGTTCCATCTGTGCTGTGTTTGCGCAAGAATAGAAATTTGCAAGTTGTGTATTCGACCTTGGAATAATTGAATTTTTGCTATGATTAATTAACTGATTGCACTATAGTTTATTATCAAGGTACATCTTCATTCTGTTTTTTTACTTTCTCTGATGGTAAAAATAGTTCTATCATGGTGGTTGTTTCATTTTTACCTTCTAGTTTTAGGAAAAGGGATGCTTTGTGCCTAGTCGTGAGTTTCATTTCAGAAAATCAGGAACAGGCTCATATGGTTTTCTTTTTATTGCTTATCTGAGGTAACCTTTATATTTTATTCATGGGTGTTTTGTTTTCTTCAGGGATGCATCCACGTGTCTTGGTTGATGGTTTTGAGATTGCCAAAAGAGCTACTCTCCATTTTCTTGAAATATTTAAGACTCCAGTTGTGATGGGAGACGAACCTGACAGGGAAATTCTAAAAATGGTGGCTAGAACAACAATAAGGACAAAGGCAATTTTTATTCATCAGTTTACTCTTCATTTTATAACTTATTGGATATTATTTAAAGTTGATCCTATTCTCTTGTGCAGCTATATGAAGCTTTGGCTGATCAATTAACTGACATAGTTGTCAATTCGGTGAGTGTAGCTAGAGGTGTTGATATCTTGAGGCTGTTGGAAAGAAGACGTTTAAGTCAGATTTTGACAGCTTCTATTTTTGCATTAACTATGTTTTACTTGTTTGTACAGGTGCTCTGTATTCGAAAGCCTGAGGAAGCCATTGATCTATTTATGGTGGAGATTATGCACATGCGTCATAAATTTGATGTTGACACAAGGCTTGTAAGTTAATCTTTTTTTTCTTTTTATCTGGTTTCCTGTGGAATATTTTCACCTGGGATGTGTTAAAACTGTCTTACAGCTCCCAATTTCCTGATTGATTGATTTAGTTAGGCTTCAAGAGTGAATGTTTCAAATGGCTTTCTCAAGTTAATTTAACTAGTTAGGCTCTTTATAACTTTTAGGTTTTGTTTCGGCACAAGAGGGTTTTCACCAATGATTGTTGAGTATTTAAATCATATTGAACAGAGGTCCTTCAAGATTAAGATTGAGGGGTCACAGATCCTCAAAAACCCTTCCATATGAAACAGATTCATTTATTTTTTGAATGAATGTGTTTATCATTGGCATTGGATGGAATGCACTGCTCTTTTTCATTATTCAACCTTTATTCAGTCAAATAATGCTACTTGTTAGATTTTTCTCAAGGCTGTTACGTTAGACTAGGTCAACTTTCCAGGAAATGGATGATTGGTTTTAGTTCAAAAGTTCCCAGGTTTATGGCTTGGACAAGTTTTAGTTATTGTTCATTTTTTTATTTCTATTTTGTTATTTTTTTCGTCAGTGTTGTCAAGAGGCATTGAGGCAGCACTTGCCTAGGCACCCTAGGCGAGGCGAGGCCCCAACACCTTTATTAGCTTAAGGCATTGGATTTCAATGAGGTGCTGCCTAGGCAAGCACCTTGGGAGTGGGTGCAAGGCGCTAAGGCTAGCTCTTGCTTGAAGTTCTTCCTTTTATGCTGATTTTTTTTTAATGATTTATGTTTTGACCTATTTGTCCATTTTTTAATTTATCAGAAGAAGCAACTTAAGGGTATTTTTAAAAAAACAAAGATTAGGGGAAAAAAAATAAAAAGACAAACAGACAATGAAGGACATTTAGAAGAGAAACACCATCTACACCCTTTTTCAACCTTGGGAGTTGGAGAACATCACATTTGTACATATAATACTTTAATTTTCTCCAAAAAAATGCAGTATGGTTTGAGAGATGAGGATTTCAATTATAATCATGAAATGGAGGATTCAAGTGAGGGAGAGGATAGCATGGATGAAGATGTTTTTGAAGATTAATGAATAATTATGGTGATATTTGATTTTGCCTTTTAATCTATTTGGCTACATACTTCTTTAAATTATCATATTTTGTTTTAAGGGTGAAAAATATAACTTTATATGACTATGCAATGGTATTTTATATCTTCTCTTTAATATTCTAATGATCTAATTGGAAAGATATATATTTTAGATTTCTATCATATATATATATATATATATATATATATTAATTTATAGCATAGTGCCTTGGTTCATTTGGACAAGCTCCTAGTGCCTAGGCATTTTACAGGCTTGGTGTCTTTTAGCGCCTTTTGGCTTTGACAACTCTGTTTTTTGTCATTTGCAGATAACTTATTTTCTTTTTTAAAAACATTTGGACCCTGTATTTACTTGTTCTGTCTTCCAGGTTGAAGGTCTTGTTCTTGATCATGGTTCTAGGCATCCTGATATGAAAAGACGGGCAGAAAACTGTTTTATCCTGACATGCAATGTCTCATTGGAATACGAGAAAAGGTATTCATCTTGTCTATTTGAATCTGATTGGAATTGATGTTGAATATGATATATCAAGAACTCTGTAAATAGAGCTGTGGTCCTTTTCAGTTCACTGGAAGCTAATATTTTTTTTTCCACAGTGAAATAAATGCCGGATTTTTCTACTCGAATGCAGAGCAGAGGGAGGCAATGGTTGCAGCCGAAAGGCGTCAGGTCGATGAAAGAGTTAGAAAAATTATTGAACTAAAAGATAAGGTTAAGTTACACGTTCAATACATTTTATGTTCGTGTTACTGTCCCTGTCAACATGTTGGTTTCTGAAGTGTTGCCTGTACTGTTGGTCTTCCAGGTTTGTTCTGGTACAGACAACAATTTTGTGGTTATTAATCAAAAGGGAATTGATCCCCCATCACTGGACCTTCTTGCACGAGCAGGGGTAAGTCACAGGACAATTATATTCTGTTCCTGAGTGATTGAATGCAAGCAATAATTAGCTCCTTAATGCAATAAATTCACTTCAGTTTGCTGCAAATCATGTTTATGTGTTAGTATTGGGTGTTGTCTTTCATCCCATTTTCTTTTATGGTGTACGGCATTAGTAGGGATTAAATGTTACTACAATGATCGATTTTGTTTGTTGGAAATATTATGAGAGGGGGGATGATTCAGGGATTTTTAGCTACCCTCCAAGAGGGTGTAATTATAAACCTTGGGACAAGAAGGGGAAGGCTTTTAACTAGGGTGGAAGGTGGTTGGGTTCATCTTTCTGCCTTTCTTCTTCAAATTTATAAGCCACATTTTCCATCTTTTACTGTTTACCTACACCTTATGAAGCTCATTGTTTTATTTATTTCATGTAATTTCCATTGGATCTACTGTAAGCTTGTTTGTGAAGCTCCTAACAAACATTGTTATGCCTTTATCATTTGCTTTTGTGACAATACATCCTCTTTTCTTAACCTTGTACCAAATGTGCCCTTAATCATAAAGAGAAGTTTTAATAAGATAACACCATGTTATATTGATTTTGAACCTCATAATCAGCTTTAGTAGGATACAGATTTCACAAGTTAATGATTGCTTGTGATAACAATTGGTTGCACATTTTGGAAGCTTTCCTCCTCTCATGTTTTATTTTTAATGTTGTGAAATCATGCCATATGCTGAATGAAATAATTATTAAAAGCAAATAAGCAAGAAGGCCTAAGTTTGATGGAGGTACAATATTCAAAGGAGTATATGTGTGTGTGTGGAAAAGAGGGTGCAAGAAACATTTGATACTCCTGCAATTCTCTTGATTTTGTGAAATTATGGATGCAGGAAAGGAGACTTGAAATGGTTTTTCTTTATAGTTTAGATTTTAAATATGGCTGGAATACCTGCCATACCTGCCACCGCATGTGGTTCAGTTTTGGATGGTTACAAGCAAGACTTGGCTTTTTAAATGCATTGTCTTGAATTAGATTCCTATTTACATGGTACCTAATGATATAAAAGATGACTAATGCTAGTTTGAAATCTGGTTAGTCTACCTACTTGTCCTGATTTTGTTATCTAAAATGGGGCTGATCTGCTTTCTTATGTTTTGCAGATAATTGCCCTCCGAAGAGCAAAGAGGAGAAATATGGAACGCCTGGTTTTGGCATGTGGAGGAGAGCCTTTGAATTCTGTTGATAGTTTAACTCCTGATTGCCTTGGTTGGGCTGGACTGGTTTATGAGCACGTCCTTGGTGAAGAGAAGTATACATTTGTTGAAAATGTTAAAAACCCTCATTCTTGCACTATCTTAATAAAAGGTATATAAGCGTATCTAAGTCAGCAAAATGTTTGCAATTTTCATTTTTATTTGTTCTAAATGCTATCAGATGAATTTTTTCTTGTTTGTTTTAATTGCTTCAGCCATCAAGTTGAAGGATGTACTCATTTACGTTCACGCATGAAATGTATAATTGTCTTGCAATTTTGTGACGTAGCAGGGACAAATTGTCACTCGACTTTTTTTATTGTTACAGGACCTAATGACCATACAATTGCCCAAATAAAGGATGCTGTTCGTGATGGCTTGAGAGCAGTCAAAAATACTATTGAAGATGAAGCTGTTGTACTTGTAAGTTCTGCTAGCAGAAATGTATGAGATTTGTATGTGCAATTTGGTAGATTATATTGTTGCATGTTGATTTTTATAAAGCTGTACTTGTAGCCTTTGATGGTGGCTTTGGAAGTTCTGTGGTTCATTTAAAACGTGGTTCATGTATATGCAAGTTATGTTTCTGCTCAAGTGCAGTGTGCTTCATAAAAAAAGCTGTTTCGTGTATGTACCGGCAATAGGACACAATTGAAAACCAACATTATTATGGACATCAACATATTTGATTATAGGGTGAAAATAATTGACTTGAAAGTTGAGATTGGCATCTTGGGATTGGGTGATGTATAGAGAATTGACAAGTTTTCTGTTGTAATTCTTAGTGTATAATTCTGCAAATAAGCAACTATTTGTCGATGACTTGATTCAGTTAAGAAATTTCTTTCCCTCTCAAATGATGTCATTTATTTTTTTCAGGGAGCAGGAGCTTTTGAACTTGCA
The DNA here is from genome assembly GCA_015731905.1 of Salix dunnii. Taxonomy (NCBI): domain Eukaryota; kingdom Viridiplantae; phylum Streptophyta; class Magnoliopsida; order Malpighiales; family Salicaceae; genus Salix; species Salix dunnii. The sequence continues at coordinate 7,695,486 of CM027662.1, read as the reverse complement.
GCCAGAAAACACCTGATCAATGAAGTAAAGAAAACAGTTAAAGGGGTAAATGCTTGCCTGTTTTCTATATTTGAGTAATTATTCCTATCCCCTGGTTAATTTTAAACTGGTTGCAAATTTGGAACAGCGTGCTCAGCTAGGTGTTGAAGCTTTTGCTGATGCCCTTCTCGTGGTGCCCAAAACTTTGGCTGAGAATTCTGGGTTAGATACACAAGATGAGATTGTTACTCTCACGGTAACTATCATTGCAATACATCCATCATCTTTTTTCTTTTTCATTTCTTTTATTTAAGCTTTTCTTGCTTGTCTATTCAGGGAGAGCACAGCAGAGATAACATTGTCGGAATAAACCTCCAAACTGGTGGAGCCCTTGATCCTCAAATGGAGGGTATCTTCGACAACTACTCTGTCAAGCGCCAACTCATAAACTCGGGGTACACAAAAATCTCTAGCCTTTGAGTTTGTCCTTTTCTCCCTATCTGTCTTCCCTAGGTCCAGCTCCTCTACCACCTTTGTGGCTTACGTATTGCATAAATGTACATGTAAAGAGATACTTTTGCCAAACTTCCCCTAAATGATTAAATTATAAGAAACCCGATGAAGTTCTTTCAGGTTTGAACTTTTTACACTTCTAACCTAGTTATAATCATGCTGCTGTAATTTTCCAGGCCTGTGATCGCATCTCAATTGCTACTGGTGGATGAAGTGATTCGTGCTGGGCGTAATATGAGGAAGCCAAATTAGTCATGAACATGCTCCAGCATTTTTTTAATTTTGTTGCCTCGGGAAGGGTGCTGTGCTGCTTGGATGTGTATTGGAGGATGGTTGTGTTTATAGGATTGTGTTAGAGGGAATCTCCATTCGTCTGCTATGTGCCTGCCTGTTTCTATCAAGGGGCAAGTGGTTTCGAGGAGCTGTTTGGCATGACTTGTACCCTTCCTTGAAGTATTTGCTGCATCTCTTGCTAGGTCAAAAAGTTAAGCTATAAACGTATTTAGTGGCTGTTAGGTTCGTGCACTTGAATTGGAATCGGAAATAGATGGAGAATAGCAATGTCATGATGATCAGGTATTTCTAGAATCTCAAGGCATTTTGATGTTCTTGGGGGTCGCAGACTTTCTTAGTTGCTTGACCTGACATCCTCCTTTCGACAGCTAGGGTTTTTTTAGTTTTTGCCCTTTCAGCTGGTTATAATGGTTAGCGGTGTTTTGAAACCCACTCTAGTCGACCCGCTTACTCAATGCCCAGCTCCTAGATTAATTTGGTTTTTTTCTCTTCGTGGTGCTGACTAAAAACCCACTCAGTTGAGTCTTGATAAATTTTATTAAAAACAATTTAAAATATTATTGTTTTAGGTATTCTTTTTTATATATATATATATATAAAAAAACTGCTTTTGATAAAAACGTTAAAAAAGAAGTGAACTTGGTTCAAAGTTCTTGGCTCATGATTTGATATACTAGTAGCTAGAGTCAAGGTTGTCAAAATTGTTTCTTTGATGAGATGAAAATGTAATATAAAGAATGGTAAAATTATAAGTAAAATATTTTAAAATTATAAATAAAATATTTTGGTCAATTTTTTTTAAAATCTTCAGTAAAATTGTAGAAAAAAAAATCAAACATCTTCAATAACTTAAAAATATAATAGAATATAATTATGTTCATCGAATTTCATAGAATTTTACTAGTTAAGATTTATATATGTTTTAAAATAATTTAAAAATTCAATACTAAATAATTATGTTCATGGAATTTTATTAGTTGAAAACTAATAAATTTAAAATAAATATTTTGCCGGTGTATTATGTAAACTAAAATAAGATTCATTGCTTTTATTTTTGTTGTTTCTTATATATTTATTAAAATTATTACTATCAAAAGGATTATTACTATTGCTATTGTTACCAATAATGATGATGTGAATATTTTTGTCACTACTAGCTCCAACTCCAACATTGATATTATCAATAATATTTAATTTCAAACTCTTTACATTATTTGAATTGATATCATTCTGAATCTCAAAATCATCTTCAATACCATGGTTTCATTTCAACATCATTAAAATTTTCTCCTTCATTTTCATCATCATTTCTATTTCTTCTTTGTATTGCATTATCAATAACACCAAGTAAATCAATGTTTGATGAACCATCATATTCCTCTCCTTCAGTTATCCAATCATCATCAAATGAGAGATCATTTGAAACTTCACCAAAATAATTAACATGCCTTTTGACTTGGTTATCATTCAATTTCAAATTACACATTATAAATACTAAATCATTTTTTTTTTATTACAGAGGATTTCTTCGTTTTGTATGAACCTATAAAAACAATTCAAATTGATAACATATAAGATTTTTATCAAATATCAAAACATTAATTTTTGTTGAAAAAAAAACTTTCCATCTCAAATGCATTCCAATTATGTTCACATCTATATCAACTACAAGTCAAGTTTAGAACTTGAATTGCAAGCTTTTGTAGCTCTGGATATTCATTCCTATTAGAATTAATAAGCTGATGCATATGCATGTAAGGGTTTGTGAAATTGAACTCCTTATCTTGCATCAATAATATCCTATATAGTTATATAACTATAAAACATGATAAAAATAAGAATATTAACATCAACATTAAATTACATAATATAAAAAAATAAAATAACCATTATGCATCAACTCATTCTACTAAATAAATAATTAGCAATGATATCTTTTTTTTTTCAAAGAACCAAGATTCACTTGTATCTTTTTTTTTTTACTTGATACATTGTTTTATATATAAAACCTATGGTTGGTTTCTCATTTGAATCGATTAATTGAAGAACTTTAATTAAAGGATATGTTGCCTTCATATATAAAGTGACATCATGCCAAAACTTTGTGTCCAAAACATAACTTTGAATCCACTACTTTTCTTCTATTTTTTAAAACCTACATGACCTCAATTGGATGGAAGTAAACATTGCCATCAATTGTATCTTTCAATCATTCAAATATCTAAGAGTCAAGTATGTAGTAACAAATCGAGTGGCAGCAGATATGATCAAATCTTTTCCTTTGTAAAGTGTCTTAGCATGGAAATAAGAATAGTTCTTAAATATATGTACAAAGTGATTTCTCCTTCCTTAACAATAATTACTTGATAGGCCTTTAGTTTCTTTTCAAAATCTTTCAATATCAAATCAATACATTGAGCAATATATAGTGTCCAAACACAATCCTTTTCTTTTTCCCATCAATAATTGCTTTTATCTTATAATTTGTAGTATTATCAATGATTACTAGCACTATATTTTCCTCTCCAATCCTATCCACAATAGCATCCAACATCTCAAATACCTTATCAACAATCTTTGATATATTAGAAGTATCTACATATGATACAAAATTATTCCTTTATGATTATTGACCAATGAGTTACAAATAAAATATTTTTTCTATCAATTCATCCATTAGACATTATTGAGCAACCTATTTTCTTTCCATTTAAGCTTGTACTTCTTAAGCAAATTCATTGTGTGATCTAATTCTTACTTCAAATACTTCTCTCTAATATTATGGTAAGATTGAGGCTTAAAACCTTGCCTATGCTTTGCAACCAATTCAAGTGCTTTAACAAGCTTAGGGTTTTCCACACAATTAAATGGAATCACACTAGTATAGAAAAACCTTGCAATTTATTAACATGATTCTTCTCTAAGATCTTTTTTTAGCATCTGATTGATGGTTTTTTGTGTACTTCTATTTATTGCTCTCTTTCCCTTGTCAATTGAGGTAATTTCATTCCCTTCATTTGTAGTTTTGTCTCTTCTCATACACTGAAAATCTTTTCTTTTCTTCTTAGATGCTTCTTGATTTTCACCAAAACACTTAAAATCATCTTCTTCACATCTTCAAATACTTATTGGCACAGCTCAATATCCTTTCGAGAGCAAGTTAAATGATGTTGAAAATGATAAATGCCTCTATTGAAAACTTTTTGACAATACAAGCATTGAACTTTTCTTGAATTCTTATCAATATCTATACCACACTACTATCCCATATCAAGTCTATTACCACTGGTAGTTTTTTTGAATGCCATGCTATTTGTAATTCCCTAAGACAATAAATGTGTCCATGTTGAGTGTTAAGTTTCGCAGCAAGCACTTTTTCTTCAAAATAATAAAATGTTCTCTTTAATTAAGTATAAACTAAAAAGAGATAAAAAAAAAGTTCATCAATAAAAGAACAATGAAAAATTCAAACCAACATCATTGATGTAATAATGGCAAAAGGAATGCTTAAAAATGTCTTGTTAAATTCAAGCCTCCTTCAAATGATATCAATGTCTCTAGACTATATACATGTTCTTTGATGTAAATGGGAGAATTGTTCTCGATGTGAATAGTATTTGATAGAGGATTTAGCTCGTCTATTTCACTTGTGAACAAAAACTTTGCTTTCTAACTCAATCTTGTGTGCTTCCAATTTCATTTTAAGGATTCAATTGTCTAATGTTAACACACACATAGACACACATGTTTGAATGTATCTTATGTTTAGCGAAGAAGCAGTGAAAAAAGTCATTAATATAGTTAGAAAATGCTGAAAATAACCCTCATTTTGATTAGATGCCCCACATTTTCATTTTGATTATTTAATCTTAATATATAATATAAAACAACTTTGATCTAAATTGAGGATGACATTAACTCTTAAAATCAAGCATAAAATGGTAGCACAAGAAGTATATCAAAGAGGGACTAGAGCATTCTAGTTAAAAACAAAGGGTTTCTAAATTAAATTTCAAGGGGAATATGCAATATGCGAATATCCTTTCTTTTAGACTTTTTCTATCAACAAAGGACAAAAAAATCTACATTAAATTGAGGAATAAACTTTCATCCAAACATAATATAAGAAAAAAAAATTAAGGCTTTGTTGAGTGGCATTCCCTGCTCACGAAGACCCAACTATGGACAATAAGGATTTTCCCTCAATGAAACATGTAGGCAGTTAGAGACATGTTAGAGAGATTGGATCGACAGATAGAAAGGCAGGTAAAGGCTTCTCTAGCTATTTTTTTTTTCTTTTTAGCCCTTGAACCTAAAGGAGAAATATGTTCTTTACAGGTCAAAGATTTGGTTGTAACATTACTCATGACATATTGGATTGTGGGTGTATATATATATATATATATATAAAAATTGGCTTCATTTCTTATCATTAACTCTTTTCTTGTCGTACCTTCAATTATAACATTACTCATAATGACTTTCTAATTTATACCTTAAATTCTTACAACAGTTTGACACTTATCTAGCAACTAGATATTATAACTTGCTATGTTCAGACTTTATCCAAACCAATAATAGAGTTGTAATAGGATGTGACAAAGAGGAAAGTGGAGGAATTTTGTAAGTGTTTGAAAAAAGTTCCCAATAAGGATAATGAAGTGGATGCTAGAGATCCTTATCTTTCTATAAGGAATTGCTATCCAAAATCAATAATTTAACATTACAAGTCTTAAGACTAAATCCAGTTCATAACTATTAATGACAAGCTCATATTCACAGAAGGAGAAATATAGATTGCAGAAATTAAAGAATTAAAAAACTAACCTTGTTGAGTTATTGGTTGTCAAAGACTCAAAATAGAGAGCAATAGAGCACTAGCTGCATAGAAGGATTGACAACAACGAGCTTACAGATGAGAGATGATGATTGATGATCTTCTATTGCTAGTTGGGTTACGATTTGCAAAAAGGAAAGTAAATGAGGGCAAAAAAAGAGAGGAGATGGGGTAAGAAGAATTGGAAAAATTTAATTAACTTGCATAGTTGCATATGATAGAGTTGTAAAATCAATTCGAGTTTACTGATTTTACAATTCTAATTGAGTTTACTGAACCACTAATTTTTAGTGGGTTTCGAGTTTCTAAACAATTTTTATAATGTTTTTACATTTGACCTGTAAAATTGTATGATTTTACAAATCATATCGTGAGTTTAACAACCATGGTAAGGGTAGTATGAAACCAATGTCTGGTTTGTGCTCCCTGGTAGGACTTAAAATTGAATATAGAATCATGTTGATAGCATATATGGTTTAGTTTGATTTGGTATGGTAATGAAAATGAAAAAAAAATATTTCTTTTACAATAATGTGTTTACCATATATGCTTAGTTTCTTAGTATCTGCCAAGTTTCGACTGAAAAACTAAACCTATATAAATTTGTGATGACAAACAAGTTAGTTCTCCTTGGAAGAAAAAACTATGGTCTTTGCAGATGAAATCTTTTCACTTCTCTTTCTTTTTTTCTTGAATAAATTATAATATAGCTCCATAATTCACACACACACATGCATCATTAATTTGATTATATCTTCTACATGTTGGGTTGATAGTATGTTTATGGCTCATTTAAATATATAATTTGCTATTATATCTTATGATACAAAACAAATTGACATTTTCTATCGGTTATTATACGATGAGATTATTCATATATAAAGTCCGATAATATGATTTGTTTGATAAAAAATTGAGTCATCAATTTCATTTTAAAACCTTGAGATTATTTATTTTTAAAGCTCTTTAATATAATTTGGTTGATGATAAATTAAGTTAACGATTTTATTATAGAAAAACATCAACAAAAAAATAGATTATCCATTTTGATTCTCCAAATTGATATGTATAAATATATAAATATTGTTTTGGAAGATTATCTTTTATCACCATCATTGATTATTTTGTCTTATTTTATTATTTTTTTAACTAACAAGCTGTAATTTCCATAGCCATCAAGTTTTTAAAATAACATTGTATTTTGCATTTTTTGTGCTTAATTTATTAAAAAAATATTTGCAAACAAAGGATTTACCGTTGTGACTTTAATTTAATCAATTGAAAACGCTGACGTTTAGTACGAAGCAGCAGAAACCAAAACTTGTCCTTCCAACGGTCATATTTGCTTTCGAAATTCAAGCACCCTCTCACTATAATAGCAACGGTCATCTCTCTCTCACACACGCACAATCTTCTTCCTTTATTCACACACCTCTCTAAAAAAAATCTCTCCGCGCCTAAAAAAAAAAACAATCAGAGATCAAAAGCCTATCATCGATCAGTAGTCTCAAAGCAGCTTTCTCAGATGTAATTTCACTTTCTAATCCTTAGATTGCGTTTTAAATTCCTGAAATCGATTTTGTGCTCTTGTATTTACTTTTGAAAAACCCTAATTGTTTTTTACCCTATCCAATCACACGTATACTTTCTTGGTATTGATGTGTTAGTTATTCTCGAATTGTTCAAGTTATTAAATTTGCTGTATAATCCGGTCTAAATTTGCTCATTATGAATCGATTTTTTTTGTTTGTGTGTGAAGTAGAGATTTTAATTTTTTGTTTTCTTAGAAGTAAATTTTATCTGTTTTCTCAGCGAACAAACAACTTTCTCCTTCTCCGTATGCGTGTAGTGTGTTTATGATCGATCTTTATTTGTATTAAAAATATATGTGATTCTGCAGGTTTTTCTATTGTCATGTAAAAATCTAGTGATCTGGTTTTGGGTTGTTTGGTGTACTAAATTTTATTTGGAGCATAATATCTGTGTTTTAAACACGGGTTTAGGGAAAGACAGACTTTTTTAAGTTGATGGGTCTTGTATTCTATTATGTTTTACTGTGATTAATCTTTATATAGATAGAGACTAATAAGTTTTAACAAATATTTGACAGAATGCTACTTCTAAACTCGTAACATGTTTTTGTTCTTTTTCTTTATTCCCTTCCTTGAATGGATTGCTTGTTCTTGTCTTTTGATTTTGGAAAATCTTGTTTCTTGCTTTCACAATCTATTTTCATTTTCGCTTGTATGTGTGATTCCAAATCTCTTGCAGATCGCATGATCTCCTATTTCATGCTACATTCTGTTCGATAGAGGATTCAAAATAACGAAAATATGATTTGTGATCAATGCCACTGTTGCACCAGATGTTGAATTTGTTGCATGAATTCGTCCATCTTCTTGACAATTAGTGTATATTTACATATACCATGCTTGGTAGAGCTATGGAGATTCTAAGAATTTCAGGAAATGTTGTGGGAGTATTTGTCCTAGAGTTTAGCTTGTTTGTTCTGACTTGCTTCATGGGGGTTGTGCTCCTGGGGATAACTTTTTTTTCTTAGTTACTGATTTTATGGTATAAATCTGTCATCCACTCCTTATTTTACGTGGTTTATCTAGGATATTAATCAGTGCCAATGCCTTTTCAGAATATTTCTTTGAACTCGTTTACAGCACGAATGGCATCATTAGTGAGTAGACGGACACCTCTCGGTGATTTGTCAAATTCAATTAAGACTGTTGCCTCTCGAATCCCACACGATGCAAGCAAGATGAAAAGTATCTCGAAAGCACCAGGGAAATGGCAAACAGCTGGCAGAAAACCACTTTCCGACATTTCTAATTCAAGGAAGCCTGAGACAAAAAAGCAGAGTTTCAATGCAAAGAAGCTTACTGTCTTGACAGAGGAATCAGATCAAACCAGTGCAATTGCAGAGGAAAAGTGTCTGCACAATCATCAAGAATGCGTCAAAGCACAAACAAGAGCTATGGACATCAGTGAGTTTCTGCAATCAATTGGACTAAAAGATGGTAATGGAAAACTTAACATTCTTCTGCTTATAATCACTGCAGAATCTTTCCTATTTTCCATGTTCACATTTTATTATTTTGTCCAGATTTTTCCAAGCAGTTGGCAACACCATATTCACCTCTGGCATCAATTACAACAATGAAGGTCGCTTTGCTTATTTCTCTTTCTTCGTTTCTTCATTTGGGTCTCTCTTCTTTGCGTTATAAACTTGTCTTCAATGAATTATCTAAATAAAAATAATGGTTTCTATGTAATGCTCAGAGCCCCCCTAGGCCCCTGCAACCGGAAGCGACGGTCGAGCAGCTCCCTAAAGATCAATCTTGGGAATTGAATCTTGATTCTCCATCTCCTTTCAGAACGCCAATATCACAAATGAGTTATAGGGACTGGAAGGATCTTGACCACTGCATCAGCTTTAAGTTGATAGAAACCCCAGAGTTGCCAAAGCATTGATTCTCTCTCTTCAATGCTCTATGCAACTGTGTTATGTCGATTCTTTTTAGCCTTTTGATTTGGACTGGAAATGAAAATTTCTTATTTGGTAATGTATGCTGTGGAACGAATGGTAGTGTAGTCACATTATGTTTTCGTATCTCATTGAAGGTTTCTGGTGGTTGACGACTCACAATACAAAGAAGCTGATGAGGTTTTGGGGAACAAAAGCCCTTTCTCCTGCTGCTAGCGAGGAGGGGGTGGTGATATAGCTCCCCACCCTGGATTGCCACTGTAATTTTCTTTTAGTTATATATTTTTTTATTTATATATTTTATTTATAGCTTTTTTTTTTTCTTAACTACTTTGTTTTATGTTTTTTTTCTGATTTTTTTTTCATTTTTTTTCCAAGAATTTTTTTTCTTTGTAGGTTATATTTTTTTTTTTCACTTATATATTTTTTTTTTGTTTTTTTTTTTTTATAAATAAGATATCCGGGCTAGCTTAAACTCGGATCCAATTTTTTTTTTATAGCTTTTTTTTGTTTATTTCTTGATTATGTTTTTTTCTTGTTTTTTCCTAATTATATATTTTTTTATTTTTTTCCATGAAATATTTTTTTGTGCTGGTTATACTTTTTTAATTTGTCTAAGAATTTTTTTTATGATTGGGGTATTCGGGCTAGCTTAAGTGCACATAATTAATCACCTAATCCAATTTTTTTGAAGACCAGGGTATCCAGACTAGCTTACGCATACAACAACTAATTCTCGAACCCATTTTTTTTTGCTAAAGTGCTTTCCCACTAATATATTTTTTTTATATACTTTTGTTTTGTTCACTTATATATTTTATAACCAGGGTCTCTACGGGTCAGTTTAAGCACATAACGACTAAGAGCCCGTTTGGGAGGGCGGCCAAAACGGCATTTTGTATTTTTTTTTCATTTTAAAAATCGGCGGTTTGATATTTTAGATCATTTTAATGTGCTGATATCAAAAATAATTTTTTAAAAATAAAAAAACATCATTTTGATACATTTCGGCATGAAAAACACTTTCAAAAGCTACCGCAACCGCCTTCCCAAACAGGCCCTAATTCCCGGATCGAATCTGTTTTTCAAACAATATAGATTACTACAGTGCTTTCAAGTTTATACTTTGTTTTTGTTTTTCCTAGACATATATTTTTTTATAACCGTGGCTTCTAAGCTAGCTCAAGCTTCTTCTTTTTTTTCACTTATATTTTTTATTATAATCAGGATCTTCGGACAACCCTAAACACAGCACGACTAATCCCCGTACTAATTTTTTTGATAACCGGGGTGTCCAGGCCAGCTGTGCACACCACGACTAATCTCCGGTCCAATTTATTATTTTTTTCTTTTATTTTTTTTGTTCACTTATACATTTTTTTTCATTATCCCAGAACCAATTTTTTTTTTAAAAAATAATATGGATTAGAAATGGTGTTTCCGCATTGTTCATTGCAAGAGTTCTTTCTCGCTATAGTGTTTCCCCCCCCCTGTTTTATGCTTCTTCTTCTTTTTGTATTTTTTTTTCATTTTTTACCCAAAACATTTTTTGCAGGTTTTATATTTTTATTCTTTTTCCACTTATATATTTTTTTTGTTTTGTTTTTTTATAATCATCAGGGTGTCCGAGCTAGCTTAAGTGCACCACGATTAATCTTCAGATCCAATTTTTTTGATAACCAGGGTATTCAGGCCAATTTATGTGTACCATAACTAATCCCCGGATCAACTTTTTTTTTCTAAAGTGTTTTCCCATTGGTACAATTTTTTTCTTATAGTTTTATTTTGTTTACTTATATATTTTTTTTTATAATCGGGTTTACGGGCCAGCTTAAGCACACCAAGACTAATTCCAGGGCCGAATTTTTTTTTTTAAACAATATGGATTGCTACAATGCTTTCACGTTTATAGTTTTTTATTTTATTTTCTTTCACTTATATATTTTTTTTATAATCATGGTCTTGTAGTCAGCTTGTCATAACCCAATTTTGGGTTATTCCCAAAATCTACCCAAAAATAAGAAAATAAAAGGGGTTGGTGTTGGCAGAAAAATCAAGGTGGAAATTTTGGATGTTTTTGATATCTCAATCATACCTCTTTTGTGCCCAGAAATGAAGGAAAATACAGATTCAAGGCTAACGTAATTTATTATTGGATAAATCTGCTTAGAAATTAAGTCGAAAGATATTATTGTATTTTTATGCGCCATTTGGATTTAATCGTTGGCTAATTTAAAAGTGTAAATTAATTATTGGCCAATTTAAAAGTGTAATTATTAAGCACGATGACTTAATTATACTTTAAATTGGTCAAATTAATTTTATTAAGGGTTTAGTCGATGAGAAATCAAGTTCTTGAATTTAATTGGGGTGCACTTGATGAGATGAGAATTTTCGGAGACCGATTTAAATTATTTCAAGCCAATTATGCACAATCGCGGGCCAAATTGAACAAATTGAGAGTTTAATGGTCAATTGAGGGTTAAATCGCACAAATCAGAAATCAAGAACCAAAATAAAAAGGCGTGCAAAGTCGAGGCTAATATTTAATATTTTGACCAGGGTATAATTGCACAAAATCATAAGTTTAAATTCAATTAGGGTGCAATTAAAGCAATTATAAAATGAGGGACCAAATTGCATTTTTACCTTCTCCCAACTTGCAAGCGTGCACTGCCCCATCATCTGCAATGCATGCACGCCGCCTGAACAAAGCACCCATTATTAGGCAATGTATAGGTAGCAGCCCTTGGCTGCATGCCATAGGCAGCCAAAGAGCTGCTTTCTCTGCTATAAATATACAGAGGAGAAAGACAGTGGGAGGACGAAGAGCGAAGGTGAGGGAGACGAGAAAAAAGAGGAGGCAGCTTGATCGAAGAAGAGGCAAATCTCACGTAAAAAACTCCAGTAATCTTCTTCAACCAGCCCCGGCATCCCCAGCTCCTTTCCTTTTCTTTTGTTTTCTTTTCTCTCAGTCGGTCGACCGTTTTCTCTCTCTAAAACCAGAAGACCCTCTCTCTCTCCCTCTCGGTTCAGCAACTCCGCCCATCAACCCCGACCACCTCGCACCATTACTTCATCACCAGCCTCTTCACCACTAAGCCAGCATCTTTGCCGTCTTCTCAAGCGAAGGAGGCAGCAGCAGTAAGGGTAGCTGCAACGTGAACCGTCCCCGTTCCGATGCCCACTTCGGCCACCATTTTCGACACCACAATGAACAAAAGAATCACCACGACCTCCTTTACCCAACGATATTAACAGGTATGTCACTTGTCACATTTGAAAATTCTCATTTTTACTATTCACTATCTCCTTCATGCAGCTTCGATTACTATTCACTACATGTGAACAGTAATCGGGTAGGGCTTTGTGCCCGGCTCGACCACTGAATAAGGCGGGCTTCCAGCCCGTCTAGGTTGGAAGCCCAGCCTTAGATGGGACGGGCTAACAGCCCAGCCCGAGATAGGCTGGGCTGGCAGCCCAGATCCAAGCTAGGTGGGCTGACAGCCAGCCCATCGAAAAAAATAAAAAATTAAAAGAAATATATAAAATTGCAAAAAAATAAAAAAATATACTTTTTATAAAAATATATAGAATTAAAATGTGGTTTTATGCATATGGCTAATACACTAGCATATTTTAAAAAAAAAATTCTTTCAAAAAAATATATATTATCTTGGATTTGAAGAAAAAAATGTGTTTTAGCATGGATTTTGCAAAGAAAAATCATTTCTTGTATTTTGGGATTTTACAACATGTTTGTAAAAATCCAAAGGGTATTGACCAATATTCCAAAATCTTATTTTTGAGAATTTATTATTTACTATTGGTATTTGCATAAATAAATCCGATGGGGTTAATATCCGAAATATTTGGTGGGGATATTTTACTATTATTCACTGTTGGTGTTTGGATAAATAAATTCTAAGGGGTCAATATCCAAAATATTCGGTGGGGATAATTTGCTATTATTCACTGTTGGTGTTTGCATAAATAAATCCTAAGGAGTTAATATCCAAAATATTCGACGGGGATAATTTGTTATTATTCACCGTTGGTATTTGGATAAATAAATCCTAAAGGGGTTAATATCTAAAATATTCGGCGGGGATAATATATCATCATCATTTAACCAACATATTCTTTGAAAGATCAAAACCATAACAAATGATAAGCAAACCAAAACGTCCAGCTGCTTACCTTAGGTAGGGCGTATTAGGGGTGCTAAAACCTTCCCTTTACGCAACCAGTCAGTTGCTTTAGAATCTCTGAAAGATTAGTTTTAGGTTTTCTAATAACCATAATACTAGGTGACAACTTATTTTTCACGAAATTAAAGATTAAACCCCCACATGAATTCCCCCGCTCATGCGGAGGGTCGTCGCGACGCTGCGCTCTCGCAATGGGATGCGGAAGCTATCACAGTGTAAAATTATATTGTAAAGTACACTCGTAGATGGTTAAAAACGTGGTTTTCAAAATGCAGTGTAAAAATTAATTTTTTTTGTTAGGTCTTCAACTCCTAATAAGGTAGAGACTCTCTCACGAAGAAATATCTACCTTAAGCTTTAGGAAATACCAACAAATAAAAAATTTAACTTAAAAAATAATCAAACAACAATACAGCTTACTTTAGGTAGGGTGTACTAGGGGTGATGCGTCTTCCCCTTATCCAGACTCTCGCAGACCAATAGATTTTCTAGTAACCTTAATATTAGGTGGCGACTCCTAAGAATTATAGCCATAATTTTAAGTCTAGAAAACACACCTCTATTTCACCGCACGTCGTTCCCCCCTGCTCCGAGGATGGCGGGGCGTAAAGCACGAAAAAAACATTGTCGCGACACTTTATACCAAAAAGGTTATAAATGTTTGGAATCCGATACTCAATAAGCATACATCACCATAAATGTCACTTTCTTAAAAACAAATATTTATTTCCATCACTTTTAGCCAAATCATTTTTTTAGGTGAGATTCAAAGTGAAGATGTTATGAATTGGCTAGGAACCACATGGCTAGAACTAGAAAGTGATATAGAAAAACATCATGAAAATATTAAGGAATGTCTTTCAGTAGGAGATCTAATACTAAGTGAACCTGACTCGAATTGCAATGATACACTTTCACTTGTAAATGAGATGTCTTTAAATGATGTAACACATTAGGTGATGATGTAGCAACAAGTATTGGCTCCCTTGATGATGATGTAATAACACATAATGGTCCCTCTTTGTAAGTACCTAAAGGCTCGTTTCTTTATAATATCACCATAATAAGTTCTCTTGCCATACCTTATTCAATTAATAACAAAATTAGTGTTGTGCCATATATGTTTCCTTTCAGATATGATAGTGGAAAAAGCTAATATTCTCTAGAAGTGGAAAATAGAAGATCCAATTATCATCTTGCCAACACATACTGACCAAACAACTTAGGGTCTTTTCATATAAACAATTCACAAATTACTCCTTAGAATTTATATGAGGCATTACTTGATCAATAATGGAGTTAAGTTATACAATAACTAATGTCTTATAGAAAAACAAGACTTGAAAGTTGGTCTCATTACCTAAATGAAAAAAAAATAGTATGGTGTAAATAGATCTTCTTCATTATATATAATGTTGATGGATCCATTGATAACTACAAGGCAAGGCTTGTGAAAAAAAAGTATACACAAACATATGAGATTGATTATGAAGTAACGTTCTCATCAGTAGCAAAATTAACACGATTAGAGTTTTTTATCTTTTATAATAAATTTTGATTAGTCGTGACATTAGTTTGATATGAAAAATGCATTTATCCATGGTAGTTCAGAAGAAGAAGCTTTCATAGATATTACGCTATGATATTTAGCAACTTCAGAAGACAAAGTAATATGCAAACTTTAAAAGGTCTTATATGGGCTAAAGTAATCACCTCATGCATAGTTTGGTTTATTCAGTACAACTATGAAAATATATAGGCTTAAATGGAGTGACTTGGACTATACCTTTTTCCTAAATAATTAATTTGGAAAGGTGATATCACTAACTGTGTATATAAACAATATTATCATCACAAGTAATGACAAAAAAGATATTTTCAAGCTTTAAAAGTGATTGCCAGTTGAATTTGAAATGAAGAAGGCGGAGCAACTCAAATACTTCATTAGAATAGAAGTTCTCGAATCAAGCAAGATATATGTTCATCCCAAAAAATATATGTTTTAGACTCTTATCTAAAGTTGGGTTGCTGGAATTAAATAATTGATACTCCCATTGTCCAAAGCCATAAACTTTGGGTTTATATTGATCAAGTACCCAAGAACAAAGAGAGATACCAGAGGATAATTGATAAACTCACTTACTTATCACATATTTGACCAAACATTGCTTATATTATAAGTGTGGTGAACCAATTCATACACAATCCAGTAAAGATAATATAAATATAGTTTCTAAAATCTTTTGGTATTTAAAGTCCTTTTTTTTTTGGGAAAGGACTAATGTTTTTAAAAATTATCATTTAAATATTGGTGGTCACATTAAAGCAAATTAGGTAAGAAATAGTTCAAATAAAAAGTCAACTTCAAGCTACGTCAATTTTATCATCGGTAATTTTGTCACTTGAAGGAGCATCGAATAGAAAATTATCGTGTTATTGAGTGTTGAAGCATAGTTTTGAGGTGTAGCGAGGATGGATGTACTTATTGGCTGATGAGATTACTAATGAAAATATATTTTGCCTCTAGATTAAAAATGAACTTGTTTTGCAACAACAAAGCATCCATTGACATCTCTTATAATTCGATCAAACATGATTGAACTAAACATGTTGATATTGATCGACATTCATCAAACAAGATCTTGAAGAGAAATATCTAGTTTACATTTATCAAGTTAGAAGATCAGCCAGTCAATGTACTTATGAAAGTCATGGTTAGCAAAAAAATTTACATCTCACCCAATTGTAAACATTTACGCACCAACTTAAGGGGATATTAGTGTGAGATGATATGAAACAATTAAATGAAATTATTTATGGAAAGTTTTGTAAAACCCCTTACTACAGAGGACAACCATAGCCATAACCTTGATTCTTGTACATACAAAAATAACTCCTATGTATTTATGTGTATACCTAGACATTTTGCTTTTGTAATGCAAGATAAAATCATGTGACTTTAAAAGGTGAAGAAGAATTAAAGGATTAATGGGAGTTGTGACCTAAAAATATCTCCAATCTAAGGTTAGGCCTAAATTTATATCATTTTTTAAGTATTAAAAATAAGAGAGAAATAAATTATCTGAACAATAACCTATATATATTTGGTAGATGTTTGAGATGTTTTTCGCTTACAAATTTATTAAAATATTTTTTTTATTTGTTCAAATTTATTTTTGATATTAGGAAATCAATACTATTAAAATACATATGAAAAATCATTTTAAGCAAAATAAATTCAAAAATTTGTAAAATTACAATTCAACCACAATGCAAAACACTATCTTAAAAAATCTAATTGTATATTGAATGAAGATAAAAAAATAAAATTCATGAATGGAATCATAAATTATAAAAGCTTTTATAATATAGATAGATAGATAAATAACACCATGGTTGAAATTCAAAACTCTTTCATAAAGTAAATAAAATGATTCACCAATGATGCAACTTTTCTTTCCAATATATGATTGACAAGCTAATGACTATATAAGTTTATGGTATTTATAGAAATATTTTATTTTTAATTTCAAATGGTTATTTAATTTCATTTATTAGCAAGTGATTATTTTCATCTTTTTGACAAATGCATCTCATGAGTTAAAATAATCACTTATCAACAAACCTTATCCTATTATCATTAACAGTAAAAAAGTATGAAATATTTATTTTTAAATAGTGAAAAGTTTAAATTATTATTCTAAAACTTGAACCACGCAATTGGGTTGATCCATTACTCTATCATCTTAAGATCTAAAATAGGCTGAATAAAAATATAAAAATTCATTATATCAAAATAAAGTCTTGGGTTGACCTTGTGATCTCATTATTAACTAATTAGTTTTATTTATTTATTATAACTCCTTTATTTTATTTTATTTTATTTATAAATATATATTTTTCAAGTTAATCATGATAAAATATTGGACTTGCTATTCAAGCCTTATATCCAGTAAAATTTAAAAAACATAGTCGAAGCACAAGGGAGGAGAATTGACAGGTTAAGGGCATCTGCAGCGGGGATGCTATCCTCGCATGCAAATATATAATAATAATTCTATTATATTTAAAATAATATAAAAAAAATAGCTCTCTAAAATAATTTTTATCATTAAAGTACATATCAATAAAAAAGCTATATAGATACTATTTAAAGAATCATTTTAAAGATTTATCTTTTTAAAATGACTTTTATCATTAAAATTGCTCCAATAATTGATGAGGGAAAGGCAAAGCCCTAAATTTCAAAATTCCACGTCACCATTTTCGTTGGTGTGAAAGCCAGCCCAAGGAAAAGAAAACGAAAAAGAAAAAGAAACTCAGGCCCATCGAATCATATCAATCAATGAAGGCTGCCTACCTTGCAGACTTTTTAGCCTTCCAACAACGTGCACCCGAAGGAGCAATCGCTTAGACCAACTCACACTCCCGCTGACGGTCAACGCTAGAGTGCCCTCACCAAACCAAAAATAATAAATCCAAAAGGAAAATTAATAACTCCCACGAAATCCCCGCCACCCAATACTTGTCACTGTCTCATTGGGCCCCTAACCTCATGACCGCTCTTTATGACAGGCCCAAAATACCCCTCCCTCGCAGTCTTTTAAACAGCCCAAAATACCCCTACCTCCCAGTTTCTTCTTCTCCATTCAGCACAGAGAGAGTCCCGTCTCTGCAGATTCTATTTTCAAGGTAGCGTTACTCATTTTTTTTAATCTAGTTTGATCAGATTTCTGATTACTTAATTAAGCTTTTGGTTTTTTTAGGGTTAGATCTCTGCTTCTAATTTTGTGGATCTATGTTATTTGTGATTTGTTTGGATTTATATAGTGTGTTTTTTATTCGATCTGCTGAGAGCTATGTATTTTTAGATTTTTTTTGTGGTTTGTTTGGATGCCGAGAAAGTGTTGGAAATGGAGAGGATTGGGTTCCTTTTGTCTTATCATAACGTGTTATGACGCTTAATTGATTGATTTCGCAAAATACAGGAGATTCTTTGTTTTAATTTTTTTTTTTTTGGAGATAGCAAAGCACATACGGTCAGATTTCATTTTCACGATTTACTGAAGATTATTTTTGGAAGTAATGGAATCGGTATCTTGGATTAGGGCTTTTAATTTTGAGGCTAGGAGTCTGACTTTTCAAGTGAAATTGTTACAAAATGAAACTTTTTGTAAGCTAAGGTGTGATTTTTCTGATTCCAATACGTGTGTGAATATGATCTGTTTTATTAACGAGAAAATGCCGTAGAAATTAAGGAATTAGAGTTTAATTTATTATTAATTAGAGAGTGGACATTCATTTCTAGTTGGTTTGTGATTTTGGTCGGGTTTGGGATTAAATTTTTTATTGTAAAAACAATAACAAGTTGTCTTTTTCTAAATGACATGTAGAAATCAGATTTCATAACTTGATCAAAGGCTGTGGTTTTGTTAATATTGCAAAGATCTTTGAAAGATATTCCTTGCCATTCTTTTTGGTGTTGTTGAGAACTTGTGTTTTTTCAACTTTCTTAGTGTCTCTAGCTGACTTGGTTCAAGCTTGAGGGAATCCATTCTAATGCTTGCAAAAGGTCTGCAATTATTGAAATTTATTAATAACTTTCGGATAGAAATTTAAGAGTCTAAAGATGGAGACATGCGATTGAGTGGTTGATGGAAGAGTTAATTTATGAATCCATGCAAGTTAGTTATGTAATTAAATGTAGCTCTTCGAGTTTGATTTTGTTCAGCAGATTCTAATGATACATGTTTTTGGAATTTCCTTACAGGAGTAACTTTTAGTTTGATATAAAAATGTCGCCGCCTGAATCATCACGTGAAGAGAATGTTTACATGGCCAAGTTGGCCGAACAGGCTGAACGTTATGAAGAAATGGTGGAGTTTATGGAGAAAGTTGCAAAGACAGATGATTCTGAGGAGTTAACTGTGGAGGAAAGGAACTTGCTCTCCGTAGCCTACAAAAATGTCATTGGAGCCAGGAGGGCTTCTTGGAGGATCATCTCTTCCATTGAGCAGAAGGAAGAGAGCAGAGGAAATGAAGATCATGTCACAATCATCAAGGAGTACAGGGGTAAGATTGAAGCTGAGCTGAGCAAGATCTGTGACGGAATCTTGAATCTCCTTGACTCGCATCTTATTCCCTCTGCCTCATCTGCGGAGTCCAAGGTATTTTACCTCAAGATGAAGGGTGATTACCACAGGTATCTTGCTGAGTTTAAGACAGGAGCTGAGAGGAAGGAAGCTGCTGAGAGCACCTTGTTGGCTTACAAGTCTGCTCAGGTGGGCCCTTATTGTGCCAGCATGTTGCCATTTTTTATAAATTTTGTGCTAGTTAGCTTTATATGTGCAACTATTATTTCTCTGCTTAGTTTGCTTTTGTTTTGTTTGTTGCAGGATATTGCTCTTGCTGAACTGGCTCCGACTCACCCAATAAGGCTGGGACTTGCTCTTAACTTCTCTGTCTTTTACTATGAGATCCTTAACTCTCCTGATCGTGCATGCAGTCTTGCCAAGCAGGTATTTTCTCGCATATAATAGCAATTAGCATGTATTTGCCTCTATGTTTATAGACAAGTTGTGTAAAACCTTTTTTTTTCTGTTTTCTTTTCATTATTATTATGAGTAAAAGGAAGTTATTGATGTTTTTCTTTTCTTTTGGGAGTATATTTCTGGCTCTCCACTCCCCTCATTGATTTTAATTAGTAAATTTTACAAGTGGCATGGAATCGGATCCTATCTTTTAACTTGATGGAAGCTAACAGTATTGAGTGCTTTAATAGCCATGGTCGATAATGTTAAGTAAATTGTATTTGCTCAAACATGGTTTAGTTAGTTTGTGAAGCATTGATACCAGGGCATTGGTTTCTCCCCTAAATGTAACTATGTACTGGTCCATTGGGTTGACATGTTTCATTGATGTACTTTCATTGAGATATCTTTTTTTGTCCCTTCACTTAAATAATATAACAAATTAGTGAAATTAGTTTGCTTTGTAATTGGTTCATACTAATACAGCTGTTCATTTATATTCAATTGTTCTGTATTAACATAAAACCTAGTTGATAAGCCATGTAGCTATTCAGTCCTTATTGTTCATATCTTTAATTGCACACCAATCATTGACCAATTTCTTGTTCCTATTGACATCACTAAAAAGTACTATATTTGGGCAGGCTTTTGACGAGGCTATTTCTGAGCTGGATACATTGGGCGAGGAGTCTTACAAGGACAGCACATTGATCATGCAACTTCTCCGAGATAATCTTACACTCTGGACCTCTGATATCACGGTCTCTCTCTCACCCCCCCCCCCCCCCCCCCCGGCACCATTTGCTCATCCATGCAAGCATGCATTTATTTATGTGTGTTGAGGTTTGGCTGATGACCCCTGAAGCCATCTAATGATTCTCGTTTCTAATTACAGAATCATTAAATCTTGTCTTGGAACCATATGTGCAGCATAGCACATATGTGCATTGCAAGTTTTTAAAAATGCTATGTGCTCTGCATTTGAAACTTCCAATAGTCACTTCCTGATGAAGCCATCTAACGATTCTCTTTTAACAATTCTCATTTCTAATTACAGAATCTATAAATCCTGTCTTGGAACCATATTTGCAGCATAGCACATTTGTGCATTGCAAGTTTTTTAAAATGCTATGTGCTCTGCATTTGGAACTTCCAATGATCACTACCTGATTGGACAAAGTTGGCAACATTGTCTCAAGTTCCAAAAGCAAATTATGCCTGATACTGTGTGTCATGGTCGCCAATTTATGTTGGCTTGTTTAGGACCCCCCCCCCCCCCCACTTTTATCATAATTCTTCGTTGTTTGAAGTTATAGGGCATCTTATGAGAGACCTAAGCACAGTATGATATTAGAAATGGTCTCTGGTGGTTTTGACCTGATGTTGCTTATGCATGAGCAACTGCTTGTAGCTTCTAAAGGCCTCTAGTTTATATTATTCTGGCTATACTTAAATGTTTTCATCATTCCAATTTTAGGATGATGCCGGGGACGAGATCAAGGAAGCATCAAAACGCGAATCAGGGGAGGGGCCGCAGTGATGAAGTTCAGTTCATAGGATATATGCACTCTGTACTTCTATCTTGTGACATTTACGGACGACTGTGGGTTGTTGTAGTTGGATTTATTATTGAATTTGATGATCTTGAGTGCCGTGGCAACAGTGCTCGAGATTGAAATGTATCAGCAGATTATCAGTTTTTAGTATTGATGCCTACGATCAGGGTTGGTGTTTTTATCAAAATTTTATCTTCCAATTCTGGGTTTGGTGTTCCATGTGGCTCTACTATATGATATTATACATCGTTTACCAAACTACTGGTTTTGAATTTTGAAATTGTCATACCAAGTTGAGGAAACTGCTGGCGAGTTTCGTTCTTTGATATTTTCCTTTAGAAAAATGGTATGTTTCTACGAAGTATGACAAAACAAATGCTGGCACAGCAATGCTGTCATCCTTCTTTAATCCATCCAATTTGACTTATGTGGTCCATGAGTTGCAAGTGTTTCTTGGAGTCCTTAAGAGTAATACCTGATTTCATGGGTCGTCAGTTAGAGGGCAATTTAAAACCGTATTTGGTTTATCAGAAACACCTTTCGTTGGTTGTAGGAGAACACGATGGGACTTGTTCCCGAATCAGATTCACTTTTTTATTTTTCAGGTCATCAGAATGTCAAACATATTCCCTTGTAACTAGGTGTCTAACCAGCTTTAACTGTGGGTGATTGAAATTGAACGTATAGATTTTTATTCAATTAGACCAAGTTGGACTTCTATAGAATGGAAAGTGGACGAGCAACTTGTGTACAGAATTTAGCTGAAAGGGAAAAGGGCAAGTAGAGAAGAATAGATACTTGTCATGGCTCGAAATGGATTTTTTTTTTGGATTTCTTCATTGTGCTTTGAAACCACCTGTTTTTGTTTCTCTTTTTAGCCTATGGACCAAACAACTAGCAAAGTAGGGTTATTGGTGCTTTTTCAAAATGTTTCTAACATTTTTTTCTTACTTTCCATGATTTTGTTATGTTCTAGGTTAAAATCATTTTATTCTACTCTTATTGGATGAAAAAGCGTTTAAAAAAACATGAGAAATGCATTACTTCAAAGTAGGGTTATTGGTGTTACAATGTTTGACATTTTAAAACCATGTTTTAAAATGACAAGTAAACATGATACATTGCTAGTTGAGTTAATGTTTTCTTTAATATATATATATATATAATTTTTTTTATTGAAAGAAAAAAGTAAATCATATCGGGATTAGTCAGTGTGACTCGATTAACTCTGTAGGTTCAAAAGCAACCCGGACAGCCTATAAAAATATTGTTTGATTAAGAAAAAGCTTCAAGATTATATTTTATTTAATAATAAGATAACAACATAAGGGATTGATTTGTATCAACCTAGATTAACATGTTAAATTCGTGATCCGTGTTATAAGAATATAATAACTCTATAAAAAATAAATTATGAAGTCTAGTTCTCAATCAATCAAATACTAAAAGGTAAAATTAAAAAGAAAATCAATTAAAAAAGGGATCTAAAAAATGAACCAAGTTAACTTGTCAAACTTGTAAATCAGGCCATAAGACTAAGATAATATCATTGAAATAATTTATGAACTATAATTTTTAATCAACCTAATATTAAGGGAAGAAATTAAAAAAAAAAACTCAAGTTAATTAGTCACACTCATAAATCGGGTCATAAGACAAATAACTTTATAAAAAACATACAAATTGTGACTCTAATTATAAGGCTGTGGTGACCTATATAAAGCAAATTAAAATAAAATATGAAGTTTAATTCCTCAAATATCAAACTTAATATTGAACGATAATATTTGTAAATTAAAATATAATACAAACAATTATCGAAATTAGCTAAAGTTAACCTGTTAAGCACTATTAATAGGCTATGAGGTTAGGACCTAATAAAAAGTAACGATAAAAAAACTTAGTCAATAAGGTAAACCTGATGAACTTATGAATCAAGTAATATGATAGAGATAACCCAATAAAAAATAAATCTAATGTTGAAAGACATGTAACCTGAGTCATGAAACTAAAATAACCTCTAAAAAAACAACTCATTTTAATTAGGATTAAAATATTAAACCTCGGGCCCTTGATCATGAGACTAAGATATCTTCATAAAAAACAATTTAAAATAAATTATAAAGTTTAATTTTCAACCATTTAACATTGAATGATAAAATAAAACTCAAAAAAAAATTCAATAAAAAAAAAACCTAATAACCTTATAGAAGAAAACAAAACAAATCATGAAATCTAATTCTCAATTAACTCAATATTAAACTATAATTTGTTAAATACTATTTTTCTCTTATGAAACTATAATAACCTCGTAGATTGCAAACAAAACAAATTATAAATCTAATTCTTAATAACTTAATATTAAAGAAGAAAGTTTGAAGAAAATAAATGTTAATTAAGAAAAAACTTCAAGTCAACTAGGTTAACTTGTCAAACCCACGATCAACACATGAGAGTGAGATAACCCAATAAAAAATAATTTTAATATTAAATTTAAAAAAAATGAAAGAAAAAAAGCAAATCAATTGTGCAAATAAGATTAAATTGGGGTTTTTATTATGGATTGTTGTAGTGAAAACCCTGCATGTTTTAGAGTATTATATAATTATTTATGCTATGCTATAGGTCAAATTAAAAAAAATTAACATAAAAAATATTTAAGTGTTGTTAATGTATTTTTAGTAGAAAACAAAATTTAAAACTATATGGGGATTGACTTGATATGACCTAGTTAACTTAACATGTTCAAAGACAAACCGAATGATAAAAAAAATCAAGACATCATCATTTTTTTAAGTACTGAAATGTCATTATATTAGATTGAAACGAATCAACTCAAGTTGACTTGCCAAATATGTTACCTAGGTCATTAAACCATGATAATCCTATGTAAGGAAAAAAAAATATTCAACTTAATTATCAACCAACATAATAATGAAGGATGTAATTGAAAACAACATTAAAATAAAAGAATAAGGTCAATTGACCTAGGTTAACCTTTTAAACTAGAGTTATGAGACCAAGATAACCTTATAAAAAGTAAATTGAAAAAAATTATAAAACTCAATTCACAATCAACTCCATGTTAAAGGATAAATTTAAAAAACATAAAAATCACTCAAGCCAGACAAACAAACTCGTGATCTAGGTCATAAACCATGATAACCTTGTAGATTGCAAATTAAAATAAATTATGAAATCTAATTTTAGTAAATTCAATATTAAAGGATGAGATTGAACTAAAAAAAACAACTCAACTTGCTTACTTATTATCTATGTTGTAAGATGTTGATAACTCTATAGAAAATAAATAAAAACTAATTATACATATCAAATATTAATTAGCCCAATGATGAAGGATTAAATTAAAAAAATAAATCAAATTAGAAACGGACAAATATGTTGACCTGAGTGTACTCGGGTTAACCTATCAAACTCTAGTTAGAAGACTCAACTGAAAGCAAATTAAAAGAAAATTATAAAGTATAATACTTAATCAATTTAATTTTGAATAGTGAGATTTCTTTTAAAATCAATTAAAAAAAAATAAAAGTGAGTAAACCTCACTAGCCTACAAAACTTACAACTTGACTCATAAAATCATGATAACCTTGCAAAAAATAAATAAAAAATAATTATGACCATGACTGGTAAATTTACTTATTAATCAGTTCAACATTGAAAGATAAAATTAATAAAATAAATAAATATAAGGAAAAAAACTAAAAAAATATAAATTAACATGATTAATACACAAAACTCACAACCTAAGTTATAAAACTGGTATAACTTTGTCAAAAGAAAATTGAAACAAATTGTGAAGTTTAATACCTAATAAACTTAATGGTGGAGGATGAAATTAAAAAAAAAAAACACAAGTTGAAAACTAAAAGTAGTTTCTTAAAATAATTTTATCTTTAAGGACTAAAATCTAAAATGCCTTGATATTTCAGTGCTCACTATTATAGTGAAATGTGAAAGAGTTTTGGTATATTACTAGTTATGTGCTCCTCACTCCATCAAGTGTCAGATATTCGTATCTCATATATATGTTTCTTCAATGCATTTTTGTAGTTTTTAAAGAGCTAATAAAAAAAAAAAATACATAAATGTAATGGAATAAACCAAAAACTATATGTGCTAATAAATAAATTTATTAATGATAACTAAAAATAAAATTAGAAAAATAAAGAGAAAGGTGTAGTTTAAGAAATTTAATATAGCTATATGGATATTTACTTGATTGTTTTTTCTATAAATTATTAATTATTTTTTTTCAATAAAAATATAATAGAAATAAAGACATTAATTATTCTTTTTGAAATAAAATTAAAAAATACCACTACATACATTAAAAACATTATACTAAAATAATTGTGTTTTGTTTTTAAAAAATAAAGTGTATCTATAGAAAAAAATTAAAAAAACAAAGAGAAATAAGTAAAATTTCCTAAGAAAATTAAACACAAACAATTTTTGTTTTAAAATTATATCTAGATAAAATTAAATAAAAAATCATAGAGGAGTTATGTTATTTCAAACATCATATCAATAAAAAGGAAAAATAATAAAATAATTTTGATGTCATCTTTCCCTATTATTTTTAAAAATACACAGACAACATATTATTTGATATGATAAACAACATTTTGTTTAGAAACCCATGATGCGGCCATCATAGTGGTTGTTGGAAAATTAGAGCACCGTCTTTTTTGGTAATCCCCCAAACTTTTAACCTATTTGAATCAAGGTTGTCAATACCATTTCAGTCACCGTTCCGGTTTTTCTATTAGTACGGAACATTCCGGTTTAGGAGCGTTTTGGCGTGCCGTTTCGGGATTGTACTGTTCATATATATATATATATATATATATATATATATAATTAAAATTTTAATATATCAAGTATAATTTTATTCAAGATAAACTAACTTTAAATTATACAATACAAATATGAAATCAAACAAATTTAATCTCAAAATTAGAAACACAACAATAGGTTAATCAAAATAATTTTAAACATAATCTCTAAAAAAAAAAAAGGATTTTGAGGCCAGAACGGTAACGAGACGTTCCGGCCGGAATTTCAGGAACGGGCCGGAATTTAAATCGAGACGAAAACGACGCTGTTTTATCTCGGTTTTTTTAATGGTATGGAACGTTCCGTCCGTTCCGGCCGGAACGGAACGAAATTAATAACCTTGATTTGAACAACTAAAAAAACATTCACAAGACCCTTGAAACACCCATAAACCAATACATCAACTCAAAATACCTAAAAAATGGTCCAAATCCTAGAAATGAAAACAAATTAAATTTATCTTTTTTAAGTTAGATATATTTTTCAAGTAATATTGAGATTCTAAACAGCTACCATCAAACTTTTCTAATCCTATTTGAACACAAAAAAATATATTTTTATGGTCAAATATAGCTTGAATAATGAATTTCTTTCTCTTTATTGAAATTCATGGACATTTCTCTCCCTCCTCTCTCTAACTAAGGATTGAGAATACAAATAAATTTTTATACCAAAAATGATTTTTTTTCAAATTTTAAAGGATCTAAATTGTATAATTTGCATTATTTTTAAAGTTCAAAGATCTAAATGTATTTTTAATGAAATCTCTGGTATGCCACCCACCATGCTCAATACTCTTTTTTACTTTCTATCATGGTCTCTCTTCTTTTAATTCTAGTAACTAAGAAATTAAAAATAATTGATTTTTAATTAAAATTAAATTTGGAGGAGCAAAATAAAATACTAAAAATAAGTAGTAGGTTCATATTATCCTAATATAATTAAATAATAATATAATTAAGCCTACAAATCTACAAAATAAACTAAAAAAACCAATGTCAAGATTGTTTTGTTTTTGACATTTGATTTTTTTTTTAAATTAGTTTTTATTTTAGTAGTAAGCTTTTTAACTACTGTCGGAATCCAATTCACTACGCACAATGAGGACAAAAGGCAGGGAAAAATGGAAAACCCACTACCACCACTAACCCCTAAAAAGCCTTTAAAAACCTCCTCTTTATAAATACACACACGTGCTTTTTTCTTGGTCGCTCTCTCTCCAATGGCAACTGAGTCCTCTGTGATTGCCTGGTAAGCATCCTCCCTCACTCTCTCTCAGTTTTAACTGTGTAAAACACCTGTGTACAAGTAAAATGATGACAATGCTTTCGTTTTTTTTTTGTTTGTGAAATATGGAACAGGGGATCGGGCGAGGATGGCCAACTAGGGATAGGAAACACCGAAGACAAAGAATGGGTTTGCGTTGTCAAAGCTCTTGAGCCTTACAAAGTCCGCTCTGTTGTTGCTGGAAGCCGCAACTCTCTTGCCATTTGTGATGATGGCAAGGTTTTTCTTTTTCTTACCTTTCTCTGGCTTTAGCTAGAATACTAGTATACACTGAACAGTTTGTTCGATATCAATAGTAAAAAATTTGATTTAAGTTTGTCTTATTAGCTTCTAGTAAAAAAATGATGATTGAACGTTCAGACTTTTGACTTCTTCTTAAAGTAAAGTTTTAAATTTTAAGTCCCTTAAGTAGCTGATGATTAATGTAGTTGAGTCTCTTTTAGTGTAATAACCCTGAAAGTTATTTGGATTAAAGTGATTAAATAATTTGATTAAACGTTTCGACTTGTTATTGATTTGTATTGAGTCAAGAATAAAAAAAAAGAAGCTCAAATTGAATGAATTGTTGAGGATACTCTTGTTTATGAATGCATGCGGTATGTTGGTGTTAATGTAAAAGGGTTTTTGAAAAACAAATATTTTGATTGATATTTCTAGTTGTTTACTTGGGGTTGGAACCAAAGAGGAACATTAGGACATCCACCAGAGACCAAAACTGAGAACATTCCTAGCCAGGTCAAGGCTCTTGCGAGTGTCAACATTGTTCAGGTAATATTTTTTCTTTGGTTATTCTTTTTTTGGAAACCATGATGATCACGCTTCTCTTTGGTTATGCAATAGTTTGTGTCTATGTCTGTGTGTCAATTATTTTGTTTAAATATTTTATTTTTGGGCTTCTTGATTTTAGGCAGCTATCGGTGGCTGGCATTGTTTGGCTGTAGATGATCAAGGATGTGCTTATTCTTGGGGTATGCAATGGTCCCTTTTTAGTTTTTTTCTTGAATTAATCATCTCATTGTCTGCTTTTGCAATGAATCATTGAGATAACAAGGAGGTTTTTTACCTGTATCTGAATAGCATTGCCTGGTTTGGTTAAATGCTGCATGAAAGAAAAAAGTTGCAGAAAATACAATGATTTTTTTTTTTTTGTGAATGAAGATTCATGTTCATACTTTTTTCTTCTTTCCTTCTTATGAATGTAGTTTGTTTACTCAATGTTCATATATAATTGGAAGAACTAGTGGGGATGTCACTTTTGATGAATGATTAATTTAAAATTATAATATATTTTTAACAATGTAGGTGGGAATGAATATGGCCAGTGTGGGGAAGAACCTGAGAGGAAAAATGACGCTGGGAGGCCTTTGAGAAGGGATATATTCATCCCCCAACGCTGTGCATCAAAACTTGTAGTTTGCCAGGTGATATTCTTCACTATCAATCATTATAGAGTGCAAGAGTTGAATTATGTTTAAGGAACCCATTTCAATATCTTCCCCAGCACCCCTTAAGCTGTATGGATATGGTTTCAAATTGCCTCCTTGGTTATTATATACAAATGAATACTCAGGAATCTACAATCTGTATTTAATTTCATTCCCTTTTCCATACGTGGATTTTATTTGCTCTCCGAATGATATTGTAGAAGAGGATGGTTAACTGTTCATGCTTATTTCTCAAGGCATTAAAGTAAGTTAATATTAATACTATTTATTTTCCTTTTGCGGCTGCTTCCTATAAGCCAAGAATGCTGACTGACAACCAACCTTAGAGTGACATGAATATTTAAGAATGGTATTTGAGACCTTAGAGTGCATGTGTGAGTTGTAATCCTACTTCATTAAATTCTATTCCAGCATCAGGGGTTGTTTTATTTTTCCTTGTTGTTGGCATCTTACTCATTGAGGCATAAGCCTTAAGTATCGGTTTTATGGATCATATCAATTTTAGACTAGCATGCGTACAGCTTAGAAATCTGCTTTCACTCACCATACTTCTATATTTGTGATTACACTTATATGTTAAATGACATGTCTTGGCCCTCAATTCTAATTGCTTATATGTCATCTCTAATTGCTAATATTTTAGGTAGCTGCTGGGGGTACTCACTCTGTGGTTCTCACACGTGAGGGGCATGTATGGACCTGGGGTCAACCATGGCCTCCTGGAGACATGTATAGTTTCCTTAACTTAATCGTCAATTGTGTTTTT
Organism: Salix dunnii; assembly: GCA_015731905.1. Taxonomy (NCBI): domain Eukaryota; kingdom Viridiplantae; phylum Streptophyta; class Magnoliopsida; order Malpighiales; family Salicaceae; genus Salix; species Salix dunnii. Next base: position 7,665,712 of record CM027662.1, on the reverse strand, counting down.
ACATATCCTTGTTTTTGGTCCTTGCTACATGCTTGGGAAGTGTGCTTGTATTGATAACTTGTTGCGTCCTCATATTATTGTTGTTTTAATCACTTACATTTTTTCATATTTTCAGAAAGCAGATATCTGTCCCTGTGCGGGTACAAGGCCTTGAAAGAGTGAGGCTCATTGCAGTTGGGGCATTTCATAATTTAGCTCTTCAAGAAGATGGAACTTTATGGGCTTGGGGTAATAATGAATATGGACAGCTTGGAACTGGTGATACCCAACCAAGATCACAACCTATTCTTGTCCAAGGACTTTCTGGTCTCAATTTGGTTTGTATTACATCCTTAAGACCCTTTTTTCTGGACTTCTATGTTTATTCAATTTCATCAGGCATCGTTGGTTGCACAATACAGTTTCTCAAAAAACTTAATCTGAAGGCTTGACTTCTGGAGTGTTACGATTTATTGATGAATGTGTTCCCAAATCAAGTTATATCTTTTTTTTTTTTTTTTGAAAATTCATCTTCCAGATTACCCAAATAAATCCGTGGAAAACATGCCCTTTTTTATAATTGGTTGTTTGGAACCTTTCTATGAAAACACTACCATCATCTAGTTTGAGAGTGCCCTATATGTAGCGTAGTTCTTGGCATGGTCAAGGTACAATAGTTCGATTTAGTGCAGTGCAAATATGATAGCTTATAAAGATTCGTGTTACTTAGTGATGTAGAGAATCTGCACTTTAAACTTGTTAACTTCTAATAAAGGCTTATGCTAAAGTGCATTGAGATTGGTGATATAGAATGAGCTGTTTTATTTATTGTTTTTAGACATTTTGTGCTTAATTTCAATTTCATATCTATAATAGCCTGACTGTATGTATAGGTTGATATTGCTGCTGGTGGATGGCATTCAACTGCATTGACTGATGATGGGGAGGTAAATATGCTCTTTGATGTCTAAAAGTTTTTTTATTTAGGTTGACCACATGCTTGCCATTATTATAACTTGTTCATGTGCAACATTGTATATAGCAGAGAAGTTTATTCAGTTTTATATTTTTATCTTGAGGTTGTTATTCATGTAGGTTCTGTTTGGCATGATTTTTGCAATTGATTTAAGTCATTTAATTTTTGACTCAGAAAAGTCACAAGTATATTTGGATAGAAATATATTTTGACTTAATCAAAAGTTTGTTACCAATTTGAGTCAAGATTGTAATTTAATCAATAGTCAAATTTTTTAATATTTAACTTATGAATTCTAACTTGTATTACATTTCTTCCTCAAAAAAGCTGCTTTTAGGTCAATTTTAACAAACATACTAGACCTAGCCCTTTTGAATTTATTTTGGATCTAGACCTATCCTATCGGTTCATAAAAACATATGTTGGACCACAAAATAATCTGTATTGGCAAGACCTCCATTTAGTAATGTTAGATCATCACCTGAATGTTTAGAACCACCCATGTCTACTAGTCCATTTACATCATTCTTTCTTGGTTGGAGAGAACTCGTTCTTGAGTTCTATTCTTCCTATAGATAAGATGTCAAGTGCTTAATATTAAAGACATCAAAAGTTTTTAGATGGCTTGGGAGGTGAAGTCTATAAGTATTGTTATTTATTCTCCGTAATACCTCATAAGACCCAATTCTCATCTCTTTAAGCTTGGTATACTTATTCACTAGGAGCTTGTCACACGTAAGGACTCCACATGCCTGATCACAAACATCAAACACCACTTTCCTATGATGAGTATCAACCAAGGCCTTATATCGGGTATTGCTGTTAGTGATTGTCTTCTTTGACCTACTCATGGATTTCATGTAAATAATCTACCATATTGTTGGCTTGTCTGATATAAGGAACAAACATTAGAAGGGTTTTATCCATAGACAATATCAAATGGACTAAGTTGGGTAGTTCTATATCGAGACCTGTTATAAGGAAATTTTGCCTGTGATAAAATTATATCTTATTGTTTTGTTTTGTCTCCCTCTAGATCACAATAAATTGCCAAGGCTCCGATCCACCACCCCTGTTTGCTCATCTATTAGAGGAAGATATGCACTCTAAAAGTTTAGTTGAAATCATATTTTACCCCACAAACTCTTCCATAAGTTACTTAAGAACTTCACATCTTTATCTGAAGTTATGGATCTAGGAATGTCATGTAAACAAACCACCTCATTAAAGTACAGGTGGGTTATCTAGGATGCATTCATGGTTTTTTGATAGACCATGAAATGAGTCGTCTTTGAGAATCTATCAATAAAAATAAAAATAAAAATGGATCTTTAGGTACAAGGTAAGCCTAATATAAAATTCATACTAACATGCAGTCACGGGGCATAAAACATTAGTAAGGGAGTATATACTCCAACATTTGATAAGGCCTTAGACCTTTGACAAATAATACATCTCTCTACAAAACTTGATACATGTCATAGTAACTTAGCCAATAATAATCAATGGACACTAAGGTTTCTCACCTAAAAAGTGCCCCTCATAATGCTTCTCACAAATGATATGCCATAGTAAGGAGTAGTCTGGAATATATATTTGCAAGCCACAAAATAATCATTCATAAGTTCAAAGTGATATTGTTTACCTCCATTAATTAACTCAATATAAATTTGCTTGAAAGATGAATCTTTTGGATACAATTCCTTGAAAGCATCAAACCCTGTCACTTGGGCATGCATAGTGCCGATTAGAGCAACTAGTCTACTCAGGGCGTCAATCACCTTGTTTAAACTGTTTTACTAGTTCCTTAATGAAAAAGTAAACTCTTGCAAAAATGAAATTGATTTTTCACACTGACAACTTAACTTCTATTATCCATTGATGTATTTCAGTGCCTTATGATCTACATTGAGGATGAACTCCTTTTGCACTAGTTAATATCACCAATGTTTGAGACAATGAACAATAGCATAAAGTTCCCTACCATACGTGGATTAATTATTCTTTGAAAAAGCAATAGTTTATCCATCCTGGCTAAGAACTCCCTTACGCATATCCTAGATGCATCACACTTTACTTCAAACAACTTTTCATAGATTCGAAGTTCTAGCATAGGAGCTTTAATCATTTTTTGTTTAATGAGTTGAAAATTGGATTTGGCCCCATTTGTCCATTTAAAAGTGTACCCTTTCATACACTTCATAGCACATGCAATTACAAAACTGAAGTTTTGGATGAAGCTCCTATAGAAGGATGCTAGTCCGGGACAGCTCCTGATATAATAAACACTCTTTAAAGTTGTCCACTCCACAATGACAAAGTTTACGTGGATTATCTTGTACCCCATCATTAGTCACAATAAAACCTATAAAAGTAACAATATTAGTGAGAATCTATACTTTTTTTACTATTCACATAAAGATGCGCGTTTTTTAAGATTTCAAAAATTGCATGCGAATGCTCCAAGTGACTTTGGAGTAGGGCTTTAAATCAGAATATTTCATCGAAGTAAATAACAACAAATCTACCTATAAAAGCCTTCACTACCCGTGGCTTGAACCTCAAGAAAGTGTTGGGAGCATTGAATAGACCAAATGATATTGTGGAAAATTGTGTAATTGTGTAATTCTCATTATGCATTTGCATAAAATTTAGGATATATACAACATCTACATATCGAATTTAGGATAGTAATTAACTAGACATAAATGGCTATTAATTCTAGATCCTAACTTACAGGAGTATATTTGACTTCCCTTTTATATTTCCTAAGAATCTTAAGAATCTAATAGATATAATCATCCATTCAAATAACCATTGTTGATTTCTTGACACCGTCTTCCTCTTATCCCCTAATTAATTCTTTTATGACAGTAAACACTTTTGAGATCAATCTTCAAAAACATTTGGAACCTACCAACTGATTTACTTCACTGCAATCCGGTTGATGACTTGATTATCTATACATATGCTACAAACCGTCATTTTTTAGTACTAGGAGAGCTGAGACTATACATGGACTCATGCTTTCTTGAATTAACCTCTTTGTAACTCTCATTTTTCTTAAGTTTCAATATATAAGTTGGTTTACTTGGGATACTAGAACTTGGAATCGGGGCAATCTAGTATTGAATGTCTTGCATGAGAGACAGTTAATTCTCAGGATAACTCATCTAGCATCATATCTGAAAATTTTGTTAGCAGACCCTATACTTTCTTGGAGCTATCCTCCTCCATAACTGTTTCACTACTATGAACTAGGGCATACACTACTTGTTTACTTTGTATCTCCTTCATAAACTATGATAAAGACATCAAACTCTTTCCTTTCAATTCTTAGTTCCACCTCCTTCATTAATGCTAGCACTATATGATTTTCATTTAGGTTTAGAGTGTACATGTTTGTCTACCACCATGCATTATATTTTTGTTAAATTGCCATGACCTTCCTAACAAAACTTACACACATCCATAGACATTTTATCACACTAAGCACCATCAAAATATTTTTGCCTAATGGAAAAGGGCACAAAACAATGCTTGCCTACAATTACCTTGTTATCTTTGTTTAACCATGTCATCTTATAGTGCTTAAGATGATTTTTCATTATCAATTGAAGCTTCTTTACTACCTATGCTGAAATCACTTCTCACATCTACCACTGTTTATGATTAAACTACAGACCTTGTCTTTAACAGTGCATGTATAATGGAAGATTCTAGTACGTTGCCTATCTTCTTCTGATTCATACTTGGATGTCAATACTTTTTCTAATAACAAGAGTAGTACCACCATTTCCATGTAAAATCTCGGAGTGTTCATCATACGTAGGTCAATTATCTTTTATTAACAATTCCTTTCTTGGGTGACTCTAATTTAATACACTTTGCTAGCTTGATGCATATGTTCACCAAATCTAAAACAATGAATTCTAAAACCAGAACCTTGACTCGCCTCTTTTATTATTCTTCGGAGCTAGCCTAGGTTGTGTGGTGGTAGCCTTCTAATTATTGTAACCCTCGCCTCTTTTATTATTCTAATATACTTGGAAATTTCTACTTATAGGCCTAGTAGCCTACTGTTTCTTGGATTGTCAAGGTCTTTTAATAAGCTTAAAAAATTATCTATAAAGACCAGAGATAGAGTACCACTTATATGAACTTCCTTAGACCACTTAAATACCTTGTAATTAATTATTCTTCCATTTTTGCTAGATCATTTAAAGCTACTAACTAGTAGAAACCCTTAATGTAATCATTAACATATTTACCTTATTGTCTCAGCATGTGAAGCCTTTGACATAGGGTTTGGAAATAATCGAAAGGAAGTGCTCACTAATTTTCCTCATCTTATCCTAGTAACTAATTTTTTATTTTTCTTGCCTCTCTTATGTCTTCTTCAACTATTTCTACTAATAGATTCCTGACCTTTCAATCTAATTGCGAACAATGTAACTTGTATCGACTTAGGAATCTTCTTATACTAAAAATCCTCTTGACTTTGTTCAACCAGTGTATGAACTTCTCTGATTGTAAGGTTCCAACCAACTTAGGGATTTTGATGTGAAACCTGAATCTCTAGATTTACCCTTTTCCCTATCATGAAATTGTCTTTTATGTTTGTCTTTGGGTTTCATTACTAGTCAAGGACCCATGATCATCCTCTTAGGTCTGTTTGTGTTTTTCTTTCTATTTTAGACTAAAAGTCAATTCTATGATTTGTCTCTGCATGGTCTCCATGTTGAGCTCATGGATGTTTCTCTTCTGAAGAAGAGCCTTCTCATCCTTGTCTTGGACACACCATGCTCCTCTACATCTTTCTATCTTAGTTATTTAGTGGCACACAAAAAGCAAACAATTATCCATGAAATTGCATCACACAACAAGCAATATAAAATTAGGACCATTGGGCTCCGTTAACAATTCATACGGGCAGAAGCTGTGTAGGGAAGTAACAACACAAAATCACAAGAAAAGAAAAAAATACTTATTGAGCGAAAAAAGCTGTAGATGTGAACCTTGAATTCGTCACTTTATTCTTTGAAAATTAAAGCATATGGTGGTTGCTTTCCTAAGAGGTTTACAAGATTTTTATAACTAGAAAATAGTTAAGAATCCAAAAACATAAAGGACATAAACAAAAAAATCCAAATTAAAACACAGTAATTGAAGAAACATAGGAAACTATTAAAAATTTACATTTTAGGAGCACAAAACATGATTTAGAAAGATTTGACTGCCTACAGAATCACTTGTAAAAATTTGAGCCCAATCCAATGAATTTCTTGTTATCACAATTTTAAAAAGCTAACCAAATTTGACAATTCTAGACTCACAAAACATGATTAAGAAAGATTTGACTGCCTATAGAATCACCTGTAAAAATTTGAGCCCAATCCAACAAGTGAATTTCTTGTTATCACAATTTTAAAAAGCTAACCAAATTTGACAATTCTAGATTTTTTCTTAGACCTAAATCTGTCTCATTAGTCTATAAAAAGCAATTGCTAGGCCATCTATATAGTCTGTTTGAACTATATTCCTATCTAGTAATTTCAGATTATCACCTGAAAGCTTAAAACCACCCATGTCTACAAGACCAACTACATCAATTTGCAAGTCATACCAATGTAACCTAAACCTAGCTTTGTTGTAATTTTGTTTTTAAGGCAAATCAAGTGTTACCTTCGTTGTTGCATATGCTACATGTCACCCAATATGGTTTTCTTCTCCCTTACTATTTGAGTTGAAAATAATTTTTTCGCTTGATACTTGTGCCTTTTATTGCAGGTGTATGGTTGGGGAAGAGGTGAACATGGAAGGCTAGGATTTGGAGATAATGACAAGAGCAGTAAAATGGTCCCCCAAAAGGTTAATCTTCTTACAGGGGAAGACATTGTTCAGGTATCGACATATGCTTTTGGGAACTCTGGGAAATTCTTATTTACGACTTTATATATAATACAAGTTTTTGGCTTTGGAAACCCAACTACTAAGTTCTACAGAATATGCATGATATATTTCCTGAGAATACATATGCTAAAGGATGGTAGGCCTTGTCGGGAGGATGAGCATTTGGTAAATTTTGCTTAAACTTCAAACTGAACTTGGCATTGAAGTTAATGGTTGAACCATTTCCCCAAAGTAGATTACTAGATTACATGCGCACACATTCGTGGGGCTCACTATCTCTGGAGTTTGGATGCATTAATTTCAGCTATGATATTGAGGAGAAATTAATCAAATTTGACAGTAGGTTCCCTCAACTCTTACTAAGAGCGTTAGGAACTTTGAGAATTGTTTGATGAGGACTTAAAAGCTTTTTTTTTTTTTTTTTATATAATTTCTAGTGATGCCCAATATTTAAAGCCCATATTTTAGTTTGTTGTGACAATTCTCATTGTTCTAATTGATTGTAAAAGAGAGAAAATTGAATTGGTATTTTTTAGCTTGCTATGGTTAACCAGTGTAATATCCTCCCATGGCTCAAGATTGAATTAATTTATTTGTGATCCAGATATCTTGTGGCGGGACGCATTCAGTTGCACTGACACGTGATGGGCGAATGTTTTCCGTGAGTATAATCAGTTCAATATATTCCAATGGCATGATATATGGGTGGAGTGCAGTTTTTGCTCATCATAGAGGCTGATTCCTTATCTGCATCTACGTATATTTATTTTTCTCTCTAATATCTTTGCCTGCATGGACACTTAAACACACGTACATAGGTACATATATTTACACTTTTTATCACTCACTGAAGGACTTGTTTTAATATTGAGTAGTGATATATGCTTACTGACTTTTCTGGCAGTTTGGTCGAGGTGACCATGGACGACTTGGATATGGGAGGAGGGTGACTACAGGTCAACCAAAGGAAGTGCCAATAGACATACCGCCTCCTAAAAAACTTAGTGACAATAGAGATGAGGGACACTGGATTGCAAAACTTGTTGGTTGCGGAGGTCGCCATACTTTGGCAATCGTGGAATGGCAGACTTGAATCTAAATAGGTATGATATGGTGTCTAAAGTCTGATTGTGTATTACGAGACAATGCAAGACCACCTTGGAGAACATTAACATAGGATAATTTAATAAATTATTGGATGGTTATTGAGATGGTCATCACTTTTCCATTTTACTTCTGAAAGATTTCTTCAATTTCCATGTCATAGGCCATGGTTTTCAAAAATTTCTGGTGAGTGATAACCAGCAGTTGAATATCATTACAATGGTAATGATGAAATCTTCAACCTAGCTTCCTGCTAGCGTGGACTCTTCTCCTTGTGATCTCCAATGGTTATCTGTCCATACATGAAGTCCTGTTGTATGTTTAACTTGAACCATGATTCTCGCAATCATGCCAATTTATGGACACAACAATTCAACATCAACATAATAAAGAAGAGAATCGCATGGTATAATCTTAAAAGAAAGAAAGTAGATACTTGAAAAATGTAAGAGTTTTATTACTTTGGGAGGCCCATGCTAGATTGCCTAAGCAATATTAGCCAATACTCAATGTCAATGCTGAAAAATTAAGGGTTTTATTTCGTTTCTACAAGCGAAAAAGAGCGAATTCTCCCTAAGATGGTTGGATCTGTTAGTATTGCATCAGCATTGAACATTAAGAAAGGCTCAAAGATATGTTCTAATGCAACAACAACAACATCATGGTCAATATCACCTTGGCCTCCAATGTCGGTATTCTTAGGTGAGACATCTACTATATCTCCGCTTGAAGTTGTATCTTCGGGGGTGTTTGGGAGTGCGGTTGTGCTTGCTTTTCAAAGTGTTTTTTGTGTTGAAATATATCAAAATGATGTTTTTTTATTTTTTAAAAATTATTTTTGACATCAGTACATCAAAATGATCTAAACGCACCTAACTGCCATCATTTAAAATGAAAAAAAAAAGAGCCAACCGTAGCTAACCTGTGGTTTGGCTGTAGTGACAAATAGGCGCTTCGGCCACTCGCTCAGCAACGGTTGTACAAGATATAAAAATTTATGTGGGAGGAGATTTTGGATTCTCTAAAATTCATTTTTTTAGAAAAGATTAATTAAGGTGACAATAATAAAATTGATGTTTATATATATATAAAGGACGAGGATGATAGAACATTAACTATTAAGAATAAAAAATTTTTTTGTCTTAAAAGGCAAAAAAAATATATTTGATTCTAATGATTCGAACCATTCTTTCTAATTAAAATGGTTGATGGATCATACCTAATACCCACAAAGTCCCATCTTATAAATATAAAGACTCTTTAAACTAATGTTCGTAAGAATCCCTTAGATCTCCAAAGCCCCATCTTATAAATCTGGAGACTCTTCCAACTAATGTTCGTTAGAATGCCTTAAATCTCCAAAGCATAAGATAACACATACTTTCCTGGTGATTAATGTCATTACTAGAATATTATATATTATTTCTGAAACATTAGATATTATAATATTTATTGCCTTTAATTTCCTGCATATCACCTTTGCCAATAATATATAATCCCAAACTTTCGAGTATTGATTCATGACCGTGCAAAGCTTTGCTCTAGGAAAAAAAAGATAAAAGCCCTTTGATTTTCATTATATCACTTATGCCTTCTACCAGCTACCTGCCAGCTTCTGCTTCTTGGAAGATACATGGAACAAAATGTATTTGCTACCATCACATGTATATTGTCATGAACTCATTCATATGTCTCTTCAACAAAAATTCTATCTCTTATGCTTATTATAAACTACAGCAACTAAAAATCTTAACTATTAAACTACTTTAATTTCAATATTTATTCACTAAAACCTCTAGACAACCTTAAACTATCATCATCTCATAACAAGAGTAAGAGAGTTTTTTTATTCATATAACTATGACTTACAAGAGTTGTTATTATATTATTTGTATAAAAGAACAAAGTAAAACAAAAATATCATATGAAATGTGTAGGGGATATTAGTTTGTTAGAAGAGCTATTCTATAACTACAACATGTTCACTCTCTGTGAAGTGTTTGGAGATGAGGTCATACTTTGCCAGTGACAGCTGATCCAAAATCTCTCAAGATGGAGAGTAGGTACTAACATCAACTTGGATGTCAAACTTTGATGTCGAGAGATTGACAATGGTTCTATGAACAAATCTGCCAATTAATCATTTGATGAGATATGATGTTTTGAAGCGTTTACTCAAACAAACTAGTGATATGGGCCATTTTATTCTTCAGGGAATCCAACTCCTTTTGAAAGTAGGCATCGCAGTGCGTGTGGTCTTTATCTCCTTGATTTTTCTGCTGGAATCAAGTTTAATAAATTCTATGGATTGAGACTCCGTACAGACTTTTATTTTAACTTGTTTATGCACATATGACATCCAAACTTTAAAGCATGAATGAATGCTTGCTTATAAATGAAAAATTATGTATATAGATTAACTTGTTCAGAAAGCTACTTTCTTGAATACAAGCAAAAGTTATAGTTTGATGAATCTAAAAAGATCTTTGCTAGTTGTGTAATCTAATGTTTTAACTTGTATTGAAAAAGATCATGCAACAAATCCTGTAGAGTATTAATGACCAAGTCTTCCTTGATGCAAGATGAATTATTAGAGAGTTCATAACCTAAAGGGCAATTTCTAAGCCATATTACGAGGGCTAAGCTCACTACATGATCTTAAAAAGGTCTATGATATTCTTTTATGACCATATTTCATAAAGGTGGTATAGAGGTTTACAAAGAATGGTTAGGGTATAATATGATTGTCATTACCAAGTAAATGCTTAGCTTATAGTGGAATGTTTCATGAATTTGAACCTTAATTAAAAGTCATAAGACATATTGCTACTTCCTACCTATCCTAAAATTAATATGCATGAAAACATTAATTCATACCATATGTACTTATGCATAAATATAAAAAAGAATGCTTGACAATATTGTTGGTTATAGAATTTAGCTTGGTCCACCCATGAAGGATGAACTTGGTCCATATATCTAAAGAAGTTACTAAAAGGTAACTGTTAAGTAACCGCTTTTCTACTTATATAAATAGGAATATAATGCCTATGAAAAGGTATTGTTTTACATAATTGAAAGAAAATAGTTCTTTCTCTTTTCTTCCATCTCAATTCTCTACATTAACATGCTAAGATTTACAAAGACGTTTGTATCGTAGAACATCACTTTGATTCTAGCAATTAAAGTGAATGATCTAGGAATAAAAATACAACATCTCACAAGTAAGTTTTCCATATCGAATTTACATTGGTATCAGAGCCAAGATCATAAATTTATAATTAAATGATCATGTAATAAATGAATGCATATATATATGAATATTATTTGAATAGTATCAGTTACGTATTTAAAAAAAAAACTCATTTCTATGAATTATTATTGTGCTTCAATTATTGCAAAATAATCTTAAAAAAACACATGATGTTGTAATTGTGTAAAGCAAGAACAAAAACAATAATTAACATCTTTAATTCTCGTATGATGTATATGCCATGTATAAATCACAATGAGTGGATCATCCAAATAAAACAGAAAATCCCCGAGCCAACTTTGTAGAAATTTAGCTTAGGATACTAGGGATGCTTTTTGCAACAGATCTTCTTTTGCCTTGCGCAAAGGGCTAAGACAGATGTGGAGCCCCTTGGTTTGGTGCGAAGAAACTTGGTTGAACATCTGCCAAAATAACAGTTGTTTTAAATGGCTATGGCAGGCTATCGAACGTCTACCAAAATGCCAAGTAACTGTATCAAATGACATTTTTTTGACAACTAAAATGGCAGTTAATATATAAAAAGGGGAGAAGACCCACACATTCCCCTGAATGTGTGTGTCTTCTCCATTTGGCTAATAACTATCAAATGACAGTTCTATAAAAAGAAAATCACACGTTCAAGAGAATGTGTGGGTTGAAAATGTGTAGTGCTTTGGCAATTCATTACAAAAAATTGAAAAGCAATTAATATAAAATTTTTAAATTGTGATATTAGTTTATTCATTGTTAAACTAAATTGCTTATTTTCATTGGTATTTTTTTTTTTAAGTAATGATACATGCCTTAATTACATATTGATTATAATATTTATGTGTTTCTGGAATATTTTATTGTAGTGGATAGGCAACAATAAATTGATTATTTATTGAGTTATGTGATTAATCCAATTCACAAAATTCGAGAGCACATTGATTATATGTATCATTGGATGAGTAAACTAACTATGAGTGGTGTTTATGAAATCTACATGGAGCATCCAATGTTGATCATTCTCCATTTTCTGCCTAAGAAATGGATGTCGATGCGACAATCATTGAAATATGGGTTGAAATCCTTTGATTTCAACAATGTCACTAATGAAATGTTGCTTGAAAAGGAATGTTAGTATACCAAAAAGGGTATATAACGAACTAGAAGAAGCGCATGTCATTTGGATGCTGCTGCTATATTCATTCCATGGATTGAACAGAATGAACTTGGAGAAGATGACTTTGATAAAATAAATGATGTAATTAGAGACCCCACTTATGTTCCTATAATATAAGTTAATTCTAAAAAGTTTATTATTCTTAATATTGTATTTTTTAAGGACTATTAGCTGTTTATTTTGAACTGTATATATTATGTAATTTAAGATTTCATTACATTATATGCATGTATTTGATAATATTATATGAAGAATGAATCAATATTAGCTTATTGATAATATTTGCAACCTAATCATTGAGAGTTGTTAGTTGAAACTAAAACTATAATGCTGCACTCATTTAAATTTTAAATAATAATTAATCATACAAATGAGAATTGATTAAGTGTTTAATATTTTTTTGTTTCTGTTTATGTGTACAATTATTATTTGTTTAATTTAGAATGGATTGACAATATTTTTCATTTAAATTATACTATACGCTAATATTTATTATTGGTGTCAATAGGATTTAATATGGCTGTATCTAAGAGTATTATTACTGATTTGAACCATGGAGACAAACTAAATGAAAAGAATTACGATGTTTGGCATCATAAGATTGAATATCTTCTAAAAGAGTACAAAATATTAGAAACAATCACACAACCAATGGCTGAACCTGAGCAAGGAAACATTGCTTAAAATAGGCTTGATATGGAAGCATATCAAACCCATAAATGCAAGGATTATGTAGCTTGCATTTTAATGTTGAGAAACATGCAAAATGATATAATGTTGCATTTTGAAAGGTATCGTTCATCTCAATCTATTTAGGACGTAGTAAAGATCCAGTATGGAGGAACCTCCATTATTAGACTTCCTCAATTAACCTTGAAATTCAATGGTTATAAGAAGCGCCAAAATCAGACAATGAGGTAATGTCTTACAGTCATGTCTAATATGATCAGTGAATTACAGGGTGTTGTGCATGAGATGATTGATGAACAACAAGTCCAAGAAGTTATTTGCTCTTTGCCAAGCAATTGGAAACACATACGTGTTAACCTTACCCATAATGATAATATCAAAACATTTGATGATGTTACTCGTCATGTTATGCTTAAAGAAGATCAATTTTATGCCGAGAAGCCTATAAACAAGGTTTTTATATCTGAGACTAAATATGTGGAAAAATGACTCTAAGTATAAGATGGGTAAAGCTAAGGGCCCCAAATATGGTAAGAGAGGAAAAGAAGCAAGTAATAGTGGACATAAACTTAAGTGTGGAAAATGTGGCTATAAAAAAACAAGAAAATGATTTGTTTCATTTGTGGTAAACCTGGCCATTTTGATCATGATTGCACTAAGCCAAATATATTGATTAACCACAATCATCCCTCTAACTTGTATGTTAGTGATTGTTTGATTTTTGCTGATTTTGTTTCTTTTTGGATTGTATATTCAACAACAACCGACCACATAGCAAGGGATTGAACCGTCTTTGTGGAATTTTTTTTTTTAATTCTAAAGGGAAATAAATACATATACATAAGAATAATGCTTCTAATGCAATGCTTAGGATCGATGTCTGCAAGCTGGATATACAGGGTGGTCACACTTTATCTTCATGATGTACTCTATGTTTCAGAAGTTTGATGGAATTGTGTCCCTGTTCTTACTTCATTTCGATTGAGATTTAATATTGTATTTATTGGTTGTTATGTAAAAATATATTTGGATAATATTTTCTATGGTTTTGGCTTTGCATTAAATGATTTTATAATGTTAGACACTACTAATATATTTATTAATAACGGTGCTTCAATTTATGTTTTTCAAAATTCCAACACTATTAAAGATTAGGCCACATTGGGCAAGATTAATTACATAGATTAACATGAAATGAGAGGAATTGCTTGTGTGTGAGCATTTCCTTGCTGAAAAAAATAATTAGATTACTCTTTGGCAAACCTAAAAGAGCTAGTAGTCCATTACAACTTTTTCACTCGGATATTTGTAGCCCAATGAATGTGAGGGCAAGACATGGAGAAAAATATTCCATCATATTTATACATGATTTCACATATTTTGGTCATGTTTATTTGATCTTACATAAGTATGAAGCATTAGATTGTTTTATTCGATACACAAAGATAGTGGAGAATAAACTAAGCACTAAGATAACAAATTTAAGAACAAATCAAGGACATGAATATTTTTTTGAACAGCTTAAAAGATTTTATGATGAAAAAGGTATAGCTAGACAAATAACTATTCCTTATACTTAAAAAAAAAATAGTGTGGCATAAAGTTGGAATAGAACCCTATTTAACATGGTTAGGTTAATGATGGCGCGAGCTAACTTACCAATTTCTGTTTGAGAAGATGCATTGTTAACTGCTACTTACATACTCAATCGTGTGCCCTCTAAATTTGTCTCATCCATCCTATAAATTATGGAATGACATCAAACCTAATCTAGGTTATTTCCATCCATGAGGGTGTGCAACTTATATTCACAATACTTCTCATGAACATGAGAAACTTGATCCTGGGGGGAAGAAGTGTATTTTTATATGTTATTTTGAACATTCCAAAGGATTTTTATTTATTGATGAAAAAGATGATAGAAAAGTGACAGAGATTGAGTCACGTGTGTTGTATTCTTAGAGGAAGTTTGTTCAGAAAACATGTGAGGTTAAAAAGATTTTCAGTTATATGAAATGGAAAATCTAGACAATGGAACAACAAACCATTTGCTAGAGGATTTAAATGAACTCTTAATCCTCGTAGTAATAGTGGTAGTAATATTTTGTCTATGTATACTCTCATAGAGCAAGATCATGAGCAATCTTAACCTCATAGAAGTATTCATGAACCAATTCCTTGTAGATTTGAGATTGAAGGGGAAACATTCATGATTGCTCCATAAGATGATGATGAGCCACAAATATTCAGTGATACTTTATTTAACCCTAAAGCCAAAGAATGGATTCAAGATATGGAAGAAGAAATAGAGTCGATGAAAACTAATCAAGTCCGGGACTTAGTTGATTTACCTTCAGGACAAAGATCCAATGAAAATAAATGCTCTTAAAATTAAACATAAGACAGATGGGTCAATAGAATGTTATAAGACTCGACTAGTAGCAAAAAGGTATACTCAAAAAGAGAGAATTGATTATGAAAATATATTCTCACCATTTGTAAGAATTACTTGAGTTCTTTTTACTATAGTTATTGTCGCATATATGGACCTAAAATTATGCCAAATGGACATTAGAATTGCATTTCTCAATGGAGAACTAGATGAGGAGATCTATATGGATCAACTTTTAGGATTCGAGACTAAAGTATAAGAGCGCAAAGTTTGCAAGTGTAATAAATCCATATATGGTCTTAAGCAAGCTTCTAAACAATGGAACATCAAGTTTCATCAAGTTATCCTCAAGAATGATTTTACAATGATGGAAAAAGATCATTGTATGTATTGAAAATATTCTAACAATAGTTTTGTAATATTGTCCTTATATGTTGATGACATCTTAATAGTTGGCAACAACAAAAATATGATTGATACTACTAAAATGTGATTATCATCAAACTTTGAAATGAAAGACATGGGTGAGGCTAGCTTTGTTGTTAATGTGAAAATCATTAGAGATCTCACTAAAAGGCTTTTGGGTGTAGCTCAAGAGACTTATATCAAAAAGATGTTATAGCGCTATCACATACAAGATAGCAAACCAATAGAAAAGTTCGAGCCTAAGCGGTGATATGTGTCCCAAGACTCTAGAAGAAAAGGAAAAATGTCCAGAGTATCTTATGCTAGTGTTATCGGTAGTTTAATGTATGTAATGATGTGCACACGTCCTAATATATATTATGTTGTTGGATATTAGCCTATATCAATCAAATCCTAGTTAGAAACACTAGATGATAGTTAAATGGATTCTACGATATCTGAAAAGAACTTCAAATTACATGCTATGTTACCAAGAAAAAAAAGATGTACGATTGACTGGTTACTTTGATGCTGATTTGGGGAGGAGATGTCGACTGATCTAAATAAACTTTAGCATGTGTTTTCTTGCTTAATGATAGTACAATAGTATGGAGGAGCAAGAAACAATCCTATTTAGCCTTATTTACCATGGAAGCTGAGTATGTAACTTGTTCCACAGCAACACAAGATGCTGTTTGGTTAAAATTTTTTGTATTATATGAAAATTGTCAAATCAGCATCAGATTCAATGATAATTTATTGTGATAACACTGTTGCAATAGTTGTGGCCAAATATCCAAAATACCATGGAAATACCAAACACATCAAGATGAGATATCATTATATTAGAGAAGTAATTAATGACCATGATGTGATCCTAAAACATATTTCTATGAATTCTATGGTTGCAGATCCACTCACAAAACCAATAGCAAGGGATGCATTTATTAGACATGTGAAATCCCTTGGTTTGTGTAGAATATAATTAAGTAATGAATAAATATCATTTATTCATTATTTGTTTATGGATATATTGAATATAGTATAATAAAATTTGTTAAAGCATGTTGATAAACTTAGATTGACTTACTCACATAAGTAATTGCCTTTAGCATTTGTAAGGTACATAGAAATGAGACTAATTGAGTTTTAATGCTAAAAAAAAAGAGATTAGGAGTAATTTTAACTTAAAATAATTATTAAAAAGTTAGCTTGGTTGGAATCAAAATGAGGTTCTTAAACAAAAGAATCAACATGAATGAATTCTCATCATTCATGTGTCTAGTATGCTTGAAGTCAAGTGTGAAATTATTCATTTGCCATTAATGACAACGAGCAAATAAGAATTTCTTATTTGAAATCTTTGTTTTTGGCAACAAGACTGAGACTCATATAGTGTATTTTCTTTAACAAGGAGAGCAACGACATACACTATGTCTTTATAAAAGGAAAAGAGTACACTCCACTATAACATGTATTTCATATTACATTTGCTGACGACCATTGTATGATTAAAGAATTGATCCCTACTTCTTTATTATATGAGTCCTAAAGATTATATCTAAGATCTCAAAATCTTACCATTTGTTACTTTTGATTATATCATGAAGAGATGAATAAGTGATTGGTACTTTAGAAGCATATCCCATGGTCATGGAATGATTCGACTTGAAGGAATACTCTTAGAAAAGCGAGTCAATTCAAATTTAAGTGATGTGAGAGCGAAAGAAAAAATAATTTTTGTTATACACTTATTACTTGCATTCACCTGTTAGGATCATATTATTTGAATAAACTTGATATGATTTAGAATACATGTAATTGTCATGATGGATTGAGTACGAAATTCACGAGGAATGGAATTATATTCATTCATGTGTAACTAAAAGTGCTTGGGATATATTAGTAGACTCTAAGCAATTATTAATTATAAAGTAGATGTCTCCTATATGGCATATATTAGGTTTATATATATTGTAGATCATTTCTCTATGTGCTTTAAGTCGCACGATCCATTTATCAAGTATAAAATTTCTGTGCAAGTTTGAAATATAATATATTAGATACATCTAGTTCTTCATCGGCGAGTAGGAGATGTTGGTTATTGGGTTTGACTGGTCCGCCTATGAAGGATGAACGCAGTCCATATATCTAAAGAAGTTACTAACAGGTAACTGCTAACTAAGGTAATTGCTTCTCTACTTACATAAATAGTGATATAATCCTTATGAAAAGGTATTGTTTTTCATAACTGAAAGAAAATAATTATTTCTCTTTCTTTTTTTTATCTCAATTCTTTGCATTAACTTACTAAAATTTACAAAGATATTTGTACTATAGAACATCAATTTGATTCTAGTAATTGAAATGATTGATCTAAAAATAAAAAAAATAGAATCTCACAATTAAGTTTTCCTTATCTGAATCTACAATTACGTAAGGCAAAAAAGCATGCTAAAGTTAAATTACATATAAGAACAAAATTAAACAAGCAAACAAACCAAACAAGTTCATAGCAAAGTCATCATCCTATTGCACGGCTGGTGCTAGTGCAAAGGAGAGCTACTGGTCGTCGCTGCAATGGTGGCTGGGAGAGTGCACAGCTAGAGTCAGAGCTGGAACTTTGAGCTGAGCTGCTGCAGAAAAGTCGATGTTGCTGCTGAAGAGAACAATCGTCGTTGTTGCTGGACTGAGTTGTTGTAGAACAAGGACGCTGCACTGCTGCTGCTGGACAGCTGAAAAGGAAAACAACACTGCTGCTGCTGAGAATGAGAAGAACCACCTCTGTTGTTGCTTCTTAGAAGAGTTGGACGCGGTGTTGAGAGGAGGAACAGTAGCTACTACCGCTCAAGGATGCTGCTCACGGTGCTGGTGTAGAGAGGTTTGCTGGAGAAGATGGTCAATGCTTGTGAACAGCTAGCTGAGGGTTAATTATTTATATTCTTTTGTCTTCAAGATGTCACGTCTTTTTCTTTAAGAACTGGTGCATTGAATTACGTTGGCTACCTTTTCTCTCCCATCTTCTTACATGGAATTCACTCTTGTAAAATTTATAAGGTAAGAGAATAGCATGAATTAAGGGTCCGATCTGATCATCTGCTGGCCACAAACCAACAACCTAGTCCTACAAAACTAGCTAGGTTGTAAGGCTGACCAGGTTAGGAGATTCAGGCCATTTTTACATTTTCAAGTCACGAGGATGGCTAGTTTTCTATCTTGTATCGTGAAGGGACGAGAGAGAGAAGGCTAGAAAGGTGGCGAGCTATCATTTTCAAGTTCATTGCGTAAGATGATTACTAATAGCCCGACAACGAGTTCTCGGATCCTCTTTTTTTACCAGATTCATTTAAACGACAATGTTTTAACTTTAAATGAAACAACTTATTTTTGGTATTTTTGGTGTTTAGGGTAAAAATTAGGTTCTAAATTTTATTTTTTAATTGCAGCCTTCAAACTTTAATTATTCATGTAAGTCATGAATTGAATTTTAATTCTAAGAATCAATTTAATTTTAATTCTTAGATTTGAGTATTTTTAATTTTATCCTCAATTGACATTCATAATTTTAATTTCATCCTTTTTTTTAACTGAGTTGCACCATTGGATTTGTGTGCAGGTCTTTGATCTTGACTTTTTTCAATTTGATAAATAATTGACCTTAAAAGTATTCCTGCAAATTTATCCATAATTTCAATCAATTAAGTTTTAAAAAAATGGTACTTTAAAATTTTAATATTCTCAATTAACCTGAAAATAAGCTTCTAAACTTAATTCTCACTAATTAAGTTCCTAATAAATTTAATTTTACCCATTAAATATATAATTAAGTAATTGCATTTAATTAAATTTTTTCATTTGATCCAAATTAGTTCTTAAACTTAATTAAACATTTAATTGAGTTCATTATATTAAATCAAGTCGTTGAATTTAATTTCTATGTAAATTTATTCACTAGTATTTATTTATTTTAATTTTTGCAGCTTTTATTTTTTATTTGTTCAAAGATTTTGTTTTTAAAAAAAGATAATTTCCGGGGGGGGGGGGTTAAAATTATACTATGACATTCTTCTTAATGAAATATCATATTTTCTCAATTATTTCATTATTACAAATCAATTAAATTACGGATCTCAATCTTTTTCCTCAATTATATATTTATAAGAACATACAAAACAATAAAGAAAAAGTAATGAATCATATATCGATACATAAATATTTGGGTTTTATTTTATGCTTTTAGTTTTGATATCCACCGGGAAAAAAGAAGTTTGAAGCGTGGAGGGTTATTTACCACCGGCAGGCGAGCTTAACGTCCACCGTCGGCGACGTTGGAAATAAAGAAGGCAAGCTTGACAAAATCTAAAAAAGAAAAGAAATGATAAGGCATTGATAAGATAGATTGCAACTATATAGGTGTTGAAATTTATGGCACATTTTGAATTATTACACCATCCCAATCATACAAATTAATTTCTTCCAAGAAATGTTTTTCTTCTCTGGTCTCCACGATGCTATACTCGTATCCAAGGAAAGTTTGTGCTGCCAAAGTCGTCATCATTTTTGTTTTATTTTTCTTTTCTATATAAGTTTTTTTTTATTCAAGTTAATTTTTCAAACGGATGTTTATATTTGAAAAAATAAAAGTTAAAACATCTCGGTAAAATAGTGTGCATACACTTTCCAAACACTATAAATTATAACAGTCTATTAACGATTTCACCTCTCAGTGCGCCTTAGTCCCTGCCTTTGTATCAGGGGTATTTTATATTTTTTTCACAGGACCAATTGGCATTACCAGAGCTCGGTAAAAATACTATGCACACACTCACAAATCACTGTGGATTACAAAAGTGTATTAACGATTTCGCCCCTCAGTGCGTCTCAGCCCTTGCCTTTGTATCAGGGGTAGTTTTTATTTTTCCATTAGACTAGTTGACATTACCAATTATATGGGGGTATTTTTGTATTTTTGAACAATTAAAATAGTGGTTTACCCCTCCCCTCAGCTTATAATTGAACAATGACCGAACCATGGTAATATCGTTTTTCTACTGGTTTATGTACAGTGCAATAACAAAAATGTCCACAAATAAGACAAAACCTTAAACTGCCAACAAGGGGTCCTCCGGACATTGCACAGTTTTGTAAATTGTATAAATACTACTTTAGTCCTCGAAATAACAAAAGTTAATAAATGGTTGTGGGAGTGCTTAGGTAATTTGCCATACTTTTTTTTTTTCCAGTGCACTATTGGCACATTGTTAACGCCCTGTTGGCACATCATCCCTACCTTTTCCCGATACACTCTCTTTTGGCGGTACGAACGACATCATACGGTGTTCTAAAATGTCAATCTGGTGTCTTCGAGGATTCTTCACCATGTCCTCTACCTACTGGAGGGACGCGTAGCAACACATTATCACGAGAGAGACAACGGTGATCAGTTGAATGTTTTTACATCCTTTTCTCTTTCCTCAAGGTCATTATACACTACATTCCCCTAGGTTTATGGTAGATTCATTTCCGTCCCTTCTCTTTTGATTGTTGTGTATGGTCCTGATTTCTGTAATAGAAGTTCTTATTGGTTTCAATTTAGTCCTTTAATTGAATTTGATGATATATTTTATTTGCATTCAGTCCTTATTCTTTTTATGTTTGGTTTTGTATTAAATTCCTTAATCTTTTTGGTATAACAAGTTGTATTATTTTCAATTTTATCCTTCAATTAAAATTAATTAGATATTATATTTTTATTTTTGTCCCTTTTCTTTTAATTTTGATTTTCATTTTAAATCCCTTAGTATGTGTGGTATAGAAATTTGAATTATTGTCAATTGGATCCTTCAATTGAAATCAATTATATATTTTAATTTTATTTCGGCCTTTATAATTTTAATTATTCTTTTCAAATTTAATTTTTTTTATTGGTATTTATATTGTTATGCATTAATCCCTATTATTGTACATGTTTATGTGTATATGTCTTTTGTTTTACTTTTGAATTCTTTTTTATCTCCTCTTTTGTTGGGATTATATTTTTTTTATTTACTCTTTAAATTTTAATTTGTGTTACTAATCATTTGAAAATTCATATTTTTTTTTAAATCAAATGTTTTTTTAAGGCTAATAATATTTATTTTTGTTTTGTCATTTATTTTATTTGTTTGTTTACTATTTTATTATAATTTTGAGTTTTTTTATTCTTCGAGGTTCATGTTTTTTTTTATTATTATTTATGCAATAATAGTAAGATTTTTTTTTTGTTTTGATGGAGTTGCCTATTTGTTTTATTTAGTCCTTAAATCTTAATTTGTGTTAGTGATCATTTCAAAAAAAAAAAATTGGTTTTTTTTCTTCAGGTGAAATATTTTTTTAAAGCTATTAATATATTTTTCATTTGTTTGATTTGTTTTCTTCCCCTTTTGTTAGAATGTTGAGTTTTTTAATTTTTCGAGGTATTTTTTTTATTAGTTATTCAATAATGGTAATCATTAATTTATATATTTTTTAAAATATTTTTTTAAAGCTTAAAATATTTATTTTTAGTTTGTCATTAATTTATTTTTTTGCATACTCTTTAGCTATATTTTTTAGTGTTTCGATGCACATAAATAATCTACCAATTAAATAATTATTCAAACATTCGAATAATAACACCATTTATTAACTTTGATATACAAAAAAAATAAACCATTTAAAATAGATTTTATAGATAATAATTTAACTAATTATATTTATATTTAATAAATAAAAATATGCATAATAATCAATTAACTTGTGAACACTTAGTGTACAGCACTATTATACTTTTACTCGCTTTTCTTAAATGTCTATACTTTTTTTAAAATTTAAATTGACTGTACTGCTTCTAAATACCATATTATTATATACAGCAAAACAAAATATGATAAACTTAAATAGAAAAGACAAAATATGAACAATGATTGATCGAAAGGGGTTTTTATTATTATTATTATTATTATTATTGTTATTGTTATTATTATTGTTTACAGCTAGTTAAAGTTATTTTCAAACCAATTTTCACTTACCGAAAGTAACCATACTTCATAGATTTAATTAAAGATAAAAATCATACTTATGATTAAAGGTTCTTTTTAAGAATTTTGTTAATCAAATTGTTCAAGTAATTCTGTTTTTGAGGATTAATGGTAGTTTTAGATAAGTTTATATACAATAAAAGCTGTTTTTCTCAAATAATTCTAATGATTTGAATAGAAAAATAAAATAAAGCCTTTTGTATAATAAACCAAATATCGTGAGGCATCATGTTTATCGTCATAGCAGAGGTTAACGAACAGCCAATTGTCATTGAAAAGTTACTGATTTACGTCACTGATCTTTTGTTTCTGTTTTCTAGCTAAACATTTTTCAAGTACTTCTGGCTCTTCTGTCTTCTCTATCTGTCACTCTTATTCCCTGCACTCCAAACTCTGCTCCTCGGATCTTTCTTGCATTGTCCTTATGACTACGGCTTGAGCAAACCAGTTTGACTGCTAATATAGGAACCAAAACCAAATATAGAAGATCCCATTTATCAGTTCCTTATTTGAGTCCCTGATGAATTTATAGCGAGCAGATTGTGCACTCCTGCTGCCACAACTCTCAATCATAAGCAAATCCCGCTATTTCGTTTTCCTCTCTTTTGTCTCTCAATCAATCTGTATGGAGAAATCTGGTTATGGTCGTGATGGTGTTTACAGGTCAATGAGACCGAAACTTGTCCTTCCTAAGGATCCTAATCTTTCTATGGTCTCATTTCTTTTTAGAAACTCCAATTCCTACCCTCATAAACCGGCTCTTATTGATGCGGATTTGTCTATTACATTATCTTATTCAGAGCTAAAATCCGTTGTCATCAAGGTCGGTCATGGATTACTCAATCTGGGCATCTCTAAAAATGATGTTGTTCTTATCTTTGCCCCCAATTCTTACCAGTTCCCTATCTGTTTCTTGGCTATCACTTCCACTGGTGCTATTGCAACAACTGCAAATCCTCTTTATACATCCTCAGAACTTTCGAAACAGATTAAAGATTCCAATCCCAAGTTGATTATTACAGTCCCTGAATTATGGGACAAAGTCAAAGGTTTCAATTTGCCTGCTGTCTTCTTAGGACCCAAACGAGTGTCTTTGCCGTTGGAGTCAGGTTCTAGAATCAGAAGTTTCGATTCTTTGGTTGAGTTAGGAGGATCTAATTCTCAGTTTCCTTCGAGTAATGTGAAGCAAAGTGATATATCTTCACTTTTGTATTCGTCAGGGACTACAGGGGTTAGTAAAGGAGTGATTTTGACTCATGAGAATTTCATTGCTGCTTCCTTAATGATCACTATGGATCAAGTAATGGCAGGCGAGATGCACAATGTTGTCGTTTGTTTCTTGCCCATGTTTCATGTGTTTGGATTGGCTGTGATCACTTACTCGCAGCTACAAATGGGAAATACTGTTGTGTCAATGGGTAAGTTTGAATTTGAGATGGTTTTGAAAACTATTGAGAAGTATAGAGTGACCCATATGTGGGTTGTGCCTCCAGTAGTACTTGCTTTGGCTAAACAGAATTTGGTTAAGAAGTATGACCTTTCTTCATTGAGAAATATTTGTTCTGGTGCTGCCCCTCTGGGAAAAGATTTGATGAAGGAATGTGCCAAGAATCTGCCTGGTACTATAATTACTCAGGTAGTTGATATGGCTGGTTTTAATGCTTAAGAAAATCATAATTCAAGTTTAAGAAAATATGAAATGTTTCGAAGTTCACGTTTATAAACTGAAATAATTTCCTTTTGATATGGACAAAAAAAAAACGTTTCTTCTTTCTGAATCATGATGTTCTCTGTGGTTTTTAGGGCTATGGCATGACTGAAACTTCTGCCATTGTATCATTCGAGGATTCGAGACTAGGTATTCGACATTCTGGCTCTGCTGGAATGCTTGCTGCAGGAATTGAGGCCCAGATAGTCAGTGTGGAAACTCTTAAGCCCCTCCCTCCTACTCAGTTAGGGGAAATATGGGTTAGGGGACTCAATATGATGAGAGGTAGGATGCCATCTAGCCTGCTACAATGAGAAGCTTTCAGTTCTTGCGTAAATGGCTCCTAGAATTTCGGTGTTGGAACAAAAACAAAATGTTGTCTAACTAGGAAAAATAATGAGATGACAAACTTCCTGATGGAAGCGTGGGTTAAAATTAGATTATCTAGCCGGAATAATATCTCAAATATCCATTTAACTGATGCCATCATGTTTGTGCAATCCATTGGCAGGTTATTTCAATAATCCGCAAGCCACAAAAGATACCATAGATGAAAAGGGTTGGGTCCATACTGGAGATATTGGATATTTTGACGAAGATGGACAACTTTTTGTAGTCGATCGGATTAAAGAGCTCATCAAGTATAAAGGTTTTCAGGTTCTGTCTAGTAAAGGAAATTCATAAATATTTGTAAATTTGTTTCTTGCCTGTAGAAATACATTGCAACATTACTCACGTACTTTGGCTACTGAATTGTGCTGACATTTTCTTGTTCGATTTTCACTAGGTTGCACCTGCAGAACTGGAAGGGCTGCTAGTTTCTCATCCTCAAATCCTGGATGCTGTTGTCATCCCGTAAGTTGAACCCAAGGATTTGTCCCTTTGACATCAGTGAACTCTTGAAAACTACTTTAATGTACATTTATATCTTCTGTTCACGTCGCTGATTATTTGCATCACTTGCTGTAGATATCCTGATGTTGAAGCTGGTGAGGTCCCAGTTGCATATGTTGTGCTCTCACCCAATAGCGCACTGTCTGAAGTAGATGTTAAGAAATTTATTGCTGATCAGGTAAGTGGCAGATTATGGAAAGTACCGCGCTTTCTTGAGAATCATATTCATTTAGTAGAATTCAGTTCGGTTTGATTCATCTTTTATCTCCTCTTTGGAACTATGAATTCTG
Source organism: Salix dunnii (assembly GCA_015731905.1). Lineage (NCBI taxonomy): Eukaryota > Viridiplantae > Streptophyta > Magnoliopsida > Malpighiales > Salicaceae > Salix > Salix dunnii. Next base: position 7,639,882 of record CM027662.1, on the reverse strand, counting down.
TCTGAATTCCATCGGATTGCACAAAATTTGGGAGAACTTTCTCTGCACAACTATCAAAGATTAGGCAACACACAGTAATGTAGTTATAGCGCTATTATAACTGTTAGATTCTGTGTTCATAAAATAAATTCATGCCATATAGTTCTCAAAGCTATGCTGAGTACAATTGTCAGTCCAGTAGCTCTGTCACTGTTGCTCGTTCAAAAAATGACATCTTTTTTCTTTAATTTCTCTTCTATGAAGTGGAAATACTTACAAATATACACTCTGTAAATGGGATACATTTTATTTTTTTCTGTGACAAGTACGACATGGCCGATACTTTGTTCAGCTGACCATCGACCCCTTTCTCTGTTTTGCAGGTTGCACCATTCAAAAGATTGCGGAAGGTGACTTTCGTAAATAGTGTGCCTAGATCAGCTTCAGGAAAAATCCTCAGAAGAGATCTCATTCAGCAAGTAAAATCCAAGATATGAAGTTCTACGATCCATTTGCGGATACTTGTTGCAAATCCATTGCCTCTAGCTTGCAGGAGAATCAGCCTGGATTCTTCACTTGGCTTCCATTTCTCTTATTGTTGTTCAATGAAAAAGGATTTGTTTTTAAGATCTCAAGTTTCCAAGCAAATTAGTTTCTCAACAAGTTAGGAAGTTACTATCAGTCTCAAGTATGTTGTTGTTCTTCAGGTGTTGCCCAAGGCTTACTTCAGGCTTTAGGATTCATTGGATGTCGCAAGTCCAATGCATGATCCGCCGATGAGTAGCAACAACAAGATGTTGTGCATCACAACTATCTAGAGAATTGATGATTACTAGACGCACTCAGAACAACAAAACCTTTCCTCTGACAGATTCTTGATTGGAAGATGAGGGAATGAAAATTTACATGTTTATTGGTACATGTATATTGAAACAATGATATGCTTTCTTCACCAATGAAATTACCAACAGTTTATTTTGTCGAATGTAATTACCAACAAAATGATGCCAATAATTCTTTTGTTTGACATGTTTCTTCCATCGGTGATTATATTGCCAGTAAAATAACTGATATAATTGAAATCACTAAAGATATATTCTTTAAGAACCAGTGATTGAAATCTCGGTGATGATCTTCAGGGATTCCAAAACCAGTCTTGCTTAAACAATCCACACATCCCTTCAATTGGGATGTTCCTTTTTCCAGCCAGAAGAATTCAATGAAGTCATAATAGCCACAAAACATGCAAACAAGATGAACATGCCAGATTTCCCGAGGCAAAGCATGGGGAAGAAATAGTTGGTCAACCAAGAATGGTCCCAGTGACACGTGAACGAAGAGACAAAGAAGGAAATTCATGCCACAAAGTTGAATACAGCTCTACCAATCCACAGTCACGTCTCTTTAAAATTTTCATATAACAAGATAATGTTTGGTATTGTTTTTGTTTTTGTGATTAAAATTTTTAAAAAATAATTTTATAATGGTTTTCCAATTTCTTGTTTGGTTTGCTTATAAAAGGGCAGGTGCTCTTAAGCGAGAGAAAAAAAAGTTCAATTGAAGAGCAAAATAATAAAGTGAAAAAAGGGAAGTAGAGAGAAAACAAAGAAGAATCCATGAATAAATAAAGAGAAAAAGTTAAGAAAACCATGTGAAAATTTGAAGGAAGAAGGGAGAAAATAAAATCATCATACAAACTAAGGATTAGAAGCTAATAATAAGGGGAAATAGGTAAAAAAAACCCTGAAAAAAACATAATAATCATGTTATTAAAATAGATATATCTAAACTTTGGTGAGATAGTGTAACCTAATAGGCACAACTTTCTTAATTTTTAATGTCTATATTTTGTTTGCTTATTATTGATTATAAAATTTCATTTGAATTTAGAAACAATGTTTAGTATATTATTGCTATTATATTTAATATACATTTGTTAAGAAAAGTAAGTTCAAATAGTTTTGACTATACAACTTTTTTCCTCTTTGATTATTAAATCATGTAAATTAGCATGTTTTTAGGCTATGGGGTGGGAAGCCTAATATTTATGGCTAAGTGGAGTCCATCAAGATGCTTATTTAAGAGTATGGTTGATATTATTTTTGAAAGTATTTTTTGTTCATAAATGCATTAGAATAATATTTTTTTTTAAATATTTTTAATATTAACACATGAAAATAATCTAAAAACACTAAATTAAATTTAATGTAATTTTAAAAAAAATAATTAAAAAAAATATTTTTGAAATGTAATATCAAACACGTGTGGCTAAGTTGAGTCCATCAAGATGCTTGTTTAAGAGTATGGTTGGTGTTATTTTTTAAAGTATTTTTCGTTCATAAATGCATTAGAATAATGTTTTTTTTTAATATTTTTAATATTAACACATGAAAATGATCTAAAAAAACTAAAATAAATTTAATGTAATTTAAAATAAAAAATAAAAATATTTTCTTTTATTTTTTTAAAAAATGCTTTTGAAATGTATTGTCAAACACATGTGTTTAGCAAGCTAAAAATTATCAAAAGAAAAAAATGTTTTTTTCTTCTCTCAAGGCATGTTTACCAAACATGACTTTATAGTAATTTTAAAGTCTTTAACTCTTACCTAATGTTATGTTTGACAGTTATAACCTTATAATTTTTCAGCATTATTTGTTCTTTTTCTTTTTTAGTGTTTGTCAAGCATAGCCTTTATTTTTTCCAATTAATTCAATTTTATGCCTTCAAGGAACTTATTTGAAATAATTTGTTGTACTAAATGACAATATTATCCTTTATTTTAGGCTACTGCGTGGCACTAACAGTATAACTAACTAGAACACTAACACAATTAAGTGTTTGTTTAGGAATGTGGTTAAAGTTATTTTTAAAAATATTTTTCATTTAAAAATATATTAAAATGATATTTTTTTATTTTTTTAAAAAATTATTTTTAACATCACCACATTAAAATAATCTAGAAATATATAAAAAAATAATTTAAAATAAAAAAAAATATGAAAAATTTTTCAATTTTTTTTATAAATACTTTCCTATTACAATCTGGAATACCCTGTAACCGGATCTTATAATCAAAATGTTTTGTTGGATCCCATTTGTAGAATAGAATGTCAATGGTCATTCTTTTTTAATGAATCAAAACCTAGGATCTCATTTCTCTGCATTAGGGCAAATCTAATGGCAAGAGTCATTTTGAAGAGCCAAATCTTTAAAATGACTCCTTGAATAGTGTATTTATGTATTTTTTGTTAATGTGTTCTTAAATGGTAAAAGTCATTTTGGAGAGCCATTTTTATTTTATTTTATTTAAAATAAAATTCAATTATTTTGTATATAGTTTAATTATGCAATTAATTATATAATTAATAAGAGTAAGTTATATAATTATATAATTGTTTTTGAAAAACCTTCCAACAATAAAATTACTTTTTTAATTATATTTAAATTACAAAATTGAATTTAAATATAATTAAAACACCCGCAATATTTGAAATTTAAAATTTAATTACAAATCAATACCCCTATTTTTTATGCTATCTATCTATTATTATAATTAATAATAATTATATAATAATAATATTAATAATAATAATAATTATTATTATAATAATATAATTATTAATAGTAATAATTAGTATAAAACCCCCTGTTCATCCCCCTCATCTCTCACACTTAAAAAACCCTACCATGTGTCACCACTCCAAACACACTAAGCCCCCCTACCCTCATAATCCCCACAAACAGGAAAACCCATATTTCTTAAAACAAAAATCTTAAAAATATAAACACAAAACCCTCTCTTCTTCAAAGATCTCTCTTTTTTGCTCACCGTCATGAAAAGAGTGTCGACCCTCGCCTCCTCGGTCCTTTCTGGGACCTTCACTTCCACCCTTCATGACGGTGGTGCACTCTCCACCATCAAACACCGCTTCCTCCTTGCTTCACTTTTCAACACTACCAAAAATACTGGCAGTTCGCATGGTCGCCGGATCTTCAACCCATTCTTCTCGTCTCTTGGTGGCATTGGAGCCTTAGTCTTCGTTGCTGCCACTGCATCTCTCTCTCAAGACGTCTTCCAGCCTACTCTCCTCCAGCCTATGCTGGAGCCTTATTTTTATGTTGTGTTTTTTCAATTAAATGATTGGCTGAGAAGAAATTTTTGATTATTTATGTTTTTTTGAATTGATTCAACTATGGTTCTCGTTGATGTTGTTATGTGTTTAATCTGTGTTTTCAACGGTATAATTCCGACTATATAATTTTTGGCTTTGCAATGCAAAATATGTAAGAATGGCTACTCAGTTGAAGAAAAGATATTTTGCCTAGCACAATGCCTCTCCCCGTTGGATATATGAAATAGAGCAAAAGAAGCTAAAAATTTAAAAATATAGGATGCCTCTCCCTTTGGCCTTGCTCTTATACGTAACATTTTCTGGATTTAAACTTTCATGCAACATTTAAAAATAATAGACTATATTGGTGGGCTACAAGATGAATTAAATAAAAAATATAAGAAAAAAATATTTTAATCTTTGATAATTCTTCAAACAGTGACCCAAAGTGGAAACATTACAAATAAAAAAATTATGATGGTTAAAATTGCATTAAAAAAAAAAAGCTACAATGGGTTAAAATTATTTAACAAAAAAACAAGCAAACAACAAAATTTTCATTTGAGAGCTAAATTGATATTAATAAAAACATTAAAAATGATAGCAATAAAAAAAATGAAGACCAACACAAATATATATATATATATATATATATATATATATATATATATATTGAAAAATAAAATTAAAACAATGAAACTTTTATAGAAGGATTAAGGATGAGAAAAAAAAATCATAAATTATAAGAATAAGGATCAAATCTAAAACATTAAAATATACTTAAAAACATTATACATGTAGAATTTTTCAATATCTTTATTTACTTAAAAGAAATTCTTGAATGTAAATTGAAGAATTTATGCAAGTATCTAACAAAACAAATCAATAACCATTATGTGAAGAAATGGAAAACAAATGATAAATAATAAATAAAACAAAACCAGAAAAATTAAGAGATAAATATAGATCAAGATATTTATTACCATAACACAAATAATTTAACCGATTGTGCTTCATGAATTTTTTTTATCAAAATAAATTTGTAATAGAAACCACAACACATATAAATTATTGAATAAAATGAAATAAAAAAACAGTATTCAATGTTTTAAATATGAAAAATCTTATAAATAAATAAATATTTTTTTATAAAGAACAAATTTAATCTCTACAAAATATTAAAAAATACATATTAATAAAAGAAAAACTAAACACACTTAATATCATTAATAGATAATTGTAGTTTAAAAAAATGTTGAATAATAGAAATAAAAAAATCATAGAGAACAATTATTAATTAAATCATATAACAAAATTATTCATTTACTTTTAAAAAAAAACTAGGTCAGATGTTATTGGGCTTGTTAAGCCAGGCCTAATGCCTGGCCTATCAAGAAGCAACTAGTGTGTGGTCTTCTAGGGTCAGGTCCAAGCACATGAGCCTTTTATTTTTAAAAAATAAATGGTGTCCATCCTAATAATTTCAAAACAAATAGAAAATCACCCATATTTTTAGATGATGTGTCAGCAAAGAACCTATAAAATGAGGTCATTGAAGTGACAAGAAAAATAGGTTTCTAAATCTTTTGATAAATAAAGTCATTTTTTATTTTTATTTTTCAAAATGCCTAGAAAACTATAAACAGAGATAAGACAAAAAAAATAGGATAAGTAATTATCATGCAAAATTACTAGAGAGAATAGATGAGTAATTGTTATAGTAAATTCAGCTAAGAAAGAATTTGAAAGAATATCATTGACATAATGATGCGAACCTCGTGATCATGTGGTCACGTAACCCACAACCAAGAATGAGATCTAATCCTAGAAAGCCGAAATAGGTCTGATAGGAGTGTGACATAATGAAAACCTACCCCAAGAAACTAACGCTATTAGAATGAGTAGAATGATACCACGAAGCCAATTAATCTTCAATAAGTAGAATTTAGTTTGTTCAAGAACTAAATAATACAAGAATCACTCTCACACATATAACTGAAAAATCCAGAAATTTAGGTTACATGAGTTTAAATAGTTTTTGGAAAAAAAATCCTAATGGACCCCTTATGTGGACTTTAATGAGGTTCACTCAAAATTGACCAAAAACCCTAAATTGGAAAGCCCATGACTTAATCCAAAGAATCCTTATTTCCTAACTGAAAACGAAATATTAATTAAACCCAAACAAGCCTTGGGATATAGCTAATCAAAATTAAATAAAACCCATAAGACTTATTTATAGCCTTCCATCCAGCCCATTAATCTCATGTTTTCAAGTTGTAGTAGGATTCTTTTGGCTCCTTTGTTGTCCTCATTTCATGGCCCAAATAAAATTGCATTGGACCCCTCTTGCATATAAATAAGACGTACTAGGATCTCCTCTTAATACTTTAATGGTCCTTGTAATTCTGACTTGGTTGAAACCTTCAAAACCACGAATCAAGCCCCTGAACATGTATTGGTGTTTCTAGACCAGTTCGCATCACATAAGATTTTTTTATTTTCTTGGTTAAGAATTAAGTTTACAGGGTTAATGCAAATTGATTTTTTGTATGAAAAATTATTTAGTGGTACTAGAAATACAACGTGTGAGTAGGAAAACCATGACATTAGTTAGATGGGAACTTATGGAATTAATATGTATGTTTAGACTAAGTAGTGTGGTTTGAGGGTTGATATGCCTTGATTTTGTCTAGTCAAAATTGTTATGGATTACAAAAAATTATAGCATTTAAAATCAATGTGCTATGGTGATAAACCAAGAAAATCTCACCCATTTCCTAAAAATAATCCCAGTTTCATAAAGCTATGAAAAGCTAAAGAGAAGAGGAACCAGTCACTACAATGTCCCAGGTATCTAGAAGGAAGAAGTCAAGTTTGTTTTATAATTTAAATAAATGCTAACTATTTAGTAGGAGTGAGTTGCTAGAGTCCTGATTTCATGTAGTTTTGATAGTGTTTGTAGAAAAGTTTGTTATTTCATTCCTGTATTTAAACTCTAGTCTGATACAGAGTAAAACATTTAATTATTCAATAATACAAAAACTTGTGGCTGATTCTCATCCGAAGAAGAATTCATTTGCAAAACATCAGTAGCTTTAACAGGAACCTCTCATATAGGCATTAAAAAAGGAGTTTATGAAAATAACTTGTATTGGATTAATTGAGAATCTTTAAAATAAATTTTAATTTTGTTATCTAGTGAACCATGCATGAAAATGTAATATGTTTAAAATGAAAAATCAAAAGAATAATGGTTGAGATATTGAGATAATACATAATGTGAATATGGAAAACTTTTGTGTTTATTGAAAATCAAGAGAGACCTTCCACCATTGGCACATATAATATTGGAGGGTTTGAAATTGTAATTTCTTTTTTTATATTTTTATTATGTAATTGCATTCCTTTAAGCACTCATCAAAGATATAATAATAATAATAATAATAATAATAATAATAATGATGTTATACTAGAACTCAATAATTATGTTTCTATTCTTACTAATAAGTAGTTAAGAAGATGAAATTTGATATTAAAACTGAATTTTAAAAATTTATAAGAAATTGTTACATTATATCTAAAAAAATAAAATTTGAAATAAACTTTTACAATAAATTTTAATTTTTCTATTTATTCAACCTGTTTTTTTTTTATTTTAATCTTTTGGCTTTCAATTTAATATTTTTTATGAAAAAATATATCATTGAATATTAATTTGAATTAAAAAAAATCACGTAAAACTAAAAAAAAAAAAAGAGAGAGAGAGAGATTAAACTCATAGCATAGTGTGATGAGGTAAACAATAATAATAGTATTTTTTTAAAAAAACAAAAAAGTAGAGAAAGGAATGGTGCCACGTAACAATAGATTTGGCGGCTGAAACATGGCTTTTCAGTTTTTGGATCATCGAACTCTAACCTCTCATTCTTATTCTCTCCAAGAAAAAAAGAAGAAGAAGCTATATTACATGCTAGAAATAGAAGAAAAAGTCGTGTAATTTCTAGAGTTAGAAACAAGCTAATAAAATCAACCGATCAGTACCCAATGACAGCAATAATATCATCACCAGCTGCAACAGCAACAACAAGAACAACCATTTTCAACTATGATGTCCAATTTGGAAGGTTTTGTAATAACAAGAACAACAAGAAGGGTTGCCGCTTTCTCTCTGTACATTCTTTTTCACCACCAAAATTAAGTCGTAAACAACCCCACAATGTTAAGCTTGTGTTCTTAACCAAAGCTGCGGATTCAAGTCAGGTTTCTTCGTCTGCTTCTACTACTGCTTCCAAAACTATTGTCACTGATGATGAGTTCTCTCTTGCTAAGGTATTACTCTTTTTGCTTCTTTTTTTGGCTTTTAATTTGTGTCGAATTGATTTCCTTCATTAAATTCTCTGTAAAAGCTTAAGTGAAATAGACCCATTGCATGTCTGTGTCATTTTTTTCTAAAGTTAAGGTTTTTACTGTTGTTTATGATAATATTTGCATAAGTAACTGGTTTTTATCTACTAAAAAATATATTGGCGTCAAGGGATTGGGTTTAGGTGTTATGGATTTGAAGTTGTGCTTGTTTTTTATTTATTTGTTGCTGTGGTGTGCCAATTTTATCAATTTAAAGTAATGGGGTTTCCAAAACTAGAAACTTTTCTCAAAGAAAATCGTATTAGAAAATAAGATGCTGAAAATTATGTTTTCTTGGTGTTATGTTGGGATTTTTAGAGTAAATTTTGCTATTATGGTATTCGTTATTGGAAAGCTACTTCCAGAGAATAAATTTAACTATCATTACTTTGGATTGTAAATGAGATTTGTGAAGAGATGAGGAGGCTTTGTAGAATGTCTACTCCTTCAGGCCTAGAAATTACAAATACTGTTGATAGACACGAACAGCTTTCTTACCTTTGTGGGATTTAAGTCCAAGGTGGTATGAGTATTATCATTTTCAATTGCGAAAAGAGAATTTATTAAGTGTTTGTTGACAAATTCTTAGTCCAACTGTTGTATTTTGTTGTTCATTACACTATAAGTGACGGTGGTTGGGCTAAACTCTTTTGTTGTAATTGTCAAGTACGTAAATTAATAGGTGATCAGAGGTTGTGTAATGCCATATTTTAAGGACAAGCTGGTAAGTTATTGTTAGATTCTTAGATGCTAACACACTGACTTCTTTTGTTCCATATGCTCAGATCAGTGATGAAATTGTCTTCCATAGTTCAAGGTTAATGGGATGCATAGTTTGTTTTTGGAGGAGCTATTTATTGTGAATTATTGTTTTGCTGGAAAACTCCCAGTGATAACTAATAGCCAAACATTGCCCTCATCTTCTTTAGTCTAATAATCACTTATCTGAATATGCTTTGGCTAAGACTTGATGCAAGCCTTCTAACTGCATAACTTTTAGTAAAACTTGTGTTCTCATCTATATGTTCTGATTAACGAAATTATAGTGTTTTCTATTGCTTGCAGGTCTCATTTGGTGTTATTGGACTGGGTTTGGGGATTTCACTCCTGTCGTGAGTTATTTACCCTTTGATTGTATCTAAGTAATCTAAAGTGACTGCTTACAATGATTTGTTCTTGATTTACAGGTATGGTTTTGGGGCTTACTTCAACATCCTTCCAGGATCTGAATGGTCTGCGATAATGCTAACATATGGCTTCCCTCTTGCAATAATTGGTATGGCTCTCAAGGTAAGTTTTATTTTCCTTATGACTGGGATTGTAGACTATGTATTCTGTAGTTTTCTTAAAAAAAGTATTGGAGATCATTTAGAGATTAAGGTAGCAAGTATGAAAAATAATGCATACCTATTGAAACATATTTTTTATTCGTGTTTGTTTGGATAACCTGTTTCCTTAAGTTGATATCTGCTCATTTGCGTCTGGTTACAGATGGTTCTTTAGATTTGCTTTAAAAAAATGGTTTTCAAAGCCATAATGGAGCGCTTAAATTCTATGACATATATGGTTTATTTAAGTGGTATCCTTTTACTTCTGTGCAGTATGCAGAACTGAAGCCAGTGCCATGCTTGACTTATTCCGATGCTGAGATGTTAAGAGAAAAATATGCCACTCCAATCCTTAAACAGGTATTTTCAGCATCTGGACACAGAATGCCGGCAAATAATTTCAATTAGCTCCCCTTCTTATTTATTCTAAAATTTCTTCTAATTAAACTCCTAACTCATGAGACTTAGCTTAGGAAATCTGATAATATGATTGGACATGTCATCCAGACTTGGTGTTCTCATACTAGGGTGAATATTTGCTTTCTTCAATAAATCTTTTTGGTCGATTAGTTTCCATCATGTTATTATTTTGAGTCATATGTTTGATGCTATTCACAATTGCAATTCCATTCGACTTGGTATGTAGTTAAGGTACACAGGGACAACTTTTGCTTAATGCTGAACCAATTTTGAAGTCCTAAATTAAAAGCAAATCAGTAAAATAGGAAAACATAATTAAATTAACATTTATCTTTACCACCTAGGCTCAGCTTCATTACTCCTTCCTTGCCATTATTTTAGCTTCTCTAAAATTCAGGATTAATGTGCACCAATATATTGTTGGATGGTTTAATCTTGTAATAGATTTAACATGACATCCCTTTCAGACTTGTAATATATTGTTGGATAATATAATCTTCATCGTGAAGTTTCTTCCTGGAATGACATTGTGCTATGTAGTTGTATAATGCAACGATGCAAAACCTTGTAGCCTGTTCTTATGCTGACTGCAGACACCTTTACCAGATGTAGTCTATACTATGATAATGTTTACACATGTATGAAGCATATTATACACTTTGACATGTTGAATATAGGATGACATCTTGAATTACTTTTTTTTCCTTTTTAATCAGGTCAGGAATGATGTTATAAGATATCGGTATGGAGATGAGCAGCATTTGGATGAGGCATTGAAACGAATTTTCCAGTATGGTCTGGTATGCTACAAATGACTATTATATAATAGTACCTAGTGCATGTTTTCTGGATTATATTTTTGATAAATGAAACAGTTTTATTACCATTATTGTTTAATCTATCTTCTCGTTACTGGATAATGGTATGCACACACATGTTCAGAGAATTTATTTGCCTCCATGAAAAGTAGCCATAGCCAATTTTGATCTGCTTTGCTTTGTTGCATTTATTTTTCTTATAAAATTGAAAAGAAGATGGAGGTTTACATACTTTCTCATGCTTCCATGTTCTTCAGTGTATAATCAAGACAATAAAGCGGCATCTTAGGCTCTACTGCTCACACTTCATTTTTAATTTTGCTTGTGTATAAAATTTTAGAAAAAAAGAAATCTGTATCTGATGTTTGATAATATGCACTTTTGAAAAATCTCTTCCTGGTTTTTTCGATCATGAATGTTCCTAAAACCTCATCTTAGGGAAGAGAATCTCCTTTCTTATACTTTTGAACAGGGGACTGAAACCAATTATTACCAGGTTTTTCTCTGTTCTTTTTCTTTTTTCTTCCTTCCTTCCTTCCTTTTTTTTTTTTTTTGGGGGGCATTTGTTTGATACTTAAGCTCAAGGACAGTTTCCGATCACTTGACCAAACTATTGCTTGAATTTGTTTGGTTGATGTACCCTTTTATATAGTCTAATTAATTGATGACAAAGTGAAACAAGAAACTTCTAGAAGAATATAAAGGAATTTCTACTAAATGTGAGAATATAAATTCCATTATATGATCTGGTATTTGTGTATTTTGTGCATTTATTTAAAAAGTAGATAATTTATATTTTTCATGTCCATGCAACTGCATTATCATATGCTTTGCTTGCATTTCAGGGTGGAGGAGTTTCAAGGCGGAATGCACCTATTCTGCAGATGATTCGTGAACAAGTATGTTCTTTCAATACATTATAAATTCTAAAAGCAAAACATACTGATTATTGTATCCTACAAGAACTTTCTGATTGACAGTGTCGTTGCTGCCAAAACATACTGATTATCGCATCCTACAGGAATTTTCTGGTTGACACTGTCATTTACTGCTATTTCTTGGGTCATTTAACTGGAATACAACATAATGTGATGGTTCACCAGACTCTTATGATTGCTCATCTACAAGCATAATTTATTAGTCAAGAGATGTTGAATGGCTTAGAACCCTGAAATTTTGATGTCTTTTTCACTATGCTGCTAGGTTTTTTCTGATAGGTGGAAGCATCTCATTAACTTCTTTTTTAAAACAAAAATTAGCCCTTTAGTTCCCCTTCTCTCTGACTAATTCTGTAACTGAAATGATTTTGGAGAACTATACCTTCAAACCAACTGAACCAAACCTTGCTTTCTAAATACTGTTCAGATCTGTGAATTAGATTATTTGTTGGCTCGTATCATATCATACCTTGTCGCAGGTCACAGAGGATGGCAAATACTGTCTAGTCCTGGTCTTCCAGGCAAAGGCTTTGCAGTTGTCAGACTTTGAAAAAAGACAGGTAAAAATTGCACGAGCTTCACTAGAAGTTAGCATTTTAGTGTTAGTAAAATTTATATAAAAATGTTTATTATAAAGCTTGTGTAAGAGTTCTTTGTTGTCTTCAATGCCACCTTGCAATTCCATTTATATCATTAATTCCAAAGAGATTAAAGGATAATTGCATGCTGATTCTTTAATCTCAAATAATATTTTCAGGGAAAATTTGCTTCATTCTTTGGACCAGATATCACAGCTGAAATTGGTAAGTGCTACATTTAATGCTTTGGTGTAAACATATGCTTTTGGAAAGTTTTGAAAGGCAAGGAACAGCTTGGAATTACGGAGTCATGCTGATCAATAATGATTTGCAGGGAAAGGAGAAAACAATCTATACGAAGTTCGACTTATTTCCAACTTAAATGCCAACGCTTCACCTTCATGAAGTGCTTCGTGGTTTCTTCTTGCTCTGCTATCTGCTTGGTCTGTTCATCATTTACATATACTCCCTTGTGAAAATTTTGTAAAACAATGTTTAGATTTAGTTTTTCACTATTTTTTGTTTTTTTTGTAAACTATAACATTCGGAGAAACATATACATGTTACATATAATCTCAATTGAAAGCCAGAAGTAATTCGTTTTACACAAATCTGTTCTGTAAGCAGTGTGCAAACATTTTCACCGTAAGGTACTCCCCTTGCATTCAGTGCGAAGAGATTGCTAAATTCTAGATGCCTAGCCGCACTGCTCCCTCGTTACCTAAAATTCTTATTATGATCCTCTTGGCTGCCACCTCTAACATTATTTTGTCAGTTATGGTTTCACCTAGTTGAAGTGAAGATAAGAAAAACAATTTTCTTTAGTGTACCTCTTGCTTGCTAACTCTTTTTCTTTCTGCAAAAAAGTAGGAAACAAATGCAATTCCTTCAGATTATACTGAAGCTTTTCCTCAAGTGTTTTCAGAAAGAGTCAAATGAGATTGCAGTGTAATTTCCCATTTTCTTAGCTTAATACATTTTCATGCATAGTGACCTGCATAACAATTTTGCTGAAGAAAATCAGGTGGCAGCAAACAATATTATTTACATGTTTAGTAGTTTGCGCAGTGATTATGAATTGCCCTGATGCGTATTCTTGCTATTATGTAATTTTTAAATGCAGTAATAAACTACTAAGAAAGTACAAAGCTGCTGTAACATGAACAAATCACCGCCAAGTCTTCCGCTAGTTTAGAGAATCTCAGGCACAAATTTAGGACGTTAGAGAGTGTTAGAACTCTCTGTCCTTGTGTTCAAGGATTTGTACATTGATTTTAACTAGTAGTGTTAGATGTAGGCTGTTAAATACATAGGTTTTCTCTGGTTAATGTTTACGATACAAGAAATATACGTGTAAGTTGTTTGGTTGAAGAAACTGGTATGAAAATATAAAATAAATTTGTTTTTAAAATAATTCGGAGTAAATTTCTATAATTTTAAGTTAAAAAAGTATTGATAAACATGTTTTTATTTTAATTTAGAGAGTAATAAAATAAAATATCTCATTAGAAGACTTTTTGAGTTGCATCTAGAGGTGTATAAACCAAGAAACTCAAAAGAACTAACCGAAAATACCTAACCAAGAGGGGAAACCGACTGAATCTATTTAAAAACCATGAAATTCACTCAGGTTAGTTTAGTTTCGGTTCCAGAAAACTTAAACTATAAAACCAAACCGGACCCAAATAGCGCTCTATTTACTTTTTAAAAGTATTTTTAAAAAAAATTAAATTTTTAATTTTTAATTTAAATTAAATATTTTATATTTTTTTAGATTATTTTCATATGTTTATATTAAAAATAATTTTTAAAAATAAAAAAAATATATTATTTTAATATATTTTTTGACAAAAAATATTTTCAAAAGTACTTTCAATCACATTCTTTATATATATTTTTAAATTATTTTCATATGCAGCGGTTTTTAAAAATAAAAAATATATTATTTTAATATATTTCTGAAAAAAAAAAAAAATTATCGAATAAAAAAAGAGAGTTATAAATACTATTTATACTTGGCCTAACCCCAAATAATCCCCCCCTCTTAAGAAAGCAGCCCCCAGCCGACAGCCAAACAGTCTCCCCTGCCATCTCTCTCGTTCTTCCTTTTCCTCCCCAAACTTTAAACATGACCTCATGTCTGTAACTTTGTTCATCCTCCATCCCTCTCTTGTTCTTCTCCCTTGTAAAAACGTGTAAAATCTATTGAAATTTGCAAAACACAAGTGGGTTTTCTCTGTGATCTTTGTTGTTGTTGAACTGCCAAAGTATCCCTGGTTAATCTGAGAACATAATCTTTTTTTCTCCTTTTATTTTGATGGGAAAGCTGGGAAAGGCTACTGTATTTTAGTGTTTAATTTTCAATTATTCCTGAGAACTAAAGTGAAGAATATATTTCAAACTTACAAATGAAAGTGAGGTGCAGACAGCGGTTTTATTTGCATTTGTGTTCGGAGCATAATTTCGTTGTCGTAAAGCTTATAACATGGTTGCTGTCATATTGTTTGTAAGACTATCTCAAGACCACGAGTGTTCACTGTTGATGCTTGAATTGATGCTTGAATGAATCAAAGATGTTCTATATGTTTTGACTCTTGGAGAAAGAACGTGTCCACTCTGTTAGTATCACGATTTTATTGAAAAAATCTGAACTTGACAGAACCGAAACAGTTTGGTTTGAACTGGTTTTCGATCCGGTTTGTATTCCTTGAAATTAGAATATTTCGGTCCGGAGTAGACATGAAACATCTCATTTTCAATTGTCCCCGATGTTTCTTCATCAACGACATATATCCATTCATCTTCAAACAAGTAATTGTGGAATCTTTCCATTCCAAAGCCATAAACAAAGGAGTGCACGTGAACCCAAAAGCTGTCATCCACTTTCAGAGACAAGGCACACATTACATCACCGACTACAACAAAAGACTCGTGGAAAAGACACAACCAGCAGGACACTGTCTTTCATCCCAGTCCATTCATGGTTGCCGTCAACTAATCCCGCCTCCCATGCTCAAAATCTCTTCAAAGAGTGAATCTTGAAACCCCTTCAATACAATATATTATTTTACCATCTCTATCTCTCCTTTTTAGCATCCTCCAAACTTAAAAAGAAAAAATTCTTCTTTCTTGGTTTGCTCTTCTTCCTATGCCTTTTTCTCATCCATGACAAGCATCCACCTTGCTTGCTGATGCTGCACCTCCAAATTTGTTCATCGTTTTTGTTCTGCATTTCCTCTTTATTACTCTCTCCTTTTGTCGCCTCTTCTTTCCCTCTTGTTCCTTTCACCTGAACCTGCATTTTCCCCAGCATTCATCATATTATGCACCATTGTGTCATCGTCTATATGGTAGCCTTTCCTTTTTCCCATTATGATTTTGGAACTGGTTTTACCAAATTTGGAGATATTAAGCTGCCTCGTCAAAAAATAGATTTCTAAAAGGAACAACAATCTAGTACTTCAGCCTACTTGAGTGTTTCAGCTCAAGTGTAATAACAAAGCATAACGTCTCAGAAATGAGATGAATAATCAAAACATAATGACCTGTACTTGTAATTCTAAACACTATGAATGAAATTATCGAGTGCAATAATTCCGAGAAAATTGTTCATATCCGATGTAAGAAGGTGTCAATTTAATCCTACATTTTTGTTGTGGTGGTCAGAGAAATCCTCTAACATGGCTGAATACTATGCACCTCCCTTCTAACTCTTAACAACTAGCCACTAATGTTTATAGACATACCAAAATTAACAAGAGATTTACTACGGAATAAAACTATATGGCAATCTCATATTTATCTTTTCCTTGTTTACGTTGACTACAAATGCTTCAATAAACCCAATTCTGGTTTCCAAACTACAAATTCAAACCCAAAATCATCGACCTTGAGCGAATTAAGGATGTTCAAGTAGGGAAAAACAAGTTTGGTTTTGTATTTTTCTTCTATATTTTCTATTAGGTTCTGTACTCCCAAAGACATTAGGCTTCTTCAAGTATACTGACCAACATGTCATGTGAACTCTTGGCAGACAAAACTCTTCTGTCATCATTTTCAACAGTATATCAGATGGTGGTTCAAACCTATGAGCCCCTGAAGAGTATTATTACTGTGTTAGTCATTATTTTACGAATACCATTCAATTCAGTGTATTATACCTCAATACCTAAAGATTGCAAAGACTAAAGAGGTGTCAGCGTCACATTATCCAAATTGCTGATACAAGTTTACTGCAACAGTGTAATGTCAAGATCCAAAAATGGCGTGTCTCCATTGTACATGATAATAGCAATCTTGCAGAATTTTTGTATCCCATGATACCACTATTTTGTGATTCAGCCCTGAAACACATGGCTATTTTGACCAAAAAGAAGAAAAGAAACTGTAAGAAGCAGTGAAATGCTACTTTCATTGAGAACCCCAAAGAATCAAAAGTAAGGAAACAAAAAAGAAAAAGGAATTGGGAGCATCTTCAGTGGCACCATATAAAACAAAGAGAAGAGAAATGCTAAAGAGCACAAGACATATTCATGCAAGTGTGATTAAATAACAAAAGGAGGGAGAAAAAGTAGTTGTCGTAGATCATTTCCTTTGAGAATTGCTTTTCACTTGTATTGAACATCCAAAAGAGACTTTAATTTTCAATCTCTTTTTGCTTCATTAAGGTAAAAAATATATGGAAAGAAAGAAGGCAGTGTAAGAAAAAAAAAACAGAGGAGGAGGAAAGAGCTTTTCCTGCCAGAAAAATGTTTCAGAAAATCATAGCTGACACAACTAATGTTAATATTCTGAAGATCAAAATTTATAGTCAGCGTTATACAAAAAGATTAAAATTCTGAAAAGGGAAAATAGCGGCTAATGAAGTCAAGAAAAGAAGAAGAAAAGAGCAATCAAAACTTATGTTCGGAAATGCGCAGGTGACAAAACTGCTCAACAAGGAAAACATGGCTGTTCTTCAGCTTTCAGCTTTGAAATAATGAATATAAATGAGTATCATGAACTGAAATTAGTTGAAAAACGTACCTGTTCTTCAACTTTCGACTTTGAATTACAATTACGTGAATCTCCACCTCGTATTTCACATCTCATTCTCTCTGTAATCGAAGGCGTTGAAGCTGGACTAGGACTACATGATGAAGAACTAAGGTCAGGAGGAGTGCTTTGAGTCCCAACATCTCTAGTACTCACCAAGCCCTCCAATGTATTTTCTACAAACAAAAAATCCTAAACCAACTCAAAAACACGACCTCTTTTCTTCAAGTTCTTAAGAAAAAAACAGCAGCGTGTGTTCAAATTATAACCTTTAATTGGAAAATGATTAGCAATATCATCATGCGTAGCAATAGCAGTAGTCCTTGTATGGATTTGCCGCGAATGATTAGAGTAAACAAGAGGTTCAGACTTTGTAATTCTGTTTGTTAAGCTCCTAAACGATCTTCCCCTCAGTGTTTTAGCTGATAAACACTCCATTGGAACCTCTCCTGAAAGTGGATTACATATATACTTCTCTGCTTCATCCCATTTGGAATTTAAAGCAAATCCATCTGGTGACAAGCATTCCCGATTGTTATAATACCCTGACCTTGCCTGCAATGCTGCATAAAAAGAGAACAAAAAAACAATAATC
The DNA here is from genome assembly GCA_015731905.1 of Salix dunnii. NCBI lineage: Eukaryota > Viridiplantae > Streptophyta > Magnoliopsida > Malpighiales > Salicaceae > Salix > Salix dunnii. Next base: position 7,621,670 of record CM027662.1, on the reverse strand, counting down.
AAAATCACTAACTGTGACGCATAATGCAAATAATTACTCGCATAAGAGTTTAAATTATCAGATGACGGCATTCGTTCGTGAGTAATACCATTGTCAGTTCACAATAATTACCTTTTAGAGCAGTGGTGAATGAGTATGTGGAAGGGTCAATCTCCTCTGGAAAGATACGATTGGATAGTCAATTGATAGTGCTAGTTAACAAAAAAAAAAATGGAGGGGGAAAAGAGCACTGGCTACCTCTCAAGGAGTAGCCAGGAGACGAGGCAGTGCTAGAAATGGTAGTGTTTGATCTAAAAGACCTTGCATCTTCTCTAAAACTTCTGATATTTGATCCTGAAAACCTTCTTGATCTCGCGTTTTCACGGCCGATTTGAGCCTTGAATGCCCATTCTCTTAAATTGAACTCAGTTTCGTCTCCTCGTTGAGAAATAGTGTAGGGAGATCGCTCTAAAGTGGAAGCCATGAACGAGTCATAAATTTACATTACACAAGCTGAAACATGCAAAGGTTGTAGTTAGCTATAAAGTCTTCAGCTAGCTGTACTTTTTTTTTACTTTTATGGCTTCTCAACTTGGTGCAGGATTTTTTAGTGTAAGAAATTTACTTGTGACGCATACGTGGAATATTATATTAAAAAAATATTTTATCTAAAATTTTAATTATTAAAAAATATGATTTATATTATTTATTTTTAATATATCTTTTAAATAAAATAAACTTTAGGATTGAAATTTAAATAAACTCGTAATATTTTATGTTTAATTTATATATAAAAAAAATAGTGAAATTGAAACTTGTAACTGTTAAATCAATAAAACTTTGATATTAAAAAATACCTTATTTAAAAAATTAATTATTAAAAAATATGATTTATATTATTTATTTTTAATATATATTTTAAATAAAAAAAAAACTTTAGGCTTTACTTTGAATAAACTCGTATTATTTTATGTTTAATTTATATATAAAAAAAAATAGTGAGATTGAAATTTATGACCGTTGAATTAATAAAACTCTGATATTATATCAAAAAATCATCTTATCTAAGAATTTAAACTACTAAGTGCGATTCAAAACTATAATTTATATTATTTTCTAATAGAAACAAAGAACAATTTACCAAAGACTATATATATATATAAAGTATCAAAGTCTTGATTTTATATATATATATATATATATATATATATATATATAAAAAAAAAAAAAAAAAAAACCCCATGAGGTCTCGGCAGAGCGGTTAGGCATGCTCCTACTACTGCCGAGATTGGGGGTTCAACCCTCTTCCTCATCAGTAAAGAGCCTCCTGGGGAGCCCTTGTCATCCAGGGTGGGGATTAGTCTGGGCCGAAGGCCTGGGATACCCTGGTTAGCAACAAAATATATATATATATATATATATATATATATATATATAAAGAGATTTTTTTGGTTTTTTGTTTCTTATTTCATTTGTTTTACAATGAATTCTTATTTCCAAAAAAATATTAGGATATTGAGTCCTAATATTTTGTTAATTAAGCCATGGCTCTTTTTGTCTATTTATTTTACAGCAAAATAACTAATGGATTTTAGAATTTAATAGTCAAATATTATATGATCAGTGGAGCACTGCTGATGTTATATGGTGAGTGGAGATAATAGGTTGACAACAGTACAACGTATATATTAAAAGAAATAAAAAAGCTGCAGCTTTATTACATTGCATGTCCATAAAGATTATTGTTACTGTGGTTGCGTAGATCTTGCCAGGCATGTAGGGTTGCTTTTGAATTAAAATTATTTTTTAAAAGTATTTTTTTATTTTAAAATATTTTAAAACAATATATTTTTTATTTTTTAAAAAATAATTTTTTACATCAACATTTAAAAATGATCTTAAAACACTAAAAAATAAAAATAATTTTAAGTAAAAAAATAAAAAAAAAATTTAAAATTTTTTTTTCAAAAATATTTTTAAAACGCAGTGTCAATCAATACCTTAACTTTATATTGATTGGATTGTGTTTTGATGTTTTTATTTTAAAAACATTAAAATGATGCTTGATAATATGGTAATGATTTTTAAAAAATATTCTTCTATTTAAAATACATTAAAATAATATATATATATATATATATATATATATATATATATATATAAATATTTTAACCCAATACATCAAAAAATTTGTGTATGTTGTAAATTTTATACACAATTTTTTTTATTGAAAATACATTTTTTATGGTAATATTAGAAATTATTTTATAAATTATATTTAATGTCCTAATATGCAAAGTATTTTTTTTAAATATGCTCATAATATTCAATAAAAATAAAATATTTTTTTATTGTAAATTTTACACATAATTCCAAGGGAACCATCCTATAAGTATGGTTTGGTTGAGTAGGCCATTTGAAACGATCAAGATTTTTCATGGACTTAAACATGTTCATCAATATATAAAAAGAAAAGAAAAAAAAGCTCTTTCTTTCTCTCTATACCACCATGATAGAATCTAGTGTTCTTAAACCTTCATCCATCATAATCGAACATAATTAATCTCTTTTTAATCTTTCCTATCCATGACGGGTGTTATCTCATCAAAACATTGTTCTCATCTAGCCCTTAGTGGATTACAATTGCTTTCAAAACAGGGTTGTCAATTCTGTTCCGTTTCGTCCGGAACGGCCGAAATGTTCCGTTCCGTTAACAAAACCGAGACGAAACAGTGTTGTTTTCATCTCGGTTTTAATTCCGGTCCGTTCAGGAAATTTCGGTCAAATTCCGGCCGGAACGTCTCGATTCCGTTCCGAGTGTGCCGTTCCGGCCTTAAAATCTTCTTTATTTTGATTAATTTGTGATTTTTTTTCTAATTTTGATATTATATTTGTTTGATTTTGTGTTTGTATTGTATAATTTAAAGTTAATTTATCTTTAATTTTAATTATGCTTGTTAAATTAATATTTTAATTTTTTTCATATATATATATAATTAATTTTATATGAACAGTACAACCCCGAAACGGCACACTGAAATGCTCTGAAACCAAAACGTTCCGTACCAATAGAAAAACTAGAACGGCAACTGAAACGATATTGACAACCTTGCTTAAAACTAATCACAATAGTATTTTGGCTCGTTAAAAAAGAAGAATCCTGAAGATCCTAAGCTTATATCTCTCTCACCAGTTGATCATGTGTTGTACAACTTTCAATTGTGGGTTGATGAGAATATGAGTTGCATTCTATGTTAGACATGCATTAAGGAAGTCATTGAAGCAATCACCAATGGTGATAAAAGTGGTGGTGTGTGGTAGCCATGTGCCTACGGGGTATTCTTAATATTCTTCAAGTTTTACTCATTATTTTCCTCTTTTCCCGGAGACATTTCTCAAGCTTTAACATGTCTTGAATGTTCTACAAGTAATCTTGAATCGGTGCAAGCTGTTTCTTATTTTGTTTTGATGAACAAGTTTTGGAGAGAGGAATTTAAATTGATACGATTTGATTTCATTTTTTCTTTATGATTTGATGTGGAAGGTCAGTTGAGTTGCCTACCACCTTGCACGAACAGACTTCTTTTGTTTTAGTCTTTTTATTTGAAAAAAAATAAGTATTCGAATATTAATAAGAAAAATATAATATTTTTTTATTCAAGATATTTGTTATTTTTATTTATTTATAAAAAAGTAAAAATATTTGAATTATATACAAATTGGGTACTTTGAAGAGATTGAGACCTTTTTTCCAAATATTTGAATTAACTCGTTATAATCTATAAACAAATAGCAAGCTCGTCATTAGCTTTATCTCTATCATTTTGTCAAGTGATAGATCAATTTCTTCGTCTATATATCAAGGTTCTTTGAAGGTTTGGTCACCCAAAAGTCCATCATGCTTGTGACAAAATAAATGAGTGAAAAAGTCTAGCATAATTTGTAAAGACTTTGGAAGAACATAGTCAAGAGGGGGCCGATGTGACAATGAAAAATGACCTAAGAGCTCCACCTATCGGAGGAATAAATGAGTGAAAAACATCTCGAGTTTCTTTTTATTTTTATAAGACGATATACACCAAGATTATAGTATTGATTCATATTTATTAGGGAAATGCTTTAATAACACAATTAACTCCTTCTAATCACAATTATAAGCTCTCAAAAGCATGCCCACGGTACCTAAAACGACCAAACTTTGCTAAAAAAGGGCCTTAATTTTATTATATTTTCCATTTTACGTTCATGAAGGTGATTATAATCATGCAGATTCTAGGTTAAGATGTATCAAATGGACAGCTAGATCCCATTTGATAGTGAAATAAATAAATAGCAATGATAATAATATTAATTCCTTAATGTAGACTCCTTTGGCTGTCATATATATATATATGTGGAGAATTAGCTCCATGGAAGCAAGTGCACAAGATTAACTCATCACCATGGTTAAGTTTTGATACAGCTAGAGACCAGTGTTGTGTCCCTTTCAATGGCGGGTTAGTGGACGAAAAAAGAGGGGTGGATAGAGAAGAAGAATGAGATGAGAATGTCTCTGTGGCTGTGCATGCGAAGCTGCATTCCCTGTGGCTGCCATCATCCTCTTGAAAATGAAAGAAAGGGACGTGTCCTTCCCATGATAGGAGCAGGAGGGTCCCCTGCTGGAACTCACCATAGCCAGCCTTGAGGTTTGTCTGATTTGCATGCTACGTAGGTTTCAATGACAGGGACGGGTTGCTGTGGTTGCCAGTAGATTTTGGTCCATCTTCGATCTGCTTCATTTAATTTCTAAAGAGATATCCCATATCTTTTATCTTCTGTTTCGAGATGATTTATCTCAGGTTCAATTACCACTACAGGAGCAGATTTTAATTATTTTTTTACGTAAAATGATATGACAGCATCAATTGAACCCTAATTACTTGAGCAAGTAGTACAGTATAAAGCATTATATCAATTAATTATCTCACCTAAAATATTAAGTTTATGGTTGAAACTCTAGAATATGATTTATATTATTCTCTAATACACTTTATCAAGTGAAAGCCCTTTGGACTTGAAATTTGCATATGCTCATAATACCATATACTTGATTTTTTTTTCAAATAGAATAGGGGTGGTGAGATTTGAATTCGTGACCGGTAGGTCAACAATGTTTTGATATCATGTCAAGGAACCATTTTACCTAAAAATTTAAGCTTATAAATGAGGTCCCAGAATATGATTTATATTATTCTCTAACAAATAATACTCATACAGCATAAAACACACTATTCATAGATCCTAAGTTGATCTTAAATATCAAGTCCAAGTAGGGTGAAATATCTACACAAAATGTAAGAGAAGATGTTGAACTCAAAGGGTTGGGTAAAGATTAGATGTACAAATTTCATATGACATCTCAAAGGACTGGAGTATTGCAAGACGATTCAAGAATATTCTTTATCAGATTGCCAAGATTTTGAATTTTGAATTGTTAAAAAGAAAATCAAGATTTAGACTTTGAGGGGAAAAAATCAACATTTCAAATTTTGATTTTAAAAAAATAAAATTCAAGCTTTGAAAAAATTAACACTAAGATTTCAAATTTTAAGATTCCAAGATTTGAAAACAAAATTATAAATATAAATATTCACATATACTTGAACATTTTTCTTCACTATTTTTTTTCTCTCCGGCCTTTACTTTATCTATCCCAAAGTTCATTATAAATCATTTTATTTTCAATTTTTATGATGTTCTTGATTTTGACAAGAACACTCTCATATTGAGTTTCCTAGTTGTTATTGCAATGGTTGCTAAAGAAGTATTGAATCATCAAGAGCAGAGAATAAAGTCCTGTAACTATGTTTTTGGTCATAATATCATCAATTGTAATAGAAAGAAAAAAAGAAGGTGAACTAAGGCTATGTAATGATTGGTTTGATTAAATTGTAAATTCATTGAAAGTTAGTTCTAAATGAGATTTAGGATGACTCGTTATCTTTTCTTCTATATAATGATTGGTTTGATGAAAATCTTAAATTCATTGAAAGTTGGTTCTGAATGAGATTTAGGATGAGTTGCTATTTTCTTTTTTCTCTAGATCGTAAATGTAGTGGAAGCTCATAATTCATACTTCAAATAAAAAATAGATTTTATTGGTGTTCTCGGCTTATCTTGCTTTCAAAAAATAACTACAACTCATAGGATACTTGCACATGATATTCCTACAAATCTTACTGATAAATATTTTTTAATTGAAAAAAACACTACAATAGAGAGTTTTAAAGTTTTTATCGAAAGAATTGTATGAGTTTTTGGTGATTAGTATATAAGACACAAAATGAGATCGATATTGTGGTTGGAATATCAAACACCAAATGAGACTGATAATGCTCAATTAATATCAATTGCAGAACAATGTGGATTTTGAGGGATGTTTGTGAGCATTATATACACTAGAAATGGGGATAAATGCCTAACAACATGGCGCGTGATGTATTTTGACATTGTCATGAGCCAATTATAATTCTAGAGATGGTGATTTCAAAAGGTATTTAGTTATGGCATGAATGTTTTTAGCGTGCTTGGATCTCTAAATGATATAAACATTTTTTTATCAATCACTTGTCTTTATTGCACTTGTTGAAGGTCATACTCATGTTGTTGGTGGGTATAATAAATTTACAATGACATACTATTTAGCATAAGAGATTTATCCTAATTGGTTAGACTTTGTCAAGATATTCACAAGGCCATTAAGAGAAAAGAGAATATTTTGCAAGAAAAAGTATACAAGAAATGATGTAAAGCGGGCATGTAGGGTGTTGTAATCTTGTTTTGCAATTGTGCAATAACCTATATAATAATGAGATGAAAAAACCCTTTCAAATATTATGAAAGTTTGCCCTATAAGATTATTGAGGATAAAGAAGTAAAAAAAAAATTCATTATTGCATGATGAAACACTAAAACTACATGGTTTTTTTTCAAATTCATTGTTGAATCATGGATAGAGTAGCTAGCTTTTAACTCTAAGAACAATTGATCAAGCATTTATAGGAACAACATGGTGACGAGTAGAATTATCATATTTGAGCTTCTTATGTTTTCTTGATTTTCAAATATTTTTATGTTGTTTATTTTCCATTATGGTTGTTATCTTTCAAGTTAATTAATCGTAGTTTCTGTTCTTGTGCATTAGAAGAACTTGAAAAGAGTCTTATGACTTGAAATCAAATTTATAACAAAAAAAAAAAAACACTAACCAATAAGTTTAAAATAACCAAGAAATCTTGACATAGCTAATAAAAAAAAATACATTAGTGTAAACAATAAATCAATCAAGTTAATTAAAAATTAAAATTTCTTTTTTGCATTATTTCTAAATTCTTACTTGTTTATGGGTCTTTTTACTGGTTGGACAATAAAATTAAACAATATAGAATCATCAATTATTTTATTAAATTACATGATAGGGAGTCATCTTCTAACATGCTTATAAAAAAGTTAGTAAAAAAATAATTTCACTCAAGTCATATTAGTCATTGTCATTCGAATAATGGATGATTATAAGCCGAGTATTATAAAGTATGCAAAAATGAGTAGTACTAAGATTAAGTACCGAGTTTAGTATTGCATTTTAAAAAAAATTTAAAAAAAAAATTATTTTTATTTTTATTTTTTAAAAAAATAATTATTTTGTATATATTTTTAAATTATTTTAATATATTAATATAAAAAATATTTGATATTAATATAAAAATAAAATAATATCAAAACTAGTCACTGTTATTCGAATAATAGACGATTATAAGCCTAGTATTATAAAGTAAGGAAAAATGAGTAATACTAAGATCAAGTACCGAGTTTAGTATTGTATTTAAAATAATATATTTTTATTTTTAAAAAATTATTATTTGTATGTTTTTTAAGATCATTTTAATATATTAATATAAAAATTATTTGATATCAAAATAAAAATAAAATAATATCAAAATCAGTCATTGTTATTCGAACAATAGAGGATCATAAGCCTAGTATTATAAAAGCAATGAAAAATGAGTAGTACTAAGATTAAGGAGTTTAGCATTGTACTTTTAAAATGTTTTTTAAAAAATAAAAATAATTATGTTGTTTTCTTTTAAATTAATTATTTTGTATGTATTTTCAAATTATTTTAATATATTAATATCAAAAATATTTTTACAATAATATTATTTTAATATATTTTTAAATATAAAAACATTTCAAAAAAACAACTTTCTACCGTACTAACAAAATCAATTCTATGAAATTACAAGTTGTTTTGACCGTTGTCATTTACCCGCGTTATAGTTCCGCTGAGTCATTATCCCAAGGACGCACAAATTCTGGAGTTGTCTCCATTGACAGTGCTAGAACTTGAAAACTGGTGCTCATCTGACAACTGTTGTCACCCCATTAGATCAAAATTCTAGTGAATCAAACTCCAAACAATTTAAAGCATTCTATTACAGACTGCAGCATACAAAGTACAGAAGATTCACATTTCATTAATAACATTCTGCAGAGCTACCTTGTTTCTATGTTTCTCTCTTCTTTTATCTTTCAATTTTCCAGGAACCAAGCTAGCCACAACACCAGGAGTAGCAGCAGTGGCCTCGAGTTTATGTTTTTTGTTGTCTTCAAATCAAACCAAAAATCACCAAAACTAACACTCAAACTCACGTTGACTGACTACCAACAAGAGAAAGCACCCAACTTCTCTACAAAGCAAGGTCTGCAAAAAATCATCAAATAGATCACAATTAAGGGGAGAAAAAACAAACCATTTTAAGAATTGTCTAGGTAAACTATAATAACTGAAGCAAGCCAACTGACAAGATAAACAGCTAGCTAGCGCACTAGGCTTTGTGGTTTGCAGGCTGCTTGTTCTTCTTGATCAGTTTTTAAAAGGGGAGAAGCAAAGGGCAACTGTAGATGAAAGAGTCATTGGTCAGTAGGTATCTGTGCCCCCATGCTTCTTCTTCTTCTTTTTTTTTTTTTTTTGAGGTGTAGAAATAGCGTTTCAATAAGAAAGAAGAGATTCTGACTATTGAAATATCCATTATCCCCTGAAACTGCTAAAAGAGTATATAGATATAATAGCTAAAAATACAGTTTTTTAGCTTTGATTTTCCCTTTGCCTCTTGCGTTCGAGATGCTTAAACACTACCCGATACACTAGAATGTCAAGCCAAATTAATTACAAGCCAATATGGAAGCAATATTCAGGTCTTTCCACCAGTTTTTGGCATTGAGCAAGAAATACGCATACTCTAGGGCAGTTATTCAGATGCCTCACAGCACCACTGTATTCTAAATATTAGTTCTGCAGTCAGCTTCACAGTCACTTCGTTTCAGAAAATGCAGCATTTCTTGTATGGGGTGGATGATGACCTGCAACTACTTGATCATATTGCTTCTCCAGTGATTTCTTCTTGATCTGAAAGAGAACCTCTTGGATCATATTCATGACTGCCGTGACTACTGATATTATAAGATGTTCATCGAATGTAAGGTTTAACCAAAAAAAAAACAACCACGGAACATAATCAGGAAAAATGAAATCACAAGCACAAATTTAGCCACAAGCCTTCTACGGGAACCCACCCATATAAATGTTGATACTGAAGTCATAAAAGTAAGTTCTTGCAACAGAACAGCAAACCAAGCTGTTTCACATCTTCATGGCATTCGCAGTTCGTTTGGTCTTCATCTCAACAGCATAAGACATGAAGTAAACTCCACTGCAGGCACAAAACAGCTAAACCATTGTATCTGCTGGTTTCAACTCAAGGTAGCTGGCTGTGCAGCCGAAGTAATTTTCAGTTGCTGAAAAGAGTTCATATTCAAGATCCAGGACAAGTTGGCTCTGTTTTCACCATGAAATAAGAGATAAAAAAACCCGAGTGAAATCAATCATGAGATGCAGACAAAATGGGAAAAATGAAATATCTAACAACAGAGTTGAGAATAGGACAATTCCGATCTACTCCAACCAGCTGAATTAAGCTCAATGGACTCAAAAAAGTGAACCATTTCATACAAAGTCTTACCATAATATGCACTTGCTCTGGATCAATGACCACAGCAAGATGCTACAAGCAACTTTGCAGAGTTTTAATTAAGAAAAAAAAAGGTGACTCTCTGGCCTATAACTCCCTCATCAACCATGAGTGAAAGTAGGGGTTAACTAGAGGCTCTATTCACCTTCATCCAGTAAGATTCTCTAATCGTATTAAATTCAGTTGCCTTGGTATGAAAAAGAATTATTCCAAAAACAGAACACCCAAAGCACGCAACATTTATGTAAATCAATTTTAAATAACAACCTCAGGTGACATAACTGTTGCTAATACCACAGCTCTCTCTACCCTTCTCTAAGGATGAACAGTAGCACATCTTTGAAAACCCAAGTCAAAATATTCCTCAACATTGAACAGCTTAGCAATTCCAGCATTTTTTTCACTAAACATGGAGATTCTCGACAATCTTAACCTGATAAGTAATCTGGTTAGTTTCTGTAACGATTTTTCCCATTCAAACATCTGTAACTAATGTTCACTAAAAAACCTAACCTTCTTAGGAAGACAAGACCTCTTTCATGCTATTTACATACTAAGCATATGCTAGAGTCCCACCCCCCCACCCCCTAATAAACAAAAATCCCTAGCAGATTCTAAAAAGTTTATATAAATTATTGATTGAAAAAAAAGAGAAAAAAGAGCTGATTTACAGTTACTATGAAGTACAAAGCTTTAGTATATTTTTCTAACAGGATTATTGCAGTGACTAGTTATGCTATTTACAAAAAGAAAACTGATCTCATTCATTTGTAAGAGCCAGCACAGCACAGATGTGACCTTCTCGGTCGCTATAGAACTAAACGAGCTGGCTAGCCCGCCCGTTGTGTTAGGTTTTTTTGGTGTAGTAAATTTATTAATTATTCAGACTGTAAAGAATTATTTAGTTGGTAGATAGCAAATTGTAATCATCAAATTCTGTTGTAGATTTTTTTTTTAATCTATATCGAATTAATTGATTGTTGTTATCAGTTTAAGTGCTTAGATAATAATTTAATTGACAACTCTCAAAATTATAATCGATAAAATCTATTAAAGATAAGTGGATTGTATTTTATAACCAATTCATTAATGGGTGAACTTGCTTAAATATTTTATCGATATATGTAATTTGCATATTGAAAAACTATAATTGATTAATTGTTGGGCATGTTTTAATTGTTATGACAGTTATTTAATTGGTGGACATAAATTTGCAATTAATAAAATGAATAAAAGATGAATTTTTTTTTATCGAACTTCTTGATGGTTGGGTTTATTTTAACGGCAACAAACGATTTAATTGATAGATAACAAAATTGTAACCGCTAAAATCTATCAAAGATGGATTATTTTTTGTTGATTGCTATTGTGTGTCAATTTATTTAATTCATAGATTGCAAAACTGTAATTGATTGATTGTTTGATGTGTCTTAATTGTTTTGACAATTATATAATCGGTTGATAAAAAAAATGCAATCGATGAAACCAATTAGAGATGAATTACTTTTTTTTGTAGTCAATTGAGCATTCGTTGGCAGTTGGGTGTGTCGTAATTGTTCGGCTTATTATTCTTTTCTCTTTTTATTTATTCTTTAAGTCAAATAACTTTTTAAAATTATTTTTTTTCTTTTTTTTCCATTCCAATCTCTCTCTCTCTCTCTCTCTCTCTCTCTTCTCTTCCCTGCTTTTAACTCCTGTCTGCTACAAAACGTCTTAAGCTCATTCTCTGGTTGGCTTTCTCTCCATCAAAAGTTTAATCTTCGCTGCAAAAAAAGAAAAGTAAAAAGACTAAAACTTTGAGTAATTTGGTGTGCTTGCTTTTTTTCTTCTTCCAGTAATTCTCATTTTGTGTGTTCGTTTACACATATGATGAAGATTCTGATAGATAAATAGTTAAAAATGTGTGCTTTGAGTGTAGATTTTGAGAAGTCGAGGAGTTTTGTTGCAGTGGAGTTGGATCAACTCCCGTTACTTGCAGAAATTCAGACTCTATGAGACTCGCTCGGTAGACACATGAATTACTTTCTCACTTTTCTTCAATCTTTATTTTTATTTTTTTGTGTTTTGAGGTTTATGATCTACTGGTTTTGTAGTTCTTGATTATGATTTCTGGAATTTTTTTCTCTTTTCTTTTGTGTGCGCCCAAGTTCGTTTGATTTTTGCTGCAACGTGAACCTATGGTCTCCATGTGAAGCGAAGCAGCAGATCACCCACCCCAATCCACAATGAATTTAGGTGTAGGTGAACAGTAAATGACCTTTAGCTCTCTTATTAATGTACAAAAGAGATACTTTTTCTGATGACTTCTCAACAAATTTTGAACTCGGAAGAAAATTTTAGTCCAAAATATTCCAGCCTGAGACAATTTTGCAGGAATTTTTCTCTGATAGTTTATTTTCAATTTGTATCTATAAAACTTGACAAAGAAATTATTATGCAATGAATAATATATAATGTTACATACCTTCACGAGCTCAATATCTGTGAGTTCTTGTGCACCAATATACATAAGAAACAGCTACAGCTCAAGACTTCAGCAGCACAAGGACATGAGAAACCATGGTAATCAGAGAGAATGCTTGGTGGCCAGCTGAAATTCAGGAAATACAATCAGTCAGATCCCCGTGGCAAGATTGACTGCATTATAAGCTAACTAGGGAACTAATTTCATAATAATAAAAAATTAAATTACTGTTTGAAAAAACACTGATCCAGGAAACCACTATAACTGTTACAAATATGGAGCATAGATTTACTACACAACATTCCACTTAGATGGTTAGAGCATGAAGAAATAAAGCAAGATTTATGATATGAGAAGAAACGCAATAAGATCCTCACCACCAAAAGATACATAAGTTCCAAGTGCCAAGCAACTTCAGGGAATTGTGTATGAATATATATTTCCTGCTAAAGAAAAAGGAAAACATCATATTCCATTCAGTTACTGGAATTTGGAAGGCAAGTTAAGAAAAAATGGTACAGTTCAACTATTTCCAAAAACCTTTATTTTTTTCTTAACTGCAGACACCAATGTGGAATTTAAACCCTGGAATAATGGTGAAATGGAAAATCACAACTGTACAGGAAGCAATCATAAATCTTGTTTAGCAATTCTTTACATTTTAAAAGACTCTGACTTGCCATCAAAGAGAACATATATATTGTAGACTTTGTTTAAAAACACCAATCATATGCCAACGAACAAAAAAAAATGACAATGATATATTGTCATTTCTTATGTCTTCCCTTTTTTTAGTGGTGCAAAATATGTAACTTAAAGTAAACGTCTATAGTATCTTCTTTTTCTCATTTTATGTTCTAGTATGGGTCTTGAGCAAAATAACTGACCAAAGAAAGACAAAAGTTACCTTGTCCAAGAATCAAAATACCATTTGCACCCAAAGGTATAAGATCTTGTATCTTTTCAGCAGAAAGAAGAGCTTGAATAACTAGCAGATATAAAACTGAAATATTTTGGATAAATTCAGGGTAAGATTTGGGAACAGCTGCTAGCCAAGGTGAGTCCAAATACTAATAAAAAGACAAGACATATGGAGTTTTAATTTGAGAAACTTAGCCAATATAAAGAGATTAAAAAAACCTGTGATCCGAAATAACTTTTCCAGGGTCTCATCTCCATCATTTGTAACAGCAGCATCCATGTCGGAAAGAGTTATTGTGTGAACGGAATGAAGCCCATCTGATACCCAGACAGTTTGCATTTCTGCGAAGCACCAGCAAGATCACTCAGTTGATGATAAACATACATATATATATAGAGGCCAAATCAAAATTTATTCTGCTCATCAAAATGTAATCCTTTTACCAAACTCATTATGAAGCTTTGTTTCCATTTTATTTTACCATGATATCCTAACCACCCAGACATAAGTTAGGTTCCCCTTATCAAAACATGAATTTCCATTCCTGTAATTATTGGTTCAACATGTAATAAATCATCCTTGGATCACCTTTTCAGAAGACACTATGAACACTTTGATCACAAAACCATTGTTGGATATGCAATCATCATCAAATTTTAGAGGGAAAATAAAGAAGGTAAAAAAAGAAACAAAAAGAAGAGTTAGAGTTACTCGAGGAAATATCTGGAAGAACAGCCAGCTTTTGCACTTTCATACTATGGGGCAACCGCCTCATGTGAACCATGACATTTGGTCCAACAGAAGGAGCAGACAGGCACAAGATATGTAAATCTCCTGTAGAGTCCAAAATCACAAATTTTTTGGAAGGCAATGCCTGGATAGAAACTGCCTTCAAAGTTGTAGGTTTCATGCCCTCAGTCTCCTCCCTCTTAAATTCCACAAAACAAGCACCCCCTTCACCAGAGTCTCGGCTGCATCTTACATATCTCTGTTTTACTGGACATTAAAATGATAATCAGCATCATGAGCCAACAACAAAAATCTAAGAGCAGTATTTAGAAATAGCTAATTTAGATTCCGCAGGCACCACAATTAATCTCCTAAAAAGCAACCATTACATGCAAGAGACAAAAAAGAAGAGACGAGAGAGCCCCTAATCAAAGGTGTGTTACTCATAGCAGTGATTTACCATCTAGAGGCATCTTTATGAATCTAAACATAGGACAGCACATCGCTTAATATGGTTCTATCCATTTCCTGGTCAAACAGAAACTCCAACAAACAATCTGTCAGAGCAAATTGCAAGTGTACAGTTAATGAAAACCATAATGATGGGAAAGAAGTTATCAATCTTTCAATCCAAAAAGAACACTCGTTCACAAAGGTGATTCAATAAAGCCATACATACAATCAAAGTTCCACAAAAACAAAAAATGGAGTGCAGCTACTGTTTGCATTAATAAGATTCTAGTATTAATTAGGAATTCTGTCATGAATGTTTTTAGCATTTATTAGGAATTTTATTATCTAGGATATTCTTACATCCTGTCCAACAAAAAACAGCTCACAGGTCATTGGATGCTTAGGCTAATAAGCTTTTCAGTATTAATAAAGAGTTCTTCAATGACCTTTTGCTTTAAATAGGATTTATTTATTTTTTTGTCAAGGATATTCTTATTCCTATTTTGCTTTTGAACTATAAAAGAATTTGTTCATGACTTACAATAAGCTCACATATTATGTTTTAGAGAGACTCTTTGACAGAATACATTTAAAATTTGAAAATCAACTCCTGCTGCTCTGCCCCACATTCTTCTTTATTTTATCCCCTTTCTATTCCTCAACACCATTCTCATCTTTCTTTTGTTCTCTCCCTCAGCCTCTTCCCAGTCTACATCAATAGAAAAACTGACAAGGTCAAACACAAATATTAAAAATTGCAGCCTCAGTGGAGAATTGAATCATTCACTTATTTATTATCCATTCTCTTTCTCCTCTAAATGACTTTACTCCCACAAAATCCTAGAATCGGCATACACCTTGCAATTTTCTTTTCTTTTCAAAAAAAAAAATATTGGAAGAGCATGCAGAAGCTCACAGCTTAATTATAAACCTAAAGTAAGAGAGAAAGTATCTTTATTCTCTAATGAAAGCTATATCAAGGGTGTCACTGATTTTTTTTCAAACAACATATGCAAATCCACTTCAAGCTAAATTTGCTGACTTTCTTTCCAACTAACCTAGGCCAACATGCTCACTGCCCTCCAGTAAACCAAGGCTAACATGATATTGAAAGGAATCATGACTTCATTACAACAACAATCTATTTGTTTAAACAAATGATGCTGAGGGGCTCATCCCGAAGACCTAAACATAGCAAAGGGTATTTGACCTCCAATGCTGATGAAAGCTACAAATGACAAGGTTAATAAACATGTTGACAATAGAAAGAAGACATTGTCATTTTAATTCAAAACTTAATAAGACAAGTGATTCATCAAGCACTTAAATTAGCTGCATAGGTTCAATCTTAATTACCAATAAATTTTATGTTCAAGATACTCAAGCCCAATTCCTTTTATTCTCTAGTATTACAAATTTTGTTCCTATTCAGAGGAAGCCTCTTCCCCGTTAAATTTCATCTCTCGTTAAAAAAGAAAGGGCCATTAATAGACTGCCAAATGGAGCTTTGCCTCGGAAAAAACGTTTGGATTTTAAATTCTACCACCTAGACCTATATGACACAATATGAGCAATTCTGTTGGAAATCTTGGCTCATATCAAAACAATAGTCCATGAATCTGCGATCAAATTATACTTGCTGCATTCACAAACCACTGGATCCTAAACTAATCGAACATGCCCAATTTAGAAGAACGAGAATTCTGGCAGGACAACAGACCACCTTCATGAACACATACAAAGTCCATGGTTAAAAAGAAGCAACTATGCTCCAACTTCGAAAGGGATCTTCTAAAGTAAAACAGACAGAATTTAAGTACATGTAACAGGAATAACAGCACTACAGAATTCACATTGTAAACGTCTCAACTGCTAAGTTCTATATACCACAAAGCTAAACAATCACAATTATTTACATTACTACGACAATAACTAGCAAGAAAAAATCAATTTTTTTCAGCGCATAATGAACATTAACAAAGCCCAAAAGCAACACATTGTAACTACATGCCTACCAGAAACACAATGTTTATCAGTCTTCCCGTCCAACGCACCACTGCAAACATTCCCAGAACTTGAACTGTGATCATAATCATCCCCAACACCATTCGGCGATTTCAATCCTTTACCATCCAACTTCCCATTCGAAACAAAACCCTTGACTTTCTTAACTTTCCATTTCAACAACTGCCTCAAATTAAAAACCCAGACCCCATTATCCTCCCCAAAAAATCAAGACTCCGGAAGAAACACTCATGGACCAAACAGGCACACCACACTCAATCACCGCACACCTCGTCATTTTCACCATCACCATCATCAATAAGTTTCACCGCAAAGACCCAAACTTTGTTGCTAGAAACTGAGTGCAGCACAAAAGAATTAATAGAAGCGACAATCCTTATAGAAACCCCATGATTTATATCCAACAAAACACCCAGTTTTGAATCAAAAGCAAGACCCTTTTGATTGCAAATAACTTGGGGTCTGTAAAATATGCAGTCTTCGTGTAAAACATAAAACCTCAAGAGAATCCGAGACCCACCCTTTTATGGGATAGCAACAAGGAAGAGGACTTTAGGGATAGGGTCTTGGTGAATGAGAAGGAAAGAAGATGAAGAGGAAGGAGAGGGAACCAGGGTTTGGGGTTTTGGAGGGAGAGAAGGAAGGGATGGGAAGGAAAGAGAAGGAAAGAGGGAAAGTGAGGAATCAGTGTGCGTTAAGGCTAAAGAAAGAGAGTTTGGTTCAAAAAGGAAGGATTTTGCAGGTGAAACGGAAGGAGGAAGAGGGAGCTTGGTGGATTGTACAAGTACCTTGAGAAGAAAAACCTATGAACTTCTTGGGCATTTGCACTTGAGGTTTTTGGCTTCTCTGTGCGCGTGATTTTGTGGGAGATAAAAAGGTTATTTAGGCCCGTTTGTTTCACGAAATTCATTTTCCAGGAAATTGTTTTCCAAATTTTTCTGTGTCTGTTTATTTTCTAGAAAGTTGGTCAACAGAAAATACTTTCTGGTTAATAGAAAACACTTTCCAGTCAAAGAAGAATTTGGCTTAGTTTTCAGAAAAGTGTTTTCCGGAAAATTTGGGCGGAAAACATTTTCCGGAAGTTGTGAAAAATTTAGAAATGTCATTATTTGCTCATTATATCAAATTTGATCCTCAAACTTTTGATTGCTATATATAATTTGTTTTGAATATTTATTTTTCAATTCCATCTCTTAAAATTTAATTTTTATATTAATTTTGGTTCTTATTTTTATAGTTGTTATTTGCTTTTTTCTTATCATTTTTTTATTGGAATTTTTTATCTATCAAATTTGATCCTCATTTTTTTTATTGTTACTTATTTTATTTGAAATAATTTATGAAATGTTAATTATTATTATTTTAATTTATTCACCTTTTATTTTTTAAAAAAAAATTTAGATTTGATCTCTATTATTTTGATTATTATTTATTTTATTTGAGATAATTTATGAAATTATATTTTTTTTCAATTTCATTCTCATTCAACTTTTTAATTTGTAAGATTTGTTCCTCATTAATTTAATAAACTTGAAAAAAAATTAATTTATTAATAAATTATTTTCCAGATCATTTTCCATAACATAAACAAACACTGGAAAGTGTTTTCCAGTTCATTTTCCATAACATTGCCAAACATCTGAATTCACTTTCCAGGAATTCACTTTCCAGGAATTCATTTTCCCCGGAATTCACTTTCCAAAAGGAAACCACTTTCCAGCAAACAAACGGGGCCTTAATTTATTATGTACTGCAAAGGAAAAGTTGGATTAGAGCAAATCCAACGGGAAAGACATCTATATATTCAAATTTTTAGTGTTTTTTTTTTTTTTTGCTATATTTCATGTATCCAAGAGGGAGAGATAGCTTGATAGCTAAAATATTTTTTTTCCCAACCAAGTAGTCATTCCTGTATATTTTACACTATAAAGCTAAAAATTATATCATTATTGGAATTATATCATTGAAAATACAAATTAAATACATAGCAACATCAACGAGAACCATAATTAAATCAATTCAAAAAACATATATAATCAAAAATTTCTTCCCAGCAAATCATTTAATTGAAAAAACACGACATAAAAATAAGGCTTTAACATAGGCTAGAGGAGAGTAGGCTGGAGGACATCTTAAAAGCAAGATGAAGCAGTAGTGACGGAGACTAAGTCTCCAGCGACACCAAGAGACAAGAAGAATGGATTGAAGATCCGACAACTGTGGGAACTACTAGTATTGCTGGTGGTGCTGAAGAGTGAAGCAAGGAGGAAGCGGTGTTTGATGGTGGAGAGTACATCGCCATCATGGAGGGTGAAAGTGAGGATCCGAGAGAGGATGAAAAGAGTACACTCTTTTCATGATGATGAGCAAAAAGAGAGATGTGTGAAGAAGAGAGGAGGTTTATGAGGGTTTTCTTGTTTATATTTTTTAGATTTTTGTTTTAAGAAATGTGAGATTTCCCATTTGTGGGGATAATGGGGTTAGCAGAGGGTTGGGTGTGTTTGGTGTGGGGGGGCAGCGCAACAATAAGAAGAGAAGGATGGTAGGGTATTTTAAGTGTGAGATAAAGGGGAACAAATGGGTGGGGGGGTTTATACTAATTATTATTATTATTATTATTATTATTATTATTATAATAATAGTTAGCATAAAAAATAGGGGTATTAATTTATAATTAATTTGATTGAATTATTTATAATAGAAAGTATTTTAATTAATTATGTTTGAAATTATTGGTTATTTGTTAATGTATTCATTTTGTTTTTTAAAATTTTTCTAACACTCAAAGACAATAAGTAGCATTAATTAACTCCAAATACAGTAACCATAAAAAAAAACATATAATTACTTGAAAAACATAAAATAAGTAGCTTAAATTTCAAATTTCAAATATTGCGGGTCTTTTAATTATATTCAAATTCATTTTTTTAATTTAAAAATAATTAAAAAGATAATTTTATTGTTAGAGGGTTTTTCAAAAGCATTTATTTAATTATATAATTTATTCCTATTAATTATATAATTTAAATTGCATAATTAAACTATATATAAAATAATTGAACTTTAGTTTAAATAAGATAAAAAAAATGACTCTCCAAAATTACTCTTATCATTGGAGAACACATCAACAAAAAAAAATCATATATACACTATTTAATGAGTCATTTTAAATATTTAGCTCCTCATGCCATAGGACTTGCCCTTACAAGTCTATAATTACAATATTATAATTTGGAATTTATGATCGATGAATGATTATATATATAATAAGCGCTTAAAATTGGGAGCTATTTGAATCTTAGTTTTATTTTTACATGTTAATTTTCTTGCTAATTATAAACATTAACAAAAAAAAACCAATAACTTGAACACAACTTTCATAAATAATTTAAGAATTTATTTAAAGAGATTAAAAATATTATTTAATTATTTGGATGGAGAGTGGTTATTTAGCGGTCATTTGGTAACAAGGTCACAAGTAAGGTTTGAGTTAAATGAATTTGATTATTATTTGGTTACACATAAATCACAGGTTTTGTTGTTATGGGAATCATATCAACCGAGTTTGGACCACAACTTGCAAAAAGTATTTCGGAGTTGTTTTGTCTACTTCTCAACACTTTTCATCACATATCTTCATCGACAGACAACAGGTCATTATTGTTGAATAATTTTTGCCAAAATAACCCTTATTTGTGTCCTCATCATTGTTAAAAAAGTTGTTCAACAGACATTGGAGTTGAATTGTTTGCTTTGATAGCATAGCTCAACTTATTATTTGTGCTACTCTAGTTTATTTACTTGAATGTTTACTGTTCTATGCATAAACAACCATAAAGAACCAATCTATGATCAAGGAGAGAGCTAGAATACATATGTTGTAAGGTTTCAACCTCAATTTCATCTTTATCTCCTTCTTAAAGTTGATTGAGGTGACTATTTTTGTTGTTGTTAGCTCAATTTTATAACTACTATAGCGCTTTTAATACCTTCAATGAATATACATCAATTTTGTGCTGAGAAAAGTGAAGAAATGAAGATCTTGTAACAATATTTTAGCTATGGATTTCATCTCATCTATATCTCATGTATTTTTTATCTTGTTCATGCAGTCATATGTCCTCTTTTTATTTCAATTTTCTGACAGTTATGCATGTTTGAATAAATTGCATATTCGTGTTAGGGAATGTCAAGGAATCAAGATCACAGGAGCAACATTTGCATAGGTTTTTTAATCTTTAGTTCAATACCATAAATTGTAGCTCTTTTCATTTACTTGAAATTTAACTTTTTTTTGATCTCTTACCTCGTTAAATTACTGTGTTTATGATGAATGTTTATGCTTTTAAGTATTTTATAGTTAATTGTGATGGGAATGTCTTATGTTTCCATGTATGCTAATCTTTCTCCCACTACATTTCGGATAAAGATTACCATATATATTTGTCTTCTATATACATAAATATATTTTGTGAAGATATATGTTTCATGCATGAATTTTTTCCTCCAATGTTAGTATCCATTGCATTAAAAACATGTTCAAAATACTATTATATTTCAAGTGATTAGATTTGAATGGGGTAGGAATATATGGTGTATAGTCACTTGTTGTTAGGCTTAATCAATTAGCAACAATACATGTTTGTTAAATTTAGGTGATCTTTATGTAGCCAGAAATGGTTATGCTGATTTGTCATTAATCAGTAGCAAGGACTGAAACATGGATTAGTTGTAAAAAAAATATAACCTCAACTATCACACTAGCATACAGCTTAAATATATTAACATTTTGTTATTGCACTTGCCTTAAATTTAGTTGATCTTTATATAGCAAGAAATGGTTATGCTGATTTGTCATTAATCAGTAGCAAGGACTGAAACATGACTAGTTGTAAGAAAAAATATAACATCAACTATCACATTAGCATACAACTTAAATATATTAACATTTTGTTATTGCACTTGCCTTAAATTTGGTATTGTCAATTGCTTACTTAGTTGTTGTATTAATTACAATTTTTTTTTTTTTTTGCATATTCATGTGTGATGTACTACTTTACAAGTTGCATTTATCAATTTACATCATTTTCATTTGCTACTAAACTTGTGATTGTTTCTCAATAAAGAGCATTCATTAATCATATGAGCTGTGAATAATTTGTTGTTATTTACTATAAATAGTTTTGTATAAATTGTTATGTTGTTGTTAAATGTGTTGTCATTTCTTTGATTTCCAAAGCTTACACTTAGTAAGCTTCATAAAACTGATTTGAATAAACGTCATTGAAATTGAAGTTGCTTTCAGTTTGACACATACTAAAATATTTGTTGAAATGTTGTTTCCATCTGTCTATAATATTACTACTAACAATAAATCACAATATCGAAGGTTATGTATTGTTATTGCTGTCAATATTTGAATTTTATGTCTCTTTAGTTGGTTGTTGATGATGTTATATATGTTTTGATGGGGGTGAAATTTTGGTATTGAATGAGGTTGGTTTTGTGTAACATGTTAATTGTGTTACATTGAAACACATGTTGTTAAATCATATTTTGTAAAAATATGGTATTACCAAATTAGTTTCTTCGTTGTATTTAGTGTTTGTTTTAATATTGATTTATTTTTCTTATCAAAGTTTTAAAAGATAACATAGAAGATCTTGAGTTTATGGATAAGGCTGCTTGGAATAAAGAAATGATGAATACATTTTGTGATCTATGCATTCAGGCCATTGACATGAGAATGGGTCCATTTCAATAAAATTGAGTTGAAAATTTTTGACAACATCATTTAAAGAACAAATTGATCATGTTGTGTTCACCAAACATAACTAAAAACCAAATGGGATGGATGTAATAAGTATTGGATAATATGGACAAAATTGATTTATAAAACTGGCATTAGTTGGAGTAATGAATTAGGTGCAATATCGGTTAGCGAAAAGTGGTGGAAATAAAAAAATTCAGGTTAATCTTTATCAAACTAATTATTCCATTAATTGTTTTAATTTTTTATTAAAAAAATTACAAGATGTTTAATTTTTATATGTTTTTCTTTTATACAATAAATTAGAGGAGCTAAAAAAATCTAGACATTCTAGTATTGAGCTATCTTTGAAGTTTAAATTTGATAGAATGTATTCCAATATTACTGCTATTGGATAATTTGCATGGTCATTATCATCAAGAGCACTTGGTTGCGATGAAGTTGATTTAGGCACAAGCAATATCAACATTAATGGGGTTGATTTTGTTTAAGAAAGCGGTGATTCAAAAGAGGATGGAATTTAAAAAATGACATTTATCAAATGGTTAATGGGGTGAATATGTCAAGAACAACACAATAAGTATTGGCAAATGAAAAGAAAGAGACTCCTCTCAGTTGAAAGCTAGAAAGAAAAATACATCTGGAATTTGTGTTCAAATGCTTTCAAGGTGGGATCAGCTACTTAAAAACATGTTGACTAAAGAATTATTTCACTTCTTTGCATATAGATCAACAAGGTTATAGTATATTTAAAAACATGGAATCTTAAATAATTGAAAAAAAATATAACAATTGAAAAGTGAATAATTGAGACATATCACAAGGACATATATTTACTTTAATAATAAATAAAGAACAAAACATGTAGAGACATTGTAGTTATATGAATAATGGAAGAGTAGTTATACATATTTCAACAATATTGACAAAGAACTTCAAATTATTTATACAAGACATAAATGAATTTTTTTTATACATAAAGGGGGAATGTGTATGTTACGTATAAAAATAACACTCATAACTACAAATATTTGAGCTTGATCTTGTTACAAGCAAGGGAGGGCATATAATTTTTTGTGGTGTTGACAAGTTTGTGAAAAAAATTATTTTTCTCAGGTGCTTCATTTGTTTTAATATACTTAACTTTACTTTATGTTTTCTTTAGCAACATTTCACATTTTATTGTATTTACTTGTAATGAAAGATATTAATTATCCATACTTTAATGTTATATTTAGTAGAGATTTTGACAACGACTATGAATATATTATGAATCACGTTGTGAAACACATTACTTATCATGGTTATGTAAGGTAACAATAGCTCATATGGTGATGTTGGGAATAGAGATGATGGAAATGGCAGCAGCAACAATTATGATGGTTAGAGTGACGACGATGATTGTGACAATGATGTGGATGATGAAAATTTTATAAGGTGCAGTTTGATGAGCAAAAAATTATTGTATACATGTATGGAGTTATAAACATATATTATATTAATTATATGCGTAAAAACCCATGTGTAGTTTCATACAGTACAAGAATGTATTGGTTGAATGAGATTTTAAGAGGTCATTGGAAACGATATGTTAACATGTTTTGAATGAGCACGAATAATTTGTTAAGCTTGTGTAATGATTTAGAAACACATTATAGTTTAAAATCTTCTAGAAGGATGAACGTAATTGAGAATATCAAAATATTTATATTTACAGTTTCAATAGGGGCGTCAAATCAACAAGTGCAAGAAAGATCTCAGGTGTTGGAAGAAACTATGAGTGAATGTATTAAAGAAATTCTTAAATCATTATGTTTGTTTGTTGTAGATATCATCAAACCGATAGATCTAGAATTTACTAACATTTAATTAGAAATTACGATGAATCCGAGATATATGTCATATTTTCAGGTTTCTTTTTAAAATATTATGTCAAATTTTCTAACATAAGAAGTTTTAATATGTTTTATACTAACACTATATTATTTTCATGTAGAATTATATCGATGCAATAGATAATGCACATATTTGTGCCACTATATCATCTGAAAATCAAATTCCTTTTATCAAATGAAAAGATATACCCACACAAAACATCATGGTTGCATGTAAGTTTAACATGTAATTCACGTTTGTATGAGAAGTTAGTGCACACGGTACACATTTTTCCCGAGACTATTAACAGTAGAAATATAATTTTCCAAACCACCAAAAGATTATAGTTTACTATATCTTAAAGAGATGATAATTTTATTTAAAAAATATTTTTCTTTTGGTAATAATTTAATTAAAAGATAGCATGTTATTTGTATTTACAGAAAAATAATATTTGGTTGGTGCCGGCAATCCGAATGAAAATAGGTATTTGGGTTCATATAAAGGTTAGATATATCATTTACAAGATTTTCAGCATCATGAACAACCAAGTGTTCAAGAAAAAAGTGTTTATATTATACATTTATCACTACATAACGTGATATACCATTCTTTTAGATTATGAAAGTAAATGTGAAGAATTTTACAAAATATACAAGTTTATCCATACAAAACATAAATTGAGATTGTAGTTATATCTATAACACTATATAACTATATATATTTTATATTTGTATCCTTCAAAGTCATTTCACAACTAAATCTCAATGTCAAAAGCAAATTAATCAAACACATGATATATTTTTTATTCAATTTTAATTTCAAATATAATTTTAACCAATCACTTAATTTTATTAAGCAAAACTCAATAAAAAATGATTTTTTAAAAACTGCCTAAGGGAGATAAAAGAAACAAAATAAAACGGCATTCAACTGCATGGACAAAAAAAAGACACGCAACGAGTTCCTAGCAAGTAGCAAGCAAACCATTAAAATTTTATTAGTCACAGCCAATACATAACTAATCAGTATAATTAGCAATGACAGCATTCGGCTCACAAGCCTTAGCCGCAGGGCTCGGCTCGACAGCAGGGCTAGGCTCGACAGCCTTCCCAAGCAGCTCCGCAGGCAAGTCCTTCTTCAGACCCTTCAAATAAAAGGTGTAAAACAGCTTGAAAGGGAACACGAGCTGCTGTAGCTTAACCTGACCATACACCCCTTCAAAAATACCCGACCCTCCAGTCACAGCGAGATACGTGTCCTCGTAGGTCAAATAAGACCCCTGCACTGCAATGTGACCATAGTCGCCAAAGTAGAAGCTGTAGATCGCCTCATACCTGTCACCTTTCTTCTCCGGTTTGTTTTGGATCAGCACACATATTCCCGCTGTTATTCCTACCCGTTTCTGTAGGTCCCCGGTGTAAAGCTGTAATATCGAGAAACAGCCCGTAGCTACCATCAATAATCTACAACATTTTTTTTATCTTTTTTAAATAATATATATATATAAACTTTTTAAAAAATATTTTTTATTTTTATTTTTATTATTTTAAATAATTTCATTTGTTGATGTAAAAAATAATATTTAAAAAAAAATCCAATAAAAAATATTTTTAAAAAAGGAAAAATAAAAAATTTATATATTTTTTCCTCAAATTAGTAAAAATTCAAAGTATTTTTCCCTTAATTAGTAAAAAGATAAATGTATAATTAATTTATTGGACCTTAAGGAATCATTGTTATTATCTCAATGGATCACGAGCATGTTCGCTTTTTTGTCTTAAAGTGCATTTTACAAAATGTCTCGTTATAATGATTGTCCTTTTTATTAAGCTAGTGCTTATCTTATTCAGCAGTTTAATTTATATTTTTTTCATTTTTTTTAAATTATATTCTTATATTATTCTGATGTAAAAAATAATTTTTAAAAAATAAAATAAATATTATTTTATTATATTATATTTTCAAACAAAAAAGTAAAACTCAGATCATGGAGATGACTCACTTTGTTGCTAAACGGCACAAGATCACCGAGAGAATTAACAGATTTCTGGCTCAAACGAAGATAAGCAGGGCTTCCACGATCTCTCTCATTGATCTCATAAACACTCAGTTCTTGAACAGAAACTGGCAAAAGGGTGGGATCATCAGATAACTGGTTTTTTTTATATTCTGGCATGAGATAAAAACACAGAGAAACATCAAAGATCGGATCACACTTACCGGGTCTTGAATCCTCAGTTGAGGCAGCTTGGCTCCTGCAAGAGAAAGATCTCTTGGTCCCGGAGAAGTTGCCGAAGCTCGTAGTTTTTGTGAGGAGACATGGGTTTTGAGCCGGCTTGAAAGACAAGAGTGATGGTTTGGTGGGCACCACAGCACTGGCGCGCGATCTTGCTGCAGATGATTTCAAAGAAGAGATGGATCTCAGAGCAGAGCCTGAATACGCCATTGATCTTGATTCTTGGTAACTGTGAGGCTTTGTTTTTCTTTGTTTGTTAAAAGAGAGCAGGGGAAATTGAATGAGAAGATGGGGAGGGGGCCTGTTTATATAGAAAAGTGAACGCTTATGACCACGTGGGCTTATTTGGGTGTGCGGATGGACGGTGCACCTGTGTGGGTAGAAGAAGCTGTTTAGGGCAGGTGTATTATTTTTTTTTAATAAAAATATTTTTTTTATTTTAGATTATTTTGATGTGATGATGTAAAAAATAATTTTTAAAAAATAAAAAAAATATTATTTTTATATATTTTAATATAAAAAATACTTTCAAAAATTATCACAGTTCTCCTAATCAGGCCCGAATTCAATGGTCAGCGGAGAGCGCCAATATGTATGCAGAATATAAAAATCCAGCTTTCTTCACATTGCAAACGTGATTCGGTGTTTGGTCGGAGAAGTTCTGAACTGGAACTGCCAAAATTTTAAGAAACTGAAACGACTTTTTGTAGGAATCAACGTGTTTCTCGCACGTGTCAACCATTCATATTGAATTCAGCAGCACGTCATTTTAATTTTCGAATCTTTATGCCTTCAATTTGTAAATATATATATATATATATATATATACATATATATATATATATATATATATTCTTAAAATAGTTACAGATTAAATATATATCTATATATATAAACAGATTAAATATATATCTATATCTATATCTATATATTATTTTAAAAGATGTTTTTATAAGAAATTTAATACAAAAATAAGTAAGTATGACTACAAATTACAATTAAGAAAATAACGAATGCAGTATAATTTAAATATTAAAAGTTTAGTCAAATATGTCTATTACTGTTTTCTAGTAATAGATTTTAAATTGATATATCAATTTAAAATAATTATATCGAACATAATTTTAATAATTGCAAGAATTAAGTAATTATAATTGCCTTTAATTTTGAGAAAATCGATAAAAAAAAAATGTCATGGAGACAAAGAAAAAAATGGTTTAGAGGTGTTAAAAATATTGTTTTTAAGGTGTTTAATTGTTTTCCATAAAAACAATATCTCCAAAATAGAATTAAACTCTTACATATTATTAAAATCAAATCAAACATAAAATTGAATTCAATTCATAAGCATATCTAAATGCAATTAATAACCTATTATAGTTGTTATGTTTATATATATATATATATATATAACCTATTATGATTATATCAATATAGTTTGAAAAACAAGACATTTTCAGGAAGATTGTTGTGACTTTCTTCACCTAACTTTACACCATCAAACGACTCTCAAGGTACAATAGTAAAATTTAAATTCTCTGGTTTTAACCATCAATTGTTTTATCATCTTGATTTTAAAGATATTGTTTGAATGCATGTTAACTTATATATCATTAATTATCGAATTGTAGGATTTAAGCTACAATTGTGCTATGTAAATTAGATATTATGCTTTTATTAATTAGCTAAATGTGTTTCTAATTTTTCTCTTGAATTATAGGACTTTATATTGTATAAAGTCTTTTGTATATAATAGAATGATAATAAGAAGATTTTAGAATTCCTTTCCTTCTTGTTTTTTTTTTTTTTTTTAAGTTTATATTTTTCTTCATAGTATCATAGCAAGGTCATGATCCTTAAATTCTAAAATTCCCAACCATCATGAGTGAAAAAACTTTTTCAAATGCATTTAAAAGTTAAACATCAAAGTTGATGTTTGAACATGATTCATCTTCCTTATTTTATATGAATTCTTCTGATAATTTAAGCATAATTCTTATTTTTGGTCTTCTCAGAGGTGAAGATTATCCAACGTAGAGGCATTTTATGATGAATGCTCTTTGCATAAAAAATAAATTGTGTTTTATTGATTGCTTTTTAACCAAATCAAATGAGAATAATCAATAAGTAGAAGCTTGGAAAAATGCAACTCAATGGTAATTTCTTGATTTTTCAATGTCTTAACTTCAAGCATAATGATAGTGTTGCATAATGATAGTCAATTACCGGTGTGTCCTTATACCTAAGTGTTCAGTTTTGTGTTATTAGGAGTTATATCCGTATTTAGCTATTTTTAAAAAATAATAAAAAATTAAAAGTGCGGCAGACCGGACCGAAACGCGCAATTACCGCGGAGCCCCTCCACTCAGAAGCCATTTTTTATCATTTTCAAGGGGCAAAACTGCTATTTTATA
This sequence comes from Salix dunnii, assembly GCA_015731905.1. Taxonomy (NCBI): domain Eukaryota; kingdom Viridiplantae; phylum Streptophyta; class Magnoliopsida; order Malpighiales; family Salicaceae; genus Salix; species Salix dunnii. Next base: position 7,592,733 of record CM027662.1, on the reverse strand, counting down.
AATCGGGAAAAACCTGTAGACTTGTGAACTGAACGACCCGAATTGAAAATTGAGAAATATTATTCCAATCCACAATGAAAACACTAAGAGGCCACAATAACGACTCGCGATGTGTTTTAGTATATAGGATAATAATCATGTAATTGATTTGGGGATAAAACCCAATAAACCATTGGCTTGACATCATTTGATAAATGTGCTCCCACGAGACCCATGAGAAATCTTCATCCTTTCCGATGTGGGATTTGGGGGATCATTAAATATTCTCCTTTTAGACCTCGTGTCCTTGCGAAGGGGCTCGTACCATATGTATCCTGGCTTAACATGCCTCGTGACATGGCCATCATCGCCCCCAAACCCACATGTAGCTAAAATAAAGGTTAATTTAACAATTAAAGTAGGTGGTTGGTTAGTGATAAAAATTTAGGATTAATTTTTTTTTTAATTCAGATTCGAGTAATGTGATTGTTAATATGATAAACATTAAAGACTTATACATTTTTAATTTTAGAGTTCATAAAATTAATTAAGGTATGTTCAAATTAACTTAAACATCTATGTTAATATAAAAAAAAAAGAATTTTGATATCATTTGGAAACTACCACCATAGACACTGCCCCATATAGCATAATAAAATGAAGCTCTAACTCAAGCTCTTATATGCCCAAGATCTTCCTCTTTCATTTCAAATGATGGGATTGGAGCATGACAAACTCTGTTTATTTTAGACCTCGCTAGGACACTCATGTCAAACACATTCTAACTTAACACGACCCTAAAACATCGTAGACATCATTCCAAACTCATATGAAGTGCTTATTTAATACTATATTTTAAAAGTATTTTTAAAAAAAAATAAAAAAATAATCTAAACCACATTTCCAAACATGCTCTAAGTTAGAAGGAGGTCGAGGTTGTCTCTAATATCATTTGAAACGCCTCAATCAAATACTAGCCTAGTATAACTTCATAACAAGGTCTCATTCTCTTATGACCTCAAACCTTACCTTAGTAATGTTCCAATCAAACTTTGTCATGCTCAAATTCTCTCTTCTTCCTTTTCAAGGAGGCAATCATGTGGCATCTTTTAAGTATTTATTTGATACTGTATTTTAAAATTATTTTTGAAAATTTTTATATTTATTTTTTGATATTTCGATACTATTTTAATATGATGACGTTAAAAATATTTTTTAAAAATTAAAAATCATTAATTTAATATATTTTTAAATGAGAATAAAATAAAAATAATATCAAATAAACTCTGAAAAAAAGACGAATAAAATCCGCAGGAAAGATTGTTCTGATGGAGGAGCTATGTCCACTTTTGGGTATAAAATTACAATAAGTTTTGCATCAATCATAAAGACAAAAGAGAAACAACCGTGGCTGTGTGGAGGTGGCCGGCAGTGTGGATCTTAATACAACACGTTAAAAACACTGCTCTGGGCAGGCAAAGGCAGTGGCACGCCATCTACAAGAAGGACCATCCACCATGTGCCAAAAATCATTTCAGAAGGTGACAACCTTTTAGTGAACTTGTGGGGCGCATCTAAAAACTTATCAACCCATCAAACATTTTTTGCTATTGCAACAAAGAAGAGTTCTTAATTATCTTTTCAGAAATATGTTTCCTTTAATGATTTATCATGTTTTGCGTCAGTTTTCAAGAGATATAGCGTGATGGTATATAATTTATAATACGCGTAATAGATTTCGAGTTCAATTCAAAATATGTATTATTCATAAAAATATATTCAGAATTTTACTCGTTTATTTACGTGATTTTTGCCGGCCGATCACTGTTCCTTAGTGTTGTCTTCTCCTGGAATTTTGTCACGATACTACTCCCCTTCTTCTTCAGAAGTTGAAAATTTCATCGAGTTTTCACTTTCCATGATATGTCGTTGTTGAGAAGCACTCGGTTGAATTATTGACGGCAAAGATACCTACAGAAGAGCAAAGCACTAGGAAAAAGAAACGACTCCAAGTGGTCCGTACTGCCATATAATAACAATAACAAGTAACAAATTTTTTCACCCCACTAAGGCCCTGTTTGGTATTTTGCAAGGGCTTTGATTAAAATTATGTTTTAAAATATTTTAAAAGCATATTTTTATTTTAAATAATTTTTTTTAATGTTTTTAAATTATTTTTATTTTTTTCTGATATTAAAAATAATTTAAAAAAAAATTATTTTAATGCATTTCTGAATGAAAAACATTTTCAAAAGCAACCTCAATCACACTCTTAAACAAACATTATTGTTGATAAAAAAATTATATTTCTATTATGTTCTTTTTTTTTTAAATTACACTTTATTTTCTTGACTAAGTGTAAACTAAACTAAATAATAAAATAATTTAAGATATAATAATTACAAGTGTAAAACCTGTTTGTTTTATGATTTAGAAATACTTTTAAAGTTAATTTTTTTTTATGTTTTTAATTTATTTTGATGTACTGTATCTAAAAAAAGAATCCACGATTAGAAAGTAGTCAAAAAAATTTATAGTTAACTCAATCAATATCTAAATTATTTATTTTAGCATGCATGTTTTTACTGATAATTTATATTGTTTATATAGTTATTGTATATGATTGGAGTATCGACTGAAAAAAGACTTTAAATTATTAAATCATCTCAAATTATTTATTTTTATTATAATTTATAATTTTTTTTATTTTAATATTACCAGGTTTAAACCAAGTTTGACATGTTAATCAAATTATTAAAAACTTGGAAAGTCAACTAAATTTTATCAAATAAAATTTTATTTAACTAAAAGTTTTATTGATCACAAGTTCTTAGATATCAAATTCGTTGGATCAATTCACTAAACCAAGACAAGTTCAACAAATATAATTGTCAAAAAAAAAAAAGTTTATACTTCATTAAGTCAACTTAAATTATTTGTTTCCATTAAAATAACATAATTATTTTAATATTAAATTGTCAAATCTAAACCCACGTCACCAAAAACATGTTGGAGAGATTACTTTAAATTTTTTTAAAATGTTTTTTTTTTAAATAATATTTTTTAAAATTATTTTTAATATTATTGTATCATAATTATGTAAAAAATTATTTAAAATAAAAAATAAAAAAATTATTTTCTTAAAAAAAGCATGCCGCACTTAAAGTTTTTCGGAATAATACACAACCAATATGATTGTCCCTCCATGTTGTGATGGGTCAGAAACTTACAGGCTAAAGCCAAATCCTAACAAACCCACTAAGCGCACTACACTTTCTCTCTGCCGCCACACTCACTTACATGGAAAAGACACACAGGCCTGCTATAAACAAAGAAGCCTTCATTTTACCCATTCAGATCCAAGAAATTTGTTGATGGAGCATACATTTCATACCACACGCATCCTACTTGTGCGTGCACTGCACGTCTTCGGTTTTGCTACCACCCGCTTATTCCAACCATGATTTTCAATTCTATTTTACCATGCTTGGTATTGTTTTATTAAAAAAAAACAACTCAAAATGGACTTTATCTCACTCCCCTTGACTTGTTAGAGAAGTTCTATCTAAATTGTAGCCGAGATATTATAGTTAAATTCCTCCTAATATATATATATATATATATATATATATATATATATTTCATTTTAAAGCTTTAGAACAATTGAAGTTTGGAGAGATTTTGTGAGATTGTCAATAATTGTTTATATTCTAGATTTTATTTAGAAATATTATTTTATTATAACTTTTTCTTAAATTGATTTTTTTTTATATTATCATCCAACAATAAGTTATTACAAATTGAACTTCATAATCTATTTTGATTTTTTTTATTTGTGAAGTTATCATAATCTCATGATCTAAATTATAGATTTGAAAAGTTAACACAAGTTGACTTTGATTGATCTAATATATTGTCATTTTAATATAATTTAAAAAGTAATTACAAAAAACTCCTATACTTTGGTCAATTTTTCATTTTCAATCTAAGGTTTAAGAAATTACAATTAACTTTCATAGGCAACAGGAAAAACTAGATTATATAAAAATACATTTTTGTTCTTATATATAATTAATGTAAATCTTTATAATTTGCACACAATTAACCTTTTTGTATGAGTGCCAAAAGCCTAAAACTTCTTGGTGTTATTTACTTAACCTTGTTTGTCTAGAACAATAAAGTAATTAAGTTCTAGAATGATATCGAGATTTAAGATGTGTTAGATATTACTTTTGCTTTTGTGGTTGAAATTTTTAAAAAATAGTTTTATGAAAAGTATTTTAGCTGTGATTCAAAATAATTTTTAGAGTGTGTTTCGCATGACTATTGTTGTTGTGGTTGAGGTTAAAAAAAAAAAGTTTCATAAAAAATATTTTTAGCCGCGGTTCATAATTGAAATTGAAGTGTTTGGTTAAAACTATGGTTGAGTTTGAGGTTTAATGAAAGACAGTTTTGAGTGTTTGGTTACCATGTTTTTCATATGGCTGTCAACTTGTGAAATTACTTTAAAGGATACACACATATATTTTTTTAAATATTGTAGATTTATTTATCATAATAATAAAATATAATTAATAATTCAAGTAAATTACACACTTGTTTTTATTCTCCCATCAGACTACTTGCAATTTCATCACGAACTAAATTCATACGATATGTTAAGGCCTTTGCAATCCCATGCTATTTGATCGATGAACAATATATAATAAAATATCATCAGGAACAACATTTGCGATCCATAAATAGTGTTGTTTCAGGATCTCTTTCTACATGTTGTAGAGATAAAATTCCAAGATAAAATCCAGTTGCAAGTTTTTGATCCATAATCAATCGAAAAGTAACGGGGTTGTGGGGTAAAACGAAGTTACACACCTTTCCTTTTCATCAGGGTTGATCTCTATCTACATAATTTTCAGTTTTTTTTAAAATATATTTTTTATATTTTTTAAAAAATCGGACTGGACCTGTCCAAAACTAAATGGGCTTGTCTAGCCTAGTTGGGCTTAAAAGGTCCAACTCTGCTGGACTTGGGTTGGGCTGAGACAAGTCCGGCCGAACCCAAGTGTTAAAAAGAAGCATAAAACGGTGCACTACAACTTTCGTTTAGAATTATGCTTGCAATTATTATTCACGTGACACGTGAACACTAACATGGCTGACTGTGACGAGAGGGTCAACGGCCGATACCGACAGGTAGGGGAGGCCAAAGTGGTTCTTCCAGTGGTGGTGGCATAAAAAATGGTGTTGTGTGGTGGCCGATAGGAGTGTTAAAGGTTGCAGTTGGTGTTGTTGTTGCTGATGCTGTTTATGTTGGGGCTTGCTGTGGCTGCTGGAGATTACGGCGGAGCTTGTAGCATGGAGGAGAAGCTGACGATGATGAGGGGGATGATGGTTGTGCCGAGAGCTGCCAGTGATTGTGGAGAGAGTGGGCATTAACGGTGACTGTAGAGAGACAGATCGCTGACTGTGTTGGGAAGAAAAAGAGAGAGAGAGAAGGATCGCATGTGTCTTCCAACTTGGTTCATTCAAAAAAGTTCCACTCACTCGTTGCCTTCCTGTATGTTAATGCTCAGAAAAATTCTTGTGTGTTAATCTCATGCATGAATGTTGCGGTTGAGTTTTTTGAAAGCATCTCACAAATGCTTTTCGTTACCTGTCGTTGGAACGCATTTTTAGGTGGGACCTACAGTTAAAAATTAGGGTTCCATTTGGTTAAAATCATGTTTGGATCTTTGGTGAGGCTCATCTGCAGGCCACACCGCAGAGCCAAACACCCACTTAAAATGTTTGGTTAAAACTGTGGTTGAGTTTGAAGTTAATAAAAAATAGTTTCAAGTGTTTGGTTACCAAGTTTTTTATATTATTTTCATCTTCTGAAATTACATTAAAGAGTGTGTGTGTGTGTATTGTTTTTTAAATATTTAATAATTATAATAATAAAATATAATTAATCATTCAAGTAAATTAAACACTTATTTTTATTTTCTCATTAAATTACTTGTAATTTCATTAAGAACTATAAATCCATACGTGAAGGTCTCTTCAATCCTGGAATAACATATAGTAAAATATCATTCGAAATAAAATTAGGTTTGCGAGGCAAAAATAATATTGTGATCTTCTTCTAATATATTTATTTATATTTTAATTAATTTTTAGATTATTTTAATATTAAAAATATATTTTTTTATAAAAAATAACTTTTATAATAAAAATATATATTATAAAATATAATAAATAATAAACAAATATAATAAAAACATACTCCCAAACCCGCTCCCCCCTTCTTACAAAATGCATGGAAAGCAACAATTTGCTATTTTCCATGAAACAAAGTTTTACTATTTTTGAGATGGGACCCATATAATTTTATCAACTTCTTTACATTAACCAAATACCCAAAACAATAACTTTTTCTACACCTCTGATCACACCTCACTCCTAAATATCTTTTTAGTGGAATGTGTAAGGAGTTATTTTATGTTAAGTTAGTAGGTGATGGTTAAAATATTATGAACATGCACTTTCTTAAATAAAAATGAATAATTATTAATGTACCTTAAACCTAATCTTAAATCTTTGAAAACCCTAAATTAATTGGTTTCTCTTGATTAATTACAATATTAAATGTTGTAGTAATGTTTAAACTATTGTTTTCTTCTTGTAATGCATGTTATGTTAACTAAACATAAAACCCATCAATTTTATCAAGATTAGTATTCATATTACCTCTAATTGATTAAACTAGGGGTTTAACATGTATGATTGGTAGATATGTCTATAGTCATGGTTCTAGTAGATAGGTTTCTAATTAGATTTGTACTATTTGTAATGATAGGATACATGATGTCATCTATTGTTGCTTATCATGATAGCTTATCAAATGATGATAAAAGTTGTTGTTATGACTATATGCCCTAATGAACATATTGTTCATATACAAACAAGTTTTTGATGTAAACATCTATGATTTTAAAATAAATTATGACGAAGGGAATCAAATACTTGACAGAACATCAATGATAAAACTGATGAATATGTACCACATAAAAAATGCTTTATTTGATGTTGATGTACTCTTATAACAATGAGGATTCCAAGGTATTTAACTTGCAAGGTTGAATTGGAGTAAAATACTTTAATGATAATCTCACTCTAAGTAATAAAGTTACAATGGAACTTGATATGGATAAATTGAGCTTTCTCGATGATCATGACATTAATTTGAAAGTTGACATGAATTTCGATCATGACAATTTAGGAAGTGAGATAATTATTGGAACTAGTAGTGTGCATAATCAAGGTGATGATAACTATACATATGATTGTTATAATTGAAATTTTAACCTTATATTATTATTAATTTAAAAAAATCCAAATATAGCAAAAAAAATCTCATACATATATATTTGTGTTATTTTTAGTATTTTCGAGGTATTTGTAAAAGAATTTAAAATTTACTTTTGATACGTTCAATTTTTAACGCCCTCATTTCAAAATCATTATTTATTTTTCTCATCAAATTGACGTGGACATTGTGTTTTTTTTTAAAATATCAAAACACAAAAAACTAAGAAAATTTTTTTTTTACAATAGAAGAAAAAATAAAATGGAAAAAAAAGGACTAAATGATTTTGTTAGTTGCCTAAGGACCAAGCAATTGAGAGGAGAAAAACTTGTTTTCCCTATATATACGTGGTTGTACACACGCAAAAAAGCGAGGAAGAAAGACTATTAAAAATAGATACATAAGAAAGAAAATAATAGAGAAGAGTATTAATTAAAATATTTATTCATTCATTTTTAAATACATTGGCATTAATTAAAGAAAAATAAAAAAAAAAGAAAAAAAAATGTGATTAGGCTATGAGTTTGACCCGAATAGAAAAAACCTATGCAAGGTCTTGTATATTTTTTAAGTTAAAAGAGTGGACAACTTGTTGTTGGTCCAAAATGTTTTTTTAAAAAAACCACGTGTCATTTAAAATCTCAAAATGGCACCAATCACTATAGTGGTTGAAAAAGAAGGCTCATGGTTTTTTTTTTCCATTTGAAAACTCATTTTTCAAATGCTTTTTAACTCAAAGCACCAAGTAAACACCATGTAAGTCTTGTTATAGAATTACATGTCCTTTAAAATGCATAATAAAATAAAATAAAATGCAGGGGAATAAGTAATAAGTAAGAACAGTAACAATGTAGCTTTCAACAAAATTAGCCTTTGGGCTCGTCCTTTTTAATATTATTATTAAGGTCAAGAAAATGGGAATCAAGAAAATTCAAACTTAAAAATCATTTTTTATGATTTGCAAAACCTTACCTGCTACATCCCCATATCCCTGTGATCTTGCCCGGCTTGTTCTTAGACCCATTCTTCTTCCTTCCCCATCTTTTTATTATTTTATTTTGTAACTTGAATGTCTGTAATATTTTACAAGTATTTTGATTAATTGCATGTGTTTTAAAGTTAAAATTATTTAAAACATTCAATGATTTCGACTGATGTAGAACTCGAATTGACAATTTTTGGAGAGCAAACCCAGAACCTCATTAGTTGAGATTTTTTTACTATATGAATAGCTAAGTGTACTTCCGAGCAAGTTCCAATTAAAATCTTCAATGATCCTAACTAACCTGATTAAAGGTTCCATCCTTTTACTATATTGATATTATTGATCGCTAAGTCATATATATATATATATATATATATATATATATATATATATATATATATATATATATATATATAAACCCGTTTTGAATAAACAAACATTCATTATAAATGGGTTAATCCTTTTTAAAAAAATTTCTCGTAAATAAGCTCTTCTTCCGCACCTTCAAGTCTTTGTGTAGACTCTAAATTCTTCTATTTCAAAAGAAGTTAAGCTCTAAAATCAAATATTTTAGAGAGGCTACGTCACCCATACGGTGATGGTTCCTTCACGGAGTTGTGCCTCCTTTAGCTTGCTTTTTTTACTTGCGTCTTCCACCGTGCCCATGTGTGCTTTTTGTAAAAAGTTCTGATATTATGTTTTAAAAATATTTTTTTTATTTAAATTTTATATTTTAAATTAAAAAAATTAGTGTTTTTAGATCATTTTTTATATGTTGATATCTAAAATAATTTTTTTAAAAAAATAAAAAATATCATTTTATATATTTCTGAACAAAAAACACTTTAAAAATTAATCGCAACCACAATTCCAAATAGGCATAAAGTATGCCTTTAGTTTGTGTTGGCGAGTCAATCTTTTGTTTACCCAAACTCCCTTTTCTTTTCACCTTCTTTTTGATGGTTATAAAAGAACAATGAGATGTTGCGTTGGCTAGCACGCGGATTAGGGATGTCGTGACAATATTTTCTAGAGAAAAAAAAGCTTAGGAAACAAGGTTTTGTATAATTATAAAACTATATTTTATATGAGTGGTCATCTAATATTAAGATTATGAAAAAAACTAAATGGTATGCAACAATTTAGATAAAAAAATTGATTGTGTAAAAAAAAATGTATACCTTATTTTAGATAAATTAGATTGTTTTTGATTGTTTTCTAAATCAAATAATTGTTCTTTTAATAGAATACTTATTTTATAAAAATTAATTGGCCAATTTATTAGAATCTATATTTTAAAACTATATTTATTGTTCTTTTAATATCTAAAGATATATTTTACAATATAAGTTATATACCCCCAATATTAAAGTCTACACCTAGATTCTAATAAATAAAATGAAGAAAATAATTGGTGAAAGTTTTATGAAATTTTAATTGAACTCTAACAGATAATCATAAATTGATCATGATATTTTATTTTGTATTTTAAAACATGAGAAAAGTTGCATTTTTTCTATGAAAATATGCTCATTTTTTTTATATATTTTTGAAATAAGGATTTTTTTTTATTTTAAAATGAGGATTTTTTTTTTACAAAAAATATATTTTTAATATTTTTATTTAATATAATATTATATTGAGTCAAAACGAGCTGGGTATGAGCAAAAATATTTGGGTTATATCTAGTCCAAACCCATCAACAAGACGGGGAGGGATTGCTTGCAATGATATCCTTGAAATGATGATTTTGAGTGATAAAATGAAAGGGTCACATTTCATTGCTAGAGTGAAGTGGTAGCCAGAATTGTTGTTGGTGTCACATAAAAATATTTAGATGGTTGACGGAGCTGATGGTACAAAAGAGGGGCTGAAGTGGCTGCTGAAATTCATGGAAAAGAATATGGGTTTTAAATGTTATTTTTTTCAATCTTGGCATCTGATTTTTTTTTTTGATGTCCTAAGAATAGGATAACCCCTAATTTATAGGTTATGGAAGAGGACAATATGGTCTTTTTAGAGAAAACATTTCAGACCTTGATTTAATCTGAAAGCATCTCAACCATTGACAAAAAATAGATACTCTAGACTGATAGATTTGTCGAGCTGCCTGGGTTGTCACCTTTGAGTGGCAAGAAGGTGGTTATGGTGTCAATTAATGAACATTGACCACATCACAATATATATAAATATAAGGTCATTATTTTGATATATGATTTGTCAAATCTGGTAAAGTATAGATATGTCAAATGCACCTGCAAAATAGGTACATGAACTAGCTATTCAGGTGGATAAAGAAGAAAATAATGAATAGTAACCACACAACATATTATCTAGTTACCTAAGTGGACCAGGCAACATATCATTTGGTTATCTAAGTGGACCAGACAACATATTGTCTAGTCCCTTATTTTTTTTTCTCTTCAAAACAATGTATAAATTACAATTATTTTTCAATTTCACCTTCTTCAATTTTTCTCATTTTTCAAATTTGGTCTCTAATGTAATCATTGCTATTTATTTTGTGGGGATAATATTTTAGGTTTTTTTTTATATAATTTCATCATCCATATTTTTTTTTCTTTCATATATGATCCCATTTTTTTTTTACTACTATTGTTTCTTCTTTCAAATTTTTGTTAAATTAATATTTGTTTTCAAGATTTTATGTTTCAAAATAAAATTGGTTGGGATTTAAGCATCTTGACTAAACTTGGTTTAACAATTCCGTGGGTTGCAAGTATTAAAGATCAGTCTCCAAGGGGAGTTATGTGGTAACAAAGAATTTGAGATCTATCTTGCAGGTCTTGAATTCGATTCAGAATGTGCTCAATTTATAAGAGTTTGGAACAACCAGAGTTTTACTTATTTAACTCTGGTCCACAAAGAGCACTTAAAAGGCAGTGAAGTTTCATCGAATAAAAAAAAGAAGCATTAGAGATGAGATGAGGCTTAGAAAGTTTTTCATAGCTAACTTAGTTTTTTTTTTTCTCATAAAAAAGTAATTTTCTTTTTATTTCTTTTTAATGCTTTTTTTTATTTATTATTATTATGATAAGACTTTTATGATATTCATCTCGGGTTCATGATTAAAGTCATTGGTTTCAAAGATTAACATGATTAATTTTTATTTTTAGATCTTTTTCTAAAACTGATTTATTTCAATTTTATATTTCAACATTATTTTATTTAAAATTGATCTACACACCTTTTTCTTCTTCTATTGGATTGTCTTGATTTTATGGTGATGTTCATAAATTGTTTTAGCTAAATTTTTTTAATTTATATTTTCCTCCTATGGTTAGTCTCAATTTCATAACTAGAGTTACCGATTTGAAAGGTCACCAAACACCCTTTTATTCCAAAAACTTCCAAATTTTATGATTTTCTGAATATTTTTTTAACTCCTTTCTTAATGTTTAGGGGGTGTTTGATACTGTGTTTTCAAAAGTATTTTTAAAAAAAATATTTTTTTTACTTTAAATTAAAATTTTTAATGTTTTTAAATTATTTTCATGTGTTGATATTAAAAATAATTTTTTTAAAAAAATATTATTTTGATATATTTCTAAATAAAAAATATTCTTAGAAATAATTCTATCTATACTTTTAAATATACAAACGAGACAACATATATTATTAATGGAACAATAATTAAAAGAAATAATTAAGACTAATGAGTCAATGGGCTTACAAATCCAAATCCAAGTCAAACATGCAAAACACACACACTCTCTTTCCAGGATCCAAAACAAAGAAAAAAAAATATCGATGAAGAAGAAGAAAAAACCAGGCCCAAAATTTCTTAACTTTAGGCACCGCGAAAGGACTATCGATGAAGAACGAGATGGTCATGAGATCCCTCACCTCAAAAACCAGAACCTTCCACTCTCTCTTCCACCCCGTCTTCACCTCCAAATCCCACAGTCATCGCCATCCTCTCTCTACTTTCACTCCACTAAACCAAAACCCACCATTACCAGGCCTTGTGAACGAGATATCTCGCATTCTTAGCGACCAAAGAAACCCGCACCATGACTTGGAAACCTCTCTAAACGCATTCTCTTCAAAAATATCCACGAACTTGGTAGAACAAGTCTTAAAACGTTGCAAGAATCTTGGGTTCTCAGCCCACAGATTCTTTCTATGGGCTCAAAGAATTCCGGGTTTTGAACATAGCAAAGAGAGCTATCACATTTTGGTGGATATATTAGGTAATAGCAGGCAATTTGCAATATTATGGGATTTCTTGATTGAAATGAGAGAATCTCATGATTTCAAGATAAACCCAGAAATTATTTGGCTTGTTTTTAGATCTTATAGCAGAGCTAATTTGCCAAGTGATGCTATTCGTGCCTTTGATAGGATGGCTGAGTTTGGTCTAAGGCCCAGTGTAGATGATCTTGATAAACTTTTATATGTATTATGCAAACGCAAGCATGTGAAATGTGCCCAGCAATTTTTTGATAGAGTTAAGCATAAATTCGAGGCTAAAGCAAAAACTTACAGCATCTTGGTGAGGGGGTGGGGTGATATTGGGGAAGCAGTAACAGCGCGTCAGGTGTTCGAGGAAATGCTTGGCCGAGGATGTGCCTTGGATGTGCTTGCATATAATAGCTTGTTAGAAGCTTTGTGCAAGGGCGGGGATGTTGATGAGGCGTATAAGATGTTTCGAGAAATTGGTTCACATGGAGTTGAGCCTGATGCATGTAGTTATGCCATATTCATTCGTGCATATTGCGAGGCAAACAATATGCATTCTGTTTTCAGTGTGCTCGATAGAATGAGGAGATACGATCTTGTACCAAATGTCTTCACATATAACTGTGTTATCAAGAAACTTTGCAAGAATGGAAAGGTGGACGAGGCTTATCAACTATTGCAAGAGATGATTGAGAGGGGAGTTAGCCCAGACGCATGGAGTTACAATACAATCTTAGCTTACCATTGTGAGCACTCAGAGGTTAATAGGGCAACCAAGTTGATATCTAGAATGGTTAAAGATAATTGCTTGCCTGATCAGCATAGTTACAACATGCTGCTAAAATTGCTTGTGAGAGTAGGAAGATTTGATAGAGCAACTGAAATTTGGGAGAGCATGGTAGAGAGGGGTTTTTATCCTTCAGTCTCAACTTATGCTGTCATGATTCATGGTTTGTGCAAGAAGAAGGGAAAACTAGAGGAGGCATGCAGATACTTTGAGACAATGATTGATGAAGGAATACCGCCATATGCTTCTACCATTGAGATGTTGAGAAACCGGCTAATAGGGTTTGGACTCATGGATCACATTGAGATACTTGCATGTAAAATGGAGCGAGGCACTTCTTGTTCTATACAAGAGCTGGCAAACGAAATGAGGGGCAATAAGACTTGTGTGAGATCTAGGAATGAAGAAACGGGGCCTGAAAGCGAGTAAAACTTGGCTCTGTCTAATCACTGAGTTCAGAAATGCTAACTGGGCAAACTCATCATGTTAAAAACTCTACATCGAATTGTCGGTCGTCTAGTGCCTAAGTTGGGTGCAACTTAAACATGAAGAGTTACCCTACACAACCGTGATTTGTTGTCATCAGATAAAAATCACCTCGTGCCTAAGCCTTTGCATTTTCTTTTTCATCTAATTGAGTACAGTTTGCCAAAATTAAAATTTCATGCCAACCAATTAAGCAGTTTTTCTCTCTATTTGAATCATTATCGTCAACTGACCTTTCATTCTTGTTAATATCATCACTAACTCCCACCGTCCTCATGAACGAAGTGGGTGGAGTGACTGGGAGTGTAGTATACAGTCACTCCACTCTCTTCCCCTGAGATCCTAGTTATAGCTGCTTTCTACTTTGAAAGTGAACAGGTCTTGATCTCTTCAGATAAGTAAAATAACAGTCAAGGTTCTCCAATCAAAGTCGATCGACTCATGTTTGAGCATGATGAATCCCTTCGTGTCGACTTGTTGCTAACACAGTTTCCGGACTCGTACGAGAACGGAAAACTTGAGCATTTTCTACATCAGTGAATGAAGAATTGCGAGCCATATTCCCTGAAAAAAACGATACTTTTGAGAAACGACTAGCAAGTGGCTGTATATTAACAATAAGCTAAATGGTGTGGGGAAAATACTGTAGCTCCCCACACAAATTACTGTGGATTGCTACAGTATTTTCCTTTCTTTTTTTTTTCTTTCTAATTTCGTTTTTTTTCTCTGATTTCTTTTTCCTTTTTTTTTTCGTTTATTTTTTTTTCATGCCTTTTATTTTGTTTTTTTAATTACGTTAATTTTCCTCCTTTTTTTACTATTTTTTTTCTGATTACGTTTTCTTTTTGTTTTTTTTCCTTTTTTTCTTTCTTTCTTTTTTTTCTTGCTTTTCATTTTGTTTTTTTATTATGTATTTTTTTCCAATTATTTTTTTCATTTTTTTCCATGAAATATTTTTTATTATATTTTTTTTTATTTTTTCAATATATATATATATATATATATATATATATATATATATATATATATATATATATATATATATATTATTTGTTTTTCATAATTGAGGTGTCTAGATTAGCTTAAGCACACCACGATTAGTTATTAGATCCAATTTTTTTGTTGTTTTTCCTGATTATATTTATATTTTTTCCATGAAACATATTTGTTGTTGGTTATATTTTTTTTTTCTTTTTTCCACTTATATATTTTTTTGTTTTTTATGATCGGGGCGACCGGGTCAGCTTAAGCGCAACACAATTAATCCCTAACTGTTCATATCAGCTTATACGTACCACGATTAATCCTCGGACCCATATTTTTGCTAAGGTGCTTTCCTACTGGTACATTTTTTTCTTATACTTTTGTTTTGTTCACTTATATAATTTTTTTATAACCGGGGTCTACATGTCAGTTTAAATGCACCACGATCAATTAATGGACCGAATTTGTTTTTAAAACAATAAGGATTGCTACACTGCTTTCATCTTATATTTTTTTTTTCTTTAACTTATATATTTTTTTTATAATCATGATCTCTAAGCCAATTTAAGTTTTTTTTTTACTTATATTTTATTTTATAATTAGGATCTCCGGACTACCTTAAACGCATCATGACTAATCCCCAGAACAAATTTGTTTTGATAACCAGGGTGTTTAGACCAGTTTACGCGCACCATGACTAATCCCCAGATCAATTTATTATTTTTTTTTTAAAATCTCTAATACTTTTTTTTGTTCACTTATACATTTTTTTTCTTATCCCCAAACCCATTTTTTTTTTTAACTAAGGTCTTTGGGTCAGCTTAAGCACACCACGACTAATTCTTGGACCGAATTTTTTTTAAAATAATATGGATTGTAAATGGTGTGGGGAAAACACTGTAGCTCCCCACACATAATATTGTTGATTGCAACAGTGCTTTCCCACTGCAATGCTTTTTTCTCCGTTTTTTTCTTATTCTTTTTTTCCTTATTATGTTTTTTTTTTATTTTTTCCCCAAAATATTTTTTTTGCCTGCTATAATATTTTTATATTTTTTTCACTTATATATTTTTTTGTTTTTTAATCGGGGTATCCGAACTAGCTTAAGCGCACCACGATTAATCCTAAGATCCATTTTTTTTTTATAATTGGGGTGTTCAAACCAACTTATGCGTACCCCGACAATCCCTAGACCCATTTTTTTTCTTTTTCTAAAGTGCTTTCCTGCTGGTATATTTTTTTTATACTTTTATTTTGTTCACTTATATATTTTTTTATAACCGGGGTCTTTAGATCAGTTTAAACATACCATGACTAATTTTTGGGCCGAATTTTTTTTAAATACAATATGCATTGCTATAACGCTTTCATGCTTATATATTTTTTTCTTTCACTTATACATTTTTTTTATAACAATGGTCTCTCGGCTAACTTAAGTTTTTTTTTTTTTTTTACCAGGATCTTCGGACCAGCTTAATCGCACCACCACCACTCCCTGGACCAAATTTGTTTTTTGATAATAGGGGTGTCCAGGCCAGCTTGGGTGCATCACGACTAATCCCCGACCAATTTATTATTTTTTTCTTATATTTATTTTTATTCACTTATATATTTTTTTATGACCGGGGTCTTTGGTCCAGTTTAAGTGCATCATGACTATTTCCCAGACTGATTTAAAAAAAAAAAATATGGATTGCTACATTGCTTTCATGCTCATATATTTTTTTTTTGCTTTTTTTCACTTATATATTTTTTTTATAACTGGGGTTTCTGGGTTAGATTAAGTGCACCATGACTAATTTTCAGACCCTTTTTTATAATCGGGGTGTCCGGGTCAACTAATGTGCACCACGAGTTGTATAAGTATGTATATACCGCCTGTAAGACAAAATCAAAGAGTTTGCTAGAGGGGTGTACTGGTAATTTATCAATTTTTAATTATATTTTTTGTCACGTTGTTGTGAGTGTGTCTTCGAGTGTGACGTCAATTTTAGAGCTCATGCACATTTTTGATGGCGTGTGCGGCGTCGTGGAAATTCTAAAAACATATATTATTTTTTTATATGTTCATTTTATTATGTAAAATGTGTTTAAAATAATATCATGGTATCAGAGGCATTTTCATTTTTTTTTGTGCATAGTAGAATAATCATAACACCCACAAATAAGATAAAAATTAAAAATTGTAAGTGGAGGTGTCCCAGTAATTGTACTGTTTTCATGCACAATAAAATAACTTTTGTAATCTCAAATAAGACAAAATAGAAAAGTTATTTGCGGTGGTGTTTCAACCATTTTACGTTTAACTATAAATACGTAAGAAAGAGTTTCATCTCATTTTATACCACCAAAGCTAAATTTACTATGTTTTTTTAACGCGAGTTGTATTTAATACAAATACAAATAACAATAAAAATTAAAAATCTAAACTAAGAGCAAAGGTGTATATATACAGATAAAAAATTTAAAACTATTTTAGAAGGACCTAGAAAATCAAGGGATCGAAATTAAACTGAAAAATAAAAGAATAAAAACTGAAATATAAAATAATAAATTATATGTGTTAAAACTAGACAAAATTTTTTTTTAATCCCTACAGCGGAGCGCGGGTTTATGGCTCGTACAAATCTATTTACGGAGCCACATGCTATGATTGGATTTGAATGAAACTTCATTCGGATAGGATTTATGTTTGGAAAAGTCTTTCTTTTTAACACTCACATCCCTCTCTGCCAGATAGAGAAAGGAGCTTCTTGGGGGCCCTTAACCTTTTCCTGCCACTCACTCCCACCATCCTCTCCCTCATCGAGTGGTATCTTTATTATTGTTTTTGGTAAATTATACTCAAGTGAGTGAAATTGAAAATAGAGGAGCTCCATTGATCGAAATGATAACAGAAAGGTTTTTTTTTTTTTTGATGAATTGGCAAAAACACAAGGTGTAAACAGTGAGCTTTATCAAAATCTCAGCCCATGTACAATTCAGGCTGTAGCTTTGCTGGTCGATAAAAACTCAGTCTTCGAACACCAACTCTAGTCCTTGTGAACCATCAGAAATTCCGTTGTCATCTTTGACAAGCTTAATCTGAATACATATTTCTGCTCGTTCTCTCCCAAAATGTGGATCACAATTCCTGATAAAAAAGTAACTGGCAATTGTGTCAAGCACTACCAGAAGGGAAAACAAGTAAGCAATCAACAATCCCTCCAAGACCATAGACATACTAAACCTTCCAAAGACATGATCATAAGCTCTTACAACCCGGTACCGGAACAAGGCTTCAGTAGCAACAAGTCCTAAATTTATGGGAAGAGCCAACACCAAAGCCATTGAATTTGTACCCTTTCTTAACAAGCAAGCCTTGTGAATAGACTTGTATATAGTGGAATTATCAGTACCTGCTACAACCAGAGCTAAGTTGCATATGACCATGGTATTGGTTAAAACCATGTAGAAAACAATCCCTGCTGCCAGATCGAAGAAAGGATTGACGGATGATAGAATCAATAGACCCTTAAAGAAACTAGAGGCTTCGAAAAGGAACAACAAGGCTGTTGTGTTCACGGTTACAGCTAGGATACTGCAAAAGCAGGTTAGGGCTAGAGGCCTGTAACAAAGTGACACAAAAGACGAACAAAATAGTGAAAAAACAGGTTTGTGGTGATTTAGAGACCGAATGATAGATGCTTTTGCTAGGACAAGAGAGGATAGTGCAAGTGGAAGACTAAAAACAAGGATAAATATCATCTGAGGAAGATCTAGAGCAAGAAAAGAAATTCTTTTGCCTTGAAAAATTGATTGGATCAGTGAACAAGGTCGATAGAAGGATAGTGAGAAAAGAACAGAACATGAGAATGGAAGCAACAGTATTGCTGGGATGCTGGTGAAGTAGTGAAAATCTTTCAACAAGGTGTGGACTGATCTTCTGATGATTTTCGCTGCCATCTCCATAACAAGAAGCAGAGGTTTTTTTTTTTTTTTTTGGTATTTGAATTGTATAAATGAGAATGACTTATCACTTACCAAGCGAATTATAGGATTGTACTAACAATCGATAGAAACAAATGATATTTTCACCTGATATTTTGAGATTTGTGTAAAGATTTGAATTATTTTCCATCCCCATCCATCCAACCACCAGAAACTAACATGCAACCACCACAATCTTCCCTTTGAAAAAATTACGACTATATGGATATCTTTTTATTACTTGACTTGATATTAACGTAGGCAACATGAAAACAATTTGACTTCAAATTAACGTAGGCAACATGAAAAGAATAGGGTTTTTGAGAAAGTGACAAGGGTTATTTTTTAAATTGATTTTTATTTTAAAGTATATTAAAATATATTTTTTTAATATATTTTTGATATCGTTAAATAAAACAATATAGAAACAAAAGCAAAATATAATTTAAAACAAATAAAACATTTAAATTTTTGAAAAAGAAATGAAAAAAAAAATTCTATAGAGAGATGGGGATGGATACGAGTTCTTATCAAATCCCACCAAAGCGTAACAACTTATTACTTGCACGAAATTATTGATTGAAGTGTGGAATTCATAACTGCAAATAAGGGTGAGGAGTTCAAGGACTTGTTTGGTATTGTGATTGCTGTTGTAGTTAAGGTTGAAAAAAAATAGTTTTATAAAAGTTGTTTTTACTGCGGTTCAAAATAAACAGTGAAGTGTTTGGTTAAAACTATGGTTGAGTTTAAGGTTGATAAAAAGTATTTCGTATATTTGGTTATCATGTTTTTTGTATTGCTGTCAACTTATTAAATTACTTTAAAGAGCACATGCGCGTGCGGCACATATATATTGTTTTTTAAATATTTAATAATTATAATAATAAAATATAATTAATAATTCAAGTAAATTGGATATTTATTTTTATTCTCCCATCAGACTACTTGTAATTTCATTACGAACTAAATCCATACGTGTAGTCCTTTGCGATCTCGGAACAATAGTAAAATATCATCTAAAATAAATTTAGGATTGTGAGATAAAAAATTATATTGTAATATTCTTCTAATATATTTATTTATTGTAATTAATTTTTATATTATTTTAATATTAATAGTATATTTTTTATAAGAAAATATTACACACACGCACGCACACACACACACACACGGGGACTAGGTATATATATGTAGAGAGAGCCCTAGTCCTTGATTGCAACGCACTGAAAGCAACAAATTGCTGCTTTCAGTGAAACGTGGTTTCGATAGTAGAAATAGGTGAGTCCATTGTCAAACTAGTTTTTTCTTTAGTTAACCAAACAGGTGCAAACTGTGTTTTTTTGGAAACACAATTTGCACCATGTTACCAAACAGGCAAGTGTTGTTGTGGGTTTATGATTGATTGAAGTTATTTTTGCAAGTACTTTTGTTTAGAAAATGTATTAAATTATTTTTGATATTAATACATGATTTAAAACTATTAAAAAAATATTTTAAAATAAAAATAAATTTTTTTCATATTCTATTTAAAATATTTTTAAAACGTAATACCAAATAGGCATTTGTTTTAAAGCAACTACAAATAAAATTTTTAAGATTAGCAATTTCTTTTTAAATAGCAACTTTATGGTAAATTATATGATTTTTTTTCTTTCCTTAGAATGAAAATAGCAAGTTTTTCAAGGTGAATTCATCGGTCCCTTCTCATGTTCTTAAGCCAAGCCAAAATTAACGATCATATGTGAATTAATTAGTCCCTAATTAAATTTAGTGATTGGTTGTAAGTGTGATTGATATCATATATAAAAATAATTTAAAAATATTAAAAAAATTAATTTTAATTTAAAATAAAAAAATTTATTATATTTTTTAAAAATATTTTTAAAACATGATTACAAATATTCCCAAAAGACAATTGCTTTCTCTAAATGTCACCGGCAGTACTGGGATGGATTAATGGTAAATGGCTTACCACATGAACTTACCTTTTGGGGACTGGAAAACGCAAGCTACAAGGATGGTGACGGCAATGATATACAAGTGTAAAAATAGCAGCAGCTGCCGCCACCTCCACGGCCAATAAGGAGTCACAAGTTGCACCTTCCTTCTCTTTTGTTCTTAGATGGATGCAAATCTTCCTATCCAACTACAACTTATCGCACGTGAAGATACCATGAGCTATACTCTTTCCTCGCTTGTGAAGATTCATGCTAAAACACCATGTTTAGATGACTAAAACCTTCAAGAACTCCATTGATTACTAAAAGCAAGTTTAACGGGAGAGGGATCTCGAGAGACAAAGCTAATTTTTTTAAATTTTAGGTATTCTTGTTAAATTTAATATTTCTAATGGAAAAGACATCCTGAAAGGTATTTTGTCTTTTTCAATTGAGAAGGCATTTCCACGTATGGATCGATGCAAAGTTAAAAAATAAAAAGAGCTTTTGAAATTGTTGGAATTATACCGTTGCAGAAACATATTAAAACACAACAACAACAATCAACAAAACCATAGCAACAACAATCAACAAAACCACAATTCAAAAATACACAAATATTCAAAAATCACTGAATAGCCAAAAACAAAGCAACATTTGCACTTCGATCAACATAACTTTGAGGTTTGTTCTCAAAACTTATTCTACTTTTTCAACATAAACAACACAACAAATTTCATGTGATAAGAGGGGGGGAGTTGAGTTGATTTTGGGTGAGATTTTAATTATATATAGGGTTGGATTTCTTTGTTGAAATGGACGGGGATGATGCGAATAATTATACTGTGGAAGACTCCATTAATGACTTTGGAAATGGAGTTGAGGTTGTTGTTAGTGTTGGTGGTGATGGAGGAGGAAAAGGGAAAAAAGGGAGGATGCAACAAAGGGAGATGGAGGGGGGCAGCGAAGAAGAAAAAGAAAAAAAAATCGAATGAGGGAGGGGAGTCTAATGGACGGGTGTGGGGGAGAGGGGGTTGGAGGGGGTAGAGGGAGAGGGAGGGGGTTGGGGCAACACAATCAAAGAGAGGGAGAAGGAAGGTAGGGTTTCTACAGGTGGGGTGGGGACAAGTGGGGGGGTTGTGCTAATTATTATTATTAATTATAATAGTTAGTATAAGAAAATAATTAGCACAGAAAAATAATTATGCGAAATTGGTAAATTAGAATTTTTTTTGTTAGTTAGCTTATTTACATGCTATAAATTTACTGTTAGATTTATAAACTGTTTAAATTTTGTGTTTAGAGCTGTTGTGAATTTATTCGTAATTTGTATGTTGATAATGATGTTATTTTTCTTGTATTAAATATATGTTTTTATAAGTTTATTAATACTGTAAGTTTGATAGAATTTGATTTTGATAGAATGTAACATGCGACAATCACACAATTTATTTTTTATACAGATGAACTCAAATTTGCCGAACTCATTCACCAAATTTCTTATAAGTGAGTCTGAACAGTTTATTTCTCAACAAAGTTATCATAATCAACTTTCTTATGATTCCATAGACTCTAATTTAATTGTTCATACAACTGAAAATATCACAAAGAACTAAAAACTTCTCACTGGAGGAAGATTGTTTACTTGTATCCGTATGGTTAAATACTAGAAACGATCTAATCACAGGAGTTGAATAACAAACAAGATAATTTTGGGCTCAAGTATATGCTTATTCTGTCGAGAATGGAGGAAACTTGAATAATCATTCTCAAATGAGCATCTCAAATAGATGACAAGAAATAAATAGAGAAGTTGAAATTTTTTTTGGCTTTGTTACCCAAATTGAAAACCATTAACAAAGTAGAACGACTGAAGAATCAAGGGTAACATTTTTTTTTTATAACATTTCCATATTAAATTATATGTTTAACATATTTATTATATAACATAGTTTTATTTAATGAATTTGATTTACCAGATTAATAATGCTCAGTAAATGTATGCTTCAGTCGTTGGGAAATAATTTCAACTAGAACATTGTTAGGTTATTTAAAAAAAAAAGAACTCCAATGACAATTTGAACGTGCAAGTCTTCATTATAAGTCAAATAAGAAACAAAAAAATCATGAAAATGCAAGTCCAGCTTCTTCAAATCCATTAACTACTGATTCTGTTAGTGTAGGAGAAGATAATGAAACATTTATTTATCAAAACAGACAAATTGATCAGAAAACTGTAAAAGAATGATTTACACGTAGACAAGAAAAAGAGAAAGTTAGGGAGACAAGTATAACAAATCTCTTACAACAATTCAAGAATATTTTGGTTGAAATTGAGGGAGAAAAAAACAAGATATAAAAATTATGTTAGAGCAACAAGCTGTAGTGATTAAACAAATCATGAGAAACAAGAAATGAAGATTATAAAGATAGATACTTCTACATTGGATTCAATTTCTGCACCGTATTTTCAAAATAGAAAGTTGAAAATTATGGCAAATAAGGGTATTAATTTGTAATTAATTTGATTGAATTATTTGTAATGGAATGTACGTTAATTAATCATGTTTGAACTTATTGGTTATTTGTTAAATTGTTTATTTTGTTTAAATTTTAAATTTCAAATATTGTGGGTCTTTTAATTATATTTAAATTCATTTTTTTAATTTAAATATAAATAAAAAATAATAATTTCATTGTTGGAGAGTTTTTCAAAAGTAATTATTTAATTATATAATTTACTCCTATTAATTGTATCATTAATTGTATAATTAAACTATATACAAATAATAAAAAATAATAATTTTATTGTTGGAGAGTTTTTCAAAAGCAATTATTTAATTATATAATTTACTCCTATTAATTGTATCATTAATTGTATAATTAAACTATATATAAAATTATTGAACTTTATTTAAAATAAGATAAAAAAAGACTCTCCAAAATAATTTATATCATTAAAATATATATTAATAAAAAAACTATATATATACTATTCAAAAAATTATTTTAAAAATATAATTCTCTAAAATAACGATGGCCTGAAGACTTGCTCTCATGCACTAACATTGATCACTGCTACAAATGACAGGAATCGGCTTGCAAATTGCAGTCAAACCCAAATCTCCGTTAATCATTGTAAAGAAGGGGGCCGGGGACTCGGACTCACTCCATCCAATCATCAATCTTCAACCTTCAGGATGATCCACCCTCACTTTATCCGTTCTAATCATCCATCTCAATCCATGTGACAGTAGGAAATCTTAGTCTGTAAAATCAATCAAACAATGCGAACAAACTCTTCATAGATTACTAAATCGTTAAGTTAATGCACTGCTAGGCTTGTTACAGTGATCAAATGGCATGCTATTGCATTCATTTCATCGATGATATGTTGGGGGGAAGGGGTAGTTCTGATTAGACAATCATAACCATTTAAACTTTGCTATCATGTGAACAAAAATCATGTTTCATTTTCTAAAACAGCTACTTGTTTTTTTTAATGTGGGTGTCGGGTCAATTTATACATATCTCAGTTAATTTCATAGATTTTAAAGTTGATAACTTGTAAAAACCTCTACTAATTATGACTAATATAAAACTCAAACCAGTGAACTTTGGAGATCAGATCCACTAACTGAGCCACACCCCCTCAGGTTACAGCTACTTGTTACTTCGACTAAAACACCAATCTCCGGGGCTCCCATCTCTCTCTAATCATTTTTATTAAAGAATTCTGCACTACAAACCCTTTGCAAACCTGGATTTTCCCCCCCTATACATGTTTTAGGCAACTTTTATGTGCACAGGTAACAAAAATAACACATGGACAAAGAAGAGTGAAAAAACGGTTTAAAACAGAAAATGAACATGAAGAGAATTGAAGCATCAACTCTTAGAAGAATAAGTTCTGGTAGAGTTTGAGGGGCGAGAGGGTGAAGGAGAAAGGGAGAGTGAGGGACGGGAGGCAGTGAGGGATGGGACGTAGATGGTAAGGGTTTATTTTGGTGAGGCAGGGAGGGACGGCAGCAAGTGACGACAGCAATATAAAGGATTAATTTCATATAATCAATAGATGAAACTCAAGAAAATCAGCTCATAAATCACAGGATGAGACGCATGAAAAGTCACTCTTTACTGTTTTTTATGAAACAGAGGTTAATTGATTTTATTGGGTGAGACCCATATAAATTTTTCACCTTTTTTATCTTAACCAAACACCAAAATAATTACTTTTTTCAACCTCGGTTAGATCTCACTTCCAAACATCTTCTAGGACTTGAACTAACCTTACTTCCAAAAACCTTCTAAAACTTGAACCAGTAAACTCTAGAGAGCAAATCCAAAAATGAGTCACACCCCTCAGGCTTACAGCCACTTGTTACTTCGACTAAAAACCAGTCTGTGGATCTCCCTTCTCTACATTGCAGTGCTTACTACTCAGGTTCAGAATCTGACAGAGGCTTCTGGTAAAGCACCTTTTGGTTCATTATCAGTTATGAAAGGAGGTTGATCTTATCATAAATTGACATTATCAGTGTCTTAATGATTCTTATATGGGCAATTCAATCAAGTTCAATTCTACACTAGAAACTCTCTCTCTAATCATTTTTATTAAAGAAATCTGCACCACAAACCCTGTGCAAACCTGGCGCCCCCCCCCCCCCCCCCCCCCACCTATACATGTTTTAGGCCTTTTATGTGCACAGGTAACAAAAATAGCACATGGAAAAAGGAAAGTGAAAAAAGGTTTAAAACAGAAAATGAAGAGAATTGAAGCAGCAACTTTTAGAAGAATTCGATAGGTTCCCTAGTAATTCTGGTTTTCCTTTTCCGTGAAGGAATTATTTTGCACAGTCATGTAATGTAACTAGCATGTGACCTTGATGTTTTCTAGGTGTCACCACTCCCCATCGTTATTTATCTTCATGCCTAAGATGACGTTGACCGTACCTTGCAATTGATGGCTGCGTAACCCTTAATCCATGTATATTTGTTGAGCCTAAAATATGATCAAGTCATCTTAATCCAACGAACCAGGCAGTGGGGAAATATCATAAGAGATGCATAATCTTTGAATAAACCAAGTCAAAGACACGATCACAGTTGCAGATTGTGGGGTTAATTAAGCAGACAAGGAGCTCGTTAGACATAAAAAACGCAGCTCCTGCATTCAGTGTAGTCTGAATTCAGTGAACCCTACAGTATACCTGGCCAGGATCATATAGGGTTTTAATATTTTGAGAAGCCATGTAAAAAACATTTCTCATGAACATATCAGTGAGTTTAAAGTTATCAGTCTCTATTTTTGCTAAACTGAAAGAGAACCTTGAACGGATTTGGATTTAGAAGTTCTTTAGCATCTAAACTGCTTAATTTGAGACAAACTAGGTGCTTCTGGACTCATGGGGCAGAAAATCGATCATAGTTTTTTAGCACGGTTCAAAATCTAGTGCTCCTCCTGATCTAATGGATGATTAGAAAGGGCTTGGCAGCAATAAAATGGGTTTGGCCTGGCTACAAGGCATGCGGCTCAACTCTTTGATCTTTCCAATTAAGGTAGGAGTTGACTGTAATAGAGTGTAGATTCCTCATGTATGGAATGATAGGGACCAACGGTACAGAAGCAGCAGGGCAGGAGACAAAACATGTGGGATCATGCTTTGTTTTGTTATTTATTATGTTTAATCAGTAGCTATAGAGTTTTGTGCTGGGTTCTGAGAAGACAAATTCGAAGGCATTTTTTTTTTTTGAGTTTTGAGCATTCCTTACATAGCAAGAAAGCAAATCCAAAATTGTCCCCTTGTTTCTTCATTGCTAATTAACTAATCTCACTTAATAGGAAGTGTAGTTGATGTTAATTTTCAAAGTATTTTTTGTTTAAAAAAATATCAAAATGATATATTTATTTTTTATTTTTAAAAATTATTTTTGACATCAAATTTAAAAATATATATTTTTTCATTTAAAATAAAAAATAAAATAAAAATCATTTTTTTTTAAAAACATCTTTGAAATGCAATGCCAATCACATTCTTGTTGGAACTACGAGTGAGAACTCTTAACTTGTTAATAATGTTTTAATATTCAAATTATATATATATATATATATATATATATATATATATATATATATATATATATATATAATACTTAATATTTTTTTAATAATTACAATAATTTCTTGATTGTCTTACATCGATCAGTTACTTTTTTTTTTCTTTTTTTCTTTTTTGAATTAGAGAATCATTAAAAATTATATTTATCTTAATATTATTTTCTTTCCTAGTGATCAAGTTTTTTCTATATTTACAAACTAATATACATTGAAAGTTTAATTATATTTTTTATTTCATAATGTTAGAATGAAAAAAGAGTCAGATTTTAATATTTTTTTATCAACATGAAAGCAATCTCAATATTATAACATGTGTAAATCATAAGGGTCATCCATCAACGATAATTATATTTGAAATAGTTTTCAGGTGAGAGTTATGATGG
The DNA here is from genome assembly GCA_015731905.1 of Salix dunnii. NCBI lineage: Eukaryota > Viridiplantae > Streptophyta > Magnoliopsida > Malpighiales > Salicaceae > Salix > Salix dunnii. The sequence continues at coordinate 7,565,553 of CM027662.1, read as the reverse complement.
AAGGGAAGTGAGATGAGAGTGAATGGAACAATTTCGTTGACAATCCTTTTGTGTCTTCCTTATATTTAACATTGTTTTTCATAAATATTTTTGTTTTTTCATTTTAAATTAAATATTTTGATATTTTTAGATTATTTTTATGTACTAATATAAAAAATAATTAGTAAAATTTTAATATATTTTTAAATAAAAAATATTGTAAAAAATAATCTCAGCATAATTACTGCTATGGGCAGGGAAAACAAATATTGATTTTTGTGCTAAATGTTTGGTGCGATGCCGAAGAGATGGAGATAGAAAACAATACAAGGCATTAACGCCATATGCAAAATGCTGTCAAAAGACATGACAAAGGAAACATCGTGGTTTCCTCGCCATATTGAAAGACATTGTTTAAGGAAACAACCACGGAACGCAGCCATGTCCCAAATATCCAAGTACAAGACTTGTAGTTCAATTTTTGATCCTGTTTTTTTAATCAAGAAGGAAGTGAAATTGCCGACCATTTGTCTGATAACCCACATAAATGCTGGTGCAGAGAATGATGTGGCAGAAAGATAGAGGCGTCAAAGTTTGGTCGTGTATGTGGGGGCCTGCCTAGGTTGCTCGTTGTTTTAAGGAGCTGCCTTCGCTGTTCTTTCACTACAGGCATTGCTCCTTCCAGTTCTCGAAGAAATTTAAGTGCTGCTCTAAGAACAGAGACCAGGAAGATGATGAGGAAAGCAGCCATGGAAGAGTCCAAGAAAAAGATGCCATGCAGAAGGCTTGGAGGGTACGTTAGACAGCAGAAGGGGAGGCTCTACATTATCAGGAGATGTGTAGTCATGCTCCTCTGCTGGCATGACTAAGCCAAAGATCACCATCTTCGTGAAGTTGAAGAGCAATCAAGCAAATCATCCATCATTGCTACCTGTGAACTTGGGGCCGAGCTCTCTAGTCTTCTACCCTCTTTTTTTGTTCGAAAAGTAAATAGAAAACAGGAAAGGAGGCTACCTGTATTAGTTGATTAGTTTTAAAACATATGCCACTTGAGCTTTTTGTGTCCCAGGAAATGTCTCAAACCAAATGATTTGATCTCAACTCCCCAGGAAAACAAGTTTTGCATCTTCTATATATGTTTTTTTATTATTATTATTATTATCACAAGTTAAGAGAAAAATTCATGACATTTTATAGAGAGAAGTAAGAGTGATGTTAGGTAAAAATGGTACACATAAGATAAAGAGTTCAATGTTCTTTTTTTTTTAAAAAAAAAAAACTAATAAGAAGTGAGAGCATTATTTGATTGCTAAGGAGTTTGTGATGTATTATTACCATAAGATACTGAAGAAAAATAAGAATAATTTTTAATAAAATTTATATTCACGATGACTGGAGTTTAAAATAAAGTTATTAATGCTTTGATTATAAGAGTAATCTTGCTAGTTAATGTAAGTGGAGATATAACTAGACTTGACTAATTAAAAGAGTTGTACAAGGATTGTCGTGATATGTTTTCAACCTCATTGAGATGAAATGTGTAGAAAATAGGTTTTGTTAAATAATAAAAGTATGACAATAATTTTCAGGATTTGTTTTCTAGTATAAAAATCATTGAAAAACTTAATGGTTTGTGAGAGTCCAAGTAAAAGAACTTGTCAGAGAAGATGATAGACAAAAATCATGTTATGAGGAGAAGTTCATGACAAAACATGTAAGCATATGGTATGAAGCTTGAAATTGTTGTTTTAATTATTTTCCATTAATTTTGGATTTTAATTATTTGTTTCTAATTAATATTTAGGTATCCTAGTTTTAATTAGGAATCATTTTCTGTAAAGGATTTTAAGACTAATAAAGGGGTGTTTAAGATTATTAATTTTAGTTTTAATAAAATACTAAAGAGTTTCTCTACAATTTAGGTTTGTGTATCTGCACATTGAAAATCAATCAATTTTTTCTCTAATTTCACAACAATACTCATGTATGCATGTGGATCTCTCAGCCAGCCATGGTATCATCTGTCAATCCACCATTCAATAGACCAAGGCACACCACACATGGATCTCTCAACCATGGTGTCATGTGGGTGTCAACCCACCCTTCAAGCTTTCAATTTGATTCTCGAATGTTAATGGTGTTTCCATCAATGATAAAATGAATAACCTCAGAGAAATCTTCTGCCATGTAAATCTATGGATGAGCTGAAGGCAAGGTCAATCCTAATATAACTCAAGTCATCCCGGTGAGGCTGTTAGCAGTGAAAAGGGTATCTGGGAAACCTGACAAACCTCGAAATGAGGCGGTTCTAACCAAATTCAAGACATCTCTGTTGAAAATGAAGGATCAAAGTCAACCAAAGTCAACTGATTCCAAGTCTGCCGAAATGAAGAACTGGAGCTGCGAAGATCATCTAGTTTTTTCCTTTATTGTTTTTATCATGTTTTAATTGAAGAGTTTATGTTTTAGTTAAGTAAGATCAAAGTATATTTGATCATATCTTGTTCCTTTATTTTCGCAGATTTATTTCCTGTTTTAATTAGAAGAGATTGTAATAGTTTTGAATTTCTATTCTTGTATTTTGATCTTCTTCTATAAATAAAAATTAAGGGATGGCAGTAACCTGAGCTATTCTGCCCCTTGTTATACGTTTATTGTTGCATTGAATTGTGTTTGAATTCTTGCATATTTTTCTGGAAAATTCTGGGTAAAATTCTCGGTTCTCAGCACTGATTTGAACAGTGCTTGTTTTTGTTCGTCAGGTGCAAATTCCTGAGGATGATTTGAACAGTAACTGTTCTTCGCCAAAATTTGATTTTCCAAATTTTCCAACACTTGGTATCAGAGCAATTCTGATCTTAAAAGGGTTGTGAGAAACACAAGAGAATTGTGAGATTTTTTTCAAAGTTATTAACTTTGAAGGGAAGGGGAGTGAAACACGAGTGAGGAATTTCAAATCAAGAAAATCATCTTGATTTTGTGTTTGCTTGATACGTAATTGACTACATACAGCCAATTACCCCTCCAGTTCTTTATTACGATCAAACCTACTCAAAACAGCAACTGTTATCAGTTTCTGGAGAATCAAAAGAGTATCAGTCGGATCGTCATCATCTTGATTTTGTGTTTGCTTGATACGTAATTGACTACATACAGCCAATTACCCCTCCAGTTCTTTATTACGATAAAACCTACTCAAAACAGCAACTGTTATCAGTTTCTGGAGAATCAAAAGAGTATCAGTCGGATCGTCAGGATTTTTTTTTTTTTTTTTTCTTCTTCATGGATTCTGGAAATTTTTCAAAAGCACCTCTCTTCACAGGCACCAACTATGGTGTATGGGCAGTGAAGATGGGAACTTACCTCAGAGCTTTTGATTTGTGGGAAGTCGTTGAACACAACAGGGAGCCAAATCCCTTGAACAACAATCCCACCTTGAATCAAATCAAGTTGCACAATGAAGAGAAGGCAAAGAGATTCAAGGCTCTTTCCTGCATCCATAATGCAGTAAGTGAAGATATTTTCACAAGAATAATGGCTTGTGAAAGTGCTAAAGAGGCATGGGATAAACTCAAAGCTGAATTCCAAGGTGATGAGAAGTCAAGAAGAATGCAGGTATTGCACTTAAAAAGGCAATTTGAAGGGCTGAAAATGAAAGATACTGAATCAATTAAGGAATTTTCATCCAACATTTCCAAACTAGTCAATCAAATGAGGCTATTGGGTGAAGATGTTCAAGAATCTAGAGTTGTAGAAAAGGTCCTTGTGAGTTTGCCTGAAAAATTTGAGAACAAAATCTGTTCTCTTGAGGATTCAAAGGATTGCACTCAGTTAAGTCTTCAAGAGCTGATCAATGCTCTTCAGGCAGTGTAGCAGAGGCAAGCTTTCAGGCAAGAAAGCTCAAGTGAAGAAGCCTTTGTTGCAGGCTTCAAGGGAAAATTTCGGAGTCAAAACTTCCCTAAGGAAAACCATGGAAGCAGAAGAGAAGTTGGCAAATTTCAACAAAGCAAAAACTGGCAACAAAACCAGTATCATCCCAACAGTTTCAACACAAAAGGGAAGGAGAAAAAGGAACAATTTCCTGATTGTAAGTACTGCCACAAAACTAACCATCTTGAGTCATGGTGTTGGCTCAAGAACACTCAATGCAAGAGGTGCAAACAGTATGGACACCTTCAGAAGTTTTGCAAATCAAACATGGGGACTGGAGCTGCAAAACAGGCCTATGTTGCAAAGGAAACTGAAGTTGAAGCTGAGCACTTGTTCATGGCCACGACTGAACAAGGCTGCAACCAAGTAGAGGTAAATGCTTCAAACTGGCTTGTTGATAGTGGTTGTACAAACCATATGACTGCTGACATTAAGATGTTTAATACCTTGGATTCGAATTATGAGTCTAGAGTAAAAGTGGCTAATGGTCAATATGTGAGTGTTGAAGGGAGAGGAGATGTGGACATTGTAACAATGGCAGGCAAAAGAACTTTTGATAAAGTACTTTATGTGCCTGAAATTAAGCAAAACTTAGTGAGTGTTGGCCAATTACTTGAAGAAGGCTACTCACTATCCTTCATTGATAACATATGCACCATAAGGGATGTCAAAGGAGTGATTTTATTTGTTGCTGAAATGAATAATAGGAGTTTTAATCTTGGTGTGAAGAATGAGCATGTGAATTTGAGCATAACTGAAAATTCAAAATCAATGCTATGGCACAAAAGATTAGGGCATTTTAACTATGCCACCTTGAAGAAAATGGCAGATCATGAGATGGTTTTTGGTTTACCTGAAATCCATGAGCAAAAGGCAGTTTGTGAGGCTTGTCAATTGGGTAAACAAACAAGGATAGCTTTTAATGAAAATTCTTTTAGAGCTACTTGTAAGTTGCAGCTGGTTTTCACTGATGTGTGTGGTCCTATGAGGACTGAATCTTTAAATGGTGCTAAGTATTTCTTGCTCTTCATTGATGACTATAGTAGATATTGCTGGGTTTACTTTCTCAAAACAAAAGGGGAAGTGTTTGATGTATTTGTGAAATTTAAGGCTGCAACCGAGAGAGAAGCTGAGACAAAGCTGAAGGCCTTAAGGTCTGACAATGGGGGTGAATTCACTTCTCATAAACTTGATGAATTTTTAGAAAAAGAAGGGATTAAACACCAACTCACTATACCATACACACCCCAACAAAATGGTGTGTGTGAGAGGAGGAATAGAACCTTGATGGAGATGGCAAGATGCCTTTTGTTTGAGAAGAAGATGCCACTTAGATTTTGGGCAGAAGCTGTTAGTACAACTTCTTATCTTCTGAATAGAATGGTTACTAAAGTGTTGGGAGAGAAAACACCTTATGAGCTGTGGCATGGTTACAAACCCAACATAGAACACTTGAGAGTGTTTGGAAGTCCCTGTTTTTACCTACTGCCTGAGGTGAATAGAGGGAAGCTTGATCAAAAGGCTGAGCTGGGAATTTTGTTAGGTTATAGCACTAAATCTAGTGGTTATAAAGTGTTTGATTTAAAATCTAACAAAGCTGTGATTGCAAGGAATGTAAGAGTTGATGAAGACAAAATCTGGAATTGGGAAGATGAACTAGCCGAGAAGACTAATGATGATGAATTCCAACCAGAAATTGTTCAACCTGCTTCTGATGATGAAGATGAATCTGTGAGGGGAACAAGGCTTCTAAGTGAGGTCTATAGCAGGTGTAATGTAGCAGAAGCTGAACCTTATGATGTTCAAGAAGCTATGAACTCACACACATGGAAAGCAGCTATGAAGGAGGAGCTGTTGATGATTGAGAAGAATGAGACATGGACTCTTGTGGACAGACCAGTTGACAAGAAAGTGATTGGGGTAAAGTGGATCTTCAAAACCAAAATTAATGCAGATGGCAGCATCAACAAACACAAAGCAAGGCTTGTGGTTAAGGGGTATTCTCAAGAACCAGGTATAGACTTTCATGACACTTTTGCTCCTGTGTCTCGGCTTGATACTGTCAAATTATTGCTTATGATTGCTGCACAAATTGGATGGTATGTGTGGCAAATGGATGTCAAGTCAGCCTTCTTAAATGGCACACTTGATGAAGAAATACATGTTGAGCAACCTGAAGGTTTTGAAGTCAACATCACTGCCAACAAGGTCTACCTTCTCAAGAAGGCCTTGTATGGCTTGAAACAAGCTCCTAGAGCTTGGTATAGCCACCTAGATGAATTCTTGCTGAGTTTGGGTTTTGAAAAGAGCCTAAATGAAGCTACTTTGTATGTGAAAAAGGTTGGCAAAGATATATTGATTGTATCAGTTTATGTTGATGATCTACTGATCACTGGAAATCATAACCAGCTGGTTGATGAATTCAAGTTGAAAATGAAGAACAAATTCGAGATGAATGAGTTGGGCTTGCTATCTTATTTTCTAGGGATGGAAATCACTCAATCAAAAACAGGGTGCTTTGTGTGTCAAAGGAACTTCACAAAGAAATTACTGAATAAATTTGCAATGGATAATTGCAAACCTGTCAGCACTCCCATGGTGGCTGGACAGAAATTGATGAAGGATGATGAACACAAGGCTGATGGTCGAATTTATAGAAGCTTGATTGGAAGCTTACTATACTTGACTGCCACAAGACCAGACATTGTATTTACAGTGAACTACCTTTCAAGGTTTATGCAAAATCCAAGCCAAACACATTATGTTGCTGCCAAGAGAGTGTTAAGGTATCTTAAGGGAACATTGGATTATGGCTTGATGTTTGATAAGCTTGAGACTATCAAATTGATAGGTTTTTGTGACAGTGATTGGGCTAGAAGTGATGAAGAGATGGTGAGCACTTCTGGTTATTGTTTTTCCATGGGAAGAAGCATTTTTTGTTGGAATTCAAAGAAGCAAAGTGTGGTTGCACACTCTACCGCAGAAGCTGAATATATTGCAGCTTATGTAGCTGCAAATCAGCTTGTTTGGCTAAGAAAAATATTGGGAGATTTGAGCCTAAATCAACTTGAACCTACTGAATTGTTTTGTGACAATATGTCAGCAATTGCTATATCTAAGAATTCAGTGTTTCATGATCGAACCAAGCACATGAAGATTAAGTTCCATGCCATTCGGCAATTTCAGCAAGAGGGTGAACTTGAGATGAAATATTGCACCTCAAAGGAACAATTGGCTGACTTATTCACAAAACCCTTAGCCAAAGAAAGGTTTGAAGAATTGAGAGAGATGATTGGCATGAGCAGATTGAAATCAAGGGGGAGTGTTGAAAATGAAGGATCAAAGTCAACCAAAGTCAACTGATTCCAAGTCTGCCGAAATGAAGAACTGGAGCTGCGAAGATCATCTAGTTTTTTCCTTTATTGTTTTTATCATGTTTTAATTGAAGAGTTTATGTTTTAGTTAAGTAAGATCAAAGTATATTTGATCATATCTTGTTCCTTTATTTTCACAGATTTATTTCCTGTTTTAATTAGAAGAGATTGTAATAGTTTTGAATTTCTATTCTTGTATTTTGATCTTCTTCTATAAATAAAAATTAAGGGATGGCAGTAACCTGTGCTATTCTGCCCCTTGTTATACGTTTATTGTTGCATTGAATTGTGTTTGAATTCTTGCATATTTTTCTGGAAAATTCTGGGTAAAATTCTCGGTTCTCAGCACTGATTTGAACAGTGCTTGTTTTTGTTCGTCAGGTGCAAATTCCTGAGAGTGATTTGAACAGTAACTGTTCTTCGCCAAAATTTGATTTTCCAAATTTTCCAACAATCTCAGCCTCAGAGCAGACAACGTGATGATCGTAGAATGGTCAGGCTGTAACAGTATTTCTTGCCGTTGGTGCCGGTTGCCACGCCGTGTAAAAGCAAGCAGAAGAGCAGAAACACAGGTGAGGGAGGTTGAAAGTAAATTGATGGGAATACTCTTTCAGTTTTTGTACTCTGTGGGTCACCAAATTAATTATTCTGCTTCTTTTTAATATTCCATCCATTTTCTGTAAGCTAAAGAGTTTCAAACTGGAAATAAATTACAGCTTTCAATTATTTCTTCAATATTTCATACGAGTTGTAGTCAACGACAGTGATCTACCTGCCATCTGAACTCTCATGATCACAGTCAAACTAAGACACGATTTTGATTGGAGTCAACTGACATGCAGTTTCACGATTCCCACTTGCAACCCTTAATCATCAGACCCCACTAGCAAACACCACTGCTGCCTGATTCTTTCATCGTAAGAAAGAATAGGGGTGTGTCCTCACTACATGTTCACATGGAGAAGAGACTTTGTTATGTTATCAATGACTCTTGTTCTTCCCCTTTGGAGTGGTAGATAGAAAATTATTATTTTAGTATATTCTATTTTATTTTTTATTTTATAGTTTTGAAAATTATGAAGATTATATTGGGTTTCATACTCTTTATTTTTGTATATATTCTAAAAAAAATTAAAAATCTTTTAAATAAATTTAGTTAATTTTATTCATGTTCTTAATTTTATTGTTTTTTATTTTGTGTTAAAAAAACATGAATATCATAAGAAAATATATAAAAAATACATAAATAAAATTATAGCCGAGGTTGAAGTTGGAATAATAATTGAGTATCGCACATAGAAATTAAGTTTTTGAGGCCATAATCGAGATTTGAATTGTAGAGAAAATTAAGAGATGTGGTTAATTTAATTTAATTTAATTTGGCTAGGATTGAAAGAAACTTGAGGTAATCAAGGCATCAAAATACATCAACATATTTGACTTTTGGCTTGATGTTAATTATAAAAACCTAATTCCAATTAAGACTAAAAATGACATCATTTTACATTAACTGAAATGGTACATTTTGATTAAAAAAAAAAAGGAAAAGAAAAGGAAGAACATGAGGTGAAGATTGGAATGGAAACGATGTCATTTTGCTTTAAATTTTAGGCATCAAAAGATGGTGAAACAACTAACTCTTATGTATTATTAAGGCTTAATTCTAATTCTAAATGATCCTTATAGTGGCGAAAAAAATAAGAGTAATATGGTTTCTAATAGCTTAACTAAATTCTTGGTGCAAAAATTCTATGTTTAAATTCTATATTCCATTATAGATTTTGAGTCAAAGCTTACCACTCAGTTAGCCCAAACTTTAATTTCTTGTTTAAAGCCTAGTTTCAACACCCATGCTAGTTTGCGATCTAGATTCATGTGAATGATTTTTAGGGATCAATCCTCAGTAACTCTGTATTTGTTTTCTTTAATAGAAGGATTGAAATTTTCTTATAAAAGGGTCTAAAGAAAGTATAATATAAAAGTTGATTTGGTGAGTGCAATGAGATAAACATCTCTCATTTTTTTAGTGGCAGATCATCAATTCTTCCACATAAAGAGAGCACTATTAGCATATTTTTTTAGTATATAGAAACTTGCTTGCTTTCATTTATGGTTGTTATGATTGTTGAGTTTTTGCTTGCTTTCATTTATGGTTGTTATGATTGTTGAGTTTTCGCATGAATTATGTCACATCCGATATCATGATGAAATTAGAAAATATTGAAAAACGATAAGGAATCATCATCTAATCTATAGTACTAAAAATCTCTCAACTCTTTAGTTGCAAATCATGAATTCTTCCACACAAAGAGAATTTTTTTGGCATAGTTTTGTATAAGAAGAATAAAAGACCTTCATGCTTCAATCATCACTTAGAAGACACAATTTATTCAAAATAGGTTTCATTTCAAAAGTGAAACACTAAGATTATATCCGATAAAATGGTGTTATTATTGCTTGAAAATCCCAGGTTATTTACTAGTAATGATATAGTAAACATGACAAAATAAGAGATAATGCATCTAAAATACAAAGCTACAACAATATTCATGAGAAGAACAAGAAGAATGAAATCCATACTTTCCCATAAAAGATGAAGTATTGTTAAACCCAAAAATACTTATTTGAGGCAAAAAGGAGAGAGACATAATGCATCCAAAATACCAAGTTCTAGCAATATTTATGGGAAGAACATGAAGAATGAAACTCAATTTTGCCCATAAAAAATGAACTACTACCAAACCCGAAAATACCTATTCCGGGCTATTAAACACATTATTCTTAACCTTATCAAACTAGATTGTCATAGACAAACATTTTTGAGTTAAAAAAACCCAATAAGTATCACCAAATCATTAAGAAACGTGCATATAATTCTAAGTTTCGAAACTACCAAATCATCACAGTTGTTTTCCATTAACTTTGAATCCAAAATTGTCTTTTAAAACTCATTTTGACTATGACTAAACTCATAAACCCAAAAAAATCTCAATACACTTATTTTTGATATCATTCAAAATTAATCAAAAACTCTACTTATAAAAAAAAAAAAGCTTTCAACATTCTTTTATTGCATTTTTTTTTTTACAAAAAAAACATAATCAACATCAAACAATCTTACCTAAATTACATTGAAAATAAATTGTATTTGAACACCAGCTTTTCCATATCCAACATATCAATGTATTAAAAAAACATTGTGTTGCATTAGAAACAAAATGATTTGGGATTCAACATGCCCCATGGAATTCAACTTTAAAATTCAAAAGTATACAATCCAAGCTTGTAATCTTCAATGGAGGAGGTTGATATTGTATTTTTTTTTTTTAACTTTTTATCTCTAACCCATAAAAGTTAAACCTAAACTGCAACTTGAAAATCTACTAAATTGGATATCTTTCACCTTAACCAAAGTTTATTTCTCATTTCTTTCTCCTTTCCACCTTGGTTACCTATTTTTTTATAAGGGGATTTAGAGCTTTTAGATAGTTTTTTGGTTCTAAGAAACCAAAACTAAGGTGATTTTACTATATAATTGATATTTTTAGGCGTAGGTGGTCTGTAACAAACTTAAAGGCCAAAATGAGGTGGTTTTAGACTTTATATCTAGATAGAAAGGTTTCAAACCCTTGATGAGAACCCTCTAGGATATTTTTAAATGAGAACAAATAAAAGAGTTATATGGTTTTCTTCAAATGAGTGTCTTATTCAAGGTTGAAATAGTTATTTCATGGCTTTGCAAAAGCAATTTCGATGTCAACATTGCCTAAGAGCACTTAAACTTGGTTGAGGGGAAGAATATCTTTCAATTGGATACTTAGTTTGAAGCTCTTTACCTCTATATATTTGTTTGAAAGTACCAACCTAATCAGCATATAAATAAACTTAGAACAAGTTATTTTCTTAAATGGTAATGAGGAGTAGCACCCCAAACTCTTTTGTTTTCAAAACATGTCTTCACTTAAAAATTCTAAGCCTAATATTCATCAATGCAATCTAAGTGTCAATTGGATTTATTAATTTCTCTTAGTATAATACATTTATGTCACTAAATGCTACCTTTAAATATATTAACCTATCATGGTTATCACTTAATATTTAGGATTGGAGTATAAAAATCTCATTCAACAACAATTGTGAGTGAACCTTGATACTAAAAGATAAATAAACAAGTCATTATCTATGAGCCACTATTGCATACACAAATGCTTAACAACAATTGTTCCTACAAATTAATTTAGGATTAATGAGCTTAATAAATGCTCATATAATTACTTATTAACATGATTTGATAGACTATTAATAGTCACATGTTATGATCAAAAGTTAATGGGTAGATATGTCATTTACCAAGTAATTGGGAAAGGAAAAAATGACTTAGACTTTAGAATTGATGGCTTAATTCTACATACAGTTTAACTTATTATAGTAGACTCAGTCTTATCTAAGCAAATAAATCATTGGTAAACTAAGCACAACATTCTATTATGAATAAAAAAACAAGTGAACAACAATGCATTTTATCTTAGATATAATATTTTAGAGTTATAATATATTCTTTTTAGCATAACCATTCATTTACCTTAAGACTCTAAATATTAATTATGGTTTTTTAGTAATTATAATACAAGATGATGACTTCTTTATAATATAAAATATTTTTTCTCCTAAAAAAACTATTTTTTTAAAGAGAAAGGACATATCATTGTGAGATAAATCTAAATTGAATCAAGTTTGACAAGTTATTAGGCTAAAATTTGCAAATGTTTAAAAACCAAGGTAGTTCATTTTTTGACACGTGAAAAGTTCACTCCTAAAACAATATTAAGAATTAATAGTACATAATTCATATTTTGTTTAATTCCTTGTTTTCTAATTGATTTCTTTTTGGTGTGGCATCTATCATACCACCATTTTCTTAGGTTAAAATAGTAACTCTTTTTTTATTCTTCTTTTCAAAGGATGATCAACATGTTTTAGGACTAAGTGAGGGGGTCGGAGTTGTTATTATCTCCTTTCCTAAATTCATCGCATCCAAATTTGAATATGAGATCTAATAATAATAAATAATAAATATATTGGGTCTAACTTATACCAAAGAAAAATATAGGATAAACTTTATGCTAGATAATGTTTTATTTTATCCATAATAATTTAAAAATTCTCAATATCTTCCTTTGAGATTTTAAAAACTCAATGTTGTCCCTAATCATTAGGCCACTTGTTTTTTAGCCTCTTCCTAAAACAAAGTTTGTAAGAATCGTGTAAATATTATATATAAGGGATTAAGAGGAAACAGCTAGAAAAAAGTATAAATATAAATGTGCATTTATTTAATATATATATATATATATATATATATATATATAAAGAGCTAAAGGCAATGCTCAGAAATTATTAACTACAGGGTTAAAAGTGGAATATTGAGTAAAAAAACCTACCGGTGCGAGTTGGGCTTTCATTATCATCCATCAAATGTTCCTTCTCAGTGCTTTATGGCTATATCTTATTATAGGCTGCTTAGCTCATAGCTGGGCTCCTTCAAGGTCTGATGAAATCTCTCTCTCTCTCTCTCTCTCTCTCTCTCTCTGCAGAATCCCAGTTGTCAACCACGTAAAATATTGAGAGAGAGATATGAAAAGATTCGTATGGTATTCACTTGAGCAGAAATATATCAAATTTAATATATATAATATTATGCAAAATAAGAGAAAAGGAATTTGCTGGGTACGATTCTCTCTCACATGAAAGCACGATATTCAATTCCATCTTCAGTGTTCATTGCTGGATGATTTGCCATTAAACAGTGAAAAAGCAGAAAAGGCACTGGCAATTCCAGTCCCTAATGCAATATACATACATATATAGTATCCATGGAAGCTTGTTTATTTAGTCAACAGCTTTGATCAAGTTCTTGTTGAAGATCCCGACGCGCTGCTCCTTGTTCTTCTTTCTTACAAACACCTTGAATTCTCAGAAGGTTAAGACCATTTTTCATGAACTTACTGCTGTCAATGGTCTGTGACTTGGACGATCGTTGGGTCCCGTGGGAGATCACCGCTTAGAGTTTCGATTTTGCGTATGGATGAGAGTCTTGGAGTGGCTGTGTTTTAAATTGACTTTATTTGTAAATATATTTAAATAATATTTTTATTTTTTAAGAAATTATTTATTATATTAATACTTTAAAATAAATTTAAAAATATTTTAAAAATTATAGTAATATATATACTTCAATCAACACGTGTAGAGTACGGTATAACCATGACTTTGAAAACTCTTATTATCTATAAAATATATTTTCAAAAAGTAAAAGATAATAATAATAATAACAGAAGAAGAAATGCAAAGCCACGACAGCGTTTTGATGGAACGGTTTTCAGTGTCACTACTCATTCACTGTCACTGTAGCAAAAAATTTCCAAACTCTCTTCTGTCTCTCTCCGACCTCGAAGTCCAAATTCCCAATTCTTATGAATCCCTAATTTCCTCTCTCTCTCTCTCTCTCTCTCTCTCTGTCCAACATTATGGACTCTCGGCGTGCCCCAAGAACCGTAAGCGACCCGAAAGTACGTAAAGTCGGGTTTTTTACTGCGCCACCCGACCGCTCTCTATCCGGTCCACCCGATCACGGAATCTTCTCTTTCCTCACTTCCCCTCCTCCTGCTGTCGACAACTCCTCTCCTTCCGCCGGCAACTCTCTCTCTCCCGTCATGATCCCTCCTCCTCGCCACTCCTCTGCCAATCTCTCCCCTCTTCGCCGTGACTCCGCTGAATATTTCCCCCCTTCTGCTTCCCCCACCTCCCCAGCCTCGTTCTCCGATGATGTGGCGGCGGGGAGGGTTGCTGTTGCTGCGTCGAGTAGCTTGCCGGGTGGGTTAGGGTTCGATTTTGCGGCGTTAAAATTAGCCGCGAGTAGTGTTCCGGCAAGTGGATTGACTACCGTCTCAGTTGTGAACAATTTGCCTATTGGCATTTCTGGTATTGCATTTTTATTAAATTATCATTTTTTATTTATTTAAAGATGATTGTTCAAATTACATCAATTTATTGTGCTTATTTTGTAATGCATGATTTATGAAGTAATGCATGTATTTTTTTTATTTTTTAGTTATGGTGATTCAAGGCCGTAAGGAAATGACTAAAACTTATATGTGATTGCAGAAAAGGGTGGTGGGGTAGCGGTGGAAATGCAAAATGATCAATCTACACGTTACAAGTCATTGAAAGAGAAAACTACTAAAGCAGAGAGGCGTGCACTTCAAGAAGCTCAAAGAGCTGCGAAAGCTGCAGCCAAAGGTGAATACAGCTGTATTAATAACTTTTGATATATCAATTTATTTTTTCCCGGTGCTAAAAGTTTGTTTTATTGATATTGCCTGGAATTAGTTATGTTTAATTACTATTTCATGTGTTCGGATGTCTGAACTACATTAATATTTTTTCTTTGGTTATGAGCAAATGGAGTTGTGTCGCCCTTCCCTTTTTTGTTTGGTTTTTATGTTGTCAAATTTCTCATGGAATGAATGAAAGGATGCCCTGTTGAATTTGATTATGGGCATCAGTTTTCTTTTGTCTAGCTTGTTATAATAACCCAGTTTTTAATCACGGTTTCTGTCATGGGTGGGTTATTAGCTGAAGGTAATACGACACCTGCCACTGCATCCGGGGCTGCTGCTTCTGTGAATATGAAGTCAACTAAATCTGTGAAGCCTTCTCCTTCACTGAAGAATGATAGTGCTACAGTTGCAGCTTCAGAGAAGAAGGGAGGTGATAGGCCACCAGAAAAGGATAGAAAGAAGGAAGTCCCCCAACCACGCATGCAATATGATGACAAGAGTCGGGTGGAAAAGGCAAAGAGGCGTGCTGTGGTGAAGCAAACAGAAGCAAGGAATAGAGTTGAGTTGTTCAGGCATTTGCCTCAATATGAACGTGGAACTCAGCTTCCTGAACTTGAGTCTAAGCTCTTTGAGCTTGATCCAATGCACCCAGCTGTCTATAAGGTATTCATTTGAAGTTGTTTGTTTGCACAATCTTCTGGTTATTATATATTGAATGAATTAAGCATTAGATAACTATATGAACCAGAATAATCTTTTTGATATAGTTCAAGTTTACATAATGTTGTGTACATGCTATCCATGATCTAGTCCACATTTAATTCTATGTAGAAGTTAGTCGATGATTGCTACTTTTAGCTGGATGGTCATGTATATGGCAGTTACCGATGAACCTTTAGCAGGGATATTTCTGTAATCTTGTAGTAATAGGGTTTGGTGGAAATTTAGGTTACCACCACTAGTTTTTTTTTTATTTGATTTTAGAATTATTATTAAGGAGGTTTTGCTCTTAATGAGTTAGGAGTACTCTTTACTTTTCTTTGTGGTATTTAGTTTTTCTTCCTAGATGAGGATCTCTTGAGTCTATGCATCCAAACATTGTACTAGCTTCTAAACATAGTTATTTTGAGAATAATTTTTTCCAAGTGTGAATTTCTTAGGAGTGTGAGTCCATTAAAGGTTTTACTTTTGTTATTTCTTACATGAGTCCTTTAAAGGGTATCAGTGAGGCTCTCAAGGTTAAAATGTGTTTCCATCAGAATCCTATCATCATTCCTGCCCCATTTCCACCTTTCAAGCACCCAATTTCAAACCCTAATCTCCCTTATTGTAAATCCTTAAACCTTTTAAACACTACCCACCTATATTGATTGCAGTGTAAAAGTGATTGAGTGTTCTGGTGTTGCTGTCCAATTGTTGAGCTTTTCTTCTTGTTGACAGGTTGGGTTGCAGTATTTGTCAGGAGACATATGTGGTGGCAATGCTCGCTGCATTGCAATGCTTCAAGCATTCCAAGAGGCCATTAAAGACTACTCAACACCACCTGAAAAAACTCTAGCTCGGGACTTGACAGCAAAAATAGGTAGTTACGTTTCTTTTCTTATCGAGTGCCGCCCACTTTCTATCAGCATGGGCAATGCAATCAGGTTTCTGAAGAATCGAATTGCCAAGTTACCTTTGTCCTTGTCTGAAATGGAAGCAAAAACAAATATTCATTCGGACATTGATAGATTTATAAATGAGAAGATCATAATTGCAGACAAGGTGATAGTCAAGCATGCTGTTACAAAGATCAGTGATGGCGATGTTCTGCTTACATATGGGTCGTCTTCTGCGGTTGAAATGGTACTTTTGCATGCTCATGAGCTTGGCAAACAGTTCCGTGTCGTGGTGGTGGATTCTCGTCCAAAGCTCGAAGGGCAACTATTACTTCGTAGATTGGTTGGAAAGGGAATCAGTTGCACATACACTCATATAAATGCCATTTCTTATATCATGCATGAAGTTACCCGAGTTTTTCTTGGTGCTTCATCAGTGCTGTCCAATGGAACAGTTTACTCAAGAGTTGGGACTGCTTGTGTTGCTATGGTTGCTCATTCATTCCATGTACCAGTTTTAGTTTGTTGTGAAGCATATAAATTTCATGAAAGGGTACAGCTTGATTCAATATGCTCTAATGAGCTGGGTATGCATTTCTAGCTATAGGATTAGGAGTTGCTTCTTACAATTAATGACTGGCTTGTAATTGCTTTACGCTCAGTATCTCCAATGCCTGTCCATTTCTTGTAGGTGATCCAGATGTGATTTCAAAGGTTCGTGGGAGAGAGGACATCAACTTCCTTGATGGATCATCCAGTAGTGCAATTCTCCAGCTTCTGAATTTGATGTAAAGTTCTTTTGATACTAAGAATTGTCTGAAAGATGTTGATTTTCTGAACCTGACCATGGATCTTATATGTTGGACAGTTATGATGCAACGCCTTCAGATTACGTTTCAATGATAATCACAGATTATGGCATGGTAGGTTGTCTGGTTCTTAACTAATTTTTATTCTTTTATGAAAGTACTTGGTGGTTTCACATGGTTGCATTCAGAGCATTAGTCCAATCGAAATTGATGCATGCGCATTTACACCCTAATTAACATCTGCTCGAAACCTTCCAACTTCCAAGCTATGTGATCTTTCTGGTGGGCACTGGACCTTGGACTGATGGGGACGAGAGGAAATAGGAGGAACCACTTACTCTTTCAATCATTACTCTATTTATTTCCTCTTTTAAATATTGTTAACTTCTGTTATTATAAGCTGTTATTGACCCGTATCATGTTGTGCTTTCAGGTTCCACCCACAAGTGTACCTGTCATAGTACGAGAATATCGAAGAGAACACCTGTGGATATAGATGGCATGCAGATGGATCATCAAGCTTCCCCAAGATTTTTGATCATGCTATTATCCGTTTTCTGGGAGCAATAAGACTAGCAATACTTCAAATCAAGTGGTTTCTTTTCCTCTATGGTCACAGTTGGGCAATAATGCTGAGATTTTGACATTTTTGTTTCTCGTTTCCTGACTGTGTAGAGTGCCATTTTTGCCTCTCCGGGCAGATTTAGCAAGGCATACTCATGTATGTTGTGAACTTGTGACAGAGATGCATCCCCTTTTGGGAATTTCAGACAATTAATTTTCAGCTAATAACAATTTTGCTGCCAAAAGCCTTCACCTCGAATTGTGTTCGAAATTTTTTACTTTAAAACGAACCATTCAACTCTTTATTTTATTTTTCCTGGTGATTTCAGCATGTGATATTAGCAGCCGGTGCAACCTGAACTCACATGTACTTCACATGAACGGGCGTTAGTATGAATTAGCTGGAAAATTTATAATTTGTAAGATCTACTTTAAAACGACTTCCTAATTGTTTTCTTCTGCAATTTATAAACACCAAAATAAAATTAATTTAAAACAAAGAAAAAAAAATCAAAAGCAAAAACAAAAGAGTCTGCCTAAATATTTTCCCTGTATGATTTGTGGCATTTTGATCTTAGTCTCGTCAACATCACAAGAAACTCTTATGTTCAAAGTTTTCTCTACATAACGCTACATTCGTGTTATCTCCAGAGTTTCATTCATTCATTTCATAATAGGTGGAATTTGGGAAATCTTTGATTCAGTTTAATTTTGGTCAAGAAATTTCGAGAATGAACTTGGACAAGTTCATCCACCACAAGGACAAATGTCTGTGTACCAATAACTACATTTTAATCAAGAAGATCCATCTTCCTCTGGTGCTGGGATTTACTAGTTATAGGGTTTCATTATGTTTGATGTCAGTATATAACAATTCACAGTCAAGTTCCAAGGTATATTATTCAGCATGTACATGGAAAATACATGGCAAGAGGGAAAGGGAGAAAATCATAAATCCCTTTCTACACAGGGGAACGTAATAGTTGTGGTCACAAAAAAACCACTCTGCTCTAAAATACCAAGTTGGAAATTTCTCTTAATGCTATGCATGCAAACGAATAGAACTGCAAGTGAAATTTCTTTTGGTGCATTGATCTTGTAACAGTAAATAATAAACCTGTGATTCATATGCAGTAAGAAAACAATTCTTAATCAAACATTAGTTATGGAAATATACACATTGTGCCTACTCTGTTGCATTTCTGGGGATGTCACCTTTGCTATTCAATGAAGTAATTGTTGCAAGAACCACGAAACCACCCAGAACAATTATCAAGATACCCAATGAGTTCACCAGCAAAGCTTCAGCGGAGTAGTGCGATATTACTTTGTTGGTTTGGAGGAATGTGGCTTTTTCTAAGATACCAGTAGTAGCAGTGACAACAGCAAGAGCGTAAATATAAACCCCAAAGAACACATGCCATGGGAGCAAGGTGGCCCTGCTATTCCTTGAGCCTCCAGGATACCAAAAGGTAACAAACCCAGCAGCCCACTGGAATGAAGAAAAGATTATTAGTTCACAGACTTCAAGAAACATAGTGCATATGGGTAATCATCAAGGAAAATGAACAGGAAAAATGAAAAAGACCTGGATGGCAAAGAGGATAAGGCAAGCTAGTCCCAACCAAGAGTGCAGGCTGTAGAAATTGTCGATGCCCTTGTCATTATGGAATTTCAAAGCAGCCCATAAGCCGATCAGGCTTAAACAAAGAGCGAGGCATTGTAGTGTCAAATGAACTAATTTTTTAAAGCTTTTTGTTCCTGAAACCGTTTTGTAGGCTAGCATGGCTGCATGAGTCAATAACAAACATTTGAAACACAAAATCAAAAAACAACATGGCACCAGTGATGACCAGGTTCAAATTCATAGATAACTAAACATGACAAGTTCATCTCATGCCACTGACAGCATTTGAACCCCCATGACTCAAACATTACGAGTAACAACTCACTTTCTGGCATTTTCAGAGCCCACTACAAACATCCAACATTCCATCCATTTTGTATCATTGTAATTTGTTCTTATCCAATCATGCTTATAATTCAACATGAAGCATATTTGCACCATAGTTCTAAGGAAATATAAAACCACGCCTAAATATTTTCCTGAGACTGCCTCCACAGCAAAACATGATTCCCTAGAGGTCATGTTATATGTTACCATATAGAAACAGAAACTATAAGAAAAACAACACTTCTTGGGATTATTAACAGAATATGAGTAAACCAAAAGAGACCATGGTTTTCTCTCCCTTTTTGAGGATGAAACAAACCCAGTCACCTGATCATTATTGACACATTTCAACTTTAATAAATATCATATCACCAATTCTAGATTTATTACGCCACGCACTCATCAGAAGAAAAAAGAAGATCCATGCATGTGTATAAAATCAGTGTAAAGGTAGTTGAATACATGTCTCTTTCGTAACACCACTGCAAACACTTGCACAGGGTTAAACGATGGTCATATAATAGCAATAGAACAAACAATCACTAATAAATTATTGCATGTAATGCCATGTAAGTTTTACACCACCAGTTAAACCTTGAGACATTTAGGGGGTGTTTGGGAGTGTGGTTGTTGTTGCTTTTAAAAGTGCTTTTCGTGCCGAAATGTATTAAAATGATATTTTTTTATTTTTTAAAAATCATTTTTGACATCAGCACATCAAAATGATCTAAAAACACTAAACCGCCGGTTTTAAAAATGAAAAAAAAAAAAAGTCGAAAAGCAGCAATAAGCAGATTGGATCGCAATGCCAAACGGGGCCTTAATTGTGGAGCTACTTATATCAATGCCTTATAATAGTCCCTGCAAATCAGCTTATTTGTTAGATTCATAATTAAAAGAACACATCAAATGATCTCTCTTGTCAATTTCCAGAATCGAAAAGCACATTTGGTGTCCATTTTATTCTACATTATTTTAATTTTATTCATCTCACCTCAACACATCTGCATACACACAATACTAATGCCAAAAGAGCACAAAAGGGATACTTGCCTTCACCATTCAAGAGTACAAGCCCGATTGCCATTAAAACAGGATGTACCTACAAAAGGGGCACAAAAAGCACACTTAGCCCACCAGTAATCCGTACCCAGAGAAGAAAAAAAAGTTTTAAAAGTACAGCATCAAAGACTTTGACCATTCTCAAAATGAAAATTAGAGAGTTGGAATTCTTACATTAAAGATGAGATCTTTGTTATCAGAGACAAGAGCCAATCCTCCTCTATAATGAACAGTCCACGTCAACACCAGAGCAGCGACTGTCACCCCCATTAACCTCACCAACATCATCAAGGTTGGAAATTTGATAACTGGAACTGCCATTTTCTTTAATTCTTTTCTGTAACAAAACTGCAAAGACAGGGAGAGAAATGCAGTCCAAAAAATGGGATGGGTTTATTAAGGGTTTTCGAGTTTGGTAAACTTGGAGCTGGGTTTTGGATCTTGGATCTATGCCTTCCTTTCTTCAATTGATTGCTTGTGTTTTTGTTTAGCCTCCAGAGACAAAGAATCTATCCATTAGTAGAACTGTCCAGGAGAAGAAAATAAATTCCAATTCATGTTTTATTCGAAGTTTTCAACTGATTACCACATCAGCATCTTGCTTCCTTTATTAAAAACACAAGCACACAGTACCGTTTGTATTTTTTTTTATTAAAATGTAATACTTCAGTTTTGAAGTGTTTCGGTATTTTAGTTTTACTATATATATATACTAGCTATATTAGCTGCGAGTATTTTTATATAAATAATTTAAAATAATTAAATTAACAACGATAAATTTATATGATATAATTAAATAAAAGTTATAGATTATGAGATAAAATGTATAAATTTTTAAGTAGAGTTTGTTACGCAAGCATAGATTACATCTTTTAGAATGTAGGTACTGTATCATAAAAAAAATACAAAAGAACGTGAACTATATAACCTTGCGGATCATTGCAAAAAAGAAATATATTGATATAAAGAACGAAGTTAAAATCTTTATTCAAAATAAGACATTTAATTTCCCTGTTTATTCTCCTATTCAAAAAAATATTATAAGCTATTAAATGAAATGAACATTAAATTGATGTGAAACAATTGAAAATATAGCAAATATCTAAAAAAAGATTGGTGAGGATGATCTATGGTGTGAATTGTAAATTTAGCCAAAATAATAAATTTGTGCAGAAATCCAGTGAAGTGCAAGTTTTCCATAAAATATCTGAATTTTAAATTGCTATAAATTTATCTGTTTAGCAGTTTTTAACGAAATAACCAGCATTAATTTATTATCATCATCAAAAAAGTAAGAAGATTTATATATTTGAATTATTAAATTTACTACATTAAGATTAGTTTATTTTATAATTCAATTTAAACCAAACAAAATATAAATGGTGAAAATACCTGTAATAATCAAATAATAAAAACAAATAGTTAATTTTCTATCTACAAAAAATCAAAAACATAAATTAAAAATTCATCCTCACGTTATTTTCATTATCATTGCTATAACAATTAAAATTATTATCAAAACAATTAAAATAAATAAATTCCTTGAAAAAATATTAAAAAAATAAACAAAAGATTTTTATAAAAAAAAAAAAACACAATTTAAAAAATCACAAAAATTATTATTATCAAATTACCCCAAGTAAAAAATATAAAAAAATTTAACAGAAAAGCAAATAAAAAAAATAAAATTATTCTTATCATTAATATTATTATTCCACTAATAATGAAAAAAGGAAAAATTAAATCAAAGACTTAAAAAAGCATAAAAAATTAATAAAAGAGAAAATAAAAAAATATAATAGATGATAAAACAAAAATAAAAATTATTAAATAACTATTATCATTTAACTTGAAAATTAAAAAAATTATCTGCTCTCCATTGCCGGCTGAGCAAAGAATTTTAATAAGATTTGTTAGATCGAAATTAAAATATAATATTTATATATGTAAACTTTAATATAATGAAATAGATCAATACATCTTATTATAACAATAGCAACATCGAAGTCATTACATCTAAAATTATCATTGTTATTACTATTAAAATAATAAAAATTATAAAATTATTATGAGAAAAAAAAGCATCAACAAAATAGTAAGTAAGAAAAAAAATTAAATTATTATTATTATTATTATTATTATTAAAGAACAAATAAATAAATAAAAGACTAAAAAAATCTTAAAAACTTTAATAGAAGATCAAACAAAAAAAATCAAATAAAACTAAAAATTGTCATTGTTATTACTGTCAAAACAATAAAAATTATCAAATTATCCTAAGCAAAAAAAACCTAAAAAACATTAACAAAAAAGTAAGCTAGAAAAAAAATTAAATTATTATTATTATTATTATTATTATTATATTTGTGCTAATAATGAAAGAAGAAAAATAAAAAACTAAAAAAATCCTAAAAACTTCAATAAAAGATCAAACAAAAAAATAAAATAAAAATAAAAATTATCATTATTATTACTATCACAACAATAAAAATTATCAAATTATTCCAGGATTAAAAAAACATAAAAAAATTTTTAACAAAAGAGTAAAGAAGAAAAACAATTAAATTATTATTAATAATAATATATTTGTTCCAATAATGAAAGAAAAAAATGAAAAACTAAAAAAATCCTAAAAACTTTCACAAAACATCAAACAAAAAATTAAAATTAAAATAAAAATTATCATTATTATTACTACAGAAACAGTAAAAATTATCAAATTATTCCAAGAGAAAAAAAACCTAAAAAACATTAACAAAAGAGTAAGCATGAAAAGCAATTAAATTATTATTATTACTATTATCATTGTTATTACTATGTTAATAATGAAAAAAAATAAAATAAATGAAAGACTAAAAAAATCTTAAAAACTTTAACAAAAGATTAAACCAAAAAAAGAAATAAAAAATCTGGTAAAAAAATATATTTATTATTATTATTGTTATCACTATCAAAACAATAAAAATTATAAAGTTATACCAAGGATAAAAAAATAAACAAAAATAAACAAAATAGTAAGTAAAAAAACAATTAAATTATTATTTTTATTATTATTACTACCACTACTACTACTATGAAAGAATAAATAAATAAATTAAAGACTAAAGAAATCATAAAAATTATAAAATTATCCCGTGGATTAGAAAACCTAAAAAACATTAACAAAAGAGTAGGCAAGAAAAAGAATTAAATTATTATTATTATTATTATTATTATTATTATTATTATTATTATTATTATTATTATTATTATATTGGTTTTTTTTTGTGTGTGTTTATAATGAAAGAGAAAAATGAAAGACTCAAAAAATTCTAAAAACCTTAACAAAAGATCAAATAAAAACAAAAAATATCATTGTTATTACTGTTAAAATAATAAAAATTATCATATTATCCCAAGAAAAAAAACCTAAAAACATTAACAAAAGAGTAAGGAAGGAAAAAAAATTAAATTATTATTATTATTATTATTATTATTATTATTATTATTATTATTATGTTAATGATGGAAAAAATAAAATAAATGAAAGATTAAAAAGATTTTAAAAACTTTAACAGAAGATAATAGAAAAACAATAAAATAAAAATTATCAAGAAAAAAAAGTTATCTGATATAAAAATAAAAATAAAAAAACAAAAGAAAGAACAAATGGAGGAAAATAAACACAAATATCAATTTTTAAATAATCATATATACACAATAAAATTTAAGAGCTAATTTTTTTGGAAAAAATATCACTTCAACAAATAAAAAAATAATAAAAATTAAAAATCAAAGCTAAGAGCACACTTATGTATACATGAACAAAAGTAGAGATTATTCTAGAAATAAAAGGAAATAAAATGATTAAAATAAAAAATAAAAGTATAAGTGCCGAAATGAAAATCAAATATAAAAGTATTAAAATCTAAAATTAAAAGTATATCTTGTTTTTTTTATATTATTATCAATATTACTATCAGAACAATTTAAATAATTAAATTGCTTTGGAAAATCATTACAAAAAAAAACAAAAGATTTGTATAAAAAACAATTAGAAAATAATAACTAAAATTGTCATTATTGGAGCGTAAATAGCAAAATTATAAAAATCATTTAATCAAAAGAACAAATTAAAATAATAGGAAAAAAAATAAAGGGAATAAATGTGCAATATCAATTTAAAAATAATTATCAACACAAATTAAAATTTCAGAATTGAATCGATTAAAAAAAAAAAAAGGACAAAAATTAAAAGCGTAATGCATAAATATCAATAAAAAAATAAACATTAAAAAAAAACAAATGAATTAATACCAAATAAAAAACTAAAAGAATAAGGACCAAAATGAAAAATAACATATATAAAATTAATTACAATCAAAGGATAAAATTGAAACAAAAAACAATTGGAGGATGAAAAATAAATTACGAAAATTGCTATCATTTTATAAAATATCAAAAGAAGAGTGACTGAAATCAAACTTTGTATATATTAGCAATTTCAATTGGAGGACCAAATTAAAGAATTCAAAACATTTGTACCGGAAAAATTGAAGGAATAAAAAATAAATCAAAAATCAAAATATGAGGATTGAAATAAAAACTTCTTATATAATCAGTTTTAATTGAAAGGTATAATTGAAAATAATAAAATTTTAATTTCAATAAATCAGTAAGAAAGACAAAATAAAAAACTAAGGGAAGAAAATGAACTTTTCGCCAACATGAGGGACGGGACCGGACTTTACGGTGACAGGAGAGAGAAAAGCGATGGCCGATGAAAAACCGTCCACTGTCGATTACCCGGATATCTATGACTGGAACGCGCTGCGACAAAAGATAGAGGACCCTTCGGCGCATCTTCTGGTTCGGCGGAAGATAATTTTTGACGGCGTAGAGAAGTCACACTTGCCACCTATGGGGCGCGAAAGCGTCAAACGGTTCTGGCGCGTCCGTATGACGCACCAGCAGTTAATCCAAAAAAAATAATAAAATATTAGCCAATTACCAAGAAGCCCCTGTCCCCACTGATATTTACGGAAAAACCGTAAGGGAAAGGACATGGCTTCACTGTGTTCTATTTTGTCGTTTAAGGGGGCTTTTTTTGTCTGTGCACTGTGCAAATAAAGTGGAAAAACCGGTTAAGCCCCTAGTTCCTGTGCATTATTTTGTCTTTTTCGGGGGGCTCTTTCATTAATACACTGTTCAAAACCGGAAAAATAAAAAAAAAGGTGGACAAACTCGTGCGATGCACGGATGAAAAATGTCCAGTGAACAGTGCAATGTGTCTGTGTGAACAATGCATTCGTGTACAATGAAAGGGGGACACTGTTTGTTTTATAGTTAATTTTTTTTAATATATATATATATAATTAAATATATTAATTAAAAAAATAGTTCAAATTCAAAAAATTATTTAAAATTGTGTAATTTAATCTAAAAAAAATACACAATAAAATGATTTTTCTACAAAATTACAAAAATATATAATATTACGAAAATGTCATTATTAATCTCTAAAAATCATTACATTCTCTGATTGCTCTGAAATATTCATATAATATATATAAATATGTCAAGAGACTACTTACAAAATGTCATCTTAATCTAACGATTGGATTAAGAGATATTATTGATTTTGTAAGATTATTTATTATTTTAAAAAACACTATTTGACGGGAACAAAAATGGTATATTTCGGCCGGTATTTGGCTGAAAATCTAAAGTGGATCGGAATTTAAACTGAGGTAAAAACAGCGCCATTTTGACTTATTTTTTTAACTGCTACAAAATATTTTTGCTATTTTGGCTAAAACAAAACGAAATTGACAACTATACACGCAAAATGTTTCTGTTATTTTGGTCAAAACAAAATGAAATTGACAATCATGTGCACACGCGCTTGCACACACAAATATATATATATATATATATAAACACATCGAGGTTTTACTGTAGACATTTACTGTGGATTTAAACAGTAATATTACTATTTTACCTTTAGAATCGCCAAAATTTAACCCTCGATACCAGGTTTATTATGGACTTTTTAATATTTATTACACCGTAAAAGCACCTGTTTATCTGTAGGAGCTGACAAAAAGACGAAGATTGATAGAGGGTATTTTAGATTTTTCATATATTTTTGCACAATACAATTACTTGTATACCCTCTAAAAAAGACAAAAAGGAACGTTTGTGACATGGTGATACTTTTACTCATGATTTTTTTTGTGGTTATTGCTGGATTCAGAAGTGTTTAAGTAATTCACTAATTTTTTATAATATTTTTTTGAATTTACTGTAGACACATCGTATGGACGCACCATCAGTTTTTCACATGAACGTGCTTTTAAGGCGACGCGTGAGGTGTCTTTAGGTGGTGGAAAATGTCTAATCATCGTGTTAGACGATGCACCGCTATGTCGTTTTCCTCACGGTATGACGCATGTCATCTTAGAGTGGTCATGGAATCTTCGGTGGACGAGTTTGCTTCCTCCCCCCTTTCTCTCTCTTGCAGCCAAAAAGTACAATAAGGTCCTTCGTATTGTTGTTTGTTTTATTTCAGTCCCTAGTATTTTGATTTTGTTGATACATTTCATTTCAATACTTAATCTTTTAATTTTTGATTTGATATTGGTTCCTTTAATATTTTTGGTCTGTGGGTTTTAATTTTATCTTTCAATTTAAATTGGTCATATATGCTACTTTTTATTTTGGTCCTTATTTTTATATTTTTTTTAAACAATTACACTGTATTTTTATTTTAAAATTCTTTTATTGTTTTTTTGGTATCAAAGTTTTAATTTGCTGTAGTTTATCCTTTCATTGAAGTTAATTATATATATATTTTTTTGGCACATATTCTTTTAATTTTTTATTTAATATTAACTCCTTTGTTTTTTTTTTTTTTTGGATTTTTTTTTACAATGTTTATTTTTTGTCTATTTATGTGTTTATTCTTTTATTTTTTGTTTTTAATTTTTTTCATTTTAGTTTTTGTTATGGTTTTATTTTTATTTGGTTCAATTCTGAAATTCTAATTTATATTGGTAATTTTTTTTCTCTTTTTTTAATATTTTTTGTAAATTTTTTTGTTCTTCAAATCATATGATTTTTTTATGCTCATAATATTTATTTTAGTTTTTTTCTTTTTTTGTTTGCTCATAATATATATATTATGTTGATTTTTTTTTAATATAGTGTATTTACTATTTATCCGTAGTCATTTCATTATTCATATTATTTTTCACTAATCTATTTTTTCTTCAATGTCTCCTAGTTCTTAGGTCTTTATTCTTTGATCATTAGACTTTATTTTGTTTTTAAATTTGGTTATCAAAGGTTATGTTATGATTTTGTATTTTTCATACTTGTTTTGTTGCTCATGTTATCACATATGTGAAGCTTGTTAAGATTTGATTTATCTAAATAAAGCAATTAGATTAAAATGGTTTATTGAAATTGCTAATATGTTTTTGAGGCAATTTTGTTTAAAATAGGTTAGATATTTGATTTCTAGGATCCAAAAACTTGGACCCAAATTTCTTATGATAAAAATAAATAAATAAAAATGGCCAATATCATTGAGGAAGCTTCATGCTGAAGATTTAAAATTAATACTAATACTAATACTAATATTAAGGCTAATAATCAGCAACAGTACATTGGAATTTCACTAATCGGATGCTACCTTCAAAGATGGAGGACTTGCTCTCCTTCCATTCTAATATCAAGTTGCAATCATGGGAGAACATGGAAGTTAATTTTCCACCATTTCTGACCTTGCTAACATGCTCTTGCATGCTACCGTGAAGGACCAAGGTGATGAAGAGAACTGCCTTGGATTTTACTTGGGCAATACATAAAAACCAGCAAATGAAGGTGAGACTGTTTCCACATTTAAAGAAAACTCTTACTTTTTTTATAAAAAAAACATTATAATACATTTCCCAACAAAAGAAAAATACTTTTAAGAAACAATAATCACCACAATTTCATTAACTACCTAAATTTTGTCATACAACAAGCTGAAAAATCCTTTTCTGTTTTGGGATATTTTGTTTACTTCCATGAAAATTCCCCCCCAAGTACGCAACTAGAGAAACAGGTGCACAACCATTTATAGATATATCCAGATCGGCAGGGCATTACCTTTTGGTGACAGGTTAATTTTGCATTGCAAAGTCTAGGCACCAAACCGTCTAGTACACTATAAACTCAGCGTCGGTTTATAGTGTAAATATTACACTATAAACCTAGACTTTGACAGGAACTAAATATAAACTCTGACTGATAATTAGAAGGCACCATGTGACATGCCATAACCTCGACCACGAGCAGCATTACCAGAGCCTCTTCCATAATAACCACCACGTGATCGGCCACCTCGGCCAGGTCCCCAACCACCTCGACTGCCCCAATGGTGGGAGAAATTAACATTTGTCTGCAAATTTAAATCAAGAGAAATTCAGCTCAATGATATTGAAACTAAAAATAATATGGGAATAAAGAGAACAGTTTTGAGCATGGCAATAATTGAAAACAAAAAAAAAATGTCATTTCAGCAGTTCATAATGTTTTTGAAACTTTTAATGTTATAAAATGAAAAAAAAAAAAAAAAAAAAACTCTGAAGACAATCATCACATAATTTAGTAGCCTTGGAAAAACAATTGATAAATTTTATCAAGTTAGATTTTAAAATTATAAAAAGAAGAGCGATGGGGGTTATAGGGGACAACACAGACATCGGTATCTCTTCTCGACTGCTGGGAAAATCTAGCCCTTCCATTACGTGATCCACCATCAAGAGCATCACATGATATGGAATCAAAAAAGTCATCCTTCACATAAACAGGCTGCAGAATGGGAAACACAGTAAGCAAAAGTACAAAAAAAATTGAAACAGAATGGAAAACTCTGTGTGTGTGTGTGTGTGTGTGTGTGTGTGTGTGTGTGAGAGAGAGAGAGAGAGAGAGAGAGAGAGAGAGAGAGAGTACCTTGGTCTCAAGTTTTGATGATCCAACATCATCTTCGTCTAGCAAATCATCCCTGTCTTGAGTTTTGTGACTCTTACCGAGGTGACCCCATACTTCATCCTTATTGAATTTCTCATTCATTGCAGTAAAATCAAAATCCTCCTCGAATCTGGTAGCAGAGCGTGAAATCTGCAATCCCGAAGGATGATTTATTAAAACTCAAAGTCCACAAAGAATATTGGCTACAGCTACTTTGGTTTAGAAAAGCAAAACAGACAAATTACTTTTCTAGAGTCAGCAATGAACTAGCAGTGATTGAGAAAGGAATGGAGATATTAAACACAAAAACTAAGACCACCTCTGCTCCTAGAACTAGTAAATGCTTGTTAAAAAAGCGAAAAGAATAACTAATAATAATGAATAACAAAGGGGAAAGAAGAAATTACAGCATGTGAAACTAAAGTAGGATGTTTTCAGAAACTTCCCATTTGATATTCTTTAAAAGGAACAGCTCGTCTGATAATATTAGATTCTTTTTTTACTTTGTCCATGCTACACAGCATCAAAGTCAAATTGCCAAATCATGACAACATAAACTAAGAGATATAAAGGTTAAATCTGCCAATATGGAAATGCAGGGAAGACAGCGCATACCTCATTTTCTCTTCCCCTTCCACGTCCTCCTCTAATAGTATGATAAGTGTACATAGGCACTCCATATACCTTCAAGGAGAAAAGAAACAGATGAGGTATACTACAATTAAATAGTGTGGGTAACTTGTAGACAAGCATTTATCACCAAATGAGGCACCAGGGAACATCAATTTAAAGAGGCCAACTTCAAATTTTCTCAAGCCAAGAATAATGGAGCTCTCAGAAAATTTGCATACCTTATGTTCAGGTTGTGAAGGTAAGGATAATATGGGTTTCTGCACTTCTGCTGCAGCTGTTGGTGGCGGTGCTGACGATTCTGGTGATGATACCTGTACCACCTCAACATCCTTTTGAGCTATCTGTGAAGACTGCATTGAGGGAACTATGGGAGGGCCAAGCTGCGAAAGTTGGCCTGGTGTCACCAGAGAAGGTGTTTTTCCCTCGTTCAAAACTGAACTTGATGTCCTCATGATGGAGGATGGAGGTTCAGACATACTTTTAAAAGGCATTATTGGATCTGGGACTGTCTTGGGTAGGTAAGAACCTGATGATGCAATAGCAATTTTATCTACAGCAGAAGTCAATGGGAATGCCAATGTCAAGGTACTAGGAAGGGTTTGAGTAGTGACCCTATTAGGAGTTACATTTGTTGAGTCTGAAACCATTGCAGAAGACCGTGTAGAAGGAAGAGTAGAAGACTGCAAATTTAAGGTGCTTGTACTAAATGGTGGCAGCAAAGGAGGGGGGCTTTCTGACAATGGAGAAGCTGAAGTGTTGGGGGCATTCATGGCAGGATACTGGAGAGATTGCAACGTGGAAGGTGGCATTGACAAGCCAGGTGGGGGTCGAAGCAAAGCTTGCTGTGGGACCTGAACTCCGTTCAAGGGCCCATGGTATCCCTGCCAATACATTGGCATGGCAAGCCCACTACCATTTGTGGTTGGAAGGAGATGTGATGAACTCCGTGATTCTAAGCTCGCATCAGGCTGATATGGGGAAAGACCACCTTGAAATGTTGGCCTGGGAAGACCACTGGATGAAGCATGGGAACTTGGATCTGTTAGAGATCCATTACCAGAAGGAGGCAAATTCATGGATGCAGTTGCTGCTTGAGGATACTGAGACTGCAAAAGGGCATTTAAATAAGCAATGATGTGATTAAGTAAAGCAAGACATTCTTTTTGTCAGTTCATGTCAAGCCTGGGTACAATAAGCACTATTCAGATTTTATACAGGTTATAGGAATGAAACTGACTTCTGGAATCAAATGTCCATATATGCAAACAAAATCACTTAGATTAACAATCTTCTTTTCTTAAGTTTATCATGTGATGGAAACCCTTGCTTGACAGAGTTTTCTCTACAGTTAGACCTCTCCCTTTAAAAGGGGGTAGAGGCAGTGCTACTTGTACTAGACATCCCATGGTAAATTTGCTCTAAGACAATAATACTATCCAAAGCTGCCATTACTTTATCACAAAATTAATAATATCTAATCAATCCATACACAGAAAAGCATGAGACCAGTGTCATTTTCTTCACCTGGATGATTGTAGGATCATTGTGCACCGGTGTTGCAGTCTGAGCAACAGGTGGAGAAGATTTGACCTGCAAATCCTGAGAACAAATGCACAAAAGAAGAAAAAGAACTGTAAAGCTATTTCATAACTTCTTAAATATGGAGTACCAAATGCCCCCTTGACAAAATGTATGGCCCATAAACAGTGAAATCAATGAGGGTCTACGGTAACTCCTTAAACATTCAATATGATCCTCACAAACTCAATGAATGAAGCATTCCTTTATGTTAATGCATGCTGGTATGCAGCTACGCATTAATAATAACCAGCTGAAACTGATACTAAGCATGACATGTCCTCACAACATTGTCAAAAATTGTAGGGGCACTTAATTTATAATATTATGCACCAAGCTTTTTTGCCAAAGGGAGGCAGATGCTTTACATGCATATAATTCCATGTCCAGGTCAGGCCAGCATGGTTTATGAACTCATTCCCAATTCAAGCCTAGCACCTATTGGCCAGACTTAACCCAGAACTTAATGAGGAACGTAAAATAAAGAGAAAACACACAAAATTTTTTTATAAAACCTTACAACTATCAGCAGCAAGGTTTTGCTTGTGCAATGAGCAGGTAGCAGAGTGTCTAAAAACTCATCCATGACAAACAAACATTGTCTTTCTGTGGCAAACAAGCTCCAACTTGTATGCCTCATTGCAGATTATCTACACAAGGCTAAAGTGTGTGGTTGATTATTGGTCAATCTTCTAAACATGGTGCCGGAATGACTAGAAACAACAACATTGAACTTGCATATGATACGACAAAATGCAAGAAATGAGAGATATTTTCCATGCAAGTGGTGACTTAAGAACTTGTATTGAGCAAAACTAAGAGTCAATGTGTGAAACCATGCATGTTTTCTAGTTCAAATAAATAAAGAAAGTTTATCCAAGAAGAAATGGAGTATAAGAAGTGATAGTGGGTATAATCATTATACACATTATGCATGACCTCAGAAAAAGCCTTGTAACATGTAGTCCAGACTATAAATTTTCATATGTATAGCAAATGATTCTCAATGCAGACAATCAGTATACCTTGATATCAGTTCCTCGGAAGAGTATGAACTCATAAATTTTATCACTTGGAGGAACTTGCAGGCCATCCTTTTTCCGCCCTTCTGTTCCAAATGATCTTACTGCAAATTTATACAATGTAATTTAGAACCAATAGACATGCTCTACATCTTTAAACAGTATCCAGGAGAAAGAGAAGGAATATAATACAGAATATAAAAGCAGAACTTGGCCAAAGATTTACTTCTAATATCTTTTGTGGATGACAGTTTCATTATCATCAGAAATACCAGAAAGTCAGAGTGGCTAAAAAAAAAATTATTTTGCTTAGGTTCCAGAAAAATGTGGTTGATTCTACAGTAATTTAAATTAGGATTAGCATGAAATGTTGAAGATTGTGAGCCAAACTGACCACATTATGGTTCCAGTGTAGGTAAAATACTAAATGTCTATTAAAAAATATATAATATAGCAAAAACAATATAAGTTATTTCAGCCGGCACACAAAAAACAAGACGCTATTGTTATACTCAAGAAAAAAATTATAACCATGGAAATATCATAGGTTTCATATGAAAATGGTCTGATCTCAGCATGTTCTGAACTTCCATTTAAGTCATAACTTCCATTTTTTGTATAAGTAGAATACAATCCTGTGGTCCTTCTATTTCCAAACTTCAATGTCATATGCAACTTCAAGGAAATTCCATGGAACAGTTAATGTTGCAATAGTTTATCAACGCAATCATATCACTTACATAACCAACAGATTCTTCCAATTAAAACATAACACTACAGTGCATCGCACAAATTAGAGTGGTATCCCCTACTTTTCATTCTTTTTTCCTTTTCAAAATAGTATCCTTTCTCTCATTGATGAATAGCATCACCTTGAATCATAAACAAAAATGTCTAATTCCATGAGTGCCACGAAGCAGATTCTGCAACCATGCCTGCCTTATTTTAATCCTCTTAAACAACACAGCCTCTATTCTTCAAATGTAAGCCCTTATCAAATGTGTCAATGCTGGTATCTTTTACCACCTTCCACCAGGCATAGAACTTTGAACTAGGCTCACAAAATTTTCTTTACCAATATAAATTCCCCCAGGTACAAATGAAACTTCCAGTGATAAATAATTAAATACAATTTACATTTCAACATCTACATTCATACATACATGACTTGTACCAAAAAGCAAAGAACTCTAAAGCTCCCACTCACATCACAAATCACAATGACACAAAACCCATTTGAGATCAAAAGAATGTCTGTCTTAACACCAAGAAAAGAAAAAACCCAGAAGAGCAAAAACCCACACAAATGTAAAAAGAAAAACTCAAAAAAAAAAGATCAAAACATTTACCATTTCTTAAGCCGATGGTGGATTCTTGAGTGTTGATGTTGAAAAGAACGCCTTCATAGCGAATCTCAGACTTTGAAGTCAAGCTAATCAAGCTACCTACATAGGAATCTGCTGATGACCCACCACCACCCCCGCTACCTGTGGAAGAAGAAGAAGATCTGGCTGTCTCTGCTGTTGCAGCTGCCATGGCTTGCAAACAATATCAAATAAAGAATGATGCTTTCTTTTGTTTCTTTGTCAAAATAGAAATGGAAGAAAAATAGTGCATGCAGACAGATGCAAAGGGTGTCCTTTCTGTGTCTTTTGGCTTTAATAATGGGACAGGTCTTCTTGTTGACGGTCTGCTTTCGGTCCCCTCTGTAATGAATTGCTGGGTAAGTAATTGTTCCCCTTTCTTTTACTTTAATAATTGAGAATATTAATAATAATAATTAAAAACTGTGTCAGCCAGTACGAATAATATATTAAAGGCCTGTTTGTTTTAAAATTTAAAATTGATTTTCAAAAAATTATATTTATTTATTTATTTATGTTATTAGATTATTTTATATGTTAATATAAAAAATTTTAAAAAATAAAATAAATATATTATTTTAAGATATTTATAATTAAAAAATATTTTAAAAAGTAATTATTACCATAATATCAAACAAACTCTTACATTTTGTGATGGTATTATATTATTTATCTTACTTTGCTTTGCAGAGTTAAATTATATTTTTAATGTAAAGATTCAAAAACTACTAACATGTTTTAAAGTAAAATATTAATAATTATGAACTTAAAATATGATGCACAAATAATTTATTTTAATATTATGTGATAACATATTTAATTAGATTGACCTAAATTAACATGTCAAATTATTAATCTTGATCATGAAGTCATGATAAATATATAGAAAATAAATCAAAATAAATTATAAAGGTTAATTCTTAATCAATCTAATACATAAGATATAAGTCAAATTTTAAATTCACAACTCGTGTCATAAGATAAAGATAACATCATGAAAAGCAAATAAAAAATTACAAAGCTATATTTTCAACAAACTCCATGTTGAAAGATAAAATAAAAAATAATAGATTAAAAAAGAATAAAAAAAATTTAAATCAAATCAGGCTAACCTATTAAACTCGCAACTTTAGTCATAAGACCATATAAAAAAATAAATAAAAAGTTCCAAAGCTTCATTTCCAATGGATGTAATGTTGAAATTTGAAATCGATGATAAATAAATTAATTAAATTCATGAGATTTAGATAACTCTATATACAGTAAATTGAAGAAAGAGAAATACTTAATTCAGATAACCCCATATAAAGTAAATTCATGACAATGTGTCAGCACCGTGTGTATGTTTAAAACAGAGAGAGAGAGAAGAAGATGGATAATATGAAATGCATGTGTGTATTGGTTATGATATTTCAAATTACATTTATTGATGGTATCATTGATGTATAATAAATATTAATATTTTTAATTATTTTATCGGTAAAGTGAAATGAAAATTTTGAACTTGCACAAAAATTTTCAAAAAACCCCTTCAAAAATTTTAATTTTATTGGTAAAGAAAATCAGTAGTAAATGAGCATAATAAATGTCAATCATTTGGGAAAAGGATTAGTTCCCTTAACTATTGTAAGATATTAATGGACTTAATATGTCAGGAATATCATGTGTAATGTTTATAATGAGCTATCAAATGTGAAGGGGAATAGTTACCTTGGCTACTTTTAAATTCTGATGGAGTTAATTTGTCGGTAATATCACATGTGATGTTTAGAATGAATAGTGTTATGGAGAAAGAGAACAATTTCTGTGGCTACTGAGCAATATTGATTAAATTCATTTATCAGTAATATTATGTGAGATGATAGTCTATCAGTATTTCCATTGGTGTTAAACAATTTTTTATGCAAGATTCTATTTGTATTCCAAATCTATACTCCCTATAAATAATTAACATAGATGTACACATAGCACAATAACGATATCGCATAATATATTTTCTTGTAATTGAATAATAGTTTTACATTATTGTAATTATATTGAAATTAATTAATTAGAATTGTATTTTTCCTCGTAAACTGAGTCATCCTCATACCATCATAATCTTTAATGTTGATTTCATCATTATCATCATCTTCATTGACGTATGCATGACCATTGAACCTCAAGACATCATTCAACTCCTCAGCACCAACATCAACAAAAATATTCTCGATAATGTGAAATTCTGAACTTTCTTCAAGGTCATTAGATAAGGTCATTAGATAAAGCAAATCAGTATGGATAAACTAACTCGCCAAAATGAAACACATTATTTCCCTCTATGAATTTATCATTTTCATTCTAAAAACTTCAACACAACCCCTGAGTTTGTTTTCATTATGGATAATCAATCAACTATTAAATGATCCTTTTTTAAAAAAGAAAAGAGTATATGTGTAATGAAGTTATTGACATTACTTTAAGAAAACAAAGACATCATCGGTGTTACGGAGTCTAGACTCTAAAATAATTTGGACCAAACCATGATGGGGATCTGTTCTAACTTATTTGTTAATGGTGGCATACCTATAACATTTGAATAAAAATACTTTATTCTATTTGCTATGATATTGCAATTCAATGACCTCTTCTAACTTTTCATAATAGTTAATTTTAAACTCATTAGAAGTAGATCTCTTAAACATAAACTCCATTGTTATATGTCCTTCTATCCTGCCTATATTCTTTAGTATAAAACACGTGTCCATTGATGAAATTTTATTGTAGCACTTAACTTTTGTTCAAGACCTAGACTTAGTAAAGACAAAGTAACACTAGCATTCATTTCTAATTTATAAAACCTAGTACTTGAAGTGCACATATGAATAGTTACAAGAAATATGTAATGAAATTAAACATTTCGAGAGGTAAAAATAATCACAAGGTACTTATATGTGTTTTGAATCACGTGAAAAATTATTCATTTTATAATCGAAAGATTTAGGATTCAGTCAATTATAAGTTTTTGGATAGTAAAAATTGATGATGTTATTTTTAAATAATTCAACAATGTATCAGTTATGATATTTGTAAAATATAAATTGTTAGAAAATAACATGTCAGTAGTATACTTAGTGGATAAAATGTATCAATTCTTCCTAGTTAAAAAACATATAATTATATATTTGTCTGGATTCTGATGCTGACAAATATTTTTTTTCTAATAATATTTTTTGGAATAGGTCAAACATGATAGGAAAATATTGACAAGTTTTCACTCGAGGGCCCTTCCCCACCATCGTCATATCTTGGAACGCGATTGATTCTTGTTGTCAATAAGGCTCAGAATATAAGGAAATAAATATTGTGATCTCTTCAATAATATAGGTCTCGCATATCAAAGCCTTAATATGCACCTTATTTTTAAGTTTTCTCTTAAAATTGAAGAAGTATCTACATGGAATTAAATGAATATTTTGATTTATGCATAAAAAGACAATATAGTTTTAATTATTATGAAATGCTTCATCAAATTGAAAAATGATGGAGGGAATATCATCTCAAGGTTGTAAATTGTTTAAACGATATTTGTTTCGAGCCTTTTTAAGTGTTGTGTCAATCTGTCAATAATTTTATTAGTAACAATGTCACATCATAATACTTGGGTTTTTAAATCAAATTATAATTCCATCTTGCTATACTTACTACCAATATTTGTCAACATAAAGTTTTCATCGTTAATAGTGTCTATGAAAGTCATATGTCATATTAGATGTATTTTTTTATTCCTTCTTTTCCCACTGTAATTTCATCGATATATACCAACAAAATGTTTTCGTTGGTATTTACCAACGGATAAGAAGACAAAAAACATTGTCAGTAAAGTTCATAACAAATTACCAATGGAAAATTTTCAACGGTGTTTTAGTATGTATTTATTATTTTTCTAGTAGTGATCAATGACCATCATCCTTACAGATTTTTTCTTAATTGTATATATATAAAATAATCAAAAGCAATAGGCACATGACAAAAACAAACATATAGCACTTCATAATCACACAAAAATATTTAAAAAAATAAAAACAATAAAGCATATATAATTGGTAAAACAAAAGGATCTAAGAAAAATAAAACAGGCAAAAATAAAAATAAAAATACAAACCATTAAAATTATTTATGTTTTTAAATAAGATAACTCTTAGCAAGAAGTTTATAAAGAAGATTTTGCATTGACACAAATAATTAATTGATTTAAATAGGAAAAAAAATATAAAAAATGTGTGTTGACTCAGTTTTTGATTTTAAACCAAAGCAGCACCATTGGAAATTTTAAGTTTTGAATAATTATTTCACAGAGAAATCATATCAAACACCAAAAAAAAAAACTAAATAAATAGTGATACAATTTAAACTATATCAAATAATCCATTATAAGTTATAGATAAGTTAATTACAATATCAATGATGCAACAAAAAACACCACAATTGCATTTTATAGGTTTATTCAAAGTATTTGGACATTTTAGGACTATTGAACATCAAAAAGACCTTAAGATAATATCCATAAGCTATTATGAAGGACTTATGTTTTTTTTACTTGATTTAAGATTTTATTTTATTTTATTTAGAACTCTTTTATTATTTTTTTCAATATTGTTTAATTTTTACCTATTATAACTAGGGTTATTTAGCTTGTAATTAGTTTTTTTTTTTTTTTACAAACTTTGATTTTAAAATAA
Organism: Salix dunnii; assembly: GCA_015731905.1. Classification (NCBI taxonomy): domain Eukaryota; kingdom Viridiplantae; phylum Streptophyta; class Magnoliopsida; order Malpighiales; family Salicaceae; genus Salix; species Salix dunnii. Next base: position 7,526,625 of record CM027662.1, on the reverse strand, counting down.
TATTTGTGTGTGAGAAAGGAAAATTTATACTTTTGGTTTTTGAAAAAATTGAGATTGACTTATCAAATAAAAATTATAATGTAAACCCCCAATTTAAAAATTAGAAAAAATGTTAAATAGGGTGATCATCAATTGAAAAATGAAAAACTAAGAGATAAATCTTTATATGATTTTTCTGAAAATACCTTGTAAATATATTTAAATCTTAAATGAAATAAATCATTAATTTAATATGTGAAATATTTGCTAGTGACAATTCATGTAAAACACCTCAACTGGTTAAAATAATTATTTTAAATGAATGATGTTTTATATATAAGGTGGAAATATATAGTCAGAGAAAGAATAAAACTTAAAATAAATTAATGTATGATTTACACATGAATAACATTGTTTTTCATTTTAAGTCTCACGTATAATTGTGTAATTTTAGCCAATAATGGTGAAAGATTTAGAAAATATATTATGATTGGTGAAGGTTCACCATAAATTAGTCTTAAAAATATTGATGATTATAGTTATAATTTTGTACACAAAACAAATATTGTAAAATACATAAAATATCATGTGTGTAATTAGTTATGACATGTTGTGATTTTGGCCAAATCTTTCTCCTTTTCATTGTTCTACTGACAACTCCTTTAAAGAAGGAGAGATTAGTTTTTTACTCGTTTTCTTTTCAAATTGGTGCTAATGTCTCATCCAAGAAAAAAAAAGCACCCAAACAAATTAGGTTGGGAGGAGACAAGTTATAGAGCAAAAGTGTTCAAAGTGAAGAGAAAGTATAGAATTCTTGAATTTGTTCAAATAATCTTGCTAAATTAGAATGTTTGGTAATGGTAAAATGTTATTTTTTCTTTAAATAGATTGGTTTCGCAATATTTGGATAGAGGACTGGAGATCTTCTATTTTTGAAAATATTAAGATTTATGAAAAAAACTTATTTACATGCCAAATTGTGCGATTGATAGTTAAATGAGGTTTAGATGATATAATTTAGGTATGAGTAGTTAAATGGGGTTTAGATGACATGATTTAGGATATGAGTAAGGAAATTGAAAACAAATTTTTAATAAATTAGAACTCTCAATGGTTGGGAGTAATTTAGAGGATATTGACAATTTGATTAAATTTGGCTAATTTTGATGTGTTGAAAAATGTTTTGAAATGCTTAAGCTTGTGTATGAGTTTTGAATTGTGGGGTTATGAAAAGTTAGTCAATATTAATATATGTTGGAAAGAGAAAAATATTGAAAAAAATATAAGATTAGGTAATGTGAGTGTTTTATTAATGTTGTTATGTTTAACTTGATTTCTATAATGATGAGAATGATAATTCAAAAGAATGGAAACAAATAATTAGGTCATTAGTCTATCTTAAGGTGTGTAATGAAGGAAATTTGGGGGGAATGGAAGAATTTAGGAGAATTCTTTGAAAATTATTTGTATAGTTGTAAATTTAGGTGTTTATCGTATTTGGTATGGAAAGAAAAGGGGGTGAAATCTAATTTGTAAATATTAAGGTTACAAAATGTTGTTAAGCTTGACTAAGTGCTTGATTTTGAGAGTTGTTTGAATTATGTGTGATTGTATGTTTAAGTGGAGTATTGATACGCGATATTGGTGCAGAACAGATTTTGGGTCAGTATATGAGGGAAGGTATTTTTTCAATTTAGTTGAGAAAATGAGAAATTATTGATAAATTCTTTCAATCAATAAAAAATGGATGTTGATTAGAGAAAAATAATGCATAGGATTAACAATATAGAATTCATAAGAAATTGACATCGTAGGTCGGTCATAAAGTGAATTAAATGGGATTGATTTAAAGGAGAGCAAAAACATGGAACTTTTATTATTAAATGGTTGTAAAAAAATTTCTTATATATATAATATCTAGTAGGTAGTGTAGTCAAGATTGCCAAATCACGAGTGACTCTTAAAATCTTATGATTTTACAAATCAACATGTATTTACGTGCTAAATGAAACTAAATTCGAAAACTAGTAAAAGGGGACTTGACTCGAGCAAAATTGGTAAAATCAGTAAAATCAATTTGATTTTACAAGTTTACTAAATTTGTGATAAGTAAAACCAAGTTAGTTTCTTATAATACTTGTTGATAATTTTGTGAGATCAAACATATCTTTCAAATTATATATTGGATGTAATTGAAATTTATAGGGAAATATTGGATCCATGAAAATATATTTTGTTAAATTATTAGATGGAACAAAGTTAAAAAACATATTATTTTAGATAGTCAAAGTTACTATATGAATCTTGTCAAATTTATCAAATTAGACATTCATATATTGTTTTGGACAAAACTAGAGTTACAAAAAAAAATTATTGTGATTCTAGATAGGAGTGAAACTAGACATCTCAATATTTACAAATATATATGATAACTCAGTAATTTAGTCATACGTGAGAGAACTATATGTTTGAAATCATGACTGAAATATCAGGAAGAACTATATGTTTTTATTATCATATTTTATTTATTTATTTAATGTTGAAAAATTAATTATAATTTAATTTTTTTGTGGCGCATTAAGCATTGTTTAATAGTTTATTTTAATTATTAGACTTATGCTAGTTAATTACTAATATAAACTTATGACCTTGCAACTTAAAAGAGGTTCATTATGACTTGTTATGATGAGAACAATCAAGTTGTCACGGGATTCTTGTGTACTTACTATAATTTAGTAATTTGCTAATATTGAAAATTATGATTTTGACTTTTTTTATGTCATTGATCTCTTGATTTATACTATTTATCTTTTTTTATTTGTTTAGATCACTAATTGATTATAATATTATTGACTCTCTTTATCATATTGTAATATGATTTAATTTATTTCCTGAAATTGTTAATATATAGTAAAAAAAATACTTGCAATTTTACGATCTGATTTTACATCATATTTTTCATGTCGTGTAAAAAAAAAACAGTTTTAATAATCTTGTGTAGTTTTTTTTGGTATTATAGAAGTTAAGAATTGTTTAAATTATATATGAATTTGATGAGTTAGACTGAATGTTATGTTTGGTAATAAAGTAACATGTCAAGGAGAAATTGATTGAGAGAGTAATGACAACATTATAAAATTTTGTTGAAAAATTGACCAATTTGTTAGTTTATAGAATTTTAGGAAATTTGAGAAGTTAATCATGGTAATTGTCAACTTGTGCTGTCTTAAATGTTTTGTATGCTTGACTATAATTGTAAATAGATGAGAGTGAGTTATTATATACATTTACAAAGTTTAATTATATTAGTTAGGAAAATTTATATGTTCAATTAAATTGATTTCATTAGGCTAAATTATTAATTTAATTGGAATTGAGTTTGGTTAATGTGTGTCAATGTGAAAAAAAAATTAAAAATTTGAGCATAATTAGATTAGTTATAAGAATATAAGGAAATGTGAATGTTTGGAATGTGAATTGGATATGTAAGTGTGTAGATTTTAATGATGTAAAAGTCTTAGAGTGAGGATTTGATGACATAAATGTTGACTTGTAGCGCAATTGAAAATTGATGTTTAATACATGTATAAATAATTATTTGAACTAAAGGATGTTTGGTCAGGAAATTTCTATGGGTAAGTTTTTAAACTTAGTAGTGTGAATGTTAATGGATTTTGGTTTAGAGTTGTACAAGAACCATTCAGAGTGAGACCTAGCTTCTCAAGAGCTTATATAGTAAGAGATTAAGGTAAGAATCACCCATTTGTTTTTTCTACCTTTTTATTGTTGTTTAAATTGCTTTTGAGAGATTGAATTCTTAATGCAGATTTATGTGTTGAGTAAATTGCTTTCAAAAGAATTTATGTTTATAAGGCATAACATTATGTTTAATACGTAATTGAATGTATAGGTGGTAGTGTATACATGAAGTATAATCGTTCAAAATGGCAAAATATGAGTGTTTATATGGTTGTAGTTGATTGCTGCTAGTTTTTGTTGTTTTCATCATTGAAATTAACTACAACTCATACATGAATTATTTTTATTATGATCACTCACACACACACACACACACACACATGCATGCATGCATGTAATTGTGAACAACTGTAACAATGAATAACCACCTATAATTAGTAAAATTGATAAAGTATAGTTGGCCTTAGCCCATGCGATAGGGACTATAGACTTAATTGGATGAGTCTAATAAATAAAGGTGTGTTATCAACTTATGATGAAGACTACGAATATAGTTTGTCGAGGATGGTAAATAAATGATTGTTGACTACATAGTCGATCCTAAGATGGGGATTATGGATATGTATATGTTACGTTAGCCGTGTGAATGGTGTTTAAAGTTATGGATAAAGAGAAAATGATATGAAAAGTTATATGATATTGTACCAAGAATTTAATAAGTGAAAGGAGAAATAACCATATGAGTGGGATTTAACTAAATGGACCACAATGATAAATTTCATACATGATATGATAAATTACATCAACAGTGGGATTTAATTAATGGACTGTAATGATAGAATTTAACACATGAAATGAGAATTAACCACAATGATAGATTTTAAATTAATTGGATCACAAAAACATAATTTAATATGAAAAATAATTTAATTTGGATATAATAGTGTGTCTATATTAAAAATAAGTAAAGTGGGAAAAATAATTCAATGTACCAAAAGTGTGCAAAAGAAATATTTACATTAGGTAGATATTTGGTAGTGTAAAAAAAAAATGAGCATGAGAAGTAATTAAGTTGTAAATATATTATAATGTGCCATAAATAAGCTTGAGAAGTTCTTAAGCTGAAAAATATTATAATATGACATAAATGAACAGGAGAAGTATTAAAATAAAAAGAAACATTGGAATGACTATAAATGATTGAATGAGTGTTCAAGTCATGAATATTATGGTTCAGTTTTTTATTGCTTCAAGTTAGTGGTGGTTATTGAAGTTGGTTTTTTCAACTAGAGATTTTGTGCCTAGCAATAAGGTTAAAAGATGGGTGAGTAGTTTTTTTTTTATCAAATATAAGTGAGCAGGTTTTTAAGTGCATGAGAGTACGTGAGAGAAAATGAGTTTTTTTATTAACTAGGATATGAAAAAAATAATTAAAAATGAGATAATATCCAATCTCTCACATTTGTTTTTTTATCTTGTTTTTTTCACTCTTAATTGTGTTTTCAATTTTTCTTTTTATTGTTGTCATTATTTTGTTTACCTCTATATTTATCTCACGCTTGATTTTCTTTTCTCGTCACTTTCTTTACCTGCTTGAAACTAAATTAAAATATGAAAAATATGATAAAAATAGATTTATTTTAAAAAAAAATTAAGATATTAAAAGTAAAATACAGGTCATAATTATAATATAAAGATATTGAAAGTAAAATACAGGTCATAATTACAGGTAACCACAACTCGAGTTTTTTTAAATCCATACCCTATTTATTACTCGTCAGATTAAAGTTTTAAATATTAATATTAATATTATATTCATCGAGTTTTATGTATTATTAATTATTCAATATATATTTATATATATATATTGCCTAAAATATAAAAGATGTGGCTCTTTTTTTATATGCTGCACTGTAGATTTTAACAGTGCACAGACAATTTTACTCTCGATACCCTCGGTTGTATTTGTTAATGGCAGTGGGCGTTTCAGTTTTTCATTCTCTTTTGAAACGGTGTATGTATAACCAGACAACAATAAACTATATTGCATGTTTCACTTTAAGACGACTTCTTTTTCCTTTCCTGTGTAGTTTGATGACCGTAGATTCGCTTCATCACACACAAAAGTTTTTCTTGCCACAAATTCATAGACCCTTTTAAATGTATAGATACAATTATCCATTGTCAAAGTTTGTTAGTTTGTTTTGTTTTTGTCAAAGGAGAAGAGGTGATCATAAAAAGACCAAGTATACTTCTCTTCGGGTAATGTGTCTGTTTTTTCATATGTGTTTTTCTTAATGATTTTATGGTTGTTTGGTTGCCGGACAAAATGGTTAGAAATGAAGCGAAAAAAGGGAATTTTGAACCTTGATGACTGAAGGGAAATGGGATTTTGACAAATGGTTTTTATAACTGCAAAAAAGGGCAGCAATTATGGGTTTCTTAAAGTGAGATTTTGTGGTTTACGAGAACATGGTGAAACTCAATAATGATAAGAAAAAAGAATGAATTTGGCTTTCTGGGGATTGTAGTTCAATCGGTCAGAGCACCACCCTGTCAAGGCGGAAGCTGCGAGTTCGAGCCCCGTCAGTCCCGACCTAGGATCCAATGAATCAATCAATTCATTTCTCCATTTTCTGTGAAATCAAAGAAAGTCCAGTTGCCTCCGATAAAGTGCCTAGGAGAAGGTCTCGGACTTTCCAAGCAATACGTATGAAGCTATGAAGATTTGATTTTGTGTCTTAAAAAAAGGGAACTTTTATTCTTCTTCTTTTTTTATCTTAACAATGAGATCGGGTGCTAGGGTTTGTTTGTCAACCTTTTCTTTAAATTATTTTGCCTTGGTTGCTCCTGTTTATGGATCTTCCTGATTCTCACTATGAGAAATGATTTGGGGTTAGTGCCCTTAATCAAGGCTGGATTGAATTAACATGACTACCTCTTTGTTTAAGAAGTAATTCGATTATTGTTTGATCTGTTGGAACATGTTGTTTTTGGATCATAGCATAGAATGTGTGCAATTACAACATGAATCATGAGGAGATAAGTAATTGATTTTGCTGGGATTAAGTCTATGGGCATGGATTTCGAGTGTCAGATTGGGAAAATTGAAATGAAGAGAAAGATGGAACTGTTTAAATTAATTAACCAGGCCGAAAAGTAAAGGGAAAGAAAATTGTGATTGGAGCTCTTAAATTTGGCCAGTAACATTCTTAATTTAATTTAAGTTTTATTTTTATTCAATTCCGTGCTAAAATATTTATATTGATAATTATTTTAAAATTATTATTTCTCTATTTTTCTCTTTGTTGTTTTTGGTGTTTTCTATTATTTTTATTTTTTTTCAAATCAAATAATTTTATAGTTTTATTATTGTGCAACAATAATTATAATTTTAGTGATTGTTTTTTTAATATTTTTTGTAAAAATATTCTGTTTTTTTAATTCTTTTAGGCAATTTAATTTTTTTAATTGTTTAGGCAATAATGTTGATAATAATTTTAACTGTTATAGTCATGATAATGATGATAATATAAAAATTGATTTTTAATGACTTTTCCTTTTCTTTTCATAAATAGAAAATAAATTATTTTTTTTTTATTTGATTATTGTAGGTGTTTTCATGATTTATATTTTATTTGTTGTGTTTAATTTAAATTAGATTATAAAATAAATTAATTCTAATATAGTGAATTCGACAATTTAGGTATTTTAATCTTCTTGCTTTTCTAATGACGATACTAATTTTATGATGGTGATTTTGTTTGAACCCATTAAATAAATAAATTTAAATTTATTTAAAATTAATATATTTTATAGAAAACTCATACTCCATGTAAATTCTTTATGAAATTATTATTTTGATCAAATTTATATTATAATAAAAAAATTATATAATTAATATTTTTACATAAAAAAAACATGATTTTACCTGGGACGAAACGCGGGTAAAAGACTAATATATATATATATATATATATATATATATATATATATATATATATATATATTAACTATAAAATAAAAGTTGTCGATGTTTTCCTGTTTTAGCCACTGTGCATTGTGAGTTAATGCACTGTGGATTGTGGCAATGTGCTGCCTTTTTTGGCCTTGGTCTCGCATGCTCTTCTGTTTTCTTTTGAGGTTTTTTTTTGGTTTTTCAATCACATTTATTTTTCTCTTCATTGTCGTTTGGGGGCCAGGTGAACTGAAGTTAATTGCTTTGGAGCCTATTGATGCACGAGATAATGTGTTTGAAAATGAGTCTTCTCTCTGCTCTATCCCTGCTTCCTGCATCCTTTTTAACAATCAAGAATTTTTTTTTTCATACCATGGATCCCAAACCCGATAATCTCATAAAAGCTGAGGACCGAAAAATGGGGCTGGACATTTTTTCATCTTCTCTCATTTCACAGTGCAGCCCCCGAATCTCCCCAGGCAAAGGAGCTGAATCTTCCATTCAAATTCAATCTTCAATACCTACAATAGCTAGACAGGCTCGCCAGGTAAGAGAGCACATTTATAGGTCTGAATGAAATGGGTTTTTGTTCTTGGTCTTTTAATTGCAGGATGAGGCCAGAGATTCACAAATTTGACGTTTGTTTCCTGAGGAAAGCAATGTTGTTCTTTGGCTGGGTTTGGGTAATTTTTAACCTTTTTTTTTAATTGTTTCAAGCTTTCTCCCAAATATGAATTCAAGGCTATTCTCTCGAGGCCAGTGTGCTCATTTATTCTATCACCTCTAATTTCCTTCTCATTGATGGTTTTTATTTAAAAAAAAAATAATCAGGCACGGAGTATAGAAAAAGTTTGCATGGGTAGCCCTAGGAAAGTGTTTTTTCTTTCTTTCTTTAATCGTGTTGTCTCCACTTTTTTTGTCCAATCTCTGATTATGGATGGCCCTGAGCTCTACCACCTCATATTCCCGGGACAGCGGGTCCACAGTAGAGGGTCCTGCACGGCCGAGGAGAACTTAGATCCAACACAGCACAGTGAGAGTCTGAGTTTTTCCAACACATCTGAGTTTGAGACGTCGTCATCAGAAAACAACGATGATGACCTATCGGCCATTGCTTACAACATGATGAACCGATCGACGGAAAAACAGAAAGGAATGAATGAGAGCCAAAGTCTTGCGAGGCCTAAAAAGAGTTGGAAACTAAAGGTTAAGGACTTTGTAGACTCACAAATGAGGAAGATGATGGAGAAACAAGATGCCTGGATGGAGAAAATGTTGAAGACCATTGAAGATAGAGAACATGAAAGAATGTGCAGAGAAGAGGAGTGGACAAAGCAGGAGTTGGCTCGGTTCGATCAAGAACATGAATTTTAGGCTAACGAGAGAGCATGGATTGAAGCTAGAGAAACAAGATGCCTGGGTGGAGAAAATGTTGAAGACCATTGAATATAGAGAACATGAAAGAATGTGCAGAGAAGAGGAGTGGACAAAGCAGGAGTTGGCTCGGTTCGATCAAGAACATGAATTTTGGGCTAACGAGAGAGCATGGATTGAAGCTAGAGATGCTGCATTGATGGAAGCGTTGAAGAAACATACGGAGAAGGGACTAGAACTGTCTTCATCAGTTGAGCAAATCGCAGCAGCCACTCAAAGGCACAACAAAAACCCTGACAGCGCTGGTGCTAAAAAGATTCAGAAAGACAGGTTCAATAACTCTACATGGGCTGAACCCGAGATCCTGAGCTTCATACAGCCACGAGTGCCACTCTATTAACGTTGTTGACTTCTTTCTTTCTTCCCCCGACCTCTATCACCTCATATTCCCATTTCTTTAATGCTTACTTTTTCACTTTTTATGGACCACCCCTTTCTCTCTTCAATTCCAAGATGCCCCTCCTTATTTCTCCTCTCAAGCACACGCTGAGTTTCAGCCTGTGCAAAGGCATAAACAATCCAACAATTTCTCCGGCTCCACTAGCCACAGTTTTTACTCTCCGGCACAGAAAAGAAAACGAGTTGGGAGAGGGTTTACAGAGCAGCCCTGGTCTGCATGCAGCAGCTGGACCTGGTCTTGCAGAAGAATGTACAACGGCGGTAAGATGTGAATTGGTTGCCAGCTGCTGATGTTTGAATATTTTCATTTGAAGTGGAAGCTATATGTCATGTTTATGAGCACCAGTTACGGGTTTTTTAATGATCCATACACCGTATATTTATAACTCTTATCATGTAAAGATAGTTGATAGAATGTACAAATTTTACTGCACTAAACTTGCTTGCCCCGAATGGTGTGCGTGGGTATGGTTGGGTTTTGTGTTTTTTCGTTTTGGATGTTCTGATTTGATATAGTTGGCTTTTTTAAATTTGTTTTGTTTGTGAGGTTATATCCTGTCACTCCACATAATATTTTGCTGTGTTTTTTTAAGGGAGGCCATGCTGTGTTTGACTTATTTTATTTGTGTGGTTGGTGAGGATTGTTTGGACTGGTTTTACTGGTCACATATATTAGAGTCTCTTTTCCGTTTTTTTGAGTGTTTACGTTCGGCTTTGTTTTCTTTGTGTGGTTAGTTTACTGCTCTTTGCTCTCTATTCTTCCAATCCATTACTTCTTTTAATTTGGGTTACTCTTTCAATAGTCTGTTCTCATTTTTTGGGTTTCGGTTCTTCAAGATTCTCATTGTTAACTGCTGCTGCCAGTATTTCAGTGTGTTGTAAGTGTTATGTTGCTGTTTTGAAGGTATTTTTTAATATTTTTTCTTTTTGATTGCTTGCTGGTGTTTTTTGCTTTACCTGTGTATCTGGTATTGTTTATAATGTTGCTGCTGCTTTTGAGTTTTTTAAGTGGTTGTTTATTTTTTGTTTTTGAGGATGTTGTGCTATTTGTATTCTTTTTTGCTCTTTTTCTTTCGCTGTTTTGGTTTTGTTTCCATGCTTTTAGCATCTGTCCTGAGTTTACCTTTGGTCTGTCATAGCACCACCAGAAATATGCCAAGAATTTCTCTTCACAAATGTTCACACTGCAATAGAAAAGAAGAATATCTAAACTCATGATCAAAAGGGTGGGTTTTGGCCATTACATTTATATTTATTTATTTATTCCAACATTCCAGTGATGGGATTAGGAAGGAATAGAAAATCACCACCCCATGTGTTGATATGAAGTTCTGGCTACTAGAACAGACTGCTCTGTTAAGAGAGGAGATTGCATGCGTGGATTTAATCTCTTACGATCATAGCAGCTGCTGGACAATGTTTTATTTGACGGGCAAATTCGATAACCTTCCCAGAGCTTTGATTGATTGACAAATTCAATAACTTTTCTTCAAGTTCTAATCTTTGAAGAGGATTTAACTGAGCAAAATCGGGGATAAGTGTGTGAAAGTGATTTTGAAAAAAAATTAAATTTTTTATTTTAAATTAAATTTTTTGGTATCTTTTATATTTTTATATATTGATATTAAAAATAATTTATAAAAAATTTAAAAAATATTATTTTAATATATTTTTAAATAAAAAATACTTTAAACAATAATATTAATTACATTGTAAAAAAAATAATGAAATAGAAGAATACTGACGTTTTAGGGATTCCATCATGTCTTGAGAAGAAGTATGTAATTGTAAATCACCTGTCGTCATGTCTCGAGAAGAAATGTGGAGATGTTATGGTTATATTTTAAAGTATTTTTATTTTAGAAATATATTAAAATATTATTTTAATTCTATTTTTTTTATCATTACATTAGAAGTACTTAATATATTATTTTTTTAATTTAAACATATAAAAAATCATTTTAAAGTACTTTTTAAAGACAAACAGACATTACAAACCCAAATTGGCAGGCTCAACATGCATGCTCTTTTTGCAGTGCACGGCTAGACACGACCGCAGCTCACAGTGTTGCAATTTCCAACCATTTGAAATTTGAAAGTGATCCTAAACCATTTAAAGGGCGTGTAGTTTAGTTAAAAAATTTTATATATATATAAAAAATTAATATTTTTTGATTTTTTTAATATACTGATATCAAAAATAATTTTTTAAAAATAAAAAAATAATTTTAATATATTTATAAAACAATATTTTCAAAAACAATTTAATTACTCTCGACGATCAGAATACGGTGATGGACCACTCAAGAAATGGGTGTCTGAGACATTGAGTGCCTGTTTGGCTAAGTGGCGGAAATGTTGTTTACATAAAATTTATTTTTTAATTTTTTGCATTTTAAATGAATTTTTTTTATGTTTTTAAATCATTTTGATGTGCTGAAATTAAAAAGATTGCTTCAAAGATGTATGGTCACGGGTGGGCAAGATTTCATCAACAATAGAGGCAATGAAGTTAATTTAGCAAACTTCAATAAGTGGAAATGGCATAGAATTAGAGCATGGTCTGTCATAGCACAGACCCCAGCAGAAGTCATTGCTAAATCTTTTGTTTGTTTACTCGAACAAATGCAATCACTTGCTGCATGCTCTCCATTAAATCTACCATTACAGCCAATATAACACCATTCTGTTTTTCTTTGAGTGATGGTGGGAGGCTACCAAATTGTCTTTCCATCTTATGATGATTCTTATTTGTGTTCGGATGTTACTTAATCAACTTTCGTTAGAGCTTTACACTATTTTATTGAATTTTGAGAAATATACCATTTTATTGTCAAGTTATAAAGAGCAGAGAGGATCATAAATATATTTGTTATCTTCTCAACAATCCATTGAATAAAGAATTGGCTCAAAGGGCAGAAGTTCTCTCTCTCTTTTTTTTTCTTCCTGATTGCTTTTCTTTTCTCTTTTTTACTCTGCTTTTTTGTTTTGTTTTTATTTTATGATTATGCTCCTCTTATTTTTTTTCGTTTCTTCTTTTGTTTTTTTTTCTTTTTTTCCTAATTATTCTTTTTCTTCTTTTTTTCCTCCGTTTTTTGCTTCTTTGTTTTTCCTTATTATAATTTTTTTTTCATTTTTTTCCTTATGATATTTTTTTCTCTTTTTGTACTTATATATTTTTTTGGTTTTTTGTTTTTTAATATTTTATTTGTTTGTTACTTTATAGACACAATTTTTATACATATTTTGTTAGCGTTAAGTAATTTTTAGTTATACCTGAAAGTTGTAAATTATTGAGCATCAAACCTTAATCGTGGGGAAAAACAAAAAAAAAATAAAGAAAAAAAAGGTTGTTTGGATAAGAACAAGAACGAGAACGAGAACAATAATATAAGCCACTAGAGCTAAAATAATAATATAAGCCACTGGAACTAAAATCTTCTTTTAAAATTTTAGTTCAACGTTAAGTGCTGTTTCTATTTCAAGGGGTTTTAAATCCTGTCAGATAACAGTTTCTACTACAAAATTTAAGTTGTTGAATCATATGTGTGTGCTTTATATATATATATATATATATATATATATATATATTCAGACAAGAATTGGATATATATTATATGATTATAAATCTGTAACATATATAGAATGTTTTTGCTACAAACTGCAGTAAAATAAATTAAATTAAGCTCAAAACACAGAACAAGATTACAGTCAGATTCTTTCTTTCATCTTGCTCAAAACACATTTATAAATCAGTGATCAAATCTTCAAAGTATTTAAATTAAACTCTAGACAGACAAACAAATCCTTTTTTTTTTTTTTTGGGATACTTGGGCTGCCTTTTAATCAATCGGTAGAGGGGGGAAGGGATATAAAAAAATATCCAGTATTTGTTTTGTAGTTTAAATAGAAAGAGTAATTTTATAATACTGACACCTGCGCAGTTATAATTATTTACATAAAGAAAATAAGAGAGATTGAAGCTACGTGTATCATGATTCATTTGTTTGTTATATGCAAGGATAAAAAATTAAAATTATTATTTTATCTTTGAGAAATATCAGTTCTTAGTTTTAAGAGGGTGTTTGCGAATACGTTTTATTTTTAAAATAATATATATTTTTTATTTTTAATATTTATTTTGATATTATCATATTAAAACCATAAAATATATATATTTTTTAGATAAAATATTAAAATCATATTTGATGAATTTAGGATAAATTGAAGCCAATATTGGTTGATAGAAATTTAGTACTGCTATCTTTGCTTTTGCGCCTGCCACATGGATGATCTTCATCTCTGTTATTACCTCCTCTAACTCCAGAATCTTAATTGATGATAATAAAAACATTCAATTCAATCATAATATATATCTGCTTGAGTTTGAATATACATATGAAAATTAATATAAATTTTCACTTCTGGCGCATGCTTACTTTTAAATAATCGAAAGGCAGATCAAAACGATCTCCTTTGTTGCTCTTATCAGCACGACTGCGCTTCGTTATCAAAGAAGATAAAGCGTGCAATGCTGTTTGTTGTTGTTTCAATGCTTTTAGGGTCTGACTTGGCTTATTCCTGCCATCACCTTTGTTGCTTTTTATGATTCTCTGTTTTTTTTCCCTCTCAGTTGCTGACTTTTTCCATGTTCTTTTGATATATTTTCGATTCTCGGGTATGGTCCACTAAAGCTGGCACTTGATGGCTGTTGTTTGGGTTGGGTATCTTGCACTTTTTCTATCTTGTTTTTACTATTGCTTTGGGGTTTCAGATGAAGGCTTTCTGGCATGTATTATATTTTTTTTTCTCTCTTTGCCTAGCGTTTTGTTGTTAAATGGCTGGGCATATGTGTTGGGTGTCATCACAAGCTTTTGGCAATTGGTAACTGCTATTTTTCTTGGCTTAAGAGTTGTTGTTTTGGGGTTTCAGCTGAGGGCATTTCAGCCATGTTTTATATGGTTTTTTGTTGTCTTTACCTTGAGCTTTCTCCTGTGTATGGCTTGCTGTGTAGCTTTGGTATGATCACAGGTTCTTTGCACTTGATGGGTGCTGTTTTGGTTGGGTTTATTGTATTTTTTCATTGCTGTTTTTCCATGTTATTTTAGGGTTTCAGGTTGGCACTTTCTTTCATCTTTTGTTTATTTCCTTTTTGCCTTTGCCTTGGACTATAATTTAATTTTTCTTGCTTTGTGACGAGATAATAATACAAATACAACTAAAGATAATCTAGAGGCCATAAAAAGGTTGGCAAAAATTTTAGCTTGCATTTTTAAGCATCAAACTTAGATTTCTTTAAGCTATAATCCATGTCATGTGTAAGTTGAAAAAGAGATCCCATTATAGTTTCTTTTAATCATGAACAACAGTGAAATAGGTTCCAAATATTAATGCGTGTGGGAGGAAGAACAAAAATAATAAGATTACAAAAAGAGAAGCCTTTTTGCTTTTCTTTAATGTAATGTTTTGGTTCAGCTACTTTCCTTGCTATTTTTCCATGTTTAGTTTATGCCTCTGTTCTGCATTTCTTTTGTCATGCTTTACTATTTTTCGTGTTTCTTTGTTGTCTATGTTGATGGCTATGACGTCTCTTCCTATTGGGCACAATGGTTTTTTTTTCCCTTAAACCATTGTTTTGGTTTGTTTCTTGGCTTTTGCTGTTTCTTGATTGACTTTATTTTTACACTCTTTGTTGTTGGCACCTAATTATTTGTGTTAGATATGTTTTCATCATTTTGCTATTGGCGCTGTTTCCTTTCTCCAATAATGTGTATGTATATCTACTTTGTCTCTCTGTCGTTTTGTTATTGTTTTGCTTACTACATGTATTCATGTTTTTCAGGCAAGTTTGTTGATTCAAAGCTGCTTCCAAGGGTTCGTTTGTTGGTTTACGCATTTTCGCTTTCCCTGCTCATCTTTTCCACTGCAAACTTTGTGGCGCTATTGATCAGGTTTGTTTCTTCTTTTTACTTCTTCGATTTAGTTATTTTATATTTGGTTTTTTTTCATGCTTGGCTGTTTTAGTCCTTTTGCTTTATTTACTTCATTAAAAATACAAAAATAAATTATTTTCTTTCATGGGCTTATATATTTCCCAAATTAGATTAGAGGCATGTTGAAGTGCTTGGGATTGGTTTTTCAGATTACTCTTTCAATTCCAATTCCAATTTCTCTTCTTCTTAAGCTGATAGCTTCATTTCATAGGCCGCCAATGTGGTAGTTGAGAAAAGGATTTTTTTTGGCTCTTCTTGCCATGGTTTAGATTAAACTTAGTCCTTTTTTTTTTTCTTCTAGCTGGTCTTCATATAATAAGGTTAAATGGCTTGGCTTGCATAGGCATGATGTCTCCGCAAAAAAAATTGTCCGGGACAATTGCTTGGAGATGTTTAGTGTATTTGTAATATCGTTTTTGTTTGCTCACAATGAAGATTCAACAATTAAGGACCACTTCTTTTTTTTCCTTTCAGCATCCCTATTATTTTATGCTAGCCTTTTGTGTTTGTTTTTTGACAACTTCTCACAATGTCTTTAACTGCAATTCATATGTTATGCCTCTTGATTGCTTTATGATTTTTCACTTGCTCATAATACCTTCCGGTAGTCATGCATAATCTATCAATGATACATCAGGATCTGACCTTGCATGGTCTTAGGTTTTCATTGGCAATTTCAACACCCTCTGATTTTCTTTCTTTAAATTTAAAAACTTTTGGTCAAACTTCAACAATGGCAATTATTTATTCAAGATGCGTGCTACATTAGTAGTATATTTTGTAAGCTAAATTCCTGGTAATTAGCAACAAGTGTTTAGTTTGTTTGTCAAATCTTAATCACTTGGTATTCAAGTCGCACCTCATATTGTCTAATATAATTAAGTAAACATTAAATTGTTTTTCTTTGTAAATACATTGATCAAATGTTTTCTAATATGGACAAATAGTGGTTTGGAACAGATTTTACTTATTGTAACAATTTTAGATGCCCTTTGAAAAACAACTTAGTTTTCAAATGCAATCAAACTACCAATGAATTGTCTTTCTTTCGAAATCATCAATAATATTTTTTTAAAGATGAATGCGTTATGATTTACGTTAGTTTTTACTTGCTCTGTCAAATTCGTATTACCTTGCATTCAAACTCTACCTAGGTTTCCACAGGCAAACAAACCAACATGAAATCACCTTGGATTGGAAATAAAGTCTACAAAAAAATTGTACAAGCTAGGATAATTTATACAACGATGCTTTATTCATCCTTTTTTTTATCGTCTGCATCATTATGCTTTAAATGACACTTTTTCTCTACCTATCTGGTTTTTTCTCCTCCAAATATTTTTTTTTCTTTTTATTTCTTGCATCTCGACGCAGCATCTCAGAGTTCCCTCGACTCATGTTCATTCCTTCTATATATTTTTATTGTTGTTGCTGACATTTGCATTCAACATCATTTTTCATTCAAGGGTTTTATCATGACAAGTCGTCGCCAACGTCGACAACCAGATCATCACATTGTATATTATGCTTATCCTACGGGTGTTTTTGATGATGATTTCTCTCCTGTTACGGGTGAAAGTTTGGTTGGCGTTCCTAGCTCTTCAAACATTCAGGATGCTCACCAAAGTATTTTTGAATGTGATGCGCATAGTGACTCTGATATTAGTGACCTCTCCGCAATTGCGTCTTCCTCTTTTGTTCCAAGTTTGCAATCTGAAATGAATCAGACTGGAAATGCAAGCATGATTGGTCCTTCATCCTCAAAAATTTTCTCTTTAACGGCATCAAGCAATCAAGCTAGAGGTCATCAAACTAATGTTCCCTCAATTATTCATGACCAATATAATACCATTGGTCAATCTTTTTATAAAAAAAAAAAGAAAACGTGAGCTATTTCAACATCCTTTTTCATTTCTTTCAGCTAGATTTTGTTAACCATGTCATAAGATTTTTATTCACTTTTTTTTTGGGTTTAAATTTATCTCAGGAACCTTGGTTGAACCTCTTGATTTTGGCGATAAAACATCGAAATGTCAACATTATAATGCTCTTTTCTGGCATGCAGAGCGTTTGGTGCGTTCAACAAAAAAAAAACCATCTTTTACATTATATTGTGCTAATGGCAAAATCAAATTGCCTGCTGCTCCTAGCACACCTCAATTTCTTGATGAGCTTCTAAATCCTGACAATGGTACATTGTCCATCAGATTCCGCAATAACATCCGTGCTTATAATTCAATATTTGCCTTCACTTCAATGGGAGCGAAGATTGATAATACTGTTAATTCCCAACAAGGGCCATATATCTTTAAAATAAATGGACAATGCCACCATCTTATGGGGTCACTTCTACCGATTGATGGTGAATCACCGAGGTTTGCACAACTTTATATCTTTGACACAGACAATGAAATTGCTAACCGACTTCACCCGTTTAATCGCGATGGTTGTAAATCATCTTTGGATGAGGATATTGTCAAGAAACTTATTGCAATGCTAGATTCTTCCAATCAATTAGTGAAGTTGTTTCGGCAGGTTAGGCATAGACTTGGCGAGAATGATTCTCTGAATTTCAAACTTAGATTGATTGGGAAGAGAGATGGTGAATCAAGGCAGTATGATAATCCTTCCTCTAATGATGTTTGCGGTTTAATTGTGGGTGATATTGGAGAATCACATACTGATAGAGATATTATTATTGAGAGTTGTTCTGAAAATCTTTGCAGGATTTCTAAATTGCATCCCAAATTTATGTCTCTTCAATACCCACTCTTATTTCCTTATGGTGAAGATGGTTACCATACTCAGATTCTTTTCGCAAATCAAGAGCACTATACTCCTGCAAAACATCAGAAAGTAACAATGAGAGCATACTATGCTTATATCATTCAGGAAAGGGTTGGGGATAATAGTACTCTTACCAAAGGCGGAAGACTTTATCAGCAATTTTTGGTTGATGCATTTATGAATGTGGAGCAAGAGCGTCTAGATTTCATTCGCTCAAACTATGAGAATCTTAGGACAGAATCTTATAAAGGCATACAAGAGGTTATTCTAAGGGGAGATGTTAATGGTTCAAGTGCTGGAAAGATCATCCTTCCATCTTCTTTAACTGAAGGCCCTCGATATATGATGAACAATTATCAAGATGCAATGGCTATTTGTCGTTATTATGGTAACCCTGACCTTTTTATAACATTCACTTGCAATGTCAACTGGCCAGAAATTCAAAGGGAGATTAAAAAATTGCGGAATTATAGAGTTGAGGATAAACCTGACATTACTGCAAGGGTTTTTCGATACAAGCTTAATGATATGATTGCATTCATTAAATCAGGGAAACCCTTTGGAAAAACAGTTGCTGGTGTGTTCCTATACTTATTCTTTTTTTTTTTGCATTGATTCAATAGAGTATTTCTAAAAAAAAAATTTAACGTCTTTGTAGATGTTTGTGCTATTGAATTCCAAAAAAAAGGCTTGCCCCATACTCATTTATTGATTTGGCTTGCTTCTGAATACAAATTTCGATCGCCTGAGGATGTTGATTCGGTTATTTCAGCAGAACTGCCAAACAAAGCAGATGATCCTCATTGTTATGAAATAGTTTCAAAATTTATGCTACATGGACCATGCGGGATTGCTTGCCCTAAAGCCCAGTGTATGAAGGGAAACAAATGCTCTAAACATTTCCCTAAAAAATTTAAAGAGTCAACAGTGTTCGGTGAGAATGGATTTGTGTTTTACAAGCGGCGGAATATTCCTAACTCATTTGTTGTAAAAAATGGCATTGCCCTCTCGAATTGCTATGTTGTCCCATACAATAAAGAACTTCTGATTCGCTATAATGCTCATGTCAATGTGGAGATTTGTTGTCAATCAATGCTTATATAATATCTTTTCAAATATGTTAGCAAAGGGTCTGATAGGTGTCGAGTTGTTGTTCAGGGTGAAAGAAACGATGAGATTCAAGCTTATCTTAACTGTAGATTTGTTTGTCCTTATGAAGCTGTATGGCGTCTATTGCAATTTCCTATCCATTCAAGGAACCCAGCAGTTGAAAGACTTCAAATACATTTGCCACAACAGCATTCTATTGTTTTCTTCGGAAATCAAAACTTATCATCTGTTTTGAGAAAACCAGGTCTCAATAAGACAATGCTGACAGGGTGGTTCGATCAAAACAAGAAAGATGTTGAAGCAAATCAATTATATTACTCACAATTTCCAAACAAATATGTTTGGGATACTGGGCAGAAAGAATGGATTAGCAAAACAAGAGGTTTTTCTCTTGGACGTATTACATATGTTCATCCTACTACAGGGGAACTGTATTTCCTAAGGATGTTATTGAATCATGTTAAAGGAGCAACGAGCTTCGAATATCTGCGTTGTGTCTTTGGTGTTGTTTATCCAACTTTTCAGCTTGCCTGCAAAGCACTTGGTCTTCTTGGGGATGGCAAAGAATGGGTTGAAGCTTTTTCAGATGCTGTTTTAACTGCTTCATCCTCACAACTTAGACAACTCTTTGTCAGTGTCACTCTATTCTGTGAGATTGCTAGCCCAATAAATTTGCTTGATCAGTTTTGGCATACGATGCATGACGACATCAGAATGCAATTATCATCTTTCTCTCCACATGATCTTCATTTCACTGATGATGAGCTTAAGAATTATGTTCTTTATGAGCTGGAACAACTTTTTAATGCCTCAGCAACATCTCTTAAAGACTATAATTTGCCACTACCAAATGATCGTTTGATGGCTGAAATTAAAAACAAGCTCCTTAGAGAAGAACTCAATTATGATGTTTTTGAGCTTCGAAGCAATAATTCAACATCTGTTCCACTACTTAACACATGCCAAAAGAAGATCTATGATCGAGTTATGGAATCAATTTTTGCAAATCAACAATCTCTTATTTTTGTCTACGGGCATGGTGGCACAGGAAAAACTTTTTTGTGGCATTCAATTATTAATCGTATTAGATCAGAAGGATTAATTGTTCTTGCTGTTGCATCGTCAGGGATCGCATCTATTCTACTGCCTGGTGGGCGTACAGCACACTCACGATTTAAGATCCCTCTTGCTATAAATGAGAACTCAACATGTGAGATCAAGAAAAATACTCATCTTTCAAGGTTAATTCAAATGACAACACTTATTGTGTGGGACGAAGCTCCAATGAATAATCGATACTGTTTTGAAACATTGGACAGATCATTGCGTGATATATTGGGACAGGCTGGGGATTCGACCCATAATCAACCTTTTGGCGGAAAATCAATTTTGCTTGGTGGAGATTTTCGTCAGATTCTACCCGTTATCCCTGGAGGAACAAAAGAAGATATTATCAATGTTTCTTTAAGCAGTTCCCCACTCTGGTCAAAATTTGAAATCATGTTGCTGAAACAAAATATGAGATTGTTAGTTGATGACTTAAGTCCTAATGGAGTTGAAGAAATTAGAGCTTTTGCTGAATGGATTCTTAAGATAGGTGATGGGGCACTTTGTGATATACCTTTTTTGGATGATTTGGATGAATCTTTGGTGAAAATTCCAAATGATTTGCAGCTTGATGCTTCTGGTGATCCAATAGCAGCTATGGTTTCAGCCATTTATCCGGGCATTGAGCTGCCTACTCTTGAACCATCTTACTTTAGAGAAAGGGCTATTGTCACACCGAAGAACATCATTGTTACTGAAATCAATAATTTCATACTTGGAGTTACACATGGTACCCAACATATATATCTTAGCACTGATTCTATTGATCCATCTTGCAGTGATGACGATAATCTAAATTTATTGTATCCATTGGAGTTTATAAACCAGCTTGAGTTCAGTGGTGTTCCTTCACACGTTCTTGCTTTGAAATTGGGAGCACCAATTATGTTGCTTAGGAATCTTAGCCCAATGATAGGCTTATGTAATGGGACACGACTTATCATCACGCAGCTTGCTGATCGAGTTATTGAAGCTCAAATAATAACAGGCTCTAACATTGGTGACAGAGTTTTTATCCCAAGAATTGTCTTCCCAATTAATGATGGAAAATGCCCATTCACAATCAAACGAAGACAGTTTCCAGTAAGATTATGCTATGCAATGACAATAAATAAAAGCCAAGGGCAATCGCTGAAATTTGTTGGTGTTTTCTTAAAGGAACAAGTTTTTACACATGGTCAACTATATGTTGCACTCTCAAGGGTTACATCCAAAAAAGGTTTAAAAATCATTTCATGTGACCAGGAAGGGAAACAGCTTGATCATGCTAAAAATATTGTTTACAAAGATGTCCTCAATACATTACCAAAAGGTTTTTTCCCATTCAAAATTATTATTTTTTCTTGCATTCTAGCTTTAATCTTATATATGCATATTTTTATTTTTGACAAGTTCTTTGTTGTTTGTTTAAGATATTTTTGCATACTTTTTATATTGCTTTCCCCATCCTCATCAATTTATTTTTGCTTTGGTGATACAGGTTGATGACGATTCCTTTAAAAGATATCAAGAAGTATCTTTTTTATCCGTTGGTACAAGCTAGAGTTTGCCGCGTTTGGATGCCAAAGCAAAATGGGCAAATAAGTAGCTTCAACTGTCTTTTGGTTGACCACCAGGTTTTTATACTTTACATAATGTTTTCTTGGTAATTTAGTTTGGTCTTGATATCATTTTTAGTTTATAGCTATATGTTTATGTGTGTGTGTGTGTGTGTGTGTGTGTTTGTTTCTTTTGTTGCGATTTTCCAAAAAACTTCATAAATCCTTTTCGTTTTTTTTTCATGTTTAAATTAGATGAAATACGCTACCATCCATATTTTGATGTTCTTCCTTTGTTTTCATGTTGTAATTAATTTTGTATCAACATATATCATGTGTAATTACAAAAATAAGGGCGGATATCTTGGCTATCCATTCTTTATCTTTTTAGTATTCAAGGATTTTAACCACGTGTTAATAATCTTTACATTGTTTTCGTTCGCTTTTTACATGGTAGGGTGGAGCCATTCAAGGATCATCCAAAGCAAGAGATGCAGCTTTATTCAATCTTCACATGATTGAAGGTTGTTATGTTGAGATTAAGGACTTCTACACCTATGAAAATCGATATGTTAATGTTGTTGTCGATCATGAGGCGATTATCGACTTAAAGTCTGATACCAAGATAACACATCTTGATTCTGTTAAACATGATGTGCCGCGATACTATTTCCGCCTTATTGATTTCGCACAGGTTTTAACCAAAGGCAAAGGATCAAGGATTCTTACAGGTCTGTAAAAAAATATTTAAAATCATGATAAATATACACCTACTATATTATTTAATTAATCTAGCGATATTTTTAGATGTTCTTGGCAGGCTTAAAGGAATCCAATCACTTGAAAAGATATTGGTTCAAGGTCATAGGCTTGAGGATAAAAAGGAGTTCATCATTGAAAATATAAGGTTTTTTCACTTTCGAATTTACATTGGTAGCTTATGTTTCTCAATGTTTTATGCCGAATTTCCAAAATTCAAACAGGGGTGAAGAGCTACGAGTTACTTTATGGGGCGACATTGCTCGAAGCTTTGATGATAATATCATTAATGCACAACAATCTCCTGTTATTGTTGTTTTCGCAGGGTTCCGCGTTACAGAATTTCGAGGTTCGTTGATTTGTTTCTAATACGATAAAATCGTACAGTTTTTTACTTTATTGTACAAATACTAATTTTTTTCTTATTAATATTTGTTTGCTACTTCTATTTGTTTTGCTTGCATCCAGGTGCAGCAAATTTGACTGGGACTGCTGCTTCGCTCTGGTATTTCAATCCAAATATTCCGGAAGTTTTGCCATATAAACAATAGTAAATCCCTACTATCCTTAAAATATTTAGCGTTTCATTTTTACTTAAGCAATAGATATTTATTTTTAATTATATCATACTTTATTGAATTCAGTTATGCTGAGATGCCACTTGATGTCCATAAACTTCCTCCATCTTTGAACGTTGTCGTGTCAATGGATCAACAAATCAATGAAAACCGAAAGACCATTAAAGAGATCTTATGCATGGACCCATATCAGTATAAGGTTTTATTGCAAATGCTTTTGCATACTTTTTTAACATTAGTTTTCAACTTTTATAATAACTTTTTCCTTCATCAATGCAGAATATGCGTTTCACTTGCAAAGCATCAATTGCTGACTATGATCTCTTCAATGGATGGTGGTCCAAAACATGCCCAAAATGCACTAAAACACTCTCTGGACCTTCAGACAACCTCAGATGCTTTGAACATGGGCTTCCAGAATCTGCACCAATTCCATGGTAAAAAAGATTAAACATACAATCTGTTGTTTCATATGAATTTATTTTCCAAAAAGAAAAATACAATTACATTTTACTCAAGTACAAATAACTATTGATGTGTTAATGCAGGTTTAAGGTTAACTGCATTGTAACTGATGGCAACGATGTTACAAACTTCTTACTATCTGGAAAAAATGCTGAAAACTTTTTTAACGCCTCAGCACATCATTTGGTCTACGACAAAAAATTTGTTGATCCTTTTATAGTGCCTCCACAAATGACTGAAGTATTGAACAAAATGAAAATCTTCCAGCTACGTTTTGGGGCTTATAGATCAGCACTCAGCAGATGTGACATATATGTCACAAATGTATTTGATGAAAGCACAAAAGAATCTTCGGTAGCTCAGTCAGAGCAATTTGGTGCAGAATCCTCAACCGCTTCAGCAACCATGATTGTTAAAGACTCATCAATGGTTCAGGCAGATACACTTGCTCCAATAACACCATCTGACAACACCCCACCAATTCAGCATCAGCAAGGTATTATTTTGGATGACACTGACAAGGACAGCTATCAACCAAAGGCTAAAAAGTCTTTGACCTTCACCAATACCCCTTCAGAAAATCTGTCAGTTTTCTTTTATTGCAGATATAATTATTTATTCAAATTTAATATCTTTAGTCAATGCAAAACATTTTCATGACATTTAGTTCCTTGCACCAAGTGCATTTTCTTAGAATAAGCTTTCTTATATAATAATCTTTTCTTTTCCTCATTTTTCCAGTCATCTCAAGCAGAAAGCAATCATTATTGATGAAGAAGATGAGCCGCCAACTAAATGACAAAAAAACAACCTTTCTTCACCATCGGAGGTAGCTTTGCACACCAAACATTTTCCATTTCATATGCTGATTTGTTTTTGCTTTTGCTTTTCCACTTTTTCTATGTACAATTTACAAGTTTTTTAATCATCTTTTTAGTTATTTTAGGATTTGCTAAACTAAGGATTAGAAATTGCATTTAATAAAGATGATGCTTTAATGAAAATTATCATGATTCTCAATGATTTTCTCCTTACCAAACAAAATTACAACCTCTCTCTAAGTTTTCTCTCTTCCTCCATTTTCTACCTAGAATTAGATCAATAGTCAAGTACCAATGAATTCATCTTTTATTAATTTGGAGTCACGAGACAACAATTGGATATGTTATTATATTGTTCATGGTCAAATTCGCTTTCATTTTACAAAAAAAAAATAGAGTTTGTCGCTCAATATCCATATTTTGATCTTCATTGTAAGATTTTGATTGTTTTTATATTACTTTATGGATTTGTTGATATGTTTGGATTAACCCTAAATTTCATAATCATGACTGTACATGTTCTTTTGCTGGACAACTTCACCAAACTACACTGGGTTATGCATTCATTTGGTTTTAACAGTTGCTACTACTGTTTTTAAGGTTGATATTTATGTTTTTTATAGTTACTTGCTGGTTGTATTTTTGCTTCTATTGTTGCTATTGTTGCCTGTATTGTTTTTATTGTTGTTTAAGTCTTTATTGGTTGTTTTTGTATATTTTGTTCAGGACATTATGTTATATTATGTTGTTATTTGTTCCTATTTTGTTCATATCTTCATTCAGCACTTTCTATATTGTCTTTCATACTTCTTTTATTGTCTTTATATTGTGTTTGCCCTGTGAAAGCCTGTACTATTCTTCATGCTCTTTTGCTATTATTTTACTATTTGAGAATACACCACCTTAGATAATTCTCCAAGTATGTTGTTTCAATTGGAATGGTAAGTGTTTTTTAAAAGTTACAATAAGGTATTTGGGCTATTTTATTTGACAGTTATATATGAAAAAATATATTGTTGTTTTTTTGTTTTTTTTATTATTGTTTTGGTTGTTATGTTTCTGTTTTTATACAACACTTTCTTTTCTATGTTTCATACTTTTTTGTTGCGCATCTTGCATTTCTTCCCTGTCAGTTACTGGTTGTTTAATCATCATATGCTAATGTTTTTTAGTTAATCAAGGTGTTGAGTTTTTCACCTAAAACAACATACTCATGTGATGTAAAGTATAACAAGTATTATGTCATTTTGTTCCTTTGTTATTATTATTATTGTTATTGTTATTATTATCATTATTATTTTACCAGTAAAAAGAGAGGATGGAGATGTTTTATATATTTTTAAGGATTTATTATTATTTGCTTACCTTCATACAAAGCTTTCCCTTCACTATAATAAGCTGATCTAGAATTAGAAAGCATAAATAAGTATGTTTTAGGGTTCTCTGTATTTGCTTATCTTGATACAAAGTTTTACCTTCAATATAATAAGGTGATCTGGAACTACAAAGCATAAAAAAGTATGCTTTAAGGTCCTCTGTATTTGCTTATCTTGATGCAAAGTTTTACCTTCAATATAATCAATGCTTCTGGAACTAGAAAGCATAAATAAGTTTGCTATAATTCATCATTGTAAGTGAAACCTGCATAATATAAAGTTCAACTATACGGGCATTTGTTGTTTCCTTTAAAATCCTTTGTATTTGTCATATCCTTTTTGTTGTTTTCGGTTTGTTTACTCTGCCATAAAATCACCATAACTTGGCTAGCAGATGGAGAAAGATAGAGCACATATCAAGGGCAATCACAGAGTTTAACGAGGAGCTTACTCTTTCAATCACATATCTTTCTATCACTCCAATTTCAGTTGCAATTATGGCGTTTTTTTCCTTTTTTTAAAAATGTTTTTAATGGCTGTAATGATTATTGAAACATACGGTATTAGTTCTTTGATGTTTTTTTGGCTGATTTCCTGCATATGTTTTGAATTATCTATGTTACTAGCTGGTTGTTTCAGGTATTCTTTTTTAAGAAATATAACACATGTTTTTTTGTCTTTTGTTTTGCTTTTGTATTTAAAAGATAACATTGTTTTTTTGTTGTTTTTCATGCAGTTCTATCGCTTCTATTTTGCATTTTCTCTTTCAATACCGTATGGTCATTTGTAGTTTGCACCATATATCATTCACACCAATCCTTAATTTTCTTTATATTTAATGCAATTTTTCATTCAATAACATCAATATTTTATCATTTCGTTTAATAGCTTGCAATGTTTTTTTTTAAACAGGAGGATTAGCAACAAGATGAAATTTCTCATTTTAAGGAGGCGTTTTAGCGTTGTTCTTCACGTTGATAGCCCTCTATTTTGCAATGATCCACAAGTAATATAGTTTGCGCTCTTTTGTAATCTTTTGTAATACAGCGCCTACATTCAAAAAATATGTAATCCGCGCTTACACAGCAATATCCACCTAACAATGTACGCATTATATTACCTGGTCTATAACTTTATGTTAATTATATAATATAAGTTTATTATTATGGATTTTATTACGTCACATTGTATACGCACAAATACCCGCGGCAACGCGCGGGCAATATGGCTAGTATATATATATATATATACAAACACACATTTGAAGCAGACACATATATGCGTGGATCAATTAATATATGTATATATTTTTTTGGATTCATTTATCAACCTCAAGAATATAAAAACAATTGATGTAGAAATGGCAGTGAATATCAAACACTGGATACACCTTCCTCATTATCCAAATCTTGCAGGTCTGAAGAACCTGTGGTCTCAAATCTTGGTTCCTTTTCAGCTTCGTTTGGTGGTATGTTACGAGTTCGAGTGCAAAGGGGGAGTCCACAATTGATGAAATCTTGATTGGTTTGATATCTCCAAACCACGAAGCACAAGGCTTTCAGGTATTGGCTTGGGTTCTAGGAAGAGCACCTAGGGCAAGTTTAATGGGACTAGCTATCAGAGTAAAAAATAGTTTTTTTTGTTAAATTTGTCTCTCTAACGGGGAGAGCTAAATAAAGAGGCAAAATGTCTTTTTTTTTTCGGTAGTCATTCCTATAAATTTCTGTAGCAGAGACAAAACAAAAAAATCTGACCGTTGTAAAAATTTTACCGTTGCCATTGTAGAGAAGGGAGGTGAATAACTGTGAGAGTGAGTTGGGTTTGGTTAGCCCGGAGGAAACCTGGAGAAAAGGTGCTCGTTGAGTCATTTAAGAGGGATTAAAAAGACAAGACTGATGAACTCGGGCTGGCCTTGAAACCAATGAGAAGCTCTTGGGAAGTGGCCAAAGTGCACGTGTAGAGAATGCTTGAAATGAGGAAGAGAAACTGAGTTGCTAATGATCAGGTTGCTAAGTTTACTAGTTTCTTTTCCATTTTGACTTGGGAGATGAGCAGGGAAGGGAGAGACAATGGAAAGATAAGAGAATCATGGGGGAAGATTTGGAAATGGCTGTCGATGGACCAAATTATTGAATTGAGAGACGAGGGACGATCGCCATGGGAGACTGGAGGCGAGTAATTGAGAAGAAAGGGTGCGTGCGGCGCCTAAAATAAAAAGTGCACATATATGTAGGGTTTCACCGTGTGTGTGGGGGGAGGGTATAATAATAATATTTAGGGAAAAAATGGGTAATTAATAATAATATTTAGTTAAAAAAATAATATTTTAGATTAATTATGAAATTAATACTAACATTTAAGAAAATAAAAGGTCATTAATAATAATACGTAGTAAAAAGAAATTATATGAAATTGATAAATTACAAATTTGTAAATCAATTACCTTATGAATTTCAAATATTCTTGATCTTTTAATTATAATTAAATTTATTTTTTTTATTTTTTTATTTTAAAAAAATAATTTTATTGTTGGTGGGTTTCTCAAAAACAATTATTTAATTATAAAACTTATTCATATTAATTATATAATAAATTGTATAATTACAATGTATACAAAATAATTAAATTTTATTTAAAATAAGATTTTAAAAAATAACTCTTATCATTAAAGACCACATCAACTCAAGAGCTATTTATACACTATTCAAAAAATCATTTCTATAATTTAACTTTTAAAAATAACTGTTGCCATTTAACTTCCTATTACATGAAAAACAAGAAAGCAAACGCTCTTGTAAACAGATCAGATTTAACTAAACCATAAAGAGTGGCAGGCCGAATGAAGCAGACATCAACACTCATAACCATGCGACCACATCCACGTCTCTATTACCTGATAATACTAACCTGAGAGTTTAGCTTATATGATATACAATGTGTGGATACAGCTGCACGTGACTAAAGGAGACCAGTGATCTGCCAGCATAAATATGCCTGGACTACAAAAAAAAAAAATACCTACAACTAAGATTGAGATTATCTCATCATTCTAGGGTAAACTTCCACCTTAAAAAGAACTATATTAATTATATGCTTTGGTTACAGACCTTTTACTCTTCCGCTAACAAAATTCCATAACTTTGAAGCCTAGCTAACTGTACACTTGACTCTTTTCTGGCACTCAGTATTTGGTTAGGAATGTCGACAAGTCTGTTCATATATACAGTTGGGCAAATCATTTGCCTGTTCCTCATATATACAGTTGGGATAATCACTTGCCACTTGGTATTCCAGCTTCCAGCGCCATGTGGTTTTTTAGATCTCTACACAGTTTTAAGCAAATAATTAAAAAAATGGATCTGGCATATCAAATATAGTTTAAACTCAGGAAGTGACACTGAAATGGAAACTGTTTACTCACTTGCAGCGTGGCACGGAGCATTCTGTTTGTCTGCAAATTCCTGCATGTAGCTTCAATATGCACCATACCTTCTGACAGTGTTGACAGCCCCCAGAGGACCGAATGCTGCACTTCCTTGCATGGCCGAACAACCTTTTCATTTGGAGGCATTTTGGGTAAGAGCAGGGGTCACTGCTTGTTGGTCGACAATGAGTGGCATGCATTAAGAGATTTAGCAGTTCCTTTCGATGCTGAGCCATCAATTTAGCAAGATTTTGTTCCTTTCGCTGCGCCACCAAAATAGGAAAATGTTAAACAGAGCATAAATATTCTAAATCTACTACATTTCTGGCATCGCAAGCATGGTACTACATCCCCTATGTATGAAAGAGAATAAGGAAAATTGAACACGAATAACTTGTATCATTTGTATTAAAACAATGGCTTAAAGACCAGTAACATGTGAGGGAGATTCATCATGCCTGAAGTGCTTCTTGATGAGCATCTACTTTCTCAGTTCCATAATTAGCTGCTGGAGAGCATTGATTCAACTTATAGACATGCAAAGAACTGTCTTTCTTGTGATAGCACGCAGCACAGACATCTCTATCCAGTGTATCAGTATCCTGATGACAAATTTTGCACATTGTTCCATCTGCTGGCGGTGTTGGATTATGAAGATGATGCAGGATCATCATCGATGAATGCTTGGCTCGGCGAAGTGTATCAAACTGATAATGATTCTTCTGACAAATACCCAAGAAAGTATGTCTGTTATCAAAATGCCAGTTTTCTAAAATTGCATCATTGTCCTCAGTATCAGACGGTATCCCCTTCACCATAACCTGAAAAGAAAAGAAGGAAATAGGTATCAATTGTGTCATCTTTGCAATTACAAATTTAGCAAGGATCCTCACCTTAAAGAGTAAATGCTTTTCCTTGTTATTTAAGGAGTGTGAGTCCTCCCCATTGAGGCTGTTCTCTGCAACATGGCATCTGCAAATGCATGCTGAACTACAATTAATTTCAAAGTAATAATTTCTTCATTTCATCAGAAAATAGTAGGTAACAATGTTTTAAGGGGTGGGTTACATTGATTACCTTTCACATAGCTGAAAATTTTTGCACTGTTGGCAAGACCACCGGCTTCCAGATAACATCACTTCATGACAATGAGTGCATACATGTTGCAAATGAACAACCATGAAGTCCTCCTTACGACCACACATGGGACCACCCCTCAGCTGATAAAGGGAGAGACGAAATATAACAAAAATTAAAGAATAGCAAAGTCAAGTAACCAAAAAGCAATCTCTCTATTAGCTTCACCGTTCTATGTAGTGCAAGCTTAAATCATTTTAATTCTAAAGCTTCAAAATTCATGAAAGAAATAAGTATCAAAACAAGTAACGTGTAGGCCATGCATGTGCAAAATTATGCCAGCAGTTATGCAGTTACACATTTTCCCTTCCTGTAATTCCAGTTATTTTGGAAAATAATGGGTATAAAATCAAGAGCCAATAAAAATAGCTTGGATTTAGATGCTTGAGAAACTACACATGATCTGAAAAATTGAGTCAATGCCCTAAGAAACCATATCAAAATAACTAATATCATGGGCTATATATATTATTCCAGGAGTCTAAATTATGCTTTATGATGAAATGATTTACCTTGATAGCTATAGTTTCTGCACTACAAAGTTTTCCATGTGTAAGAGATAGTTGAAACAATTAAATAAGAGATGGTTCTATTATTTTGCAATACACCTAGCCGTTAGTTAGATATAAGAAACAAACAGGTCTAACTTTTATTTTTGCCCCATCAACTCCTAAATTAGTCATTGAAACTCTTAGTTGACTATGAAGTCACAAGGGTAATGATAAACTTATGATGATAACATGAACAGAAATATCTAACAAAACAAATAGAAACAAATAACAAACGGAGTGAAGTTCAGTGGATTACATGATTCGTTACTAGAATAGCTTTGGTGTTACCACCAGAGGACTCAGTGTGCCCCATGGCTTTTAGACTTCTTTTTGTCATTACTTTCTTCACCTTCCTCTCTGCATACACTCCAGTTTGCTGTTCAATATTCTTGAGGATATCCTCCGCAGCATCATACCAATAGCAACCATCAAAGTAAGGCAAACGAGCTGCTGTTATCTTTGAGTAAAAATGTCCAGTAGGGACAAAGAAGTGGTCATATAAATTAGTAAAATTGACCACAATATTTTCTTTGGCTGCTTTTCTTAACATCAAATGATACCTGCATATTTTGGTTAGTTAGTTTGTCAAAACATTCACATAAAAGGAAGAAGGGAAAAGAGGCAAACAAAGAAGTGTCCATGGGGATCTGAGCAAACAAAAATCAGTGGGCAAAAGTCAAGGATAGAGTAATTTTGCTATAAAATGGCGACCAAAAATAGAACCAGTGTGCCCCTAAACAACTGAGAGACACTTCGAACCACGACAACAAATGGAAATGTAAGTTAATGGCAGTGCAGGTCTATAGTTTGATGATTCCCAAGTTGAACATTGGGGATAAAAAAAGAGCAATTTGATTTTTAGCATTTATATTTTACATCATCATCCATCCC
Organism: Salix dunnii; assembly: GCA_015731905.1. Classification (NCBI taxonomy): domain Eukaryota; kingdom Viridiplantae; phylum Streptophyta; class Magnoliopsida; order Malpighiales; family Salicaceae; genus Salix; species Salix dunnii. Next base: position 7,494,619 of record CM027662.1, on the reverse strand, counting down.
TACATCAAAAGCAGACTAAAATTTGAAACATGATGTAAACATGTTGCCCACCTAATGGATGACATCAATGCCATTTAGATGCCACATAAACTAGCTTAATGGCAAACTTGGATGTGAAAAGGATATAAGAATTGAAACTTGACCTATGCTCAAATGTCAAGGGAATTGCACTGCCACTGATCCTGAAAATGTACACGCACATACAGACATGCACAGACAGAGAGAGAGGGAGAGAGGGGGAGAGAGAGAGAGAGAGAGAGAGAGAGAGAGAGACCATTGTCGCAGCTTATCAGACTTTGGAGTCTTCTGGCTCTCTGGATGGCAATATAAGATATAATCTTCTCCCTTTATAGGGGGACAGGCCCATAAATAGCAGGTTGCAAAACCTCGTTTCTTGCAGTATTCAAGGTACCCTATCTGAGGATGCACAAATAAGTAAAAATAAAAATAAAAATCAGTCATTCCACTTACTTAATAGCAGATGCCAAATAAGTAGTAACTGATGTGAAGTACTATACCAGTATTTCATGGTACACAAATGTCCGAAGAGCTTCTCCAGTTGATCTTTCTGTCTCTGGCCTGAAGTACTTAACAGAATCAAGATAAGAAATATAAACACTGCGTTGGTTTGGCTGACTGCATTCTGAGCCAAACTCCTGGACATAGAGCCCAAAAAGGCATACATCCACTCCTTCAATCCTCTGGAACAAAAGAATCACCTAAAAGGGAACATAACCAGCTGTTAGGTTGTATCATAAACCACATAAACAGCCACAATACTAAAAGATGGTGAATTTAGAGAAACAAAAATAAAGGAACACTTGACATCCTTGAGCTAATGATTATCAATATTTATGCTTTCTGTGAATTTTGGCAAATTTAGACAAGACTAGGCATGACATTCCAATGAGCTCTTACCATAGTAGTAGTCTATTTATCATTTCCGGTCTTTCTGGTTTTTTCTTTCATTTTTGAGAGTTTCATTAAGTTCCTTCATTGTCCAGAAAGAATTATCATGAAGAAATATTTAGGCATGTAATTAGCTGTTAACTGCAACCTCTTACCTTTGATCTGTAGGGAAATTCAGCAGGGTAGTTCTCACCATGGAAGATTTCTAGAAACTTCTCCTTCACTTTCAACTGTTTGTTAACAGATAGCACCACTCTTACAACAAGATCTTCAGCTTCTGGAACCTGGCAACCAATACTACAAATATATCAAACTAGTGCCTAGAATAAGCTTGTAGAGCATGTATAAAGAAACCCCATCCAATGTAAACTAAACAATAACTAAAAAATGCAAAAGAGAAAAAATCAGACCCAAGCATTAACTGTCAATAACCACATAATTCTAATAAATGTTGATCTTTTCATTCATTTTTATTTTCAAGAAAACAATAGCGCTTAACGGTCCACAATGTCGATCACAACAAATTAGATTTTGAAGACAGATTTGAGTGAGAAGATATAGTCATAAACATCTAGTCCTTTAGAACTGTTATTTTTGTATCCATTTTCTTTCTTTAATGACAAATTCTCATTCAAACCCATGAATGCTTACTGTTTTATAAGATTATATTACATTAAGGAACCAAATTAAATATGGGTCAATTCATACTTAATTGCATTGCTTTCTATTCATATTTTGAGACCTGCAATGGACAACCTGTTCACAATTTATCACAGCAAGGCACATAAAAGCACAGTATAATTGTAAAAATCCACATCTGAGAACTAACCTTGTCAATGTTCATTCCCATAAACTTTGCTCTTTCTTCTCTCTCTTGATTGAGATGTCTAAAAAGTCTTTCCTCTATGAAGTCACTCAAGATGGTACGAGGCAGATCTTTTGCACCAAAAATGGCAGCCTTAGTTGATGGCATGTACATCTCGCTTTTCATTTCTTTTAAGCAGCATTTGGGACAGATGTACTCGGTTTTTCCTTCCATATCTCTTTTATTGTTGAACAGAGCACATATTTGATGTTGCCACCTTTTACATTTATCACACTCAACCCACTACAAGAGCACAACAGACTTAAGAGCTGGTCCCTTATAAATGAACAGATTTAACAAATTAAACGTATTATGCTTAGCTTACTGGTTCGTCAGTTGCCTCGTCATTCTTTCTTTTGTGAAGCTTTTCCTTCGGAATGGTAATTCCATAGAATGTGATCTTCCCACCTCGAGACCTCTTAAAGCATAAGGTACAAAAGCAAGGTCGTGTTCCACTTTCATCTGATGTGGTGTAATAAATCACCCCCCGCTTGATACGAGCACCACAACACGAGCAATATACAGGCACTGGGGCAAACCATAGCTTATCTTCTGCACATAACTGGCATCGATTCTCATTGATGTGATTTATTATTTTGTCTTCTTCATTTGAAATTCTCTAAAAGAAGATGCACAGATGTGTTTAGTGTTGATCAAAAAGAGTATGTACACACAGCTACATGATGGATATCCTCAAGTCAGCAAACAATATATATAGATAATTGTAATAACACAATGAGAAAAGGAAGAGCAAATGCTTAACTCCTTTATAAGCTACACGTTTTCTAGGAATTAGCATATGAAACAAAACTTCACACATTGGATACAGGCTCAAGCTTTGGCCCAAGTAGATCTGCAGCTACTTAGACTTCAGATCCAATCTACTTAACTTCCATGACATTTTTTCCTGTTTGATTGATCAGATTTAAAAGGGTTACAACAAAGCATATATATCACTGGACTCCTAGTTGCACATGATCCGTTCTTTATTTACATAACTTCCCATTTAACACAACTATTTTTCACTCTTAGAGGATTGACTATAAAACACCCCAAGTAAAATCTACGCTCATTTGCAACAATGACCTAAGATACTATGTAAAGGAAAAGAAACAGCAAGAAAAACAAAGTGTGCAAAGCAGTTGCGAGCACTCAAAAGCAATATGGTGACCTCTCAACACAATTCATGGCCCCATCTAGCAAACAGAAGACAGAAGATTCTGCAGCTAGCCCCAGATAGCTGGAAAAGGTTCAATTAAATGGATATGTTCATTTGTTTCGCTCCTTCTCTTCGGTGCATGTGTGTTTGCGTTCAAATAACTCACTCATAGAGAGGTTAAGCAAGATTCCCACATTAAGCTGATATGACATGTTAATCTTTCAATTTCAGAATCAAAATGAAACACTACAGAAAAGATGTGCCTCTACCATCTAAAGATTAAATTTTTTTTATAAAGTAACGCTGGTGTATTCACCTGGCACATCGACTGCCCAAGACTGGACAAGTGTTCTTCTATCTGTTCTGGTGTGAAAAAATCAATTAAGGAAGCACCTCTCATCTTTGGACTTTCCAATTGCATTCCTTGTTCATGTTCAGCAACTGTTTCATTTAGCTCATGCTCTATATCTGGTTTGGCTAAATGAAATTTAGATATGACTTGGATTGCCTCCTGGTTAAAAGCAGCGCTAGCCTCTTCAGAGACAACAGGCATACAATTATTCATCAATTGATTGCAGTCATCTTTCATAACATCTGCAACTCCACTAGAACTTCTGGAGTCCATCTCTCCTGAACTATAACCAACAATGTGCTCCTTAAAAGGAGCAGAAACACTCTCACAAATCAATCTGGGATAACTATCTGCAGCTTTGCTCATGATCTGATCAGAGCTTGTAGGATTTCCCATGGAATTAATCAGCAATTCATTATTCACCCCAGGAAAGTCAGAACTAATAGATACAGGAGACTCAGGCAATTGCTTCAATTGCAGGGGTCCTCCAGGGCCATCAGGTTGAACCAAGAATGGAGCAACCAAAGATGCAATTCCATCTCCAGATGAAAAGTCATAAAAATATTTTTCCATCTTTTGACACTTTGAAGGAGGCATTTTGTCTCCTGAACAGCAAGATCCATAACCACTAGAATCTGTATCAATGATCTCCCGTTTATGACCATTCTTCAACTCTTTAGAGTTCTGACCAAGTTTATCAGTTTTACACAGAATTCGGCTAGGAGCACATACAAGGCAATCAGTTTGAAGGCAGTTATCAAAATGCAATAGAAGCAAGCGAAGACTTTCACAACAGCACTTGCTTTTGTCACACACTGTTGAATGGAAATGCTTAAGGAAAGAATCAAGGCAGTCTCCCATTGGCATGATTGATCTCTTGGAATTGACATAAGCAGCTAAGACCTTTTCTCTTGAAGAAAAAAATGGTAGATTATTTAAATTTGCCAGTATGGTAGCTTCAGAACTGAAAAAAGGTGCAGAACTTTCTGAAGTTACATGAACCCCATGTGATTGTTCTGAGGGGAGCTGAGAATGCAAAGATGTATGTCCAGATATTGGCCTGCAAAACTTATTTTGATCCTTGAAGTGACTTGGTACTTTGACCTCCAATGCCTTATTAAACAGTCCATATAACTGACAAGACTGCTGCTGGTTCTGTTCGAATACCTGTGCTCTAGATTCCAGTAACTTATCAGGAGTTGGATTTGTTATGCCAAACCTTGTGCTAGAACTTGGTAGAATGCTTGCAACTCCAGAGTAATCTGGGATCTGCACGATTGAATTTGAATATTCCAAGCCTTCTCCTAGAGTGGACAAAGGCATGCCATAATGGTTCTCATTTTCTGTCAAGCTTCCAAGTTTTACCAAATTCAATTTACCTGACACATGATTGAAGCACTCATGAGCACAAAGTGATGACCAAAACATACAAAAGAAAAAGCAAGTGATCTGATAGGTTACCTCATAAAAGATATATATAAGCATGTTTATACAAACAAAGAACAGGATGTATGCCAAACTCTAAAAAAAATCTCAAAGTAACAGGATGACAGGAAAGCATCAAACACACCAGGACATCACCAAATCACAAAGTTGGAAGCCCTATTCATGAAATGCCAGATTATAACAATAAAAGCTTGTACAGTACTGCAAATGTGATCATGTTGTATTAATATGACATGGGCAATACAAGTCCATTTCTCCTTGATCCATTAAGAGAACCAATATCTAAAGAAAATTTCACAATGGACTTGCCAAGAGATAAACAAAAATTTTGAAAAGCATCATCAGTCACAAAATCATACTTCAAGACCTTGAATAAAAAGGTAAAAAGAAAAGCAGAGTAGCCAAGAATAACCACTCCTTACATTGACCAAAGCAAGGAATAAAAAAAACATACTGAAAATTGCAAGTGTGAAGCGTAAACTGGTGTGCAAGCACAAGTTGTCTGCCATTCACAAGTTACTTGATATTTATAAATTCCAATAAACGACTCACTAATTACAGAATTGCATAAAGTAATGCTATGTGAGCAATTCCCTAAACTAAGGCATATTATTTTTAAAAAATATGAGTGCTAAGTTGAAATGCAGATAAACATACTTTGATCAAAATGTTGCTGCTGAAAAATATCTTCGAAGGCCTCATGATGATATGGATGACCTCCCTGAGAAAAAATTGGTCCACTGTCAAAAGTTCCAGTTTCAGGAAAACCATCACCACTAGAGATAGTGGTTATAGACGAATTTATATCAGGAGAGGAATCCATCTCATTGGCGATCTGCTTTGAGGTCACAGTGAAGGCATTGTACATACTTGTGGTTCCTGGATTATATTCATTGGCAAATAATCCTACAGAAAAGAAAATGCATTGTGAGGCATAAAAGTAGAGTATCCATTTTCTCTGAGGTCCTATAAAAATGGATGGATTGCTCACCTTTTTGGAAGCCAAAATGATCCTGTTTTTCAGTCGCCATCAGATTATAATTATTGTTGCCATTGTTGGGGTAACTATTGAAAATGGGGTTTCCTTCATCTGAACTGCACAAAGTTTGCATCGCTGTCAGTTCGGATCCTTGCTGACCACAGTTTGCTTCGTCATATTGATGTAGTATTAAACTTTGCAATCTATTTCTCAGAGTGTCCAGATTGATATATTCCTCCTACACAGGAACACATATACAAATGATGTCACTTTAATGCTCTCAAAAAATAAGCAGAGCAGCCTAATTGATTCTTCATGTTTTCAAGAACCACAAACCCACATTTCCGTTCATAAGTTCAGTAAAGAATTAGCCGCAGTCAATTTCATTTTCAAAGAATAACTCAAAACAGCAAGACTTTTCAAAATACTCTAAAATGTGGCAACGTTAACAACACCCCATCTTTAAACCTCAACAAAAACAAAAACAAAAACTAACAGACATATAAAACCATCTTAGCATCACTTAATCATAAAACAAAATCAAGAAATTACCTCAGAAACAGCCTTAAAAAACAACTGGTTCTCTAACACGTTAACATAATCCCATCCTTGCAATTGCAATTGATAATTCCTATCCTTTTCAAGAATCTCAACGCTACAAAACAAACAAATTCAGCAACTCGCATACAATAAACAAACACAATTAAAATTCAAAAAATAAAAACGAAACTTACATGTTGTTTCTAACTAAAACCCGGAAAAAATCAACGTTAGGGTCTTTCCGCCAATCATCCAAAAGGCCATTCAGTGAACTTGAATTGGATAAGCAATGGGTTTTAAGATTATTAAAATCAATGCCTTCCAAATTATATCTCCTTGTCAACATCTTTAATTAATTACGGTTACCTCTCCTGCTGCAAATTCAAAAGAAAAACATTAATTACAAGCACCGACAATTAAAAATAAATAACAAGAAAACCTAATTTCGATAATGTCGGTCGGTAATTAAGAACCGACTGTACAGATAAAAAAAGGGTCAAATTAATTACCATAAATCAGAGAAAAAATCAATCATGATCAATAAAAGAGAAAAACGATTGGAATTGAATAAGAGAGAAGAATCGGAGCTGAAAACCCTAGAAATTGAAAGGCCGTGGTTGTTGCTACAAGGACACTTACAAGCGAGGGCTTTTTGAACAGAGAAACCAGAAGCACGTGCGGGTCGGTGTTAGGGTTGTTTTCGTCTTTCTAATAGAAGCTGATTTGTGCGGTTATGTGAGCCACGCTTCATAAGTCAAATATTTTTATTTTAAAAAACAAATTATATATATAATGTAAATTACTCAAATCAAATAAATTATATATATATATATATGTATATTTAATTAAATAAAATAATAATTATGTGGGTTAATGAATAAATAAAAAGTCATTAATAATATCTAAAAATTAAACTTAAAAATTAAAATGATAAATATAGATCAAAATATTTAGTCTTACAAGATAAGATATATTACCTTATTATATTTTCTAAAAATATTTATTCAATTTTTTTATTTAATAAAACTATGATAGAGATAGACAAACACATAAAATTAAATGAATAAAAAATTTGCAAGATTATATATATTAGATATAATTATTTTGAAATAAATATTTTTTATTTTCAAGAATATAGTTCATATATAAAAAGATAAAAACAAAATATAGATGAATAAGAAAAAAATAAAAATTAAACACATAATAGAAAAATTATCATCATTTAAAAGAAAGAGCAAGTATTTATCTAAATGTAAATAATTTTTTTGAGAAGAAACGTATAAAAAGAAGCATTGATTGAAAAAAAAATTATGGAAAATATGTAAAATATTGTTGAGAAAGTAAGGCTAGTTCATTAGATCTATGTCGTCAGGGCTCACACTCAGACTAATCTTAGCAAACCCGCATGATTGAGCCCTTTGTTTTTATTGTCCTTGTGCAGATGACATGTCAACTGCCCTGATTGTTTTTTTTTAAATCAAACGATATGTCATGTGATTTTACACATATTTTTAGTCACTATGGTGATAAAAAAAAATCAAATAAGTTCTTTTGAGCTTAAAATTTATTTTTCAATCTATTTTTGATCAAAACACCTTAGAATTAAAACTACAAAAAAAAAATCAAATCTATTTCTCCACTTGAAGAGTAAAAAAAATACATAATATGAACTCTTCGTATAAAAAATAATTTCACACAAATATTATTTATTTTAGTTGTGTAGATCAATATAAATGATATTTCTCTCTTTACCGTTGAAATCTAAGTGACCTCTCTGACTCTTTTTTCATTTGAGAACTAAAAAAATAACAAAGATGACATTTTATATCAAAATAGAATTAGAAAAATATTGAGCTACCAAACTTGTATAATTTGCATGATTTTTAAAATTTGAGGACCAAGTATATTTTTTTGTGAGACTTATGTCACTCACCCATGTTTGATATTATTTTCATTATGACCCTTATTTCTTCAATATTATCCTTTCATAAGAAATCAAAATTAATTAGACTTCAATTAAGACTATGTCATCGAAAACAAAGTTTGAAAACCAAATTAAAAAAAAAAATCACACAATCCATCCACGATAATATACGAGTATAAACAGTGATATCTTACACGGTAAAAAATCATACCTTTTAAAGCTAAACTTGATGTCTCTCATCCCAATTTATATTTAGCATCAGAAATAGAAAAAAATATTAAAAAGGTTTGGATTTATTATTTGAGTTGAATGAGGATTTTAAAATTATTTTTAACAATCAATGTTTTTTTTTCTTTATTTTAGATGTCCGGGTAAAACATGATTTGTATTTTTTATATTTTAGGGATAGTTTGAATTATCTTAAATTAAAAATTATATATTTGACATTTAGTGATTTTTTTTTTTGGCTAATTTTATCCCTTTTTCCAAGACAATTTCTTTTTGTGTGTTTTTGGGAATTTTCTACCAAAACTATTACTATCATCAATCTACACAAGGTTTTAAATTTGTTGACTTCAAATTTCATTTAACCTCTTCAAATTTTTTAACATCAGTTTGAGAAGGGGTTGAATTTAAATGCTAAGCAAAACTAAATGAATACATTACAACAAGCATTCTCTGGATAAAACTCCAAATCCAAAGTCCAAACATTAAAAACCCAATTATCTTTTCAAAATACTCGTTAGATTAGGGCCATTTTCAATTTTAACAACAAAAAAAGGTTTTATTTACTGGGGACTTTTTTATTTTTCCCCAGAAATCATCAACCTATCTTAGCAAAATCTGGTAGTGCATCAAAGCAAATAAAAAATTGATAGACAAACCCACGAGATCCTCCAGAAATTCCTGATAAACACAATTTGCAATTTTTATAAAGCACAAAGATGGATAGCAAAAAAAACTAACGAACTCCCACGAGCATTGCAGACGTCGGGTGGATACGATTACAAAACATCTAATCTAGTGACGACCAGCTAATACTGTGCTAGATAACCTTCTCCTGGAGAAAGAAATCGAATGTGTGCAACTCTAATCAAGGACTGAGAGACGCAGGTATATTACAAAGAATATCGCATCCAGGCTACCTAATTACAATCACGTCTACCCCTTTACCGCCTGCTACGATGGCGATGCCGATCAAATGAATAATCCCGATATGAATAATCCGGGTCATAGTCATCCTGACTGTTATCAGTCCTGTATCTCGCTGGGCCCATATCCTGTGGCGAAGAACGCTTTCTTAAGGATGAGTATGATGTAGAACCATGGTTTACAAAATCTTCATATACCAAAGCGCTCCTTCCTCTATCAGAATTGGACCTCCCAAAGGCAGGGGTCAGATCTCTTGGACTGTCAGAACTGTAACTCGAATCATAATGACCATACCTTGGAGGGTAACTAGACATGGATGGGCTAAATACCGAATCAACACCTGGTGGCCCGTCATCCCTATATTGTCTTTGCTCGTGATGATGCCATCTCCCTGTAGCTTCTGACATATAGTTCAATCTATGGTGCAATCGGTGCCTGCATGGATCAGAACTTTTAGGCCCACCTTCCCAAAGTCTTTGATCTGCATTTTCTGGGATTGCCGCATTTACTCCAGGAAATTCAACTGACATTTTCCTCTTTGGTTCAGGAAGTTCTGTTTCCATAATCTCCCCATCTTCCTGTTCTTCATTGACATCCCCATCAGCAAATATTGTGATCCCTGATGGCTGATCCTCGTCATCAGGATCTGAAATATGAACATAAAGAGAATATGATGGAAAAAATACTTGAGGATAAACAACAGCTGCCAAAAACAAAGTCTTCAGTTAAGGGGATGGCAGCGACAATGACAACAAAACAACCTCCACCAATAACATGGACAATTTGTAGCCAATCAAATGGAAACAAAACCACAGATGTAGTTAATAGCAATGCACTGTTCTGGAACTATCATGATGTGCTGTAGTCTCTTCTTGAATGTGGGAGGTGACTACCCCAAGCATCATTTCTAACATGCTCAGTAATCTCAACTGAAGTCCTAACTGCATTTAATATGCATTGCCTCAAGTTCAGGGAAAACAAAGTTTTGATCTACATTTACAGTGGCAGAGACATTAAATCTAAATGGCTCAGAATATGGCTGTTGCCTCCATTTAAAATCCAGGTTCTTGTCGGACCAAAATCTCCAAAGGGCAAGAAGATGGATAGTGATAGCTTTCTCTGACCTTGGGTAAATTTGGTACTAACTGTGTAGTGGCATCAGCCTATCAACTTAGTTGAACTATATACAACAGCTACAATGAAGCCTCAATCCAAAAACTAGCTGAGGTCAGCTAAAGCTTATTTGAGCTATGAAATGCAAAATATTGGTAAGAATTTGGAATCGTAATTTTCTTTGGGCTACATTAGCTTTTCTTATCCTTGCTGGCCTCCAACCACACTAGCTTTTAAATAACATTTACAAAACCTAGTCAGTCACTCTACATTTACAAATCCACTAGCATCAATTAAATGAAACTAGGGCTCCAATCCATGCAACAACAAAGGGCAAATTTATATCATGATCCTTGAATACCTTATTAAAATCTATAAAAGACCACATTTTCCTGGTGGGAAAATTGCCAAAAAAATGACAGATTTAAACATAAAGAAGAGTACCAGACAATGTAAAAGGTGAAATGGACTGCATTACCTAGATATCCTGGTGGGTATCCCAGCTCTTGCATTCTGTTAAGCCACGGTGGAGGATCAAGTTCCTACATAACAAAATCAAAAGAAGGAAATAAAAATCTTGTTCACAAAGTGTTAATACTCTTCAGCTTCACAAAGTGTTAATACTCTACAGCTGGAGATCCATCGCACTATCTAATCCATGCATTGTGCACTCCTGTATATTGTACACCACGTTTTATCTGGCCTTATACTGTGTATGGGCTTTTACAATTGCTGTTGTATTTGAACCAACTAGGCTCTAGTAAGTTTGAGGTTTAGATGCAAGAGAAACATGGGGGCGGGGGGTTGTTTCATGTGTAATAGGAGAAACTAATGATTCAATGCAGTAAGCTCTTACCCCAAGACCCAAAAGTTTTCTTGTTTCAGTGTCAAGAGAACCTGGCTTCAACCCATCATACTTTCCACCCGAAGAGCTCTGATAATAGCGAGTTGGATTGCGGGAACTAGAATTCTGATTTCGCTTGAACTTGAGTTGTTTACGAGCATTATTAACAGCAGCATTATCACGAGGCTTAGGGCATTCCTTCATAGAGTGGTTGTATGAACCACAGTTAAAACAACGTGCAGCATCACCTACTATCTCCAAACCTCTATAGAAATGGAAAACAATAGCTAATATATGATAAAAAAAAAGTGCAGGAACCCTCATAAAACAAATATATAACATAAGAAGAATCGCTGGTTGAATCAGAAAACTGACAGAAGTAACAGAATTATAAATAATGAATTACTAAGTCTCAAAAGGTTTGCACTAGGAAAATTGGCTCCATAAACTCATCAAAAGATTACTATCTGATGCAAAGTGCAAAAATTGTCACATAGATGAAGGATATGAGCGCAACAACTGTTCTAATGGGATAAACAAACTTGAGTTTCTAATGATCTTTCTCAGATCCTTTTTTCATTAAAGCCTGTAATTAGATACACATTCCAAGTTGCCAAAGGAAAAGAAAAACAAGGTTATAGTGCTTCTTGGTGATAAACATGTGTCCACATGGATATCCCTCATGGTTAACTACTCTACAATACATTATATTTTGCCAAACCATAACATACAATGCCCGCATCACAATCAAAAAATTATCATGAATGCTAATATCCTGAGTTTTTCAACACACATAGCAGTCAACAAGTTTTGAACAGCTTAAAAAATTTGCAAGTATTCTGAGAATGTCGGACACAAACCAAAAAGGTTATATATTGAAAACAAGAAATCTTAGAATGGTATATCAATCAATATCACTTACCCTTCTATGTTAATTGGACCATCTGCTGAAGTCAAACCCAATGCATATCCACGATCATACAGAGGCACAGAATTACTATTCAGAGGAATTATGTCATTGTCCTGTTGTTTCCTTGTTTGGTTTTCAATCCAGAAGGACTACACATATAAAACATCAAATGAAAAACTGATGAAACAGCAAAGGTATGCAATCCTAACTTTTAATCTCTTTTAGAGAACATAAATTCAAAAAAGAATAGCATTGTACTATGATGGTGTGGCCTTCACATCTGCTCTACAGCGAGTGCAGTCAAGAGTGGAAATTTTCAGGTAAAAATGGCTTGAGATGTGTAAAGCAAACTCCGAACCCCATAAAGAAAAGAAGAAAAATCCACAATTACAAATTGTTTAAAAACTGGGAACTCAAACACAAAATATTGTACTTCTACGTATGTAATTTTCCATATCAAAATTGAAGGGTCTTTTTTTTTAAGGTCCTTCAACAAAGAACTTGACCAGGGTTCATACCATATACGAAAACAGATTCCATTCACAAGAAAATGAACCTAGAAAATTTATGACAGAAAATATCTTTGCTCTATTTTTCCCTTTAACAAAGGTATATAGTTGTAATCCAACTAGCTTTATTAATAGTGCAATGGGTTAATTGCATCACAGAAAATACATCCTGAAGCATCAAAAGTTGTGAGAACAAAAAGTTCTTCGTGATTAATACTTGGCTAGTCCTTTAGCTTAAGAACTATATGCATGCAGGATCAAAGAAGGAAAAAAGGAAATTACCACTGCAGAGGACTTCTCCATGCCGATACGTAGAGCAGGAAAGTAAGTGTCTTCACCAGATTGTAGCATCTTGTCAGAATCCTGAAAGATTGAGATATGTAGCTGAGACAAGTCATTGGTTGATAAAGAAAATGAAGCATCAGAGAAAATAACAACAGACTGTCAGCATTCACACAAGGATATCTGTAAAATTCTCTTTCTAATGGAAATGTAAGAATATTTGCTCTAGATTTTCTACGGATCCACTCTGGATCATGTGGTGGAAATACTTTCCTAACTTTTCATTGGTCAAACCAAACCAAGCCACCCAAACTAGAATAGATAAAAAGGGTGAGATTGTACATATTACTGTAATTTTAACTAGCAGAGAAAATCAAGCCTTACATGAGACGATGAGTTCTGTTGAGCATGCCACTCTGACCACTGTTGTAACAGTTCCTCAAGCTTTTTCTTGCTAGCTCTGGGAAGTGCAAAACAATCACCAAGGAATTCAACAAATGAGAATCCAATCTAACTCTAATAATAGGAGACAATGGCTCCAATAAGTCCAGAATGATAACAGTCACAGCAATTCAACAAGAAATCTAAACATGAAGTTTTAATTCTTGGATTTGCAAAGTTATTATAAGCACTTCCTCCCTGACCTTGTTAAGGAGTTATACATGACATGCACTGAAGGTTGCTCTTCGTCATATGTTATCCTTTTTCTCTTAACACCTGATACATCTGGCATATTGGATTAGGGAAAAAACAACAAAAATGGGAGCAATCAGAATAAACTGCAACTATACAAGTGATTTTCATGGAAATAACATTCCTCATATTGACTTTCAATCATTAAGAAGGTTATTTGAAGCATATAATTCTAGAAGACTATTTTTTTTTTCCTGGAATTATGGTCCTCAAAACTAATATGTCAATCTGGAGTTGAGTTGGATAATATACAAATAAAAGGATTAAGTTATCAAAGTTTATGAAAGGATACAAATGTCATCCACCTTCTCTTGCTGGATAAGACTTTTATTTCGTGTATCAAGGAAACAATTCTCAACATTCCCTGTGATGCTTGAAATATTTGGTTTCTTAGAAACTATAAAAGCATCAACCACTTCAATATTCACTTGCCTGGCAGGCGAATCGACCAAATCCATCTCAACTTCTGTTTCCACTGCAAAGCAGACTTCTTCAGATCCAATGCCATGTTTCTCAAGCACCAAATTACTCTGATCTGTTGCAGCTTCTTCAGTTCCAGTATTAAGTACTTTAAGGGCAGAACACCCTGGATCGACTATAACTTCATCATTTCCAATAACACCTTCACTGAGCTCAAAACCCTCCTGAATTTTTGTACCTTCATCATTTCCAATGGCAACTTCATTGAGTTCCACACTCTCCCCATTTTTTGTACCTTCATCGTTTCCAACAGCACCTTCATTGAGTTCCACACTCTCTTCATCATCCTTACTTTCTTTAGTCTCATTACTGCTGAGATGGGAGTGAGAATCACTTAGCCCTAAATCAGATTTCAAAAGCTCATCATTCCCAGTACCCATACTTGAACTTAAAAGCAGCTTCACTTCTAGCAAGTTCACAGGCTAAACATCCACAAATAAACTGCATAAGACAAAGCCTAGTTACTTAAAACGAAAACCAATATCATTCACCTATGCGCCTCTCTCCGTGTGTGTTACAACCCCTTGCGATAATAAGATTCAATTTTTTGACTTTTAACTGAAAAAATAAATTACGAAAGAAACCCTAATTGAGTATTCACAGAAGCAAATTTTCATATTTATGTAAATAAATATCAGTCTTGTATTTGCACTATATAAATAACAATTGAATCTAAAATAAAAGACAATACAAAGAAACCTCATTAAAGCCGGAAGATTTGGAAACGTAAAAAAAAAAAAAAAGCACCAAAAATGGTTCATCTCAACTAATCTACACCAACAATAATCTAAAATTTACAATTCTTGATTCCATTAACTAAAAAATAGCATTAGTAGCAAAGTTTACAAAAAAAAAAAAATAGTCACTAAAAGAAAATAAATACTTGCATATACCAATCAATACATTTCTAATTTCTTCAACCTAAACAATAATGCTCCAATGAACTCAATAATTAAAGTCAAAGAAACTATAACTCAGTCAAATTAACTATCTTAACAAGAATTTAACTCGAAAATTTAAAAACAAGGGGAGAAATAGAGAAAAAACAGACTAGATATGGGAGGAGGAGTAATAGTTGTTTTCTTCTGATTTACCTGAATTTTCTCAGAAACCAAACAGGAAATACAGAAAGAGAGTTAGGGTTTTGGAAGTAAGGCTTGGTTCAGTTATAGTTACAGCTACACTTGCACACTACGAGTGAATAGCTTGACAGAAGAAGGCGGAAGCTGAGGCTACCTAATTTTTGGATCTGTATTTTTTTTTTAATTTTCTGTTTCCTTCAAAACGAGCGGCCTTTCTGTTTTCTTTTCTTTTCTTTTCCATTACCTCATGATCTGACACGGAGAGATAGAGTAGAGTGAGGCGATGGTATGCTGCATCGCGGTGTATGTTAGGCTTTTTATTTTCTGCTATTTGGAAAAGATGATGAATTCTTGTCAAATCCAAGCTGTCCGCGTGGCGATTGGATCTTTGATTACAAAGTACCACGTGTCCGGGTATAGCGACACCGGACCAACCTGGCGATTCAACCTTGACTGTTTGATTTCGGTTTCATAAAAAAATAGGGAGAGAGAATCCATTATAATTCAATCAAAAACTTATTTGTTTTTGTATTTTAAAACTGTTTTTTTTTTTAATTTGTTTTAAATTTATTTTTTGTTTTTTCTAGTTATTTTGATAAGATAATGTTAAAAAAATAATATTTTGATGTATTTTTAAATAAAAAATATTTTAAAATATAATTGCAATCATAATATTAAATAAACTTTAAAAACATGGAATGACTTGTGAGTAAGTCAAAACTAGTTTATTTTTTTAATTTATTTTTATAAAACAATATTATTTTGATTTTTTCTAAGAATGTCACAAGTTTAATAATTTTACGAATGATAAATGGATTTTCGAGGAATCCAAAACCTCCAAAAACTTAATTAGGGAAAAAATTGTTCAATCCATTACTCAGGACTCTTGAATTAATATAGCAAAAACAAATAACAACTTCCTGGGTTCCAAGGACCCCTTATCATAATCCTAATACCAGTTTAACTCAAACTAACCACCCTTATTGACTTATTCTTCTGCCCTTTAATTGTAATTAGTTGACACGTGCCCCCTACTTTAATTACTGACCCGAACATCCTACCCGACTAACACCCCTTAATTTAATTAACCTGACCATTATTTAACCAGCCTTGTAACCGAACTAATTCTATTACATTCTGGTTGGCACAGCTTTCAACTTTGACATGACCAGGCTGACACAGGCGGTTGGACTAGACTCCTCAGCTGACGGATGACCAGGACTAGACCCCTTTAATTGACAGATGGCCTCTCTTCGATATGGTGTCTGGGCATTGTCCCATCCTCATGTGACCTGGACGTGACAAAGAATAAATCATTTTTTATTAACTTGCCTAATCGTGACTCAAACAGATTTCATTAAATAGCTATGATATAAATGATTTTAAGAACAACAAAAATACACACACTATACATGGGCTCGCTTCATGGTTTGTTTGTTTTTTTTTTTGTATAAAAAATGATATCTAAGTGTTGCAAATATGTTTTTAATAAATAAATAAAAGAAACAACTTGGGTTATAGCCCTATCGATTTAATAAATTGGTTTTATTTTAATCGATAATTAACAATTTAGCAATGATAGTAAATACAAAGTTTAAAAAAAAAACCTAAAAAGAAAATATTGGGAAGTACATAATTGAATAAGAAAGAAAAAAGAACTAGACTCGAAGTTTGATAGACATGTAACTTGGATAATAATGGACAAGCAAATCAAGGTTAATCCACAAAACTCGTACTCTAGGTTATGAGATCGAGATAGACTAATATAAAAAAAAAATTAAAAACAACAACAAAGACAATTCTTTTTCTTAAGAAAACTAATGTTGAAAAATAAAATCAGAAAATAAAAATAAAAAGAATGTTGAATCATGTTAAAGGATGAGTTAGACTAAGGTAGTTTAATAGACATGTAACATGAATACTAAAAGACAAGTCAACTAAGGTTAACCCATAAAACTCGTAGTCTAGGTTATAAGATTAGGGTAAACCAATATACAAGAAATTAAAGAAAATGACAAGGACAATTCTTTTTTCTTAAAAAAAAAAATAATGACCTGAGTTATTATATTGAAAGAACTACACCTGAAAAAATTATGAAGTTCAATCCCTCCAACAAATCAAATATAGAAGGATGAAATCAGGAAAAAAAAATTGAGTACACACAAGAATTTAGAATAAAAAAATAAATTAGAGGTCAAGAAATATTTTTTGAATGGACGGTTAAATTGAAAAGAAAAAAAATCAACAAAAGGATAAAAAAAAAAGATGTAATTAAACTTGGATTGAATGCTAAAATCTTCAAAACCTCTCCAAATAAAAACATGAAAAAAATAGAAATTAAAAGAAGCATGATGAAATTGGAAAATAAAATAAATGATAAATTATAATTAAATGATCAAATTGAAAATAAATAAAACCGGATTAATGTTGAAATATAAGAACATCTAGGATCAATTTATATTTTTTAAGGCAGAAGAGAAAGAAGAAAAAAGGCGTGTGGATTCTTTCCATGCATTATTGCGCATACTAACATTTGTTTTTCAAAATACTTAATATTTAATCGATGCTACAAGACAAAAATATCATTTTTTTACCCGTTAGCTAAGAAAATGAATAAAAAGACTAAAAGACCCTTGACTATATATATATATATATATATATATATATATATGGGAATACCTAACAATTTATTGTATATTATTAAATGAAAAAATATTTATACCTCACACCAGCTTTATAAGTTCTTCATTGCGAGGGAGTTATATCATTTTTTGCTGCTTAAAAGGATGAATCGTTGTAGAGGTTTGTTTGATATTACGGTTGCGGTTGTGGTTGAGGTTGAAAAAAAAAATTTAAAAAATGTTTTTATTGCGGTTCAAAATAAGCAGTGAAGTGTTTGGTTAAAACTGTGGTTGAGTTTGAAGTTTAAAAAAGGCAATTTTGTATGTTTGGTTATCAAATTTTTCATTTTACTTTTAACTTGTGAAATTACAAAATGCGCGCGACACACGCACACACATATATTGTTTTTTAATATTTAATAATTATAATAAAAAATATAATTAATAATTCAAGTAAATTAGACACTTGTTTTTATTTTCTCATCAAACTACTTATAATTTCATTCAAACTAAATCCATACGTGAAGGCCTTTGTGATCCCTGAAAAATCGTAAAATGTCATTTAAAACAAAATTAGAATTGCGAGATAAAAATTATATTGTGATATTCTTCTTATATATTTATTTATTGTAATTAATTTTTAAATTATTTTAATATTAAAAATATATTTCATGATGTATGTATGTATCCCCCGCCCCAGCACTTTATATATATATATTCACATCCAATTTGCTACTTTCTGTTAAACGCGAATTCAAACTTAAAAATAGATGGTCCCATAACCAAACCAGTTTTTTCTACATTTATCAAACACACACTTGCAGATATAAATTGCATTTTCAATAAAACACAGTTTGCACCTCATAAACAAACAGGCACGTAGTGAAAAATATATTAAAGTTTTGTTTAATAATGTTGTTAAACTTGCTTTTCAGGCTGTTTTTTTAATATTAAATTTATATTTTAAGGTGTTTTGTTATAGTTTAAATATATTGATGTTAAAAATAAAAATAAAAAACAATATTATTTTAATATATTTTTAATTATTAGTTTTTCTACAAAAGCACATTGCAAAAATAAACTTAGTACCCATCATTTTTTAAGAAAATGATTTTAAAAAATTACTTGGGCTAGCAAAGTCAAAACCAACAGTTTTCAAGCTTGAAGTGAACATTAATTTCACCTCCAATATACATGAATTTGCTTGACATGTCTACATTAACCTCTGAAGACAATCACTACAGATGTTGCAGGACTATCAAAGGCTGTCTAGCCTTGCACTTGTATAAACTTCACTGTTGGCATATTGCACACCTGTCTACAACCTATTTAGTTAGTTGAAGACAATGTCATTCTTCTCTTTAACCAGAAGCTTCTACTTCTTCCACTGCCTGTTGCTGATTCCACCACTTTCCCCTCATCATTCAGCTCCTCATCTGTCAGCTCTTGCTCCACAAAAAGTGGATTGGCATACCCTTTTGAGCTTGATGTTTGCTCTGGTGAATTTCTATGGCAGTCTTTCTCAAAGATATCATCATCACTTGAACTTTCTGTTTCCACAGGTTTTTCTCCCTTTCCCTTAGCTGAGGACTGGTTCTCTTTGTGAAAGTTCCAGTCAGAATCTTTCTCATTTCTGCTTTCTCCAGAAGATGTATCACTTAGTGTGTGAAAAATAGTGACACTTTCTTTCCTTGCACTTTGAAAAGAATATCTCCTTGATTTTCCATCATACACTGGAAGGAGAGACTTTGACCGCAAGTCGTTTCTATCCCTGCCTAAACTGTATGTTGTTGAGAGCTTCCTTGATAAGCTCTCTCTTTCTCGTACCAAATCCCCTATTTCTTCGGTGACTTCATGAGCCACTGCTTCGTTTGCAGCCTTCTTCTCGAGTTGCGTGATTTTCCTATCAAATTCCTTCTTCTTGAGTCGGAGAGAACGCTGATGGGACTTGAAAAGGTCAACACAATATAATAACATGGAAGAAGTCAGCAAAGGATAGAAGGGAGTGATTGATCTTACCCTCTTTTCTAGGAAACTTTCCAAGCCTTGATCCTGAAGCTTCTTTTTCGTCCAAAATATGCAGCAGAATCGTACAAGTCCAGCTAAAATTACCAACAGTATGGATTCAAGTAACAAGAACAGCAGTACTGTCCCTTCATTACCTGAAAGAACGAGTAATATTAGCTTTCTTCAAGTGTTGTGTTTCTACTCCGAATAATTCACGTCTTGCCTGTGTAGATACTATGATGCCTGGGCTTTGCTTGTGAGCAGGTAGATAAAAGCTTCTGATCTGGAAACAAAGAAAAGATCACATGCTATTCGCCTTATGAATGATGAAAGTTGAAAAGAGAATTGCAAGAACAATTACGTTTGCTACGGCAAGGCAGTGGTTTGCCAGTCCCTGCAGCATTCACAATCACAAAAGCTGAGATATGACTCACATAAGAGCTTATTTTCAAGGTAAAAAAACATATGATATGCAAAGGTCTATACATTTGGTAGCTAGTAAACCAACTATTCAATTCAGTCACAACATTCATAAACATACACTTGAGATGTCGGATTGAAATAGGAAAAAAGATATGGGCTACAAGATCAAGAAGTGGGCTTTAAACTATCAGATGCTCAGTTCTCTTAGAAGGGTGACACGTTCTTGTAGAAAGTGTTAACAAAATGATGATTTTCCCTTTTCTTTTGATATTAATTACCAATCCACAAGGCCAAATAGTTTCAGACCTTGGCGCATATGCTTTGTGAATAGAAACTTACTTGAAGCAGCTATAAAAGAAAGAAGAAGTCCCTCATCCAATACAAAATTTTTCAGATCACTTTGAGACAGCAAGGACGAGACTTTACCTGACAATCAAAACATGAAAGCATTTGGAGTCATTAAGAAATAGATCATTATAAGGGAACACTGAAGTTAGATGAAATTCTAAGAGACGGGATAAATTTATGCCACATGAAGACTAAAATTACCAGGATAGCTTTCAGACCAGTGGATCACACCGGTTGCTGGAACCAACATGGTGACCAGTACACCTTTCGGTTTCGTTGCTGAGACACAAGTAGATTCACCAATTGTGTGGATAACTTTTCCTTCCATCTCAGTCTGGGACATATAAACAGCATAGCCGGAGCAATCTAGATGTGGTCGTACTTGAATAACATAATCTAATTCAGATGCTTTCGAGTATTTCTTCAGGGCTCCAGTTGGTGAGATTGAATACAGGAATCCATCCAGTGAACCAATAGATACCCAACCTGTAATGACATTTATGCAACAAACAATGTGATGTTGTCAATTAAGACAGTGGTCCAAATTTTTTACGAAGTTCATATCAATTTCCTTGAGGTTTACTGATGACTTGAAGCCAAACTAGACATTTGTTAGATACTAGTGAGTGTACTTGTCATATTTATGTTATTCACTCGTATGATGACTCAAAACAGAAACATGATACTCATGTTGGAATGTCCAACGTTATCTCAGAGAGTCAACAGGCTTGGATGAGAGACAGCATCCATGAAGACAACCTGAGTGAAACTAAGACTGTATTTACCACCAAAGGCAGAAGCAAAAGAATGGAGGTGTTAATAGGAAAATGTAGATAGATTTGGATGATAAAAGTACTTCAGCATATGATCCAAGAAACTGGGATTTCAGGCTTTACACCGAA
This sequence comes from Salix dunnii, assembly GCA_015731905.1. Classification (NCBI taxonomy): domain Eukaryota; kingdom Viridiplantae; phylum Streptophyta; class Magnoliopsida; order Malpighiales; family Salicaceae; genus Salix; species Salix dunnii. Next base: position 7,473,079 of record CM027662.1, on the reverse strand, counting down.
TATTTTTAATCTGAACTTGTCCTGCATCAAGACACTCTTATTTCTTTGTATTTTCCCTGCCACTTCTGCGTAATCCAACCACATAATATCTACCTATTTGTGCCACAAAGTCATTCTGATCTTTATCCACTAGCAACCAGTCCTCAAATATGTCATCACACCGCGCATAGACTATGCTTTCAATCAATTCTGGCATCTAATTGATCTCAAAATAGGAGTATAATATAACAGTTAGACCAACTCTTCAATTTTATGTAAGAAGAAAAAACTACAGATTTACCGTTGGAGTCCACAACAGGTTCACATTCTGCTGAACCTAACGGTCCAATACTCGTCTGCCACAAAATATTACCCTTCAAGACATCTAGAGTCAACACAAGTGACCGTTGGGGTACTGTCACATACAACCGGCCATTGTTTCCAGGTGTAATAGTGAAGTTTTTGTCAAATGAGCTAAGATCCTGAACCCAATTAAAGTGAGGACTACGGAGGGACAATGAATATATTTCTCCTGCATTATTTGAAATCTGCAAATGCAATACAAAATTCATGTCCATAAGCCTAAGATGTACTCAAAAAGGACTAATCCTGATTGCATGCATTAGAAAAGAAAGAAATAAAGCTTGGAAAGTGCTTGAATCCATAGAAAGCCTAAAATTTACCATTCACATGCAATTCTGGTAGAAGGATTAAGGAGGTTACTTTGGCAAGGACATTGTTGTGTAAAAAGAAAATTGCAGAAAAACTTACATACAGACTAGCCTCACATCGATCAACCACAGGAGTTGAACTGAAAGAACAATCTATTACACCTTTTCTACAACCTAAACTGTATCCATACTGAAAAAGCACAGGTCCAGCACTCCAGTGTAGCTTCCCATGCATCTTATAAGCAAATAGTCCTCGGTTCTTTATATTGATAAACACAGACGAGCTCAATGTACTCGCTGCAAGCCCAATAATATCGCCTGCACCTGCCTGACCTTTTTCTGGTCCAAAGAAAACTTCTACTGCTGGTGGAGAAGAACCAACATCACTGAAATTGATTTTCAAAACTCTGTTCTCTGCAACCAAATATAGCTGCCAATAAAATTCACAAATCAACAGACAGAACATAAAGGCTTTTAGAACATTACGTCTATGCTGCCCATCTCCACCAAACAATCATAGGCAGAAACCAAAAAACAACCAGAGTTTTATCTGTGAGATCTAAACACGGGCTTGGAAATTCCGGAAAACCGTTTACCTTTCCTGTAGTTCCATGAACTGGAGCCATGCTAACACTGCATGTATAACCCAGATATGAGGTCCATGCAACAGACCCATTACTTTCAAATGCATATAAAGTCTTTTCACTACAAATGTAAATCCTTCCATCCTCTCCAACAAGAGGCCTTGAAAGCCTTAAATCAGTTCTTACTGAAGGCCCTTCACCTGGAAAAAAACAATTAGGTTTCGCATTAGAAAATATTTTCCTCAGTAATATAGTGGCAACCATTAACCAAGAAATCAATCACAAGCGTTATCGCGTTTCATAAAAATATTGCTTTGATTCAAGCAACTTCTTTTTATCTACTTGGAGCATAGCAACAACGAAATTGTTTGACGATCACCAAACCCAGATATATGGAGATTGGCACTTCGCACATCAACTCTTGAACCCAAAATAATTTAAAAAGAAAGTTTCAATTAATCTGATTAAAGAAAAGAAAAGGGAATTGTAGGACACTTAGCATGCCAACATGTCATAAACTGAAAAATATTTTTTTGAAAAAAAAGTATAAACTCAAACAAGGGTTGCGCAGTTTATCACACTTCAAAGCCTTTGACATGTCGCTTTTTTTTTTTCCAGGCAGCCAAACAGAAACATTAATATAACACAAACAATTAGAAAATAACAAATTTAACATGTTTTTGAGAGATAAATTAGAGGAGGATATTCACTAGGGTAATTTTGTGATTCTGCGAAAACTGAAGCGATAATTAGTAGCAAGAAGAGAAGAGTTTCGACTGCCATTGAAGAGACTGCAGAGAGATTGAAGTTATTTTATGGTTTTAATTTCTTATGATCGCCTAAAGAAAATAACGGTTGCATAACTGCTGGGTTTGTGGCGGGAACAGCACAACCGCCCGGTTAATGTCCAGTTGTGTTTTTTATTTATTAAAATAACTGGTGTTTGTTTTTTATTTATAAATATATTAAAATAATATTTTTTATTTATTGAAAATTATTTTCATAAAAATAATTTATAAAAAAATATTTAAAATAAATAATAAAAATTAATTTTATGCAAAAACGTATTTGAAATGTTGTAGTTAGAACTCGAGTGAACTCGTCACCCGCCGGTGTTTTCCTTGTTTGGGCGTGTTGTTTTTTTTTCGGTCTCGTAACATGATTGTTTTTGTGATTTAAAAGTGTTTTTTTTTTTTTTAATATTATTTATTTTTATTTTAAATTAAAAAAATTAGGATTTTTAGATATTTTTATGTGTTGTTATCAAAAATAATTTTTAAAAAATAAAAAATATATCATTTTAATATATTTCTAGATAAAAATATTTTAAAAAATAAGTGCAACCACACTTTTAAACCGTCAATGAATAAGATGAATGAGATGATGTTTCTTGCAAGATGCAAACCGTCACTAAGTGCCTATTTGGTCAAGCGGCTGAACCGCTATTTGACTAAATTTTGAATATATTTTTTTGTATTTTAAATAAAAAATATTGATATTTTTAAATTATTTTGATATATTAATGTTAAAAATATTTTTTTAAAAAAAAATTATTTTAATATATTTATTTACTGAGATGATATTTATTGCAGGATCCAGTTGCCTTTAGTATCTTTCTGTCGACTGGAAATTATAACTGAATCCCGTGTTTGGTTGAAAACAGAAGGGTCAAAGATGGGTATGCCTAGTCTTTATCTCAACTTTTCAAAAAATTGTGAGGATTATGGATCATTGTAGGTAGGCCTAACATGTCATTTTTAGCCTGAAAACGAGTTCAATAATGAGTTAACACACTTTCAACGAGTTAACTTCAAGTTTTCATTTCAACGTCTCTGATAGCTTTGGGGAGCTGACATGCGTCTAGTGCGATGTTTTAAAATAATAATAATAAGATATAAGTTCAAGTATTGACCATCATGGGATTAACTAATTGACTGTTTGAGAATATTATCTTGACTTTTAAAAATATATTTTATTCAAAATATATTAAAATATTTTTTATTTTATTTTTAAAAAATTATTTTTAACATTATTATTTAAAAATGATCTAAAATTATTTTTTTTATTTAAAAAAATTCAAAAATACTTTTAAAATATCACCCCTAGGTACTCCTATCAACTTTTTTTTAATTATTATTTTAAATAATTAATGACACAAGTATAATAACACAATGAAAGAACTGTCAAAAGATAACAATACCATATCCTAATCTTTTTCAAAGAAAATGCAAACCATAGTTATTAATTTCATTTCATTTCGATCGAACACAGCTAAAATATTTTATACCAGTTTAAAAAAAACATCATTATTTTTACATTAATTTAAATTTCAGTCAATTCTAGATTTTTCAGCCAAATAACAACCGAAATATACCAATTTCATTCCACCCATTCCTTTTAGCCAAATAATATTTTTTAAATAATTAATAATTTTACAATATCAATCATATGTCTTAATTCAACCATTAGATTATAATAAAATTTTAAAAAAATCTCTTAACATATTTATATATATTATGTTAAAATTTCACAACTATCAGAGAAAGTAATAACCTTACGAGATTGATTACGACATTCTCGTAATATTATACATTTTCATAATTTTATTTAGAAAAATCATTTTATTATATTTTTTCAGATTAAATTACACAATTCTAAATAATTTTATATATATATATATATATAACCTTGAAACGAAGCTCTAAAACCGAAACATTCTATTTCAATTGATAAAAAAAAAAAAAAAACTAAAATAATATTGACAACTTTGATGCAATCCACCTCTAGTTGTACCATTTTCTTTAATGTTTAAAGAAGATAGTTGAGGTTTCACGTGAACGACGAAGAGGTGAATTTATTGGGCACGAAGAGAGAAAAACATAAAGAACATAGCTAATTAATGAAATTCGATAGTCAAGTGTTGTGATTAAAAAAAAAAAAATTCATCTGAATGCATCATTGCATATATCGCATCTTAACTTTAAGGTTTGTTTGGCATAACACAAGGCAGTGCGACTTGAAATATCTGGTCCATACAAGGAAATGGCCATCAGCAATGTTGAAATATCTGGTGACAATGCAAGCCCCGATAGACATGCTGTGTAACGGAATGATAGCTCGGCTACAAAGCAAATCAGTATTCATGTTTGACATCATTAAATAACTTGTTTTTAAGAAACATGTAATAAATTGCATGCAGCTGAAGAGAGTAGTGTCAGAGGCTCAGAGCACCCCAGAAATAAATACGGTGAGAGAAGCCTCCGAGGAATGGAATGCGTATACGCAATGACGATAGATAGGAGGATATGCAACAATAAGCCACGCTAGCACAGCAGAAATGGCAGATTCTGATAATATATATATGTAATAAATAAATTAATATAAACTATTGGTGTTCAAACCATAGAAGTTCAGACTCAGAATGGGCTGATATGACTGGCCATTCTTAGCAAAACCTCAGGAACTAGGCGCTTTCTTGGAGGTGCCAAAGCATCCTTGGCAAGAGCTTCCTCGTCACCAGCATGTATCACAGCGACCAGATGGTCAAACATGTCATCTTTACCACCTCTCAGAGGATCCTGAATAAGATGACCCAATCATCAGGGTGTGTTGGATTCCCGGTCTAAAAACAAGTTTTGACGGCCAATTCTAAATAAATTACTTGTTATATGCCCGTCAGGGTACCTGCTTCTTATTGAAGGCGACTAAAAAACATAAATAGAATATCTGCTCATCTACTGAAGTGGTAGTGGGATTATGATTGACTAAAAATTCACAATTTGCCTGAGAATAAGTAAACCAACCATCACAACTATAAAACAAGACATCCAGCTCAGCACTTACTTGAAGAAACAAGTCTGTGTGGGTTTTTCCATCAAACAAAATCAGCTCTGATTGTGCTCCTAACCTTTTAAGAGCAGCTGCAAAATCTTTACTGGAAAAAAAGAAAGAAGGATTATGAGGCAATTTCATCTCTAATTTCATTTCTTCATAATTTTCAAATTGAAATTGTATCAATATCTGACACATCAAGGAGCTTTGAAGGGGACAAATTGCATCAAACTTGATATACATTATGTATTGAGCTTCAAAAGTACAAGACTAGTCCATTTATATATCTTTGTAATATGAAGCACATCAATGACATCAAACCTGGAAAATGATGGTATTGAATAATCTGCTGTTCCGTGAAATAGAATAATTGGAGGCAGAAGAGAAACAGCATTTCCAATGCTTGGGTCCTCTATTCTAACTCCAGGAGAATAAAGTTGAAGGGATTCTTCACCTTCCATTATGCTGTAGCCACAAGTCAGAAAAAAACTTATTCAGGAAAATGAACTTTAGGTAATAAATGCATACTAGTATAATTCATGAGTTATAGTGATCAGCATCCAGTGAGCTAATATTCTGAGGGTACCTTAGAAAAAGAGATCGATACAGGCCTCTGTTATTGAAATGATCGACTAATTTGCATAAATTGTACCTGTTCAGTGTTTCCAATTTATCTGTGTGAATTATACACCATAATGCCCATTACTAGCAGGGGAAAAAAAGGTGCTGAAAAAAACAAACTATAACTGTCAAATTATAAAACCCTCTACAATCATCGAAACTTCAAATGATTCGTGAAGTAATTTGTACAAAACTAGATGAAGTTTTCTCTCAGACATTCCATTTTATTTTCCATCTTATTTTGATTAAAAGTATATAAAATAAGATCACAAAGTTCAAAAAGAATATGAAAACAAGATGATAACACAGCCTGCAAAGGAAATTCGGTAGATTGATATCCTTATGCTGGTTTATGTGCCATTATTGCCCAGAGCAGTGCGCAGATGCTTAATAACTATTGGAACCAGCAGGCCTAAAACTATGCTCGTCATCATGAGAGTGTTGAAATATTCACACAGCCAAAGTAGATATAAAAAAAACAGCTGATAGAGCTCAGAAAAAACTATCACCGATTTCCACAATCTGGTAATATCATGAACAAATATTTTTCTCATTATAAGAAAAGCACCCAGTAGATAGTAAATTTGGTTGAAAGAAACAGAGATTAGATCGATGACTCTTTACTCATTCTCAATAAATCATTCTACTCGTAAATTGTAAATAATGCTTTGCTTGATTTTAGTATGCTCCCACATGATTCATGAAATAGCTAGAGAAGAAAGCTTACCCTCCAGATAAACCAAAATATGCTTTTATCTGGGAGACACTCCAGGAGATGCTCTCCTCTCCCTTAGCTTCTCTAATTGCTTGGTCCAGGAGGACACAAGCAGAAATGTGTGCACCAGCTGATTGTCCCATTAGATAGATCCTAATCAATAATAAGCAAGAAGAAATCAAGGAGATAGTTTTAAGAGAAGAAGGAGCATGGAAAAGCAAAAGAAACTATTGTATAACCTGTTAGGGTCACCTCCATATTCAGCAATGTTGTTGCAAATAAATGAGACCCCCTGAGAAGCATCTGTTACCATATCACCAATGGTTCCCTGGGGGAAATTTCTGCATAAGCATGCAAACAAGTATGGATGATGGAGATAGACAACAAGTGGGCAATATGTAAGCAAGTAGATGTAAGTTGAGGATAATAAATATTTCCAAAATATAAAAGACTCACGTTCTTCAAGCTGTCATAGATAAATATGTCACTTGAAAGTTGAAATGTATTTTCCATCCCGCAATGAGTTTATGAGAACAAAAACCATGAACTACAATACGTTCTGCTTAAATTGAAACCACATACCTGTAATCAATACATGCCACTATGATGTCTCTTTCTGCCAACTGTTGTCCAAGAAGACATCCCCATGCTTTATACCTAGATCAGTGTTAACACACAGCAATGTAATGTGAGACAAAATGCAAGAAAATATATGGCAGTACAATATTCTTTGGCTAAAATCCTGCTGGCTTGAGGCTGTTTTGTACCATTTATGAATCATAGTAAAATGATTCATATACGGTATTTACAAATTGTGACTTGGGCAGCTTACAAATGAATAAATTGAAATCATCATAAAATCCACATCAAACAATGAAGAAATCCAAGATATGCAAATTCATCATGAACTCTAAAGGAAAGTCAACCAGAAACATTAAATGACTCACCCAATAATCCAGGCACCTCCTGTGACAAATGCCACTACTGGCTTTGGTCCATCTAAATTTTTTGGTAAATACAGATCCAGCCTGAAGAATCACCGTTGCATTAGGAAAAATATAGCTTTGAGTCTGTGATATGTGACATCAACAAGTTTACAGATATGAAAAAAATGATAAATCTCAGAGTCAAGTACCTATTTCTGGGTTGATCACCATAAACAATACTTCGTCGAATCTGACTTGAGAAGAAATAATAATATGCAACTGCAAAGATCAAAAGGCATGTTATTTTCCATCAATCTGAAACTCAAAACTTTTCCTGCAACTTCTTGAAAAACACAATATTTAAGATTTCCTGGCTCATCGAATGCATGGTCTCCAACTTATTGTCAGATGCATGGTGGACATATTTTTGAAAGAAATGTAAAGGTTATTTGTTATGGGCACTGGAACCGCGAAAATTAATCTTTGAAAGTCTCAACCAGGAAAAAGGAGGGGAAAATCAAAGAAGAATGCAAGAAGTAGGCTCAATGCGCACAATCAAACCAAGATAATTACAACTGTAAGTAAATAATAGGGTTTCCAAGTGAAAAAGATCGGAACTAGAGCTAGACATGAAAAGCTTGGCAGTTGCCATTTACAGTGCATGAACTGAACTGGTTTAACTCATCTGAATTAAAACAACAGAAAACTGATTCTTCTTTCATACAGAATTCTCAGTTCTCAAATTCACTGACATTACATATTGGGGGATTCATTCTCAATACTGAAAAAGAAAAAGGGGTGGGTGGGGTGGCACTGATTCATAACCACAAGCTCAAAATCATTAACTAATACAAAAATACACACCTTTAAGAAAACCGGGCATAAGTAGAGCAGCATAAAAACCAAGAGCAGCTAATCTTGTGATCCACCGGTAGCCTACCCTGAATGAAAATATATGATTAAAAATGACATGATGCAAATGAAAAGAAATAACATTAATAAATAAATCGTTTCATGTTCAAGATGAATATTTGAATAATATTAGGACTCGTTGAAGGAAATCCCATATATAAATCTCCCACCCACATGGAAAAATATTCATGAAAATTGAAAAGTAACCTAGAAGCACTAGGTTATATATATATAAACAGAATCTATCAAAGCTAAACAGTTAAGGAATATAATTTTTTTAAGAAAACAATTCCGTTTAAAGGAACGTCGGAAAAATATTAAAAAAAAAAAATCCTTTTCCTCTTAATGATCTTTCCCTTGGCTATGTTATCAAACAAGTGAGAAAAATAAATAAATAAATAGCCACAAAATACTTTTCACATTTTGTATAATCGATTACGAAAACTTCAATAAGAATAATCTGCTTTTTCACAGGCATTCATACAAATACACACGCAGGTATTCTACACAGTTACGATTACTACACCATGATATTCAGAGAAGATATTTTACCCTAGATATCGGAGCAGAGTGATGGTAAGTCGAGTGAGCAAGTAGGTCTCGGCGGCGGCGTGACCGATATCTCGACTAAACGACTGGCGCCTTACTGGCTTAGCCGGCTTACCGGAAACTCGTCGCCGCGGCATTTGATTAAAGCTTCCGGCACTAATACTAGAATCCCGAGAAAGCAGCGGCTTGGCGCTCGTTTGAACGTTGTCAGAAATCATTGTAGTTTCAGTTCGAAATGAACGGTTGCGATTTGGAGGAAGGGTAGCCGAAGGTGATGAGGTTATCGTGGTTGCTATATTTGGATTCCGATTTGAGAAAAGAGCGAGTCTTCTTGTTGGAGTAATGAAGGGTTGAGTTCGAAGCTGTTGAAAAGGAAAAGAATAAAGATGGATTCCCGGCATTGCATTTCTCTATAAATAAATAATAATTATCAGTGTAATTACAGAGGACAGGAGCCAGCGGGTTGACGCGATCCTCGATTAATGCCAGCGAATTTCAAAATAATAATAAGGTTCAAGTTTACCCTTCGGGTTTCAGTTCAAACCCTGCTTAAATTTTTTATTCTTTTAAAATAATATTATTTTAATTCACTCAAATTTATTTTGATCAACTCATCACTTGAGCCGCGTAATCAACGGGATCGGGATCAGGATCAACCTGTTGATCTTGTCTTATTTTGGTCCAAATCTTAGTTGTTTATTTCATTATATTTCGGTAAAAATGGCCGAAATATTTCATAGTAATTAAAAAAAAAAAAAAAAAACAGTGTTATTTTTATTTCAATTTAAATTTCAGTTCATTTTAGATTTTCAATTAAATACCGATCAAAATATATTAGTTTTATTTTTCTATTTTGTTTCAGTAAAATAGTATTTTTTTAAATAATAAATAATTTTAAAAAATCAATCATGTCTCTTATATATATATATATTAAAATTTCATAACAATCAGATAATGTAATGACCTTGCGAGATTGATGATAGCATTCTCGTAGTATTATATATGTTTATAATTTTGTTCAGAGAAATTATTTTATTGTGTCTCTTTTTATATTAAATTACACAATTCCAAATAATTTTATTTTTAGATTTGAACTAAAAAAAATTGAATTGATATATTTAATTATATATATACATCAATAGTACAATTCCAAAACAGAGCATCAAAACACATTGAAATCAAAATATCTCATTCCAATTGAAAAAACAAAATCCCTATTGAAACAAAATTAAGAACCTTGGACTCAACAACTTAAATAGTTACATGGTTAACACTTTTTTTAGGCGAAAAAACCTATTTTTTTGGAAAACACACTTTATGGGTCAAAATGAGAGAGAGAAAACTCTGGTTGTCTCATACTCTTACAAATAATACATGTCCTAACTCAAATTTGACACTTGTTGTGCAAATCGCAAGCTCTCTATTATCACGATACATTCCTTGGGAACATTAATGTGTTTAACACATTAATAATAATAATAATAATAATAATAATCTACTTGGTAGAATTGTATTATTATAATAATATGAAAAAACAATTTAAATATTTCACTTGGTAGAATTGTGTTGCTATAATAGACATGAACATAAAATATATCAAGACATAGAATTTTTATTTTTATTTGATATTACTATTGCTATTGCTATTGTATTCAATCCAACAAGTGAGCTCTAAATCATCTCACGGAAAACTTTATTTAATCTAGTTTTAAAATAAAATTATTTTATAGCCACACCATTATAACATAATTGACTTGATAATTTCCAAAACAATTTAAATGATTAGTAAAAAAAATACATTTAGATTACCTCAGATTTTCTAGTTTAATTTATCAAATTTATGATCCGATTTATAAACTCTAAAAAGTTTAAAAAGTTTATTTTTTTACATATAAAAAAAATGTTTTAAATTTAATTTTACAATAACAATTAACAACAACAAAAATAGACACAAGCAAAATTAAACACATAATAAATGTAAAACTATTCTCTTTTTTTTTTAAAAAAAAAATAGTCTGAATCCTCATGCTACCCTGTCAGCCGTTTTTTGTAGATATGAAAGAATGTTTTAGGAGGTGTTTGGGAGTGTTGTTGTGGTTGTTTTTCAAAGTGTTTTTTATGCCGAAATACATCAAAATAATTTTTTTTTATTTTTAAAAAAATATTTTGACAGCACATCAAAATAATCTAAAAACATCAAACTGCTGTCATTTAAAATAGAAAAAAAAAAGCGGTCAAACGCAAGTTTGGCTGCAGTGCCAAACGGGCACTTAATATGTAATCCCGGCTGCTTTTCAGAATATGTTTTTATATTAAAATATATTAAAATAATATTTTTTATTTTTAATTTTTTTTTTAAATCAACTCGTGAAATTAATATGAAATTACTTAAAAATTTTATTTAAACAATAAAACTAATTTTCACAAAAATATTTTTTAGATGTTTCCCAAAATATTCAGCTCAGCCCAAATCTAGTGCCTGTCTGGGATTGTAACATTTTAAAATTAGAGTATAATTTATACGTTAATCAGAAAATAATTTTTATTTTCATATCAGCATATAAAAATAATTAAAAAATTAAAAAAAATATATAAATTCTTTTGAAACCAAAAACACGGTGCTCACTTGATCAGCCGACACTCTGCTTCCCAGGAGGTCCAGGAACATCCTCGATCCTTGTAGAAAATTAAAAGGTGGTTACTTTGCCATATGGCATCTAAACTTGCAATTAGGACATGATTGTCAATTCTATTTTATTTTGTTTGGAATGGTTAGAACATTCTATTTCGTTAATAAAACTAAGATAAAATGATATTGTTTTCATTTTAATTTTAATTCCGGTTCATTTTAAAAATTCCGGTTAAATTCTGACCGGAATGTCTCGGTTCTATTCCAGATGTGCTGTTCCGGCTTTAAAATCTTCTTTATTTTAATTAATTTGTGATTTTTTTTCCTAATTTTGATATTATATTTGTTTGATTTTGTGTTTGTATTGTATAATTTAAAGTTAATTTATCTTGAATTTTAATTATGCTTGTTAAATTAATATTTTAATTTTTTTCATATTATATATATATATATATATATATATATATATGAGTAGTATAACCTCAAAATGGCACATCAAAATACTTTAAAATCAAAATATTATGTACTAATAGAAAAACAAGAATTGATAACTTTGATTAAGACCGATATCCAACATGACATTCATCAGCCCGCATCTTATCAATTATTTATGCCATCGAATGTTCCTCAAGCCGCCTTTTTACGGTTATTTATGCCATGGAAAGGTCGAGAGTCAGTTTTTTTATCAGTTATAATTATATATATATTTTAAATTATTTATAAGATTTTAAATTTGCTGGGCTTGCTTCTCATGCATGTATTTGAGTGAAGGACCTTGAGCGGAACTCAAAATAACATCTCTAACATGTAACATAACCATATTCTATACTCATTATTTATAATAACATGATACATCTTTATAAATATCTTATTTATCATTGTATCTAATTGTGAGACATCATACATGTTGATGCCTGCTAGAATTTATTATTTATAGTTGAATTGCCAACCCGTGCAATATAGCTTAATTATCTCTAGTTTTATTGTGTTTTTAGTAACAAAATATTGTTTTTCTAAAGAAACTGTGACAATATCAAATTATATTATTTCAACTGATTAAAGAAACAATTAATTCGTATGGGATAAATACTTTAGTAATAGATATAAATTATTGTAGATTATAATAGTGTAATTATTATTTTACCTCTCAGTGTATTAAAACTAACTCTTGACCTCGCGATGTGATATGTTGATATTTTCTTATTGTGTGGATGTATTTTTATATTTGACTAGTTTTTTTTTTTTTTTTTTTTTTTTTTTTTGCATAGTTGAACTATGCTTTTACTTTTTACTACTACTATAAGAAAAAATAGTGAGGAGTAGGTAATGGTATTTTCAGTTTTTTTTTTTTTTTTGTCAATGAGCGATACAATAACTATTATGCCTTTGAATAAGACAAAATATCAATTTATTGGGTGAGGATATTTTCATTTTTTTATTCTTTGATGCACAATGACACTGCGAATGTACCCTCACAAATGGCAAAATAGAATAAATAGCTTTGGAGGTATATTTGTATTTTAACATTCATTTCATTCTTTTTAAAATGAAAAGTTGCGTGCGTCTCACGGCCGCGCCGACTGTTCTCTTTTGTCCATGCCTTAAAGATAACACGTGCAGTGTATTGTGGTGTCCAAACATGTTTATCCGTCATCATATCGGATGCGCCTCCGTGTCTCTTTCCTCACGATGGCCCACATGTCATCTTATGGTGGTCAAAGACATGCTGATGATCGATTGATCTTCTTTTTTTTTCTTTCTCACTTTTCTCTCTCATCTTGCATGCTAGCTCACATAATAGCCCTCATCATTTTAGTCCCTGAGTTTTTTATTCTTTTATTCTTCTTGATTTTTGTTCTATAAGTTTTTTTTCTTCAATTAAGTCATTCAATTAAAATTAATAAGATATTTGTTTTCATTTTAATCCTTATTCTTTTGATTTCGAAATTGGTTTTAATTCAACTAAACTTACTCTATTTTTAAACGCAGACTGCATTTAATACAAAGATAAATAATAAAAAAATACCAAAATTAAGAGTATAAATAAATAAATACAAATAAAAAATAGAAATTGCCCCTAAAAGACCAAAAAAATCAAAAGAATCAAAATTAAACAAAAAATTATAAAAATGAGAAACTCACACACACTAAAATTGATCTGGGTTGTCATTTAATATCAATATCATTATCATTATTATTTTTTAATTAAATTTGAAAATCTAAGAGATAAATATAGATTAAGACACTTGATATTACTCCACATGGATTTATTTATATGAAGATATTCTTTATACATAAGAAAAACAATAATATAAATGCTATTAAAACAAAATAATTTGCTAGTATAAGCTCTCCTATTCTTATTAAAATATATTATAAAGAAAATAAATATTGTTTCATGTCATTTATCTGATAAAAATCAAAAGAAATCACCAATAACATTAATAAAAAAAAAGAGTCTTAGACACATGAAAAAGGATAAAAAAAACTACAATTTAATAAATTTAATCTTATTAAACGGTGCGGGCCAAACTGGTGGATAATTATTATCTAATATTTGATAATTACACTGGTGATGTTGTGCCCTTCGTAATGTATTTTAAAAAAATCAATTTAAATTAAAAATGGCTGCTGGCTTTTAGCTATTGGCCACAGACCTCTAATCTCACATTTTGTTCAACAGCTATGATTTAGCGATAGCCTTTTAGGCCACCGAAAGCAACAAATGATAGCTGTTGTTGAAATTAATCTTAATATCACGGGATATTAGGGGAAGAAAAAAAAAATTCTTTCATTTTTTTTTTTTAATTAATTATTTTTATGTGATTGGATTTATAACAAAATTGATGATCATTTTTGAATTGATGTTATTTTTTTTTATTTTTTGTTATTTTTATTTATTTTTCAGATCAAATAACTTTTTTTTTGTCATAATATTAATTTTGCTTTTAATTTTTAATTTTGTTGTCTTTGTTTGCTTTTTTTTTTTTTTATTAAAATTGATTTTTTCCCGCTTTGTTCTTTTTTTTCTATTTTTTTATTTATTATTCAAATTAAATAAATTTTTAAATGCTAGGAATATTTATTTTGGTTTTGCCATTTATTGTGGTTGTTTTTATGTGTTTTTTTGTTGGACTTTTTTTTTTATTTATTTAATTTTATAGTTTTAATTGTTTACATAATGATAGTAATCTTAGCAATTGTTTTTAATATATGTTTTCTAGCTTGCTTTTTTGTTATAGTTTTTTTTTATGCTTTAGGAAAATTTAATAATTTTATTATAATTGAAACAATTGTAATAGTTATATTCATAATGACAATAATACTAATTTTGCTTTTGTTCTTTAATTATTTTTATTTATTCTTCAAATCGAATAATATTTTTTTATGTTGCTAATATTTTTTAGTTTTGCCTTCAATCATAAAAATAACAGTAAAAAAATTAGATTTAGAAATTTATAACAACCAATCATTTGCTGCAAAAAGTAAATAACTCATTTTTAGAATATTTTATTAATTGCAGTTTTATTATCTATCAATTAAATATTTAGTCAAACAATTAAAACAGATTAATAATCAATTAGTTTACTGCATAAAATAAATAACTCATCTTTAATGAATTTTATCAATTATTTGCTCATAAATATGTTCATATAGTTATCTTTGATTTTTTATTTTATTTTACTTCTGTAAAATTATTGTACTTCACATTATTATTAAATAAAAAATATTATCTGATAAATAATTCTTGAATACTAATTTACAAAAATTCTATACAAACTAATTATTTTAGCCAAATATATATCATCACTACAAAGAAATACTTTTACTATGTGTTTTTTATTTATTTTTTTAAATTATTCTCCTTGAGAAAGCGAAGCGCGTTGCAAGTAACTCGTTATCTTGAAACAGCGTTATTCAACCATTTATTTTATTTTATTTTATTATGTTATTTGTTTTTTGAAAAAAAAAAAACCTAATCTCGTGTGAGAAGAAGATGCCAGACCACTAAAGATAACGAAGATGATGGATGACGTGAGCCTCTCATCTTGTCTTATTAGAGAATAGAACACTCCTCTTTCGCAAACACGTTATCACACTCTGTCCCATCAACTGTTTCTTTTCTTTTACTTATTTTTCCATTGATATGCGTGTTGTTTTAAAATTATTTTTTTTAAAAAAATGTATTATTTTTTTTATTTTATATAAAAAATAAAAATAAAAGATTATCATTCATTTTTAAATTGATTTTGAAATATAGTTTCAAATACACTATTACTGTCAAAATATTATTTGTTAAGAATTTAATTTGTTTAAATTATTTTTTTAGTGTTTTTGAATTGTTTTAATATACAAATATCAAAAATAAATTTTAAAAAATAAAAATAAAAATTATTTTAATTCCTTTCTAAATAAAAAATACATTTATAAAATTTTCAAACAACACTTAGCATGTCGGTCTAATTTCACTTCTTTGGAGTTTAGTAAGAATAACTTTTAATAATTAATAATTTATTTTATTTAACTTATTAGGATAAAAATTTGTGTCAACATTTAAATGAAATTCATTTTTTTTTTCTAAATGCATTTATGTACGTTAAGAGAAAAAAAATCCTAATTTCAATTAATAGATTAAATTTAAAATATTCCTTACCATCAAATTAATTTTTTTAGTGAAAATAACTATTTATGTTAAAAATTCATGAAAAACACGTTTTAATCATTCTCACTCTAGACATGAATTTTAGTGATAAAACATGGTAGGTGCATATTTGGCAAATTTCATCTTAACTATTCAATTCAATTTAATAAAGATATTATTATTATTATTATTGTTATTATTGTTGTTGTAATTGTTGTGTGAATTATAACAAAATTGATGATCATTTTAAAATTGATGTTTCTTCTCCTCACTATTACTGTCAAAATATTATTTGTTTAGAATTTAATTTGTTTAAATATTATTTTTGATATCAAATAATTTTTTAAATGATAGTAATTTTTATTTTGGTTTTTCCATTTATTGGTTGTTTTTATGTTTTTTTTTTGTTAGAGTTTTGTTCTTTGGTATAATTTTGTGGTTTTAATTGTTTACACAATGATAATAATCTTAATAATTATTTTTTTATATATGTTTTCTAGATTGCTCTTCTATTACAGTTTTTTTAATGCTCGGAGACAATTTAATAATTTTATTATAATTAAAAATTGTAATAATTAAATTATAATAATAATAATATTAATTTTGCTTTTGTCCTTTAATTATTTTTATTTATTCATCAAATCAAATAATAATTTTTTATGTTGGTAATATTTTTTTGAGTTTTGCCTTCAATCATAATAATAATAGTAAAAAATATGGATTTAGAAATTTATAACAATCAATCAGCTTGCTGCAAAAATCAGTTTACAGCAAAAATCAAATAACTTATTTTTAGAAGATTTGATTAATTATAGTTTTATTATTTGTTAATTAAATATTTAGTCAAATAATCAAAGTAGATCCTATAATCAATTTGTTTGTTGCAGAAAATAAATAACTAATTTTTAATGAATTTGATCAATTATTTGCTTATAAATATGCTAATGTTGTTGTGTTTGATTTTTTTATTATCTTATTTCTATAAAATTATTATGCTTTATATTATTATTAAATACAAAACATTATTTGATAAATAATTTTATAAAAAAAAAACTAATCGTGCGAGAAGAAGATGCCAAACCATTAGAGATAACGACAGGTGACGTGCACCTCCCATCTTGTCTTATTAGAGAATAGAATACTCCTCTTCCGCAATCACGTTATCACAGTCAGTTCCATCATCCGTTTCCTTTCTTTTGCTTATTTTTCCATTGATATGCGTGTTGTTTTTAAAATTATTTTTTAAAAATATATTAAAAAATATATTTTTTTTTTATTTTTTAATTTAATATAAAAATAAAAAAAAATACTTCTTTTTTTCAAAATAATTTTTGAAATATAATGTCAAACACGTCATTATTGTCAAAATATTATTTGTTTAGAATTTAATTTATTTATTTTAATGTTTTTGAATTGTTTTAATATACAAATATCAAAAATAAATTTAAAGAAATAATAATAAATATTATTCTGGTACATTTCTAAATAAAAAAACATATTTACAAATTTTTCAAACAACAATTAGCATGTCGGTCTAATTTCACTTTTTTGGAGTTTAGTAAGAATAACTTTTAATAATTAATAAATTGTATTATATTATTTTATTTAACTTTTTAAGTTAAAAATTTATGTCAACATTTAAATGAAATTCATTTTTTTTCTAAATGCATGAAAGTACGTTAAGAAAAAAATCTTAATTTCTTTTGATAAATTAATTTTAAAATATTCCTTACCATCAATTTAATTTTTTTTTTTTTAGTGAAAATGACTATTTATGTTAAAAAAAAATGGATGAAAAACGCGTTTTAGTCATTCTCACTCTAGACATGAATTTTAGTGATAAAACATGGTAGGGTGTATATTTGGCAAATTTCATCTTATTATTATTATTATTATTATTATTATTATTATTATGAGTTTGACTTTTTTCTTTTTTTATATATTTATTTTGAAAAACAAATAAAAATATAATTTATTCCTCTCTGAATTAACTAATAAAGGTGGGAGTTTTATTCGTAAAAAGAATCAATCCACGCCCAACTGGCATGCAATGTATCTGGTCAACGTGGGAAAGATAGAGCAACACGACAGATCAATGCATGGTACCCACTGCAAAGATACCATGAAATCTGAGTTTTCTGGCCACGGCTGAGAGTGACTCACGCATAGGACACTCATGCAAGGAAGCTTTTCTCGACCGAATCGCGTGGCAAGGAAAATTGATCACGCATCTGGGCACGCAAGCACCAGGGTTTTCCCCCTTTTCTAGGCTATCCTTGAAAGGGTTGAGTTAAAATATTCGTGATATACGTTCTGAGATTTAAGTTTGAATTATGATTTGTATTATTTATAAAAATTTAAAATAATTAGGATTTTATTTGCTCATTTAATCCTATAAAAAACATTTTTCATATAAGGTTTTTTACATTAAAAAAAGACTAAAAAACTAGAGACCACAAAGAACCCTTATCAAAAAGTGAATTTACTCAGCATCCAAACAAAAAAACAGAAGCTGGAGAAGTTGATTTTGAAGAAGCATGGATCTTGTGCTAGCAAGGCTGGCAGAGGAGGTTTTCTAAAAGACTAATGAGCTCAGGAGGAAGGTGATTTGTGTTTTTCGTTTGACGAGTATGCGAGGATTGCAAAGGACACGAAATTTGACCCAATTTTATCATGCTGTGAGTGTCCAAGTAATATATTTAACCTGGGAATATATAAAACCATAAATAAATAAAAATAAAAAAATATTTAAAGATATCTTCAAAATGTGACATCAATGTAAAAATTTCACAAAGATATATAGTTGTCAAGGTTAGTTCCGCTAACTGTATTTAAATAAATATAATTTAAACCTTTTCTATTACTCAACTAGAAACCACACGCATTATATATATTCAAGCGATTTAATGAATCATTTTAATTTATTAATATAAACGTATTAATTATTTTATTTGAGTAAAGTCAACACTAGTGAATATTGTCAACAATTCACTTTTGTCAAGTGTCTATTCTCTCCATTCAGTAGGCTATGAAAGTATAAGTATTTGTTATGACAAGAGATGTACACCACAAATCAAGACCCGCCGTTTAATAATAAGGTATTAAGATTGATTAAGTTAATAATTATAACACGTGCTAATAGGAAACTTTCTTGAATTTAAATATTAAAATTCATGTGGAGTCTGTACTTTTACTTATTCTTACACGTAATGTTTTCATATCGATATATAAATGGTAAAATATGTCTCCTTTACAAACCTGCACTTAAAAATGACCATTTATTATAAATTTAAAATACATTATATTCCTGAACTTGTTATTATAAAACATGTTTAAGTTAGAAATTCATTTAAATAATTGTTCAGTGATAAGATATTTGACAATAAAACATAACTTCACACGTGTCATTTTCTGCGACAAGCAATCACATGGTGCTGGAGATGTTATCTGTCCAAGAGCATCTCATGTTTATCTACTAGACAAAATAGGATGATATGAGTTGTTTTCTCCTAGCGCTGCTGTACCGGGTTTTTTTTATATAATAAATAAATTAATTATTATATATATTTTAATTAATTAATTAAAAATTTAATTAGTTAAATTATGATAGATACATTTCGTTTTAAATTATGATTGAATGTTGTTATTGTTTAAAATGTTTGGATAATTATTTAATTAATAGATTGTCTATTTGTATCGAAATATAATGTAAGTGATTTATATATTTTTATTATAAATAATTTAATCTAATTTTTTTACTCATTTTATTTATATATAGCATCATATATATTTTTATTTATACGATATTAAATCTAAAATATTTTATTCGAATTTAGAATGATCTGTATAATCCGTTGTTTCTCATGCGAGCTACGTTAATTCATACGTTAGAGTTTTGTCCGGGAATCTTTATTTCACCCTAGTACCGCTGTAGAATAGATAATTTAATTTTTGACAGAAAAATGTTTAATTAAATATCTTGAAAACTATTTGTGCCAATAAATTAAAAAAAAAATGGTGTTAGTCTGTCTATTCAACTTGCCTCTCTACAAATTGATTTTTTTTTTAATATGAAAGAATTAATCTGAATATGTTATTAATGTTTGTTTTTTACATCAAGTAAAAATTATAGTGGTAAATAAAAAAATTAATACTTATATATAATAAAACATAGTGAAGATCATATGTATTGGTAAAAACATGTGGGATGTCAAATTAATTTTTAATATAGTAGAAAAATAAAATAATGTTATAATGAAACACCATTTCATCAGTCTTTGTATAATATTTTCTCAAAAAAACAAATTAAAAAAGAATAAAGATAAGAACAAAAATAATGGTATAAATAGGTCAAGTATAGAGTGATAAATATTCAAGGTGTAATTAATAAAAAAAAATATTTGTTTTCAAAACAATTGTAGAGAAAAAAAGAGAGGAAAAACTAAAAACAATATTTCAAAAAAATTAAGATAAGAAAAAAATGATGATAAATAGATCAAGTGTAAAAATGGTATAAATACCAAGTATAAATAGAGAAACATATGAGAAAAACTTGTTTTTCAATAATAAAAAAACAAATTATAATTTTGTAGAGCATTAAAAATGTTATAAATAGGCTAAGTGTAGAATGATAACTATTCAAAGTGTAAGAACTAAAAACTAATTGTTTTTTTCCAAAAACAAAAGTGCTAAGAAAAAAAGAAGAAGGAGAAAATAAAAAAATATTACAAAACAAAATGAAGATAATAAAAAAAAATGGTGATAAATAGGCCAAGTGTAAAATGATTAAACAAATTTCAAGTATAAAGAAAAACAAACATAAAAAAAAACTTGTTTTTTTAGTTATATAAAAACCATAAATTATAATTTTGTCATAGCTATAATAAAAATAATTTGTAAAATTTAGAATTATGCTATTTGGACAAGAAAACATCATTTACTTTTAGTACATGTATAATTATTATATAATATACTAAAACATATGGGGTTTTCACATAGCAATCCATAATAAAAACCTCATTATGACCTTATTTACACAATTGGTTTTTTTTTTTTTTTTAACAATAATTTTTTTTTTTAATATTTCCTTTCAATACTTTTATTGGATTATCCCACTTGTATGACACAAATTGCATGTTTTATAAGTTATTTAGTTGACTCAATTTATAAATGATTTTTTTTTAAATGTTATCTTTTAATATTAAGATAATTAAGAATCAAACTTTATAAAAAAATTTTGGTTTCTATTATTTAATTTTAGCTTTATGACCAAAGAATAATGCTTAATAAGTTGACTTGGGATGTTTCTTGTGTTTTTTTAAATGTTTTTTTTTTTATTTTATCATTCAATATTGTATCGAATCAAAATTGAGTATTATAATTTATTTTGAATTGTTTGTTATGAGATATCTTTGTCTCCTAATTAGGGGTACATATTTTGACGTTTAACCCCAATTCAAGTTGTTTTTTATTTTCTTTCTAAAAGTTTATTTATGTTTCATCATCTACGTCATGGGTCCTTTAACAATATGTTATTTTTTTTATCAGGTTGTCATCGTCTCATGACTTGAGGTGCAAGTTTAGTAGTTTAACCCCAATGATTTTATTTATTTTTATTTTTATTAATTAATATTTTTCTCTAATTTGATATTTAATATCATGTTTCATTGGAAATTAGGTATTATGATTTATTTTGGTTTTTTTATTAGGTTATCCCTATCTTATGACCTAAAACTAATGATTAATGAGTTAACTTGAGTTTATTTTACTCATTTTTTATTTTTTTAATTAATATTTTAATAAATTTTATCGTTCAACATCTAATCTAACAAGGTTGATTGAAGATTGAACTTCATAATTTATATATTTTTTTTATATGAGGTTATTTTGGTCTCATTACCAGTGTCATAAATTTGACGGGTAAATCAAGTTTAATCTTTATTTCTACAAGGTTATCTTTGTATCTTGATTTGGATCTTAAGTTTAGTGGATTGAATTAGGTCATTTGATTTGTTTTCTTAATTGACTTTTTTATTCTTATTCTCTACATTGAGTTAATTAGAAACCAAACTTTGTTAGTTATCTTTATTTACTTTCTATTGGGTTACGAGAGGTAAAAATGTTGGGAAATAATCATAAAAATACTATTAATAAGGTTAAAAGAGATTTTTGTATGAATTTTGCTAAAATCACAATGGAAAAACTTAAAACATGGATTCAAAATTAAACCAGATTTCTCAAAATCAAAGGCACAAAAACATGTAAAATCATGCATATAAATTTCATTTAAGTAAGATTCTGAGGCTGAATTATCATTACAAACAACAAAATGCTATGTTTATTTGATTTTATAAAATCTATAAAACAAAGATCAAATGCCAAGACTTTAGTCTTTTTAAGATATCAAAACCCTAGATTAATGATCAACAAGATTAAATGTACGTGTAAGAACCAATAATTATTAAAAAACATGAAAATCAAGGATCTAAAACAAACTTTGATAGATGAACATAAACCTAAAAACCTAGAAAAACCTATCAAAGGTTTAAACCCTAAAAAAAAACACAAAGAGCCTATAAAACAATCTAAACCTTGTAACCATAGTTTATAAATGCTAAATATAACTTGTTTGAACCATGAAAATAATAAAACATAAATACAAAAAAGACACAACAACAATAAAGCCCATTGCCCATAGGAAATCAAAACTACATTCTCTTAGGCATAAACCTTGTTATATTAATAATTCTTTTTGTTTTTAAATTAAAACCTCACGCTTATAACTTCAAACAAATCTAGCAAACCACTTAAAACAAATATAATCAACAATATCATCATACTCAATATATTCTATCATAACTTCACCATTGATTATCTAAACATTAAAGAATGCAAAACAACATCCTATATTTTCATTTAACATTCCATTATCATATTCTAACACATTAATCAAGGCATCAAATAAAATTTGAGTATATATAAGTTGTTTTCAAAGCATGCTTAAACATCTTGAAATAATTATTCATGGCTTTTAAATTAGCAAATAACTATAATGGATGCATAATAAATATTTGATAAAAAATAAAAAATAGAAGGGGAGGTAAAGGGGAATGCTCATTGAGCTCTATCTTTTTACAAAAATTGGAAATATACCTTGTCAAACAATGATGCACCTTTAGCTTGGAAATTTAAACTAACTTTGGACTTGCAATAATGTCTTAACAAAGGTTTTATATTATTGTTCTTTTGCTGCTCAGTAGTTTAGTATTTATGGCTTTGAAGCTTGCAAAATATAATGTGAGTGTCTCTATTCTTCAGGTTTCTCTCTTACCATTTTCATAGTCTTTGGTATGCATTTTAAAGAATAATGGAATTATCTAGAGATCACTAGTTGAACATTCTTTGTTCTTTGATTTTGAAGAATGGATCATAGCCGCTCATTAAATCTAGAGATCAACCTTTATAGTATTATAGAGCTGGTAAAGGAAATACACCATCTATTTTTGTAATTTTTTGGTAAACATTGTTGGTTGAGGCATGAGTTTTGGCTCTCTATAGCAACATCTTTAAGGCTATAAAAGAGTTTTGTTTTGTTTTGTTTGGGTACAAGTACAAAGGATAAGGTGTTAAAAAAATATCTTTTTTGTTTTGTATAAGAGAGAGATAAGGGAGTTTAAGCTTTGGAAAAAGACATTAGAATCATGTTTCTTCAAGGTTTCTTTATGGGAAAAATGATAATTAGTAGTCAAATGATAATCATTATTTTTTTATCAAAGATTAAACAAAATGATGTCGTTATGACTAAAACAAACTATTTCAGCCAAAATATATCGTTTCATTAAAAAAACATTATTTTGGTAACTTAAGGTTAATTAGGATTTTTTTTCTTTTTTGATCTCAGCTTTCAATCTTTTAAATTTGTTGGATTAAACTCTTAATTGATTTTGATTTCCAGGAATCATTTCAATTTTACCCATCTAATGTTTCAATTGGATCCTCAAAATTCAATGTCTTTTTCAAAGTCATCTTTAGGTTTCAATTTGTTCAATTTAGCCATGATTAAGCCTTAATATTTGATTTTCTTATGTTTAGCCCAAGTAAAAAATCAGTATAATCACTGATATTGCTGTCTTTTGCAAAAAGATTCGCGATCTAGAATTTCTTTAAATTGATCTTTAAACTTTTATTTTCTTGCAATTTAACCCTTGATTTCATTCAATTAAGCTTTTAAAAACTAGGCTTCCAAACTTAATTTTCATCAATTAAATCCCTAATAAATTTAATTTGATCCATAAAAGTCTAATCAAGTCCTTCTAATTATTTAATTATTTTTTAGCCTAGATTAATTCTTAATTTTAATTACACTTTTAATGATACTAGTGATTAAATCCAATTAGCATATTAAAAGTTTAAATCCTCATATTTGATTTTTATGAAAATTCTCTTGATATTTATTTAAATTAACCTCATTTATATTTAGATTCCTTCAAAGATTTAATTGAGTTTTCAATATTGTCAAAAATCCAATTTAATCTCTCCATTATTTGTATTTATATATTTAGATTTCTTCAGAGCTATCATTTACTATTTTTTAGAGGATACTAATAATTATACAGAACATATTAAATTTAAAGAATATATTATGAATGTTTGCTTGTGTATTCCATCATAATTAGCCATCAACCAGATGGCAAGTGTTCAGGAGCCATGCTATGCTTGCTTGAAGAATATTTCTTATGGTGGAAGCTTGTGGGCCTGCTATAGTGGATACCGCAGAGTGAGAGACAATTTAGAGTTGATAAAATAAGGCAAAGAAGTTATTTTTTACAAAAATAACTTTGATCAATAAATTTTTATCATAATTATTATAGATATTATTATACCTAATTAATATTCTAATTATTATTACCATAATTACTGTTAAAAAAAAGATTTTATTTTATTTTATAAGATTTATTCCTTATATTATTATATTAAAAGTATTTTAGAATATTAATAGTAATTTATTATTTCAACACCTAACAATATTAACAAAAAAAAATTAAAAAAAAATAAATGACACTAAATAAATAAATATTATTAGATTTTAAAAAATTATTTGATTTGAAGAATATATAAAAAGAGAAAAGAGAAAAGATAATAAACATCAATTTTCAAATAATCAATAACACAAATTAAAATTGGTAAATTACTGGCAACAGTAACTCGCTAGAAAATATAATAAAAAATGGTATGTTGCCGCTACACTCCTACACCAAACTCTTGGATTTTGTCTTATATAGGGGTATTTATGTTATTTCACCATTTAAAAAAAATACAATGACTCTATTGGCCCCGTAGTTTATTGTTCCGTTTTGTCTTGTATAAGAGTAAATTTGTACTTATCCATTTTAAAAAAAAAATACAATAACATTAATACCCTAAACGGTTTTAGTGCATTTTTATCTTATTTATGAATATTATAATTATATTATACATGAAAAGATAAAAAATAAAAAATACCCTGAACCAGAGTTTTGATTAGCAGTGGAATTTCACTGTCATCACTATTTAATTTGACAATCGTTTTAAGCTTATTTTAGTAATAAAATATAATATAATTGGTGAGCAGAAAATGTATATATAATAATAATAATATAATATAATTAGTGAGGAAAACCATAGGCTCCAGTTACAAAATCATTTTCATTTGAGAGATTCGAACTCTCGGGAGAAACGCAAATGCTTTGGCAGGCAATCACCTTGACCACTCAGCCAAAGAGACGTTGTTCAGTTCAATACACCAATAATACTTATATTATTATATAATTTCAATCCACAACGCATCCAATTGAAAATCATGGTTCAAACTCCCATCCTGTTTTAACTTAATAGTGTAATGTAATAGCCTGCTTCATCTCAGCAAGTAATAATTTAAGGCCAAGTGAAATTCTAATCCATTCTCCTTTCTATCTATACTCTGTAAAATAGAGCAACATCTAATATATAAAAATGAAAACTTTCTGATCGTCTACTCAGACAGGAGCGGCAATGGAGATGAGCAATTTGAGATTAGCAGTAGAGATTTATCCATCCAGGACCAAGCTGGCTCGTTGGACACACATCTAGCTTTGGTTTTTTCTTCTTAAGAATGAAACGACCACCTCAGAAGATTCTCTCTTCCTTTCTCGTGGGCCACACATTTACCTCAGCCACCATCTTTGAACAGCAGAAAGTGGAGTGTTCAAGAATGGGCAGTAACGGTGGACAAGAGGATTGATGGTCCTTTCGATCTTAGACCACACGCTCTGATGGTAAACAGCAGTCACAGGGGCATGATACATGAGCTTCAATAGCTGTCAAGAAAAAAAAAAATCGAAAAACAACAAAGAAAGGCTTAGTTTGGTCATGCACCTAAAATATTTTTAGATCACTGAAACGACACCATTCTGTTTTCTTAGCTGAAAATGTTTTAAAAAATCTATAGTGAAATATTGTACAAAAAGGGGAAAACTAATTCTATTTTCTTAGCTGCAAGTATGCGTTATCTCATCCATCAAACACAAGCATTTTGATATTTGCAGGGCCAACGCTTTTCAAGCTGGCTCCAAATTCTTTGATGGACTTGTTCAATTTCATAGATTTACACCTTCACAAACCCATGAAATTTCCATGAATTAAATAGGAGGAACACATTTTCCCAAGTGGATGCATAGATATTCTCTAGTCTAATTCTTTCCTCCATTCTTAAACTGCACCTCTGTGATTATAAGGTGCTTGTACTAGCACTCCACTTTTGAAAAGATTAATTTTCATCAAAACTTTGATTCAGTTCAAATGCATGTCTGTACTGATCAAACAAAGATCTATATTTGGATTCACCCTACCAAGAAAGAAAAGAGAAGGGGAATTTGTGTACATTTTCATCAATGCAATTCATTCAGCACAATATTGCATGAACAGAAAGTAATTTACCTGCCAGTACATGAATGTTTGTATTATATTGCGTTGCCACCTGCATTCATCAAAACACGATTATTATTTCAAAAAGAAAAAAAGGTCAGATCAAAAGGAAGGGAATAGGTTTAACAGCTTACGAGAACAAGGAGACAATTAATAGGAAGCCAAGCCCAATTTCAGTATGAGAAGACAGAATGCTGAGGGTAGTTGTGTTAGACTCCACCCATACACAAGGGTCTTCAAAGTACTTCCTGTGGAACCAAACACAAGCTTTTCAATGAATTACAAGACAGATGCCACAACTTCATTAGTTTAGAAACTAATATAAAAATGAAACAGTAACAACAAATCAACTCCAGTCAAATGCTAATCATTGGAAAGTCCATTACCACTTGACCGGTACAAGGCTAACCATAGAAACTTGTGCCAGACAAACTACTGAAGCTAAATATCCATGCATTGATTGATGTGAAAACACAAATCTCTTCTACCTGTACAAGGTGGAACGGCTGAA
The DNA here is from genome assembly GCA_015731905.1 of Salix dunnii. Taxonomy (NCBI): domain Eukaryota; kingdom Viridiplantae; phylum Streptophyta; class Magnoliopsida; order Malpighiales; family Salicaceae; genus Salix; species Salix dunnii. The sequence continues at coordinate 7,445,568 of CM027662.1, read as the reverse complement.
ATTACGCCTCAAGAATTTGGCAACATGCTCTAGTGATCGGCACAAAATGGAAATTAAAGCAACTGCAAATGTGGTCAACAACATCAATACTTAACATGAACACTGAGCTACAGAGATGGGCCAATTAATAGAAATTGGAATCAAAAAATTATTGGCTGAAAAAAAGGTTAAATCAGAATAAGAAATTAGAAGCCAATTAATGCTCACATTTGAGGCAAAGATGTGAAGTGACAAATGTAATGCAGTAGATGAAGTAGATAAAATCTTTGGTTGCCATTATTGACTGCAAGTAAACTTGGATACCCTGCAAGTTCCATGCTCTGGGTCTCTACAAAAGACACAAACCTGGTTAATGAAGAGTAACTATAATAAAAGGAAGATAATACTGAAAAATATGAATTATAGGATAGAAAAAGAAACTGAAAAGCATATGTATTTCAGGTTACCCCATTTAATGTGTACAAGGAGTACAGAGACGAGCATGCAGTGCCCATAAATGACAGTCGATATGCTCTTCTTGAAAGATTTTTAGGTGCAAGGGGAATGATTGCAAGAACAGCCACAATAAAAACCTGCATGCAAGGACAGATGCATATTATGAGATATATATAATGAATTGGAAGTGCAATAAGGGTAGAAAGATAGCCCAGATTACAAGGAGGCGCATCAAAACCTGTAGGTAAAAATCTTTAGTTTTCTAACACCAATTAACAGGCAGTTTATATAATATATTTTTTGCAGGGACACATATAAATAGACACACACACACACACACAGAAGAAGAAGAAGCCTAAAAAATCTTACCACACCAGGTTCAGGATTTCAGTGTTTTCTATGACAGTATATAGACTAATAAAAATTAATAACATATTATTCCCAGAGCTTCAAGGGAAACAAGGCTCAGAAATAAGACAAAATTAAAATCAAGACATCCCAGTTTTTTGCTAGAAATGTATTCAGGACAGCCAAACAGAGCCCTCCAGAAGTCTAGAGTGGTTCCAATTATTTCCAGGACTACAAAAGACTTGATTCATATAGATCAGATTTCTTCAATTTTACAAGCCAAGGGAACTGTTGAGTTTCCAGGTTTGTAGGTTTGGAATGAATGTTATCAGAGACTTATAAATTGAATGCATTCATATTTTTTGGAGTTTTGACATGCAGGCTGGGGTTAAGATAAATCGATATTTATAAAAAACATCCCTATAACACTTCAATCCAAAATCATGAATACTTGCGTGGTTTTAAAATGTAGTGGCTCTAACCTATGGCCAAAGCTGACAGGAACATGGCCACAATGCTTGAGGCTTGCAGATGGAAGACTCAGAAACTTCTATTCTTTTCTTAATTCCCTCAGGAAACCACCTCAATCTAATTTTTATTCCATCAACCCTGAAATGTTACCTAGGAGGTGGGAAGAGGCAAAAGAAGGGTGGATGGAGAAGGAGGTAGCTAATCATTTACAATGAAGAGGTCTTACAGTCAGTACCATCCTTTGGCCAATCTAAAATAAGTGAAATAATTCCATCAGATGAAAGCTGCTCCATAAAAATGTGTGTAACCAAAATTGAGGTCCTGTTTGATCTAAACTTTACTAGTAATTCAAGGAGTTCAAGTAACTACTTAAACAAGAACAAAACACATGGTTCTATCAAAACTTAGGAATTCAAAAGATGGATTTGGATATTTGTAATGTTTAAGCAAGTAAATGAAGAATGGCTTATGCACAAAATCAGCTGAATCAGTTAACCATGTAGTTTTTCATACCTAACAGGCTAGAGAATTTTGGAAGGTTGTGAATGGAGCTGTGAGCTTTACTTGGGTAGTCAAGATGATTACCTGGAGTTGGTGTATAATCAATACGGGAAAATTCATTATGGGTTGTTTCTCAAGTAAATTGTTTTGAACTTGCTGAAGGAGCAAAAACAGATCACATTTCATGGAGAACAATCCTCTAACCTCTAAGGACTTTTATATAATTGATATGCTATATAATCTTTGGTCAATTGCTGATCTTCTATCTTATATGTAGTGAGCAAAAAAACACTATAACATCCAAAGCAATAGGCATGGAGTACATATGAAGTTTTTTAATTTCTTTTCCGTTCCTTGTGATTTAAGACAGCAAGCAATAAAAAATGAAAAGAAAAAAAAATTAATAAAAAATGAAAAGAAAAAAAAATTATAGTCCATAAACAAATAGAAGTGTGCAGCTCATTTGACTAAATCTATCCTTCAAATATTACACGTGCAAGCATACGAGGGAAAAGTATAGTCTACCCAAGCATTGACAGAAAACTGTATGGTTTGTCGATCCCAGTGGACAGAGGTTGGATTTTGACCTGCAGTAGCTGATGGTCCAGAGGCTCTAGCAGTTGACCCTACAGCATAACAATTTTGATACAATGACTCAATCACACAGAAGCAGCAAAATGACAGGCCAAGAACAAGGTAGTGAACTTGACTTTTTTATCCATGTAGAAAATGAAATTCATGTGATTCCCTTTATTTCAATCAAATAAAGAAGCGGAACAGAGTTTCCAACCTGTATTGCGTGTTCGAGGATGGACATCTGAAGGGGGTGATAATGAAGAGGATGATGTAGATGGCATTGTTGACTGAGAAGAACCATTTGTAGACATCACCTCCACCACTAGATTAGGGTCCTGCCAATTAAACATGTACAACAATTATCAACTGCAGCCAACTCGTATGCATCAACTCTTAAATATTACGTGAAATGCCCAGCAAAACTCTGATTAGCAAAAAACAGGAGAAAGAATAAACTAGAAACACATCATCATTTGGCATGTAAAACCAAGCAGTTAATAATACGAACATACTACAAAATCTTAAGAGTAACATTGCAAATGTCATAAAATGACATAGCAATACTCTATCCATCTTATCACAAAATTTCATATGTAAGAACATGTGCATTATTCAATCAAATCAGCACATCCTGAGATTCTCAAGAATCAAAAGCCAAAATTTCAAACAGAGCTGATCTTAATCATACAAAAGATACCACACCCACTAATAATTTCAACCAAGATTCAAACTTTTGTATTTGGCTTATACGCATAACCAAGAATCACGAAACTGGTACTACCAATAACAGAACCAAACCTCATAAGTAATTCAACAGAAAGAAAAGGTGGGAATAATTCACAATACCGAATACATGCAATATTAAAGAGATTACAGTGGTAGAAAATCAAGTAAACAAGATTCCCTACCCAAAAACAAACAAGACCCATATGAAACTCACTATTCCAAACCCCAAAACCCAAGAATCAAGAACCAAAACCAATAAAACTGAGAAGGAAAAAATTAAAGAAAACAAAACAAAGAGGGTGTACGGACGATGTAGCGTTGGTAGAACTTGCGCTTGAAGTGATCAAGAACATCAGAGCGGGAAGACAAGTGAGGAGGGATGAGAATATTGGACAAGTAGACAGCCCATCTAGGGTCGTTGTCGTAATCGTAAGCAGCAGCCGCTGCTCTCCTAAGTTTCTGTGAATCCTCTGTTTCTTGTCCCATCGTAACTGATTTCTTAGTAGAAGTAATGTAGTGAAGTTGTGGTGTTGAATAAAAGTTTCTACTGTCCACAAATATATTACACGTGGCCACGCTACTAGCTGTATCCCGTGTAGTCCCAATTTTTTTTTAATTGATATTGATGTTCAAACTTTCAATTAATTTTATAAATTTTAAAATTAATTATTATTTAAATTTATAATAACATTCATATTAATAACAATGTAACTTGAATTTGTTATCTTAGAAAAAATAAATAATTTAGTCCCAAATTTTAAAACATCCCAAATTGTTTCTCATCAATCATGACTAATGGATCTTAATAAGAAAATCATTTTACCCTCAATAGAAAGTGCATTGATTTTTTTTTTTTGTTGAAATAATATATTTATGTTTTTCAATTAAAAAATCATGATACTCGAAAATGCATCCAAAAAACACCATCTTCTTCTCTTAATGCAAGGATTACATGTCTAGATCATAAGTAAATGATGTGATACATTAGTAATTTACCTTTCAAACAATAAAAGCTATTAGGGCAAGTCCAACGGAGCATCTATATTAAGAGCTAAATGCAAAAATAAATACTTTTACCTTTTATTTTAAAATTTCTCAACTCCAACAGAAGAGGCATTTAAAGAGGCAAAATGAATATTCTCATTTACAGCAGTTATTTCTACAGATTTCAACCAAGAAGCTAAAAATAAAATAATATAGATATATTGTTAAAATACTGTACAAATTAATTAAAATTCTTCATTGATTTTCTTCAGCCCTGCTGTGTAGATAATTTTGTAAGTCCTCTTCAATGTTGCAAAAAATTTCTCCAAATTATAAAATCAACAGAAACGACGACACAAATCTGAACTAAAAACAACAAGGAACATGGCAAAAACAATGTAAAAGAAGCACAGATCTAGTAAAAAAAGACACCTGCATATTACACTTGACAAGGTCAAGAGGAGTAACAGTCGTATGAGTAAGTCCACAGCTAAAAATACCACTAACAGCAGGCTTAATCGATGCCTGGATCACAAATCCATCGCCGCTCTTCTTCTCCATAGTGGGTGTTAACGATGGAGAAAGAGATGGTTGTTTGGAGTGGATGAGTGTAGAGAGGGAGATGGTTTTGGCAGAGGAATAGATGAGTAAAGGAAGCTAGGGATTTGTCTATGAGATTTTATTTTTTATAAGGAACGAGAGAATAAAATGAAGAGAGTAACAGAGAGAGAGGTTTTTAATAATAAAAAACGGTTTTTATGGGGTAATAATAATAATAATATAAAATAAATGGCTTTTATCATTGTACTACACATCAATAAAAAAACTATATATCTACTATTCAAAAAGCATTTTTAAATATTTAGCTCTTTGAAATGGCTTTTACCATTGGACTTGCCCTTGGGATTCCATTAAAATAAGTATTTTAACAAGCTGATTTTTTTTATTTGATAAATTTTGTCAAGGCAATCAAGGAGATGATTAGAGGCTCTACAAGCAATCACTAGATACCGATGAATTTGGACTTGCTTAGATCAGCTTCCTGAGCTGCTTCTGTACTAGCAACATGAAATGATCTGTACTTGTTCCTTTCTGGGGTTTAGAACTAACTGGTTCTTTCATGTTCATTTTTAATTGCTTTGGCACTTGGATTCCACATTATTTAAATAGAAAAATGGTGGACTACAGTTTCATTGATTGCAAGACATGTGAGGGGCTGCAGATAACAATCTGTGAAGCCTTGAATTGCTAAGATTGCTTTGTATTTCTTCTGATATGATTCCACTTGTTCCTGCTGACCGAAGACCTTGTATCTTCAACTCATTTTCAAGTTGAATGGCTTCATCCAACCTCTGTACCACTCTCTCAAAGCAATGATATCGTCCGTAAGCTCCATTATCCATGGCTTCGTAAACATGGACATGTGCTTCTGCAACCTTCCTTACATCTGCTAAAGCCAGCAAACCTTGTTGTAGCATGATTGAACCACCTATCCATAAGTTTTATACGTTAAGTTCGGTTCAGTGAACAAAATCCAAATAAATACTATGTAGAGCAAGAGCTGCTAATGCTATATATATATAATTTCGATGCTCTAGGTGTTCCTTTCTTGTTTTTAGAATCTTGGTTTCAAACTTAAGCTCAGTGGAACACAGAAATTAAGAATTAAATGCTGTTATTACCTTTAAGATATGGAGAAGAGGTTTCTTTGTGATCATGGGGGGACGAGGGAGCTATGAGAAGGCCAGGGCAAACAGTTACAAGTTTCACTTTCATTTCTTTTGACTTCATCCAAGCAATCTTTTCTGCTCTCATCTTACCTATTGCAAGCCAAAGCTGTTCTCCATTTCGAAAATCCATAGAGATCGAATAAATCACTTTTTGATCATGTAACATCAACGGTTTAAGTGGTCTTGCAAAGGAACTTTTTGATATGTTGTCATGAACAATAGCAGAAAAGGACATTTTTGTTTGCAATGAATTTGAGTACCTTGTTTGCTCTGCAAAATTCCTCACTGCTCCAACAACTCTCATCAATAACCCTGTCTAAATTGGAAGAAGTCCAGATGGAAGCAAGAAGAGATGATGTGAAGATACATCTTCTTCTGTATGCGGCCCTACCACATGCTTCAATAACATTCCTGGCACCCTCTGTTTCAAGAAATGTCATTTTTTCCTGCAAAAAGTTTACAACTGTAAGAAATAATGACTGGCATTTGGAGTCGGAAATTATTCCAATTTTACTGCGTCTGAAAAGCTTTTGGATTTTAACATTTATTTTTCCTTCAAAGTTCATAAATCACACCCAAAAACTTCAAATTTCAAGCAAGGTTGACATTAAAAGTTGTTTCTGTGCTACTGTAGTGACTTACAGAATAACCTGAGACCCCATGTGGATCAATAAAGGAGGAGGTGTGGAAAACTGCATGACAACCACTGAAAGCATCGCAAAGACTGTCCAGATCTTTCATCTTTGCTACAACAACACTCTCTAGCTTATTAATGTCTTCTTTGATCAGCTCTTTCAAGCCCTCAAAATCCACTGACCATTGTAAAAACAAACACAGTTAGTAATGATTAGTGGAAAGCTACAAGCCAGGCTGCTGATCCAACCGAAATTCGTTTCAGCTGTAGAAAATTAATGAATGCTTCTACAAATCATTGCTGTACAAGTGCAGTTATATTTGCCCTGGAGACTGTGTCTTTACTGACCTTGGTTATGAACAGTGACTCGAACAAGGTGGCCACGAGAAAGGAGCTCTTTGACTATATGAGAACCCAGGAACGAATTTCCATCTGTCACACAAACCAGTTTGTTCTCTCCTGCTTTCAAGCTAGAGATGATTTTTTTCCCAATACAAGGTTTTCCTTCCTCCCAGCAGAAGGCTGGCACATTTGAAGGTTTTGATAACAACACTTCTTCCATTCTTATCCCTCCCTCCCTCTAGATCTCTTCCGTGTGCATGGCATGTAAGCAAGAGGGCTGGTAGCTGGTTATGAAAATGCTTGGACGTGGTAGATATAGATAGAAACTAGCTATTCGACCCTTTATTTGCCGCGGGTTAGATATTATTTTTTAATATATATATATATATATATTAAAAACCAATAAAATATTAAAGTGATTGGAGAAAAATCAAACCAAAACAAATTGCATTACCTAATTAATAATTAATCAAATATAAAATTATGAAACTAAAAGAAAAAAATTGCAAGAAAAGATTAAAAAAATACACACGTGTAATGAGAAAAGAAAAACTCGGTTGCTCGGGCTATGGAAGCCCGGATATTTTGGGCTTTATTTTTTTAATTTGCTTAAGGGGAGGGTGACTATCTCCTCGTTCATGATTTGAAAAAATAAATCTACTACTTAGATTTTAATAATTTACAATCAATGAAAAATCAAGTTGGTGGTCAAAATCATTTTCAACCTTGATTTTATCTCTCTACCATTATAATTAATTCACTTTCTCTCCTTTCACAAACCATAAAAAAAAAAGAGAGTATGAAATTATAATAAAATTTCATAAACTATTAGGAGCTACGATCTTATAATTTAAAAAGTTGTAGAGCTAAAATATACATTTAACCATATTTTTTTTTAAAAAAAAAACAACTTTGCTTTCGTATTTCATTTTAACCTTTTACTTTTGAATTTGTTTTTCCTTGTGCTCAATTGAGCATCAATTCAGATATAGAAATGAAATTAATTTATACTACTCAAGCAAGGTAGGTTATATGAATAGCTAAAATAGTTTTTTTTTATATATATTTTGAAATGCTATCTCTATGTATTTCTATAAAATGTTCAAAAGCAATAAGAAAATACATATACTCGTTGGCCAATGTTTATTTACTACAGTTGGCTTTTGTTATTAAGAAAATAAAAGAAGAACAAGAACAAAAGCCTACAAATTCCTGTGCCCCATCTACTCTATGGTTTGTCAAATCAAGAAGCTAAAAAGATGAGCAAAAGAACAAAAGCCTACAAATTCTTGTGCCCCATCTTCTCTATGGTTTATCAAATCAAGAGTTAAACAGACAAGTTAAAAAAAAAAAGCCTACAAATTGTTATGCCCCATCTTCTTTATGGTTTATCAAATCGAGAGCTAAAGAACAAAAACCTATAAATTCTTGTGCCTTGTCATCTCTATGGTTTGTCAAATCAAGAGCTGAATTGATGAGATGAAGAACAAAAGTCTATAAATTCTTGTGAACCATCTTCTCTATGGTTTGTCAAATCAAGAGCTAAAGGGATGAGTTGGAGAACAAAAGCCTACAAATTCTTGTGCCCCATTTTCTCTATGGTTTATCAAATCAAGAGCTAAGGGACAAGCTAAAGAACAAAAACCTACATTATCTTCTCTATCATGACATTAATAAAGAGCTTAAAGGTGAGAGAGATGTAATCTTTGTCCTGTATCATGCAACCTATGTATTTATTATATCAAGTCCAAAATTGAAATGGTGATTGTGTCATCAAGTTTACCTCAGGGTAGGATGAATAGTGAAGTTATTGAGTCATATAATGCTAAATACAAGAATGAATGATATATTTTGCTAGTTTGAGCTCTTTGTTTACTTGTTAAAAAAATACTTTGAATTATTAAGTTGGTAATAGCAAAGACAACTTGAAGTATTTATAACATTAGATTTTTCTAGATTATAAAGAATTAGTGTAGGGGTATGAAGAATTTATCAAATTTTAGAACTGTTTGTTAAGAAAAAGTAAAGATGTTGGGTAATTACCATGGAAATTTCTTCACTTGTTTTGTGTTTTCTTGTTTTTGTTAGTGATTTATTTTCTTTAATATTGTCAATACTTTCTTAGACTCTATATTTTTATAAATTAATTGAAGGGTCCAAATGAATTTTATGCACGTGTAAAGACAAAAAAAAAATGGATTCAAATGTGTCCATCACTTTCTCCAACTTTATTACAAGCAAGTCTGAGGCATTCTCTCTAACCAAGTGATTCTAATTAAATAATTTATGACTTCATGGACTCTAATTTAATTGTACATACAATAAAAAATCACAAAAATTAAAAACTTCTCACTATGTAAAGATTATTTACTTGTATCAGCGTGGTTAAATATTAATAAAAATCCAATTACAAGAGTTGAGCAACAAATAAGATACTTTTGGGCTTGAGCACATCCTTACTTTGTAGTAGATAAAGAAAACTTGAATAAACATTTCAAGTAGATGACAAGAAATAAATAGAGTTGGTAAATTTATTGAATTTGTTATCCATATTGAAAATCATCAATAAAGTGAAATGACCATAGAGTTAAGGTAATTTTATTTTTTAATATTCATTTTCATATTAAATTGTTTGATACTTTTTTTAACACTGTTGTATATTTCTAATGTTATTACCAAATTAATGGTGCTCAACAAATGTATGCTTCATGTGTTAAAAAAAAAATTTCAACTAGGACATTCTTGAATTATCTTAAGAAAACACAAACAACAATTTAAGCATACAAGTCAGCATCAAAGATTAAACAAAAAACAAAAAAGTCATGGCAATGCATGTCCAGCTTCATCAACGCCATTAATCATTGATTATGTTAGTTTAGGGGAAAATAGTGATTCATTAATTTATCAAGATAGATATATCATTAATTTATAAGAAGATTGCAAATGAACAACTTATATGTAGATAAGGAAAAGAAAAAGTTGATGAGACAACTGTAACAAATCTCTTACAACAATTCAAGGATATTTTAGTTGAAATTAAGAATAAAAATAAACAAGATAGAAAAATCATGATAAATTTTTTGAAGTTCTTTTAACATTAAACAAGTAAGATTAATTACTTTCAAAGATAACATCCATAACAAAAAAATAAAAACGCATAAAAACACTTGAAAATCATGATAATATAAGAAGTTTAAATCTAATTATGAGTTTTAATCATTGTCATATTGTTCCCACAAATGTTCTATTAAATATTCTTAGAGTTAGGAGTTAGGAGTTAGTTTCTCTACCTCTAATTCAATTATGAGTTTGAAGAAAATCACGCAGTTCTTGTGTTACACCATGTGACACTGATACAAAAAAATGACTTCACATTGATGGTCAAATCCAAGGTTAATTGCATCTTCATCCTTAATAATTATTTAATGCATTATTATACAAGTTTTCATAATATTTGCAAGCATTTTTTTCATATCAATATCACACAGTTCCATACACAATTATGAAATGAGATTGAAATACCCTAAATGCTCTTTTCATATACTTTCTTGCAAACTCTTGTTTACTTGCAAAATATATTTTCTTTGTTCTTAGTGGCCTTGAGATTGTCTTAACAAAAATTGATCAACTAAGATAAATCTCATCATGTAAATCGTATCCCATTACATATTCACACCAAAAGCATTTGTCCTTTATTTGACATATGAATTGTGAGCTTCCACCATAAATGTGGTCTGAAGGAAAAGATGACGACTATCCTAAATCTCCTTTGGTAATGATTTTTGATGAATTTAAAATTTTCAGTAAAATAATCATTATATAACCTTAAATTCACCTTCTTTTTATTATGATTGATGATACTGTGACCAAGAATAGTGTCACGATACTTTTTCTCCGCCCTTAATTTATTAATTCTTTTTTAGCAACCAGTGCAGTAGCAATTGAAAGGTTAATATGGGAGTATTATCATTAAAATCAAAAGCATCATGAAAAAATAAAATTAGAAGATTCATGATGAGTTTTAATGAAATAAAAATAAAGAATCAAAAAAATAAAATGATGAAAAGAAATGTCCAAGTATAAGAATATTTATAGATGAATTTTTTTTCTTCAAATTTTGAAGTCATAAAATTTGAAATGTTGGTAGTTATTTAAAAAAAAATTGAAATGATGTTTATTTATTTTTTATTAATTAAAATGTTGGTGGTTTTTTAAAAGTACTTAATTAATTTTGTAAATTAATCATATTAATTGTATAATTAACTACATGATTCTATTATATAAAAAATAATTACACTATTTAAAATAATATACAAAATATATTAAAATATATATTTAGTTTTTCTAAATGGTATTCTACCGTTGAAAATCACATAATTAAAAAAACTACACATATACTTTTCAAAAACTTTGACTTTTCAAAATTGCACCTGCTCCTAGAGATGCTCTTCGCTAATACACGAGCCGCGAGGGTTGCAAAGATAGTCTTTCTGTCTCAGAGTAGATCATTTTTTCTGTTATTTTATTAAGCGAAGACTAAAGATGGCACCTTCCAATAGGCCAAAAGGCCAGATGATGCAAGGCTCCAAGCTCAATGCTCATTCATGAATTATTATGGAAGAAGATTATACAGGTGTAATCATGGAGAATTGAAAATGGCGCTGCTGTTCAAAAATTGACCGCATACCAGGGGAACAACTTTTCAAGCAGAAATTCATGTCCTGTTAAATGCGAGTGAAGATCACTCGACATCTTGTCATGGGCAAACAATGGTGGGTCTCAAACTGTTAATAAAATGCTCCTGTCAATTAACAAAAAGTAGAGAGGAACACCCAAGGGAAACAGGATGCTTGCCTGCATGGCTCAGCTGGAGTGGAAAGGGGGATTTGCATTGCTCTAATATATATAAATATCAATATGGGCTGTGAATGAATTTAAGTCATAAAGAATACAGAATGAGGCAGCCATGGAGGCGAAATCGTGTTAGTTGACAAGGAATACAATACTAGCAAATGGAAGATATTGTACATGAATAGGCAGTAGCAACTCTAGACAAAATTGAATGAGATCTCAATCAACGCTCTCAAAATCCAGGGCCGAGAGTGCCGTCTCTCTTTCCAAATCAGCTGTTACCAAATTCCATGTTATAGAATGGAAATGCAGGATTAACATAAGTTCCCACACGGCAAGGAATTTGACTATTAAACATGATCCCCACGATCACTACTCCAGCTACTCTGAGTGCGATCGAAAAATTCTGAATTATAGTCTTGGTTACCAAATGCCATCCTCTGAAACATTCTGATTTGCGCAGAGTGTTGTCTTGAATCAAATATTTCACTTTGACCAGGTCTCATTCCATTGGATAGATCCGATGACTCATCTAATGAGTCTAAGGCCCTCACCACCTAAAATGGCGAAAACAAACAGCAACACTTTTAACCAGGCTTGTCCAATATGATGAAGAAAAAAGGAAAATAGAGAACACAAATACATGATTACCTGACTCATCCGTGGCCTTTTTGCAGCTGAATGACGCACACAAGCTGCAGCTGCCTCAATCATCCGAAACATTTCACTTGGAACATAGTTCTTCTCCAGCCCTGAATCAGCCAATGCTTCAAAGTCTTCATTTTCAATTGCTTCGGTAAGCAATGGTCGAGCCTGAAAACAAGTTTGAATTTGGATTATTCAAATAAAAGTTTACCAGGAAGTTAATGATACAAAAGGAACTATTCATTAGGTCAAACGTTGCCACATCTCGTAGATGACTAAACCCTGCCCAAGCAGCAACAAAGCACCAATGACCACAACCTGCAGGCTTGTACTAGCTGGCATGCATGATTAACTCATGCTATAAGTTGTCAATATTTTCCACGGTTCTAACACTTCTGGATTACCAGAAATTCTGTGCCCTGAGAAACATTCTCTTAGCTGGAAGTTAAATTTTTGAAGCAAGATGAGCTTGAAAAACTTTGAAGCCAGACTACAGCTCACAGGAAGTTAAAGCTCGCTCAATACTTTGAAATTAGACACGTCAAAATTGCAAACATGATTGTGTATATGAAATTTTGATCTTGATCCACTGCAGAAATTATGAGCTTGTACGATGCTTTACCAATTAGATGTGTTTGGAAGCACGGTTGAAAGTGTGTTTCCCAAAAACATGATTTTGCTTTTGCTTAATTTTTTTATATATGTATTTTTGTATCATTTTGATGTGTTAATGTCAAAATGATATTTTTTTTAAAAATAAATTATTTTGATATATTTCCAAACAAAAAACACTTAAAAAAAAATTTACTACAACACTCTTAAACACCCCCTAAAAAGATGAAATATGTTCTTAAAAATTTCAACTAGGAAAGTTAGGTCTAGAGAAAGAATTGAACATCCCCGACATTTTACCAGCCTAAAGAAACCATAAAATGTGTACAACTTGAACATATTAGATTATGAGATGGGATGGTTATGGAACTTACCCATTCAACGAGGCTTTCATCACCCAGTGGCTGAGAGGCATCCACAGGCTTACGGCCTGTAATTAGCTCCAACAGCACAACCCCAAAAGAATAAACATCAGATTTTTCAGTCAACTTTCCACTTGTTGCATACTCTGGAGCCATGTACCTGGAAAAACAATGTTCCATTCAAAAGAGTAATAAAAATAAGAAAGATGGGGCAGACATTAACAAGACATCAAAATTACAAATTTCACATGTGCTATGCCACAAACAAAATATCCTGTTACAAAAATGTTATCTAAATTCCGAGTATGCACAGCTTACAACCACCTTGTTACAAATGAAATCATACAGGAAAAAGAAAATAGAACTACAAACCATTCAAGTAAAGTTAGTTTCCTTTCACTCAAAAGAAAAACAAATTATATTTAGCTCTCTTTTCTTACTTCCAAATTGCTTTCCACGACACTAGCTTTACTCTTATAAATAAGCATCACAATAAATGTTACAGAAATAAATACTTGGGGCTCCTACCCAAAGGTTCCCATTACACGTGTGGATACATGAGTATTTGAATCCAGTTCCTGCGCTATCTTAGCAAGCCCAAAATCTGAAACCTGATAGAAAAAAACTGCTCAATAAAGAAATTGAAGTTTGAAGAATCTATCATAGAAACTGAAGAAACAAAAATATGTTCCAAGTGCAAAGAAATGGAACATATGAAACAGCTTACAAGTAATCATTTACTTGACAAAGGAAGAAAATATTTCATAAGCATTGTGATGACATGCAATTGGCCATAGGGGCACTTTGCATAGAGTAAAACACAGTTCTTAATGATATAGGATTTACAGAAAAAACATACCTGAGCTTCAAAATTTTCATCAAGAAGGATGTTGGATGACTTGATATCCCTGTGAATAATGCGTGGATGGCCTGATACACATCGCAAAAGAAATGAGATCAAAATGTTTCAATACATGTTGCAAACATGCAAATTGAAACAGGAGTGAGATGGAGCGGAGAACAGAGTGAAGGAGCAGAACACTTATGCAAGTATGAGTATATGTAACTTGTGTGATGAAGACATTACATAATATAATATTTCCTGGTTGAAGCATGGATGTTGTCAATAAATTCTGATTCTTATTCAAATTACTCATTAAGGTTGTTAACATATTATCAAATTGTTCTAGAATGCATCTTGGATTTACACTTGATTAACTGACAGAGAAGAGCTTATAACTGGCATTTATATGTCAAGATTTTAAAAGAAAAGACAAGGCCTCCAGTTCCAGCACTCAAATCATTTATGTCCTCTGAAAAAGGTTTGCAAGTATAAATAGTAAAGTCCAAGAAAAACAGGAAAATTACAATCTTCATGCAGATAAGCTATGCCGCGAGCAGCACCAGCAGCAACCCTGACCCTTGTTGCCCAATCCATAAATGGCCTGCCTTCACCTGCAAAGATCTATAAGAATTCAGGAAATACATGACAGTGCCAATTTTACAAGGGAGCTATTTGCAGTGTAGCTTCAAACACAAAGAATAGTGATGTTGCAAGAACATAAAAGGAAAAGCCAGAAATAATTACAATGAAACTTGTGCAATCATTGATGGACTATGATTAAGAGAAACAAATTGGCAAACATCAATAGAGCAGTAATAGTTCAATCCAGCCAAAAATAGATAAACCAACTTCTTGTACGTATCTTAATTTAAATGGATAGAGCACACTAATTATACTAGCCTGTTGCAACCTGAACAGCAATATCTCACATAACTGTTTCTGTGAAATAATCACAGATATTATACTTTGATCACAGCCAGCATCATAATTCAGCAGGTAATTTAACAAAAAAAAGCTTTCATAGGACATTTTAAAAGATTTGCAGTGAAAAGTACAATATGATTGGATAAATTTGAAGAAATACGTATCATGTCATATGCATGAAGATAAAGCATTCACGAAGGACACCATCAATAATGAACTTCTCATAATCTGAACCACAAACTTACCGTGCAAATGGTGATCAAGAGTATCATTGGGAAGGAAGTCATAGACAAGCAGTCTTTGATGCTCAGATATACAGTAACCCACCAGTGAAACCAAATGTCGATGATGCACTCTACTAATAATCTCAACCTCTGCTCTGAATTCACGCTCCCCCTGAGAACCACCAATCTTTAATTGTTTTACAGCAACATCTCTTCCATCTACTAGGACACCTTTGTATACACAACCAAATCCACCTTCACCCAGTCGATTCTGTATTGAAAACCCATTTGTGGCTTGGAAAAGTTCCTCATATGTGAACCATGACCTTGAACTATTTACTACACCTGGGTCCGATGGTGAATACATGAAATCACTGCCAGAAGGACTGCCAACCAGGGGAGCTGGAGGATAAGGTTTTAGAAATACTGAATCTGTAGAGCAAAACTTTCATTAATTCCAGTCACATCTCAATAAGCATTTAAATATTCTTTGCTGGACAACTTAAAAGCACAGCCTCATTATGTCATTCAATGATAAAAGAAAATTCAATAATTCAAAACTTTGAAGAAAACAAACTTGAAAAGGATATTTGACATAGACACTCACTCGAAAACAGAGGATAAAAAGAAACTAAATGACAAACTATGCTCCAGTCTGTAAACTAAACTATCAATAGGATAGGAAAACCAGAAAATGAACTAGTAAATTGTTCTGGATCAAGTGAATGTGCTCCAAAATGACAAGCCCATCATCAGAAAAAATAAATAAATGAGAAGAAGCAACCAACACCATAACAGCTAAAGTGACTACGATGACACAGTCTAAATGATCAGAAGAAAAGCAATTGTAAATCTAATCCGGAAGGCTTGAATAAGTCCAGCCTACAGGACTGGTTTTACAGCCCCAAAGTACTTTGCATAGGCTCTATAAAGTTTACTTTTTTAAATTGCTAGATGTCAACAGCATTGATCAGAGCAGCGGAATGAGACCGGTTCCAGGGTGTAGAATCCAAAGGAAAATTTTATGTGATATTTTATGTTAAATTTTATGTCAACCGCTATATAGAAGTGCTATCAATCACCAATTAAGTATCTAATATCAATTCATATCTCTAAAAGGCGGAGCCTACAACAGTAGATTTCTAAAATGCCTTACAAGGGGATTGTGCTAAAAGACAAGTATCGACTTTTTTACACTGATTGACACATCCAACAAAAAAGATTTTACTTCGGTTTAAGATCCAATTTTGCATCCAGTAACCATAATCCATATTCTCATCTGTAAAACAATAAAAACTCTTAAGGACTTTTAGAAACAACACCATAGCTGCATCAGCAATGAAAATTTCAGAGAATCAGCGCTGCAAAACCGGCTACAATGGGGCAATATCAATAAATTACCTGAGTTTTGTGAGGAAGCAAATGGAGAAGGCATAGTGTAACCAACATTCTCTCCTTGTCTTCTCTTTCGCTTTTGTGCAAACCATACAGCCATAACTAGAAGACCAAGTACTACAAACCCAACCACAACGCCTACTGTGACCGCACCTCCACTGTTTAAACCCCCCGGACCAGTGGATGAAGTATTTGTGGAGACATCGCTGCCATTGGTTGTTCTTGCTGTTGGTTTCTCTGTTGGAGTAGCAGGAAAGGGTGAGGTAGGACTTCCCGTCACTGATGAATTAACTGGAGGAGCAGGAGGAGATATTGCAGGAGGTGTTGATGAGGTTGAGGGAATTGATGGAGGTGGCGATGGCAATGTGGATATTGGAGGAGGAGGAGAATTTGTAGTAGGTGGAGGACTATCAGATTGAGAACTAGGAGGAGGAACTGCAGGGGGGCTTTCTGATGGAGGAGGAGGAGGCGAATTAGTGGCAGGGGGTGTAGGGTTATCTGCAGGAGGAGGTGGAGAAGGGGAGACAGCTTGAGGGGGAGGCGGGGAGGTTACAGGAGTCGTTGGAGAGGCACGTGGAGGAGGGGGTGGTGAAATGGTAGAAGCTGGGGGGGGCGCAGCGGGTGGTGATGGAGGGGCTAACGCTGGAGGTGATGGTGGTGGAGATGCTGGGGGTGATGGTGGAGGGGCAGATGGTGGAGGTGTTGAGGGAATTGATGGTGGTGGTGGAGCTGGAGGGGAAGCAGCAGGCGGTGCTGGTGGTGGGGATTGAGGAGGTGGGGTTGCAGGGTTAGATGGCGTTGAAGGCAATGGGGGGCTAGTGGTCTGACCAGGCTGAGAGGTTGAGGGAGGGGGTGAATTGGTGGTGGAATTTGGTGTTGATGGTGGTGGAGTGGAGACTGGTGTTACAGAGGGGGAAGAGCCTGGTGAAGGTGTTTGGGAAGCCATGTTTGTATCTAACAATATGCCTAAATCTCTTACAAATCCATATCTAAAATAAATGAGACCTATATCTCAAGCTGCTCATCACACAAACATCTAACACTACATCATTTGTTAGATACAATACTCCAAAATATACAAAAGACTCGAGCTTTGTCAACTCTTCTTCCACCGCCAAATGCCCAAACTCTTCAACAAATGACAGCAATGTACAAAACCCGATTCAAAAATTCAAGCAAAAGTCTTCTTTACTGGGAGCAACCCAGATCCTCTCAATCTCAGACACAACTCAAAGAACCTAAAAAATTCACAAAAAGTAAGCAAAACCCAGTTCTCAAAGGTCCTCAACGTGCAAACCCAAGATATAAAAAAACCACCGAGTCTCCAACAGAAAATGAGATCAACTAAGCCAGTTAGACTCCAAGACTATTCTTTTCTTCCTATTTTAATGGGCAAACGATGCACTACCCGGGCCACCAAAATGACAAGAAAGAAGACCCAGAAGAAAAAAGCTGAAGAATGCCTTACCTATCTCTTTCAGAAGGAAGATTTTCTATTGCACTTTCGTTTCTTCCAAGTTGCAAACTTTGAATTCTAGTGGTGTTTTTTTTCCAATGAAGTACTATCTCTCTCTCTCTCTCTTTCTTTTCTTGTAGATGCAGGTGTGTCTGCCCACAAATTATGCAAAGAACGTGGGGGCAACTCTAGAAGAGCAGTCGCCTCTCTTTTGCTTCACATGTAGCCCGAAGGAATGTAGGATGGATCGATAGAATAAAGATAAAAAGGAAGAGACGAATTTTTGTTTTCAGGTAAATCAATCACAGCGTGTTCTGAAACTTTGACTAGTACCATCTTAGCTGTTCATAATAATGGTGGTGATAAACAGAAATAAATAATAAATAACAGTTCCGACAACAACATTTCTTACTCCGAACATGTTGAGGAAAACTTTCATGCCATTTTATTTGTTATAAATGCAAGATTATCTTCTAATTTTCTTTACAATTTTTTTTCGATGTTTTCTCAACTTCATTAGAAAAAAATTTTATAGCTAAAGTTCTTCCTTTTTTAAGGAAAAAAAAGAAAGATTGGATGTAGTTAGATTCCATAAACTTTTCAGGATATTTTTAGTTTTAAAAAAAATAAGTTTACTTGATTTTATTTAGCATATACAATAGAGGTTATTTTTTAAATTATTTTTTATTTAAAGATATATTAAAATAATATTTTTATTTTGTATATCAACTCATCAAAACATGCCAAAAACACATAAAATAAATAAATAAATAAAAACATGGCTGAACTATAATATTATTAATCATTTTTATCAGTAAAATTTGATCGAGATTCTACTTAGTTGAATTTTGATATGCATAAAATAATTTTATTTTATATATTTTAAAAAATATTTTTGACATCATCAAATAAAAATGATATAAAAAATCAAAAACTTAATTTAAAATAAAAAATAAAAACTTTCATTTTCATGCTAAAACTCTTTTTAAACACAATGTTAAAGAAGATAGGAGTAAATTATAAGGGGAAAAAAAGAAATTAATCTAATTGGACAAACAAATAATACAAATTTAATGACTGATCGTCGTGTGCATGTCCAAAAAAATGCAGATGTGATCGCAGTTGGCTTTGGGAAAAATAAATAGAATTAGAAGAACATAGATACCAATGGAGTAATTTAAAAATCAAGTCAGCCCTCAACATATTAACATGTACAGGAAGATTTATATATATATATATATATATATATATATATATATATATATATATATATATATATAATAATCTTCTAGTTCTTGCCAGATCTCTTTCTCACTGTCAGAACTCGACACCCTTGCTTGCCAGGTTGTATTGAATGTGGGTTTTTCAAGGTCAGAATCAAATAAATAATTTTGCAATTACTATAGTCTAAAATCCAGCATGGCTTATTCTAAAATTTATTCTCCGAAATAATAAGAATAATAATTTATAATAGACCTCTTCAAAATGCAGATAGATGTTTTATTTTTTGAAAAAGTTAGAAACAAATTTAAAGTAATTTTTTTTAAAAATATTTTTAGAATGCAGTTTCAAATTGATTTTTAGTAATTTTTTTTTTCATAGAGAAATTGCGATCCCTGAAAAGCACATAACATTTTTGTTTTGTAACCAGAATGTCCAGGCCAACTTACACGCACCACAACTAATTGTTGGATTCACTGAATATCTTGCAAATCCAATAAATATATAAAACGTTGCGAGAATAATAAATATACATGGGGAGACTTGAACTTTAATATAAAATAAAAAAACAAATCACTTCATTAAACCAAGACCCCATTTGCAAATCACCCAACATTTGCTTCGCTAGTTATCGTGTGACATTGATAGTTTTATTTTGTTGTTTTTTGTGCTGTTCATGGTGGGATCTTCAAAACTAAGATTTGTAAGTTGGTGAGCGAATGATGGAAGAAGCTTTGGTTTCGGGCGGTGTTTTATATTTTATTTTCCTGTATTTTCAAGCCAAGTCATGCTAGGGCCTAGGCTCAGCGTTCCCCACCGCCAACAATTGTAAATTGGCGGGTGGCGGGTGCGGGTGCGGGTGTCATAAAAATATTGTTTCATATTTTAATTTTTATTTTTGAGGTTGGGCTTGACGGTAGAATACTATTTTTTCGAGTGTTACGATTAAATTATTATTTTACTCTCCATTCCCTTATTTTTAAAGCTTTGTTTGAAAGTGTATGTGTCTTTTTTTTTTCAACAGTATAATTATTGTTTTACTTTAAAACTTGACAAAATTTATAACTATTGAATAAGAAATTTCTTGAGATTTTTTGTAAACTTCTTGATAGTAAAATACAAATTAATGGCCTACTCGACAAGGTTTTTTGGTTTTTTTTTAATTGTTACTGTGCATTGTAAATACAAATTTAACATTGGATAAGACAAAAAAAAATTGCATGTTGGAGGTATTTTAGTACTTTCAACTAGGATTATTATATAGTTGCCAAAGTCATTGTTTATTAGTTTTTAAATGGAAAAAGGTTGTGGGTGCATGTATTATATATGCTTGCGCGTGGGTAGTGTCCGCCCATTAAGATGGCGTACCTAATGCCACTCGGTGGCCAAATATGACCTTCTATCGTTTCTTCGTCTACTTGGAATGGCACAATGAAGCTGAAAGCTGTTGGTGCAAATACAAATCTAACTTCGGATAAGACAAGAAAAAAACTTTGCATGCTAGGGTATTTTAGTACTTTCAATTAAGAGTTTTCTATAATTACATTGTTTATTAGTTTTAAATGGAAAAGATTGTATGTGCGTGTACTGTACGTGCATGTATTGTATGTGCTTGCGCGTAAGTAGTGTCCTCCCATTAAAATGGCTTGCCTTACGCTACACGGTGGTCATATCTGATCTTTTATCGTTTCTTCTTTAACTTGGAGTGGCATATTGCAGCTGAAGGTCATTGGATTTTCACCGGCAATCATTTTTCTTCTTTAGTTTTCTTTTTTTCTTAATCCTAACTACTATAGTATATCATTGTTCTCTTTGTTTTTTTGTTTTTTTAATCAATTTCAATCCTCATTCTTCTTTTTTTTTCCTTCTTAATCTTATTTAAAAAAATTTTTTTGTTTTGCAATTTAGTCTTTTAATTACACTTTCTTGTGTGTTTTATTTTTAATTTTAACCCTTATTCTTTAAATTTTGAATTTTTTTTCTTATTATTTTTATTATTTCGGCCCTCATTCTTTTAATTTATTGTTTCATTTTTACTCTTATTAAATAAGTTTTTAGTTTATCAATTTAGTCCTTCAATTATAATTTATAATATGTTGTCTTGTTAATCATGGTCTTTTTCTTATAATTTATTATTTCTTCTTATTCCTTTTATATGTTTTTTTTTTTTTTGCAATTTAGTCTTAAATACAATTTCTCAAATATTTTGGTCCTTATTTTTAAAGCTTTAATTTGTGTTCTTGGCCCTTTTGTTGAATATTTATTTGCTTTCAGTTCATCCTTCAATCAAAATTTTTGTGTTTTATTTTTACCAATCTATACCTTGTTCTTTTGATTTGTTTTTTCTTTTGTTAAAGTCATTTTTCAATTCAATTTAACCCTCAAACTAAAAATCTAATTTCTCTTCTAATTAATATTTTTTATTACCCCCTAACTTTTTTATATCATCTTACGTAATTAATTTTGTTTCCAAGTTTTATCTCTTAACATTTGATTTGTGGAGGATTCTGATTCATGTAATCTTATCATTCTGCATTGTTTTTTTTTTAAGAAAACAATATTGATTTTATGGTTATCTTTAAATATTTTTCTATAGATTTGTTAAGATTTCATTGCCAAAGTCACGGGTTTTACATAAAATGTTTTAATATATATTTTTTAAAAAAAATTGGTTGTTTTTTTTTTTTGAAGATATTATTCTAATTTCTTTGTAATTTCTTTTTGGTTTTATGCTAATGAACTTTATTTCTCAAAATAGAAAAAAAATTATTTAAATAGTATTGTTGATTTGTTAAGTCTGACATAATATTTTGTTGAGGTTATGTGTTTATTGATTTAGTTTTATTTGTACTTGTACTTTACGTCATGGGTTTTTATGGTGTAAATTTATCTTTTATTGAGTTAAATAAATAAAAAAAATCCAGTATACATAATTAGATGAATGCCTCATTTTTTTATTGAATATCTTGATCCACATTCATCTTTTATTTTTTTTATTTCTTTTTTGGTCATTGTTAACGAGTTTTTCCTTATATATATATATATAGCTATCATTTTAGTTTTTGGGTACTTTGATTTACTCTTTTAGTTTTTTTATATAAAAAAAATTGAAAAAACTTACATGCCTAATATTTTTTCTAGGGATTTTTTTTTTATAAATTGCAGTGAACTGCTAGTTGAATGTCTAGTTTATAAACTAAAAGAGAATGGTGTTTTACTATATCTTTTCCCATAAAACACTATACATTATAATGGTGTTTTGTTGCTTCTTTATTTAATCAATGTTATTTTTTTAATAATTTAATTTTTAATATTAGATTGTTTTTATTGAGCTATCATATTGTCATGATCTCATATTATGAGTTTGTTTGTTAACCAAACTTGATAGATTAACCCGGTTGACTCGTTTTTGTTTCAATTTTATCATTTTAATATTGAATTGATTTAGAATTAAACTTCATGATTTATATTATTTATTTTTTATTATGTTATTTTGGTCTCATGATTTGATAATAGTGTTTAGTGAGTTAACTTAAGTTGATTCAGGTTGTTTTTTATGTCTTTTTTTAATTGATTTTATTTTTAACTTCATCATTTAACATTGGGTTAAATGAGAATTAATTTTTATAATTTGTTTTAATTTTATTTTTATAGAGATATCTTGGTCTCACGATCAAGATCATGAGTTTTGGTATTTTAACCTTAGTTAAATCAATTTTTTTTAAGAAGTTATCTCGATTTCATGATCTTTATCATATGTCGTTTGACATTGGATTTGCTTTTAGTTTGTTGTATTCATCTTATAACTAAAGTTATGAGTTTAGCAGGTTAATCTAATTGATTTTTTTTTTACTTTCCCCCTAATTTTATCATTTAATATTGTGTTTGATTGACTATTAAGCTTTATAATTTATTTCAATTTAGTTTTTATTAGATTATCCTAGTCTTATGACCCGAGAATAGTTCTTAATGAGTCAACATAGATTGACTTAACTTATTTGTGTGTCATTTTCCTACTTAAAAGTTTTACAAAATTTAATTTTTCAACATTGGATTAAAAAAAACTGATCGATAATTAATCTTTATAATTTGTTTTGAGTTTACTTTCTATAGTGTTATTTATATCTAATGATCAAATTCACAGATTTGACAATATATTTTATAGATTTATCTACTACAACATGTAAGTGCTATGCTAGTCACAAAATAAAAACCAACCCAGAGTTTTATATATCATGAACAATAATCTCTATATTTTAAATTATTTGAATAACCATTTAATAAAAATAGCACCAAATGAAAATATTAAAAATCTAGGATTGGAATACAATTATTAAATTTTGTTTTTTCCTTCTGTAATCAAAACCAGTATTTAAAAAATAGAAAGGGTATTTTGTTCAACTTTGAGGGTGTTTGCTTTGATGAAAATGGATGTGTTTTTGATATTATTTGTGTATAAGATTTGAATTTTTTTTAAAAAAATAAATTTATTCTAAATGTATAAATTTAAATGTAAAATATCAATTTAAAACTTCACTTGAAAATGATCTTACATTTATTTGTAAAAGTGAGTTAAGAGCATATAAAAGTTAAAATTAGAAAAATATCAACTTTATAAGGGAAACTAAGAATTTAATTTCTTTATTTTATGCATAGTAATTTAAATTAATTTTTTCATTAGTTTATATTAAGATTATGACATATAAGGAGCTAAGTAGTATAATGAAGTTGGTTACAAATCAATTTTTTTTTAAATAAAACTATAACTACGAAAAAAACTGATATTTTACATCATAGGTAAGTACAATTAATACTCTTTACAAAATAAAAGCAAACCCAAAGGCTTAGGTCCTCCCACCCCACCCCACCAAGGAATACATGGGTGCTGTGGAAATGTTTTTAAATTGATGTAGACAGCTGAAGCTTAATTATTTTATTTCAATAATCGCCTCCTCCTTATTATTATTATCTAATATACTAAAACACATCGCGAGTCGTTATTGTAACTTCTGAGTGTTTTCACCGTGGATTGGAATAATGTTGCTCAGTTTTCAGGTCGGTTCTGTTTGGTTCGGGTTGTTTGGTTTGTCGGTTTACAGGTTTTTCTTGATTTTACATGGTGAAATAGCGGGTTTGCCCCTTGAAAATGACAGAAAGGGCTTTTGGGAGGAAGGGCTCCGCAGTAATTGCACATTTCAGTCCGATCCGGTCCACCGCACTTCTGATTTTTTTATTATATGTTAAAATTGGCTAAATGCGAATATAGCCCTAATAAGACAAAATTGATGACTTGGGCAAAGGGGCAAGTCAATAATTGACCATATTTTTTATTATTTTTTTCGGTGTGCTGTCGGTGCGTACAGAGCAAGCATGCGACGGTATTCCGCCTCACGTCCTGTTTAGGTGGCGTGTGAGGGGTCATAAGGTGGATGTAGATGGGCTACAGGAGTCTCCATCGATGCACCTCTACGTGATCTTCCTCCCAATGCGGCACACTTTAGCAAAAGGTGGCCGTGAACGCATCGATGACCGGTGAAAGCCGTTGGACCCGTTTCTCTCTCTCTTGCATGTACAAGTGCAGGAGAGACCCCAGTGTTATGCCTTTTTCACTTCGGTCCCTGAACTTTAAATTATGTGTATGGTTCAATATAAAACTATTATATAAGTTTTTATTTAGTTCGATTTGGTTCTTCAATTGAAATTAATGAAACGTTAATGTTTCACTTCGGTCCTCCTTTTGATTTCGGATTGGGTCTAAATAGCTCAATATATTCAATATAGAAGTTTCAATTTTTTCAATTTTATCCTTTGATTGAAATTGATAATATATTTGATTTTCATTTTGACCCTTATACTTTTAATTTTTTATTTTAATCCCTGTACATTTAATTTTTCATGTCGGCCTTTATACTTTTAATTTTTGATTTTTATCCCTGTATTTCTTTTACATTCCTTGAATAACCCTACTTTTATCCATGTATATATAGGTGTGATCTTAGCTTTAATTTTTAATTTTCATTGTTTTCTTATTTGTTGAGGTGATATTTTTTTGAACAAAAATTAGTTATTAAATTTTATTTTGTATCTATGATCATTTAAAAATTAATATTTTTGTTTTTTTTTCTCCTATTGCTCTTTATTTTAGTTTTTTATTTGTTTTTTTTTATTATTTTCAAGTCAGATGAAATTTTTTTACTTGATAATTTTTATTTTATTTTTTTGTTTGATCTTTTGTTAAAGTTTTTAGAAATTTTTTAGCCTGCCATTTATTTTTGTTTTTTTTCATCATTAACATAATAATAATAATAATAATAATAATAATAATAATGTTAGTTATTTTTCTTGCTTACTCTTTTGTTAATGTTTTTGAGTTTTTTTCTCCCCAGATAATTTGATAATTTTATTGTTGTTTTGACAATGATAATAATAATAATTTTAGATGTTAAGACTTTGATGTTGTTATTTTTATAATAGGGTGTGGTGATATGTTTTATTATATTAAATTTTGCATATATAGATATTATATTTTAATTTTGGATCAGCAAATCCTATTAATTTTTTTAATCCCAATAATTATAAAAATTATTTGATCAGCCTGCAACGTAGTGTGATCAATTTTTTTTAATTTTCAAGTCAAATTATTTTTTTCAGTTAATAATTTTTATTTCTTTTATCATTTATTTTATCATTTATTTTCTCTTTCTTTTATTTTTTATTGGTTTTTTTATTTTCAAGTCAAATGAATTTTTTTTATCTGATAATTTTTATTTTATTTTTTTGTTTGATCTTTTGTTAAAGTTATTTGGATTTTTTTAATCTTTTATTTATTTTCATTATTAACACAATAATAATAATAATAATAATAATAATAATAATAATAATAAGAAGAAGAAGAAGAAGAAGAAGAAGAAGAAGAAGAATTATTTTAGTTATTTTTCTTACTTACTCTTTTGTTAATGTTTTTCAGTTTTCTTCTCGAGGGATAATCTGATAATTTTTATTATTTTGACAGTAATAGCAATGATAGTTTTAGATGTTAAGACTTCGATGTTACTATTTTTATAATAAGGTGTGGTACTATGTTTTGTTATATTAAATTCTGCATATATATATACAAATCCTATTAATTTTTTTAATCTCAATAATTATAAAAATTATTTGCTCAGCCTATAAAGTAGTACAGTAAATTTTCTTAATTTTCACGTCAAATGATTTTTTTTTGCAGCCAATAATTTTAATTTTTTATCATTTATTTTATTTTTTTATTTGCTCTTTTGTTAATGTTTTTAGGCTTTTTTTAGTATTTGATTTAATTTTGTTTTTCTCCTGTTATTAACGCAATAATAATATTAATATTAATATTAAGAATAATAATAATAATTTTAGTTTTTATTCTTGTTTTTTTTATCATTTTTTTGTATTTTATTCTCAAGTTTGTTTAATAATGTTTATTATTTTGACAGTAATAATGATAATTTTAAAAGTTAAAATTTCGATGTTATTGTTGTTATGATAGAATATATTGATTTGTTTCATTATATTAAACTTTATATTTTAAAATATTATATTTTAATCACAGCAATTATAAAAATTATTTATTTTACTTACAAAAATATAGTAAAAATATAGTGCAGTCAATTAATTAGTTTATTCTAATTGCAAAGCCAGGTTCCCATCCTTCCCCTTGCCGACACTGGGAGAAGGACATGACCCCTTAAATGAAAAAGATTAATACACCAAATAACACGATAATATAATACAGTTTATTATATAACAAAATTATCTTCTTTACAGAACCAGATTAATATACCAAATATCACTATAATGTGAAGGGATAATAGCTCCAATTGGTTGTGCTCAAAACTAGAAAGGACTGGCTACTTGAAGGGATTTACATCAGAATTCATGGCCTCCAATCATTCATCTCCAACCATAAATAACAAATTCCATCAGACATCATGCTTGGAGGCCAAAGGAGGAATGCGTGCTTCCTCTTGTCAGATGGGGCAACTAGTTCTTTACTTCATTGTAATGATAACTGATTTTTAGAGGAACTCTTGAGTTTTGGAAGGCAAAGACTGAGGTCAAACTTGCTCGAACCAACTCACCAATACGAGTCAACAGAAACAAACATGTGGATCGCATGTAGATTCAAGGTGATCCCAGTTCATCTCATGCAATATCTTGTTTCAAAGGCATGCCCTCCTCCCCGGAGAAACTTTTTCTTGAGGGACAAACCTGCAAGCTAACATTTGTGTGAATATGGACCAGGATATGCATTTAACCGTGTAATACTTCCTGCACAGTTACACATGCGTGTTTGTTTGTGAAACCATCTTCCAAGATTCATCCAGAAATTTGTTTACAGCTTTGCAGAGAATAAACGATTCCAGATGACAACAAGCAACCAGGTAAAGTGTCCGAAACGAGAAGATGAAAGATAAAGACTGCATTGTAGATAATGCCATGGATTTGATTCTTTTTAGAACTCTGAACATCAGAAAATAAAAGTTCAGGAATAAGCATGCCTAGACAAGCCTAAAGGTTATATCACTTGGTAGATCAGGACAGTGATTAAGAAATTTCCAAAGCCAACAGCTCCAAGTATCAAGATCACGCTGAGAATACCAGTGTAATGGGTGTGTACGTTTGCATGATTTGGCAGAACAATGGAAAAAAGAAGCTAAAGGAGACCAATCGCATCACTTAAAAATGTTTGTTCATCACATATAACTGATTGATATACTGGCAGAAAAGCTTAATGAAATGCCTATATCACTGAAACAAAAACTATTGCGTAATCATCAACTTGTAGCATCTGGTTGTTTCTTGGACACAATTCTGACAAGGAAATATGAAAGGACATTCGGGTTTTCTTTCTTTTTTTTTTGTCCATCGTTCACCGGAAAGATAAACCCTCATGCAATGCCAAAGCATGCATATGGTAACACACACTATGTCTCCTGAAAAAAGGAAAACAGAAAAGGAAAAAAAAAAAGTATGCCTCGGCCTGCCACTAACAAGTGCCGTTAAAATAATTTCTCTCGTGGAAAAACATTCAATGCCCTCAAAATTCTTCAGTCGTTCTGGTTCTCTAAACATCTCAGTAGGAGAGGAGAAAAGTGTGAGTATAATTAATTTAATTGAAGTCATGAAGTCATATAGCATTAGAATGATATAACAAATATCAAACCATTGACTCCACGATATCAGACAAAAGATCACATGACAGTCTTTGGAAGCAGGGGATCTGGTAACAAGAAGCACAAAATTATCAAAGGGGTGTTTGGGAAGCACTCCAAAATTACTTTTTGAAAAAAAAATTATTTATTTATTCGCTCTAAGTGAAAATTTCTTTAATGTTTTTTTTTATTATTATTTTGATATATTGACGTCAATTTTTTTTTAAAAAAAAAACATTATTAAATGCATTTCTAAATGAAAATCACTTGAAAAAACAATGACAACCATGCTCCCAAGCACCCTTCAAATTGAAAGATATGTATAATCCATTTCAACCTGTATATTCGTATAGATTAAAAAAGAAGAAAAAAAACACACAGAAAGCAATCATAAACAAGATTGGCCCTGTAATGAAATCACCTCAGATACTCTCATTGTTGACTCCAATCTTCCCTCCATATCTGCACACCAGGTATAAGGAACAAATTCAGTGACAATAGTGACCAAACAAGCAGAATTCCCCACCTACTTCCCACCCCATTTCCTCTTCATCACCTCTGCTGTGAATCCACCATAACAGATTAGTAAGTGAGTTGCCATCGTCATGACCATTCAAGTTCTTAATCTTTTCCAAAGCAATTTCTTTGTCATAAATGCCTTCCAAGGCATAAACAAATCCTTTCCATCCATCTTCAACTCCTTCTCTCCCCAAAGCTGGTAATGTCCACTTCACTAGCTCCCTTGCAAATCCAACATCAGAGAATAAAACTTCACTAATAGGCAACAAGGGTAGCAACTGAATGCCGAGCCTACACTCTTTCCACTCAGGAGGTGCAAACCAGAGCCCGCTATCCCTCTTGTTAGCCCACAAAACACCCACCACCCTGTTCTCCCTAGTGAAATCTTCTGTGTACAACTTATCACCCTCTTTTACCTGCCACCATGTTCGTGCTGCGTGAATCTCCAATGCAGTAAGCATTGATCCCGTGGCAACAAGATGAGTGTCTCCATATGCTAAACCCATTAAAGCCGCTGAATAGTATGAATTCACTGCCTCACTTGTACTCTCCTGATTCCGCCCATCAGCAAATTCAGTTAGCCCTCCAGCCCAAGAATGCAATTTATACAAATCAAAGCACCTCAAGCGTGTATAATTTGAATTTGATCGCCTTCCCAAGTTCATAAAATCAGCCATAAGTGAATAAGCTTGTGACCTGTACTTCCTACCCCATGCTGGATCAAATTTTGCAAGAACAGCAATGCCATACAGAAAGTACCCCAAATGATAGTGATGATCATTATAAATTCCAAACCCAAAATCAGCACCCGAATCTGTTAGCCCTTGTTTGGTGACAATCCCACCCCATTTATCATCATGAAAAAAACCATTCCCAGCAAAAGTCCCTTCCAACCACGGCTCAATTGTTTCCTTCAAGAACTTTCTTATAGTTGGAATCACATCAAGAAAATTAACCTCCTCAGCTATCAAAGCCAACCTTGCTGCTCTTGCAATCAGTTTACCATAAAAATAAGATGATGTTGTTGTTATAGCTGATGAATCTAAGCCCCCAACATCCTTAACAAGTGCATCAACAATTTCACCATAAGATTCCTCTTTGATACCCTTAATTGAGTGCCATGTTACTGAAACAGGGTCAGTTTTCAGCACCCATGAATCTCCAACAACACCAACAAGTTCACCATCAATACTATT
Source organism: Salix dunnii (assembly GCA_015731905.1). Taxonomy (NCBI): domain Eukaryota; kingdom Viridiplantae; phylum Streptophyta; class Magnoliopsida; order Malpighiales; family Salicaceae; genus Salix; species Salix dunnii. Next base: position 7,415,390 of record CM027662.1, on the reverse strand, counting down.
ATACTTAAAATCATCTAAGACAGTAACTTCGGAATCCTTACTGGATAAAAGCTTTAAATGTAAAGGATGTGCGAGCATAAGCAAATCACCCCAACCTTTCTTTTCCCATTTATACTCTAAACAAAATGGTTTAGTGAAAGCTACATCACCTGATATCGGATAGCAAGAACTGAACCTATCAAGAATTGCTTCATATTTTGGATCAGAATCCGGCAATACAGCAATCCTTATTATCCCTGAAAACCCTTCAGAAGTGATCGAAGAAAGACCGTGACTCATATTTATAGGAGAAGATGAATATATGAGCCATGTTTGGTTGTTGTTAAGCTTGACAGTATACTTGGTGAGTGAATTACTTGAATAGAATGAGAGAATGGCGTGGATTGTTGAAATGGAGATCTCAGTATTGCTAGTGGTCAAGCAAGTCAAGAAAGGGCTTCCTCTAACAAGAAAAAACCGTAACTTTGCAGAGGGCATATCCAAAGTGACGCTAAGATCACTATAAGACGAAACAACATGACTTTTTCCTTGACCTGGGTCAGTTTTATTTGCTGCAGAGATGGTTAAATCAGCGACAAAAACCTGGTACATGAAAGAAGAGTTGTGAAACAGGGATGGGTAGGAAACAGAAAGGGAAGAAAGAGATGATTTTATGAGATATGGGTGAATATACTCAGGTTGATCGCCATTTTTAAGAGTAAAGTTTTGAAAGAAAGAACTGGTGGGCAATGGAGAGGACAGAAGAGAAGGAGAGAGGAAAAGGGATGGATCAGGAAGGACTGTGGATTGTGCTTTAGGGAAGATAAATGGAAAAGCTGGTCGCTTGGAGGAAGAAAGGTGAGCCATGGTTGGAGGTTGAGGAGGTGGAGATGGAGATGGAGATGGAGAAGGAGGTTCACAAGGTAGTCGCCTGCGAGGTTTTCTGAAGGGCTTAGTTATTAAGGTCTTGACTCTTCTCCTTATTTTTTTCAACATCTTCTTGGAAATGGGCTTTTATTGGCAATTTATTAAAAAATGCCAAGAGGCAATCGATGGAGGGATGGATTTGATTTACAGATTTGGTGGGATTTGGCAAGGAAGAGAAGGGAGGGAATGGACTTGTTTGTTTTTTTAGCTGCCACAGTTTTGCCTCATATATATATATATATATATAGGTGTGTTGCCTGTTGGCGTGGGACATTTTGGTTACTTTTTAAGATTGTAAATGTGGATGCTTCTTTTTAAGAAGATAAAAGATGTTATGCTTCGATTGATGTTGTGATTCAACTGTGTTTTATTGAAGAAATGGAAATGGAAGACAAGGAAGATAAAAGATATTATGCTTTGATTGATGTTGTGATTCAACTGTGTTTTTAAATTTAATTTAATTTTTTTATATGTTTTTAAATCATTTTAATATATTGATGTTAAAATCAAAAAAATATTGTTTTGATATATTTTTAAATAAAATATATTTTTATTGTATTTTTAAATAACAAGATAGAGTAGATTGATTGGGAATGAAGTAGAAGGAGGAAAGGGTAAGAGATGGAAGGATTGCAAGGCATCCAAAGGTATATGCATTTGAACCGTGAACAAGGGGGGTTGAAAGTGTGGAGCAAGGGATAAGGAGCTGGGTTTTTGGAATGCTTAAGGAGAAAGCAATTCACAAGTAGTTTAAGATTTTGGGGGAATTTGGATAATATGCTCATCCCAGTTCTAACCTTCTAACCTCTACATTCAAGTTATCATAAACCTCTGAATTATTTTAACCTCTACATTCAAGTTATCATAAACCTCTGAATTATTTTAAGGATGTTTTTTGAATTTAAGATAGCATGTTTGGTATTATAATAATAATTATTTTTTAAAATACTTTTTTATTTAAAATACATTAAAATCATATTTTTTTATTTATAAAATTAATATATTTAAATAACCTTAAAAACACTAAAAAAAATTTACTTTTAGGGTTTTTTTTAAATAAAAGACATTAATGTTGATTTTTCGAAGTAAGTATCATTACCATTATTATTATTATTAATAAAATCCAAACTAAGAAATCAATGAACAAACATGAGGCAAGACAACCCCAGCACTGGTTTAGAAATATGACTGAGGTTGTGTTTTAATTACAAATGGAATTTTTTTTTTGTTTAACAATGCATCAAGATTTTTTTTTTGTTTTTTTAAATTATTTTAAAATCAGCACATAAAAATTATATAAAAACATCAAAAAATCTAATTAATTTTTTTTTCCAAAACACTTCTGAAATACAAAACCAAATGAGATCCTAAATAGAGAAGAAACGTATATCAAGATTAATTAATTTTATTATTTAAATGATTTTAAGAACAACTTTTCACATCAATAATAAATTCAAGAGAATAAATTGTTTACAATACTAAATTTAATATTTGAATTGAAAAGTTAAATATGAAAGCAAACCTTATTCACCTTAAAACTTCTTGCCTGCGGTGATTCTGGAAATTATTATACAAGTGGTTATGAGTGAGGCCATGGCCTATAAATTAGCAGATATCTTCGACGAGGAAAGATCCTAAAGCTTGCAAAATGGTAAAGGCATATTGACAATGCACGTTAGCTATATATATATATATATATATATATATATATATATATATATATATATATATATATATTATTCTAATAAAATAAAAGTCACCACATAAAATAATCTCAATGGTAGTTGAACTGGTCATAGAATAATAAATCAACTTGTTCTTGTGATTTAGATATTGTTATAGCATATGTTTTTTTAATTATTGTTATTTACTAATATAAATAATATTTTTTATTTTTTTAAATTTATTTTTGATATTAGTGCGTCAAAATAATATAAGGGTATTAAAAAAATTAATTTAAAATAAAACTTAAAATTTGCTAAAAAAAAAACACTCTCAAAATAAAAAAAAAAAAAGAAAAAACATGTACAAAATATTTCAATGTGGAGAGTCCTCTTCTTTTTCTTCAAATTCAAAAACATAATAATTACAGACACAAAGAGCTCGCGTAAGACAACTCAGAGGTTAATGTGTTTGTGTATTGTTCTAGTGTTTTTTTTTTTTTTTCACAGGCCCGTTTATCTTTATCTTCCCTGTAATCAGCCAACGCTAGGCTCCGCCTCCCTCGTCATTCTTGTTTGTTTGAGAATATATTTGAATTTATTTTGAATGTTATTTCTTTATAAATATACTAAAGTAGTGTTTTTTTTTAAAAAAAATATTTGATACTAATGTATGAAAATGATCTAAAAATATTATTTTTTTAATTTAAAATAATATTTTTAAAAGTGTTTTTGAAATGCAGTGTCAAACACTCAATTCATCTTCCATTATTTATTTTTTTTGCCGAGAAATCATAGTTTTTAAGTCATTTTTGTTAAGGGATGAAGACATGGCAGGATCAATGTTGTTAATTTCATTTCAGTTGAAACGTTTCGTACAAGTTAAAAAATAAGATAAAACATCGTAGTTTTTATCTCGTTTAAATTTTCAACTTGTTCTGGAAATTCCGCATAAATTTTAGCGGAAACATTCCGGTTTCGTTTCGCCCATTCCGTTTTGACCAAATAGTTTGTTTTTAAATAATGAATAATTTTACAATATCAATCATATCTCTTAATCTAACTGTTAAATTGAGATAAAATTTTACGAAGAGTTTCTTGATATATTTATATATGTTATATTAAAATTTCAAAGCAATCATAAAATATAATAATCTTGCTAGAATGATGGTGGTATTTTTGTAATATTATATATGTTCGTAATTATATTCAGAAAAATTATTTTATTGTGTTTTTTAGATTAAATTTCAAAATTCTAAATAATTTTATTTTTAGATTTGAATTAATATATTTAATTATATATATACATAAATAGTACAACCCTGAAATGACGCGCCCCGAAACTGAAACATTCTGTTTTAATTGAAAAAACAAAGCACCAACCGAAATGAAATTGACAACCTTAGCAATGTTGTTGGCGTCAGTAGATGCAGTGGGATCCCAAGGAAACAACCATTAATTATTAGAAGATAAAATCCTATGGAGCAGATCTGCCATGAAAATAAAAATCTTTCCAAAATTAGGGGATTGACTTCAACTATAAAATGAGCTTGACAATGGAAAACATGCAAAACAAGTCCATTTTGTAGGTTTTAAGTGAACTTTAATGCTTAAGTTAACAATGATAATCGAGGAAAAAAGTTTAAGAGACTATGTTATGTGTGTTACTAAGCTTAACGAAGAAGATATATTTTTTTTATAAAGAAGATAAGAGTTATTACTTTAAGAATCAACATTGTTTATACAACTTTGATTTGTCCACATAATGATAAAATAGTCAATCTTTATGCCACATACAATTTTGGACTATTTAGAGATAAGGTCTAGAGTGACTATAAAGGTTATCATCATCTTGAGTTTTTGATTGTGTATTGTTTTTAATAACATTAACAAGATCAAAATTTGAAGACTTGCTTTCTTGAAGTCATGCTTTTATTTGATTTATACATGTTTTGTTTCTATTATTGAAAGCAAGTATATCAGATTTGACAAATGAGTAAATGCATCAAGGTGTAACAAATTGTTTTAGGACGTATCTGCTCATCTGGAGTTGAGCTTGCATGATATCTCAATAATCCTTTTATCTTAGGGGTGTTGGTTTGTTAGGTTTATGAATATCCCATGTATAATTTAAAGGTCAAAGTTTTGGCCTTATAAGGCCATCAATTTTTCAAAGGGTTTAAATTATTGATATTGTATCTAATAAAGCAATGAAGGTGTTAATTTTAATAAAATAATTTCTCTAGATTGCCATGTTGCTTTGATTGACTTAGAGTTTGAATAACTAGATATCAAAATAATCTGTCTATATTATGTGGCGACTTCTCAACAACTCCATTGTGAGACACCTAAAAGAACCCCTTCGACGGGGGACGCCGCGCGGCGACGTGCGACAATATGCATCATCTAAAAGGTTTCTTTACTTAAGGTAAGAAAAATCATTAATGTTTATTAAAGAAGTCATTGTATAACTTGAAGCATTCAATGATATAAAGATATAAAATAATTGTTACTTTCATGCTTGAACATTGTTACTTTAGGAATGAGTATAATAGTTGTATATATTGCAAAAAGTTGTCAAATAATCGATTTATGTAGTTATTGTTATATGTTGATTGCCTTAAAAACATATAAGAGATTAATTCGAAGGATCAATTGATTTATGAAATAAAAATAAAGGATTTGATGCATTCAATAAGATCTTAAATGTTACACATGTGTGGTGTAGTGGTGATTATCATCTCATATCTATATCCTTAGGAGTGGGTGGAAAAAAATAAGGAATTATTGTTTGTTATTAAAAAAATAGTTTTTGAGTTGTTATTAGTATTTTGATCTCTATAAACCCTAATCGGTGAACAAAGTCTAGATAAGAGAATTGATTGAATATAAAAAAGATAATATCATTTCTAAGATAAATTGCATTGTTTATTTGTTTGATTATTAAGGCAATATTATATTTCTCTAATTATTGGTATGTTTATTGGTTAAAAGTCGATCCATCATAATAAAGTAAACCTTGATTTTATTGGTCAAACTTAGCCATTCTAAAGTCTAAACATATATTTTTTTTTATCTGTTTCTTTAAATATAGAGATTACATATTACATATAACTTCATAATTCTTAGCATTAAAATAAATAAATTTATTTTTGGTGTTTTTTTAAATGTAGTCCAAGTTCTCATGGATTTAATAAACTTTTTATCAACTCCAAATATACTTGTAAATACATACATAAAATTATTTTAATTGAATTTTTGGTATTTAGATGACCTTAAATGTGTGAAGAGATTTTAGACCTCCACACATCACTAAGAGTAATTAGAAGAGAAATATAAAGTTCTTGATGTTTACTAACCATGCAAAATATTTAGTAATAACTTGTTTTATTTTTATGTATTTTTTTTTAATGATAGTTATCATTTGTGATAGCGTTTAACTAATGATTTATTTTGAAGATTATACATCTTAGGTACGAGTCAATTGCAATAAATTTATACATAAAAACAAATATACATAGGGAGGATAGATAAAAGAGATACATCAATTCATGAACAATTGAATTGTGGTGTTTATTATATGTAAACTCTACAACTTTATGTATATTATTTGGTCTAATGTTTTTTATCCATATCTTTGACTCTTTTTTTTTGTAAGAATAAAATATCACCAGGATAGATGCCAAACATGAAAAGAACTCTCAAATCCATTAGGACATGATGTGGAGTTGTTGGGGGCTAGAGCAACCGGTGGTATTTCTATGATTATGAGTTGAGATATGAGGATTGTGGTATAATTGTCTATTCATTATCCTCCATTTTATAGACCTTCATGATATTTCCTCCACCTCCACCTCCATTTGTAACTTCTTTTTTATTATATGTAAATATTTGTAATTGATTTTTAAAGTTAAATTAATAATATTCAAAATGTTCTTTAATTAAATTTTTTGGTTTAATGTCTTTTAATATCAAATAGTTTGATAGCATAAAAAAAACAATTTACTAGAGCTTCTATAGGATCATTAATTAATATAAAAATTATGTTAGTGCATTCATTGGTATAACAAACCCATTTCCCAAATTTTTTTAAGGAGAATTTAATATAACACCTGTTTTGGTATACATTGACAAATTCATCGACATAACATAGTTGTCAATGATTTTATCAATGAATTGGTTGTCACATATTTTTATTACTAATATTAATATTATATTGGTTTATCCATTGATGTTTAAACCACAAATCCATGATGAGATATTAGCTGACAACATGTTTTCCTTGATAAATTTGTAGGTGATATTAGCATTGAAAAAAATATATTGCTTACACTAATATAACATTCTCTCTAGTGTAAATTATTTTCTAGTTTGATTTTGATATTTTCTTTTGAGCAAGCTCAATATATAAGTATGTAATTCATATATCAGGATATTAAGTTATCTTAAGATATCAATAGTTATAAAAGAAAGTATTTAGCATTCAAATCCATCCAGAGATGGTTTTTTAATTTTTTATTTGTATCTATACACCCCTGTTTTTAGTTTAGACTGTTAATTTTTATTGTTTTTTTATTTGTGTCAAATGCAGCATGCGTTAAAAAACATAGTACATAAAAATAAAAAAACAACTCAAAAACTCCAGGGAAGCAAGAAAAATAAAAATAATATTATTATCATCATTGCGTAAATAATGAAAAAACAAAATTACATAAAACAAAACCATAAAAACTTTAACAAAAGAGAAAATTAAAAAATTAAAGTAAAATATTAAACAAAAATAAGAATTATTAGTTGAAAAAAACTATGTCACTTGAAGATAAAAAAATAAGAATTATTAACAATATAAGCACTATAACTATTACAATAAATTACAATTGTTATTATAGTTATGATCAATAATATCACTATTATTATCATGATTATAACAAATAAAATTATCATAACTACTATGACTAAAACAATTAAATTTCGAAGAATAAACAAAACCCAAAACTTTAGAAAAAAATGAAGCAAGAAAAAAAATCTAAAATTATTGCTATTATTGCCTAAATAATGATTAAATACAAATATTTAAAAAACCAATAGAGAGGATAAAATGAAAAAAATAAGAAATATTAATTTTCCAACTATAAAAAAAGTTCAAGAACAATTTTTTTCTTAAAATATAACCTCAAAAAAAGAGAAAATAAAAAAAACTAAAAATCAAAACTAAAAATAGAGACTATTCTAGAAATTTTAAAGACAATAAAGGACTTAAATAAAAAAATTTAAAATATAAGGGTTGAAATTAAAACTAAATATATAACCAATTTTAATAAAAGGACAAAATTGAACAAATAAAAACATCTTATCGAAAAATATTAAGTGATTTCAAATCAATCTAAAAAATTAAAAGAATAAGGACTCAAATGTAAACTAATTATATAATTAATTTCACCTGATTGACACAATTGAAATAAATCAAAACTTATGTCACAACAATAATGACCAAAACGCACAATTCAAAGAACATGGACTAATGTGAAATAATCATAAACAAAGGGAACTTACATGTAGTTTGCTATGCAGGAGAGAGAAATGTACACAACCAATTTCAACCGCCATAGTTGCTTATCGGGCCACCGGGGTATGACATGTGCATAATCGTGCGACAGAAAACATGGCGGCGCTTTTGGAGAGACGCTGAACGGATATTTTTTATGATCTAGTGACACCACACACATTGTCGAACATGAGTATCTGTTCAAAACATTTTGGCATGTCAGGGGATATGCCAATAGTAACCTAAAGATTAAATATTAAAAAAAAGCTAAATACCTCAACACCACTGCCTTTATATCCTTTATTTTATCTTTATCAGGGCTATATGTGTCGTTACATATTTTTAAAATTATGAAAGAACAGAATTAGCCCTCTAGGCAACCCCTCGGTTTTGTTTTATTAGGGGCCAAAATCGTTATTATATTGTGATCTTATATATATATATATATATATATATTTTGACCATGTAAAAATATATATAAAGCTTTAATTTGACCATGTAAAAATTTATGTTGATATTTTTTAAAAACATTATGATTTAACTTAATGTTTTGTGATACGAGGTAAAACTCACTAAACTTGTAATCTAGACCGAACCCAGATGAAGTTTAATTCTATAGATAAAATCAATCAAATTAATTGGTGCAATAAATTCTATAATATTGTTTTGAAAAAAAAATGATAATATCACAAATTATACTATATACTAAAAGAGCTCATGGGTGAGTTATTGTAGCTTGTTAGATAAATCACTGTGGATTACAATAGTATTGCCCAATTTTCAGGTCGATTCTGTTCATTTGGTTCATTGGTTTACTATTTTTTTCGATTTTGCACAGTAAAATAACGATTTGGTGCCTTGAAAAAGAAAAAAATGACCGATAGTATTCGGCCTCATGCCCTATTTTAGCGGTGCATGAGGACTATTAAGGAGGAGGAAAATGGTTGTCCGACGTCTCCATCAATTCCCCATTCTATCTTATAGAGTGACATATGACATTACACGATGGATGGGGAAGAGCTAGTGGGCGGTGAAACCTTTTTTTTCCCCTTTTCTCTCTCTTGCTATCAAAACTACATGGTTTTTATATTATTTTGCACAGTAAAATAACCGTTCTATCCATCAAAAAAGATAAAATTCAGCTATAGGCGGGAGGAGTGCCAGGAGAATTTCATATTTTTTGAAAATAGCTAATACGGAAATAGCTTCTAATGAGATAAAATTGATAACTTGGGCTCAGGGATAGACCATAAATTATTTATTATTTCTCTTGGAAAACTGTCAGCGTGTGTAGCATGCATGACCGATAGTATTCGGTTTCACGTCCTATTTTAGCGGTGTATGAGGACTATTAAGGAGGAGGAAAATGGCTGTCCGACATCTCCATAAATTCCCCATCGTGTCCTCTATCTTATAGAGTGACACATGACATTACACGATGGACGGGGAAGAGCTAGTGGGCGGTGAAACCTTTTTTTCCTCCTTTTCTCTCTCTTGCTACCAAAACTACATGTCAGCCCCCTGGTTTTATGTATTATTTTTTTTTGGTTCCTTCTCTTTTAATTGTGTTGTGTTGTCTTTATTTATGTTATGTGAGTTTTGATTTATTTCAATTGTGTCTTTCGATTGAAATTGATTGTATATTTCATTTTTATTTCAGTCGTTATTCTCTTAATTTCTGGATTGCTTTTAAATCCCTTAATATATTCGGTATAGAAGATTTGAATTTTTCAATTTTATTTTTTGATTGAAATTAATAATATACTTAGTTTTCATTTCGGTTCTTATACTTTAATTTTTTATTTTTATTTTTTTTTATTTTTTTTATTTATTAAATAATCTATATTTTTTCTATGTTTATACACACACACACACACACACACACACACACACACACATGCATGCATGCTCTTAGTTTTGGTTTTTAATTTTTATTATTTTATCTTTTATTGAGGTATCATGTTTTTTTGAAAAAAATTATTTTTAAATTTTAGTTTGTGTTTGTGTTTGTGCTCATTTGAAAATTTATATTTCTATTTTTTTCTTTGTTTTTTCTTTTGTTTTTTTATTAGTTTTTTTTTCACTTGAACTGCTTTTTTATTTGCTAATATTTTTTTTTAATTTTTTTTACTCTTTTGTTAATGTTGTTGAGTTTTTTTTTCACGAGATAATCAAATAATTTTTATTATTTTTTCTTTTATTGAGGTAATAATTTTTTGAAAAAAATAGTTCTTAAATTTTAGTTTGTGTTTATGATTATTTGAAAATTAATAGTTCTTTTTGATTCCTCGTTGTTATTTCTTTTAGTTTTTTTATTTTCAAATTAAATGATTTTTTTCGGCTGATAATTTTTATTTTTATTTTATTTTTATGTTTGTTTTTTTTTTTGGTTAAAAGTTTTAGGTTTTTTTAGTCTTTGAATTAATTTTTTTTAATTATTAACGCAATAATAATAATAATAATAATTTTTATTTTTGTTATTACTTACTCTTTTGAAATTTTTTTTGTGTTTTTTTTCTTGTTATAATTTAATAATTTTTACTATTTTAACAGTAATAATATTGTTAATTTTAAATGTTAAGACTTCGATATTGCTGTTGTTATAATATGATATATTGATCTATTTTATTATATTAGATTATATATATATAAATATTATATTTTATTTTCAATAATTATAAAAATTATTTGCCGGATAATAAAGTAGTTTAAACTATATAATTTGATAAGTACATAGAATTTACTCAAAAGACAATGAAAAATAAAAATCCAAGCTCACAGGCCCATTTATCTTTATCTTCCTATAATCAGCCGCCGCTCGTCTCCTCCTCCCTTGTTCTTCATCTTCCAGCATATTCTTTTCCTGAGAAATCAAAGTTTTTAAGTGATTTTTGTTAAGGGATAAAGACATGGCGGGATTGCTGGCGTGGGCAGCAGATGTAGTGGGAGCCCATGGAAATAACCATGAATTATCAGAAGATAGAATCCCAATTGTATTTACTGAAGACCAACAAAAGTATGTTCAAGAATTAGATTCGAAGGCTTCATCTTTGAGCCGTTCGATCCAAGATCTTCGGCTTAGATTGCCTTCACCTGACATCTCTCGACGTCTACCTCACATTCTTGCTCATTCTCTTGCCTCCAATGCTGCTCTTGCTCTCCAGTTGAATGCTCATTCTGCTACTAAAGAGCAGGTAAAGATGCATTCTTGCGCGTACTTTAGGCTTTATAGGTATCTGAGCTGTTGTTTGTGACGGGTTTGTTGTTGAGCAGTGTGGTTTTTTGTTTGTGTTTCTGGGTTTTGGCATCTGAATATGGTTGAAGCAATAGGTTTTGTTATCTTAGGTTTTTTTAATTATAGTTTGCAAAAATTACCTGTTGGTGTTTTTGTCTTGGGTTAGATTTTTACTTGTTTTTCTCATTTGGGATATTAACACTGGTTGTAGTTTTTATGGATAGTTCTTCTTTTGATAATACAGAAACTTGTAGTGCAAATACGATCATTCTCAGGTGTTATAGTATTGCAATTTGCAATGCTTAAGGGTTATTGTATGTTAGCCTATGTATTGCTATCGATCTCTTCAAGTGAAGGTTTTGAATCCTATATGCATAAGATTTTTAAATAGTAGTTTTGGATTATATCAATTTATGATTTATACGATAGTTTAAAGAGATAATGTTACCTTGTAAAGAAATAGGTGATCGATCTTTGTACTCTGATTTGGCGTTGGGGAGTCTATTTAGGGACACTTAGTTTTGTTCCCTGCGATCCGATGTGGGTACGGATTTTGAGGGGTATGAATCATTCTTGTGAGTATTGTTTTTAAACAACTAGCATAAACTCATAACATGTCAAATTTACATGGCATCTAACTTAAAAAAACATAAGAAGTTTTCCAGACTCTTTTTTTTTTTCTAAGCAGCATTGTTTTCATGAACATAAAAAAATGAGCAGGCCGTTGAGAACTCTTTCTTAGTGTCTCTAAACTTGACCCATCATGTCAATCTTGAAACTTATTGACCTGATTTCTTGTCTTTCCTAAGCTTCAAGTTAAGACATGTGGGAATTGTCACCACATGACCCATTTGATTTGACAAGTCCAAAAATATTTGTAAATGATTGGTAAAAACATGAGTTAGCTTAAAAAAAATCAAGATGATAATGTTTTGTTTAATATTGAGATGATGACATATTAGATTACACTTGATCAACTAGGGTTAATCATCAAATTCTTGACCTAGGTCATAGACATGACTAAAATACACTAACATCTCTTTCTTTTCCCTTTTTTTTATTCTCTCCCTGATCGGACCTTCTTTACGTTTGGATCAGATGAAATTTAGTATTAAATTGAAGTTATTAGAGAATCAGGGGATAAATTAAAAGAAGAGGGCCTGGGAATGGGTGAGATGAAATTTGTGACTCAACTAAAAAGTTATTATAAAATCATGGCCTAAAGGGGTCAAAAACATTCTGGCACGTGCAATGTGTGGACCCAGCTTGTGATGAGAGCCATCACACTGGGGCAACACATGCGGCTTCGTGGGTGTTTGAGGTCGTGGTTCAACCTGCGGCTGCGTTAAACTGCGGCTCCAACCATATCTAAAACCAAACGGCTAGCATATATTTTGACTGTGGGTCCCACCACTTAAACATTAATTCATCCGTAGATGCAAAAGCATCTAAGAGATGCTTTTGCATTTACGACCCACGTGACAAAACGCAGAGACCCTCTCCCTCCCTCACCGACAATCCTCCCTCTTTGCCTCACCAAACTCTCCCTCACGGAACTTTCTGCTCACCAAACAGTCCTCCCTCGCTCACGTTTTCGAGATAGAAGATGGGATGGTTGAGTATGTGAAGATAGCGTAATGATGGATGGGGTCTACATGAAGGATCCATCGAGGTAGGCACGTTGCAAATTCAAACGTGCTCTCCTCCATTGGATTGTTTTTATGCAGATCTATGCTAATTTCCGTTTGGTCTGTGATGATGTGCCGTCGAAAGCAAAGACTCTTGTTGTTTTAATAGTTTCCACTTCATCTTCCTCTACTTTACGGTCCTCCTTTCTATGGACCTTTGTTGCACATTAAGATCAATAATCGCTTCCTCTCCAGTCAAAGAAATTTGTAATTTAGAAGTTGAAGTCTTGCTCTTCCTTCGTGCTTAACAATGTGCCGAGTACAAATCTCTTTTTATTGCACCTCCAAAGTTTTTTCTAGGTACAGAATGAATATTGCTAACCAAACACCCGTTGTTAGAAAATTGAAGGAAACTTTGAGCTGAGAACCATCTCATATCCTTCACATGATCTGCCTCGAAAGCCAGCAAAGGATGAAGACAAAATTAAAAAAAATATATATTTATATATTTATTTAATATATAAATATATTGTTTTTTTAATTTTATAGATTTAATAATTATATAAAATAAAATATTGTTTTGATGATGTGTGTGTATATATATACCTTAAATTAATTTCACAAGTTAACAGCAATTTAAAAAGCATGGTAATTGTCGCACGTCGCTGCGCGGTGTCCCAGCGAGGGGGTTCTGTGTCTCGCAATGGAGTTGTTGAGGAGTCGCCACCTGGCTGTTGATGGTCGCTAGGAACACCTGGTTGTACTAGTCTAGTCAGAGATTCAAAGGTAGGAGACTGATTGTGTAAAGGGAAGGTATTAACACCCCTAGTGCGCCTTACCTGAGGTAAGCTGCATTGTCTATCTTGATGTGATTTTGAATGCTTCAACGGGTCGTATTTATTCATATGAATAAATCTAGCTTTTGAAATTTTACTAAGAGTTCGTAGACCCCAAATAAAATATCAAGAAACAGATCCATATAGATGCCTTAAAAGGATCACCTATCGTGGATGAGTTTTCCGTGATTTTATGCCTCGTAAAAAATATTCTGATTGAAAAGGGAATCGGTCACCGCTCAGAATAATCCTGCGAATTTTATTGGTTATTTCTAGATATGTAAATGCTAGCCTACTTGTAGTTTCTTCATTTACCACCTGAAATTAACCATTAATTCTCATGAATTAATTACACGATTGATCGATTCATTAAAAAACGACCACCGCTCAGAATAATCCTGACAATTTTGGTGGTTATTCCTGAATATGTAAATGTTAGTCTACATGTAAATCCGACATTTATTACCTAAAATTAACCATTAATTCCCATGAATTAATTTCACGATTTGTTTTAATAAGCCAAATTGTCAAGATTTAATAAACTTGTTATTAAATCTAAGGTAAATTTTTGGAAAACACTTTGGATGTATGCAAATAAAACACTTTTTTTTTTATAGTTTTATAGTTTTTTTCTTAACAAAACAGCATAAATAAAATACACCTCACACACACATTCTCTTTTTCATTTCCTTTTCATCACATTTTACAAGTAAAATGCAACTTACACACACATTATCTTTTCTTTTCTTTTCATTACATTTTACAAATAATAATTAAAAATACAATACAAATTCAAATGAACACATAAACATAAAAAGAAAATTACATAAAAGACCTCAGGGGCAGTTCTGGAACAGTGGCAACCGGAGGAGAATTGGCGGCACAGGGTTCCACGCGCCGCTGTCGATGAACAGTAGGACATGGGGGACCGACAAATCTGCCTCTTCTCTTCACTCTCTCGCTGGAGATGGCGCTCATGGAGACCTACAAACACAGAAAACACAAACAAACTCACAAAGGTAGCTGAGTTCTCCTCCTCCTCTGGATTTCAGATCTGTTCTTCCTCTTCTCGGCCTGTTCATTGATTCTCCTCTTCTCCTCACCAGCAAGGGTGTTTCGAGATGACCTGTGGACACAAACAAACAGAACACACACAAACACAACAACAATTCGATCCGCCCTCTGTTTTTAGATCTTACTTCTTGGTGGCCATTTGCTCTTCAAGTGGTAGCTTGACTGTCCTCAGTAGGGGCTGCAGCTGGTGGTTGGTGACAGGTGGGTTTGATTTGGGTGATGACCAGCTTTTGGTGGTGCTAAATGGGACATCCAAGAGGAGAGGGAGGCTGGCTGACGACGCTAGCCGACAAGGAGAAGAAAGGGAGGCTGTATAGACCTTCCCTTCTCTCTCCTACCGGTGGTGGCCTTCAAAGGCTACCTGCAAAACAAAACAACACAACCAAAAACAAACAAGCAAAAACATTCAAAATCAAATCCTTTCTTCTCTGAATCTGTTTTTTTATTTGGGTTTAGACTCCTTTTCGTATGGCAGCTGCAGGCATGATCGAGTAAAGGGAGAGGAGAAGGAGGTCATAGGGCTGCTGGCTAGTCGCCTGATGGCTGAAGGCAATGGGCTATTGAGAGGAGAAAAGGGACGCTGGAAGTGGAGAACGGTTGTGGGCTGGTCTGTGAAGGCAAGGGAAGAGAGGAGAGTGAATGAAGGAGTGAGGGCTGGCTATGATGGCTGGTTGAGGAGGGGAAGGCTGGCCGGAGGAGAGGAAGTGGGGGGAAAGATGAGATCGTGTGGCTGCAACTGTCTTAGGTGAGGCTGGTGGCTGCAGTCCTTCGGAGAAGAGAAATATGGGCTTAGAGTATTTTTAGGGTTTTGGGTGTATGTGTAAGTTTTTTTTGTCCCTTTTCTTTGTGATGGTCCACTCTATTTATAGAGTTTTTCATAGGCAAAATTCCAAACATAGCCTTCAGCTTGCGTGTTTTTTCTAATTCGGTCATTGATTTTTGATTTTTGCGATTTGACCCTCAATTGACCATTAAACTCTCTATTTGCTCAATTTTGCCCTTGTACCAAGATCTTTTGGATTTTTGTCTTTTTATGATATTTTTTTCTTCCGAGACCTAAAAATAAGTGGGTCAAAAATTGGGTAGCAACAGATATCCTCTTTATAATGCTTACCACTAAAGTCTTGAATAGTAAGTGTTGTAAAGAAAAATAGAATGGTGGAGATGGTCTCATTATAACGGGTGACCTAGTTGAATGGAAGATGGTGAAGTGGTCTCATGATGACGGGTGACCTACTCGGGTTAGAATCGTTAAGATGGTCTTAATGGTAACGGGTAACCTTTCCGGGTTAGCATAGTTAGGATGATCTGAATACTAACGGGTGACCTACCCGGGTTAGAATAGTTATGATGGTCTCATTGGTGACGAGTGACCTACCCGGATTAGATGGGGTCTCATTATGAATTATGACGGGTGACCTACCTCGATGGAAGATGAGGGTCTTATTATGACGGGTGACCTACCCGGATGGAAAATGGTGAAAAGGGTCTCATTATGACGGGTGACCATTCGGCACCCGTCATAATTCATAATGAGACCCCATCTAACCCGGGTAGGTCACCCGTCACTATTGAGACCATCCTAACTATTCTAACTGGGCAGGTCACCCGTTATCATTGAGACCATTCTCACTATTATAACCCGAACAGGTCACCCGTCACCATTGAGACCATCGTAACTATGCTAACGCGGGCAGGTCACCAGTCACCACTGAAACCATCCCAACTATGCACCCGGGTAGGTCACCCGTCATCATGAGACCACTTCACCATTATCCATTCGAGTAGGTCACCTGTCATCATGAGACCACTTCATTATCTTCCATTCAGGTATGTCATCCGTTATAATAAGACCATCTCCACCATTCTATTTTTTTTTACAACATTTACTATCTAAAGCCTTTTACAAGCCTTTAGTCGTAAACATTATAAAGATGGGACATTTGTTGCTACCAAATTTTTGATCCACTTATTTTTAGGTTTCGGAAGAAAAACAAAAATAAATCATAAAAAGACAAATCCAAAAGATCTTGGTACAAGGGCGAAATTGAACAAATGGAGAGTTTAATGGTCAAATCGCACAAATAAAAAATGAAGGACCAAATTAGAAAAAGCGCGCAAGTTGAAGGATGTGTTTGGAATTTTGCCTATGAAAAACTCTATAAATAGAGTGGACCATCACAAAGAAAAAGGACAAAAAAAAAAACTTCCACATATACCCAAAACCCTAAAAATACCCTAAACCCATATTTTTCTTCTACAAACGGCTGCAGCCGCCAGCCCTCACCTACGGCAGCTGCAACCCCACAATCTCATCTTTCCCCCCTCACTCCCTCTCTTCATGCCAGCCTTCCCCTTCTCAACCAGCCACCACAGCCAGCCTCCACTCCTTCATTCACTCTCCTCTCTTCCCTTGCCTTCACAGACCAGCTCACAATCGTTCTCCACTTCCAGCGTCCCTCTTCTCCTCTCAGTAGCCCCATGACCTCTTTCTTCTATCCCTTTGCTTGACCATGCTTGCAGCTGCCATACGAAAAGGAGAAGAGTCTAAACTCAAATAAAAAAAACAGATTCAGAGAAGAAAGGATTTGATTTTGAATGTTTTTGGTTGTGTTTTGTTTTGCAGGTAGCCTTTGAAGGCCACCACTGATGGGAGAGAGGAGAAGGGAAGGTCTGTGCAGCCTCCCTTTCTTCTCCTCGTCGTCCAGCACCGTCAGCCAGCTTCCCTCTCTTGGATGTCCTGTTTTGTTAAGAAAAAACCTATAAAAAAAATGTGTTTTATTTGCATACGTCCAAAGTGTTTTCCGAAAATTTATCTTAGATTTAATAACAAGTTTATTAAATCTTGAGAATTTGGCTTATATTAAAACAAATCTTGAAATTAATTAATGGTTAATTTGAGGTAATAAATGTCGGATTTACATGTAGGCTAACATTTACATATTCAGGAATAACCACCAAATCCTGAGCGGTGGTCGATTTTTTATGAATCGATCAATCGCGAAATTAATTCATGAGAATTAATGGTTAATTTCAGATGGTAAATGAAGAAACTACACGTAGGCTGACATTTACATATCTAGAGATAACCAATAAAATTTGCAAGATTATTCTGAGCGGTGACCGATTCCCTTATCAATCGGAATATTTTTTACGAGGCATAAAATCACGGAAAACTCATCCACGATAGGTGATCCTTTTAAGGCATCTATATAGATCTGTTTCTTGATATTTTATTTGGGGTCTAAGAACTCGTAGTAAAATTTCAAAAGCTAGATTTATTCATATGAATAAATACGACCCGTTGAAGCATTCAAAATCACATTAAGATAGACAATGCAGCTTACCTCAGGTAAGGTGCACTAGGTGTGCTAATACCTTCCCTTTACACAACCAGTCCCCTAACTTTGAATTTTTTACTAGACCAGTGCAACCGGGTGTTCCTAGCAACCCTTAACAGCTAGGTGGCGACTCTTCAACAACTGCATTGCGAAACACAGAACCCCCTCGCCGGGAAGCCGCGCGGCGACGTGCGACAGTAACCAAACAACTGGAATGGCAGTGTTTGGTGGCTACCTTGCCATGATGTGGCACCGACAACTATTGTTTCTTCTCTCTCTCCCTCTCTTTTATTTCTCCTCCCCTTGAATTCTACAACTGGATTTTCTGTTCATCTCTTAAGGGCTGCCTTTTTTCCTAATTGTCAATTGTAGTCCCTCCAGTTTTATCTTTAGAAAACAGAAAATCCAAACAATTTTTTGCAAGATCAAGCACAAACTTAATGACATGATATGTCTTTGACTATGCTAGAAGGCCATTGTGAGCAAACAAAAACAAGATATCAAGGCCTTGAGTGTGGAGCTATAACAATTCAAACAATTAATTGCTTAACTCTTAGTTTTTTTTTTTGTTAGGGTTAATTGGTTTACTGCCGTGCTTTGCTTTTTTTGGTATTAACAGAGATTGAGATCCAAAATGAGAAATTGTTCGGGATCAGTGAAGTTGGTGGTGGAATTAAAATCAGCATGCTCAAAGACAAGCGTAATCTCCAGCACAAGTAAATTCTTTTGGGTTGGGGTGAAGGAGATGGTGCAACTCTAATCTATTAAGTAGTAACAATGTATGAGAGAGAGTTTCCAACTGCTAGGTGGCTTCTGAAGTAAAATGTGAATATTCAGCATGTGCAAATTAGTTTTGCATGATAAATGATAATTTGGACATGCAAAGTTCCACTACTACGTGGATCAAGTGCTCAAGTTGTGCTGTATTTTTTTTTGCAATTGAAAGCCATGCATTCAGTTGACTCTTGGCTTTTTTATTAATCTCTACCTAGACCAAGTTCAATTGGAAATATCACTCATAAGACGTCATTAGTTCTTTATTTAGAAGAAGTGCAATTAGGGGGCATCAGTGGCAAGACATTAGGAAATTTTGATGTCCATTGCAGGATGGAATCATAAAAGACTTGGGCTTGTTTAATAAGAGCACATTCACCTATGCAAAAAAAGGACACAGGCAGGATAGTCTTCAAATTCTCTTTAAAGGTCATCTAATCTAGTGAGACCATAACTGGGTAATGTCCTTTATATCACACAACATTTTTTTCCTTCAAATGGTTAAATGTAAAAGAATATTGTTAGTTTAAGCATTATCATTAGCTTAATATCTATGAACACAGATAGTTTGCTACTTTTATCAATTCTATTTGTTACCTCTATGATTTCTACTTGACAAGACCAATCTAATTATGTTGACGAAGCTGAAAATTTTAAAAAGAAATTTTCTGTTCAGTGTAATGTTCATTTGTGATGGCCAGTCGGTGACTCTAATTCAATTCTGGGAACAGGAATGAGTTCCGCTCTGAAGGCTGATCTAATTTCTATTAAATAACATTATATGGTTATTAACCAACTAGCACTTGGAATCTCCTTTTCACCTACTAGTATTTGAAATCTATTTTTGTGACAGGCTGAATTGAGAAAGGTGACCCTTCAGGAAGAAAATGCTGCATATGAAAAGGCTATATTAAATTGTGAGAACAAACTACAGGAGCGAATGCAGGAAACAGATATACTTCTTCAGAAGCTACAGGTCAGGCATTACTTCTGCATCAGTACGGTACTCTGATAAGTATTTTTTTTTTTTTGTCCCTGTCATCGCTTCAGTCACTGTCATAACCACATATCTTATGGAGTCCTGGGATATTTCTGTAATCAATCTCTTGTGGTGAATTTTTTGTTTCAAGAAAGGGACTTGGTTCTCCATTTACTTCCTATATTCTTTGTACAATTTTATGTATGTTCTTATGAAATAATGTTAGGAAATGGATGAGACTGAGCAAACTTTGATGGAGGAGTTGGAAAATGCAGAAACTGTACTGGATGCCAGGCAAAGTGGAAAGTCTGTCGAATCAGTTGATGCATCTGAAATGACAGCTGAAGCTGGACTAGATGCAGAAGCTGCAAAATCAGATATATTAGAGAAGTTGGATAACAAAAAAAAAGAGATGGTAGATTTGCTTTTCTTTGCCTCTTAGAAGCTTTCTCCCTCAACCCAGCTCTTTTTGTTATATGGTCTTGAAAATCTGCTATTTCTCTCAGAGTTCAATGGATGAAATTGTTCAAGATTTAGAGAAAAGGTGGGTGCAAATTCAAGAGAATGCACTGAAGCAGCCTACTCCAGGTTTCAAAAAATTTGATTGTTTTTTTGGGCGGGTCAAAGTAAAAGAGGGAACTGAGACTTTAGTTTACATTTGTTTCCTTGCTTTCTGGAAGGTTGTCAAAGGGACAAACATGAGTTTGTTTTTCAGGTGTTAGCCATTGTGAACATATATTTAAGGCTAGGCTTTCACTGTAATAGGATTATGACACTTGGGAAAGAGTTATGCATGCGAGGCTGCAGGGAGTACTGGTGGGTTAGATTTGTTGTCTACAGTAGATGTTACATGCTGATCTCCTTGGTTGTTGAATGGTCTTTCTTCCAATAACTCTTCTAGCAGAGTTTTGTTAATTTTCAAAGGTTAAACATATACCTTTTTGTAACCAGAGACAAGAAAACCTATATAAACAAGTCTTTAGTTGAAAATTTTCTCTCTTGAAGTAGTCACTTGCTCAATGGAATTTGACATGAAAATAATTTTGTCACAGCTCAGAGAGAGAAGTTATTGGATAAACAGCTTCAAAGCCTAATGGAGCAACTAGCAGCAAAACAGGTGGATTCTACAATTCATTACAAGTTGACTACAACTTGTGACTTCTGGATCAATGTGGGATGTATATCTCATCGCATAAACACCAACTTTTCTAAATGCTGTCTTGTTTGTAGGCACAAGCAGAAGGCCTGGTCGGTGAAATTCATATGAAAGAGATGGAGCTAGAAAGGTTGAAAGGATTGTGGAGGAAGATTGAGAGTAGCAATGTAGATGGTAATACTGCCAGGAATCGGTTTGGAAGAAGCACCTCAGAGAAGTCTTCTGCGTCTACAGACTATATGTTTGACAAGCTACCTTATTCCACTGGTGGCCGAACTGAGCACCAACAGAGACTCATGCTTCTGCGGTCAGCTTTTGTTATGTACATTTTATTCTTGAACATTGTGGTCTTAATCAAACTTTCATTTTGAGTAGCATCAAGAAAAACTGCTGGTCGTCTTCATAAAATAACTTTTTGGTGAACGTGAGATATTTTCGTTGTATATATCATAATTTTGTAAAGAAACAAGCAATTTAGTACTATATGTTGCATGGACTAATTCTCAAAATATATATGCAATGAAGCTTACCGCATCCTAAGTTAATGTTTCTGCTAATTACTGAACTCAATGGCTCTAAAGAATATACTTACTGAAAAATTAAGGCAAGAGATAAAAACTATCTAGTACAAAGAGCGTACAACACACCTGCATAGAGACAAGAGAGTAGTGGGGAGGGGGTGGAACATTGGGGGAGAAGGATGAAATAATGGCATTACAGGGAGGAAACAACATTATAGCTGCGATGCGTAGATTTCTTGATGTTCTCGAATAGAGATTGACCTACGAGATGTTAAAACGTTGCTGGACGTGAACTTCATAAATCATGAACATGACTTGACAGTCATCTAATTTCAAAACATTCATTCGTTATCTCAAGTAGAGACTAAAGACATGGAGTGTGTTTGTGAGTCGCGCTGCTTAAACAGACATACCCAAAATCAGTGAAGTACAGTGGATAAAACGTGAATCATAAACGGGGTCCGGGATTTTTATTCTAGCAAAATTGATTTCTCATTTGTACTCTAATATGTGGTTAAAAACCAGACTCAAAAGGTTTAGAAGCATGTGCTTTTCAATTGTTCGCAAAATATGTTGGTCCATGGCTTCTCAAAATGCAGTCCTTTGACAGTGCCGGTGCTTCTCCGATAGATGTGACTATTCAACTGATTAAGGTAAGGGAACTCAACAACTTCATTTACTTGTAAATGATAAAAAATTACAGAAGCAAAGAATGGCAAATGGTATTGACAAAATGGTGTTTGATAATATACCATTGTACACATTTTTCATGTAAGATTTCTCTGCAGGCTCTCATTGAAAGATCTCCAAGCTTCCCTCCTCATCATATAAAGCAAGAACTCATTCCAAGTGTCAATGGGGCCTGGCAAACACCAGTGAACACAATCAGCCACAGTCTCATTGCTATGAGGTGAGCGCCCATACTTGTTTGGGTGCCCATCTGGCCTCAGCAGCATTGCTTCCGTTGTAGCTAGTAGCTCAAATTTCAAGCCCCTCTTCCTCCCTTTTTCCTGTGCTTTCCTTAGTTCTTCAACTTGTGTCAGGTATGTTTCCAATTCATAACCAGCAAGCTTCATTTCCTCGGTTGTAAAGGGCATTGTCCTGATACAATTCCCTCCTTCATTCCATGCTCCATTTTCGAAATGTGAAGGAGAAAACGTCCTTAAGAATGTAATGCCCTTGTAGTTCTTTAGGCTTTGAAGGGTCTTAAAGGCAGTTCGAAATGCCATTCTGTAGCCGAAGTAATTTGTAACAGCAGTAATGTTGTCCATATAGCAGTTATGACAGCCCACAATCTGACCATTCATGTAGTATATCAGAGGACGGAAGAACCATTGTCCTCCTGAGATGATCACATAGTCGAACTTTTCAATCTCGCTAGCCCATGCCTCATCAGCTTGGTCTAAGTGGAGGCTCATCAGGCTGTTGAGGGAATGACCATTGGGGTCTGCATCACGGGACTTAACCAAGAATGGAGACCAAAGAGTCGCTAGGGTAAACCTGTAATCAGCGAAGAACCAGCGTTTGAAATATTTTGTGTCTTCTGCATATCTATGAGAAATATCCTCAGGATGGGTCACCTGAAAGATGAAGATCAGGAATTAGAATCAATTTTTATTATAAAAGTTGGTCAGTTTTGTGCCTCTGATTTTCTTGCAAGGTTCTTGATACTGATTGTCTGGTAAAACAAAAAACTACGTCCTAGCAAATTCTGGTCTAATTTTAAGATATTTAAGTTTAATGGTGTCAATTATTACATCATGGAGTTTATAACTCGAGTTTCTTGGTGATCCAATCCTTATCTATGGATATATGCTATGAGCAGTTATTGAGCACTTACACTGGCTAAGAGACACAGCAATGATTGCATTTGGTTCCTACCTACGGAGTCTCCGACGAAGGCCATCATCTTCCCTCTAACAAGTTCCAAGAAGCGCTTTGCATTAAATAACGGCAGCTCACATTCGTCTGGTCTCCACCTCCATTTCATGAACTCTGTATCAGGTCTACCAAGCTTCATGCAGTTGTGCTGATCGATGATTAGGTCACAAGTTGCATCCGTGTAGTATGGCCCGTCAGGATAAGGAACCCATTTCCCACTAAAAATGTCACATTCCTTCACTATTCCTCTGTTTCTCAAATCACTTGCATCATTCTTAGGAGATGGAACTGGAAAAAGTGAAGTTGAAAACAGGTAGAAAGGGATTACAGTGAGGAAAACTAGGCTGAAGACTAGCAGCAGAGACTTCTTGTAGGTGCTCTGCTGTGAGTTCATTCCATTGGAAAACTCATTGCCATTAAAAATCATGGTGAAATGAAACAAGAAACTTTGCATTTAGTGCATATTATATAGGAGCAATAGTTAAGGGTTTTATAATTATTTCTGCTTGACATGGATCAAACTTTGACCAGCTCCTAGTTTTAACAGCTGCCAGAGCTGTGGTTTGAGAATTCTTGCTGGCTCACAGTCAACGCATCTTTTGTTTTCGGTGTAGCATCAATATCAACACTGAATACCAGCTTTGGAGATTCTTAGCGTTTTCGTTTTCTAATCGAATGTCATTACCCTCCTTACAAGTTTTGAGCATTATAATTGCATTAGAAAAATAATTTTTTAAAGTGGTTATGGTTTTTAAAATGTTTTTCATTTATAAATGCATTAAAATAATATTTTTTTATTTTTTAAAAATCATTGTTAATACCATCACATCAAAAATGATAAAAAAAAAAACACTAAAAACAATTAATTTAAAACAAAGACAATTTTTTTTTTTTCAAAAAATACTTTTCCAATACTTACAGGCACGAAATCACAATCATGATGTTAGATGCCTTTATTTTGGTGAACCATCATGATCATATTGAGTAATACTTTTCTCTGTCGTATTAGTTTTGCTTAGTTTTCATATTATATTTTGAAAGCATCCCTCGCTCTACCTAAAAGATGTTAGTATCATAGTACTGATAATGTTGCCTGAACAGACTTTATAACTAGTTTGTTTGACTAATAAACGTATGAACCAGCAATGACTATGATGAAAATCAAAGTCATGTCTATTAAATGTGCTCTGACACAGTTTTGATGAAGTTGGAAGTGATTCAAGCCAGGTCTTCAAATAGAGGGTGAAAATGGACTGCATTCCTTTCTGCAGCTGCTCTCATTCCTTAGTTTTTAGGCACAGAAATGCGTGCATAGTTTTGTCTAGGGCCAAATGGGAATAGAAATGCAGTAGAATTATAACATAATCAAACAGTAATCACATTTTATAGCCAACAAATTCCAGCAATCATGAGGCTCATGGATACACTGCCACCTCATGGTGAATAGCATTGCAGGTTTCTTTAAATACAAGTACAGGACTGCTCTGTTTGCTGTATTCAGTGCCAAGTTACAAAGGCGTGGCTTAGGAGTAAAGTTGCTGATGATTGCAAGTCGCATTTCTGTGAAGTTGGGTTCATTCCAAGCACATTTCAGTGTGTGTATATATATTTATATATATATGAAAGGTAAGTGTACCGTTTTCTTTGATAATTGAGTGCTAACCATTCATGTTTTTGTTACCTACATCTTTCTGAACTAAAATATCAGCTGGGACCCAATTACACATCCCCACCTAGAGTGACAACCAAGGTTGGTGGGACTTCAGAGCCTGTTGGGTGATTCTATACGCTTTCTTTTATTTGATTTAAAATATTTTTCCTATTTAAATTGATTTGAGAAAAAAGAAACTAGTAGCTGGAATTTAGAAGAAATAGCTGTCTAACCATTGTTGTTCATTTGATTTCTCAGTAAGGGGTCGAAATGTTCTTGCACATGAATTTGCACAATATTTGTGGTTATTGAACTTCCAAGTTGATTAAGTGATCTTAGTTGATGTCTAGATAAAACAACAACAACAACAACAGCAACAAAAGGAGATTTTTTTTTCATTTTAGACAAATGTTATAGCTATTATGATTCCACTTCAAGGTCCAGAACAGGTTTGAGATTGAAAGTTCAAGCTCAAGTAGGAGGCTATTAAGGCTAGACTTGTCTGCATTTATTTTTATCTAGTGATGAACTGAACTGAAACATTTTATAAGTACGGAAATTGTTAAGAAAATTAATTATCTGGGTCATTTAAGAAGAACAATAATTGAGGTCAAAAGGTGATGATGAAGTAGGGTTACATTTCTAGCATTACGTGGGATTAGCGGTGGGGTTACCGAGGGATGCTCTAAAGAACCTTTGATTATTACTCCAAGGATTTGTCTTATACCACAATGTTTAATCTAACACTTGAAATTGCTTTTCCTTTTCTATAATGATTTTTAAGGTAGTAAGTGACCAATGGCAGAACTAGAAGAAGAATCCTGCTTCTCTTTCCTTGCTTCCAGGAAACGTTGCTAGTGTCTGTCAGTGATCTTATGCAAGATGTTCACAGCTGAAGTATGAATACATTCTATAGAGATACTAGCTAAACGTTCTCATTGTGAAAATACAAATCTCCTGGTGATTCATTAGTGCCTAGTTTCATTGCCCCCCCCCCCCCCCCTAACATCTTCTCTGCACTTGAACAGGGCATTTTGAGCTAGAACTAGAAGCAACGCCATCCTGATTGAGATGGTTGATCGCACTTGGGCATAGAATCCCTTAACATATCTAAAGATGCTTTTCTAGTTTTTACCATCCGTCTCTCAGGAGTTTGGACCAAAACCAAATGAAAGAGACTGGCTCAGAAACGACAGAAAACTTGCAATAAATAATAAACAGCAAAAACTGGAAATCAGAAACCATGCTTTTTCACGCTTCACATGACTCCTCCCAACCATTTGCCTGATCCGAACCCATCAGATTGCGTTGAATTGGATATTTTGTAGTCCGCTACTGAATGGCTCCTTGTGACCTTTCCCGCTTCAGCATCTGAAGCAAGAGCTCGTTCCAAGTATCAATAGGGCCTGGTAAGCACCAATGAACACAATCAGCAATAGTCACATTCTCGTGCGGCCAGTGTCCATAATGACTTGGGTGTCCATCTGGCCTCACAACCATTGCTGCACTTATGTCTAGCAACCTGAAATCTAAGCCCCTCCTTCTTCCTTCCCTTTTTGCTCTTCTGAACTCCTGTACCTGAGTCAAGTATAGCTCCAAATCATCCCCATCCAATTTCATTTCTCCATTAGAAACGGGCTGCGTCCTGACACAATTGCCTCCTTTATTCCATTCCCCGTTCTCAAAATGTGCCGGTGACAAGGTCCTCAAAAATGTTACCCCACTGAACCTTGAAAGGCTGATTAGGGTCTTGAAAGAAGTTCTAAAAGCCTTCCTGTATCCATAGAACATTGTGAGGTTCTTGATGGTGTTCTTAAGACATAGATGGCATCCGACAGCCTTGCCATTTTCATAAAATACTTTTGGTCCATAGAACCATCTTCCAGCTGAGATGATCACGTAGTCATACTTCTCAACTTGAGCTGCCCAGGCATGGTCAGCCTCATCCAAGTAAAGATTCAAAAGACGGTTATAGGTCGGGCCATTAGGGTCCGTGTCAATGGTTCGAACCAAGTGGGGTGCCCAAGAGGATGCTAGTGTGAAGTTGTAGTTAACATAGAACCATCTTTTGAATCTTGTATCTTCTGTGTAAGAAACAATGTCTTCAGGATAAACCACCTGCGAGCACAGAAGTGAATTTATCATTCAAAAAAACACTTGCTTCAATGATCAGCTACTTATGATTTACTAATTTTGAACACTTACTCTGGATAAGAGACACTGCAATGACTGCATTTGGTTTCTTCCTAAGGAGTCTCCAACAAATGCCATTGACTTCCCTCTTACAAGCTCCAAAAACTGCTCCGAGTCGAAGCGAGGCAGCTCACAATCGTCTGGTTTCCACTTCCATTTCAAGAAATCAGTATCTGGTCTGCCAAACTTCATGCAGTTTTGGTGATCAAAGATTTCTCGACAGGTTGCGTTACTGTAGTATGGTGTACTCTGATACGGAATCCATTTCCCTCGAAATATGTCACATTTTCTGCTCTCAGAGATTTTAGAAGGCAGCCATATTGGTGAAGAGATATTCAGGATGTAGAGAGGAATCATGGGGGCAAGAACTATTAGAACAAGGGTCATGAGAAGTTTAGTCATTCCATTGTCTAAAAGGTTTTTTCCAAGGTGAAATTCTGGTACTTGAACCATAATTAGAGAGAAAATGGACAGTTTCTTCTTCTTCTTCTTCTTCTTCTCTGTATCAGATCATTCCATATGGCTGCAAGCTAAAATAAATATTATAATATGAAAATCTATATATATATATATATATTTTTTAAATTCGAACTTGAACAAAAACCATGTTCAACTAATACCCTGTATTGCCTTCTTTTTGTATTAAATGGTGAGTAAGACGCAAGTCATGCAAGGCTGGAAAGTTTCAAGTAGGAGTTTGAATTTTCAGCCATGGAAGAAACGTGAAGGCTACTTGATGCGTGTGATGGAACAAGATGTTCCACCAAACTTCACAAGGTATACCGTTTCCTTTTCCCCAAGATCCATCAATCTTCCTCCTTCCTTGATTCTGAAAAATTGGTAATTTACACTTTAATTAAGGGCTAAATTGAAATGCAGATTCTATTTAAGGGACTTCTTTCTTATATATTTTCCCTCAAAATTCTGTTAGGGTGGTGTTATTTGTCTCATTCCCACCTTAAATTTTATTTTTATTTTTATTCTAGTATGTATGTATTGTTTTATGATATAATGACTTCAATATTAAAAGTATATACTAGAAACTAAAAGGTATGGAGATTATAAACACTAGTTGGATCCTTAAAAATATATTATTTAACAAAATATATTATTTTTTTCTTGATTTTCTTATTATTTTCAAATGAACATCAAAAGCAATCATATGATGTTATTCATTGTTTGACTACGGAAAAAGTGAGTTGGAAACATTTCTTGGGTTTCACTAAATGCAGATTGAGACCCACTAATCTATTAAATATGAACTTCTTTGTTAAAAATATAACAAAACATTAATCTAGCTTTTCAAAAAACCTCCTTTTATTATATAAGATTTTGATTTTTTTTTATTTAATAGGTTGATACTAAAAATAAATTTTAAAAATAAAAAATATTTTGAAAAACAATCAATAACTCAGTACCGAATACTATCCCATTGTATTTTGATAAATTGAGATTTAAAATATGGTCCAGTCTAGTTTTTATTTGAATTAGATAAAATATTAACCAATAATTTTTTTTATTATTAAGTTAGGGTTTCAGTAATTTATTTAACTCAAATCAAATTTAATCAAAATAACAACCAAAAACAAGAATAAAAAATTGTTGTGTTAATAAAATAATTAATTTAATAATTTCTAAATTAATCCTGATAACATGGTGAATTTTTTTTACTAGATAAACAAGTAAAATCTTGACCGTCTCAGACTCTTATAATATAAACATGTTCTGACTTGAATTCAAAACTTTCAAAACAAATCTCAAGTTTTTTGCTATCAGATCACACCCCTTGAATACAATGACAATACTGCGCTAACAAACTATTTCTAATAAGCATTCATAAAAATCATATCTTTGCGTGTTTTCTTTGTTTGATTTCTTTGAAAGTCTATGTCTACATATTTATTTATATTTATTTAGAATAATTAAAAATATAACAATCAACTCATTATTGGTAACAGCTCCAATAATGCCCAATAGAGTTGATATTTACACTTCAATTTGGTATCCCTATATATATATATATATATATATATATATATATATATATATATATCCTGATTAGCCATTATTGAATTTTTTTTTTTATTTGGTTTTCATTGTAGATGACCCTACCTCCCATGGTTGATTCGACAATGATGTTTGTGCTGTTGAAGATAATTTTATTGACGAGGATTAAGAGGGAGAAGCTTCTCTCCAACATATATATATATATATATATATATATAGAAGTTTTGGCATGTTTAAAATGAAATGAAAAGGATGTTTATGTGCATAATCATGATGGGTTAGGTCATTGTCATGGGCTACAATAAGGTAATCTATCGTCAAAATGAATCCATGATAGGGCTGCTATTTGGGAAATAAAATAATATTTAAGGAAAAGGATGGATTCGCTAATCGTTTACGTTGGAGAGTGAGAATACCAATATAGCATGAAGATGATGATGATGATAGTGGTGGTTAAGAATTATTTTATTTAAAATTTTAAATTTATAAATAAAATCTGATAATATAATTTATATTATTTTTTAAAACACTTTTTCATGTTAAAATTCTTTGGGCTTGAAACATGCATAGTCTCACATTACTTTGTATTTGATTTTTATCAAATAAAATGGGGTTGTTGGAATCGAATTCGTAACCATTAGGTTAACAAGACTTCAATATCATGTTAGAGAATCATCTCATCTAAAAATTTAAATTGATAAGTGAGGTCGCAGAATATGATGGTTTATATTATTCTCTAACAATAATAATCCATGCTCTTAATATATTTGGAGGGAACAAAATAAATAAATAAAGGTTGAAAAACATAGCGTTGAGTTTGTTTAACCTATAGTTTAGAGGGTAAGTATTTTAATTGCTATGAATATGTAACTATAAAATAAAGTTTTTATATATAAATCAATGCACAAGTCCAATATTAATAGATACAATAAAGAGGCCGCAAATGCAAAGGCTAGTTAGGAAATTAATTTATCTCAGCTTCATTTTTCTACCACTCAAATCAAGCTTCTCCTCGTATGATCTCACGCCCTCCATCTTCAACATTTCCAGCAAGAAATCATTCCAGGTATCAATTGGACCAGGCAAGCACCAATGCACACAATCTTTATACAAGGTCACGTTTTCATGAGGCCAATGCCCATATCTGCTCGGGTGGCCATCTGGCCTCAGCAACATAGCTTGCGTGGTGTCCAATAACCTAAATTTCAAGCCCCTCTTCCTCCCTTCCTTCTCAGCGATCTTGAACTCCTCCATTTGTGTCATGTAAAACTCGAAATTTATACCCTCCAAGCTCGTCTCGTTGCTTCGAAAAGGTCTTCTTCTCACACAATCCCCACCTCTATTCCATTCCCCATTTTCAAAATGTGATGGTGCGAATGTCCTCAGAAACGTTACACCCTTGTAATTTTCTAAGCTGTTGAGGGCTCTAAAAGCTGTCCTGAACGCCTTTCTGTACCCAAAATACATGGGCAAGTCTGTCACGTTCTCTAGGAGGCAGTATCGACAGCCAACTACTCGGCGATTTTCATAGTAAACAGATGGACGATAGAACCAGTGCCCTGCGTTTATGATCACGTAGTCGAATTCCTCGATCTGGGTCGTCCACCCTTCATCAAATTCATCGAGGTAGAGATTGAAGAGGCCAGTGCGAGTCGGTCCCTGATCATCTGCCTCTTCACCCTTGACTAAATGGGGTGTCCAAAACGTTGCAACGGTGAAATTGTATGATGGATACCTCCATCTCTTGAAGTGTTCATCTGGTGTAAATGAAACATCAATGGGATATTCCACCTGAAATAATAATTACGAGAAAATTATCATGCAATCTTCTAGATAGCTTTCTTAAATGAAATATAGATTATCCAGGTAATTTGATTTGTTTTGAAAATTGGCCCACATTGATAATCTAAGATTATGAGGAGCTTGTCATTACAACGTCAAACTTGGATTCATGTTTCAGTACATATAATTTGATTGTAATACGATGATAATATTTAGTACGAATTAATCATCATAAACATCCACTTAATGAAAATTGGTTGGATATTTTCAAAGTTAAACAATGTTTGATTAACAAAAATAACTACGTAAATTTAGAGAGTGTTTAACACTGTATTTCAAAAATATTTTTTTTTTAAAAAAAAAGAATTTTTATTTTTATTTTTATTTTTATTTTAAATTTTATTTTTAATATTATTATATTATTTTAGTGTGCTAATTTA
Source organism: Salix dunnii (assembly GCA_015731905.1). Taxonomy (NCBI): domain Eukaryota; kingdom Viridiplantae; phylum Streptophyta; class Magnoliopsida; order Malpighiales; family Salicaceae; genus Salix; species Salix dunnii. Next base: position 7,383,780 of record CM027662.1, on the reverse strand, counting down.
AAAAAAATAAAAAAAATCATTAAATATATTTTTTAATAAAATATATTTTTAAAAATAACCTCAATTCTCATGTATAGTTGCAAACAAAACCTAGCTAGCCACCATTGGTTTACTTTACTTGATTTATTAAAAGTATATCATCATGCCACCCAGCCCACTGTCTATTGATTCTGTATTATAATTAGTTGCCGATGGCTAAAACTGGCAAAAGGGGCAGCTTTGTGGTCAAGTTATTAGATTACGTGAGAGCAAGACATTGATTTTCATTTATTTTTTACTCGAGTCTCCAAGGGCAGGATCGAGCACGCAGCTCACATAAAAATAAACAATGGACGTAGCTAGCAGTCCTATCCTATCCATGGCACATTAGGTTGCCAGAATTCAAGAGATATGACATGCTGGGTCCTATACTCATCCTTTTAACCAAATCTTTGTTTCCCAATGTGCCGTAGGTCAACTACCCCGCTGCTAATTCAAACCTGATTAGTTAAACTTAGCTATATGGACCCTGTCAAGCTTTTTGTTGACACCATGTAAGTGGTTAATTAATTTCCTGTGCCAATTGATTAGTTAATTTTCCAGGAATTAATCTAAGCACAAGGTGAGTTTAATAATTAATTGGAAACAAATTAAGAGTATAGCACCGCAATGTAGCGCTATCACTTGTCAATTACACTAATAAATTTCCCAAATATTAAAAATCAAATCCAACTATATATTGATGCAGTGATTATTATAAAAAAATCATCTCATTTAAAAACTTAAACTGTTAGGTGAAATTCTAGAATTTGATTTATACTATTATCTAACTCACTCTTTCAAGTGAAAGTATTTTAAACTTGAAACTTGTACACAGACTTATAATAGTTTGTACTTGATTTTATCGAATAAAATAAGGATGATAAAATTTAAATTTATGATTGTTAGGTCAACAAAGTTCTAATACCATATCAAATAATCATATCACTTTGAAGCTTAATTTCTTAAATGAAACCTCTAAATTTAATTTATATTATTATTTAACAATTATCACGTTAATTTAGCGAAATTGTAACTCTGCAACAATTTGTAAAAGCTCAATATAATATTCAATTGTAGTATTGCAGATAAAGTAATAAGATGATCCGGCGTACCCTGGATAGAAGGCATATCAGGGACTGCATTTGGTTTCTACCCACAGAGTCTCCAACAAAAGCCATAGACTTGCCTCTAACAATTTCGAGGAACTGAGCAGGGTTGAAAACAGGCAGCTCGCATCCATCTGGTTGCCACCTCCATTTCATGAACCCCGTATCGGGTCTTCCATATTTCATGCAATTTTGATGATCGTGTATTGCCCAGCATGTTGTGTTCGTGTAGTATGGCGCATGAGGATCTGGTATCCATTCTCCAGTGAATATGTCACATTTCTGCTCGCTTTCATGCTCATATATTGAGCCAAACTCCACAGAAACATACGATGATGACGATGATACTGAGATTCCTGGCCTGGAAAATCTTTTCGACAGATAGAAAGGGTACCCAAGGAAAGAGTAACAGAGAGGAACAACAGTGAAAAGCAGTAGGGTAAGGGTTACTATCGTGGCTATCAATGGTGTGTTTTTTCGTAGAGTTTGGTGCTTGCTGCCGAAGAGAAGCTGATTCATGGCATAGACCTTCATTTTCTTCGACGAAAGGAGAAAAGAGGGAGGGAGGTGATGAGACTGCAAGGGTTTGAAAGAGGCTGGCTTGCCCACCTAATATTTTTTTCATCCATATAATTGTGGCTAACAAGTATCATTAATTCAATAATAGTTAAAAGTAGGATGCCTCGTAATGCAAAAGATATTGAAATATATTAATTTTTGACATCATATGGAGCACCCAAAAATATTAATTTAAAAAAAATAATAAAATAAATCTTTTTTTTCCTCCAAAATAACCTTGAAATATAAAAAGAAAAACAAAGGCTATAATTAAGCTAGCTAGGAAAAAAAAGATTAAATTAATTACCCTATCTTTCATTTATTTTTTAATATTTTGAGCTAAAAATACATTGAGATGGTTGTTTCCTCTCGGTTGATTGAATATTGGGTTTGGTATCAATCTAATTACTATACATTGGCATTTCCATTCACTTTAGGTTGTGTGATGTGAAGTGGGGTTAAGCAAGAATAATTATTATATTTAACTTGAAACATTAGGTGGGTAGATTTAATTATTCACTATTTTTTTTATTATTTCCTTGCTTTGCATAATAATATTAATGCAAGAAATAGGCTCCAACAGCTTCAAACATTATTTGATGATCTAGTATAAGATATGGTTTTGCGGGTTAGCTCGATTAATTTTATTTTCTTTTTTAATAAAATAATATTGTTTTGATAAAAAAAATAATTAAAAATAAAATTGAATCTAGAATATAGATGATCAAATTTATTAAATCAAACTTTATAACAAAGATTTATATTAAAAATCACCCTTATTATACAAACTTCATTCTTCATTTGGAAGATAGTCTTTTGATGTCTCCAAAAACAATTTACCTTTTTATGTTTTTTATTTTTGGAAACAGATGTGTTACCTTCCAAGACATCTTGGTTGGGACTTGGGAGTTATGGATACTAAGCAAACAGGATTTAGACAGTGAATTCTATAAATAGTTAATTAAACCATGATTGGATTCGATTACCTACCCGCACACTCAATGTTTTTTTTTTTTTATTTGATGTTGATATATATATATATAGGTTCCTGTCTGGGAAGTTGTTAAATTTATGTTCGAAAGTGTTTTTTATTTAAAATATATTAAAATGATATTTTTTTAATTTTTGAAAAATTATTTTTGATATTAGTATATAAAAATGATATAAAAACATCAAAATATTTTAATTTAACATAATAAAAAAATTATTTATTAAGCACAGCAACAAAAAAAAGAATACCAACAACACCTATGTTATAAATGACGAAACAGTCAAATGACAAGTCCTTGTTATTTCTTGAACTCTTTAGTTTTTGAGCTTTAAAGCTGTAAGGTACGTGTAGGAATCAAAGTCGCCATTCTTTGCATAGAAACTAAGCAAAGTATAATAAAAAAAGAAAAAAGGGTTTTCATTTGCGAGGCAGAACATTATTATATACACGAAATGAATCTGTCTCTATATGCAGATCATGTCAGCAGCTGGTATTACATGCCAATCATGCTTCATTTGGACCCAGACAGCAAATTTAAGCTGGGTTTTCATTTTCATAATCACTATGACGTTCGTCGCCCGACTCTCTATCCACCCAGCCTATTTGTCCACCTCTATCTGTTATGCTGTCAGCTTAACAAGAAGAAAATGAAACGAGTTCCCAATCTCGCATTACAAATTCATCATGTCTTAGTTTTTCCTGTTTCCACTGTTTTTTTTTTATTAATGCGGGTGTTTTATATATACCATGATTAATTTTACAGGTTTTAAAGTTAATAAATACATTGTTAGAGAACAATATAAAATTATATTATGGGACCTCACCTATTAGTTTAAATTTTTAGGTGAAATGGTTCCTTAACATGATATCAGAGCTTTGTTGACCCAATGATCATGAGCTCGAATCTCACCACCCCCATTTATTTAATACAAATCAAATATAAAATATTATACATCTATATAAATCTCAATCCAGAGCTTACAAAGCACATCACCGCAAAGTGAACTCGATCTTAAAAATTTTCATGAACCAAGGGTTAGATTACGGAAATAAGGTCAAACGACAATGATGATCCAAATCCAGGGCATTTGGGCTAAATAGGAAGCCTAAAATGTGAGATAATAGGAGTAGGGCATCGGTTTGCTATTAGTGCTGCCACTAATACATGCTTCAGCTCATGGCATCTTTCTCAGGCCTGGTCTCGCAATTATCTGAAAAATTGCCACCTATCATTATATCAATTCAAATTATTATTATTATTATTATTATTATTATCATTATTATTATTATTATTATATTAATGGGCCAAAACAAACCCAAATTAGAAAAAATAGTATTCAATAATAAATAAAATAGAATAATAAAAACGAAATTTTCATGTTAAAATTCCTCCATGTAACTTGAATTTTAATTCTCACACCTTCTTAGAAATCTCATTCTGACTTCAAACATGTTCCCTTGTTTGGATGAACTAATTAAAATATGTTTTTTTATTAATTAAAACAATGTTATTTCAAGGTTTTTTTTTCTAAATTATAATTTATTGACTCATCAATGCATGAATTAACTTATTTAATCTATAATCTAATTATTGAGTTAAATGAAAATTTGAATTGAATCATGTAATTACACATTTCAAGGAGAAAAGAAACATATTGGAGATTGATGAGAGTAGAAGAAAGAGCGTGCGTGGATTGCTATATTTCTTGGAGAGAAGATTAATTAGGGGATTAATTAAGATTAGGTCAAAGTCACCCTCAAAACTCCAATGGGTGGACTAATGACATGTCTCCATTAGCAAAACATAAATGATTTCACCTTTTTCCTCTTGGTTTACAGCTTGAAATGCACACCCCATTGACTCTTGATCAGGGCATTTAATTTAATTTAATGTCACTTACTATAAATGGTTTATTGATAAACACAGAATCACATTATTTCCGTACAGATTTCGAAGCACCAATTTGTAAATATAAATTTTAAATGATAGGCTTCCCATGAAAAAGTAATTGCCAAATATAAGAGCTTGAATAAATGTTCATTTAGTCCCTATAGTTGTAGCAAATTAATTAGACAGTCCTTCTCATTTAAAAATTTCACTATTTTCTCTCTTCGGTATGACATATTTCATTCTGTAAATGTTTCTTAACAACATGGTGAGTTGTGGCTAATTTAATTATGTTTTTTTTTTCAAAAAACCTTTTTGACTATATATATTATTTAAAAAAAAAAAAAAACAAGCCTAGAGCTAGTTTGATCATTTCCTAAAAGACCAACAGAGCTTAATAAGAAGTATCAGGTATAAAAAAAAAAAATTCAAAGAATAAAATCTGAAATTAGAGGATCCAAGGTATCAATCACAGAAAATATAGGGACCAAATCTATTGTGGGAGCAACTTATATGAATAGGAATTCAGCATAGAAGTGACAAGAGACGTATTGACTATTTATCACTTACTGTATTTTTTAAATATTTTTAAAAAATATTTAAAATTTTATTTTATTTTTAATATAATTTTTTAAATTATTTTAATATACTCATATTTAAAATAATTTTTTTAAAATAAAAATTACTTTAAAAAATAATCACAATTTTTATCACCCGATGCTCTCACACTCTGACATCTGACAGCTACATGCATTCACTCATTTCATCTGTCTCCCTTTTTTTTATCTCCTTCACTCCCACTAATTAGCCCCTCTTTCAAGTGCTGCCGCCATTCACTCCTTAACTTCAGTCCTGCCCTCATCATAAATTTACCTGCTAATTTCTGAACTTGTCTAAACTCGTTGCTAGCAAGGACATGTATACATGTTCTTGCCAGTGACTCCTCAAGGTACTCTTCTTCCTCCCTCCCCTTCTCTTCAATTGTGTTTATTGATTCTTTTCGTTCTTTAGTAAGAGGAAGCTCTAAGTAGCCAGCTAGCGCGGGGGCCATGGTGATGACGGGACTAAGGAGGCTGCTGATGATCTTGAATTCCAAAATAAGGTATTTGAGGATGAAGAAAGGTTACGATAAGATTGAAAAGAGTGAGAGTATGAGAGGTGAAATAAGAAGCAGGAAGGCCAGGAAGCTCATTGAAGAGACATTAAAAATTGCTGATTCGCCAAACACCAAGACTTATGTTTTTTGATGATCACTACTACTGTTCTTGATTCGCCAAACACCCCATCAATGTTGGAAGTCATGTTCATCAAACAAAGGCATGCGCCTTTCAGTCCTGGTTATTCAACCTGGCTAAAGATGATCAGTAGAAAACCCGACGACATAGCGCGCGGTGATTCTGTCGGGGTGAATTTATTTACATTTTATAGGTCTATGATTCTTGTTGTTCAATTCACTTATGGATATTCTGTCTTTTTTTAATAAAAAAAAAATGATATAAAATTGACAGAGATTGTTCAATTCAATTACAAGTCATAGGTTAAGTATATATCTTATAGTATAGTTGAGATTATTTGTTAAAGTGATTTTTATTCAAAAATACATCAAATTGATTGTTTTTATTTTTTAAAAAATTATTTTTAATATCAGCACATGAAAATAATCCAATATATATATTTTTATTATTAAAAAATTATTATAATATAAAACAATGATTTGGGACTTTGACTAGGTAACAATGTTTAATCCTCATTTTTAAATACATGCATTGTTCCTACAAGTATGATGAACAGTGCTTGTTCAAAATTAAATTAGTTGAAATGGATCCAAAAGCCTCTACTCAATCTCAATGGATCTGTGGAATCAATATGGTATAGCTCAAGTTAATTTACCACATTAAAGGAAAACTTTATGGAAATAAGAGCTCAAGATAGATTCATTTCATACATATCAACAAGAATATATAAAGAGTATGTCTGTGCGCGCCCACCCACCCACAAAATGTAATATCATTAACCTAAAAATAATGATCAAAATTGATTCAGTTATTTTAAGTGTAATTAAAAAATGAAATGTTGATCTAATAATAAAATAAATATTAGCCTAATTCTCACTGTTTACTTTCTTTCTATAATAAATGAGCTGTTATCTTGTAGTCACCTAATGACCCTAACACTTTGTGTTCAGATGGCGAATCATCTTTAATCAAAAATTAAATGTCCATGTAACTATAAAGATGATAAAACTTTGTTTAAAGATTGCTTGACAATATTTTCAATCTGAGGCTAATTTAAAGAGTGATAAATGATGGAATATAAAGTGATAGTGAGGTGTTGAAAAGCAAAAGAGCCCATGACTTCCTTTTCAATAAATAATAAGAAAAGAAAAGGCAAATAAAAATTAATTCAAAAACAATTAAACCTTGTCTACCGTAGTTTCACTTTCAACTATTTCATACATTGAGTTAAACCTAAGTTACATGACAAGTTGATCAGCGACCTAATTAATCCAATCAAACCTAAGTATAATCTAACCAAGTCAACTTCAGAAAATTAAAAAAAAAAAAATATATTATTTTTGGATAAAATAATAGATTTAATGAACTACAAGTTAACAACTTGGTGACTCAAGTCCTAAAACACGTCTAATGTTGAGCATATTCTAACAACTAAGCATAACAACATTCAAACAATACTAAACATATAAAATTGGTGATGGTGTGGAACCTATTCGGAAATCATAACCAAGAATTGAAGGTAGATGCATCATTGACGGGGGGAAAAATGGATGAGTTACCCATGATAGGTTAATCCAATCCATATCAATATCATTTATATTACTGAGGTAATATAAAGATAAAATAAGGAAGAGTAAAATCCTAACAATAAATGTCAAAGGTTATTAACCCTTCACCCATATAAATATATGTGGTAACAGTAAAACACAATACTAAAAAAATAAGAGAGATAATAGAAAGAATTAAAAATACAAAAAAAAAATTGTATTTACTGTAAAAAAAGAAGAGAAGAATGGACTCTTGAAGCAAACTCTCTATCAATTCAAAGAAGAATGTTTTTACAAACAACATACACTTAAGATCGAGAACAATAAGCAAGATTCTTTAATAACTTAATGTGATTGTGTTTAGACTAGTGATACAAGTTTTCTAGAACATGATTAATTTGTTTTCTCCCTATTACTATTTTTTCCAACAATAATTAAGGATCACATTATTGATTATTTATCTTCAAAAAGTCAATTCATTTTCATTTTCCACTAATTTTAGAAAGAAAAGAATGTCCACATAAAATGGTATATTCTGCAAAAGGTTTTGGGAAACAAATTAGATGCTTTAACAAAATCTAATGGTTTTGTTCCATTGGCGTTTCTTCACACTGTTAGAATATTTTTCATGTATTATATAATTAGAGAAAGTGAACAGCAACAATATTATATTTTTCACATATTGTTAGGAGCAAGAAAAGTGTATGATGTGATGAATTCTAAAGAAATATTATGCGATCAAGCAAGAGGTGATGAATTGTCTTTTACTTTTTATTCAATTTTTCTGAGCCACAAGTACTCTTTTTTTTTTTTTCCGAATTATATGTACTTGAGAGATGGAGAGATTGACATAGATGTACTCAGTTTTGAGTAATGAAACTAACCTTTAAAAAAGCATGAGATTATCAGTGTGCCTCAGTAAATGCATTTGGAATGAAGTAAATTAAACATGCACTTCACCATGTTTCCTTCATAATTAGTTTCTGTGTGTGTGTATATTATATTTCAGAAACTAGGCATTGAAGAAGAAAATATAGTATTACCTTGTAATTTCATTATTCCACCTATCCATCCAGTGCAAGGTTGTCGGAGCTAGGCATATACTTACCTTTCAAATGTTTTCATTGTATACAGATAGAGAGGTGAAGTTGAAGATTCCTGCAATGACAACTTAGTTTGGACAGGATAGGGTTTCCCCTGAACATGATGTGTTAGAGAATCATCCCACTCGAGGAGTACTGCTACAGAGAAGAGGCAATAATTCATCTCGATGTCACTCCCCTACTTGAGAACCGAAATTGAGGTTTTGTTTGGGAACCGAAATCATCATTGGACCATCCAAGAAGGTAACATGACATTAATTACAAAGAAGGAAACATTTTGGTGGCATGATGATGAATGGCAACGACATCCAGACCCTGAGGTTGTTAATTAGATGTCAAGAATTGGTATTAGTGTAGACGTACCCTCCAAGAAGGTTCTGGCGAGTGTAAACACAATGCTGAAGAGAAGCTTATTAACGGTTGTGATGATGATAAAGCATTTGAAGATCCTTGCAGTGAGTGCATATCCATGGTGACAAAGGAGGGTCCAGGCAGTAGGAATGGATACATCGAGTCTCGCACAGATGACATCTAATGAGTAGATCCTCAGGTTCCCGACTACGGCATTCACAACACACTGGTCCAAATGAGGGCTATTCAACAAGAAAAAAACAAATTAAAACTAAACAATTGAGAATCATATCCAAACAAGAATTCCAATTGTACAAGAATGAAAATGAATGCCTACTAAATCTTTAGAAGACTAAGTTCAAGACCTAATATACAGATACTTCAACGATAGAAGCCTGTTCATGCAAAACACTCACAATTGTTGGCTAAACGTTTAATCATTGTACACAACTATACTTAGGAAAGATTTTCTTTCACTCCCAGTATAGATATTGTAAAGAAAAACTCATTAAATGGAGATTCCTAAATGCAGAGCCTTTGGTGACAGTTTCAATCAGAGTACACACAGCTCTATATCTATCGTTTTTTTTCATGTACAAGATATGGTAATAGAAATTCAATAAGGTGGAAAAGAGTCAATGTGACAATTATCAAAAACTCGGTGTATAATAGGCATTCATATATTGTATGTATTTTTAATCTGTTAACAATGAATTATCAAATCTTATGCACTTGCAATTCATGAGTTTAAATTTGTGAAAATCATCATGCTCTGAAGGCAACATCATTTTATCTACTGCAAAACTAAAGTTTCTATATGATTACCAAGGAAAACATTTGACATGATTAAGCATCTACACTCATGAACCCAAGGAAAAAAGAAACGAGAATTCAGCGTTTTAATTTTTAGCAGCTTAGATGATTTATCTAGGCTTAACCAACATTCGGCACTATAGAGTAAGGGGGTTTAGGAATCTGACACAGCCTGGCTGTATTTTAGTCCAGTAAGCGTGGAATTACTATGCTAAAATGCAAGAAATTTGTGATGCTTCTGTCTTAGCAATGGCAGCTGATTGGAGTATTGCGGCATGTATGTCATCATGACCAAGTACAACGGCATAGTAATTATCCTGATTAAGAATTGACAAACAAGCTGAACGTCAGACATACAAGCCACTTACCTCAGCACCAAATTTATTTTGTTCTTGAAACATACTAACGAAAACATCTACTGTTGATGAGGCATGCGGTATAGTTTGAGAATAAATTTTTTGATCAGAGGTGGCTGCATCCTCCATCTTTGTTATGATTGAAAAACCAGCCTTGCACAGAGGACAGGTTGAAATTCTTCTCCTGGAAGCCTAAATGAAACATCACCATCAGCAGCAGAAGTAAAATTTTCAAACATAATCCTCCAAAGGGTAAAGACAAACACATCAAAGTAAAGAAATGGAAAAAGTTATCAATTGGCACTCCTAAATGGAACATCACCATCAGCAGCAGAAGTAAGATTTTCAACCATAATCCTCCAAAGGGTAAAGACAAACACATCAAAGTAGAGAAATGGAAAAGTTATCAATTGGCTCCTGAATTCTAACAATCCAAAAAACCTCACTGCACAGAACTAGTAAACCTAAAGATGCTTGAGACAGTTAATAAATACAATTCATTATCCTTGTCATTTCAGGGTGAAATTATTAATTTGGGAAACTTGCACTGTCAGATAACAAAGGCAACCCTTCAAAAAGAACTAGCAATAAGAAGGTGTGAAAATTGAGTTTGGCAAGAAAATTGGTGAGGTACAAACTACAAAGTACAAACATGACAGGATAGCAAGTGTTTGGTCCATTATAAAGTGTCACAAATCACAACTCAATGAATCAAATGTTTTTATACAACACTTAAACAAGTTTATTGATGGAAACAGAATGAAGTAATTAGACAGGAAGAAATTGCATACCATGTGATCAGCCCATTCTTGGATGCATGAATAACAAAATCGATGACCACATGGCAACACACCTCTGCTTGAACTAAATTCTGTCCAGCATATAACACATGATAACTCTGTTGGAGCAGATAATCTGGCAACAGATTCAAACTGATCCACATCTTTAACCTTTGCATCTAAATTCTCAGCAGTAGAGCCAGAGCCATCTGCTATTTCTGATGCAGTCAGTGCACCCTCAGGACATGAATTTGAGTCCTCAGAAACAGCTAGGTGGTTCCTATGTGTGTCCTCTTCAATGCCATCCAAAGACTCAACTGTTGAACCCCTATTATTAATCACAGCAACATCAGATGTTCCTTCAGCTTCAAATATATTAAGTTTCCTTTTGCGTTCTGTACGTTTAGCTGTTGATTTACTGCTATTGTTCTTATAAAGTCTAACTGGATGCCACTCTTGGTCAGAATCAGAAATCACGGTTTCCAAATTTTCACTGGCAACATTTTTCTTCACCAGCCTTCGACCCTTACGAGAAGGTTCGGCCAAAGTGCTTCCGGTATTGCTAAGAGTATTCCTTCTTCCTCTCACAAAATGCATATCAGGCACAATACCTGACTCTTCGTGTCTTGAAGAATTATAACTTGAACCTCCATGCTATTAAATGAAAAACGAGAGAAATTTTTGTTTAATAAATCACATGTTTCCTTTCGATAAAGGAACAATCAAACAAGTAGTCTAACATAAAAAAGCTCATAAAAAGATAAATATTGCTTTTGATACAATAAAATCATTAAAAAAAACAAACAAACAATGATCCTTAGAAGACAAGGGGGGAACGTGACTGTGGACTGCATGCAGGAACAGGAAATGACAGACATATACTAACAGAAGACAAGGTAGATAGACATAGAAGAAAGCTACATTTTCCTACACAAAACCACCACCGACTGTCCATGCCACATGTAGTCCATACCGTAAGACAGGATTCTAAAGTTTTCCTAGATAAACTTCTAATCTTTGCAAAATTGATTATGCCCTGAATGACACACCCTGCTCTAAATGCAGTTGGCTTCAGAGAAAAAAAAAGATTAATTTAGTATCTGGCTAACTCATTTTGCAGTTGATCTATTTAAGCATACAATTAACAGAACTTGTGATTGTACAAGTGATATCAGGCAGAGATATGTTTGAAGAGCATTTTGAAGGGAACAAAAAACAAATGTTCCTAAATATTTTTTCTTTTATTAAAGTAAAATCTACTTCATTGCTGAGAATTAGCCATTCCAAAGTCCATAATTCTAATTTGATTTCCAGTAGCGAGCAGTAAATTGTGAAAGTGATGACAGATACGAAGATAGTATCACTCACAACTGTCAGTTTTATTAAGCATGCTCAAGTTTTAAGGTTGAAGCAATGTTTTACTTGATCTCTATATGGATCATTTTTTTTCATTCCTCTTTATCACTTAAATCATATACAATAGTTTTGGGAAAAAAGAGATCAATGTCGTAGGACATAGAGTTTAGAAGTTTCCAAGGCTAGAATTTCATATTCAGCTCAATTACTCAAAGTTGCCAAGACATTAACGGAAAAGAGAGCCAAGCAAATCAAGAAAAATACAGCAATAGGAACAGGTTCAAAGGATAGATCTGGATCAGCACATGAAGCGGGTAATATTCTGAGTGAATTCATCACTTCCAATCCAATGAGCTCAGAAGTGGGGTCCTGTAAACAGTATCTGCTGATTGAACAGTTTTCCTGCTTCGAAGTTTTTTTTGCCTTTTTGAGCTTTGATTTAAATAAATTACTGTTGTTTCCCAACATCAGGAACCAAACTCTGCAGCTAAATTACCATTTAATAAAATCAGTGCTGATTGTTTGATTTTCGATTACTAAATAGACCTGCCCAAATCATTCACTGAAAAAAAAAGGGTTATATTAAAGCATTGGAAGTTAGAAGAATAGACAATGCTCTCAACTGTGTGTTATCTATAAATAACATGCTAGCACAGAAAGGATAGCAGAAACTCTTTTTTGGAAATTCATACCATAAAGGACAGGGAAAGCTAGCATTTCATTTCAGTTATGCTATGTTCAATCTTGAGTGATAGCCAAAATTGTAGATAAGACAAAATATAATTGAAGGGAAAAAATGATACAAGACTCTACTCTTGAACACAAAATGCTTCCCGACAGGAAGAGGACCATAAGCATAAGCCTAATGCTAGGATTTCAAAGTGGGAGTTCCTTCTGCAAAAAAACTAGAGCTACCACACTCAAAATGCAAAATAAATAAATATATAATAGAAATAGAAAGTATGAGATACACTGCCAGGGCACCTTCTTGTAAGGTTAGGGTTCAAGGAGCTTTTTCTTACTGAAACTCAAACTTTCTAACTTAATATAATTAGAATCCCTCCTTTTCATATCACTTGTTACGCACATCTGTGATGCATAAACTGAGATATTAGATATAATGGCAAATCAATTGATAACCATTTAAGCATCCAAATCCTGCATCATTGGTCAAAAAAATATGCAATGAGCACCACAATTGTGTGTCTATGTGTGCCCGTGCGTGCCAGAGAGAAAGAGAAAGGTTTAGCTTTACATCATTCAACAAAAAGGAATCAGTCCATGCTGCAAGGCCAGAATCTTCACCATCCACTTCAGCTCTTCGTCTTTCAAAATCCACACAAATGTTGGATTTGTCAGACAACGGTTTTCTCTTCTTATTCAAGGACCCAAGTTTATCAACATTTGGGACTTCCAGGACTAAAGGCCCCACTTCTTGTCCACTGCAAAGAACAAAAAACTATTAGCATAAGGTCAAAGCATTTTACAAACGCTAATTGAACATGCAGGAATCCATTATTAAAAAAAAAAAAAAAAAGTAATAACAAGAACGTGTTGTGCATTAAAACATGGATGCTTAGCTATAGACATACCTTTCCAACATGTAAGGATACTCCGGAACACGCTTTCCTTGCTTAACACATTCTTCGACCCATCGATGATTAACAACAAGAGTATCGAACTTGCTCGCTAGCTCATATTTCCTCCCTTCAAATTTCCAACAAACCTAATAATATCATCAAAATAATTAAAATAATAAATCACCAAACTATCAGGTTAAACCTAATTCATAATCACTAGATTTTACCAAATGTGTAGTGGAATTTGACATTGCACCAACATAACTCGCACCAGATTGAGAGATGAGCTTGATTAGGTTAAACCTCTCGGAGCCATGGTAACCGCTAACAGTTGCCACCACAGATTCCATACCTCGTTCAAGAATCCTACCATCGATCAAAAATCACAAAAACTATGAAATTGAAACACTAATAATAATAATAATTATTATTATATAGGTTCATTAGCACCAAATTGAAAGGATAAAGAAAGTAAAAATCGATAGAGAGATTTCACCGTTTCGGTTGGAGAGTAGACATCGTTGAAACGAATCGTCTCTGTCTTCTATTTCATTTGCCGGGGGGGGGGGGGGGGGGGGTTTTGCTCGCCGGGAATTGAAAATTTTGAATTCTTAGAGCCTGCGCCTTTGATGGGCCGATTCTGACCGGGCCTTATAAGAAAGACGCATGTTCGATTTCCTCTTTCTCTGTTTTTTTTTTTTTAAGATTTCAGGATCCGTTTTGATTCGTGTAAAATATTTTAGACGAAAATTAGTTAATAAAAAATATTTATTATCATTCTCTAAACTTAATATATTTACGAGAAAATATTTTTAATTCATAAATTTCAACAAAAATAATAATTTATTTACATATCTAACCATTTTAATCATGTCTTCTTCTCATCTCCTCCACTATTTTTTTTGTATCATGATTATTTCACTACTATTTTTTTTATTGTTGTTATTTTATTATCACTTTTACTATTAAAAAATAGTTTACATATAAAATAGTTTACAAGAAGTATTTTTCAACTCTTAAAAAATACATTTGCAAAACAAACTAATCATAATAAATGTATTCATATGCACCTTTTTTTAACGGTGTTTGATATTAGATTTTAAAAAAAAAATTAAAAATATATATATGATCCGAGCTGGAATGTGTTGAAAACTAACTATTTTTTCATGCTAAGAACCTTCTGCTCGATCAGTCTAACATTATTAACCACAAAATGGCAAGACAATTTGTTTATTAATGAATTGATATAATTATTTTCATGTAGCTTGAAGATGGCTGCATTGCATAAATAATCCTCCCTTTTAATAATTAAATATTATTAACCACAAAAGGCAATTAATTTTTATGTAGCCTAAAGTCACTGAAGTGAGTGGTAAGGCGCTGAAATTGCTAAAAGCCTCAAAGAAGGTAATATATTGATGCAATATATCTTCATGTAACAGCTAATAAAATGAATATCACAATCTAATAACAACATTATATATATTTTTACTGGAAGTTTACATAGTCATTAGTTTTGAAAACTCCTACGATTAGTCGAGATACGCGCAAACTAAACTAAACAACCTTGATAATAAAAAAAAAAAAAAAAACTGTATATAGAACTTATATATATATACCAGGAGGGATATCTTAATCTTATTCCCATTTGCATTTGATTTTATGGGTGTGTCTGAAATCACATCTCAGCACCAAAGTTCCATCCATCCTTCTCAACACAAAACTCTCCACCAAAGTATAGCATCCGAACTTTCTCCACCCATTTTCACCTCTAAATTCCACCACTCTCTCCACCCTCTCATTCACATCTGCCCCATCAATCCATCCTCCTGCCTCCTGCACCCACTTCATTTTTTCAAAAGTTGCAACGCTCACACCCACCTTAAGCCCTCCTCTCCCAGAACTGCTGTTTATTTTTACAGTTCTGTACCATATAACCCCCCCATGAGCAGTACTTCCTCCACCACTATCCCTTGTTGCTTCCATGCCGAAGACCAAATCCATTTCTCTCTGCACATTTACACTGACCATTACAGTGTTTCCTGCTTCGTTATTATTAGAATTCTCACAGGAGTAGATCTCCTTCCAGTATTGCTCGAGAGTCATGCTGTATAGCATTGTGCTCTTCATTTGCTCCCTCATTCTAGCTTCTTCTCTAACAAACACAAAAGGGCAGTACCATCTCCCGACAGTCACGCGAGAGGAGCTCTTGGTTGACAATGGAAAGTCAAAGCTTGGAAGCTGTGATCGGAGAGGGACATCGAGGCCTAAAGCTTCACTTATCAGTTGACATTTGTAAGACCTTGAGCCTCTGGCTTCCCAGCCCTTTTTTCTTAGAAATTTAGGAGGGAAACCATCTGAAGCAAGAGACTTGGAGAAGAAACTCTTCCCATGATGTCTGTGAATCTTGAATTGCTGGTAAATGTTTCTGTAATCAAATGGTTTCGGTTTTGTGTCATTTATGACACTCTTGAAGCACCATAAACCCATGTCCATTTCCCTCGAACATGTGCAAGCTTGCCTGGAAGTTACACAGGATTATAAAATGCTCAAATCATTTAGATTTGGGAAAACAATACACACAGTGCCTGCTTAATTTGCATACAAATCCTAATGAATGAATATTTAGAGAGGGAAATCGCATACCCTTTGTGTGAGCCCTTAGCTTTGATAACATAATAGCAATTAGAGGACAGAGGCTGATCAAGAACTGGGATAAACCAAGCCTTCTTAACTATAGTTTCTTCATGATCAGATGAGTAAACTACAGATAGAATCTTGTCTTGAGGGAATGGGAGCTTCTTAATTCTCCTGCTCCTGCAAATACCCCAGCAATTTGTTTCTCGTTCATCTGCTTCTTCATCAGTGATTACCAGGTAACCAGTGTAAGGACCTTCGGGTGGCTCTCTTGAAAGAGCTCCTGGGAAATTCCTGTACAAGGAGAGTGGCCTCGTCACATACATCTTTCCGTCCCTATGGATTTAGTGAAAGTGGAAGTGTGAGATTGCTAGATATAACTGGTCGATGCCTTATGGATTAAGGTATGAAAAGTACTGGCTTTCACCATGTTGTCATCATCACTTCTTATCGGTTAATCATGCAATAACAATTATTTAAAACTTGCATGGATTTGGTTAAAGACAGCATATCCAATGAAGAAAAGAGAGCTTTTTGGTAACGGCACTTGAATATAAGAAATTAAAGACGAAGTATAGATATTCAAAAGAAGGATACTGCGTTACTTTATTATCCACTTTCACACTTTCACTTGTGAAATAATACAAGCATGTTTAGTGGTGTGTTACAAATTGTTTTTTAAAGTATTTTTTATTTGTAAATAGATTATGATAATATTTTTTATTTTTAAAAAATTATTTTTGATATCAGTACATGAAAATGATCTAAAAACACTAAAAAAATTTAATTTAAAGTAAAAAGTAAATAAAAAATTCAAATTTTTCAAAAATACTTTTGAAATGCATTGTCAAACAGGGTCTTCATCTACAAAGAATTTTTTTTATTCATTGTGGCTGCTTTTAGTTTTTTTTAAATCATATAGATAAATAATGTTCCATTTTAGTGTAGGTAACCATCCATTGACGGTGAGTTGGTGAGTTGAAGGGAGTGAATTATTTGAATTTCTGATTTGAAGATATCCATGTTTATGAGTTCTAAAAAGATGAAAATGCATGGAGAATAATCAAGAAAAGGATTATAAAGGTAGATAATGATGTTAAATTAATAGCCTAATAAAGTTGGGTAGATAAATTTTAAAGGTGTATTGGCTACAATATAGTGTATAGCACATGAGAAAAAAATGATTTTGATAAGGATTAATTGAATTGATAATATGAGAGTTTATGAAATTATTTATGAAATTTGATCGGTGGTATTTGAACATGAAAGTAAGAGAACTTGGATTCAGTTTCTTAGTGAAACTTGTATCCCTAGATGTTATCTATCCAAGAAAATTAATCTTGCTTGGTTTGAAATTTTATAATTTCTTATTTGAAAAAAAAAAAAACTGAGACTATCAAAATAGATCCTACAAAACAGTTTCCATTCACTCTAAAATTATTAGTTTTGATGACTTAAGGGCATAACTGAGTTTTTCTCTCTCTAGAAGACTTGTAGCCTAGTGCATTAGCTTTCTAAAGGATTAAAACACACTTTAAACAAAACTATATAATATTAGTTATGGACAAAAAACCACGCAATAATCGAATAAGAAAATTTCATAAAAAATCAATATAAGTTGCATTTTTATTAAAAAAAAACATGAGAAAGAAGATTTAATAGAAACATGAGATGCAAAATTAATGAAATAAAAATAATAATGAATGAGATGGTTAAAGAAGAACTATTTAGATTTTGGTGTAGAAAAGATCAATACTTTCAAATAATGATATATTATGCTCGTCGATATGTAAATAAAGATAAATATGGAAAAGCTACGACCTAAACAATAGCCCGTACTACAAGTGATGGTTTTTAATCTTGCCTAAGTCATACCTTGGCAACCAAATGTTAGAACCTAAAAAGAATTAAATTCATTTATATCCACATTCCATGATCATGAACCCCAAGTGGTTTGTATTAGAGCTTACATCCAAGGTTGTCAATACCGTTCCGGTTTTTCTATTGGTACGAAATGTTTCAGTTTCGGAGCATTTCGTCGTGCCGTTTCGGGGTTGTACTATTTATATATATATATATATATATATATATATATATATATATATATATATATATTAATTTAACAAGCATAATTAAAATTCAAGATGAATTAACTTTAAATTATACAATACAAACACAAAATCAAACAAATATAATCTCAAAATTAGAAATACAACCACAATTTAATCAAAATAAAGAGGATTTTAAGGCCGGAACGGTACTGAGATATTCTGGCCGGAATTTAGCTGGAATTTCCATAACAGGTCGGAATTAAAACCGAGACAAAAACAACGCCGTTTCGCCTCGATTTTTTTAATAATACAGAACATTTCGGTCATTCCAACCGGAACTGAACGGTATTGACAACCCTATTTACATCTATCCTAGAATATAATTCATGACCAAGCACTTTTTATGGCATAGTTATGCAAATATAAGATGTACAACAAAAAACTAACACCTATCTAAGAATGTATTAGGAAAAAAAAATATTTTTTTATTTTTTATTTAGTGTTTTTAGATTGTTTTTGTGATGGTATTAAAAATAATTATTTTAATATATTTTTAAATAAAAAATACTTTGAAAAATAATATCAACTATACTCCAACATAAACCCTAAATCAATGAGCAACCATGTGCATATGGATGATGCAAAAATATTATTTTAAAATATCACAACATTAAAATATAAAAAATATTATTTTAATGTGAATTCCTTTTAAAAAAGTTAAAGATGAAGTAGAGTGTTCAAAAGAAGGATGTTGCATTACTTTATTAGCTACTTCACACTTTCACTGTTTAATAATAATAGTCTGTTTGGTGATGTAAATGAGGTTATTTTTGAAAATATTTTTTATTAATAAATATATTAAGATAATATTTTTTAAAAATATTTTGACATCAGCACATAAAAATAATCTAAAAACACCAAAAAAATTTAATTTAAAATAAAATAAAATAAAAGTATAAAATTTTCACACTTTTTAAAAATTACTTTTTAAATACAAGGCCAAACAGGGTCATAATTTGCAAAGGAAATTTTTTAATTCATTGTGGCTACTTTTTTTTAATCATATAGATAAATGATGTTCCATTTTAGTGTAGGTGGCCGACCATTGATGGTGAGTTGAAGGGAGTGCATTATTTGAATTTTTTATTTGATGATACGCATGTTTATGAGTTTTAAAAAGATGAAAATGCATGGAGAATAATCAAGAAAATAATTATAAAGGTAGATAATGATAGTAAATTAATAGCGAAATAGATCAATTTTAAAGGTGTAATGGCTACAATATAATGTATAGCACATGAGAAAAAAATGATTTTGATAAGGTTGAATTGTATGAAATTATTTATGAAAACAATCTCTTGAAATTTTAAAAGGGTATTTGAACATGAAAATAAGAGAACTTGGATTCAGTTTCTTCATGAAACTTGTATCTTAGATGTTATCTATCCAAGAAAATTAATCTTACTTGATTTGGAATTTTATAATTTTTTATTTGGACAAAAAACTATGACTATCAAAACAGATCCTGCAGAACAATCTTTCATTCACTCTAAAATAGTTAGTTTTGAGGAATTTAAGGACATAACTGAGTTTTTCTCTCTTCAGAAAACTTTTAGCCACGTGTCTTAGCCTCAAAAAGGATTTAAACACATCTTAAACAAAACTATATAATATTAGTTATGGATAAAGAAAGAAAAAAAAAAAGAGGCAATACTTGAATAAGAAAATTTCATTAAAACTCAATATTAGTTGCATTTTTATTAAAAAAAAACATTAGAAAGAAGACTTAATGGAAACATGAGATGCAAAATTAATAAAATAAAAATAATAATGAATGAGATGGTTAAAGAAGAACTATTTGGATTTTGATGTGGAAAAGATAAATACTTTCAAATAATGATATGATGTGCTTGATGATATGTAAATAAAAATAAATATGGAAAAGTTACAAGACCTAAACAATAGCCAGGTTGGTTTTTAATCCTACCTAAGTCATACCTTGACCACCATATGTTAGAACCTAAAGAGAATTAAATTCATTTATATCCAACTTCCATGACCATGAATCACATGCATACAACTAGCTATGCTATTTTATATACACACGCAAATATAAGATGTACAACAAAAATTAACACCTATTTGAAAATGTATTTAGAGAAAAAAAAATTATATAATACTTTTAAATTATTTCTGTGCTGTGTTAAAAATAAATTTTTTAAATTAAAAATTTTATTTTAATATATTTCTTAAAAAAAACACTTTGATAAAAAAACTCAATTATATTCTAGCATAAACCCTAAAACAATGAGCAACCAAGTGAAAATGGATGTCGCAAAAAACATTATTTTAAAATATCACAACATTAAAAATATATAAAAAAAAATTATTATTTTTATGTTATTTTTTAAATAAATAAAAAATTGTAAAGCTAAAGCTACGGGAACAAAACCCAAGATCCATTTGACGTCCTGAAGAACAGAAAGAAAATCATCTTCTCATTGCACATTTCTTTTATTTGAAATAATCAAATAGTAAATTAAAAATTTACACTGTGCAACTGACTCAGTGCCGAAGTAGCAGAACCGGTATGCTTCTCAATCATGCACCTCCCAAGAACTTCATTAAATCTGTGTAACCACAGCATAAAACATGTAAGCCAAGGGAAAGAGAAGAAGCTTGTACAGCAGCAGCAAAAACAGGCAGTTGCAGCTAACTCAAGTCAATATCTGAAAGACCTGAGTTGGCGAAGAAGATAAAACCTGACTAATGGAATATAAACCATGAACACAAGTTTTCGACTGCCAATTACAGAGGGATTTTGCCTTCTTTTGGTGTAAGAAAAAGTGTGTGAAGGGTCGGGAAATTCTTGTCTGTCCATAGGTAGGGAGACAACCGAATCATGCAAGTATGGATCAAAATATGTGTCGGTTCTCAAAGGGGTGACATAGAATGACTATGACCAAGGATCTACCCCGTGAGAGAAGGATCATTAGCATGCTTTTCCTTTGTGTTATTTTGCAGGTTAGGACAAATCGCTCATATTTATGTAAGGCGGATGCATTCAAATTTCAATAATTTCATCATCAAATAATGGTGTTCCTTTTCCCTCTCTTTTCAGCTGAAAAATCACCTTATTGAGAACCCCAGGCCATGCCAGTTGTTCTTGGATAAGCAGCTTATGCATTTAGTTCGAGAAATGCCTTGATAATACCCATCATTTGTCCCCCAGGAAACCGTCCAAGGCATCCTCTAGCAGCTGCTATCTCACTGAGTTCATAAACTGAATCACCGCTGAAAGCTTTAAGCTGTTTGCTGCTTCTCTCCTTTCCCACCTTCTCAGCTTCCACAAGGTCTTCACCAGCCTTAACAGTAGGGAGAGGAAATGGATCAAGGGAAGTTTCCATGACGATGGACTCTCCACCCACGGCACCCACAAAATCTCTCAAACGGCACATCGAAAATGGAACTGGTTCAAAACTGTGATCTCCATATTCAACTGGTGTAGAGTGATCTCCAGTTACACAAAGGAAGTACTGAAAATTTCCATTTGATTCTGCTTGCAAGAGGAGCTTGGCCAGCTGGCCAATAGATCGATCGACAGCTTCCAATGCTTTAACTTTCAAAATGCTCGCCTTGTCATGGCCTGCATCATCTATTGCCTGAAATGCCAAATATCAAGTAAATCAACTACCAAGAAGACATTGAGAGCTTCAAATCTAAGCATAGATGTCAGGCAATCAACCTTTCAAACAATTTCTATCCAGACCAGATAAGTCACCAGGGAACTAAATAAATTGGTAAGCAATGAGGGGGGAAGAAAGCAAAATGATTCTTAGAGCCATCAATTTAGCCTGTCAAAAGATAAAATGAGTTATTCTCCTGAACAACATGCTGAATTTGTCCTGAACTCTTACGGTCCAAGCTCAATCGGTCTCAAAGCTTTTTGCCATTGAATCCTGGAAAGGATCCATCACTAGAAAGTCGTTGGTCTATAACATGACTATACAGCATCATGTACCATTTCAGCCTAAAAAGCAAGCAAGCTCCTGGTAGTATTTTCTATCTATCCATGAGCACTATGAAACATTTTATCAAAGAACAGAAAAGGATGAAGAAGCTAGGTGAAACAATAAAAAACTCAATTGTGCTACAAAAGGCAGTTTTTTCTAATTATGAAAGAGATGAAGATAACACCCACTGAGAAGGTTAAGACCTTAATGTGAAGAAACCCAAAATCATAGCCATCTGGTCGTCCTGGTTTGTGCTCGTCCTCCCCTGGTACAAATACATTGGGACAAGGCGCCAATGGAGCTGAGAGAGCCTTAGCTATGACAGTTGCTTTGGAAGTCAAAAGCGTTCGATAATCTCCAGTTGCTCCAGGAGCTTCTAGAATATCAATATCTAGTGATAATCCCAAACCAGCAATGATTTTAGTGGGAGCTACCATGCATGGCCATAAACCATGTTTATCTTGGAAAGAAGGAACCTGAAAAATAATATAATAGGCAATATACTCAAAGTTGTACTGCATGAAAAATTACATAAGAAATATCTGATATGATACAATTCTTCATTAAAAATCTCAGGTCCTTACTTCCTTCTATACCCCATTCTCTAAAAATGAAGAACTCTAAGATCTATCAAGTTTTATGGCAACCCTTCACCCTTAATTATTGCACTGAGATGGCAGCAGAATTATGAACTTTGTGAAGTTAAAATGCAATGAACAGTCCAACCTCTCTCATGCTGCAAGCATTATTTAGTGAAATTTTACTTCCCATACAATTTATCATACAAACAATGACACATTCAAAATGAAAAGCCAAATCAGCCCCAAGACCAGGACTAAATCAATACTTGAGTCATTTAGAAGTTCCTCAAGTTGGTACAGTTATTGTTCATCAGGGAAATGACACGGATGTTGTTTTCATCCAATAAATAAACTTCTACCTCTTGATGGCCAAAATGAATGAGAAATTGAAATTTAATTTCCTAAGGTGCTCGCTGCCTTTCCTGGAAAAAACTGACATGATTCTTGGAAGGGATGAGTCAACGCACCTCAATTCGAATGCCACATCCTCGTAAAAGGACCACATTGGCAATATTCTTACCTTCTGCTGCTCGTTTTGCATTTAGTGGGTGAGAAACTAGAATACGAGATATCTCCCTGGATAACTCATTAACAACAGCAGCTGTATGTCTTGCTTCATCAGTGCCATCTAAGGCTTCAACTTGAAGAAGCATGCGGTTGTCCTTAAGTGGATCTGTTGATGATATATTCCCACTCAATTTTGGCCCCTTCACCACTACTCCACATCTATGTTCTGTTGCATACCTGTATGAAGCGGTTTCTTGTTATTTTTCCATCCTATGTTTGAACCTTGCCGTTCAATTGAAGGACAATATGTTTCATTATCAAGGTTTCAGAGAATTTTCAACGATTTATACTAGATGGGCGGAGCAGAGCAATACAGCCATAAAAGACAGTTTGCCAATCACATCTGCTATTCTGAGCTTGATAAGTTAGGGATGTTCTCTTTTTATTATTACTATTATTATCTTTTAATTTATCTTAGAGTAATTTAGATGCTACCCATTTAGAACATGCACCCCCACTTAGCCAAACACTAATAATAATAATAATAATAATGAAGTTAATTACCATTTGTATAAGAAAATTTTGAACCTGAAAGTTCCAAAGAAACTTCTGAACCAAAAAAAAAATGTCAATGAATCTGTCTAAATTAAAAATTGAATAAAGCTGATCGAAAACACCTATATAAAGTATACTTGGTAAAAGCTCCTTCACAGCAGTGCATTTTTGAGCTTGTTTACAGCCAACAAAACACGGTTAACTCAAATTTTCAGTGACATGAAGAAGCTTGAAACAAAGTAGTGAATAATACATTCTAAGCAAGTTTGTCCAATAAGCTTGTTTGAAAGCCCATAATTTTTCAGATAAAGGAGGTTAGTGCCCACCTCCCCGCAAAAAAAAAAAATTCAATCAACAAGTTACAGCATTTAAAAAGAATTCGCACCTGACTCTGACTTCATATTCTGGGAAAGATGGCAACCTCATTCCATCCAGAGCTGCACAGAGAATAGGCCCTTCTTCTTCAAAATGCCTATCAGCCCTTCTACTGGTGACTATTCCAGTTTTCTCATCTAACGTTGCAAAATTTGACTGCAGATAAAAAGAAGAGAAATGCATTAAATGGGAAATTTTTCCAATGTTAAAATGTTTTCTGCGACAAATATAACTGGAAGAATAACATAAAAATAGAAATAGAAAGGGATGGAAAAGGGAAAAAAAAACTATTGAGTTATGTTAGAGCTGGAAAATTGTGTACTTCATGAACCACAGGGCTTTTTCTACCCTAACAGTTCACTGAACTCTTTGTATTAATATATAGATAAAACATAAGAGACTATTGCGGGGAAGAGATTCATTTTAAGCCATAAAAGTGAGTGACAAAAGCTATAAAATGTTCAGACTCCCTGACACGCAGGAAAGTTTAATATTGAGTGCATAATCCCGTGAATAATAATGATAATGATAATAAAATAGCAAGATACAAGAGTGTTTTTTTCCTGATTTAGAAAGCATCACAAGAAAAAAAAAAAAAGAAGGAAAAAAAGACAAGGAATTAACTTCAAGTTCCTAGGCGCATTTTTCCTAGTACTCATGTAAAATTTCTCCAGACAAAGACATATCTACAAAGACAATCTTTCGTTAAAGTAGTATTCCACCCCTGTTTCTAAGGTATTAAATAAAGTTTCTGTGTTCAGCTGTGCATTTAGTACTACACCTGAATTCCTTTACAAATAAAGGTTCATGAGGAAATGACAAAGTGCATTCTTGGAGTATAGAATACAATAACTGTATTTGCTATGACAACACTTCATGTGCTTAATACAACAACGAGATAGCGTTTAACAAGGGGGCAAGATCAATATAAAAATAAATCTTTCAAAAGTGGTTAAAGTACACGCGCGCGCGCACTCACTTTGAATGCAATATCACCAGGAGACATTGCCAATCCAGCACCCATGGACTCAAAAGCTCCTCGACCCCGATAGTACACTCTAGGGTCATAACCTAATAAGGAAAGGTGAGCAGTGTCACTTCCACAACCCAAGCCTACTTCAACAGGGTCCATAAGGCCATTAACTCCGCTAGAAGCAATAGCATCCAGGTTAGGCACGTTTGCTGCTTGCAAAGGAGTCTTGTAGCCAAGCCTTGGCAATGAAACATCACCCAATCCATCAATCAGGATAAATGCCACTCTCCTCTTTGGCTGCTGGGGAGTAACCATGCTTCTATATGTTATGTCTAATTCCGCCTCCTGGTTAAATTACAAGTTGCTGTACATAGTAAAAAAGAAGTGATAATTCCAATTATATGCTAATCAAAGCAAAGAGTTCATGAGCTGAGCCACGAGACAATTTAAAGCTACATCGTATACTTACCGAATACTTTCCATATATCAAAACAAAGGTCATGTTCCTTAAAATTTACCAATTTCAGTTTTGGCATGCAATTCAGTGCTAAATTTACAGAGATTAAAATTATGAGCTCAAAAAGCCAGTGACTTTAATGAGTAAAACTAACATTTATCTTAGGCACACACTTTATTATACATATTAATTCGATCTTGTTGGTTTCCAAAACAAAAATCTACAATAACTAAATATGGCAGACCCTGATTTCTTCAAATTGAGAGCAAATCACAAAATGGGTTTCTATCATCATATCTAAAGCACAGTAAGAAACACCGAAACAGGCTAAAAACAATCAGAGAAAAGCCCACATAGGAATAATCAACAACAAAAAAAGAAGCAGAAAAAATCAAGTGCTTCAATACCTTCGATTCTAACTAAAAAAAAAAAAAAAAACTTTCAATGATAATTCAATGTAATCTTAAGACATTAAGAATTGCATGTCAAATAAAAAATAGAAACAAAAAAAAATTAAAAGAATCAATAAGTGCTAATCAATAACAGCATGATCATTTATCTCTTACCTCAAAAGACCACAACTAGAAGAAGAAGCTTGAATCGTGATTCAATTTAGTGATTTTGGGCTCAAAAACTGAAGAGAGAGCTCTTAAAATGTAGAGATGAGTTGGGATTTTATTGTTTAACAATGGAGAATCTTTAAGTCATGAGTGTCAGCGTCACTTTTTTGCTCCGTTTTTGCTTTGGCTTCGAAGGGCTGAAACTTAAAGGAGGTTCAAAATCCAAGGCAAATTAATAACAATTTAACATATATATTTTTTGTATTTACGTGTATCTCATGTGATATTTGATAAATTAACTGATTTGCCACTTGATGGATGTGCTTGGTTATCTGGATACTCCTGCTCTGCTTCCGGATTTGTCATGTCCACCCGCAGGGACTGGCCGGGCTTAGATTTTGGATCCGAATAACACTTATGGTTCAGCTTAGACTTTGCAAGTAAACTGAGCCAGACTGAGATTTTTTGTTCGGTTCGGCTTTCATCATTTTCAGCTTGGTTATTTAAGGTTGGCTTAGCCTTGATTATTGGATTTACATGTTTATCGTGACTTGGTTATTGAGGGTGGCTTCATTTGTCTCTTTTTAATAGTATATTTTTTAGGTTTTTCTTAATTATTGTTTTTAAATTCAATTTATCTATTAATATTTTTTATTTTCTTTATTTAATTAAAATAAAATTAACTTATTCAACCTCGTTATATTAATAACGCGAGCTATAAATATTTTTTAATTCAAAAAAATATACTTACGACATCTAAACATATATTTTCATTATAACAATAATTTAGACCAAAGTATAAGTTTGATACTATGTTTTATATATATATATATATACACTTTAAATTATTTTTGTGTGTGTTTCCATATCATTTTGATGTGCTAATATCAAAATTGATTTTTTTAAAATAATAAAAAATATTATTATGATACATTTACAAAACAAAACACTTTAAAAAACAATAATAACATCTAAGTACAAATTTATTTTGAATAATCACTTGTCTTCTTTTAAAAATAATTTTTAAAGTTATACTAATTATTTAAAAAAAAACTCAATTTATCAAAAAAAAAATCTTTTTATTAAATTAAAAGCTAACTTATTCCATCTAGTTGGATTTATTTTATGAAAACAACAACCTCGTGTTGGAATACAGATATTTAGGTTTTATTTGATACTGCGTTTTAAAAGCATTTATGAAACAACTTGATTTTTTTTATTTTAAATTAAAAAATTTGATGTTTTTAGATTATTTTGAAATGTTGATGTCAAAAATAATTTTTTAAAATAAAAAATATTATTTTGATATATTCATGAACAAAAAGCACTTTGAAAAAGAGTTTCAGCCAGACTCTCAAAAGGCTTAGTATATATATATTATTTTAAATAATTTCACAAGTAAAAAATAATATGAAAAATTTGATAACCAAATATATTATTTTTTATTAATATTAAACTCAATTATAATTTTAACTAAATATTTTTTATAAAATTATATTTTTAAAATCTTAATCACAAAAATAAAATCAATACTGAACAAACAGTGGAGCTTTTGACTGGTATTGATAAGCCACCGATTGAATTCAAATCACCGACATTATTTTTCACGCCACGTGTCATACATGCATGAAAGCAATTAATTGATAACGTACTGAAAATTAAAATGGCTGTCATTTCGTTCTCGTGACCTTGTTTCGTTCTCGTGACCTTGTTTCCTTCTTTATTACTACTGTTTTGACAACTTTTGCTTCTCTTTTCCTCTGTATGAGTTCGTTTACTCTTCAATCACCGCAAAGTGCTGGGTCCACTGGAATAGAAAACTCATTAACTCTTTTATGCTAGTAAACTCTTTTTCGCTTTCTCTCTCTTTCTCTGTATACACACACACACTAACCCTAGCGCTCCCGTCTTGTTACGGTCTAAATTTTATTTTTTAACATAAAAAATATTAATTATATATGATTTTTTTTATTATAATATAAATTTAGATAAAATAATAAATATGTGCAAAAATTTTGTAAAGTGCAAATTTTCTATAAAATATATGAATTTTAAATTAATATAAATTTATTTGTTTAATAGATTTCAATGAAATAATCAGTATAAAATTATTATTCTCATTAAAAAAACAAGAAGATTCGGATATCTGAATTATTAAATACATTGTATTAAGATTAGTTCATTTTATAATTTAAGTTAAATTAAACACAACAAACAAAATGTAAATTATGAAAAAACCTGTATTAATGAAATAATAAAAATAAACAGTTAATTTTCTATTTTCAAAAAGAAAAAAATATAAATTGAAAAGTCATCCCCATCTTACTGTCATTATCATTACTATATCGGTTAAAATTATTATCTACATTACTTCCTAAATAGTAGAAATCATTAAATTGACCCGAATAATTAAAAAAGTAAAATATCTTCTCAAAAAAACAATAAAAAAAATCACTATTATTGTGCAAACAATAAAATCATAAAATTATTTAATATGAAAATCAGATAAAAATAATAGAAAGTAAAAAAAAAAAAAGAACAAAGAAAAATATAGAGCAATATTAATTTTAAAATAATTATGAACATAAATTAAAATTTCAAAATTGAACTGAATAAAAATAACATCCCAATAAAAAATAAAATGACAAAAAAACAAAATAAAAACCAAAAGTTTAAATGAATGAATACAAACAAAAAAAAAATTGTCCATAAAAGATAAAAAGAAAAGAAAGGAAAGGAAATGAATCAATGCTAAATAAAAAATTAAAAGAATAAGTGTCAAAATGAGAAAACAATATATATAATTAATTTCAATTGACAGACAAAACTACAACAAATCAAAATCTTATGACATAAAAACTATAAAGAAATTTTTTAAAATAAAATGCAGTGTAACTAATAGAAATTAAAATTTCAGAACGGAACATAATAAAAATAAAATCCTGACAAAAAATAAAATGATAAAAAAATAAAACAAAATCTAAAGCATAAATATATAAATATAGATAAAAAAAAATAAATATTATCCAAAAAAAATAAAAAAACCAAAGGACTTAATATAAAAAAAGTCAAGAATATATATATATATATATATATATATATATATATATATATATATATATATATATATATATATATATATATATATATATCAATCCATTTGTTAATGATTTTCTTTTATTATGACGCGTGAATTGCTACAATGTTTTACCCACACTTTTTATATTATAAATAATATTTAAAAAACATAAAGTAAACACACAATTTAACAAATTCGATGTCCATGCCACAACACAGAGACTAGTGCTAGGGCAAGGGTTATCACTTTAGTTTTATTTCTATCAAAACGTTTAATATTAATTAAAAAATTAAAATAAAATATTATTTTTATCTCAATTTAAATTCCAGCTCATTTAAAAATTTTAAGTCAAAAACCAGTCGAAACATTCCAGCTTTGTTCTGCCCATTCCACTTCCACTAAATAATGTTTTTTTAATAATAAATAATTTAATAATATCATTCATATCTCTTAATCCGACCGTTAGATTGAGAAGAAATTATACAAGAAATCTCTTGATATATATATATATATCTTATGTTAAAATATCTAAGCAATCAGAGAATATAATAATTTTATAAAATTAATAATTATATTCTCGTAATATTATAATATTATAGATATTCATAATTTTTTCAAAAAAATTATTTTATTCAGATTTTTTTAAATTAAATTACACAATTTTAAATAATTTTATTTTTTAATTTGATGTAAATTTTTTTTGAATTAATATATATATATAACCCCAAAACTACATTCTAAAACACTTCAAAACCATATCATTACGTTCTAATTAAAAAAAAATCAAAACGGAATTAACAACCTGGCTAGGACAGCAATTTATGACCAATCAATACTCAACAACCACATCTTGACTAAAGTAATTTAGATGGGCTCTACTTCCACCCACCGACCAGACCCTTCCCCACAAGCACTGTGTCTTCGCTTCATATTCCTGATAAATCTATACGAGTAAATCCACACTTGTCCTATTTAGGAAACTACTTTCACCTTATTTACCATAGATAAGAAACGGTAAATTTCATTTCACTCAAAACAATGAACGAAACACCTGTTACTATTACCTACTAACATTTATTGGGTGAGAATCCCATGCGGCTATTCGCCAGGTCAAAGGTGACACGTGTCCCCTGCTGTTGCACATTCCCGATTATAGACAAAGACGACGTCGTTGGAGCAAACGCGAAGCAGTAAGTCCCAGCAGAATCCAGGGGGATCAAGTAATTGGCGGCCGGCAAGTTCCACGACTTCCCATCTGTGAAGTGAAACGACACCGTCGGGACCCGTACACTTGTCTGTCCAGACAGGTCATAGCACGTGTCAAACAAGGCAACAGCACCAGTGCGCTGCAAATTCTGAGTCATCTTCGCGAATGCATCACGCAGAGGATTGTAAGCCTGAGTCTGCAACCGAGTTATTGCTGTTCCACAATCAACGATTATCCCACCATTCCCTGACTCGTCCAATCGAAATGCTGACTCAGGAATCGACACCATCTGACCACCGACACTCATTCCACTCAGGCCCACATAGTAAAAAGTATCAATCTTCCGGTTCTTCATCAGAGGAGCAGTAACTGAATCACGGCCAAGTTGAGCCGAGTTGAAGTCCAAAGTCGACGATCCAGCCGAGTCACGATTCACTAAACAATAAGAAAACGACGTAGCTTTAAGCTGGTTTGTTAACGAAAGTGGGCCACCACCAAGTCCTAATAAACCAGCAGCACCAACAAACAACCCTTCATTATTATGACCACAGCCAATAGCAACGTTTTTTACACTCCCAGAATTCCCAAACGACACCGACTCAGTAGCAAAATCACCGAGAGTATACGACCCGTCTCCGTAGTTAACCTGATAAAGACACTGCCCGCCTCTACAGCTCGACATTTCTAAAGAGCTACACTTTTGAGACTGGCAAGAAACTGGAGCATAAGTAGAGGACGCTGATGGATCGAAGACTGGGTCAGTTTGCTGGTAACAGTCTGTGCAGGGTTGACATTGTAGCCAGTTAATGTCACTGCCTGTATCCAAAACCATGTAAAACTGTCTTGCTGGGTTACCGACACCAACTCGAGTGAAGTACTCACCGCTTCCTTGGCTTATACCTGAAGTGACCGGGGTTGATAAGTCCTCGGGTTGGATATCGGTTTCTAAGGGTTGAAGGTCGGATTTGGAGATGTCTTCGAGGGCGAGTTGGAGTCTGGTTGTGAGTGAGCTGAATCGGGCTGTGTCACGGTAGAGTCGAGAGAGGACTAAGGATTTGTAGTCCTTGTGGTGGGTTTTGTACAGGGTTTCGCGGGAATGGAGTTCAAGGGAGAAAGAGAGTGTAGAGGTGGAGAAGGATTGGGTTGTTGTGGTACTTGTTGTATTAGTGGAGGGTTTTTGTGTTTGTGGATGATCGAAGGAGAGGATGTCCTGGGCTTGTTGAAGAGATGACGTGACATCAAGGATTGTTGTTGTCATTGTAGTGGCATCTGGTAAATCACGAGGTGAAGTGGAGGTGAAGAAGAGAAAAAAGAGTATAAAAAAGAGAAGGGATGGCTTTGAAGCTGGTTCCGCCATTTTTGTTGCAGAATTTGGAGGGTTAAGAGTGGGAGCGGAAGTTTTGGCTTTTTATTGAGAAAATAGTAGAAAGAGGTGGTAGTGATATGAATAAAAGATGACCTCACGATCAAGATAATTTCAAGAGGGTTTCAAAGCATTAAAAACGATGTCAAAGTGGGACAAAGCTCACCTGTGCAAACTGCTGAAAGTGAGCCCAGGCCACAAGAGACCAGAGGTGACTTTGTCACCATCACTACCTTACTGACGGAATATTACTGCAATAACAAAATTTTGAGCTGAAAAAAAAAATCACCAGGTTGCTGTACACTTGCTAGGAGCGAGCAACTTAATAATGAAATCCCTTATTTAAAACTTGATATGGTTGATTTGATGGAGTTTAATCCACAGTTGTCGGTTAGTATTTTGTTTTTTTGTTTTGTTTTTTATCGAAATGTTTTGGTTTGCAAGTGTTGTTTTGAAGTTGTATATAATTAATTAATAATATATGTAAAAAAAAAAATTAAATATAATTTTTATTTTTTATAAAATCTGATGCAATAATTTTATTTTTTTATAATATATATATTTTTTAATTTTTATTGTTTTAATTTTAATTCTTGCATTTTCAATATACACACACAATATCAAATATTATTTAAAAAGTTTAATAAAAAAATAATTCGATGCTACTAGATTAGATTAAAAAAAATAAGAAAATCAGGTCACATCAATAAGACAATAACCCACAATTTTGTCCAGGCAGGGAGATGAGGCTGCAGGGAGATGATTTTTTCTTAAGGCTGAAATGATAAAGAAGAGGTAATATTGGCATGTTTTGGCCAGTATTTGGATATAAAATTCATAGCGAGTTAAAATTTAAATTGGGATAAAAATGATATTGTTTTGTTTTATTTTTTTTAATTGATACAAAATGTTTTGGCCGAAAGGAAACTGACAACTATTGTTTAAACAATCTTTATGGACTTGGTGTAGTTTTAAAGGATAATTTTAAGATAAAATTATTTTTTAAGATGTTAGGTAGATGATATATTGAATTGATTTGAATTTTATAGTTTTAACCTTCAATCTAAGGGTATCGCGGTTGTTGTTGTGGTTGAGGTTGAAAAAAAACAAATATGCTTTTACTGCGATTCAAAATAAACAGTAAAGTGTTTGATTAAAATTGTGGTTTAGTTTAAGGTTGATAAAAACAGTTTCATATGTTTGGTTATCATGATTTTCGTATTACTATAAACTTGTGAAATTATTTTAAAGAATGTATGCACGCGTGCACGCGCACACACACACACACATTGTATTTTAAATGTTTAATAATTATAATAATAAAATATAATTAATAATTCAAGTAAAGTAAATTAGATACTTGTTTTTATTCTTCCATCAAACTACTTGTAATTTCATCACGAATTAAATTCATACTTGAAGACTTTTCAAATCGTGGAACAATAGTAAAATATCATCTAAAATAAAATTAGGATTGCGAGATAAAAATTATATTGTGATATTCTTTTAATATATTTATTTATTGTAATTAATTTTTAAATTATTTATATACACACCCCAGCCGCAACCCCCCCTCTCTATCTATATATATATAGCCCCCCCTCAACTCACGGAAAGCAGTAAATTGTTGTTTTCCGTGAAACGTGGTTTCAACCTGTAAAACAGATGGGCCCCATAGCCAAACCTACTTTTTATATTCATAACCAAACATGTGTAAACCGAGTTTTAAACGAAACGCAGTTTGCATCTCTTAACCATACAGGCACTAAGACATGAATTGCATTACCATAAATAATTTACTTTATAACTATTTTTATGTACTTATATGATTATAAAAATAGTTTTGAAATCAATTTAATATTGAAAAATTTATTTGAAATTACAATAATCCTATACATAGCAAACTAAAAAAAATCATAAAGTTCAATTCTTACTTAACCTAAGTTAACAGACCAAATACATGATTCAGGTAATGGGTTCTATTAAGTTTAATGATTGTGTTTTCTTTTAAAACATTTTTTATTCAATTCAATGAAAAAAATATTTGCTCGAAAAGCTGAGCATTGTAGTGGATTTTAGACAACCTGCAAAATGAATATTATAATAATTAGTCTAAACACAAATTATATTTGTAAGTGCATAAGGTCAATCATATTTAAGTATGACAAATACAAGGTCATTCCCATAAGGACCGAGTTCAACTTCTAATTTGCCTAACCTAATTTACATCACAAAATACTTTAACTATGTTAATTATATAAATAAGAAATTAAACACATAGCATGCTCATATAAACATAAAAGAGTTTTATAAGAATGAATTAATAAACTAACACAACGAAATTAAATGAAAAAACAAGTAGAAATTCACGTAACACTAAGATGAGAAATTCAAATTGATAAAAACACTAGGACAATGAATTCACCACTGGTAATCCGATCTACCCTCTTTTTCACCTACCTATTAACTATTCAGTTGATGTCGCCAATTAGTTTTCCTTTCCTATGAATTATCTATGGTATTAAGCTAACTCTTATATTCCTACATGCAATTCGCCAATGGTACTAGGTCAAATATCAACACATAAAAATTCATTAATATCCGTCAAAACCTCAATAAGCATGTAAACCCTAGGAGTATGGTATTTACCTTATACAAATTACAAAGCTTAATCATAAAGAAGCAAGCCTCATATTAAATATGGTATTTACTCTAATTTTCATCCAATTAAACTCAATTAAAAATCTAGATGATTAACAAACATCAAGATTATCAACAAAGTTCTTAAGCACAACGATTAAAAAGCCAAAATCAAACGATAACCATTAGATAGGAAAAATAAGAAAACTAAATTATCATACAAGGGTTACATCATGCCATTGTAAAGGAAAATTAGTTACACATGTTCATAGAAATCTGCATGAGCAAAAACATAAGAAAGAAATAATAAAACTTTTGCTAATTGTAGTACTTTTCTCGGGTCTCCAATTTCTCCCTCAATCTTTTGTAGCCCCAAGTGAGTTTGTTTTCTATTTCTTAAATAATGCACCACACCCCATTCCTACCCTAAATGTTTTTTACAACAGTCCAATAATAAAGAGAAACCTAAATAAAACATAACTTCAAAGTGGTTAAATAATGGACTCCTTTCCCTACTTTAATGGCAATAACATGTCAGTTTCTTTGCATGTTTGGGGTTGTTCCTCCTTCAATAAAATTTAAGAAAAAATATTTTAGATATTTTTCTTATCTTTCCAACAATATATTGCTGAGAAAAAATCATGAAGTCCTTCAAATTGCCTTTTTCATGCAGTAACTCAAATCTAACGAGATTGCATTTTATGTTGACTTAACTCCAAATACTGTTATCAATGGGTGCTCTAAAAATTCTAGAAAAAATCCACGATTGTCTTCAAGGTTTTAGCTTTAACATCCAACTAGCTTTGCACAAACAATTCTCCAAAAAATTGTATTTTTATAGAAAAGCAATTAATTGCTCTTAAGATCTAAAGATGGAGAAAATAAAATAATAAGTCCTTTTTAAATCCAATCCTCTTACAAAAACTAAGCACATAAATATATAAATTTATGAACTTATCCAACATCAATCTATAAAGACTAAATTTTGAAGGATAAGATTAAGGGGAAAAAATTCATACTTATAAAACTTATATTAGCATATCGGGGATAACCTAAGATTCACCCAATCTTGATGCAAACTCATGAGCATTTGATCTCAGAACCCACACACAAAAGATACAACTCTTGGAAAGCAAAAAAGTCAAGTTTCGAAGTGTGACACGAAAATTACTTTGAGCCTAAGCACTAGCACTATTAGAATATAAAATCTCCACTCAACAAATAGCAATTCATGATTAAGAAGTATAAGATGATTCCACAAAAAAAATTATTCTTAACTAAGTCGATATAGTTTGTTAGAGAATAAAAGTAATCGAGAAAACTCACTCTCACAAACTCTAGAAAATGCAACAACCTGAATTGTTAATAAGAAAAAACCTCTTATTGAAATTTATGTTACAAGTATGTTTTTATATATGCAATAATGATACGAGTCAACCTATCAACATAAAAGATGACGAGAATCAACCAACAACAACAAATGATCCTTTAGAAGCACAAAATGGAGCAATTACATGGTTAAGGATTAAGAAGATTAAACAAGTTATAATTAGGTTGATTCAAGATATTTTGGCTAATTCAATTTCTTTGACTTTAAGGAAGGACATACAAACATTAATTACTCTAATTGTATAAAACAAGAAGACAATGGACATCTAGCACATGTGAACAACATCTTTAGCCAAAGTGGGCAACAAACATGCTTGGCATAAGGGAATAATGACAACAAAAAATAATAAAGTTATTATATTTAATTCATCAACTTTTGATATTTTATCTGTAATTTTATGTTAGCTCATGTTTTTCATTAATATGGGCTCATTTCTGTAAAACAATAAAATACCCTTACAAGAGGATGAACAAGGGTCCAAGATTATGAAGAAAGAATTTTATGTATTTGAAAGAGTTCTTATACTTTGGTTCTTGAATAAACTGCAAATTAACTTATCAGAAAATAATTATCTTCATGATATCATCCTATACTTCTTGCTTTTGAATTGATATTTTTGGGTAAGGATTTCATATTTCAATAATGTTAGTGCTTAGGTTTAAGATGATCTTTATGTCACTTTTCCAAACTTGAATTTTTAGCTTTCCAAAATTTGAATTATTTATGTGTAATATATCTGTTTGATCATGAGATTCATATCATTCAGAATTATATACCGGCTCTATTATTAATCAAGTTATATCCTTCAGTTAATTTTTTTCTTTTGTTTAACATCAACCCACTTTCCCCAATTTTCTTCTCTTCAATTTAGTATAATATAAATAAATATTATTCTTTATTTTATTTTTACTATCTAATTCAGTTTTCTCTTAGGGAGAACCGAGGACTTCAAGAAGCCAAGAAAATTACTGGTAATTAGTGCAGACACGTTCCCTGTCTCAGTCACGCCACTGTGGTAGTTATAGCTATCAAAGGTGGTAACGAACCCCGCCTTCATCTACTCGAAGAACTAGATTCCATTCTATGCTTAGATTTCTTCTGTCAAATAGCTCAAGCAATCTGATTCTCCTTCGTTTTCTTTTCTTCGCTCCAAATTCTTAAAAGCAAAATAAGAAAGTGAAAGCATAAACAACATGAAGAAGACCATCATTTCACGCTTGCTGCATTCACAGTCTCCACCATTTCTTAAACCCCAGTACGTGCTAGCAATTTCTAAATAACATGTTAGTTATTTTTTTTTTCATTTCTTGAAGTTATATGGCTCTATTCTCATCTGGGTTCTTATCAATTTTCCGTATTGAATGATTTATCTATAACTGGCTTGCTAAAATTACAAGTAGTTAACTATTTAGGATGATTTTTATTTTTATTTTGATGATGAAATGAAGGATTGGAAGTGTTAATTACTATACTTGCAAGAATTTGAGTTTGTCAAGACGGATACGACCAAATTTGATGACCATTAAACATACATGGCTTGATTATTCATTTGCATTTTATGATTAAATATATCAAATATTAATTTGGGTGAAAATGGAGATGGGATGATAAAATGTTGTAATTATAACTGTTCGTGAATCTGCTATGCATGTTAATGAGTGATCATTGGAGAGGATATTCGTAAGGATGATGGGTGAAACGGGGGTATGCTTTTGGGGCTTGTTGGAAGTGTTAATTTGCTTGTCAAGTTTAAGGAGATAGTTTATCTATTGGTCAGTGTTGGATGTATCTGAAGGTGATAAAAGCACCATAATGTTACCGAAGCGAATTATACAAGAATTTTAATGAACCCAATGCCATGCTAAAATGATCTGTTATGATTGATTCACACTACTTCCACATACTGTCTTGTAGTTTTTTTTTTTTTATCCAAACCAGAGATTTTAAATCATTTCATTTTGAATTTTTCCTTCAATAGACCGAATTTATATTATATTACACCTTTCGTTTGTTACACCTGCCCTGGTTTTTAATCCATTATATCTTCATGGAAAATCATTTCAGTTATTACCGAGACAGGTCACTGTTTGCAGCAAGAAATGGAAGATTCTTGTCTACAGGCTCTGAGAAGGTTGATGGATCATCAAAACTTGAAGAAGCAGAGAGTGTTGAATTTACACCTCCAAAAGAAAAGGTTTCTTCCTTTGTTATAAAGAGACACCTCTCAGATAATTATACTCTATTTAGAAGTAGTTGATATTATTTTCTTGCTCACTAAAAAGCAATTGGTT
Source organism: Salix dunnii (assembly GCA_015731905.1). NCBI lineage: Eukaryota > Viridiplantae > Streptophyta > Magnoliopsida > Malpighiales > Salicaceae > Salix > Salix dunnii. Next base: position 7,345,417 of record CM027662.1, on the reverse strand, counting down.
TAGCTACTTGTTTTAGGTGGAAATGGATTTGTTGGGTCACATATATGCATAGAAGCTCTAGCCCATGGTTTGGATGTATCCAGCTTGAGCAGGTATTACTTAACAGGGATCAAGAAAGAACTGAAGGTTTAAAATACTGCCATTGCTAACTCAACATTTACTCATCAGGTCAGGGAAATCTTCTCTACATGATCCTTGGGCGAATGACATTGTCTGGCATCAAGGTTACCCATGAGTGGTATTTTCATTGTTCCTTCCCTCCTTGTTGGAATGTGAAGAGTAATACTCCTTTTCATTCTTTACCTACAGGAGATCTGCTTTCACCTGATTCACTAGGGAATGCATTGAATGGAGTGACCTCTGTGGTATGACATCTTTTAATCATTTCTCTTTAGTATTAGACAGTATGGTCTGAAGATGAAAAGGACAAGAAAAGCTAAGTTCAATTTTGTATCGGTAACTGCTGATATGGTCTTGTCAATCATCTTTATGGTATGTGTTGGTTCTTTTGAGTCTTTTAACTAAGTAGAGCATTTGTTATTGAACCAACCATATTTGTAAGAAAAAATGACAGAATGATCACACTTTGGTTATTGGAAGTTAGAAGTGTGAAACATACAAGTACATTCATGAAGTTTTATTCTCCATGCAGTGATAAGTATTGGATTATCATGTGCATTAATGATAGGGTTAGAGGAAATATTTTTTGTTGTCAACTTGTGCTTGTCATTATAATTTTTTCGAAGATTTCTTTAGCAGTTGGTTTAACTAGTGTGGTGACCTTGTAATTATCCTGTCTGTTTTTAAAATATTGTATTATCTTCTCAATAAAACATCTCCTCTGATAACTACATGAAAAAGTAAATGCTCCAGTTCATCATTTGTAAGTTTGAATTGTGAGAATTCTTCTGATGCTTGGATAAATGCTTCAACATTATGCTGGTACTTGTTCTACTGCAAAACTCACAACAATTGCATCTTTAGTGATATGATTTGTTTCATTTGGTTGTGCAAGTTTTCGTGGGTATATTGCTTTGAGACTTCTAGTTTGTATATCAAAATGTTGTGGCATATACACAACCATAACTTTTCATGTTAAGACACAAGCACCTCTCCAAGTTTGTTGAGTTTCAAAACTTTGTATTGCAATGAAAATCTACTTTTAAATAACTTTTTTGGGTAGACGTGGTTGTTGTTTTGATTTGAAGTGAACTTTTGTAGATTTCATGTGTTGGAGGTTTTGGCTCAAACTCTTACATGTATGACATCAATGGAACTGCAAATATAAATGCTATTAGAGCTGCCTCAGAACAAGGTTTGGCCTTTATCTTTGAACATTTCCTTTTTTAACTCTTTAATCATGTCCTAAATATTCAATATTTTCCCATTATTAATTTAGTTTTTCAGAAAATTTTCTTAATAAAGATCAAGAGATTGGTTGGTAATTTATGCAAGGATAAAAAAGCAAGGACAGGAGAAGCATCTCCGGCTTGAGGATGAACTAGGAAGTAAAGAGATTGCCATTTATTTTTTATGATCAGGAATTATCATCTTTAATAATCTTTGAGTTACTGCCTTAGGTTGATAAGTGTCTCCACATTCCACCAATAGTTACTGGCCTCACATGCCACATTTAGTAGAACAAGACTAGCCCATTGGCCAACAATATGCAGTGGGGTGGAACAATATTTCATTTAATCACAAAAAAATGTCTAGGTATTGTTGTTGTGTCTCTAAAAAAGAAATAGATTTTAACTATAAATTGAATAATATTTTTATCTAATATAGAGGTGGAAAAAACATTAATCTTTGTAGGTTAACGTGGGTTGACTTGTGAAATTCACAAGGATTATCTTGAAAAACAAATTGGAAAGCTCACTCTCAAAGTAACTTAACAAAATCGAAAAAAAAACAGCATTAAATTAAAATAACCTGAGTGAATTCAAGTCAACCAAACAAATTTGCGACACAAGTCATGCAAGTCATCAAGTTCAATGCCTTTTCTATTCCAGGATTATTTTTATTTAATTATACAACAAAAAAGGGCATGATAATTTTTTTTGTGAAATATTATTTTAAAAAGTAACAAAAACCATGATAGACACATGGAGTCAAGATAGTAAAAGTACATCATTGATTACAAAGGATGAAATTGCATTTTTATAGGTTTGAATTAAATAAAAAAAAGATTATCATTAACAAATGCTGAAATAATATATTATTCTTAAATTGAGCAGTGGAAAAAACATTAAAAACATAGCTTGGATTCTACATATTAATTTGTTAAACATGCAACATGGCTTATAGACTCAATTGGGCTTGTCTTTAATTTTCTTTTTTAATTTCATATGGGGATAAATGACAATTTATTTATTTAAAAAGTTAACAGATGATGAACCGTTTGTTTTATGCAAAGTCCATCTTTGGAAAAAGTAAAACCTAAGTTGTTTTTGGCAAAATCAATTTTTGATCCAAAACACCTAGAAAACACGTTAAACATCTTGATAAACCTATCCATAACCTTAAAAAACCTAAAAAGGCTAAAAAACTGAAATCAACCCAAACCAAAAAACGTTCTTGCGGTTCAATCTGCCTCATAAGGAAACGAGAAGAAAACACCTAGGTGAAACTTTACTCATGAAATGGAACTTGTTGACACTGATTCCAACCATTTTTATGGCTAAAATCGTTGCCAATTGCCACTTTCTTTCTCCACTTCAAAATTCAACGTTCCTCTCTTTTCTCACAAAATAATTGATAAATAAATAAAATTAACTTTGGAGCCAAAATTGAATTTTTGACAACTAAAAGGAATGACCATCTATAAACTGAAAAAGATAGGGGCCAAAATAATTTTTTTGTATGAAATTCGAATTTGCCACTTATTCCAGTCTTTTAATTCAATCATCTCTTAAAAAAAAATACTGTTGAGTTTTAATTTGAGCTCAAAAAGGCTTAATTGTGTAAAAAAAAGTTTGTGAACCAAATTATTATTATTTTTTAAAAATCACTAGTCTAATCCACAATGATCTGTGAAAAAGCTAATAGTGCATTATCAACAGTAAAAACACCACACAATTTAGTTTTTATATATATATATTAATGCTATGATATAGGATTTTTCTACCATGTTTATTATTTTGATAATTGTATAAAATAGTAGGTTGCTTAGCTGGGATTATTGAATATTTGGACATGGATGCATCTTGTATATTATCAAGATAACTTGTTAAGCTATTTCGTATTTAAAGCATTGTACATGTTTTAGTTCTATGTTGCAAAAATCCATAATTTTAAGATTGTCGAGGATAAAAGGTGTTGGACAGATGAATTGAAAGTACAGGGACAAAAGATATATGAAAAGAATAAAAAAAAAGGAAAACCTTTGCATTATGCTAGGATTTGTGGTTTGGGGAGTGAGAATGAAAGGGAAGGGAAAAGGAATTGGAGGCGGGAAACTTGTCCTCCTCTTGTCTGGATGTGCTGGAGGAGAAAGGAGAGTAATGTCCCCTCTTTAGTCAGATGGTAGAGGAGAAGGTTCAGCTAAATATCCAGTATCCTCCTCTGTGTAACTTCTCAATTGGACTCTTTTTTTCCTTTTACATAAAGATTCATGAAATTTTTTTGAAGGGTTTGTGACTGTAATTGTTTAAGCTTTGTTTAAGTTTGTTTCTCAATTTGGAAACTTCATAAAGAAGTTCAACACTAAAAAGAGAAGGAATATGTTTACAAATCTTATCCCCTTTCCCTCTTTATCACTTCTTCTTGGAGCACTGAGATTTTCACCATTTGAAGAGAATTTTGGACCATGGAAACCCTTCCAGTATTTACTATACTTTGACATGTATTTACTTTGATGGATGTAGTTCTAAGGTGGAAACCTTCATTTCATGTTTGATTGAAATAGTTGAGCTGCTTGCTTGTTTTCTTTAATAACTTCCCATGATTCCTGCAAATATTCTGCCTTAATAATCTAATGGGCACAGTAAAGATTTAGTAGTCATGAATCATGATTACTACAACGCATGTATTATTCACCATTTGCATGCTTTTTCAGGTTTACGAGTTGAGAGTTAATAAATATTGCTGGACTCCTAACTGTTCATGGATGTCTTCAGGTGTCAAAAGATTTGTATATATCTCTGCTGCTGACTTTGGTCTGGTGAATTATTTACTAAAAGGATATTATGCTGGAAAGGTACAATTTAAATGTCTACCGTTCATATATTATTTCTCTATAATGAAGCTTCTTGTTATTAGGCCAAGCAGATTGTATGATAATTCGGCAATCTTAGTTGCTATACTCGTTCAGTTCCTTATAGAACCAATCTACTTGGAAATCTTTTCAATTCTAAGTGTTACTTGTAATGCTCAAAGATTTTTATCTTTATTGCATCAGTTTTTTCAGATGATAGCTAGCTTCTAATCTTTCTACTTATGCAGAGATCAACAGAAACCGAACTGCTGGATAAATTCCTGCATGGAGGTCAGGTTTCCCATTCTCTTGCTATTGGAATTTGACACTTGGATAATTCTCACATTGCGTTGTAGGGTATTAATCTTTGAATTTCAAGTGTTAAATAGAAATTTCAGTTGAAATTTATTTTTCATGACAAAGTCATGCCCAGCTTTTAAGTCCTTCCATTAACATCAAAATTATATTGCAAGAACTTGTCCTATACCAACCTTCTTCCTTGTTCAAATTTCGATGAGTTATACAGCTGAATCTTAACTATATATTGTAAGTTCTTGCTGACTTCATACACCAACAATTGATATAAATGAGCATTTGAGGATAGTCTTTTATTTTCTTCCTATTCTGGCAGTTTGTACAGTGAAGTTAGAGAGAGCAGTTTAATACCTATAACCACTTTCCTTTTATTGTTTTTTATTACAGGTGTAATACTTAGGCCAGGTTTCATACATGGTACTCGCAGGGTTGGGAGTCTTCATTTACCTTTAAGTATTATCGGGGCTCCACTGGAGATGGTAATGAACAAAATCTCTCCCCATTTGACTCTTTCTTCTGATTCTGTCTTATATATTTTACATTCTTCTAAAGATTTCTAAAGAAGGATTGATATGCAAGTAAAACATGGTTGATCTTTATTTTAATTTTCAGGAGAAGTTGTTTAAAAACAAAAGGAAAGAGAAAAATGAATAAAAAGTGAGCTTGTCCTTGGAGAGTGAACAAATGAAATTGTAGCAGTACTGATGTACCATAGTGATGTCCATGGATCTAGTATTCCAGATGTTTCTCTGGGATGCCATGGTCCATGTTTTGCTAGATGTTTGATATAAAACACCACTACTTGTCATGCTTGGTCAATACCTTATACATATATACCTTCTAAATGTATTTAAGTCCACTCCATTATGCAATTACTTGGTTTCATACTATTTGAACCTCAAAATGATGATAATTTTATCAAAACTTCATAATTGCAATTAGTATATGGATTGCAGGTCCTCCGACATGCTAAACTGCTGACCCAACTCCCACTCATTGGTCCTCTTTTTATACCCCCTGTAAAAGTCACTTCAGTGGCAAAGGTTGCTGTAAGAGCTGCAGTTGATCCAGCATTCCCTTCTGGCGTTGTTGATGTATATGGTATACTACAACATAGCCAACGAAACGCTGCATAGGCACTGTCTGTGCTTTTGTTTTTTACCCTTAATACAGGTACAACAATGATGTAGCTGATCTTTACTAGCAATGTCACTGTCCTTGAACATTATAATCTGATGCCAATTCCAATTGAGATCAGTTCATTTTTTAAAAGATTTTATGCAATGTGATGCACTTGATTACACATTTTTTTGCTTCCAGTTTGTTTTTAAGATATCCCACACTAATATTGACATCAAAGAAATAAATTATTTTTACATTCTAGGGCAATGAAATGCTCATCGTCAAAGTATCGTTGAGATCAAAATAAACCTATTATAAATTTCTAATTGACATTCGAAACGCACAGAATGAGGAATATACTCACAGGACAATTGTCTGATGTGTTGTTGATCTATTAAAGATCACTGTTCATGCTCATAGATTAATGCACAAGATTGTGCCCGGAGACCTGAAGAAGACCAAGAAGAAAGCTTAGCATTGAGAAGACAGGACGAGCAAGAACAGAATCAAACTTGGGGTAAACATGTTAAACTTTGAGTTGCTAGCCATGCATAGACTGAAACTGGAATTGAGTCCCAGTTAGGTGTCATGATATTTTGTTTCGAGAGTTTAAAGCGTATTTTATTTAAAAATTTATTAAAATAATTTTTTTATTTTTTAAAATGGAAGAGAGAATGTAATTTGAAACACAGTAAGTATTCTCCAGACCACAAGGCTGATTTCATCCAACAATATGGTAGTGATCAAAGGCTCATACTAAGAGCCTTGAGAAGGAACTGAAGTGTCATTTGGTTTCCATTTCCCAAGTACTTTTCTTGCAGATAATTTTACCCCCTGAAATGTAAGTTTCCTTTTAATGCCGTGTCTTAGTGTCTGTTTCTTAACAAATTCATTACAGCTCATTACTCGGATTACGAATCAGAAATTAAACCTACCTGATTGATTACGGTGGATCTATTCCAAATTACAAGCATCTTTCACTGCTATCAGTTAAAAATTTGCTGTGTAGTTTTTTCAAACCCTCACATTGCATGATTGGCAGCATCATTTTGATTCAATTTAATTTAATTTTCATCATTAGACAAGTGGAAATAACGACGCCATCTGAAGCAAAAAAAGAAACAAGCTTCTTATTTACTTGATGCATCTCAAAATCAAGGGAAAAGACATATCTTTCCTTTGAGTTGAGTGCTACCAGCTCTTATAGAGCAAGATTAACAACTGGAAAAGACAAAATGTAGCAAAATTGCAAACAGAAAACCTAAAAAACAAAGTGGGGATCCAAATTTCTCTCATTTGTTTGTGCTAACTTTGCTCTTAACAGTCTCAGCAGCTTCTTGTGCTTTAGTCTTCATTTGCTGACCGGTCTGCAATTCAAAATAGCGTGTAAATATTAACAAATGACAGAGTAGTACTGTGGGATCTATAAAAGAATAATCTCTGAGATTGTTCCTTGAAAGATTGAGAGGAAACTTGTATTATATGAATGTCAATGAGCGTAGTAGAAAAGAAGACCTCTTGGCATGATTCCATGGCAGACTGAGCAGCATTGGAAGCTTTGTCCATAAACTGGCTGGTCTTTTCCTGAAAGGAAAAATATGATCAAAACACTTCTATATTCACCTAGAAAAATCTGGGAAACACACCGCACTTAATTATTTACATGCCTTCCATCTTGTAAAATGCCAGTGAAAATTGCATCAAGAAATACTATATTATGAACATATGGAGGATTAAAATGTATACTCACCTGAGTTTGGCCCTTGGCTTGGCCAGCTTGGAAGCCAGTGTTGCAAGAATCCATTCTTTTCAGTTTCTTTTTGAAAACACAAATGCAGAACAAAATGAGGCTTGAGTATTCAACAATGGAGATGAAATTCTTTGAAATTTGAGGGGAAATTTATAGCCCTCTGTGCCCCTTCCATCTTTTGACATGGAAGACCTAGATGAATGCTTTTCATTGGCATATGTCAGCCTCCTAGTGAAGCTTGAGGCAGTTTAACCTTGGAACCAGGACCAGCTTACAGCTGCCATGAATCATAATAATTCAATTCAAAGTTGTTAGATTTCTTAGGGATTTAATTTTTTTATCCCAGTCAGTAAGGCTCAGTTTTATCTTGCTATTGCTTCGCCACAATACAATCAGAAAATGACTCTTTCAGATTTGTTTTAGATTAAAAAAAAGAAGGTAATCATATATGTAATAAAAAATATATTATGCCTTTCATCCCCATACATATCTAAAGCACCCTTCGACACTTATGTTAAGGATTGAGATGACAGCCATTTAAAATAAGGATAATTATCCTTGAATATGATTATCAATGATTATTATATAATTTTATTTATTTATTTATTCCCCCATTACTCTAATTACTTGTTTTGGTTGGATCATTATCATAATTCTACGTACGATGAATGGTTTTAATCTGTATAAATTTAATTATGTAGTTTACAATTTTGTTTAGCAAATAAGAAAGTAAGAAAATTACACACACTAATTTTTAACCATGTGAAAGTTCACCTAGTATAACATAATCAACTTGACGGGTTCAAAATCAATCTAGATAACTAGCAAAAATAGTTTAATTAAAAAAAAAAAATCAAGATTACATGTACATCTCTTTTTTAAATATTGAGGAAAATAATATATTGAATTGATTTAGGTTCAACTTTTGAATTTGTAACTTGGATCATGATAACCCAAAACTAAACAAATCAAAATAAATTATAAAACTCAATTCTAAACAAACTCATTATTTAATGATAAAAATAAGAAAATTCAATCTATAAAACTCACACAATAAAATGACATAAGCCTACCTGGTTTTACTCACAAAACTCATAAATCGGGTTATGAAACTAAGATAATTCTAATTAAATATTGAAGATATTTTTAATGAAACTAAAAAAAATATCAATAAAAAAAGTAAACAAAAAAGAAAAACTTGTGATGTGATAAACTTTTATTCAAAGATAAAACTGTATCTAAAAGGCAAAAGTCTTGAATATTTATTCTATTTTATCATAGCAAAAGAAAAGTGTTGCACCACACAAAATATATATTTATTCAAAGCATCATCATGCCTTCTAATTAAAAACCCTTGTAGATATAGAAAATTCATAAAAACAAATGGTTGAATATCCTTGCATTATTTTGAAAAATAATAATGATAATGATCCAACCAAAACAAGTAATTAGAGTAATGGGGGAATAAATAAATAAATAAATAAAATTTTACATGACGTATTACATCAAAAGAATCATGTTTTACTTGAAAGGTACAATGATATTTGTTGCGGGGGATACGTTGGTGATCTATAAAAATAAAATAAAAAATAAATCGCTCTATCTTTCTTCTCAATTCATTCTTCAGGTTCTTTTTATCCTTTCTTTTTTATTTTTTATTTTATGGAAACTTACTTTATAATAAAATAGACAAAAACATCAACACATCAAACCTTAAAATAATGTTGTACTATTTAACTTCCATAAAAGTAAGCAGCAAAGTCACTTCAGTTGATAAAAATATCGATCTCATCGCAGTTATTTGTAAGGTTAAGGAACTTCAAGCCATTGTCATGAACATCTTAAGAGTAGATTTAGTGCTTAGTTAGCAATTAAGCTTGTGCTTAATAATAATTAGAAAAAAAATTATTTGAAATTAAATATTTTTTGTGTTTTCAAATCAAAAATAATTTTTAAAACATAAAATAAAATATATTATTTTAAAGTATTTATAAACATAAAATACTTTTAAAAACAACATTAACCACATTCCAAAATAAACATTAAAAATGGTATATACTTCTTCTTTTCTAGCTACAGGAATTTAAATCGATGAAAATTCTCCTCAATATATAAATCTAGATTTGAACAATATACACACACACACACACACACACACATAAAGAGACTGAGAGAGAGAGAGAAGTGGGAGACTAAAATGGCACACCTAATATAATACCGGTACATTTCAACTGGAGTTTAATCAGAATTTTCACTATAAATAAAAATAAAAATAAAAATAAAAATAATATTATTTTATTTTATTTTTTTAATAATATAAAACGTTTCAGTCATTTCAATAGAAACAGAACGAGACAGTTCTTATCAGCTATAAAAAAAGATGGTTGAATGATGACGTGGCAGTGGATTACACTGTCTTAAAGGTCCCAATTAAACGGTTGAAATTACAGATTCTCCTATCATTGGATCTTGTCAGATCCTCGTCAGAGGCGCGTCATCTAAATCTTAACTTATCTTCCCAGTACACGTGTGATGACGCGCTTACAAGTTACGAACAGTTGTTATTATTACAAAGCAACACACGGTGAGAGGACTACTATAGCAATAAATTATACTTTCCTTTCCTTCCGGCAAAAATAAATATTGGTCTTTGTATTTTTATTGTTTTTTTAAAATGAAAAATTTTACTTTTTAATATTAAATTTATTTTTTATTCAATTATCTTTACCGCATTAAAAAGAAAAAACTACATGTGTGATAGATTAATCTAGTTATCTATATCTATATCTATATCTATATCTATATATATAATATTTGTTTAATTAAATATTAAACTTTATGATTTGTTTTATTTACTTTCTATTAGATTAGTCCGGTTGATTCCAATAGTTTTTTTTTTCTTAATTGATTTTTTTAATTTTATCATTTAATATTGGACAGTGGACAGTTGAGATTTCTTTTGATTTATTTTATATGAGAATATCTTGTTATTATGACCAAGATTGCAAATATCGGTACTTTAACCCCTATTAAATCAATTTATTTTTTTTCTAATAGGTTATCTATGTCTCATGTTCTTCAACATTGATTTTTTTTTATTGGTTTGTCTCGATCTCATGATCTATGTTGCGGGTTTAGAAATTTAACCTATTTGACTTAGTTTTTATTATTCTTTTTATTTAATTATTTTTTAATTCTATCATTTAATATTTTTTTTATTGAGAATTAGACTTCATAATTTATTTTAATTTGAGTTTTATGAGGTTATTTTAATCTCTGACTCGAGAATTTTGCTTGACAAGTTAAACCATATTTCTTGGCTTATTTTTATGTATTTTTAATTGATTTTACTAGTCTCATCCTTAACACTGGACTGAATAAAAATCAAACTTCATAATTTTTTGGGATTATCTCGTTCTTATGACTTGAGTCACAAACTTGGATTGCCTTCTTAATTTCATTTCTTTTTTCAATTTCATATTAATATTTAGTTAATTGAAAATTAAATCTTATTGAAAAAAATATTATTTTCTACAAGGTTATCATGATTTAGATAAAAATTTTAATATGTTTACCTGAATTGATTCAAATCAATCTGATATATTGTTATCTTATTATTATAAAAACATATTGTTGAAATTTTTTTCAAGTTAAACAATGTTTTTATAGGTTATTCAGATCATTTTTTATTTACAAAGTCAACTGAGTCATATCAAATCAGATCTTACTCATTCAAATCTCTCTAAATTTAGCAAGTGATAATATTTTCTTACAACATCTATTTTCCAGTGTTATTAAATCCGTTCCGTTCCGTTCAACAAACCGGGACAAAACGGCGTCGTTTTCGTCCCGGTTTTAATTCCGGACCGATCCGGAAATTCCGGCCAAATTGAAACCGGAACGTTCCGTTCCAATCGAAAAACCGGAACGGCGACCGGAACGGTATTGACAACTATGCTATTTTCATAAAATAAAATTTCATTGCCTACCATAGAGTGCTTCATAGATAATCAACATTACATCCTACTATGAACTAATGTTATTAAACTCAATATAATATGTTGATACGAGGTTTAACCATAATATATAACGTGTGGCTCCTAACATTTCAAACTCTATCTTTGATTTGTTCAAAAGAATTGAGATTTTGAAATTGCAACAAAAATTTTGAGTTTCATATTCTCATGGTAAATAACTACAATTAAGCTATTTTATATTGATACTTACCTTTAATATCCAATGCTAGCTTTGTGATAAGAAAAAAAAAATAAAAATGGAATTAGAGATTAAAACAATCTTAAAGTGGAAAAAATAAAGAAAAATCCTTAAATGTGACTTAATTTTAGCTAAATATTCCTTTATTTTTGTGCTAATATAATAAAATTCCTATTTTGATAATGAAGCTAATAAAAATCCAAGGATATTATTAACAAACTATAAAATGTTTCGACAAGTTTACTAAAAAATCATTTAATTTAATTTCTAGTTTTAAATTAGTTTTATACATTAAAGACATTAAAAATTAGTTTTATACATCAATTCTCCCGGCCATAACTTTAAGGTGCTATTTTGTTTTTATATTTTAAAAGGAAAGATATTAAAGGGATATTTGAAAATGTGATAGTAGTTATTTTAAACAAAAATAAAATAAAATTTTTGCAAACCCCACACTCCCAATACTTGATATTATTTTTATTGATTATGATTATATTAAAAATAATTTTTAAAAAGCTAAAAATATTATTTTAATATATTTTAAAATAATATTAAAAAAAAACAAATTGTATCATATTTCTAAACATCCACCTACTAGTAAGTGTAGTAGTAGGATAAAACTCAAACTTTCTTACCTCATTAAATCCAATAAAAAAAAGTTCAAAAATAAATAAATAAATTAGCAATTATCAATGCTTCTATATATTCTATTTTACATCAATATAAAAAGAAAGAAATAATATATATAAAAATATTATTTTAATATATTTCTTTTAAAAAAATAAAAAAACAAACTTTGCCTATTCCTGTACATACCCTTAGCTTAACCCATGAAGCACTGGTAATTAGCTACTAATAATAATAACGACAGCTGGATAAATACCTGTCTGACAGTACATTTTAAAAATACTTTTGAGTAAAATTGATTTTTTTTAATTGCTGTAAATTAATTTTTAATATTATTATCAATAATATTTTAAAATATATTATTTTAAAAAAAAAATAAATTTTTTTTAATAAACTATCTCGGCCTTAAATCTTTCTTGATTGACTCATCAAATCCAATAAAAAAAAAATAGCAGTCAACAAATGCAACATAAATTAGCAGTCAACTATGCTTCCAATATTCCCTATATAACCCCCTCCACCGATATTCATTCCCCTATCTTTCTCACAAAAAACTTGTAAAAATACAGAGTAAAAAACCTTGATCTCCAATTTTAATGGCCCCAAGATTTCTGCCACCAAAACAACTCCAAAACCTCCGTTTTTTTTTCACAAGGTCTCTCCACACCTCCTCCTCTATATCCACCTCCGCCGCTGTCTCTCCTCTGAACTTGGCTGAAAAACCTGAGCCCGCTATTGAAAAACCACTCACCGCCATTCAAGATCATGCAAAACCATCATCTATCCTAGACATTCATGACCACCAAAAACTTTTCTCAAACGTGCCAACAACCAAACTCTTGCATGCATCTTTAAATCTTTACCTGGCTTCTATAAGTCCTATGGTTGATTTCGGGATGTGGGTTATGAACTCTAGGCTTATGGAGACAGATAATATTTTACGTGCTGCAATGATGAAGACCGTAAGGCATACGTTCTTTGAACATTTTTGTGCCGGAGAAGATGTTGTTGAGGCTGGAAGGTGTATTAAGAGAGTTAATGAATCTGGTTTAAGAGGGATGTTGGTTTTTGCTGTTGAATATACAGGTGATAATGATGCTTGTGATCAGAACTTGAAAGGGTTTCTTGATACTGTTCAATCTGCCATGTCTCTTCCTCCATCTTCTGTAAGATTTCGAATTTCCTTAATTTTATCCCTTTTTTGTTTATCAATTTAATTTTACTCCCTTTTTTTAAAATTTTTTGAGCCGTTAATTAGTTCATATTAGCCAGAGAGTAATTTATTTATGAATTTAGATATGGGTCCTGCAGTATATGTTAGTTTTACAGCTTGGAATGCAAGCACAGAATCCTTCAACAAGTTTATCAAGTGTAAGCAAGTTGTGTTCTATTGGACTCCACTTGCTCATGTTGTACACCATTGACCGTAAGCATTTGGAAATACATGCATCACAGAAAATGACAGCACGAGCGTAGCCAGATTAGTTGAATATTCTTCTGGAGAAAAAAAAAGCTTGTCCTTTTCATGGTTGAGGCTTCCTATCAGAAATTGAACACATCTTTCCTATGGTTTTATGGTCCGGGTGTCCTCGGGCTAGCTTTCGTGTATCCTACCAAGTTTCTTTCGTCTTTCTCGATGTTGTAAGAAAGAAAACAACTCAAATGTTGTATTCTAATTTTATTATTTATGTGTTCTTGCATCAGGTGAGCAGTGTGGTGGTAAAGATCACAGCAATTTGCCCCTTAAGCTTGTTAGAGAGAGTTAGTGATTTGTTAAGATGGCAACAGAGATATCCTTCTTTCAATCTTCCATGGAAACAGAACAGTTTTCCACTTTTTTCTGATTCAAGCCCTTTGTATCATACTCTTAAGAAACCAGAACCACTAACCCCACAAGAAGAGCACGATCTCCAATTAGGGCAGGAGAGACTGTGGAAACTGAGTGAAAAAAGTGTTCAGGCCAATATCCCATTAACGGTGGATGCAGAGAATACAGCTATTCAACCTGCCATTGATTACTTGACATATTCAGCAGCGATCAAGTACAACAAAGATGATAATCCCATTGTGTATGGCACAATTCAAGCCTACTTGAAAGATGCGAAAGAGAGATTGTTACTTGCAACTAAAGCTGCTGACAAAATGAGAGTTCCTATGGGGTTTAAGGTTGTGAGGGGTGCTTATATGTCCAGGGAAAGTAAATTAGCCTCTGCATTAGGTTATGATTCTCCCATTCACAATAGTATTCAAGATACGCATGCTTGCTACAATGATTGTGCATCGTTCATGCTCGAAAAGATCGCTACTCGCTCGGATGCTGTCATTCTTGCAACACATAATGTTGAATCAGGTAAAGATTTCAAGGAAACATATGTATCATATTTTACTGCTATTGTAATTGACAATGGATTTGATACAGGATGTTCTGTGTACATTCTACAGGGAGATTGGCAGCAAAGAAGGCACTAGACCTGGGTATTGGAAAGGGGAATCCGAAGCTTGAGTTTGCACAGCTATATGGAATGTCAGATTCACTTTCATTTGGATTAAGCAATGCAGGTTTTCTAGTTAGCAAGTACATGCCATATGGACCTGTTGACAAGGTTATCCCTTACCTTCTAAGGAGGGCTGAAGAGAATAGGGGACTGTTATCTACTTCAAGCATCGACAAGGAACTCATGAGGTAAAGTAATTCAACACCGACTCAAGCATCTGAAAACTAAAAAGGTTTTAGAAAATGGTCTCAAGTCACAATGGTTCTGCTCATTTTTATTTCTCTGCAGGAAGGAGTTGAAGAGAAGACTTAAAGCTGCAATCTTTTGAAGTGATAGTTGAAAGTTTGAGGGACAAGTTGACGGTCCAGAATTGGAAGATGATAGAAAATCAAAATGTAAAATAAAATAAAGTTTAGATGCAATGTACATATGTATAATCGAAATCAAATTGCTCGTTAATACAAAAGTAGTTCACGTTATCTTGAAGAAAATAATGTTCATAGCAATCTTGCAGCAGCTTTTATTATTTCTTACCTTTTGCTCTCACAACAACGTGACACAATCTCCTTGGCCCCTCAAGGGAACAAGCTTGAAGGAGACTTCCTATAATTAATTATCATTCAAACTCACATGGTAGGTAATCAGCAAATTAACGAGTATCGAGAAAATTGATTTCTAAGCAATCTGAGCCTGCAAATTAATTATAGCGAGTCTCTTTCAAGCTTGCCCCTGCACCAATCTGAGACTCAACATTGTCACGCTACAAGGACAGATTCTTAAGAAAATGGTATTTGAAAAGGACGCTGTTTCCATCAAATGGATGGCTGCATATAACCACAGCTAGGAGTATTTGCTAGCCTACTTATTTTAGCAAATCTTTTTCTTTCTTAGTGTTTATGATATTCCTTTATTTGTCCTAAATTAAAGAGTCACGGCTTATGGTGGAGTGATGTGGAGATCAAAGCCCTTATTTCTTGCGCTAGGTCTAAAGATAAAATGGGAACTGAAGATTAGATGATGTGGGAAAAAGATGCAAAATGTTTTCCAGTGTGGCTGACTCAGATTTCTAGAGTTTGCTATCAAGAAAGGGAAGCCAACTTTGATCAGCCCAAACAAGATGAATAAGGTTTGAAGTTATGGCAGGTGAAGTTTAACCACTCTAATGTTTCATCTGCTTCATGGAAATCCAGAGACCATATAGCAAAACCAAAATTTTAAGATTCCTCAAACGGAAAAAAGATGGTACGTATAATTTGGCCTTGAAAAAAAGAAAAGAAAAGTACACCTAAATTAATCTTTCCCTCTTGGCAACTTTCACCTCCACCTTGTGTGTCTTCTGTCCATTTATCTCGAATAGGAACAAGCAGGGCATCTTATCTAGTACATTTGTATGCTCATCATAGTGCGCAATAATGTTACCAAAATGTAGTGCCTAAAACTCCATTCCAACTAAAATAATTTAAGTCTATTTCGTGGATGACAAAGCAATTCTTGCTTCGAAGGAATAAACAAACTTATCACAATCTACAGCAGTATGATCATGACTCACCTCTTTTGTTCTTTCACACCGCTATGAAACATGTTTGATGGGTTCACAAACATGCATCCCATAAGAAAATGAAGAGAGAAGAAAAAATTCTGACAGCAAGGGAATCAAAATAGGTGCATAAGACTCAGCAGAGGGAGACAAATTGTTCACATGACATAAGGTACATGAAATGTAAGGAAAGAGAGTCCCATCAACTTGTTCTAATAGTGGATGTCAAAATCATACCAGTTGGAATCCCAACTAGTTGGGAATACACTTGATTTTCCGTGACAGATGAGTAGAAGTGCATAGCATTTCCAAGAAAATGAAAGGAATAGATAGAAACCGTACACTCGTGTAATCTGATCTTTCCTAGACAACCGAGTAAAAGATTCCAAAGCCATCTACCACTGCCCATCATAGATTAGCTAGCTGCCTTGAATGCTGATGCTAGCGAAAGCATGCTAATGGAAAGAAAGTTATTGCCAGTCCAGGGAGATGATGTGGTTGGTTAGATCCACATGGGCCAAGTCCTTGCACAAGTTTTCCAGGAGGAGATTATGATGAAAGGGAGCGTGGAAGTGATTCTGTAGAATATTCTCCAAATGGAATCCAAGATCCTATAAGATTCAGAATGATGCAATTGCACATGAAAGCTGCAGGAAACCCCAGTAATGAGCGGACCACACGCATCATAAAAAGGGAGGTTCACAAACTCAAACAAAGATGGTGGTGGGGGGGTTATGAATACGACAATCAGTGACCAACAGAAACAAACAACACGTTATAGAAAAGTTTTTTGATGAAAAATAAAAATGTTCTGCTGTTAAGAGGATGTGATCAAGATGACTAGGTTGGTAACCAAACCAGGATGAGTGAAAGTGATAAGCACCAAAAGGGACCCCTCAGGGCATATTGGCATATTTGACCAAAGTGCGATCCTATGACAGTATGATCAAATAGTGCAGCGGGGATAAGAAGTGTCATCAAACTAATAAGCAATGCACTATGGTTCCACTTGACTAAGCCTCTTGCTTATCCAAGGTGTTTGCAAAGGGAAGTGCAAAGGATTTCTTTATGAACCACGTACTGTGGTAATATTAACTTGACAGATTTCCATCACAAATCTTGATAACATTTGTCACCTGATTCCATATTACTGGATCCATGCTGAAGATATGGAAGAAAAAAATGTTATACTACATTGGTATGAAAAAAAGAGTACATGAATAGCAAGAAAATTGTAGTCAACGAAAATTGTAGTCAACAAGTATTTTGCTACTATTTTCCAGGTCTTTTACTTTCAGGATTGGAATAGAGAGTGGTAGAAAGTGGGATTATATTTTCAGTAGCATACTTTGTAGCATAAACGCAGTTAATGTACTCATGATTTACATGTCATCATATAAAGGGGATCAACCCAGAATTGTTATGAATTACGAACCTCTCAGCCTAAGTATATCGGACACTTCAAAATCATTTATTCTTGGGACGTGGACATTGAGAAAGATATGAACCCAATAAGCTTTAATGATAAAATGTCATCCAACTTGAGAGCATACATCATAGATGGTTATTCCAGCACCCATTACACAAACACCAGAATGTCAATTCCACTAATTTGAATATATATCTTGTAGTAAATTTATCAATAGAAATCAAAATTTTGTACACAATCAGACCCTAGAAAAAACTAAACAACCAAAAAAGAAGATGATGTAACCACAGTAAAAATTGAAACAAAACCTACTTTTCAGCTCAGAGTCTGGTAACCTAAAGGGCCTTGCAAATCATCCTGTCTTGTGTCAATCCTTCCCGTCAACGATGGAATCCAAGGGAACAATTTGCCCAGCTCTTTGCTTATTGTACTGGGCCTTAGTTGCCTGTCCCTGATTCCAAACTTTGCTCTTTCAATCGCTTCCATTACATCTTCCCTTGTCACAACATCTCCACCTGCAAAAACCAAACTTGCTCAATTCATATTTAATACTAAATGATATAATTATTCTTGAGGTATCTAATGTATAAAGTTTGCACTATAAAAGAGGGTACAAAAAAATTGGAGAGGTGGGGTAGAATTACTCAATGAAGATGAAGCGAAAAAGAATGGAAATAAAATAATGGCCCGCACATGAGTATAAGGCTGCTATTTGTATTGGATTCAAATTGTCATTGTAGATGGTAAAAGACCAGATAACAGTTTATTTATAACATGAACCTTACCTCTTCGAGCAGCAAGTAAAGCAGCTTCATTAATGATGTTTGCAAGATCTGCACCTACAAAGCCTGGTGTCAGCGAAGCAACAAGATTACAGATGAGATCTGAATCTTCGTCTAAAGGAACCCCTCTCAAATGTACAGCCAAGATCTTTCTCCTTCCTTCTTCATCTGGTTCTCCAACAACTACCTTTCTTGAAAAGCGACCAGGACGGCAAAGGGCTGGATCCAATGCTTCTGGCCTATTAGTTGCTGCAATAACCACAACTTTCATGTCTGACTCAAAACCATCCATTTCAGTCAGCAACTACAGAGGCAAAAAAAAGTCAGTTGCAAGTACAAAACTTTTATTTGGAACAAAATAAACGATGGTAATTCAGATTTTTTGGAGGAAAATCTAAAGTCAAAGGATTTAGAGTAACAATGCTAAGCAATGATAAAACAAGCAAGAAAGCCAGTAGATTTATCAGAAGTTCTGATGAGAATATAATATGCAAGGTTAGAGATGTCTATGAAGTTTAACATAGAAATTTTGGCAATGAGCAGTACAGTGCCTGACAAACATATGTAATATGTAGATGAAGTTGCACACCAATAATGTAAAAGATCGCATATATATAGGATTCAGTAAATCCAGTAAAAAAATGGAAACACTGCAAGAGATGCAAGAAGGTTTCAATTATTAGGTTACCTGGTTTAGTGTTTGATCCCGTTCGTCATTGAAACTTCTACCACGTTTTCCCCCTACTGCATCAAGTTCATCAATGAATATAATCGACGGAGCAGATTTTCTTGCTGCATTAAAGAGGTCTCTAATCCGAGCTGCTCCTCTACCAACAAACAATTCCACAAATTCACTGGCAGACACACTGAAAAATGGTACTCCTGCTTCTCCAGCAACTGCGCGTGCCAGTAATGTCTTCCCTGTTCCTGGGGGACCAACCAGCAATACACCTCTAGGTAACTTTGCTCCTAGTTTTTGATAATTCATAGCTCCTTGCAGACACAAAACTATCTACAAAGCATGAATCACATAAATGAGTTAAACATAGATATTCTAGAAAGGTCCATCAACAGAATGGAACCATCAGTGTCCGTAAGCAAATATCATGCAGGCAATAAACAAAATATTGAACTGTTCTCAGAGTCAGATTCCAAGTAGGAAATAATTGAAAGAGATGTCAAGGTATCTATACAATTCTTTATCCAGAAGCTCCAGCAAAGATCAAGAAATCTCCAAGAGGATATAAGATATGGTTGGACGAGAAAGCAGCAAGACATCACCTTGCTCAGACTCAGAAGCCTCGTGCATGACTTGGGAGTTAGCAAAGAAGTTCAAGTGAGATTAAAATTAGCTTTATGATGTGTTCAAATGCAGACTATAACCCCGTTAGCAACATATGTAACAACTTCAAGAGTTCTTTACAAAGCAAATAAGGCCCGATTACAAAATGGTTAATGATAGAGATACATTAAGTTAGACTCATTCGTTAATCCCACCGCTTAAACTTATTATTCTATTTCATTGTGCAGATGAACATAAAATTTAAAGAGACTATGACTCTTGACACTAGTTCTGTAACAAACAGATAGCTGGAAGTTTTTTTTTTTCTTTTTTAGAATCATATCTGATATCATTTTATTTCGAGGAAACTTTGAGAGGGGAATTGAATACCTCCATGAGTTCTATCTTAGCAATATCAACACCCTCCACATCATCAAAATTGACTGCCTGATTATTTGATCGCCTCTTTCTTGCTGGGCTATTAGCAGCAGAAAGTTGGCGATAAAGAAGCCACATCATAGGAGTCAAGGGAATCCACAAAGATATAATAGTTATAAGCAAACCCCTTATTGACATCAGAATTGATTGAGGGGCAGAGCTGTATGCTGTTCCCTTTGCTCTCATCAAAGTAAGAAGAAATTTCTCGTCACGATCTACTTTCCTTGTAGAAAATTGCCACTCTGGGATGGAAGCTCGTGACCTTGAAAATTTCTTAAATACATTTAACCTTGATGCCAGACCAGTTTTGCTCACAACACCTTCTATTGCAACTGTTTCAGCTGCATTCTCATTTGGAAAATCTACTACTGAAGATTTGTCTTCTGAGTTTTCAGTATTTTCAGTACCCAGAGAGTCTATGTTATAGTATATACGACGGGACCCCTCTTCAAGTAAGACTTTTGTAACATAGCCATTTTGAAGGCTGGCTATCAATTCTGAATATGGAACAATCTTTGGAGATGGCAATGCAGTTAATCTCAAAAACAAGTAGCACATTCCCAATGCAACAGAAATTGAAGTGTAAAGTGTCATTCTTTTTATATTCCTTCTCAAGAACATTCCAAAATCATTCAACATGGACCTAATTGAAACTCCCTTTAATCTTATCTTCAATAGCCGCAGTCTTGTTTTCAATCTGAGTGAAAACCTCTTCCTAAAATTACCATTTCCTCTTTTCCTCAACTGGCTCTCTTCATCTCCACCGTTTCCACTCCTCAATTGCCTAATTGAACTCTTACAAGACAACCCATTTTGAGACTTACAACCACCACAAAACCCCAATAAATGAACCCCCATTTTTCCGTCAAAAAATGATGACCTAACCTTGCTCCTCCAAAGCAACAAGTGTTGGAGTTTGCTAGCACTGCAAAGTCCCAAAGAAGGGATCAAAACGGGACTATAACAAATAGTTGAATATCTCTTCAAAGATTTGGTATTTCCATCATTGACTCTAGAGTTCAGATTGAAATTCAAGAACCCATTATTGCAAACAGAAGAAAAAGAAGCCATGCCTCTTCAAAACAGCAACAACTAGTCTTTACCAAGAAATCAAGAAATGTCCATTACTAGCGTGAACCTGTCATTTGGGATTCCGCAATAAATCAGACATAGGAACCTGCTATAAACCGTTGAAACCTTACAGAGTTGACGTGGTTCTTACCTGTTTTTTTGTAGAAATTGGAAACGAACTAAGGAATGGGCTACTACTGTATTTGTGCTTGTTCAGTGATGAAGATAAGTGAAAAATATCTGGGTTTATAAGAACCCGTGGATTGGGTTTCTTCGCTCTATACCAATAATCACACGTGTGGTGCGTGCTATGGTTCTCAATTAGTTTAATCCCCATATTACTAATTTGATCATTTGAGCCCTTTTAGCAGTTGAAGTTTAGCAATGATCAATGCATAAGTTTCGAGTTCTATCTCAGATTTTTAAAAATTAAAAAATATTTTACACTTTGAATTACCTAGAATATTAAAATTAAAGTTAAGGGTGAATTTAATTGTTTATATGCTTTGAATTACCTAGAAAATAAATAAATAATTCATATATATATTTTAAAAAACCAGTAAAAACAAATTGAAATTTTCCTTCTTTTTTTAGCTAGATTTTTTTTTTATCCTTCATGTATCTCCATTACTTGCTGGTATATATTCCAAATATAAGAATTTTCATATATTTAAAAGAAAAGAAAAAAGTTTGACTAGTGAAGGTAATCCCTCAAATAAATTACTTTTTGTTTAGTTTTTACATGTTTGGTTGTTTTAAAATTATTATTAATATTAGAACATGCATATTCATAAGTGTATCATTTATGCTATTGAAATATTAGTTTATTTTAAAAAATAATTAAATTTACTGAGCTAATTTATTTGAACACATTATATGAATTGGAAAGATAATATTTGAAGTGAAAATAATAAGGCATTTTATTTAATCATTGAATTACTTTGAATATTCAAAGGCAAACATGGATAATTTAGATAGTCAAGCGATCATATAAAAAATCAAAAGAATGAACATTGTTTATTTAAAAATAAAATAAAATAAAATGATCCAATTTTGTATTGGATTGGAACTACTTATAAGTAAGAATAAGGATACGGTATTTACTTGGATTATATTTTAATTAATTGATAAATTTCATCAAATTTGTCATTTGTAAACAATTGTTTTTACACATAAATGCTAATTTTAGTAAATAATAAGAGGTGAAAAAATTAAACTTCAAGCAAAATTGAGTTGAACTAAGATAATGATGACGATGAAAATGAGTCTCTTTATGCTTTTTTTTTATAAATGAAAAAATAAAGATTTTAGCAAGAGAGGGAGATGAATGAAATTGAGAGAAGAATGCAAATTGGGTTTTTTTTAATATTACTAATTGTTAGAAATATTATTTAAAAAAACCAACTGCACAAAAAATTAATAATTAGAATCGAAGCATCTAATAATTTTATTATGTTTGATGGATGGTTGTAAACATTAAACACCAATATGATTATACTTTTTTATGACGATTGAATGGTTGTGATTTTATTAAATAAGGCATATATATTTTGTTTTATCTCTATTTTTTGTTATGGGTTGTAATTTTTTCTCATCTCATTCCATTCGAATGCAACTTAAGGTTTATTAATTAATTAAGCCAATGTTATATAATATAGAAATTTATATAGAAAATATTTTCTAATCCAAGAAAGAGAAATGACGATGAAGGTTATATAACTTGAATTCTTGTAATGGACTTATGAAGACTTGCTATAACTATCTAGGATTTAACCGTCTAATTTTCTTCAATGACTTGAGAGATTTAACTTAGATATGTTCATAATCATCAAATGAAAATGAGATGTTAGGGGTGTATGTTTATATATATAACTTATTATGTATGAAATATATTTGTTGTGCCATATTTTTATGAGACCTAATTAGTTATAATAAATCCCTCATTAATATATTAAACATATATTGAGAGCATGAATAATTAGTTTTCAATTTTATATACATAAAATCAGAGTTTTATTCATGGATAATTTGTTAGGTTTCTCAAAGTTACCATTAATTGAATATTTTTAATGCTATAAAATTAAGCTCTATTTAACTAACTCATGTGATTTGGATAAGTTACTCATGATCATATAAGATTAGAGAAATGAGTTGGGAGAAACATATAAGATATATGTAGATAAATAGTTATCTCCTAAATAATCTAGGAGTTACATAAGGATATGATTGACAAATTTGTTAATTACCTAAAATAAATGTATTTTGATTTATTGAGTCACTCAAGATTGCATAAATTAAATGGGTTCCTAACCCATTAAGAAAAACTAGATGAGATTTCTTAGATTAATGGGGATGGTTATTGGTGCTTGTTTGGGAGTGCGGTTGTGGTTGCTTTTGAAAAT
The DNA here is from genome assembly GCA_015731905.1 of Salix dunnii. Taxonomy (NCBI): domain Eukaryota; kingdom Viridiplantae; phylum Streptophyta; class Magnoliopsida; order Malpighiales; family Salicaceae; genus Salix; species Salix dunnii. Next base: position 7,321,757 of record CM027662.1, on the reverse strand, counting down.
GCTTTTTGTCTAGAAATATATCAAAAAAAATTTTTATTTTTGAAAAATTATTTTTGACATCAGCACATCAAAATGATCTAAAAACACCAAAAAATTTTTCATTTAAAATGAAAAATAAAAATAAAAAAATTTTAAATTTTTTCATAAGTTCTTTTGAAAAGCTCCCAAACACCCTCTTAATTTGCAAGATAAAATGATAGATAAAATGAGTATTAACATATATTTACAAAGTATATTTAATGCTAACAAATTGACCGGACCAAATTTCTTAGATTGGAACCAAAATATGAGAATTTTTCTTAAGTAAGAAAATAGATTGTATGCTCTTGAAAATCTAATTCCAAATGCCCTTGCTGAGGATGCCGAAGAAGAAGTTAGGAATGAATATTAGCATCATGTTGATGATAATGAACAAATTGCATGTTTAATATTAGCTATTATGTTAGTTGAACTTCAAAGGCAATATGAGAATATAGATGCTCATACTATATTTATGCATTTTAAAAACCTTTTGATGAGTCTAATAGAATTGAGAGGTATGAAACATCTAAGTGTATCTAGTATTGCTTTTGCTTTTGTGGTTGAGGTTTTAGAAAAAACATTTTTAGCTGCAATTCAAAATAAATAGTGAAGTGTTTAGTTAAAACTATGGTTGAATTTAAGGTTGATAAAAAACACTTTTGTGTGTTTGGTTATCATATTGTTTATATTGCTGTCAACTTGTGAAATTACTTTAAAGGATATGCACATGCACGCGCGCGCGCGCGCACACATATTATTTTTTAAATTTTACAGATTAATAATCATAATAATAAAATGTAATTAATAATTCATAAAAAAATATATATTTATTTTTATTTTCCTATCAAACTATTAATTTCATCACGAACAAATATTTCCCTTTCATCAGGACTGATTTGTATCTACATATTTTTTTTTAAATATATCCTTTTTTTAAAATCGAATTAGACCAAGAGCAAGCCCAGACCAATTGGGACAAAGCCCAACTCCGTTGGACTTGGGCTGGGCCAAGTGCAAGCCCAGCCTCAGTCCAACTTTAAAAAGGGAGACATAAAACAAAGTGTTGCACTGCTCATATCTTTTGAACACGTGAACATTGCAGTGCTACTGTGCACGTGAATTGTACCATTCGACCGACCATGACAAGAGCTTCAACGAGCAATACAGATGGGTAAAGGAGGTTGAGGTGGTTCTTCCTGTGGTGGTGGCGTCAGAAATGGTGGCATGTGGTGGTCGGTAAGAACATCAGAAGCCTGTTGTCGCTGCCGCTGCTTCGATACCAATGCTTCTTGCTCTCATTGGAGGTGGTCACGGCGAAGCTTCTGGAATGGAAGAGAAGCTCCTAGTTATGAGGGGGATGATGGAGAGAGAGAGAGAGAGGCGCTGTTGTAGAGAGAGAGAAAGCTTTCGCCATTTACTGAGAAAGAGTGTTGCAACTGTGGGGAGAAAGTGATTGCCGGTTGCTTCATGCACGAGAGCAACTGCAAGGCAGAAGCAATAAATCTTCATGCAAGAGAGCAACTTCAAGATTACTTTAATGGCTTGGAAAAGCTCAAGGAGAGAAATGATATTATAACTGCTAATGAATCACAACTTATTCATGAATCGCAGGCAACAAAAATGAATTGCAATCGTAGGTAAAAACATCATTTTTCAGCTTATCATCAACCACTGTTTCATTTGTTTTTTAGTGGGTCTCATGGTGAATTAATCTGCGTTTCCTCCATTACCAAATGCACACAACCTGCTTATTGTTTGAATCTCAGTTTGGATCACAATACCAAACATCTTCTAAGAAATTATTCCATTACAAGATGACATAGGGTTATTTAGTGAACACTCATGTTTTGAAAATGATTGACTATATTAAAAAATTAAATCACATGAACATGTTGGGTAGTAAATTGCCAAAATTGCTCAATATGTTTAAGAATGTTGAAAGGGATCTAAAGAAAGGCAAAAAAAAAAAAAACCCAAATCTTCTAGTTCAATATTCTAGAATGTCTAAGAAAAATGATAAAAAGAATAGGGATGTTGTCTCTAAAGCAAACAAACATACTGAGACATTAAGAAAGATAAAGGCATTTGTCATCGTTATGTCAAGGAACGATATTAAAGAAGGAAATACAAGGAATACCTTGCAAATGTGAAGGCTAAGAAGCTTAATAAGCTTATACTTAATGTATATTTATAATAAAAACTATTTAACTACTTTATATTGTAGCTCTTAGATACTGAATACCAAATATATTTTTTTTACATTTGCAGTTACATATGAACTAAAAGTTAAAATGGACCTCTAGCTTGGTAATGTAGCAAGAGGTGTTCCATTAATTGCAAGAACTAGTTATTTTATTTTGTTAATGAGCTAATACTAAATCTTTATGGTCATAACCCATTTCTGGGTTATTCCCATGATTTGCTAAAAAAAAAAAAGGTTGACATGCTGAAAAAATCAGGTTAGAAATTTTAGACGTGTTCAAGAACTTGATCGTACCTCTATTATGCTCAAAAATAAAGAAAAAAAAATACATATTCAAGGCTAAAATAAATTATTATTAGATAAATCTGTATAAAAATCTGGTTGAAAGGCATAATTATATTTTTAACATGCCAATTTGATTTAATCATAGGCCAAATTAAATTTTAATTATGTTTATAAATTAATTTAGGGTTCAATTGAAAATTTTAATTATGTGTAAGGACTGAATTGATCCTAGTGAGAATTTCATATGGAGAGATCACCATGAAAAGACTCATGTGATGATAATATAAGTGATCCTTCAATTTGATATCACTAAATTATTTTATATAAAAAATATTATATTTTGATCTTGTTATATGTTATTTTAATTGAGATAACAAAAAGACAAACATTGTGTATAATATAGACTATATGAAAATACTTAAACGATTAAGAGAATAATCATTACCTTAGGTCAATCAGAGAAAATATTTCACATGTTTTCAAATAATATTGACAAAGAAATTCTTAGTTAAAATAAAATAAAATTTGAAAAAAAAATAATTTTATTTAAATAATATTAATTACACTAAAAAATCAATCATGGTAAACAAAAATGATTTAAGATAAATTTCACTAATCAGTGAGTCCTCCTTCTCGGATTTACACCAAAAAAGAAGAGAGAGAGGAGTTAATGAGTAATAACAACAACAGCAATAATAACAAAATCATATAACTGGACTGTTGGAAACCTGTCTTCTTGGACAGTTCATCAAGAGAGTCCGAGTCTCGTGCTCGATCCATCAGTTCTTGGTCCAGTATTGCCAAACTCACCAAGCTCAGCTGAATTCAAGTGGTGCTCTTGTTTATCTGTGCCCTGCTTCACATCAGCCATAGTGGTTGCCTCCTCTCATCTTCAACCGCCTCACACGGCAGGGGACCACACTGAGCTCATGTCCCTGCAATCTATGAACAGTAACTCCTTCACATATCATGAACATGAACAACAACAGTGACTTCCTCGTTTGTCCGTACAATCCCTGCACGAAGGATTTTAGATGTGAGGAAATTTCTAAGGAGAGCTGTATCGTTATGGAACCCAACAATCACTAGTCGAAGCCGGCAAGGGTAGCCCTAAGATCCAAGACCACGACAGGTTGCAGTGGAGAATACCAACAATGGTAGGGATCCAACAACAAGATTGCAGTGATCATGAAAGGCTATATTTTACATGTTGTAAAAATTAAAATAAATATTTCAAAACACTATTTCACGTTGGTAAAACACAAAAGACTCTCTGAAATGAAAATTATTTCTAACAGTTATAAATTTTAAAGCATTTTTGGTTTTTGGTTTTTAGAGTTATTGTAAATATAAATTCTATAACAACTATAATTTAAATTATTGTAACAGCTATAATTTAAATTTAAATTATTATTATAACAACTTTATTTTTAAATTATTGTAATAGTCACTTTAATTTCATAAATATGGTTATTACATTATAGTAGTCTATAAATACTATACAATAATTTTCAGACATACATCCGAAAAATACTTCTCTTCTTCTTCTTCTTATTTGCTGGACTTCTCTTGTTTTTTTTCTTAGCTGTTATTGTGTTCCCCTCTTTGTTTCAGGAAGAGCTTGTTGAATCTTGGAGGGTACCTCATTGTTGGGGAAATATCTTTAAGGATCGTGCACAACATACCTCAAGTTTAAATTTGTTTTTATTCCTTGCATTCTCATAAATTTTACCAACAATAACTAAAAAGGAGCACCACAATGTTTATACACAATCATCAATCATGAGGTTTTCACAGGTGATACTTTTTATATGGAATTTTTATGCAAGTTGTGTATATATATTTTATTACAAATACTTGTATATTAGTTTTAAATATCTCTTATACTTTAATTTTTAAGAAAAATTATTTAATTTCATAAATAATAATAATAATAATAATAATAATAATAATAATAATAATAATAATAATAATAATAATATGTATCCATCAATAAAGCATCCACCATAAACATTTCAACAACAATACTTTGATGCAATAAAATCTTATATTTAAATAATTTGGTGTGGATCACAAACAATTTTTCTCACTAAATAAGTATTTTTTAGTTGAAATTTTATTTTATTATGGACGTGTTTTTTAGTGTAAAATTGATTTTTTATACATTGAAAAATTGTGTGGTGTTTTATATTTTATTTAATTACATGATAATAAAAATTAATATTTTAAAGAATTCAAATGATTGAAATCATAGATTTTTACAAGAATTATAATGAAATAAATTTGTTTTCTTGTACACATACTAGAAGTCGTAAGTTTTCAATTAAATTTTGAAATCGATGTGAAATGGGTTAGATCTTAAATTTATCACCTTCATAAAATACCTTTCAAATTTAAGGGTTGCAAGAAACCATGTTAGCTAATGTAATATTAAGAATTCTAAAGTTGTTTACAGGAAATATCTCTCTCTGCTTTGAGGGAAATTTAAGAATTTAAGGGAAATTTGAGATGTCTCCACTTTGGATAATATTCATGATTTACTTGATTATTCATGGAGAAGGATATTAAGGTGGTTCGAAGGTTAAAAAGTTAAAAACAATTTGCATAGACTTGCTTGGGTATACTGAAGATGAAACTGACAAGAATTATAACTCTAGAAGATGGGATTTTTAGTAGACCAAGAAAAGAAATCATGGAAAATATGGGACTATATTTTGAAAAGATTTTATATAGTTTAACCTTGATCTTGAAATAGTATTAATGTAGGATCCATTCACCAAAAAGCCGTTACTAATATTAGCAAAAATTAATCGGTTGATTGCTTGAGAAAATAAACTAGTTTTTTAAATAGGTCAATTAATTGAGAAATTAGACTAGTTTTTTAAACTGGCAAATTTCCTAAAAAAAATAGTGGTTTTTTAAATATGGAAGGTTGCTTGAGGAAAAAAAACTAGTTTTCAAAATAGACAAGTCATTTTAGAAAATAGACCAATTTTCAAAAGAGGTAAGTCACAAGAAAACATATACTTGTTTTCTTAAAAGGGCAGAGTCACTCATGATAGCAATACCATTTTTCGTTTGAGTTACCTAACAAAATGAAAAAAACATTATCTTCTTTACAAAGCTCACTACATAAAATTTTGATAAGATTTGCGTTGTAAGCATTGCAAAGGAGGATATCTTTTGCTAATAAAAATAGGGCTAAAAGTGTTTTTATAAGGATCTAATTACAATTTTAGAAGTATCAACTGAAGGTTTTTTGAGATTTTGGACGTTAATTGAAAGAAATTAAAGTTTAGGGACCAAAATATGCATTGGAAAAGCTAAATGGATGAAATCAGGGATTGAATTGCATAAAATTCATAGACTGCCAAGCAATTAAGAACTTAATTGAAAAAATCTTGTCAATGACTAATCGTAAAGGTAGCGTAACTTTAAGGATTGAAATTAAGGAATTAAGAATCCAATTGAAGAAAATTAAAAGTGTATAAACCAATTGGGACATAATTGGACAAATCAAAAATTAAGGTTTGAAGTGAAAAATGCTCCTACTTAAGGTTGAAAATTGATTTTGATAAGGGTAAAATTGCAAGCATTTAAAAGTTTGAAAGTTATTAAGGGTAAAATTAAATAAAATTAGAAAAATAAGGATGAAATTGAAGTTTGACAAATTCCAAATCAGAAAACTCTAGTTTTTAGGGATTAGTCAAAATCCCAAATTGGAGAAAAATAATATAAGAAAAATTATGATTGAAGGATGAAATTAAAAACAAATAAAACCTCTACAAAAAACTAAAAACAAAAATTAGAAATAAAAAACATAAGGACTTAACTTGAAATATCAAAAGAGGATCAATTTGTAATTGTTAGGGGAGAAGAGAGAAAAGACAAGAAAAATAGGTATATTGGTAACAAAACAGACTATCACCTTTAACACGCATTACACCACCAGGAATAGGATGCAATGGTGCTTCTAATGACATGATGGAAGAGATTTTTTTCATGTTGGGGGGTGCAACACGTGCTTCTTGAAAGGCATGGCTGACTCTCACACGATAAAGTGCCCATACACACTTATATCTTTTTTTATTGTTTTTTTATGTTCGGCCAATAAAAAATTCCTTTAAGCTAACCTAATAATAACAAAAAAAAAAAAAACATTGTGAAAAGATAAGAAAAAAACTTATTGACACTAGTTTTTTTTTTAAGAGTATTTTGGTTGTTTCTTTGATTTTTTTTATTTTTTTATCTTTTATTTGGTGAAATACCAAGTCACCCATCAACTAATCTAATAATACAACAAAAACTTATAAAAATATGAGAATACCATTTGATGTTAGTTTTAATTCTTTTTTGCTTCTACGGTTATTTTGGTTGTTTCAATGTTAAGCTGAAATGAAAAAAATATTTGTTCCTGGTCCATTTTTTAATGATTAATGTTTAAGTATGAGGGGAGAAATCAAGAAAACATTTTATCCAGTGATCAATGTTTTTATTCATATGCTATGATGTTAAAATAATTATTCTAATATTAAAAAAAATTAAGTTGTTAGGTGAGAGTTGATGAATGATTTCATATGTTTTTCTAATTAAATGAAAGTTTTTTTTTTTTTTTTTTTTTATGTTTGAAATGTATATAGGTTTAACAATATGCATGTTTTTTTTTTTTTTAATTTAAATAGAGAGAAATGTTGATTATAATGATGTTCAAACTCTTACCATTTAGTCATTAAATTAAAATTTTATGTTAAAAGGTGAGGTATGATAAATAATTTTATATTATTTTATCAAATGAACACTTTTTATATTATCATACGAGGTTCGAGTTCTAGAGGCAGTTACTAGAATGTCATTTTATATATATATATATTTATTAAACTAGATTTAAATTACATAAGAACTTATTCAAACATATATTTATCATTATGAATTAGGAGTGCTAAAAATAACTAGTACATTTGTAATATTTGATTGACTGTGTCTAATTTATCAAAGTGAGCTATCTATCTATCTATCTATCTATCTATATATATATATATATATATATATATATATATATATGATAATAAATTAAGAAGCCTAAAAGCATACATGATAGTAATAAATTTTTTAAGTAACCCAAGATTTTTGTATAAATAATATATTTCCTTCTATCTCTTCAATCCCCTCTCAATTGGCTTCATATTTACAATAATCTCTCATTCTCTTAATCTGTTTCCCCCTTCTCTTTATTTTTTTTATTTAAAAAAAAACTTATTGAAAATTAAGATAAAAAAAGCTAGGCTATGATGCTTTGGCAAGTCGCTAGCGATGAAGAGAACAAAAAACGTGATACACGAGGAGATAAATCAAGCTAAGCAGCTGAGACTGAGAGCGACAGAATACCATCTGGTACGAGGACATATAATTAAAAAAACATTTTTTAATTATTGTCCACTCGATTTTGTACCATGAAATGCGATGATGCCGACGCTTCCCCGCCATTGGATGATATAAAACAAAAGTCTGACAATGTTTTGTCCCCTTCTACTAATCAAAACACAACATATATAATTATAATAATAATAACAGCTGTCCTGTCTTATAATTCTGAATTATCTCCTGGTCTCACCCGCACGTGTTTTACTTCATTCTAAATTTAATGGAACATAAAGTTTAAGTTGTTTTTAAATTATTTTTTTATTTATAAATATATTAAAATATTTTTTTTAATTTTAAAAATCTTATTTTTGATAATGATATCCAAACATAAAAAAATCTAATATAAAACAAAAAATAATTTTTTTAGAGTTTTTTCGATGAGTTAAGTGTTTCATTTCGATTAAATTTTAAGGTTTTTATATCTATATACATATATATATATATATATATAAAAATCTAACTGAAAAATCACATGTCATTAATAGCTAATTGTGAGTATCTAAAAAAACTTATAAATCTTTTATTGTAAATCTTTTTTTATAAATAATAATAATAATAAATATTTTGAACTTCACAAGCTGTTGTTACCTTTTTTATGCACTTCTTCGTAAAATATTCCACCGAATTCGACATGATCCTTGAGGCTTGGGACATCAATTGCATAATCACTTCAATCCTGAACCATGTCGGGTTACGACTAATAAGAAGAAAGAAAAATATTTTCCCTGACAGCAGTAGATTCCCTTCAATTCTTTGTGATGCATGCATGGCGCAACGACAACAACCTACGACTTTTCAAATAACAAACAGCTCCCTTCTTGCCGTCATTTGCCTTTTCTGAGATCCTTTTTACACTGGAACTACCTGTTTTGAACAGGATTGAGTCTATATATTTTAATATATTTAAGTATAAAAGTTTTGATTTTTTTTAATTTTATCTTTTGATTGGAATTGATAATATATTTAATTTTAATTTTTGTCTTGATACTTTTAATTTTTTATTTTAATCCTTTTATTTTTTGTTTATTTTTGGAATAATTCCTATTTTATCCAAGTATTTATAATTATGTTCTTAGCTTTGATTTTTTGTTTTTATTATTTTCTTATTGGTTGAGGTGCTATTTTTTTTAAAAAAAAATGGCTCTTAAATTTTATTTTGTATCTAAAATCTTTTGAAAATTGATATTTATGTTTTTTTTATCTTTGTTTTTTTTTTTTTACTTTTCAAGTCAAATAAATTTTTTTCACCCGATAATTTTTATTTTTATTTTATCATTTTTTTTATTTTTTGTTTGATCTTTTGTTAAAGTTTTTAAGATATTTTTAGCCTCATTTATTTTTGTTTTTTCATTATTAACACAACAACAACAACAAAAACAACAACAATTTTAGTTTCTTTCTTTCTTATTTTTTTATTAATGTTTTTGAGTTTTTTTCTCCCTTGATAATTTAATAATTTTTATTATTTTTACGTTAATAGTGATGATAATTTTATATGTTAAGACTTTGATATTATTGTTATTATAATATGATATATTGATCTATTTTAGTATATTAAATTTTTTATATATAAATATTATATTTTAATCTTAATAATTTTAAAAATTATTTGGTAAATCCGGCGAAATAGAGCGGTTAATTAACTACTGTCATGCTAAGCAGCAAATAACGACAGAATCCCTTCTGCGTGATACACGAGGAGATAAATCATGTCCACTCGATTTTGCATCTCAAAATGCGACGACGATGCTGGACCCCCCCTCCTCGGATGCTATCTAAAACGACACAACGTATATAATAATAAATATTTTGTGCTTCACAAGTTGTGGTTACCTTCTTTTATGTAGTTCTTACTTCGTAAAGTATTCCACCGAAGGGAATGGTTAGATCTCCGGGTCCCAAGCCAAACCGACATTTCCATTATTACTTTTTATGCGTTGTTTAATCTAATTCCAATGAATGGGTCTCTATAAATACCAGTTCAACCTCCAGTCGCATGTACCACACCCTCTTCCAAATGATTCTTGAGGCTCTCGTTTTGCTTGTTCTTTATGGTTTCTGGAAAATCTTAGCCAGAAACAGTGAAGGCAAAAAATTAACCAGAGCCCCTGAGCCACCATGGGCATGGCCAATATTTGGTCACCTCCCTGGTCTACTTAGCACCGAGCCAGCATGCAAAACCCTTGGAGCCATTGCCGATAAGTATGGCCCTATTTACTCACTCAAGTTCGGCATTCATCGAACCCTCGTGGTCAGCAGCTGGGAAACAGTGAAGGATTGCTTGAGCACCAATGACAAAGTTTTGGCTACTAGAGCCAGCATAGCAGCAGGAAAACACATGTTTTATAACAATGCTGCTTTTGCATTGGCCCCGTATGGACAGTACTGGCGAGATGTCAGAAAGCTGTCCACTCTTCAGCTTCTGTCAAATTACCGGCTTGACATGCTTAAGCAAGTCCGTGTATCAGAAGTAGACGCATTCATCAAAGGTTTGCACAGTTTTCACGCAGGAAGTGTGGACTACCCTGCGAAGGTGAATATAAGCAAATTGTTGGAAAGCTTGACGTTCAACATTAGCCTGAGAACCATAGTAGGGAAGAGATATCGCAGCAGCAAGTATGACAAGGAAAACAGCGAGCCCTGGCGTTACAAAAAAGCCATAAAAAAAGCCTTATATCTGAGTGGGATTTTCGTAATCTCCGATGCGATTCCATGGCTTGAATGGCTTGATTATCAGGGCCATGTCAGTGCGATGAAGAATACTGCCAAGGAGCTCGATGCCGTGATAGCAAATTGGCTGGTAGAACATCTTAAGAAAAGAACAGATGGCGAACTGGGAAGCGAAAGTGAGAGCGACTTCATGGACGTGATGATCTCTAACCTTGCTGAAGGTCCTGATCAGATCTCTGGCTTTTCGCGTGATGTTGTCATCAAGGCAACAGCTTTGGTACGTTTCAAATCTCCTATGATCAATTGTGCTAGTGCTCAGGTGGTAATTGACCTACAAATATTTTCAGTTTCACAAGTTTAATCTGTTGTAATTTTGCAGATTCTGACCCTCACAGGAGCTGGAAGCACAGCAACCACATTAACTTGGGCGCTGTCTCTTCTGCTCAACAACCCAGCTGTGCTAAAGGCTGCCCAGGAAGAGCTGGACAAGCAAGTGGGAAGAGAAAAATGGGTGGAAGAATCAGATATACAGAACCTCAAGTACCTCCAAGCAATTGTGAAAGAAACTCTGCGCTTATACCCTCCAGGTCCCTTGACAGGAATACGTGAGGCCATGGAAGATTGTTCTATCTGCGGCTATGACGTTCCCAAGGGCACTCGAGTAGTAGTTAACATATGGAAATTACATCGAGATCCTCGGGTGTGGGAAAACCCAAACGAGTTTCAACCTGACAGGTTTTTGACAACTCATGCTGATCTTGATTTCAGGGGTCAAAATATGGAGTTCATTCCTTTTAGCTCTGGGAGGAGATCTTGCCCTGCAATAAATCTTGGATTGCTGGTGGTTCATCTGACACTTGCTAGGATTCTTCAGGGTTTTGATTTAACAACTGTTGCAGGCTTGCCTGTGGATATGGTTGAAGGCCCAGGCATCGCCTTACCTAAGAAGAACCCTCTTGAAGTTGTTATCAAGCCACGACTAGGTTTGGAGCTTTATTAGCTGCCATCAATATTGGCTGTGCTTTTACTAGTACATACGTAATTAAATAAATACGTCTATTCAGGCAGGCATCTTGATTAGTCAAACGTACGAGCTTGTATCAGATGAAGCTACAATATGTCTATGCAAGGAAGTAATACCAGCTGTGTGATTTGCTGCGCTGGCTATGATTATAATGCCTTTTCTTTTTGTTTCATTTTTTTCAGTTGTGTGTGTGTTGATTGGTTATGAAGTCGTTAAAATTTTATGACTCTATCAAATTTCATGTATTGCTAAATAAGTGTTATGTGAGTATAAAAGAAATTGGAAACAAGATGCCAAGGAAATATTTTGCAAATTTTGCTAATATATTTTTTTTATTTTAATTTGTTTTTATAATTCTAATATTAAAAATATTTTTTAAAAAAATTATTTTCTTAATATATTTATAAAAAAATCTTAAAAAACTATATTTATCACTCTCATAAACATATCCTTCATCATGATTAGGGACCTTTTTACCAATTCCGTTTATAAGTTTTTCCGAGCAAACAATGATTGATTAACAAGGTATTTGTCTACTTATGTTATGGTGCTTCAAATATTATTTTATTATTTTCTGAATAAATGTCAAACTTGTATGTTATATTTTGATATTTTTTTAATGTGAAAGGAGAAAATGTAATTTTAATTCCGTATATGATGACACATTCTCAAATATACACGTGGTCATTGAAAAACAAAGAAATTTAATTTTAGAAATAAAAAATTAAAATAAAAGAAGTAGTAAAAAACTAATTGAGAGGTGTGTTACACATGTCAAAGATACAAGAATGACCAAGAGCCTGAAAAAACATAAAATAGTGAAACACAACAACTAAAACAGAGAATTTAGGGTGAACAGATATGGTTTCCCTATATATTTGTCTAAATAAAATTCTCAAACAACTAGATAACAAAAACAAATTTCATTAAAGAGAGATATTAATATTATGTTAAAAGTCAACTTAATAATCAATCAAAAGCTTGAAAAAAAGCATATATTTTAGCTATCACATGTGTACAAAGAGCAAAATTCATTCTAGGTCCTAAAACCCTCAAACCCTATTTTGAGCTTAATGTATATTCTGTTCTTTGATAGCCTTGGAACCCAACCTTCATTACATACCTTGAAAAGTCTATTCTGATCAAGTAAATGTGAAAAGGATGATAAGTGATACTCTTAAAACATAAGAAATCATTTGCAAGAATCATAGTGAAATGAATAACTTTGTTTTCTTTTGCATATACTAGAAGTCGTAAGTTTTCAATTAAATTTTGGAATCGATGTGAAATGGGCCATATCCTGAAAAACTCACCTTGAAAAAATACCCTTCAAATCTTAAGGGTTTCAAGAAACCTTATTAATTGATATAATATTAAGAATCCTAAAGTTTTCAATAAGACAAGGTCAAATATTGGAAAAACAATTTTTGTTAATACCTTAAACAATTAAAGCACGAATTCTTAACAAAACACATAAGGTCAACATAATACAAGTGAGTTAAGATGTCTCCACTTGGGATAATATTCACCATTTACTTGATTATTCATGCAGAATGATATTAAGGTGGTTTGAAGGTGAAAAAATTGAAAAACAATATGCATAGACTTGCTTGGGTAAACTAGAGAAGATCCGACAAGAATTATAACTCTAGAAGATGGGACATTTGGTAAACCAAGAGAATAAATTATGGAATAAGGGACTATATCTTGAAAAGATTTTATATAGTTTAACCTTGATCTTGATTTAGTATTAATGTAGGATTCATTAACAAAAAAAAAAGAAGCTAATATTTGGGAATTGGGATTCAAATCACAAACCTCTGTTGCATGAACATCTTATTGAAAATTAAGATAAAAAAAAAAAAGCTAGGCTATGATGCTTTGGCAAGTAGCAAGCGAGGAAGAGAAAGAAGATGCCTTCTGCGTGATTTTGCACCACAAAATGCGATGATGCTGACCCTTCCGATGATCATCATCATGTCCACTCAATTTTGCACCATAAATTGCGATGAAATAATAATAGAAGCAGAAAAAAATCACATGTCATTGATGAATAATTGTGAAATATTTTTTTTGATAATTAATACTAAATAGTTTTTACTTCAGAAGATGTTATTACCTTCACATCGTAAAATATTCCAATAAAGGTAATGGTTAGATCTCCAGATCCGAAGCCAAACCGACATTTCCATTATTACTTTTCATGCGTTGTTTAATCTAATTCCAATGAATGGGTCTCTATATATACCAGTTCAACTTTCGGTGGCATTGACAAAACCCTCTTCTGGGATCGATCACCCTGGATTTGTTTTACTCCCAATTCCAAATGATTCTTGAGGCTCTCGTTTTGCTAGTTCTTCTTTGTGGTTTCTGGAAAATCTTAGCCAGAAATAGTGAAAGCAAAACATTAACCAGAGCCCCTGAACCATAATGGGCATGGCCCTTATTTGGTCACCTCCCCAGTCTACTTAGCAACGACCTAGCATGTAAAACCCTTGGAGCCATTGCCGATAAGTATGGCCCTATTTACTCACTCAAGTTCGGCATTCATCTAACCCTCGTGGTCAGCAGTTGGGAAACAGTGAAGGATTGCTTGAACACCAATGACAGAGTTTTGGCTACTAGAGCCAGCATAGCAGCACGAAAACACATGTTTTATAACAACTCTGGTTTTGCATTCGCCCCGTATGGACAGTAATGGCGAGATGTCAGAAAGCTGTCCACTCTTCAGCCACTGTCAAATTACCGGTTTGACATGCTTAAGCATGTCCGTGTATCAGAAGTAGACGCATTCATCAAAGGTTTACACGGTTTTGCTGCAGGAAGTGTGGACTACCCTGCGAAGGTGAATATAAGCAAATTGTTGGAAAGCTTGACGTTCAACATTAGCCTTAGAACAATAGTCGGGAAGAGATATCGCAACAGCACATATGACAAGGAAAACAGCGAGCCCTGGCGTTACAAAGAAGCCATAAAAAAAGCCTTATATTTGACTGGGATTTTCGTGATCTCCGACGCGATATCATGGCTTGAATGGCTTGATTATCAGCGCCATGTCAGTGCTATGAAGAATACTGCCAAGGAACTCGATGCCGTGATAGCTAATTGGTTGGAAGAACATCTTAAGAAACGAATAGATGGCGAACTGGGAAGCGACAGTGAGAGCGACTTCATGGACGTGATGAACTCTAACCTTGCTGAAGGTCCTGATCAGATTTCTGGCTTTTCGCGTGATGTTGTCATCAAGGCAACAACTTTGGTACGTTTACTATCTGTAAGCCTTTGGTAACTTTTTCACTTGCGCAAGTGAGGGGGCGCACACCGCAGAGACCTTCAAATTTCTTATCAATTGTGCTAGTGCTCAGATGGTAATTGACCTGCAAATATTTTCAGTTTCACAAGTATAATCTGTGGTAATTTTGCAGATTCTGACCCTCACAGGAGCTGGAAGCACAGAAACTACATTGACTTGGGCGCTGTCACTATTGCGAAACAACCCATCTGTGCTAAAGGCTGCCCAAGAAGAGCTGGACAAGCAAGTGGGAAGAGAAAAATGGGTGGATGAATCAGATATACAGAACCTCAAGTACCTCCAAGCAATTGTGAAAGAAACTCTGCGCTTATACCCTCCAGGTCCCTCAACACCAAAGTTATTAAATCCGTTCCGTTCCGGCCAGAATAGACGGAACATACCGTTGGTTCCATTCCAGCCTTTCCGTTCCGGAGACTAACTCTAAAGTTTGAAGAGTGGAGATTGGCGTAGAGACTGAAGAGTATTTAATGAAGAAAAGTTGAGAAAAGAATGTAATTGATCGATGTGGGACAAAGAGTCAAGGAGAGTGCAGATTGGATTGCAGAGAAAACATTTAAAGGAGAAAAATTGACAAACAACTTTGTTATAAAAAATATATATTATAAATAAATAAAATTGTTGTGTTGATTTTATAAAAAATATAAATTATATATATATATATCATGGAATCACTCTTGAAAATCAGTAATATTAACTTTAAAATTTATATATTTTTTTTTTACTTTAAATTAAATTTTTTTGATGTTTTTAAATCATTTTCATATCCTGATGTCGAAATAATTTGTTGGAGTTGGAGCTAGTACTAGTAATATCGATGTTGAGTGTTGACACCAGTATTAGTATTGATAATCCTTTCTATAATAATACTTTTGATAAATGTATTAAAAATAACGAGGAAAATAATGGGCATGGGACTGATTTTAATTTATATAGCATATCATCAAAATATTTATTTTAAATTTGTTAGTTTTTACCTAATGAAATTCTATGAACATAATTGTTTTGTAATGTATTTTTAAATTATTTTGAATTATATATGAACCTTAACTAATGAAGTTTTATAGCCATAATTATGTTGTATTGTATTCAAAAATATTTTACTTACGATTTTATAATTTTTTATTTATATCATATTGTGTCCAAATTTTACTTATTTATTTTTTTCAAAATCTGTTTTTTTCTTTTCTTTTTGAACATATGATTTTCAGTACTATTCTCTTTGCAATTATCTTACTATGGTATTTACTATTTTTTTGGGATGCATAATAAGAAATTCTAATATTTTTATATTAATAATGTAGAAGATGTTTGATTTATATTTCTTTTATTTTAGAACATTTTACTTTCATAATATTTTGGAATTTTACAATGTTTCTAATTTTGAGATTATGTTTGTATTGTATAATTTAAATTTCATTTATCTTGAATTTAAATTATACTTGTTAAATTAATATTTTATTTTTTCATATATATAACAAAAAACCGGAATGGTACCCGGAACGGATTTTACAACTATGCTCAACACCAATACATGAGGCCATGGAAGATTGTTCTATAGGTGGCTATTACGTCCCAAGGGCACTAGAGTACTAGTTAACATATGGAAATTACATCGAGATCCTCTTGTGTGGGAAAACCCAAACGAGTTTCAACCTAAAAGGTTTACGACAACTCATGCTGATCTTGATTTTAGGGGTCAAAATATGGAGTTCATTCCTTTTAGCTCTGGGAAGAGATCTTGCCCTGCTATAAATCTTGGCTTGCTAGTGGTTCATTTTACACTTGCTAGGATTCTTCAGGGTTTTAATTTAACAACCATTGGAGGCTTGCCTGTGGATATGGTTGAAAGCCCAACCATAGTGTTAACTAAGGAGACCCCTCTTAAGCTCTCATCAAGTCACGCCTAGGATTGGAACTCTACAACCTGTCATTAATGCCTATATACATGAATAAATATGTTTATCTAGGCATATTAATTAGTCAAAAGTACGAGCTTGTATGAGATTATGCTTCAATGCTAAGCAATGAAGCTAATACTAGCAAGTTAATGTGTGATTTGTAGTGTTGGCTATGATTATAATGCCTTTTTTTTTGTTTCAAAATACACCCCACCTTTTTTCAGTGTAGTATATATATATATAAACAAAAAAAAGTGTGTTTTTGTTTTCCTATTTACTACACTGTATCTTAAGAGATGTTTTTGTTATGGACTATAGCAGTATATTGTCAATTTTGCTCTTAATGAGTTCATGCCTGCATGTTGTTGGGTTGGGTTATCATGGCTTTTCTTTCTTTCAGGGTGTTGTTGGATTGGGGTTGTCTTGGTTTTTCATTCTTTTTTTTATTTTAAGTGTGTTGTTATGGGTTTTCGATTACTTTTATTTAAAGGGCAAGGAAGCATGGGATAAGGGTGTGTTTCTTGTTGTGGGTTAGGCTTCATGCCGACATACGAGGGTTGTTCGTTCCTCACCTAACTTGGTTGGTTTTTTTTGGTGTGGCAAAGGTATGGTTTTGGTCATTGTGTTATGAGTGTAGGTTTAATTAATGTAATTTGGTTGTAGTTAATTGGTCTTTTATTGGGTTATACATTGATTTGGGTTTGCTAGTTTGATTGCTCTTTGTTTGGTTAATGGGTTTTGGGTTGTTCTGCTATGATTTCGTTGTGTTTGGTGCGTTCTTTTCCTATTGTTTTGCTTATGCTTTCTTGATTTTTGTTATTTTTGTGTGCTGAAAAATTGATTTGACTAGGTTGAGATTGGTTGGTGATCTATTGGGTTGTGTGTTGATTTTATTGCTTTGTGTTTAGTATATGAATTTTGGGTTGTTTTCCTTTAATTTCCTTGCATTTGGGTGTCCATTTTTATTGTGTTGCTTCTGCTTTCTCTTTTGGCTTTCTGTTCTGATTGATATGATTTTATTGTGTTCATGTTAATTTTTTTTTTGTTCTTGTTTGGTTTTTTTGGTTGGTTTTTTTTTTTTTGTTAATGTGTTGTTTTAGTTTAGTTTAGTTAGTTAGGGAGAGTTCATTATGTCACTTCATGTCTTGCTTTTTTTTGTATTTTTGCATAGGAGCATGCTGTTATTTTAACATATTTTCTTTTGGTGAAGAGTTGGTGGGATGGTTTGGGCCTAACGTTCTTCGTCAGTTATGTTTTTTTTATAAGATGCTCTTAATTTTTACGTGTTGACGTGCTACATTGTTTTGCTTTCTTGGTGGTTTATATACCTTTTTTTTTCTTGTTTTTTGCGTTTCAACTCTATTTCTTTTATCGTCATTTTAATTGCTTCATTCTACTTCTCTTCATAGAGAGTTTTTAGGGTTCGAGTCTGCTTATTGTGCTTTGGTTACAAAGGTTCCAGTTGGTTGTTTATGTTGCTGCTTTTATTGTTAAGGTTATGTCATGATAGTTTTTTATGGTTGTTTGTTGTTTTATAATGTTTATCTAGGGCAACGTGTTTGTTTGTGTTTGGGGTTGACATTTCTATGTTGGTGCTCTAAAGATTAGTTTTTTATTTATAGTCATAGGTTGGTGAATGTTATTCTCTAGTTTGTATATATGTTCCCACTTTCTCTATTGCATGCATGTTTCATTGTTTTTAGGTGTATTGCTATCAATTGTTTTGCAAGTTGAAACTTTTATCATTGAATATGTCATTTTCTTATTTGTTTTATTTGGCTTAATTGTGTTCTTTTATGACCAATGTTTTTTTTTGTTATGCATTTTTGCGTAAAACATTGTGTTCATTGTTTGTTGTTTAGATGTTGTTTAAGTGTCTTGGTTTGACACTTTCATTGTCGATGCCTGACTATTTTTAGTTCCTAGTGTTAGGGTTTTTTGTTATGCATTTTTGTGTGGAGCAGTGTGTTAGTTATCTATTGTTTTGGTGTCTTGGTTTTGCACTTTCTTTGTCAGTTACCAATTGTTTTTGATGCTCTATTTGGTCTTTTTTCTTCTAAGTTTTTTTATGGAGCATTAATTTGGTGCCTTGTTGTTTTGATATCTTGGCTTTGCATTTTCTCAGCTAGTTGCCAGCTGTTTATGGTGCATAATATTTAGTCTTTTTTTGTTAATGGCTAGTTCTTTAGGTCGAATGTGCTTGAGATTTTTTTTTGTTGGAATCAATTGTTCTTTTTTTTTACTACAAATATAAATGCTTTATGTTATCTTGTTATGATTTTGTTGTTTGAAAATAAACCACTAGTAATGGTTCTCCAAGGCTAATGTTTCGGTTAAAATGTTGGTAGATTTTTTTAAATACATTGGAGAAACACTTGAAAGCATCTAAAGCTTTTAGCATTGGTGTTCTGACTATAAATATTATTTTTTTCAGGAAAAAATATTGTTACAAGGTTGTTTCCAAGGATTCGTCTATTGATAAGGGCATATTTATTTTGGGTTTGTTATTTGTTTTGCTAATATTTTTTCCAACAAGGTTGCAATGTTGGTCCAGTTTTTTTCCTTATACTTCGTGGTTTATATTGTTCTTTTGTCATTGATTGTTTTTTCATGCTTAGTTGTTTTTGTTCTTTTTTTTAGGTGGGATAGATGTTCCAGCTATGTTTTGCCATAGTTGTATATTTTTTCTTTGGGTAAAAACTTTTCCCATGCTTATCTATGTGTTTTTGTTTGTTTGAGATGGGGATAACATATCTTATGCATGCATGTTGTGAGTATAGATAAAAGTTTGTGAATGTTGATCGATGAGAATAAAATACAATGCCTAAAAGAAATGTAAAGATCAGCACACAAGTATGTGTTATAAGTGTAAAAGCCCGAATTTTTTTTTCTTCCATAGAGTTGATACTCGACGAACCCGATCACCTCACGTCAATAAAATACCCTTCATACAATAACGTTCTATTTAAAAATAATTCTCACATAAACGTGTAATAGTATGGTTGCATGACTAGAGATTTATATTAAAAATATACATACATGAACATGAGTTTACATTCTTGCCCTACTAGTAGGATTTACAATTTACACAAAAGGTCTGATAAGAGTTATGCATCCAATACATTGATTTCTCCAAAATACATCGAAATTTAGAATGCATCTACATGGTTCTTTGCAAAAGTAGGTTTCCGTGTATCGGGTTCCCTAGATCTCTCGTGGATGTGACGTCCCTGCATTAGTACAAAACATTCAAGGGAATGAAATTTCTAAAATGATAATAATAATAGTGACCAAATGGCTTGCCAGTTAAATGAAGCGTTAACAATTATTATTTTTACATATACTAAATGCAATTCACTTGTAATGTTTATAGAAGCAGTATTTTTTTTTTCATGTAACCCTAATCTTTACCCCAACTATCATCCTAATCTTTACCCTGACTATCCTCATAAGACATCAATTACTGAATTTGACCATTCATCTCCTATGGAC
Organism: Salix dunnii; assembly: GCA_015731905.1. NCBI lineage: Eukaryota > Viridiplantae > Streptophyta > Magnoliopsida > Malpighiales > Salicaceae > Salix > Salix dunnii. Next base: position 7,301,430 of record CM027662.1, on the reverse strand, counting down.
CTTTCTGGATGACATTAGCCGAAACTAATTCAATCATTCGTCCCGGCTATCCCTTCGGATGCCATTAGCCGAAGCTAATCAATCATTTGTGTCGGCCATCCTTTCGTATGCCATTAGCCGAAACTAATTCAATCATTCGTCCCGGCTATTCCTTCAGATGCCATTAGCCGAAGCTAATCAATCACTTGTTCCGGCCATCCTTTCAGATGCCATTAGCCGAAGCTAATCAATCATTTGTTCCGGCCATCCCTTCGGATGCCATTAGCCGAAGCTAATCAATTATTTGTTCCGGCCATCCTTTTGGATGTCATTAGCCGAAGTTAATCAAACATTTTTCTACATTAAAGCATTCAACAATTTAATATAAATTCTAACGTATTAGGATAATATTCATATTAAAACAATTTCTTACGTATTGTATGAAATAGTGATGTGCAAGTCACTTACCTGCTCCACCTGTGGGCTGTTGCTGTCTTGACGATGGTCCAATCCCAACCGCACCGCCTGCGACATCAATGGTCATAAATCAGTATATTTGTATTTTCAAATTCACATTCGTCACCACACTCATTTCAAAACTTCATATGCTCACATGAATCTGTTACTAAGCATTTAAATCATTTCTGTATAGGCTTTGGCAGAAATCGGCAACGAAACTGGTTTGCTGCAGGCTGCCACATTGGCAGCAAAAGCTGGTTCGCGGTAACTGGTTCGCGGAGACTGATTCGCGAGGACTGATTCGTGAAAACTAATTCGCGAACACTGATTTGCGAAAACTGACTCGCAAACTGATTCGCGAGGACTGACTCGCGAGGACTGATTCACGAACACTTATTCGCGAGGACTGATTCGCGAAAACTGATTCGCGAGGACTGATTCGTAAAAACTGAGTCGCGAGGACTGAGTTGCGAACTAATTCGCGAAAACTGACTCGTAAAACTGAATCGCAAAAACTGGTTTACAAGGACTGATTAGCAAAATTGGTTCGCTAAAACTAACTTGCGAAAACTGATTCGCTGTACGACATAATTTCGACAGCGAATCAGCCGTTACAGCTTCGGCAGCGAGATCACAATTCGCTGCGCTGCAAGGCACACAATTCAGCAACCAAAACCTTCAACAAAATCCCAATCAAAACACACATAACTTCCCAGCACAACCACACACAATTTCCCAGCAGAAACATACAAAATTCTCAGCACAACACACATAAATTTCCATCGGCAACACACAATTTTTCCAACACAAACACACAATTTTCCAGCAGAAAACACATACAATTTCCACTAGAGAACACCCATTGAAACCATCAAATTCGGTATAAAACCCTTCAACAGTTCACAACCGAATTTTTCATTTTATTCATTTATCATTGTAATTTTTCTAAAGTTGACCTCATGTACCTCTATTTCCTTGTTTCTTTTAGCTAATTTCAGTTTCCTTTATAATTAGCTTAAGTCTTAGGTCTTGGGTCATTTTCCTTAGGGTTTTCTTTTTAAGTCTTTGAGGAGAAGAGGAAGGGGTTTCATGACCCATACCTTTTGGATTTAACTAAGTTTGAGGTATGCTTGACACTTCTCTTTCTCTTCCTCTACTGTTTTTCTTTCTTCTTCTTTCCTCTCACGTTCTCTTCCTCCTCCTCCTCCTCTTCTTCTCTCCTACGAGTAACCCTCCAAATCTTCTCTCACAGACTTAACTTTTCCTTCACTCACTCGCTCACAATACACAATTTCTGGTTGCTTTCGGGTTGGTCTGAAATTTATAGGGGAAAGGAGAAAAAAAACGGGTCCTTTCGTTGTATTTTGGAAGAGAACGATTCACTCTCTCTCTCTCCTCTTTCTATTTATACTTCTCATGTAAAGTGGGGGTTGTTTGGGTTTGGTTTAGTTGTGTTCCTATTCTTGTTTGGTCTTATCTAAAACTGGTTTTATCTAATCCCTCCCTCTCAGCTCCTTAAAAAAAAATTGGCAGCAAAACTGTTTCGCGAAACTGATTCGCGAGGGCTGATTCGCGAACACTGATTTCACGAAAATTGCATCGCCGCTGATTACTTGACGAAGTTGGATTTGCGCGAAACTCACCTGGTCGATGCGAATCGCCATTTCCGAAAGAAGACAGGGCATAGCCCCTGATGTCCACCTGTTTTTAGCCAAATTTCATCGTTTCAACCCTGAAATTACCATTTTTGTCATTTTGGGAAAATCTTGTTTCGACACTAATTCTTGATTTTAAAAGTCCGAGTTGAAATTTGTCAATTAATGTTTAATCAGGGCTTATTCATAGACCTATCATATTCTAAATTTATCTCAAATTTTTTCATTTATGGTAATTTATGGCTTATTAACATTTTTCCTATCCATCATGGGTTAGATCCGTGTTTTTTTAAGAAAAACACCATTGTAAAGCCTCTAGTCGTATCATGTATCAATTGCTCAGTAAAATTTCTTGAGTTTTCTGTGAGTTCATCTTGTTGCAATCTAATTACGGAACATTGATGGTGGTTGAATTCCTTTACGATTTTTCGCTGCGTCACAAAATTGGCAGCGAGAACTAAGTTAACCTTTAATATATATATATATATATATATATATATATATATATATATATATATATATATATATATATATATATATATATTTCTCTCGGGTGCTTACATAAGTGTTTAGTTTTACAGGCTGATATATTTGCCAAATTAAATTAGAGAGATGTTGAGGTGCTAGGAATGATAGTTTGCACTGTTCTTGAAATTTTAATTCCAAATTGCAAGTTTCCTTGAACTTATGATATGTTTTCAGTGTTTAACACTCTTTTGATTTTGATGTTTATTCTTTTCATTCCAAGTTGGTTGGATAGTCAATGATAGGGGGAGTTTTTTCCATTTTTTCTTGATTTTAAATGAACGAGCTCTTCACATTATTTGGCCTTTTCATAGAGTTTAACACAACAAGATCAAATTGTCTTGGTTGTATGGGTATGAGATCCCTGAAAAGAAAGCTTTAATCTCCAAATAAATTATTAGAAGATGTTTGGTGTATCTGTGATATCAATTTTGGTTTGCTGGCGATAAAGCTTAAATAATTGAAGCTTAGTGCCTTTACTATTTTTTCTTTTTCCCTATTATTTTATGCTTGCCTTTTTTTTGTATTTTTGGTTGGTCCTCGCATATTGTTTGGCCGTAATCCTTGTATAATATTTTAGTTTTTGATCGGATTATATTATTGTGTTGTCTTAGTTTTTGTTGGCAATTTAAAAAATATCAGATTTTCTTACTTTAGATTAGAACCTAGAAAAAAACTCCAGTTACTAGAATGATTTATTAGGAAATACTTCGTTCATCCACAATTAATATTTTTCTCATTATAGGCTCCACAACTTAAAAGCTAGAAACCAAAATTCCCCTATTTATTATTATTTTTGTTATTTGGTTTTTTCACTTTGTTTGCTTTTTCTCATGCATTTTGACATAATGGGATGAAATAACTTTGACTAAATAACTATCAGCTCTTTAAAGAAAAAAATTTGGTTGCCAAAATAGAATATTGAAAAATACTTGGTGTGTCTACGACATCACTTTCGCTTTGCATGCAGTACAGCTTAGTGCTTAAAGACTAATACCTTTTTTGGTTTTGCTTTGTTTCCATTATTTTTGTGTTTGCCTTTTTTTTTTTGGCTTGTCTTCACGTAATGCTTAGTGACAACTTCTACTAATATGTTAGTTTTTTATCGGCATATATTACAACACCATCTCAAGTTTTTGTGGGCAATTTAAGGAATATCAAATCACCTTGGTTTAAGGTGGAAACCCAAAATAAAACTTCAAGTACTAGAATGTTTTATTAAAAATATAAAGTTCATCGACAATATTTTTTATTCTATGCACATAATAATTGGTGGCAATTTTTGCATAATATCTCAATTTTCAATTATCTTATACTCTAGTACTGTCTTATAATTTCATTTGGAATTCAACTAACATCGAGCAGTCTTGGTTTAAGGTTAGGACCCTAAAAAAACTCAATGGATAGGATAAAATATTGATACATACTTCATTCATCCATAATAACTTTTTTATTTATAGATACAATAATTTAATAGCTAGAAACATTCTGTTGTTGGTGTAAGTTTTTATTTGATTTTTATAGTTTAGTTTTTTTAGATTCATTTCGTTTTTTCTTGCATCTTCGCACAAAAGGGACATTTCATTCAACCAAAATAATGAAAATGCTTGGTATATCTATGACATCATTTATGCTTTGTTGGTAAGACAACTTACATGGTTAAAGGTCAATGTCTATTTGTTTTTGCTTGATTTCCTTTGTTTTATGTTTGCCACTATTTTGAAAACTTGACTGGTCACACAATACTAAACTAAACCATAACTTTTGCATGATATTTCAATTTTTGATCACCTTATATTATATCTCTGTTTGAGGTTTTCATAGTCAATTTAACCTATATAGAATGGTTTGATTTAAGATTGGAACCCCAAATAAAACTTTGGTGGCTCGAATAATTTATTTAAAAATACTTTGTTCATCCACAATATTTTTTTACTAGCATGCAATAGTTTGTGCCAGCTTTTGTAATGTGATAGCGTTCAATCAGGTTATATTCAAAAAGGTTTTATTTGTCCATAATAATAAACGACAGTTTTGGCATAATATTTCAATTTTTAGCGGGCTTATATTATGCCACCATCTTAAGTTTTCATGGGAAATTAAACCAAAATCAAAAGGTCTTGGTTTAAGATTGGAACCCAATAATAAAACTTTGATGGGTAAACTGATTTTTGAAAATGCTTTGTTTGCCCGTAATATTTTTTTCCTTTACAACTACACACATGATTCTTGGTGATAACTTATACATAGAATGCCAATTTTTTGTCAACTTAATCTGTAGTAGCAATTTAACTAGCATTAAACAACCTTAGTTTAAGATTACAACCGTAAAATCAACTTTAATGGCTAGAATAATTTGTTGGGGGATGCTTTCTTTGTGTGCAATATTCTTTTTGTTTGCATTTTTACATAATATAACCATTTATTTTATTTTTTTGCACTTTTCGATGATATTTGCCAATAGTTTTACATAATATCTAATATTTTTTTATCAATTTATATTTTAGCTATGATGTTATCATCATTATTACTAGCATTTTAATTCAGACTTTATTCTCATGGAATAACTTGCTTATGTTAGACTGCTAATATTTTTTCCAAACAAGTCATGCCACTTAAATATTTCATCGTGCTTCGGACTCTAATTATTTCCATTCTACTAAAGTAAAAAATCAAAATGAAATGATCTAGAATTATAATTAGATATTTAACAATTAAACTTCGATAACCAGCTAAAATATTAAGAAATTTATGATATGTTCATAATATTTTTAAAGATTGCAAACAATACAACCTAAAAGTTAAAAAAAAAAAAAACATAAACTTTTATATTTTTGCTTTGTTTTCATTGTTGTGGATTTTGTCTTAGTATTTCATTCAAACCATTATACAATCTTCAAGCTTTGGACAACAACTCATAATGTTATGATTTTGATAGACTTTTGTTCAAATGTCAACTATAGTTTAAAAAAAAGCTTCTATATTGACTTAAGCTACTTTTTTCAGAGGGTATTATCATTGTTGTAACCAATGTTTACATTCAAAATCAATTCTTATTGAAAGGCTTTATTATGACAAGTCATTGCCAACATCTACAACAAGATCATCACATTGAAACACAATGATATTTATGGTTTGGTTGTAAGGGATATTGGAGAATCACGATCTGATATAGATGTTATTATGAAAGTTATTCTAAAAATCTTCACATGATCTCTAAATTGCACCCTAAATTTATATCTTTTAAGTATTCACTCTTATTTTCTTATAGTGAAGATGGCTACCGTACAAAATTCCATTATCAAATCAGGAGCACCAAGCTCTTACAAAACATTAAAAAGTGACAATGAGAACATATCCAAGCTCTTTATCAACAATTTTTGTGGATGCATTTATGAATGTAAAACAAAAACACCTAGATTTCATTCTCTTAAACCAAGAGAACCATAGGACTGAATCTTATAGAGGTTCTTCTAAGAGGAGATGTCAATGGTTCAAGTACTAAGAAGATCATCCTCCCATCTTTCTTTAACTAGAAGCCCATGGTTTATGATGAACAATTATCAAGATGCAATGATTATATGTCATTATTATGGCAATCCAAACCTTTTTATAACAATCGCTTGCAATATCAATTGGCCTGAAATTCAAAGGAGACTAAAAAAATAAGGAATTATGAACTTGAAGATAAGCTTGACATCATTGCAAGGGTTTTTTTATACAAATTTATTAATATGATTTTATTCATTAAATCAAGAAAGTCTTTTGGGAAACAGTTTGTGGTATTTTTCTAGGCTTATTGTTTTATGTTTTAGTGCTTACTCAATGCAATAATTTTTTTTCGATACAAACTTATAGATATGATTTCATTCATTAAATCAAAAAAGCCTTTTGGGAAATAGTTGGTAGTATTTCTCTAGGTTTATTGTTTTATGTTTTAGATTTGACTCAATGCTAATTTTTTTTTTCTTTTTTTCACTTTATAGATGTTTGTGCTGTTGAATTAAAAAAAAAGGCTTTCCACACACTCATTTGTTGATTTGGCTTGCTTCCAAATTTAAATTGCAATCTTATAAGGATGTTGATTCAATTATTTCAGTAGAACTTCTAGACAAGATATATGATCCTCTTTATTATGAAATTGTTTTAAAATTTATGTTGCATGACTCATGTGGGGTTGCTAACACAAAAGCCCAATGTATGAAAGAGACAAGTGTTCAAAGCATTTCCCTGAAAAAATTAAAGAATCAATAGTGTTTGATGAGAATGGATTTGTTTATCATAAGCGAAGAAATTTTCCTGGCTCATATGTTTTGAAAAATGGTGTTGCTCGCTTTAATTGTTTTATTGTCCCATACAATAAAAAAAACTATTAATATGCTATAATGTTCATTTTAATGTCGAGATTCATTGTCAATCAATACTTATAAAATATCTTTTCAAATATGTTAGGAAAGGATCTGACATGTGTAGATTTTGTTCTTCAGAAAGAGAAGAACAATGAGATTCAAGCTTATCTTAATTGAAAATTTATTTGTCCTTATAAAGCTATATGGTGAATCTTACAATTCCCTATCCATTTAAGGAACCCAATAGTTGAAAGACTTTAAATGCATTTACCATAACAGCATCCTGATGTATTCTTTGGAAATAAATGCTTATCATGTATTCTAAAAAGGTTAAGGTCTTAATAAGACAATGCTGACAAGATGTTTTGATCAAAACAAGAAAGATATTGAGGCAAATTAGTTACATTACTCATAATTTCCAAACAAATATGTTTAAGATGCTGGGCAAAAAAATAGATTTGTAGAACAAGAGGTTTTTTCCTTAGACATATAACATATGTGCATTTTGTCACTAAAGAATTATATTTCTAAAGAATGTTGTTGAATCATGTTAAAGGAGCAACAATCTTTGAAGATCTATATTGTATCTTTGACATTGTTTATCCAACTTTTAAGCTCGCTTGTAAAGTATCGAGTCTCGTGGGAGATGGTAATGAATGGGTTGAAGCTTTTTCAAAGGTTGTTTCAACTGTGTCATCCGCGCAACTTAGACAACTCTTTATTAGCATTACTCTTTTTTGTGAGGTTGCTAGCACAAATAATTTGCTTGATTAATTTTGGCATTCAATGTATGATGACATCAAAATCTAATTAAGGTCTTTCTCTATATATGATCTCATTTGACTATGATGAACTTATGAATCATGTTCTTTACAAACTTGAGCAATTCTTTAATGTATCGACAATATCCTTCAATGACTATAATTTGCCAATGCTAAATGATCATCTAATGACTAAAATTAGAAACGAGCTTCTAATCATACTATTTTGAAACATTAGATAAATCATTGTGTGATATCATGGAAGAAGTTGGTGGTGCCAGCCAAAATCAACTTTTCAATAGGAAATCAGTTTTGCTTGATGTGGATTTTTGACAAATTCTCCTTGTTATCCTTAAAGGAACAAAAAAGGATATTATTAATGCTTTTTTTAGTAGTTCCACACTTCAACTAAAATTTATAGTTATGTTACTGAAACAAAATATGAGATTATCAATTGATGACCTAGATTCTAATGAAGTCCAAGAGATTGGTGATTTGCTGAATGGATTTTTAATATAGGTGATGAAAAACTTTGTAATTTGCCTTTTTGGATGTCCCGGATGCATCTTTGATGGAAATTCCATTTGGTTTGCAGCTTTATGCTTCTAGTGACCTAATTGCAATTGTAGTTTCAACCATTTATCTAAGTGTTGATTTGCCTAATCTTTAATAATCTTACTTCAGAGAAAGGGCTAATGTCACACCTAAAAACATCATTCTTATGGATTTTTTGAGTTAACCTATATTTACATGTAAAATTGAACTAAAAAATTGAACCTGTAAAATCAGACTTGACTGATGCAAAATTGATAAAATCATTAATATCAATAAAATCGATCTGATTTTACGAGTTTACTAAATTTTAATATAAACCAAGTCAAAATTGAATTTGACTTTAAAATATTTGTCGACCAATTTTGTGAGATTGGTCATATAATTCAAATTATTTATTGAATTTAGATGAAATTTTATAAGGCGATACTAGACACATAAAAATATATTATTATAAATGTTCAAGTCAAATAGAGTTTAGAAATGTATTATTTCAAAGAGCCAAAATTATTAGACAAATATTTTCAAATCTGTCAAAGTAAACCTCGATGTATTGTTTGGACACATTCAAAGATAAAGATTGAACTTTATTGTGATTTTAGTTGGAAGAAAAACTAGACATCTCAGTATTTCCAAACATGTGTGGTAATTCAATAATTCATCCATATGAGAGAGAAAGATGTGTATGAAATCACAATTGAAACCTATCATAAATTTATGAAAATTGGAGATTATGACCACTTGGATAAAATTTAGCAAATTTTATTAAATGATTATAATATTGTTGATCCTCTTTATCATATTTTTATTAATTTAACTTATTAACTAAAATTATCAATATATATTTAGTTAAAAATTTTATTTTTTATTTTATGATTTTATGATCCGAGTTTTCATTGTGCTTTTCCAAGGTATTTGACACTACGTTTCAAAAACACTTTTGAAAAAAATTGATTTTTTTTCATTTTAAGTTAAATATTTTGGTGCTTTTAGATCATTTTGATGTATTTCTGAATAAAAAATAATGTAAAAAACAACCACAAACATAATCCTTGTCGCGACATCGATTTTTTTTCATGCTTCGTGTCCAGCCATCCCCGAATGGGAGAGACAAAATTATTGGTCTTCGTGCAATATTATAAAAATTATGACTATAATTATTAAGAATTGCCACCTAATATTACGGTTACTAGGTAACTTATTAGTCTACGAGAGTCTAGGTAAGAGAATTTGTTGTGTAAAGGGTAGACACATCACCCCTAGTACACCCTACATAAGATAAGTTGTATTGTTGTTTGATTGTTTTTACTAAGTCATTTTTATTGGTCTTTTTAAGGTTTGATGTAGATTTCTCTCCGTAAGAGATTCTCTACCTCATTGTGAGTTGAAAGACTGACCCAAAATAATTTTGCATTGCATTTTTAAAACCCTGTTTTAACTATCTACGAGTGTATTTTATAGTATAATTTTACACAGCAATAGATAAAACAAAATTATTGTTAAATTATTTTTTATATTTTGGCCAAATTCCAATGGATAATTGTAAACCGGTTACGATATCCAATTTTCATTTCAAAATATGAGAAAGATACAACATATTTTTTTTTATAAAAAAATATAATGGGAAAACCTTGAAATCCGATCGTATGCATGAAAATAACATATTTTTTGTTTCGTTTTCTTTTTGAAATGTATTTTTTTTGTATTTTTTTCTAAATGCAACACACGCACCCATTCTCTTTTTCATTATTTTTTGTTACATTTTAACATTACATAACATTTACAAAAAAAAAAAATGAACATAACAATTTAAACAAACACATGGCAACTAAAATTACAAACTACACCACCTCGGGAACACTGTTTACAGTGGAGGCAGCGCAGGAGCACTAGTGGCACATCAGCTCACGCACCTCCGCCACTGGCGGTGTGTGGAACCATATGCTGTCGTCAATGGAGCAACAAGACAGGGGGAGCGGATTTGTCTCTTCCCTTCCTTCTCTCGTCGGTGATGGCGTTCACGATGACCTGCAAACATAAACAAAAACACAAGCACAACAACACACATAATTAATGTTTCAACTTCTTCAAATCTCGAGCTTCTTGTGTTTTCTCCTTCAAATGGAAGTTAAAATGTCGTGGAAGCTGGTGTGATGGACGATCTGTTAGCCGATGATGGGTTTGTCATAGGGTGCTGCTGTGGACAGTGGAAATGGTTTGTAGGCAATGACTGCTCCCGTAACTAATGGGAGGGAGCTGGGATGCTTTCAGGTTGTCGATTTGTGTGGTCGATAAGGTTGTTAAGGCAGGTGGCACTACCATAAGGGAAAGAGAATGGAGGTTGTCGGCGCAGAGGAGCTAACTGGGAGAAGGGTGGCTGATGGTGCTGGCTGACAGCGAGTGAGGGGAAAGCAAAGAGCCTTACTGGCAAGAAGAAGAGCTAGATAGCAAAGGAAGAAAAGAAAAGAGAGGGAGGGTTTGTTGGGAGAAAGAGAGGAAAAGAAAGTGGAGGGGGGGTTGCAGCTGCCTCAAGAGGGGGTTGGCAGTTGCAGCCCCTGTGGGGAGAAAAAGATTAGGGTTTTTGGTATTTTAGGGTTTTTTAATTTATTTTTTTATGCCTCCCTCTATTTTTGTACTAATCAACTCTATTTATAGAGTTTTTCCTAGGCAAAATTTCAAAAATAACCCTAAGTTTGCTTGCCTTTTTTAATTTGATTCTTGATTTGAAATTTATGCACTTCAACTCTCAATTGACCATTAAACTCTCAATTATTTTTAATTTGACCCCTGACTTAGCATAATTGGCTTGGAAAAATTCAATTTGTTCTCCGAAAATTTTAATTTTCTCAATTGAACCCGAATTAAACTTAAGAACTTGATTTTTCATTGATTAAGCCCTTAATAAAATTAATTTGACCAATTTAAAGTATAATTAAATCCTAACACTTAATTAAATCTTTCAATTTGACCCTAAATTAATTTATAAACATAATTATACTTTAAATTGGCCCATGATTAAATCAAACTGGCCTATTCAAAATATAATTATGATTTTCGGCTTAATTCTTATCTCAAATCTTCATTTTTCATTAAAAATATAATTACAATTTGGCTCTCGAAAACATCCAAAATTTCTAAATTAATTTTTCTACCAACATCAACTCCTTTTATTTTATTTTTATTATTCTTTAGTATATTTTATAAAATAATGACACTCCCAAGAAGACATTTCATGTTGTGTCAAAAAAAGTGATTTTGACAATTTTGAGTCCGAAAAGATTGTATATACAAATATTTGAAACATTTGGGACCTAATTGAAAGGATTTGCAGGTATTTAGACTAGATTGAGGTTTTCTTAATAATAGTAATAATAATAATTTAGTCCGGCGGTTCCACTGTTAATGGAATTTCTATAGAAAAACAACACGCATTAAGCCACTATTGGCTTACAAAACCTACCATTCTCATCAAAGATATTACTTTTCTCTCTCTCTGCTATACTGATTACATATAGATTGACTAGGACAAGAAGAATAAACGTTAATAATCTTTCCAGGCTCGAAAATCCTTAAAAATCCAGGTTTGTTTTCTTTGTGATCTCCAAATGTAGCGGTAAATTCATGTTTGTGAGATTAACCCAGTTGATATCTATTGAAAAGGTTTCTGGGTTTTAATTTTCACCCTTCTTTATTCATGTTTTCATGACCAGTGCATCTTTTTCTTGTTCGTGGGTTCTTTTTCAGAAACGTTCACTGTTACAGGGATTTGGGGTCCTGTGGCTGATTTTGTTTGGTTGGTAGAAAATTGTGTTTGAATTCATGTAGGCCTGAGAGAAAGCTCCATTGTTTGTTGTTTAGTAGATATTATTTTATTATGGGGTGGTGCTAGTACTATGAACTGGACATGTTCATCATTAGCATTGATAAGCTTCTCGTTATTTGTTTTTTTGCATTTGACTTACCTGGTTGTTCATACTTGTAGCTGTTATCCATTGTGCTTCTCTCAAGGTGGTTTGCTTTGGTTTATGTTGGTTTTTGTCATTGTGCTTATCAGTTCTAAACAGCTATGCTGCTGCTCTGTCTTTCTATTGATTGAATTATATGAGTTCCCGTCGTTGTGCTTGGATGTCTGCAACTAATTAGGCATCTTCATCAGTTATGAAACATTCTTTCATGCATTTATACTTGATATTTAACTCTTATGATTGCTATACTGGTTTTGGTTTTTAACTGCCAGAATGTTTGCTAACATGATTTCCATGGTATGACTGATTTTGATACTCGTTTTAGCTTCATAACACTCTAGTTACTAGTGAGATTTGAGTCTTTTTATTTTATTTTGTGTTTATGTGTTCAATCTGTAATAACGAAGTGTTAGTTGTATGATTTTTCAGCTGTTTCAGTTTTGATTGTGCAAGTGATCTGAGATTGGTTAGTGGATTGCTATGTCAGTGAGAAATAGGTCTTCCACCTTGTGGCATACTAAAGTTTCTTTCAAATAATAGCATGGAAAAGAAAAAAATAGATGACTATGAACCAGGACCACTACCTTCGCCAAGAAAGATGGATAGATTTGGTTTTCTAAAGCAAGAGATTAACAATCCTCCTGATGCTTTAACCAAGGGAAGGTAAACTTATGAGTTTGACAGGTTGCTTTCTTGTCAGTGAATAATTTCCAATATTCGAAATGAGTTAGTGCCAAAGGCTTATTAATGGATCTTCCTTGCATACTAATAGATATTAATGTTGATTATTGTGGACATAAAAAATTTTCAGGGAGGAAAGAAGGGTAAGAAAATGGAGGAAAATGATTGGGGTTGGAGGGAGTGATTGGAAGCATTATGTTCGAAGAAAACCTCATGTTGTTAAGAGGCGTATAAGGAAAGGAATCCCTGATTGTTTAAGGGGTCTTGTTTGGCAGTTGATTTCTGGAAGTCGAGACCTTTTACTGATGAACCCTGGGGTTTATGAGGTATTTCTTCATGTGTCTTGACTAAGATAAATAACCTGAAATCTTTTCTTACAATTCTACTAATGAGATATTATTTGTAACATTTAATGGGTTTTGCTTGAATTATCCTTGAGCTTGCAAAATTATTCAAGTTTAGTTCTTCAGATATTACTGGACTCCCTCACTTCTTAACATGTTTCATGTGGACATGTTCACCGCAACTCATGGTGTAAAAGGCACAAGATTTAAAGCTATTAGATAACAAAATTTAAAACCAGATGATTAAATTTAAAATCAAAGCTCATGTTGATGGATGAAATCATGCATTGGTTTTCTTAGCATCTACAACTATTATTCAATAAATTTGACTCATGGGATTAAAATCAAACTTTGTCCCTTTCCGAGTGGATGGTATATTAGGTATGCTAAAAAGAGCCTTTAGTGGTGGCAGTGCTTAAAATTCCAGGTCCTAGTTTGTGATGGCCTTATATACACTTGTAATAACTTGGATGTGTGAGTTTCTGAACTGTGCTTGGGTGCCAGAAAGACTTTAAAATTCTTTTTGATGAATGAATGAATTTCAAAGTTCATATCCCAACCAAAAACAGGAAATGCTTACAAGAGTTATTTACACCAAAAACTGTGAAAGACAATTAATCTATTCAAAAATTCCAGAAACAAAATCTTTAAAAGTTTGGATTCTAATTGCCTCCTGCAAAATCTTTGTATCTTGAAGCCTTAGATGGAATGTTTGTACAATGTTCTTGATTCTGCTTTCTACATCCACTGGTTCACATTTATGAATCCTTGGGTTTCTTTCCTTCCAAATACAATAGATAAAGGAAACATCAAGGAAGCCTCATAACTATAGATTGAAAGGACTTTTTTCTGCAAAAAGATTTTAGCCCAGCAGAACTCAGAGTTCTAATCAGAAACATCCCTATTATTCCCACAAAATTGGAGGATTTTCTGCCAGATACTTTTAGATCACACATAAGTGAAGAAGAGGTGATTACTTTGTTCATCATCAGCATTGCATAACGCATAAACTAGATTCATAACCTACCCGTTTTGATCTGCCACTTCTTTGTAGTTACTCTGTCCTGAATAGTTAGCCTGCAAATAAAGCTGTGCCTTGGAATATGGAAACCAATCAACTTAAACCAGTCCACTCTGCTCCCTTGTTTTTCCCAAGCATTCTTAGCAGTGATTTGCCCATTGGTAGGGAATTTCCATGAAACACTGTCCCTTTGCAAAGAAGAAAGGAAGAGGAAGCCACAAATCGCATGTTGAATAGCTTCCTTGGCATCGACCTAGTAGTAGGGAATTTTCATTCATCACCTGTGAAATTTTTGCTGTACAAGGCAATCCAGATTAAAAAAAGATCCTCTGACTATATTTTTTTGTCTAAGGGTCCTCAAGTATGCCAAGAGTTCCACCTGAGATGGATATTATCTCCATTGCCTACTGAATGCTCTACATAGTCCCAAATTATAATTTTTAACTTCTACCAATTTAGCTCAAGAACAGTCATTAGGGACATTTAAGCACCGCAGGCTTTTGCCCATAAGAAAGACCTTAAAATTGCCTATATTTACCATTTACATGATTTTTATGTCTCTATCTTCTCTTTCCCTGAGGCATCTACGTGGTATATCCTGGAAGTGATTATCTGGGAAATCTTGTCTGGCAATTGTCTTTTTCCATACAAGTTAATTTTGAAGTGTAGTAATAAAATGAAAAATAAAGCTTACATTGGACATGTACTAGGTTGCATGTTTAGCTAGTATGGTAATTCTCACATGTATTTGTAAAGACATTTTCATTCAAATAGCATTCTCTTTTAGTGACGTCCGACAGCCTTGTTATTAGATTTCACAGGAAAATTGTGATTAGTTCTGGAGTTGAAATTGAAAACAAAAGGGGATGACATGGGAGCTGTGGGAATAGTAACTATGAACATTATCTAGGGAGCTGCTTTGCTCTCTCTCTCTCTCTCTCTCTCTATATATATATATATATATATATATATGAAACCTTAGATTCTAACTAGGGTCTTCAACTCTCGCATAGAAGTATTGAGTCAGAAAAACTTACCATATTCTTCTTGTAAGATGTGGAGAAGGGATATTACTTTTCTGTAACCCATGCTGCCATCCAATCATTTGCTGTTTAGGGAAAAAAAAAAGTTTGTGTGTGTGTGTGTGAGGTAGTATTTATTGTGATTCTGGACTTCCTTGTTTCTTTCCAGGAATCTCAACAACAGGTTGACAGATGATTTTCTTTCTTTTATTCTTTTTCAGGAATCTTAGTAACAGCTAGAAAAAAGGATTTTCTTTCTTTTATTCATGTTTTTGACAATTTTAGTTTTCCCTCATGGTTGATAAGAGAGTTTCAAAAAGTTTTTATGCTAATCCTTTTTAAAAGCTCTTTATTATTATCTGAACCCGCATCAAACCAAATTTGGAAGGATAAATTTTCTTTGTGAGATAAAACTTCTGTTTAGGACACAGTCCTTAGTTGGGTGGACACTAATGATTTTTTGCAGGAATGGACCAAATAAGGCACGCTCTCCGATGAGTGTTGATGTGCTTTCATATGAGAAAAACACGAGTAATCTGTTATCATAATTTTCACATGCAAAGAGATCCTACTAGAAGCATTGACTTGAGATTTATTTTAGAGAATGCTAGTTCTGTTCTTTTTAGTTATGTTGTTCTTAAGCTTCAGTTGCTTAATAGTGTAAGTGAGTTCTTATGACACTGCATCCTGCTTTAGATTTTACAATTACTGATTACCTATGCAATCTTTGGCCTCCCATGCACTTAAAAGCCCAGTATGTGCTTTTGTACTTTATTGAGTTGTTTGGTTTGTTTAAGTCTGCAGTGATACTTTCAAAATTCGATTCTCATGTTGTTGAAGTGGGTCAGAAAATTATCTGTTTTGAAGATAGGTGGCGGGGAATTATCTGCTAAGAGATTAAATAAATGAACAGTTGGTTTCTGATAATTATTTGAGCTTTTCATTTTCGTGCTCTCTTCCCTCTGTGCTTGCATGGGTACACTACCACAGTCAGATTAGTTTGTGTCGTAATGATGAAACTGTATGTCTATTGCAGCAACTAGTTATATACGAGACATCAGCATCAGAGCTGGATATAATTCGTGATATTTCTCGGACCTTCCCTTCACATGTTTTCTTCCAGCAGAGACATGGTCCTGGTCAAAGGTCTCTGTACAATGTTTTGAAGGCTTACTCTGTGTATGATAGAGATGTTGGATATGTTCAGGTCTGAGATTTGATTATCCTTTCTCTCTTAAATTTATTTAATTTACTGAATGAAGAAATGACACTGCAATTGTTAAAAATGCAGGGTATGGGGTTTTTAGCTGGTTTGCTACTCCTTTATATGAGCGAAGAGGATGCGTTTTGGCTGTTGGTTGCTTTACTGAAAGGAGCAGTCCATGCTCCAATGGAGGGATTGTATCAGGTAATTCATTTATACAAAGAGCTTCTTGTTAATATTTGTATAGTTATAGTTAGCTTAGATTACTGGCTGTAAGGTTCTATATCCCTACAATCAAAGATATGGATCACTATTAAGTCAGCTCACTTCTGGCTAAGATAAAGCAACACGACACAATGGAATTTGCATTTTTACATCTCAACAAACTTTCATGTGGACTTGTTGGGGTGACTTAGTGTTTTGGGCAGAGTGCCAAAAGGAAGTGTAACTATCCATCAACTTCCTCAATAACACATATATCATATAATGGTGTGCGTCACTGACAACTTTTCACTTAATAGCAGCTCATGGATTATGTCCTTTGTTAGAAGAATGTGACCTCATCTGATTATGTCAGGATAGAATTTCCTCTCTCACACAGGCACTCACTTGGAATGTCTTGATAAGGAGCTGGAAGCTGCTGCTTGATATATCGTTAAGCCAAAATTAACATTGCAAGCTGCATACCACAATGGAGTCTTAACTTTGACCCCACACTTCTTGTTATGTGAAAAAAAAATATATATATCACAGGTTTACTGCAGCTACCAAAATTATGGATCCACTTGTTGTAATGGCATCTATCATGGTTAATCAAACATTGTTAATTTCATGTGATACCAAAAAGAGGGTTGATCCTTTTCTATCTAGTTACGGTGGCATCCATTGCAGATTTTTGTTGTTGCTTTGAGTAGATTGATCTTTGTACATTCAATTTTTGTCAACTTCAGTAGGTTCAACAAATACTTCATATAAATGAACTGCTTCATACTTAGAGAGAGAGAGAAACTTAATTGGTCACCAAACTGCCAAGCTTTATTACTGTGAAAACCACTCCATCAACCTCTATTTTCCCTCTTCTTGGTAGAATTTGAGCATGTGAACAACCTGTAACCTGCCTTTTTATGATTTGAACTGGAGTCCGAGGGAACTGCATTCCATCTACTATCCTTGGCCACTTTCATCCAGTGAGAACTTGTATTTTATAATTGTGTGCAGGTGGGTCTGCCTCTTGTTCAACAATATTTGTCTTTGTTTGACCGCTTGATGAAGGAGCAAATGCCAAAACTGGGAGAGCATTTCACCCAGGAAATGATAAATCCTAGCATGTATGCAAGCCAGTGGTTTATAACTGTTTTCTCATACTCTTTTCCATTTCACTTGGCACTTCGAATTTGGGATGTCTTCCTGTATGAGGTCAGATTCATATTTTCATATCATTTTCCTTGGAAGGATCATTACATATGGTCTGGATGTTATATGTCTGTGATATCTTTCCCAGGGTGTTAAAATTGTTTTCAAAGTGGGTCTGGCTCTGTTAAAATATCGCCATGATGACTTGGTGAGTATTTCAAGATCTTTTCTCTACTCTGAAAGAAAGAGCCACTCAACTTATCTTATAATTGGTTTTCTTTATGTTATCAGGTCAAATTGCCCTTTGAAAAACTTATATATGCTTTGCGTAATTTCCCTGAGGATGCAATGGATCCAGATACATTATTACCTATGGCATATGTCATCAAGGTTCTCTCTCTGCGTAAAATATTGAGTTTTATTTGAACTTTACATTCAACCAACTCATCACACTAATTATCATGGTAGTGCAAGTTATGTTCATCCATTTTCCTGTACATGTCAGTTTATTCAATTATAAATTAAATTAGTGTTGTTTCTATTTGATGATATTTGAATTTCAATCTTTCAAGTCGCTAAACAGGTAGTATTGTCTGGTAATATTTAATAAAAGTTTGCTGTCTTTCAGAAGTAATCTCTCTTTAAGCTGCCAAATAATTACTAATATCATCATGTCTGTTTTAGTGGATATGAAACTACTTTTTCTGTATATCTTATGTTTTGTACTCTTGATGATAATACATGATAATACTGAAAGTATGACATATAACCCCAAGAATGAATAAGAATTATTAATTTTTGGAATATGACATATAGGGGGAGCCATATACATTATGTCCGTGTATGTGTGCATATTCAGATGGTTTTGTATGCTCAGGCAAATTGTCTATATTACAGGCACTGCTTAAATTATGCCTAGACACCCACTTCTATCATTTTAATCTGCATAAACTTCCCCGCACATGGACTGAAACAAGAGTTTCTTACTTCTGTTTTAGTGGCTAGTTTTTTAAGCCAAATTCTATTCATTATTCATTGAAAAGGTGTGGATTTTTTTATCAGGTATCCAGGCGATTGGAAGAACTGAAACAAGAGTATAACAAGGATGGAAAGCTAAGTCTGTCTACAGAAATTAAGGAGAATGAAAAGAAGATGCAATGAGGGTTTTATCTCTTCTTTCGTGGGAGCTAAACCTTTAGTTATTCGTACATTTTGATTCCTTTATTCTTTTGTCTTGAACTATCTTATAGCTTGAAAAGATGTATATCTAATGTTGACTTCTGTCATGGCCTGATGGTTCATAGTTGCTTGGTAAAGTTGAAATGTCCATGAAACATGTAATACTTGCAGATTTGAGAAATTAGGGTGTGACAAGTGGTCAAGTCTAGTCATCTTCTACTGGGATGGGATTATCCTTTTAATTGTTAATTATGATCGTGATAAAGATGATGACTAGATTGGTTCCTTTTCAGCAATGATCCCACAGAAGGTGTATAATAATCCTAGAAGTATTTCTAATGCCTGTCTAATGCCCCTGGATACATGCCTTTCACCTTGTTAAGCCCGGATAATTTGTTTGCTGGACTTCCAAGGGTGTGTGGGAGTGTATTTGCTTCTGCTTTTAGATGGTTTTTAAGTGTTTCTGGCTTATAAAAACATCAAATTAATTCATATTTTTTAGTATTTTCTATGATTTTAATGTATTAATGTCAAAAATAAAAAAATAAATCTACAATACAATAAATGTAAATGTATTGTATTTTTAAGTGAAAAGTTATTTTGAAAATCACCCTTCACTCTAATCCCTCAGACAAACGACATTGTCTGTCATCGATTTTCAAGTTTTAAGGTGCTAATGCGAGAGAGCCTTGACTTTCACTTTCTCATGGAGTTGAATGTAACTGTTGTCTGGTGCTCTGCACCTACCCTGCAGAGCATTCATGGAAGAATCATAATTATCAAACGAAGAGGGCATCTCTATAGCCCCCCATCAAGAACCGCTTTAATGGTACGTTCAATGCATTTGCTGTTTAACTTCCCACCTAACGTTCAAAATCATTGGGCTCTGCAAGTTCCAATGTCTTCACAGAATATCCATGCAATTCTGCAGAAATGCTGGTATACCTTCCATTTTTATGGTATTTCCAGAGAAATATGGCGATGCCAGCCATCATGGAAAATATGAGGATTGGATCTACTCTATGCATCTGCTCGCAAATGCTGTGGAAACCTTTTTATGAATGCAAACTTGCGAATATTTATGAATGTTGACGAGTTTGTTTCGAAAAATAAATTTTATTTAGAAATATATTAAAATAACATTATTTTTATTTTTTAAAAATTATTTTTGATATTAACATATAATGTAAAAGTATAAAAAAAAAATTTAAAAAATAATAAAAATTATTTTTAAAATAGAATGTCAACATGATGATCGATAGGAAACAAAGAGGGTGTTTGGGAGAGCTGTTGTTGTAGCTTTTCAAAGTGTATTTCGTGCCGAAATACATTAAAATAATTTAAAAAATAATAAAAATTATTTTTAAAATAGAATATCGACATGATGATCGATAGGAAACAAAATCATACCACCTCTGTATGTTTTTTTTCATGTGTTGGGTATATGGGACGATGCACGACCCCTAGGCAAAGGAATGACCATAAAACGGCATCGGATGGACGGAACACGTGGCTTTCACTGTGGCTTCTATATTTAGAAGTTAGAACAAGGAAAGCGAGGGTGGGTCCATTTTGTCCCTGACAGAGCGATCACGTCAAGTTTGAAAGTGGGGTCCACATAGATGCCGTGGGACCCACAAGGAAGGCATCGTAGTTCGTGAAGGGCAGCAATGGAAAGACGAGAGAGCCAGCCAATAAACGACTGTCGGCTAGCGTGTGGAGGGCGATGTGCGGTGTCAGCCCCGCAAGAAAAGGGCATCTTATCATCATCAGCAGCAGCAAGGAAGTCCCACAGCCACACCTTTTCATCCGCCCGGGGATTCTATTCGTGTGGACAGCCTCACTCTTTGCCTCTCTGGAAGAGCAACATTTGCCACGAATTTACTGCTCTGTATAAATTACTATTTAATTATTGAAATCGTTTCAAAAATATTTCTAAAAAAAGAAAAGTAGTAAAACAATATTAATGATGCTTACCTTTTCTTGACTAATTATTGATAGAGATCTTTTGTGACCCTCGACCCGGGACATTCTAAATTATTAAAATAAAATATATTATTTTAATTAAAATATATTTTTTTTAAATATTGTATTTCGCATTACCAGCCAAATACGCCTGTTTTATTTTATATTTTTTTTATTTATAATTATTAGTCAGAAAAATACACATGGAGTTTATTTATTTAATCATAAAATAACCTTGGAATCGCGTTGCCGATCTTGCAAATCTCGAAAAGGGTAATTTAGTAGTTAGCAATCAAATCTTCGAGGAAATTCAGGCGACGTGAGAGACGAGTTTTTCGCAGTGGTGAGACCGTAATTATCTACAAATCCCATGCTACTTGCAAGACCTCAACTTTCACCCTGCCCCTCGTCCTATATAAATATAAGGTCCGTTGCTCTCACAAAACACACAGAAGACGAATGCTTCACGTCTATTAAAGCTCTTGAAAATCTATCTCTCTCTCTCTTCGAAAACAAATTTAGATTTTGTTATTGGTTTTTCCTGTCTTTTTTCTCTATCAAATCCAATCTTGATTTGTTTCTTGAATAGGTGAATATACATATCCTTTTCTTTTTTCCTTTTTTTTTTGTTATGTAATTTGTCGATTTTGTTTTCTAATTTGTTGATTTTGTTTGATTTGTAGAGTTTTGTTTGGAGTTTGAGAAAGGGGGAGTTTTTGAAGGAGATTAGCTTTTCAAGATTTCCTATAATTTATTGGTAATTTTTTTTTATTTTGTAATCTTTATCTTAATAACTGCAACAAGATTGTGCTACTGCCCCCCGTTTTGATGATTCTTGTTGATAAATTGATTTTTATTTTTATTTTTGTGTATATATTTCGGGTGTTTTATTTGTAGGGATCATGAATTTGGTTTGTATTTCTCAGAACTGGTTTTAGTTTTGGTTTTGGACTGAATTGCTAATAAAATTTAGGTATAGAGTTGCAAGTTTTCTTTAATACATCAATCAATTTCTTATTATGATGTGATTCATAGCTGTCATTCAAATTGCTTATTTATTTTATTTGGTATGTATTATATTTGTGAATCTGTTTAAAACTTTTAATGTCAAATGGTCTTCAGGGGTTTCCTTTGATCGATACCTTGTGCCCTCTGTATTTTGAATGTATTTGTTTCTAAGCGTCTGTGTCTATATTTTGAATATAAGAACAGCTGTTTACTAATATTCTCTTTTTTTATGAATTGCTTTGTTGTCCTCATGTCTTATTGCTCTATTTTTTTCGAAATTAAAATATATGTGTCGCATTTGGAATTCTGTTGTTATGCTAATGCTTGCTTATGTTTCTTCCTATCCTATGATGATTGTAGACCTGTTTCCTTTGTTGCTCTTTGCAAGATTGTGTCTCATGCTAATTATAATCTGGTGTGATTCTTGCAGACAAGACTGAATGATCCATGGAGTCTAAAGGTGGCAAGAAGAAGTCTAGTAGTAGTAGTAGTAGTAGTAAATCCTTATTGTACGAAGCACCTCTCGGTTACAGCATTGAAGACATCAGACCTGCCGGTGGAATCAAGAAGTTCCGATCTGCTGCTTACTCCAACGTGAGTTCGAAGTTGATCATATGTTTTCCATTCGGCATTTTATTTTGTTACTGGCTTCCTAATTTTCTGTCATGTTTATTTGTGCAGTGCGTTCGGAAGCCATCCTGAGATTTTCCAAGTGTTGACATAACCCCTTTTTAGCGCTTTCATACTGTTTTTTGTCTTTAGTATTTTTTGTTCTGCTTTCCTCGTTCTCTCGCGCTCGTTTCTGCACTTGTCATCTGTTTACTGTGAGGTGAGATGGCGCTGCCAGCCTCTGCAATCGGATTTGAAGGTTACGAAAAAAGGCTCGAAATTTGCTTTTTCGAGCCTGGATTCTTTTCTCACCCTGAATTTAAGGGCCTCAGGTCTTTGTCCAAGACTCAATTGGACGAGATTCTCAAACCAGCTGAATGCACTATAGTTGATTCGCTTTCAAATGAAGAGGTTGACTCTTATGTCCTGTCAGAATCCAGTCTCTTTGTATACCCTTACAAAGTTATCATCAAAACTTGTGGGACTACTAAACTGCTTCTTTCGATCCCAGTGATCCTTAAGCTCGCTGATGCCCTTTCACTCACTGTATGTTCTGTGAGGTATACACGTGGGAGCTTCATATGCCCCGGTGCTCAGCCATTCCCGCATCGTAACTTCTGTGAGGAGGTAACTGTCCTCAATGGCCATTTCAATAAACTTGGTTTAGAGAGTGTGGCATATGTGATGGAAAGTCCCAACTCAACTCAGAAATGGCATGTTTACTCTGCTGCTGCTGCTGCTGCTGATATGAAGACCCACTCCGGCCCTGTTTATACTCTGGAAATGTGCATGACTGGTTTGGACAGGAAGCGAGCATCCGTTTTCTACAAAACATATGCCAGTTCAGCTACTGTGATGACCGAGGATTCTGGTATAAGGAAGATCCTCCCGCAATCTGAGATCTGTGATTTTGATTTTGACCCATGTGGGTACTCTATGAATGCCATTGAAAGGAGTGCAATTTCCACAATCCATGTCACTCCAGAAGATGGTTTCAGCTATGCAAGTTTTGAGGCTGTGGGCTATGACTTTCAAGATTTGAATTTGAGGCAGCTGCTTGATAGGGTTTTGGTTTGCTTTGAACCGACTGAGTTCTCCATTGCATTGCACTCTAATGTTGAGTGTGACGATCTTGTAGCGAACTTTTCCCTGGATCTGAAGGGTTACACTTGTGGAGGGGCGAGCGATGAAACGCTCGGGAAGGGTGGATCGTTATTCTACCACAGCTTTGCAAGGACTGGAGGCTGCTCATCTCCCAGGTCAACCCTGAAATGTTGTTGGAGTGAGGACGAGAAGGACGAGGAAGCTGAAGGGAAGTAGTTCCTTCAGCAAAAATTTTTTCTTCATTTTTTTTGTGTACTTTTGTTGTGGGGTTATGATTCTGAGTTTTAGGGCATTTGTCCATGCCTTGAGTCTTTCGTTTCAATTAAGTATGTCTTGATTCAATAACGGGTTCTGGTTGTCAGACCTTTGGAGTGTAAAACAAGTATTTTATAATTTCATATTAATGCTATATTGCCCTCCGGTTATCTTGATTGCTTGATGCATGTGTGCCATGACTGCCATGATCAACCGTATGATGCATTCTCTACTGCTCCCAGTTGAAGTTTCTTGTGACAATTTATCATTTGCTACCTTCTCATACGAGAGTTATCTGAAGAAAATGGTGCTTGCATAACTGGCATGTGTTTTGGTCTACTAGTGGGATTTCTATTCTATTGAAAAAATAAAATTGTGGTTCCACATTGTGTGAACTACAAGAATGGCGGCCATGTAAAGTTGCATCAATAAAAGCAAGCCTGGTTGCTAGGCCAATTCGCATCTTCATTGGAAGAGAGGAGAATCAAGCAGCCAAACTTGACTAAACTGGCATAATAATTGAAGAGGTAGGCATCTATATCATGCCAGGATAAAAAGGGTGGCAGCATGCATTGGACTAGTTGAGGTGGGCGATACTAGAGCCTTTGAAAGATTTGCAGTTCAAACATACGACCAAAAAATAAATTATGCATTTTTGCACATGGCTGGAAAATTATGAATGGTCTTTAGTATATGCGTCTGCGTGGAATATTCACCTCTGATTGTGGGAGAGACCATTTACTTGTTCAACATCGATAATTTCTTTATTTTACTGGACCCTTTCACTCTCCAATGGCATTTGCCGCTGGAATAACATATTGCTAGGCCATGACCAACTCACCTGTCATTTGATACATATATATATATATATATATATTAAGGTCAAGACACCTGATAATAAGAGGGTATGCTATTCGATAGCACAGGTTCGTGTTGCACGGCATGAAAGAGCTTGGAACCTTCAGCAGCATTCAGATTGACCGCAAGGGAAGCAACGGGTGTCATTATCATTCTCTTAATTTCATATGGACCCAAACAAGCTGTTTTTTAGGGTAATTTTAGTCAGCTTGAATTTGGTATCAGATTTGCACTATTGACACATAAGAAATAGTTCGATGACTTGGGCATCTGTTCACACTAAAATCACATGCTCCCTTCATTCCGTAGTTCAGATGTGATTTTACAGCCTGGAGACCTTGATATGTCACCACGCAAGAATTTCACATACACATCGATGGACGAATTTTATTCGTGGAAGATATGTGTGAATTTCTAAATCCACGACCTGGAGGTGTGCACATCAACCATATAATTTGGTTAAAGCCAGATACATTAACTTCTAATCTATTCAAACACCAGAGAAAGACACGAGAGCATCTGTCATGTTAAGACTGGCATATCAACTTACAATACACTGAGTGAACACTACTCCACAAGAATGGCTTGGCGGCGCAGAGGGTGCTGAAATATGAAAGGGATTGCAAGCAGAAAGCATCATAGAATTGGCATAACAAAAGGTCGCTCAGCAACATTATACAATTTGACAATTCAGTTAATCACCTGAAAAATTGTGAATTTTCATAGGTAGTTATGATAACTCAAGAATACAGTTGCTGATCTCGATTAACTTAACAGGTGCAAATATTTTAAGCATCCCACCAACCCTAATTTCTTATATTGCCAAAAAAAAAAATCGATCTGTTACAAGATGCTCAAGATACCAAACATATTTGTATTGCCTCTGCAGCACTCAGTAAGGTCGAAACTTCCTAGCAGCTCTCAATTGCTGAATCCGCTTTCTATCCTCCTCGAATTTGCTTCGGAGAGCCATAATTTCTGCAAGGAAATTTAACTATCATCAATTGATAAGGCAATAAAGATGCCTGATTGCTCTGAAAATCAACCCTAATACATTTCAACATAAAGGCTCAACTCATCCCAAATAGCAACAGCATGTGCCGTGGCTTCTTAGATGAAGAGAAAAATATTCTCTTTGATGTTTCAAACAGTGCATGCAGATCATTAAATGCTCCATATTTATCAGGAACCTCCTCATAGTTACTTTAACTAGGAATAGCATATTGCACAGACAATAATTACACTAATTTGCTATTTGTAAGATTCATCATACCACTCCTCTGAGCTTCTCTTTTCTGAAACCGATAGAATTCTAGCCCAACTTCCTTGGGCTTTTTCTTAGTCATCTGATTCTCCACAGCAGCCGGAGCAACAGATCCCACAGTAATTCCACTTTCAGAATCTGTTGTCTTTTTCCTTCCTTTGTGATGTTTAACAACTGTCCATCCCCCTTCTGCAACTTGGGCTTCTCTTTCTTTTCTTTCCTGTACATGACACATCAAGACAAATGAGAAAAAGAAAGACCATAATGACATGGAAGAAAGCCTAAATCTACCACAATAAAAGAGCACACTGACCACATAATCTGCAAATGGAAAAAACATATTAATTTCCAAGTAAAGAGAACAAAAATGTATCTGAGTTAGAGAGAGAATGGCATTTTTTATTCAATGCTGAAATATGCAGCATGATAACAAAACTTACACTTCACAGAAATTCTTTCAAATAAGTTTGAAAGGACAAACAGCTATATCACCCATCTACATTTGTCAAAAGGAAAACATGACAAGCATGCTTTCCTGCAGGAATATTTTTGTACAAACTCGAAGTGAGGTATTCAAATTTGAGCCATACAATGCATGCACAGGTCAGTGATCACTCTTAAAGAAATAATATAAGTGCTAAGAAACAAAAAGGAAAAGGACTCCATTACGTTAAGAGTCAATCTCAGATGTGCATGCGAAACAATACCTGTTCAAGTTTCTCCTCATGGGAAATTATGAACTCATCTAATCTTTGTTGCAGCGCCTTCAAACCCGGTCTACTTTGATGGTAATCTGTAAGCCACTCTGTAATGCAAATTAAAGTCAGGAAACTAAATAATGAAGCAACATTTACATTGATAAAACCAATACAGAAATCAAACTGATATTGTGCATGGTGAAATCTGTCAAGACATTTAAAGTAAGCAAAATTTAACCAATACCCTTACCCCATTCATGACATGCAAATCCATTATGTCATGCCATCAAATAGAAATGGATGCTTCTATGCTACACAGCCAAATAAAATAAAAGGGTGTGCACAGGTTTACTACATCACACTAATTACACTTATCTCTATCTGATGGTGAACAAAACAAAACAAAACTTAATGGAGAATATTTGACCATTTATTTTTATTTGATTACCACATATTTTTACTATTTGAAGAGCTAAAACATATCACACAATATGATTCATACATACTTTTCAATCCTTCTGAGCAGTCCTCATCCACAGAAGAGATACAATATGCCTCGCCATGATCAGTGTCTCCCCTCTTTGCCACTATATTCTCCTCCTCCTTTGATGTATCATGCTCCTTTTTCTTTTTCTTAGTTTTTTTGGATTTACCTAAAAAGAATAAGAGGAACACATGAGCAACACTTAAATAACAAAATATAATGTTTTCAAGAGAAATTCTGAATAACAAAAGGAATTATTTATTTATGGGTTTTGTAATCTGTCCTAGCTTCCAAGAACATCTTCACTTTTTCCTTTGGGAATTTAATATCTCCATTTAGCTTAATAGAGTTTTAAGGTAGAAAACAATATTATGACTAACAGAGAATAGTATGAAAACTAAACAGATGTTCTTTATTTTATTGCTTGTTGTGGATTACAACAATCTCAAGTTCAAGAAAAAGAAACAAGGCAGAAGGAAATAAAAAATAAAAACACAAGGTGGCAGCACTTTGGTTTGAATACTCAAAGAGAGTTTTACACAAAAAGAACATCGTGAACAAAATCACAAAACTCCTATTTTGCCAAATATGGCATTTAATCAATTGAGAGACTGCACCAGCAAACCCAGGTATGCACTGAAGCAATATGTCTAAACAAAAAGGATCAGCAAAATAACACAACATCTTAGTTACATTCTGCCAAGATATAGTATTTCAAAAGATATTTCTCCAAGCTAAAAACCTATTGCCTTACATTTTTGTTCATTAAAACCAACTTCGGACTCAGAACCAAGCTGATGATATTTGCCAACAAGAGCATTGTTATGCTCCTCACTTCTCTGTTTCTCTTTCCTCGGTTTGTTCCTCTTCTTTTCTCCTTCTGCTTTAGTCCGGTCATCTTCTAAAACAAGAAAAACGAATTATTGAGATAAGATTCTTAGAAATCTAGATAGGCAAACAGTTTTCTATATCTAAAACTTCTAAACCTCTACTGGTCTGAATAGCATCACCACCATCAAAGTTATTTCCCTTCTCCCTTTTCCTCTTCTTCTTCTTCTCAGCTGGCTTGTTGACTTTACTCCTCTCATCCTCTTTCTTTATCATTGCATCTGAAACAAAAAAAAAATGGTTAAGCAAAAATACCAGCAATCATTTCAGCATTTACAATTTCAATATAGCAGCAATTTTTGCATAAGTTGTACATGATTTGCAAGTAAATAACCATGTAAGAAACCAAGAAATCTTCATTAATTGCATCCCACTTATTTGGACCTAAATCAGTGAGTAGAATTTCAACCAGTTTATCTCTGTGAAGTGAAATGATTCGGTCCCTGTCTAAGAGTGCTATGGTGCCCCGTGCCCACTGGCATGACAACCCTAAACAGTTCCTAAAGTATAGTGATTATGAAATTCATTCATATGTCAAATGCTACACATTGTGAAGTTCATTTCATTTTGTAAAACCAGCATCTTAAGGAAAGAAGCTGCAATGTTATTCTTGGCTCTAACAGGGCTCTTTTTTGTCCCTTAATTGTATGGAAAGCCATCTCATGTCTGCTACCTTTCCTTCAAGAAAAACCAGCTATTCTATGCAAGTCAAATAACTGAAATATCAAAAAAAAAAAAAAATGGTAACCAGATTATGATGAAAACAGTACATCATGGGCAGTTTTACCCATTTAGCATAAAAGTTCTCCTTCACTCAAAAGGATATATATCCCAGTTTATAGTAGTGAATGGAAGAAGGGTCAAGCAGAATATCTATTGTTTGATAAACCATGCTGACGAATGAGCCTAACACAAGCACTGCAAAACACTAAAAACTCCATTCATTTCCTAGTTATGTCTACCACCACCACATTTTTTACCGCAATAGGAGAATCACCTCATTCACCACAAAAACAAGCGTGCACTGATTTCCTAACTATTAAATATTTGTTTGTGAAATTTTCAATCTGTAGGAGAAAAAAAAAGACGCAAGCTTGCAGCAACTAGTTCAAACTTGTGTAATATTTATCAATTAAAGCTCCAGCTTCCGTATTTAACTACAATTTCAATAAACAATAAGGCCAAAGAATACAAATCTTTCAAATTTGTTTAAAAGCACTTGAACTACCCATTTTTGTGTTAGTTACTACGCCAGAACTTCACAGTTCATCATTCAGCAGAAAAATCCCTTGGGAGGAAACAATTCCATTACCTAATTCTCACCACCCTAAACTCATTCTCTTTAAAAATTTACACCTAAAATTTGAAAGGATAAAACTAGCTTTCTCAAAACTGATTGTTCATAAAAAAAAATAAAAAAAATAAAAAAATCATGTTTTCCTCTATGCATCAATAACAAGCACCAAGCAGATTGAACAGAAAAGGTTTCTCCAAGAAAACCCACAGGGTAGAATCGTACAAAAGGCAAAACTAGAAAGACAGCAAGCTATTGAAAGCAAGAAACTTTGAATGAAGAGATACCCTTTTCACTGAATTTGCTATCATTATCCCTCTTGCTCTTTTTCTGCTGCTTCTTGTCTACTTTTTCTTTCAAGTTCCCCATCTCCCTTACAAAGTCTTGTTTGTTCTTCGTCTTCTTCTTCTTTAGAGTCGCTGCTCGCTATAAAATAGCAATACGAGGGAGGCACGAGCCACAACCAGGGCGCCACTTATGGCTCCCCGCTCCTGAGTTCTGCAAAACAGGCCCCCAGGTTTCAATCCATAGTTAATTCAGTCCCCCTCTCGAGTTACATTTACCATTACCCTTCAATTTCTAAATATATAATAATAATAATAATGATAATAATATCAAAACCCTAAAAAATCCTTATAAATACTCTTCGAGGATGTAAGAAAAAGAAGTGTTGTAAAAAAAATGATTTTAGAACCCAAAAGTATTCATTTATAAGCTTGGAAGTGGTTTCACCTTCCCGTAAAATCTAAGGATATTTTATGGGTTGTTAATGTAGTATTCTTCATGTTCTTAGGAAAAACATTATCTTAATCCTATGATGCGGATCATTTGTTTGTTCATAACATTTTTTTATGCATGAGTAATAAGTATGTAGTGCTTATTTGTATTTATATTTCAAAGCTTTTAATCCTAGGATTTTGATTTTGAGTTAAAATCTATTTGATAAAATCATGACATTCAAATGAAAATTCGAGTAATTCATATTCCTTGCATTGTTCTTAACTTACATGTACTTTTACTTTGACTAATTTTGGCCTGGTTTGAATTCCATATAGTTAGATTTGAGATGCATATTCTTGGTGTTCTATTTTTTTGTGTTTGATTCATTTTGTTCAAGTTTTATTTGAGTTATTGCAAATTTAATTATTTTATTCTTATTTGATTTTGTGTTTGAGTTGTTTTCAGGCTAAGGTTTTTAGTTATATTTATGATTAGACCAAAGCTCCCAGACAGGTCGGCTAAGAAAACTCTTTGTTTATTTCTTTACACCTTATTTGGCTTTTCATGTTTTTAATAAAAGGTGTGTTTGAAAACACCTTTTCGACTATTTTTGGGTAGTTTTATTTTAGGAAAATATTGGTTTTACCAAAAAGCATAAAAAAGCCTAAAACATATTTTTTATTTTTTCTTGAATATGATCAAAAATTATAAAATTTATTAGGCATGTTTTCAAAGAAAATTTAAAATATGCTAGCATGTTTTAAAGATATTATTTGACACTAAGTTTGTAAAATTCCAAAGAATTTTAGTTTATATTTAAAAAATTGTTTTTGGAAAGAAAATATCATTAACTTTAAATAATGTCCAGACTATTATTAGGGATAATAAGTAGTTTTTTATTTTTAATATAAGAATAAGATGCCTAAAAAGAGTTAATATCCAAAATATTATTATGAATAATAAATACTATTCACTTTTAATATAAGAATACAACATGTAAAAGGGATTAATATCAAAATTATTATTCGGGATAATAGTTTTATCATTAACCTTAATATACAGAGAAAAAAACTTACATAGGGTTGATGTCCAAAATATTAATGTGAATGATACAAGTCATTCTCTTCTAATATAATGATAAAAACTACAATGGATTTTTACCTTAAATATTATTTGGAATGAGGTAATAGAAAAAATTACAGTTTTATCCCCAAAGAACCTCAATGATAAATGAAAATTTTTTACTTTTATAGACCGAGTTTTTTTTTTTTATAAAACTAGGGTTTAATTATTATTATAACCCTTTATGTCAGGCAAAAAAAAAAATATCATTAGACCACAAAAAAAGAAACATTGCAACTTATTTCAAGTAAGACTTGCCAGGAGTGGGAATATCTTCCATTTATTAAATCTTTGATAAAAACTAATGTATTTGTGTTTTTCCAGTGATCCTAAATCGAAAAACTAATTGGTGACTCCATTAACTTTCATAGCGTCGTGTTTCTATGTGAAACAAGATTAATACCCTGTATATCTTTTATTTTATTTAGATAGTCTCTTTTATATGATTATATATATATGCATTTAGTTTTAAAAGAGGTTTCTTTATTCATCTATATTTGCTTTTTTATCTTTTGCATGGATTAATTTTATTTCTTAATATAAAAAATATTATTTTGAGATAATATTTCTAAAATGTGCAACTTTGCATGATATTTTTCCCTTTTTATTGTATTCAATGAATTTAATGTTTTTGTCTATTTTTAGTATTGTTTGATAAACAAATTTAAAATCAATATTATTTTAATAAATAAAATTAGCAAACACAACGGGATAATTCTCATGTTTGATGAGCTTAAATATTTTTATCTATGTATATATCTCAAATTTTATATTTAGTTATTATTTATGATTTGTTTTTTCTTTTTTGTTGACACACTTAATTCTCAATTTATTTAATTAAATGTATGCTTTAAAAAATTATTTGGACTTAAATCTTTAAAATTACAAAATGCATTAAAAACACATGCATGTATAATTTTATTATAATAAATATAAATATATGACCCATGGCAAAGCGTAGATCTCATAATTGGTAAAGAAAAAAGGTGTGTGAAAAATATTGTTTTTTAACACCTATTAGCATTGTGAATTACAATAGTAATCACCAATTTATTTTTTCTACATTTTGACCCTTTGTTGTTTTCTTTGGTTATTGATTTTTTAAATTTGGTTCTTATATAATGTTTTTATGGGGATTTAAAGTTGATAATTTATTTTAATTATCTTTTATATGGTTATTATGGTATCAAAGAGATATCTCAATATTAGTTGATATGAGAATAATATCTCAACATCACAGTATTATCTATTTTTTAGAGAACAATAGTTGAATAAAAATTAATTTTTAAAAAAACTAGGTTATTAAATTTTATAGAGTTAGTGTCATAGTTTATGAATTTGGCAAGATAATCTTAGTTGCCACGGTTCATAAGTCTAGCAAGGCACCTTTTTTTCCTAATTATTATTAATATTATTAAGTATAAAACTAAAAGGTGTGGGGAATCTATTGTTTTCTCACACTTAGTAACATGGTAGATTATGATAGTAATTCATAGTTTTGCTTTTATTTATTAGATTTTGACCCTTTTTTTTTCCTTTTATTTTGTTAATTTAGTCTTATATGATGTGTTTACAGGGATTTAGAGTTGTTAATTTATTTTAATTTATTATTTTTAAGGTTATTGCGGCATCAAAAAAATAACTTAGTACTATTTTGTTATGAGAATAATATCAAAACATCGCAATATGATCTAATTTTTAAAAACAATTAGTTAAATAAAAAAATTGTTTTAAAAAAACTATGTTATAAAACTTTGTGGAGTCTTGATGTCCAAATTTGGTGAGGTAATCTTAATTGCCTTGATTCGAAGGTTTGGAAAGATAATTTTATTTTTTTTATCATATAATTAATCTTAATACATGTGACCATCTCCTTTTATTTTTATCATATAATTAGGAAAATAATTTTGGGAAAAAAATGTTATTAAATTTTAGAAAGTCAATAAACATGTTAATTGGGTTGACTGGTTTAACTTTTCTTTCATTTTTTTTTTAATTTATCATTTGATATTAAGAGATATTAAGCTGGCTGAAGATTAAATATTTCAATTTATTTAGGTTTGTTCTTTATAAAGTTCTTATGGTCTTAATATTAACTTGATATTTGATTTTATAATTATTTATTTTTGTTATTTTATAGTTAAACTAAAAATAATTTAGGGGAAAAAGTTATTAATTCTCATAGATTTCATTGCCTGATTTGTCCATTTGATGTGTTGCCTAAGTTACTCAATTCACAGGTTTTGCGAGTATAACCTTAAATCTAATTAGTTTTTTTCTCTATTTTTTGGAACTTTAATTTTTGTGTTCTTGAGTATTGGACTGGTTAGGAAATAAAATTCATGTTTTATTTTTCTACTTTTTATAAGATTATAATAATGATCTTCTTAAATAAATATGATTGAGGATTAATTTGAAAATTATCTATTTTTATCATAAAATTAAATAAAAGTAATTTATAAAAACACAATTATTAAACCCAACGAATTTCAGGTCGCAAGATGACCGAAATCAATCTAAGAATAGATGATTAAATTTTTAATCATCTTAAAATTAAAAAAATATTATTGGATTTGTTATTTCTATACAAAAACTGTGTATCTCAGAAATCCAAGTTTGAAGTGATTAATGGCAGTATACAACAAGGTTAAAGTGATTACACCAGAAGGCGAAGAGCATGAATACTGAGCTCCAGATGACACATCCATCCTAGATGCAGCCGAGAATGCAGGGGTTGAGCTGCCTTATTCTTGCAGGGCTGGGGCTGGGAAGGTGGCTACTGATTTTTCAGATGGTCTTTTTCCTTGATGAGAATGTGGCATCAGGACTGCTGTCTTCTGACTTGCATTTCCTGCCCAATTTCGGATTGTGTGATTCACACTCACAAGGAAGGTGACCTTTGCTGAGGTCTTTAGCAGTCAGAATTGAGCAAGTGGATCTACAATTGTTATGGAACATTTTGAATCTGATGATCGTGAAGACCGCCGTCCGGTACCTTCCCTCTCCGTTGCTTGCTGTTCAACACCAAGAAGGATTGTTTTGCACCCGTATTGAAAGCAAGTAAATAGATGTTGAGATGTTCTCAGCTCCATTATTTCATCATGGTCTGGGTGTGGGGTTAGACCATCAGTGCCAGGACCCGTTGATAGGGCCACTTAAATAAGCTTAGCATGGATAAATTGAACTAGAATTGGAGGGGTGCGCCAGGCCAGTGCAGTAGTGCAACGCAGAGGCGACGCGTGAAATGCCCAGCAGCAAGCTGCTGTGATGGAATTTCCCCCTAAAAAAATAAATTTAATATCGTGTGGGCCATTGGCCCACGTATCAGATATTAAACTGATAAGAACAGATACTACACTTGATCTTAGCCAAAAGGCCGAGAAAGGTATGAGTTTTATCTTATCGCGCTTCTCTTTTTATAATCTCCGTCTAGACGCCTGCTTTTACTTCTCCCGATGTGGGATATTAAAAGCCTGAAACAGCAAAGGCCACTCGAGTGACTAGACAGCAGCGGTCACCTCCCTGCCGCTCATCAAGATGTGAGAGCGAGCACGCACGGTTTTCTCAGATCAAAAGCGAGAACGTGTGTGCTTTGCCTTAGCTCACATTCTGTGGATCACATCTACTGCTGTGACTGGATGTTATACAATAACATCATTCCCTGGAATCGAAGGTTCAAACAGAATGGAGAAACTTTTGTGGCGGAAGGAATTTAATTAATTCTAATGCAGATGGTGCTGTGGGTTTGAACTTTTGTCTCTTGGGATATATGTTTAATGCCTCATTCATGTTAAGATTCTGTTCATCACCGTATTGGTGCTCAATGAGTTTCAAGTGTTGGTGGAGTTGTGGGAGACTTTCATTTCTGCATAGATCGATGATGTGTTTGCGTCTCCTGCTGAGCTCTTTCTGTGAGTTGTGGATTTTTGTCCCTTGTATCCTTCTTCCATAGACCAAAAGTAAGAAGAAATACCATTTTTACACACAGAATTGGTGGGTTACAGTGACAGGAGCTACTGAAGGAGGAAGCGCAGACATGCAATGAGCTTTTCATACAGAAAACAACGCTCGATGAAGAATAATTAATGCACCTTCTCATTGTTTCCTGGAATTAAAGATTAATATATATTAGATAAAAACATGTTTCCACAATCGTAATAAATTTTTGCTTTGCTTCTCTGCATGTTTTCATCAAAATAATTAAAAAAAAAAAGGGCGAGTAAATGCCAGAGTAGCCATTTGGCGGACATGTCTTGAGTTTTCTCTATTCTTGGTTGTAATCCTAAGACAGAAAGATAAAGTTCTATCAAAAACCTCGCGTCGTCATCTTCATACATGGCATCGATCAACCTTCAAAACTTGTCTGCACATACTTCTCCGTAGTCTTCTACACTCCTTCAATGTAGTTCTCTATCCCAACGATGACATCAATGCACAAATGCATCGAGCTGAGTAAATTCAATCTCTGTTAATATAAATCATATTAATATAAATTATATTCTGGGTTTTATTTAAAAGTTTAAATTTTTAGATTAGATAGTTCCTTAACATGCTATCAGAGTTTTGTTGATCTAGTGATTACGAGTTCAAATCCCACAACTCCTATTCTATTTGATAAAAATCAAGCACAAGATAATGTAGATCTGCACAAGTTTTAAGCCCCAAAAGCTTTCACTTGAGGGAGGTGTTAAAGAATAATATAATTAATAATCATATTCTAGGATCTTATTTAAAAATTTAAACTTTTGGTGAGATGATTCCTTAACAATTGGAAGAATGTTCAAATTTATGTATTTAATCTTTAAAAAATGGGATTATCAATACAAATATCCATCGGCAAGTCCTACGGGGAAAGCCGTCCCTGCATCCAAAGCCATATTTTTAAATTTATGGTTGTTTGCGTTATTTTCTGGTCTCCAACAGCAGAAACAAATGAGCATCCATTTTACATATTGAAGATTGGTAGAGCCATTCCTACAATATTTTCCCCGAGAGCTAAATCAAAATGTTACCGTTGCAATTTTACCGTTAAATCTGCAAATAAAAACACAACATCATAGACAGACGAATTGAATTGAAAGAACTCTACAAATACACAACAAAGACCAACATTTTATAACCAACACAACACTCAAAAACACAGACGAATTTTCCTAACAATGCTTGCCAACCAACAGAACACTCAAAAACGATTTCAAAAACATTGATTACTAGTCAATCAGAACAAAAAAATCACAGCAAATAAGGGGATCAATTTCGTGTGCCCATTGTATTTTCGGTTCCTATCAACTGCATCTTCAGTATGTTTCCTAAACTTAATCTATTTTTTTCTTGTCAATTGAACCCATGTAACCCATGTAATAGAAACTTGAGAAAAAAATAAGAGCAGAAGGTTTGGGGACAGACGCCATTTCTAGGCAAAACACGAGCAACAAGCTCAGTATAGAAATCAAAATATGAAATCACAAGAAAGAGAGAGAAGCTAAACCTGATGTAGAATTAGGGCTTATTTCTGTCGATTGAGCGAGCGGTTGAGACAGAGAGAGAGAGAGAGAGAGCTTGTACACTGATTTTGACATTTTTTGAATGAGAGCAGCGTGAGATGGGGGGAAGCATTGTGAGAGGAGAGTGAGATCACCGTCAGAGGAGAGTGAGAGCAGATTGAGATCGGCTTGAGAGAGTCAAAGCAGAGAATGAGATGAGAGTGAGATCGGTGTGAGAGAGTGAGAGTAGAGATTCAAATGAGAGTGAGATCAATGTGAGAGAGTGAGAGTAGAGATTGAGATGAGAGTGAGATCGGTGTGAGAGATGAGAGTGAAAGTAAGAGGGGGCGTGATAAAGATAAAGAAGTAGGGTTTCGGGTGGGTGGGTGGGTTTGTGTGTGTGTGTGTGTAGTGAGGGGATATAATTAATAATAATATTTAACATAAAAAAACAAGAGGGTAATTAATAATAATAATAAATATAAAAAATAATTATACAAAATTAGTAAACTATGAATTTTTTGATCAGTAGCTTAATTACATGTTTTAAATTTACTGTTAGATTTATAAGTTGTTTAAATTTTGTATTTAGACCTGCTGTGCATGTATTCGTAAATAAATAGGGGTGTGTGGGGGGGTGTTAATTAATAATAATATCTAGAAAAAAAAGGGGATAATTAATAATAATATTTAACATAAAAAAATAAGAGGGTAATTAATAACAATATTAAATTACGAAATTAGTAAATTATGAATTTCTTGATCAATTAGCTTAATTGCATGTTTTAAATTTACTGTTAGATTTATAAGCTATTTAAATTTTGTGTTTAGACCTGCTGTGCATGTATTTGTAAATAATTATTGTTATAAGTTTATTAATACCGTAATTTTAATAGAATTTGAATTTAATAGAATGTCATATGGAGTAATAACACAATTTATTTTTTTTGTGCAGATGGACTCAAATTTGCCAAATGCATTCACCGACTTTCTTACAAATGAGTCTGAACAGTTTGTTTCGCAACAAAATGATCCCGATCAACTTTCTTATGACTTCATAGACTCCAATTTAATTGTTCGTACAACTAAAAAAACACAAAGAAGTAAAAACTTCTCACCGGAGGAAGATTGTTTACTTGTATCTGCATGGTTAAATACTAGTAAAGATCCAATCACAGAAGTTGATCAACAAACAAGACAATTTTGGGCTCGAGTACATGCGTACTTTGTCGAGAATGGAGGAAACTTAAACAATCGTTCTCAAATAAGCATCTCAAATAGATGGCAAGAAATAAATAGAGAAGTTTGAAAATTTATTGGTTTTGTTATCCAAATTGAAAACCGTCAACAAAGTGCAACGACTGAAGAATCAAGGGTATTGTTTTTTTTAATCATTTTCATATTAAATTATTTGTTTAACACATTTATCATATAACATAGCTTTATTTTTTTATTTTGATTTACCAGATTAATGATGCTCGACAAATGTATGATTCGGTCCTTAGCAAACGATTTCAACTGGAATATTGTTGGGTTATCTTAAAAAAAGAACATAAATGGCAATTTGAACGTGCAAGTCTTCATCAGAAGTCAAACAAGAAAAAAAAATCATGGAAATGCAAGTCCAGCTTTTTCAACTCCATCAACCGCTGATTCTGTTAGTTTAAGAGAAGACAGTGAC
This sequence comes from Salix dunnii, assembly GCA_015731905.1. Lineage (NCBI taxonomy): Eukaryota > Viridiplantae > Streptophyta > Magnoliopsida > Malpighiales > Salicaceae > Salix > Salix dunnii. The sequence goes on along the minus strand of CM027662.1, from coordinate 7,262,948 downwards.
GCATTTGTTTACCAAAATAGACCAATTGGTCAGAAAACTGCAAAGGAACAACTTAAACGCAGACAAGGAAAATAGAAAGTTGGAGAGACAAGTTTAACAACTATCTTACAACAATTGAAGGATAGCTTTAATGAAATTGAGGTAGAAAAAAAACACGACAGAAAAATTATGTTAAAGCAACAAGCTTTATTAATTAAACAAAAACAAGAGAAACAAGAGATGGAGATTATGAAAATGGATACTTCTACAATAGATCCAATTTCTGCAGCGTATTTTGAAGGTAAAAAGCTGGAAATTATGGCAAAAAGGAGTACTAATTTGTAATTAATTTGATTAAATTATCTGTAATGGAATAAATATTAATTAATTATGTCAGAACTTATTGATTATTTTTTAATGTATTAAAATTATTTTTAACTTTTTCTAACACTCAAAAATTCAAATTTCAAATATTCCAGATCTTTTAATTATAATTAAATTTATTTATTTTAATTTTTTAAATACAAATATAAATATAAATAAAATTTTAATTGTTGGCGGGTATATCAAAAATATTTATTTAATTATATAACTTATTTCTATTAACTGTATAATTAAACCATATACAAAATCATTAAACTTTATTTAAAATAAGATTAAAAAAAATAGCTCTCCAAAATGGCTCTTTATCATTGGACTGCATATTAACTTAAAAACTATTTACACACTATTCAAAAAGTCATTTTTATGATTTGACTCTTCAAAATGACTCTTACCATTGGACTTGCCCTAAACCTAGATAGTCAAGGCTAAAACCACTTCATTGATCGAACTTCACCAGTGATTAGTCTTGCAACTCTCCAATAATTCATAGAAGCACAACATTTGCGATTTTGTAGAGCCATTAACTTGTTAAAATTGAAGGGGGTGGGTGTTGCTTCCATGCCATGTATAGCCAAGCTAGCTGGTACTTAAGATCAACAAGTCTTGCTTCCTTATTGAAAATAACCAAAAGTCACATTTCATGTGTCAATCAACCATTTGGTTTTTTTCTAAATGATTTTTGCCATTGAAGATACTCATTCTAATATTTAAAGAGGATAATTACTCCTTTTACTTTTATAATGAACACTAAAAATCTTTATATTCTTAGATTTGTAATTTTAAAAAGCTATAGAGTTATTTGGCATCGCGTTTCAAAAATATTTTTTAAAAAAATATTTTATTTTATTTTTTATTTAAAATTAATTTTTTTTTATGTTTTTAGATTATTTTCATGTGCTGATGTCAAAAATATTTTTTTTAAAATATCATTTTGATGCATTTCTGAATGAAAAACACTTTAAAAAATAAGTTAATCACACTTCCAAATAGACACATGTTTGCCTTCATATGCTCTTGGAAATGGATTTTCTATAGCTTATATTTAAAGACATTTTTGCAACATGTATAAAAGTTTTTTGTAATTATCATATTAGTTTAGGGACAATTGAGTGCTTTAATATATACAAATAATATAAAAAAATTATGCAAGTATCAACGTATAGGCAACGTGTTAAGGGTTGTCTGGTAGTCAAACATTGTCTTTTGCAATGACATTTGTATTGTCTTAGTGCTGCCTTATTGGAGAAAAAACGATTTAGTTTGGTGTCCCCCAAGGTTGTTAAAATCACTTTTTTGACAGACATGAAAAATATAATACAAAACTAGATCATAAAATCGCAGGTATATATTTTTTACTTTATATTGACAATTCTAACTAATAAATTAAACTACATTAAAGTCTAATAAAGATAATCAATAATATTATAATTAATTAGTGATCTAAATAAATAAAAAGATAAATAGTATAAATCAAGAAATCAATGATATAAAAAAACTCAAAATCAAAATTTTCAATATTGACAAATTACTAAATGATAGGAAGCACACAAGAACTCCGTGACAACTTGGTTGTTCTCATCATAATAAGTCATAATGAACATCTTTTAGGTTCCAAGCTAATTAGTCCAAATTAGTAATTAACTAGCATCAATTTAATAATTAAAATAAATTATTAAGCAATGTTTAATGCGCTAGAAAAAAAAAATTTAACATTAAAGAACTAAATAAAATATAATAATAAAAACAAAGTATTCCTTCTAAAATTCTTACATGTAGTTTAAATCTCCAATTTTCACAAAATTCTAGTAGATTTTAGTCATGATTTCAAACATATAGTTCCCTCTCATATGTATGAATTACAGAATTTATCATATACATTTGAAAATATTAAGATGTCTAGTTTTTCCTATCTAGAATCACAATAACATTTTATTTGTAACTCCAAATGTGCCCAAAACTATATATGAATATTTAGTTTGACAGAGTTGACAAGACTTATCTACTAACTTTGACTCTCTGAAATAATATGTTTATGAACTTTGTTTAATCTAATAATTTAATAAAATATATTTTCATGTATCTAATATTTCCCTATAAATTTGAACTAGAACTAATATATAGTTTGAAAGATATGTTTGATCTCATAAAATTGTCAATAAATATTATAAGACTAAATTCAAAATTTAGTAAATTTATAAAATCAGACCGATTTTACCAATTTTGCATGAGTTAAATCTGATTTTACTAGTTTTTGAGTTTAGCCTGATTTAATACGTAAATACATGTTAACTTATAAAATTATAAGATTTTAAGAATCAACTCGTGATTTTGACAACCTTGATATCCCCTCTTGAATTTACACACCTCTTATATCAAAATCTCAAAGAAGCCCATCAATTTTTAATTTCTTTTAGATTAGATTTCTCTTTTTTGATCACTCTTTCTTTTAATCCTTATACTTTTGTTTGTTGTTGTTATTTTTTTTAAAAAAAAATTGGTCATTTTTCATCTTTAATTTTTTTTTTGGATTAATAACTAAGTTTCTTGGTTGCATCATGTCTGATATTTCATGAGTTGAGAGTTTTAGAGAGTAACCCATGTTCATGAGATTCGTTTGAGTTATCTTGGTTTTTTTAAATTGATTTTTTTATTACAATTTTTTTTTCAATTTTAGATTGATTTTATTTTTTTGTTCATTTTTTTCCATTCAATGTTGAGTTTTTTTTATATTTGAGCTTCATAGTTTTATTTAATTTGCTTTAGTTATAAATTTTATTTTTTACCTCTTAATGACAAGAGCAATTGTTTTAATTGAATATAGTATTTATTATGAAAAATAAAGTTATCAAACACAATTAAGTACATGACTCATGATGCAAGACAAAATATTTTAATTTTAGTCATTTCTTAATCAAATATCATTTTAATTAATTCAATGTATATGGAAGCATTCCAATTTATGAGTGTAAATTCTTCTATATAAAAAACACATTAAAAAAACCTATACATATAACTTGTTAAATAGCTAAGAATTTTAACTTTGTGTTGAATATAACTTGTTCAATATAGTAAAAATAGATATATGATATTGTAAATGAATAAATATTAGTAAAATATTTATAAAATCTTATTATGAATTTAATATATATATATATTTTAAATAATATATATTTTAAATAATTTAAATTTGAAGGAGGACTATAAAATATATTTTTAATTAGTTTTTTTTGTTAAAATATATTATAAAAAATAAAATTGCAAAATAATGTAGACAAAAGAATCTATCATGAGTGCAGATTTACACTACATGGAAAGAAAACGTTAAAGCGTGTTTTACGAAATTTCAAAATCGAAGTCCTTACTGGTAAACTCTCTCTCTCTCTCTCTCTCTCTCTCCTCTGTGAGCCTGCAATTTCAACTCCCTCAAAAAATCCAAGAAGACTCTCTCCCGCAAAATTCTCAGTAAAGAAGAGTAGAAAGAAAGGAAAGGAAGAGGAAGAGGATGTACGAGGCTCAACGTTTTGTAGATTTGCAACAAAATTCCAGCAATTTTGGTGACCCAAAATCATGGCTTTCCGAAGACAGCAACAGCAATTCTTCCCCGACTCACCTCCCAAATCACTCCCAACTCGCTTCTTCTGCAAGTGGGAATGTCGATCGTGTCCTCTTCAACGATCTTGTTGAAATGGTTCCCCTCGTCCAGTCCCTCATTGTAAAAATCTCTCTAACTCATTTTCTTGTTCATTTCATCTTCAAATTTAAACAACTTTCTATTAATTCGGAAATTTTTTTGTTCAGGATCGGAAAGTGAACACTTCATTTACGCGGAGAGGTTCGGTGATTTACACCAAGACTCCTTCTAGGGAATCCTTATCCAAAAAGGTAACAATTTTTCTTTCTGTTTTTGTATTAGTTGAAATTATTAGTGTTTGATATTAATGGGTATAATTTGTTTATTTATTTTGTTGCTTCTCCTTAATGCGTTTCTTTATACGATGATGATAGTTCTGCTACGTGCTATTTTTTTAAAAAAAGAAATGTGAGTTTTTTCTTTTTTTTTTGGTGTTGAAGATGATTGATCCTAGAGGCAGAAATACTTCCCAATCTATTCCAACAAAAAATAAAATGGACCATGGTGATAAGGATCAAGGTAAAACTGCTAATGATAATCAAGATGCCGACAGCTTCGCAATCTTTTCATCCTCCAGGGCTGTGCCGACAGGGAAGGATGCCGAAGAGTTAATCGCTTTGAGGGAGCAAGTGGAAGATCTGCAAAGGAAATTGTTGGAGAAAGATGAACTTTTGAAATCAGAAGAAGTTTCAAAGAATAAGTTGAATGCTGTTCAGGCTAAATTCGATGAAGTGAAACTCCAAGTTGCAGACAAGGACTCATTAATTAAGTCCACCCAATTGCAACTTTCCAATGCAAAGGTACTTATTTACGTTGCCTACGTTGTTTATTAGCATGCATAGTGAACTTTTTTTATTTCATTTGTTGCTCAATTAAGTGCCATAGCGATTCACAATCAAAATTATGGTCTTGCTGGTGACATGATGCTTTTGCTTTTTAACTCCCGTGAATTTAGCAAATTTCTAATCTTTCAAAGGTTGCTCTGGAGATTGTCCTTGCAAGTTTTTGACATTTTATGTACTCCAAGTTATATGCTAGCTTTGTGATGCATTTTGGTTTCTAGACAGAACTAGATGGAAGACTGCCTTTTGATGTATGAAACATCGAACTTCAGGATCTTAAAGTGCCTTCAAATTATGAACGTTTTAATTTATTAGTGTGCGTTTAACTTGAGAAATATGATTTATGTTTCATGTGACACTATGGTTAACCAATACAAAATCCTAGAAATGATCTATCTTTTGCAATTTAACTGAGTTGTATATACAACCCTATGATTGAGATTGGAGTAAAGCAACATGCCTATATGAAATTCACTATAAACCTCTCTCTCTTGTTTGAGGTTATGCCATTTTGTGAGTAAGAGCAGTTGTTTTCCTCAGATTAAGCTCGCAGACAAGCAAGCTGCACTTGAAAAATTACAATGGGAGGCGATGACATCCAATCAGAAAGTGGAAACACTCCAGCAAGAACTAGACTCCATACAGGGAGGCATTTCATCATTCATGTTGGTATTTGAAAACTTGACAAAGAATAATTCGATTACATACGCAGAAGATTATGATTACAAACCTTGCTATTTGGACCAGCTCCCTGATATTGTAAGTTCACAATTTCCTTTATTGATGTATATAATCTGTATCTCCCTCGCTTTTCTCCAATTCACTGTAGGTCCTCCACCTCCCTATTTAGGATATTTTCGCAGACAAAGCATGTGTCATGAATAAGAACATACTGGCCTATCAACAGTTAAAACCTTGGTTGATCTTCTTTAGACAAATTGTGAATTTGCATTTTTTATTATTATTATGTAATACATGGTTTTGCTGTGAATGCTTAGTTTTCCACACAATGTCTCTAGGAAAAAAATTGCAGTGGACTGAATTTATAGGAGGTCATGGTCTTTCTTGTTGTTAAAGAGTTGATGAACATGTGATGTGTGATGATAAACATTTGCAAGTTGTGAAAGTTTTTGTCTTCTGTGATGTGTGATGATAAACATGTGAACTCAGAGAAAAAGCGTTTATATCCATGCCTTCATAATTTATTTCTGTTATTGATAGGATCATATGGATCTTCAAATTCGTTTTGTACAGGATGATTTGGATGACAGGGAGATGCAAAAAATGGAAGAAGCAAGAAAAGCATACATTGCTGCTGTTGCTGCTGCAAAAGAAAAGCAAGATGAAGAATCTATTGCTGCTGCAGCCAGTGCCAGATTGCATCTTCAATCATTTGTTTTCAGATCCAATAATATGAAAGACGCAGAGGTTTCCCCAAGACAAATATACTAACTTTTATTCTTATGAGCAAACACTAGAGAAAGGCATGAGAACATGTTCATGAAGAATCAGCTATATCCATTTGTGCAATATATTCTGCATACACTACCCAAGACATGACTGCACAAAGTGTGCTGAACCATGTTGAAAGTTCTCTTCAGTTATTATTTTATTTTGCGCGCGCGCGTGTTGATGGTTGGGTGTCGTAAGTTGTTTTCTGGAACTGAATTGTGGATGTAATGTGATTATCAGTTCTATAACTTCTATGGTCTTTCGTTTTTCATTTCTGGCTCAGCTAACCAATCATTTGATGTCAAGCAGTTACATGGATTTCCAAAAATCATGAAAATGGTGAAGAAGCAGATGCTGAAGGAACATTGAAGGGTGGAATTGACTAAAAGAAGTAAAATTTCAACCTAGTAGAGGACAAAATGCCACACTGGTATTTTACATCTCATTTTATGTGCTACATCATTTTATCATCCTCAATGGATATGGCCAAACTTCCCTGAGCTATAACATCTAATTGCTTTTGATGCTTGTGCGTTATTGGGGGTAAATAGCCAAATACCTGATGTGGGCTCAATGCGTCCATCAATTTTGGAAATAAAAACAAAAATTGCAGTCCTCCCTTCATAATTGCAGTTTGGGCTGCTAGAACTCGTTACTGAAAAGGAATTGCCGGCAAAAAGCATGACTCAGATGGGTTACAAGGTAGCTTCAGATTCCGATCATAATGGTATGGCCTCTGCAGCACTCAGTCAGGTCGAAACTTTTTAGCAGCTCTCAGTTGCTGAATCCGCTTTCTATCCTCAAATTTGCTTCGGGGTGCCATAATTTCTGCAAGCAAATTTACCTATCAACATCTTGCTTCACAACAATTGATAAAGCAATAAAGATGCCTGATTGACTCTGAAAATCATCCCATATAGCAAAAAGAAAATACTCATCGAAGCATCAATTTAATTTATTTTTCAATAAAAAATCAAATAAAACCCAATTAAAAGATTCAAGATTCTTTCTTTTTATCATAAACGTTCTTGATACTTATTTGAGAGTACATTTGGAGAATAAATTGAGAATAATTAGAAGACCAATTGTTTGTTTGGGAGCATGGTTAACATTGCTTTTAAAAATATTTTTTTGTTAGAAATGCATGAAAAATAATGTTATTTTATTTTTTTTTTAAATATTTTTTGACATAAACATATGAAAATAATCTAAAAATATTTTTTTTAATTTAAAATAAAATAAAAATAATTTTTATTTTTTCATAACACTTTTAAAACATAATGTTAAACACTCGTATCTTTAATTGAAGTCAGTCCAATATTTAGCTTCCAGGTACACAAATTTTATTCATAATAACCCAAAAGCACCGCATTGTCGAACGCACCACTATAGAACTGGTCAAAACGCACATAAATTATTCACAAGAAAATCTGACGCCCGAGTCAAAGGGCACCAAAATCTCAACCTCAATAACAGCTTGACTCTTGTTAGCCCAGGTAATTTACACGTTTCAACAAGCACTCCACGTAGCATTTTACGTGTCAGGCAATGGCCTGGTTTTAATCATTATAAATTAAGGCAACCATGGCTGATGTTTGATATCAAAAGTTGAGTGTTTTCAATCTTTAAGTGTTTTAGCTTTCAGTTCATTTGTGCTCTCTCGATCTTTCAAAGAAATCAATAACCAAAAATGGCTGACAACTCTCAGAAGATGAGCTACCAGGCTGGTGAGGTCAAAGGCCAAGCTCAGGTTAGCTAGCTTATGAATTACTTTCTCTATTCTGATTTTATTTTTATATACAAATTAATGTTTAATGCTCTATAACACATCGGTATTGTTTGTTCCAGGAGAAGGCCGGTAACTTGATGGATAGAGCTGGCAATGCTGCTCAATCTGCAAAGGAATCAATGCAAGAGGTTCAAATATTTCTGTTCAATATCTTGTTTTTATTGAGTTCATTCTCACCACAGTGGCACAAATGGACTGTGCAAAAGATGAGAAGCAGCTCATGAATAAAATATGTAACGCTGTGTTAATTAGTTGCTCCTTGTCTGTGCAGGCTGGTCAGCAGGTGGGTGCCAAGGCACAGGGAGCTGTTGAAGGAGTAAAGAACGCAACTGGCATGAACAAGTGAAGCTGGATGGAGTCCCAATGATCGTCTATTGCATGAAATTTAGAAATTAAATGCAATTTTCATCTACTCAGATCTTTCCTTGGCTGTTTTTGTTTTTTGTTTCATGTTCCTGTATTTCCTTTTGTATAAAGAAGAGAGCTCTATGATCTGCAGCTCTCTAGGTCGTTTCTGCAATGACTTTAGCAAATTTCTAATCTTTCGAAGGTTGCTCTGGAGATTGTCCTTGCATGTTTTTCAAATTTTATATACTCCAAGTTAGTCCCAGAGGCGCATGAGAGAAAGTACCTGTTCAAGTTTTTCCTCGGGGGCAGTTATGAACTCATCTAAACTTAGTTGCAGCACCTTCAAACCTGGTCTAGTTTGATATTGAGGATGGTGAAATCTGTTCGACAATTAATTTAGCTAATACCATTACCCCATTACAGGAAAATTTGTTTAAAACATGTTAACTAAAATATTTAATGGCAAATTAAAAGTGTGGAGTTAAAACTTTGTTAGAATTCAGTGTATTTCGAAGAGCAGCTGAAATCTTAATTTTCAATATAAATTCTTTAGCATATATAAATTATGAATAAATAAAAAATTAATTAAAGAAATCTTTGAGTAACATGTTCAAGTTTTTATATCTATCTATCTTTCTATCTATATATATATATATTTGCTTAATTAGTATGCATGTTCAAGTTTTTATATGATTATAATAAGGTGAATAGGCAGGTGTTGATTTTTTTTCTAGTTGACATGTATAAGGATAAAGTATTACGTGGTGTTTTTATATATGCTGCTTAGTAGTTGTTATGAAGACCTTGACAATTCAATAAAAATGTTGACGATGAATTTAGAAATCTGTATTCTTTGGAAACATAATTGAATAACCTATACACACTTGTGCCATTGACACTTAAAAAAAGTAAATAAATATCAATTGAAATAGAAGCACAAAGAAACTTCTAAAAGCACATAGATAGAAAACTATGGTGAAATTACGAGGAATATTGAAAATAAAAGAAGTCATGAGTTCAAGAAAAAAAGGAGTAAAGTTTCGGCCACTAGACAAAGGGAAGAAAGATTTGTCCAAAATGAGAAAAAAAAAAAGGGTAAAGACCAAGTAGATAAAAGAAAGAAAGGGTAAGAAAGTGTAGACAATATAGGTAAGCAATTCGGTTTTTATATAAAAGAGAGAGAGATCAAGAATGCTTGTTTTTAATAACATCTTTATGATTTTACTTGTATATAAAGAGATATATTTTAACACTAACCATCTTGATCCTTTTATTCCTAGTTTTATTATATCTTTGTTACAAGATTTTGAGGATGATATATGATAATCAAATTCAATTTTGAGCTTAATTTTTCTATTATGCAACTTTATACAAACAAGTATAATTTTCAATCTGACTATTGGATAAAGATAAAATTTAGTTGGAAGTTTATAAAGATATATTTTTTCTATCTTATGTTAAAATTTCAGGACAAACAAAGTTTTATAAGACTTTTTGATAAAGGGTTGAAGTTTTTGTCAAGATTTTGGTATGTATTTTCTTGTGAGATCCATAATGGTTTGCCATTAATAAAGAATGCAATCAATAATATTATAGTAAGTGTTAGACTTGGTGACAATAAAAAAGAACAACCGATGAAATAATTGTTTTAAAAGATACAACATATTGAGAAAAAATAATGAGAAATATGTATATTAAGCAAACAAAAGATAAAAATTGGTTGTTTATGAGCCATAAGATGATTCAAAGTATTCAATGCCTGCAAATTGGATTTACAAGGTTAGTATATTATAAGTGTTATATTCATAGTTTTTGATCTTTTTTTGTTTGATGTAGGTGATGATTTGAGGTTGAATCATTTTAAGGAGAAAAAAGGATGATGTGATTGTGGCTACAACATTAAATTATCCATTAAGAGTGTCCATTGAGTCTATTATAAGGTCTAAAACAAAATGGATTAAAGAAGAATTTAATAGAATAAGTCTAAAGACTTGAGTTAAAAAAGTTCAAATCTATTAGTCATAATCTTTATTTATTTTTAGATAATATCTAAAGCTACAAAATGGGTTTGGATATAATTCCAAATGTTTTCAAAACTAGATATTTATGCCTTTCCAACAATATGTTGTAGGCCTTCTAATTTATTCGAACAATAGAGAACAATATACTTAAAGGTGAGCCTAAAATCTATCATTAAAATGAGAAAATAGAAAAAATATTGTTTCCTTAAAAGTTATGGATCACATTTTATACAAAGAGTCTTTAATGTTGTTGGAAACTTTTGTGGCAACCTTTGTCTTAATAAAACATACAGTCACATGATTGCTTAAAATATAAATTGATCTAATATTTTTATGTGATATTTTTCATGCACTTAACATGACAAAACAAAAACATCATGAAATATCTGTCACTCAATTCAATTTAAACTCATAATATATAAAAAATTAAGATAGGAGATTTTAAAATTGACATGTTACACTCAATTTAATAATAATTCAAAATAGTATTTCATGGCCTAAAATTCAAAAATATGTTAATTGAAGCTGCACCATGTAAACTAATTTGACCCTACTTCAAAAATGATAAAAACAACTATCACATTATTAGCTCTAAAAATTCCACATAAATGCTTCATACAAATATAAGGATTTCATCCCTTTAAAATTATTATTAAAAAAATAAAAATACCCATTGAAGCATCAATTTAATTTGTTTTTCAATAAAAAATAACATAAAAACCAATTAAAAGATTCAAGACTCTTTCCTTTTACCATATACGTTCATGATACTTAATTTGAAATTACATTTTGGAGAATAAATTGAGAATAATTAGAAGACTAAGTTGAAGTCAGTCCGGTAAAAGCACAGCATTGTCGCACGCATCACTATAGAACTGGTCAAAACATAGCATTTAAAGTATTCACAAGAAAATCTGGCGCCCGAGTCAAAGGGCACCAAAATCTCAACCTTAATAACAGATTGACACGTGTTAGCCCAGGTAATTTACACGTTTCAACAATCACTCCACGTAGCATTTTACGTGTCAGGCAATGGCCTGGTTTTAATCACTATAAATTAAGGCAGCCATGGCTGATGTTTGATATCAAAAGCTGAGTGTTTTCAATCTCTAAGTGTTTTAGCTTTCAGTTCATTTGTGTTCTCTCGATCTTTCAAAGAAATCAATAACCAAAAATGGCTGACAACTCTCAGAAGATGAGCTACCAGGCTGGTGAGGTCAAAGGCCAAGCTCAGGTTAGCTAGCTTATGAATTACTTTCTCTATTCTGATTTTATTTTTATATACAAATTAATGTTTAATGCTCTATAACACATCGGTATTGTTTGTTCCAGGAGAAGGCCGGTAACTTGATGGATAGAGCTGGCAATGCTGCTCAATCTGCAAAGGAATCAATGCAAGAGGTTCAAATATTTCTGTTCAATATCTTGTTTTTAGAGAGTTCATTCTCACCACAACGGCACAAATAGACTGTGCAAAAGATGAGAAGCAGCTCATGAATAAAATATGTAACGCCGTGTTAATTAGTTGCTCCTTGTCTGTGCAGGCTGGTCAGCAGGTGGGTGCCAAGGCACAGGGAGCTGTTGAAGGAGTAAAGAACGCGACTGGCATGAACAAGTGAAGCTGGATGGAGTCCAATGATCGTCTATTGCATGAAATTTAGAGATTAAATGCAATATTCATCTTCTCAGATCTTTCCTTCGTTCTTTTTGTTTTTTGTTTCATGTTTCTGTATTTCCTTTTGTATAAAGAAGAGAGCTCTATGATCTGCAGCTCTCTCGCTCGTTTGTAGGCACATGCATGCATGTTGCCCTCATTAGAGAAATTTTACTGCTAGTTCAGTTCATGTTCGCATGTTTCAGAATCATAACAGTGCCAGTGATACATGATGAACAGAAACGGTACCAATTAATACGGGATCCAGAGATAACATATGAGTAATAATCCAGAGATAAATATGGAAAATATTAAGGGAATATTAGCAATCCATAGAACTGTGGTGCGGGTTCGAAGGAAGAAGACGGTGAGTCACCAGAGAGTGAATGGGAAAAGAAACTCTAGTTTGTCATTCAAATTTATAACAAACAATCATGGGATGAGGACATTCTCACCCTTATTTCTTTAACTTGTTTTAAAGCATTCAGAGATCATATGAAATTAATTCTCTCTCTTTTTTCTGCATTTTTACATTGTCATCGTCGTCGTCCACAATGGATAAGGGGTAAAGTTAATAGTTTCTGCACTTATGACCAAATACAATCTAGGTCTTTGTTTTATCACATCAATAACACAAACCCTTAGCCTTTCTTTCATCTAGGTCTTGTTTCTAATGGCCTCAGTAGTTTTGTTTGTAGTGTTCTGATTGTGAGTGGTCATAAGCTAGTTGAGAATACTTTTGAGTAAAGTTAGGTGATGCATTGATCTTGATTTTATAATGCGGTAATAGTTAAATCGCAACCGAAACGAAATATTTTATTCCAATTGAAAAAACAAAATAACAACTAAAACGAAACATCTCATTTCAAATAAAAAATAAAATATTTTTAATTTTAATTAAATTTTTTATCTGTGTAACCCTCAAATTTACAACACAATATTCTTCCTAAGAAACTTCTTGTCCCCCTCACATGAAATTTTGATCCCAATAAAGAGAAATATTATCAAGATAGTAAAAGGCTAGTTTAAGTTTTCCAAAATAATTTATTTCTTCAAGATCAAATACCTACTATATTTGCAGAGCTCTCACAATCAAAAGTGGAAAAATCATGTTTGGGCTTGTGCATCTTGTAGCAGTAATGTCCTCTATCACTTTCTGTATTTTTAAAATTTATCTAAATGCAAAAATAAATAAATGGGGTTAAACTATTAATTAATTTTTATTAATTATATTGTTTCCCATCAATCAATAAGTGTAAAAAATAATTTCACTAATCATTTTTGTCATTGTAATAAAACCCAATCCAACTTGGCGGGCTAGCCATGGACCCAATTGATTCATGGCCTTGTATAGATTTTACATAGGTAAAAACTACAGTTGCATTTTATATTATGGTAGAGCTTTTGTCAATGACTATTAATTGATTAAAACAACTTTTATATATTTTAAATTTGTTTTATTTAAATATAAATATATTTTTTAAATTATCAAAAGATTTTTAAGCTGTGCATAGATTTTTTTTTTTTTTTATAACTAGAGTGTTTGGACCAGCTTATATGCACTATAATTAATCCTCAAATTCATTGAATATACTACAAGTTCAATAAACAAGTAAGACATCACGAAAATAACAGAGAAAGACTCAAACCCTGGCGCACTCAGGTGCATTGTAGTATAAGTTACTTTGTGCCTGTTTGGCTAAGCAGTTGGATCACCGTTTGACTAAAATTTGAAATTTTTTTTTTTTCATTTTAAATAAAAGTTTTTTTTGGTATTTTTAGATCATTTTGATGTATTGATATCAAAAATAAATTTTAAAAAATAAATAAAAAATATTATTTTGATATATTTTTAAATAAAAAAAAAACACTACTACACCGTAAACACCCATCTATATTTGTATACTGAACCTGAAAACATTGCGCATAAAGCTAATATGCTTTTAATATATTTTACTTATAAAAATATATTTTATAATAATTTTATCTAAATTTATATATTTTTTAAAATATAATTAAAATTGAAACCTAAAAGTTGAAACACACCACTCGCTCGCTCACTCATTCGCAGCACATACCAATCCTAAATCTCCGAGTCTCAAGCTACAGAAAAACCCTAACTGTACACTGTAGAAATGAGACACTCATGGAGAATTCTTCTCTACCGAAACTATCAGCGATCATCTCTCAAAATTTCCAATAATTTCCAGGTACTACAGAAACGCTCTCCTCTGCTTCGCTCTCTGTCTTCTTCACTCCGCACACTTGCACTACAAAACTCTCATTTCTCTGAAGCCCAGCCAAAACCCAAAATCCATAACAAAACCCCATTATTTACTCGTAATTTCTCATGTGAAGCATCATTAGTTGAGCCCACAAAAGACCCGGATCATGTTTTGCTTGTTTGTGACGCTTTTACCAAGTTTGATGAATTTGATGATATTAGTAAAGAATTGGAATTGGATAGTGTTGTTATTAGTCATGACTTGGTTTTGAAAGTTTTGAAGTCATTGGAATCGAAACCGGAGGTGGCTAAGAGGTTTTTTGATTGGGTTTTGGAGAAGGATAGTGGGAGATTGAGCTCTAAAAGTTATAACTGTATGTTAGGGATTTTGGGGGTTAATGGTTTGGTTGTGGAATTTTGGGATTTAGCTGATAAAATGAAGATAAATGGCCATGGCGTGTCAGGGGTTACGCGCGATAGAGTGCAGGAGAAGTTTGAGAAAGAAGGGTTAAAGGATGATTTAGAGAAGTTAAAAGGGGTTTTTGCAAGGGGATCAGTGGATAACTCGGTGGAAAAGATTGGTTTGAGAGTGAGTAGGATTGTTAGGAATAAGGTTTGGGGAGAGGATGTTGAAGAGGAAATTAAGCATTTGTGTGCAGAGTTTTCGAGTGATTTAGTGAAGATTGTGCTGGAACATTTAGTGATGGAGCCAATGAAAGCATTGATATTTTTTAGGTGGGTCGAGGACAGTGGGTTGTGTAAGCATGATGGAAGGAGTTATAATGCAATGGCTAGGGTTTTGGGGAGGGAGGGTTGCATTGACAGGTTTTGGAAGGTAATTGATGAAATGAGGAGTAATGGGTTTGA
This sequence comes from Salix dunnii, assembly GCA_015731905.1. Taxonomy (NCBI): domain Eukaryota; kingdom Viridiplantae; phylum Streptophyta; class Magnoliopsida; order Malpighiales; family Salicaceae; genus Salix; species Salix dunnii. The sequence goes on along the minus strand of CM027662.1, from coordinate 7,247,757 downwards.
AATGGAGACAGGGACATTTGATACTGTCTTGGCACGGTTTATGAGTAGGAAAATGATTAAGGAGGCCATAGACTTATACGAGTTTGCAATGAATGGTGCAAATAAGCCTTCAGCTAAATGTTGCACTTATTTGTTGAGGAAAATAGTTGTTGGTAAACAGTTGGATATGGGTTTGTTTTCCAGAGTTGTGGAGGTCTTTACTAGAAATGGGAATGTTTTGACAGATCCTATGCTTGATGCAGTTCTTAAAGCTCTAACGAATGCTGGTAAATTTGGAGAGTGCAATAAGGTTTTAAGAGAAATGAAGGTAGCTGGCTTTGTAGCTAGTGGTAATTTGCAGAGAAAGATTGCTTTTGGGCTTACTAGTGCTGGTATGAATGATGAAGCAAATGAATTTGTGGATCATATGGAATCATCTGGTAGAGATTTGAGTTACAAAGCTTGGGCATCTTTAATTGAAGGGCATTGTGTATCTGGAGATCTTGAAAAAGCATCTGATTGTTTCAAAATAATGATTGAGAAAAAAGGAGTTTCTGGTGCAGGGTATGCTTTTGAGTTGTTGGTAAATGCATATTGCTGCAAGAATAGAGTGATGGATGCATGCAATCTTTTGCATGATCATGTCTGTCAAAATCATTTATGCCCTTGGCAGACTACTTACAAAGTATTGATAAATAAGTTAATGGTTCAGGGTGCATTTAAGGATGCCTTAAACCTGTTGGGTTTGATGCAAAGCCATGGCATTCCACCCTATATAGATCCGTTTTTTGAGTTTGTATCAAAGTCTGGAACAGGTGATGATGCCATTGCTTTTATGAATGCTATGACCACTAAGAAGTTTCCATCTATATCTGTTGCTCTTCGATTGTTTAAAGCACTTTTCAAGGCCCAAAGGCATGACGAAGCACAAGATTTCTTGTCTAAATGCCCAATATACATTCGGAACCGTGCTGATGTTTTGAATCTCTTCTCTTCCAAGAAGTTTAGTAAAGATACCACCACCACTACAACTGTATCTGTGTAGGCTTTTGTTGGAGTGTATGATATGGTGTATTCTGTGATGTCAGTGCAGAATGGCATTGTATCAAAATTTTGGTATGAACACTATCCATACTGCTTGATACTGTTACCTTTCAGTGTATGATTAAATTTGTCTAGTGGAAAATAAGATTTTAGTGATTCATGTTTCTGAAGTATTTCTTGGCTCTTCTTATCCTGCTGTTTTGTTTCTTGCTTGCATATAACATGGGTTGGACCTTGCATTTGAACTTCTGGAGTTATGGTCAAGTAGTTATGCTTTTAAATTTTGCTTGCGCTTGAATAGCTGTGCAAGTGTTGGCTGTGCTACTGAAAGATGTAAATTTGTTTAGTTCATTCCCGTTATGCATCTGATATTGTGGCATCTATTTTTAGTTTTCTTGAACTTTGTTAAAAAACTTTTCTGTCAGCCTTGATGCTGTCAAATTGTAAGAAATACCCCCAAAACAGAGCTTCCTTTATTTTTTTTTGCAATGAACTAATGTTATTTTTATCACCCTGTCTGTCTTGCGGTATGCTATGCAAGTTGTTTGTCATCTTGAAATAATCTTGCCTCTATAATTCTTGTTTAATTGATGCTCTTTGTTGCTGAAACCTTTAAATAAATTGTAGCTCTCCTACAAATTTATTGATAATTATGAGGTTGATATAATATCCAATATAGTAGGGGTTGGTATTAACTATGAAATCTATTTCTCGGTAGAGCACCCTTTAGGAGTCAAATTGAATTATCCCAGACATTGTAAGAAGAGTATTTTTTTTAACTGAGGGAAATAGCTGTCCACTTAATAGGATCAACCTGACTAATTGTCTTGAAACCCAATATTTTAAGTGGCCCTCTGACATTTCCAGCTTCTATCTTGATGGTTGCAAGAAAAAGGATGGTGAATTCTATCTCTCCCTGTCTGACCTATTTTGAAGCAGCGGCAGACTGGAATTTCTTCTGTAATTTAAAGTTAACATTTCATTGTTAGTTGGCCCTCTTTGACCATACCAAGTTGGATGGCATGACCTACGCTTCGTGTATTGTATTTGACATGGTAATACAAAGAGACTATACCTGTGCCTATATGAGTGTATGACACATTAAACCTGTTTAATTCAATAAAATGGAAATATAAGAAACTACTAGTAGCAGTAACAGTAAAAGCAGACAATTTTTTTATTCTACTCTCCCTCATTCTCTCTCTATTTGTTGTCTTTAATTTTTATATTTCTTTGGGAAGATAAAGTGACGTTCAGTCATGAATGTCAAAAACAGAATAATCCAATACTGACCAACTATAGCGTTAGGGGTATACTCCATCCAAATATCACTATCAGTAACCTTAACATCACTGAGCACAGGCTACTTTGTGCTGTTGTGTTTACACTTTACACCCAGTTTGATAACAGTGACATAAAAAGTTGGCCAATTTATTAAAATGAGATTATTACTAATTTCTGTCTATGTTTCTTAAGAAGTTTTTGGTAATGTTGCTTTCCCATTTGGACTGGAGTCTTATTTATCATTGCAGTTGGATTCTTCCAACAAGTTATTCCTATTAATAGTAGTCTAATTATTGTGTAATTCCTTGCTATTATGGAATTTGTACCCAAATAGACCTGGCATCTTGCAAATCAGTTGGACAGTCCCAGCGTTCCCCAGGCTGCTGTCCCTAGACTTTGCTCTCTCATGTTTGTGTAAAAGAAACAGGTACTGGACCAAGTAAAACAAGTTTTTTTTTTTCCATTGAGAGCAAACCTTCCAAGCTAAGCTTCCTCAAACTTATGTGTAGGACACTGATTTGAGGCTGAACATATCTTGAAATACAATAGAAGTCCCTTTTTAGGCAGTAGTTGACAGGAGTAGGAAGCATGAACTTCAATTTTAGATTTGATATGAGATCTGCTACCTGCTGGCTTAATTATTTTTTGCTTTTGTGGTGACGATTAATGTTTTAGTTTAACCCTTTACATTCTGTTTTTATTTTGAATCTGGCATTGCTCACATTGTTGATTTTTTTAGAGTTATCAAGAAATTATCTGCAACAGGATTTTCTTCTTGTCTGATAACTACTAACTCCACCGCTTTCGTTTTCTTTTCTCATCATTTAATGACCTAGATTATATAGCAGCATTTTTGATAAATGAATATTAATAATGATATAAAATATCATGTTGACAAGTAAACATAATTATAATATGTGTTTCTGTTTTGAAATCAAATTATCTCCCACTCCTTGCTTGTACCTCGCCCTTTCTTTTCAAGCATCATAATGGTGCCTCTCATGCTGTTCTTGTTTCTCAAGTGTTTCTGCTTTCTTCTTCTGTCATCGGTTTCCTTTTAGTTTTTTTTTTGTTGAGTTTTAAATAGAAGCACTGTTTTTAGGGCGGAGTCAAACATATATACCACGCACGTTTATATTTTATTATTTGTTGAGTTTTAGCTTGCAATAGGAGTATGATAGGATTTTGTTCATTTCAAGAGAAGAAAATCAATCATGTACATTCGATAATTGGTGCTGTGCGAGTTAGATTTGAAGAATTGTATTTTTATGGCCTGATTTTCTTTCTGTTACCTCGTGAAATACATGCAATTTATCTCTAATTTGTTAACAAAACAAAATAGGATGGAGGATCAAATTGAAACATCATAGAGATTTTTTAACTAAATATTGAGATGTTGCTTTAATATTTTATTAAAAAAAAAACAAAACTTGTTTTTTGTGACTAAGATTTTTATTTAAAATAAACATCGTAAGCTAAATGCTACCTAAGGGATTTTGTCAAAGCATGAAATGAAGCGTGTGATCCGTGTCCCGTGTAACATGTCAGCTGTGGAGGACAAGTTACTTCCAATTGTATTTTCTTGTTAGATGATGTAATGCAAGACTCTGAATTTGAACTTGAAATGGCACATTTTCTCATAGCAGGACGCTAGATACTTGCAAACTTGGTATTCTTGGCCAAATGTGCCTTCCCTGTCAAATCTTCACATATATTATAAAAATCTTTATCATCTCTTTGCAGATTATGGGAGCAGAGTTTGTATCATGAAAATCAATGTTCCGAAGCCACAGCATAAAGATAGGACAAGGGTTAGCACGAAGCTCCGATGAGTCTATATAAATGCTACTTTTGACTTGCCTGTGCTCATTTTTACCCATCATGTGCATTGTAAATGCAAAACCTATTCCACAATCGAAGTGCATGTAGCTAGCAAGCCTGCGTATGTTGTGGATCCCCGTCATTGATTCAACTTTCCATTATACTTCGCTGCGAGGTCCATCCATATGTTTCTAGTGGATTGAAAAAGGTTCGAGTAATTTTTGTCCAGTAAGTTTTCATTACGTACACCCTTGATTTAGTCATTTTCATTTCCATATTAATCAAACTGCTATATGTTTTTCCAGTGTGTATCCCATTTTGGATGAATGATGAGTGCTTTTGGTGTGTATGCGTCTGCTGGCACAAAGGGTGCCGACAGATGCACCCACAAGCACATGCCTTTCTTCGCTTAAAAGCTCCACCTTTAAGTGAAACCACCAGTTTCTGCATTTGACTGGCCGATAACCTTCTCATTTTGTTTGTACAATGATCAAAGAATAATCTTATATTGGTTAAGCTCCTTTCTTATCATATAAAGTGTATTTTCTGTAATTCGAATCATTTCATAACATGCAAACAATTTCATAAACAGTGACTCTCAGTAAAACTTACCATATGATTTAGACTTTGATTAGGAAAGCAACCACTTGTTCGCTTGATGTAGTTTCTCAATTATGTTCTTTCTGAATAATTGAGGTGGGGGGACCAAAGCTTGAGCTTTTGCTCTCACTGGAGATGTGAATGCTCTAGTTGAGCATAGGGTTTCAAAATGTGTTTCTAGAGAGGGTAAGACAATTCAGGCTCGCCGCAGAATGCCTTTCAGAAAAACAAAAGAAAAAATTTCACATGCGCACTTGAACTTGCTGTGTTAATGGTTCTTGATTGCAAACTTTTCCACTCTTAGGAGGTGATTGGGTCAATATTAAACTTAAGTATGCTAGCTATTTCTGCGTTTCGGCATTGTTTATTCTCAGAGAGAATGCAAAATTGCAGTGTTCACCTTCTCAACTTGGACATAGAAAATGTAACATTAGTTGCCCTTTTTAATATTGCCTTTCAAAACACCAACTTATTAATTTGATTTATATATTCCCATTATTGTTACCACTAGAATTTTGCAGGCAAATGGATCGAATAACACTCATCAATTAGCAAAACGTGATGAGTGTGACCAACAAATGACCTGTATAAGCTGATCGAATGTTGAATTGAGTTTCTAATGGGAAAACAACAGTGGAAGTTTCTTCTTGGAGACTAGTATTCATATATCTTGAATTCATGTGATAAGTTTTGGAGTTCTTGGGCTTAGACAAGATGACAACTGAGGTTCTTACAGCCTGAGAGACAAAGTTGCCATCATTTTGTGATGATTAGTAGCTATTTCTTCTTCCTACATATATAGTGTTACAGTTGAACCTGTACATTTAAGTGCGCAGGGGACCAAAAACTGGACCATTGAAGTCTAGCTAGCGAGGTTGTTTATCCACCCCAAATATCAAACTAGTGCTGCAATACGTTTATGAATTGGTGGTGCCACGGGGTGAAATTTGAGTCCTGTACGTGGTACGTGGACGGCTTGATATTGCTCTGACAGGATTCACAGGAACGCTTGATGCCTGCCTAGACTTGTATTATATGGAAGGATAGTTTGGATTCACGTGACTATTATATATATATATATATATATATATATATATATATATATATATATATATATATATATATATATATATAATGTCTGTATGCTTGTGTGCAAGTGACAATCAAAGGTGATTTTTAGTGGGGTAAAGTTTAACAATAAATAAAAACAAAGGGAAAGAATCAAGGTTGGATTCATGTGGCTATATATTATATTTACTGGATATTTTTTCTATTTATTTCATCAAAGCATGAAAAGTTAGCATCATTTGGTCATTGGCCTCCAAAATCATTATTGTACATGGACCAACTCTCATCTGAAGCAAATTGTGGATGATAACAAGAAATTCAAATTTCTCCTCGACTCTTTTCGTAAAAGAAAATCTCTTCAACTTACAATAGTCGATTTAGAAAGCCAAGAAATGATTTCTACTCTTCTCTTTGAATTGAAAAGAATCTGAGTTTTCTCTGAAGATGAATAGAAAGAGGGAAGGGAGTGCAATTAGTGTTTCACAGGCAACACATTCTAAACACAGTGATGAAAAGAAGAGCATGGGACCATGGAACCAAATAATTTCGTGGTCAGGATGGAGGGACTCAACGAGGTACTATAAAGCAAGTTTCTGGTCTCGGGGTGGCTTTTTTCAACATGCTAGACCATCATGTATTGCTAGTGAAAGAAAAAGAAGAAGAAGATGGGACCCTAATGTTTCTTAATATTTGCTTTCCCTCCACCATGTAATTAAATAATGGTACCATTACTGTCTTTCACCTTGTGAACATTTCATTAGCTTCCACTTTTATGTCAATGATCCATTCTCCATGTCCCATCAGAGATACAAATATCACTTGAATTGTTTTTTTCTCCCCTTCCTTTCATCTGGCCCACAAGAACTCAAGAAGAATGGCTTCCATGGATTAGGATGTGTTGTTTTGAAAGAAAATCTGCATTTTAAAGAAATTCTAGTGGCTGATGTCCCTTTGTATGGTACTGGGGAGAGTGAAATGAAGAATGTGGATGAGGCATTGCTCATAGCTTGAAGGATGCCCCATAAGAACTAAGAAATCATGAGGCCATTTGTGAACTAAGATCTTAACCCTCCTCTCCTTTTCATTTTCAATGGCTCTCTGTTTGTTACTATTCATTTTTTTTTTTTTTTTAAGTGTTACTTCATTGTAACCTTTAAAGGAAGGCCAGACCAGTAGCTCTCCACTTAGGGTCACACAAATCATGCCCAGTTTCCCTTTTATTAAGAAAGAAAAGATTGCTAGTGCACATTACAAGAAGTACATAACTACTAAGATGTTTATAATACTTTTGATATCAGCAATTAAGCTATAAGTACTTCAAATTAACTTTCTGATGATCAGCCATTGGATCCCATGATGCAGCATGATCAATCTTTTTTTATGCTTCTTTGATGAGAAATGACCCACCATTATAGTGAACAAGGGAAGACTGGCAGACAGACACAGGGTTGAGATTTATGGGGACAACAAGATGGGGTGTGAGGATTCCTGAACCTGGCTATCTCATTTTTTTCTTGCTGCATACTAGGGCATATACCATGTGAGTGGGTTTGTACTTTCTCTTAATTATCAACAAGGAAGAAGTGGTGGAGGTGATGGATCTGTCCTCCACTCCATTCAAGCCTCGACAACTTAGGTGAGCATAATTATTGCCTACTCATTTGGCCATCTCTCAGTGGATTTGTTCATTAAATACATGGTCCACCTCACTTGTTTGACCAGGGGAGGGGGAGTTTGATATTATTTTAAAAGTATTTTAGAAAAATAATAATTTTTTTTATCTTTTATTCTAGATTTTGTTTTTTGGTTTTTGTAGATCATTTTCATGTGATGATGTCAAAAATTATTTAAAAAAATATTACTTTAATACATTTCTGAACAAAAAATATTTTTAAAAACAACCGTAACCACAATCTCAAACAGGTCCATTCTTGGATTCCTGACCTTTATCATATCCATCTTGAATTTGAATTTTAGAGGCAACCTCCACCTCTATCACATATTTGAAATAGAGCATGTAACTAGAAAAGATTGCTTGATATCATATAATCTTTGGGTGAGTTTAGTCTCTAATGAGATTTATAGTTTATGAACTTTGTCTATATATAATATCATTACAAATAGATAAACATGAACAAAAACATTGATGAGTTATTTTCTAGGTCATTTTTCATGCATGGACAAATAATGTAAATTACTTTCTAGTTAATTTTTTATGATATTGTCAGAAATAATAATTTATTTTCCATGGAAATCACCTTTGAAGAAAAAACTATATTTTGGCAAACAAATAAGGCTTAAATGCTTTCATTCAAGGTGTCAAATTAAGAGAAACTAATTGGAAAAGCTAAATCATCATTTCAATCACAATAATATCATAATTGACTATCTAGGGATATTTTTTATTTTTTATAGTGTTGTAAACAGTAAAATAATCATATTACCTTCAAATAAGAAAAAAAATCAAGAGTAACCGGTGGGGGTGATTCAGGTATCTCAAATTTTTCTAAATAGTAAAAATATAGTACGCCCCCATAAAAGTTGAAATCCAAGCTTTGGTTGTAGGGATATTTAGGTAATTTTAGGTTTTTTAAAAAATAGTTCCGTAGAAAACTACAAGTGCATCTACCAGATGCACTGATAGTTTTCTTCCTTGCGTGCACTTCAGGCGACGCGTATTGCATCGTGAGGTGGTTACAAATGTCCATCCGATGTCTAATCGGATGCGCCACCACGTACTCTTTCACATGGTGGTGTGCGTGTCATCTCAAGGTGGCGGGACAAGTGACGATGGTCGGTTAATTGTTTTTGTCTTGTCATCTCTCTTTTACGATATCAAAATATAGGTTGGTCCTCTTTGTTTATGGTGGTTTCATTTCAATCCTTAGTCTTTTTATTGCTTTTTTTCGTCTTGATTTTTTTTTTTATGAAAATTCATCTTTAAAGAATTTTATCAATCATAGTTTTATTATTTATCAATTAAATATTTAGCCAAATAATTAAAGCAAACCCAACAATTAATTAGTTTGCTGCAGAAAATAAATAACTCATCTTTAATGGATTTTATCAATTATCTGCTCATAAATGTATTTTGCAATTGTTGTTAATTTTTTTAATCTTATTTCTGTAAAATTATTTTACTTCACATTATTATTAAACATAAAAAATTATCTAATAAATAATTTTTTTAACATTGCTTCACAAAAATTATGTCCATTCTAATTATTTTGGCCAAATATTACATACTCTTACTCTTATAAGAGCAAGAGTATATATATATATATATATATATATATATATATATATATATATATATATATATATATATTAATTAGTTAAAAAAATATGATAAAATAATATCATTTTTATTTCGGTTTAAATTTTGGTCTGTTTCAGATTTTTTTGCCAAATACTAGACAAAATATTCTAGTATTATTTTGTGTGTGTCGTTTTAAACTTAAAAATCCTCATTCCCGCCTCAATGATGTGATGTGACCGTTCCAACTGTTTTTCAAAATATATTTCTGAATTATACTTTTCTATCTAATCAAGGCCAGCAACATCAAAGTTAATTTTTTTTTATTAAATTCTTTAAATAATTGTTATATATATATATATATATATTATTGTTTTAGAGATATATTGAAAATGTGAGAACCAAAAATCAAAACAATAAAGATTAAAAAAATATATATTATAAAAAAAATAAAATTATTGTGTAAACTTTGATTTTATAAAAAATAAACATTATTTTTTTTTGCTTTTTATCATCAAAGAATTAAACTGAAACATCCCCGACACCTTCATAATTTTTTTTTTAAATTAAATAATTATTTTTCATACTTACCTATAGTTGTGATGGACTAAATAATAGATGTTTTCTACAGATTTTTTTAATTTTAATATTATATTTGTTTAATTTTGTGTTTATATTATATAATTTAAAGTTAATTTATCTTGAATTTAAATTATGTTTGATAAATTAATATTTTAATTATATATATATATATATATATATATATATATATATATATATATATATATATATATATATATATATATTCCAAAACTCCAAAACAACATGTCAATGCACTCCGAAACCAATACATTCAATAGCAATAAAAAGACAAAATATCAATCAAAGTGAAACTGACTGCTATGCGATTAATTATACATTGCATCTTCGGGGAATTGCTAAATTTCATACATGTGACATTGACGTTTGAGTATTTGTATACTTGTGTCACACTCAAACACATGATACGAAGGAACAATGACTGCATTGATTAGGGCTTCTTCTTGGGCTGAAAATCAGCTTGTTTTGTTTGGGGATTTAATAATTTATAAGTTCACATAATTATTGTAAACATGCTCAAAATGTGGATTCCAAGATCATATTCTTAAATCTTCTGTGGTCCTACAATAACCCATCCACCATTTTTACAACCATTGATAACCTTTCTATTTATTATTATTATTATTTCAAGCACATGGACAAAATTACTTTATCACTAGAGAGAGATAAAAAACATAGTTATATGGATAAGAGTGTTGAGGGGATACGTCTCGGCATCATAATATTTGAGTTGCGGGTTGGATGACTTGACAAGTCAAATTACGATTTTTCTTTTTAAAAACTTGATCCCAGTTACCATCCAGGCCGAGTCTATAGCTTTGGATAGAAAGATAGGAATGGGATGGTAGCTTTAGCTCTCAAGGGTTTCTCTTTTATGAATGAATTTTGGTTTGAAATGAGGAAAAAAGAAGACTCTGTGTGTGTCTGTCTGTCTCTCTCTCTCTGTGAATGTTAGAGGATAGTGGTTGGCCACATGGAATCTACAAAAGCAATCCTCCAACATTGTACAGCACACAAGTGACTGGGCATACAAAATATTTAGCAAGAACGAAGATACTATTGGGGTCATGGTCCAAATATGGTGGGTGACCAAATCCACCATCACCATCAATCTCGAGCTAATCTCTCTACCTCGAGATTCTCACATTCTCACAAAATGAGAATAAAAAGTTGAAATTTTAAATTTTAAAAAATGGGTTTTGGGTCTTTTACTGTATGGCGAAACCTAGAGAATGTTGGATTCCTCAATGCACTTTAATCACACAACCTTTACCTCTTTCTCCTTCTGCCCATCTTTTGGTGACAACCATGCACGACCTGGTAAAGTACACGCAGACATGACAATGCTCCTCGTATTGCTGTATTTGTTTCTGGTTTAAGGTACAGCAGCATTTGCATACCCATCTCTAGGTAATAAGATTACTGATGACTCACTAACCCAGAAAGAATTTTGCTGCTTACAAACATTAAAATATGTTAAGGTTTTGTAATAATTTTAATTCTACTCATGCGTTGTTGCCTTTTAATTTGCTTGTCACCATTGTGGGGAGGAATATAAAATTCAACAGTGTGTGTGCTTCCCAGGCCAATGCATGATTAACTCAGAAATAGGAATTTCCATTTCTCTCCTTCCCTATAGACTACTGCTTAGAATTAGTAATTATATTTTTAAAAATACTTTTTTTTTCAAACACCCTTTTAAATAACGTTTATATATAACACTCACACACACTCAACGACAGGCATGCTTATGGTAGTTCCTTTTATACAACCAAAAAACTGGTTCTTTTCTTGGGTCTGACACAAGCTAGATTTTGGTGAATGGATTTCTGGCTTGTAAAGCAGGAAGTGGGTTCTAATCTAAGGATTACCTTAAACAAAAGCAATCCAATTTGAAAGTTTGTTTTCCTAGTAGCTAAAAATTATAGCATTTCTTCTTTATTTTGTGGTTCTAGCGCATTTGATGACTTCAATGGCAATGAGGATAAGAGAAGTTGGTTTCAATTTTGTGGTTTTCTTGTGGTTTTCAACTGCTGCAAATGGATTGCTGTCTCCTAAAGGAATAAATTATGAAGGTAACTTCAAGATTTTTTTTTTTTCCTTCAGCTTCAAATAAGAAGAAAAATGGAAGGCTTTTTTTCTTGACAATGGTGTCTATATTTCAGTTCAAGCTTTAATCGGAATAAAAGCTTCTTTACATGATCCTCATGGGGTTCTTGATAATTGGGATGGAGATGCTGTTGATCCATGTAGCTGGACTATGGTAACTTGCTCTCCTGAGAGTCTTGTCATTGGCCTGTAAGTCTTCTACAATCTTATATTTTCATAGTACAACAATTTCAAGAAAGCATGAATGTTTAGAACCAAGATGAATTGTAATTAAAAAAAAGGAAACAACAAATGATCAGGTATTGAGATTGCTGAAATGGTCTTGTTGCAGGGGAATTCCTAGCCAGAATTTATCGGGAACTCTTTCTCCAACTATTGGCAACTTGACAAATCTTCAGACTGTGTAAGTAATCAGAAAAAAGAGAGGATAGTTCTAAGGTTTGAAGAGCGAGTGTTCCTTGTATGTCACAGGTCTTAACTTATGGGATGTCATGTGTATTTTCAGGCTCCTGCAAAGCAATAATATTACAGGACCAATCCCTGCAGAAATAGCACGGCTCTCAAAGCTCCACACACTAGATCTTTCTGATAATTTCTTTACTGGGACAATTCCTTCCTCTTTAGGCTATCTGAGGAGTCTAGAATACATGTGAGTTTGAAACATAGAAATCACAATATTAAGATCAAATACCTTGTTATTCCATCTTAATGAATCTCTGTCCTTGGGATCTAATTTTAATTTGGGTTGTTTGAACTGGATAAGGAGGCTAAATAATAACAGTCTCTCTGGAGAATTCCCGTTGGCATTGGCTAACATGACCCAGCTTGTGTTACTGTATGTATCTTGACCCTATTCTTGTAAATCAGAGGTTTATAACTTGATTAAAATGTGTTATCAAAAGAGTTTTTGTCTGTGGATTTCAGTGACTTGTCATTCAATAACCTGAGCGGTCCTATACCAAGATTTCCCACCAAAACATTCAGGTAAATCTCTCCCCTCTTCCTCTCTCTTTCTCAGAATAGTGAATTTGAAGGCCAACTTTGAATGTATCTTCTGTTGCGTTTCTTTTTCTCGCAGCATTGCTGGAAACCCTCTAATCTGCCCAACAGGTTCCGAACCAGAATGCTTTGGGACAATACTAATGCCAATGTCCATGAACTTGAATAGCACACAGAGTAAGGAAACTGGAATTTGCTATCCTAATTCAGTAATGCTCGATTCATAACTTGCTACTTGCTGTGGATTGATCCTGATAGTAATCTTATCACTTCTTAAGCAGCTCTACCTTCAGACAAACCAAAGAGTCACAAAATAGCAGTTGCATTTGGATTAAGCGTTGGTTCTGTCTCACTTATCATTCTTGTGTTTGGATTATTTTTGTGGTGGAGGCAAAGGCACGATCAACAGACATTTTTCGATGTGAAAGGTGCCTAACATTATAACCCTTCAATTTTACTAATTACCTGCTATGGTAACTAGTCCTTATAGTAATCAATGATGCAACTCCGTGGCTCATCAGATCGCCAGCATGAGGAAGTTACTCTTGGAAACTTGAGGAGGTTCCAGTTCAGGGAACTTCAGATTTCGACAAACAACTTCAGCAATAAGAATATACTCGGAAAGGGAGGTTTTGGCAATGTGTACAAAGGAATCCTCCATGATGGGACTGTTGTGGCTGTCAAGAGGCTTAAAGATGGCAATGCCATTGGAGGAGAGATTCAATTTCAAACAGAAGTTGAGATGATTAGCTTAGCAGTGCACCGGAACCTCCTTAGGCTCTATGGATTTTGTATGACACCAACAGAAAGACTTCTAGTTTATCCATACATGTCCAATGGCAGCGTAGCTTTGCGTCTAAAAGGTAGCATAATGTGGTTTCTATTGCTTAGAATGTGTATACCATTAACCTAAATTGGAAAAATGAAAATTTTGAGTGGCTAGACTGACGACCCTTATTATTTGTGGCAGGCAAACCAGTCTTAGATTGGGGCACCAGGAAGAGAATTGCTCTAGGAGCTGCAAGGGGACTATTGTACCTCCATGAGCAGTGTGATCCAAAGATAATCCACAGGGATGTTAAGGCTGCAAATATATTGCTTGATGATTATTGTGAGGCTGTAGTAGGTGATTTTGGGCTGGCAAAGCTTTTAGATCACCAAGATTCACATGTCACGACTGCTGTCAGAGGCACTGTTGGGCATATAGCACCTGAATATCTTTCAACAGGTCAATCCTCAGAGAAAACTGATGTTTTTGGATTTGGAATTCTGCTTCTTGAATTAATCACAGGACAAAGAACACTAGAATTCGGCAAGGCAGCCAACCAGAAAGGAGCCATGCTAGACTGGGTGAGTACAATCTACTTATTATCACGCTGCCTATAGGTGCTTTAGAAACCTGTGTTCTACTGTCTGGAATTCAGTTCTCTGACATTTGTTCATTATGATTGTAGGTAAGGAAAATTCACCAGGAGAAAAAGCTTGAAATGTTTGTAGACAAGGATATAAAGGGAAATTATGATAGAATAGAGCTTGAAGAGATGGTACAAGTTGCCCTCTTGAGCACCCAATACCTTCCTAGCCATAGACCCAAAATGTCTGAAGTAGTTAGAATGCTTGAAGGAGATGGGCTTGCAGAAAGATGGGAAGCTTCTCAGAGAGCAGAAACAACTAAGTCTAAACCCCACGAGTTCTCCTCGTCGGATGGATATTCTGATCTCACTGATGACTCTTCATTACTAGTCCAGGCAATGGAGCTATCTGGTCCAAGGTGAATTCCTTACAATTTTGTTCTTATATATAGATATATTTCCCTTTCTTTTCTTTTTCTATTTTAAAGAGACTTAGAATAATAGAAGATCAAATTATAGAAGAAGCTGTTTTGTGATGGTATTTTCATGATTATGGGTTCTTTTGTTGTATTATAGTAGTATAATCGAAGCTCCAAATGTTTTCATCAAATTGTACAGATCCTGTTCTGAGAAACTAACTCTACTGAAAACTCCATGTATTTGTATCGCACAGAGTGAGAATTCTATGAGGATCCACTTTAGTCTGTGAGTTAATTTTGTCCATTATACTTTGATTGAACATTCAAATCTTGAAGCATTAGGTCCTCTAGTATAATGTTTACTCGATTATCATGTTGGTTTTCTCGATTAGTGTTCTTCAGCCGAAACTTTGGTTTACTAGCAAGCAAATTAATGGCCCCATATCAACATTGAATAGGAAGCAAACTGTTGAGGCTTTGAATCTGAGACAATCACATCTCTTGAATAGTTTTCGTGATCCCATATTCGGAAGAAAAACTTTGAAAACAAACAATGCACCTTTAATGTTTAAGGAACAGTTTTGCAATCACCAAGTTCTTTATTTTAAAGGAAGGGAGAAGAAAATGATATTAACAATTAACATTAACCACTAACAATTAAAAATCTTCAACTTCCGGAGGATGAAATGGATCCTGAGGTCCAATCCAATTTGGGAAAAATCACTGTCATGAGAAAAATATATGTAAATTGGGTAGGCTATATATATATATATATATATATAGAGAGAGAGAGAGAGAGAGAGAGAGAGAGAGTGAAATGTATGTAGAACATTTATCGAAAGATATATTAGGCAAGGCTCCCTCCATTTGCATTTTGAGAATCACAAGGGTGTCCACAATGCAACTCATAATTTTTACGTGGTTCAACAAGTTAATTATTCCACATAACTACTGATTTGTATTAATCAAACAATAATAAAAATACAAGAAAGAGGAAAACTTAACTCATCTCTCTCTATCCCTCTTAACACTTTCTCTCCATGTTTTTATTGTGTCACATTAGGTTTTTAAGAGCCTCTTTATATATAGCAAAAATGGGGAAACAATCCTGTTCACTAGTCAACAAGTTGGCCATCACAAATTACCTAATAATCACTAACCACCATAAATTTTAACAATGTTATGGTAGGTTACTCACTATTATATCCATACTTGAACAATCTCTCACTTGGATACAAACGGTGTCAATCTATATGTATTTCTTTTGTCATCATGGCAACAAGTACCAGAACCTTGAATCTATTCATATGTCAACTTCATCAATAAAAGATCGAATAAAATGATATCTCAACTGTATGTGCAATGTCCTGAATGGAAAGCTGGATTCTTTGCAAGAAAAATAACACTTTAACTGTCACTACACATAATGCTCTTATGTTGTTTCTTACCTAATTAATCGAAAAAGCTTTTATTACTTCTTCAAATTTAGCTTATATTTTAGACAAAGCACTAATCCTCTATAACTTTGAAGCGCAACATACAACTGTATATCTAGAGTATACACAACCTTGTAATACTCTTTTTACTATCGATATCACTAGTCAAATCAGCATCTACATATCATTGAAGCTTCAAGTTTGACTTCATGAAACATAAGGATATATATGAAGTACCATCCATATACCTCATAATGCACTTGACTGCATTCTAATATTGTTTATTAGGTTTGCTCATGTATCTACTCACAACTCTTATTGCATGTGTAATGTTTGGTCTTGTACAAGTTGTAACATATATGAGACTTTTGATTACTGATGTGTAAGGAACTACATTCATATAATTCCTTCACTGTTCAATCTTTGGTAATTACTCAATAAATTTGAAATGATTAGCCAAAATTATGCTTACTGGCTTTGCTCCTTTTTGAACTTGTGGAGCATCTTTTTCACATATTTTTTTTTATGAAAGCTTCAAAGAATTTTTAAAACTATTCGTGATGAATTTTATGCTAAAGATTTGTTTTGCAACTCCTAATTCCTTCATTTCAAACTATTTTGACAACTATTTCTTTAGTTTGTTAATCTCCTCAATGCTAGATCTTATAACTAACATATCATCTATATATAACAATAGGATAATATATAAGGACCCAAAGTTCTTCATTTAACAACAATGGTTTGCTTACAATTATCTAAACCCATTACTACACATAAAGTTATCAAACTTCCTGTACCATTGTCTTAAAACTTGCTTTAAGCCATATAAACTCTTTTTTTTAGCTTGCAAATCATGTTCTTTTTTTTCTTTTATAAGAAGCAATCTGATTGCTTCTTGAAGATAGTTGTTTCCAAATCTCCATGAAAAAAAAAACTCTTCACATTTAAATACTCAAGATGTAAATCTCTTACAACTATAATTGGCAGTACTAGTTTGATTGTAGTGAGCCTTACCACTAAAGGGAAGATGTTTATATAATTAATACCTTTCTTTTGTTGAAATCCTTTCGCAATAAGTCTTGTCTTGAATTATGTGCTACTATTTTATTATTATATTATCTTGTATATCCATTTGTTATGCAAGATTGTCTTTCCTT
Source organism: Salix dunnii (assembly GCA_015731905.1). Lineage (NCBI taxonomy): Eukaryota > Viridiplantae > Streptophyta > Magnoliopsida > Malpighiales > Salicaceae > Salix > Salix dunnii. The sequence goes on along the minus strand of CM027662.1, from coordinate 7,230,633 downwards.
CATGTAATAAAGTCAACTCCCATATTTTGTTCCTTGTCAAGGAATCCATCTCATCTTTTATGGCTAACTTCTACTTAATTCTTTAGCTCTTGTAATTTCTATAAGACTTCCAGGCTCACCTTGCCTCTTAACTATTTGACAATAAAGCCATTATGATCTAAGGTTGTATCCCATCATTAGATTAAATTTCAACTAATGACAATTGACTTATGATGGTATTGAAATTATTCAGATATTATGTGATAAACATTTCTTCTACCATTATTGGCGGATGATTTTTCATATTTACTAGACAAGGCTACCATTAATCATATAGTAATTTCTTTAATAACATTGTGAGAGACATTTTTTGTGAATGTTAGTCGGATCACACCTAACACCTATCTATCAAGAAAGATCCATTTTTCATTTTTCATTACCTCTAAGTTTTTCATTCCTATACAAATAATCTGCGATCTATAATTTTCAATATCCAAATTCTCTCCCATCAATATTCTCTTTTTTAGTCCCTTTTATCTCGTCTATGTCTATAACTTATTTATACACTAACTTATAGTTTAAATCTGATCAATTAGACTCCACACATGCGTTAAAAAATATCAAATTAATTGGAAATGACTCAAGAAAAACCCAAATCAAACTTTGGACAACTCAGATTAAGCCACATATCCAATCATAGACACCACTACACAATATCAAATGATGTGGCACTACAGACATAACAAGATCATGGATAATAAATTCACAAGGATGACATGGCAAATAGCTAAAATGATGCATGATAATGGACACACTTTGATGGCATGCCAATGACATATATGAAGACATGTCATTGCTAATGTGGCTTGTTGGACTGGTTTTCCGAGTCATCTTCTCTAGCAACGATGACTAGGTCTAGTGATGTTGAATTTTTAGTCAAAACTATGATCGATTATAATTTCTTCATTTTAATTCCAATTTAAGAGAATGTGAACTGTTATAATCCTTATGACCTCCTCTACATGATGATATTCTAAAAAAAAAATATTTTAGAGCACCTTTAATTTCTAAAAAAAAAAAAAATCACCTACACCATATGCTTAAATACTAGGTGTTAATGGTACTTACAATGAAACATATATAATATTTACATGATTTAATAACAATACAAATACAAGGTGGAGGAAAACTTAACTTATCTCTCTCTAGATCCCTTAACACTTTCTCTATGTGCTTTTTATTTTTTTTTAATCACTTTAGGCTTTAAAGAGTCCCTCTATTTTTAGCAGGAATGGGAAGACAATAGTGTTCACTGGCTAATTAATTGCCATTTATTTTCTAATAAATTTGGTAAGGTAGGTTACCCATCATTGTGTTTATTCTCCAACACCCTATAGTAAGAAAAATATTTTATTTTTTGTTTTGTTATTTAGTGAACATCTAAGCAAGTCTGATGGGACAAATTTAAGTGAGGAGGGTGAAAGATGCAAAATATGACAAGAATCAATGCAAAACTGGGTTGCTTACTAATTCCTCATAAACTAAATTACTTTCTCTGTTGGAATATTGACATAATAATACATAATTTACCTTATCAACTTTGTTGAAAATGATGATTATTGATGATTGTTTAGATAGTTTTTAATAGCCAACTTGTTGACTAGTGAAGAGGATTGCCTCCCTATTCTTGCTATAAATAGAGAGGATTCTTAAAGCTTAATGTGATAGAAAAAAAAACATAAAGAGAAGGTCTTAAAAGAGCTAGAAAGAGTTAAGTTAAGTGTTTCTCCTTTTATTTATATTATTGTTTGATCAATGCAAATCAGTAGCTCCGTGGAGGAGGCAAGTTGTTGAATCACGCAAATATTGTGTGTTTTATTACTGGCATCCCTAATAACTAGTATCAAAATATATGTTGAAGGTGTTTGATTTTTATAGAAAAATAAAGGTGCTCAAAAACATGTTTTGAGCATACCATCACGTATAAGAGATCATAAGGATTTCACAACAAAATACTCACTCGCATTAGAGTTAAAATAAAAAAGTTATCGCTGACCAGAGTTTTGAATGAAAAAGTCAAGATCGATGGACTAAGTCATTATCACTCGAGAAGATAGCAAGGAAAACTAGTCTAGCAAGCCACATTAGCAGTGACATGTCATCATACACATCACTATCACGCCATCACTATGGGCCCACTATCATATTATCAGTTCAATCATCTATCGTGCCATCCTTGTGAACCTATTGTCCATGTGTTTGCCACATACCTAGACTAATTGGATAAAAAATTAATAAGAAAAATACTTTGTTAATGAATTTGTCAAAATAGTAACTATTTTTTCCATTTTAAATGATATATTTTTTAGCTTTGATTATCCTAAGATTTTATTGGACTATATCTCATTGTGTCTAGTATCTCAACTAAATCTAAGTTTAATTTAATATACAATTTGAGAGAGACACGTGATCTCACAAAACTGCTCAACAATTATTTTAAGATAAATTTTTTTATCTAACATAATTCATATTGCATTGCTTTTATTTATTTATTTTGGTGGATGAAAACAACACCAACAATAACCTTTTTCTCCATCCTTTTTATTTCTTTCTTTTTCAACAATTCCAGAGGATAATTATAGATTATGTCTATATGATGAAATATAGAGTTTTATATAATTTTTTGCATTTGAGTTTTTTTTTTTTTTTTTATCTAGAGATTCGATACATGAGAAATCAAAGAACACATTACGATTATGTTTGGGTTTCAAGTTTAATAGACCTCTGCATGAAAAAAAGATTTGTGTTATAAATTCATAATTATATGTATTGAATGCCCGTGACTCTTGAGTTTAGTCTCTTGAATTTCCATGACCCTTGAGTTTTTTTTCTCCAACAAATAGATCCATTTGTCTTGTATTCTTGAAACTTGAGGAAAAAAAAAGAATTCATAATACAAAAAATATTTCACTCTTATCTCTTTTAAGATTCATCATGAATATTTATGATCTTATATGTTAATTGTTTATTTTTTTTCTTACAATAATTTGATATATCTTAATTATTTTTTTCTAGTGTGGGTGATTCTCTTATTAATAAATGGTAACAAGAAGTTTCTAGAAATGAATTAGATAAAAAATATGGACAACTTTTTTAAAAATAAATATATTAGAAAACTCATTGAAAAACTCCTAATTTAGAGAGAACGAGATGCAACTATTTATAATAAATTACTATATAATTATTGAGCATGTTTACATTTCCATTAAATTCAAGTTTCATTTTATCTTTATTTGAGTTTTATAAAAATAAATATTTTTTTTTTATGATTTTCACCGTAAATAAATTTTCATCATTTTAAAAATTCATTTCACATAATTTATTATTTAGGATGAGGAAAATAAATGAAAGGCATATCAAAACCTACCCTTCTTTTTCGAGTAGACGTATTTCTTTTTTCCTCTCCTTTTCCACGTTATAAGTGACATCAAAACCAGAAGATCACTCTCTCATGGCCAACCATTCATTTTCATTGTGAAGTGCTGAGCCTTCGAAAAGCTTCACTGCTTGTCCCCTGCCACTACACACCATTGATAATTACTTGCTCAAACTTGAGCTTTCATTCCATTTACCTGAAGCATCACTCAATTACCAAGAACGTGTGCACGAATTTGTAGCAAATCACTTCTCTTACTCCATGGATCACCCTCTCTTACTTCCTCTTCAGATGATTCTTGCTCATCCTCAAAAAGGTCAATGAATATCATAATGGTTGACCCTTCTCTTACCCATGCCAACATATAGTTGCTTCAGTTGCTGATATACTTGTACTAACTCTTGAGAAAAAATCAGATTGGACCTCATAAAGGTTTTAGTTTGGATGATATTTTAGTATAAAATTAGAGTGATAGATTTCATAAATTCCATGCTTGGCTATATCAATGGTGTCCATTTCTCTTCCAATAGTAAACCAAGTGCTATATCACACAACATATTTCTCAAGAATTATAAGAGATCATATAAAAAAAAATAATGATTAATTAACACATTTTATATAATTGTTACAAGGAACATGTTCTCAAACAAATATATCAAAGTTTATTCAAAATCAAAATAATATTTAGTTAACATACTTAATGCGTGTCTCAATCTAGATCATGAAACAAGCTGAGTTTAATAAGTTTGTTAATAATAATTATAAATTATTAAATTATGATATATAATGACTTTTAAGTCTAGCAAATTTTATTATATATAGTTGAGAGGTATAAAAAAAAAATTAAAAATTAAATTAAGTACAAGGCATACAACAAATCAACTCCAAAATATATGAGTAAATAGTATTTTTTTTTCAAAATTAAAAAATTATACTCAAGGCCTTGAATTGTATTATATTAATTAAAAGATAATAAGAATAAGTAATAATTTATTTTACTTTATTTTTGTACTCAAAAGTGTGAAAGGAAATGGATCTTCACGGAATTTTTTTGGAGTTTGGTAAAGATTGTATTGCTATCTATTTTATTTTTTATTTTTATTTTTACCCTCATTCTTTTAATTTTTATTCTTTATTGTAATTGATTTTCTCTCCCTAATTTCATCCTTCAACTTTTAATTTGCTAAGACTTTGACTTCATTGTTTTGTGATATATAGTGCATTCAGTCTAATATCCTGTGTCATGAGCTTGAAAACATAATATATGCTAACATCATATTTTTTTGGTTTATTTTATTTTATAATTTCGTTGCTTCACATTAATTTTGAAAACTATTTTTTTGGTTTTCTTCAATATTTTTTATCAGATAATCATGATTTTATTATTTATGTTACATGTTTATCACGCTATCTTGAATTTACTCAAATCAAATTATATTTCTCCAATTGTGTACTTCCAAAGTCTTTTTTTAAGTTTTTCTTAATTTTTTTCATTTGTTTACTACAATTTGCTAATTCTTTTGTATTACCTAATCAAGATAAAACTAATTTATTAATCTCAATATGATTTATAACTCAAGTAATTTTTTTCATATTTCCTTGAAATATTGCCCTCGTATATATATCTAGATATTTAAAAAAAATAAAAAAAGGGAAATCCATGATGTATCGTGGGCTCATTTCGAGTCCTTTTCTAAATATTTTAGTAATTAAGATGGTTATTTTACACCACTTTCTTCCACAGATTGTTTTATGGGAGAAATTATTATAGCTTAAATAATTAATAACGACAGTGCTACGCTAATTTCTTGATGTTTGACTATAATTGAAGAGTAAGAGAGTTTTGATTTTTGCTCTCTCTCTCAGGACTCCACATCTCATATGAGCACGCAAGGTAGTGGAGTTGTCCAATTCGAGGCCATTATGATTAGGGCAGAAAACAATAGCAAATCACGTTTAGCAGCAAGTGACATGTAACTTTTCACCGGACCCAGAAACCATACATCAAGGGATCATGACAGGTCTGATCATTCAACAGACTTGTGGTGGAGATGCATCCTTATCCGGTCACTGGTTAACTGGCATTGTCTTACTGGCTCCAAGAACTTTTCTCCAGTCGGCTGCTGCTATTTAGGTGAAGGACTTGTCTGGTTCCACATCGCCACTGTTGTGGGAACCCAAGTTAATTAGGTTTAATGAGAAACTGTAGAGGTGGTTCTTTCCTTCTTCATTGCTTCACCATTACAGGAGGCAAACTCTCATTGCCTCTTGAGTTTCCGGTCTGTATTTGCAAAGTGTGGTTGCTTATATTGATACCGTCGCATGATAGCAGCCATCAGACAGAGCTTTTCAGTGCAGGTTTCATGTCCATGTCCTTCCCAACTTGACCTAGGTTACAAACATTAACCTCTGCAAAAAGATGGCATTTACAGCTTAGGAACGAGTCTCAAAAGTTTTCTTAAGTGAATGTATGTACAATCAAAATTGTATTTAGTTTCATATGTCAATGAACATGTCGAGATTTAATTATATATAATCAATAGACGAAACTAGCTAGTCCTTGTGCATCAAATTAATTTGATTATAAGAATTTTCGTGTAGTAAAATCCATTGTAGCAATATTATAATTAGACAGTTTTGATTCACATTTCATTACGATTTTGATTATGTATTTATTCCCCTTTTTTTCCTTTTAATTTGCTTTCTTCTCCTTATCACAACAAAAACAAAACCCTAAACAACATTCTAGAGCATATGCATTTTCATTGCAAGGACACATCCATGAAAGTAGTGACTGTTTGAGAGTGTGATTGTAATTATTTTTTAAGTTTTTTTAATTTAGAAATATATCAAAATGATTTAAAAAAAAATTATTTTTGATATCAGTACATTAAAATGGTATAAAAACACCAAAAAAAATTTAATTTAAAATAAAAAATAAAAATAATTTTTTAATTTTTTTCATAAGTATTTTTCATAAGCACTCCCAGACACCCTCGTAGATTGTTGAAATAAAAGTTAAAATTTAGGAATCCACATAAAAATATGAGGTTCTGTTTAGTTAACATCACGTTGCTAAAAAGGTTTTTTTTTTTTTTTTTATCAATCTTTTACCTGAAAATTTATCATAAATTTTTTTGCACTAAATTATCTTCGGATAGATCAAATTAACTAGATCATGTTAAAACAACCTTTATAAAATTTAGTTTTAAACCTATGATAAGGAAGAGGTTGGGTTGAAATAATTTTTTTATATAAATTTGATATTTTCTCTTAATTATATCGTTGTATTTTGTATTTTTTAACTAATTGATAGGGAAACCTTTGGATCGGTCAAAATAAACTAATCATGTTAAAATAACTATTATATAATTTAATTTTAACCTTAAATTAGATGAAAAGCCAAATCAAGAAGTTTTAAGATTGATATGCTAAACAATATTTTATTAAAATTATAAAGATTTATTATATTAACAACTAATTTGATTCACATAAAAACATAAAATATACTTTACACATGAGAAACTTGAGAAGCCCACTAAATCTTAAGACCTAAAAGTTGTTTGAAATAATGGTTGACATTTTAATTTTTTTTAAATGAAAATATATTAAGATAATATATAATATCAATTTTACAAAATAAAAAATAAATAAAATTTTGTAAATCAATCGTTTCGCAGCCGCTCAAAATAATGACTTGATACACTGCCAAGTGTTCCTCATATGCTGCAAACTTCCTAATAACCATAAACGATGACACGTGTACATGAAGAATCTTACCCATTACAGTGTGGACCCCATGTTATGACAAGTCAGGACTGGACTCAAAAGAATGGAAATTAGTGTGGAGACTAAAGACTATTTAATGAAGAAAAGTTGAGAAAAGAATGTATTTTATCGATGTGGGACAAGGAAAGTGCAGATTAGAGGGAAAATATATAAAGGAGAAGAATTGAGTCAATTCTTGTTGTGCAGCCGATGTGGGACATTGTCCCGGACAAATTCAAACTCAAAGTGAGGGAAAATATATAAAGGAGAAGAATTGAGTCAATTCTTGTTGTGCAGCCGATGTGGGACATTGTCCCGGACAAATTCAAACTCAAAGTGAATGTCCAGCCGATGTGGGACATTTGAATTTGTCCAGCATTCGGCTGGACAAATTCTATATATATATATATATGTATATATATATATATATATATATATATATATAATTTTTTTAATATATATTAAAAAAAAATAAAAAAAATATATTATAAACAAATAAAATTTATATTTTTTTAAAAAAATATATATAAAAAATATAAATTGTTGTGTTGATTTTATAAAAAATATAAATTATATATATATATATATATATATATATATATATATATATGTCATGGAATCACTCTTGAAAATCAGTAATATTAACTTTAAAATTTATATATAATTTTTTTTACTTTAAATTAATTTTTTTTGATGTTTTTAAATCATTTTCATATCCTGATGTCGAAATAATTTGTTGGAGTTGGAGCTAGTACTAGTAATATCGATGTTGAGTGTTGACACCAGTATTAGTATTGATAATCCTTTCAATAATAATACTTTTGATAAATGTATTAAAAATAACGAGGAAAATGACGGGCATGAGACTGATTTTAATTTATATAGCATATCATCAAAATATTTATTTTAAATTTGTTAGTTTTTACCTAATGAAATTCTATGAACATAATTGTTTTGTAATGTATTTTTAAATTATTTTGAATTATATATGAACCTTAACTAATGAAGTTTTATAGCCAGAATTATGTTGTATTGTATTTAGAAATATTTTACTTACGATTTATGATTTTTTATTTATATCATATTGTGTCCGAATTTTACTTATTTATTTTTTTCAAAATCTTTTTTTTTCTTTTCTTTTTGAACATATGATTTTCAGTACTATTCTCTTTGTAATTGTCTTACTATGGTATTTACTATTTTTTTGGGATGCATAATAAGAAATTCTAATATTTTTATATTAATGATGTAGAAGATGTTTGATTTATATTTCTTTTATTTTAGAATATTTTACTTTCATAATATTTTAGAATTTTACAATGTTTCTATTTTTGAGATTATGTTTGTATTGTATAATTTAAATTTTATTTATCTTGAATTTAAATTATAATTGTTAAATTAATATTTTATTTTTTTCATATATATAATTAAATAAATATGAACAGTACAAAAAACCGGAACGGTACCCGGAACGGATTTTATAACTATGAGCTTAATATGTTTTCCGAGTAAGCAAACAGAGACTTTCGATTGACTCAAAACTCAGCCAAACACTAGATGATGAAAAAGCTTTTCTTAACCACTAAATTGATGCCATGTGTCACACCCTCGATTCTCTCCTTCCCACTTGTTTATCCAAGAGGTATATCCCCCCCCCCAACCCACCTTGCAGCTAATGCTCGCTCATAACTAGCCCAAAAGACAGTAAATTTGAGAGAGAGAGAGAGGCAATATGCTGAAGCAAGAGATTAGTGGTGGCGGAGGTGGCGACAACTGGGCACGGGTGTGTGACACGTGTCGTGCAGCAGCTTGTACTGTGTACTGCCGGGCTGACTCGGCATACTTGTGTGCCGGGTGTGATGCCCGGGTGCACGCTGCCAATCATTTGGCAACACGCCATGAGCGCGTATGGGTGTGTGAGGCGTGTGAACGTGCCCCGGCTGCCTTGTTATGCAAGGCAGATGCGGCGTCTCTCTGCACTGCCTGTGATGCAGATATCCATTCTGCAAACCCACTAGCACGCCGCCACCAGCGTGTCCCAATTCCGCCCATTTCTGGTTGCCTTCAAGGTCCCCAAGTAGGGCCTGCAGCCGGTGAGACTGAAGACCGGTTCATGACACAAGAGGGAGAAGAGACACCAAGTGAGGAGGAGGAGGAGGAAGAAGCTGCTTCATGGTTGTTGTTAAATCCTGTGAAGAACAGCAACAACCAGAATAATAATGGCTTCTTGTTTGGTGGGGAGGTTGATGAGTATATGGATCTTGTGGAGTACAACTCATGTACTGAAAATCAATACCCTGATCAGCAACACTACAGTGTTCCGCCAAAGAGTTATAGGGGTGACCGTGTTGTGCCATTTCAGTATGGAGAAGGAAAGGATCATCAAAATAGACAGCAGTATCACAATTTTCAGTTGGGATTGGAGTATGAGTCCTCGGAAGCTGCTTACAGATGCAACGGTTCAATTAGTCAAAGTGTAAGCTTTTCTTAATTTGCTGCATGTAACTCACGGCAGGATTTACATAAGTCTTTATACTTACCTTATTATCATAGGATCATCTCTAGAAGAGGTTTGAGCTCTAATAAGTACTCGTTAACATCCTTGGAGATATATGTTTCAACTAAGTGTTTAGCCCACAACCTGTTTCAACTAAGTGTTTCCTCAAAATTTCAGCTCATATTTACAATTACCAGCTTTGTAGATATGTTAAATTACATATATAAACTCGAACTCTCAAACATGATCATTTCTTTTAAGTTGATCAGCATGATTTCCAATTAATTAACTGATCACGGTGCCTCTGAAATTGTTTCTGTCTTTGTTGATAATTAGATTACCAAACTAGCTGAACCAGTTTAATTACCTAGTTGTAAGCTAGTTAATCTGCTATATGCCACCATTAAAGAACATGAAAGTATCATAATCTACCGCTCACACTACTTGTACTGGTAAAAATCCAAGGGGATATCTTCCTTTGACCTTTACCTCTCTTCTTTAATAGATGTAATCTGAGGTTAAAAGCGTTTGAGTACTTTGGTTTTTCTTCCAAGTGATTGATTTAAGTTTTGTTCAAATCTGTTAATAGATTTTTAATTATTTCAAAATTTATTGAATTTTTTTTTCTAGCTATATTCCATTGTTTTTAGTTATAATTAATCATGTTTAAGTTTTCCAGCAACTTCCTAAAGAACCAACAAGCATATGTTAGTAGACCTTAGGATTCAGTTTTCAGAGCTCTTCTATTCAGCTAGGAAAAAAGATAGAGCCATCGTGGACACTTAACTGTGTAACTTCAGTAACTCCATTTTGCGTCTTCTCTTCAGCATGATTTTTCTCTAATTTCTTCTCCATAAACGAAACTATCCCTAAATCATCCGTTAGCCCTTCCCAAGAACAATGAGAACATTAAAAATGAATCTTTTCCTGGTCCCTTCTCTGAGGTAAGTATATGAACGGTCATCAACATCTCATGTGTGTCATGCTGTCCATTAGTAGCGCAGTGAGTAGGATTTTATAGGCAAAACAAATATATGTTACAGACTGTGATAAGGCTATTAGTTCCTGAAAAATTAGTGAGATCATCTTCTCGTTCAAAACATTTGCTTTCCTGTATTCACTTAATTAGGTATCCATGTCATCCATGGATGTTGGAGTGGTGCCAGAATCAACAGTGAGCGAGATGTCAATCTCGCACCAGAGACCTCCAAAAGGGACATTCGAACTTTTCTCCAGCACTGCTACCCAGATGCCATCTCAACTCAGTCAAATGGATAGGGAGGCAAGAGTCATGAGATACAGAGAGAAAAAGAAGACGAGGAAGTTTGAGAAGACAATCAGGTATGCCTCAAGGAAGGCCTATGCAGAGACCAGACCCCGGATAAAAGGCCGATTTGCAAAGAGAACAAATGTAGAAGTTGAAGTGGACCAAATGTTCTCCTCCACGCTAACGGCAGAAACTGGATATGGCATTGTCCCATCATTCTGAATCCAGAGAGAAGGAAGAAGAAGAAGAAAAACCTCTTTAGAAGAGGATTGTATGGGTTATTACTAATAATCTAGTACTGATCATACTCCTATGTTTCTAAATCTAATTGGTCTTGATCAATGAGATTAGCCCTTAGTAGTTTCACTAAATGCAGTAAAGCTGCTACTATTTTTGTAAATGCTTGTGTATATCTATTTAATTTGACATTGAAAAAAGATATAAGAAATAAAAAAAGTAGAAGGAAAAGGAAAAGGTTCAGGTATCATCATTTTCCTGAAATTAACTGATAATTGAGTGTGATTTGACCATCATATTTGACAGGTAAAGAATCCAAAAGTTCAAATGGTCAGTGGAGAAGCAATGACTGGTCCATCCACAACGATCAGATAATCATATGTAAGAAAAGAGGATCCACTGCTGTACCTTTCTGCAGAGGACAAACTTCAACCCCAGCAGAAAGAATCTACTGAAAATACTCTGCCCTCTTAAGTTTGAAGAGCTTTCTGGCCTCTGGCAGGCCATGAATCAGGTTAAGCTAATTCAAAACAACAACCTATTACGACAACAGAGAAAAGCAGGAGCTTATGTAATTTAAGAAAAGGTACCAAAACAGTTTATGTACAAGTTAAGAGGGCCAACCAAAACATAATTTGAGAGATACCCAGAATTCAAATATGTGGAGAAAGCAATGAGATTGAATATTTTTCATGGATTCTGCTGCGGGTAAAAGCCTTCGTCAATAGAATTCTTGTTTTGTAAGCTGGGGCGTCTAGGAGTTTGTTTGTTGTTGCTTTTTAAAGTATTTTTCGTGCTGGAATATATCAAAATGATATTTTTTTTATTTTTAAAAAATTATTTTTGATATCAGCATATCAAAATGATCTAAAAACACCAAAAATATATCTATTTAAAAAAATAAAAACAAATAGGTTTGGCCGCAGTAGTGGGAAACAGATAAAATGGGACCTGTGCTGAAATGGGCCTCTGTAGTTTACGAGCTCTGCATCATTAACCAGTATATGGCTCATGATTGGGTGTGGTTTGTGGACTTTTAAGAGTTAGAACTATGACACCATTGATGACACAATTTTCTCTTTTTTCTTCTCAAGTTTATGTTGTTTACTATTACTAGTTCAAGACTAAATTATTGCAAGAAACAATAATGAAATTATTTGATATGCTTCTTACTTTTTTATTCTGTATCAACCGCGAAAATTAATTGGCTCAAATATCAATTGACACTGTATAAATAATATAATCTAAATATTGAAGTTTATGTTTGAAAAGATTCTTGAGAGTAGAAACGGTAACAAAGTGATCCTTCAAGTAACAATGGGTTCTTTCATTGATTTGAACCACAAAATAAACGGTCTAAACCTTCAAAACTAGAATGAATTAACCACTAAAAAGGAACCAAGTCTCCAATAGAAAAGATATATAAATACAATAATTATGACATGAATTGCGTGATCATATTGTTACGAATCTACAATCAAGATTAAATCTAATCCTGGAAAGTCAAAATAGATCTAATAGGAGTGTGACATAATAAAAATCAATTTCAAAACATCAAAATTATTATAATGAAGTTGAGTGATATCATGAAATTATTCAATCTTTGATAAGTAAAATTCAATTTGTTCAAGAACTGAAAAATACAAGAATCACTCTTACACGAGTTTCTTTTTTTTTAATCCTGGTTCATCTAAACAGGTCCCCTCTTTAGGCTTCACAGGAGTTTATATACTTCTAAAAATATAACTCTAATGTATCTATCCTAGTGGATTTATTTGGTTCATTTACAAAATTAATTAAACCCCTAAACTAAAAGCCCAAAATCTAATCCAAACAAGTCTTGAATTTTAGATAAAAATAAAGAAATGATTAAGCCTAAACAAGTCCTAAGTTTTAGCTAATAAAATAAAATAAAACTTATTATATTAAATCTCTATTTTTTAATGAGAGGAAGATATGGAAATGGAAAGAAAATATTATAGAACCAATTTTAGGGTTATTTATAGCATTCCCTACAACTTATTAATTCTAGAAACTAAAGGAAATAGAGTTATTTACACATGTTGTTTCTGAGTTATAGTAGGATTCTGATAGTAAACATATGTTTTTTTTTATTGTGTTTTCTCCTCGTGTGAGATGAAAATAAAAAATAAAAAATTATAATAATTAAAGGAAGTAATTAATGTTCCTACATGCAATAAGAAATCAAATTTAACTAGGAATCCACAAAACTCATAGAAACATCATAAACACATAGTTGGCTAAAAAAATTATTTTTTTTTGTTGAAACCTCGTGGGCCAAATACGGTTGGATAAGATGTACCAAGACCTCCTTTTGATGCTCCAATAAACCCTTCAAATCTGACTTTGTCAAAACCTTCAAAATCAATATCTTTAATATTTTTTTTAATATTTGTGTCTTGAACCGAGTCATTGACCCATTTTGAATAAATAATGAGTCTTTGTTAGTGTTTATGAGTTTACTCACATCATACCCTCTATTCTTGAAAGGTTTCAACCTCAAATTAAAACTTGTGTCAAACAAAGAAAGATATACTACATTAAATATAGTACTAATATAAAACTCACCTAAAAGATCAATTTTATAGGTATTGTCATTGATCCCTCTCCATAACTTGAAATGGATCATCATCATAAGACTATAATTTTTATTTTCTTTGATTAGGAAACCATTTTTTATGCATATGTATCCAAACTCAATGACCTAATTGGAAAATAACTTGTTTGCACTTTCTTATTAGTTTCAGAAGCATACAATTTGTTCTTTTTCTCAATTTAAATAATTTTTTTGTTTTACTTTATTTATTTATTTTTCTTTGAAATTTCATCACTTGATATTTGATTTAATTGAATTTTTATATTAATTTTAACCCTAATTTTTTATATTATTCTTTTAATTGACCTAAATTGTAGATTTATCCTGCTAACTCAGATTGGTTCAAGGCTTTGACATCTTTTTGTTTTAGTTAATTTTTATATAATATAATTTTCAAAGCCACAAAAAACATGAAATTGTTTTTCATTTTAATTTTTTTTTTTAAAAAAAGCTATGTCAACCATTCCAGCATCCTTGTGCTTTCTTTTTATTGGTCCATTGATTTTGTTTGTGCATTTTATTTCTTCCTTGTTATTTCATTTTTTATTTTTTTTTGAATTTTTATGTTAGCTTTTTCTATAAAATTTAGAAAGTTTTTTTGCAGTTTCATTTATAATTAAAATATTATTTAATATAGTGTACAACCTTTTTTTAACAAAACATATTAATATATTTTCAACACTTTAAAATAAAAAAAATGTTTCATTTTTTTTATTGAGATATAAAATCTTCTTTTAGTAATAGAGCTTTTTTATGAAGAAAAAACAAACTATGTGCTTAGATAAAAAATGATTTTTTAAATAAAAAAAATATAAAATATAATACAAACCCAGATCACCAACTTATTAATACTTAAAATGGAAAGATTTTTCCCATCTCAACCTATTTTCTATCTTTTAACATCAAGATTCATCTCAGCCCAACCAAATTTAAAAGATATCCTTCTATTATTAATACGAGCACGACCTAGACCACAAGTTTACAAATTAACCCCAATTATTTATGCTTTTTTATTTCTCATTTTTCAAATTAAATTTTTTATTCTCAATTTTACCCATCAATTTCTTTTCCATTTATTATTATTGCTTTTGTTTTGTTCCTATTTTTAAAATAAAATAACTCAAATCATAAATTTTTTAAACATGTTTGCAACACCTAAATATTATAAAAAAGAAATTAAACCATGATATAACACGGTCCACAGCAAGTGAATTGCATTTCTTATGTAGCCAACAAAATATTCTCTCATGTTTTTTAATTTAATTTAATTGTATATAGTTATATATTTATTGACTCATAATTTAAAAAAAATATATACTCAATTTAATGAAATTATTTGATCTTAAAAAAGTGTCATGTATTATTTCACACGTGAAAGGTCACTACACGGTTCAATTTGTTCATTTTTTAAGAGAGTGGGAAACAAATATAGAAATAGAAGCAACTCCTGAAATGAAATGAAAGCGACTAAATATCAACCATCAATGATTGATGGCCATGCGGATCCATAATAATTTGGGACATTATAAAATGTTAATTTAATTATATATAGTACAAAAGAAATTACTCCAACACAAAATATTTATTTGTGATGAAAACATTAACGAAGATTTCTACTCGTAATATTTTTCATAGGTTACAGTAATATTTATTATTAGTTCAAAGGGGTATGGCGTGGTGATAAAGGGCTTGAGATCTATATAGTAGGTCTTGAGTTCGAGTTAGGACATGCACTTCTTGTAAGAGCTTCAGATAGCCAGGGTTTTATTCACTCACATGAGCCCACAAAATGCGTTTTCCGGAGGGTGTGATTTCCTCGAATAAAAAAAGAAGAAGTAATATTTATTATCGGAGTCCATAGTTTATATCAAAGTCAAAATAAAATTAAAAATATTTAAAACTCTTGTGTTAAATAAAAATGCTAAAAGAAATATCTTGGATGGGCCATCTCTCTTTTTTAGGTAAACTAGTTTAAATTTTTGTGTTTCAAAAATGTTTTTTTTATAAAAAACTGATTTTTTTATTATTTTAGATTTAATTATTTTGGATGTTTTTAGATCATTTTCATGTACTGATATTAATAATCATTTTTAAAAAGTAAAAAATAATATTTAATATATTTCTGAATAAAAAATACTTTAAAAAATAATGTTAATTACACTCCTAAACAGATATTAAATATAATACTTAATGAGGTAAAATTGGAGTCCCGTTGCAAATCTTGAAATAAGTGCTTGTTTAACACTGTATTCCAACCAGTTTTTTGTCGAAATTTGATTTTTTTTTTGCATTTTAAATGAAAATATTTTAGTGTTTTTAGATCATTTTGATGTGTTGATGTCAAAAATAATTTTTAAAAAATAAAATAAAATATTATTTTGATATATTTCTAAACGAAAAACACTTTAAAAAGCAACCACAACCACACTTCCAAGCACTTTCTAAGTGTCAAATCATCTCTCCCAACATTATACATAATGAAAGCACGATATCTTGTAGAGCCACATCTTCACCTTATTATTATTATTATTATTTATTTATTTTTGACATCCAAGGAGAAGAAATGAGTGTTGAGGGTCGAAGCTGAGATATGTAGTGAGCGAGGAGATGGGAAAGCAGGGAGGAGTCCCGTGTTATTCCCAGAAGCAAGTTGCTTGCTGTGTAAAGAAGAAGAAACTGCGTTGAGTTGTCTCCCGCAGAATATTTTCATATTTTCTCCCGCACCATGCAAGGTGTTACAAAACCCGTTTTGCCCTTTATGTCTCCCGAAGAAAATTAAGGCATACGTGAGGATAAAGGACACGTTTAGTAGGCCTAATTAACACGTTTAGTGGGCCCATATTACTCATTGTATAAGCAACGGCCACCACCTTCCGGGCAAATTCACACTCACTCCTCTTTCTTCCCTTGATAGAGTTCAGCATAATATATATATATTTATTTATTTTTAAAAATTATTTTTAATATTAATGTATTAAAAAAATCTAAAATATATGAAAATAAATTAATTTAAAATAAAAAAATTCAATTATTTCCGATAACACTTTCTAATCAAAACGCAAGAATTTCTTTTTGAGACAAAGAGGGATATTTCAGGCCCCATCGATGTCCCCTAAAGTACAGGTAGAGCCCAAGAGAGCATCGTCATCATCATCAGCTTCGTCCCCTGTAAAAACCAATGGCAATGAGGTAACTTCCCAACTCAACTCCCTTGTTCTCATCCAAGCACTGTGGAACCTTAACAGCTGGTGCTATAAATACAGAACATTCCCATCTTCATCATCTTGCACTAAAAAAATAAAGAGAGGGAAATATAGGGGGGAGAGAGAGGTGGGGAGGGAGGGAGAAAAAAGATATTCTTGGGAGAGAAATTAATGATGCCTGCAAGCGACTCTACGACACCTGCTGTGCATGCAGGATATGAAGATAGGAATTCTCCAGTCCCTTACCTCTTTGCCAGTCTAGCTTTAATGCTAGTACTCATTGCTTTGTCATTGATAATTCTAGCTTGCTCTTATAGAAAATCATCGTCTAATTCGTCTAGTGATCCTGAAGCTCAAGAAAAACCTGTTAAACAAGTTGAGATGAGAGCAGAAATGGAGCCAAAGATTGTCGTCGTCATGGCTGGTGAGGATATCCCTACTTACTTGGCCGAGCCAGTTTCTTGGAATTGCCAAAGTGATGAACAAGCTAGTTCATGATCATGATCTTTGTTTAAGTATTTTATAGTTTATCCCTTTTTCTACGCGGAAGTCAACATGTAAATTGATGGTTTGAGTAAAATAAAGGATGTTAATTCCTTGTAGATCTATATATGATAATTCTCTCTGGCCGAGTTTTGTTTTTTCTAGGTTTAGTGTGATCACAGCATGATTATGCTGCAAGCTCATGCCTAAAGATGCCTTCCGGAAAGAGAGCTTTAAAGGCAGCGCAAACGATATTCCAGGAGCTACCTAGTTCCAAAGGGATCATTCTTTTCATATAGCCCTCGTTTTTTACTCGCTCATTGCTCTTTCAAGTGGGAATTCGAGGGAAATGTGAACCAAGTAGAGGAAAATATTTGAAACAACACGAAAGTTATTTTAAGACATGAAATTAAATTATATTTTTGTCCCTAATGAAAGATAATCGGTGACAAAATAAAAACTAGAGCATATTCAAAATTAAAAAAGAAAAGAAAAGAGAGAGAGAGACGTGCGGTCACTCTTATTACAAGAGAAAGTTGAAGCCAGTACATATTATAAAACCAAAATCCTGAAAATTTCCATCTACAGCCTCTTACAAAGTTGAAGCCAGTGCATATGATATGGAGTCTAGAGTGGAGACCGGGATCAACGAGCAAGTGAATCGGTTTAAATAAGTCTATTCTGTGTTGAAAAACGCGAACGCAAAGAGTTCATTATTTTAAGACGACAACGCAGAGTCATTAGCTAACGATGGACTTAGACATTGAAGAATATGACCTGTACTGTTGGATGGCACAAAAATCAGCCACATCATATAAAAGATGTACCTATTTATGATTTAATATACCCTAATCTTCATGCAATTAAATCTATCGTTCCCATAATCTAACAAGGTAATTTTATATACATATAACTATTGGAGAATTCAGTGATATCTCTTATAAGTGTTGTTATCCATTTTTGGAGTTTCGCATAAACAAAAAATATAAAAAAAGGGAAAAATTATATGTATGTATGTATTCTTGATATTAAAAAAATATTTTATTTTGTTTATTTCTAATATGTTAGAATACAAACTTATAAGTAAGAAATATTCTTGATATTAAATAAAAAGATGGTTTCTTTTATTTTTTTAGACATTTAAGTTTTTTATGTATTAAGATAAGGATCTCTTTATTGAAATAGATATTTTTTAAACTACAGATTGACTAACAATTTAAAAATACAACAAGAATTTAATTCATAATAGACAAATAAATAATGCAGTTTATATTATATGTAAGACATATTAAAACTTTTATTTTATACAATTAGTCCCTTTACCTTAACACAAACAAGTTAGGATTTTTAGCAATTGTAATACTAAGTGTAGACTCGTAATCTCTATTTTTACGGGTAAAAAACAAGAATTTCTTATTTCACACCATCCCCAACCTTCCTAATCTAGGATAACATGTGTGATAGTAAGTATTTAATAAATGATCACATAATATTAGAAAAATATAATCCATCGAACTCTAGTTTGATAATAGGAAAGCTGCAAGAGATCACGGGTTCAAATCTTTTAATTCAAATATTGAAGCTTAAAAATTACAAGATGTAGTTAATTATATTAGTTCCTTGTTTCTGCAGTGTAGTTACTAATGTTAACTCATATATATATATATATATATATATATATATGGTTCAAATCTTTTAATTCAAATATTGAAGCTTAAAAATTACAAGATGTAGTTAATTATATTAGTTCCTTGTTTCTGCAGTGTAGTTACTAATGTTAACTCATATATATATATATATATATATATAAATGTTGATTCATCTTATATTGATCCTATCTTGTATTCTTCCCAGGAAGAACAGCATGTTGTGATGATGGAGAGGGGCCTCATGGAGGGATTGGTCAGTCGTGATTGGTCGAAGCATAGTAGAAAAACTGAAAGTGGGCACTGTGGAAACATCTAAACATAGAAATTTATAAGCTGACTGACTTGGTCATGCACTGTCTTTCTGAAATATATAGCCACCACTAGTGGCTCCTTGGTGACAACATTTTCTAGTGCCATCAGGCCAACTATCTTTGACAAAAGGAAAAAAGAATTGCTATTTATCTTCCCAGTTACCTGATGGGGTTAGTAAACGTGGCCACTCGAAAATGTATTATAATTATTTTTTTTGCATTGTTATTATTGGTCGGAGGAGAAATTAATGAAAAAGGCTAATTTAGTGTGGAATAAAACACAAGAGTAAGTAAAAATATGTGGTCATGGAAGTGCATTTCAACATCAATTACGATAGCAGTTTCCATTTTCTAGGTTATGAATGTTTTAAAATTAATCCAACAACTCCGGTTGTGAATTAATTTTCAAATTTACAGCATCTCCATATAAATATATCTGAAGCTTAGTTTTTAATGTTCGTATGAGATACCATAAAGATGGGGATTTGATTGGAAAGTAAAAGAAAAAAAATGACAGTGTTTGACAGGAATGCTGGGCCGTAAGAACAAAAGAAACAAAATGAACAATGTTCTAGTTAAGTTATAGAGTAACATGGCTAACATCTTCAAGGAATGTAGCGTAATAATAAAGAATTTATAGTTTACATAGTAGATTTCAAATTTGAGTCAGTTTATGTACTCTTTGTAAGAGTATGAGATAAACAGGTTTTTACAAGGATTTTACTCATCACCTAAGCTCACAACATGCACTTTCTAGAGTATAGAGTTTCATTACTTAAAAAATAATAATAATAATATATGCCTAACTCTAGATCTAAATATATATAATACTAGTAAGTAATACAGACATGCTAAATAAAAGATGTTCAATAAAAATCTAGTGTTTATATATATATATATATATATATAGGAATACAAAAGGATAACTCATAGAAAATGTATAATAAAAAGAATTATAGCATGCATACTAATTGCATAATCAAACTTGCAATGAATATTAATTCATAGCTCTTTTATGCATACTATTAATAAGATTTAAAATAAAATAACATACGGTATTTTCTTGTTGAAACAATTTACTTTTTGCTTGTGCAACAAAGGTGTTTGCAATATTCCTTTTAAGATTCCATCACTTCTAAACAAGATATTTGAACAAAAAAAAAGAAAGAAAAATCAAATATCTCTCAATAAGATGCACTCGAGTTCTAGATTTGGGAGGAAAATTAAAGCTTAGAATGATTACAAAACACTAAAAATATAAGGTGATGAAAAATATGTAAAATATAAAAAATAAAGTTAGATACTCATAATTAAATCTAACACTATCATCACTATTAACATTTGATTAACCATTATAATTCAATAATTAAATCAATAATAAAATCTTTGGGATTAATTTTTCATTCACCAATAACTTGTTTAAATCATGTTAGTCAAAATAGATTTCCAACACTAACAATCAAAGTCCAACAACAATTATTTGGTTTATTGGTTGGATCAAATATACAACACACCCTAAAATAAATTAAAAAAACAAACAATATCCTAGATGTTCAACCTAAAATAAGCATGAAACGTAGAAGCTTAAGCAAAAGAGAGAAAGAGATTGGCTTATTAATGGAGACAAAAGTGAGAGAGAGAAAAAGAAAGACAAAGAACCAGCCACTAGAGTGTCATAGTGAATCTAATGATAACACAAACTATATTATAAAAAAGATTTTGTTGAAATAAATCCAATTATACAAAAAGAAGGTTTTTACTAGAGTCGAGACGTCTACATATATTTTAAAGCAAGCAAGCGTGTGGGCTGAACTAGCACATGTAATACACACACTAAACAAATTTTCCTTCCTTTCTTTTTCACTTAAGTCCCTAATTCTACAACAACTCTCAAATTCACTTTTGAAATTTGCTTTACCAATAACATGCAAAGGGGAGGAGAAAAACGAAGGAAGAAAAAGGGTAATACTATCAGATATATGATCACATGTAGGCATTACGCAACCATTGAGTGCATACCTAATTCTCTTCTTTTGATTAATGTGAGTGTTCTGGTTAATTTATGCATATCTCGACTAATTTTTTGGGTTTTAAAGTTAACGATCATGTAAGTTTTCAATAATGATTATATTGACAACTACAAAACTCAATCATTTAATCCTAAACTTTTATCGGTGGCTTAGCTACTTAGATGGTTAAAAACATATCTAATTCTCGATTGCATAAGCATTGGGTGCATGCATAGTTACTGAAACACCATGCTACCTGTCACCTTGCATCACATGGTGTTGCAACGCTATTATGGCATATGCATCAATAAGAGAATTTGTTAGTATTTAATTTTTAGTATAAATCATCAATTAATCGATGGAAATTAACTGATTAAAGAATAACGAGAGGTCTTTTATAATTACTATTATTATTTATGAAAAAAGAAAGAAAAACGACGTGAGTGATGCATGCACTTTGAATGTCTGCTGGGTAGATTGTAACTCTTTGAATAGTCTAAGGAATGAAGCCATCGAGGGTTTTTCAGTCCAGGTAATTATTCCAATTAGTGGAAGACATAAGAAACTTTACGTATCCATACAAATTTCTCTCATCTCTAATGAAAGCAATCATCTACTACTTGACCTAATAAACTTATATATATATATAACATAAACTTAAATTGAATTCCAAATTACATTGATTATTCATTGATATAGTAGAACCACTTTAATTCTTTGTCATTCCACAGAAAAAACCAAAGGCTTATTACTTGCGAGTAGTTTGATTTTTAACATGCCCTATTAGTTATTAAAGTTTGATCGGGGGTATATATGACCTTTTCTATTATTAGCAACATTAAAATGACTTATTTAAACTCCAAGTAAAAAAAAAATATTGGTGTTGACCAAGTATAGTTAGGTCTTTTTGTTTTTTTTTTTTTAAATACAATAAAAGATATATTTACCCAAAGATCGTTAGCCTAAGATCTCTTTGTCTCTTCATACAGATTTTTTTTTTTTTTTTTTTTTTTATAAGCTTTGTAGAATCCTCATCCTCTTTCTTTTAGTGTGATGCATGACAATGAAGATGAAGCTGTTTATTGTTAGTAAGCCTTTATTTCGTCTTCTTTTTTCTTTTTCTTTTCTTTTTTCCCTTAAAAAATATAGTTAGTCTTATTTGTTATTGATATTTGAGTTTATGTCATATCACTTTTAATTTTTAGTTTTTGTTCTTGATACTTTAGTGAAAGTTTTATTTAATTTTAACAGAGTTCTTCAATTTAAATTTGTCATATATTACTTTGGTCCTTGCTTTTTTTTTTTTATATATATATTTACTAATTTTTTTCTTCAAATTAACCCTCTAATTGATAGTTTATAGCTGTCCTCTAACTTCCTTTTATTTTGAAAATTAAATGTTTGATTTGCTAGGAATTGATTTTTAGTGTTTTTTCATGAATGATGCTTTCAGTCTGATGATTTGGACCATAGGTTTGAAAGTTAATGCAGTTTAAATTTTGTTTATATATATATATATATTTGATTATCATATATTTGTTTCTTGCAAAAATAAAATAAAATAAAAATCATTGTTCAACATTGTTTGCTATTTGTTTTGATATTTATCTTTCTTTCTTTTTTCAATTTTATTCATGATCATTTGGTTTGATTTTATTTTTATATTAGATTTGATCTTCTTTCTTACTTTCCTTTTTCTAATTAATTTATTTTTCAATTTCATCTCAGGATTTTAATTTCAATTTATTTTTATGTCAATTTATTCTCATTCTTTTTATTATTGTTTATTTTGTTTAAGGTCTTTTTTAATGCATTTTTTTCTTATAATTTCATCTCTCAACTCTTTTTTATGGGGTTAGTCTTGATCTCATGAGTAGGGTCATGGATTTCAAAGGTTGACACGATTTGATTTGAGTATATTAAGATTATTTAAATAAAAATTAAATTTAATCTTTCAACCCTTAATTATTTGGAAATTATCTTCATGTTTTTTTCACTTTCCTTTATATTTATTTTTTGATGGGATCAAATATCTTGAGCTTAGTTATTTCTTTATCAAATAATGGTTTATTTAATTAGATTTGGGTATGAGTATTTTTATTTAGGATTATAAATGTTTTTATATCTAAAAACACGATGAAAAACCTCTGTATTCATTTTTTATATTTAAAGATAAAATTAACTAAATTACAAATATAAAGAAAGATTGAAAAAATAACAAGGATAGAATTAATCATTAACCCCTTAATTTATAATTGATTTTTTTCCCCATGCGGTATCTGTGTTTCGTTCTCTATGTATATGAAGCTTGAAGACTTGATCCATCAATGAATGAAGTCCACTTCTTTGGTTAAATGCTTTATACGGCGACGCATTAATTCAACTCAAGCAAAACAAAAGTAGAAAAAAAAAAAAACATATTTAAAGTCATACGATGGGCTAACGTGACATCAGCCAACAGATTTGCCACAAATATAATTTCCAAACGGGAGGCTCATGAAATTGTGGACTGAATCTTCCCTAAATCTCCACTGCTTTATGTCTGGCTCATGATCTTACACTGAAAAGCATTCTATACATAATAATCAAACATGGCTAGCAAGTTGGACTGGGATTTCCCCCCCTTCTTTTCTCGCACCTTTTGTTTGTAGTCATAGTGAATGCAACATGTGATTGAATTGCATTTTTTTGTTATTTATGTTGGTATTCGGGTCAGATTCAGTGCATCTTAACTAGTTTATAAACTTTAAAATTAATGATCATATAAATTTTCAATGAATTTAACTTAATATCTATATAGATTGGTGGATGGTTTGGGCAAAAAACTTCAAGTATATACTACAATTAAATTAATTAGAATTTTTGTGAAATTGAGGAGTGCATTCCCTCTAGCTTTTTTAAAATAGATAAAATATATTGTAGTTACAAATATTTTTTTATTTAATATTAATATTAAAAAAATGTAAAAAACATATCCTAGTACAAAGCTAGAGGGAATTATAGTACAAAGTTTATTCTAGGGATGACATCCCATAATGTGAACATCAACCCAAACCCACCAAATCACAAACAAAGCTTAATGGTGAGGGTCAAGTGGTTGCAAGAAGAGATCTAAAACAAATCTCTCCACCTTAAAATATTTCTAGTGGATGTCCCTTTACCAAGTTTCCGGTGGGAACTAGTCAATTAATGTTGATTTATGTTAGTTTTTGAGGTTAAATATTTCTAGTGAGGGTTTAAAAAAATATATATTTAATTAAAAATGCTATGAGATGGATTTTTGAATGCAAAATAAATACTAAACATGTGAATTAAAAATCATATTATTTTAAATTTTATTAAATTAAAAAAATTTCAGGCACATTAATTAATTATGCATGAGATTCATTATAAAAACAAAAGTTATTTACCTAACAAATAAGTTATCAAAATACTATATATTATTTTTATAAGGTGTTTAGAAGCCTGGCAGTGATTAATTTTGAAATTATTTTTTTACTTTGAAATATATCTAAATAACATTTTTTTTTAATATTTGTGTATCAAAATAAGTAAAAAAAACTAAAAAAGTTGATTTAAATTTCGTATTAAAAAACATGAGGAACATAAATAGCATATGCGAGAGTTTTGAAAATCTCATTCTCTCTATTTTCCCAGCACTATACGAATCAGCAGGATATGGGTGATCCTGAGAAACCCTACACTGAGGTGACATGACCAGGTGTGCGCATTATAATTCAATTTGAATTTTTGCCGTCCCCCATAACTTTAGCTGATGTTACATGATTGACAAGAACGTCCAGGTGCTCTCAATATCAGATCGTCGGGCGATTCATTGACGGTTTATCACTGCTTTATATATATATATTTCTAAATTATTTTAATATATTAATAATATTTCAATAAATTTATAAAGCAAATATACTTTAAAAATAATTTAAAATACATACCATTCTTCTTGTATCAATGCAAAGGAAACGGTGGTGAGCGATGATGCCGTGCCTTGCTTTACACTTTGACTGCCTGATGGCAACTGCTGGTGTCTCTGTTTTCTGCATTTCGTCAAATCAAGCCCTTTATAAACCTGGCAATTTAAAAACACTTTTTCGAAAAAAAATAAAAATTTATTTTTTATTTTAAATTATTTTTTAATAATTTTAGATTATTTTCATAATGTCAAAAATAATTTTTTAAAAATAAAAACATTATTTTAATATATTTTTATTTTTATTTATTTTTAAATAACATCAAATAGACATGCGCACAAACATACAGTTTTCTTACAAATTCAATGTCCAGATGAATCCCATGTGATGATACGCTGGGATTTGACATGATCCAAAACCCCATTGAGCAGATTTGAAAATATATAAGAAATAGAGGGACTATATTTAATTCTTAACTAAAATTATTGGGGTTTAAAACTCAATTTTCAATTTAAATAATATTGATACTTTTTTTTTAAATTAAATACTGTAAGCTGGTTCAGCTTCTTCACACAACCCACAAGTCTTGTATATGCCTCCTCTCTTATCTGAATAATCTATATTAAACATTAAGACATTCTCATAAAGATATTCCTTCATGAAAGACCCACTTCTTCGATTAATTCAGGGTATTTGTTACTGCATTTTAAAAAAATAAAAAAAATACTTATATTTTATATATTTTTTTTATATTTTAATATAAAAAATAATTTTTAAAAATAAAATAACATTAAATATTCACTAAATGTCCTTATCATAGTCATGTCCTTGCTAGCCAGGCATCTCTCTCTTGGACTTTCTTTATCTTTTACAATATTGCTGAATTTTGTCAGTGGAAGCTGCTGCTTGGAAAAGTTAGCCGATCGATCATTGCCCGCTTGAACTTTCCATGAAAATGGGTCTTTGCATAGGTAGGTAGATATATATTTTCTGAATTGCTTTTTTCCATTTATTTTTGTTAATATTTAATTTATTAAAAATTGAATTTTATAATTCAATAAAGTATTATAGACCTAATAACACATTTTTTTAAAAAAAACTTAATTTTTTAAATGAGTTATATTTTAATATTTTTATCATGTTAATCAAGCCGGAAAAAATTGAGTGTCCTTTTAATTATAGACCTAATATTTTTTTTTTTCATTTTGTTCCTTCTTTTAATTGTTTTTTAGTATAAATCTAAATCTTATTTCATTAAATTGGTTTTTAATTAAATTTTAAAATTTAATTAAACATTTCAAATTCTTTAGAATATACAAAGAGAAGAGAATCTCAACTATAAGAATATCACAAACATTATAAGGGTGAAATTCACAAAAAATAAAAAAAATGTTTAATAAACAACACTAGTTATAATAAATTATGAGAGGAAGAATGGTGATGTGTAGTGAAATTCAGTTTGCATATGATACATACATACCTTCCTTGTGGTTCTGCTAATTTATGTTCATATAAAATTCAGTTTGCATGCTCCGGCGGGTTAAAAATTCTCAGAAGGACAAAATCCATAGCATTAATCAGCATCTAGACTTCTTTTTTTTATACAAAAGAAACCTAAATTATATTTTATAGAGCTAGATTAACGAATTAAACACTGATTATTCTATATTTTTATAATAAATTTATAATGAACTCAAGTTTTACTATCCAGATTACAAATGCTCTGTTATCCTAACATGCCTGTAAGGAACCATCAGCTTGTAGACATTGCCTAGCGAGCGCATCTAACTAGCCAGGCAACCCTCTTGAACCTTCTCTTTTATGATTACAGAGTATTGCTTTTCTTTTACTTTAGTTTTTCTATTCTGATTTATTTTCTTTGTCTTCAAAATTTTTTTTTTTCTTATTATATACTGAATTTGTTAGGAAAACGGTTCTTGACAAAATGAGACATATGTGGCCGAATTAGATCTCCCCAGGAAAGATCCAATCTTTTGCTTGCAAAACCAATAGCTTCTTTTCTTTGTAGCTGCACGGAACCAATATTTCTTTGTTCTAATCTCATATTCGCTGTGGAAGTCTAGCTTTCATGCTATAAATACAAAGTCTATAAACCCCATTATATTGCATTGGAAACATAAACCCTAGTGAGAGAGGGAAGTAGAGAGAGGGACTTGGTGGAAATGAGGCCTTCTAATACCACCTCAACAGCTGTATTTTCTGCGCAAGGAGGATTCTGGCATTGGAATTCCCCTGTAGCTTACGTCTTTGTTGGTCTAGCATTCATGTTGGGTCTCATCACAGTAGCATTGATAATTCTAGCTTGCTCCAATACAAAATCTTCTACAAGTGAGGCTGAAGATGAAATCCCAGAAAGACAACTGGAAATACAGGTGGAATTTGAGCCAAAGATTGTTGTGATCATGGCTGGGGATGATAATCCTACATACTTGGCCAAGCCTGTGTCTTGCAATTGTCCCAGTGAACAGGTTTAAGCTGATCTAGTTATATATCCATCCAGCTTCAACTAGGAATTAACTGGAGCATCCTTCTGTAGTTTCTCTCGAATTCGCTTGTGTATTGAATCAGTTTTGGCTTTTGTTTTAATTTCTAAATTTGCGGAATATGTAAAATCTCGAGTATAGAAATCAAATGATGGTATTTTCTAGCTGGTATGATCATTCCTTTTCTTTTCCATTTTTATTGGTTATTAAATTCTGGGATTTTCTGCTTAATGGCTAATGAGTGCAAGAATCAAGCTGTAATAGCCTGTCAAATTAGTCCAATCCATCTCTTTTCTTCTGGTTTTGGTAGTGAACGCTATCAGGATCAAGGAAGCACTCAAACGTTAACAGCACAGGAAAAGGAGAAAAATAGAAAGGCTAGTCTTCAACATTTGGTCCGTTAAATTCAGTCTGTTCACATTGATCTGTGTCAGAATTTGAAGAAGAAAATAGCCATGATCGAGAAAGGGACAAAGAGAGCAAGAACAAAACTGCTAGGTCACGATTCCAGGGACTACACAGTAGAACAAAGATTATATTGATAATGCAAATATATGCGTCATATAATCTGTCACACATCAGAATACAGCTACGGCATAAGGTTTCTTTCACATCTTAATTCATTAGCCTAAGAAATCAGATATTGGCACCAGCTGCCTGACGTTCAATCATTTTTTAAAAAACACACGTCGATGCTATCTTCGAGGCGTGAAATCTCCATCTTGACATCCTCATCCATGTTTCCTTCGCAGGACTGACTATTCCAAGTGTCATTTTTTCCACTGCGTTGCTTTCTCTTTGACCTTTGAGGTCTAATCACAGCAATTATCGCCTAAATCCACATGCTGGTACCGCAAAAATGGATTTATATACTAAAAATAATAATAAAACTACGAAAAGAAATGGGAATTAATAAGCCTGGCTTAATTTTTACTTTAGTCACTTGCCAGTCATCACTTACCTTGTAATTTCTCAAAAGAAGGTCTTCAAAAAATATAATAATTTAATAAGGTCTGTATGAAGCCAACTATCATTGACAGAAGGAATGAAAAATTGGATTTGTTTTCCGTGTTGGATTAGGTTAACGAGAGACGTGGCGACTCGAAAAAGTATCATGAAGCTGTTTGAAACGGGGATTAGCCTTTACTAGAGTTCCAAATAAACTGCGAAATTACAGTTGCCTGTTGTATAATTGATGAAGCCCCTTACTAGGATCGATGGTGAGCATGTGTCCTATCCCTCATGATTCATGTTTAAATAAATAAAAATATCCATACATGGTGTTGTTCTTATAACAACGAATTTCATCATCGAAAAAAAAAAACGTAATGGATTTGATTAACTTAATGAACAAGTGGTTTTACACCTATACACTGTAATATCAAACAAATCAAGTAGCCTAATTGGAAAAATTTCTTAAAATAATTAATCATAATTAAAACATGGGTATTTATAGTAAAATCATTTTCCAACGGAATAATCCCTTAGAGTTCTTTACCTTTAAATCCTACTAACTATATCAAACAACTTTTTAAGATGCACAATTATAATATGAGCATTAATATTCTCATGCTACCTTTGAAGTTTAAGTGATTTACTAGCTAACATCACACATGTAGTGTCGTGGGGTCAATGCGATAGTGCCCAGGGTTTTGGGAATCGTCACCTCCTAGTATTAGTTATTTCCGTTATTTTTAGTATTTTACGATGTCATCTCAAAAAGATTCAAATTTTAAATGTTTTTTCAATGCATTCAACTTTTAACATGTCATTTTCAAAATCATTGATTTTTCTCTTTGAATTGACGTTGATGTTATTTTGTTTAAAAAAAAACCGAAAAATAACAAAAATAAATCAAGAATAAAAAAAATCGACAAAAGAACCGAAGTTGAAAATGAAGGAAACAAGAGACCAAAACAAATTTCAGAGTTTTAACCAATTTTTGGACCTATAAGTAGGCTTATATTTAAATATCTAGAACTAACCAAAAAGTTTGTCGCACCTCATCGCGAGAGCGCGGCGTCGCGACGACCCTCCCCGTGAGCGGGGGAAATTCGTGTAAAGGTCTTATCTTTATTTTTGGAAAAGGGAGTCGCCACCTAGTATTACGGTTACTAGAAAACCTAAAATTGGTCTTTCAGAGATTCTAAGGCAAGGGACTCACTGCGTAAAGGGAAGGTTTTAGCACCACTAATACGCCCTACCTAAGGTAAGCTGCTTGACGTTTTGGTTTGTTTATGATTTGTTATGATTTTGATCTTTCAAAAAATATGTTAGTTAAATGGTGATGATGTATTATCCCTGCCGAATATTTTGGATATTGACCCCTTAGAATTTATTTATCCAAACACCAACGGTGAATGATAGCAAATCATCCCCGTCGAATATTTTGGATATTGACCCCTTAGGATTTATTTATCCAAATACCCATATTGAATAATAGCAAATTACCCCCACTGAATATTTTGGATATTAACCCTTTAGGATTTATTTATCCAAATATCAACAATGAATAATATGAATAACCAAAAATAATATTTTGATATTTTTGGAATACTGGCCAATACCTTTTGGAATTTTACAAATATGTTGTAAAATCCAAGAATGCAAGAAATGATTTTTCTTTATGAAATCCATGGTAAAACTTATTTTTTCAAACTCCAAGATAATGTATATTTTGAAAGAAAAGAATTTTTCAAAACATGCTAGTGTATTGGCCGTATGCAAGAAAACATGTTTTTTGTTTAAAAAATGATATATATTTTATTTGCAAATTTTATATTTTTTTGTAATTTTTATTTTATTTTCCGGGCATAAAGCTCGGCCCAATAGGCCCAGCGGGGAGTGAATTTCACTCCCCACTGCATGTAGAGAAGAAGACGAACAATGATCTTGGGATTTTTCGAGTGTGACGAATGGCTTACCTGTTGATACCGTTGTGTAAAGGAGGTCGAGGTGGTTCTTCTGGTCGTGGTGGCATCGAAAATGGTGGCGTGTGGTGGCAGCAATAGTCATCGGAAGATGACAGGTGGCGTTGCTGTTGCGGGGGTTGTTCTGCCAAGCGTTGGTGTGGCTGACCGAGCGGGGGAGAGAGAGACGCCGACCATCTGGTTTTAGAGAGAGAGAGAGTGACTGGCCGAGAGACGAAACAGAGCAGACTGAAAGAGGGGAAACCGAGAGGAAGAAGATGAAGTAGAGGGATGGAGATTCAAATTGTTACGTAAAAATTTCCCTTGATTCTCTCTGGTTTTTTTTCTTTTTTTTCTTCCTCTCCACTGTCTATTCTTTGTTCATTTTTTCTTTGTTTTATTTTACTGTCAGTTCCTCCTTCTTTGCAACTGCGAACAACGTATTTATAGGGGAATGACATGCATATTGTGTGTTGTGTGGCTGTATTTTGCAGAGGGATGAGGGCTGCAGAGAGCCTTTGCAACCCTGTATTTCCTACACTGTTCAAGTGTCGGAACAGTGCAGGAAACATGCAATTTTAATATTGGGATAAAGTGCAATTTGGTCCTTAAACCTGTAGCTGTTTCAATTGCATCCCTAATCAATTTTTTAACTTTTAATTTGTGCAATTGTATCCCCGTCAGTATTTTGAGAGCATCCTTAGCTTTGCGCGCCCTTTTTATTTCGGTCCTTGATTTCTGATTTGCGTGATTTGAACCTTGATTAAAACATTAAACTCTTAATTTATTCAAATTGGTCCCCAATTTTGCATAATTGGCTTGAATAAATTCAAATTGGTCTCTGAAAATTCCATCCTCATCAATTGAGCCGGAATTAAATTTAATAACTTAATTTCTCTTTGACTAAGTCCTTAATAAAATTAATTTGACCAATTTAAAGTAAAATTAAGTTACTATGCTTAATTAAGCTCTCCGATTAAACCCTAAATTAATCCTCAAATATAATTACACTTTTAAATTGGCCAACAATTAAATCGAATTGGCATATAAAAATATAATTATATCTTTCGACTTAATTTTTATGCAGATTTATCCGATAATAAATTACATGAGCCTTAATCTGCATTTTCCTTTATTTCTAGGCACAAAAGAGATATAATTGAGCTTTTGAAAACGCCAAGAATTTCTGCTTTGATTTTCTTACCGACATCGCCCTCTTTTATTTTATTTTTTGTATTTTTAGATATTTTAGGGAATAACCCAAAATTGGGTTATGACAAAGTTCTCAGAATTATTCGGAGTTTTAACTAATTTTTAATTGTAATATTGATGTACAAGTCATGGAAAACTCACTTGACTTCTAGGATAGATGAACTCTATTACGGTATTTGACATTTTCATTAAGGTTAATTTTAGCATATACTTGAAGAGATATGTTTCAACTAATAGCAATTTCATGGTTGATCAACAATTTAGGATGAGGTCAACGCTTGAAACCTTTTTTTATGAATGTTGGCAAGATGCTTACATACAATTATATAAAATATCTTGAGAGAATCCAAGAAATGAATGGCTTGTTGAGCTCTTTTATTATAAATTAAACAACACCAAACTTAGGGTCATGCTTAGGCTTGATAAACAATGAGAACAATAATCATCACAGAAAACCCATATTAAGCATTACACTTATATTTGAGGGTATGACTAACTTATGATAAATTTCATTAAGCTACTGAATCAAAGAACTGATAAAGCCTTGAGAAATGAGTAAAAAGAGCATATTTAAATAAATCATCACAAAAATAAGGGGAACTATATTTCAAACTATACAAGGATGCATGCATGTCACCTAACCCCAATACATTGTATATATGGTTTTGGATTTTCAAGGAAGAATCTTATTGAAATCCAACAATATTTTGATGAATTAGATTTGACAAAGAAAGAATCTTTTTTTTTTTTTTATGATAGCAAGGAGTTTAAAGTTTTCAAACCTTGAAATCTAGAAATTTTAGGTAGCCCCTACAAATAAGAGGTATCGAGTTTTTAAACCATATAATTAGCGAATATCAATTCAAGTCTTAAAATAGAGAAATTACAGGTCAACCCTATGTACAAAAGATACCAAGAGTTTGAACTGTACAATCAGGAAATATTAGTTCAAGCCTGACAATGAGTAAATTTCAGGTTAAACCTGCCATTAGAAAATGCCAAGTTGTCAACCCTGTTATTAGGAAATCTAATTCAATCTATTCATCAAGGAGGACATTTGTCAACCCTGCAACAACCAAGAAAATTCACAAAGAAAGAAGAAAAGGTAAACCATGGCATTAGAAATCCTAGTTTCTAACCATGCAAAAAAAAAAGAAGATGAGAAAAACATTATTGTTAGAAAATTCTCAAGAAAAGAAAAAAAGTTCAAATTTGGTCATTAGCAATAACAACTAAAAGGTCTAACATAAAAAAAAATGAATTTTAAAAACCCTACCATCAAGAATTTTAGTTTTAATTCTACAATCAAATTATATTAGATTCAATAATAAAATGAAAAATAAGGTTTTATTTAAAAAGGATTGTTAGATAAAATCATAGGTTAACCTAACTGAAGATAAAAACCAAAGTTTTGGTTAAAGGGTGTATTAAGATTGAGATGTTAGGTTGACCCAACTAAGGCAAATGAAGATTCTAGTTTAAAGGGACCACCGCATAGGATCTTATGTTCACCTAAATGAAGAAAAATCAAGATTTTGGTTAAACAGGGTCTTTACATTAAGATTTCAATATGATCTAACCAAGGCAAATAAAGGTTATAGTTAAAGGGGATTGCTATTAGGATTTTAAGTTAACCCAATTGAATAAAAAACCACAATTCTAGTTAAATGGGGTCTTTATATTAAGAGTTTAGGTTGACCCAACCAAGGAAAAAGAATTTTCTAGTTAAATGGGATTACTAGATGGGATCTTAAGTTAACCAACTAAAAAAACTACCAAAGTTCTAGTTAAAAGAGGTCTCAAAACTGAGATTTTAGGTTGACCGAACCAAGACAAATGAAGGTTATGGTTAAAAAGGATCGTCATAAAGGATCTCAACATAACACAATCGAAGAAAAAAATTAAAGTTCTAGCTAAAAAGGTCTCTACATTAATATTTTAAGCTAACCCAACCAAGACAAATAAAGCTTTGGTTAATTGGGATCACTATATGATATCTTAGGTTAACCCAACCAAAGAACAAGATTATGGTTAAAGGGAGTCTCAAGATTAAGATTCCAAGTTGACCCAACTAAGGCAAATAAAGATTCTAGTTAAAGATGATTGTCAGATAGGATCTCAAGTTAACCCAACCAAAAATAAACACCTAGTTTCTAGTTAAAGAGGGTATCAAAATTGAGGTTTCAGGTTGACTCAACCTAGGCAAATGAAATTTCTAGTTAAATAGGTTCATTAAATGAGATCTTAGGTTAACTCAACCAAGCATGAAGACCAGGTTCTTGTTAAAGGGGGTCTCAAGATTGAGATTTCAAGTTAACCCACCCGAGATAATATTAATGTTCTGGTTAAAAAGGATTGCCGGATAGGATCTTAGGTTGAACGAGCTGAAGGCAAAGACTAGAGTTGTGGTTGAAAAGGGTCTATATATTGATATTTTAGGTTAAAATACTAAAGATAGATTTTAATTCTGGTTAAAGGTTGTTACCAAATGAGATCTTAGATTGATCGAATGTTAGATAAAAACCAAGGTTATGGTTAAAGGAGGTTTATACATTGAGATTTCAGGTTGCCATGACTAAGTGGCCGTTTGGCAACGCGGTGCAAACTACGTTTTAAGGAAAACACAGTTTACACCCTATTAGTAATCAGAAAATCACAATTTTAATTGTGGTGGGACCTACAAAAAATACATTCGAACCACCATTTACGAGAAGTAGAAATTTGATGCTTTTGGCTGCGTTTTGTTTTATGTGTTGCCTGCGTTTCATTAACAGAAACAAACTCGAAAAAATTTGGTGCATAATAGAGGAACAGGAAGATGGTTGTGCATAAAAAAATGTAGCAATACCGACCACCCTACCATCCTTAGCTTTGGCAGGAGCACCAGCAACACCCTCACCATTTCGATCATAGGTTTCTCTCACTAGAGATCATGGATGCAACCCTCTTTCTCCTCCAGTAGTAGTTGTCATCGAAGAGCACCAAAAGATCCTCCTTCATCACCGTCCACCTCTCTTCTTCACTGGAGAGCACTAGATGCTCCTCCTTAGGCACAATCATCTCCCCACAGCTCTAGCGTAATCAACAAAAGCAATGCATGACCTTTTGAAGCTTCTCTTGGCCACCACAAGCCACCATTTTCAATGCCACCATCATAGAAAGAACCACTTTGGCATTCTCTACCCGTCGATACCGACTGTTGACCCTCTCATTACAGTCGTCCATGTTACTGTTCACGTGTTATGTGAATAGTAACTTTGTGAATAATTCATGAAGATGAACGCTGCACATTGTTTTTGTGTTTTGTGTGTTTTGTGTGTTTTTATTTTAATACTCTTCGGCTAGGCTAGGCTGGACCTACTCTCGGCCTAGCCCAGGTCTAGCTTGGCTGGGTCAACTCATTTAGTTTGGGACAGGCATAGTTCAATTGTTTTTTGAAAAAAAATATAGAAATCATATTTGAAAAAAATAAAAATTGTGTAGATAGAGATCAATCCTGATGAAAGTGATGTAGAAGAAGTGGCAAAGGCATACATGCTCAAGAGAGAGCATCCAAAATTCAAAGGCAACTGAATTTACGCAGTCCAGGCGCTGAAGTTGGAATGACATGAAACTCACCCAATTGATGCGTCTCGATGTTTTCAGAGGAAGACAACAACTTTGCTGTTGATGCATACTATTTTTTGGCCGAATTCCATCATTTAGGCCTCAAAATCGTTGTTTTTGCCATTTTAGGAAAGTTTTATTTTAGCCGTAACTCTTGATTTTCAAGTCCGAATAGACTTCCATCAATTCCAGCTTGCTTATGATTTATAGCCTTTTCAATTTCTGTATTTATCTCAAATTTTTTATTTTTGGTAATTTTATTAATTAGCTCGTTTCCCTATCCAACATGATTAGGGCTAGGGTTTCTACTTTAAATATGGTTGTAAGCCTCTAGCCAAATCATCTTTGAATTATTGAATAAAGTTTGAACTTTTTCCTCTCATCCTCGATTTATTTGTGGAATATCGACGTTGGTCGTATTCCTTATGATTTTTTGCTCCTTCAGAAAGGGAAAGGTGTGTAATTTCATTTTCTCCATGACCCCGTTGTGTTCCGATTGATTATGGATCAGAAACTTGCAACTGGATTTTGTCTTGGAATTATATCTTTACAACATGTAGATAGAGATCTTGAATTTATGGATCGCAGATGTTGTTCCTGATGATATTTTACTAGATATTGTTCATCGATCAAATAGCAAGGGATCGTAGAGGCCTTGATTTATGAATTTAATTCATGATGGAATTACAAATAGTTTGATGGGAGAATAAAAATGAGTGTCTAATT
The DNA here is from genome assembly GCA_015731905.1 of Salix dunnii. NCBI lineage: Eukaryota > Viridiplantae > Streptophyta > Magnoliopsida > Malpighiales > Salicaceae > Salix > Salix dunnii. The sequence continues at coordinate 7,194,294 of CM027662.1, read as the reverse complement.
TACTTGAATTATTAATTACATTTTATTATTATGATAATTAAATCTACAATATTTAAAAAAAAATATATGTGTCTTTTAAAGTAATTTCACAAGATAAAAAGTTACCAACTCTACTTTCTTAAGAATATGAAAAGCATGGTAACCAAAAATTCGAAACTGCTTTTCATTAAATCTCAAACTTAACCAGAGTTTTAACCAAACACTTTTAATTTCAGTTTTGAACCGCAAAACTCAACCACAGTTTTAACCAAATACTTCAATTTCAATTTTAAACCACAGCTAAAAGTACTTTTTATGAAACTGTTTTTTTTCCAACCTCAATCATAACAGCAACAGCTGTGCCAAATAGATTCTAAAAACACATTAAGATTCAGGTTAAATGAGATTGCCAGATGAAATCTTAGGTTGACTAAGCTAAAAATCAAGATTCTAGTTAAAATGAATCTTTATATTAAGATTTGAGGTTGATCAAACCAAGATAAATGAAGGTTTTGGTTAAAGAGTATTGTCAGATGAAATATCAAGTTAACCCAACCGATGACAAAGACCAAGCTTCTGACTTCAAGTTGTAAGTCTATCAAATTAGTCCAATCCATCTCTTTTCTTCTGGTTTTGGTGAACGCTAGGAGGATTGAGAAGGACTCAAACGTTCACAGCACAGGAGGTGGACAAAAGAGAAAAGCTAGCCTTCAACATTTGATCCGTTAAATTAAGGTCGTTCACATTGATCTGTTTCAGAATTTGAAGAAGAAAATATCTCAGAGAAATGGAGCAAAGAGACGAAGATACTAGGCCACGATACCAAGGATTAGACAGTAGAACGAGAAATTCTATTGATGATGCAAATAAATGCGGGTCACACATCAAATTAAAGCTACGGCATAAGGTTTCTCTCACATCTTCATTAGCTTAAGCTATCAGATATTGGGCACTGCGTTGCTTTTTCTTAGACCTTTGAGGCCTAATCACAGCAATTATCGCCTAAAACCACATGCTACTATCGCAAAAATGGATTTATATACTAAAAATAATAATAAAACTAAGAAAAGAAATGGGAATTAATAAGCCTGGCTTAATTTTTACTCTAGTCACTTGCCATTTATCACTTACCTTGTAATTTCTCAAAAGGTCTTAGAAAATTATAATAATATAATAAGGTAAGTATAAAGCAAACTATCATTGACAGAAGGATAAGATTTGTTTTGCGTGTTGGATTAGGTTAACGAGAGACGTGGCGACTCGGAAAAGTATCATGAAGCTGTTTGAAACGGGAATTAGCATTTACTGGGGTTCAAAATAAACTGAGAAATAACAGTTGCCTGTTGGATAATTAATGAAGCCACTTACTAGGATCGATGGTGGGAGCTGACACTGTCTACTATCCATCATGAGTCATGAGTCATGAGTCATGAGTCATGTTTAAATAAGAAAAAAAATATGTCCATACAATGCGTTGTGCTTATAACAACGAATTTATTTATCGAAAAAAAACGTAATGAATTTATTAACTTAGACTCCGTTTGTTTGCTGAAAAGTGATTTCTTTTTGGAAAGTGAATTCCGAGGAAAATGAATTCCTGAAAAATAAATTCCTGAAAAGTGAATTCCGATGTTTGGCAGTGTTATGTAAAATGAACTGGAAAACACTTTCCAGTGTTTGTTTGTATTATGGAAAATGAACTGGAAAATAATTTATTAATAAATTAATTTTTTTTCAAGTTTATTAAAATAATGAGGAACAAATCTTATAAATTAAAAAGTTGAATGAAAATGAAATTGAAAAAAAATAAAATTTCATAAATTATCTCAAATAAAATAAATAATAATCAAAATAATAGAGATCAAATCTAAAAATTTAAAAAAAATGAAAGGTGAATAAATTAAAATAATAATAATTAACATTTCATAAATTATTTCAAATAAAATAAGTAACAATAAAAAAAATGAGGACCAAATTTGATAGATAAAAAATTTTAATAAAAAAATGATAAGAAAAAAGCAAATAGCAATTATAAAAATAAAGACCAAAATTAATATAAAAATTAAATTTTAAGAGATGGAATTGAAAAATAAATATTCAAAACAAATTATATATAGCAATCAAAAGTTTGAGGATTAAATTTGATATAATCAGTAAATAATGACATTTCTAAATTTTTCACAACTTCCGGAAAGTGTTTTCTACCCAAATTTTCCCGAAAACACTTTCCTGAAAACCAAGCCAAATTTTTCTTTGACTGGAAAGTGTTTTTCGTTGACCAACTTTCCGGAAGACAAACAAACACAGGAAAATTTGGAAAGTGGTTTCCCGAAAAATGAATTCCGGGAAACAAACACAGCCTTAATGAGAAAGTGGTTTCACACCTATGCATTGTAATATCAAACAAATCAAGTAGCCTAATTGGACAAATTTCTTAAAATATTTAATCATAATTAAAACATGGGTATCCATAATGAAATCATTTTCCAACGGAATAATCCATTAGAGTTCTTTACCTCTAAGTCCTACTAACTATATCAAACAACTTTTTAAGATGCATAATTATAATATGAGCAATAGTATTATCATGCTGCATTTGAAGTTTAAGTGATTTACCAGCTAACATCACACATGTATTGTCGTAGGGTCAGTATTATAGTGCTCGGGGTTTTGGGAATCATCACCAACTAGTATTAATTATTTGTGTTATTTTTAGTATTTTAAAATGGTATCTTAAAAAAAGTTCAAATTTTAAATGTATTTTCAATGTGTTTGATTTTTACATGCCATTTTCAAAATCATTAATTTTTCTCTTTAAAATGATGTGTTGATGTTATTCTTTTTCAAAAAGAACCAAAAAATAAATCAAGTATAAAAAACATTTGGACAAAAGAACCAAAGTTGTAAAGGAAGGAAACAAGAGACCAAAACAAAATTCCTTTACTTGTAAATATAGGTGCACACACATGAAGTAAAAAGGGGGGAGAAAAATAAATAAGAAGGAATTTTCAGGACTAAAAAACATCTTTTTTCACACACTCTCACTCCCAACACAAAAAAACCAAAAGCCTAAAAAATACCCCTATTTTCCCGCAAGGTAGACTAGCTGCCAACCGCTCTATATCATCACCTTCATCGATCATACCCACATAACTTGCACAACCATGTTGTGATGTTGCGGTAGCACAAATTAATTATCCTAACTTAAACAAAACACACAAGATAGTATAGAGCAAGCAAAGGATATATCATAGGAAGACGTTTTAGTTCAGATTTGTGTGCTATATGTTGTGCAATTAGGGAGTTTGATTTGTGATTATCTAAATTATCTAAACTATGGATGCAATTAAAAAATGAATTAAAACAAAACTTATCAAGAAAACAATCCTTGATTGCAAGTAATATCCACCTATGGAAATTAGAATCGATCATTGAAATAAAACTTCAAATTATATTCTGAAATTTTATCCTTCCTTAACATTGGTTAATTAACGGTTCCGCCGTATAACTAACCCTATCCAACAAAGTATCACAATGTTTGTATTAATGATTTAGTTCAATGGCATCATTAAAAACTAGATAAATTTGTTAATTTTAACATAACCAAGCTGTCATAGCTTGTAATTTTTGTGTTTGAGTGTTCTCTCTAAGGTTAAGAATGTGTATTCGCCACAATTATAAAGCTTAGTTGCTTCATAATACTAGATCTCACAATAATAAATTGTAATAAATTAATAACTTAAAGTTCACTCAAGCAATTAAGATAAACAATTATAGGAAATATGCATAGAAAAACAAATATACTCATTCATAATACAAACTGAAAATAAAGGGAATAATAAATCTCACAGTTAACACCCCACATGTAGTGTCACATGTGAGCATGATAACATTATTGTATTAAAAGTCATCACTTAATAATTTGGTTAGTGTTACTAGGAAACCTAAATGTTTTGGTCTTTTTATATATTTGAAAGGTAACGAATTAGTTGTGGTTAGGAAAAGTGTTTGCACTCCTAACACGTTGTACCTAATATATATTGCTTATGGTTTAATGATTTAGTAGTTTTTTAGCAGGTGATTTTAGTTTAGGATAAATAAATCTCCTTTATAAATTTGTTGTAGGCTTGTATACTTTAACAAATTTTGTTTAGAAAGCCCGTATAGATGCTTTAACAGAGTTTATAATTAATCAACTAGGAATGTGTTAATGGAGGCCATAACACTTTCAAACAAAGATGTTGAATATTGGAGATAAATATAAGAATTTTCTAGACTAATCAATGATATTTTAAATATTAGCCAAATAATAAGTTCAATATTTTTATCAAAATATTTAGCCATTTTTTCATGAATTAAAAGGTAATTGGTTAAAATATTCTTAATTAACATTGATAAATATTTAAAACAATTTTGAGATTTTGTCAGGTTAATCGCTAATTAATTCCAATCTACTAATAGATTTGATATTTTCATCATAATATTTACCCAGTTTTTCTCAAGAGTTAAAGGAAGGTTGATTGAATTTTATGAAATATTGGCCAAATTCTCAATGATTTAATTAAGTCATTATTGAAATCTCGATATGTATACAAAAACCCAAAACTTAATTTTTTTTTAACATGATTTTTTTGAGATATTTGACCATATGCAACACCCAATTTGTAATACACACACACACACACACACACACACTTTATTATTTGTAATTTTGTAAGGCCAATTTTGACACACAAAAAAAAACCATGTTTCTTATAAACAAAACTTCTCAAACAAGCTTACAGGTGTGTTTGTTAAATATACTTTTAAGGCTAAAAATTCAAAATAAAAAAGAAGAGCAAATAAAGAGGCCTATATTACAAGGTTAACTCGATTGAGTTTACTCATTTAAGTCTACTCAACTAGTCGATTTGAGTCAACTTAACCAGTTAGTCTAATTGGTTGACACAATCGAGTTGATGTATTACCAAGTTCACTAGGCGGGGTTAAAAAAAATCAAACAAAAAACCAAACAGATTAAACTTAATAAAAACATGAAAATTAGATTTTTTTTTATCAAGAGATCAAAATCAAATGAAATAAAAAACATGATAAATGTTCATCTTGAATTCCAACTACGTAGATATCATTTTAGATGAATTTTCAAGTAAAAAAACATAGGAATGATTGAATCATGCACACATCAATAATAAAGGTTTATTAGCTTTAATTTTTATTCATTTAGTAGAAATATGTTCATTTCAAGATTAAAATCTTTAAAATAATATTATTAATATAAAACATGGCTAGATTATTTACCAACAATGATGCGGGAATACAATTATACAAAAAACAAACCAAAATAGAGGCCAAAACCAACACTTAAGCCAATGTTCCTTGGGTGAACAAAAAGAACATTGCCTAGGTTACCTAGAAATGCAACTTTTGTACCCACTAAAGAAAATGTCTTTCATGCCTTTAAACTAGCTTTTTGGAGCTTTAATAAATCACATCATCATTCCTCAACATAACCAGACCAACATATATTAAACAAGAACTAGAAAATCATGATTCATAACTTCAAAACCATATTGCTAACACAAAACATGTTTAAACAAAATAAAGTGTAAAAAATGATGTCAAGCCATTTTTAACACCAAAAACAAACTAAAAAACTTCACTAGTTTGCATTTATCACCTTAGAAATGTATAATAAAAATTAGCATACTATAAAGGCACTATTTCTTAAACTAATAAAAAAAGCATACTATAGTTAAAACACATATTAAAGAGTGAGTAAGAATCATTAAACAAGCCATATGGACTCCAACTCAATGGTTTCAAGAGGTATATCTTTTTTGCATTCCATCTTTTTTCTAGATTAACTACTTTTTTCTTCACTAATTTTGGATTCCTTCTGCTCTTTCCCCCATTTCTTCTCCATGCTTTGTTGTTCTCAACCTCTTTGTTTCTCTACTCTTGTTGATCACTTGCTTCTAATAGGCTTAGTTAGGGTTTTCTACAAAACAACTGGTTTTGAGTTCAAATGGTTTTTGACCTTTTGATTTTGGATTTGACCGGTGTATCTTTTGTTTAGGTAGTTGTTTTTTTTTCTTCAATTAATTCCTTAAAGTTATTGATATGGTCCCTGAAGATGCTTGCATTCTACAAATTGTGGTCTTGTATTTGTTCATTTAAGTCCTTAATTGCCTCCCATAATTTAAATTTTATGCAATTAAGTCTCTAATTTCAATATTTTGTCCTTTTAATGTTCATTTTTTTTGTCCCTCATGCCTTTTTTAAATTAATTTAAGCCTTTTAATCTTATTTTATTATTTTGTAAATGTGAAGATACTCTAATTATAGTGTCTTTAAATAACCACGGCGAGCATGCATTTCCATATATATAAGGATCCCTTAATTTTTTATTTTTTTTTGTGTATGTATGTATGAAAACTTTTTTATTTCAACTTCTACATGCTTCCCAACATATAATTTCTAGTTTCGTCATTATCTATCCCTCCTTTTAATGCCAAGAAGAAGAAAAACGTCTACGAATAGAAAGAAGAAACAGAAAAAAGCTAGAAACCCTAATGGAGATACTGTTGCATATTTATTTTTGACCACTGAAAGATGTCGCCATAATGTTGCTCTTTCTTCAGTCTTCATACAGCCTATCTTTTTGTAAACACCACTTTCTCTCTTTTCAGGTACCCGATGTTTCTAATCTTTCAAGTCTTTTTCCAATAGCAATCAAAACTACCTTTACCCAAACCCACTCAAGGAAGTCGTGATATCCGTGACTATTCAGAAATGTGGTTGTGGTTGTTTTAAAGATATTTTTATTTAAAAATATATCAAAATAATATATTTTTTTATTTTTTTTAAATATTTTTGATATTAGTACATGAAAATAATCTAAAAACACCAATATTATTTAATTTAAAATAAAAAATAAAAATAAAAAATTTTCAATTTTTTTCAAAAATTTTTTGAAACGCGGTACAACAGGAAACATGCATTAAAAATAAGTTGTGCTCATAAACTTTTGCAGCAATATATAACTAAACATTCATTTGAATTATAGTGTTTATTTAAAAAAAAAAGGAAATTCTTAAATAAGAAAAATTGATGTTGCTCGTCTAAGATTTCTCTCCTACTTGAATTTCTTAAGTGTTTTTAAATAAATTTTGAACTACATAAGCAATTGTTTTTAATTATATTTTTTCAATTTTTTTTAACTAAATTTCAAATAAATTAAAGAACAATAATAAGATATCTCTAGATATTTCCATAATATCATAACGCTTTCCATATTAAACTGTTATCATATAAAAAGAGGGGGAAATGTTCGAAATTCTTTAATTTTGAACTACATGAATCATATGGTATCTTAATAATGTGTTTTGCAACTGTTACTGTGAGGGAGACTTGAGAAAGAATAGAAACAACTGGTACTGTGTGGGAGAGTTGAGAAAGAATAGAAACGCGATTGTGCAGTGCAATATACCAGAGAAAAAAAAAACAAAACAAGGATAATGTTTGACCAACAACAACTAATCTGAAGGGATGATGAGTGCTATCAATTTAAGGTTAAGGTGAAGGTTAATTTCTGCTGATGGGCTATAATTCAATTAATATAAAAAAAATAGGTTTGCACTAATTTTCATTGTACATCCTATATATTTTGTAAGAAAATATTTTGGTCCTTGAATTTAATGTTTTTAACAAATAAGTTTTCAATGACAAGCTTTTTGCTCTCGTACTTTTTCGGAAAAAAAATATTAGGCCTCGTTAAATTTTTTGTGTAATTAGGTTACTATTAAAGAATAATATAAAATATATCTTGAAATATTACGTAATAGTTTAAATTTTTAGATGAGATGATTATTTGATATGATATCAAAGCCTTGTTAGCCCAATGGTCACGAGTTCAAATCTCATCACTCTCATTCTATTTGATAAAAATAAAGCATAAGATAATGTGAGGTTGTAGAAGTTTCAAGACCAAATGACTTTCACTTGAGAAAATATATTAAAAAAATAATATAAATTATATTTTGAGATCTCATATAAGTGAAATGATTCCTTGACAATTACTACTATAAAAATTGTCGGTCTCAATTTTTATGCAACTTCGATAATGTTTTCTAACATTAAATCGACCTTCCTCTTTGTAAACATAGTGGAGGCATAATACAGAAGTCAATATTTCATTAACCATTAAATATTATTAAGTAATAATCAATAATGTTTAATTACAATCTAGTGAAAGCACAGTTAGGAACTCAATATCGAAAGCTAGGACATGCACTTTACTATCTTCTTAGATAATTACTTTAAAAGAAAAACTTTAATAACAATGTGCTAATGTATTTTCTATTTACAAGTAGAATTTTTATTATGAATATATATATATATATATATATATATGTATATATATATATATATATATATAAAATAAAAAAAATCAAAAATCAAATGATAAAATCTTCATTTGTTTTGCGGTAACTTGAGCTAAATTATGAACTCTATTGAGCTTAATAATATTATTTTTTAAATTATTTTTATTTAATTATATGAAAATAAAAATATAAATTATTAGAAAAACAAAGAAATAAAATTTATTAAAAAGTAATGATGGGTTGTAAGAAATTATTGATGTTATAAAAATATTGTTATACTCTTAATAGAAAAAAAAAATTAAATAAAAAATTGAATGGTATTTAATAAAATAATCTATTTTCTCATCTATTTTCATTTTAAAACACCATAAAAACCTACATAAGCCATTTACCAGCCCCAAACACCTCAAAATCACTAAGAAAATCATATGCATTTCCTCTATGTTTTACATTGTAGTCTTTTTTCTTTTAGTTTTATCTTTCTGCTATAATTCATTTTTTTTCTCATATAAATAGGCCATAAAAGGATCAATTAAAAAAGAAAAAAATATCTGAATTCAAAAGAAAAAATATTTCAGGATGATTTAAAAGAATATATGAATATAGAAAAAAAAAGAAATTAGTTTATTCGTTGTTCACAGTGAAGCAGCTAGGGAAAAAAACCCAATTCTTATTGTTTATTTAGTAATTTAAGGTGTTCTAACTCTTAAGCCAATCCTAGGCAACGCAAGTCCTCCTCTATAAATATATATTCTATTAACCTTTTCTCTTGAACAACTGATAAATATATTTTAAGTGAGTCAGAAAGACTTAATCATTTTTTTTTAAAAAAAAAAGATCATAAAACCTACAAAGTATTCTACACCATGTATAGCATTATCCAATACCTTACTTGATCATCAATTGATATATATATATATATATATATATATATATATATATATATATATATCTCACTATATATATATATATATATATCTCACACACCCACACACGTATATGTGTGTGTGTGTGTGAGAGAGAGAGAGAGAGAGAGAGAGAATTATGTTGCAATCTTTATATGCTAATGTGCTAACAAACAAAGCTTTGACCGCTTCTTTATATATATACGCCCGTGCACATGTTTTTTCTACGTTAGTTTTGATTTTGATATTCTCCAAATTTGCACATATGAATTAGTTTACACATTAAATGAGATTACATAATTTTTATAAAATCTCAATTATTCATACAACATGAATTTGAGACCAATTATTAAGAAACATCACTACAATTGATCTTTGTGTTTTCTATGCAACCTTTCAATAAAATTTATAATATCTAAATAATTAAAATCTTAGTTAAAAGATTCCCTATAAACCATCTTGATGGGATAATTCCCTATAGAATTCAGAGCACCAAATACCATCACTTCATCCATTATCAAAATATCAAGCACATTTTGTCTTATAACCCTATATAAGTAAAACTATTCATAGTAAAATCTATATAAGTATTTTTTTTTATAAATTTGTGACATGTTATCTTGTAGAGAAAATAAACATAAGTCATCTTTTAAAAGCATAACTTTCCTTGCAAACTTCTAACAATATAATAATAATAATAATAATAATAATAATAAAAGATGGAAAATGAAGAGAGACCAAACAATTAGACATAGAGAGACTAAATTAATGAGAATTGAGGTAGCTCAACTCACTTATTTTCTTAAGTAGATTTATCAGACAAGATCATCTAACAAAGCGATCTCCAATAGAGAGAACACTTTAGAAATGCACACCCCTTAATAGATTCCTACAACTTCTAAATCTTTAGATGCACCATCTAGTTTCTACCCTCCAACAAGAGTTACTCAATAAGATACCATTATCCCAACTAAACCATTTAATCCATGAATCCTAGGAGTGACACTCGATGCTTAACTCTCAAAAGCTTCATATTCTTTCTTGATGTTGTCATCATATCAATGGGGGAAGTCCATTATAGAGGAAGACTCAAATTAGATACCTATAGAAAGTTTAGAAGCTAAAATGTTTTTGGCAATTGAAGAGTTTTTAAGAGAAATTAAGTACTTAAAGCTATATGATTATGTGAAGGCATTAAAAATTTGTCTAGTTTTAGACGTAATCATCTCATAAAAATTCAAGGTACCTGAGTTGGCCAAGTATACAACAATGGATGTATAAGGACTCACTTGAGAGTTTATTATAGCAAAATGGTAAAAATAATTTATAATGACAAGTTTTTTATTCATTTCTTCCTCAAAAGTCTAAATGATGCTTCTTGGGCTTGATATATAAGCTTAATTAGGAAAAAAATTAAGTGTAGAACTCTAATTAACTCATAAACCAACATGAGTTTAACATAGAAGTGATACCATATACGTAATCCTATAGACAATGGATAATAGAGTATAATAATCATTAAAATAATATGTTCATTAATGATGAGACACTACAGTCACCTATAACCCTTATTAGAAGAAAACAAATCTGTAATATGAATATTTGTTGAGAAATGACTCAATCAAGTATGTTCAAATTGTACTTATGGCAAAGCGAGTGGAGTAGATCATTAAAGTAGGAAGGGTTTTGAGACAACTTAAATTGAGCCAAAGAAAGGAGGAAATTTAGCACAACGAAAAGGATGTCAAAGTGCACCATGTTGATGATTTGGTTTCTCAACCAAAAGGATGAAAAACTATCAATAGAGACATTGTCATGTTTATTTTTCTGAAGATACAAGCTATTCCCCTACTATTATATTGGCCACCAATAAATTCTTGAGCTACAACCATAGTCAACATATTTATCTATATACCACAATTATCATAATAAGATTTTGACAATATTTTGATAAGTTTTTCATCTTTATGTTACACTTTTCCAAATGTTTAGAAAGTTTTGGATGTTGCCTACACGTGTGAATTGCAAGCAATAGTAAAAAAAAACTATTAGTTCTAAGGAAGGGTTGTTACCAAAACCTCCCAAGTTCTTACAATAATATATTCTTATACTAGGATAAGAATTTGTTGATGCAAATAAAATATATGCAAGTCCAATTTATGGTCAGACCATAATTCTAAAACTTTCATTGGTTTTAATAGCATTTAGTATGCTTATATTCCATCATAATTGAGTAATTTTTTGTTTCACCTACAAAGAGTAATTCTTAGAGATTAGGAAATAATAATAATAATTTAAGAAAATTGCTACATAAATTCACTTCTTACAACAGTATAATTACACATTTTACAAAATGGTTAAAAAATTGAAACATTAAGACAAATAAAGCTAGAACCAATGTCCTTCCTACTTTTCATGATTTGAAAAGGTACATATAATGAGAAAAAGTCAAACGAAGTAAAATAAACTAAAGCAAGCATTTACATATTGTAAATAATGATTTATTTGGCTTTGAAGGTTGGATTTTGATTGATATTTTAACAATAGAATTAGTTCTTAAGTTTTTGATCTACATATTCCACTAATTTTATTTCACAAAATAGAGTTTAAGTTCAAAATCTTGTAGCATTTAATCACAGCCCCTTATAGGCATTAGGGTTCATGAAACAAGTGCTAATGATTCCCAAAAAGTTGAAATCATGCGTGATAGCACTCACCGTTAACAAAGTTGAAAGCACAAGGAATCTTCTCTTCAAAATGCAAAAGAACTATTATAGTAAACTAAAAATTCCTCTATAAATACCCGAGTCACCAACCTCATCTCATTTCACTTGCAAACCCTCTCTCCATCTCAAGAAGAGAAATCCAAGTATTCAGAAAAAGAGAAAGATGAGAGCTTCAAATGACCTTGCATCAACCGAAAATCTATGGCGTTCTCCAATACCTTACCTTTTTGGCAGCTTAGGCATATTGTTATCAATCATCGCTGTAGCATTGATAACTTTAGCATGTTCTTACTGCAGGAAACACTGTGGGAATTCTTCGGGTGATGAACAAGCAAAGCCGGCCGCAATACCTCTAAGCTCGCCGGTTCTCGATGCAGAGCCAAAGATTGTTGTCATCATGGCCGGTGAGAGCAAGCCAGCATATCTAGCAACACCAGTCAATTCTTCAACCATGAATTGTAACGAGCTAGTATAGCTTTCTCATTTCTTGGTTCAATGTCAATGGCCAATATTCTAATTGATATTATTCTAGCCTTTATATATATATATTGTATTGATCATAGTCTGACAAAGTTTTATGATTTTATTTGATCTCTAGTTTAATTTGTAGGAAATACGTTTGGACTTGCAAGAACACTATATATAATTTAATTCGGATTTTTCATTTTATCTGAAAAAATGCAAGAACACTATTTCCCTCTCTCTTGTTCAAATTTGCTAAACTTACATTCTAGTTTTCTTTGTCTTTTCATTTTATTAATTTAATCAAGATTATTATTAAGATATTCAGCCAGCTGTAAATTATTACTTTTCCATCCTAAATATGGAACTTTATGAGTTATCATACAGCTTGGGGGTGCACAATGTTGCTGGTTTACCGCTCATGAAAACATGAAATTCACTAATTCTTGATTCGAAATTAAGCTTTGTAATTTCTTTCAATTGTTTTTATGAGATTATTTTAGTCTTATGAATTAGGTAATTTTTTTTGTTTTTCAATATTTTTTATTTATCTTTAAACGCTAGGTTAATTGAGAATTGAACTTTATATTTTTTTTTTTGTATATTAAATTATCATAGTCTCATGATTTGGATCACAAATTTATTCGATTAGCCCGGGTTAATTGAAAATACTTTTATTTTATATTTATATTTTAAAAAAAATTATCTTGAATTTTTTTAGCCAAATTATTTTTTTACTAGTTATCTAGGTTGTTTTTGGACTTATTTAGTCAATTAGATCACATCGCATCACCCCATGCGATTTAATCTTTTTTCTACTAGAAAAACATTAAAAATACCTGAATATTTTCCAAGAAGAACTTCAAAAATTAATCTACACAGTGATTTCCCATAAGATAACCCATAATACTATAATCCAAATATGTTTAATTTTTGAAGGTCTTCTTGGATCTATACCAGTGCTGTTATTTATAGTTCTATAATTACTATGTCGGCGGAGCCAGGTCCTTCAACACTTGGATTGACTGTTAAAAATGTTGACTCATGAGTACATGGACATAGTTTGGTCCAGCCCCCGTCCCCCAACCTACTGAATTTCTACATTGAGTTTCCCATTTATTCAGATTTTGACCACCTAACTTGCATTCTAAGCATTTATAAGGTCACTCTTCTAGCCAAATTTTGAGTCAAAATTTGGACCCATAAAATTTTTGTTTTTCACTAAAAGCTTATTTATGACACATGAGACTTGGTGGAGGGTTACGGATTCTAAAAATTTTGATTGAAAAAGTGACCTTATATCAGGCTAAATGATCAAAATTTGAATAGGTGGAGGACCCAATTGGGACATAAATAATACTTTGTGGACATATTTGTTCTTTCCCCAAGCTCTTGTAGGAAAAAAAATTAGAGCAAGCCATCATTCTTTTAATTTTGTAGCATAAACACATGATTACTCGGAGAATTTTTTTTTTTATTCAAGAAAACTTCACCCTCTAGATAGCACATTTTATGGATCCTGGTGAGCGAGTAAAATCCCGACTGTTTAAGGCTCTTATAATATATGTATATTCTAATTCAAACTCGAGATCTGTTATACAAATCTCAAGTTTTTTACCATTACATCACGTCTTTTAAGGACAATTACTTGAGACTTGAGTGGATGGAAGATGTTACCCCACAACCTACAGAGAGGATCTTGGACTTGCCTCGTTCGTGTTAGAGATTAGATTTAAAAAAAACATAATGATAAAAAAGTATATATAAATATATGAAAAGTTTTCCATTTGAAATGTCCAGATTCAATGAATTATGTGTATATTACAATTAGTGGAATCTTCCTTTATTGTGAGTCAGTGACCTTCTAAGTTCTCACAGATTTAAAGCTCGCCAAATCTTTTTAAACAATGTTGGCAGCAATACTTAATTATTATGTAAATAAAGTAAACATTTATTGATATTAGCAAAAGAATTTAATGATCTCTTACCATTAGAAAATTAGGATTACAACGAAATTTCCAACAAAAAATTTGTATCGATCATTTTCAATGAGTTTATTGACATGATATATTCTTTCGCTAATTATCGATATAATATAATAATTGAAAAATGAAAATAAAATCAATGATTCCATCATTAATATAACATGTCATCATTTTCCATTGGATTTTGTCAATAAATTTAAAGTGTTGTAACCGAGCACAATCTCGTTCTCCCCTTCTTTCTTTTTTCTCTCAAGCTACATATCAAAACAACAACCTTTTCCATCCATTTTGCCATAAATCTAAGCATCATCGTCACCTAACACTCCGTAGTGTAACCATCATTGTCTTAGTATCATTTTTTTCTGAATATGTCCATTACCAAGTAACCAAATCAACCCGTTTAAGTTTTAAGGTAATATATTGATTTGACAAGGAGTATTCATAGTGTTGTTGTAACTTGCTTGTATATTTTATTGTTTAACAACCTTTTCTGATGTAGAATAAGTGGTAGAGACGTACATGTTAAAGAGAGAATATTCAAAATTCAAGGGCAATTAAATTTTCCAGCAATCCGGGTGTTGAAGTCGGGATGACACGAAACTTACCTAGTTAATGCATTTCGGCGAGTCCGACATTAATCAAAAGCTTTACTGTTGATGCATATCTCTTTTTAGCCGAAATCCATCTTTTAAGCCCCAAAATCATCATTTTTGCTATTTTAGAAAAAAATTGTTTTAACCATAACTCTTGATTTCTAAGTCTGAATCAACTTCTATCAATTCCAGCTTGCTCAGGATTTTAAGTAATTTTGATTTCCGCAATCATCTCAAATTTTCCTTTTTAGATAATTTTAATAATTAGTCCCGTTTTCTTGTCCAACAAGGATTAGGGCTAGGGTTTTTACTTTAAATATGATTGTAACCTTCTGGCAGATGCACTAAATTATTCAATAAAATTTTGAACTTTCTTGAGAGTTTCTCTCATTTTTTGGGGATCCCAGAATATTATACAAAATATTGATGTTGGTCATATTCTTTTATGTTTTCCGCTGCGTTGTTTTTATAAATAGTTAAAGTTTTAATTTTTAAGTTAGAGTTTATTTCTAATTTGGAGAAATTTGAATTTGTTTATAATTTGATTAAATTGATGTTGTAACTTAATTATGTGTGTTATGATGAAAGAAATGATGAGTTATTTAATGGTTAACAATCACATTTTATCAATTTTATTGTTATATTGTATTGGGAAAATTGATCTTTTATGGAATTGATAACACTTAAATGTTATTAATTTAGATTTAATAAGTTTGAATTGAACGAATGATAGATAATTAGTTAGGTATGAATTAAATATTCCTAGTTGGACTTATTTAGTTAATATTTTGAAGCATCAATCATTTTAGTTTTGTAAAAAAAAAAAAATTGAATATTAGATTGTTTCATTTTTAACTATTATAATTGGATTTTGAACTTATTGTTACATTATTATGAATTGTTATTATCATTATTCTATACAGGTTTCTTAAATAAGTGATTATGTATCATGGATGTATCAAGATTCACAACAAGGATTGTATAGGAAAGATTATTGCAAAGAGAATGAGTGTATTGTTAAGTTTTCACTTTCAAAGCTGAAAATTATTAATGGAGGCAAAATCAAATGTCTATGAAGTTTAAAAATATCAATCACATGCTATGAGGATTCATCTTCTAAAAACAAGGTATTTTTGTCCGAATACTATATTTATATATTATTCTAGTTATAATTTTGTAAAAATATCATTAGTTGTAACGTGATTCCTAAAATGATATTAAGGTTTTTGTTTTGAAAGAAAACTTGTGATTGGTGATTCTATTGGTTATTCATTGGAAATATGAGATTTATTGTTGACGGGTTATCTGCTGGCAATATATCAGTAATATTTACAGATGACAAAAAATGATCATCTCTTATTTTTTTTGCAGATAATTATAGGTGTAGCTGTTTGTGATTAAATAAATGATGAAATCACTGATGAATCATTAATCACCAACGTGACACTAATGAAAAGGAAAATCTTATTTGGTGATCATGGGATTCCATCGGTATAATTTTGTTTTGCTGTGTCTTCATAGTAAAAACAATACAAAATCTCTATATATCAAACCAATCATGGACCTGAGAAAAAAAATGAGATAGTGGCAGAGAGATGAGGTAAAATAATAGCATAGAGGCACCTTCTCAACCCAGTGAAGGGGTATTTGATTAATTAATAGCAGTATCAACTTAAACATCGTCAGAATTATACCCACTGCAAAAGAACTGACCCTTGATTGTGAACTATGCCGATAGAATGATCTTCAGCCGCAAAGTCACAAAGATTTTCCTTCAAGTAACCCTAGAGAATATCAGGGCATCTAGGCATGTGAAAGCCTTTATCTTCGGACGCTTTTCAAGCCATTGTCATTCATGTTTTTCAACGAAATGTGCTGTTGATGTTTGACAATATTTCTTAGTGGATGCGGCGGCATGAAAACGCTGAGGGGTTAATGATGTTCTAGCTGAAATCGATCGGGAAAAAGTTGACCACTGAACTGTGCATAATGGGGGGCATTTCTGCTGTCACAATGTTGCTCTAACAGTAGCTGCTGCTGTACAAATTCTGTATAGGCGCGAATATATCCTCCGGATATTCCAGCTCGTATCAACTTTAAAGATTGATTGTAACTTTGGGGTCAGCATTTTAGAGAGGAAACGTTTGAGTACAAGTTTGGGACATTGATCATTTGGATGGCATGTAAAAAATGGGAGAATTATTTGCTAACATATCTTAAAAAATATCTAGAAATGTTTTCATGAAGCTTGAAAGTTTGGTGCTTCTGATAGATGAAAACATCATTATTGCGTACCATTTATGCGTATTGTCATTATTGAACAAAAGGGTACTCACTGTTGCCATTGATGAAGAAGATATGATGATTTTAAGAGATAGCACGCAGCCTCTGTTGTTGAAACATTCTAAGAGCAAAAACAACCTGCTAATCTGACTTGTTTAAATAAACTAATTAAAGAAAAAAGCATGACTATATATAAGTTTGGAACACCTAGGATGATGATGATGATGATTTTTTTCATTAAATTGATCTAGGTTCACGTTTGTCGAACTCTGAGAGCAAAAAAAAAACACTCCTAAGGTTTTGTCTCTTTATTGAAAAATGTTTTTCTGGAAAAGAAATTTAATTTTTTCCATATTTAGCTATATTATGGAAAACTAGTATATGAAACTCACTCTTCGATCAAAGAAAAACATAACTCTAGATAAAGGAAAATGTTTTTTTATTATTATTATTTTGAAAGAGAGGAAAATCCTTTTCATGAAGAATTTAAAAACTAAAGTGGTATAATACTTTATTATTCTTTATATATATATATATATATATATATATAATACTTTAAAATATAATATTATGAATAAATAATATATTTATATAGGAAATAATATGTGAGGATATATTAATATAATATGTACGAGTATATTAGTTTGAATATTAGTGCATATAATACTTTAATTTAGATAATATTGCTAAAAAATCAATTCAAATACATAACAAATCATATTATATTGTACAATAAGCATACATTTTAAATCATAGAGATTTTATTATAAAATTGTAAAAGAAATTAATTTCCAATGTTCTCCAACGAACAAAAAAAAAAATTTGATAAAATAATTGTAACCGCAATCACACTTTTAAACAGACATATAAATTGAATTTGTTGAATACAGTAATGACAAGTTATTTTTAAAATTAAAAAAAAAATAACACATACTATTAAAAATATTCAAATACACGTGAACATTGCATTAAAAAATCTGAGTTTTGAATTATATTATTGATGAAAAAAAATGATGATTTTCTACCACTTAAGTTGAGATTACAGCATCCCTAACAAATAAAGAAGACAAGCCGTCAACTTTTACATGTACAGAAGAAGACATGTTATGTGAAGATTGAAGACAGGTCATCTACTTTACTTAAAATAGAAGACAAGTCGTTTGCACAACGGAAAATAGAAGACAAGATCGTTTGTTCCTCCACCGCTACTTAACCTGGGCCGCGCTATAGCTATCGAGCTGGAGTGGGCCGAGATGCAATCATATTGCAATCCGATATTAAAAATTATGTTTGAATTTGTTTACTTCTAGAGATATAAAACCTACTCTAACATTACAAGTCCATGGTAAGATGACCAATCTAAATTGATCGTATAATTATTAAAATAATATTATTTTAACATTTAAAAATAAATAAAACAATAATGCTTTGAAAAAAATATTCTACGAAATCAAACTATTCCAAAGAGATTTCTTCACCGAATTCTTTCGTTTTTAATACTTGGGGATGTCATTATCTTCAATACTTTAAAATCTATATTTATCATTTATAGTGTCTCCAAGGGATGTAGCTGATGACCAAAAACTTGCAATCTTCATAGCAAATTTCGAGTTAAAACATGTATTTCTTGTAAAAAACTGGAATGGTTAGGATTTTATTCACTCAACTAGACTTAAAAAATACACTTTCTAAATAATAAAGTTTCCTTGCATTAAAAAAATGATAATAAAAAATATAAATGAAACTAATTAGTACTAGATTATTAGCACAAGTTGTGATTATTAGAATATAGAAACACAATCTTCTATTTATGGAATGTAAATATTTTCCTGTTTTGTAGCCGAAGGACTCTCCCTTCATACTTGTATAAATCATCAAATTATCAATGCAATACGCAGGCAAATTATTCCAAAACTCTATCATGGTATCAGAGCAACCCTAGGTCATCTTCTACATCTAAACCCTAGCTGCCTCTATTTTCTTTTCCAAACTACAATTATCACCCAACTCTGCTTCCCTCTCTGTTAATCAAGCTCTGCCCAAAACATCCAGAAAGCCAACAATGACAGAAATCACAACAGACTCTACCACCTCAGCCACCTCACTCTCTTCTCCTCCCACCAAAATTCATCAATCTCATCCTGCTCTTACGGTGTCCAACATCACCACCTTTATCAAAGTCACCTTAGACATTGAAAAGGGCCAATACATTACATGGTCTGAATTGTTCAAAATACATGCTAGAGCTTATCAAGTTATGGATCATATCATCCCTGCTTCATCAGAAAAGAACACACAGACTCCTTCAATTCAAGACATGGACCCTGACCTTTGGTCCCGTGTGGATGCCATTGTTTTACAATGGATTTACAGTACAATCTCAGAAGACCTTCTCAATACAATCCTAGAACGTGATTCTACGGCTGAAACCGCATGGAACAGATTAAAAGACATATTCTCAGATAACAAAAATTCTAGGGCACTTTACCTGGAACAAGAATTTTCCAAAGTTCAAATGGAAAATTTCACCGATGCCTCTTCATACTGTCAGCATCTCAAATCCCTCTCGGACCAATTGGCCAATGTGGGTGCCCCTGTGTCGAATGAACGACTGGTTCTTCAACTCCTCTCCGGCTTGACTGAGGCGTATTCCAACATTGGATCGCAAATTCGCCATGGAGACTCTCTTCCCCTCTTTTACAAAGCTCGTTCCATGCTTGTGTTGGAGGAAACGGCACGGATGAAGAAGGCTGCCCAATCTCCCCCCAACTCTGCCTTTTTTGTCTCTCCAGCTGCTAACTCCGGTGGACACTACACTAGAAACCCACATCACCGCACACACCCACACCACAACAACCGCAGCTCCTTCAATCGCGGTGGCAGAGGAGGTGGCCATGGAGCTCGCGGTGGAAAGGGAAGAGGGAAAAATGGTGGCCGTGGAAGCCAGTGGCACGGGCACACCACGGCGTGGCAGCCGGGATATGCCCCGCAGCACCAGACCACTTCCCACCAGATGGGAAATGCATATTATGGGCAGGAGAGACAGCAGCCCACTTATGGGCAGGCCCCTTGGGCTGGGCCGTGGCCTCAATGGGCCAGCCCACCATGCCCATACCCAACAGCTGGGCAGCCCACTCAACGTCAGCCTAGCATTCTTGGGCCCAGGCCTCAGCAAGCCCATATGGCAGCAGTCACTCCACAGGCCCAGTCCACACAGCAGGCCCATTCCTCCTATGCTCCAACTGACATCCAAGCGGCTATGCACACGCTCTCCATTGCTCCTCCTGATGATCAATGGTATATGGATACCGGAGCGACATCTCACATGACTGCAAATGGGGGTAATCTCACATCTTATTTAAATATGAGCAATAATCGTAACATTACTGTCGGAAATGGTCATACTATTCCAATTATTGGTTATGGACATGCATTATTACCTGAATCCAAATATCCTTTCACTTTGAATAATGTCTTGCATGCCCCAAAATTGATCAAAAATCTTGTCTCTGTGAGAAAATTTACCATTGAAAATAATGCTTCTATCGAATTTGATCCGTTCGGTTTTTCTGTGAAGGATTTTCCAACGGGGATGCCTTTAATGAGATGTAACAGCTCGGGTGACCTATATCCAGTTACAACAAGACCAACCATTGATTTTTCAACACCATCTACTTTTACCGTTGTATCTCCCGAATTATGGCATAATCGTTTAGGGCATCCGGGAACTCCTGTTTTAAGTTCTCTTCGTAGAAACAATTTCATTATTTGCAATAAATTTCAGGACAATTTTTTTTGCAATTCATGTCCTCTTGGGAAACAAATTAAATTACCTTTCTATGAATCTCTCTCATTCACCTCTTTTCCATTTGATATTGTGCATAGCGATATTTGGTCATCGTCTACCCTTAGTACGGAAGGTCATCGTTACTATGTTTTATTTCTTGATGATTTTATGAATTTTCTATGGACTTCTCCAATTGCCAATAAATCTCAAGTGCACTCCATTTTTCTGGCTTTTCGTGCTCATATCAAAACACAATTTGAGAGAGATATTAAATGTTTCCAATGTGACAATGGTGGGGAGTACGACAATAAATCTTTTCACCAATTTTGTCAATTACATGGCATGACTTTCCGTTTTTCTTGCCCACATACTTCTTCTCAAAATGGAAAAGCTGAAAGAAAAATTCGTACCATCAATAATGTCATCCGCACCCTCCTTGCTCATGCATCTCTACCAGCATCATTTTGGCATCATGCACTTCAAATGGCCACCTATCTCCTCAACATACTACCCAACAAACAGCTTGCCTTTCAATCACCCACAAAAATTCTCTACCAAAAAGATCCATCCTACTCTCATCTTCGAGTCTTTGGATGCTTATGTTATCCTCTTATTCCGTCTACTTCTCGAAATAAATTGCAAGCTCGGTCAACACCATGTGTGTTTTTAGGGTACCCCTCTAACCATAGAGGATATAAATATTATGATCTCTCCAGTCGTAAAATACTTGTTTCCAGGCATGTAATTTTTGATGAGCATACATTCCCTTTCTCTACATTACATACTCCTTCATGTCCTACTTATGAATTTCTAGATGCAGGTCTCTTACCCTCTCTCCACTCACTTGCTCCACCAAATCATCCTCCTGAACAACTTGCTGATCCACCACCCCAACCCTCCAACCCCAACCCCATCCCCATCCCCGATTCTCCAAGCCAAGAGCTAGCCAGCACATCAAACACATCACCCCGAGCAGAATCCCCTACCACCACTACTCCACCACAAACCCAAAGTCCACATCCACCAAAGGCACCAGCCCAACCCTCTCAAATTGTCCATCCTTTCCACTCTCCACAAATGACTACCAGATCCCAACATGGCATTGTTAAGCCCCGAAAGCTCTTTAACCTTCATACTTTGGCTGAAACATCCATTTCTCCTTTACCCACCAATCCCCTTAATGCATTACATGATCATAATTGGAAAATGGCCATGAAAGACGAATACGATGCTCTTATTGAAAATAAGACGTGGGACTTAGTACCCCGTCCGTCTAATGCTAATATCATTCGAAGTTTGTGGATTTTCAGGCATAAGAAGAAATCTGATGGTTCATTTGAGCGGTATAAAGCCCGTCTTGTGGGTGATGGTGCAGGTCAGCAAACGGGAATTGATTGTGGGGAGACATTTAGTCCGGTAGTCAAACCGGCAACCATTCGGACAGTGTTGAGCATTGCTTTATCTAAATCTTGGTGTCTTCATCAACTAGATGTCAAGAATGCCTTCTTGCATGGCAATCTCGACGAAACAGTTTATATGCATCAACCTCCAGGTTTCCGAAATTCAGAGCACCCAGATTATGTTTGTTTGCTAAAGAAATCTCTCTATGGGCTTAAGCAAGCCCCACGTGCTTGGTATCAACGGTTTGCTGATTATGTGGCCGTATTGGGGTTTTCTCACAGTATTTCAGATAACTCACTATTCATTTATCGGCAGGGTAATGATATGGCGTATATCCTTCTATATGTGGATGACATTATTCTTGCTGCATCATCTACTACTCTTCGGCAAACTATCATATCGAAACTTGGCACTAAGTTTGCTATGAAAGATTTGGGTCCCATCAGCTATTTTCTGGGCATATCAGTTACACGACATTCCGAAGGTCTATTTCTTTCACAAAAGAAATATGCAGAAGAAATCATTGAGCGAGCTGGTATGTCTTCTTCAAAACCATCTCCTACTCCAGTGGACACAAAAGCTAAACTCAGCATTTCTTCAGGAAATCCTTATCATGATCCGACTGAATATCGTAGTCTAGCTGGAGCACTACAGTATTTGACATTTACGCGGCCGGATATTTCCTACGCGGTTCAGCAGATATGTCTATTTATGCATGACCCCACAACACAGCACATGTCGGCCTTAAAGCGCATCATTCGCTATATTCAGGGTACTCTACATCTTGGTCTTTACCTGCATCCCTCATCAGATCATACTCTTATCTCGTACACTGACGCCGACTGGGGCGGTTGTCCAGACACCAGACGGTCTACTTCTGGCTATTGTGTATACCTTGGAGATAATTTACTCTCGTGGTCTGCAAAAAGACAACCCACATTATCACGGTCTAGTGCTGAAGCCGAATACCGGGGAGTGGCTAATGTTGTTTCTGAATCGTGTTGGATCCGTAATCTACTTCTGGAGTTACATTGTCCCATTTCAAAAGCAACATTAGTATATTGTGATAATGTCAGTGCGGTTTATCTTTCTGGCAACCCAGTCTAGCATCAACGCACTAAGCATATTGAGATGGATATTCATTTTGTGCGGGAAAAAGTCGCGCGTGGTAAAGTTCGTGTTCTACATGTCCCTTCACGTTATCAGATTGCTGACATCTTTACTAAGGGACTTCCGCAGCAACTTTTTGATGATTTCCGGGATAGTCTCAACGTCCGGCAACCTCCCGTTTCGACTACAGGGGTGTATTAGAATATAGAAACACAATCTTCTATACGCAGGCAAATTATTCCAAAACTCTATCAGTGATCGGGGTTAAATCAATTTGTTTTTTTTAAGTATATAATATGTTTTCTGATAAAAAGGAAATAAATTATAAATTCAAAAATATAATGCATATTTTCTGGCTTTGTTTTACCAGTTTGAATTATTAGTTAGGGCTAAAGGAACCATAGAACAAGAACAACCAGCACAAGAGTCATCTTTCATTCCAGTTTTTCGGCAGAGTTCGTGTTCAATCCCTGGTGGAAACATAGAATAAGAGCACAGAAAACAAGTAATCCTGATGGAACAAAGCCGCTGTCAAGCATTTCCCATTTATTTTCTTCCAAGTTCGCTGTCAAGCATTTCCCATTTATTTTCTTCCAAGTTTCTTACATTTGAACGAAACTGAAAAGTGTAACGTAAATATCACAGTCGGATTGTTTCAGATAACGTTAATTTCACCTTTTAACTAAGATCCAGTGAGACCAGCAGGAAACTTACCTCCATTCCTATCCAAGTAACCAAAAGACGCTAGCCAGCTTTAAAATCTGAAAACAAGAAATGACAGAACAAAAGCAAGCAAATCTTAGGTAGCCTCCCATATTTTTAATCTAGAATATCAATAACCCTGTAAGGCACCTCTCTGCAAGATGACCTTTCTTTCTGACAAGACAGAGAATTAAAGGAAAATACCGGAGGATATGCCCTATCATGCTTTAATTAAGGACATGGGTCTTATATTCTTCCAGAGCTGAGGAATGGGTTTTTCTGCATTCTGATTACAAGACAGAACTGATTAAAAGAGATATTCTTCTGTTTATGAAATGGGCTCGCCAGTTCTGCACTAAGAGCTGGTTTCACATTTAGGATTACATTATTTTAGTTTTTTAATTGAATAAAGACCACGAGAGAACCTCAAAGGTTTCAGACCTTTATTTTATAGCTTCCCACATTGTGAGTTTGCTATGATAACCTGTAATTTGGCTGTTAAAAAGGATAGCTTTTGTGAATAATGAAGGGGTGGGGGCGGCTAGAAAGCATGAATGTATGTGTTTAAGCTCGCTCAAGCTCACCATATAAAAAGGGGTCTTGTGTGGTCCTCAAAATACAACTTTTTTTCTCAAATCTTTCTCTCCTTCCCTTCTTTGGCCATTCCAAGCATAAACACAGCACAAGAAGTTCTCCCACCAAGAGCTTTCCAGCTTCATTTCAACTCTGCCATCGGCAGAATTAATGGATCCATCCAAACATATTTTAGGCGCTGAAGG
The DNA here is from genome assembly GCA_015731905.1 of Salix dunnii. NCBI lineage: Eukaryota > Viridiplantae > Streptophyta > Magnoliopsida > Malpighiales > Salicaceae > Salix > Salix dunnii. Next base: position 7,169,198 of record CM027662.1, on the reverse strand, counting down.
GTGCAGCAGCAGCGAATCTGGGTGGACAATGTACCTTGCCTCTCCCATGCAAGAAGATGATGAGGAATGCAGCTATGATGGTAATGGCTACAATTCTCACAACGTAAGTAAAACTTATCGCTCTGCTGCTGATGAAGACAGCGATGACTCCATGGCTTCTGATGCTTCCTCTGGTCTCCATAATCAGAAAACCCATGAGAGTGGCCATGGGACAGTACATTTTAAGTTCAGCAAGGGTGGTCTTTTCAACCTCTTTTCTTCCTCACCCAAACCAGAGAAAAAAGACAAGAAGAGTGATAAAAAGAGTGCCAAAAAGAGCAGGAAACTTGATGATCACGGAAAACACAAGAAGTAGTTCTAGCAGAGAGCAGGATTCACAAAATTTGAAGCACACAGACAGATGAGAGCAGTGTAATTTTTATCATAGACACTCTTAAGGAGTGGAAACATACTCCAGATATTCTCCCCAAAATATTCATGTTCAAGATTCAATGGATTGATGAAATTAATCTGACAACTGCACATTCAAGTGATACAAAATATAGAAAGAAACTATTTCTCACCCATTACACTGTTTATAAATCTGATTTACTGTCCAACTGCAATCAGCACATGTTGATGATAATTGCATCGAATTCCATCCATTTTGTATCAAATTAACTTCTAAAATAAGGAAATAAGACCCTTTTTCCTCCCCTCCTGGCAGGAAGAGAGAAGAGAGATCAGCACATAAACAAACTGTTGAGTATTGAATATTGACTTGGTTGATTGAGATTCAAGGATAAAATGATTCCAAACTAGTTTACAAGAAAACAATAAATTTTCGGCAAAACCTTCTCGATATAATGCGTTGTAAATTGTGCCTGTTGTGTCTGTGTATGCGTGCGATGAATGAACAGAGTATGTTGTGCTGGAAAGATGAGAGATCAACATAGAAGGACAAATGCCAACCATGAGAAGCAACGTGCACATTTTCAGTGACAGAATATTGGCTCCTTGCATAAGCAGATCTTCAAACAAGGGGTGCAAGTGCACCAGCTAGGAAACTACAGAGTATGGGCTGTATATCAAAAACACAGTATAAAATCTAGTGTCGTTGATTAAATTATAGAGCACTTGATTCAGGAAGCCTCCATTCTTCAAATGAAAACAAAGAGCAAAATAAATAAATATCAAGAGTTAGCATATTTCATGAAAGAGAACCCTGAGGTGCACGTCAGTGGTACAGTTCTAAGTTTGCTATCTAGAAATTACTTGTTTAAGTCTTACAATCCTTAAGGTCATTGAAGCTGATAACTGATCGTTAATTCTAAAATTTATAACATTAATCAATATATATATAAATTAGTCCGTATAATCATGTTATATAAAAAAAATTATGAAAGAGAGACAAGAGCCAGAAAAAAAGAAAGTGATTAGACTAAAGGGCTCAACTAACATCTAAATCCAACAATGCAAAGGGTCAAGGTCAGATTTGCATCAAGGTTTTATCCAATTACTTATGGCATTTAATCAGCTTTTTCATTGGAAAATACTAATACTCAACAGCAATGCCGTTGTAGAAAATTGAATTCAATGAAGTTAAAAGATATTCGTCCTTCCTTCCCTCAATGTTATACCAGTGTTGTTAATTTTGTTTTGTTTTGATCAGTTAAAAATACAAGATAAAACAACGTAATTTTTACCTTTCTTAAAATTTCATCATATTTTAGAAATTTCGTCTAAATTTTAGCTGGAACATTCCGATTCATTATGCCAATTCAGTTTCGGCCAAATAGGATTTTTTAAAAATAATAAATAATTTTGCAGTATGAATCATATCTCTTAATATTTATATATATTATGTTAAAATTTCAGAGCAATCAGAGAATATAAGGATCTTGTGAGTAGATGATGATATTCTCATAATATTATACATGTTACTAATTTTGTTCAGAAAAAACCAATTTGTTATGTTTTTTTTTTATTAAATTGCACAATTCTAAATAATTTTATTTTTTAATTTGAATTATTTTTTTAAATTAATATATTTAATTATATATATATATATATATATATATATATATATATATATATAGAAACAGCACAACCCGAAACCACACATCAAAATACTTCTAAACGTAATTAAAAAATAAAGCACCAACTGAATTGAATTTGAAAAGTCGTGCATGCTGCGATTTCACTTCCTTGAACTGTAGTTTTCAGGCCAAGAGAATCTTGTATAACGTGGAAAAAATATACTTTATAATTGGATCACACCAACCATCCTCGTTAAAATTACAATTTTTACAGAAGGCGGCTGGTTGGTGAGATTCGATGGGAATAAAAATAATTCAAATTTAATGTAAATATGCTTTTCTTGACGAGATAACTGTCATTTAGGTATACATATTGTGTTTTTATACCGATATATAGAAATTGATTTACTGAGATTTTAAAAATATTTATTAGTATTTTAGGACAAAAAATTGAAAGTAATTTTTAAATAAATAAAAAAGAAGGAAAGTTAAGTGAGAGTAGGCGAAACTATAGATAATGGGCCGGTGGTAAGGCTTGATGAAGATGCCTCTCAGTTGTCTGAATTTATATATTATTTTAATTTAATACGTTGGTTCGTAGGTAGGATGTGGGAAGGGTTGGTCCAAATGTGACAATTACCTTTGATTTTGTTACCTTCTCCGTACCATGATGAGCTTGTTGGTTGGTAGGAATGGGGAGTTGGATGTGACCTTTATTTTCATACGTTATTAATTTGATCCAATTAGTATTATTGTTTATTTTTTCATTATCTAATAAAAATAAAACCAACTCATCTAACCTCGTTGTATAATCCAAACCATGGGGAAAAAGCAGCCCCGCCCAATGGAGCCTATATCCACATCTACATCTAGTAAATACTAAGTTCAAATGTATAGTCGGAGAAGTACACACCAACATCAATTGTATGACAATATTGTGAAGAAGACAGATTGCTGAAGAATATCAAGCAAGCCAACATCAATTGTATGACAATATTGTGAAGTAGACAGATTGCTGAAGAATATCAAGCAAGGAATACCACCGAAAGAGAGATTATTGCTCACATATCTGATTTCAAACTACTACTCAAAACCACCGCTAAATATTTCTTCAAACAAGAAAAGAGCCACGAAGCTTAAATGAGGAACCTGGTGGCGATCAAATACAGGGCAGCAGAACCGCCACGGAAAAACACAACATATAGAAGTAGGAAAAAGTCTAAAGATTCGATTGGATTTGATGAAACTGACTGAGATAAATTTCATGGAATAGGGGTGACGAAAGTTGTACCCAGCATAGAGTCCAGGGAGAAGTTATTGTCTTATTGAAAGTGTTGCTTGATTAAGCTTGGTGGCACTAAAGAATGGTTTAATTCTTCAACTGCCTTGCAATCTTGAACCATTCAGTATGGAAAGATCCTTCCACATCAACCCTTTCATATGTATGAGCACCAAAGTAATCCCGTTGAGCTTGGACCAAATTAGCAGGCAACCTCGCCCTACGGTAAGTGTCAAAATAAGCGAGACTAGATGACATACCTGGAGTGCTAATACCGGAGTTGATTGCAAGACACACAACCCTGCGCCAGGCAGACTGGCGCTCAATAATTTCCTTTGCAAACTCTGGATCAACTAGAAGGTTAGCAAGATCAGGATTCCTATCATATGCCCTCTTAATCCTGTCCAGAAATACAGCTCGGATAATACAACCACCCTTCCAAATCCTAGCCAGTTCTCCCAATTTCAAATCCCATCCCTTCTCAATACTCTTTGCACGGATCAGATTCATCCCCTGTGCATAGCTACAAATCTTGGATGCATAAAGAGCTTGTCTGACATCATCAATCAACTGCTTCTTATCCACCACTTGGTCAGTTAGAATATCCCCAAAGCCACCTGCTTTGAAGACTTTAGCAGCTTCAACGCGTTCCTCCTTCAAACCACTGAGGAACCTTGCATCCAAAGAAGATGCAATTGTAGGAGCTGCTACTGATAGATCAGCAGCTTGCTGCACAGTCCATTTACCTGTACCCTTCATGCCGGTTTTGTCCAAAACCTTGTCAACCAAATATCCTTCTCCCTTGTCATCTTTAATTCCAAATATATCTGCAGTGATTTCAACCAAGAAGCTAAGAAGCTCACCCTTGTTCCATTCTGCAAAAACACTATGGAGTTCTTCATTTGACAACTTTCCAACTGATTTTAGTACATCATACGCTTCAGCAATCAACTGCATATCACCATATTCAATTCCATTATGAACCATCTTGACAAAATTACCAGAACCACCTTTGCCGATGTAAGTCACACAAGGGCCACTATCAGGAACTTGAGCTGCCACTTTAAGAAGAATGTCTTCGATGTACTTGAATGCCTCAAAGGAACCTCCAGGCATCAATGAAGGTCCATTACGAGCACCCTCTTCGCCACCTGAAACTCCCATTCCAAGGTAGAGCAAGCCCAATTCAGCCATAGCCTTTTCTCTCCTCTCGGTGTTCTCGTACCACTCATTTCCACCATCAATGATGCAATCTCCCTTCTCCAAGTAGGCAGAAAGAGTCTTTATGGTTTGATCAACAGGTGACCCTGCCTTAACAAGCATTATTATCACTCGAGGCTTTTGGACTGACTTCACAAAAGATTCAGCATCATGGAAGCCATATAAGGGAAGATCTCCCTCTTTTTTAGCTCTCTCCACAGTCTCATCAACTTTGGAGGTAGACCGATTATAAACAGAAATGGGGAAGCCTTTCTCTGCAATATTAAGGGCCAGATTCTGGCCCATGACAGCCAGACCAGCAAGGCCTATTCTTGTTGGTTTGGGGGGAGCAGCCATAGTTAGCCTGACAATATGATTTCTAATTAGATCAAATTCCACAAGTTTGTGAAACGATAAAAGCAATTCAAGAATCTTGACAAAAATAAAAAAATAAATAAAGAGTTTCGATTGTTAAATAAATGCTCGCAAACATATTGCTATCACATCCCTTTCAATATTGTTTCAATTTTGGAAGATACTGCGAGGCCTAAAGTAAGAGATCAAAACAAATGACGGTAAGATCTTCAAATGAAACTTAATTCAAGCTGTTACTCAGAAGGCCACGATTAGCAACAAAACAATGGATCATTCAGGTTAGTTTGAAAGTAATCAACTTTTAAAAAATGAGAAGTAACAACCAAGCTGTTCAACAGAAATCTGATAAAGAATTTCCCAAGCTCATCAAAGAAATCATTAAAAACATTGACTTTCAAACTGTGCAGTGATCGCAACAAAACCAAATTCACTAGCAAGATCATGCAGAGACCAGCAAATCCCAGATCACCAATTAAATCCCAAAAACATTAAAAAAATCAAAAGCCAAACTTGGAAGGTAATACGACTTGTTATCAACTAAATCCTGACAATTATAAAAATCCTTCTGATTTGAGTTCTCCACTCAGATCTCTAAAGCAAAATATAAAAATTACAAGAAAATAATATACTGAAAAAGCACCATCTTTGTTAAACAAACAAAACATGTACGCACCTTGGAAATGGATTCCGGAGAAATTAAGGAAAACCAGGAAAATCAAAGATCTGGGAATTGAAAAGACAAGAGAAATTAGTTGATAGTTGACAACAATAATGTTAAAGAAAGGGGAAGGCACATAAGAGCAGCAATTGCTTACCGGGTGGAAATAAGAGAGGAACTAGTTGAAGTTAGGAGGAAATGTAAGACTTGATGATGATCTACTCTTCATTTGTCTGAATTAATAAGCGGGTCAAACTTGGCCACCTAATTGGTTGCCAGGAATTGGGAGTTGGTGACCGTTGCCTTTGATTTTGCCACCGTTTCCATACCACAAGCCCAACGCTTAGATGTGGTGAATGACGGCCTACCTAATTTGAAGGTGTTTTAGAAACCAGCCCAGGCCCAGGTCATCAATTTAGATTAAGCTCTAGGCCTGTTGCAACCAATTCAATCATGTTATGATTAATTCGAGTTTTTGATTTAGAATTGCTTTTATTTCAAAAATATTTTTGAAAAAAATAAAATAAAATAAAAATTATTTTTATTTTTTACTTTAAATTAAATAATTTTAGTGTTTTTAGATCATTTTCACATGATAATATCAAACATAGTTTTTTAAAAATAAAAAAAAAATATTATGATGTATTTTTGAACAAAAAACACTTTTAAAAAAAGCATCAACCACACTCTCAAAGAGACACTTAATCACCTAATTTTTTTATACTTTAGATGATCAGATTCTAAATCAAGTGTTTTTTTATTTCTTTGTTTCTTGAAAAAAAAATTGATAGGAGAAGAATATAATTAATTTAAGTTGACTTTTTTTTAAAAAAAAAAAACATTGTTTTTTTTGTTTCTTTCAAGGAAACAAATTAAAAACTTTGAGTTTTTCCCAAGTCTTAAAAAGTGTAAAAGGTTGAATAGAATTTCTAATTGAAAGAAAATTAATTTCAACCAAACTATAAGTATAGTAAGAAATTTATCAGAAAATAAGCATTAGTAAATATTTAATAAAAAATAAATATAAATAGAGAAGAAAAATAAAAGAGGGAATTAAGAAAAATATTTTATGGCTAGTTAAAGATATTTTTAGTTTTTATTTACGAGTATAAATATGATTTTTTTTCTTTTATATTTATACTTTTTTTCTATCTTTAAAATTATCTCGTTAAATAATTATTGGTGGTTGCTAATTATGTATTTTAAATTTCCACATAAAAACTAATTAAATAAACAAATTGTTGAATAGAACTTATAAGGGTAATAAAATATGACATGTAACAGGTCATCTAGCATGCTCAATGCATATCTTATTGAACACTTATATACTTTGATGCATGCATAATCCATTAGTCTTTTTAAAATTTTATATATTAATATTCTAATTTTTAGATTCCAATTACTTTTTTCTTTTAAGTTTGTGTTTTTCTTTGTTTTATCATTTTGCATTTATTTAATCAAATAATAGAATTTGTTATTTTTTATTCTGTTTTAATAAGAATTCTTAAGTTAAGTTAGTGATTCAACCACTAAGCTACGCCATACAAATCAATTCACCCATTGATCAACATCACCCTTAGTAAACTCAAAAATCATTTTTGTTATTATATATAATTTTCCCATTCTCAATGATTCAGTTTAATCTCCAACGACATTAATCATATTATCCATATAACTTCATTGTTATATTTGTTATTAAACTTTTCTTATGGCGATCCTGAAATCATGTATAATTATTCTATTAAGCTTTTATTTTCTTACCCCATTCATTTATATTCTAATTACATCATACATCTTATATTGATATAATTTTCATATCAATTTAAGACATGACCAACTCTACCCTTTGTTCATCATTATTGGCCATCCCTATAAATAGAAAAAAAGACATGAGCTTGCTAAATTCCATGGTTTTCTTACCTAGGAACTATTTTCCTTATTCTTATATCTAACATTTTTATTATATTTTCCCATACCATTTAAATTAACCCCCTTTCCTTCTTCTATGGTTCTAGGTCAATCCTTATCTTATTCATTGATGTGAACTTAATTGATACAATTATCTTACCTTAACTTTGACTCATATTAGTAATAAATGTTACTTAAATGGTTAAGTTCACATAAATGAACAAGAGTTACTTAACAATAATGTTAACGTAACTTATAGTTTTATATTTTAATTTATATTTGTAAACCATTTAACTAGGATTATATTACTAGTATAGTCACAATTAAGGTAAGATAAATGCATCAGTTAAGTTCACATAAAAAAATAAGAGTTATATAACAACAATGTTAATGTAACTTAGAGTTTATATGTTATTTATATTCATAAACCATTTAATTAGCATTTTATTATTGGTAAGAGCCATAGCTAAGATAAGATAAATGCATCAGTTAAGTTCACATCAATGAACAAGAGTTACATGACAATAATGTTAATGTAACCTAGAGTTTATATGTTATATCTATTTTTGTAAACCATTTAATTAACATTGTATTTCTAGTAAAAGTCACAGTGAAGGTAAGATAAATGCATCAGTTATGTTTACATTAATGAACAAGAGTTCCATAACAATAATGTTAACGTAACATAGAGTATATATGTTATCTATAACTGTAAACCATTTAATTAACATTTTATTTCTAGCACGAGTCATAGTTAAGGGAATATAAAAGCATTGGTTAAGTTCACATCAATGAACAAGAGTTACATTACAATAATGTTAACATAACTTATATTTTATATGTTATCTATATCTGTAAACCATTTAAATAGGATGCTATATTGGATGTTACAAAATCTAAATAAATTTGCAAGCACTTTAGTGGGATAGACTAAAACAGTAAATTTATTGATCTTGTTCTTAGAATTGTCAAGCGGTTTTCCTCTCGCTAGACAAGGAATGTATACTTAATCATGTAATTATGAATTACATTTACATAAGCCTAACTTCCTGAAATTGATTTCCATTAACTCTTACCATACAAATATTAATCAATTCCATCAAATCAATAAAATGTTTTGAACTGTTTTATTACCTATAAATTGGACTCTCATGATTTTATTTTATTAGCATCCAACAAGTTTTCTTTATTCAATTAGAAGAGCATATTGTAGTAACAAACATGGGAAGTTTTGACAAAAACATATGCTTAAAACTATATGTGTTTTTTATCGGTGCACTTATCATTACACCAGGGTTTGCAATTCGTACCTATGAAGAAGAAAATCCTGATCTTTCTCAACGTTTGGAAGAATGTCACATAAAGGTGACAAATCGTTGTGCAATAGAAATATCAAATAGTGTATACAACAACAAAACTCCATCGGAATATTGTTGCCAAAAACATATAGCAACCGGGAAAGCTTGCCATGAGGATTTCATAAGACTATTCATTTCAATAGTTCCAAAGGATAAATTAGCTTTTGTAGGAGCTAATGGTGACAAAATTTGGAACCAATGTTATGCTATTGTAGCTTCTGCACCTGCTGCCTCAATCTTTTCTATTTTACCTTGAATTGTAGTCATTTAAATTGTATGAAATAATAAGCATCTCTATGTTGCATGGTAATATTTAACTCTTTTGATAGCCATTTCGTTACTTCTTTTCTTACTATATTTCATGTTCTCATAAGACAACCTACGAACTAAAAACTCTAAAAATTTAAAATAAATATTTATGTATACAAATATGAAGTAATGAATTAAAAAGAAATCATAACCAACATAAGGGACCATTTGATCCCTTAATTTATTTTCTACAGTTTACAAACCAAACATCCTAATATAATCTTAATCATCATACTTCGCATGTAATCCAATGTGCTTGGAAATGAAGCATCTTAATTTATAAAATTTCAAATTTACTAATTTTTAATAAATAACTTCCAAAATTCCTTAGAAACTTGAAAAAACTAAAATATAATATAGTAGAATAAAAAATGTGACTGAAAAACTAGGCTACAATAACAAAAAGATAAAAAGGAGTTTATGAGGCTTTATTTTTACTTATGTGATAATAGAGTTGTTATTTGATTTTTTCAAATAAACTATGTGAATGCCTTAAATTTACCTTATTTCTATGATGATTTTTGTTGAAGGGGATAATTATTGAATGCATACTATAAGTAAACTAGATTTAATGAAAACGATGACGGGGACTTTGTATCCAACACAAATCACACACATGTGATTGTCAAGATGGAGGATTCGTCAACCATTTTTCATTGGTTGAGATATTGGGTGTATCTTATGTTTTTGGGTTACAATTATTTGAAGTTTTGATTAAGTTTTGTTATTACATTGATAATATTTTGTTTTGAGTTTTGTGAGCCTTTGGTCAAATAGTTGGTTGTTTTAGTGTTTTGTTTTTTTAATTGTTGTCGAATTATGATGATTTGATAAAAAAAAGTTATAGACTTGATATTTAAACCTTCAATCTCTCTCTATTCATTAATAATCTCCCAAATTCATGTAGATGTAGAAGATTTCAATTACCATGAAACACCTTAAGTGAGAAAAAAATCATTTTAATGGAAAATATCTACCCGCAATTTGCTTGGTCAAAATTGTTTTCTAGAATTTGATTTTTGTGACTGTGGTGAAATTAATTTTTTAGTGCATATTGTGAGGGATTTATTCAACCATAAACCTAGATAAAGAAATAATTCTTTAGCTTTATGAAAATTCCTAATTGGTCTAAGAATTCTGATGATTTCTGTAGTAAAAAAGGAGGATAAGAGAAAATATCAACAAAGACAAGATTTGAAAAAAAAAAATTTATTCTCTACTTTTGTTCATCGTCTAGTAACCATGTGTTAAACTCTTGCATTTGATTCCATAGGAGTGTATGCCATTTCCAACATGTGAGGTTTAAAAATGAGTAACAACATATGCCCCCTCTTAACAAAACTTGAAAAGCCAAGACTTGTCAAGTACTTCACATTGTATGTTTTATAAGGATAAATTGTTTGTCCCTTCTAAAATCCCTGTGCTTTTTTCAAAAAATGGTTTCAATATTGTTTGACTTGCCCATCTTCAGTTTTTTTAGCAAAAATGCTTTTTCTAAAAATAATTTGAATATCAGATGACCTGCCCATCTTTAGTTGTTTTAGAAAAACTCCATGCTTTTACTAAAAAAGGTCTCAAAATCCAGTGATGTGCCCATCTTTAGTTATATTTTAGAAAAAAAGTTTACGCTTTTTCTAAAATGGTCTCAATATCGGGGGAGCTGCCCATCTTAGGATTTAAGAAAAAAACTTCATCACTCTTTCTCAAAACAGTCTTAATATCAGGTGACCTGTACATCTTCATCTGTTTTCAAAAGAAAAAAAACTCCACTATTTTTCTAAAAATATTTTCTATATCGGGTGACCTACACATCCTTAGAAAAACTCCACTTTTATCCTAAAAACAGTCTCAATATCGGGTGACCTACTTTCCTTTAGTTGTTTTAGACAAACTCCATGTGTTTTCTAAAAATAGCCTCGATATCGGGTGACCTATCCATCTTAAGATTTTTAAGAAAAATTGCATGCTTTTTTTTTCTAAAAAATAGCCTTAATATCAAGTGACCTGTTTATCTTAAGATTTTTAATAAAAAGTCCAAGCTTTTTCTAAAAATTAGCCTCAATATCAGGTAACCTACCTATATTCAAATTTTTAGAAAAAATCCATGTTTTTATAAAAATTATCTCAATATTAAGTGACCTGCCCATCTTAAGATTTCTTAGAAAAACTCTTTTTTCTCTCCTAAAAAAGGTCTTAATATTGGGTGACCTGCCCATTTTAAGTTTTTTTTTTTAAATTCCATGTTTTTCCTAAAATAAAATGGTCTCAATATCAGGTGACCTACCCAATTTGAACTTAAAAAAAATCATCTTACCTCAAGGAATGAAGCAGCACTAGTCCTTAATTCATATTCTTTTCCAAGGTTCCGTTGACCTAAGATTCTGTTTCTCCATGTTTCCCAAAACTTGAAACTATTTGGATTTCATCACACCTTTTCTGTTAGGTTAGTGTTATGATAATACAACATGAATGTTTTTGTTATCTCTTTTGGAAACATAGGTCCCCCTTTTTGTTGTAGTCTTCCTCAAGCTTTTGTTTCCATTGTTTGCCTAACTTGTTCTCTTGAAATTGAATGTGCTCCACGTGATATATTTCCTATCCTTTTCATGCTTGGTGATGAGACATTTTGTTTCTTATAGGCCCTTTCTTATTGCATTGAAGTTTGCCCTTTATTATACTTTTGTTGATGTTTAAATTACCCTTTCTATGAAAAATTAAGAAATTATCTTAAAAGAAAAACTCAAGATCTAGTTTTGTTTATAAAAACTAAAACTTTCAATACAAATCACCATTTTCTTAAGTAATTCTTATAGATGGTGTTTTAGAAGTTTTATGATGGTACCTTTTTAGGCTTTGGTTCACTATGGACCACTATGTGCACTTTTTACCCCTAATATGGTGTATAATACATGTCAGGGCCCTTATAGTTTAGGACCCATTTACCTCCTAGTAAAGGCAATATTTTCTTTAATACCAGATCTCCTTAATGGAATTTCTTAGGTTGGACCTCTTGTCATATGATTTGGCCATCCTTCTTTTATATAATTGATGATGACAGATTCTTGCTAACCTTTTTTCACTAATCAAATTCAATAGTTCATATCTATCTTTTTCCTACTTCTTTTAGTTCAGAGTCTATCAATACTCTTAATGATGAGATTTCCACTTCTAATGGCATCACCGCCTCCATGCCATACACGCTTGCTTACTTGTTCTAGTTCAGAGTCTATCAATACTCTTAATGATAGGATTTGCACTTCTAAAGACATCACTGCCTCCATCCCATACACCCGATGTGTATGGGGTGGCTCCTATTAAGGTTCAAATTGTGGCACAGTACACATGAAGGGAAAATAGCAACATCTCATGCTAATCTTTGTAGGTGATTATCATCTTCTGAATAATCTTCTTAATATTCTTGTTAGTATTTTCTACCGCACAGTTCATATTTGGTGTATACAACGAGGAATTGGAAGGGAAAAGTTTTATTATCATCTTGCCATTGAAGTTTTTAGCATTATTAATTATAATCTCTTCTGGTGGTTCATATCGATAGATCAAATCTCTTTGAATATATCTCTTCACCAATTTTTTTGTCACATGAGCAAATGACCCAACTTCTACCCATTTTATAAAGAAGTCAATAGCCATAAGAATAAATCTATGACCATTACTGGCTTTTCAGTTGATAACCTAATCATATTTATCCCCCACATTTCAAAAGGTCATGGAGATATCAAGTTAAATAGAGTGTCTAGAGGGGCATTGATTTTATGACTGTAAACCTAACACCTATGACATTTATGGATATTGTCAATACAATCCTTTTATAATATCATCCAAAAATAACCGACTATTTGTATCTTTCTAGCCATCATGTGTCTACTAGCATGCATTGAGCAAATCCCTTAACTAATTAGAGCATTAATTCTATGAACTAAATTATTGGTTTCACTATATTTTTATTTTATTTTTCAATCAAGATAAGATAAGATTATAGAAAAATGATCTTGGATAATATTTTATTTTTCAAGGTGTTTGGCCTCTACCCTGTATTGATGTATATTCTTTCAATGACCACATGATAAGTATTTTTCTCTCACGCATTTGATTGTAAAATGGGTTTCTAATACTCAACCTATCCTTAGTGAAAGGCCTGAGTACAGTTAAGGTATGGCATCTGGTCAACGACATTATAACTAAGAAAACAAAGGTTGTTATCATTTAGGCATCTCAACAAAGTCCTGTTAGATAATTTCTTATACAAAATCTCCCCATCAAGATAAAAATCCATTGCCAACCTCCTAAAAGTCTTGTCGATTTTGGATGCCCCCACTGGATATGCCTGTTTTTGGATGAAATTCTTGATATCATAGTACCAAGGGTTTCAATATATATTTCTTGTTCGATTGAGAAACAATGAACTGAGTTATTTCTGATGTCAATGTGTATTGGCTATAACTTTTGCCCTAAGTCTATTCTAGCCATAGAAGCTAGTGTGGTCAAAGCATCTACAAACTAATTTCCTTCCTTTCCTAGATGTGTGAACTCTATTTCCTCAAATTCTCCAGCCAATTTAGATAGGTATTCTTGGTAAGGCCTTAGCCTTTTCCTTTGTTTGCTATATGCTTTTTATTTGGCAAATAATTAGCATCGAGTCTCCATACACCTCTATCTTTCTGATTTTCAACTCCAATAAAGCCTCTGATCCATGAATGCAAGCTTCATACTCATTTGTATTGTTAATACACCTAAATTGCAACTTAACTAAAACCATATATTATTTCTTATAAGGAGAGATTATCATTGCACCCCTCCATTACCTTATACATTTATAGCACCATCAAAGTACATAATCCACCAATCTATTTTCCTTTCCTCAACTAAAAGCACATCTTCATAGGGAAGGTCAAATTTTAATGGCTCATAATTTCCATAGCATGGTTAACCAGGTGATCGACAAGAAAACTCCCTTTCACAACTTTCATACATTTATAGAACCATCAAAGTACATAATTCACCAATCTAGTTTCCCTCCCTCAACTAAAAGCACATCTTCATTAGGAAGGTCAAAGTTGAATGGCTCATAATTTCCAATAGCATAGTCAATCAGGTGATCAGCAATAACACTCCCTTTCATAACTTTCCTTGTCATATATTCTATGTCATACTTGGCCAGTAGAACTTGTTATCTTGCAATTCAGCTTGATAGATAGGTTTTTTTATAGATGTACCTCAACAGGTCTAATTTGAAAATTAAGCATATAGTATGATACAATATATATTGATGTAACCTCTTTGCAGCCCCTGATAATGCGCAACACAGTTTCTCAATCACCGTATACCTAGAATCACATTCCGTAAACTTCTTGTTTAGGTAATAAATAACCTTTCCTTTCCTTCTAGTTGTTGTCTAAGCACACATTCCATTGCTATTTCAGTTACACTTAAGTACAATATCAATGACCTTTTTGGTACAAGAGGAGTAAGTAGGGGTGGCTTCAGCAAGTATTACTTAATTTTCTCAAAAGCCTTTTCACACTCTTCATTCCAAATCCCAGGATTATTCTTCGTCTTTCTCAATCTTGGGAGTTGGCATTAATTGAATAGCTTTACTTTGTTAGGATACACTTCTATTCTTTTATTACTCACCACAAATCCTAACAACTTCCTAAATTTCACCCGAAATGAACACTTTGTAGGGTTAAGCTTCAACTTATATCTCCTTAGCCTTTCAAACAATTTCTTCAATATTTGGACATCATTCTCTCCCTCTCCAGTTTAACAACCATGTTGTCTATGTACACTTCAATATTTTATTCATCATGTCATAAAGTCACCATGGACCTTTGGTGGGTGCCCCCAGCATTCATTAATCCAAATGGCATGCCTTTATAGCAAAAAGGTTTCCATAGTGTTACAAAGGTTGTCTTTTCCTTATCTTCTTATGTCATCTTTATCTGACTGTAGCCCAAAACCCATTCATAAAGGAATATGTGGAGCTACGAGTTGCATTATCAATTAACATATTTATGTGTGCTAGAGAAAAAATATCTTTAGTGCTATCCCGGTTTAAATCCCTAAAGTCCAAATAAACTCTGATTTTACCTTTCTTTTTGGTTACTACAGCTATGTTTGACACTTATTATAGCTATTTGACTATTTATAAGAAAATAGTGTTCCATTGTCTTTTGATTTTTGCCTTTACCTTGATCAAAACTTCTAGATAAGTTTTTCATAGATTTTGCTTAATCGATTTGCATCATTCTTTGCAGCGGTACCTTGTGTACTACAATATCCATATCCAAACCACGCATATCCTCATAAGACCATGTAAAAATATCTATGTAATCTCTAAGTAGTGTAATCAATTCTTCTTTTTCTTTTGGTGTGATCAGAGTTCCTATCCTGAGCTCTCTCTAGATTTCTTCATTACTCATATTTATGGTTTCAAGTTCCTCTTTAGCGAGTTTACAAACTTGTTCATATTGTTCTATTAAGTTCATGAATTCACTATTGTTATTTTCATCCCCTCCTTCCTCTTCTATAATTATTATGCATTCTTTAAAATTTGACCATTCATTCTCAGTGTTAAGTGCAGGTGTTGTTATGGAAGATTCGTATTTAGGGTTTACTAAGCGAAAAGTTAGTGTAAATGCATAGTGAAAATATAAAGATGAACTAAAAAAGCATGATCTCATTAAAAGGAAAATTTGTAAAAAAAGAGATAAAATCTAATTGACATCTTGAGCCATGATTTTCAGTAAAAACAAAACAAAATAGAAATGGCAAACCACATAGAAAACACCATAATATAACAAGTATTATTGATTACATTTTGAATACCAATGGAGCTTCTTGGGTCTCCTAACTTTAGAACTTCTCTCCTTTGACTAGCTTTTGATCAAAGGTACTGGTAGCAATTTCTTGTTGTGACCTTTCTCTGTTTTCCTTTCTTTTTCTTAGTCAAGTGTTATGGGTTCCAAAAGAGGGTCCTAAATTTCTCGGTTTGGCCGATGTGTGCACAAATGCATGATATAATGTGTGATTGTGATAAAAATGCTTTGTATATTGAATATGGATGAATCCTTCTCATGTACGATTAATAGCCACCACCTTATAAACATAGGATCTCTTGTCACATTACTTTGCTAGGAGTACTGCTTTTCAAGTTGTTTGCTTGAATCATATTCATCAATAAACATATTTTGCATAAAAGACGGATTAATGCCCTCATCATTAATGTTTGATAATTACATTTAGAAATATATCTCCTAAAAATGCATCCTTATCCACATTCTGGAAATGAGTTGTTAACTTGTTGACCTCTTTCATAATGCAATTCAAATATTTGATTGGTGATAACCTCTTATCATTACTTTTAAGACAATTTCCATTAGTCAATTGTGACAATTCAGAATTTTTCCCATATTCCATGATGGAAAATTTAGTAGTGGTGGTCATTTTGTTCACAAGCTTTACAAGTCATGATGCTTTGGGGGCTAAACTTGTTTTTTTATGCAAAAAGATATTATGGAGCATATACCCTAAGGATAGGTTCTAGTTCCTTTATGTGAGACGTAGGATAGATTTACTGCTTGGTTTTTAAAGGGAGTCTCTTGTTGTCCTAGTGATCACCCTTATAAAGGCGATATAGAGTCTTAGTAGATAGCGGGATGACACATATACCAATCACTGTCAATTTGAGCACTTAGCAAGGAGTTAAGGTTTACACAAATTTAAACCTTGACTCAAGTTATAAGGCAAGATTCTAGTCTCCCACTTAACTTAAAGTTTATTGTGTGAGCCCTTATGAAATAATAATAATATTAACAATAATAAAGGTGATGCATGACAAGATGTAAAAATATTACCAATATCCGATATACCATGTATGACAAGATGTAAGGATGCATACTAAAGCTTTTGAACAAAATAAACCATTCATAGCAAGCAGAAAAAAATCAACAATACATGAAAGAGTTCCCTAGTGGAGTCGCTATGCTATTGCACCCCTCCATGAGAGCGCAACGTCACAATGACCCTCGTCGGGAGTAGGGATTCATGTCGGTCTTTTTTTGTTTTATGGAAAAAGTTGTTACATAGTATTATGGTTACTAGGAAACCTAACTGGTCTTTTAGATATTTTAAGGCAAGGGGCTGGTTGCAAAAAAGAAAGCTTTTAACACCTTTAGTATGCCCTACCTATGGTAAGCTGCTTGGTGTTTTGGTTTACTTTATGATTGCTATGACATTGTATTATCTAATAAATTTTCCTAGGATAGGTTCACAAGGAAAAATAATAAAAAAATTCGATGATAAATTTACAATTATGCATTAAGAGACAACTAGAATAGAAATCTAAGGAGATTCAATGGGTTTAAAAGCTCATTTTTTTCTTAAGTAATTCAAGTGTTCGTGACTCATAAATCACAAGAATAAGGAGCATAAATATAGAAACCCAAAGAAATTCAGAGCGCTTTAAAAGCCTATTTTTTCCTTAATATTTCCTACTTTTACGACTTGTAAATTGTGGAGTCAAAAATTAAAATATCCTAAATTATCATTAAGGCTTCTTTCAAAGACGTGTTGATTAAATAATAATGACTTATTATTTCTGGAAAATTATTTTGGATATTTATCACTTTACGGTTTCTTTATCCAAATATTAACGGTGAATAATAGCAAATTATCCCTACTAATGCTTTGGATTTTAACCACTTTAGGATTTCATTACCCAATTATTAACAGTGAATAATATGAATCCCTCTAAAATAAGATTTTGGCCAATACCCTTTGGAATTTACAAACATGTTATAAAATCCAAAAATACAAGAAAATAATTTTTGTGTTTACGAAATCCATGCAAAACTCATTTTCTTTTAAAATCTGAATATTTGTTTTTTTTATAGGATGTTTAAGATATATTAGCGTATTGGTCGTTTGAATGAAAACATTTGTTTTTGGTATATATTTATATTTGTCGCATCATGCTGAAAACTGAATATTCTAAATATGATATTGAAAATTTTAAAATATAAAGCAAATACATACCTTAAAGAAAATATGTAAGAAAATCATAAATCTCTTTCTCTTATTTTATAATTTTTATAAAAAAAAGAAATGTGCTTGGTCACTTGGTCAAACCGGTGACCCAACAACAAATAATAGGCATGCGTGAGCTATCTCACGCATGCCTCCTTAGTTATTGTTCAAGTGAATTATAATTCACTTGAACAATAAACACAATGTAGAATTATAATTCACTTGAACAATAAACACAACGGTAGCATAGTGAAGAAGAATGCATGGGGGCTTATCAATGGGTAGAGGCGATACTGGTGGAACTTTTGCGCAACAGGTGACCACTGCTTCTAGGGATGGAAAGTTGGTGGTGGCCGATAGGGAGAGGTCTAATTGATGCTATTAGTGGCAGTTTGTTGGCCAAAGGAGAAGCTGAGATGATGAGGATATGGCTGGCTGCTGTTTTTTTCTTCTTGGCAACCTCTCTCTCATACTCTTCTCTCTTTTCTTTCTATCTTTTCTCTCTTATTTCTTCTCCTTTTTCTCCATCTGTTGACCGATCTCCTTCTTTTTTTTTAAGTCAGCAAGGGAGGGGTTTATATAGCTTAAACATTACTCTTATTTAGCAAAGATTTAGTGCATTTAATATAGGATGCAAAATTATGTTTTTTTTGCAATTACATAAACAAAATAGGGAAAGAAATATTCTAGTTGATATTATGTGATTTTGAGGCAAAAAAAAAAACATGATTTGCAGCTCAAAAATCAAGTGAGAAAGTCATGGAAACCAAATGGAAAGTTCCAAAGAAAAGGAAAGAAGTTTAAGGAAGTGGTTGTAACTATCGTGACAAGATTTTATGTTGAACATTAAAATGGGGATATCCAAATCTTGCAATTAAAAACCCTAAAATCATCTACATGTTCAAAACTATAACTTTCATAAAGACCACAAAGCGAGAAAAAATCGTTTTGATGCACAAAATCTACCCACAATCTGCTTGGTC
This sequence comes from Salix dunnii, assembly GCA_015731905.1. NCBI lineage: Eukaryota > Viridiplantae > Streptophyta > Magnoliopsida > Malpighiales > Salicaceae > Salix > Salix dunnii. Next base: position 7,150,065 of record CM027662.1, on the reverse strand, counting down.
AAAACTGTTATAAAGAAAAGGATTTTCTCCTTTTATACCAGATATTCAAACGGGATTATCTGATGATTATGATATCCAAGTGAGGCAATTCAAAATCCCAAATTCATTTACACATGCACAACTACAACTTTCAAGAACGACCCAAAGTGAGAAAAAATCGTTTTAATGGACAAAATTTACTCGCAATCTGCTTAGTCAAAACTATTTTGAAGAAAGGGATTTTAGAGACAATGGAAAAATCATTTTTTTAATGAGAATTCTGAGGGATTTATCCAACCTTCAACCTAAATAAAGAAAGAATGACTTTATCTTTATGAAAATTCCTAAACAATCTTGATGATTTTTGCAGCAAATGGGGAGATAAGAAAAACAGAAAAAGAAAACAGAGACACAATTAAAAAAAAAACAATTTTATTCTTTACTCTTGTCCATCGTCCAGTAACCATATGCTCAACTCTTGCATTTCTTTCCAAAAGGGTGTATGCCATTTCTAGCACATGGGGTATAAAAATGAGTAACAATATGGGTGGTGGGGACAATGGATCTAAAACACATCATAGTGATTGCCAAAGATAGAGGATAGCTCAAAATTACCTTGACCAACAAACCAACCACAACTCCAATGACAACCACTCATCAGAGCAAAAATTCACAAGATTTTAAAATAAATATTTATTTATACAAATCTAAAAGTAATGAACCAAAAAGAAATTATAACCAACTTAAGAAACCATTTGTTCCGTTAATTTGTTTTTATAAACTTTCCAAACCAAACATTGTAATATAATCTTAATCATCAGACTTCGAATGCAAATCAAATATGTATGGAAATAAAACATATTAATTTTAGAACTTTCAAATTTATCTATTTTTAATAAATAACTCCAAACATTCCTTAGAAACTTGAAAAAACTAAAATATAATATAGTAGAATAAATTATGTGACCGAAAAAACTAGTCTACAATAACAAAAAGATAAAAAGTAGTTTTATGAAGTTTTATTTATACTTATTTGATAATAGAGATGTTATTTTATTTGTTTTAAATAAACTATATGAATAGCCTAAAGTTACCTTATTTGTATAATGATTTTTTGTTAAAGGAGATAATTATTGAATGCATACAATAAATAAACTATATTGACATGTTTTAAATTTATTGTAATTATATAGTTTAATTTTGCACAAGATTACAACTTGAACAATACTATGTGGAGTTTCCTTTATGACATTGGTAGTTTGACTACATTGTTTTTGTATTTGTGAGGACATTGAACTTGAAGATTAAGTTACTATTGCACTCAATTGCTGAATAATAGAATACTTAACTTTGTTTGAAATTAATAACTTATACAGTCTCTAAAACTTTGATGTGTGATCCTTCGGTGATCTAGTTTGAAGGAAATCTCATGAAGGTTCCTTATTCTAGTTGTTATTTTGATTCCAAAAGCAATCCGTAGTGACCTTATTAAGTTGTGAAGTAGAGTATGTTAATGCCAACTCAGTTGTATGCCAATTAATATGATCAAGGAATATGTTGAAGCATTTGGGATTTCCTTAAGAAAATCCGACAAAGATTTACATTGATAATCGATTGGGGATTGCATTAGCAAAGAATTCAGTGTATCATGAAAGAAATAAACATATCAATACACGTCATCACTTTATCCGGGAGCATATGAAGAACAAAGAAGTTGAATTGATATCTCGCAAAATAAATGATCAAGTTGCAAATATCTTTAGAAGCCATTGTTGAAGGGAGATATATTTATCATATTGAAGTTCATGCTTGGCATGACATTTCTCGATTGAGTTTAAAAGAATTTGTTGGTGTAAACTCAAATATGCAAAAGTCAAGAAAAGAATCCACCGACAGCCACCAACTACAGCCGTTAACTACGACCACCGACTACGGCCATCAACTGCAGCCACTAACTACGACCATTGACTACATCCACCAACTGCAGCCGACAATAGAGAGAAACACTAGAGAGAAAAGAGAGAGCTTTGACAGATTTTTCAAGCTCTGCAACTTTGTATTGTTGAAATGAATCGATGTGTTTTATCCCCCCTCTAAGTGTTTCGAAGCCACCACCAGTGGCCTCTCCCACCAACAATTTGGATTCCTGGCATCTGTTTCTTTATGACATTTGATTTGAACCTTTTACTTCTAGAATGATAATGCTTATCCACCTTAAGTAGATAGCATAAAGGTCAACCTTAGGAATTAGAGGTCTCAATACTTTGTTGTGTCAACCATCACGATTTCATCTATCATGCCATCATGTGCAGTTTTCTCATTTAGTTTTGTATCATCTTGATTCCTCTATATATTATGACCCTCATAAACACCTTGTGTGCATGTTATTTTTTGCCCAACTTGTTACTACTCAAATAATTTTCTTCTTGTTTGTTTTAACCGAACTGCTTTAAATAAAAGAATTGTGCAATAGACTTAAGTTTGTGGACTTTGGAGGTCACTTCTGTTTGTTGGACATTTAAAACTGAAATATGTAAGTAGATTGCTGGTCTGGAAATTGTCGGTCTATGTGCAAGGTACTATTCCTCAATCGAGAACTATAAAAGATGCTTTTGGGAAGATGGCAACACAAGTTAGAATGCTTAGGCTGATAATGGCATAAGCAAAATGATGGTTTTGAGGGTGAACAACATCTGAAATGAATTGCTAATTCTGGACGTTCTATTTGGAGCAATGGGCTGGAAGACCCATTGTTCTTCATATTTGGAATTTTAGCTTAGCCTCTAGATAATTACACACCAAGGCCAGTTACCTCACATTTAGGGTTGGAATGTAAACTCTCTCCCTCATGGAAGCCTCCGAGAACAATTTAAGATTACTTAAAAACCAGAGCCTGAATTATGATTAAGAGCTCAAAACTTTGTAGAATCATTCGGCTAAATGCTTTAAGGTTGTAGCAACTTTACACAAACAAGGTACATACATTCATTTGCACAGTAAAGACCTCAGAAATCCACTTTTTATTATTCTCCTGGGTAAGGGTGGACAGTGGGCTTTGTTTTGAGGGGAGCCATATCCTAGCCCTATGTATCCCCATAAATTTTTGAAAAATATAATCATAAGAAAATGCATAATTAAATGCTTTCAACAGATAACTTTATGGTAAATGATATCAATGAAGGGACTCCATTTTGACTTGCTGAATTTGTAGAGGCCCAGTTGAGAAAAAAATTATCTTTGAAGCTTTATTAAGAATTGAATTACGATTTAAACTATCTAGAGATTTGTCCAAAACTTCTTAGGTCGTTGACAAACAAGGAAGCAAAAGTGTCCATTTCATGACTCTTCAAAGCCAAACCAATCTCAACTCCACCATTTCCCTCTCTACTCCTTGCCAACGAAATAACTCCACCCCTGGCATTTCCTGTAAACTCCACTTTGTGGGGTCTTCCCCATCCAAAATCCCAGCTGTAATCCTCAAACCGGGTGGATCCAGTAACCCCAATGATTTCTGCACCGGGTTCTATAGAAGCCAATTCAAGTAGTGTCTCCTTAGCTCCTTCAAAAAGTCCCTTCTCTAGCCCTTTTATCACGCCACTAATCCTCTCTGCTATCATTGCAACCCCACATTCCTCCATGGAAACTCCTGCCTTCATAACAATTTTTTTGCTGCTAATACAGTTACCAATATAATTTTGTGGAATCGGAGGGTCTAGTCTGCCCCTACAATCTGCTGCGAATAGAAAGTAAATATTTCTATTAAGATCCCCTCCTCTGGCTCTCACCATGCAAACTACTGTGTAAGCACATGTAAGAACAAAAGTTGACATATACTCCACTTGTTTTCTTGGTTTTAGATCTTCTTTATGGACCTTTTCCAATTGGGAAAGTACTGTTTCCCTTAAGATCTCTATGTCTTCACGAGTCAACTGAAATGTGGCTCGAACCAGGTCAGGTGACACTACCATGTTTGACACCAGCTTCAGGCTTCTAGAGTCGGGTTGCATATCCGACCTGGTCAGTGCTAACCACTGGTTTAGAAAGATCATTTCGAGTCCATAAGCATCCTTGATAACTCCCCTGTCCAAAAATGGGGTTAGCTCACTAGGTAACGAAGGTTGTTGATCATGTTCTAGGTGTTTGCATATATAAGCCCATGCCTTGATGAAAGTTGTAGCAGATTTCCCATCAAGAATTCCATGATGACAAACGATGCTAATAGAAAACCCCTTTTCAGGAAACAATGTTATTTGCAAAGCGATGACAGAAGCTTTAGTATCAGAAGTGGGCAGATCAGGGATATATGGAAATGATTCGATGGCTTGACGAGTTTCATTCCCTGAGAGATGACTCAGGTCTGCATTTGACTCGGCTATGGTGAGTGAAACTGTATCATTTGGAATGTATAACAGGATGGGTTTTGGGGAGTTTTCTGGCCACACTAGGTGGCCAGAAAGTGGGAGAAAATGGAACAGTGCTAGGGAGAGTGATTTTTTGAGTCTGGGGAGGATTACTTTATTGAAGAAGGTTGGACTTGACTCGGTGAGCTCATAAAATATAATTTGCTGAGCTGGAGGAAATTTGAACCATGCCATGTCTAGGAAGGTGAGAGGGAGAGAGAAGTCGGTGGCTGACTCGGGTGAGCTGCAGGCTGGGGCAACTTGGCAGAGCTCCAGTATTTTGATGGAATTCTGGGGAGCCATGAGAACAACTGAGAACTCCAAAGCTTGTTCACAATCACTTATGTTCAGCTGTATCATTTTATTACTAGCACGAGTCACAATTAAGGTAAAATAAATGTGTCTATTAAGTTTCTATCAATGAAAGGTAGTTACAAAGCAATAAACGAACAGGAGTTACATAGCAATAACATTAACATAACCTAGAGTTTATATATTATCAGTACTTCTAAACTATTTAATTAGCATTTTATTACTAGTAAGAGTCATAACTAAGATAAGATAAATGCATCGGTTAAGTTCATATCAATGAACAAGAGTTACATTACAAAAATGTTAACGTATCTTAGAGTTTATATGTTATCTATATATGTAAACCATTCAATTAGGATGCAATATTGTATGTTACAAAATTTAAACAAAATTTTATCAAATCAATAAAATGTTTTGAACCGTTTTCATACCTATAAATTGGACTTGCATGATTTTATTTTATTAGCATCCATTAAGTTTTCCTTATTCAAGTAGAAGAGCGTATTGTAGTAAAAACAATGGGAAGTTTTGACAAAAGCATATGCTTAAACCTATATGTGTTTTTCATCGGTACACTTATCATTACACAAGGACTTGCAATTCGCACTTTTGAAGAAGGAAATCTTGAGCTTTCAGATCGTTTGGAAGAATGTCACACAAAGGTGACAAAACATTGTGCAATAGAAATCTCAAATAGTGTATACAACAACAAAACTCCATCGGAATATTGTTGCCAAAAGCATATAGCAACCGGGAAAGCTTGCCATGATGATTTCATAAAACTATTCCTTTCAAAACTCCGAAAGGATCAAATAGCTTCTGTTGGAGCTAATGGTGACCAAATCTGGAACCAATGTTCAGCCATTGTAGCTTCGGCACCTATCGCCTCAACCTTTTCTATTTTACCTTGAATTGTACTGCTATAAATTGTATGCAATAATAAGCATCTTTATGATGCCTGGTAATATTAAAGTCTTCTGGTAGCCATTTTGGTACTCTGTTTTTCTACTATATTTCATTTTCTCACATGACAACCTTACGACTGAAAATTCTAATTTTAAAACAAATACTTATGTATAAAAATCTGAAGAATGAACCAAAAAGAAATCATAACCAGCATAAGAAACCCTCTGATCACTTAAATTTATTTTATACGCTTTACAAACCAAACATACTAATATCATCTTAATCACCATACTTCTATGTAATCAAATGAGCCTGGAAATGAAAAATCTTGTTTTATGAACTTTCAAATTTATGAATATTTAATAAGTAACTCCAAACATTCCTTAGAAACTTGGAAAAACTAAAATATAATACAGTGGAATAAAAAATGTGACCCGGAAACTAGTCTACAATAACAAAAAGATAAAAAGGAGTTTTATGAGCCTTTAGTTTTACTTATATGATAATAGAGATGTTATTTGATTTTTTTAAAAATAAAATAGCCTAAAGTTACCTTGTTTGCATAATGATTTTTGGTGAAGCTGATCATTATAGAATGCATACTATAGATAAACTTAATTGAATGAAAACGATGGTGGAGATATTAGACCGAACACACATCACACACACATGTGATGGTCCATGATGGAGGATACCTCAACCATTGTTCATTGGTTGAGATATTGGGTTTATCTTATGCTTTTGGGTCAAAATTATTAGAACTTTTGATTGTGTTTTGTTATTAGATTTGATAATATTTTATTTTGAGTTTTGTGAGCCTTTGGCCAAATAGGTGGTTGTTTTAGTGTTTGCTTTTTTAACTGTTGTCAAATTATGATGATTTGATAAGAAACATTATAGACTTTTGATTTCCCAACCTTCAATCTCTCTTTATTCATTAATGCTCCCCCTTGTTATGTTTATTATATGATTCATGTAGGAACTTTATGACTAAACTTCACGAGTCACTAACTAAATGACTCTTTTCTAACTATAGTTTTGAGTTTGCAGTGTATTTAAATGGGTTAAAAGTATTTTGATATAAGTTTAACTTATTGTAATTTCTCTGGTTTAATTAAGCACAGGCTAGCACCTTGAATATTACAACGCAGAAATGTGGATTTTCCTTTTTGACATTGGTCATTTCACTACTGTTTTTGTATCTGTGTGGACTTTGAAGTTGAAGATTAAGTTGCTATTTCACTCACACGCTAAATAATAGAAGACTAAACTTTGTTTGAAATTAGCAACTTGTACACTCTCTAAAACTTTGACGTGTGATCCTTGAGTGATCTAGTCTGAACGAAATGTCATAAAGGTTCCTTTGTGAGGACCCTATTTTGATTCCTGGCACCGATTTCACAATCTCTTTTATTGTGGTGTAGCATTTTACTACTAGTATGAGTCACATTTAAGGTAAGATAAATGCATCGGTTAAGTCCACACCAATGAACAAAAGTTACATAGAAACAATGCTAACTTAGAGTTTATATGTTATCTATATTTGTAAGCGATTTAATTACCATTTTATTACTAGTACGAGTCTGGTTATGGTAAGATAAATGCATCGGTTAAGTTCTCATCAATGAACAAGAGTTACATAGCAATAATATTAATGTAACTTAGAGTTTATATGCTCTCAATATTTCTAAACCATTTAGTTAGCATTTTATTACTAGTACAAGTCACACTTAAGGGGATATAAATGCATCGGTTAAGTTCACATCAATGAAAAAAGAGTTACATCACAAAAATGTTAATGTAACTTAGAGTTTATATGTTATCTATATATGCAAACCATTGAATTAGGATGCAATATTGGATGTTACAAAATTTAAACAAATCCGCAAGCAGTTTAATTGAACTACACTAAAATAGTAAATTTTATTGATCTTTTTCCTAGAATTGTTAAAGCGGTTTTGCTCTTGCTAGTCAGGGAATGTATACTTAATCATGTAATTATGAATTACACTTACAAAAGACTAACTTCCTGAAACGGATTTCCATTAACTCTCACCATACAAATACTAATCAATGTTATCAAATCAATAAAATGTTTTGAACCGTTTTCATACCTATAAATTGGACTTGCATGATTTTATTTTATTAGCATCCATTAAGTTTTCCTTATTCAAGTAGAAGAGCGTATTGTAGTAAAAACAATGGGAAGTTTTGACAAAAGCATATGCTTAAACCTATATGTGTTTTTCATCGGTACACTTATCATTACACAAGGACTTGCAATTCGCACTTTTGAAGAAGGAAATCTTGAGCTTTCAGATCGTTTGGAAGAATGTCACACAAAGGTGACAAAACATTGTGCAATAGAAATCTCAAATAGTGTATACAACAACAAAACTCCATCGGAATATTGTTGCCAAAAGCATATAGCAACCGGGAAAGCTTGCCATGATGATTTCATAAAACTATTCCTTTCAAAACTCCGAAAGGATCAAATAGCTTCTGTTGGAGCTAATGGTGACCAAATCTGGAACCAATGTTCAGCCATTGTAGCTTCGGCACCTATCGCCTCAACCTTTTCTATTTTACCTTGAATTGTACTGCTATAAATTGTATGCAATAATAAGCATCTTTATGATGCCTGGTAATATTAAAGTCTTCTGGTAGCCATTTTGGTACTCTGTTTTTCTACTATATTTCATTTTCTCACATGACAACCTTACGACTGAAAATTCTAATTTTAAAACAAATACTTATGTATAAAAATCTGAAGAATGAACCAAAAAGAAATCATAACCAGCATAAGAAACCCTCTGATCACTTAAATTTATTTTATACGCTTTACAAACCAAACATACTAATATCATCTTAATCACCATACTTCTATGTAATCAAATGAGCCTGGAAATGAAAAATCTTGTTTTATGAACTTTCAAATTTATGAATATTTAATAAGTAACTCCAAACATTCCTTAGAAACTTGGAAAAACTAAAATATAATACAGTGGAATAAAAAATGTGACCCGGAAACTAGTCTACAATAACAAAAAGATAAAAAGGAGTTTTATGAGCCTTTAGTTTTACTTATATGATAATAGAGATGTTATTTGATTTTTTTTAAAATAAAATAGCCTAAAGTTACCTTGTTTGCATAATGATTTTTGGTGAAGCTGATCATTATAGAATGCATACTATAGATAAACTTATTTGAATGAAAACGATGGTGGAGATATTAGACCGAACACACATCACACACACATGTGATGGTCCATGATGGAGGATACCTCAACCATTGTTCATTGGTTGAGATATTGGGTTTATCTTATGCTTTTGGGTCAAAATTATTAGAACTTTTGATTGTGTTTTGTTATTAGATTTGATAATATTTTATTTTGAGTTTTGTGAGCCTTTGGCCAAATAGGTGGTTGTTTTAGTGTTTGCTTTTTTAACTGTTGTCAAATTATGATGATTTGATAAGAAACATTATAGACTTTTGATTTCCCAACCTTCAATCTCTCTTTATTCATTAATGCTCCCCCTTGTTATGTTTATTATATGATTCATGTAGGAACTTTATGACTAAACTTCACGAGTCACTAACTAAATGACTCTTTTCTAACTATAGTTTTGAGTTTGCAGTGTATTTAAATGGGTTAAAAGTATTTTGATATAAGTTTAACTTATTGTAATTTCTCTGGTTTAATTAAGCACAGGCTAGCACCTTGAATATTACAACGCAGAAATGTGGATTTTCCTTTTTGACATTGGTCATTTCACTACTGTTTTTGTATCTGTGTGGACTTTGAAGTTGAAGATTAAGTTGCTATTTCACTCACACGCTAAATAATAGAAGACTAAACTTTGTTTGAAATTAGCAACTTGTACACTCTCTAAAACTTTGACGTGTGATCCTTGAGTGATCTAGTCTGAACGAAATGTCATAAAGGTTCCTTTGTGAGGACCCTATTTTGATTCCTGGCACCGATTTCACAATCTCTTTTATTGTGGTGTAGCATTTTACTACTAGTATGAGTCACATTTAAGGTAAGATAAATGCATCGGTTAAGTCCACACCAATGAACAAAAGTTACATAGAAACAATGCTAACTTAGAGTTTATATGTTATCTATATTTGTAAGCGATTTAATTACCATTTTATTACTAGTACGAGTCCGGTTATGGTAAGATAAATGCATCGGTTAAGTTCTCATCAATGAACAAGAGTTACATAGCAATAATATTAATGTAACTTAGAGTTTATATGCTCTCAATATTTCTAAACCATTTAGTTAGCATTTTATTACTAGTACAAGTCACACTTAAGGGGATATAAATGCATCGGTTAAGTTCACATCAATGAAAAAAGAGTTACATCACAAAAATGTTAATGTAACTTAGAGTTTATATGTTATCTATATATGCAAACCATTGAATTAGGATGCAATATTGGATGTTACAAAATTTAAACAAATCCGCAAGCAGTTTAATTGAACTACACTAAAATAGTAAATTTTATTGATCTTTTTCCTAGAATTGTTAAAGCGGTTTTGCTCTTGCTAGTCAGGGAATGTATACTTAATCATGTAATTATGAATTACACTTACAAAAGACTAACTTCCTGAAACGGATTTCCATTAACTCTCACCATACAAATACTAATCAATGTTATCAAATCAATAAAATGTTTTGAACCGTTTTCATACCTATAAATTGGACTTGCATGATTTTATTTTATTAGCATCCATTAAGTTTTCCTTATTCAAGTAGAAGAGCGTATTGTAGTAAAAACAATGGGAAGTTTTGACAAAAGCATATGCTTAAACCTATATGTGTTTTTCATCGGTACACTTATCATTACACAAGGACTTGCAATTCGCACTTTTGAAGAAGGAAATCTTGAGCTTTCAGATCGTTTGGAAGAATGTCACACAAAGGTGACAAAACATTGTGCAATAGAAATCTCAAATAGTGTATACAACAACAAAACTCCATCGGAATATTGTTGCCAAAAGCATATAGCAACCGGGAAAGCTTGCCATGATGATTTCATAAAACTATTCCTTTCAAAACTCCGAAAGGATCAAATAGCTTCTGTTGGAGCTAATGGTGACCAAATCTGGAACCAATGTTCAGCCATTGTAGCTTCGGCACCTATCGCCTCAACCTTTTCTATTTTACCTTGAATTGTACTGCTATAAATTGTATGCAATAATAAGCATCTTTATGATGCCTTGTAATATTAAAGTCTTCTGGTAGCCATTTTGGTACTCTGTTTTTCTACTATATTTCATTTTCTCACATGACAACCTTACGACTGAAAATTCTAATTTTAAAACAAATACTTATGTATAAAAATCTGAAGAATGAACCAAAAAGAAATCATAACCAGCATAAGAAACCCTCTGATCACTTAAATTTATTTTATACGCTTTACAAACCAAACATACTAATATCATCTTAATCACCATACTTCTATGTAATCAAATGAGCCTGGAAATGAAAAATCTTGTTTTATGAACTTTCAAATTTATGAATATTTAATAAGTAACTCCAAACATTCCTTAGAAACTTGGAAAAACTAAAATATAATACAGTGGAATAAAAAATGTGACCCGGAAACTAGTCTACAATAACAAAAAGATAAAAAGGAGTTTTATGAGCCTTTAGTTTTACTTATATGATAATAGAGATGTTATTTGATTTTTTTAAAAATAAAATAGCCTAAAGTTACCTTGTTTGCATAATGATTTTTGGTGAAGCTGATCATTATAGAATGCATACTATAGATAAACTTAATTGAATGAAAACGATGGTGGAGATATTAGACCGAACACACATCACACACACATGTGATGGTCCATGATGGAGGATACCTCAACCATTGTTCATTGGTTGAGATATTGGGTTTATCTTATGCTTTTGGGTCAAAATTATTAGAACTTTTGATTGTGTTTTGTTATTAGATTTGATAATATTTTATTTTGAGTTTTGTGAGCCTTTGGCCAAATAGGTGGTTGTTTTAGTGTTTGCTTTTTTAACTGTTGTCAAATTATGATGATTTGATAAGAAACATTATAGACTTTTGATTTCCCAACCTTCAATCTCTCTTTATTCATTAATGCTCCCCCTTGTTATGTTTATTATATGATTCATGTAGGAACTTTATGACTAAACTTCACGAGTCACTAACTAAATGACTCTTTTCTAACTATAGTTTTGAGTTTGCAGTGTATTTAAATGGGTTAAAAGTATTTTGATATAAGTTTAACTTATTGTAATTTCTCTGGTTTAATTAAGCACAGGCTAGCACCTTGAATATTACAACGCAGAAATGTGGATTTTCCTTTTTGACATTGGTCATTTCACTACTGTTTTTGTATCTGTGTGGACTTTGAAGTTGAAGATTAAGTTGCTATTTCACTCACACGCTAAATAATAGAAGACTAAACTTTGTTTGAAATTAGCAACTTGTACACTCTCTAAAACTTTGACGTGTGATCCTTGAGTGATCTAGTCTGAACGAAATGTCATAAAGGTTCCTTTGTGAGGACCCTATTTTGATTCCTGGCACCGATTTCACAATCTCTTTTATTGTGGTGTAGCATTTTACTACTAGTATGAGTCACATTTAAGGTAAGATAAATGCATCGGTTAAGTCCACACCAATGAACAAAAGTTACATAGAAACAATGCTAACTTAGAGTTTATATGTTATCTATATTTGTAAGCGATTTAATTACCATTTTATTACTAGTACGAGTCCGGTTATGGTAAGATAAATGCATCGGTTAAGTTCTCATCAATGAACAAGAGTTACATAGCAATAATATTAATGTAACTTAGAGTTTATATGCTCTCAATATTTCTAAACCATTTAGTTAGCATTTTATTACTAGTACAAGTCACACTTAAGGGGATATAAATGCATCGGTTAAGTTCACATCAATGAAAAAAGAGTTACATCACAAAAATGTTAATGTAACTTAGAGTTTATATGTTATCTATATATGCAAACCATTGAATTAGGATGCAATATTGGATGTTACAAAATTTAAACAAATCCGCAAGCAGTTTAATTGAACTACACTAAAATAGTAAATTTTATTGATCTTTTTCCTAGAATTGTTAAAGCGGTTTTGCTCTTGCTAGTCAGGGAATGTATACTTAATCATGTAATTATGAATTACACTTACAAAAGACTAACTTCCTGAAACGGATTTCCATTAACTCTCACCATACAAATACTAATCAATGTTATCAAATCAATAAAATGTTTTGAACCGTTTTCATACCTATAAATTGGACTTGCATGATTTTATTTTATTAGCATCCATTAAGTTTTCCTTATTCAAGTAGAAGAGCGTATTGTAGTAAAAACAATGGGAAGTTTTGACAAAAGCATATGCTTAAACCTATATGTGTTTTTCATCGGTACACTTATCATTACACAAGGACTTGCAATTCGCACTTTTGAAGAAGGAAATCTTGAGCTTTCAGATCGTTTGGAAGAATGTCACACAAAGGTGACAAAACATTGTGCAATAGAAATCTCAAATAGTGTATACAACAACAAAACTCCATCGGAATATTGTTGCCAAAAGCATATAGCAACCGGGAAAGCTTGCCATGATGATTTCATAAAACTATTCCTTTCAAAACTCCGAAAGGATCAAATAGCTTCTGTTGGAGCTAATGGTGACCAAATCTGGAACCAATGTTCAGCCATTGTAGCTTCGGCACCTATCGCCTCAACCTTTTCTATTTTACCTTGAATTGTACTGCTATAAATTGTATGCAATAATAAGCATCTTTATGATGCCTGGTAATATTAAAGTCTTCTGGTAGCCATTTTGGTACTCTGTTTTTCTACTATATTTCATTTTCTCACATGACAACCTTACGACTGAAAATTCTAATTTTAAAACAAATACTTATGTATAAAAATCTGAAGAATGAACCAAAAAGAAATCATAACCAGCATAAGAAACCCTCTGATCACTTAAATTTATTTTATACGCTTTACAAACCAAACATACTAATATCATCTTAATCACCATACTTCTATGTAATCAAATGAGCCTGGAAATGAAAAATCTTGTTTTATGAACTTTCAAATTTATGAATATTTAATAAGTAACTCCAAACATTCCTTAGAAACTTGGAAAAACTAAAATATAATACAGTGGAATAAAAAATGTGACCCGGAAACTAGTCTACAATAACAAAAAGATAAAAAGGAGTTTTATGAGCCTTTAGTTTTACTTATATGATAATAGAGATGTTATTTGATTTTTTTAAAAATAAAATAGCCTAAAGTTACCTTGTTTGCATAATGATTTTTGGTGAAGCTGATCATTATAGAATGCATACTATAGATAAACTTATTTGAATGAAAACGATGGTGGAGATATTAGACCGAACACACATCACACACACATGTGATGGTCCATGATGGAGGATACCTCAACCATTGTTCATTGGTTGAGATATTGGGTTTATCTTATGCTTTTGGGTCAAAATTATTAGAACTTTTGATTGTGTTTTGTTATTAGATTTGATAATATTTTATTTTGAGTTTTGTGAGCCTTTGGCCAAATAGGTGGTTGTTTTAGTGTTTGCTTTTTTAACTGTTGTCAAATTATGATGATTTGATAAGAAACATTATAGACTTTTGATTTCCCAACCTTCAATCTCTCTTTATTCATTAATGCTCCCCCTTGTTATGTTTATTATATGATTCATGTAGGAACTTTATGACTAAACTTCACGAGTCACTAACTAAATGACTCTTTTCTAACTATAGTTTTGAGTTTGCAGTGTATTTAAATGGGTTAAAAGTATTTTGATATAAGTTTAACTTATTGTAATTTCTCTGGTTTAATTAAGCACAGGCTAGCACCTTGAATATTACAACGCAGAAATGTGGATTTTCCTTTTTGACATTGGTCATTTCACTACTGTTTTTGTATCTGTGTGGACTTTGAAGTTGAAGATTAAGTTGCTATTTCACTCACACGCTAAATAATAGAAGACTAAACTTTGTTTGAAATTAGCAACTTGTACACTCTCTAAAACTTTGACGTGTGATCCTTGAGTGATCTAGTCTGAACGAAATGTCATAAAGGTTCCTTTGTGAGGACCCTATTTTGATTCCTGGCACCGATTTCACAATCTCTTTTATTGTGGTGTAGCATTTTACTACTAGTATGAGTCACATTTAAGGTAAGATAAATGCATCGGTTAAGTCCACACCAATGAACAAAAGTTACATAGAAACAATGCTAACTTAGAGTTTATATGTTATCTATATTTGTAAGCGATTTAATTACCATTTTATTACTAGTACGAGTCTGGTTATGGTAAGATAAATGCATCGGTTAAGTTCTCATCAATGAACAAGAGTTACATAGCAATAATATTAATGTAACTTAGAGTTTATATGCTCTCAATATTTCTAAACCATTTAGTTAGCATTTTATTACTAGTACAAGTCACACTTAAGGGGATATAAATGCATCGGTTAAGTTCACATCAATGAAAAAAGAGTTACATCACAAAAATGTTAATGTAACTTAGAGTTTATATGTTATCTATATATGCAAACCATTGAATTAGGATGCAATATTGGATGTTACAAAATTTAAACAAATCCGCAAGCAGTTTAATTGAACTACACTAAAATAGTAAATTTTATTGATCTTTTTCCTAGAATTGTTAAAGCGGTTTTGCTCTTGCTAGTCAGGGAATGTATACTTAATCATGTAATTATGAATTACACTTACAAAAGACTAACTTCCTGAAACGGATTTCCATTAACTCTCACCATACAAATACTAATCAATGTTATCAAATCAATAAAATGTTTTGAACCGTTTTCATACCTATAAATTGGACTTGCATGATTTTATTTTATTAGCATCCATTAAGTTTTCCTTATTCAAGTAGAAGAGCGTATTGTAGTAAAAACAATGGGAAGTTTTGACAAAAGCATATGCTTAAACCTATATGTGTTTTTCATCGGTACACTTATCATTACACAAGGACTTGCAATTCGCACTTTTGAAGAAGGAAATCTTGAGCTTTCAGATCGTTTGGAAGAATGTCACACAAAGGTGACAAAACATTGTGCAATAGAAATCTCAAATAGTGTATACAACAACAAAACTCCATCGGAATATTGTTGCCAAAAGCATATAGCAACCGGGAAAGCTTGCCATGATGATTTCATAAAACTATTCCTTTCAAAACTCCGAAAGGATCAAATAGCTTCTGTTGGAGCTAATGGTGACCAAATCTGGAACCAATGTTCAGCCATTGTAGCTTCGGCACCTATCGCCTCAACCTTTTCTATTTTACCTTGAATTGTACTGCTATAAATTGTATGCAATAATAAGCATCTTTATGATGCCTGGTAATATTAAAGTCTTCTGGTAGCCATTTTGGTACTCTGTTTTTCTACTATATTTCATTTTCTCACATGACAACCTTACGACTGAAAATTCTAATTTTAAAACAAATACTTATGTATAAAAATCTGAAGAATGAACCAAAAAGAAATCATAACCAGCATAAGAAACCCTCTGATCACTTAAATTTATTTTATACGCTTTACAAACCAAACATACTAATATCATCTTAATCACCATACTTCTATGTAATCAAATGAGCCTGGAAATGAAAAATCTTGTTTTATGAACTTTCAAATTTATGAATATTTAATAAGTAACTCCAAACATTCCTTAGAAACTTGGAAAAACTAAAATATAATACAGTGGAATAAAAAATGTGACCCGGAAACTAGTCTACAATAACAAAAAGATAAAAAGGAGTTTTATGAGCCTTTAGTTTTACTTATATGATAATAGAGATGTTATTTGATTTTTTTAAAAATAAAATAGCCTAAAGTTACCTTGTTTGCATAATGATTTTTGGTGAAGCTGATCATTATTGAATGCATACTATAGATAAACTTAATTGAATGAAAACTATTGCAACGATGATTTTTTGGCGCTTCGCGCCCTGCCGTTCCCCGGGTTGGGGAGACCACAGTGCGCGGTGAAATGAGGTGTGTTTTATAGTCGTAAAATTATGACTATTATTATTAGGAGTGGCGTCCTAGTATTAAGGTCACTAGAATCCTATTGGTCTGCAAGAGTTTTTGGTAGGGGGAGTTGTTTTGCTAGGGGAAAACACATTACTCCTAGTGAACGCTACCTAAAACAAGCTGCATTGTTATTTGATTGTTTTTCCTAAGTTTAATTTTTTCGATGTCTTTTCTAAAGTTTGACGTGGATCTCTCTTCATGAGAGATTCTCTACCTCATTAGAATTTGAAAGGCTAACCAAAGCATTTTTACATTGCATTTAAAACACAAATTTAAACTATCTACGAGTGCACTTTACAATGTAATTATACAATGCGATAGCTAAAATAAAAATAATTTTTATTTTTTTATATTTTGGCCAAATTCTAACGGATAATCACAAACCTGTTACGATATCCAATTTTCATTTGAAAATATGAGAAAAATGCAACATATTTTTTTATGAAAAATATGTTTGGAAAACCTTGGAGTTCGGTCGTATGCATGAAAACAACACCTTTTTATGTTTTTTTGTATTTATATATTTTTTTACCATGTTTTTAATAAAATAAAAAAATAAAAACAATTAAAAAAATCACTGGGCTAATTGTCAAGCGGTGATGGGTCGGACTAACAGCCCACTCTACATAGGCTGGGCTAACAGTCCAGCCTTGATGGGCCAGCCTAACAACCCATATCTTGCATGGGTTAGGGTGACAGCCCACTCTGCATGGGCTGGGCCTCTAGTCCAGGTGGATTGTCAGCCCACCTCCCTTATTATATGACTAGTGGGACATAAAATTACATCCCATTGCATGCAACGGATTTAAAGAAGATGATGAACAATAGAATTTTCTAGTGTGACGAAGGGTGTACTTGTTAATACCATTGGGTAGGAGGAGGTCGAGGTCATGATTCCTATGGTGGTGACATCAGAAATGGTGGCTGGAGGAGGTGTCAAAAGTCGACAGGTTTACATTGCTGCCACTGTTACCCCTTTTGTTGCCTTGCCAAAGACTGTGGCTGAGTTGCTGGTGTTGAGGGGAAGGAACTGGTGTTGATGAGGTTGGTAATGGGTGGTTGCCGAGCGAGATGAAGGATGATGGTGTGATATTTCCTTGCTTTTGGTTGTTTTTCTTTTGCTAAATTCTGTGCAAATTTTCCCAAAATCTCTCGTTTTCTCTCTCCGTTTTGTCCCTGTTTGTTCAGCGTTTTCTCCCTGTTCCCTCCCTTTTGCTTTGTTTTCTCCTGCTATTTGTAGGGTAAGGAAGTAAAGTGCCGGTATGGAGATGGTGTCCAAGACATGGTGTATTCAGTAGGAGTGGTGGCAATGTGGCTGCTGGTATGGTGGAGCGTGGCTGCTGGTGATGCCTTAACAGGTTTTATTTTTAATATCATATAACTGATTGAAGAAAATGGGTGGTTACAGAAAGTTTTTTTTGATGGGATGAATGATGTTTTTATCTTCAATTTTGGTTTCTGATTTCACTAAAAAAGTTTCATTGTAATGGGTGACCTACCCGGGTGAAGATAATGAAGATGTTAAGAAACACAAAGATGGTCTTGTTGTAATTGAAGACCTACCCAATGGGAGATTGGTGAACATGGTAAAAACATAGATGGTCTTGTTGTAATGGTCGACCTGCCCAGATGATAGATGGTAAAAACAAAGAGATGGTTTTGTTGTAATGAGTGATCTGTCCAGGTGAGAACGATGAAGATGGGAAAAACATAGATGATCTTATTGTAATGGGTAACCTACCCAATTGAAAATGATGAAGATTGTAAAACACAAAGATGATCTTGTTGTAATGGGTGACCTGCCCAATTGAAAATCACAAAGATGGTCTAGTTGTAATGGGTGACTTGCCCAAGTGGGAAATTGGTGAAAATAGTTTTATTGTAATGGGTGACCTACCCAGGTGAGATGGTGAAGATGGTCTCATTGTAATGAGTGACCTACCTAGGTGAGAATGATGAAGATGTTAAGAGGAAGAAGAATGGTCTTATTATGATGGGCAACCTTCTCAAGTGAGAATGTAAAAGATGGTCTCATTGTAATGGGTGACCTACCCAAGTGGAAATGATGACGATGTTAAAAGACCCAAGAATGGTCCTATTGTAATGGGCGACCTTCCCAAGTGAGAATGGTGAAGATGGTCTCATTGTAATGGGTGACCTACCCAAGTGGAAATGATGACGATGCTAAAAGACACAAGAATGATACTATTGTAATGGGTGACCTTCCCAAGTGAAAATGGTGAAGATTTCATGGAATAGAAGATAGGGCTAGAAGACGCACTATCTTAATTGATGGTCGAAGATTGAAAACCAGGCTCGACAAGTGAGGAAAATAGGGCCGAAAACGCACTATATGAATTGATGGTCGAGGGTTGGAAACGCACTCAAAGAAGAGGGAACATAGGGTTGGAAGACGCACTATCTTAATTGATGGTCGAAGGTTGTAAAACACATTCAACCAAGAAGAAAAATAGTGTTGAAATACCCACTATCTATTGTTCATGGTTAAGGGTTGGAAAACACACTCAAACAAGAAGGATAGGGATGGAAAATGGACTATCTTAATTGATGGTTGAGGGTTAAAAACAAGCTCGACTAGTGGGGAAAATATGGCTAGAAACGCACTATCTGAATTGATGGTCGAAGGTTGGAAACACACTTAAAGAGGAGGGGACATAGGGCTAGAAGGTGCACTATCTTAATTGATGGTTGAAGGTTGAAAGACACATTTGATGAGTGGGGAAAATAAAGCTCTAAAGCACACTATCTTAATTGATGGTCAAGGGTTGGAAAAGTATTCAAAGAAGAGGGAACATAGAGCTAGAAAGCACACTATTTAGATGATAGTTGAGGGTTGGAAAACGCACTCGATGATGAGGGGAAAATAGGGCTAGAAAGCACACTATTTAAATTGATGGTTGAGAGTTGGAGAACACACTCAATGATGAGGGGGAAATAGGGTTGGAAAGTGCACTATATTAATTGATAGTCGAGGGCTGGAAAACACACTTAAAGATGAAGGGAAAATAGGGCTAGAAAGTGAACTATTTTACATTAATGGTCAAGGGTTCGAAAACACACTCGAAGACATGTTAACGTCATCTATTTCCCTGCTATCATTTTCTAGAATTCTTATGGAAATTGATTTGCTTGCTGATTTTAAATATACTGTGTACATTGCGCTGCTTAATGGTGCATCTTTGAATCAGAATGTTATTTATGAAAATTGCCAAGATTTTGTAAGCATTGTAAAGTTATTGGCCGTAACACTTCTCTTTGTCCCCATTCCTTGGATAAGAAAGTGTCTTCGACTCCTGTGGCAACCAAGGTAGTATCAGCAGCTGAGAAAGTTTCAATGAAATGGTGGGTTTCGGTTAAGGAGGTGATTCCTAATCTAGCAATGCCAATTGAGCAGCAATTGAGTGTTGAGCCCTTGGCCTTTGACTAATGAAGAGGCCTCTCGACCAATAGATTGTGAAGAGCTCTCTCGGCCTAATGATGTGTATTCTTTGAATGAATCTTTTGTTGAGCAGCAGGTTGATCCAATGCTAATGGAATCTAGTGTCCGCGAGTGGACAATTGTTAAAAAGAAAAAAGGGAAATCTAAAGTGGTTAATGATAATGCAGCTGATCTGGCTAATTTGGGGGATCCAGTTTGTTCAGTGGGAATAGAGGTGGACCCGTTATGTTGTGTGACCACGCGGAGTGGTATTCGTTGAACAATTGTTCTTCCTAGGAGCAAAGGGCTGAAGGACTTAGCAATGGACTTATGTTAATCTAATGCTAAAATTTCAGAGGGCTTAATAGTCCTTTGAAGCAGCATGAGGTGGTTAACCTCATCAGGAAGAAAGGTGTGGATGTTTTTGGTTTGTTGGAGTCTAAGCTTTATGCAGCCAGGGTTGCTAATTTGCAGAAGTTTTGACTAAAGAATTGGAAGTTTTTGTCCAATGCTGAGGTGGCTGGTAATATTGCTTAGGTCATTGTGTTTTGGAAATTGTTCTCTATCTCGATAGATTTGATTGCTAGTTCAGCATAGGGCCTTCATGTCTCCATTTACAGTTTGGTCCATTAAGTCAGCTTTAGAACTACTTTTGTGTATGGATTTAATACAGTTGTAGCTAGGCAGGCTCTTTGGAATGATCTTAGAAGTTGGGACTCGTATACTCCCTAGATGATCCTTGGTGACTTTAATGCTATTATGTCACTGGCAGATAAGCACAATGGGGAACCCGAGTCCGGTTATGAAACCTCATACATTTTTCATTGTTGTACTGACTTGGGGCTCACCAATGTAAACTATTCAAGCAGTCATTTCACTTGGTACAATGGCAGGATTTGGACAAAGATAGAAAGAGTTCTGGTGAATCACGTATGGTCCTCTATCCTGAGTACTATTCAGGTTCATTATGATCTGTTTGGTCCTTTCTCAGTTTACTCTCCAACAATTATTTGGCTTGGTGGTAGCCATGCCATGGGGTGGCTCAGTTTCAAATTCTATAATATGTGGGGTTTTCATGAGAATTTCATTGACTTGATGGCCACTTCGTGGAATTTAGAGGTTTATGGCTTGCCTATGTTTGTTTTGTGCTCTAAGCTAAAGAGGTTAAAGTTGTCGTTGAAGGAGTTGGGCAAGCATCATTTTATCCACATTTTAGAGAGGGTTTGTAGTACGGAAGGTGAGCTTCAACATATTCAAATAGCTTTGCAAGATGACTGGGATAATTCTCAGCTTTTCAATATTGAGAAGAATATGCGCAGCAACCCGGTCCATCTTAAATCCATGGAGAAAATGTTCTATAGCTAGAAGCTCAAGTGTGACTACTTTAAAGATTATGATAGGGTCACTAGTTTCTTTCATGCTATCATTGGTCAAAGGCAGCGAAAGAGGTTCATTCCTTCTATTGTGGTTAGTAACGAAGTTCATACTAACTCAGAATCAGAGATTGGGGCTGAATTGTTAAATTCTATTAGAATCTCCTGGGTGTGTCAAAGGAAACAATATCTTTGTAAATGGATGTTATTCAGTGTGGTCCATGTCTTGCTCCTTTTTCAGGTGATGACATTAAGGCGGCTTCGTTCAGTATTGGTAATGACAAAGCTCCCGAGCTAGACAGCTACTCTGATTTTTCTTCAAAAGTGCTTGGGATATTATAGGGACTGACTTTTTCTTGGCTGTCCAGGATTTTTTCATCTCCGAGAAGATGCTTAAGTAGATAAACCACTCCATCATAGCACTGATACCTAAATCTGCTAATGTCTCTTATCCTAGTGATTTTTGGGCGATCTCTTGTTGTAATGTCATTTATAAAATGTTTCTAAGCTTCTTTCAAACAGGTTAGCTCGTGTTTTGCTGGATATTATTAGCTGATACAAAATGCTTTCTTGGGTGGGTGGAAAATGGCAGATAATATCTTTTTGGTTCAAGATCTGCTTCAGGAATATGGTCGTAAAAGGACCTCTCCAAATGCCTAATGAAAATTGATTTCAGGAAAGCCTTTGACTCAGTTCAATGGGTTTCTTGAAGAGTCTTCTCGGCATGCTTGGGCTTCCTTATTGGTTTGTTCACCTAATTATGCAATGTTTTTCTTCAACCTCTTTCTCTACTGTTTTCAATGGTAATCTTTACAGTTTCTTCAAGGGTCAGAGTGGTATCAGGCAAGGTGACCCATTATCACCTTATCTGTTTATTTGCTGCATGGAGTATTTTTGCATAATGCTAAAGTGGTCATCCTGCTTGCTAGGGTTTCGTTTTCATCAAAAGTGTAGTTCGTTCGGCATTTCTCATCTTGCATTTGCTGATAATGTCCTCTTGCTTTATTGGGGAGACCTTAGTTCGATGCGTATCATGCACTAGCAGCTCTAAACTTCTAGTAATATGTCAGGTCTTAATCTTGATCCCTCCAAGTCTTCTATTTATTTTAGAGGATTTAAGGAGACCATGAAGTCTGATATTCTACAGCTGACTAGTTTTGTCCAAGGAACCTTTCCCTTTACTTACTTGGGAGTGCTACTTAGTCCTCATCGGCTTTTGACAAGTCAGTACACACCTCTTTTACGTCAGCTGGAGTTAGTTATTCAGGGTCAGATTGGTAAATTCCTTACTTATACTGGGCGGTTGGAGTTACTGCGATCTGTTTTGAATGGGATGGTTCAATTTTGGGTTGGAATCTTTCCTATCCTGGGGTTGTTTTGTCTTGTATCATCAGTATTTGCAGGAGTTTCTTGTGGTCAGGATGCATTGGAAAAAGTACTGCTTTGGTGGCTTGGAAGCAAGTCTGTCTGCCAAAGAATGAAGGGGGGTTAGGCTTCTGGATTTGAAAGCCAGAAGCAAATCGGTCTTAACTGGTCATATTTGGAATATTCATCTCAAAGCCAACTCTATCTGGATTCAATGGGTGCATCACTTTTACCTCAATTCCTCTGCTATATGGGTTACGCATGCGAGTAAAACCTCCCTGCCGCTTTGAAAGGCCATTGTGCTTTAAAAAAACCAACTCAAAGAGGTGTGTGGATATCAAGGATAGTTTGGTTAGAAGCTCGGATAGTGAAAATAAATTCTCCAGGAATGCTTATGATTATTTCATATTCAAAGGCAATGAGGTTAATTAGGTGCGCGTCGTTTGAGATTCTTGGTCTATACCCCGTTATAATTTTATTCTCTTGCTAGCTACCTTGGGTAGGCTATGAACCAAGGATCGCCTTTAGTTCCTGTCCTTAGATCCAATTTGTCTTCTTTGTTTGTAGGATAATGAATCTCATTGCCACTTATTTTTTGAATGTTATTGGTCATCGCAACTTTGGTGTCTAATTAAATCCTAGCTGAGAATTCATCGATAGATGTTGTCCCTGCGCAGTGCTCTTCGTGGTCTTAACACGGGAAGCCATAACATGGTGCCTAGATTAAAACAGGTTTCATTAGGTATTACAGTATACTTAATTTAAGAGGAGCGTAACAATCGGGTTTTCTATTCGACCCAATTATCAATGCTCAATATCTTTCATGAATTCCAGGAACTATTCTTTACCATTTTCCATTTTCGGGAAAAGGATCATCAGAAGTTAAATTTTTTAAAGATCTTGGCTCTTGGTTTAGTTTGGAAGGCTACTCGATTCGGTTTAGGGTTAGGGCTAGGTAGTCACTAGTTCTTGGGTTGTTGATTTCCCTTGTTTGGGTTTGCGTGGGTGGTGCTTTTTCTTCTCTTGGTGCAGCTCATTTGAGCAGGTTGTCCATACTAAGGTTGCTTGCTGTGTCAGCTTGTGTGGTTGAGGTGGCTTGGGCTGGTTGGCTGGGAGATTGTTGAGGTGGCGTGTTTGCTCCTTATTTTCTTTTCTCTATAGGGCCAACTAGGCCAGTTGGCATGGGCGCTATGCTTTAGCTGGAAAGTCATCCTCTTTTTGAAGGTGGTGTGTTGTGCAACTATTTTCTCCCCCTACAAGTCTGAATTGGCAGCTTGTTGTTAAAAGTCTTCCTCGTTAGTGTCACGACGGTGGATTTTTTGCGTTTTGCGCCCCGTCATCCCCCGTAAAAATTACGACTATAATTATAAAGAGTCGCCACCTAGTATTAGGGTCACTAGGAACCTATTAGTCTGCTAGAGTCTTGGGTAAGGAGACTTGTTGTGCAAGGAGAAGACGCATCACCCCCAGTGCACCCTACCTAAGGTAAGCTGCATTGTTGTTTGATTGTTTTTTTCTAAGTTTATTTTTTAATGCATTAAAAAATATTTTTGTTTTGTCTACGGGTGTACTTTATGATGTAATTTTACACCCCAATTAGAAAATCTTTTTGTTATCTACGGATGTACTTTACAATGTAAATTTACATCGTAGTTAAAATCTCCTTTTTTTTTATCCATGGATGTATTTTACAATGTAAATTTATATCCTAATAGATAGAACAAAAATAAATTTAATTATTTTTGATATTTTGGCCGAATTCCAAGGATAATCATAAACTAGTTACGATATCCAATTTTTGTTTTTGAAATATGAAAAAGATGCACGATATTTTTTTTATGAAAAATATATTTGAAAAATCTTGACATTCAGTCGTTTGCACGAAAACAAATCCATTTTTATGTTCTTTTATTTTTTTCATTTTTTTAATAAAAATAATAATAAAAAAAAATCAGTGGGCTGACTGTCCAGCCGTGATGGGCTGGGCTGACAGCCCACCTCCTCTATGCATGTGGGTCAGGCTTCATGCCCAGCCCAACTCAAACAGATGGCCTGCATGAACAGTGGGACGTGAATTACGTCCCACTGCATGCAGGCGACGAGAGGAAGAAGACAATGAACAGTGATTTTTCAAGTGTGACAAAAGGTGTATCTGTTAGCACCGGGTAGAGGAGGTCGAGGTGGTTGTCCTGGTGGTGGTGGCGTCGTCAACGGTGGCCTGTGGTGGCTGGAGGAGGCGTTGGAAGTTGCCGGTCTGTTGCTGGTTCAAGCTTGCTGTTGTTGCTGGTGCTCTCGCTAGAGATGGAGATGGAGCTTTTTTAAAGAGAGATGGAGCTGCAACTTTTTTAGAGAGAAAGCTGCACCGTCGGGGAGAGAGAGCTGACCTTCTAGGGGAGAGAAGTTTGTCGAAGATGAGGAAGATGCCCAAGAGAGATGGCTTCTACGGGTTAGTGTTTTTTAGTGTTTCTTCATGCTTCAATTCCCTCCTTTGTCACGTAATTTTCTCTGTTCAA
Organism: Salix dunnii; assembly: GCA_015731905.1. Classification (NCBI taxonomy): domain Eukaryota; kingdom Viridiplantae; phylum Streptophyta; class Magnoliopsida; order Malpighiales; family Salicaceae; genus Salix; species Salix dunnii. Next base: position 7,124,674 of record CM027662.1, on the reverse strand, counting down.
TTCCCTCCTCTGTCACGTAATTCCCTCCTCTGTCACGTGATTCTCTCCTTTTCCCTCAGTTTCTCCTTTTCTGGTTTCTCTTCCTCTCCCCCTCTCGTTTACCGGTGTTTTTTCCCCCATGCATGCAGGTTTTCAATGGCTTTTTATAGGCAGAAGGTAACCCTTTGACTGCACATTGCGTGCAGCGGTGGGTTACCTACCTCTGCACTCACAGGTGGCGAGCCTGCACTGTTCAGGTGACTGAACAGTGCAGCCACGCCTGTGATGATTTTGGGGGAGGGTGAAAATATTTAATTTGGTCCCTCAATTTTTAATTTGTTCAATCGCATCCCCAATTGGTTTGAAACTTTCAATTTTATGCAATTTTATCTTCATCAAAATTTTAACAGCAGCTTTAAATTTACGCGCCTTTTTTATTTTGGTCATTGGCTTCCAATTTATGCGATTCGAGCCTTAATTGACCACTAAATTCTCGATGTTTTCAATTTGGTCCCTAACTTTGCACAATTGGATCGGAAACTTCAATTCGGTCTTCGAAAACTCCAAACTTCTCAATTGAACCCAAATTAAGCTCAAAAATTTGATTTTTCAGCCATTAATTAATTTGACATGACCAATTTAAAGTATAATTAAGTCCTTTCACTTAATTAAATCCTTTAATTGGACCCTAAATCAATTTTCAAACACAACTACACTTTTAAATTGGTTGACGATTAAATCAAATCAACCTATAAAAATATAATTATGTCTCACGATTTAAATTTTTACAAAGATTTATCCAATGATAAATTATCTTTGCGTTAAATCTGTATTTCCCTCTATTTTTAAGGACAAAAGAGATACGATCGGACTCTCAAAAACAACCAAAATTTCCACACTGAGTTTTCTACCCTAGCTGGCCCTTTTTATTTTATTTTTATTTTTTTAGGTATATTTTGGGGAGTAACCCAAAAATTGGGTTATGACTGTTGGTTTTGGCTTTCTTCTTTTTGGGGTTGCCTTGGTTGTTGTGCTCCTAAAGAGTTGGAAAGTCTTCCTCTCTTAGGTGATGACATGTCGTGCAGCTCTTTTCTCCCCCTGCAAGTCTGCCTTTGACGTGTTGATTCAGATCCTTCTCTCCTGCATGACTGTCTTCAGCAGCTGATGTTTGTGGCCTTGTGCTTCGCAGATCTTCAAAGTTACCATTTATTCCCTCTTTTGGTTGTCTTGGGAGAGTAATTTGTGGCGACTTGGTTCAGTATTTCCACTTTGGGCTGTACAGTTTCCAAGGCTTAAACTTGGGCATTGTGGCTGGTTTGATAGGTTTTTTGGAAGGTTTCCTCAGCCTTTCTTGTTGGCTGGTTGGGCTTCTTCCTTCGTTTGGGCTTGTTTTTTGGTTGGGCTAGGCCAGGCTAAATGTGGGCTTTGGCCCGAGTATTGAGTGGGCTAGCTATGGTTGTTATGGGTTGGCTTCTTGGTCAGCTAGGATGGGTCGGGTTTGGGCTTTGAGCTATATTATGGGTCAATTCTTCGACCTACCCTCTTCAGCTCTAAACAAATTTTTGGGTTCTCTTTTTTGTGGGCTGGGCTTAGGGTCCCTTGCTCTTTTCCTTCGGCCTATTTAGTTTTTCAAAAAGGGAGCATGTTCCCTCTTTCGCTAGTTTTATTTTTTGTTTTCTGTCGAGATTCTCTCAGTTTTGTATATTTTTTTCTCGCTAGTTCTCTAGCATTGTTCTCCTTTGATCTTTAATATACTTACCATTGATAAAAAAAAAAAAAAGGTCTGGAAAGCACACTATTTTAATAATGGTCGAGGGTTGGAAAACGCACTCGATGATAAAGATTGATGGTGACTAGAAAGCTCACCAGGTTCTAGAAAGAGATGGTACTTAAAAAGGCATTATCTGAGTTGGTCAATGGCTAGAAAGCACACTCAAATATGGAAAGAGATAGGGTTGAAAACACTCTATTTATCTTGATGCAAAAGCTCGCAAGTGCACTCAGGGAAATGAAAGTAGTATGGACTCAAAGGCGCATAAAAAATAATGAGTGGAGGTTTGTAAATTATAATCCCTTCAAAACGTTCCTTAAATTCCTAGTGGGGATGCAATACATTATGATACCTAAATTTAGGAAAGAGATGAGAGCTCAAAGGCCTGCATAGAATGATGAATGAAGGTTCATAAATTACGATCCCTTCGAAACATTTCCTAGATTCTTAATGGGGATGCAATGCATGATGATGCATGCATATTTACTTGATAAATATAGGTCCCCTTTCTTCTTCATGGTCTTCTCTTTTCAGGGTTTGGATCTCTAGCTTTGACGACTTCTTGCTTCTGCTTACTCGAGTCGCAACTTAAAATTTTGATCACTGGAGATAATAGGTCTTCCATATCAACATGTCCCCTTGAGTTTGATCCAGATTCTTTGGAAAGGAATGATGGAGCCAGCTTCAATTGTATTTGTATATTTCACCCTAGTCTGGCCATGCCCACAAGTGTTTTAGGCTTTAAGTGTTTGTAAGAAAGGGTTGGTTATTTGCAAAGATTGTGTTTCATGTGAGATTTTTGGAATTTCAAAGTCATTCCAAGCAAAAAAGTAATTCTGATTGTCCTAGTCAGGTAATGCCACATCAGTGTTTTAGGCTTCAAGTGTTTGCAGGAAAGCGATGGCTATTTGCAAAAATTATTTTCATGTAGGATTTTTGGAATTTCAAAGTTATTCCAAGCAGAAAACCATTTTGATGTTTGTTTAAACAAACTTGTTCTTGAAAGAATTCAAGTGATCTCATTGTCAGGTTTTATGTTGATTTTGACAAGAATATGAGGTGATATTTTCAAGTCTTGTATGTTAGGAAGGCTTCGATCTAAATTACTCATATTTGATCATAAAGGGCTTTATCAGGCTTGTAGTGGAGGCTCAAGTTACTGGCTACGAAGAAAAATATTTGTAGGCTTAAAAGGTGTTTAAGAGTTTTCTTAGACTAAGGATCACGAGTACTTACCCTTAAAACTCTTTTTAGTCCTCATGATTAATTTTTATAATGACCTAGCATACCCCCTGATATTTGTTTGGGCTTTCATCTTGACATGTCCCCCGGTATTTGCTTGGACTTTCTATCATGGACTTTTTAGCAGTGCCACCATGTTGACTTGACATGCCCCTGGTATTTTATTTAGGCTTTTTGTCGTGGGTTTTTATCATTATATTGACTTGATTTGTAGTATATTAAAACCTTTTTTTCTTTATGCCCCATAACTTTTTAGGCATCTTTTGTCATTAAGGACTACTTTGTAGAATGAAAATTTTTCTCTTTTTTTTCTTCACACTTGCCCCCCAGTGTAGAGTGTGATCCTTGCCGGAGTTAATTATAACAAAAATATTATTAGGCTCAAATAGGAACTGCAAAGGATATTTGAGACTTTGTGAAGGCATATCAAAGATAACCTCTCCTCATTTCAAAAACATGCATCCAGGATCGGTAAACTTTGCTTTTCCATACGAAATGATTTTTTTGGTTTTTTTGGTTATTTGTTTAGCTAAGAGCTTAGTTATTATGTGGGTTTTGGGGGATGAGATCACCTTTCAATGAAATCCTTTCAATTCTTAGAATATATCTATTAAACAAACATCAAATTGACATTTCTTTTCATACTAGACTTTGATTTTCAAAAAATCTTCATGAAATCATGAGATCATGTATAATTTGAATGAAAGGGTATAAGGTGTGCTTGTGTTATTTAGATAAAAAGCAAGAGCATACCATAAACATAAGAAAATACATGATCTTATTGAAGAGAAAGGTTTGCTTAACAAAAAAAATGTCTTATGGCATTATGAGCAAAATTGCCGACAAGTCAAAACAGGTTTAAACCGAAACATAATGTGTGGACATGACCAAACAAAGAACAATTAAGGAAGAATTCATTTTCCAACTCTGGTGCACTCCCTTTTAAAAGATTTTGCATGGGTCATTTTAATGCTCGCTCGAGTAAACCGGCAAAACGAGCCACGCTAGCTTTCAAGAATTCAGTTTTTCTTGGAAATGGAGATGGGCGCATTCTTCATTGTCCATATTTCTATATCAAAGTTGAGTGTTATGGATAGAAGCTCTTCGAGGACCTATGTTTCTACATTCCGATGATATGTTATGCAGTGATGGATGCATGTGAATACAAATGTATATACTTACATAACGGATGAATTTATCAGGGAGTTTGTACCCAAAGACAAGTTCTAGGCCATTACATGAGAGGTTAGCTTTCTACCTGGTTTCAAAGATCTATGAACTGCCTAGTGGCTGCCTTACGTGAAGGTAGTATAGGGGTTTACAAGAAATGGTTGGGGCACGATGTGACCACCATTATCGAATAAACACTCAGCTCATAGTTGGACGTTTCACAAATCTGAACCCCGACTGAAAGTCATGAGGCAGACCGTTGATCCCCACCTAACTTAGAATTTTAGGTTTATTCACAAAATTAAAATTCATCATGACATTAATTCACACCCGATGTTAAGCATGGATTGAATTTAAAAATGCATTCTAAAATAGTAAAAATACATGTTAAAAATAAACTAAAGAATAAACAAACAAACAAACAAATCTCAGTCCGTCAATGTCCCTAGTGGACTCGCCATCTGTCTTGGCGGTGATTTTTTTGCGCTTCGCCCCCCACCATTCTCCCGATTGGGGAGACCATAATGCACAGTGAAATGAGGTGTGTTTTATAGTCGTAAAATTACAACTATAATTATTAGGAGTCGCCACCTAGTATTAAGATCACTAGGAACCTATTGGTCTGCAAGAGTCTTGGGTACGGGGGCTTTTTTTTATCAAATGTAAGTATATTAAAGATCAAAGAGAACAAAGCTAGAAAACTAGTGAGAGAAGAATATACAAGTTCGAGAAATTCTTGGAAGAACACAAGACTACAAACTAGCGAAGGGGGGAACATTCTCCCACTATGAAAAACTAAAAGCCAAAACATCGAGGCCTAACCCACGGAAAAGAACAACCCAAAACAAGGACTAAAACCCAATAACAAGCCAGCGGCCCAACCCAAATAAAATGGGGAGGGGGAGACCAAGCCAAGGACGAAGCCCGATTGAAGAGGCACCACTTCTTGGGCCCAGACCCAAAAGAAACCCGACCGAAAGAAACCTATCCAGCCCAAAAGAAGAGAAAGCTGGGGAAGGCAGCCATTCCATCCGAGAAAAAACACTAGCACCCACTCCTCCCGAGGAACTTGAAGCAAAGTAGCCGAAAAGAGGGAAAGCAGCACACAAATGGAAGAGCACTGCCATAGAGACCAGCTCAGCATGCCAATAACCCTAGCTAACCATACCAAGGAGAAGAACCAATCAGCCACTCACCTTAGATGACCTTCTAAAAAAGGAGAGAAATTCCTGCCACACACCAGCACTCTTCCCATAATGAAGCCAAAGAAAAGAAAAGTCAACACAAAAGGCTACTAAACTCCCTACACACGCTAGCATCCCAAGACAAAAGAAGAAGGAGCAGAAGGCAAGCACACAAATCTCCCCGCACACACTAGCCCACAGCCAAAGAAAAAGGCATAGCTGGCTTCTGCCCCACCTAGTCAGCACACAATCTTGGCCAAGGCACTAGCGAGCAAAGTAGCCACCCCCAACTAGCCCTGTAGAGGTGAAAGGATGATGAAAAGAAGAGCTACATGGCCCAACACCTAAGGGATCAACGGGAAGAAGACAACATCACATAACTCCCAAAACTTCCCAAAATAGAGAGGAGACAGCATAGCCCTTCAAACAAAACTTGGGAACCGAGCCAGACTTAACCTGGATAGCCATTAAATCGACCAAGAACCCGAGCCTGAACTGAAAGCTAGAACAGGAAATCTAATCCCAAACCGGACCTAGCAACCACCCAAACTAGATTGAGAAGGATCCTTCATCCAAAATGTAACTCGTGGTGGTCCTTCTCCCGAAAGTGGAAAATGGTAAAAAACATTTCCTGGAATTTCCGGAAAATCTTGTTGACCAACAATTGGTTCGAATGGAAAACTCGATTGTTACTCTCCTCCTAAATTAAATAGACCATGATTCCTAACGAAACACACCTTAGTCTGGAAAACATTTGCCGATGAATTCTCAACTAGGACTTTATTAGATTCCAAAGCTGTGCGGACCAATTACAGGTAAAAAATAGATGTCGATGAGATTCATTTTCCTACGAACAAAAGAGACAGATAGGATTTGGGGACATGAAATGAAGATAGTCCTTCGTTGCCCAATACAGCAAGCTAGAGAATAAAATTATACTAGGGCATTGACCGAGAATCCCAAACAACGTGCAACCAATTAACCTCATTCTCGCGTAGCCTAAAATAGTCATAAGCATTCCTGGAGAATTTTGCCACCGTTATCCCAACTTCTGACCAAGTTAATAGCAGCTTCCTGATCACTGCGCACTAACATGAGATGGTTTTTTTCCCGCAATATAGCCTTCCAAAGGGGCGAAGGTTTTACTTGCTTATGTAACCCAGATATCAGAGGAATTGAGGAAAACGAGATGCACCCATTGAATCCAGATGGAGTCTGATTTGAGATGAATATTCCAAATATGACCAGCTACGACAGATCTGCTTCTGGCTTTTAGATCCAGCAGCCCTAGGCCCCCTTCATTTTTAGGAAGACAGACTTGCTTCCATGCCACCAAAGCATTTCTTTTCCCAATGCATCCTGACCACAAGAAGCTCCTGCAAATACTAATGATGCGAGACAAAAACAACCTCTAGGATAGGAAAGATTCTGACCCAGAATTAGACCATCCCGTTCAACACAGAGCGCAACAACTCTAGTCATCCAGCATAAGTAAGGAATTTACCCATCCAACCCTTAATAGTTATCTCTAACTTATGTAAAAGAGGAGTATATTGACTCGCCAAAAGACAGTGAGGGCTAAGCGGCACTCCCAGGTAAGTGAAGGGAAAGGTACCTTCAGCAAAACCAGTCAATTGTAGAATATCAGTCTTCACAGTCTCCTTTACTCCAAAATAAATGGAAGACTTGGAGGGATTAAGATCAAGACCTGATACAATATCAAAAGTTCTAAGCTACTGATGCATGATACTCACTGAACTTAGCTCTCCCTAACAAAGTAAGAGGACATCATCTACAAACACAAGATGAGAAATGCCGAGCGGACTACACTTTTAATGAAAGTGAAACCCCAGCAAGCAGGAAGACTGTTTTAACATTCTAGAAAAATACTCCATGTAGCTTATGAACAAATAAAGTGATAGAGGGTCCCCTTGCTTAATACCACTTTGACCCTTGAAGAAACCGTAAAGGTTACAATTAATAGCAACAGAGAAAGAGGCTGAAGAGACACATTGTATAATCAGATGAACAAACCCATAAGGAAGACCAAGCATGCCAAGAAGACTTTCCAAAAAAACCCCACTGAACTGAGTCAAAGGTTTTCCTAAAATCAATTTTCATAAGACATTTAGGGGAAGTCCTTTTGCGACCATATTCTCGAAGCATCTCTTGGACCAAGAAGATATTATCTGCCATTTTCCGCCCCCCAAGAAAGCATTCTACATCGGGCTAATAATTTCCGGCAGAATACAAGCTAACCTATCCGAAAGAAGCTTAGAGATCACTTTGTAAATGACATTACAATATGAGATTGGCTGGAAGTCACTAGGATAAGAGACATTAGTAGATTTAGGAATTAGTGCAATGATAGAGTGGTTAATCTGCTTAAGCATCTTCTCGGAGGTGAAAATCCTGAACAGCCAAGACAAAGTCAGTCCCCATAATATCCCAAGCTTTTCTGAAGAAAAAGGCAGAATAGTCGTCAGGCTCGGGAGCTTTGTCATTTCCAATACTTAACAAGGTCGCTTTAATGTCATCACCCAAAAACGGAGTAAGAAGACCATCATGGGAAGAAGGAGCAAGACAAGGACCACACCGAATAGCATCCATGTCCAAAGACATTGTTTCCTTCGACACACCCAGTAGGTTCTGATAGAATTTAACAAATTCAGCCCCAGCCTCTGATTCTGAGTTAGTAATAACTCCGTTACTACCCATAATAAAAGAAATAAACCTCTTTCTCTGCTTCTGACTCATGATAGCATGAAAGAAACTAGTGCTCCTATCACAGTCTTTGAAGTAATCATACTTGAGCTTCTAGCTAAAGAACATTTTCTCCGTGGATTTAAGATGCACTGGTTTGTTGCGCATATTCTTTTCAATGTCGAAGAGCTGAGAGTTGTCCCTGTCATCTTGCAAAGCTATTTGAATATTTCAAAGCTCACCTTCCATACAACTAACCCTCTCTAAAATATGGCTAAAATGATGCTTGCCCAACTCCTTCAATGGCAACTTCAATCTTTTTAGCTTAGAGCACAAAACAAACATTGGCGATCCATAAACCTTCATGTTCCAGAAATGGCCGTCAAGTCAATGAAATTTTCATGCAAACCCCACATATTATAGAATTTGAAATTGTGCCGCCCCATGGCATGACCACTAACAAGCCGGATAACTATCTAGGAGTGATCCGAGAAGGGACCAGGCGGATCATAATGGACCTGAATAGCACTTTGAATAGAGGACCACGCATGGTTCACCAGAACTCTATCTATCTTTGTCCAAATTCTGCCATTGGACAAAGTGAAATGACTGCCTAAATAGTTAACATCAATGAGCCCCAAGTCATTACAACAGTGAAAGAAATCTGAGGTTTCATAACCAGACACAGGCTCTCCATTGTGCTTATTGACTTGGGACATAATAACATTAAAGTCACCAAGGATTAATCAGGGAGTACACGAGTCCCAACTTCTAAGATCATTCCAAAGAGCCCGCCTAGTTACAACTGTATTAAATCCATACACAAAAATAGCTCTGAAACTAACTTGATCGACCAAACTACTAATGGAGACATGAATCCCCTACGCTAAACTAGCAATCAAATCTACCAAGACAGAGGACGGGTTCCAAAATACAATGACCCGAGCACTATTTCCAGCCATCTCAGCATTGGATAGAAACTTCTAATTTTTAAGCCGAAACTTCTACATATTAGCAACCTTGGCCGCAAAAAGCTTAGTCTCCAACAAACCAAAAACATCCACACCTTTCTTCCTAATGAGGTTAACCACCTCATGCTACTTCAGAGAACTATTAAGCTCCCTGATATTCTAGCAGTATATTAACATAAATTCACTAGAGCTGGGGCCTTCAGCCCTTTACTCCTAGGAAGAACGCTTGTACGCCGAATGCCATTTGGCGCGGTCACACCACAAAACGGGTCCACATCTATTCCCATCTAACAAACTGAGTCCCTTGTGCAAGGGAAAGATGCATCACCCCCAATGCACCCTACCTAAGGCAACCTGCATTGTTGTTTGATTGTTTTTCCTAAGTTTAATTTTTTCATTGTCTTCTCTAAAGTTTGACATAGATCTCTCTTCGTGAGAGAATCTCTACCTCGTTAGGAGTTGAAATACTAACTAAATGATTTTTACACTGCATTTAAAAAAATATTTTTTTAAACTATCTACGAGTATATTTTACAATATAATTTAACATTGCGATAGCTAAAATAAAAATAATATTTAATTGTTTTGATATTTTAGCCAAATTCGAACGGATAATCATAAACTAGTTACAATATCCAATTTTCATTTCAAAACATGAGAAAGATTCAACATATTTTTTTATGAAAAATATGCTTCGAAAACCTTGGAATTCGACCGTATGCATGAAAACAACACCTTTTTATTTTATTTTTGTTTTTCTCCATTTTTAAAAAATAAAATAAAACAAAAATAAAAAAACAAAAAATAAAAAAAAAATAGTGGGCTAACTGTCCACTCTTGATGGGCCAGACTGATAGCCCACTATGCATGGGCTGGGCCACCAGTCTAGTGGGCTATCAGCCCACCTCCCTTATTATTATTTTTTGGCTGGGTACAAGGCCCGACCTGGCTCACTCGAACCCGACCCATATAAATAGTGGGACGTAAATTACATCCCACTATATGCAACGGATTTGAAGATAGATGATGAATAGTAGAATTTTCGAGTGTGATGAAATGTGTACTTGTTAATACTGTAGGTAGAGGAGGTCGAGGTGATAATTCCTATGGTGGTGGCATCGGAAATGGTGGCATGTGGTTACCGGAGGAGACGTCGGAAGTCGACAGGTTTACGTTGCTGCCACTATTACCCCCTCTGTTGCCTTGCCAGAAACTGTGGCTGAGTTTCTAGTGTTGAGGGGAAGCAACCGGTGGTGATGAGAGTGGTAATGGGAGGTTCAATGGCCTCTAACGATGGAGAGAGAAAGCTCAGCCAAACTGGTCTCTTAGAGAGACATGGGACCTGCAAACTGAAAAAAAAAAAAAAAAAAAAGAGGAGCTAGTTGTGGAGGGAGATGAAGGATGATGGTGTGATTTTGGTGTGATATTTCCTTATTTTTGCTTGTTTTTCTTTGCCAAAATTCTTTACAAATTTTCCAAGAATCTCTCCTTTTGTCTCTCCATTTATTTTCCTATTTGTTCAGTGATTTCCCCCCCTTCCCTCCTTTTTGCTTTGTTTTCTCCTGCTATTTATAGGCTAAGGAAGTAAGGTGCAAGTATGGGGATGGTGTCCAAGACATGGTGTATTCAGTAAGAGTGGTGGCAACATGGTTGCTGGCATGGTGCAACATGGTGGAGCATTGGTGGTTACAAAAGGTATTTTTTCGACGGGAAGAACGATGTTTTTATCTTCAATTTTAGCTTCCGATTTCACCCAAAAAGTGTTGTCACTAAAAACTTTGATATTCTCAATTTAACCCAGATTAGGTTTCTAAACTTAATTTCTCACCAATTAAGCCCTTAATAAAATAAATTTGACCCATTTAAAGTATAATTAAGCCCTTGTGCTTAATGAAATCCTTCAATTGGGCTCTCAATTAATTCCAAAGCATAATTACACTTTAAATTGGCCAACGACTAAATCAAATTGGCCCATAAAAATATAATTATGTCTTTCAACTTAACATTTATGCAGATTTATCCAATAATATTTTTTTTAGCCTTGAATCTACATTTTCCTTCATTTCACCTTGATTTTTCTACCAACACCAGCCCCTTTTGCTTTATTTTTGTTATTTTTTGGTATATTTTGGGGAATAACCCAGAAATTAAGTTATGACAACGATGGTGGGGATACTGGATCGAACAAACATCACACACACATGTGATGGTCCATGATGGAGGATACCTCAACCATTGTTCATTGGTTAAGAGATTGGGTTTATCTTATGTTTTTGGGTTAGAATTATTAGAACTTTTGATTGAGTTTTGTTATTAGATTTGATAATATTTTTTTTTGAGTTTTGTGAGCCTCTGGGCAAATAGGTGGTTGTTTTAGTGTTTGTTTTTTTAACTGTTGTCAAATTATAAGGATTTGATAAGAAACATTGTAGACTTTTGATTTTCCAACCTTCAATCTCTCTTTATTCATTAATGCTCCCCCAAGCTTGTTATGTTTATTATATGATTCATGTAAGAACTTTATGACTAAACTTCACGAGTCACTAACTATATGACCCTTTTTTCAACTATAGTTTTGAGTTTGCAGTGTATTTAAATGGGTTAAAAATATTTTGATAGAAGCTTAACTTATTTTCATTTCTCTGGTTTAATTTAGCACAAGCTTGCACCTTGAATAAGACTATGTAGAAATGTGGAGTTTCCTTTTTGACATTGGTCATTTGACTACACTTTTTTGTATCTGTGAGGACTTTGAAGTCGAAGATTAAGTTACTATTTCACTCACACGCTGAATAATATAGCACTAAACTTTGTTTGGAATTAGCAACTTGTACAATCTCTAAAACTTTGACGTGTGATCCTTGAGTGATCTAGTCTGAAGGAAATGTTATAAAGGTTCCTTTGTGAGTGTCACAATAGTGATTTTTTACGCGCTTCGCGCCTTGCCATCCCCCGGGATTTGGGGAGACAACGAAGCACGGTGAAATGAGGGTTGTTTTATAGCTGTAAAAATTAGGACTATAATTATAGGAAATCGCTACCTAGTATTAAGGTTACTAGGAACCTAATGGTCTACGAGAGTCTTGGGTAAGGGGACTTGTTGTATAAGGGAAAGACGCATCACCCCCAGTGCACCCTACCTAAGGCAAGCTGCATTGTTGTTTGATTGTGTTTTCTTTCTAAGCTCATTCTTTTTTTTACACAGCATTAAAAAAAACATTATCTACGAGTGTACTTTACGATGTAATTTTACATTGCAGTTAGAGAAAAAAAAATTTTCTTTTTTTATCTATGGATGTACTTTACCATTTAAATTTACACCGTAGTTAAAATCCTTTTTTATATCCATGGATATATTTTACAATGTAAATTTACACCGTAATAGAAAAAACAAAAATGGTTTTGATTATTTTTTATATTTTGGCCAAATTCCAATGGATAATCATAAATCAGTTATGATATCCAATTTTATTTTAAAACATGAGAAATATGCAATATTTTTTTTATGAAAAGTATGCTTGGAAAATCTTGGAATTTGGTCGTATGAACGAAAACAACACATTTCATAATTTTGAAATTTGTTGTAGTAATAATAGCAGTAAAAAAATATAAAAATATTTTTTTATGTCAATTTATGTTATTTATTTTTTTAATTTATTTATGGGCTGGACGGTCACCCTAGTAGGCTGACAGCCCGCCTGAGTGGGCTGGGCTTTCAGTCCTCACGAGCTGGACGCCTAGACAAGTTGGGGCTAGGCAAGATAGGCCAAAGCCCAAATCAAATGGGCTGGGCTAGGCTGAGAGCAGCCCAGCCCAAAGAAAAAAGAAAAAAAAACAGAGAAAACAATAACGTGAACAATAACTGAATTAATATTATTCATGTGTTACGTGAACAATAAAATGGTGGTCGACCGACCACGGCGAGAGGATCACTTACCACTGCCGCAGGGTAAAGGACATCGAGGTGGTTCTCCCTATCGTAGTGGCGTCAAAAATGAGGGTCTGTGGGGGCCGGAGGAGGCCTTGGAAGTCGCTGGTCTGCTGCTGGTTCGAGCTTGCTGTTACTATTGATGCTCTCATCAAAGCTGGAGAAGAAGCTAGACCTGATGGTGGTCATAGTGAGTGAGCTTCAAGTGGTGGCCTTCGGCTGCTGATAGAGGACAGAGATGGTGGCTGCTTCATGTCTATTTTTAGAGAGAGAGAGAGAGAGAAGCGATCAGGGAGAGAGAAATAGAGGTTGCAACCAGGAAGAGAGAGGAGGGAATCGTCGCATGCGATAGAGTTCCAGTCATGTGTTGGCTAGAATGCTCTCGTGTGTCGTGTGTCTGTGTTCATTGCTTCCCCTCTAGATTTTTTTTTCTGTTTATCCTCTCCCCTTTTGCAGCTTTCATGGTTGCCTTTTATAGAAGAACTTGGCCTGCTACGGTGGCTGGCTGGTTGATGACGCGGCGACCTGCAACAACAGCTTGGTGGCTGTCGTCAGTGGGCTGTCAGTGAGCATGCAGATAAAGGCAGCTGTGGGGTTGTTGTTTTCGAGGGAAGTGAAAATGCAATTTGGTCCTTTACTTTTTAATTGTTCTAATTGCACCCCCAATTAGATTTAAATTTGTAATTTTGAGCAATTGGACCCCTGTCAAAGTTTCAACATTAGGCTTAATTTTACGCACCTTTTTTATTTTGGTCCCTAGCTTTTTATTTATGCAATTTGACCCTTAATCGACTATTAAACTCTTAATTATCTTCAATTTGATCCCTAATTTTGCACAATTAGCTTGGAAAAATTCAATTAGGTCTCCAAAAATTTCAATCTTCTCAATTGAGCTCGAGTTAAATTCAAGAATTTGATTTTTCATCAATCAAGCCCTTAATAAAATTAATTTGACCAATTTAAAGCATAATTAAGTCCTTGCACTTAATTAAATTCTTCAATTGGATCCTAAATTAATTCTTAAACATAATGATACTTTAAATTAGACCATGATTAAATCAAATTGGCCTAAAAAAAATATAATTATGATTTTTTACTTAAATCTTACCTTGAATTTATATTTTCTCTCATTTTTTGGCACAAAAGAGATATGATTCAGCTCAGAAAATATTCAAAATTTTCACCGTGATTTTTCTACCGACACCAAACCCTTTTTATTCTATTTTTTATTTTATTTTGGGGAGTAACCCAAAAATTGGTTTACGATAATGTCACCATCTCTTTATCTAGAAGCGGAGGATGTACCTGTGCAACAAGATCTCTCCATCTCTGAGCATATTCCCTTATGCTTTCTCTATTCATCTTCTCCAAGTTGGACAAACTTGTTCTGTTAGGAGCAATGTCCATGTTATATTTATATTGCTTGATGAAAGCACCTACTAGATCTTTCCAGCTATGGATCCTGGTGTTTTCTCGTCTCATGTACCAATTCAAAGTTGTCCCACTCAAACCATCTTGGAAAAAATGCATAAGCAATTTTTCATCATGCACTACTTCTGCCATTTTGTTACAGTATGATTTTAGATGAGTGACAGGGCACTCTGTCCCAGTTTACTTGATAAAGTCAGGAACACGAAAAAATTTTGGTATCACAACATTTGGAACTAGACACATCTCAACAACATGTACTGGGTCATATAGGTTCACCCCTTCAATTCCCTTATCCTTTCCTCCCACGTCACCATTTTATCTTGGTTGATACCCTCTTATGATGTTATGACTGTCGGGGTTGCGGCAGGTGTCGGCATTGCTGATTGCATGAAAGCTGGGTTTTGTTGCGGATCCTGAACCCTTTCTCCTATAACCTCTTCATGATGGTTCATTGCTTGTGTTTGAGCAGCCGATGTCGGTCTACTTGAAGGACCCTCGCCAGAGGTATTTCTCATTGCTTACTCGAGTAAGCTGGTGAGACTAGCCACGCTAGCTTTCAAAGAATCTAGTTCTTGTTGAAAGTCAGCATCACGGTGTGCGCTTTCTTTGTCCTCCATATTTCTTTATTGGAGTCGAGTGGTAGGAGCTCTTCGGGGATCGATTTTTCAATCTGTTAATGATATGTTATGTATAGTGATGAATGCATGCAAATGCATATGTATGTACATACACATTGGCAAATTATCAGAGAGTTTGTATCCAAAGTCAAGTTCTAGGCCATTACATGAGGGGTAAACTTTCTATCTGATCTCAAAAGGTCTATGAACTGCCCAGTGACCACCTCACATGAAGGTGGTATAAGGGTTTACAAGAAATGGTTGGGGCACAGTATGACCGTCATTATCAAGTAAACACTCAGTTCATAGTTGGACGTTTCATGAATCTGAACCCCGACTGAATGTCATGAGGCAGACCGCTAATCCCCACCTAACCTTGAATTGGGTTTATTCACAAAATTAAAATGCATAATGACATTGATTCAAACCCGATGATATGCATTGAAATTAAAAATACATGCTAAAGCAGTAAAATTGCATGTAAAATGTAATGCGCTGAAAAATAAACAATCAAACAAACAAAGCTCAGTCTGGTGATCTCCCTAGTCATCTATCGTGACAGTGATTTTTTACGCACTTCGCGCCCCGCCATCCCCCGGGATTTTGAGAGACAACGGCGCGCGGTGAAATGAGGGTTATTTTATAGCTGTAAAACTTACTACTATAATTATAGAGAGTCGCCACCTAGTATTAAGGTTACTAAGAACTTAATGGTCTGCGAGAGTCTTGGATAAGGGGACTTGTTGTGCAAGGGAAAGACACATCACCCCCAATGCACCCTACCTAAGGCAAGCTACATTGTTGTTTGATTGTTTTTTTTCTAAGCTTATTCTTTTTTTTACACTACATTAAAAAAATATTTTTTGTATCTGCGAGTGTACTTTACGATGTAATTTTACACTACAGTTAGAAAATCTTTTTTTTTCTTTTTTTTTCTATGGATGTACTTTACCATTTAAATTTACACCGTAGTTAAAATCATTTTTTATCCATGGATGTATTTTACAATGTAAATTTACACCCTAATAGATAAAACAAAAATGGTTTTGATTACTTTTGATAATTTGGCCAAATTCCAACGGATAATCATAAACCGGTTACGATATCCATTTTTATTTTAAAACATGAGAAAGATGCAATATATTTTTTTTACGAAAAGTATGCTTTGAAAATCTTGGAATTCGGTCGTATTCACGAAAACAACACATTTCATAATTTTGAAATTTTTTGTAGTAATAATATTAGTAAAAAAATATAAAAATATTTTTTGTGTCAATTTGTGTTTTTATTTTTTTATTTCTTTTTATTTTATTTATGGGCTGGGCTGACAGCCCGCCTGAGTGGGCTAAAAGCCTAGATGGTTTGGGCTGGGCTTCCACTCCTCACGGGCTGGAAGCCAAGACAGGTTGGGGCTAGGCAAGTTAGGCCAGAGCCCAAATCAAATGGGCTAGGCTGGGCTGAGAGCAGCCCAACCCAAAGCAAAAAGAAAAAAAGTAAAAAAAAAAACAGAGAGAAAACAGTAACTGAATTAATATTGTTCACGTGTTACATGAACAGTAAAATGATGGCCGGCCAACCACGATGAGAGGGTCATCTACCACTACCGCTGGGTAGAGGATGTCGAGGTGGTTCTCCCTGTCGTGGTGGCGTTGAAAATGAGGGCCTATGGGGGCCGGAGGAGGCATTGGAAGTCGCTGGTCTGCTGCTGGTTCGAGCTTGCTGTTGGTGTTGGTGCTCTCGTTGGAGCTGAAGAAGAAGCTAGACCTGATGGTGGTCACGGTGAGCTTCAAGTGGTAGCCTTCGGCTGCTAATGGAGGAGAAAGATGGTGGCTGCTTCAAATTTGTTTTTAGAGAGAGAGAGAAGCGATCAGGGAGAGAGAAATAGAGGTTGCAACGGGGAAGAGAGAGGAGGGAACCGTCGTATGCGATGGAGTTCCAGCCGTGGGTTGGCTAGAATGCTCTAGTGTGTCGCGTGTCTGTGTTCATTGCTTCCCCTCTGGGTTTTTTTTTCTGTTTATCCTCTCCCCTTTTGCAGCTTTCATGGTTGCTTTTTATAGAAGAACCTGGCCTACTACGGTGGATTGGATTTAAATTTGTAATTTTATACAATTGGACCCCTATCAAAGTTTCAACATTAGCCTTAATTTTGCGTGCGTTTTTTATTCTGGTCCCTGGCTTTTGATTTATGCAATTTGACCTTCAATTGACCATTAAACTCTTAATTATCTTCAATTTGATCCCTAATTTTGCACAATTAGCTTGGAAAAATTCAATTGGGTCTCCAAAAATTTCAATCTTCTCAATTGAGCTCGAATTAAATTCAAGAATTTGATTTTTCATCAATGAAGCCCTTAATAAAATTAATTTGACCAATTTAAAGCATAATTAAGTCCTTGCACTTAATTAAATTCTTCAATTGGATCCTAAATTAATTCTCAAACATTATGATACTTTAAATTAGACCATGATTAAATCAAAATGGCCTAAAATAATATAATTATGATTTTTTACTTAATTTTTATCTTGAATTTATATTTTCTCTCATTTTTGGGCACAAAAGAGATATGATTCAGCTCAAAAAATATTTAAAATTTTCACCATGATTTTTTTACTGACGTCAAACCCCTTTTATTCTATTTCTGTTATTTTTATTTTATTTTGGGGTGTAACCTAAAAACTAGGTTACGACAGTGAGGATGTCATTTTGATTCCTGGCACCGATTTCACAATCTCTTTTATTGTGCTGTAGCATTTTACTAATAGTACGAGTCACATTTAAGGTAAGATAAATACATCGGTTAAGCCCACATCAATGAACAAAAGTTACATAGAAACAATGTTAACTTAGAGTTTACATGTTGTCTGTATTTGTAAACGATTTAATTACCATTTTATTACTAGTACGAGTCACGGTTATGGTAAGATAAATGCATCGATTAAGTTCTCATCAATGAACAAGAGTTACATAGCAATAATATCAACGAAACCTAGAGTTTATATGTTATCAATATTTCTAAACCATTTAATTAGCAGTTTATTACTAGTACGAGTCACACTTGAGGGGATATAAATGCATCGGTTAAGTTGACATCAATGAACAAGAAATACATGACAAAGATGCTAACGTAACTTAGAGTTTATATGTTATCTATATATGTAAACCATTTAATTAGGATGCAATATTGGATGTTACAAAATTAAAACAAATTTGTAAGCACTTTGATTGGATTATTCTAAAACAGTAAATTTATTGATCTTTTTCTTAGAATTGCTAAAGTGGTTTTGTTCTTGCAAGGCAGGGAATGTACACTTAATCATGTAATTATGGATTACATTTACAAAAGACTAACTTCCTGAAATGGATTTCCATTAACTCTCACCATACAAATACTAATCAATGCTATCAAATCAATAAAATGTTTTGAACTATTCTCATACCTATAAATTGGACTTGCTTCATTTTATTTTATCAGCATCCAATAAGTTTTCTTTATTCAAGTAGAAGAGCGTATTGTAGTAAAAATCATGGGAAGTTTTGACAAAAGCATATGCTTAAACCTATATGTGTTTTTCATCGGTACACTTATCATTACACAAGGGCTTGCAATTCGTACTTTCGAAGAAGAAAATCTTGGGCTTTCAAATCGTTTGGAAGAATGTCACACAAAGGTGACAAAACATTGTGCAATAGAAATCTCAAATAGTGTGTACAACAACAAAATTCCATCGGAATATTGTTGCCAAAAGCATATAGCAACCGGGAAAGCTTGCCATGATGATTTCATAAAACTATTCCTTTCAAAACTTCCAAAGGATCAATTAGCTTTTGTTGGAGCTAATGGTGACCAAATCTGGAACCAATGTTCTACTATTGTAGCTTCGGCACCTGTTGCCTCAACCTTTTCTATTTTACCTTGAATTGTATTGCTATAAATTGTATGCAATAATAAGCATTTTTATGGTGCATGGTAATATTAAAGTCTTTTGGTAGCCATTTTGGTACTCTTTTTCTACTATATTTCGTTTTCTCACATGACAACCTACGAATGAAAATTCTAGAATTTTAAAACAAATATTTATGTATACAAATCTGAAGAATGAACCAAAAAGAAATCATGACCAGCATAAGAGACCCTCTGATCACTGAAATTTAAATAATAATCATACTTATACTTGTATAATGAATAAAACTAGAAAGCAATTGAGTGGATAAAAGAAATATTAAAAAGAATCTTATAAGTTTTTAGCTTTCACTATAGCTAAAGGCACAATAATGTTTTAGATTGTAATAATGCTTTATATA
Source organism: Salix dunnii (assembly GCA_015731905.1). Lineage (NCBI taxonomy): Eukaryota > Viridiplantae > Streptophyta > Magnoliopsida > Malpighiales > Salicaceae > Salix > Salix dunnii. The sequence continues at coordinate 7,105,375 of CM027662.1, read as the reverse complement.
TTTTTTTTCTTGACTTTTATTATCAAGTTAATTTTTTTTATTTTTTCTTAGTGGATTTAACTTGATGGCTTGCTTTAGTTAAAAATAAGGCGCATATTGAGGTTGTTATATGGGAGACCTATATATTGAAGAGATAGCAACATTTTTCTCATTCTTTTTCAAGCCTCAATTGACAACAAAATCAACCATGTTCCAAAACATGATGATGATCAGAAAGTGCCCTCGAGTGAAAACTTAATAATATTCTCTCATCCTGGTCGACCCATTCTTAAAAATGTTGTCGAGAGAAGATAATTGTCAAAAACAGAATTTAGATGAGCACATAATTATATTCTTTCTAACTATGATGAACCAAGACCATTATGAAGTATACTACTAAACATATTACTTTCAAACAATTTATCCCTTATAAAAATCATAAACTGATACATTTTGAATTTCTCATAGACAACATAATTTTTTTTTTAATGTCTCAAAACTCATAGCTAACTGAATCCCAAATCTTGTTATTATAAGATGAGTAATATTCCATGTAGCTCAAAACAAATGTATGTAATTTGTAATTACTTTTATCTCTTAGAATTCTTTTTCATTACACATTTCTCAACAACTGTTCATATGTGTACTTCATGTACTAGTTATATAAATTAAGAAATAATGTTATTGTTACCTTGTCTTTACTAAGTTTAGGTTCTGAACAAAAAAATAAGTGCTACGATAGGTATTTCATCAATGGACATGTGTTTTATACTGAGAATATGGGGTAGGGTAAAATGACAAATAAAAATGGGGTTTCTGTTAAAGGATCTTCTTCTAACAAGTTTGAAGTTGACTACTTTGAGAAGTTAATGGAGGTCATTGAATTACAATATCATAGTGAAAATAATGAAGTATTTTTATTCAAATGCTCTTGGTATGACACCACTGACAAAGACGTCAGAGTAAATCCCCATCATGGTTTCACAAAATTAATTCAAAGGCTATACTCTGCAATGTCAATGATGCTTTGGTTTTGTCAAACAATGTCTACAAGTTTATTACATATACACAATGTCTTTTAAAAAGTATAATACAAGAGTTGATTGATTATTAATAGTGCAAAGCAAACCCAAGGGTCATGTTAAGGTTGTTTAGGATGACAAAGATGAATCCATAAAGGGAGATGATGTCTTTCAACTTGACTAGTTAATCCATATCGGGTTGCTATGTCTAACAACCTTTAAGAAATTTAAATTTTCACATCAGTGACAATAGTTTTGTTGATTTTGATATTAAGGAGTTAAATAATATTTTGAGATCCAACAAACATACATAAGTCGATGAAGATGACGGTAACAATGAAATCATTATCGAACATTGTGATGGAGATGAAGATGAATCAATTGACGAGGAAAAATACAATTCTTATTGATTAATTAATTAATTTCAATTTGATGATAATGATGTAAAATTATTATTCAATGACAATGAAATATAATGTACAACATTATTATTAATATTATTGTGTTGTGTGTGCAACTGTGTTAAATATTTGTAGGATGGATGAAAAGATAATAAATAAAATCAAAAACTATTTAACTCAAATGAAAATACCGATGGACAAGCATTACACACCGATTAATTGTACCAGTATTTTCCAGCAGCCATTGGGATTGTTCCCCTTCCCCCTATCACTATCATGTGTTTTAGATCCATTGTCCCCACCACCCATTTCATTCAATTTAGTCCATAATTTCTAAATAAAAAAAGTATGTACATTTGTTTCAGTTCAATTTTGACCCCAAAAGCTTCAATTATTAGATTAATAAACTTTAAATATATTTTTCCAAGTCAAGAATCAATAATGTTAGATTGTTTTTGTCGTAACCCAATTTTGGGTCATTCCCCAAAACTACCCGAAAATAACAAAAATAAAATAAAAGGGTCTGATGTCAGCAAGTCAATCGAATTGAAATATTGGATGTTTTTGAAAACTCGATCGTATCGCTTTTGCACCCGAAAATAAAGAAAATCGCAGATTAAAAGTCGAAATAATTTATTATCAGATAAATCTGCGTAAAAAAAAAACCAAGCAAAATATAATTATATTTTACGGGCCAATTCGATCTATTTTTTTTGGTTTAAATTATACTTGTATTTTTAGAATTAATTTTGGGTCCAGTTGAAGGATTTGACTATATTGGTCGAATTAATTTTACTAAGGGTTTCGTTAATAAGAAATCAGTTTCTTAAATTTTATTTGGGTTTAATTGATGAAATTGAAATTTTCGGAGACCAATTTGATTTTTCAAGTCAATTATGCGAAATCGGGGGCCGAATCGAATAAGTTGAGAGTTCAATGGTCGATGGAGGATTAAATCGTGAAAATCAAGAGCCAAGGACCAGATTAAAAAGATCGCGCGAAGCCAAGGTTGAGATTGAATTTTTGATGGGATTTAATTGCATGAAATCAAGTTTAAATCCAATTGGGTACAATTAAATTTTAAAAAAAAACAAAATATATATATATATATATAAATAATAAAAAATAATAATAATGATAAAAAAAATTGAAATATGCATTTAAAAGAAATTTACTGTTCCGGCATGCGTAGCATTCAAAAAATTATCAGGCGCGAGATCACGGCAAAACAGATCAAATTTCCTTCCTATTCAGTTGCGATTTTCTTCCCGTTTCATCTCCATCACAGCAAGGCAGATCAAAACTGTATTCCATTTTTCCTAAATCAAACGTGATCTTCCCAAATTTATCTCTATCAAACTCAATTTCCTGATTCTCCTCTGATTTCTCTCGATTTGATTAACTTTCCATAACACTGCATGGCGAACTGAATGCTGGGATCATCTCTGCTATAAATAGCAGTGCATGGAGGACGAAAAAAGGAGAAGGAGGTGAAGACGAGAGGTGAACAGAGGAGAAAAACAGGAGTGAGCAAAAAACAATAGTGTTAAGGACGCGAGAAATAGAGATAATGGCAGAATCACTTACCTAAAAAAATTTTTGGTCAATCTTCTTCCTGCTCTCCCCATCGTCTTCTCTTGTTTATTCTGTTTCTCTCTCTAAAAACCAGTTCCCCTTTTTTTTTCTTCTTCACTCTCGGCCAACCGTGTATCACCACCGTCGACCACCATTATTCCTCCTTTTCATCACTATAAGTCGCCCCTCAACCCCAGTAACTCCTCCATCATCTCAGGCGAAGGGAGGAGCAACGACAGACGCGATATCAGCCACCCCTGCAACGTGACCGTGAGTTTCCGACGACTTTTCCGGCCACCACAGGCCACCATTTCCGACGAGACAACGACCAGAAGAACCACCTCGATCTCCTCTACACAAAGGTGTTAACAGGTAAGCATTTCTTCACACTCGAAAATCTGTCATTGTTACTGTTCATCTTCTACAAAATTTTACGTAAAAAAACCGATTACTGTTCGGTTCGGGTCGGGCACAAGGCCGACCCGAAAAAAAACGGTACGGGCCTCAAGCCCGTACCTCCAACCCAGCCCCAGGCGGGCTGGCATCCCAGGCCCAGGCGGGCTGGAGCCCAGCCCGCCAAATAAATAAATAAATAACGAAAAAAAAAATATAAAAAAAAAAAAATGTGTTATTTTCTTGCATACAGCCAATACACTAGCATTTTTTAAAAAAGGAAATCGTTTTTGTTTCAAAAAAAATATATATATATTATCTTGGGTTTTGAAGAGAAAAATATGTTTTAGCATTGATTTTAAAAAAAAAAAATCATTTCTTGCATTTTTTGGATTTTACAACATGTTTGTAAAATCCAAAGGGTATTGGCCAATATTCAAAAAAAAATATAAAAACTTTTTTTTGTGATTTGTATTATTCACTATCGGTATTTGGATAAATAAATCCTAAGGGTTTAATATCCAAAATATTCGGCGGGAATGATATACTATTATTCACTGTCGGTATTTGGATAAATAAATCCTAAGGGGTTTAATATCCAAAATATTCGGCGGGAATGATAATTTATTATTCACTATCGGTATTTGGATAAATAAATCCTAAGTGATTAATATCCAAAATATTCAGGGAATGATATATTGTTATTCACTGTTGGTATTTGGATAAATAAATCCTAAGAGTTGATATCCAAAATATTCGAGGAATGATAACCCATTCGTCATGAAACCAACATTCTTAAGAGAGATCAAAAACATAACAAATCATATCCAAACAAAAATACAAAGCAGCTTAACTTAGGTAGGGCGTACTAGGAGTGCTAAAACCTTCCCTTTACGCAACGGTCCCTTACTCTAGAATCTCTGAAAGACCGGTTTAGGTTTCCTAGTAACCATAATACTAGGTGGCGACTTTTTCACGAAAATAAAGTTTAGACCCCGACAACTGAATTCTCCCAGCAGGGTCGCCACGACGCCGCGCTCATCATTTTTTGGGGTGCGACAGAATGGCGACTCCACTGGGGACTTTGGACTAAGCTTGATTAATTTTGTTTGTTTATGATATTTTATTGTTTTCATAATTGCTATATGGATGGTTTATAGAAGCTTTAGCATGCATCTTTACTTCCTGTCATCATAATATGCCTTGTCATGCATCACTTTTATTATTTTGAGAGCACACGCTAAACTTTAAGTTAAGTGGGGGACTAGCAGCTTACCTATGACTTGAGTCAAGGTTGAAGTTTGTGTAAACCCCAACTCTTTGCTGAGTGTTTAGACTGGTAGTGATTGGTACACGAGCCATCCCACTATCTGCTAAACCCCCATATCACCTTTACGAGGGTGATCACTGGGACAGCAAGAGACCCTCTTTAGAGACCAAGTAGTAAACCTACCCTATGTCTCACGTAAAGGAATTATGACCTATCGTTAGGATGTATGCTCCATAATAATTTTTACATAAATGAAAAACCCTAAAAAAACATTTTTGCCTAACAGGTCTTGTGAACGAAATGGCCACCACTACCAAACTTTCCATCATGGAATATGGGAGAAGTTCTGAATTGTCACAATTGACTGAAGGAGACTGCCTTAAAGGCAATGCTATGAGGCTATCACCAATCAAGAATCTGGATTGCATTATAAATGAGGTGAATAGGTTAACGACTCATTTTCAAGATGTGGATAAGGACACATTTTTTAGGAAATACGGACGTCTGATGGAGATTGCGAAGATAGACGTTTTAAGCCCAGCGGTGCGAGCTCTAGTTCATTTTTGGGATCCCGACCACCGTTGCTTTTCTTTTGGTAGCATAGACCTATGTCCTACTATGGAGGAATACGGGATGTTGACTGAGTTCCCAAATAATTTATACAGAATTTATTTCCCTTTGAGAAGTGACAAAATCATTCCTGAACTATCGAAGCTGCTCGGGATCCCCAACTTGGAAAGGTTTTTAGAAAAGAAGGCTGCTGGTCTGAGATGGAAGACGTTGGAACTAGAACAGAAGTCTGGATCAGCGAAAGAAAGATTAATTGCCTTAGGCATATTTGGCCTTGTGTTATTCCCAAGTCGGACAGGTATAGTAAGCTTGGAAGCTGCTGCTGCTTATGTGGAATTTGAGAATGCACAAATCAACCCAGTGGCCTCTATTTTGGCTGAAACCATCATAACTCTTAACCATTGTCGAAGAAACAGTAAAGGAGCAGTGAGATGTTGCACACAGTTGCTATATATCTGGATGGTTAGCCACATTGAAACAAAAAAACCTGTTTTTAATAATTTTTGGTGGTTCAATCGAAAACCATTAAAGATAGTGGAAGAAGAAGAATGGGGAGATCTAGACAACAAAGGTTGGGTAGAAAAACTAAAAGCTATACCTAGCAGTGGTTTCAAATGGAAAGCTCCTTGGGTCAAGGCAGTGAATGTTTTAATGAGTTGCGGGCAAAGATGTTGGGTTCCGTTGATAGGGATTACAGGCTATGTGAGTTATGCTCCTGCTCTTGTGGTGAGACAACATGGGGGCATGCAATTCATTCCAAGGACCAAGGGAATTGCTCAATTCTTTGGTTTGTTTAAGGAGCCCGTTGCACAAGAAGTCGTGAAGGCCATCAAACAAGATTGGAAACATCTAGTTTTGGCGGAAATAAAAGGTTTAGGAGATCCCAGTGCAAGTGAAGGGTATGCAAAATGGAGAGACTTAGTTGCCTCAGCCGCGACCAATGAAGAAGGCAAGTCTCCCCAAACTGAAGAAAAGTCTGCTAAGAGGAAAAGAGTCGACAATGAAGAGGAATTGAGGAAACAAATCGAAAAGCTTCAGATGGAATTGAGCAAAACTCGAAGAGACAAGTTGATAATGGAAGAAATGGTGTTGGAAGGTGATAAAAGAAGAGCATTTTTAGATAAACAATTACAGTCTAGAGATGCAAAAATAACCAAGCTCGAGCTGAAGATGGTTGAGGAGGAGAATGTTAAGATGGGAATTGAGAGAGAACTAACGGAGATGAATCTGAAGTGGATGCAAAGTTGCTCTGAACTCGGTGCATTGAAGATCGAACATAAGGAATGCCAGGAGAGCATAGAATATTACCAGGAGAAATTTGCAGAGGTCCAGTGTGAGTTGATGGATAGAATTGAAAAGTATGAAGAATTGCATAAGAAGTATGTAATGTCAAAAAGTCGTTTGGCGGAGTCTGTGGAATATAAAGCTGTTGAAGCAGAATTGGCAATTAAGGAAAACGAGATAGGAACTTTGAGGACGAAGCTCGACAAAGAGAGAGAAAAGTTGAAACATCTGGATGAGAAACTAGCATTGATAGAAAAACATAAGGATCAAATCGATGCTAATAATACCTCATTGAACAGAACCAACATGTTGCTCATTGAAAAAATATCCAAGATGGATGAACAGATGGATGAAGCTGCGGCGCACGCTCGGGTCATTAGAACCAATGCAAGAAATGTAGGGAGAGACATCATCCGTTACTGGCGAAGTCTAGTTGAGACCGATGCCTTCTTGGAGACAATCGAGAACCGCGGATTCGCTTTTCTACCCTTGGCTAAAGAGATGGCAGAGGAAGAATATTAATTTGTTTTTGTGTTTTCAAAAAAATGTAGCAAGTTTATCCAATATAAATAAAAAGGGCGTTGACCCATCTCTTATGCAAATTCTTTTCTTTTGGTGAATATGACTTAAGCAAATGACCCGAAAAGCAGTACTCCCAGCGGCAATGTGACAAGAAACCCATATTCTATGAAGTGTTGGCCATTAATAGTTCACAAGCGAAAAATGCACTCATGCATTACTTAAAACATATTCATCATAACATATGCATTTATCATACATTCTTATACATTTATGCAAACAGCTCAACTACGAAACATAGGTCCCCCTGCGAAAATCCACAACACTCGTTTGAGAAAAAGAATGGAAAACGAAGGAAGGATAGAGCCAGAGTCCCCATACCAAAAAGAGCTTGAAGCTGTCAGAAATGACGTGGCACGTTTAACCAGCCTACTCGAGAAAGCATTAAGAACAAGAGATGGAGAGGGAACGTCAGCTCAGACAGATGAAGCACCACCGGCGGTTCAAAGCCCGGGGGCACCTCATATTCTAGGGACAAGCTCACCAAAGAAGCAGCCTGAATCCACTCGGCCCATCCCAATTCCTATTACTTTGGATTTAACGGATGAGGAACCGCAAGACGCTAGATTCTCTGACCACGCAAGATATGACAAGTGGTCCGCATTAGAAGAAAGGATAAGAGCAGTTGAAGGGAATGATCTATCTGATCCTATTAGGGCAGCCGAAGCATGTTTGGTGCCTAACATCGTGATACCGCGGAAGTTCAGGGTTCCGGAATTTATCAAGTATACGGGGATAGAGTGCCCAAAGACTCATCTTCGTTCCTACTACAACAAGATGGCGGAGGTCATACACGATGATAAATTGTTGATATATTTCTTCCAGGACAGCTTGACAGGGTCGGCCCTTAGTTGGTATGAGGTTAGATAACATCAGGATTAGAAAGTGGGCAGACTTGGCAGATGCTTTCTTAAAGCAATACAAGTTTAATATGGAGATTGCTCCTGATAGGACTAGCTTGATGACCATGGAGAAAGGTGCTCAGGAGTCCGTAAGGACTTATGCTCAAAGATGGAGGGACCAAGCTGTGAATGTACAACCTCCGTTAATAGAGACAGAAATGGTGACTCTATTTGCCAATACGTTTAGGGCCCCATACTACGAGCACCTGATGGGAAGCTCCGCCCAGCATTTTTACGATGCAGTACGAATCGCTGAGAGAATTGAGCAAGGAATCCGGAGCGGGAGAATTATGGAACCCATAGAGAAGAGGGGTTTTGTCGGGAAAAGAAAAGAAGTTGAGGTGAATAATCTGGATGATATATACAAGGGGAAAGACAAAATTTACAAAAGCTATCAAACACCTGCACCCCAAACCACCAACGTCAACTTTTCCAAACCCTCCAATACAAACCAGCCTTTTCACACAAAATTCCCCACACATAACCAAAATAATTTTCAAAGGAGAGATTATCAATCGGAAGAACAACTACCACCTTTGCCCATGACCTTAAAAGAGTTATACGCACAATTGCTAAACATCGGACATATTGCTCCCCTACCACTACCCCTTTGAAACCACCTTTCCCTGCTTGGCATAACCCCAATTTGACTTGCGAATACCATGCTGGTAATGCAGGTCATAGCATCGAGACCTGTGTAGCTTTTAAGAGGAAGGTATTACAATTGATCAAGATCGGATGGGTCACCATTGAGGATCCACCCAATGTGAACCTGAATCCCTTGCCCAAGCATGCTGCAGGAAGTAATGGGATAAATGCAGTGGAAGCTAATAACGAAGAAAGGGTTCTAAAGGTGACCATGACCAGATTATACAGTATGTTGGTACAATCTGGACATTTGACGGGATCAACCAAGCATGACATGGGCAAAAACAACTTTTGCCCGTTCCATAATGAAAAAGGGCATCACATTGATGAATGTACTGAGTTTCATCAAAAGGTCACGAGGATGTTGACTTTAGGGGAGCTAAGGATCGAGAATGTGAAAGGTAGTGGAGAGATAGCAGGGATAGAGAAGTGTAGGATCCAATCAACAGCTAGTGGGCTCTCGAGGTTGGTGCTATACAAGCCCTCATATTCAAAGGAGACAGACTATAGGGCAGCACCAGGAAATTATGTTGCTACCTCAAATGATGAAGCTTTTTTGTTCCAAACCGAGATAGGTGGTTTGACCCGAAGCGGTCGTTGTTTCACACCCGAGGAGCTAGAAAGGCAAAGAAAGGCTAAGGGTAAAGAGGTAATAGGTTTTGAAAAAGAGTTGGAGGTAAACAAACCTATGACAGAAGAAGAAACGAACGAGTTCCTAAAGTTGATGAAGCATAGTGAGTACTGTGTGGTGGACCAGTTGAAAAAGACCCCTGCCAAGATCTCCATCATGTCTTTAATACTTAGTTCTGAGCCGCATCGTAATGCCTTACAGAAGGTACTAAATGAGGCTTACGTACCTCAAGATATTGAACAAAGGACTATGGAACACTTAGTAGGGAGAATTCATGCTTCAAATTACTTGTATTTCACTGAAGATGAACTCGACGCTGAAGGAACTGGACACAACAAACCTCTGTATATCACAGTCCGATACAAGGATTGCCTCATTGGTAAAGTTCTCATTGATAATGGCTCAGCCCTTAATGTGTTGCCAAGACACATGTTGAATGAGATGCCAGTAGATCCCTCTCATATGCAACCAAGTGTGATAATGGCTAGAGCATATGATGGTTCACCAAGGCAAGTGTTAGGGTCGATTGAAGTTGAACTAGCCGTGGGTCCACAAGTCTTTTTGGTAACCCTTCAGGTGATGGACATCCACCCTTCCTATAGCATGCTGTTAGGAAGACCATGGATACATGCTGCAGGAGCGGTTGCCTCCTCGTTGCATCAATGTTTGAAGTACATCGCCAATGGTGTCCTGGTTACCGTTAAGGCCGAGGAAACCATATCGATGATGAAAAATATGGCGGTCCCTTTCATTGAAGCTGAAGATTGTGTGGATGGAAACCTGCATGCGTTCGAGGTTGTGAATACTGAGTGGGTGCCTGAGAATACTATAAGAAGGAAACCAGGGATCTCAGAGGCCACTAAAATGGCCGCTAAGAACCTTTTAAAGCACAAAATACCTGCCCAATTTGGCGCAAGAAAAAGGAAGGTCGAGTGGATTGGTATAACAAAATTGAAGGCTACAGAGCAAAGATTTGGTCTGGGGTATAAGCCTAGAAAGGAGGATTACCAGCGGGCTGCTGTTGCAAGAAGGGAGAAGAGAATGGCAAGGATTAAAGGAAGGAAGCCTGAAGAAGAAAATTTAGTCATTCCTCCAATCAGGGTCTCATTCCCAAAAGCTGCTTATGTGATACAACCTGACCCAAGACATGAAAGCTCTCTTCAGAAGTTCTCATCCATGAGCATAAACACGATGGAAAAGGAGGAAGTTGCTGGCATTGCCAGGAAGATTTGATCCGAAAGAAGGGATGAAGAGCTGCCGCAGTTAACCATCTATGCTTTGGAGGAAGCTACGACCTTTACCTGTATCCGGAAGCTAGCCAAGGGAGAGAAGTTCCAGAATTGGGTGACCCAAGAAGCTCCATTGGTTTTCAGAATGTAATGAGCAGTGTTTGTTTGTTTTTGTTTTTAATTAAAGGCTCAACAAGCCCATTGAATTTTATCTTTGTTTTTTGTTGTGAACCGATTTTTTTTATAAGATCATGCATTTTTAGTTCATCTCTCTTTTTGTTTATTCTATTTTGTGCATTTACACTCATTTTCCGCTTTCAGGAAACCTGAAAGCGGAACTTCCACAACACCACCCGCACTTTACACTGAGAATGAATGGCCGAATTTTAAAGAACACATAATAGCTGTAGAAGAGGAAGAAGGGGATGAAAATAGCGTTAGAGAATTCACAAAATTAATAGAACAATACGAACAAGTTTGGAAACCCGCTAAGGAGGAACTTGAAACCATAAATGTGGGTACTGAAGAAAGCCGGAGGGAGCTCAAGATAGGAACTTTGGTCACACAGAAGGAAAGAGAAGACTTGATTACACTGCTTCAAGATTATGTGGATGTTTTTGCTTGGTCTTATGAGGATATGCCCGGGTTAAATACGAATATCGTAGTACATAGGTTACCATTGGAAGAAGGTTGCAGACCGATTAAGCAAAAGCTAAGAAGAACACATCCAGAAGTTTTGATCAAAGTAAAGGCGGAAATTGAAAAACAATGGAACGCGGGTTTCTTAGAGGTGGTCAAGTATCCGCAATGGGTGTCTAACATAGTAGTGGTACCCAAAAAAGAGGGCAAGATCCGAGTCTGTGTGGATTTTAGGGATTTAAATCGTGCTAGCCCTAAAGATAATTTTCCTCTACCACACATAGACATGTTAGTTGACAATGCAGCTCGTAGCTCCACATATTCCTTTATGGACGGGTTTTCAGGCTATAATCAAATAAAAATGGCGCATGAAGATAAGGAGAAGACAACCTTTGCGACACCATGGGGGACTTTCTGCTATAAAGTCATGCCATTTGGGTTAAAGAATGCTGGTGCCACTTACCAAAGGGCTATGGTAACTTTATTTCATGATATGATGCACAAGGAGATTGAAGTATACGTGGACAATATGATCGCTAAATCTGGAGAAGGAGAGAATCATGTCCAGATATTGAAAAAATTATTTGAAAGGTTAAGGAAATATAAGTTGAGACTTAACCCTGCAAAGTGTTCATTTGGGGTGAAATCTGGGAAGTTGTTAGGATTTGTGGTGAGTGACAAAGGAATAGAAGTAGATCCTGAAAAAGTAAAGGCTATTCAGGCCATGCCAGCTCCGAAGACTGAAAGAGAAGTAAGAGGTTTTTTAGGAAGGTTAAATTATATTGCTCGATTCATATCCCAATTAACTACAACCTGTGACCCAATCTTTCATTTGCTAAGAAAGAAAAATCCTGGGATTTGGAATGCAGAATGCGAAGAGGCTTTTGAAAAAATCAAGCAGTACTTGCTTAAACCACCTCTACTTGTCCCTCCTGTACCAAAGAGGCCATTGATATTATACTTAACAGTGACGGAAACAGCGATGGGATGTGTGCTTGGACAACATGATGAATCCGGAAGAAAGGAAAGGGCCATTTATTACCTAAGCAAGAAGTTCATGGAGTATGAGTCTAGGTATACGATGATTGAGAAGTTATGTTGTGCGCTAGCATGGGCTGCAAAAAGGTTGCGACAATATATGTTGTACCATACCACATGGTTAATTGCTAAATTAGACTCATTGAAGTATATTTGTGAAAAGCCCTACTTATCCAGCCGAATTGCCAGGTGGCAAGTTCTGCTATCCGAGTATGACATAGTGTACATGACAAGGAAAGCTGTAAGAGGGAGTGTTATTGCTGATCACCTGGCAGATTATGCTATGGAAGATTATGAGCCGTTAGACTTTGACTTTCCTGATGAAGATGTGCTTTCAGTCGAGGAAGGAAAACTAGAACGGTGGACTATGTACTTTGATGGTGCTGTAAATGTATGTGGTAACGGAGCAGGGGCAGTGATAATATCTCCTGACAAGAAACAATATCCAGTGTCAACTAAATTGCAATTCGGTTGCACTAATAACACAGCCGAATATGAGGCATGTATTCTTGGTTTAGAGACGGCGTTGGATTTGAACGTAAAGAAGATAGATGTGTATGGGGATTCAATGCTAATTATTTGTCAGGTAAAAGGGGAATGGCAAACCAAAGAAGAAAAGCTAATACCCTACCAAGAATACCTATCTAAACTGGCCGAAGAATTTGAGGAAATTGAGTTCACACATCTGGGAAGGGAAGGGAATCAGTTTGCAGATGCCTTAGCCACACTAGCTTCTATGGCTAGAATAGACTTCGGGCGAAACTTACAGCCAATACACATTGACATCAGAAATAACCCAGCTCATTGTTGCTCAGTTGAAGAAGAAATAGATGGAAACCCTTGGTACTACGATATCAAGAATTTCATCCAAAAACAGGCTTATCCCATGGGGGCATCTAACATCGAAAAGAAGACTTTGAGGAGACTGGCAATGGATTTTTATCTTGATGGAGAAGTTTTGTACAAGAGGTCATCAGACGGGATTTTGTTGAGATGTTTAGATGGAGTTGAAGCCAGAAACGCGTTGCGAGAAGTCCATGAAGGGATCTGCTCGACCCATGCTAATGGACATATGATGGCCAGGAAAATACAAAGAGCCGGTTACTTTTGGATGACATTAGAAAAGGATTGCATTGACTATGTCCGCAAATGTCATAAGTGTCAGATCTACGGTGACAAAATGAATGCCCCTCCGACCCCTCTATTTAACTTGTTATCTCCCTGGCCTTTTGCGATGTGGGGAATCGATGTGATTGGACCTATCAACCCAAAAGCCAGCAATGGTCATAGGTTCATTCTCGTGGCAATCGATTACTTTACAAAATGGGTAGAGGCCGGGTCATTTGCTCATGTAACGCAAAAAGTGGTAAAGAAGTTTGTTGAGAGAGATTTGATATGTCGGTATGGACCACCAGAAAAGATTATAACTGATAATGCACAGAACTTCAATGGGAAGTTAATAACAGAACTCTGTGCTAAATGGAAGATCAAGCATTCAAATTCCTCTCCTTATAGACCAAATAAGAATGTCAAGAAGATTGTTCAGAAAATGGTAGTCACCTATAAGGACTGGCATGAAATGTTGCCATTTGCTCTTCATGCATACCGTACCGCAGTTCGGACCTCAACAGGAGCCACTCCGTACATGTTGGTGTATGGGATGGAGGCAGTAATGCCTTTAGAGGTAGAAATCCCATCATTAAGAGTATTGATAGACTCTGAACTAGATGAAGCAGAATGGGCAAAGGTCAGATATGAACAATTGAATTTGATCAGCGAAAAGAGGTTAGCTGCAATCTGTCATCATCAACTATACCAAAGAAGGATGGCCAAATCATATGATAAAAAAGTCCGGCCTCGAAAATTCCAAGAAGGCGATCTGGTATTGAAGAAAATATTATTTGTGCCAGGGCAAGATCAGAGTAAATGGGCCCCAAACTATGAAGGCCCTTATGTGGTGAAGAAGTCATTCTCGGGAGGAGCGTTGCTATTATCTAGAATGGATGGAGGGGATCTAGTTAGGCCTGTGAATTCTGACTCTGTAAAGAAGTATTATGCCTGATATTTTGTAATCTCCCCAATCAATAAGATAAAATTCGGCCATGAATTCTCATTGCAAGGAATTTTTCCACAAAGCACATGATTTTATCATATTTATTTATGTTGTGTCAGTTATTTTATTTGAATTTTGACATACCACACCGGGGGCAAAAAAAAATGGTGATTTGCATTAAAAATATCTATTTTGCATAAACAAAACCATGTTTAGAATTTGTATTTTAAATATATATCGGTTTGAGTTTTTAAACATCGAAAGGAAACTTCAATGGAGCTAGAAAGGGCCCCATGAGGAACGGAAAAATCTCTTCACCAATCGTGAAAATACACCAAGCAGGAAGCACATCCTATGAAAGAAGTCTACAACGAACAGGGGGGACCTATGTTTCTAAAAAGGTAACAAAAACATGCATATTATTGTCATAGCACTAACCTGACAGGAAAGGCATGACAAAAGCTGATGTCATTTCAAAGTTTTGGAAAGTATGGAGAAACAAAATTTCAGGACAACAAGATCGCGGAGGATGAATTGAAGATCGTTGCTACTTCGTTCTTGGGTAGGTCACCCGAAAAATGAGACCATGCTAACCGTAGGTCACCCGAAAAATGAGACCATTCTAACCGGTAGGTCACCCGAAAATGAGACCAAAACTAGGGTAGGTCACCCAGAAAAATGAGGCCATGCTAACCGGGTAGGTCACCCAGAAAAATGAGGCCAGGCTAACCGGGTAGGTCACCCAAAAAAATGAGGCCATTCTAACCGGGTAGGTCACCCAGAAAAATGAGGCCATTCTAACGGGGTAGGTCACCCAGAAAAAATGAGGTCATTCTAACCGGGTAGGTCACCTAGAAAAATGAGACCATGCTAACCGGGTAGGTCACCCGTCAAAATGAGACCAACTTCATTTTTTTTTCTTTCTTTACAACACTTACTAGTTAAAGTCTTTTACAAAGACTCTAGTCGTAAGTACTGTAAAAAAAGGGGCAACTGTCGTAACCCAATTTTGGGTCATTCCCCAAAACTACCCGAAAATAACAAAAATAAAATAAAGGGGTCTGATGTCAGCAAGGCAATCGAGTTTGAAATATTGGATGTTTTTGAAAACTCGATCGTATCGCTTTTGCACTCGAAAATAAAGAAAATCGCAGATTAAAAGTCGAAATAATTTATTATCAGATAAATCTGCGTAAAAAAAACCAAGCAAAAAAAATATAATTATATTTTACGGGCCAATTCGATCTATTTTTTTGGTTTAAATTATACTTGTATTTTTAGAATTAATTTTGGGTCCAGTTGAAGGATTTGACTATATTGGTCGAATTAATTTTACTAAGGGTTTCGTTAATAAGAAATCAGTTTCTTAAATTTTATTTGGGTTTAATTGATGAAATTGAAATTTTCGGAGACCAATTTGATTTTTCAAGTCAATTATGCGAAATCGGGGGCCGAATCGAATAAGTTGAGAGTTCAATGGTCGATGGAGGATTAAATCGTGAAAATCAAGAGCCAACGACCAGATTAAAAAGATCACGCGAAGCCAAGGTTGAGATTGAATTTTTGATGGGATTTAATTGCATGAAATCAAGTTTAAATCCAATTGGGTGCAATTAAATTTTAAAATATATATATATATAATAAAAAATAATAATAATGATAAAAAAAAATCATTTCTTGCATTTTTTGGATTTTACAACATGTTTGTAAAATCCAAAGGGTATTGGCCAATATTCAAAAAAAAATATAAAAACTTTTTTTGGTGATTTGTATTATTCACTATCGGTATTTGGATAAATAAATCCTAAGGGTTTAATATCCAAAATATTCGGCGGGAATGATATACTATTATTCACTGTCGGTATTTGGATAAATAAATCCTAAGGGGTTTAATATCCAAAATATTCGGCGGGAATGATAATTTATTATTCACTATCGGTATTTGGATAAATAAATCCTAAGTGATTAATATCCAAAATATTCGGCGGGAATGATATATTGTTATTCACTGTTGGTATTTGGATAAATAAATCCTAAGAGTTGATATCCAAAATATTCGGCGGGAATGATATCCCATTCGTCATTTAACCAACATTGTTTTGAGAGATCAAAATCATAACAAATCATAGCCAAACAAAAATACCAAGCAGCTTACCTTAGGTAGGGCGTACTAGGGGTGCTAAAACCTTCCCTTTACGCAACCAGTCCCTTACTCTAGAATCTCTGAAAGACCAGTTTAGGTTTCCTAGTAACCATAATACTAGGTGGCGACTCCCTTTTTCACGAAAATAAAGATTAGACCCCCGACAACTGAATTCTCCCCGCGCACTGGGGAACGTCGCCACGACGCCGCGCTCATCATTTTTTGGGGTGCGACAGTTTTCTTTACACTACATGAACCCTATATGCATCTAGCTAAAGCAAGCCACCAAGTTAAATCCAAAAAGACACAATCTAAAAGAATTAACTTGAAAATAAAACCTGAGAAAAAATTAAATAAAACATTATTACAATCTAAAACATTATTGTGCCTTTAGCTATAGTGAAAACTTATAAGATTCTTTTTAATTTTTCTTTTATCCACTTAATCACCTTCTAGTTTTATCCATTATAAGAGCATAAGTATAATTATTATTTAAATTTCAATGATCAAATGGTTTCTTAAGTTGCTTCTGATTTTTTTTTTTTTTTTGGCTCATGACTTCATATTTGTATAAATAAATATTTATTTTAGAATTTTCAGTGGTAGGTTGTCTTACGAGAAAATGAAATATAGTATAAAAAAAATAACAAAATGAGTATCGAAAGATTTAAATATTACCATGCATCATAAAGATGCTTATTATTTCATAAATTTATACTAGTATAATTCAAGGTAAAACAGAAAAGGTTGAAGCAACAAGTGCTGGAGCTATAATAACAGAACAGTGGTTCCAAATTTGATCACCATTAGACACAAAAAAAAAAATTAACCTTTGGAACTTTTGAAATGAATAATCTTATGAAATCATTATGGCAAGCTTTCCCAGTTACAATATGTGATGGAGTTTTATTGTTGTATGTAATATTTGAAATTTCTATTGCTCAACGTTTTATCACCTTTGTGTGATATCCTTCCAAATGATGAGAGCTCAACATTTTCTTCTTCATAAATGTGAATTGCAAAACCCTGTGTAATGATAAGTGTATCGACAAAAAAACACAATTTTAAGCATATGTTGTTTTGTTAAAACTAACAATGTTTTTTACTACAATATATTCTTCTACATTAATAAAGAAAAGTTGTTGGATGCTAATAAAATAAAATCATGCAAGTCAAATTTATATGTAAGAAAACAGTTCAAAACATTTTATTGATTTGAAAGTATTGATTAATATTTGTATGGTGAGAGTCAATGGAAACTGTTTCAGGAAGTTAGTCTTTTGAAAACGTAATTCATAATTACATGATTAGCTATACATTCCCTATCTAGCAAGAGCAAAACCACTTGTGCAATTCTAAGAAAAAGATCAATAAATTTATTGTTTTAGTATACTCCAATTAAAGTGCTTACATATTTGTTTAAATTTTGCAACATCCAATATCACATCCTAATTAAACGGTTTACTAATATATATAGCATATAAACTCTAAGTTATGTTAGCATTATTGTTATGTAACTCTTGTTCATTGATGTGAACTTAACCGATGCATTTATCTTACCTTAACTATGACTTGTACTAGTAATAAAATGTTAATTAAATGGTTTATAAATATAGATAACTTATAAACTCTAAGTTACGCTAACATTATTGTTATGTAACATTTATTTTACCTTAACTGTTACTCGTACTAGTAATACAATGCTACAACACAATATAAAAGATTGTGAAACAGATGCCAATAATCAAAATAGCATCCAGAAGAAGGGACCTTTATGAGATTTCCTTCAAACTAGATCACTGAAGGATCACACGTCAAAATTTTAGAGACTGTACAAGTTACTAATTTCAAACAAAGTTTAGTATTCTATTATTCACCGAGTGAGTGAAATAGTAACTTAATCTTCAAGTTCAAAGTCCTCATAGAATGTCATAAAGGAAACTCCACATCTTTGCGTAGTATTGTTCAAGTTGTAAGCCTATGCTAAATTAAACTAGATAAATTACAATAAATTTGAAATCTATCAAAATATTTTTAACCCATTTAAATACAATGCAAACTCCAAACTATAGTTAAAAAAGGGTCATGTAGTTAGTGACTCATGAAGTTTAGTCAAAAAGTTCTTGCATATAATAAACATAACAAGCTTGGGAGAGCATAAATGAATTTTAGCTTAGTCCAAGAAAAGATGAGATTTTCACTTCCATGCACCCCAACGTATTTTGCTTCTTCTTATTCAGACTAGAACTTTATCCTAGATCTGTTCCCAGGTATATGAGCAGCATATGAATTAAATCTTTGTCTACAAAGGCAACTATATTGGGGGTATTACTCTAGAAAACTTGATTGCTTTATTGAAAACAAAGCTTATTATTAAAATCAAGCCACATCCATCGTTTCAAATGTCAATGTGGCATGATTAATTACTGCTACCCATTTCAACTAGTTTGGACGTAAACACAGATGTTTTTAGACAAAGAATTAAGATAAAAGGAATTACAGTTAATATAGAAGTTATGTAACATGACAAAATACTCCCATCTCATAGCACAATATGTGATTCGCTGGAATTCGTCAAAAATATTTCATTCAAAAGAATCATTTCTGCATGTACTAAACCACTTTGGTTGTATAAGCACTTTGAAAGTGACAATGATCAGATCCGAAATTCTGTTAAATAGAAGAAATCCAGTATGAACACTTACAGCTCATTGCTGTCTACCTGGCCAGTGATTGAGCAGGACGGGTATTCGTCTAAAGGCCAAAATTGCACGTCTGAACAAATTCCATGTCATTGTCTACATATTTAGTCCAGAGATTCTTGTATTGGTTCATTGCAATGTCAAGCCAAGGTTTCATGTTTCCATTATAATGAATGACAGCAGCATTGTTGATCTCATCCATACTAATACTTGGATTATATCCAAGGCCAAGCACATGCCAGGATTTGTCCAGGGACTTTGTCGTGGAGTAAAAGGTGATCAATCCAGGTGGAAGAGAACCCAGTTTCCACAGAGTACGTTCCTCATTCTGTGATCAGAATTTACAATGTTACTTTTGTGGGCAATTAAACAAGAAATCCTGCAAGAAATAAGTTTGGAAAGGAAGGACGCCCTTACCAGGTTCTGCCAATAATGATACTGCTCTGTGCATTTCTCCCGCCTCCAAGCATCAAGATCAAATATATTCATCCCAAAAGCCCAGGCACAAGCCTTGGGATTAAACCGCTCCTTAATCAAAGGATGTGAAAAGTTCAAATACTGTGCATAGCGGTGAAATGATCCAAAGCAAGTCTCAACAGCTCCATTCACCTTACCATCCAAATCAACCTTCCACAACCCAGTCAAATCCTTCTGAACTACAACATCATCATCCAAAAACAAAATTTTATGCAACTTAGGATACATCTCTGGCAAATAAAACCGAAGGTGATTCAACATAGACAGATACTTAGGGTTCCGAAACTTCATGTTATTTGCATCTTTGGTAGCTTTCTCTGCCTGATTCTCAAAATAAAACTTCTGCATATTAGCATTCTCAAGCTGCTTCAAAACTGGAACATATGATGAATTCAAAAATCTATACTCCTCCACTGCCTTAATCTCTACATAAGAGCCACCTTCCACAGGCCGCATCCTAAACCAAACCTTCATAGCTGCAACATTCATCCTATCTGTAACCACATGGAAAACATGTTTCCACGGTTCCTCCGCATTCTTCACCACAGACCTTATCACAACTGAAACCGCTATCACATTATCTGAAAAAATCGCATAATGATACAAACTCGGATCGTCAAACTCCTCCTTGTGCCCTTCCTCCTTGTACTTCTCCGGATGCGCAACCCTCTCCTCCACAAGCCTCATCGCCAAACAATGCAAACTCTTCGGTACAGACTTGGCAGAAATCAAGCTCGCAAACGCTCCATTCTTCTTGGCCTTAATTAACAACTCGTTAACGGCAAAAATCGTATCTTTCAACTTCTGAATTTTTATCTGATTATCATAACTCTCCTTCGATTCCACTATCATTAACCTCGTAACTTTCACTATATCCTTAACTTCCTTCTCAAATTGCCTTAAAACATCCTCATCCACAGGACTACCCGGCTCGAAAAGCGAGGATTTATAACTCGGCTTCAAAGGTAAATCCGTTAAATTGGTGGCTAATTCATCAAACATTCTTAACTGTTTAGAAATATCAAGCTTGAGCTTTCTCGCATACGCGGCGTATGCATTAACTAAAGCCATGTGATCATTCGCTTGTTTATATATCAAATCTAATCGTGTTTTTAACGGATCTGATTTAACCGCCAAAAAGGTGCGTTGTACATAAGCATTTCCGCTACTACGCAGCGACTGTTCCACAAATGCAACATTCAGAAACGCAAAACCAAATAAATGAAGTCAACGATTTGAATTGAATTGAATTATTACAAGCCAACGACATGTAATTTTAGTGAGATTTTGGTACTTACGCCTTCGTCGTCATGGTGAGGGTGAGAGGAGAAGATAATGGAGAAAGTAGCGAGGAAGAGAAGAGTGAAAATGGCAGAGATGAAGATCCGGTATGAGAAAAACGTGCGGAGTCCACCGTTGATTCCGCCGCTACCTCCCCCTCGGTTTCCTCGGACCGCCGTAGCCATTGTTGGATTTTTTATCAGGATCTGCTTATTTTTTTATTTTTTTTAGCTTGAAGAAGCTCGCACTTAAGGAAGCTGAAGGTGGTAACAGAGGAAAGGTCAGTTGTTTTTGTTGCGAGTCTAAAACCGAACGGGATCTGACATCTATTGTCTACATGGTGTTTAGTTACGCGTACTTGTTTTTTTAATATATATATATATATAAAAGATTTTGGATTTTTCGTCGTAAATAAATATGAATGATTTTTATATTATTTATAAAATATAAACATGGTTAAATACGATATTTATAGTTTTATTTTATATTACATTATTTGAATAATAAAAATATCATACAAATATACTAAAAGATATAAATATTTTAATTATGGAAACGTAGAAACTCAACGCTAGTTAAACAAAATCCTCGCCTGTCATTTCTATATTATAAATTCAAATCACTGGATAAAAATTCTCTCTCGAATTTTATAACGGGCCAAACAGAGACTTATTACCCCACTCCAAAAAAAAATCATATAGATATTAATTCTCAAATAAATATTTTAATATTTAATTTATGTTTTATTTATACTTGATTTTACTATCATATATTCCAGTTATTATATAATTATTAAAAAAATTAAATTTAGTAGATTTCTTCTCTTGATAATAATTTGAGTGAAACTCGAGTCAGTATATTATTATGATTTTAATATTAAAAAAAAATTAATTATCATTCAAGTTATTTTTGAAATTATAAAATCAAATAAGTCACAGTAGATAATTCTTACATGATTTGAGTTTAATTCCAAACTAAATAAAAATTTGATCGAAGAATTTATAAGTTGATTCGTTAGATTTAATAACAATATAAAATAATTTATCTCTATCTTTGTTCTATTCCAGCAGCAACATAAAAGCTTTCATTTTCAGCAAAATAACAGTTCATAAGTGTTCTTGCTTGAATATATAATTAAAAAGGTGTTTGGTACTATGTTTTAATAATATTTTAAAAAAATGTTTTTATTTTTTAAAAAAATAATTTTTTTTGTATTTTTATATTATTTATATATTGATGTCAAAAATAATTTATTTAAAAATCAAAAATATTATTTTAATATAATTATAAATAAAAAATACTTTTAAAAATAACCTTAATTACCTTCTAAATAACCACTAAGAATACAACATACACCATAGGAGAAGAATTATTGACTCTGATCCTGTGTTTGTTGATCACAATGCTTGTTTATTATTAATTATTATTAATATAAATATTCAAGTTAACTTATATGAATTTTGATTAATTTTATAAATTTTAAAATTAATAATCATATAAATTTTTAATAATCATTATATTAATAATTACATAACTTAATTAAAACCACAATAAAAATACATTTTTTAATTTCAACTCTTACCTTTTAACACCCCTTATTTTTTATCAGTTTGGTTGAGTAGTGAGTTATGAGAATCCGTAGATTGTTTCAGCTGATGACGGAAATTTGTTGATGATATTGGGATTAGAGTTTAACCCACCATGGAAAATCTTAATCTCCAGATGACGGGAAATATTTTGCAATATTGTCAAGCCACCTGGGGAAAATGGATCCATCTCCGTTCTCTTATTCACCGCATCCTGAAGCCTGCCATCCCCTGATTTCAGTGTGTACATGTGAGAGATCCTTTAGTAAGGATATTTAATCTGGGTGGAAATATGCCTTGGCTTTTGTATTTTATTTTTCATCTTCTTGTGTCTTTGATCATGCATGTCAATACTGGTTGGATATAGTTTCTTCTCTATGATTTATATAGTAGAAATAAAGAAAGGCAATGCAAGATTCTCTTAGATATTATATGGAAATATGGGGAATTCGGATTGAAGGGACTCGTAACAACTCTGTAAATTGGATCTGAACCCAGTTTTTGGCTCCATGGTACGAGTTTGAAGGCAAGAAATACAATCAACGCTCTGTGGAGGATTCTATAACCTGAATCCTGAGTGAGCTAGCATTTCGCATCGATATCAGAGCTTTAGGGGATCAATCGTTAGGTCAAACTTTCTAAAGTCCTGTTCTGGAACATCTTGCTTTCCAGAAAGAAGAGAGATGTGAAAATCACCAGCTAAAATCAGACAATCCACTTTGAAAAAGCAAGGAACAGTAAATGGGATTTAGTGGATAGCCTTACGATGTGTTTTTCAATCGTTATCATTTTTTTTTCTTGTTATAGTAAGTTGCATCATGAAACAACGCGAGCCACCATCCTTTTGTTCTGTGTTACATCTAACACTTGCCCGCCCCAACGCACTTATTTCTTCCTCGATTTTGTTGCGCCTGATGGAAGTGCTTCCTTTAATTGACGATGGCATATTTGTTTCAATAAGATGATTTTATAAAAGTTCATTGTATCTTCTTCTTTAAGGCTAGAGTTTAGGCAATTTATCCATAGTCAAGGCTCTTACAGATGATTTCTGAGAATGGATCTTATGGAGTTTTTTTGTTTTTTTTTTTTAACAGTCTTTAACAGGCACTGCTCGCAATATTTTTTTTTGTGTTTCAGGTTGCCTGTTGTGCTGCCATTAGTGTGAGTATTAATGAGATTTCTATGGTCTAGTGTTCTCATGTGATTTGGTGACAGCTTAAGAATATCCAAGCACGAACATGCAGCATCGAATTGCTCAGTAGTCTAAAGATACGATCCAATCATGTTATTCCACTATTGCTCAAACTCTTACAGCTAAAACTGGGGCTGGGGCTGGTTGACTTTCACAAACAGAAGAACCAAAAATGAGGATACAAAAGGGTAAAATAAATATGTTGCATCCATCTTAACCTAGCAAATCAGAAGAACTTGTGAAAGATTGGTTTGAGGACTCAGTTCCAAGATAAGCTGTATCACAGGTGATGTTTTCCAGGTCTTTCAATGAAGGGTAAGGGCTATTGAGTTGCATGTCAGTGAGCATTTGACGTAGTTCAGAAATCTCCTCTTTGAGCTGATTATTTTCTTGAGCTACCTGATCATGGCACTCTGCTACATGGTTCACCTTCTCTACGAGCTGGTGGTTTTCATTTCGGAGCCAAACCACTTGTGACCAGAGCTCATCTAGGTGTTTCTGCTTCCGCATGCGTGACCGGCGTGCAGACTCTCTATTAGATATCATCCTCCTCTGTTTTCGCTCATTGATAAGAGAGAGTTGTTGCTCATCTGCTTCATCAGAAGTTGAGTGGCTGCTCATAGATGATGCTTGTAGACTGAATTCTTGAACTTGAGGAGGGATCTGGAAATTATAGGATTGATTAGTGAATTGGTTAAACTGAAACATCTGCGAGTTATTCTGAGTCATGCTGAAATGAGCTGAATATGGGGATGAGTTGGAAGGAACTGGATAGTGGAGTCTTGTAATCTCATTTGGATGCATGGCTAAAAAGCTGGAGAAAACTTGCAGGATCTAAGCCTCGGAGTTAGAAGGTGAATTACTCTAGTTTGGTGTTCTGTTGAACGAGGTTAAAAGTCCATGGTTCAGTCGCCTTTTATAGTGTGGGGAAAGTTTGCGATGACCCCACTGTTGGCAATTTGGAGTAGCAGAAGTAAAGCTTCTTAAAACGTAGACCACTAGAGCATCATGCAGATCATGTCATTGTTTTCATGTAGCCTTTGTTCATGTATGCACATGAACACATAATTATACCACTAATAGTTTGTGTACTGCTTGTTTGCCTTCTATGGCCATGCTATGGTTGTCTGGGTGACGACAATGACGTGCACTCATAATCAGGTCCTGCATTTTGTGTTGTGGATAATCATCTGAGATCCAATGATGTTTACATCAGAAGGGAGTTCATATTGTGGGGAGTACAATTATATCAGTGGGGAAATGTTTGAGCAACAGAGAGCGAAGCAGAAAATAGGGTGCTAGAAGTCAATCTTCAAAGTGGAGGTGTATTTATTACAAGCCAGGTTTATTGAAGTAGTTTACTTAAAGATCTTAGGCCAATAAGACTTTGTGACGTATGGAACTGGAGGAGAGGGATACCCAAGCCATTTTCTAACCATATTTTGAAAAGATTATTATATAACAGAGCGAATGACTCGACAACCACTTCACAGAAATAAAATAATGGATTAAAAGTGTGCCCGTTTAAATTGTTTTTATCTGTGAGCACATTCTCTCATGTGGAATACTTGGGGATTTATTCAACAAGTGCAGATTTAAGGTAGCTTCTGTACGTGTGAGCCTGCAAACACTGCAATCTTTCTTTTTTTTCGTTTGGTTCTTGGATGGTGACCAGAGCTTGAATCCCATGTTCTAACAACGCTTGTTTTAAAATCTTGAATTTGCTGTGTATGTACATGTAAACATGGATTAAAACTACCTTTCATGTGACATGATGATATATAAACAGCCATAATCTATAATTGATCAGCTTGATTAGATATCAGAACACTAGGGAAACAGGGCTGGCAACTTTTAAGTGGTAGTTACGTGTGGTCCAAGATGTTCCTCTTACGAATTGAAAGAGGCCAATAGTCTTTGATTGCCACATATCCATCGACTATATTATTATGCTTATATAATACAAAAAATGCTGACCCCTGGCAGGGAGATTTGAATGAGAATTGAGATCTTCAGTGGTGGGAAAAAGTGACGGCTACTTTTATAGAATCACAAGGGGAAATAGAGTTCTTCTTCAGATGAAGCCTCCTGCAATAATGAACTGCATAATTTGCTGCTGACCTCCTTGCCAAAATCCGATTAATAGTACAATTGTTATGAAGCATTAGAGAAATACACCTTACCAGCCATTTCTCTCGCTATTGGAATGTGAAGTGTACAGAAAACAAACTCACAAGGCTATCTGTTCGTTCAAAAGATGCAAAGTTGCCCCAAAAGGGCAAATGCAATTATAGTGGGTTCTTTCGCTCTGTGAACAGTAATTTCCACCCAGGACCACTTATTTTGGGGGTATTCGCATAACCAGCGTCGCATTTGAAGCTTTCCAGGGTACCCAAGTCAAAATTTGTAGGCTCTATTAAGAAACTTGGAGAAGATTAGCTTCGATCTTAGGCCACTCTACTCAGCTAGTCTCACCAAGTGGAAACGAATGATCTCAAAATATGGTGATGGTGGGGATGGAGAAGGGGTGATATAGATGTACTTTGATAGGCAAGTCCTCCACTAAATGGAAAAAGGCTCTCTAAGACATCCAGAACCAAAAGTTTTAGTAAAGGAAAATGCTCTCCCCCCCGCACTTGAGGCTGCCTCAGGTTGAGTGGATCAAATGGTCAACAATATCATTAGACAGATGTAGACTTCTCTTTCTTTTCTTGTCTTGTGGTTGTCCTTACCTTGTTGCAAATGCCCTGCATGATTCATTTTTTTTCTGAAGATCTGTATTCATCTTGTGGATTTCCAGAGTATAGGGTGGGTGAGTTTTTAAGGGTTTTGATATTGGTGTATCATTTTGTCCATTGTACTTGTATTGTTCACACAGTAAAGCAGATAGAATATTGGTCAATGGTGCGCCATTTTGCTATCAGATTACTTTTAGCAGCATCCATGTATGGATGCTTTCAAACGAGAATAAAGAGAGTCATAAACCCTATTTCATTTCCTGATCAGTGCTGACGAGTGATTAATTCCTTGCATGTTTGGAGCGTCCATCAAAACTTGCCAAGAACAGTAACACTTCCGTTTTCTTAAGAATTATTGCTTGGGAAACCTATGCTTTCAACCTGTTTGCTGTCTCTCGGTACTTGTTACTGAGCCACTCAGTTCATGTACTTCATTTATTTTCAGCTTTTACAGTGAACTCATTGATACTGCATCTCATTTGAAGTGCAGATTCTCCTAACATTGAGTGAGGTAAGGTAACACAAATGTAGATCCTTTAATGAATTCCAAGCTCTTGAGATTTCTTCACCTGACTCCACCATCTGCCCCTTGTCTAACTGACAAAACCAGAATCTCAATTCAAAAGAGTTGATATTTCTAGCTTCTCTTGAGAGTATAATTGCCAAGTACTTTACAGCCCCCACTACCCAGGTTGTGAGATTTTTACGTTCACTTTTACAAATACAAGCACCTCCTGGGCATCTTTTACCACTGCATGCTGTTGTTTTCTAAGCTTTCTGATAAAGCACAAATCTTGAATTGTTTTTATCAGGCTGTGTCTGGTCCTATCCACCCCGCTCAACGTGTTTATCAGCGTATCGTTAGTCTTATATTCTGCTTCAAAAAGAAAACCCACGACGCCATTTGCTTCGAGGAATGGAAAACCAACGATACCAGATGCAATCCTTGCAGAAAAGTGCAATGGGGAAGAAAGCCTTTGTCTTCGAAGTCTATTTTTTCCTCAGATTCAAGATTTCAATATAATACGAGCTTATAAAATCACCGTGTCATCGTACAGAGCTTTCATTTTCCTAGACTCCTAGATGAAATTATTGCAGATATAATTTCCTGATTCCTTTTAATGACGTGTTAAAATCTCACTGGACCAGATCTGTGACAAATCATTGGAGAATCGGTAGCCTTTCGGACAGTATAAATATAGTCTCAAAAAAATAAAATCATGCTTTTTATTATTTTAATACAATGATTTCAAAAATTATTTTTAATAGAATAAAATAAATATTATTTTATATATTTTTAAATAAAAATCATACTCTTCGACTACACAATATAAAAGCAGTCGATCATCAAAATTTCTTACTATTTTTTTTCTCAACTACATGTATATTTAACAAATTATAACTTTTAAATTTAAATTATAATTCATAAATTAATTTTATTTTTACAATAATATCTATGAAAACAAATCAGAATAAACCAAACGTATTTCCATTTTTTCTGCTATTTAAGAAAGAAAATAAAATAAAAAAAAGCCGTCCTCTTCGTCCCGTGAATGTAATGATGATTATGACCGTCACCTTTGCATATCTTATTTGTGCTCTTTAAATCACTTCCCATGTTTGCTCCCTTTCCCAACCGTGCCCTTGACACTGGACACAAGATCACTCGGATCCAAGAGCATGGAGGGGTAGTTTGGGGAATATAAATATATCATTCAGAAAACACTTCCCTAGAATAAAGATTTTGGTCATGCACGGAAGGGTACTTGATTTAACTGCCCACCTCAACCTTTATGAGACCATCCATAGTGACCCATGAAAGGGTAATGTTTTTTTTTTTTTTAGTATAAAGTTTTTTTAGATATAATATTTCTCATATCGAATCTATTTTTCCTTTATTTAATTTCATGTGCACATAATTCATGATTTTTTTCTCTTTTTAAAAAATAGAAAAAAAATAGGATTCAAATAGAATAATACTTGGACGGTATAAAATCATCTGTGAATTATATATTGTACATGCAAAGGTCCACCGTAATTTATTTTACTTTATGAGGTAGGCAGACGAGAAAAACGGGGGCGCACGATAGATGTCACAGGTGGGCCCTGCTAACAAGCGCGCATGGTTGCCTATTGCACCACCCCAGCCCCCTATTGCTTAGCCTGTCCATTCAGCCAAAAAAAGAGCCGGTCTTTCTTTCCATAGGGCTATTTGCTTCTTCTTTTTTTTCTTTTCTTTTTTACTTTGCTTTGTGTCCGCTTGATAGAATGGTTTATTTTGATAGTTTTTAAAAATGTTTTTTTATTTAAAAATAAATTAAAATAATATTGTTTTATTTAAAAAAATTAATTTTTAATATTAGCTAAATAATTTTAATTTAAAATAAAAATATAAATTTTAAATATTTTTAAAATACAATATCAAATAACTTATTGTTTCTTTGTTCTCCCTTCTTCTTTTCGAAAGGGACCTCTTTCTCTTTTCTTTTTTTTGCAGGTTCCCTGCAACATCCATTAAGAGAAGCTTTGCAATTTGGGTGATGTCAGTAGCACCATTTGTGCACCCCACTAAGGCAACCTCGACAATTTGTTGTGGATTGTGATACCATGAAAATTTAGGCCATCAAGATTTTATTTCAGGGCAAACTTCTGACTAGCCCCCCCAACTATATAGTGACTCTTGATTGAATGTCCAATAATTTTATTTATTTATTTTCGCTCGATCTAAAATTTGAGAAAATCCTCGATCATATCTTTTAGTCAATGTCTGCTGATTATTTGTTTATTCTATTGAGCTGAAATGGTGAAAATAATTCAAGTGTTTGTGTAATTTATCTGTTCATAAATCACTATTACAGTTCTCTACCCTGGTGCTTGTCTCTCGACACAAAATAAATATTGTGTTAGAGAATAATATAAATTATATTCTGAAATTTTATCTACGAGTTTAAGTTTTTAGGTAAGATGTTTTTTTAATATGATATCAGAGCCTTGTTGACCCAGTAATTACAAGTTTGAATTTCATCATCCTATTCTATTTGATAAAAAAAAAAATCAAGTACAAGGTAATGTAGGTTTATACAAGTTTTAAACCAAAAAGATTTTCACTCAAGAGAATATATTAGAGAATAATATAAATTTAAGTGAGATCGTTCCTTAACACGTTTCTTGACGGATCGTGGGTTCAAATCATTACATGAAAATGTGAAATTCCATCGTTACAAAGAAGAAGAATCAAGAGCTTGGTATTAATTCTGGGGGAGCTCTTCATCTTGATTCCAGACTTGGCGATTTAAGGAAGATTTTCTAATGTTTTTGCATGCTTAACTGGAATGCTCAGCCCCAGAGACATTCTGGAGCAAGAGCATACAAATTCCATGCATCTTCTCCACCAGAAAGTTTCCTGTTTACTTTCTTCGGAAAAAAAGAAAATAATTCTCTCTAAGAATGAGGTCATGGATGAGATCTCCAGTGATTGGTCGAAAGAGGATAAGTTCATCATCAGCTGACACTTTCTTCTTCCCACAGATGCCAATTACGCATTAAAAAAGTGCCCTTTGATGTATAGACTCGTAATTTCTTAATTGCGAGGTCATTGTTTAGCACAAGAATGAGATCGTCATCCTGGATGCATTTTATGTGTAATTAAATGTTGTTGGTGCATTTTGTTTCTTATAATAAGACTACTTTATGGCTGCTTACACACTTGTAGTTAAGGTCTAGATCCACTAACAAGTGTGGATAATAAAGGTGTTTCGTTATTTTATTAATTTCTAAATGGGCATCGATATATTATGATTGACAGCGAATTTTCTCCTTTTTTTCTTGCAAGTTTTATCGGTTTATGATTAATACTATACTTGCTTTCTTGCTAGCCCCAGGTAGTTGATGCCTCGTTATATTTCAAGATCTCAGACTCGAGAAAGAAAATGAATCCATGATGCGTGAACTTTGTTCTTAGAGCTACGATAATGATCAGTTACAGAAATTCTTGAAGAAACCATATTCGTTTATTTCTTCGGCTGAAATGTTTTGTATCGGTTAAAAAATTAAGATAAAATAGTATTGTTTTTATCTCGATTTAAATTTCAGCCTATTCTAGATTTTTTAGTTAAATATCGGCCTAAATATATCGGTTTTGTTTTGGACAAATAGTATTTTTTTAAATAATAAATAATTTTACAATATTATTCATATCTCTTAATCGAACCGTTAGATTGAGATAGAAATTTATAAGAAGTCAATATATATATATATATATATATAATGTTAAAATTTTATAGCAATAAGAGAATAAAATGACCTTACATGATTGATGATGGTATTCTCATAATATTATACATATTCATAATTTTGTTCAGAAAAATTATTTTATTGTGTCTTTTATTATATTAAATTGCACAATTCTAATGAATTTTATTTTTGGATTTGAACTTATTTTTTTAATTAATATATTTAATTATATATGTATATACACATAAACAATATAATCCTGAAATTGCACGTCAAAACGATTCGAAACAAAAATATTTTATTCCAGTTAAAAAAACAAAATACCAAACGAAATGGTATTAATAATTTGGAAGAAACTATATATTTCTTGGATGCACGCCTGCTGTTCGCCCTGTTGAAGTAATTAACTGGTTTCATCAAGCTCTCAAATCAGGCAAGGCATGGCAGCCCGATCATCGAATATATATATTCCTGGATCTATGATTCATGTGATGAAAGTAATTAAGTTTCCCAGAATTATCACAATATAAAATCAGAATTCATTGTTCTCCCACTTGTTGATTGTCCATGTTTAAGTGGCCTGTATGTGCTTCTTCTTTTATCCCTGTTCTTTTGCTCCGATATCTAATCTTTGATCTCTTTCGCCATCAAATCACAATATATCTTTCCACTCCAAAGTTCTTTGACCAAAGTTTCCTATCATGCTACAGTTAAAATTATTTAGGTCATGATACGTAGGATATTTCTTGGGGTAGAGCTAGAATCGGCCTCTGGATTTCCATGGAGGGCTACAATTGATTGGAGTGAGCAACTTTTTCCATGACAATATATTCTGTCCGTACTTGAATGAAATTATTTTGAGTTGGCTGCAAAAAACCTGTTTGGCCTATAAAAGGAATAATTTCTCCGATCAAATTTCATTCTGAAAACCTCGACCTTTTTTCACTGCTCATCACACTCTCTAGTAAAGAGATTTCGAAGATAAAATGTCACATGCGCAAAAGCAATGGAGTTCTTCTGAATATCTTCCAAACCATCATTCAGTTAATTTTTTCTGCCCTGGCATTATTGAGGTTCAGAGCGTACCTGCTTACCCTGATGAACCAGGTGAAAGTTATAATTAGCATTCATGCTGCCATCAAAAAGCTGTTTGGTTGTGGCACTTGCTTGACATTTTCTGGAGCCCCGTGAATAGTTTTTTGAGCTCAGAAAAGGAGTGTGCTTGCTTTTACTTCTGGGATTAATTATACAGCAAAAACAAGAACGAACAGCAATAAATTGGATTATAAAGTTCATGGCAGCATAATTGACCATGGTTGGAAACAGAGAAGAACCCTAGCCTCAAGGGTGGTCATGAAATGGTGAAGGAAGCAATGTCAAAAGATAAGGCACAGTGGGTGGGCTAGTGAAAACAAGTTGTGAGAGGAGAATCAAATGAAATAAGGATTTATTCTTGAGTAATACCATATGAAGAAAACAAAAGGTGAGCACCAATGTAACATCTCCTTAATTACCACCATTTTCCACCCAAAATGATTGAAATAATTCTGAGTCCCCACACTCATTAAAATAAATATCATCTGAATCAGAAAGACAATGGTGTTTGTAGAAATATTGAACAAAAGCCAATCCCGAGGGCCACAACCATATATGCTCTTATATGTGATCAGCCGTGTCTCTTGAGGGAACTATGAGTGCTTTGTTTGATTGCTTCTGTGGACACCATGAGAGCCATAAGGCTCCTTCCATTACTGAAATTGACTGGTTTGTTTGTATTTCTTTTTTGTGTTGCTTATTGTGTGTTTTGATCGATGGTGATGCTGATGTGACCCTTTCAGTAAAATATATATATATATATATATATATATATATATATATATACTCACTTGTATTCATAAAGTGCGCTTTCCTCCCCGAATCCATATATATACATACATATCACTTGGATTTATAAAGTGGATTCGAGGAGGAAAACGCACTTTATGCATACAAGTGAGTAAATAAAACTCTAGCTGTTTCAGATTCTTACAAGAAATGCATACTCTAACTTGAATTCAAAACCTATTATGCATATCTCAAACCCTTTACCACCATATCATACTCGACTACTCTCGAGGACAATATATATTTCTCACCATTGTCATGGTAATGGCCACAGGTCCCGGTTCCTTTCTTGTAGCCTGGAACTAGCAGAAACTTCCCTTGATCATGGAACATTACTGCAGGCTGTAGTTAAATTAGGTAATACTTGGGAACTTTTTTTTTCTTTTTTTGGAGATTGTTACTCGGATTCATCAAGTCATGATCATCAACTCACCAGGCCAATTATTCTGCTACATAACTTATGAAAGAAACCTTGTACATCTTTGGGGTTTTGAGGTTTATTTAAGAAATGTTTGAGTCTTGGGTTTTATAGAAATTGTCTTGAATAATATTATATATACACTAGTTTTTGCACACGTGTTATGTTTGATGAGATTAATGGGCTTAGGATTTATGTTAAATGATGATATATGATTGAATGTTATGTTTGTTAAAAATGATAGAAAATGGGAAACATTTAGATACTATTATAATAATACATATATATAATTAAAGATATTAATTCAACAAACAAAATTTTATTTCATATTCAAAGATAAAATTATTTAAAATTGTGTAATTCAAATTTCAAATAAAGTAAATGAATAGAAATCAAACTAATATAACTCTATCGACTTGATGAGTTCAAAGATAACATGTAAAATTATAGTTTAACTAAAATAATCAAAATTGACATCTTAAAAATATATATTGAAATAACAATATATCATATCAATTAGGGTCAGCCTGGGTTAATCTTTTAAATATGTGATCTGGATTATAAAACAATGATAATCTTAAATAAAACAAATAAAAAAAATATAAAATGCAATTTCTAATAAACTCATGTTGAATAATAAAATCTAAAAAAAATCTAAAAAAACACAATAAAACAATTTTTCTAAACAAAATTATAAACCTAGATAATATTATGAAAATATCATCATCAATCTTGTAAGGTCGTTATATTCTCTGATTACCCTAAAATTTTAACCATATATATATAATTTATAAAATTTTATCTTAATATAATTATCATTTTAAGAAATATGATTGATATTATAAAACAATATATTATTTAAAAAACACTATTTAACCAAAAAACAAGCAAAATTTCTAAAATAGAATAATATTTTAAGCAAGATAAAATTTATTGTGTTTTTCAAACTAGAACAAGACAACCTTGCTAGCGATCGGTGTTGGTAGTTGAGGGATGAAATTGATTAAAAGATTTGTTGAAGGGTAATATTGTAGACAAGAATATAGATTAGGGGCATTTTTGTTGTAAACCCATTTTTTTTAACGGTATTGAAAATTTGAAACAGCAGTCTTAAGAGGTGCAAGACCCGCCAAAGCATGAGTGCCATGGTTGATGGCACTCCAAACCTCTCAACTATGGCTGTTAACAAGGCTTCTCTTCTCTTACCACGCAATACCTTTATACAAGAAAATCCCACCAATACCCACGTACACTTTCTCCACACTCGCTCAAAACGAAGCCCAACCACCCGCCAAGATAAGAACTTTTTCTCATATTTACCAGGAATGCTCGAAACAAAACTCTCTGAGTCCAGGAAAACAAGCACATGCTCGAATGATTTTTTTGGGGTTTGAACCTACAACCTTCGTGTCCAATTGTTTGATACAAATGTACATGAAATGTTTGCATTTGGACTATGCGTGCAAGGTGTTTGATAAGATGTATCTGAGGGATGTGGTTTCTTATAACTCCATTATTTCTGGATATGCTAGTTGTGGGGAAATGGGCATTGCGAGAAAGTTTTTTTATGAGATGCCGGAGAGAGATGTGGTGTCGTGGAATTCAATGATTTCCGGATTTTTGCAGAATGGTGAGTGTCGGAAGTCGATTGATGTTTTTTTGGAGATGGGGAGGTGCGGTGTGGGCTTTGACCGAGCGAGTTTTGCTGTTGTTTTGAAAGCTTGTGGGGCTTTGGAAGAGAGTAATATGGGAGTTCAGGTTCATGGACTTTTGGTGAAGTTTGGATTTGATAGCGATGTGGTCACTGGGAGTGCTTTGCTTGGTATGTATGCAAAGTTTAAGAGATTAGATGATTCACTCTCAGTTTTTTGTGAACTTCCTGAGAAGAACTGGGTTTCTTGGAGTGCAATGATTGCTGGTTGTGTTCAAAATGATCGGAACGTTGAGGGTTTAGAGTTGTTCAAGGAGATGCAAAAGGTGGGACTTGGGGTTAGTCAATCTATCTATGCTAGTCTTTTCAGATCCTGTGCAGGATTGTCAGCATTGAAATTGGGTAAAGAGTTGCATAGCCATGCTTTAAAGAGTGCTTTGGGAACTGACATCATTGTAGGAACTGCCACTTTGGATATGTACGCAAAATGTGGCAGGATGGCAGATGCTCAAAAGGTACTTAGCTCAATGCCGAAATGTAGTCTGCAATCTTATAATGCCATTATCGTTGGGTATGCCAGAAGTGATCGAGGCTTTCAAGCTTTGAAATCTTTTCAGCTTCTGTTGAAGATTGGCCTTGGTTTTGATGAAATAACACTATCTGGAGCATTAAATGCTTGTGCATCCATCAGAGGAAATTTGGAAGGGCGTCAAGTTCATGGACTGGCAGTTAAGAGTATTTCTATGTCAAATATTTGTGTTGCAAATGCCATCCTTGACATGTATGGTAAATGCAAGGCTCTTGCTGAAGCTTCTGATCTGTTTGATATGATGGAAAGGAGAGACGCTGTCTCTTGGAATGCAATCATCGCAGCATGTGAGCAGAATGGAAACGAAGAGGAAACACTTGCCCATTTTGCATCAATGATTCTCTCAAGGATGGAGCCTGATGACTTCACTTATGGCAGTGTCTTGAAAGCTTGTGCTGGTCAACAAGCTTTAAACACCGGCATGGAGATCCATACTAGAATTATAAAATCCGGGATGGGTTTTGAATCGTTTGTGGGAGCTGCCCTTGTTGATATGTACTGCAAGTGTGGAATGGTAGAAAAAGCAGATAAAATCCATGACAGAACAGAACAAAAGACAATGGTTTCTTGGAATGCTATTATTTCTGGATTTTCTCTGCTACAACAAAGTGAGGATGCTCACAATTTTTTTTCAAGAATGTTGGAAATGGGTGTAAAGCCAGACAACTTCACTTATGCAGCAGTTCTTGATACTTGTGCAAATTTGGCTACTGTTGGTCTTGGGAAGCAATTACATGCTCAAATTATCAAGCAAGAACTGCAATCGGATGTGTACATATGCAGCACTCTTGTTGATATGTACTCAAAGTGTGGAAACATGCAAGATTCTCAGCTGATGTTTGAGAAAGCACCTAACAGGGATTTTGTAACGTGGAATGCCATGCTTTGTGGTTATGCTCATCATGGTCTTGGAGAAGAGGCATTAAAACTTTTTGAGCGTATGCAACTTGTGAAAGTAAAGCCAAATCATGCAACTTTTGTTTCTGTCCTCAGAGCATGTGCACACATGGGGCTTGTTGATAAAGGATTGCATTACTTTGATGTCATGCTGAGTGAGAATGGTTTAGATCCTCAAGCTGAGCACTATTCATGTATGGTTGACATACTTGGGAGATCAGGGCGCATTGATGAGGCATTGAATCTTGTTCAAAAGATACCTTTCGAAGCTGATGCTGTTATCTGGAGAAATCTGCTTAGTGTTTGCAAGATCCATGGGAATGTAGAGGTTGCAGAAAAAGCAACTAGGGCTCTTTTGCAATTGGATCCACAAGACTCTTCTGCTTGCGTTCTTATATCAAACATTTATGCTGATGCAGGAATGTGGGGTAATGTTTCGGAGATGAGAAAGATGATGAGGCATAACAAGCTGAAAAAGGAACCAGGTTGTAGCTGGATTGAATTGAAAGATGAAGTGCATACATTTCTTGTAGGAGACAAAGGTCATCCAAGACATGAAGAGATATATGAGAAACTTGGAGTGCTAATTGGAGAGATGCAGTCAGTTGGATATATACCTGATTTTGATGTTTTGATTGATGAGGAAGTAGAAGAACATGAGCAACTACAAGAGCTAAGAACCTGCGCATACAATACTTTAACATGGTGATGGCTGGATATTAGAATCATTTGGCAATGAGATAATATTCGGGTTTCCGAGGATTCAATAAGATTGTAAATTATGCGGTACTGTACAATATAAGCCTACGCCAAACCTGAGATTACTATCCAGACACGTTCCTTTTTCCAATTGAGCTTCACCCAGGCCGGTACATGGCGCCTCCTCTTCGGAAATCCTGGAAAGTGGAAACTACGGCAGTTGAATTATCACAAAAAAAAAAAAAAAAAAAACCGTGGATCAGAATTGATGTTGAAAAACTGGCCATCAAATAGCTCCAAAATCCGGGTAAATTTTATCTCAAGCTTTTGTTGTCAATTTACAGCAATGTAAGCCATAATCCTTAAGGAGCATTTTCAAGCTGTAAAACCGTCTCAAATCACTTCCCACATTCATTTAGAAAGACCTACTAGATTGTACGTAACATTTCTTGTCCTCTCGATGGTGTATCATTCTTGACATACAAATTTTTTATCGTTTCACTGTTTGCTAAGCGATAGGGTGATGTGTGTGTACCCAAAAAGTACTGCATGCTCTGCGCGGTCATGGACCACAGTAGAAGCTGCCCCTTCGCTGTCAAATAAAGTGAAAATGCACTCTCCATCACTTTCTTGTGCGGATGGTCTATCCAAACCTGCCAAATTTACGATAGGCCGTCCTATTTCCAATACCCTCTTTTTTTCTGATTTAAAACAAAATATAGAGCAAGATTGGCCCCCAGTAAATTTCTTCATGTAATGCACAAGATTTACTATTCAAAAGATACAAAACATCAACCTTGCATGAGATTGAACTGAGCTGAGCTATTTATCATTTCCAAAGATTTTCCTCCTGATTTGTGTTTGTCACAGAATCAAGTTGCCAAAATAAAATCTTCCAGGTCATTCTTGATGTCTGAAAAGCTTGTGCCTCGATGCTGCTCTTTTGGGCTTCTAGCACAACATAGCGCTCACCATAACGGAAGCTTCTGTGGCTGACAAAAGTATACTATTACCGAAATCAGTAATATAAAAATCGCCATGAAAACATGCTTAAAGCTAAGCAGTCCTGCATCTATTCTTCTCACACTCTCAAGCTCAGATATAGAATCTGCGTGTGCCACTTCAGTTTTACTAACTGGTCCACTTTTCTGGGCCTTGTCTACCTGTAAACAGAAAAGGATATAAAGAAAGGAATTTAGAACCCAACATCAATCCATGACACAAGTTCTAGTAATTGCAGTGTTTGAATGGGACTGAGATGTGTAAAAAATTAGGCTCGAAGGCTAGAGAGTTTGCGATGTTTCTAAACTAAATGTTCAGAGTAGGGACTTGAATGATGTTAACATAACAAAGTGAAATATGTTCAGACCAAGGACTTGAATGTTGTACAAAGACACGACACGCTCAAAAGGAAGAACTTATTTAAAAAAGAAAAAAAAATGGTAGCGTAGTTGGTATTTAAAACTCTTGAAAGAAACGGAAGAGTTTAGATAGAGGTAAAGAAAGATTAGGTTTTCTCCAGTTCCAATGATTAACGTGAAGCTAGCTTATTCAGAATGTAACAACTAATACCCACCTCAGATATAGTAGCTGAGAATTTCGCTAAATCTTCACCACTCCCTTTGTTATGATACTTGATATCACCAAAGGCATCTTTACCTGTCTGCTGTAACTTCACCACCAGAGTTTGGTTCTGCAGTGCTTGCAATGCTATCTGCATGTACCACAAAACGCATCAGAAACCTTAGGAGAAAGTTCTCATGATAGCAAACTCATACAGCATGGAATTCATGAAATTTTCTGCAAAGTGATGAAGGTCAAGAACTTCAAAAATAAATCTCAAGAAAACAACACCAACTATTAGTGGCCAAATAAGTATGCTTGCCTTTGTCACTTCTTTTGTAAGCACTAATTTTCATGGTAAAATATTATCAAAAAAGAATAAGGAAAGGAAAGGAAATGGCATGTGAGAACAAAAGTCAGATCACTATCCTCTCACCTCTCATAAAGAAATATAGTAAATAATGAAGAATAATTACAAACTCTGTCAAAGAACTGAACTGATAAATCCATCTTCTTTGTACCTTTTTTGTTCAAGGCACTCTTGTTCTAATCTTGCATCAAGCATTCTAGACTTGAAACAGTTTATTTCGGTAGAGTTGTTGGAATTTATTTTCTCATCAGTTACTTTTGAGGATGATTTAAGTTTTTCAATAGCCCACTGTTCCACTAATAGGCCATTGACCTAGTGCTATCAACCGCCAATAACATGCAAGAGGTGGTGGGTCTGACTACCAGTATGGGATTTTAGCCTCTCAGCTTCCCTAAGCTGTAAAGACCACAAACACTTTTCATGGTTTTTTTTTTTTTTGCCAGGTTCCAACTCTTGCTGCATTTGGTTGATCTTCTGCTACTGCTACACCTGGGATAGTTCATTTCCCCAATTTCTTGTGTTATTAAACCTGACTAAATTTTCTTCTGAATTATTGCTTCTACTGAGGTTTTAACGTTTGGTCTCCATGGAGGCATCCATGTGCAAAATGACAACTTTATTTACACTATAAGTTGGCTTGTAGACACATAAACAGATCACTAGGAGCAATTATTTGATGAACTTCAAGTAATATACAGCATGAGATAATTCATTAGTGGTCCAATGCCTTTAAAAATTATCATTTTATTTGTCACCTATATATTAAAATTAAAAAAAGAAGCCCAAGTAACAGATTGGGATAAAAGAAGGCAAATGAAAAACCAGCATTCTATTGCTAAAAATTAATTTCAGACAAGATCATAATCAGCTGAAATTAGAGATAAGAAAAGTATGTACCTGTTTATGGAGGCGCTCTCTTTCGATAGCAAGCCGCATCACTAAATCTGTTATTACTTTAGTCTGAAAGCCGATGTCTTTTGCAGTTGCCATTTTTTTTTCCTCAGCTTGATTCAAAGATGCCTCCAAGTATTTGAGACGACCCCTTAAGAAGCTCAATTCTTCATTTAGATCTGCATTAGTTTCAGATAATATGATGCACTTATCCTCTGCACTCTCTTCCCGACCTTCAGCTTTTGAAACCTTTGACTTCAAACCCTCAATTAAATTTTCCATATCTCTAATTGTAGCAAACAACATGTTTTGCTTCTCCTGATTGGCTTCAACAGATGCCTCTGCATGCTGGAGCCTAAGATCAGATTCCCTCAGCTGTCTCTCTAAGGAATCAACCTTCTCAGAAGTGTCTTTAAGATGATCCAACTCCTCATTAAGTTTCATGTTAGTCTCTTCCAA
This sequence comes from Salix dunnii, assembly GCA_015731905.1. Lineage (NCBI taxonomy): Eukaryota > Viridiplantae > Streptophyta > Magnoliopsida > Malpighiales > Salicaceae > Salix > Salix dunnii. The sequence goes on along the minus strand of CM027662.1, from coordinate 7,065,389 downwards.
TAACTTTAACTTGGCTTCTGCATTGTCTTCCCTATTTTCTGCTCGAGATAGTTTTCCTTTCACATCATCAATTACATCCTCCATTTCATTGATTTCAGAGCATAAAGCATTGTCCTTCTCCTGAGTTTCATCTGCAGAGACCTTCACACTGGACAACTGAAAATCAGATTCTCTCGGCTGATTCTCAAGTGAAGTCACTTTCTCCCTCAGAGTGAAGGCCTCTGAATTAGCAAGGACTAAATTATTTTCAGCTTCCGACAAGCTAGCTTTTAAGTTATCAGTCTGTGCTACGAGCAGATTGAGCTTTGTACTGCTGCAATCAAACTTTTGCAAAGCAATTTCTTTGGCTTCCAGCTGATCAGTAGAATTTTCAAGCTTTGTTCTTAACTCCGCTTCTCTTTGAATGGAACCATTCAAATTTAACTGGAATATTTGGAGTTGAAGCAGTAGTTCTTTTGAAATTCCCATCAAAACTTCAGCAGCATTTTCTGCTCCAAACCATTTTTCACAAATATCCATCATTTCTTCCTCCTTGAAAAATATTTCTTGCTCCATAGAGAGTACTCTATCTTTCAACTCTTCTTCAAGTTGTCTTGATTCAGTTAGCTTCTTTTCAAGGTCCATCTCTCTTGCCAATGACTTCTCAAGCATCCTCAAGAAATGTCTTTGTTGTTCTGCAGTTTGCAATCTGATCTTTGAATTCATACTTGACAGTTGGTCATCTTCTAAGAAGTTTGATCCCTTGTCAGCATCCCCTGTCAAAATGAATGCACGAGTAAAGAAATTACAACCTGTAAGAAATTTATCTTTCCTTCTCACCAAAGTTCCAAACAATTAAAAAGCAACAATTTCTTTATTTGTCAAATATCTGTTTCAAAGTAGCAGAATTAGCCAGTCAAATAAAAGAATATCCTGAAAACATTCCATTCATAGTTCCTAATTTAGTACACATGCATATGTGCACATATATCCATCCCAAAAAAAAGTCATGACCAGCACGGCTTCTCATAGACAGGCAGAGAGGACATCTGATATCAAGAGCAAACATAATAGCCTGGGTTCATTTGCTGAGTTCTAAGGCAGCCCCCCATCAAAACAGACATGAATAAAATTTGGTTAATTAAATTAAATGTCTGAGATCTATTATAGCTTACAATTTTCTACTCCATGAAAGCATGAGAATGTCCTCCGGAACTTAGCAGACTGTGCCCTAATTTCTGAGACTTGATCTTGTGACTGCTTCAACGATTCTTGAGAATCATGCAATTTTTCTTCCATTGTCATGTAAGTTTCCCCCGCTCCATTTGATGATATCATTTCACCAACCTCAGCAATATTTGTTTGTATAGATATCAAGAACCTATCTAGTTCCATCGACTCAGCATCCAATATCTCAGACAGGAAAGCAAATTCAAAAGCCCTCTCCACTGAATCAGCCAATATATCATCAGATGTGGCTAAGGCTTCAAAATCAGTTTCCTTGGTTGCCACATGCATCATAAGCATGCTTAAGTTAACCAACTTCTCCGCAATGCAAGCAGAATCCAATTCAACCCTTGTCAGAATCGCACCTACATTCTCTAATTCTATACTCATGTTATTGTTTGAAGATGCCTCTACAACTAAGTCAATTTTACTTGACTCGATGTCCAGATCATGAGTTCCAACATCTTCAAGAGAAAAAGTGGGTTCATTAACAGAATCAGTATCCATGTTTATCATACAGTTGTCCTTCTGGCAGCCTCAAAACCTGGTATAAGCCATCAAAATAGTAAATAAAAGGAAAGAAACTTGTTCTGGTCACATGCAAGTATTGGTAGAACTAGCATGTATTGCTAAATGATAGCATTTCATAAGCTACCAGGTACTAGGATAAGAACACAATTGGTGATTAATACCCATGAAAAAGTACATAAAAAAACAAAAGAAAAGGTCAGTGCTAGTCACAAGACAAGTACAGATGGCACTAATGAGTATTGCTAAATAAAAGCATTTCATAATCTAGCAGCTACTAGGAAAAACAGCAGCAGGTCAAAACATCAAGTATTGCTTATTTTACTTCTACTTGAGCTACAAACAATGAACAATTTGCTTGGTGTTACTCTAGAACAATAAACATAATACTCCAAAGTAAATTCACCAACGCTCAAGCACAATTGATAGGTTTTAGGTCTAACAGGCTAATCATTATCTCAATGTCAAGCTGGATACACGAATTGTTGAGTTATGGCATGATCTAGCATATAGTGCATGAAGTTATTTGCACACCACCATACCCAATTAAACCCCTTATAATAAAATATATGTAGACTTGTCACCAACTTAGGAGCAATATAAAAGAAGTACGTTGTAGTAAGAAAAGAGTAGCATCTCAATAGAGCAAAGAGGAGCAGTATTGCAGCAGCCATGCAGGTGAGGGACGATAGAATATGTATTTGCTATTTGAGTAGTAGTATTTTTGGTATAAGTTGCGGTCTCACCATTTTGCATTTTTGAGTCTTGTTGTTAAGCTCTTGGGAGTGATTGGGGTTTTGAGTTTGTGAATGTGGCTTGGATTCTTGGGAGGATTTACTGTATTGGGACTATTATTTAATAATACTGGTAGTCTGTAAGGGCAGGCTTGTTGGCTGAACCAGGTTATATTCTGAGTGCCTTTATTTTGGTTTGTTGTTTGGTTTGTTTGAGTTTAGCACAACACAACCAAAAACGAAAAAAAGAAAGGAAAAAAAACGAGTCTTTAATGTGTAAGTATTAACGCAATTCCTAAGTGAGATCTAAAACAACTTGCTTCCACCCCAACTTATCATCAAAATTCAATATAAATAAAGTTGCCATACATGCTACAACTTCAAAAAAATACTTCTTCCTGTTCACATGCCCTAGAACTCCATCACAAAAAAGATACCATCACCATTTACAGAGACAACTACGATTGGGGACTCTGTTTAAAGTCATTGTATTCTTTCTAGTTAATTTCTTAGTTAGACCAGCACAGCTCCCCATTAAAATGTGACATATAAAGCTGCTATGGTACTAAGATTTCAAGCATTTCATACATATACCAAATATGCATTGAAACTCCAAAAATACCACCATCATTTACTAAGATGACTTGTCTCGGGCAGCTGTTTTAAATCATTCCAGTAATTTCTTATATAAAAACCCCACTTGTTAAGGAGTCACAATACCATTTAGTATAATCTTGTTTTTAGGAACTACAGTCTGATTTCAGCTGCAAAATTAACTTCATTGTTGGATAAACTAATCCCTAATTTCATATACCTCACTCAATATTCTCAAAGATGTGCTGCGTCATGCCAAACTAATGTCATTGTTCTCCTCCACACAATTAAAATAGTATTAATGTCATTGTTCTCCTCAACACAATTAAGCTACTGTCATTGTGGTCCACAATCCAATACAAACAACCAAGTCCGGCACTACAGAAACATGGTTACAATTTCCATATGTAGCAGCAAGGATGCAACACTTAAATATCTCAACCTATATTGTAATAAATTTCATGCATGTAACATTACAAAACAAGTCTATATCTGACCAGATTAACCTCCTCTATCCAAATCCCATTCTCAACCAGTTCTCACCACATTCAATTCCCCCAATTCATCAACGCAAGACAATCGCACCAACCCTTCAAATTCCAGACTTGGTTACTGTTTAGTTCCACAAATAACACTATCACAGTCTTCCTTAAGTTTCAAATTTGGCTAATGACTGATTCAATGGATAATAAAACACACCACCCTTCATAAAAACAAACACATCACTTCTTTAATAATTCATGCCCATTATCTAATCCACATCACAGTCTCTTTAAAAAACAAAAGAAAACCAAAGCCCTCTAATCTGGAAAAAAAAAAAACATTTTTACGATATTAAATCAATCTACTCCATCTCAAACTCTAATAAACAACAATCTTTCCATAGCTGAGTTAAAAGGGAAAAAGGAGAAAACCCGCCTCAGATATTCCCCAAAAAATACAGAAGAAAACAAAATAGAGTCTGACATGCCCCTCATAAGTTTCTGTCGCTTTCTAGAGAAGAGGAGAAAACATAAAACTACATCAATAAATAAAGAAAGAACGTACCGTTTAAAGAGATGAAGCTGAGTTCTGTAGATAGGTAAATAGTAAGTGGAGTAAAAGTAAAGAAAAGCAAGCAATGTTGATGAAAGCGGAAGGCAGACTTCTGGTTTGTGTGCAAGTATTTCTAATGATGTCTTCAAAGTGGAGTTTGAAGGCAGTTATAATTTTATTCACAGCCGCATGTTAACGTGCTTTCAGTACTTCTTTACACCTGTCTTTTTTACTAAATTTACTTTAGCATTAATACTATTTATTTTCTCTTTTTTTAATTTTCCAATGTATGAAAAACTCTTTTTAAAAAAATTTAAAAATTTTATTTTTATTTTTTATTTTAAATTAAAAATAAATTAATGTTTTTAGATCATTTTCATAGGATATGATATTAAAAATAATTTTTAAAAATAAAAAATATTATTTTAATATATTTATAAACAAAAAATATTTTCAATAATAATTTTATCCACACTCTATACCAATAGATTAATTTTTAAAGTTTTTTTATAAATATATTAAATTAATATTTTTTTTATGTTTAAATAATTATTTTTGACATCATCATATCAAAATAGTTTAAAAACATAAAAAAAAATTAATTTAAAATATAAAAAAAATCTATTTTGAAATACTTTGTCAAACAATCATATAAATTCAGATTAAACAGCAGGAAACTCTTGTCTTTCAAATTAAGAAGAAAATATTATTTAAAAGAAATAAAAGATATGGATAATGTATAGAATTTAAAAATAAAATTGTTAAGGGTAGATCATAAATAATAAATTGGTGTGAAAATATAATTCTTAGAGGCTAAGAAACCTGTATAATTAAAAAGTCAACGGAAGGCAGTTTCCATCTGAATGAGATTAAGGTAATTAATTAATATTATGTTTGACATTATATTTTAAAAATAATTTTTATTTTATTTTAAATTGAATATTTTTATGTCTTTAGATTATTTTATGTTGATATTATTTTAATATATTTATCAATAAAAATATTTTAAAAAATAATTTTAATCGCAGTCATGGCTAATAAATCTCAAGCTGTCCATGGAATATTTTGTGGTCATTTGGCACATGGTCAAACAGGTGTTTTTGGCTATTTTCTTTTTTTTTTATTTTAAAAACCAGTGGTTTGGTGTTTTAGATTATTTTGATGTGTTGATGTTAAAAATAATTTAAAAAAAATAAAAAAATATATCATTTTAATACATTTCAGCACGAAAAATATTTTCAAAAATTACCGCAATCACCCTCCCAAACAGACACTTAATGCTATCGGTGGATCAGACTCGAATTCAGAGATTGGATAAAGCATCCACGTTAGACTTGGGTCCTGAAAAACTTGGACTCTATCAACATTTTGATCTTTGGGTAGAGTTTTTTAGTGTTTTTATTATTAACTTTTGTATATAAAAACAAATTTTTTTCTTAATGGGATTTTTAACACCCATTTGTATTTGATTCTTGCATTGAAAAATCTCTCAAAATAAAAGTTTTTAAAAATATTTTTAAAATTTAGTGACAAACAACTTAAAGTCAGAAGCTTTGGCACTCCTAGCTCTTGCTTTCCATCTCTTATGTCAGGATTTCTCGCACCCAAATTCCTTCTTTTCAACGTGTCCAAGTGAAATGGGTATTTATGGTGAAACTAGGATTGTTAATACTGTTTTGTTTTGCCTGAAATAGTCAACGTGTCCAAGTGAAATGGGTATTTGATGGTGAAACTAGGGGACCATTACTTGTGTTCTCATGACTTTTCTAAGGATATTAGGCTCATGGACCCACACCCCTCACCATCACCACCCTCAATTTCTCTCATGACTCGCTCAAGAACATGTGGAAATGTGATGAACATTCAATATGTGGCTCTCAGCTCATTCCCTTTACGACTGTAATTTAGCTTTTGCTTTATAATAAACTAATCTCAAATCTTCTCATGAATCAGTAAGCTGCTGGTGTTTGAAGCTAATGCTTTATATTGAAAGAGACATGCAGGTAAATTGCTTGGTCTGGATGCATAGTGTATCACAACTCACGAATTTCCACATAGTTGGCGCAACCGTAACCTCATGTTTATTATAGAATAAGAATGAGTAATCATGATTAGTAGGCCTTCCATATTTTTAATGTAGTCTTATTCATGGTGATTTAGGCTACAGAAGATAAAATTAACTAATGCAGGTGGGGAAAATTAGTCTCCTAATTGATTATTATAGATAGACATAATTGCCGACTTGGATACTACTTATTAGATTACAATAATTTTTGGGTCTTTGCACTTTATTTCATAAATATTTTTGGAAATTTTAAAAAATATTTTTTTATTTTTTATTTTAAATTAAAAAAATTTGGTGTTTTTAGATTAATTTTATGTCAAAAATAATTTTCTAAAAAAAAATATTATTTTGATGCATTTCTAAAAGAAAATGCACTTTCAAAATAGCATCAACCACATTCTCAAACAGACATTTCTTATTAAAATTGTTGCTTCGAAGCTGACACTGACAAAACTATCAATACTCTTTTCAAGACAAACAATGTTTTCTATATATAAGTTATTTTCGCTTAAGCTAATATTTAAAAGAGATAAAAACAAGGTAATAACTCACCATATTTAAGATTAGCAGAATGTCAAAGCCTAGATGATATGGGCCTGACTTGTTTCCAGACCCAATATTATTGGGTTTAGCTACGTGTTCAATGAAATATCAGACACAACATCTTTGAGTTTATCTACGCGTTAAGCCTATGTATATTTGAGTTTGATAAATTGTCAAACACAACATCTTTGGATATAGCTATGTGTTAAGCTCGTGTACATGTCGATCTAGCAAATTGTTAAACCAAATATCCATGGGTTCAACTACATGTTGATCCTATGTATATTTGAGTCTAGAGAGCTATCATACCCAAAAGAAGTATGTTGTGCTAAAAAAAGAGTAGCATCTCAATAGAGCAAAGAAAAGAGGAGCAATATTGTAACAACTATGATAGAATATGTATTTGCTATTTGAGAAGTGGTACTTTTTGTATAAGTTGTGGTCTCACCATTTTGCATTTTTTAGAGTCTTGTTGTTAAGCTCTCGGGTGTGATTGGGGTTTTGAGTTTGTGATTATGGCTTGGATTTTTGGGAGGATTTACTGTATAGGTACTATTATTTAATAATACTGGTAATATGTAGAGGCAGGCTTGTTGGATGAACCAGGTTATATTCTGAGTGCCTTTATTTTGGTTTATTGCTTGGCTTGATTTGGGTTTTGCACAACATGACAAAAAAAAAAAAAAAACTGAGTCTTTAATATATAAGTATTAATGCAATTCCTAAATGAGATCTAAACCAACTTGTGCCAGCCCAACTTATCATCAAAATTTGAGCCTAATAAGTTGTTAGACCTAGCATCATTGGGTTCAATTACGAGTCAAGTTCAAGTATATGTGAGTCTAATGAGTTTCTAGACTAAACATCTTTGTTTTAAGCCAAAATATATGTGAGTCTAACAAACTTTCAAGCCAAATATCTTTGTATTCATCTATGCATTAAGCTTAAGTATATGTGGCCTACAAGCTATCAAACCCAACATGATAAGGCTTAGTTTTAGCCGTCAAGTCTAGGTACATGCTGGTATGGTAAGTGGTCAAACTCAGTTTTTTTGAGCTCAGTTGCGCGTTAAGTCCAAGTATTTATAGGTCTAGTGAGTTGCTACATTCAATACCTTTAGGCTCGGTCATTCTTAGTTCAAATATGTATGGAATTGACAATCATAATAGGTTTTATGTTGAGTCATAAGGCTTTGTTTACTTATTCATACAACTCTAAACACGAGATATCAAAAGTTCATATAATTTCTCCCTGTACCTCTAGTGTATAAAAGTCCTTTAAAGACCTACTATATTTCCACCAACATTAATTTGTGTAATGGATATTTATCCTTCACTAATATTATCATGAGAAAATAACATTTTAACCCCTTCATTTAAAAAACATAACAAGGTTTAAGGATTATATATACCTCATGAACCACTAAGGTAAATGGTTTATATATCTTTATTCTCTAAATACTCATAATTTTATTCTCATAGAATTAATAATACAAAAACAAGAGCAAACACCCTAAGGCTTAATATTTAAATCTCATTCTCTTATATATCACAATCTCTTATTAAAAGTTATTAATTTTACCATCAAATGTTCCCTAAACCCTACTTAAACATATATGAAACATACAGAAAAACCTAGAATTGGTCATCCATAATAGTTATACCATATACAAGACTCTCTCATGATAATCAGGATATGACTTGGTTTAAGGCCCAAGTTTTGAGTTTTTAGGCCAACTTTTAATTGTTATACATACATGTAAGATACAAATAGATAAATATATCATTTAACTTCATACATTCAGTTTAAAATATATTGTTACAATTCAAGTCGTGATACCTTCTTTTAAGATACCAAAACACATAAGTATTCAAATAGAACTAAATAAAGAACAAAAATGATAGAGAGGTTCAAGTCGTGATACATTCTTTTAAGATACCAAAACACATAAGTATTCAAATAGAACTAAATAAAGAACAAAAATGATAGAGAGGTTAAATATTATTAATAACAATACTAACATTGGTAATTAAGCAATTTATTCAAAATAATTATACATTCATATTTCTTTATAATTCCTCATCTAATCCTTTTTAAAAATTTATTTATCATGAATCCACTAACATCTCCCATTAAACTCTCAAATTTGTTTTTTTTTATTTATTTCATTAACTATCTTTCACCTCATCACAAATAAAATCCTTTTTCTTCTTAAGATTTTGGGATGGAAATGTCAATATTAATATATCTCATTAATATCAAGTCTCTCTTACTAGGACAAACTAAATAGGTTAGAAGTGAATGTGATCCTTTTTAAAAATTTATTTCTCATGAATCCACTAACATCTCCCATTAAACTCTCAAATTTGTTTTTTTTTATTTATTTCATTAACTATCTTTCACCTCATCACAAATAAAATCCTTTTTCTTCCTAAGATCTTGGGATGGAAATGTCAATATTAATATATCTCATTAATATCAAGTCTCTCTTACTAGGACAAACTAAATAGGTTAGAAGTGAATGTCAATATCAATACAACTCATTTATATTATTAACTACTCCTATTCTAAAATAGTTGATCAAGTCCCTCCAATACATTAAAATATCATTGAAATTATTGATATTAGTTACCCTTGACATCATTACCTTTCATATTAGGAATGGTTAATCAAGTTTCTCGGAGATGTTAATATCAATGTAGTCCATTGATATCTTTAATAACTGATATTATTAATTATTCTTAATCATAAATAATTAAGCAAGTTTCTATATTTCTTTCCCATGCTCTAAGTGATTATGTAGATGTTAGTAAAACCTAAAAACATCATTAGCTCCCATGCTCAGGATGAATAATCAAATTTAAAGAAGTTTTGATATCAATGTAATCTATTGATATCATTAAATATTCCTAATCAGAATAATTCTTTAGGTGTATTACCATTTCTGATCCATTCCACTTGATATTTTTCATCATGGCAAGATTCACATGTATAATCCACAAATTAAACAAAATTTCATAAATATGTTCATTTAAAATCAAAGTATATGTATAAAACACTTACTTGCAACATCAGCTCAGCACGCGCTCCCTTGCTGCTAGTATACAACTCATATAATCCCACATGTGTTCATAGGTACACCACATTATTTCTTATTCAAGTTACATTTCTTGTAATAAAAATTGTTAATTTCCTTTCAACAATTTATTTCTTCTATATTTATATACTTTAAGATCAATATTTTTTTTATCTAATCATAACTAGCATTATGAATTTTGATTTTACCTATTTTAGTAACTTGATAAAATTTTCAACAGATGTTGTAACCTGACATCTCCAAGTATTTTTATTTATATTTAAAGCTTTATAAGTCCAAGTTAAGTGAGGTCAATCTCGTTGGAAATATAACATCTTTATATATAACTTCTATAGGAAAATCTTTCCCAAATTGTATCATTTTTAAGTTTGAATCCTTTCTAAAATTTAGGGAGATGAATATGTCTACTTTTATCAATGTTTTTAATGAACTCTCAAACATCCTCATTTTCTACTCTCCCTCCAAAACAATCATTTATACATTATATATTTGATAACCTTACTAAATAGGACTTTTCAAGAATCAATTTATTAACACAAAATCTTAAAACATCATATTCCCTTTTTAACCTTGTTTGGGTTAAAACTTGGCTTAAGACAACAAAGGGTTCCCTTCTCTTTTTCATGCAATATTTTTGTTAATAAACCATTGTTCACATTATAAACATCACATCACAAAGATTTTACAAAATAAAATCATGAATTCTTCCCTTCCAATTTTATCCCCCAAATTGACCGACCATCCATGCCTCTTCTACCATTGAATTTTGTTTTGTATTTATACATAATTTCACATACAAAGTAATCTAATATACCTTAATAAATTTAATTTTATACAATTCTATATTTTCTCCAAATTCTACTCAAGAAATCTAATTTAAATTCAAGATCAATACACCAATTCCAATTCCAAATCAAATTCAAATGGGTTTATATAATCAAGTTTATTACTCCTTCCATGGTGATAAATTGAACTTCAATTCTTAACTAGTCGAAGAATTTTGACTTTTTTTTTTTTGCACAGTAGTCAGCCCTCTCTCTTTTCTCCTCACAATTTTCTTCATTTGTTTCTTGTTAATTCCTTTATCAAATGATGCTCTCCCTACCAGTTGATCTAAATCTTGTGTAAAATTAGTGATTTTTGGTGATTTTTTTTCTTTCTCTTATGCCATCATTATTGTTGTTATCGAACATTAAGAAAAAGAAATGAGATTTTTATAGCCTTATTTCTCTTAAGTATACATTTGACCCTATTTACTTAAGTGTTTTATTTTTGTACCCCATTTTGTCTTCTTTTTGCAACCTAAGTTATGCTACTTTTATATTTTATAATTTTACCCCCAAACATTTGAGTTTAATTTGTTTTTCCTTACATTTATCCTCATCCTTTTTTTTCTTTTTCTTTATCTCCGTGTTAATTAAAATTCTTTTTAAGATTTCAAATATTTTGACTAGATGTTTATATTAGCAAAATTTCCAATATCCATTTTATTGAGTTTACAAATTAATTATCTCTTTTTTTCATTTATATTATTTTTTTATTTATACAAAAAATTACGTATAGGGTTTACAATGAGCATACATCAACTCAATCCTTACTCTTTTGTAATTTTGATCATATAGAGTGTTGAAAGTGAAATAATACAAAACATTGGAGTAATTGGTACATCATTGGATTAAATATTTTCATGTATTTCAATTTCAATGGAAGCAAACATTGGATTTAATTACTCTATAATTTAAATAATATGAGAGCAAAGAATCTTGTTTACTCGACAGCTAATAAAGGATCTAAGGTCTGGAAATAAGATAACGAGGATGTTAATCAGCAAGCAAATCTCCCTTCTTTTAAGCTTCCCTTCACCTTTATTAAATGCCTCCTTATGTTTTGTCATTGCCAACTTACTATTCTTCAACCACAATAATAAATCCTTTTATATATATATAAATTTGGCAATAGATAGCTCCTCTTATTAATGATATATTATTATTATTATTTAAACCAATGATTTAACTTTGACAATATAAATGGAAAAGAATCTTTTTTATTTTTTTAAGTGGACTAATACAAAGATTTAAATATCAATCTTTATCCTACCATGACAATATAAATCCAAACATAATGAGCAACTAAATTATTCATCAAGAATAAAATCATATAAAATTGCTCGTAATCGGCTACTAGATTCTTCTTTCTTCCAATGAGTGAATTTATAAAATCTATTTTTGGTAGAAATACTCAAACAATTAAGATTAGAGGTTTTATAGATTTCAACATTCATTGTTTTTAAGGAAAAAAAAGATTTGATAATTTGTTTAACTTTTCCTTTGAATAGTAAATCAAGGTAACATATTTTTTAAATAATTTTATAACAACTTGGTGTCACACCACAATTAATCAAATGTATGTTTGTTGATAAAAATTGCAAGTTTGGTTTCTCTTGACAACAATATATTTTTTTTATTGAAAAATATATTGCCAAGTATTTAAGGCATTTATTATACTTAGCCTTGTTTGGCACTGCATTTTAAAGTATGTTTTTTATAAAAAAAATTATATATTAAATTATTTTATTTGATATTCTTAGATCATTTTGATGTGTTGATATTAATGTTTTTTTTTTAAATAAAATAATTTATAATTTTAATAATTTTATGAACAAATAATATTTTAAAAAATAACATTAACCACACTCCCAAACAGACACCTAGACAAACTTTGTTGTAATAATCTTTGGTTTTAAGCCTATTTTTGAGTTTATTTGTTTTTTTTTCTTCTTCTAATTCTATTATTATATTTTTAGTATTTAGTTAATAATAAATTAATTTCTCTATTTTCTTGTCATCAAATTAAAAAAAAATAACTCAAGTTAGTAAACTTCGTATAATGAATTAATCTAATCTATTTATTTGATTTAAATTAATTTTTTAACCTATCCAATCATCGAAGTATGTAGAATGAATTCTTAAATAGTTTAATTTAAAATTCAAGCTAAAAAAAAATTGTATTAGGAGTTTTGAAGTTTGAATAGTTATATAAAATTTAGCAATATATAAAAAACATTTTACAGTTTAATTATTATTATTATTACATTAATTAATTTTAGTTCAACTCATATGATAGCATGAAAAATAAACTAGTTGGAGTTTTAAAACATAATACAAGTGGATATATTAAATAATTACTATGCTATATAAAAATCTCGTTACAATTTTATAATCACCGGCCACCAAAAATCCGTGGAAGCAAGCGCCGACTTTTAAATCAAATCACATGACTTTCTATGATTAAATTTAGTTTCGAGCTAGAATAATGAAAATATTTTTTTATTAAAATATTATCATTTTAACATTAAATTTTTTTTAAAATGAAAATATTATTATCATTTTTTAAAATTAAATTAGAATAATCAAGATCAATATGAAATTAATTCTCTAATCCATAACCCGAGAGCTTAAGTATGATGATTTCATAATCGAAGTCTTGGATGAAATCAATCGACAACATAATGCATGTTTGAAAGCATTGTTGATGTTGTTTTTAAAAATATTTTTTTATTTAAAAATATATTAAAAAAATATTTTTTAAAATTTTTTTAATATTAACACATGAAAATGATATTTTAATTAAAATAAAATAAAATTTTAATTTTTCTTAAAAATATTTTTAACATTAACAAATTAAAAAATGATAAGTTTTGAAGGTCAACTCTGATCAGTTCTTATAATTATACTCACCATCCATTTGTTTTTTTATTAGAGTATTTGAAGGAAAAAATTATTTAGAGAAATTAAATTAATAATATAATTTTTTAAATAGTATAAATATAATACTATTTGTATTCTAATGAAACAAAAATTATTTAGAAAAATCAATTCTATTTTAATACATATGATATTGATATAACTATTTATTAATAATAAATAACTAATATAAATACAATTAAAACTATTGTTTAAAATAAAAATATATTAAATAAAATTTTGGCTTTTTTAATTAAACATGTAAAAATAGTTAGTTCTTTAATATAGTTCTTCACTTACAAAATAGAAATAATTATGAAAATAAAAATAAAAAGTATTTTTTTTGTTTTTAACTTTTCTTTTAGCTCGAGTTGTTCTGAGTCATTGGGTATATTTCATTTCCATACAAGACCGTATATTCATACGACAACAGTTTCGTTTTGTGTTGCTGCGCGTCTCTCTTTTCATTGATTATTCCGTTCTTTTATAAATCGAAGACAAGACATCAAACAAGACATCTATCTCTTTGTAGAAATTCAACACCCTTTTTATCTTATTACATTTGGCTCCTTTGTTTCCGTCAAATTCAACCTCTATCTTGGTTTTTTCTCTTCTGGGTCTTCAATAAAAGTTTTTTTTCCTCTGTAAATTGACTGGTCTAGTCTTTATATTTGGTCAATTCTGGGATTTTTGTTTTTATAACAACGATCCTAGCTTTTGATGACTCTGAATATTTAGTTGTTTTATAGCTTAAAAACCTGAGTTTTTTGTTATCTGGGTTGTTTTGTAATTGGTTTAGTATCAGTTCCGAGGGATAAAAAATATTTCTGAAAGGTTTAAAGCTGGGCTTTGCAAATTCTGCTGTTGAGGGCTATTGGGTTTTTATAGTTGATAAGCTCATTTGAAATCCGAAGCACTGTGTTCCTATTTGGATGAAATACACAGGTCAGGATTCTTTCACTTTGCTAATTACTTGAATCTAATATTCAAGCTTCATTTATTGTGCAGTTTTGAAGGTAATTTTTCTTTTCTTTGTATTCTTAATGTCACAGATATACCTGTAGCAGACAATAGGAGGGTAATCTGCCTTGTAGATTTGTGTGAAGTTCGAAAATTGTGATTGGAGAAATCATTCAAAGATAAAAGAAAGATGACAGTTGGAAATATTGCTTCGAAGAAGGAGAGGAAATCAAGGAGGAACAAGCCAGTTGATGAGAATGCTCCCTTATTGCCTAAAAGGCAAGAGGATGTTGGTTTTGATGAGTTTAATGGCGCTTCCTTTACTGGGGCCGTGTTCAACTTATCAACTACAATAGTTGGTGCAGGAATCATGGCTTTGCCTGCCATCATGAAAGTGTTAGGCCTTGTTCTTGGGGTTGCCTTGATCATCTTCATGGCTTTCTTGACAGAGGCTTCAATTGAGATGTTGCTAAGGTTTAGCAGGGTAGGGAAGTGTGCTTCTTATGGGGGACTTATGGGGGATGCCTTTGGAAAGACTGGAAGGATTATGTTGCAAGTTGCTGTTTTAATCAATAACATTGGTGTACTCATTGTGTACATGATTATTATTGGTATGATATCTTTATCTGTAATGTGTCATGCGTCACGTGTAAGTTAATTTATTGCTATATTTCTATGCTTTTATTACCTGCCTTTATGTTCTTGTGAGGTTATATATAGTTAGTGGATTTTTTTATGTTTTTGTGGTTCTCATTTCTACTCAAGTTGGATCATGCGTGGTGGTAATTGAAAGACCTAAAATTTGTTCTGTGTTTGCTTAACTGAAGGTGATGTGCTGTCTGGAACATCTTCAAGTGGATCTCACCATGCAGGTGTGCTTGAAGGGTGGTTCGGAGAACACTGGTGGAATGCGCGGGCCTTTGTTCTTCTTGTCACAACACTTTTTGTATTTTCTCCACTGGCTTGCTTTAAGCGAATTGGTAATTTGCCTTTGACTTGGTCAGAAAAGGTTAATATTTAGCTGCTTTATCATTTTTTCATGTGCATCCTCATCGAGTCAAAAGGAAAAAAGAAAGGAGATTTAGCAATTGTTAATACTGAACTGTGTTATATTTACAATATTTTTGGCACCTTGCACAGATTCTGGTGATTTGGAGTATACTGGCCTGATGGTTTGTTTAAGAGTAGGACCTTTTTTTCTCTTATTAGCAAAAGAGCAATTATGTGCGGTAAAATTTCCATGTATCAGGAGCTCCAGGGAGACCATTAGTTGTAAAATGGATGAAGACTTGCTTTTGCTCTTTTTCAAGATTCTTTTTTTAAGCTAAAAGGGCTTGTAATAATTACATCATTATTTTATGATTTTATGTTTGGTTTTTCAATACGGAGAATGATTATTCCATGTATCTTTGCAGATTCTTTAAGTTATACTTCTGCCTTATCAGTTGCACTAGCAGTTGTATTTCTTGTCATCACTGTGGGGATTACAATTGTCAAGTTGATAAATGGAAGTATAGCAATGCCCAGATTGATGCCCAATGTAACAGACATGACATCCTTCTGGAATCTCTTCACTACTGTCCCTGTTCTTGTCACTGCATATATCTGCCATTACAATGGTATGCAATGTTAATTTACTTGGGAACTGAATTTCTTTACCCTGTTCTTGTTTAAATTGATGATTAGGTTGATGAAGATGTAGGCAGTAGTAACCATCTTAAGGACTGCTTGCAAAATCCCTCAAAAAAACAATATGGAAGATGCATATTTTTCTCTATTTTAAGCAGCATGTTTTAGTACCATAAAAATAATCACCTTGTTTTTGTTAAGCCACCATTATGGACACGTATGCTGGTCAGTTCTTTTAACCCATATAGTCTGAATTTCTGAATGATGTCTTGAAATATTTGGATTGTTTGCCTGTCATTAACTAAGCATCTTTACTCGTAAATCTAATCAAATAACCTTTTTAGTTTACTCATGGTAACATAATTAAGATTGGTAATACCTGTTCTTATGGTTGGGTATAGATCTATGAGTATCTAACCTGAATCTAAACTACTGATTAATAAGTACTGATCTTTGAGTACATCATTTCCAGTTCACAGCATAGATAATGAACTTGAAGACTCAGCTCAGATAAAACCAGTTGTGCGAACAGCACTTGCTTTATGCTCATCTGTGTACATAATGACAAGCATCTTTGGGTTCCTTCTATTTGGCGATGCAACTCTTGATGATGTGCTTGCCAACTTTGACACCAACCTTGGCATTCCTTACAGCTCTCTGCTTAATGATGCTGTTCGTGTTAGTTATGCTGCTCATCTTATGCTAGTATTTCCAATTGTCTTCTTTCCATTAAGACTCAACTTGGATGGCCTCATCTTCCCCTCAGCTCAACCTTTTCATCAGGCAAACATGAGGTTTGCATTAGTCACCATTGGGCTTATTGTTTTAATCTTCTTGGGTGCCAATTTCATTCCAAGCATCTGGGATGCTTTCCAATTCACTGGAGCAACTGCTGCAGTTTGCCTTGGTTTCATTTTTCCTGCTTCCATCACTCTCAGGTGAGTTTTTTTAATGCGTTGTTATAATTTGTATGTTGTAATTCATAGAAATACCTTTTAGGCTAGACATTGGCAATTGTTTAATTAGTAACTCTTATCAAAGTGATAATGGTAGGTTTAAAAAAATATGAAGAAAAACTTGCTGGCTGGCAATTCCCTGTGAGATAAAATAAACTGACTGTTGGTGATATATCCCACATGGTGGCTCATAATTCCTAAACATGAGACCAGCATTGCAATAATCTCTTTTTTCCTATTTACTTGTATATTTTGCTTGTGTTCATTTAGACATAATATCCAAAACCTCAGAGCAGTGAACCCAACATTATTGTGGCATGGAGTGAACGTTTGGTTTGAGTAGTTTTCTCTTTGAACTCATATGCCATATAAACTATTCACCACCTGTAAGAAAATATTTTATGAATCGTTCTTGGTATCTCCCCCCTAAACTTAAGCTTTTGGTCAAGATGTTCTTTGACATTCCTGGCCAATAAAAGCCACATCAATGGACACAGGCAAGAATGTCTTGCCTTCAATTACTCCAACCAAAGATTCCAATCTTTTAAGTGCTTTTGCAGTCATCAAAAGAACCTACTTAGTGGCTTTCAGCAACAATTTGGTCTGTTGTCTTTAAGTTATTGCTTGCAACCACAACCTTAATAATTATTTTTTATGTCAATGTGATATTATGGTTATACATTGCAGCTTAGGTTTTGGGGTTTATTGGGAGTAAGAATTTTCAACTCTCATGTCAAATTACTCATTTTTTTACAGACCCTAAATCTTATACAGAATAAAAATCTTTTCATCCATACTTCAAAGCATCATTATGCGGCATGACAGCTTGCTGTATTTAAGCATGGTTTAATAATGAGAATGAGTTCTAACTGCTTTGGATTCTTTTATAGAAATTTTGACTAGAATTATAACCACAGGGCCCTTCCGATTGTAATAGGATGTTCTAGAAATGACAGGAAAAAAAGTACCGTAGATTCTTGTTTGATGTTCTGCGGCATTTGAGGGGAGATCAAGTTTTAAATTTTGAGCCTTCCCATATGCTGGAAGTGGTTTTACAGCCCTGGACTTCGAACTCTTTTGAGGATATCGATCTCTTCTCATGCTTGCATGATCTTTTGAATATGGACACAAGTAGCTGCGGCAGAGCAATAATAGAGAGGATGTATTCTCCCGTTATTGTTTGGTTTCTCTCAAGTGTACTCACTGTTCTGTAATTTTGGAATACTGCTTAACCAGTTTATTTAATGTATTTTGTTGTCCTGTTTCAGGGATCGCCACAATATAGCAACTAAGAGAGACAAGATCTTATGTGTTTTTATGATTGTGCTTGCCGTCTTCTCCAATGCGATGGCCATATACAGTGATGCCTATGCCTTGATAAAAAAGAATCCGTCCCCACGTGAATGATCTGCCTTGCTGCTATTCAACATTGGTGAATGGACTCGAATATATATATTTTTCAATGTAAGATACCTGATTGGCCGAAAAATCCTTTGTGGTCCCAAGTTGAAAGTGCAAGTCCTTTTGCTAGATGCAACTTAGAACTTTAATAAGAACACTAGAAATCGATGTATAAAATCAATTTGCTAGAGCATGTGTGGTCCATCCTCTTAGACCTCCAATTATGTGTATTGGTGTGCTGCTTTGTGCTTGAATTTGCAATGTTGATAAGTGAAACTGTAGAAATAAAACTTTGCTTTTATCTCTAATTCTTGTCCATGGTAAACTAAAACAAAGGAATTGTCAAGTTGACAGGCTCCTGCTCAAAAACTCATGACACAACTGGATGCTAAAGAAACATCTCGATTGACATAATCAGGTGAAAGTTGAAGATATGATTTATATATATTTTAACATATTTTTTAAGTGAGTTTTTTGCATTGAAACTTGTATCTTGAACCGGTGTTTAGTTAAGGCTCCAGTAACAGAAGACTATTCTATGGATACTGTGCGGAAATTATTTTATTGGCTTGATTCAAAATACTCTATACAAGGTTACTATTAAAGGAGAATATAAGGCATGCAAAATCAAATTATATATTTTAATTAGAAGTGGGCTCAAGTTTATTGGAATAGATTAAAACCAAATCTATTTTCTTATTTATAAGCAACCTAATATAGAATTTCCATGCTAGCTTGCAGTCAATTTGTTTCTTGTAACGTCCCTTTGTAAGTATCTTAATAACTTGCTCTGTGTAATCTACCATCAATCCTTTTTTTAATAAAATATTTATCAATTTCCAAATGCTTTATTATATCATGAAAAACTAGATTATGAGTAATTGACTAATTGAGATAGTTTGTCATATTTCACATAATACTTTCATGGGCGAGGAGCTAAGAATCTGCAAGTCTTTTCAAAGTCTTTTAATCAAAAACCTCATAAATCTCATGTGAAAATGCTCTAAGCCCAACTCTTGCACTACTCCTTACCATAAAACTGTTTTGCTTCACCAAGTAACTAATTGGCTGCAACAAGGTACAATATCCAGAAATTAATCTTCTGCTAGGTATATATTTTTGTTATGACAAACACATATTTCTTGGACTTGGCAAATTCCGTTCCAAAGATACATTTCAAAACACCTAAAGCCTTGATATTAAAATCCTTGACAAATTTCTTCTTTAAGTCTTTCTAGATCGATATTATCATGACCTATCAAGATTATATCATTAACATAAACAATTAAGATAACAATTTTACCTTCTTATAAATGTTTATAAAACATAATATGATCTACTTGACTTTGATAATAATCGTGATATCTTATAACATTTTCAAAGTGTTCAAACCATGTTTTAAGAGACTGTTTAAGGTCATATAAGAACTCTTTTAGTTTGCAAGTTTTATGTTTATCTATTCCCTTACCAAACCTAGGTGGTATGCTATTTTTTTTTCCTTGAGTCACCAGTAAAAAAAGCACTATCAACATCCAACTATATATAAGGGCCAATTGAAATTCACTATCAAACATGATAACACTCGAATTGAGTTTAATTCAGCTACAAGAACAAATATATCTTGATAGTCAATATTATATGTTTGTGTAAAATCGTTTTGTCTTGTATCTTTCTATGCTTTTAATCAACTTTGTATGTAATTATAAATACCTATTGGGACAAACTAAAAATATGTTTCCATTAACTTTACATTTAATTACTAAACACTTATTTCATTTAATTAATCTGATGTAACTCAATTGTCTTAGTGAGTGTATAAGTAACCTGAATGACTAGAAAAAAAATATTGTTTGATTCAAAATAAATATTTTAGATGAGAAAACTTATTAAGACAACAATATAATGGATTGATTCAGGTCAACCAATGTTAACCTATCAATTCTCATACCAAGTCATGAGATTATGATAAATCCATATAAAATAGATTATGAAACTCATTTTTCAATAAACCTAATATTGAACGACAAAACTAAAAAAAAGAATTGAAAGAAATAACTTGAGTAAACTCATATTAACTTGTCAAACCCACAACATGAGTCATAAGATAAGAATAACCCAATAGAAAATAAATTAAAATAAATTATGAAGCTTGATTCTCACTCAACTTATTATTGAAAGACAATATATATATAAAAGACACAAAAAACAACTTGAATCAACTAGGTTAACCCATCAAATTTATGATCTAAGTCATGAGATGAAACTAATCTAATAGAAAATAGACTGAAACAAATCACAAAGTCAAATTCTCACTTAACTCAATATTGAAAGATGAAATTGAAAGAAAAAACAAGTCAATTAAGAACAAGAAAAGAAACTCGAGTCAAATAAGTTAAACTATTAAACCTATTATGTAGGATATGAGTTTGGAATAATCATTTAAAAAAGTAAATTGAAAAAAAAATACAAATTCATATCCTTAATAAGCCTAGTATTAAATTGAAAAAATAAAAAGTAACATTATTCTACTAAATAGTATTATGTGATGAGGAGTATAGTAAAACCTATTTTTCTTTAGTTTATTTTTGTTAATGCTAATATTTTGTAGCATAATATTTGCATAGAAAAAAATAATGTTACATAAAATCACATATATTTATTTTTTTATTTTCCAAAACAAGATTGAGAGTAACTGAAATTTAACAAACTAATATTTTTGAACATTATTTTTGACAATAAACGAAACTTCAACTTAAACAAATCATATTAAAACATTATAAATCATGTTTGATTTAGTTTGATAACAACCTTATGAAAGATAAAGAATCAACATAATTGAAAAGTTTTGGGGACATCTTTGGCATCTAAAACAATTAACATCAAAGCTTTCAAGTAACTTGAATTAATGCCTAATCATCAAGTTATGGTGATCCCAAGAAAAGAAAAAAAAAGAGAGGTACAAATATAAGAGATTTTACTACTAGTCCAATCTAGACATTTATAGTCTTTGACATGGGAGATTATGGTCAAGAAAAAAAAACATGTTAATCTATTGATAATCAATTTTATATTTTTTATAAGAACAAAAAATTAAATAACAAGTATAACAAAAATACCTACAAAGCTTTAAATATTTACCCCGTTTTAGGTTAAGCTTTATTTTTTATAAGGGTTTGTTTAGACTACAATGATTGGTGATAGAAGAGCAACAATTTAGTTTCAATGACCCTTTATTTTTATTTTTCGATCCATCTTTTATCTCTTTTCTTTCGAATTTTCATGTTGTTTCAATCTAAAATAGTAATATATACGATCAATTTTAATCTCCAATATTTTACTCACTAAATATTTATGACATTTATAATTCTTTTTATAATGTATATAATAATTTTTGAAATCATAAACACGCGACACAATACAAGGTGAAAATAAATATTATAAAAACTAATGAAATACAAAATAAGAAGGGACATTGTCTAATATGTATTGCAATAGTTACCCATTTTCTTTTATTTTTATTTTTATAATCCTTCAAGTTTTTCCACTTGATTGTTTTTCAATATAACAATTTCACATTGAATTTATTTGTGATGAGACTTGATGATTTATTTTGGTTGACATGATGTTGGATTATTATAATATCAATAATATATTTTGATGTTTGGTCAATGCTTAATTTGATAAAATTGAATTCAATTTAGAAAATGAGTTCTTTTAGTTATACAGCTAGAGCACTCTATTATGGCCGCTTGGGCGGCCAACGATCAAGCTAGTTGATACGTCTTTCTATCCATCTTATTTTTATTGATTTTTAATCTCTTGCGTTTCATTCTATTTCTCTTTCTCTATTTTATTTTTGAAATTTGATATTTTTCATTGTATTATGTAAAATCCATTTCCATTTATGTTTTATTCAATTGGAAAAATAAAAATAAAATAAAGTGTATATACAAAACCTTTATCTATACAAAAATATCATTTTATTATTTAGACACTTCCAACAATCAATAGTTATAAAATCATATTGATAGTTTATACTCATGATCTAGGTCATGTGAGAGCTCGGTTTGCCTTTATTCTCTTTCTAATAAAAATAAATTAAAACTCCTTATTTTATTAGATTAATTATTCTAATATCTATACACTTGTTCACTTTCTGATTCAATATTTAATTAGCATTAAATCTTTTAGATATTTTTAAAATATAATTTTTAATTTATTAAATACTCACATTAATTTTTATTTATAGATTAATTTTTTTCACTAACATTGCTTATTTTTCTTTTTCTAAAAAAGATAATCTTATTAACAGAGAAATACTAGTATTGAGAAGAAGTTTAGAAGTGTCATTGCGATTGCTTTTTAAAATAATATATTAAAATAATAACTTTTTAAATTTTGAAAAAATATTTTTAAAATCAATATATTAAAATAATATTTTTTTTTAAAAAAAAAAAAAATCACTTTTGCGATGCTTACTAAACTACCATTTAAAACAGTATAAACCCGCCCAGCCTAACTCAGGCCTCCATTTCCAAAATCCGTAAAAAGTAAAAACACTCCTCGTCCCTGCCCCTTTCACTCAATTTCCTCTCTTCGACCTGCCGTAGCCCTAAGCCACTACAATGACATCCACCACCATGGGTCCTCCTCCTCCTAGAAACACCCATCCCACCGCCTCAAACGAAGCTGTCTCCACCACAGAACCCGAATCCGATCCTGAATCTAAAACTTCAGTCGTCGACGATCCACAGGAAATCTCATCAACAACAACAGCTGCAAAACCCTCCATGGGCCCACCACCTCCCACGAACCCTATTCCCACCCCACCAGAAACTTCCACAGAGCAAGAAAAAGAAAAATCAAAGGTTCCATCGGTGCCGTACAGAATTCCTGAATGGAGTGGGCCACCCTGCCATAAATTCTCCCTCGAGATTCTCAAAGATGGCTCCATTATCGATCAATTCGAAGTGTAAGTCTTGTTCTGTCTTCTTTTTTTGGTTCTAATTCTTATCAATTAATGACAGTGTTAATGGCCTTTTTTTGTTCAGTTGTGAGAAAGGGGCTTACATGTTTGGCCGTGTAGAGCTCTGCGATTTCATTCTCGAGCACCCTACCATCTCTCGCTTCCATGCTGGTATTTTCTGTGCTCTTTCTCTCTAATTCCTGATGTTGAGAATTGTTTGATGAAATTAAACTTGGCTATATTGTGATTATGCATATTGTCGCATGTGCAATATTAATCGGGTTAGTGCTTTTGAAACATTTGACTGTCCCATAAATGTCTACATCAGACAGAAAAAAAACCGTGAACTTGGTTGCTGACAGGAACTTTTCTGTTTCTGTTGGTATTTAGCTAACCTCCTCCATTTTTCTAGCATGGAGAGCCGTGTTTTACCTTAGCTGAATGCAATTAGTAACTCGCTGTGTTTTTACAACCTGCCGCTAATTTCCCATTCCCAAATCTGCAAGCTGCTCGATGATTGCAGTTGTTATGCTTTCTCTTGGGAGACTGCTATTGATAAAAGTATGATAAATATCTTCCTAGCTGTACTATTTTTCCTTCCGGCCAGCTGCATTGTTGCTTAACATGAAGATTACGGACGTGGATTATTTTACATCCATAATATGCACAACATTTGTGAAGCTTATTTTATCAGAGAATTATATTGAATTTCTTTTTGTTTGTAGTGGTGTAATGACAGTGATTATCTTCAGCACTCCATGTCTAGAACCTGTTCATCAATAGATGGGTTACGAACTCTCATTCATTGGGACTTCAAACATATAGTTGCTGAAAGTTTCCTTAATTGTAGATGCTGGGGTCATTATTTAACAAGTTGCTTCTCTTTGCTAGTTCTCCAGTTCAAAAGAAATGGAGATGCGTATCTTTATGATCTCGGCAGCACTCATGGCACCTTTGTTAACAAGAGTCAGGTAAGCATTAATTATGTTAGGCTTCTTATATTTAAAATAAATGCATTACTTGAAGGTCTGATGTAAGTGATACATTGATATTGTCAATGGAATTTGCGGTGTGTGGTTCATTACATGCTATCTAATACATTCCCAGCTATATAAGTCATTTGTTTACATAGACGCCTTCAATTTATGTTTTGTTTGAATGATATTTTTGAATTAAAGGAGTATCTGATCGGGTATGTGGGACGAGTTCAATTCCAAGTAAACCCATTGTGAATCATTGCTTATTTGATACCAAGGAAATCATCAAGGACTGAAACATAAGCACAAAGCAAAAGGACAGGTAGATCCAAGTTAAGAAACTTGGTGGAAATGTAATGCACTTTAAATCATACATGAGGTCTGGTTCATGTCACAGCAAATGTCCTGGATCCTGAGAATGTAATTAAAAGAAAAGCAAACTAAAATGTTTGTTTAGAGGAACTTTCCAAGAGTTAATTGATTTTATAGCTGCTAAAGGTTATAGGATACAAAATAAATGCTAGCCTCCTATTTATACAATCACAATCTAGATTCAAGAGGCAGAAAATATATTGCATTTGGGAATCTGATTACACTAATTGCTTAAACAAAAGAAATCCTAACAAAATAAGAAATACTCTGCATTGATCTACTACATTGGATACCCTAAACACTAGTGCCTTATTGGAAACAGATTCCAGTTCTGAACAATCATAAATAGCAGCCAACCATCATTTTTTCCATGTTAACACAGTCTTGCATTTCCATGTTAACACAGTCTTGCAGTCGGAAGAATTTTTCCTTGTCATGTCTGATCAGATCTAGAATAAGCCAGAGGAACAAATCCTTCCTTGATAGGAAAATCCGAGTCTAATTGGCATCACTATCATCAATCTGTTCGACCCTGGAACATGAATTGCATATTTATTAGCTGACTATCTGGTAGAAGAAAGCCTTGCTCTCAGGTGGTAAAGGGATGAGGCGGAGTTATGGTGGCTTCTTTGTTTGAAATTTGCCTTTGTTTCTGTAGAGTAGGTTTGTATTTTAATGATGTGCTACTGGTTTCTCTTTTTCGTCAGTGCTTTTTCCTCATTTTCTTAAGTGTTTCCCTTACGGTGGGAGATTAATTTTTGTTGCATCTTAATTGCTTTTCCCTTTCTATTTTTCAGGTGGAGAAGGGAGTTTATGTGGCATTACATGTTGGTGATGTTATTCGATTTGGACAGTGAGTAACTTTCATACTTGATTCCTTGATTTATTTCATTCTTCCATATCTTTCTAGCCTCTTGCATTAGTTTAGCCCAACACTCTTATTTTATTTTGTATCACCTGGCATCATATCCTGCATAACTTAACATCAATGTAACTTGTGATGCTAGGCCACAATGCATAATACATGAGGGGCCACTGGCCGAAGACTGTAACTTGGATTCATGGTCAAAGCCTTTAACAAGCTTTGTTTCACATATTCCTTGTCATATACATACTGAGATTGTTGCAATCTGTGTCTTGCATTTGGTCTTATATTATGAGTGTTATGTTTGGAAAGGCATGAATTAGGAATGAATTTTGCTGTTTCTACATTATTGTCCTTGCATATTTCTGATTTTTTTCCTGTTTTTTCCTTGCACAGTTCATCTCGATTGTATATTTTTCAAGGACCACCTGACTTGATGCCACCAGTAAGATTGCTGTCACCATATACACATATAAGTGCTTGATTGATGTCTGAGATTTGTGTGCTTGGGCATTACTTCTTGTTTCTTTCCTCTTTTCAAGGACCACGTAACATATGCACGCATCACCTTATGTTCAAAATGTTCTATAAATTGTTCTTGTGATGTTGACATGCATGCTGGTTCACCAGTTTTTAAAAAGAACAAACAATGCTAAGACTTTTTAGTTTGTGAGTTTATATTAATTTTATGTTACAGGTATACCTCTGCTGTAGATGTAGTTCTATTTCTCTTGCATAGATTTGTTAATAGCCTGTTCAGCCAGTTATGTTATCTTTGCTTAAACAGCAGGGATGCATCAATTGCTATAATGTATCACGTGTTGTAGGAAGCTGACAGGAAAATTCATAGAAATGCTAAGATTCGGCAAGAGATGCAAGATCAGGAAGCATCACTTCAACGAGCAAGGTTGGAAGCATCTCTTGCTGATGGTATCTCATGGGGCATGGGAGAAGATGCTATTCAAGAAGCTGAGGTTAGTGTTACTCCTTAATATTTTTCTGGATGCAATCTTGTGAGAATTATTGTTGTGGACTTTTTATGACTTTTCTGCTGTCAACATATTTCCATAAGCTTCTTTGCAAAAAATATAGTAATATGAGATTATGTTTCTGTGCCCTTTTATGCGAGGAGGATTTCTTAAACTATTATTTGTTTTATATGAAGTATGCATGTTGGAAAACAGTACTGTTTGTTTATAAACAGTCATTCTTACCTCGTTTTCTGCATATACAGAATTCTTGCAATATTAGTAATCCAAAAAAAAAAAAAAGAAAAAGAAAAAGGATAATTCATTATGAATAGTTGTTTCTGTCTCAACTAGGAACTTGAAGACTAACATCTGTACTGTCAAATTTACCTTTGTTTACCAAAATTTCTCTATAAATCCTAAATTACACTGTTGCTGTAAAGTTGAAAGCTGGCGATCATCTTCTCTGTTTGTCTTTTTGGATATCTAGGATGATTGTGATGAAGTAACATGGCAAACCTACAAAGGACAGCTTACAGAGAAGCAGGAGAAAACCCGTGATAAAGTATTAAAACGAACAGAAAAGGTAATCTGTTTAATTTTTGTACTCTGAGATCCTTATTCCAGATATTTAATGTCTGATTAATGATTATTTGCTTACCTTGAAATGATACTAATCTATATCCTCCATTTTTTAAACCTCCTTCAGATTCATTTCTAGCTTTTCTTAAAATGTTCTTGTTTCCTTTAGACCACTTGACGTACTATTTTTGAGATGACCCCTTTACTTTTTTTCTTTCTTTTAACTGTCCTGCCTTTCAGTTTTTGTGGTATTAGAAGTGCTAAATCTAAATGGTTTATATGCATCATGTTTTATGATTGGAGAAGAGAAAACTTCATTTTTTGCATGTTAGCTGTGTTTTTGTTGCATTTTAGTCTTCTGAATATGTAGAGACTCTGCCTCTCCCTTGTTCTTCATGTTAATTTTAGTGCTCTTTTTGCTTATTCAACTGAATTCTGGCTGTAGATTTCTCATATGAAGAAGGAAATAGATGCCATTCGTGCTAAAGACATTGCACAAGGTGGATTAACACAAGGTCAGCAAACTCAGATTGCACGCAATGAACAAAGAATAACACAGGTAAAAATCTATGAAGATAAATGTAAGCTGGTCTTTTCTCTCAACATTTGGTGTGATTACACTTTCTTATGATAGAAAGCAAAGTCTCTATTGAATTTCTCCCCACCTTTACAGTATATTCTCTTACATCTTTTGTCAGCTAATGGAAGAACTGGAAAACTTGGAAGAGACTCTTAATGAAAGTATCCGAGAAAGTATAGGGGCACGTTCTGGAAGGATATTTCGTGGTAAAGGAAAAAGAACAGGAGAAGATGAGGAGGATTTTTCAAGGTACATTACCTTGCAGAATTCTCTCCAAACCAAAAACTTAAACTTCCATCAAATAAGAAAATAAAAATGGGATACCATGATTTATTTACACTACTGAGTTACTGTATGTGAGTTATTCTCATGGCCTGATATTTTATAAACCATAGTGATTATTTTGCATGATTGGTCATCCAGTCATCACTTTTTCTTTCTTTCCTTTTTTTCCCTCATAGAAATCATGGTCATGCAAATTGTATAACTAATGCTTATTACTTCATTTAGTGATGATGATGAATTCTATGACCGTACAAAGAAACCATCAGTGCAAAAGGCTGGTGAAAATCCATCTGTTGAAACTGCTGATACTCTTCTTGACAAGAGAGATGCTATCATGAAACAAATGGAAGAAAAAAAAGAAGTGCTTTTGATCGAGAAGAGTAAAATGTCATCAGAATCTGCAGTTGAGAACGTAGCTGGAGATGCACTTGATACCTTCATGTCAGGGTTATCGTCTCAGCTAGGTATGGTATAAATTACCTATATTTATGCCATATTATATGCCTGAGAAACATTTTTGCCCCTTTGTGGTTATTGTTCCCTTCTCAATTATCAGTTCTACTGCTGTGTCCTGTGTTGTGTTGTGTGTGTGTGTGATTAGCAATTGCTTTAGAAGCATTTTGTCATTGCCGCATTAGTTGCTTATTTCTTGATTTTCTTGGCAGTGCTTGATAAAACTGTGCAACTTGAAAAGGAACTATCCTCTCTACAATCTGAACTAGACAGGACTTTGTTCCTATTAAAGATTGCTGACCCATCAGGAGATGCTGCTCAGAAAAGGGATTCAAAAGTGCAGGATATGAAACCTGACAAAGCAAAGGTGCCTGTTTCTGCCACTAAAAGCCAACCACCCAAAGAATCCAAGAAAAGTAGTAATTTGGAAAAAGAAACCAACGTCTCCATGCAAAAAAAGAAAGCTGAAGATACCGTGGTTGCTGAAATAGAATCAGACACCGCAGAAACTGTCAATAATGTTATCAATGCACCTGATGATAAACCTACTGTTTATACTGTTGTAAAACCCCAATGGCTAGGTGCCATAGACAACAGGAAAATGGAAGAGACCCAACAAGAAGAGGTGCTGGTCATGGATGAGTCTGATCAGTTTGTGGATTATAAAGATAGACAGAAAATCCTGAGTAGTTTTGATGGTGCAGAGGTTAACGTGGATTCAGAGATTGAAAGTGCTGCTCCTGGTCTGATAATAAGGAAACGGAAGGGAGCAGAGGGACCTGGAGCTAATGATAATGAAGCTCCTGAACAGTTGACATCATCATCTGTGGGAGCAGAGCTCTTGGCAGAAGATGCTGTTGCACTGTTATTGAAACATAAAAGAGGATACCATGCAGAAGATGAAGAAGGAAATCATCAAAGCCAAGAGATATCAGGCACAAATCAACGAGGCAAGGAAAAGAAAAGGACGAAAAGAGTGCTGGGCCCAGAGAAACCCTCATTTCTCAACAGCAACCCAGACTATGAAACCTGGGTGCCACCTGAAGGTAAAAGCTCTCTCTGAAAACATTGAGTTTGGTTGTAAAACTAGTGCCTTGACTCGCAGTTAACATACATTGAAATTTCGGTATTCTTCTCATGTCTTACAACTTCTATACCCCATGCAGGCCAATCAGGTGATGGACGAACCTCTCTAAATGATCGTTATGGATACTGAGCTGATATTCCAAGTAGTTTCCAATGTTTGAGCTCACCAGCTTCTCTGAGAAATAGTTCATAGGAAAGCTACCAGAGTCTTAACTGTACCAAGAGACTGACGCAAACTTAGACCCTAGGCCTTCAGTGACGAACTAACCCGTCTTCTCATAATTTATGGCGTGCCCCAAAATCTATGCTTGAAGGCCATTTTAAATCAGACGGACAATGGTGGCTGAAGGCCATTCATTGTGACTTGGTTGCTTCAATTTTTCAAGGCATCAAAGGACGGGGATGACATTTGGGGTTGATTTCAAAATGGAGACATAAAAGGTTGTGATTGGTCAAGTTTTGGCTGACACAAGGCACAATCATGTATAGCAGTTAAAAGACAACAGTTTGTATTCCTGACTACAGCAAAACTCTGTAACGAGTTCTCGGAGGAAAAAAAGTAGCGAGTCTCCTGGTGTTGCAGAGCATTGATCAAAGTCTCCGGTGCACCATCCGTCACAATCAAAAGCAGTTTTTCAATTTAAATAATTGAATACTTATAATTTCGAACTTGATCAGTAGATGTCTGCCTGCTTATAGTCCTCTTTTTTTCTTCCTTTGTTAATTTTGACTTTTGAAGATAACGAAGGGACACGTTTTTTTACTGATCCAAGTAAAAAATATTGGTTAAAAATTAAAAGAAAAGCAAAAACAGTATTTGAGTGAAAAGGCAATTAAAAGAGAGGCAATTAAAAAGGCATTATCTTTTTACCTTTTAAATCTTTTTTTTTATTTTTATAATAATAATAACAATAATAATTTCAAGCAAAAAAACATGTTTACAATGCCTGCATGTTTTTTTTTTTATATATATGTATTTTTTTTAATTCCACCCACAGTAACATGCAGGTCAATTATCCAAGTATGCAACTACAAAAATCAAAACGCCAATCATGTCTTCGTCGCAAGGCTTTCTAGCGCAAAGAAACTTGTTAAGAAAAAAAAGTGCTCGTCAAACTCCACCATGATGGAATTACTTCACAACAAAATCTAAAAGACGAATAGAGAATACAAACGATTTCATCTGAATCATAAATTGACTAACTTTTACCATATGAACTTTCAAGGTTAGCATCAAATGGTAGATTACAAAACCACTCTGGTTTTTGTTGAGATATTTCTTGTGTATCTGCTTCATTTCTGTACACCCGAAAACCAATTTTTAGTACAAAATCCTTCACCCCAAGTTGCCAACCATTACATGGAAACTTCACATTACATTTTCAGTGTAGGTTACATTGATCAATGGCGGTATAATAACATACCAATCCGTTGAGGCAGAAACACATGCATCCAGCATATGGTATCACGTACTAAGGGCCTCATACTCCCCCCCCCCCCCCCCCCACCCCCCCAATATTTCTGAGTAGAGGGATGTTTCAAAATCACGATGCTCTGCGTCATTCTCAAAAATCTAGGAAGCCCCCATGTCTAAGCCCCTATAATCTTTGCTATCTCTTCACTCATTCTTTGTTCAATGCAAGAGCCCCAGAGAAGCCTATACCACCACAAAATATCCGTGCTTGGTTTACAGCACCATTCAGAGACGAGTCAACGGAAAAGCGACTGAGCGAAGATCTCCCATGCTTGACATCTTTCAAGATATTATATACAATAGTGAGGTTAGTCTCTTGCAGGAAGTTTTCATTAGATCACGCCTTTCCATAATCATGCTTGACAAGAAACAAAGAATGAACGACACCCATTAACGATTGGTGTCATGTTAGTGTAGCAATGAGAGGACCCGTTGCACTGAATCAGTTGAAGAAATAAGGTGATTCCAACACTTGCCTCAACTCAAAGTCTCCCCATTCTGGCAAAGGCGGAAAAGACAGTGTAGGAAAGGATTTTTCGAAGCTCTCCAACAACTGCATACAAAAGAGAAGGTATAAATGATGGACTTGACACAACACAATTATTTGAAATGCGAATTCAAATATAGGCATTTTTTTATCCCAAAACACAGTCGAAACTGCGGTTGAGATCAAATTATAAAGGATGTTTTAATTAACTGCAGCAAGCGTTGTTTATTTAAACATAATGTCATATATCTTTTCTCCGCACCAAAACAATCACAGTCAATTAAAGAGTCTAAAAAAATTAACTTGCCTCTTGTCATCTCTACCAAACAAACTTCAAAAACATTGTATTGGGGGGCTTTTCCCTTGTACAAATCTATAATGATGCTAGCCAATGGATGGGCCATGTATCTTTCCAATCTGTAGAGCAGTATAGCAGTGCTAATACTTACATTTTTTAATATAGGTGTTTCATAGAGTTCAACAAACTTTTCCCTCAGTATCCTATTCATTTCATCCACATCACATGCATGCGTCCAATATGAATCGTGAACTCCTGTAATGGTATGCCATATACAGTAATAAGAGATCAAAACTAGGAATAGGACAACATTTAAGACAAAATCCAGTTACAAGTGAATAAAACCTGCAAATTTTAAGCCTGCCCTTTTGCAGGCAACTGCAGTCATCATCATATGAGAGCCATCAAGGGAATGAACAAAATTTGGTGGGAAAGCTGTTCTCTGTCGTTTGACCATAACCTGTAACAGTAAAAGAACCACCAGAGTTTAGATCCAAGACCGGGAAGGTTCATCATTTTTCCCTTTCTTTTAGTATTTCAGTCAGTCCAGACTGAACTAAATAAATTAAAGCAGGGAAATTTAGCTGGACAAAAAACTAAGGCACCCGCTTAAGTCTACCAGAAATCCTGTTTCCATGGACACTTGTTCAGAATATGGAATCTCTGTTAGGAAACAGTTTAGAGAATGTAACCATGTAAGATAATTATGATCCTTGAATAATATTTTCAGACCTTTAACAGTTAGATGTGCTATCAACATCATAGCACAGACTCACAAGTCACAGTAAATAATATGGAATCTCTATTAACTAGAGCATAAACCAGAACCATTACCGTGTCAGTTTCCTTTTGTAGTGTTAAAAACTGTAGGGAAGTTTTGATCTGCAACAATTGTACGAAAGGAAGTTATGAGAATTCAAAATGCCATTGATATGAACATAACAAAATGCCAATCAATTTCTTTTCTTTGTTTTTTGTTTTTGTTTTATGTTTTTGTTTTTATTTTCCACTAAGTACAATTAATGATCTACTATGCTTCTGCAAAAGTTATAGAACTCACAACATGCCTCCCTAATTTACGATAAGGTTGTACAACGGGAAGTCCTAGTGGAGTCGTCCATCGCACTGGCTCATTTTCAGATGCAATAATCTGGTCATGTGAAACAGTCAACAGTCATATGGACAACAAAAAATAAGGTAAACAAAATGTCAGTTGTTGGTATAGAAACAATAATAATAATAAAATCAATACAAAGGAAAAAACAAACAAATAGATGAGAAAGAATCACCTTTGCACATTCCCCAAGCCAGTTCATGATACTTCGTGCAGCTTCAAACATCTCTCCTAAAGCAGTTAAGGTCACCTGATAAAGCAATAAAATAAAATAATGTCAGTGACCTGTTTTATGAAAGCGTGAGGAATTATCAATCCTCCTTGTCAGGATGCTCCTTTCACACCTTTGCAGCATAGCAAGAACAACCAAAGATCTCTGAATTGTCTGTGAGACCGCGTTCCTTTAACCTCCTTTTGATTTGGTCTCTAGCACCAATGTAAGTCACACCATACACAGATGTCATCACTGTCTGCTTCACCAATTTCCTATCCACCTAGATGATGTCAAATTACTATTAGTTTGAAAGCATAAGAATGTGCGCTCTATAAAAGTACACCCTATTCCTTGAATGAGATGGAAAAAAAGAAGGAAAGCACGGTACAGTTTTGACCCAGTTGTAACCGAGCCATCTCTTAGTGACAGAAGACCACTGTAATTGAGAAGGAAAGCATGTGGAAAACCTGACTGATTAATAATCTTGCATGCAAAGCATCAGGAAAAACTTCTGGATCTTCCTGTGCATCCCTCCGCATGATGTCAAGTACTCTGCATTACAAAAGTTCACATTCACCACATTCTTTTTGCAGATATCTGCTTGCTTCATAACCAGCAAAGCATGATCACAAAAAGAGGATGGAAAAAGAAAGATTCTTGTAAAGGCTATACAAATTTGGCTCTAACCAAACACATCCAGTGGATACTATAGGAATTTGACTTTTGTCCATGAACGGCTAACATATGGGTCTGGTCATAGGCCATGAAATGAGCACTTAGCAGATTGAAATTGTTCTTTTATTGAATTGAAACAAATTAGGAGTTCCTAATCTAAACAGAAACATTGATTTTTTATTGGATGTTACTTAATTACATATACCTACATTTCCAAGAACGCCAGAAAACTCAGCCAGTGAAATATATTCTTCTTTGGCTTTGAGACAGCAACACTTATTGCAGAATTTAAACGTATCAATACATGGTGGTGTGTTGCAAAAAAGCTCCCAGTTAGGAGGTGTTTTGGCTCATATTTTGTGGCTGTCCTCTCAAGAGTTGGTCAGAAGTCTAAAATTTCAGATTATGCCTTCTTGTGATTGAATGGAACTTTAGAATTAAAAAGAGCATCCCTTAATTAAGCCAACTACCCAAGAGTTGCCTCAATTTTCAGCATATTTTTTTTAGTTTTTCAAATCTCTGGATTTTCAAGTTTTAGATCTAATCCTTAAATCAGTGGAGTAGAAAACCACCATCTCCACTGATTTGCTTCAACAAAAGCACATCTGAGCTTCAATCTTTTCAGCTGTATCACGAGAAAACAACTTACCTAGCAGCTATTCCTGAGTAGACATCTGTGGGCTTCTCTCCAGCAACTAGATTAACAGCAGCTGCTCCCAACTGTTCAAGATTCCAATGATTTAATAACAAGGGAGTTCAAAGTAGAATCACAGGCATTTTTTTTTCCATAAAAAAAGAAGTTCAAAAAACATAAGTTTGCATAAAAAGGTAACTTGAATTCAACAAGGATTGGCATCAGCACATGAACATCAGATAAACACATTGCGGGTATTGGGCTTTGTATATCAGCAGCAATCATACAGAAAAGTAAAACTTAATACCATCTTCCTACCTTGTCTCTTCCAAGCGCAGCATAGTGTTGCAGACCATTGCAGGAGCCATCCTACAGAGAACCATAACAGGGAAGGGGTACCTCAGAAGGCAGCACAAGTTATGACAGAATACAGAAATATCAAGGTGAAATAAATTACTAGGCCAGAAGAGCAAACACAAGCCCAGGGAAAACAAAGAGAACAGTCTGGCATTGGTATTTAAGTTGTTTGTCTCACATAGTTTGACTTTTTTTGAGCATTAGTGCCAAAAGAAGCCACCTAAGCTTATCATTTTATTTATTTTCCAAAAGCATTTGGAGCAAGGTACAACAACAAATAACCTTACTCTCCTTTTTCCATTCATCTTCCTCCTAATACACCTGCTTCTCTCAATTCATTCCCTATAATTTCAGTAAGATTGTGCTCAACTGAGTAGGATGCTTTATAATCCTTCCTAAAAATGTCTACAAGAGGGTCATATGAGTACAAAGCAATGACATTGATAAGATATACCTGATGAATAGGAATATGTGAAAGGTATGTTTCTGGAGAGGAGCTTCTCAAAGCTTCAGTGAGGTTAATGCACACAGCCAAGCACTGAAATGGATCTTCTGCATGCAACCACCAACGCTTTCCTTCAAGTGGTTTGTCCGCAGAATCAATTATATCATCAAGGTGATTTTCAGTAAAAGCTATTCGTCCCTCGTGAGATAACTTGTCTACACCACAAGCAAACAGATTTGCAAGGTGTATCTTCAGCCAGCGTAAGCCTGACTTTCCAAGAGGGCGTCCCTCTGCAAACTCCAAAATCCCTCGGCACAAATCTGAGCCGAGATGGTTTAAATATGGGTGCATGGGGTATGCACGGCCACGAAAGTCAAGATTGTGTGGATAATAGAAACCTTCTTCATTTTTCATCTTTCGTGCTACCTGGAGCCCATTAAGAACATTGACATAAAGCCCCAAGGAAATTGAAAGTGTACTATCTAAAATAAAGTCAAATGAATCTTACAGCAATTTTAAGTTCAGTGTCGCAACGCCGTGAATGTCTTTCCCTGTTCTCTTTTTTCACACTTTCGAGCTTCCACTTCCACTTCTTTAGCAGTGCTTCATCTTCTGTTTCTGGCTTCTCAGGTAAAGGAACCTGAAATGAAGCCATTAAATAAGAAAGGTTTTCTAATGGCTACAAAAATCATAATCAAATCTTAGAACACAAAGAAAAGGTAAAAGAGTTACTAGGGGGAAAATTAGAAAGGATACTCACATCACTGCGGTCTACCAAATCAGCAAGACGACCTCCATTATTCCATATTCTATCAACAACACTAAGTACCCTCTTATTTACCCTCCATTTGGTATTTCCTAATGTATCCAGGGCCTGGAAAACGCATTCAAACAAAAGATTAGCTTCTGGAAAAATCTATACACATGTGATAGCATGTACACAGTTCTCAGTTTTCACATGTTAGTAAACATGCAAAGCATCTAATATGTACAGACCTCAAAAACTAGCTGTAGCTGCTTCTTAGGAGTCCTCTTAATTGCTTCACGTTGCTGTTTAGCACCATGTATCCGCATGACATAGGATGGTAAGAACAGGTGTGCACCTTTATCATAACTGCAAGGACATGAAGGTTATGGTTGACACAAGTAAATGAGAGTTAAATATCACACGCTATTACACAATTATGTAAGAAGTGCATAGAACTTGAAAAATGCTACTTAAATGCAAGGTCCTTTATTCCTAGAAGCAATAGTGGTGTTAAGAGTTGCAATAACTACATGGGAACAAAAATCCAGCCTCAGTCAAAAACATCCAGATTGAAGTAACATCTGTGAGGAGCATGTAAGAAACATTTGTATCTTCCAGATTGTATAGGAGGATCTCAAACTAATTACAGTGGGGGCTATGCTTAAGTGCCTCCAGCGATGGTTTTGGCCTGATGCTCGATCTAATCAAATGGAAGTTATTCAGAGTGCAATCTCTGGTATAATTTATCTTTGCCTTTTGTTAATTGACAGTTCATCCTGGAATCCAGTCCTAATGGATACAACCAAAAGTGCAAGGGATCTTATCAGATTTAAAGGTGACAAGTTGAATAGCAAAAGTTGCTCTAGAGGCCTCTTATATTCCAAAGCAATATGTACTTTTTCCAATGAGGATTGATCACCTACACATTTCCTCTTATAAACCAAGAATATTTGGCAAATGGTTCTTTCCTTGTATGATTACCAGGCTAGATGGTGATTGGTGATCGAGATAAAGAATACTGGTGGGCCAAAAAGTATCCATGGAAGATTTTTCAGGCCATTTTGTTGCATATTGATTGGTGTGCATACATCTATTTGGTTTGGAAAGCAATAGATCACATGATTCAAAACAATGCAGATGAGCAGCAGTTCATATTTTGAAGTCTATTATTCATTCTGTGCAGTCCAGATCCACAAGAATAAAGGACCCAAAAGCTCTTGAAGACCCGAATGGATCATGATTTGACAACTTTGGAACTACTGTAGCTAACTATAGCGGTTAGTTTCTTTGTCGTTTTTCAGCTAGTTCAGTTTTCCTTGAGCTTTTGGTGACTATTAGTCAGGACATTCTCTGTTTCAGTTGCTTTTGATCAGTAAAATTCTCATTTATCAGAAGACAAATTCATTTGATAGTGGATAAAATGGGCACCATCAAAAGGTAATATGACACGGTGCCTTATTTACACACACACATATAGTGAGAGATAGAGAGAAAAGGAGAGTGTCAGAAAGGAGAAAGTTTAGAATATCAAGATATTTATCCCTATGAACCCAATGCTGACCTATTACTGACACACTCCTCGCACCATAAAACCAAACACTTCATTAGTCCAAGCTAACAAAATGGTTTTTGCATATTGACAGCCAAGATCATCAGAATAATTTTTCATATTACATTTAAATAAACAACCAATCTTGAGTGTGAATTGACCATCATTAAGTAAATAGATCACTCATGTTTCCGCAATAATATTTAATGAAAGTGATCTACTGATTTAACTGTTTACTAAGTGCTTTTCCTTCTTTATCCTTATCCATGGAGCTTCCTTCATATTTGTCTTCTTACAAATTTGTTTTACAATAAAATAAGCCTACATCAAGAAAAACTTGCCACAACCATGAAAAACATTTCCTAACGACCGCAGAAAATAACAGAGTTGAAACAACTCAGTTTGACTGCAGAGATCCATCTGTGCCATTTCTCTCATGAAATCATCTGTCATCTCCATGCCCTTCTGGCACATTTGAAATAAATAATGTTTTCCTACGAATGGCCCATTTATAAGTCATTTCCTGAACTATAGCACTTCAATTGAGTTCTCCATGTACTATCCTAATCTTAAATTAATTCCATATCTGACTTCACATAAAAAACAACAATCTGACACCTTAACTTTCTTGTACTGGAATCATCCACCACAGAATCCTTGTAGAAAACATAGTACCTTTCCTTTTTTCTATATTTTATCCCTAACTGTCAATCATTCTTTACTGGAAGCATAGCTTTCACTTTAACATGTATAAACATTTGCAGTACAGAATTCCATATCAATCTCTAAACTTTGCTGCCTTGCAATAATGTTAATTTTCCCTTCTAAAACTGATAGTAATTTGTAAATGCTCATCAATGTTTTAAAACAGTGTTCTCAATTTTCTTGAGAATCCTAGACAAACTCTCCTATCTAATATCTTGTATCTCATATTCACCATTTCAATAAACACTTGCAAGACAATTAGTCGTTCTTCCAATGAAAGTTTAGAAAATGGTAAGGCAGGGCTGTGAAATATGCTATGCTAATTTGAAATCGGAATTCCAGACTTTAATTCCAGAAATCCATCAATCATACCATTTTAAGAGATTAACTTGACAAAAAAAACAGAAAACAACTCCAGGAATCAATCAGAATTGAAACAAGATGTGAATATTTTGGAACTTGGAAATTGAATCGAACTAGAAAAGATCAGATTAAAGAAAGAAAAACATGGCAAAACTGTAAATATAAAATCAAAAGCTACTGTACCCTCTCCATCGAAGCGGTGGCACCAACATTGGCATATAAGGAATCACCATGTGCCTATCCTGTTTGGAGAAATAACACTTTTATGGCTCCTAGTACAAGATAAAAGAAGAAGAAAAGCATCTTTGACATAAAAGGCACCAAGGAAATTGTCTTCGGATCATATTTGTTTCAGCCCTAAAATCTAGAAACTACCTATCTGCTTTGAAGTAGATGGCATACCCCCAGAAAATTCAATGTCACAAGGGCTATGAAATATGAAAACTGGATTTCATTAAAAGAACCAAATATAACAAGGTTACTCACAGATTGCTCAAGGCCTTTGAGGACTAGAGAGTCACATTGAATAACACCACATTTTCTGGAAGTCTTCCTGTTAAGAAAAGGCCATTGTGTGCATCATTTTGAAGCGATTACAGGGGAGAAAAAATAAATTGAGCTCATCGAGTAGACAAAAAATGGCTCCGTACGTTTTTTCATATGACACAGTTCTGTACGTGTGTACAAATGCAGGTCGAAGATCAGGTGGACTATCAGCCAACTGATCAGGAGGGGGCTGTATATATGCTGTTTGTAACAGCAGTTCAATTAGACGGCTGCCAACCTGCAAAGTTCAAGGACAGAACCAAATTTGAATATGGTACATCAGTTCAAGAAAAATAGCTTTCACCTATGATTACATGCACCCAAACCTTAGCCTTAGCATCCGTGCTCCATGATTTTGAATCATCATGCCCCTTCATAATCTTCCTCACTGCTGGCAGCTTTTGTTTTTTAATCAAATCGGTAACCTTTTTCCTTAGCATCTCCTGTTCCTTCATGACAGCAGGGGATTCACCTTCTACACTATTCTTGCCATTATCAGTGTTTTCCTTTTTCTTCTTTGTTTTCTCCAAGAGATTGTGTATTTTGATCTGTTTTATCATAGAAACAGTCACAGATTCAGCCCTCAGCTCGAAGAAATAGAACAAGGCTGGAGAGTTAGAGGATCCAATATATTGATTAAGAATGGTATTCCTAAATATTTCCGCATTGTATAGTTTTTGTTCTTTAAAAAATGAAGGAAGGAACTCCGAGAGTCAGAGGAGACACTGGAGTAAAGTGTCACATGTGCCTTTAAAGTCTAAACTAGGTAAAAATCTTAAAAAGAGATTATTGAACAAAGGCACAAACAAAAACTTCCATAATTGAAATGCTAAAGATAATTGTTGTCTCCAACAGGGATATGCAATGGTACAAATCCATAGTGACATGGAGTGGCCTAACATGAGATGTGTTCTAACAAAGGCAAGTTGAAATCTCACTCCTATTAGTCCACCATGTTCAGAATTTGAAGAAAGTGTAGCTCAATAAAGAAAGGTGGAATAGAGTGTTCAACTTAATAAGGAACAGAGAATTCAACTTAACAAGGCCCGTGACATGAAAAGTTTAATGCATAATAACAAAGTTGTAACAGCTTAGAATCTAAAAGATGTTACATTACTCTACATTGCTTTGCCCTGCCTAAATTTAATGTCCTCCCTGGAACTATTAAACAACACAAGAATTTGAATCATGCAGAGTCAAAACTATAGGTATATAGGAAAAGAAATTCAGAAAAGACCTCCTTCGACATTGGATACACAAGATTTTACAGACGTAATGAAAAAATCTAATTTTACAGGCATTACTGAGGTTTCATAATCTAAGTTCCATAGCTGATTTTTATCCGATAATTGTAGATGGTAATTCTACCTTTCTTCCATATTCATCACTTCAGATGAAGTATGTCTAAATGAATGGCAAGGACCTTTATGTTTCCCCTCATCTTACGATATTTTTATGTGAGCACTCATTAACCTCTGTCTATAAATCAAAAAGCAACCAGGTTAAAATCACTTACCTCCTGCTCGATTGCATCACCAATCATGCATGAAGCAGCCACAACTCTTGCACATCCATGTTCCCCACTTATCATAACCATTGCTGTGAGCTTATGCATAGTAATAACAGACATCATATCAGCTGGCAACAGATCAAAATATGGAGCGTAATCCGGTCTGCTCTTCCCTATTCTAATCGACTCCTGCTCCTTCGCAATTGCATCTCTCAAAGGCTCAAACCAACCAAGAAACAAACCCTTCATATATGGCAAATTAGGAGCCAACTTATGCTCACACATATCCTTTAGAAGTTCCTTATATTCTTTCGCTGCCTGTTCCCATGCTTCAGCCTCAATCTTCACTTGCCTTCTCCTTAAGGCCTTATACTTCCCTGACCCCATTCCACGGTTAGCATGTAGCCTCCTTCTCTTCCTAAAGTCCTTCTCTTTCTCTTCTTCTTTCCTCGTTTCTTGCAACAATTCTTGCACTTCCCCGTCAACAGCCACGTTATCTTCAACATCTGTTGATGACACAGCCTCAGCTACACTCACATACCCTCTTGGACACAACCCACTACACATATTCCCATTACTACCATCACCATTTCTCAAAAAAACTAAACTGGGTTTTCCCATGTACTCCTCATGGGTTGATATCTCCCCAATTCGGAGAAAATCCAGCTTTGGACTTGAGTTATTAACTGAATGGAACTTGGGTTTCTCATCAAAGATGGGTTTTTGTGGGGCTCCTAAAAAGCTGTGAGTACTTGGAAATGAAGGGAACTTGAGAGACTTTGTTTGGGGTTTCAAAATGGCTTGTTTTGCAACGTTTCTCCACATAACTGTGGATGGTTTTGAAGGAATCAGGGGTAGAATTGAGGGTTTCTTATCAAAAGCAATCAAAGGATCAATTTTTTTGGTAGAGAATAAATGGGGGTTGGCACTGGACATCAAATATTTAAGTAAAAATTTCGAGGAAATGAGAAAACATAAAGATAGAAAAGGAATTAAAGTGATTGAGAGATGAATTCAAATTTATTGGTAATGGAATTCGAGAAGATTACTGGATTCATAGAGGCGAAGGCATGGTATAGTGGCCGACTTAAACCCTGCTTGAACCTTCTTTGGGGTTTTAGCTAAATCGTCTTGTTTATTTTTGTCCATTGAATTCAATTCCGCAGCGATTTAAATTGAATTCTTAATTTTTTTAATAACTTTTTTATTTTAAGATTAAAAATTCAATTCAATTATATTATATTATGTTATGTTATATTATTAAATTACCTGTAAAATTAAATTAAATTAAATTATTAATATTAACTATCTTATTTTTAAAACCATTTTCTTAATGTAAAAATAAAATCCAGACTTAACGGCTACAAAAAAACACATTTTGCAATGATATGGGAAGATCTGAACTTGTGTGACATCTATATGCCCACCTATCTAGATACTTGGGCTAATACCAAATTACTTTTAGTTGAGTACTAGATTTTTTTTCTTGCTCTCGAAATATTATCTAATATACAGGCAATTATAACCATAATTAATTTAGGTTCAATTTATTAACATATAGGGCATAAGATCAGGATATTTTATAGAATGAAAAGCAAAAATCATAAAGTTCAAGGTCCAATAATCTAATTTCATATGATAAAAAAAAAACATCGAAGAAAAAAAATTAAGTCAACTCAAGTTTACTTAACTAACTCGTCATTCATGATTTGAGATTAAGATATGAAAAAATTAACTTTTAAAAAAAATGAGCTATAAAAAAGGGTCTGAGATAAATAAATAAAAATACTTAAAAAAAAAACTTGAATCGCCTTAGGTTAACTTGATTAAATTGTGATCCGATATAACCTCATAGAAAGGAAAAACATATATAAAAAAAAAACATGAGACTAGACAGACTGATGTAAGAATTTTAAATTGAAATAATATAGAATACCTGAGCTAACTTGACTAACTTGTGATTTGGGATAACCCCATAAAATAAGAATAATGATTAAAAGAATAAAGATTAAAATTTGATAAAAAAAAATAATAAATAAAATAAAATATTAAAAGAGAAGCTTGGAAAATAAAGAAATTAAGAAAAGGATGAAAAAATTAAAATAATAAGTATCAAATTAGAACAACTTTAAATTTCAATGAATTCGATGTAAATTTAAAGGAGAGGAAAGAGAAAAGAATGGAAGAAAAAATAAAATCTCACCACCAAAAAATTACATTACACATGTCGCCCTATCCTCAATCCCACCATTAGACATTTTGGAAGACAACAGTACATGTGTTGTTTGAAAGACACCAACAATGTGAAGTATGTTTTCAATATTTCTTTTTTTTTAAAAAAAAAAGACTATTTGTTCGAAAGACACCAATAATGTCAAGTATGCTTTCAATACTTTTTTTTTTTTATTATTTTATTTTTTAAAAGACTAACTTGCCTCTAATTCAAATAGATTATAACAACAAAGTCATGGTAAAAACACCAAAATACTCTTTCACATCTTCTTTATTTTGTTTGACTCGAAAGATAATCAAGTAATTTTATTATTTAAAAAAATATCTCTAGAACCCCTCTTAACCTTAACTTTTACTTTTTATGGATATTTCTGCCATTTAATTATGAAAAAAAAATTGATAGACAATACATCATATTAATTTAATAAAAAAAATGAATATTCTAGAAAAAAACATTTTATCCTCATAGAAAGACCATTTAATTTTTGAAATGAAAGGCGAATATATCATTATATTGTACTATTCATAATGCACAGTGCAATGAGTCTAGCTCCATGGTAAAAAATTGATGAAGTTTAAATATTTTTTTAAAATAAGTTTATCATAATCTATAAACAACTTTAATTATCCCTACTCTAACTAATATATATCCATTAAATTGCTCATATGATTCACCCATCAACCAATCTAGGATTATGACGAGTATTTCTATAATCTCAAGTTTTTAGAGTTTGGCTATAACTTATAGATCTTGGGTGAATTTCTAAAATAAAGTTGGGCGAGCTCCATTGAAATTACTAATTATTAAGAGCGGGGGTACAATAGTTTCCTTTTATTTTTTTATCTCTTAGTATTTCATGTTTTGGTCCTTTAGTTATATATATTGGCCTTTTAACATTGCGATAATATGAGTTTAGGTTTTGTAAGTTGTTAAGCGTCAAGATAGTAATTTTGAAACTAAAATTTAATTTATTGGTTTAGAGCAATTAAAGGTTAGAGAACCTAAATTTAATATTTGCAAAATATCGCCCTTTTAATTTTCTTCCATCAGGGATTAGGTTAGGCGAGCAAGGAATATACTAAGGTTTTTTTGGTTTCTTATCTATGTGTTTTTTTAATCTCACCATTCTATATTTGGTATTTTTAGGAATTAAGTTGATGTTTTGCTTTGGTTTTCTAGATATAAGGATATCTCAATATCAAACAAAAATATTGGTCTTTGGTTAATGTTTGGTTTATCAAATTACTATATTATATTGATTTATGGCAATTGGTACTTAAAAGACAAAATTATAAACTAAAACCATTACAAAGGACTAAATCTAATAGGTAATAAAGATTGGTTGATGAGTGTAGTGCATATGCTAGCAAGAAAGGAAAGATGCAATGCTTTGGCAACATGTGCGGCTCCCTTTGTTGGCCAAAAGTACTTCAATATCGGCATTCAAAGTCTTGTGTTGTTTTATTTTGTATGGGCCAACGCATTTGATGTTAAACTTAATGGTACTTGAAGATGATCTAAAATTATCAAATTTTTTAATTTAAAATAAAAATAAAAAGTATTACATATTATTGGTGGTGGAAAATAATAAGAGGGGGCATATGGTGGAAACAAATAATTTTTCTTTATATCCAGCAATTGATGATAATATTTTAACATTCAAAAGTTATTTTCAATTTTTTTTCAAAAGACAAAAAATGAAACTAGAATTAAATAGTAATATTATTGAAGATATATTTTGCTTCTTCTTTTTCTATAATAATAAAAAAAAAATCAATCTAAAGATTGATTCCATCGAAGAGGAGTGATAACTTAGCTATAGTCTATTTATGATATTAAACATATAACTCATTTGCCAAATAATCAATTATAAAACGAAAATATGTATTTTTACCATGTAGAATGCATTGTTCATCCTCTCATGTATTATTACGGATAGACTATTTAATTTTTTTTTAATTTGGTCCTTAATGCTTTTTTATTAGGTGATTTAGTCTTAATTTAAGACCAATTAATTTTGA
Source organism: Salix dunnii (assembly GCA_015731905.1). NCBI lineage: Eukaryota > Viridiplantae > Streptophyta > Magnoliopsida > Malpighiales > Salicaceae > Salix > Salix dunnii. Next base: position 7,020,391 of record CM027662.1, on the reverse strand, counting down.
TTTCTTATAAAAGTATGAAATTAAAAGAGGGAATGTAAGGAAAAAAACACATCTAACGAGGGTTACATGTTTAAAAGAGATATACTTTGGTTTTCAAACTTAAAAGGTTCTATAATTTTGGTACCTTAGTATTCTTCAAATTAAATTTTGGTATAAAAACTTATTTCTATTATTTTTTAAGTCCCTAGTTAAAAGAGAAGAGAGAGGTTACCAAATTTTAGCTATGAAAAGATAAACATACCGTACCAAAACATGATATTTGTGTTAATGGTTCCATTTATCAAGAGATGTTAGTGTTAGGTGTTTCTTTACCTTTACAGTCTGTGAAAAAAACATGTCTTATGTCATGTTGATTTTTTATTCCAAGTTGATTTCAGTTTTTAAAATGGTTTTGAGGGTTTTTTTGAGGTCATGAATAAGTTTATTACATTTTCTAAAGGTGTTTTAGATCAAAAATGAGTTGTAAAGCAATTTTTTAGGTAAAAAAAACTTATGCCCTAATTTTGTGGGCACTATAGTAGCTGGGATTTGGAAATATTAGACGACATATCATCTAATTTTTTTTTTTAAATAAGGTGAGCGACTTATCATCCATCCCGATTGCAACAAAAAAAATAAAGGTCTAGCATGGTTCCTAGAACAAGCTCACATGTGGGCCTTTTCAAAAACAGGCAAGATAGACTCATTTACATTGTTAGGCCCAAAACCTTTGTTTTTGTTTTCTGTTTTATAAAAAGAATTAATTAAAAAATATTTTTTTTATCTAAATATTTTTAATTTATATTTTGGGAACCTCTTTAAAATGAAAATTATTGTTTTATCTATGCATTTAAATTTAATAATTTTTTCTAATTCATCTATAAAATTATCTTTTGTATGGATGGACTCTATTTTTTAAAATAAAATTATTTTTTTCCGGATAATATTTCTAGTACATGCAGCCTTATATTATTTGTTTTCCACTTTATTTTTATTTAATCAATTTAATTTACGGCTCTATTTATATTATTATTTGCTTGAATAAAAAAAGTATTTTAATAAATAAGTTTAGCAAACACAAACAAGTAAATAACCATTTGTCTCGTGATTTTTCAAGTTTTATTTTTGGGCATCATTAATGACTTGTTATTAATTTGGATACATAATTCTTGATTTATCTGATTAATGTATACATAAAAATATTTTATTCAAACTAAGATCTAAAAACCATATAAATGCATTGAAAAAAAATTAGTATATAAAAATTTAATTTATACAATTTTTGATATAGAAAATAAAAATATTTGGAGTGTGGGTCATATAATTAATTAGCATATGCTAAAATAGCTTGGTTTATTTTATTTTTTTATTGTAACAATGAACAATGAAAGCCAAGCCCTTTTTCACTTTAGTCCTTAAAAGATTTTAGTTTTTTTAATTTATCCTCTGATGTTGAATTTACAGGGTATAGAACTTTATTATTTATTGCAAATTATTTTTTTATAAAGTTATCCTAGTCTCATGACCTATATCATAAGTTTTGAGGGTTAATCGTGTTGATTCATGTCCCTTTTTTATTTTATTTTTCAAACTTCATCTTTCCATATTGAGCTGATTAGAAATTGAGATTCAAAGGGTTTTTTTATTTGATTTCTATAGGATTATTTTTTTACATATTAAGGTTTTAAGGTTTTTTATTTGAGGTCTGTAAAAATGGTTTTAAGGTTTTTTTGATGTTGTGAATAAGTTTATTATATTTTCTAAGGTATTTTTGGGTCAAAAATGAGTTGTAAAGCAATTTTTTAGGTAAGAAGAAACTTAAGCCCTAATTTTGTGGGCACTATAGCAGCTGGGATTTGGAAAAATTAAACAACATATCATCTAATTTATTTTTATTTTTTTAAATAAGATGAGCGACATATCATCTATCTAGGTTGCAACAAAAAAAAAAAAAAAAAGGTCTAGCATGCTTACTAGAATAAGCTCGCATGTGAGCCCTTTCAAAAATGGGCAAGATAGACTTATTTGCATTGTTAGGCTCAAAACCTTTGTTTTTGTTTTTTGTTTTATAAAGAGAATTAATAAAAAAAATTATTTTTTTATCTAAATATTTTTAATATATATTTAGGGAGCCTCTTTTAGATGACAATTATTGTTTTAGCTATGCGTTTAAATTTAATAATTTTTTCTAATCATCTATAAAATTATCTTTTGTATGGATGAACTCTATTTTTTTAAATAAAATTATTTTTTCCAGATAATATTTATAGTACATGCAACCTTATATTATTTGTTTTCCACTTTTGTTTTATTTAATCAATTTAATTTGTGTCTCTATTTATTATATTATTTTCTTGAATAAAAAAAAGATATTTTAATAAATAAGTTTAGCAAACACAAACGAGTAAATGCCTGATCTTTCAAGATTAAATATATTGATTTACATATGTCTCTTGATTTTTCAAGATTTTTTTTTGGGTTTCGTTAATGACTTGTTATTAATTTGGATATATAATTCTTGATTTATTTGATTACATGTATACATAAAATATTTTATTCAAACTAAGATCTAAAAACCATAGAAATACATTGAAAAAAAATAGTATATAAAAATTTAGTATATACAATTTTTTATATAGAAAATAAAAATATTTGGAGTGTGGGTCATATAATTAATTAGCATATGCTAAAAAAGCTTCTTTTTTTTTTTTTTTTATTGTAACAATGAACAATGAAAGCCAAGCCCTTTTTCACTTTAGTCCTTAAAAGATTTTTGTTTTTTTTTAATTTATCCTATGATGTTGAATTTACTAGGTATAGAACTTCATTATTTATTGCAAATTATTTTTTTTTATAAAGTTATTCTAGTCTCATGACCTAAATCATAAGTTTTGAGGGTTAATTGTGTTGATTTATGTCCCTTTTTTATTTTATTTTTCAAACTTCATCCTTCTATATTGAGCTGATTAGAAATTGAGATTCAAAGGGTTTTTTATTTGATTTCTATAGAGTTATCATAGTCTCATGACTAACTATTGAGTTTTGCTTGTTGGTCAAGTTGACTTAAGTGCTTTTTCTTTTTTTTAATTGATTTTTTTTTTAAATATCCTTTAATTTTAGGTTTATTAGGAATTGAACTTTATATTTTTTTATTTTTTTTCTATGGTGTTATCATGGATTCTTTACCTATATTTAGCTTATTAACTTAAGTTATTTTTTTTAATTTAATCATTCAATATTAGGTTAATAAGAATTAGACTTTGTAAATTTTGTATTTGATTCTATGAGGTTAAATTGGTTGACTCTAGTTTTTTATTTTTTTTAGTTGAATTTTTTAAAATTTCATCATTTAATATTAGACTAATTTAATATTAGAGTTCATAATTTATTTTAATTTGTATTTTATAAAATTATCTTGGTTTTGTGGATTTAATTGGTCGACTAAAATGACATTTTATGCCCTCTTTCAATTATTATTTCTAATTTAATTTTTTAATAATGAATTAATTGAGAATTTAATTTAATAATTTGTTTTATATAAATTTAATTTCATGATCCATGTTTGATAAGTTAACAGAGGATAAGCCGGGTTGTTAGTTCAGCTCCATGGCGGAGAAAGGATGAAGAAAAAGATATCGCTGATCTGGTGTTGTTTGGCCCGGTCCTTGAATGCAGGATTCCGACCATGGAAGACAAGGGAGAAGCGCGAGCTGATTGGGTTTACAAGGGAAAGGTAGGGAGGAGTAGCTAATTATTATTATTTTTAAAAAAGGTTTTTGTTTTTTAAATTACATCACAATATCCTACCTCAATTTTATTTTATTTTCAAATATTCTTTTCACTTCTTCTTTTTTCTTTTTGCACTTGATTTCTTCTCTCTCACTCTCCTTTCTATTTGCTTGAAATTAGAGAATGGCTAAATCTTGAAAAATTGGATAAATTCTTATATTTTTCTAAGAAATATTCTTAAAAAATAAAAGTAAAAACAATTTATGATGCATAACAGACAAGTATATAATAAGATCCGAGTTTTATGTGATTGGGTTGAACTTCAAAAAAAGAAGGAACAAGACAACTCCAGCAGGAAAAAAAGAGCACAGCAACCTTAATATAATCACAGCTAGATTCTCTAGAGAAACGATGGCTTGAGCTCAAAAGTTAACAGCCCGTAGGCAGCTTAGAGCGACACATAGGGCACGAAGTGCTCTTCAATAACCACTTGACAATGCAATGAGGATGATAGACATGAGAGCAGGTGGTGGCAGCAGCTTCCGATGCGGCAGAGAAATCTTGTAAGCAAATTGCACAGCACAAGGATTCATTCGAGCCCACATTGTCCTCGTCAATTTTCACCTTCTTCAAGCATGGAATTGGTGGCCTGCAGGTCTGCAACACATGAAGAAAAGGGTTTTCCACAAGATCCCAAGAAATTTTTTTGTCCTCATCAACATGAATTCCAGTCATCACATTGAACTTGACATAGCGGGTTGGTTCAGACGTGGCAACAATGCACACAAATATGTGGTCAGCTTGGCTAGGCAACGAGTAAGCGACACGAGATACGAGTTCAATTAAGTCAGCTTTCACTATCGAAGATAACCTGGTGCCTATGCTCCTCAGCAAACGCCTGTGTGTGCGTTCTTTCAAGCGATCCCACACCAATTCCCCACGCTTTACCAGGAATGAATGTCTAGATTCTACTGGTGAGGAGGAGCCATCACGTGATTCTTTGACAATGATGAATTCTACCGTGATTTCTTTGGCAGCAAATACACATGAACTGAGAGAGTGTTTTGAGGGATTCATGATTTTGCCTGAGCTTGTTATTGCTCAAGTTGAAGAAAATATTTATGTGGTAGATTGTGAGAGACCGTCTGGTTAAGGTAGCGTTTATATATAGATAGGATCCTTTCCAGACAGCTCAAGGATTCGACCCATGTCTGTTTTGAATTCGGAATTCCAATAGCAAGCTGTCCAGAATAGCCGTTACTGCATAAGCAACTGTTTAACCGTTCTCCGGTTCCTTTTCAGACAAGGAAACCCAGTAAAAAAAAAAATTATTTCAGAAAACAAAAGAGGAAGGTTGATAAAATACCGATGCTGTAGAATTCTAGCTTTATTTTCTTTAATGACGTCTTGGCTAGGAATCAATACCTCAAAACAAAATTAAATATTTCGATTCCAAATCGCAGCCCAATCAATAGCAGTACTAATAATATTGATATTTCTTTTTTGTTTCCTAATTTTACCACTTGGACTTGTATCTTAACCTTCCAAATCCCTAAACTTGCCGAGTTTAGCTGATTAAAACTATCTAGATCCAGCGCGATTCCTCCGGATATAATAAACATAGGTTTAAGACTTAATCAGGGTGGGAGGGATTAATAATCCCCCAGAAATGGTAATGGCGCTATATATCTTACAATTATCAATCAATTAATACAGAATCAAAACTCGACCTCTCAATCTCATAGTCATGGATCCCTCTTCCTCCCATGCATTAAACTAAACAAACTAATGTCCAAGTAAATCTCCAAATATGAATCCTAATCTCTTTTCAATAAAGGATTGGTTGGAAATGAGAGAAAAATCATACATTTGGGCAAGGCAGGTGCCTTGTATCGCTAAACAGAGGTTTTCCGAGTAATCAGTAGAACTCTAGATAACAGAGGTTCAACTTCGACAACCCTTCTATTTTGGGTTTCTATTTTGGTTAGTAGATCTTCATTGGATTGGAATGATGGTTATGATGAGCTTAGAACTAAGGGTTTGCTCCTTATGTAGTCTTAGATTTAAGCCCCGTAATTGCTAGTATGATAAAGCCAAGCTAATCCGGACACCCACATTAATAAATAAAAAAATCAGTCATGATGTCTAGTGCCACAGGCATCAGTGCTAGAAAAATATTAAATAACGGTGTCTATCAGCTCCCATATTGTTCTTCTTCTACTAATACTACTACTTCTCTATTATGAGAAACAAAAGAGCACTTGATTTTCCACTAGAAGCAATTATCATCGAGAATGCATGCTGGATTACACAGAATGACAATGGATAAAGCTGTTTGAATGATGGATTGTAAACATTAACAGAAAAAAAAGGGGGGGCCCTCTCCAACTTATAAAATGTTGTCCTTTAGTTTCTTTTCAGCAATATCCAAACAACTCCACCAACTTTATTCTAGCACATGACAGAAATTACCCATCACCTATGTTGGTATTAGAGTCACAATCAAGTCCTCGCTAGAGCAGAAGACTGATAGCAACTTCTCATTCCTTGGCATTTGTGTCCTTCAGAAATCCTCACTATATAAATAACAACAGAAATTTCTCATTCATTGGCACTTGCATCCTCAGATGAAGCATTTCCTGCATCTGCATGCAAGGAAAAGGATAGTTGAGTTTCCTTCGCCCTTTGAGAGAAAACCAGACTGAGAGATGATGAGATCTAACATTGGTGGAAATAGCTTTGTGTAACATAATGATATGATTGAGCATACCTTCTCCATTTGCTGGGGCATAAGGAGACTTCCGATATCGCGTTTGCTGTTGTGTGGGCTGGAAAACAGAGAGACAATACACAAATAAGCAGCCAGTACAAGATTAGGCTAGCATTACAGCACCAACACAATGGCCAACAGAAAGAAAAAAATTGTCCCTCTCACTCATTACGTGGAAAACCAAAAGCCATTTAGGATGTCTACCAATCTGTATTTTTCTTGAAAGAAACCATGCGAATAATGGAAGCAAGAAAATCACAAGCTTAACAGGAGTCACTCATTCATGGTTCTTTTAAATCCTCTGCCATAATATCTGCATAATGCCTTGAAAGAAAAATATCTATGTGCTTTATATGTTGCCTTTCAATAAACAATCTGTATTTTTCTTGAAAGAAACCAAGCGAATAATGGAAGGGAGAAAATCACAAGCTTAACAGGAGTCACTCATTCATGGTTCTTTTAAATCCTCTGCCATAATATCTGCATGATGCCTTGAAAGAAAAACATCTATGTGCTTTATATGTTGCCTTTCCCCTTAAATAAATTAAATAATGATTCAAAGAAAACAACAAAACCATAGTTCAAAGTTATCGATTGAGATTTGCTTCAATCTTTTATCCTTGCAACTGCTTCCTCTGCCAAAATAGAAATACTCCGAAAACAATAGGAGTGAAGAGATTTAAATTTTAGTTAAGACGCATCCCCCAACTGAAGTATCTAACACAGTACCTCATCAAGCTTATGATTGTTTCCAGGTGATTTTAGAAGCTGGGATCTTAGAAGCGGCACAAAAGGCCCCTTTTCCATTTTTTAGAATATGAATATGTGGATTAAGGTAGATTGTTTCTTTTATCAAGCATCAAATTTGAAGCATTATTTTATCATGGGAGCTCACTTTTTTCCAGCCAAGAAGTTACTGGGTTTGGAGTGAGATCTTATGGAGTGCAATAGAGTGGTGCTCTGAAACCCATTAGTGTGAAGCAGAAAGATTAGTGGGAATATAATCTCTGGAAAATTGTTTTCGGGGGACCACAAATGAGACAGCAATGAGTTGGGAGGGTGATGCATAAAGATTTAAAGATTTGCAAAGGAAATAGCACAACCAAATCTTTCCACGTGATGACTACTAAAGGAATAATCTTATTGGAACATTAATGATTGATAAACTCGGTGATGAGAAGCAGTTTACTTCTGTAGGAGCAAATGCATTATCATCCAAAACCTTATGAAGGAACTACAAAAGGAAATGCTTTAGAAAACACTGGAAGCACCTAAACCAAAAGAGTGTACAGTCATTAATAATGTCTAAAATGGTAATAAATCAAGATGTAACTGCCAATAATTATTATTGTAAAGAAAATGTGAGCTTCATGCAGTATTGTCAGTAAGAAAATTAAAAGAAAACACCTATTTTCAATTTATAAAACTTCGTTCGAACAAACATCCTAGAATTGGCTCAAAATAAATGCTTGCAATCTCTGCTTGGTGAAGAAGTCCTTTCTTTCTATTTCCTGGCTTATCAAAGGGAGTACGTCCAAAAAATTATAGCACAGCACAATTTCTCCTTTGTATGGTCGATCGATTTCACCTGATTCCACATTTATAAACATATATGGTGGCACACAGCTCCTCCCTCAAAATTTTCATTTCCATTCATCATTTTTTTTTAGCCTACAATTTGTGAAAGAACACTGGCAGAAGTCACAGACCATTGACAATTTTCATCTGTTCACCTATATCCCATTGAGCTCAGGAAAAACCTAAAACTAAACTTCAATTGAACATGAGCAGACCATTTATGTCAAGGTAACATTAACTTTCTCATACTCCATAAATTTAATGCATCTTTTGATAGAACTGACTTAATTAAGATGATTTCCTTCTTTTAAACAGGCTTCCACATCTCAAAATAAATGAATACCTACATTACTTTTATTTTTTTATCCCTAAAAGCTCATAACACATAAGTAGCTGTTTACTTTAGCATGCAGATCCTAAACTCAGCCAACATAATGTAAGAAAATGTCTGGCTTCTATCATCACTTTTTTTTCAGGTTTACAATAATTTGTTTGAAATCACCAAAATGGGGCAATGCAAATGTAAAGCAAGGGGAGTATAGAATAGAGCACAAAAGGAGGACAGACTCAATAGGAGAAAAGACAGTCAAAGAACCAGAGCATGTAAAGAAGTATTCAACAAAGACCAAAACATTTAACTAGTCCTTTTTATAAGGGACACGCAGAAAATGAACTTCTTAAGAGTCCCAGACTTGATTTTTCTTACAGGTCCAGTAACTCAAAAGCCCAGGCAGTCCTTTCCGCGCCTACAGCCTTACTAATTCTACCATTTTATCAACTCTTCATTTAACTCTATTGGTTACCTATCTAGTAGACCCTTAGAGAAAACTTCCAATGGAACACCAGCTTTCTACCTTCATTAGAAATCAAAAGCCACTTATTCAGTGTAGTTTATTTAATATCACCCACTGACAGATGAATATAAGCTCAGCTAAAGCATAACAAGCATTCACATGTATTCTTCTTGAGAGAAAGAAGACAAAAAGGAGACAAAGAATGGATCGAAGAATATCATTCACATATATACCTGTAATTTAGGCCGAAGAGCTTCAAGTGGTCCTTTAGGCTTATCAACACCTTGCTGTTATAATTCAATATCATCAAATGATATCAGGTGACCATCTAATCACAGTCAATTTAAAGTAAAATAACAGAAACAATATATGAAAACAGTACCTTTCCAAGTGCCCAATCAGCAGAATCAAAGTAGGCACGTTCATGGTCCTAACATCCCAATCATAACTTTAGACACAAACCAGCACAGAGAACAATAAGTATCAAGAGTCAAGACTCGGTATTAAGGAGTCACCTTAGAAATGAGAGGTGGTTTCTTAGGCAAAATTCCTCCGTATTTCTTCTTTACGGCTTCCTCCTACATATAAGTGAATATAAAGAAATATATGAATGAGTGAAATCCTTCCAATATAAAGATTTTTTAATCATGTCTCCAATAAATCATGCATATGAATCAATCAGGATGCAAGAAAACAAAACACCTCTTGTTTAGATGAAGGCATGGAGCTTTTATCCCCGGAAAGATTTCCGTCAACCTGATCTTGCTTATTGTCCTCCATACCTGAACCAGCCGTAACGGTATAACAGTTGTCATTGTATGTAAACATCTTACTCACATCAATAGGTGCTCCTTCAACGCATACAAACTTTAACCAAATCCAGAGAGAACAAATCATAGCATACTTGAGAACTACTTAACAAGATGCTTGCTGCTACAATACTAATCAAATATTAACCTGTTGTTATGAGTTCCAAATACTCCATCATACCATCAAAGTATTATAATCATTCCGAACTCTTAATACAGACACCAGCAACATCTATAAATGATTTTATGAAATCAGTGCTAAATTACATTCTAATTATCAAATTTTATTTACTTTCTTGGCTCTTCTTGCATGAACATAGAGAGGAGAATCATAAAATAAGCACAGCACTTAATCAGTTATTTGATCCAGGAACCTTTCAAAAAATCCAAAGCAAATTGACCACGACAATTAACACAATCAAGACCTGAAACGCATAATAATTTAAACAGCCAAAGTAGAATAGTTAAATAAAGAAAAAAAAATGTATTTCTCTATTAAACATCAAATCTGCCTAATTAAGATCTATTTAACACGAAAATGACAAAAATACAAACAGAAGAGAGAGATCTATTTTATCACATAACAAAGAAAAATTGTTCGCAGCTAAATAAATTAAAAGTTACAGATTCTAAAAGGAATTGAAAATTCTTATTACCAATTATGAGCTTTGTGCGCCGATTTCAAATGTGGAGTGAGAAGGAAGACCGAGGGAAAGAGAGAATTATTCACACAAGGATAACGTTTTGTGATGTTGAGATCTAGAGCACGATCTTGATTGGGTAAGCTATATTTTACACCCGATAGATTTCTACATATTTCGTTATGGTCCGATTTGTCTCTAAGTTTTCAATTTTATACCCTGCTGTTCACTAGTAATGAGTAAGTGTCTGGTTGACCGTGTTTCCAAAGTAGTTTAATTAAAAAAAAACTTTTATTTAATTTTGTTTGTTTTAATTAATTTTTTTTAGTATTTATATATCATTTTAATATATTGATGTCAAAAATAATTTTAAAATACTATCATTTTGAGGTAATTTTGAATTTAAAGCAATTTTAAGCATTCCAACACAAACCTTTCTATTGACCGCATTCCACCGAGGACATATCAATTTAAAAAAAAAAACTTCAAAAATTATGTCACGATAGTTTGTTTTTACATCAAATATTCATGTTTTTCAATGTTTTGATAATGATAATAAAATTAAAAATAGACTAATAATATATCTGATTGAGAATAAGTTTTAAACAAATTTATTTAAAGAACATATTAAAAAACATATAATGAACTTCGTAGAGAAATTATTCAAAAAACCCAAGAAGAAAGCAAAGAAAAGAATTACATTTGGTATTTATTTTGGAGCTCATGTAAATTTTTTATTTTATTTTATAGTGTCATAACTCATTTCTAGGTTATTCTTCAAAATCTACGAGAAATAAAATAAAATAATAAAAATAAAATAAAACAAGTTAATGTTGGTAGAAAAATCAATGTGAAAATTTTGATTGGTTTTGAGAATCTGATCTTTATCTTTTTTATGCCCAAAAATAAAGCAACTCTTATAGTTTTTATTAGTGGTTTAGTGGAATCCAAACCACTCTATTTACTAGTTGTTTAGACTGAATTTAAACCTACTAATTCTTTAAGATACACTAAAACAACTCTTATATGATTTTATTTTTAAATTTAAAATTAATTTACAAGAATAAAGTTAAGAGATTTCAAAATTGACTTGATGATCTATATTTAATAATAATGTCATTTATTTCTTCCATAGCCTATATTTAATAATAATATAAAATAATTCTTTATAATCCAAATATTTTTTTAAAAATAAATTATGTAGCGTTTTAAGCTAGTAAAAAATAGTCTAACTGAACTACAAAAATAAACATAATTCAAGATTGTCGATTTCTAAATAGGGAAGAAGAAATCAGATGGGTGGCCAGTAAACTTTTTTTATTAACATGGATGTTCAGGCTAACTTGTATGTGCCTCTACTAATTTCACATGTTGACCGTGTAAATCTTCAATGACTATTATATTAGTAACCACAAGGCTCAAATTTAAAACTACAGATAGAATATATATTTTAGTCTTAAACTCTCAATGATTTAATGGTTGGGTGACTAATAATTTTGATACAATTGTGATAGACACAATTTTATCATCATCATAAAATTTATTTTCAATAAATACTTGCGCTGCAAAATTATAAAAAAATAAAAATGAAAGGAAGATAAATAAATAAAAGAATTAAAAATATTTCTTATATATTTAAACACTATATTATAATAAAAAATATATATATATATATGCAGAGGGTAGGTATGATGTTGTGTTATAGCATATTCTATCTTCAACGATGATCGACCTAAATATAATTTGTAGAGCCGACAATTAAAAAGATAAAAATAAAATCCACATCACTATAAAATGGTAAAAATTGCAAGTTTCACTGCTAACTGTTAAAAATAGTAAAATCAGGAGAGAGAAAAACAACTCCCAGCTCATTCTGTCAACAAATCGAAGGGTCTAGATAAAAAATCAAAACCGTGATGATCAACGAAGCGTGTATAACATACATCATAAAACACGCAATAAGTCCCTCTCAACTCCAACCCTATATATATATAGATACGCACAAGCCATCCTAAGTCCGCCTCTTGTTCTCTACAGCACTTGAAAACACGGATGCGCCTCTCCTTCTCTCTCTGCAGCTAACTTGGTTTTCTCTCTCTAGAAACAAACTTGGATTTCATTAGTTCTGCCGCTTATAGGTATGCTGCTGCTAAGGCTTCTTGGATCAGTCAGTCGATCTATTTATTTTCTGAATCTGTTTTTCCATGTGAGATATTTATCTTTCTGGCTTTAGATCTAGTAGAATGAATCGCTGCCTGCTTGTGCTGTTTTTTTAGATTATTATGCAGATTAATGAATACAAAAACTGATAAATAATTTGATTTAGTAATTTGTTCACTGTGATTCGTCATTGTTTAATGCTGATTGCGATTCGATGTCATCGTAGCTTACGATTGACTTGATTGAGCACTGTTATGATTTGATGATTTCCATCGATGGTTTTCTTGAGTTTTTGTTCGACGTGTTTTTTTTCTTTAGATGTTTCAACGCATGAGATGGTTCATAACTTTTTTGGGTTTTAATTAGTGTTATTAATAACTCCTTTTCCTACAAGGAGTCTGATTTAGTGTGTACTTTTCCTACAAGGAGGAGGATTTAGGAAGTCATTTTCCTATAAGGAGGATTAGTATAAATAGGATGTGGGGACTATTATCAAAAAATGTCTTGTTTTTTATCAATTCATTTGAGTTTTTTATCCAAACCCTGAACTTATTCGATTGCTTCTACTTATAGGCTCTTCAAGTTTTACCTCTTTGTATATGATTTTGATTATAGAATGTGTTGTTTTGGGCAATTGAAGTTCATGATTTTTTCGTTTTTGAGCTTGTTTGTTTTAATGTCCTTCTTAATGGAGTTGCTAGGATCTAATTGATTGAACCGGCATCATGGGTTCCTCCATGTCCTTATCGTGTTGTGAGGATCATGACTTTGGCTCTTTGATGTTAACTAATTCCATCTCCCCTTGTTTTGATTGATGCTACTTTATATTGTGCAAAGCACAGAGCAAGTCTTTTATACTCAACGTGCTTTCTGGTTGCATGTTTGATTATTGCTTTTTCTGTTGTGATATTTTACTGCGTAGGTTGTGATTCCTTGTGCTGTTGAAATTTCTTTGTTTCTAAAATTCTTGTACTGTTCTTTTCAGGAGGCTAGCAGGTGTTGCTGCTTCTGTCTGCAGATTTTCAGAGTGAAGTCCGTCGAAGCTGAGGGTTTTTTATGTCCGTGCAGGCTATTTCGTTTGTGGGAGCCATTGGATTACTTGGAGAGTATAGTCCTTCGTCACGGAAAAAGGGCAGACCCTTGTTTGACACAATAAGCTATATGCATATCAGACTATTTGACGAATACCCAGAGTTTCAAGGTTGTAGCTGGATTCAACCTTTTCTGACTAAACAAGAACTGTCTTTTCTTGCTCAAGAATCTCTAGAAGACAACATAGCCGCCGCCCAATTTTTGAATTCCAGAATTTGCTTTCAGTGACATTACTGAATTGTTGTGTGATTGCTTTACTGTGATCAAGATGGCGTTGCAGAATATTGGTGCTGCGAACAGTGATGATGCCTTCTACAGGTACAAGATGCCCAAGATGATTACCAAAATTGAGGGCCGAGGAAATGGAATCAAGACAAACATTGTCAACATGGTTGATATTGCAAAGGCCTTGGCAAGGCCAGCTTCTTACACCACAAAGTACTTTGGTTGTGAGCTTGGTGCGCAATCCAAATTTGATGAGAAAACAGGGACTTCCCATGTGAATGGCTCTCATGACACTGCCAAACTTGCTGGCCTTCTTGAGAACTTTATCAAGAAATATGTCCAGTGTTATGGATGTGGAAACCCTGAGACTGAGATAATCATCACCAAAAGCCAGATGATCCAGCTGAAATGTGCTGCTTGTGGTTTTGTGTCGGATGTTGATATGAGGGACAAACTCACCACTTTCGTTGTGAAGAATCCTCCAGAAACAAAGAAGGGATCGAAAGACAAGAAGGCAATGAGGAGGGCTGAGAAGGAACGACTGAAGGAAGGTGAAGCTGCTGATGAGGAACTTAAGAAACTAAAGAAAGATGGTAAGAAGAAGGGATCTTCTACAAAGGATGGCCATGCAAAAGCTAGCTCTACTAAGAAGAAGGCAAACAGCTCTGACGAGGAACATGGGTCGCCAACGAATAGCCAGGTTGATGAGAAGGAAGAGGATGATGATGAAGATGATGTCCAGTGGCTAACCGATACATCTCTGGAGGCTGCTCGCCAACGCATTCAAGAGCAGTTGAGTGCTGTGACAGCTGATATGGTCATGCTCTCTGCAGATGAGACAGAGAAGAAGGCAAAGACAGCCAGCAAACAAAATGGCAGCCCGACCACTTCGCCCCCTCAAGAGGAGGAACCAAAAGCTGAGAACGGGAATTCAAGTACTTACGAAACTCTGGTTCAGGAGGTCAGAGTAAACCTGAAGAAAGGAGTAACTGCAAGCAAAATTCAGTCAGTTCTAAGTTCACTGAATGGGTCTGCTCAGGAAAAGATGAATGGTCTGTTTGAGGCATTGTTTGAGGGTGTTGAGAAAGGATTTGCGAAGGAGGTTGTCAAGAAGAAGAATTATCTGGCTGCTGCTGTTGCTCAGGATGAGGGATCACAGTTGCTTCTGCTCCGAGCTATTGGGGCATTCTGTGGGAAGTCAAGCTCAAGTGCTCTGAAGGAAGTGGCTCTTGTCATGAAAGACCTCTATGATGCTGATGTCCTTGAGGAAGAGTACATCGTGCAGTGGTATCAAGATGGACTAGATGGACCGAGCAAGGATTCTCAGATTTGGAAGAATGCTAAGCCCTTCATTGAATGGCTTCAGAATGCCGAGTCCGAGTCGGAGGAAGAATGATGGGCTTTCTGTGTTTTTTTTTTTTTTAAGTAGTTCAAATCTCGAGCTTGAAGTCGTCAATGGTAAGTGTGTCGTGAATAAAAGGACGTGCCCTTCGGCCGACTGTCCTTGCTTTGCAGTTGAGTGGAACCCACCCTTCTAGGTTTCTTGAAATCTGTATTACGGGGAGTGTGGTACTTCCTTGGATTGTGTTGTCGTCGTCGTCGTCTTTCCGCACTTGAATGTTTTTATTTTGGATGCATCTTTTTTTTTTTCTCCTGCTTTCTGTGTCGTATGGTCATTTTGGGCTTCTTGGGTGAATACCTATCTGCAACCATCACTCCTTTTAAGTAGGATTTTATAAACTGGTGCAATTTAAAATTGCTGGTGTTTATACTGATGAATCATAGAAGAAAAATCGATTAAACGGCCTTCCTATTAACCTGGAAATTCTTCTTAGATATAAGATGTTTCAGTTCTGGAGTCAAGGTTGGTTCTTAAACGAGCAATCAAAAGGATTATAGAGTATCAAGTTCATGTATTGTTCGTCCACTGATTTTAGTATAAAACACTTTCTAGCAAGCTCTAATATGATCTGAGCATCTCTTGTGAAACACTAAATCTCTCTAGATCTTAAATCTCCATTTCTCTAAGGGGCTGTGTAACATTTATGTAGCAGCTTTGTACTCGATCAATACAAACAAAGTACAAAGTTTCAATATTTCTATATGAACAAATAGGATTCAAAAAGAAAAGGTGGTGGGGAAAGCAAATTCACAATGTATTTTGACACATTTCATTATTTACCCGGGCAAGGCAATTACCGTTTTGACATTTCCAAAAAAAATCAATTCTTTTGATGTTGAGGGAATTTCAGTCCTTTAGCATGACTCATTCGTCATGAAAAGGGTTGACCAAGGGTATATCTGTCTTACAACTTTAAACATAATAATAGAGTTTAAAAAAAAAAAAAAAAAAAAAAACACCAAAAACAGCCAAAAGTGCTTTTAGCCGCTGTTCCAAACGGAGATAAAGCCACTCAATCACCCTTCTAGTTAATTTTTTTAAAACTAATAAACAACAATATTTATATCTTTTCACTTAAACATAGCAAAACGATGACTCTACCCTTGAAATATAAAAAAATAAAACATGCCTAAAGGATTTTTGGTCTTTTCACTGCAGTTTTTTCAATTCTAGTTCTATGGAGAGCAATTTGATCTTTTTACATAAATTAATTATTATTTAAATGAAAATAATTGTTGAAGACTGAAAGGTGCCCCCAGATTTTGGGCGGCACCTCCTGGCTGCCAAAAATACCCTTTCATCGTGTTATTTGAATTGCCTTAACATTTTATTTCTATTAGCGCAACATGTCAATGGTGGTGAAGAGGTTTGTTGCTGAAAAAGCTTTTTTTAAAATATACATATTCTTTTATATTTATAAAAATAACAGATATATGATCTGCGTTGTAGCTCATATCCATGTCTAGTGATAACCAAAACTCGTATATATACCAATCATCCCAATATGATGGTGCAGAGATGTTTGACAATGTTCTTTTAATAGAGTAGAAGATATAAAGTGTGATCAAAAGTTTCAAAAGAGCAATTCTTTTGTCTATGTTATACAATTTTAAGCCTTATAAGTTGAGTAGGTGATGATATACACATTATCAAGAGCCTTTAATGGTGGATTTTAGTTCTAAGTCATCTTTAACTAATTTTCATGTTTTGAAACTAAATAACTTCAAAAATAATACTATGAACTCAACTTCAATCCCAAGAACTTCAATAATATGATTTTATTTTATTTATTTGATTAGAAATAATAATATTTTTATTGCAATATTTATATGGATATAATGGATCAAGATTTATCAATATTTTATAAAACAGAATTATTGTTAAGCCCGAGCCTAAACTTAACATACCTAAAACCATAAGGAACTAAAAAACAATAGGCCTAGTCCATGTGCATGGGCCTAATTCCCAAGGGGTGTATAAGCCCAATGATGGCCTATAAGATGAGCTGACACAATGTATAGGCTTAATGATTGACACCGCCTAACACCCTAAACACGTGGCCCAAACTTAACAAAAACCTTGTAAGATATGCCTAGAACCTAGATTGGTACACGCATAACACCTCATGCACATACCCAATATGATTTTTGATGGATGCACCCTTTGAGCTAGTAGCGTTGCGCTCTAGCCCAACACCTCTATGGGCTCAAGCACACGCCTGAGCCCAGCGCTAGGTGCCAACCCCACACTTTTTAAGCCCAGGCTTTGTGCTTGAGCTCAACCTTCAAAGTCCCAAGCAGCATATCATATGATCTATTGTCGATATTTTACAGCTACTTGACTTTCCACATCAAGCTACCACACATGTTGGCTTCCCACACCAAGCTAGCCAACAATCTTAGCTAAGGATAATGGGTCAAATTTAAAAAATGAAATGATTAGCCTATTATCGAACAATATAAATTTTATTCCTAAGCTTTTTAAATTTTGAAGCATCATCAAGATGTAAAGCATTATGCTAAGGGAACTCAACTTTAATCCAAAAAATAATAATTAGAATTTAGGTGTCACCCATATGTATCAACTTTTTAGGGTTTAGAAGCATAACAATCCTTCTTAACACTGTAAAAATACTCCAAATGCATTTTCAAAAGAACTTCGTGCCTAAAATAGCTTACAATATTTTGGGTATTTTGGTTGTAATTGTGCTTATGCAATTAAATATTTGTGAATTTGTTTTTTCCAAGTTCAAACAACGAACTATAAAATAAAACTAATGAATGATGACTTGCTTTTTATATTAATCCAAATCGAGCCTTGTGCATCATCAATCCGGTTGTGCTTATAACTTCTAGCAGTGGTTTTCAGTAGTGCTTTTAAAGCCAATTGAACCAACCCTTGCATGTTTTATTTTCAGAAGCTACAATTCGTAGCTTCTTAAAAGCCATAACTTTCCTAAACGAATCTAAAACCACCACATGAACATGGCTTTGACATAAGCTTTTAAGGTAATGCTATATACTTTAAAGCTATAGCCACCACGCAACCAAAATGATGATTCTCAAACATACAGCTCGTATACTTGCTTTCTTTTAGTCCTTCGATATGCAACTTCCATGCTAGGGAAATTACTTGAATTTGCTAATCTGAAGGAGCGTGACCGGGCTGAGATAGAACTATGGCTCTGTTAATCGATTGGTACTTTCCCATTTATTATTGCTGGGAAGAACCTGAGATGCAATTCCTCAATCTTAACCGGAAAAATGGACACGGGAACTTGGAAAAAACATTGTTAATGAGGAGATAGCAAATAAAGAAGATGAGGGGGGGTTTGATATGGACGCAGTATTTGACCGTACAGGGAAAAGATAATCAGAGTAAAAAAAACAAGTCCATTTTGATTTCAGAAGCTCAGATTTCCCCTTGCATCCTTCTTAATTTTCAAGGCACTATCATGTCATTCTTGAAAGAATAAACTTTCTGCCAATTTACAGTTGCGATGTCCAGAAATTTACAGGGCAAAGCTTGTAGATTACCTCTAACAATGATAATTGCCTCTTTCATTTGTTTGGTCAGAGCTCGAATTCCCTCCGCCGGAGCATTTCATGGGGTGGATACCAAGTTCTCTCAATGGGATCACAAGGAAATATTGTAATGAAAAATAATCTTAAAAAGAAAAGCTATGCAAATGATTAGACCAGTTTCTGCAACACAGTTCATCAAAACTCTAAAGAAATAGATTGAAATGCATCTTATAGGGGTTGGGGGGGGAACAAAGAGATGCTTGTGAACTTGGAGATAAGTTGTAGTGGAAATTTTTTTTATCTGGTTAAATTAATTTCCTGTTTTTATGAGGAAATTTTGACTATCACCTAAACAACCCCATCAACCAATTAAATAATTGAAGTAAAATATAACCTCAAAATGCATATTGACATTTTTTTCTTCTTCAGATGGCTGACGCCTTGGGCTTGAAGCAATCGATATTGCACAATCCAACAGATCTTATCATGTCCCCAAAGCTGCCACAAGAATTCCATCGAGAATTAAGAAAAACAGAATTTGCAAAAGTGTGCACCATGTTGGGCACAAAGGAAAGAGAGACAAAAATCATGAATTGGAGGAGGAAAAGGAACCCTTAGCCAGCTTACCGATCAATGCTGTTCCTAGCTTTCTCGTGCTGGTCTGAACCATTGCTCTCTCTCTCAGGGCGATCAACGCTTTTTCTTGATCTCTCTCTCCTATCAGTGCTGGACCTTGACTTCTCTCTGCAGTCTGTGCTTAGCCTAGGCTTTTCTTTTTTATCAGCACTTAGTCTAGGCGTCTCTCTCTGATCTATA
The DNA here is from genome assembly GCA_015731905.1 of Salix dunnii. Lineage (NCBI taxonomy): Eukaryota > Viridiplantae > Streptophyta > Magnoliopsida > Malpighiales > Salicaceae > Salix > Salix dunnii. Next base: position 7,000,872 of record CM027662.1, on the reverse strand, counting down.
CTAGATCTACCAGCCTCCCTGAAATCGATGCTTTTTCGAGGATCTTCTGTTTGATCCACATTGGATCCAGATACATTTCTCAGACGTGATGATTTCTCAATGGCTGATATGAACTTCTTGAGATGCTTTATGTATTGCGGGTACAGCTCCAAGTCACAATGATTTCCTCCCTTCACCCATAATGGTTCATACTTCTCTTTGCATCGCTCCCAAAGCTGCTTACCATGGGACCAACTCACAACTTCATCATCAGTTCCCTGCAAGAGACAAAAATCACAAAGGAATGGAGCGGATTACAAGAGTGCAAACTTGAAAAAAACTTAGCCAATGTTGCACGCTACTAAAATTGACATTTTATACAATATAACACCCTTCAGTCTCACTTCTCAAAGAAAGAGACGAGCTCTGTTTATCATGGTGGATGTTATCAGTCAACTATAAAACTAATGTATGCATTTATCTCACAATACATATAACCAATTTAACAGCACACCAAAATATTATTGCACAGTTTGTGCTGATCTTAAGTACAGCCTTATACAGCATATGCATTTCAAGTCTATAGTGTGCTCAGTTAAGAAAAAGTGTGGTCTGCAGTATTAACTTTTTGTTTTCTTATCCTAACATGTATTATATTCACTATGCAAACAGCGGCATCTCCCTGGTTTCATTCAATTGACAGCCTCAAGTTTTTCGGAAAATTCCAGAAGACTTTCTCAGCTTTATCCATCTTCAGACACTCAACAGTTTCTTTTCTCTTAGCATTTCCTTCAGCTTTTTTCCTGCCTTCATTCCAGAATTCCTAGTCTTCTTTTTAATTAATTTATTTTCCTTTGGTGTCACAGCACTCTCCAGATAATGGATAACCGAGTGCAATATCTGATACAAACATGATGTTTCCATTCTGAAAAATATAATTTTAAAAACTGCCCGTATAGAAAATCTGTGATTAGCAGTTAAAATTTAATATTATTTGTGGAGAAGTTTAGACCTAGATAATGATGAAACTCTTCTCCTCAATAATCTCTTGCAGTTTCTTTCATTCTCTCATAAGCTCTTGAACTTTTGCCTAGAAAACTCAACTTTTAATGGATGGTGAATCGAAATGAACTCTACCTGGCCCCATTACTAATCAAATTTTAAGCTCCATGAATTCTTTTGCTTGAACTTAATCTCAGCTAAAAGTATAGTTAATTTAGGATAGCTAAATCCCAATCATTTTAAAGAAAATATGAAACAAGCAGCACATTTTGCACAAAATGCAGCAATCAGAAAAATAGCCCAAAATTCTGATCCCGTGTTTAAACTCATAATTGCATCATAGGGAAATCTTGGCAACTCAATTTTCCAAAGCATAATCAAGAATAAGCAAATAGGAGATTGCATGTAAACAGGGAGTTATTGCAACACAATTCACTTAATGATGCATCTCTAGGTTATTCCTTTTATACACTTTCATATTGTGTTGGCAAACCACGCATCTGATACTATGTATTATCTCATAGGTCATGGCAACGATGCACCTCTTATCCTACAAGAAACTTTAGTAGGGTCTTTTTGCTTCATGTTTATATATGTGCACAGATGACTTTTCCCAGCCTCTGTGGCCATGTTGGGAGGGAAGATGACGTGAAAAAACATTATCATGGCAAGCTATAATTTCAGAAACATAAGAACAAACATTAACCATCATTTTCCAAGGTAAGAAATACTCACATGAATCACCAGTACCGGACAAGTGACGAAAGGTATTTTATCAATATTCTGCACCATAAAAAGCAAACAACCGTTAAAATGCAGTTAACTTGAGAGATGAGAATATTTAAGACCAAAGCTCTGCAGATGAGCATCCAAAGATGTAAAGGACCTTATATATGTCGAACCAATATGTTCTCTTCACTGGATAGATTACCCGAAGGCCAGATGCAATTGGACTGTGAAGAACCACAGCCCTCAATTTTGGTAACCGTGTTGCCAAATCTAAAGTGGGTCCACTTCCAACTGATTGCCCGTATAAGATAACATCCTCTTCTTTCACCCCATATTTCTCTTCAAGACACCTATAAGCAGCTTCTATGTCAACATATGTATTCTGCTCAGTCGGCTGTCCAAAGAGAACAGTGACACCACAACAGTTAAAACCATCCTCAAAAGAGCGCTAAGCTAAAAACTTTTACCAATTAGGCCCGATTTTACTTTAAGAAACAGTAACAAAACTTTACAAATAAATCCCGTCCATTAATTGTTACCCAATGAATAGGAAACCATGAGTCTAACACACTTTAGTAAAATCACTTGGTTTACTATATATGGTTTATGACTTGTTCAACTTCTCAAGCCAAATTTCAAGTACACACATAAAATTCTCCAATTTTATTTGCCTATATCCCTTCCCATTTCCTCTTTTTCCTTCAGCTGCCAAACAAATCCAACTAAAAAGAAGAAAAAAGTCATTCCTTTTTACCCAATATTTTCTCAGCAACCAAACAAATCAGTGCCAGCCAACCAAAAAAAAAAAAAAATCCAAAATTTCATTCCAACCCTATTTCCTCTCCTATTCCCAGCTACGAAACCAATCCCGCCAAAAAAACTTAATCTTCTCCCCATATTTTTTCAGCAACCAAACAAACCAATACCAACCAAAATTAGAAAAGAAATCTCATACCTTTCCAGTTGACTTCCCATAACCACTATAATCATATCTGCATATAAACACACAAGAAAAACATTAAGACTAATATTTCATAATTATTTCGAAAAAAGAAAAACCTTTTTTTTTTCCAAGTAAAAGTTTCTCTTTTAAGTAACGGAACTGACCCCATCAAGTTAACATGGAGATGCAAACTGAGCTCACAAAACAAATCATACATCTGCCCCAGATCAGCTGCATTTCCATGCGAGTAAAGCACTGTCAATGAAGCCGCAGGATTCTTAAAATACACCGCCACCACATGATTCCCTCTCTTCGTTTCCAGTTTCAACACGTCAACGTATTCTCTATTGCCATTATGTACACCCACCCCCGCCGCCATCCTTAACTTCTTCGCACCGCCCTCCTCCTCCACCTCCTCCTCCTCCAGCTCGTACGACGGAGGACTCGGCGGGAAAAACGCGAACTTCGCCGCCATCGTGGATGTGACCGCCCCCATAAAAAATAGTAATTCTGCTGTTACTGTTAGATTCAGTAGGAAACAGTGAAAGAGATCAAATCTGATTTGAAAAGAGAAGTTAACGGAGTGCTGGGATGGAGATATGAAAGGACGGTAAGGAAAAGGGGAGGAAATTCCGGCGAGGAATAGGAAGGGAGGCACGTGTGATTATGATTTTTTTAACGCGTTACAGAAGTTTTTAAACGGGGGACGACGGGGAGGAGAGATAGTCAGTGAGGGGGGTGATATAGAATTTCGACAGACACGTGTCCTTGTGGGGTTCTGGAGAGGCGAAGACAAGGGAAGGTGTTTAGTTTTTGTGGTTTGGACCGCCAAAGTGCATGATTGAAAGAAAAGAAAAAAAATAACGATTAAGGTATATATTCTGCCCGTTTAAAAGTATTTTTTTATTTAAAAATATATTAAAATAATATTTTTTTAATTTTTAAAAAATTATTTTTATATCATAACATCCAAAAATAATCTAAAAATAATAAAAAAAAATAATTTAAAATAAAAAATAATTTTTTTTCAAAAACATTTCCAAACACTTAATCGAAGATATGAACGAATAAAATAAATTATAAGTAAAATCAACTTGGGGTTGTCGAAGCATGGAGTTGGAGCCAGCCAGAATGGATGCTGTTATTTTGAGTTTTTTTTATATTTATTATTATTATTATTATTATGAATGGCTACAAATTGTGGGTCAAGCAATCTTTAAAAATGAAATTTGTTGGATGCATTTAGAATTATTACAGGGTTTAGACTAACATTGAAGGGACAAAGATCCGATAAGGATTATGTGGTCTTGGCCATCCTAGCAACTATACTAGACTTATGTTCGTGTCGGTATAATGAATGAAATGGAATAACAATGTGTGTTTAGTGGACAAGAAATTTAAAGTAATTCAAGAGAAAAGGAGAAGACAAGGTAGACGGTGGTGGATGTTGTTTCTTTTTTAATTTAATAATAAAATCGTAAGATTTTATATAAGATTTTTTTTCGATTTTTAAATGAAAAATAATGCCAATACTATAAATAATTAGATGTTTTGTTTTATTTTTAGAATGTAAAATGTTGTGTGTGCTAGAGAGTTTAGGATATAAACTTTAATTTTTCAAAATATAGAAGAAAATAAAATAAAATTACACAATGCAAGAGGTATTTTTTTTTAGATGCCCTAGTAATTTGTTTGTTACTTATATGCAATTGAGGTTTGAAATTTGATGGGAGATAATTATCATAATGTTTGGGGGTTAAATAATGTTCATTGTAAAATATTTGAACATGGCCTTACATATAACAAAACATAAAACACGTTGATGTTTTATTGTATTCTTAAACATAGATTACTATAGATTTTGATTCTGTAATTACTAGTTTGCCCTTCAATCCATAAAAATTAACTCTCGATTTTTGGAGTATTTTCGATTTTTTCACTACACCAATATGTCATTAGCTAATTATTCAGGGGCATTTGTTTTTTTTATTTAAACAATAAAACTACGATTTTATTCCTAGAAACAGGGAAAAAAAACACAAGGGTTGGGTGGGGATATTTTAGATATTGTCTTCTAATCATGAATTGTAAAATAATAATTTTATCCTTGGATGAGACAACAACAAAGAGTTACGGGTGAGGGTAATATTACTTTTTCATGTCTTGTGAATATTAAAAATCGATACACCCTCAGATAAAATAAAATAAAGGGTGTTTAAGTAGTTGTATATTTTTATTTTTTTTGTTTCAGAATAACTATTGATGCTCTAGAGGGTATTTTTTATTCCTATTTTTATTGAAATTAATCATATATTTTATTTTTTATTTCATCCCTTATTCTTTTAATTTTTTATTTTGTTTTGATTCCTTTGATTTTTTCAGTTTTGTAGGAAAATCTTTAATTTTTATTTGTATTTATGAATATATACTATTAGTTTTGGTTTTTCATTTTTTTCATTTTTTTTTGTTAGAGTTTTATTTTTATTCAGTTTAGTCTTGAAACTTTAATTTATCTTGATGATCATTTTAAAATTCATATATTTTTTTCAATTTCTTTTTTATTTTTATTTTTTTTTTGTTATTTTTATTTGTTCTTGAGATCAAAATGATTGTTTTTATGCTAATAATATTTATTTTGGTTTTGTCTTTTTTTATTTTTTTTCTTACTCTTTTATTAATGTTTTTGAGCTCTTTTATTCTTCGAGATAATTTTATGGTTTTTATTATTTATGCAATAATAATGATAATTTTAGTGTTGTTTTTCTCACTCTTTTGTTAAAGTGTTTTTATTATTTTATTATTTGAGGTAATTTAATAATTTTTATTCTTTAGACAATAATGCTAATAATAATTTTATGCTAATAATTTCAGTAAAACATGTCAAACAAATATATTCATATCAATTTAAGATTTATATATTTTATTAGAAACTCGCATTTCTTAAAAATTATGTCCATATTTATTATTTTATTTAAATTTATAGCATTGTAAAAAAATCTTTCACTCTTAATATTCTTTTATGTTTTAAAAATATAATTCTGGTCATAACAAAACACGAAATAAGTATATATAAATATAAAAGAGGTCCATGGCACAAGTGTTTTCATGCGAGATCACATTGGACCATTTTTTCTTGAAAAAAGTTATTTGGTGATGGGAAGTCAAAACTCAAACACAAGTAAAACACAATCAATAAAGTTGCGGCAAGGAATTGTGAAAACCTCGCAAGGTCAACGTTTTTTATTACTCATGGATTGTCAAATGTTGAATATAAAATGTCAAGGTTTTTAATTATGATGGATGAACCGATGAAATGTTAAATATAGATTGTTGGATTTGGAAATTACGGTTTAAAGAAATCCATGTTTTTTTTAGGTTTACATTACGTAATGATACTTAAATTAAATTAGTATAATATATACATTATTTAATGGAAATGTAATGATGAGAAGTTTAAGAATAAAAAAGAATATGCACGGGAAAAAAACAAGAATTGGAATTGCTTTCATAATGATGACCATAAACTATATTGTAATGATGATAGAATGAGAAGAATATTGTTTATTCTAAAACCAATTATTTAGGTAACAACTCTAATGATTAATGGTTCTATATCAACTAAAATTGATGATGTTATATGGATCATCCACTTTGTATAAGTACAGTTCACTGTAGTCCTCTTATTCTAATTTAGAGGGTGATCATTTTCAGTTTGATTTTTATCTATAAAAACAATAAAATTAAAATTACGAAGAAAAAAAATAAAATTGAACCAAAACTGGTTTAAACTAATCGATTCCAAACCAATTTAATTTGCTTTTTATGTAAAAAGTTGATCTCCCCAAATGACCTGGATAGGTATGTTATGAAGTTTCCCTTATGTGCCGGAGATAAAATGGAAAGACTAAAGGAGTGTTTGACACTGCGTTTAAAAAAAAATTATTTTGAAAAAATTTAAAAAAATTTTCATTTTTATTTTTTACTTTAAATTAAAAAATTTAATGTTTTTTTAAATAATTTTCATGTGCTAATATCAAAATATTTTAAAAAAAAACTATTATATAAAAGACTAATTAGGTCAAATTAGCTTTAGAAGCTGAGCCACACTTTTAAAAGCTAACGAAAACATGCACCGCATGATTCACACTTAGCCCCTATTTGGATGAGCGGTGCAAACCGCGTTTTTATCAAAATTTAATTTTTTTTCTTCAATTGAAATGAATTTTTTTTGTGTGTTTTTAGATCATTTTGATGTGCTGATGTTAAAAATTATTTTTAAAAATAAAATAAATATCATTTTGATGTATTTCAATACGAAAAACATTTTAAAAAGCAACAATAACCACACTCCCAATCACCCTTTTAAACTCTTCACCTCTAGCATGTTTTTAACTCATGAAAAGTTTAGACTTGTATCTTTTTAGATCTAAACTTGTTTTTTTATTTTTTTTGTGTGTGTCATGAAAATGATGATTAGGGACATAAACGAGTTCGGTTGTTAACTCACCTCTTTCACTATTCATACAAAACATGGAAAAATGTGAGTTTTTTGTTCATCCCCCTTTTATTTCACCCCTTATTTGATTTTGCTATTCTTTTCTTAATTTTATCCTTTAATTATATGTTTAATTTTGAGATAGATTTTATATAAATAATTTTGATATGTTTTATAAGGTTACTGCAGTATGAGACAAATATCTAAATATCTATTTTGTGCTTTTTCTATGAACATATATTTTTTATAATAAAATTAAATTAAAAATAGTTTTAAAAAACAAACTCTCTTAAATACAACAAAGTTCATAACCCAAATCATAGATATAATAGGTTAAGTTATAAAATTCGAGTTAATCCAATATGTTCCTATCTCAATAATAAAAAGATATTATTTTTAATTTTTTAAAATCAAATTATATTTTATTAGTTGTTAGTTTATTTCAAGACTCATCAAGTAAACTAGATAACACTAAAATAACACTTATATAATTTAAATTTTGAATTTCTGTTAACCAAAAAATTGAATTAAATTTTTTTAAAATTGATCTACCAAACTTAATTGAATAATAATATCGAATAATTTAATGTTTGATTTTTTTTATTTGAGTCTAGGGCAGCACTGCCTTGTAAAGTAGTATTAGAATAATTGAACAATCACATATTTAAATGTTCCGTACTCATTTTTGTTTATTTATTTATTTATTTTAATACGGGAATGTTTTATCCCCATAATTACTCGTACTTTGTTTTTAAACCTCGTGCCTGTGACTCTGTGGTGAGCAGTGATCAATCAATTCAGCTCTTTTCCTCTGTACCATAATTGGTACAGCTGTACAAGGCAGACACTGCCACGTATTTTTTCCATTTCAAGCCTACATTCTAGTAAATTATAAACTAGTCCTTTTAATTTTGTGAAATGATTTATATAATCCTTCTAGTTTTGTTGTTTTTTTTTACTCTCATCAATCTTTCGATATTATCTATTTTATAAAAAAATAAATTAAAACAATACATGAAAAGATGAAGAAAAAAAAAAGGTTACAAATAGCTATATAAAAAAAATTAATTAGTTTCTAAAACTAGAGGAACTATTTAATTTATTTTACAAGATTAAAAAGACTAATTTATAATTTGACCACTAACTCAAATATACCTTTTTATAGAATGAATAAATAATTAGTCAAGAACATGCCATAATTTTCAAAATTTGACTAAAATCACAATATAAATATTTTATCAGTTTCTACATAGAAATTTTTTTTTATGAAAAATAATTTTATATTTTAAAAATACTCACCGACCACCATCTATATCCTATTCAATTGTCTCTAAAGAGCATGTCGTGGTAGAAGAAAATTTACAATCTATATAGCAAGTTTCAACTCCGAGTTAGGGTGTGTATTCTTTGTAAGACCCTGAAATAAAAAGAATTTTACTCACTCACTTGGACCTATAAAATATACTTTTTGATAAAAGAAATTTCCTGATTCCTCACATAAAAAAAGTATTCTATTCAATTAAATTGAGCCCCATGTATGGATAAAAATAAAAATAAAAATGTTCTTGTTGGATAAAAATAAAACAAATTTTATTTATGGAAAGAATAAAACTGAGCCCCATGTATGAACCAACCCTTTTCCCCATTATCTGAAAATAAAAATAAAAATAAAAATAAAAATCATGTTGATATGATATACGTGGTTTTAATTTAAATAGATAGAATACAAAATGATAAATACTTCAAAAACATTGGAGTATTTATGGGTTAGTAAAGAATATTTTTATTAATAATTTGAGATTTATCGCGTTTGTTTCTTTACAAGAATCGTTAAATAAAGACAATCCACATGTAATGCAAAGTTTTTCGGTTAGGCATAGAATTTCCATTGAGACCAGAAATTCCAATGGTACAAGGACATGTTTAGTATTGTGATTTAAAAACATTTTTGAATAATTTTAATTTTTTATTTTAAATTAAAATGTTTTAGTGTTTTCATGTAATTTTATTTATGATATCAAAAATAATTTTAAAAAATAAAAAATATATTATTTTGATGTAATTTTAAATTAAAAATGTTTTTAAAAAACAAATCCACTTACACTCAGACATTAAATTAATGATTTTAAATGATTTGGAAAGTATTTTTTATTAAAAAAAATACATTAAAATAATTAAAAAAAGCTATTGGAAATTGGACAAAGTGGGGCGAGAAAATGGAATACATTCACGAAAACCCTAAATCATTGTCTGAAACTAAATCATTGTCTGAAACCAAACACAAGAATAAGGACAAAAAAGGCTATTGGAAATTGGAGAAAGTGGCGCGAAAAAATGGAATCATTTTCATGATTAATGCAATTGAATGTTTCCCAAAGATTCCAAATCTTCACGTTAAAAGTCAAGGGTTTAAGAATTTCTTTTCAGCAAGGGCTCCACTTACCGTATAATATAATATATATATGCTTGTTTTCAGTATTTTTGAATTATTTTAATGTAATAATATAAAAAATAAAATTTACTTTTATGTTTTTTGAAGTAAGAAAAACTTTAAAAATTAATCACTATATTACACTCAACAAAATCAAAATCAAATTCATATTTATTTTAATATTGATAATTTTTTTCATTTTCTGTAATTTTCTTTGTCAATTTCTCAATTCAGTTGAGAAGATATTAATAAAAAATAAAGTATAATGAAATATATTTTTTTTCTTAAAACAATAACTAAACATTTCTCTCTTATATTCATTTTTTTTTTACATTTAGGTTATTTATTGTGCATGTAAATGTAAAAAATGAATCCGCTTGAGAAAATTGGCTACTATGATTAAAAAAAGAGAGAAGAATCTTTTGAGGTTTTTACTGTGATTGCAATTATTTTTTAAAGTATTTATTATTTAAAAATATATTGAAATAATATTTTATTTTTCAAAAATAATGAACAATATCAACACATTAAAATAATTTAAAAACACTAAAATCTTTTTCATTTAAAGCAAAATATAAATTATTTAAAAAAAACACTTTTAAAATGCTTTCCAAACATCATAGTAATTTATAGATTTATCATATGTCATTAAAAATATCTCTAATGTGTTAAATCCATTATTGTTAATCTCATCTCTTTTCGGCCGAAACGACTGAAATGTTTTGTATTAATTTAAAAAATAAGATAAAACAATGCAATTTTTATCTCACTTAAAATTTTGATCCACTTCGTAAATTTAACTAAAATTCAGGTCAGAACGTTTCAGTTTTTTTCTGCCCGTTTTGTTTTGGTCAAATAATATTTTTTTTAAGTAATGAATAATTTTACAATATCAATTATATCTCTTAATCTGACCATAAAATTGATATCAAATTTTACAAGGAACCTCTTGACATATTTATATATATTATGTTAAAATTTCATGGCAATCAAAGATTATAATGATTTTACGAGATTGATGATGATATTCTCTTGACATCAGATATATTCATAATTTTGTTAAAACAAATCATTTTATTGTTTCCTTTTTATATTAAATTTTTCTCAATCTTATTATTCAACAACTAGTTTATTGTGAATTGAATTTTATAATTTGATTTGATTTGCTTTATTTAAGGTTATTATGGTCTTATAACAAAAATTACACATTTGAAAGGTTAACCTAGGTTGATTCGAGTTGATTTAATATATCGTTTTTTCAATAATTTTTTAAGATGCTAACTTAATTTTTTTTAATTAAACTATATTTTTATCAATTTTTTATGTTATTTTTGAATTCATCAAGTCGGTCGAGTTATATCAATTCAATTCTCATTTTTTTATTTATGTTTAAAATTTAATTTGCACAATTCTAAATAATTTTATTTTTGGATTTTAACTATTTTTTTAATATATATATATATATAGTATAACCTTGAATCGGAGTGCTAAAATAATTTAAAACCAAAATATTTCATTCTAAATAAAAAATAAAACAAGAACTAAAATAAAATCGAAAACATTGGTTAAATCTTTGTCAAGGAATCACATGAATGCTACAAAGGAAGGGCCACAAACTTCACCTGCTAGTATGTTTGTTTATGAAAAGCAATATGGAGATTATCAAAGTGAAAAAAAGTTAGTAGAGAAAAAAAAGTGATCTTGTTGAATAATTCAATTATTTAAACGAGCAAACAACAACTTATAGCATGACTACTGTTTTTTATTTGTTAATCATCACTCTTGCCTTTTTTACTATTATAATATTATTATTAAAGATATCTTCAAATGCCCTTTTCATATTTGAAAATTGGATCCATTTTCCCAATCCAATCAAAGACAAATCATCTAATCCTATGTGCTCATCAATCTTTGATTCCCATCTAATATATCAAGTCCACAATAGGCCTTCAGTAAACTAGCATGTATCACCTCCCTTTCATTTACTAATATGCCATATTAAATTAAACAAAAAAATAAATCTTTTTTTTTTAAATAATGACAAAATAAATCAAACTACCATCTGAGAGAATTTTGAAGTTGTGTTCTTTCTTTTCTCTGTATGCCAAAATTTGTACTTGCTCAGCTCTAACAAATTGTTCCCTCCCAAAGCAAGATGGTAACATAAATTCTTGCATCTAAAGGTAACCCATTTCTAATCCGCCAACAAAGCTTCCATTTTTATGTTCTCCCTTTGATGTTTGCTCTATGTCTTTACTTTGAAATCTTTTTATTTCGTTCAAGTTTTGGATCTGACTGTAAATTAGGGTTTTTATTATCTGATAAAGAATGCAATCTGCACTCATTGGTTGTTGAAATTCTGTTTGGATTAATGGGTTTTGTTTCTTGATGCCTCAAGTCATCATTTGGACTTGAAAGTTTTGATCTTTTTGATGCATGGGCAACGGGTTAGAGCTTACATTTGGAGTTTGGAGTAGAATTGTTATTGGCTCAATTGGGGCTTTTGCTTTTGATTGCTTTCGGAGCAATAAGGTTTCTGTAGGTTTGGGAATCCATTACTATGGATGGTAGTGCTGGGGAATCATCTGAATCTGGGTCTTTTGTATCTAGTTCACGATCATCGATAAATATGGCTTTGCATGATGATGATGATGGTTGTCCTAGGCAAGTGTCACCGCTTAGAATTGGTGGGTTGAGGAATACGAGTCCTATGGGTCGTGTTGGGTTGAGAAATACCAGTCCTTCCAGACAAAAGGTGATTAAAACCAAACCACGTGGTTTAGATGAGGAAACAGTAGCTACTTTTGGTAAGGTTGCCCACCCTGATGTTCAAATGGAGGATAACATTTGGGCAATGTTGCCTGAGGATCTATTGAATGAAATTTTAGTAAGGGTTCCTCCATTTATGATATTTCGTCTTCGTTCAGTTTGTAAACGATGGAATTCAATTCTCCAAGATAGTAGTTTTCTTAAGTTTCACTCCCAAGTTCCATCTCATGGGCCTTGCCTTTTGACATTTTGGAAGAACCCGCACACCCCACAATGCTCAGTTTTCAGCTTGCCCTTGAAAGCTTGGTATAGAATTCCGTTCACATTCTTGCCACAGTGGGCATTTTGGTTGGTTGGTTCTTCAGGGGGCATTGTTTGTTTTTCTGGACTTGATGGGCTAACTTTCAAAACTTTAGTTTGTAATCCGCTCACGCAAACTTGGAGGACATTGCCAAGCATGCATTATAATCAGCAAAGGCAGTTGATAATGGTTGTGAATAGAATAGACCGTTCATTCAAGGTGATAGCCACCGGTGATATTTATGGGGATAAGTCATTGCCTACTGAAGTGTATGATTCAAAGCTTGACAGGTGGTCACTCCACCAGTTAATGCCTGCAGTAAACCTTTGCTCCTCAAAGATGGCGTATTGTGACTCCAGATTGTACCTGGAAGCCCTTTCACCGCTTGGTTTGATGATGTATAGGCTTGACACAGGTTTCTGGGAACACATTCCAGCAAAATTTCCTAGGTCCTTGTTGGATGGATATCTGGTAGCTGGAACTCAGAAACGTCTATTTTTAGCTGGAAGGATTGGCCTTTATAGTACTTTTCAGAGTATGAGAATTTGGGAATTAGATCATGCTAAGATCACATGGGTGGAGATTAGCAGGATGCCTCCTAAGCATTTTCGAGCTCTGTTGAGGTTATCAGCTGAAAGATTTGAGTGCTTTGGACAGGATAACTTGATTTGTTTTACATCTTGGAACCAAGGAAAAGGCCTTCTTTATGATGTGGATAAGAAGGTCTGGTCATGGATTGCTGGATGTGCGCTTCAGTCATACAACTGCCAGGTCTGTTTCTATGAGCCAAGATTTGATGCCTCCATCTATTGAGCTGGGGTTTTTGCTCTCTCTTCTGAACATACGATGACAAGTTTGTTCTTTTGGCTGATTGCAACTAATGAGTTGAGTTCCTCTTAACTTTGCATGCTAAATGGTAATTAATAGGGTGACCAAGGATGCATTTCATATTAGTGAGAGCTTTTCCTATATGCTAACGACTGTAGAACTTGGAATCAAGACTCTGTTCTGTGTTTGGCTTTAGCAGTGCTGCTCTCCCGTCATTTGTGAAAGGGTTGGGATTGTTGAAGAATGTACTCTATGGATAATGATATCTTGGGGAGAAATTGTAAGAAGATTCTTTTACTCCTTTCCAGCTCTTGTACCTTTTCTGAAAGTATTAAATAGCATGAAAATTACCCATCTTGAACTATTGTGATTTCCTTGCTCATTAGTTGTGGTGCTCGTTTCCTTACGTGCTTGTTGACACCATTCCGTGTTTTGTAATTGTATTACTCGTAAGCATGAGATTTCTTGGGGTTATCTTTCACAAATTTATTTGCTATTATTTAAGCATATGACTCTTGGCTAGAATCCCCCCTAGTTTATCAAGATTGCTATTCCTGAAGGGGAGAGCCTTCCATTTCTAGGTGGGACAATATTTCTTGCACCCATGACCTATGTGGATACTTTCTGGAAAAAAATGGCGGGCATCATTATTACAAGTCTAGCATTCGAGGGATGCTTTTTTCAGGTATGCTAGTTGATCACCTTCCCACTCCATTGCGCAACCTTTACAGGTAAGTGGTGCATTTTGTGACCTGCTATTAGATCACGTCCCCACTTCTTTATTTTACCTGCCAAGAATGGTCATATAGAAACCGATAGAATCTTTCCTCCAACTCTTGTTATAGTCTCTCATAAACTCTTTGCGCTCAATGGTTCTCGTGTATACCAGCCTGTAAATATTCCAATAAATGCAAACGTGGTTCTCCAGTTTCAGAACTAATTTGTCTTAATAATAATAATCTGAATGTGCCTTGTATATAAATTGTAAATGACTCACAAAGAAAGAAGGAAAAGGAGAAATTCTTGATAATTAGTAGTGGAAATCATTGCATCAAGCTGTTTGGTGGGTTTGATGAGTTATGTGATGTCCCATCGTGGTTTGATAAATTATACAGTACAGATCACACCATCCTCTTTAAAGCCACCTCCAAATGGCTCATAATGTGAAGCTGTTCAGTCAACCCTCACAAAAGTTTCAGGAGTTCATCTCACAAAACCAAGAATAACTATGACACCCCATTTCCAGCTACGTAGTTCAAATAACACTGCTCTCCACGCATGGACGAGGAAACCAAGCGCTGCGTGTTAACTTATCGTAGAAGGGAATTAGTTGGCACATCATAATATGTTGTCAAAATTCTTTGCAAGAGATACAGAGAATATGCATAATGACTCGCATGCTATACAGTTTGGCAAATATTCATAAAAAAAACAAACCTCATTGTCCCAAGAAGTTGCGAGCAACTCAGAGAAGTTTGCTTTTTAGACTGAAACAGAGACTCGAAACCGAGTCCCTGGGACGCTGTAACATCTGTCATCAATGATTTCAGGTCATCAAACTAAAATTAGACGAGAAATAAGTACGCAGAGTAGACTGACTTGTTAAATGAGTCTTAATAATAAATATTTCCATGTGTCAATGCAGTAGCGCCAAAAGCAGACATTGCTTTCTACAAATAAATAAAAGAATTAATCTGAAGCTAAACAAAGAAATTAAAAAAATGATGAAAGGTCAAAGAATCTGTAATTAAAAAAAGAGAGAAAAAATGGAACTAAAGAAGGAAGGTTGCGTCGGAGCTATTTAAAGAAATGGGGTTATGGTTTGAGTTGAAATAAAAAAGAAGCAGATAATTTTCAGGTTTTAATTTATTTTAAAATTGTTTATGAAATATTTTACTTTGACCTTTCAACTGTTTTACTTTTCGTATCTAAGTAGTGTCACACACACACACACACACACACACACAAAGAATAGTATTTAACACTATTTCTTAAAATCAACTCAAGTATCTTTTTAATCTGTCTAACCAAACTGGATTTTAGATATATTATTATCATATCCAAACAGACATCTTCATATAAAGTTCCCTTATCTAGATTAAATTAGGTTACAACAACACCATGCATCAACTTGAATTTGTTTTTTTTTTTTTTAATGTAAAAAAATATTAAAGTCGGGATTATTTGATATTGTTATTAAACATAGTCTAGCATGTTAACATTTTGCTTGACCAAACTTTAAAATTAAATTATGTAGAAGTTTTCTCAACATGATCCATCGGCTTAGAGAGTCCATAGACAACCTGAACGATTACTAAAACACATGATTTGTTTTTATTTTAAATAATTTAAGATGATATTTTTTTTAATATTGAGATGATGATATATTGGATCGACCTAGACATCACGGTGTAACTCACCAAATCCACGATCTGATTGACGGGCTCTATTTAAAAAAAAAACTATTTTTATTTAATCATACTATAATAAAAATAAATGCTCGTAAAGTCAAGAACAAATAAAATGTCAAGATGTTTATTCAAGATAGCAATAACCTTATAAAAAACAAATCAAAATAATTTATGAAGATAAATCTAAATCAAATAAATATTGAATGAGAAAATTGAAAAAGATAAGCGAATCCAATAAAAAGAGGAACGAAAAAGGTAAAAAAAAAAAAAAAAAACTCTATTGTTTTTCCTTTTTCTATTTTTCAATGGAGCCAAAAACTCTATCTCATGTAAGCTATAACCTAAGATAGATAGCATTCAAATGCATTGATAAAACTTGCATGTCATGTAAGCTAAAACCCATTAAAGGAAAACACAAGAAGAACAATAAGAACCAAAAACAACACCGAAGAAATGAGAAAGCCAATCCTGGCTTGCATGGAGAAGTAGGAAAAAAAACAGTACAAAGGGAAACTAAATGATCAACAAGAGCAAATGGCTTTCTAAACAAGAAGGATACACATGCCCTAATTTTAGGTTATTTTATATGGGTGCTTGTTACCTTGGTGGTTAAGGAATGTCGACGGAGATCGGAGAGGAGGAGAGGGCTAGGGTCGGTGCTGTGATTTGTACATGTGGTTATTTTATTCGTGATTTTAACCATATTGGTTTACCTATATCCATTAGGTATATGCTATTAGATTTATGATTCTTTCTGATAATAATATTTTTATGTAGAGACTTTTAAGCCTAGGATATTAGACTATTTTTAATAAAAAAAATAGGCATTCTTGCTAACTTTTGTGTGGTGGAGTGATTCCCATGTTAAATTCTTGATTGAGCCTGAAGACTTTTTGAAAGATTGATTAATTTTATCATGATTTTATAATGCTCATTTACATTTGTTTATATGATAAAATGAAAATATCATTACATGTAATTTTTGTTTTCTGAGTCGAGTTAATGTTGTGTCAAGTTGCAAACCACTTAAATATAATTTTTATATATCTTTTTATGTTTTCGCGTATCGTTTCAACTCAACTCTTTGACTAGCACATGTTTAAAATTAAACCATACTTGTTCAATGTGACCTAATCAACTTGATTTCTTCAAAAAAACTCGCTAATGACCATACAAAAATTAAAAATTAAATTTAAAAATATAATGAAACTACGTGGTATATATAAATATATTTTAGAATATTTAGGTAATTAATTTAAAATAGCACAAGTAGTGAGAGAAGGAGAAGAGTGGATTTCCAAACATTCTAGTTCAGAAATCATAACTATATTTTTAGGTATCTGTGTGAAATTAACAACTAGTCTCTGTGATTTAGAAATCTCAAATTTAGTTTTAATATTTTATCTTAGCCTTTTAACTGTATTTTTTGTATAATTTTTAATTATAAAAATGTCGAAACCTATTAATAAAAAAAAGTAAGGATAAAATGCCAATTAAGCTAAATGATTACGAGCATATACTTAACGTATAAAACTATCAACTGAGAAAGTAAGAAATTGGTTGGAGAATTTGATAGTCGAAGCATGACAAGGAATGTTATTTACGAAAGAAATTGTTTTTTAAAATATTTTAAATTTAAAAATATATTAAAATAATATCTCAAATTCAAGTGAAATCATATATCCCTTATAAAAATATATAATAACTAGAATTTTATTCACTAACCTCACTCCTTAAATATATGCATATAAGTCTTCCTCGCATAGGTTATCGGGGAAAAACAAATATGTTTGTGAAGTAAGCAGACAAAACTATCTTTATTGGGTCTTCGAAAACTTCTTCTCCTTGACTTGCTGTCTTATTTTTTTTTTTTAATCTAAGATATATATAAAATAATAGCACGAATTGGTTACTTGATGAATTGTCTGGAAAATAAAATAATTTGGTCCCCAGCATACATGTGAGCCTGTCCTCAAAAGGCAAGCGTAATTTCTTCGAATATTGCAGCACGAAACAGGCCACAGTATAATAAAACTATAGATATATGATTTCATATTGCACAGCTCTACTTTCCCACATGAACTTTAGAATCTCTAAACCTCAAAAGCTCCATTTCCGTACAGCTGGTGCACATCTCCATAGCCTCCCATGCCAAGATTTCTCATCTTTGCTTAGTTTTAGCTTATCAGAACCATCTGGACTGCTACAAGTACCATAAAGTTTTCGCTTTTGAGACATTAATTAATGGAGCCCTACTGTTTGGACATGCCTCGACCTATTCTCCTTCATGCATGGTTTCGTTTTTCCACATTAATCCTTTCTCCCAAGTTAATTAAACTAATTAAAAAAGGATAATAAATCTCGTGATCATCAGAAAGAACGATCAATTTTGTACCTTTGTCGGTCAAAACCAATGAACTTTTTCTACAACTCCACTGAACTGTAAAATTACTTAAAAAACATTTAAATTTAATTTAATGCTTGGTCTAAAATTATGATTAACTTTTTTAATGTGTGTATTTGACATGTATACACTTCTTAGAAGACTTCACTTTATTTATCTAGTTTATAAGCATATTCACAACATGTTTTATATAATTTTTTTATGTGAGGAAACCCTATATCTGAAAAGTATACTTTATAGATTTAGATAATCAAGTAAAACCCTTATTGTCTCAGGCTTTCATAAGAGGAGCATGCTCTGACTCGAACTCGAGACCTTCTGCATTGATCATAAGCTCTTTACCATCACGTCATATCTCTTGAGGATTTTATACAACCTTATCATGAATCTCTCTTTACATAGAAACATTATCACCCTATCTTATTCTTTGATATCTATTAATATCCTCGTATTTGACATTGGTTTTTAGCATTTTTTTTCCTCACATCATCCGGTGTAGTTTGCACATCCATAACCATCTTTATAGTCAATGCTACATCCAACTACTTTTTAAACTAATGTGATATCTAGCACATGCTTAGAACATTGTAAGTACATGATCTTAAATTGTGAGTTATCAATGAAATTGTGCTTTGTAATTTTATTTATGAATTTTACTTGCATATATACACAATCCTACTATTTTGGCTACTTATGTGATTCAATAACTTTGTTTGTGGTTGCATTTTACTACTAAACTATAATTATGAATCATACATTCACCATAACATCCATAAAAATGACTAAGGAACTTGCTTTCTCGATCTTGAGTGACAATCTTCAGCATACCATTTAAGCTAACGACCTTTAAGAAATATACTTTAAAACATTAGGTTACCTTTATTTCTCAAACTTTCTTAATTCACATAATTTTGTATGGTTTGGTTTCAATGGTAATTTAACATATTATCAATATGTTTATTAATGATAATTCACAATTACCTCTATCAATGATAAAATCAAACATGGTATTATTTATGGTGCATCTGATAAGAAATAACTTGTTTTACTCTGACAACTTTTGCTATTTGCATTATCTTTTTAACCATAGAGGAATTGTTTTCATCATAATTATCATACTTAAAAAAATCTTTTTCGACATCTTTATCAGGTTCAAATAGATCATACTTGTCTTCAATTTTTTTTTACTCATACTACCCTTCAATCATATTTGCTATTTTTTTTTTTATCTCTTACAATCACTAGAATAATACCTTGCCTCCCTATATCTTAAGCTCTTAAACACCATTGTCTTGGTATAAAAGTTGCTTAGTTTGTTCATAACAACTTTCTTTTCCAAAGCTTTGTCAAGTTTAATAGGATCGTGTCTCATAAAAGGTTACTTTGATGTTTGCACTTCCTTTCGTTTGTGAAGGTTACTATTTTATTTATTATATAAATTTATAAAAAGATCAAATTTATTACTCCTATATTTCTTTCTCATGCGATCTACATTTTCATTTCAATTTTTTCTTTGATTGTTGGCGTATCCTCCTAAACAATATCACCACCTATTGATTCTTTATCTTTTAAAATCAATTATGTTTTGTTAGCCTTTGAAACATAATTGTGTATTCAATGACATATATACATACACAAAACTAATGAGTAAAAAAATGTTTTTTTTTGTAAGTTAGCTAAACATGGTGGATAAGCTTACTTGGTACCTATTCCTAGAATATGAACCACAAACCCAACCAAAAAATGATTGCATTTTTCAAGTTCAATTGATTTTATAAAGTTTAACAAAAATCACGTATGATGTGTTTGACCTTAAAATAAAAATCACTATTTTTTAGAAATGGTATTTTCAATGATATTAGTGGCTTAAAAGTGATCATGACAAATGATAATTAAGCTAAACTTCTACATGAAGAAAAATTATTAGGCACAAAGCATATAATTTTCAAGAGGCTTTTTGAAATTGATTTTAAATAAACAAATTATAAATTAATGAAAAATTAATCTTAGATAACCCTTGGTTTTCCCATTAAAAAACTCTTGATTTTTCTAGATTTAATTCTTAATTTATGGTGGCTAATTAATAATTGATAATAGTGAAAATTAATTTTTCAACCTTTTAGCTTCCAAAATTCATTATTAAAAAAGGGTGAAGGAAGAGTTTAAATGAAGAATTTTTAGATCCTTACAAACTCTTTGTTGCCTTATATTTTAGTGTTTTATTCTTGCTTTATGTTTTGATTTTCCTCTAAAATTTAGAGTTTAGGTTCATATTGTTAATAAATATTTGAGTTTCATGTTCTTTCGTTTAAAAACCTTGGCTTACAAATGCATCTAAATCTACGTAACGTTATTAGAATCTTGGGAGGCATATTGTATATATCCTTGATAACAACAAACAAATCATTACTTTAATAATAGCACAATTGATATAAACAATTGTTTTAGTTTATAAATTTAAACATGTATAAATTCTAGTTTTTCATAGGATATTTTTCGCGCAACATGCCCTTTATGATGATAAACTAATTACTTTTAAACTACAATCTTGTCACGATAAGCTTAACATATACATATTTGCACTCTAGTCTAATATATTTATAAACCTTGGCTCTACAAAGGCAACCGTAAACTTAGCATCAAGTTGGGGTTCTAAACTTCATCCAACACATACTATTTCATAGTTTATTATGTTCATACATTGATGAAAGTTGATATGATTTAGCAAACCTAGGTAGTAATCACTTGGTCATGTTCTCTAAGCTCTTGGCTTGATGCTGGTTCATGGCTCTTTAGGAACTATACACAATCCTTGTCATTCAACAACATCTCTTCTTTCTAATATATATCAGGCCAATGGGCAATATTCTATATGCATAAATATTTCATCTATATCATTTAGCAGATGTTATAACTTCTCTTTTTCTTGTTCATTTAGTAGACTTTCATAGAAAACTCTCTATCAATTCATAGAAGAATTGTTTCTACAAACAAATTTGTATTCCATTTTTTTATTACAACCCAAAAATAAATTCTATATATAGCGTCTAGTTTCATAAAAACACAGATACACTCACTCGCCTGAGTACTTCTGACTCATCTCTTTGTCAGGTTTCGCATTGATTCTTGTTTGGTTTGGTTAGTTTTATAAGTACTTAAGTTATCTTTTCTATAGGAGTTATTTTTAGTTATCTTAAGGAAACAACTATAAAACTAGTATTAAGAAACCGAGTCAAGAATGCATGATTTTCGTACTACTTACAAACTCGATGTCTTGTTATCATGAATGCTATTGAAAACTGACCCGAGTACTTTTTTTTTCATGCATTCTCTTAACTAATAACGATGGTGATCAGCAGATACAACGTTATATCGGATAAAGATTAAGTCTTACGAAAGCGTTGAATGATTATTGTGGTCCTGCACAAAGTTTTTGACTACCACTAGAACAGTGGGAAAAATCTAGGTAGTTCTCTAGCTTTGGTGTGAATTTTTGACTCTCTAACCTAAGTTATTGGTCCAGAAATATGCTTAATTATATATTCAAGTTCCTCGTCGCATGCATGACAGTAGATATGGATATAAAACATCCATATTTCTGTCAGAATATCGTGGCATGCCTCGTGGCTAGCTTTGGATCAATTCAACCCTGGAGACCACTTTCAAACTCTTGAAAGACAGATATAGTTTCTTAATTAACTATACCTTACTGTATTTGGATATTCTATTTTTAATTGTCTTTTGAGTTTCCCTAGCTCTGCATGTAGCCAGGGAGCTGTAATATTTTATTCAGGCTGCTGTTGGAACCCTAGCTTTGACTTGGGTTTGAACACTCTATAAAAACCACATCATGTTTATCAAGTTTCCTCTCTTTCTATTCTTGAAAAACAAGCATATGCTCAAAGAGTATAGGGAATCAAAAAAGATGGTGTACCAAAGGTTTTTAGGATTAGCACTTGGGCTACTCTTTGTTATAAATGCTATATGGGGCTCTTGTGCACATGATTACCATGGTATCTAAATTTCTTGCCATTAATTAAGTTCTGATGGAAAGAAAACATTACCAGAATTCTTTTGATCTTTATTTGAATTTGTTCTGTAGATTGGGAAATGAAGAAAAAGGAGATTGTTGGGATTGGAGAAAATACAGTATCTGTTCATAAGGTAATTAAGCTTGTTTCCCCCTGTATAATTTCTCTCTTATGATGGTCTATGGTTATTAATCTACATGATATTTAACTACTACCGTTATGTGTCCGTTTCTTAACTTGAGCATTGTCATGCGCAGGAACTTCTCGGTGGTTTCAGCACTGCTAGAACCAGGAAGATGGGCCTCGGGGAAAAGAAAATGGCGGCTCAGAAAGAGTCAAGGGGAAAAACTGAGAAAGAGCAAGGATTTCATGGAAAAACTTCAGAAGATAATTCAGGTGCAAACTACTCTACTGTCAAATGTGACTTTCAAGTTAAGGGATCGGATTTTAATGTAAGATGTAAACGCGGAGACAGAAAGAAATCTCCTAAAACGAGGAGAGGGCCAGGTTTTCTTGCTTTTGCTGATGATTATAGAGGACCTAAGCAGCACCCTCCCAAGCATAACTGACAGAAGCACCGAAACCCTTTAGTTAGATCCCTTTTTTCTGTAATATTCAGCTTGTAGGTATCCTAGCTAGGTGCCATCATGTACAATTTTGATGCTTCAAGAAATATAATACAATCAATCCTTAATTAGGCTATGCTTGTCTTTTAGTTACAGTTTTACAGTTCATTATATAATTTCTTATTTATATCCATGTGAGATTGCAGATATTTGTTTAAAGTTTTGGTTCAGAGATTTTGGAAGTGGCCTGGGTTTAGAATATGATGAATTTTTCGTTCATAGTTATCTCTGACCGCAGGAAAGAAGAACAATGCTTTAGACAAGTCTCTGAGAGGATCACAAGATCAGTTGAATTATCAGGTCTCCTTCTGTCTCTCTTTCTCTTCGACGCACATAAAATCTTGGTATTTTTTTAATGCAAGCTCTTTCAAATAATTAATTAACAATAACTTTTTTGTTTTTTCCACAGCAGAAGGATATGAGCAGAGAGACATTTTCTGCCAGATTGGGAACTCCAAGGACTGATGA
Organism: Salix dunnii; assembly: GCA_015731905.1. Taxonomy (NCBI): domain Eukaryota; kingdom Viridiplantae; phylum Streptophyta; class Magnoliopsida; order Malpighiales; family Salicaceae; genus Salix; species Salix dunnii. Next base: position 6,977,455 of record CM027662.1, on the reverse strand, counting down.
TCAGACAGTCCATCTCCCAAAGTCCAACTCCAAGGATTCCAAAGCATTGCCAACCATAACCAGCTTGGAAAGTTCTTCAACGGCTGACATTGACCAGGAACCTCAAGGTATGGTACTGATCCAAGAGAAGAAATGCAAAGGCTTGTTGATGCAACGAGAGAAATAGTCAACCTAATGAACAAAGATTACAGCACAAGACCTATCCGCCAGCCACCGATCAATAACAAAGGGCCCGTTCATTGAGCACAAGATGGTTTACTTTTGGCTCACAATTTTGTCCCCAATAGGAAATGAAATCTTTTAACCAAATGTAGCGTAGAACTTATCTGGTTTTGTTTTAACGGGTTGCAAAAGTAGGGCACACTAGGAACACGTACATTAACAACAGTTGTATTTTTATAATCTCTGGTGATGTTTTTAATTAGCTGATTCGATCGATATACTTGCTAGATACTCCCCATAACACATAAAATTAAATTATGAATGGTGCTATATACGTTGAAGTGGCTAATTCAAGGAAGAAATCAACAGACTAGTGCATTAAAAAAGGGGAAAACCATTATCAAATGGTACTGTAGACCTTACATTTGTACGAGCTCTTTTAGAGTGGGAGAGCAAACCGATTTATCATTGATACAGGCCCTTGCTAAGACTGAATATACAGTTTCAGTAAGGTGATAACCATCAAAAAAGTAGTGGTGGTTAGGATCAGGGCACGGTTCTAGCTCAGGAATGCAAGCAGAGGTCCCGTTGGCCCATGTTGTGCAGCATGGGTTGCTTGTGTCAAGTAACCCTGTACAGAGAACAAAATGTTAATTAGAAAAGAAAATTAACAATAAAAAACAAATTCAGGGAGTATACTCTACCATATTTAGAAGGATTGATAATTGCATCATAGCCTAGCCAATGCGCATGACTACGAACAAAAATGGAGTTGGGAAGAGTGGATGTCAAATTCTGAAGCATTCCAAGAAGATTTTCGTTGAAGTACGCGACAAGCTGGTTGGATTCTTCAACACATTTTCCATCATGTTTGTTTTTCCTAGTCATTGAAGGGATGCATCCAATGGGTCCAATCTCATACATCACAACTTTCCTGGCTCCTAAGTTATGTAATCTCTGTCGATAGTAGATATACATGTAAATATTTTGACATGAAAGTGTTAACAAGGAAACAGCAGCATGAAGAATATATATATATTGACAGTATATAGGAGTTTATCCTTGCTTAGACTACTTGGATTCACACGCACACCGCAGCAGGCCCATCATGCATGCATTGAAAATAAAGAGTATGGATTTTCAGAATTCAAGGATAGATTTTCCGATCTGGGATTTACCCGAAATTGTCCTGATAGTTTATCCAAAAGGTGCTGAGCAAATGCTTGAGGAGAGAAATGTTTGCTTGTGTCAGATATCCTGGGCTCCAGGTAGTTACTCATATAGTCATTACTGCCAATGCAAACCACAAAAATAGACTTCGGCAAGTGCTCCGATTGCTCATCTGGACTGCTCTTGAAGTGCTTTGGTAAGCTTGACCTAACTGTTTGCTGAAATAAATCAATCTGATCATCCATACTCAAGCATTTCCCCTGAAAATTGACACCAATCAAAGTGGGTGATTAATGATTAATTAACTTGTAGTGGTCAGTAACCCTTTTCCTTTTTTTAACCAAAAATAACTAGCTAGGCAATTGATACTAAATATTGGTGTAAACTCAAATATATAAAAATTAAGAAAAGCAACCATGACATCCACCAACTAAAACCTCTGATAGCCATTAATTATGATCACCGATTGCAATTGTCTGCAGCTTTCATATTTAAGGCCCTGTTTGTTTGCTGGAAAGTGGTTTTTTTTTGGAAAGTGAATTCCGGGGAAAATGAATTCCTGGAAAGTAAATTCCTAGAAAGTGAATTCCGATGTTTGACAGTGTTATGGAAAATGAACTGGAAAACACTTTCCAGTGTTTGTTTATGTTATGGAAAATGATCTGGAAAATAATTTATTAATAAATTAATTTTTTTTTCAAGTTTATTAAAATAATGAGGAACAAATCTTACAAATTAAAAAGTTGAATGAGAATGAAATTGAAAAAAAATATAATTTCATAAATTATCTCAAATAAAATAAATAATAATCAAAATAATAGAGATCAAATCTAATTTTTTTTTTTAAAAAATAAAAGGTGAATAAATTAAAATAATAATAATTAACATTTCATAAATTATTTCAAATAAAATAAGTAACAATAAAAAAAATGAGGACCAAATTTGATAGATAAAAAATTTCAAAAAAAAATGATAAGAAAAAAGCAAATAGCAATTATAAAAATAAGAACCAAAATTAATATAAAAAATAAATTTTAAGAGATGGAATTGAAAAATAAATATTCAAAACAAATTATATATAGCAATCAAAAGTTTGAGGATCAAATTTGATATAATCAGCAAATAATGACTTTTCTAAATTTTTCATAACTTCCGGAAAGTGTTTTCCGCCCAAATTTTCCGGAAAACACTTTCCTGAAAACCAAGCCAAATTCTTCTTTGACTGGAAAGTGTTTTCCGTTGACCAACTTTCCAAAAGACAAACAAACACAGGAAAGTTTGGAAAGTGGTTTCCCGGAAAATGAATTCCGGGAAACAAACGGGGCCTAAAAGTCTACTTTATCAAGTTTTTATTTTGTATATAATTAGGAAAATTAGTTAAGATGAATTAGTGTGAGAGACAGTAGAGACAAATACTAGATAGGGAAGAAGAGAGTTTTTATAGATTGTTCATGCTCTGTATTATTTTGTTGCTGAAATAAAATAATGTGTTTTATTTCCTTAGAATGTTTCAAAGCCACCACTAGTGGCCTCTCCGACCAACAAAAACAAGATGAAAAGATTTTGTTTCTTTGATTTTCTCAAACTTTTAACCACTTAATTAAACTCAAAACTTGAAATTTAATCCGATTCAAGTTTAAAACTGAACCAAGTAAAAACCCTATTGACCAATTTAAAACACGTTTGATATGAACAAACCCTATTTATCACGTAAACACCAAGAAAAATTTAAAATTTAGTAAATCATGCTCGCATCTTCAGCCTATTAATTAACTGATGCCTGCCGGCCAGCGTGACATGCACTCTTATCAATATTGTTTTTCTAACAATACTTTAGAAATTGAATCGATAAGGTTGTACGCGTAGTGTCTTAATTTCCAAGGAAATAATCATAGTAGCTTATACTTTGAATCGTGGCTGCCATGATTTTGGGAGGAGGATGCCAAACTGCATCTTTATGCACGCATAACCTTTTTATTAATTTTAAATTAAATTATAGAGTTATATTATAAGATTCTCAGTTAGAAAATCTGAAGTAGCATGTGACCCAATTTTCTTAAATGCATAATTAATGTTATTAATATCGTATTAATTAATCTACAAGCAACGAATATATTAGCTTGGCGGCAGATATCACAGCTGGAGCCGAAAAGAAAAGAAAAGGTAATATCTGGAAAAATTTATATCTCTTGATTCCCAACACCAAATTAAAAGAGATATGGTTAAATGTTAGATTCAATGAAAGAAACGATTAGCAAAATTCTAAACACAAAAATGGTCATATAAATATTAACTCTTGAAGGCTATCATATATATATATATATATATATATATATATATCGAGAGAGAGAGAGAGAGAGAGAGAGAGAGTTATGCGACATCCGATAATTCGTCGTTAATTATTCTTTAAAGTTAAAAGGATAAAATAATTATCCATATACTTAGTTGCAAGGATTATTATATAGAGAACAAGCACAATCGTCGACGGAAGATCCTCAGGTTTAACAAAAAAAAAAAAAACTGACGCAGGAATATATTAATTGAATTTGTTAATATCTTACCAAAAACTGGCCAGTTTCAGGAAGAATGCCACAAGATGCTGACGCGTAATTCAAACCAGTAAGCGGTGTGGATGTCCGGATGCTAATAGACGGCGGAGGATATGGCAGCCCCAGAAACTCAGCTGCAATATGAATATCAACAACGAACACATATTGTTATACACATGTCGATGGCTATGAACTTACTTTGAATGGTGCGTACGTGCATGTTCTTGTCATACATGACGTTCAAAAAAAGGAAAATACCTATAAAATCTGGAACCAATCTACCATTACTGAATCTTCCTGTATCTCCCTTGACAAAATTAACACCATAAGGCTTGAAATCAGCCTTCGAAACGGTTGGCAAGAGATTGTTATTGCCGCTATCGAACAACGAATCGCCGAAGACGTACAGCGCTGGTGCAAGTGGAGCACCACAGACCAGACAGATGAAATGAAGGAGCCCGACAAAGATGATCATAAATAGTGTAGAGCCCATCACCTTACTCTCCTTATTCGTGTTGCAGAACTAGACTGGTATGAATCTGTGAAGACAAAGTAAGGGGCGGGGAGTCTACGAGGTGCTCAAAATACCCTTAAAGATGTTCTCTTTTATAAGGGTTTGTCTCCCAGAGTAAGGGATTGGTCGTGAAATGGAATGAGATGATGGACCAAACGTGGTGTTTGGCATTTTAAAAGTAATTTTTGAAAAAATATTGATTTTTTTTATTTTAAATTAAATATTTTTGATATTTTTAAATCGTTTTTATAATATAAAAAATAATTTTTTAAAAATAAAAAAAATATCATTCTAATATATTTTTAATCAAAAACATATCTATTTAATTATTATTGGGGAAGGATTAATCGAAAATGTAATGTTGAGTTATTATTCTCTTCACTTAAAAAATTCACTCCAAAACTAATTGTAAAGTCTATGTTTTCTTTTATATATTTTTATAATAAAGTTCATTTGTAATTACGTTTTAAATACTGGTTTTATAAAAGCATGAATAGCTTATTTTTCATAAATGAAAAGCTTATCTTCATTTATTTTGTATTTAAAGATTCATTTTACCATCATTTTAATATAAAAAATATACCTTTTAAATTTACATTTTTAAAATAAAAACAAATAAAAATATTTTTTAAACTATATAAGAAAAAAGCTACATAGGACAAACGCAACTTTAAAATCGATAATAATCGTTGACTGAAAAAGAAAGAAAGAAAAAGCGTTACTGTACCATGAGCGCCAAGGCTTTTGACCTTCACGTCAGCAATTAATGCCATATCTGTAACGTTTGGTTTCACATGATAAAGCTGACCACCATTCCATATAGATACAAGTTAATTAGCAATGTAGTCCCTTTAGTTTATTATAATTAATTATCCAGTCCCTATACTATTGGAAATAATTAGATGATCCTTTGACCAGTGTTAACCATCACCAATGTAGTTTTTTTTTTTTTTTCTTTCGAAAATAATTTTTTTTTCCCTAATAAGATATTCTAACCTAATTTGCTTCTCTTTTTTCAATTTCTCAAAAACTCAAATTAAATTAAGAGATAATATGCATTTGACAAAGGGACTAAGCTATAAGTGGGTTCAATACCAAGAGGATGAAAAGTTAATTTTTAAAACTACAAGGATTAATTAAATTATGTTAAACTATAGATGAAAATTGCACGTGCTTGATTTTTGTTTTTGTTTTTTTGGTCCCCTAACGTGAACGCCGGAGGTTTGGCATGAAATGCTGGCGTGGTTGACTTCGGAGGGTGGCTGGGATTGTATCCACTATCCAGTGTTTCTGAGTTGTCGAATCGGGTTTTTGCAAGAAAGAAATTGAGCCCACATGAAACACAACCAATTTTCCATTAAGAACTTCGGCATCCAAGCTGTCTCCCTCCATTTTGGAACGATTGAGTTTCTTTCTTTCTCGTTACTATGAAGGCACAAGGAGGTGGCAGGCCATAATGGAAAGGGTATGAAAAGAACGATTCAGACATTATATCTCAGCTGCTGAAATGACAGGTTGTGGTTTTTTTTTTTTTTTTTTTTGATCAAATGTAAGTATATTAAGACCAAAGAAAACAAAACTGGAGAGCAGAAACAGGAGGCAGCTGAAAAGGGAACATGTTCCCTATCAGTAAACTAAAGGGAAAAACAAGAAGAAAACAAAAACAAACATAAAAGGGAACACATCAAGCTCGCAGCAGAGCAACTAACTGAAAAACCATACAAGCGGACAAACAGAAGTCCACAACAACCCATCAAACCCATAAAACCTTCTAACAGCTCAACCAACATCGATGGAGAAGTGATCTTTTCCATGGAAGTGAAACACTGTGAAGAACAGACCTGAAATCTCCGGAAAATCTTCTCAACCGAGGTGAAAGAATTGTCAAAAAGCCGTTTATTTCTCTCTTCCCAAACTAGGTAGACTGCAATACCCAGGGATGCTCTTCTCATTCTGTATTCCATTTTTTTCTTCTTAGGAGTTAGCCCTCGGATAGCACTTGATAGAGTAGGCATCCGACGATGGATATGAAGCCAACTAACAATGTTACCCCATAAAATTGAAGTCCAATGACATTTAAAGAACAAATAACCATGCGATTCCTGGTCCTGATTACAAAGCACACAGCTGGTATCAGGAGGAATGAAAGGCAAACGATCCTTAGTTTTTAGCTTACCGAGCACTGCAAGCCACAAAACAAAACAGTGCTTCGGCAAGGACCATTTCTCCCACACCACCGTGTCCCAGCGGATCATGCGACCTTTTACCCTAAAATCCTCATAAGCATTAGCTAAAAAGCAGCCAGTGCCAGCATTCCAGCCATTCATGGTGGAGACAACAGAAGGGCTACTGCCGAAGTCATGAAGCAGCTGGTCCTTTAAGGAAATCAGAGTTTTCCAAAGAGGAGAGGAGGTTTTAACAGCTCGCGCCTCCCAAATTGAGAAATTAGGGAGAAAGTAATGTTGAATCCATTTAATCCAGAGGGAATCAGCTTTCTGATGGATATTCCATATATGCTTAACCAGGAAACTCTTGTTTCGGGCTTTTATGTCAAAGAGCCCCACCCCGCCTTCCTGCTTAGGCAAACAAACATTTTTCCAAGCAACTAGAGCAGAGTGAGAGTTCTGAATATTCCCAGACCATAAGAAATTCATGCAAATACGAATAATTTGCATAATGACAGTTTCTGGAAGAGGGAAAATGCTAATCCAAAACTGAACCATGCCATAAAGGACGGATCGCAGAAGCTCTAATCTTCCCGCAAAAGAGAGATGTTTGCCCACCCAACTCTGAACCGCAGCCTCAAGCTTATGGAGCAGAGGAGAAAACTGACTGACCTGGAGCCGATAAGGGCTAATAGGCACACCAAGGTATTTGAAAGGAAAAGTCCCTACAGCAAAGCCTGTTTCACGGATGATCTCTTACCGCTGGCAATCGCCAACCCCTCCAAAATAAATGGAGGATTTGGAAGGATTAATCTCCAGACCAGAAACCTGCCCAAAAATCCGCAACTGACTAAGAAGAGCAAGGATGGATGATTTGTCTCCTCTAGCCAGCAAGAGAACGTCATCTGCAAAAGCGAGATGACTAATACCGAGAGGCAGACACTTCGGGTGAAAACGAAAGACTTGTTGCTGAGACACTCTTTTAAGCAACCGGGAAAAGTACTCCATGCAAGTAATAAAAAGATAGGGAGAAAGAGGGTCCCCCTGTCGAATTCCGCTTTTACCCGGAAAGAAGCCATAAAGATTCCCGTTGATAGCAACCGAGAAGGAGGACGTCTCCACACATTGCATAACAAGATGGATAAATCTGGGAGGGAAGCCTAGCAACCCCAAGAGATCTCGCAAAAATGACCATTGGACCGAGTCAAAAGCCTTTTTAAAATCAATCTTCATAAGGGATTTAGGCGAGGTTCTCTTCCTGCCATATTCCCGAAGCAGCTCCTGGACCAGATAGATATTGTCCACCATAGCTCTACCACCCAAGAAAGCATTCTGCATATGGCTGATAATATCCCCCAAGGCAATAGCCAATCTGTCAGCAAGGATCTTAGAGATGACCTTATAAATCACATTGCAACAAGAGATAGGCCTAAAATCATTAGGAGAAGAAGCATGAGCAGATTTGGGGATAAGGGATATGACTGCGTGGTTGATCTGCTTAAGCATCTCACCGGAAGAGAAGAAGTCTTGGACAGTTGCACAAAAATCACCTCCAACAACCGACCAAGCAGATTTGAAGAAGAAAGAAGTGTAACCATCCGGCCCCAGAGCTTTCTCATTGTCAATCCCAAACAAAGCTTTCTTGATGACATCATTAGAGATAGGCGCAGAGAGGGCCTCACAAGCAAAAGCAGAGATACACGGGCCACTGCTAACAATATCTCTATCCAAGGGCAAGGTAGGTTTGGAAGACCCATACAGGTTCTGAAAGAAGTGAACAAATTCCGCTCCAACTTCCTCCTCCGAAACAGAAAGAGAACCATCAATCTTCTGAATAGCTGGAATAAAGTTTCTACCATGCTTTCAGCTCAATAAAGCATGGAAAAACCGAGTACTCCTGTCACTATCCTTGAGAAAAGCACATTTAAGCTTTTGCCCAAAGAACATTTTTTTTCTGCAGATTTAAGATTAATGAGCTGAGTACGAAGCTTCTTGTCTTCTAGAACAAGCTGGGAATTAGTAGGGTCCATGTGAAGCGCGGATTGCAAAATCTCAAGATCCGATTCAGCTCTAGAAACCCTCTCCGAAATATAGCTAAAGTGCAGCCGATTAAGCATCTTGAGGGGATGCTTCAGCCCCTTAAGCCTCTTGCAAAGAGAAAACATAGGAGAGCCCGTAACTTCCAACTGCCAACCCTCAGAAACAGTGTGAAGAAAATCAGTATGAGAGGCCCACATATTAAAGAATTTGAAACTACGATGCCCTTTAACTTGATGATCCAACCGAACTATGGCAGGAGAGTGATCAGAGAAAGCCCCTTGATTGCCGAAGTGAACATGAGTTAATCGCTGAAGAGTTGACCAAAGAGGATTAACAAGAACCCTGTCTAATTTACTCCACACATTACCATTAGACCAAGTAAAGTGGCAGCCCGTGTAATTTAAATCATACAAACCCAAATCAAGACAACATTTATTAAAATCAGCAATCTCATACATAGAAACGGCATTTCCATTCAATTTATCATCTTGAGACAAAATCAAATTGAAATCCCCCAAAACCATCCATGGACCCGAGGGGGACCACGTACATAAGCTATCCCATAACTCTCTTCTAGCAACAATAATATGCAAACCATACACAAAAGTAACATGAAAACTAAATTGACTCACAAGGCTAGGGATAACCACATGAAGGCCTTGAGAAGAGCAGCCAACAAGATCAACCCGAACCATAGAAGGGTTCCAAAAAATCACAATATGGGCCCAGGAAGACGCAGCAGCATTCGTCAAGAAATTTCAGTTCTTTAACCGAAAACTCTGCAAAACCTCAACCTTAGAAGAGTGTAGCTTAGATTCCAACAAACCACAAATATCAACTTTATTCTTCTTCATGAGATTAATGACCTCATGCTGCTTTAGAGGGCTATTGAGCCCTCTAACATTCCAACACTGAATAATCATCATAGAGCAGGAGTGGTAGGAAGTGACCTACCATTGCCGCTAACATGAGTTATTGTAGAGTGCATTCCCTTCCTTGACATGACTCCATGGCGAACTCCCACTTTAGGCTGCATCTTACTGCCATTGCCGAGATTGACAGTAGAGGGAGGAATAACCAGCTGCCGAGACACAAGCTTATGAGGAGGGTCAGCTGAGACAGTCCCAGATTTAGCACCACCTGCACCCACTACTGACGAACCCAAATCAGTTCCTGCAGACAAACCACCCACAACTTTGGAAGCCAAACCTGTTGTAGTCTCTGATTTCAGCTCTATCGAACCCCCTACTGCCACACCACCTGCAGCCAAGGGTAACTGGGATTGCCTATTGCTCTGATTTTTTTTCTTCACCATTTCCCATCCACCAGTCACAACTGAAGCTTCAGCAAGCATGGGGTCAATCAGCAAATCATCAACGCCATCCCTAATAGTAACATTACCAACTAAAGGGTGAGGGCGAGACACCTGCATTTGCCCCTTGCTGATTATGTCATTCACAACACTTGCTGGGATATCTTCCACCGAAACAGACACATTTTCCAGACCTGCACTCTTACCTTTAGCCAAGGGGATCTTTGAGCAAGTAGCAATTACATTACCAAGAACATTACAATGTTTGCAGAATTTGGGGAGAGTTTCATAGACAATCTGCTGGTCAAGAGTAATTCCATTCGGCAAGCATAGAGCAACGGATTGGGGGAGATCAGCCCGAAGGTCAAGCTCAACCAAAATACGAGCATAAGAGAGCCGAGACATGGAGGAGGTTAACATGTCGCTTTGAATCGGTTTCCCAACAACACTAGCTATCTTGGAAAGGCACTTCACAGACCAACATTTAAGGGGAAGGTTCGGCAATTTAATCCACACAGGGACAGTGGACATCTCAGCAGAATTAAAATCAAAATATTCAGGCATCTCCTTTAAGATTAGGGGCCTGCCGAAAACAAGATAAGGACCTCCCCTTAACACAGCAAGTTTATCAACCTCATTCTGAAATTTATAAACCAACCAACCGGATTCATGTATATTCAAGTTAGCTTCACAATGCCAAGTGTTCGCAATCATACTGTTAAGAGCCTTATAACCAGGGAATTTACCCGAAACATAACCGATAAGACATGATTTCCACATCTCACAAGCAATATCTAAATCTTCATTCAATATATCACACTTTTTGGTAGCATTAAGTTCAGAGTAATGAAGAAGCTTGGAGCCACTAGAAGAGCTACGATTAGAGACAAACAAATTCTTCCATGGTCCTAGAGGGACTGATGGGGGCTTCAGAATACCTGGAGTATCATCTGCAGCGGGGGGAGAGGCAAGTTCCTCTGTGGCATCAGGGACAAAAGGTGCAGGGGAAGGCGCACGAGCCTTGTGCTCTGCACAAAGCAAACTTGAAGACCCATAGTGCGAACTGGAATCAGAGTCACAGGAGGAAGAGTCATCAGCTTCGGATTCCTTTGCACTAGACAATTCAACAGAGGGAGAAGACAAAGGGGGAGAATTTGGGGAATTGCTTGGTGGCTGTGAGTCCAAGACTAAGGGCTTGTGGGGATTGTGATGCTCAACACCCGCAGGAGCTAGAGGAGCTTTACCCATGGACTTGGTAGGAATTTGGGTTGTCTTAATCAAAGGGGGGAGATTTAGGGCTGCTGAACGGGTAGAAGGAGGAGGAGATAAGTGACGTGAAAGCTTTTTGGTGGGAGAGGGAGGCCCTAGAACCACATCTGCGGGAGGAGGGGGCTGAAATGGGGGAGAACAAAGGGAAGAGGGGGATGGGGATTTTTTCTTTGCTTTCCGTTTGGCCATGGGAAGGGACCAGAGGAGCAGAGAGAGCTAAGAACGGGAGATGGACAGAGAAGGAAGATGAGCCCAGAAAAATGGCTGAGCAGGGAAGACAAGAAAAAAGGCTAACAAACCTGACCGGGAATGGGAGAAAAGTTAGGGCTTAAACTGGACAGAGATGGGGAGAAAGGAGGGGGACGACGCGACAGAGGGAGCCATTTTTCAAATCAGAAGCCTACAATTCTTCATCATTGACCAGAGGGTGCATGGGGGGAAAGTCTTGCTTGGAAAAAAAAATCAAGAGTAGTTGTGGTTTTCTACCTACTGTAAAACTGGAGGTGGCCTGTGTTAAATGATAAAAACTTGAGATTTTTTAATGATTTTTAACAAAAAAAGAGAGTCTGATTCGTGTTAAGGTAGAAGAACATGATGTACATGGTGAGAAAGTTAAAAGGAAAGAGATAAGGAGAGTCAGAGAGAATTCCAGAAAGAAATGCACTGTTTTTATTCTGAACTTGCCTGCCACGACAATCTTATTTATATAGTAGCTAGAATTTATGATTTGATTAGCTTGCGATGCCTGGGATTACTTCTTCTACTTCCTCTGCATCGTCTTCTTACTAGAATCCTGCGATCCACTTTCTTATTGTCTGCAACAATACTTCCCTCTTCCAAATGATTCCTGTCTCAAGAATCCAGGCAAAACTCAGGAAACTGTTGTTGAGTCTGTTTCGGTTCTTTCCAAGTGGCATCCTCAAGGAAAGAATTATACCACTTTCATAAGCTTCCTGTCCAAAATTGCAACTAGGTGCAGATCTTAATTAACCCTGGTATCAGCACAAGTTAGATGAAACCACATTGTCTTAACATGGAAGATAGGTTGGACTGAGATTTCTTCTGGCAACTTTAGTTGATAACCTACAGTACCAATCCTTTAAATGAATTTGTATGGGACATAAAACCCTGGATTTAGCTTCTAATTCTTCTTAAGAGATAAACTTCCTTATTTATATGGTTGCAACTTAAGGAAAACCCGATCTTTTCTACAGATTCACGATCAGTCCTGAGAATGCCTTCATCATAGGATAAATCTAGAAATTTACTTGCATCTATCATCATTCCATTAATGATTTCTTCTGTTCACCTGTCAATACCAGAAAAAGCTACTTGTGTGAGTACTTTTTAGAGATATTTAGTGTTTCATTTCTTCACATAATTTGACCAAACAAGAGCAATAATAATGGTTTGACATTCACCTACACCATGACATGGTCTATTATGGATGAACGCCACGCTACTCACCTAAAATAGCTAACTCAACCTTGAGTTGTCAGCACTAACAACTTGGGGTATCTAATTTGAGCCAGCATTCAGGATGCTTCTTGATTAAAACAAGAATTAAACTCTTACCACTATAAAAACAAGATAATCCTTTACAACCACCTATAAATAAGGATTCATCCCATGCTCAAGACATCAAGTAATTTGAGGCTAAGTTTTAGAAAAAAAATTCAGCCCCATCCCTTGTTTCTCTTTCACCACTAGATATTTTTTTTTTCAATTCTCAGCAATCTTCGTTCACCGTTGCCACACTCATTGCCTCCCATGTAAATATAATAGTTTCCCTTTCAAGACGTAATAACCCACGACCACCAGCCTTCTTCCTTTTCTCCTCCTTTTATTTCATCTCGTCGCCACTATTACCTCATCTCTCTTTTTTCAGCCAACTTTGGCCAACACTGCCGTTGTCTCACTGCAAGAACCATCACAGCCACCCCTTTACACCGGTACCCTCTATAGTTGATACTAGCTAAATGCCCGCACTACGTTGCGGGCATAGTGTGGGCGGAACAAATAATTTTTATAGCTGTTAAAATTAAAATATAATATTTTAACATGTAAAGTTTGATATACTGAAAGGGATCAACATCCTCTGTTATACTAACAATAATATCGAAGTCTTAACTTATAAAATTAGCATCACTATTACTTTCAAAACAATAAACATTATTCATCAAATCTGAGAAAAAAAGAAAAATATTAATAAAAAAGCACGTAGGAACAAAAACTAAAATTATTATTATTATTCTTAATATTAATATTCTGATTGCTTTAATAACGGGAAGAAAAAAAAAATTAAATCAAAGGCTAAAAAAAAGCTTAAAAACATTAACAAAATAGCAAATAAAAAAAATAACATAAATGAAAAAAATAAAACTTATTGATTGGAAAAAAAATCATCTGACTTGAAAATTAAAAAAAAATATTATACTACGCTGCGGGATGAGAGAAATTGATAGGATATGTTGGTCCAAAATTAAAATATAATATTTATATATGCACAATTCAATATAATAAAAAAAATATTCACACCCTATTATAAAAATAGTAACATCGAAGTCTTAACATCTAAAACTATCATTGCAGTTATTTTCAAAACAATAAAAAATATCAAATTATCATGAGAGAAACAAATTAAAAAACATTAATAAAAGAGCAAGGAAGACAAATAACTAATTTTCTTCTTCTTCTTCTTCTTCTTCTTCTTCTTCTTCTTCTTCTTATTGTTGTTGTTGTTGTTGTTGTTGTTATGTTAATAATGAAAAAAAAACCAAAAATAAATGAAAGATAAAAAAATCTAAATAATTTTAACAAAAGATAAAAAATAAAAAAATTATGACGTAAAATTTTTTTACTTGACTTGAAAATAAAAAAAAAACAATAAAAAAATAAAAGAAAGAGCAAATTAAAAAAAAATAAAATAAACAATAAAACAAAAATAAATATTACTAACTGGCAAAAAAATTACGTGACTTGAAAATTAAAAAAAAAGGATCGTATATCGTTGCGGGCTGAGCAAATAATTTTTTATAATTATCAGGATTGAAGAAATTAATAGGATTTGCTAGTGTAAAATTAAAATATAATATCTATATATGTAAAATTTAATATAATAAAACAGATCACAACGCCCTATTATAAAAACAACAACATCGAAGTCTCAACATCTAAAATTATCATTGTTATTACTATCAAAACAATAAAAATTAGCAAATTGCCCCGAGAGGAAAAAACTAAAAAATATTAATAAAACAGTAAGTAAGGAAAATCACTGAAATTATTATTATTATTATTATTATTATTAATAATAATAATTAAAAAACTAAAAAAATCATAATAATTTTAACAGAAAATTCAAACAAAAATAAAATAAAATTATGAGGTAAAAAAAAATTATTTGATTTGAAAATAATAATAATCAAACAATAAAAGAAATAAAAGAAATAACAAATAAAATAAATAAAATAGACGATAAAATAAAAATATAAAATATTAACTAGAAAAAATCATCTGACTTGAAAATTAAAAAAATAGACCACACTACGTTAGGGGCTAAGCAAGCAATTTTGATAATTGTTGGCTGTGAAGTAATTTATAGATTTAAATTAAAATATAATATATGATAAAAAAATCAAAATTATTAGATGAAAAAAAATCATTTAACTTGAAAATTAAGAAAATTGTCCACCCTACATTGCGAGTTGAGCAAATAAGTTTTATAAAATTTGTTAGATCAAAATTAAAATATAATATTTATATATGCAAACTTTAATGTAATGAAATAGATTAATATACTCTATCATAACAATAGCAAAATCGGAGTCTTAACATCTAAAACTTATTAATGCTATTACTATATAAATTTTTTTTATCAAATTATACCGAGAAAAAAAAATATAAAAAAATAGTAAGCAAGAAAACAATTAAAACATTATTATTATTATTATTATTATTATTATTATTATGAAAGAATAAATAAATGAATGAAAGACTAAAAAAATTGTAAAACCTTCAACTAAAGATCAAACAAAAAAATAAAATAAAAATAAAAATTATCATTGTTATTACTGTCAAAACAATAAAAATTATCAAATTATCATGAGAAAAAAAAATCTAAAAAAAATCAACAAAGGAGTAAGCTAGAAAAACAATTAAATTATTATTATTATTATTATTATTATTACTATTATTATTATTTAATTTTTGTGTGTTAATAATGAAAGGAAAAAAAATAAAAGACTAAACAAATCCTAAAAACTTCAACAAAACACCGAACAAAAAAATAAAATGAAAATAAAAATTATAATTGTTATAACTGTTAAAAGAATAAAAATTATCAAATTATCCCGAGAGGAAAAAAACCTAAAAAACATTAACAAAAGAGTAACTAAGAAAAAAACTTGAAATTATTATTATTATTATGATGATGATGATGTTGATGATGAAAAAATAAAATAAATAAAAGACTAAAAAAATCATAAAAGCTTTAACAAAAGATCAAACAAAAAAATAAAATAAAAATTATTAGGTAAAAAAAGTCATGGCATAAAAATAAAAATAAAAAAAACAAATAAACTGCTAAAAGAAAGAACAAATGAAGAGAAAAAAAATCACAAATATCAATTTGCAAATGATCATTGATACAAAATAAAATTTAAGAGCTATTTTTTTTTAAAAAAATACCATACCAACAAATAAGAAAATAACAAAAATTAAAAACAAAGCTAAGCACACCTATATAAAGAGCTGACATAAACATTAAATATAAAGGGATTAAAATCCAAAATTAAAAGTATAAGGGCCGAAATGAAAATAAAATATATTATCAATTTTAATCAAAGGATAAAACTGAAGAAATTGAAACTACTATACCAAATAAGAAATTGAAAAATGAACATTGATTTGATTCCAATCGCAGGACCTAATCGAACTAAATCAAAATTTATATAACAGAATTCAGGAACTGAAACGAAATTGAAAGTGAAAGGACTGAAGTGCAAATGGTAAAAATAAGGGGGACTATCCTGCACTTTTACACGCAGGAGAGAGAGAAACGTGGCCAGCTGCTTTAACCGGCCGCCGCCACGTTCACGGACATGTTTAGGTGCAATGAGCCGCCACAGGAGAAAGACCACGCGGAGGCGCATCTAGTGAGACTTTGAAATCTCGTCTCCGGCTACCTTACGACGCCGTACGCTCCACCTAAACAGGGCGTGAGGCGAAAAACTGGCTGGCGCGTGCCAACCATGCCCTGATAGCCATGGAAAGAAATAAAAAACATGAGGTCAATAACCTTCTTGCCCCTGTGCCCAAGCCATCGTTTTTGTCTTATTAGGGGTTAAAACTGTATTTAGCCAATTTCCAAAAATAAAAAAATAAAAAGAAGACCGGCGGGCCGCACCGGACCGGTCCAGTCCGATGTGTGTAATGACCACGGAGCCCTTGGGTCTGGCGGTGTTTTTTGTCGTTTTCGGGGGGTAAAATCACTAATCCACTATTCAAAACCGGAAAAAACAAAAAAAAGGCTAACGTACATGCGCGAAGCACAAATCGAAAATGTCGACTCCACAGTGCAACTGAGTGTGAAGCTACAATAACGCCCCAGATGCCTTTTAGTATATTAGATAATAATTAGTTAATTACCCGCACTACATTGCGGACCGACTAAATATTTTTTATGATTGTTGAGATTGAAACAATTAATAGATTTTGCTAGTTCAAAAATAAAATATAATATCTATACATGCAAGGTTTGATATAATGAAACACATCACCACAACATGTTATAACAACAACAACATCGAAGGCTTCACATCTAAAAATATCATTACAATTATTGCTAAGACAATAAAAATTATTGAATTATTCAGAGGAGAAAAAACTTGAAAATATTAATAAAAGAAAACGCAAGAAAAAAACTAAAATTATTATTGTTGTTGTTGTTGTGTGAATAATAAAAAAATAAATTCAATAAAAGAATAAAAAACCCCAAAAATTTTAACAAAACAAAAAAAATTAAAAAAAATCATTTGATGTGAAATTAAAACAAAACTAATAAAAAAACCAAAAGAAAAAACAAAGAAAAAAAATAAGAAATATCAATTTTCAAGTAATCATAAACACAAACTAAAATTTAAAAACAAAGTTTTTGAAAAAAAAAATGTTATCTCAAAAAAAAAAAATTAAAAACCAAAACTAAAGGCGCACATGCATAGACATGGACAAAATATGGACTATTTAATAACTATAAAAAAAATTAAAAGAATTAAAATATAAAATTAAAAGTATAAGGACCGAAACAAATATAAAATATATTATCAATTTCAATCAAATGAAAAAATTGAATAAAATATAACATCTATACATGCAAGGTTTGATATAATGTAACACATGAATACTTCATATTATAACAACAGGAACATTGAATCCTTAACATCTAAAAATATAATTAATATTACTTCTAAAATAATAAAAACTATAAAATTACCTTGATGAAAAAAATTAAAAACATAAAAAAAAGAGGAATCAAGAAAAAAAAACTATAATTATTATTTTTATTATGTTAATAATAGAAAAAAATCCATTGAAAGAAAGAAAAAATCAATAACTATAACAAAAAAAAATAAACAAAATATAAGAAAAAAAAATTATTTGATGTCGAAATAAATAAAAATAAAAGAAAAAACAATCAAAAAAGAAAGAAAAACGAAAAAAAAATCAAAAGTGAAAAAAAATAAAAAAAGAAAACAAAAAAATGGGGAAAAAAAGAGAAGGAAACGCATGAGGGAGGGGTCGAACCCCTGCCCTCCTTAAGAAAACAGGCGCCTGTTTTCCACTGCACTAAAGGCCTTGGTTTGTATTCGCTTGTGCAAGAATCGGTAATATACAGGAAAATACGCGAACCAACGACCCGAACCGAACCAAACCGAACCGAAAACTGAGCAACACTATTACAATCTACGGTGATTTGTCTCACAATGAACAGTAACTGAACACTGATCTCTTTTAGTATATTAGATAATAATTTCTCTCCCTTTTCTCCCCTTTCCTTCCCCGGTCCATTGTTTATATTCATGTGAACAATATTTGAACTAGCCTTGTTCTGGTCTAGCCCAAACCTTTCATGGGCCACTAACATTCTTGCCAAATTCTGCTGGGCCAACCTAGTTGGATGGGTTAGGCTCAACCCAATATTATATTATAATATATTATATGAAAAAATTTAATTTTTGAAAGAAAAAATCAAATGGATATTTCAAAAAATTTGCGATTCTAATAAATTTTTCCAAATAGTTTGCATAATATTGGGTTGCGTAGTTACATTATAAGTTATAAACTTGGTATTAAAAAATACATGGTGTTCTTTGAAACTTCAATATAAAAATTCCAAATAATTTCTAGGGTCATACAAAGAACTTTGTGGTTTCATTGCATGTTTTTCCATCAATTTTGTTCAATATTAGTTCATTGACTTACATTGTAATATACGGACTTGGAACAAAATACATGTTTTTCTTTGAAGTTTCTAAAAAAACCTTATTTTAAAAATATAAAATTTTAGTTTGTTTTCCTGCATATGAGTGTATCATAATAACAAATTGAGCATATTTGCACACATAAAAAATAAAATTGTTTTCTGCTCCTATTTTAAAATGCAAAAAAAGATATCGTAACCAGTATACAATTATCCATCAAGGTTCTATCAAAATATAAAAAAATATTTCACCTATTATTTTGTTCATGTATTGTTAGGTTTTAATGGATGACTTTAATATTTGGGGGTGTAGAACTATATTGTAGAGCACGCCTTTAAGTATAAAAGATACAAAAATAAAATATGATACTACAATTTAGACTTTAGAATGGTTAGGTTTTTAACCCAATAAGATAGAAATTCTCTCATGAAAAAAAATCTATCTTGAACCTTAAAAAAGATCAATAAATAGAAGTCTGAGCTAGAAAAATAATCAAACAATAATGCACACTATTTTAGGTAGGGTGTATTAAGGGTAATATGTATTCTCCTTGCATAATAAATCACCTTACTTAGACTTTCACATACCATTAGGTTTTTTAGTAACCTTAATACTAAGTGGTGATTCATGAAAATAATAATAATCATTTATGATTATTCACAAAATGTTTCCCGCACAATCTCATCTTAAAGAGGTCGAGAGCGTCATTGCGACACCTTTAATATATATTGATGACTAGGTGTCAACTTATCCCCATATTTATACCATAACCCCAAATTATGCCTCTATTTGAATAATGTTTTAGAGAAACTATTTGCCCTCTTTGGATTCTTATTCTTGAATTGATTAAGAGGTTTAGTATAGGCATTACCTGATGGTTTTCCATTATACGAAAATAGAATATTTATTTTCATCTTCTTGTTTTTTTAGCAATAACATTGTTAGATTTAATTTGTCATTTTGCTTGCTCAAAAGCTACCATTAGTGATGATGGTTTGAAAATTTTCAACGTTGGTTTAGCTTCATCTTTTAGCCCACTAATAAAGCTGAAAATATAGTGAGATTCTATTTCAAAAAGGATTTGATGCACTCATTAAATTAATTCTTCAAACCTTTTAATATATTAATCTATAAGAGTTTTTTGCATTATCTTGTTGAATTATTGTACTATATCATCCTTACTACCAAACCTTTTACTTATAGCATTTAAAGACTTTTCCCAACTCATCACGCAATCTTTTCCACTCACATACCCTTCAAACCATATTTCTAATTTTCCTTCATAATAAATTTTCCACACTAAAAAATTATATTACACATAAAAACACATTAATCCATTCAGCACAATTCAAGTTCAAAAAATCTAATCCAATTAAAGTTATGATTTTTTTCTAAAAAAAGAAATTCTTCATTGATACTCGTTATTATTTTCACCAAGTTTATGAATTTAAACTAAAATTTATAATCTTTATTTCAACTTCAACAATACTTTTTATTTTGACAATCGGGGTATTAGGGCTGGCTTACACATACCATATATGATTCTAAAATTTACTGAACATCCTGCAAGCCCAATAAATAAATAAAACACCACAAGGATGACAAACTTGCACAAAAGAACTCAAACCTAAGGTGTAAGAAACCGCATGCACTTCAACAATACTTTTGTATCTACATGTAGAGGTCATCCTCTCTATTGCACATCACATTAATTATTATTTTCATAATTCAGTCATTTGTTTTAATCTTGAGCCTCCACTACTCATTAAGACTTTATTAACTTTAATCCTACTTTTATGTAGTAGTTTGCAGAAATTAACAATACGAGTTAAGTCTATAGACTATATATCTTTCTATATATATATTTATATATTACAATTACAAGAAAAATAAAGAGGGAGTTTTAACAATCCGAGTTAAGTCTATAGACTATATATCTTTCTATATATATTTATATATTACAATTACAAGAAAAATAAAGAGGGAGTTTATGATCCAATTTACAAGGTGACTGAGATAATGCAATTTGACATCATCTCTTTTTCAAAAAATTGCTATAAAGGAATTATTTTTTATTTTAAGGAATTATTTTTGTAGAAAGGGGAGGCAACAAATTACCATGATATAAAAATGGCCGGGTGGTCAGAGCTTCCTAGGTGTGTTTCTATCGGGTTTTTTATTCATTACTTGGACACTTGAATACCACCAAGCAACACCCCCACCCCTTCAGGTTTATGCGAAAGCTCGAATTTGATTTGTTATTTGCACTATAAACTCCCACTTTTCTCTCTTCGACTCTTCAAAGAGGCAAGCAAAGCACTTGCTGCTACCTCCACGCAGCATCTTCTTCTTTGATACGTCTTGTTTTTGCTTTCGTCTATGGTTTTGATTTCCCTGGCATGAGGTGCAGATCAATCTTGAGGTTTGGATCTAGGGTTTCCATTGCTTATTAAACCAGGTTCGTGAGGGGAAGAGACAGAATATTTGAATTATATGCCACTAAATTAACAATTCCTCTTCTCTAATTTTATATTATCTCAACAATCATTCTCTTACATCACATGACAAGTGCTAGCTAGTGATGTTTCAACACCTAGTCATCGTTTAACTGTCCAATGAGCCCGTCGCATATCATTCATTAAATTGCCAATTTACACTGCAGACAAATTCTACGCTACCCTACACATATTTCAATGATTTTGGGTAATAATGTTAAATATTTTCTGTCAAATCAACTCATATACTTGCTTTCTCATAGCTTTCGAATTTACTTGGTTATATAGTAATAATTATTTTTTTAAATATATTAAAATAATATATTTTTTTAAAATTTATTTTTACTATAGTAACGGTTATTTTTTAAAATGTTTTTTATTTAAAATATTTTTTTTATTTTTAAAATTTTATTTTTTATATCAATGCATCAAAAGGATCTAAAAATATAAAATATTAATTGAAAAAATAAAAAAAAAAGCTTTTAAAGCATAAAAATAAACATGTTTTATATTTGTTTGCAATTCAACTATCCAAATAGATTTCAAATACACTTTTAAAATAGTCCAACAAGATACCATGGAAGTCATTCCAAACCCCTTCTCAGCATGTCAAATCTTTATACTAATAAAGTAACATTTATTCTCATTTTCTAACACTATTAAATTAATCTCATTGTATAAAGCAATAAGGTCATTCAAAACTTTTACATTATACTACAATTGGCTATTTAAATTAGTCATACATTATCTAACACAACTCTTAAAAATAATCTTTTAAATTAACAATATTATTTTTTATGTAATAGCACAACTCCCCACATAATGATGACTATATTTCTTATTATTGCATGAGTTTGTTTATTCATTTATCTCTCATATCAATATTTTTATTGTGTTCCATTTTCTTCCCTCATCCTTCATAAAGATTAAACATTCATCAATTTTACTTCATTAATCTAAAATCAACACTTAAAACACAATGCATAATCCTTTTTCTACATGTTAACTACAAGATTTCATCCACTTATTCCATTAATAACTCAACCATTTAATAATACAAATATCATTAGCTCTACTCAAGTCAGTTAGACATCCAAAATATCCTAATAATAAGTCTTATTGATACAACTAGCTCCACTTAAGACAACTATTAAAATAAATATCCCCATCATTTGTCACACCAATACCTCTAGTTTTTTTTTTTTTTTAGAAATCTAAGCAAATAATATTTTCATAGCGTATATACTTTGATAATTACTTAACAACTATACATTCATGAATTCACTTATAAATGCATAATCAAATCTTCATGTTCAATTATCACGTTCTTCCCTAAATAAGCCTTTAATAACTTGATAATTAGTTACATTGATGTCTACTTAGGAAAGCTAGTTAGATCAATCGTTTCTTTTTATTCCTGTTCATATGAATTTATGCACATTTAAAGAATTCATAATTATAAAAACTCATAAAATTCTACATCTAGAAAACATACAGTGCACTTACCTAGTCTCTTCAATATTGCGTACAACAATGCCTAGCTTCTGATGTTTCTCCTATTATAAAAGACAGACATTGTGTTAGATTCTATCAAATAATAACAATTCTATTGTGATTATTCATTACATTTCATAACTTCACACCTTAATCATCTCAAAATCACTTTAGTTATTTCGATTGGTTCAAGTTATATATTTTTGATGTAATAATTTATAACATGTTCATGTATCTCTTGGCATAGTAATCTTATACTAAATCTCATATATAATTTCCATAATAGTTCATAGTGTATACACATTTATGATAGCCATAAAAATTTATATTAAAACATGCAATACTTATCATAACAGTGTTTCACTTGCATATTTTTCTAAGGTTTCCAAAACAATTATATTTCCCCTTTTACTTGGCTGCAAAAATAGCTTATTTCAAACAAGTTTTAGGCTCTCATTATAGCCAATTTTCTTCCACTTGGTAAGAAAACTAAATTGGCCTACTTCCCCTACCTTTCAGGGTATAGAGACAACCATTATTTCTATCTTTTTAGGTTGTGAAAACAACATTTTTTCCCCAAACATGGTCAAAGAACTTAAGTCAAACACATGCATTAGTCACTTATTAGACAATTTCATAAATTCTAAGCAACATCATATCTTTTCAAATTATTTCTCATTGCTAAACTAAACATTACATTAGACATGCAAGACTTCCTATTTATTTATTTTAATAAGACTCATTTAATTTATGTTGTATCATGATTTTTGTCACAACTAATACTTTTATGTCTGTTTTAACTCAAAACTAGTCACATTATATATCAAAGTAACTCTAATTCATCTAACATAAACCCATGTTTATTCTTTCTTCTTTTTTTATTGAACCTTACATAAAAGTTTCAAAGCATTTTTCTAGATTTTTTCCTCATTCAAGGATCATTTCAATACATTATAATTCAAGTTTAAACTGTGGTTTAACCACAAATACATGCGTAAAACCTTCTCTCCACTTTTCCTAACCGAAGGTTGAATGTCTTCCATGGTATAACCATAGGTTTCACTTGATTTTTCATAATAAATTTTCCACACAAAAAAATTATATTATACATAAAAACACATTAATCCATTCAGCACAATTCCAGTTCAAAAAATCTAATCCAATTAAAGTTATGATTTTTTTCTTATAAAAGAAATTCTCCTCCATATTTTCAACCAAACTCATTTACACTTGTTTTTCATCATTCTAGCACGGGTTTCAACACAATTCCAACTAGCCATAACAAATAATTGCTATAGTTTTTTAACACAATTTCAAGGAAAGGATTATAAATGACAAATGTTGGTTGGTTAGTCTACACAAACCAAAAAACTATCAATAAAACTAAATTTTGAGGTGTGAATTGTCTTCATGGAGAACTAATACATAAAGTTATAATTTTGATACATAAAGAAACACTTAGGTCTACCATTGTCAAACCTAAAATTACCCATAGAATAAAAATTTTGTTCAGTAAGATTTCATGTAAACATTTCTACAATGATTGACTAATATCTAGAGTTCTAAAATTAATAATTAAACAAAACTAGTTTCATTTCAAATCTAGCGTCTATATCTATAACTTTTATAATGAAAACTATTCCAAATTTCATCGCTTTTAAGTTCTAATATAAACTAAAAGTCAATTGTTAAAATTATCTCGATTTTAGCTATATAATAAATATGTTTGACAAAACAACTAGGTGTTTTCATGCATCTCCACATCATTGAAATCTACCTTCTCACGTTATTTTCAAAACACTTCAAGTGTTTATTACTAACGCAACATATCAATAAATTCAAAAAAACTTTTAGTCCTCAATTTCACCTCAAAGCTTTTACCCCTCAATAACCCAAGATTTTTTCATAACTCCCATGCCAATTGAATCATGTTTAACATGTTTATAACACAATAAAATCAATATAAACATAAAGAAACTTTTTTTAATATTTTTAGAAATAATCAATAATAAACCCCTAAAGAAAACCATACTCATTTCAATCAAATTTGAAAACACAAGTGTAAAACCTTAATAAAACTAGAATAAAGAACTTCTTACTTCTTATCCATAATATATCAATAAGGATTTAAGAAGCTTCATCAATCCTCTTTCTTCTCATTCTTTAATGCTTTTCTCTCTTTTTAACATTTTAAACCCCTACTTTTAATCCTCTAATAACTCATATGTTCACCCTTTAATCTCTTAACCTCTATATGGTTTCTCTCTTAATTTCTGTTTAAGGAGATTTTCGGTTGGAAAATCATGAAGAAATTTGTTTTTTCTTCAATTTTAACTTTTGGTTTCTTCCCCCTCGGGTCATAAATTTCACCTTTATTTATAGCTGGAGGAAGAGGGTAACCTAATCTATAATAGAGTAAAATTTCAACTTTTGATTCAAAGCAGAATCATCTCAATCCTTGACTCAAAGTAGGTGTCATAAACTGCCAAATTTGACAGTTATAGTAAGTTACTTGGGTTGTCACTTTTAGAGATAAATTAACACGTGTGTGGTGTTAATCAAGCAGAACCAACCATACGTTGGTATAGTCAAGAATCAAGGAATCACTTTCGTGCATGTTTGTCAAATTTAATGAAGGATAAAGGTATTAAGTATGTCAACAAAGTTAGTATCAAAACATGATTTTTTGGAGAAAAAAATTGGGAAATAAAATGAATAGTGACCAGACAACATGTCGTCTAGATACATTGATAGACTAGACAACGTGTTGTCTGATCTTATTTTTTTTATTAAAACTTAATTTGATCTTTTATCTTATGATGACTCTGATTTTATTGCAATTTTATTCCCAATTTCAATCATTTGACTTGGAAAAAAATTAAATTTCATTTCTGAAAATTCCAATATTCTTTATTTAACCTTAATTAGGCTCTCAAATTTAATTTTTCATCAATTAAACCTTTAATAAAATTAATTTGACCCAATTAAAGTATAATTAAGTCTTTGCATTTAATTAAATCTTTCAATTGGACCCTAAATTAATTTCTAAAGATAATTAAACTTTAATTTGACCTATGATTAAAAAACAATTGGCCTATTAAAAATATAATCATGTCTTTCAATTTAAGTTTTATGCAGATTTATGAAATAAAAATTTAGTTTAGCCTTTAATCTATATATTCCTCTAGTTCTGGGCACAATAAAAATATGGTCAGGCTTTCAAATCTGTTCAAGATTTCCAACTTGTTTTTTTCCACCGCTCCAACTCCTTTTAATTTTATTTTCTGTTTTGTTTTCAATAAATTCTAGGAATAACCTAAAAATGGGTTATGACAAGGATATTGTATTTTTTGAAAAAAATAAAATATCTCAATATTAGGTTAGTGTTTTATTATGTGATCATATATTTTTATTATTATATAGTCTTAAAAAATAAACTATTAAGGTTTACTCACCAAACCTAATATATATTTTAATATTTTTTGTTTTTTAATTATTTTTTTATTTTTTATTTAATATTGAATTAATTGAAATTTTAATATCGAATCAGCTTCCATGCAGTTCAGTTGAAAATTTGAGCTAAACAAAAAGATACATGGGGAGATTTTAAAATTGATGCATTTAGCCAAAAAAATAATAATCTCATTTTCTTTTCATTTTTAATTTGTTTCTGTTATGTTTTATAAGAAAATAATTTAACCCGGTTTAAAGCAAGAATCAATGATGAAGTATGCGTGTAGAGACCAGTTTCTAGGAATGTTTAGGAGTGTTGTTGTGGTTATTTTTTAAAGTGTTTTTTGTTTAAAAATACATTAAAATAATATTTAAAAAAAATTATTTTTGATATTAATATATTAAAATAATTTAAAAACATCCCAAAAATTTATTTAAATTTTTTTTTAACCAAATACAATTTTAACCGTAATACCAAACAGTCAGATTGTACTGAAAGTATGCACTCTGTCAATACCCAGATAGGTAAAAACAAAAAATTGAAATAAAAACCAGTCTGATTTTCGAAGACAATTATCCTATAAGAGTACGCCACGTGTCAATATTCTAAACCGTGATGTATGCTTACTTCGATCATCACCACCATCAATAAAGTTTTCTCTTGTCCGACAAAGCCACAGTAGGGAGCAACAAATTTCCATGATATAAAAATGGCTGCGTGGTCAGAGCTTCCTAGGTGTGTTTTTATCGGTTTTTTTATTCATTACTTGGACACTTGAATACCACCAAGCAACACCCCACCCCTTCGGGCTTCTGCAAAATCTTAAATTTGATTTGTTTTTAGCACTATAAACTCACACTTTCCTCTCTTCTACTCTTCAAGAGGTAAGTAAAGCACTTGCTATTTCCATGCAGCTTCTTCTTCTTTGAATTTTACTATTTGCAGCTTTTAAAGTTGTTATTTTTGCTTTCGTCTATGCATGGTACGGTTTTGATTTGAAGGAATTTCCTTGCATGAGATGCAGATCAATCTTGAGGTTTGGATCTGGGGTTTTCATTGCTTATTAAACAAGATTCGATTCCATAGTGAGTCTTAAAAATGAATGAGGGGAGGGAAAGAGTATGTGAATTATATGTTTGTGTATTTTATTTTTCCAAGTGTATTGCATTAATCTAAACAAAATTTGATCAACTGGTTATTGCTTTAAACTAAATTTTGGGTTTTGTTGTGATTTTGACGATGAATAGCAGAAGTGAAACATGGGATTTTAGTGAAACATGATTTTCAGGTGTGTTTGAGGTTGAAGATGTTATGACATGATTTACAGTTTAGTCTGTGATGTTTGGAAAGTTATTCGTTTTAGTCTTCTTTTGTATCTTTTTGCTGATTTGAATTGTTTCAAGAGCGTCACTGCTTTGTGTAAATATGCCTTTCCAGATGGGCTCTTGGTAACAAATTTGTGTATGAACTGCTTTGTGTATATAATCCCAACTTGCTTGTCGGTTGTCACAAATACATGTAGTGAGTTATGAAATACATATATGCGATGTTTCAAGATTAGGATTTTATTACCTTGAAACAATAAGGTTGCTTGTTTTTGTTATTCTGTTTTTTTTTTTTTTTTTATTGTGTGTGTGTTCTACATGTATTTTACATGTTTAGATCACCAGATAGCAATGAATTGCGTATTTTTCTTTTGGATGAAGTAGAATAAACTTCTCTCATTGTAAAACACACACAAAAAAATGGTTATATATATATAATTTGAATATAAAACCATGCCCAAAACTGAAAATTTCATTCTATTATTCATCAATATTTGGAAAATATTGGATCAAAACAGCAAAGGTTTTAGAAGGAATTATGGGTTGGAAAATTAGAGTTATATATTCAAATTTATATCACTTCATGTAAGAGAGAAATAAATGAGACAATTTTTTGTGTTCTTAACCATGTTGATACATGATTCTTTCATAATTAGATTGAATTACAAAGGTTTGCTCAACATACCAGCATGGGCTAAAATTAAATATCTTGGTTGCAAGAACACATTTTTTTCCTTTCAGCTGATGGCACATTGACTTTAATTTCAAGAGAGAAAATATATTCACAAACAAAGAATTCATATTGAATTGTATTATATCAGTACCTTTTTGAACACCTAACTTTGAAATTTGCGTCCAGGATTGATTGCATGCTCTGGGTTATAAACATTTTTTGATCCCGTAAAAAAACCCTTTGAGTTTCTTCAGATATTAAAACCATTGCGACCCAAAGCAACCTGAGGTTGTGGCTTAGTTATTTGCTAAGCTTTATTTCAAGGTTAACTGGCTTGCATTATCTGTAGCCACTCAAACTGATTCTTATGTTTACAGATAAACCCTTAACTGCTCTTATGTGACAGATTTACAAGATGGCGGCAAAATCTGCAGCTACCTTTTCAGCTGGATCTACTGTCGCCTTTGGCACCAAAGTGAGCCAATTCCCACAATCAAAACCCTCAGCTGTAAGATTCAATTCCCAGAAATCACTTGCAACCTTCAGTGGTCTCAAGGCAGCTACATTTGTGAAGTGTGAATCAGAGTCATCTTTCCTAGGCAAGGAAAGCAGTGCAGCCCTTCGAGGCTCTGTTGTACCCCAAGCTCAAAAATCAAACCAAAAGTCACAGTATCATGTAAACCCACAGGCATCTTACAAAGTGGCAATTCTTGGAGCTGCTGGTGGGATAGGCCAACCCCTAGCACTTCTAGTTAAGATGTCTCCATTGGTTTCAGCCCTGCACCTCTATGATATAGGAAATGTCAAGGGAGTTGCTGCTGACATTAGTCACTGCAATACGCCTGCGCAAGTTTTGGATTTCACAGGGGCCTCTGAGTTACCCAATTCTCTGAAGGGTGTCAATGTTGTTGTCATTCCTGCTGGGGTTCCAAGGAAGCCTGGTATGACTCGTGATGACCTCTTCAACATCAATGCCAACATAGTGAAGACATTGGTTGAGGCTGTGGCTGATAACTGCCCTGATGCTTTCATCCACATTATCAGCAATCCAGTCAACTCTACGGTGCCAATTGCTGCTGAAGTTTTGAAGAAGAAGGGTGTGTATGATCCAAAGAAGCTTTTTGGCGTCACTACACTTGATGTTGTGAGGGCAAATACATTTGTTGCTCTGAAGAAAAACCTCAAGCTTATTGATGTGGATGTACCAGTGGTGGGAGGGCATGCAGGGATAACTATTCTTCCCCTTCTATCAAAGACAAAACCGGCTGTTAGTTTCACTGATGAGGAAGTGCAGGAGTTAACAGTAAGGATCCAGAATGCAGGGACAGAAGTTGTGGAGGCAAAGGCAGGAGCAGGATCTGCAACCCTGTCAATGGCATATGCTGCAGCCAGATTTGTCGAATCTTCTCTTCGTGCTTTGGATGGGGATGCTGATGTCTATGAGTGCTCGTTTGTGCAATCAGATCTTACTGAACTTCCATTCTTTGCTTCTAAGGTAAAACTTGGAAGGAAGGGAGTTGAAGCTCTCATTTCATCAGACCTCCAAGGGCTGACCACGTATGAACAGGAGGCACTGGAAACTCTCAAGCCTGAACTGAAGGCCAGCATTGAGAAGGGTATTGCGTTTGCTCAGAAGCAAACAGTTGCTGCATAGAGTGAGGTCAGTTATAAATGTCTTAACCAAACTGAGATGCAGGAGTTATCGAGGTTGATAATTTTTTGCGGCGACACATCACTACACCAGCACTTTTAAGTGTTTTATAATCTTCATTTTCTTTTTTTATATTATGAGAAACTCTTTCAAATGAGACATTTTACAATAGCGCTGTAAATCTGAAAATTGCAATTGCTGTCATTGAGAGCATGTGTTTTGTTGTATTTGTTTTTTGAAATAACATGGATGGTGCTGCTTTTTTTAAACTCCCCGTGCTCATAATCTTATTTAGGTCAAGAACTAGCTTTGCTCACATTAGAACGAAGGAGTCAGTAGAAAATCATGCGATGATACACACACCAAGTTAATGGGTTGGAAAAGAGAGAACCATAATCATTGAGACAGCAATCACTTCCTCCTGATATCTTTCATGTTTTGAGAAAGTATATAGAGTATAGTCAGAAAGAGTATCTATTGATGAGTGCAGAGTCTTAATGGGAACGAGAAATTTGTTGCTTTATAATAACAGCAGAGTTCATTATATCACCTTTGTTGTGTGCTAATTGCTTCGTGGTAATGGTAATATTTGCTGAATGTGGGTATGGGCTACCTAATCTTTGAAGGGTTCCAAGCCTGTTGATCAAATATTTTTCTTCTGCCTCTCAAATGTTTCATGGAGCTGCCAAAACCTGAATTATCGTCGGAGTATGAATCTCATGTTCAGCAATCCCCACTCAATTTCCTTGAGCTTCTAATCAATTTTATGATGGAGGATATTTACTAGTTATTCAGCTTGTTGGATAAAAGAAAAATTCAACTTTAAAAAAATATTAAAGCTACAGGGAATTATTTGTTGTTATTATTAAACTTGACCCAGTAAGTTGATCTTAAATTCGTATGAATGAGCTTGTTGTCTAGCAATGTGAGAATTGTTGTGACATGATGAAATTGACTTGATGCGATTAAAAACAACTTGAACAATCAATAATAAGCGTGGTTTGATTTTTTTAAAAAAAATAATTTTTAATATTAAAATAATAATATATTAGATTGACTTAAACTTCACGATTTAATATACTAAGATTGTGACTTTGATAATCGACACATTAGATTTAATAACTTTGTTTTGTAAAACTATTTCTTACTTGATGATATGATAATAAAAATAGATATCCATTGACAAAATTAAGTGTTAATTAAATATTGATATATTTAATTAATACCGCAATAACCTAAGGAAATCAAACAAAAACAAATTGTGAAGATCAATTTAAAAATAAATAAATAATCCTAAGAAAAAGAAAGAAGTTGTTGCAAAGTTTATTGAACACAACTACAATGGATGAACAAAAAATAGTAAAGGATGCACTTGCAAGAGAAAAACACTAATTGTAATGGTAAAATTGCAAACCAATAAACCCTACCTCATCTAAATAACAGTGTAGAAATAATAATAAATAAAAAAAAGTACAGGAAAATAAAATATAATAACAAACCATGGTTAAACATATCACAAATGGTGAAAAAGAGCAACAATTGTCTCTCATATGAGTTACCGAAGCACACGAAAAAAAGAAAGAAACGAAGTGCAAATTAGAAAGAGAGAACAAAATCCATAAAGCTAAATATCTTAGATGTCTAAACAAATGATGAAATTAGGGGTGGTGACACGTGATTCCATAAATGTATAAATAATTATAGAAGTTGCCCAAAAAAGAAATTTCCTTAACTAAACAAACTCTCAAACATGTTCTCTTTAAGGCAAAAAGTACCGATTGATTAATTTATTTATGAGAATATATGTTCATTCCAACATAAAGTCTCTAATTATGAATCTTCATTCATAATCTCATACATCATAGGCACTATAGGCCTTAATCGTATGGTTCTACTAATTAATTCCTTTATGAATGAAAATCTTAACAAAAAATGATTTTTCTCCATAGATGAATGCATGTTGATCATCAATCACTCCATCCAAACATAAATAATTTAAAAAGAAAATATAAAAAAAGAGACTTTATTCACTATATTTTCATCATCACATAGCTGATGTAAAGCCTAAACATGAAAAGATTAGTTTCTTAATCCTTGATGGTATAATTTTTCCACATTGTTATATTATTAGAGCCTACTCTATTAACAGCTACTTGTTTGTGAGCATCATACCATAAACCATGCAGCCAGGTATCGAAATTTATTAAACAAAAATAAGGTAAGGAAATACAATAATACAAGTTTACAACAACATAACTTTTTTAATTAACACTTACCTACTTGTATTAAGGTTTTTCTATACTTTCCTAACCAATAATACATCCATCATCGTCCCATCAAAAGTTTTATTTATATTAAATTCATGTTATTTAGTTTCTTAAAATCTAAAAAACTTTTAGCTCAAGTAAGAGATCAAAAGTTTTCCTAATATTAAATTCATATGTTAATTAGTTTTTTAAAATCTAGAAACTTTTAACTCAAGTTAGAGAATTTTTTTATTGAATCTTAAACTTCCCTCCATTTAGGACGCCTACGAAGTTGGCTCCATTAAAACAATGGCTCTTCAAACGATGCTTTCATATGATCAAAAAAGCAACTTCAATATTAGTGAACCTTAAAATCTTTATGAGCAGTGAAAAACTCGATTACTTGAGAAATTGAGGGCTTAAGATGTAGGAGCAAGTGGGATCACTTGTCTTTTGTGCTAACTGCTTTGAGTTGATATTTGGTACCTAGTCATCTAATATTTCGCAACGCGGAATGATCAAGGAATTTCCTCGAACGATTGCGGTGCAATACAAATGCTGGCTTGAAAGCGCTCTTATATCATTTGTTCCTCTCGTTGTTTACGAAGATCAATCCACAGTTATGCAGGGCATAAACGGAGAGCCAATCCATGAATCAACCCATTTTGCGTCGTCCAATTTCGAGCTCTCCTTGTTATGGAAGCTTACCAGTTTCTACATTTTCCTCCAAAACAAATGTCTGGCCTCTTCAAGCCCTTCACCGTAAAGAAATTGACCAGACCATCTGCGCACATGTACAATATTTTTATCTCGAGGGATAGAACCTCGGGCTGGAGAGTGAAAAGAATTCGGCTTAATCTATCAATTTGGTGCGGTTCACCAATCGCCAGCTCCAAGATATGGGGGAAAAATCCAAGGCAAGATCATATCATGCATGGTAAAACCACTGAAAGATTAGAAAGCTGCTTCTTATTATACGTATGGAAAGATCTCTATCTGAAATGGGAAAATCAACAGGGAAGACAAGTTCTTATTCTTACTTTCTTCCACTCCACTGGGAAGCAAACCAAAGAGTATATATAATATATACATGTACAACTGATCGGAACCTGGCTGCGGATGATGGGCAAACAAAAATGAACACCAAATTTTCTGTGTAGGACCAAATGAAGTAATCAAACTAGTAGGTACACTGTGGGCTGAATGATACACTAGCATTTTTCTCTTCTTGGTCTCTTGTGAGCTTGTTCTGAGTTTTCTGCACCGCTCCCAACTCCATCTTGTATGATTAGTTGATTGCTTAGATACTGGTTTACCTGATCCTGGAAAAAAAATATATATATATAAAAAGGTAAACGTATGACCGCATCGTAAAGGGTTTCTGTTAAAAAAAAACATAGCATCAGAGGGCTTCCAAAACTCAAGTCTACGATCATAAAATAGCCAATGCCTTTTTTTCAAGAGAAAGGGGGAGAGATAGAGGTCATAAAGTAAATATGCTACCCTTGTTCAAAAATCATTGAATCATACAGGGCTTCCTATAATTACCTTTGAACTGGGTGCAACAGCAGTTGCACTATTTTCTCGTTTGCCAACATCAATTTGCACTCCGATGCTTGTCTGTGCTAGATCCACACCCGAAGAATGTAGTGCTTGGGTCAGAGTATTCAATATCCTGTTGAATACCAAAAACCCATTCTATTACAGCATATACAAGATCTCTTTACAGTACTACTTCACAGCTAAATAAACTGATGACAGGTATGATTGCTAAGACTGATATTGTTACCACTTTAACTTGTATGAACTCTCAAGTTCAAAAATCAATTTGTTCCAATAAAATAGACATCCCTAAAAAATATCAAACCATCAAGAAGGGAGCAATCACTGGCATATATTACACCTCATGTCATACAGGTACAGGTAACCCTCATGATGAGCCACCGATTTACCTTGTACAAAACCTTGCCCCAGATAACCAGTGCATGAAATTTGATAACATACACTTGCAGCAACATCAAGGTAAAACTTTATTGACCACGTTACTAGCCTATAAGATTCTGAAATAGATACTTGCATCAAACTCTTCTAAGTTTGCTAAGGTGGTGTTAGACAACCATGAATCTGTTTTCCTGATATCCCACGGATAAGGCCAGTGCAAAGTATGCATGACCAAACATGCTAGTTCCATGACAAGCATGGCCATGAAGTGAAATTATTCCAAGAACATGGTTAATGGCACGTTTCACAATTACTAATGCAGCAGAATTATTAAGAGATGGGCAGATGCTCACCGTTGAGAATAGGCATTTGAGATATTAACTGATAGACTGTCACTCGCCATGTCCTGCTGTCCATTCAGTGTATTGTTTGGAGTAGAACACTCAGTATCGCATGGTCGACCATGCAACAGCTGGGATTGAAGCTGGTAAGCCATATTCTCAGCATCCGGAGCAGATTCCTGCAAAGACTGTGTAGGCAAACCACCCCTCCCAACAGCAGCAAATGCATTCGACGGTGTCTGCACATCAAATGGAATTGGTTGGTTGGTGGGCCCAGGGGGGTGATCCAATGTTTTGTACATTGCAGCAGCGCCCATGTCAGATTCTATTGAGTTATGTACATTTGCAAGAATGACACTATTCTCATGAGCAGAACCATTTTTCATAATTTGTGTAGTATGATCGAGAAGGCTTTCAGCGGAAGCACGATCAATCTTCTGTTTCAAAAGAAACAAAAACCATTTAGAAGGGAGAGTAAGATAGGGAACAATATGCTCCACAATCAAATAAAAATTACAATTCATGTCTGTGAAATATTCAACAAAGAGAGCACATGCATTCTCTGTTCTTACTGTGATCAGTGAACATAAGATGAATAACCCTTCCTCTATTCACTAAAATACACAAACATTTTGATATGTAATTGCTTAGTCATATGGTCCAGATTAAAAAGTTGATGCACAATATAACCCAATTACCTTCTGTGGCACTAGTGAAGGATAGTGTGTTTTGTGTTTTGCATGCTATGAAATGGGAACCAGTAAGTAATATTGGTATTCTAAGTACAATAAATGGATATGAGTGCATTTAAGATATTATTTTGAGACAGCGAAAATTGTTCAAAGTTGAGACAAGAGTTTTGGGGAAATGACCAAGCACTTGCCTCACCATTTAAGTGTCATTTCATTCTATCAAAGAAAGTAAATCACTAAAAAGCAATCACCATGGACACAACTTCATTTAAAGATGTGCATGCCTCAGCATTTATATAAGAATACCTTTGGAACCTAGCCACTATATCCAATGAGAATTTTTTTTAAGCCTACAAATGCATGCATTCAAATGCCAATATGCAAGTCATGCAATGCACCAAACCCCAAATCATTGGAGGCCCTGAAACTCTCTTAGTCCTGCACTTTACACCAAAGTCACATCTTCAACATTCCAAAATGAATAGGTGAGCACATGCAGCAAAACCTCAAAATATCATGACTAGGTCGTTTAAAAGAAACCCTAACATTCAGGAAATTGAAATTGCACTGGTAATGAAAACAAGAAAGCATTAATTGACTTGTTTACAAATTACAAAAGTCATTCCACATTTTAAATAAACTTTAAAATATAAAAGATGGGAAAAAATAAAGGTACTAAGTAAATCATCACCATCCCATTTTGGTTATCATGTCGTATGTAAAAGCACACAGGAACCGTTAATCAAAATCAATGTACTTCAATGCACAAGTTTATAATGTTCTCAAAGTTGTAAATTGTGAGCACATCCTTCATACCCAAGCAATAATCCCTCTCCTAGTCATGACAAAGAAACCCACCCTGCATGGCCTGTTATGAATGTTAGGCTCAATAATTAGAAAATCATAATTCATCTATCCTTCAAATGCGCATCCAAAGAGGCAGAAATGAAGTTCATCTATCCTTGAAGTTAATTTATTTTATACCCTAGTTTGTTACTAAACTGGTAGGGTCCAGTCATTTAAAAAAAAAAAAACATTCAAGTTAAAAGATCATAGAATGGGAAATTCAAGCCAGAAAGGACTCAACTACTATTTCTTTTGGACAACCCAACATGAGTTGCTCCCGACAAGAAAACTAAAATATAAATCCTTTTTCATTTCATGAGGTTTTAAATAAAGGTAAGTATATTATAACTGATGGTAAATAGCTAGCACCAAACTGACTAATGATAATCAAAAGCGATAACACACAAAAGGACAAGTGCATGTTCAGAATTGAAAGTTTACCCATGGCAATAATTTAGCAGGCTCCTGACTCCAACCTTCATATGATCCCTCATACATTTGTAGCTTGTCCTGTAAAAACTGAATGTATTCTATAACCTGCATAAAATTATGAAAACTTTCAATTAAGGCGGAAATTCAAAACCAAAATAAAAGGAAAAAAAAAATGAAACATATTTGGTCGGTTCACCTCTAACAGGAACGAAGCCTTATCTCTTTTCTGATCATTTTGAGGAATAAGATCTCTCAGAGCCTGGAACCTGCTTGACAAAACATGTCATCAATGAGCCAAAAACAACTCCTATTTTAAAGTATTTGTGTCAAGAAATATATAAAGGAATGATTAAAGAAGTATCGTAATTTGATGATCTTTCTGTTTAAAATTATAAGACTTTAGTCACTAGAATCAACGTGTGATGCATTAGTAATCAAATGCAAAATACATAAACCGTTAAAGCACAGAAAAAAAAAAACACTTTTCTCTAGTGTCCAGTAACTAAATTTTACCAAATTGAAACAAAAATATAATCAAATTATGAAATTTCTTAAATCATTCCTTCGCCAATTAAGCCTAAAACAACGCATATTCAGCAATTGATAATAGAAATAGCACAATCGTCATCATTTTTTCAAATTCATGTGATTAATATTAAAAAAAAAAAAAACAGAGAATTTGCCTCTCGTTAATCTTGCTCCTTCTACGCTGCTCTGTCTCCGAATGCTTGGACCGGTTCGCATTCGCCTTCGGCTCGCTGCTTTTACTCTCTGCTTTCACTACTTCCCCTATAAATATACACGAAATTAATTAACAAAATCATTTGAAAAAACAAAAAGAATTGCGTACGTTTCCGTTACCTTTGTAGGACGACGAGTCATAGTCTTCAGGTTCATCTTCTTCGTCGAGCTGAGACTTTGTTGATTTCACCATTGTTACTACTATCTCTCGAGTTAACAATGTTTTAGTTTTTCCTTGGTAAAGAAGAAGAGGTTCTTCCGTGATACGAAGAGGATTTCAGTTTTGAAGACAGACAGAGAGAGAGGGGGGGCGGGGGGGGAGGTCCGGCCTTCGGGAGGAACCGGACAGTATCTAAAGAGAGGGAGAGAGTGTAAAACTGTGCAGAGAAGAAGCCCTAAGCCCTAGGAGATGATCATATGATTTGATATTCAGAGAATTTTCTTATATTTTATTTATCCTATAACTATTTGTTAAATTTGGTGGGTTTTTAAATACAGATGTCAGGTGGGTGGGTGGTTGTTAACATGAGCATGGTTGGTGTGTTTATAATAGAAAACATTAAAATAAAATGTGTGGAGATTTGACTGTACATTAACAAAGTTGTGTCCTGTCTTGGGTTCAGTTTCAAAAATACAATTTTGAAAAAGAAAAAGAAAATATATATATATATATATATATATATATATTAAATTAAATTTTTAAATCATTTTCATATATACTAATATCAAAAA
The DNA here is from genome assembly GCA_015731905.1 of Salix dunnii. Classification (NCBI taxonomy): domain Eukaryota; kingdom Viridiplantae; phylum Streptophyta; class Magnoliopsida; order Malpighiales; family Salicaceae; genus Salix; species Salix dunnii. Next base: position 6,939,730 of record CM027662.1, on the reverse strand, counting down.
TAATTTTTAAAAAATAAAAAATATTATTTTAATGTATCTCTAAAAAACAAAAAAAATCAAAAACAATTTTAAAAACGCTATGAGATAATCAATTTACCACTCTTATTTTACTATGTGTTTTTTTATTTTGATTATTTCATGTTTTCATTTTATTTTATGTTAAATTAAAGGGCATGTGATTTAAACTCATTGATAAAGAATAAGATTGAAAGAAAAACAAAATTAATATAGAAAAAAAATATTGAAAATGGGAGGTGAGTTCACAGTTTTTGTTTAAAGTTCAATTTCATTTTTAAAATTCCAAATCATAGCCATTAAGTCCCTCAATGTCTATATAATTGAATTTTAGTATAAAGAATTATTTTTGTTATTTTTTTAGCCCATGCTTAAAGAGACAAGAGAAATTATCATGTTTTGACATTAGAAAGAGAAACTTAAAATTGATATCAATTCTAATAACTAAAATAATACATCTTGGAATATTTTTTTCAAGTTGATTTTTGAGTTTTAAAGTGGTTTTTTAAATTGTTTAAGATCATTTATTGGCTTATCAAGATTTTTAAGGGTATATTCAATATGTTTTCAGCCAAAATAGATTTTTACAAGATAAACAAAAAAAAAATAGATTATGATTTTTCAATCATTAATGGTTGGAATTAAAAGAAATTAAATGACGTGTTATCTTGAGATTTTTTTTCAAAAACTTTTTAAGTTGAATTACATGACATCTACTCCTTTTCTAAATGGGTCGGATATAGGCTTGGCTTGCTAGGTCTAACAATATCTTATTTTTTTGTAATCTTGTTTTTTTTTTAAAAAAAAACTATGTTATTTTTATTCATGTTTTTAATTTATATTTAAGTCAATACTATTATATCTTTCTTTTTTTTCATTTTTTTTTTAAATAGTGGTTGTTTTTAAATTATTTTATTTTTTGAAGAGATTATTGTAATTCATCTATAGTTTTTTATGTTTGATATAATTGAACTTTATTTTAAAAAATATATATTTATTTCTAGACCTTGAGAAATATCTTTTTCCTTTAATTTTTTTCAATTAACTTTACGTATATGTCTATTTCTACTATCATTTGATCAAATAAAAAATAAATTTTACTAAATAAAGTTATTAAACAAACCAAATAAATGACTCTTGTTGCGAGATCCAATATCTTGATCTGCATTCACTTATTTAAGTATTTAAATTTAAATTTAATTATCATTAATGATTTTATTTATTTATTGACACATATGGTTCTAAATTTATTTCATTAGATATATATATAAGTTTTTCAATTTACACTTATTTTTTATGCAATAAAAAAAATATTAAAAAAACATGCATGTTCAATTTTTGGGTGGAAAAATATTCATCCCATTGTAGAGCGCGAGTCAAATAGTTAGTTAATAAAAACTAATTAAAGAAAGAAATTCATTGTCTCTTTCTTTACAAAGGTGAATGGTGCTTTTTTTTTTTTTGTTTATTTTAGATTTAATATTTTTTTTAATTTTATTTTTTAATACTGAGTTCCTTATTATGATTTCATGACTTAAGATGCACGTTAATTTGAGGATTGTTTTTTAGTTGAAATTTTATTTTTTTAATTTTATTTTTGAATATTTACTTGATTTAGAATTACTCTTCATTATTATTATTATTATTTTGTTTTTTATGAAAAAATTATTTGAGTCTTATAACCTAGATAAGACATAATCACATAGAAATAATTTATCCTTTCCTAACTTTTCTCATCCAAATTTATTTGGACAAACATATCAATAACTTCACATTTCTACATGTTAAGATTGTCTCTCCCATCAAACTTCTCCATCTCAAAATTGGTATTCGATTATGGATTAATTTATGAATGGATACTAGCACCTTCTCCTTTTTTTTTTAGGACATCAACGTTTTTTAATTATAAATGGTCTCTTGAAATTGTTAAAACACACTTCAATTCTTATGGGGTGTTCACAGTATTTCAAAAGTGTATTTAAAAAATTTTAAATTTTATTTTAAATTAATTTATTTTTTGTTTTTAAATCATTTTGATATTGTAATGTCAAACAAATTTTTTTTTTAAAATATCATTTTGATGCAATTCTAAATGAAAAATATTTTCAAAAGTAACCTCATTCATACTTCCAAACAAACACTTTAAAAAAAAAAAATAGTAATGTTGGTGTGCTATTTCACAAGACAAGCATCGCGATTGTTTTTAGTGTGTGTTTAAGAGTGTGATTGAAATTGTTTTTAAAGTGATTTTCATTTAGAAATATATTAAAATAATACTTTTTATTTTTAATAAATTATTTTTTATATCAGCACATCAAAATGATCTAAAAACACCAAAAAAATAATTTAAAGTAAAAAACAAAAATAAAAAAATCTTTTTTTTTCAAAATCATTTTTGAAATACAATATTATGTTAATGAATCATCTCACCTAAAAGTTTAAACTTATAGGTGAGACCTCAGAATATAATTTATATTATTTTCTAACACACACTCTCAAGTGAAAAACCCTTTGGGCTTAAAACTTACACAAACTCACATTACCTTGTGCTTGATTTTTATCAAATAGAATAAGAGTGGCAAGATTCGAATTCGTAATCGTTGGGTCAACAAGGCTCTGATACCATGTTAAGAAATCATTTTATCTAAAATTTAAACTTGTAGATAAGGTCTTAAAATATAATTTATATTATTTTTTTATTATATCAAACATCCCTATAATGATTGAAAATGCCAGGAGCAAGCTTGAGTTGGCCAAAAAAATCGCTAAGTCGACCAAAAGGAAAATTTGATCGACTTGACTTAGGAAATGAATAATTTGTCTTTGACAAGAAAATTTTTGTCATGGCAAGGAAATATTGTCATTGCCAAAGAATATTTTATCACCACAAGGGAATATTTTGTTAACTTTTAATGGAATATTTTATATTGTTAGATGACATGGCTAATGATATAGCAACGTGGGACTTCTCTATTGATGACATGGGAGATGACTCAATGCCAACGTGCCTGTTTACGTGGCCGGTTATTCTGATAAGTTGCTAGCAAAACTTGTACATATATATAATGAAATATTATTTTACTAATAATTATTAGGGAGTCACGGATATTTTAATTCATTTATAAATATTTGGAGGTCGAAAATATAGGAATATGCCTCTAACAACGCTGTCGTTTCCTTTGTTTAATTTCCACAATTTCCTTTCTTTTTATATCTTTATGTTTGGTGGACCCAACCTGCACTAACCTGACAGGATGATGTTCTGATATGGTCTGGTCATGATTAAATATGACTTACTTTTTTGTCGTATATTAATTTAATTTAGTGCAGGGAATCATCATACCAGCCTTCGTACTAACCATTTAATCATCTTACAAGTTTCATAAACAGGTGGAACAGTGGTTCAAGTTTGGAAATCAGTAGTTTGTTTTATATGTGATCTTAGTACCGTAGATAATTACTATAATTTTATATTTACAATAATTTTAAAATTAATTGAGATATATACAAATTAGTCTAGTCTATGTATTTATATTATTAATAATAATAAAAAGTTTCTGTCTTATTCCCTAAACTCTAGATTTAAAGATATGTTTTGAAATATGATTGAAATTATTTTTTTAGAATGATTTTTATTACAAAAATATTAATAGTCTGCTTAGAATTATAGTTGAGATTATTTTAAAGTAATTTTTATTTAAAAAATATTAAAATGATTTTTTTTATTTTTTTAATATTATTTTTTACACTAGCACACCAAAATAATTCAAAATAAAGAAAATATCTATTACAGTTTACAAAGCCGACATCGGATAATTATTGAATTAGTTACCTTAAGACAAATTAAGCAACAATTTTTGTACTATATCCTAGTTTTACACACACACATATTATCTATAACATAATTGCCGTGCCATTTTCACTGTTTCATACTGTTCATTGTGAGTGAATTCACTGTGGATTTGATATTTGATCTGGTGCATCGCGCACGGGCGTCCACTTTCTTTTTTCTTTTTCCCGGTTATGAACAGTGCATTAACGATTATGCCCCCCGAAAATGACAAAAAACGCCACCAGAATTAGCAGCACAGCGGTCATTGCGCACATCGGACCGAACCGGTCCGGTCCGGCCCACCGGTCTTCTTCTTTTTTAATTATTTTTTGAAATTAGCTAAATACGGTTTTAACCCCTAATAAGAAAAAAAAGTTGACTTGGGTCCAGGGGCAGGACAATAACTGACTCTATTTTTTTATTATTTCTGTCGGTAACTGTCAGAGCGTGGGAGGCACGCGCAAGACGGTTTCCAGCCCCACGCTCTTTTTTGGAGGCGAGTGTAGCGTCATACGGTGGCCAGAGATGAGCTTCCAGTGTATCTCCTGATGCGTCTCCGCGTGTTCTTTCTCCAGCGGCGGCGCGTTTCACCTAAATATGTGTGTGGGCGTGGCGACGACCGGTGAAAGCCGCTGACCACGTTTCGCTCTCTCCTGCACGTAAAAGTGCAAGAGAGTCCCCGGGTTTTCTGTCTTTTTCACTTCGGCCCCTGGACTTTCAATTTTATGTATGGTCCTGATTTTTGTTATAGAACTTTTGATTTAGTTCAATTGGGTCATTCGATTGAAATTAATTGAATATGTAATTTTCACTTCGATCCTCCTTCTTTTACTTTTTGGATTGGGTTTAAATAACTCAATAAATTCGGTATAGCAGTTTCAATTTTTTCAATTTTGTCATTTGATTGTAATTGATAATAAATTTGATTTTCATTTCGGCCCTTATACTTTTAATTTTGGATTTTAATCCCTTTATATTTGATTTTCCTTTCGGACCTTATACTTTTAATTTTTTTTTAATCCCTTAATCTTTTTATGATTTTAATTTTGTTAAAGTTTTTATGATTTTTTTAGTCTTTTATTTATTTTAATATTTTTATTATTAACACAATAATAATAATAATAATAATAATAATAATAATAATAATAATAATAATTTAATTGTTTTTCTTGCCTACTCTTTTGTTAATGTTTTTTAGTTTTTTCTTCTTCGGGATAATTTGATAATTTTTATTATTTTGACAGTGATAACAATGATAGTTTTTGTTTTTGTTTTATTCTTTTGTTTTATCTTTTGTTGAAGTTTTTAGGATTTTTTTTTCATTTTTTCCCTTTCATTATTAACACAAAAATAAAATAAATAAATGAATAATAATAATAATAATAGTAATAATAATAATAATGATGATGATGATTTAATTTTTTTTCTTGCTTACTTGTTAATGTTTTTGAAGTTTTTTTTCCCTCATAACAATTTGATAATTTTTATTGTTTTGACAGTGATAACAATTATAATTTTTAGTTTTTATTGTATTTTTTTGTTTGATCTTTTGTTGTAGTTTTTACAATTTTTTTAGTCTTTCATTCATTCATTTATTCTTTCATAATAATAATAATAATAATAATAATAATATTTTAATTATTTTTCTTGCTTGTTATTTTGTTCATGCTTTTCATTTTTTTTACTCGGTATAATTTGATAATTTTTATTGTTTTGATAGTAACAACAACAATAATTTCAGATGTTAAGACTTTGATATTGCTATTGTTATAGTATTTTAAATTAATATTGCTTTCTTTTTCCCTCTATTTTTTTTATTATTTTCATTTGCTCTTTATATTAAATAATTTTTATGATTTTACTATCTGCACAATAATAACGATGATTTTAGTGATTAATTTTTATTTTTTTCTTATAAAAATATATTTTTTTTAATGATAATTCGCGCTCTTTTGTGATCTTTTATGACGCAATACCTATATTATAAAAGATGTAATCTATGCTTCCGCAACAAACTATACTTAAAAATTTATACATTTTATCTCCTAATCTATAACTTTTATTTAGTTATATCATATAAATTTATCGTTGTGGATTTAATTATGTTAAATTATATACACAAGAATATCTGTGATAATACACGCGCAACATAGCTAGTGTGTGTGTGTATATATATATATATATATATATATATATATATATATATATGGTCCCCTTGAATAAAATTAAAAGATCCAAATTAGTAGATCATCAAGGAATGTCGGAGTGAAAGTTTCGATTTTAACAACCGGATATGATGAGATTCACTCATTAACTAATCGTGTGTGTGTGTATATATATTACTGATTTTGTTTAAACTAATCAATAGTTCATATTATAAACTTTAATTAATCAAGCGGTATCTAGAGTATTCTAATTGTTAATATGTAAGATTTAAAAGGGAAGAAAATTAGTTTTGTTCTAGATCCTTACCGAAGCTCTTTAAATTATTAAATTTTTTTGATAATATAATAATTAAATTATTTAGTAAAGAAAATATCTCACAATTATTTCAATTAATCGCCCTTTTTATTACCATGGCTACATAAAAAAAACACCACACCAAATAACAACAAAAATAATTAAATAAATTGAAAAGGGAAGGGTTATAGCTAACCAAATTGAAGGAGGCAGACAAACGGGGTGTTTGAAAAAAAATATTTTTTTTATTTTAAATTAAAAAAATAATATAAAAATAACTTTTAAAAAATAAAAATAATATTATTTTAATATATTTTTAAATAAAAAATATTTTAAAAAATAAACCGAAGAAAACACCCTTACCATCAACATCAAAAACTGCAAACCCGTTTGAAGCAATCCAGGAAAGTTTCTGACAACCTTAAAACGACAAAAATATGAAAATGAGATTAACTAAAATAGAATATTAAGTATTTCCTATTTGAATAATTTTATGAAAATTTAAACTAAAGTACAAATAAATAAAAGGGTCACTGGTACAAGCACGGTTTTACAGTAAAACAATAGCAATTCACAAGAGATGCTATAATTAATGAAATATATGATTTTGACACGGGAATATGTTCATCTATGGTAGAATCACAATTATTAAATAATCATATTATTATAGAGTTTTAAAGTGATGTGATCCCTTAAGCCATATATTTCTATATAAAAAAGGAAATTTAAAAATAAATCGAAAACTATAAATCAAAATTTCTCACAATATATTTGTTTATTTTTATTATTTTCATTTAAACCAATTAAATGGCTTTATTGCAAGCTTTAACTTGAGAGGCATATTGGATATTTTCTTGTCTTTTTTTAATAAAAACAAGAAATTGTATCCATGAACCATGTTACACAAGTGCTTATTAAAGTCCCTTAAGTTATTTAAAAGCATATGATAATATAATAGTTGAATTATGTGTTATTTAATTATATCCGAATTCATTTCAACAAATACCAATTGGTGAAGCATTTATCAGCTTCCATTAAAATCCTTTAAGTTGCTTTAAAGTTTATAATGATATTGAATTTGAGTCTCCGATAGGCGTAACGTGATAATAAGAGGCTTATGATCTACATATTAGATTTTGAATTCGAGTTAGGGTGTGTATCCCTTGTAAAAGTTTTGAACAATTGAAGTTATACTCGCTCATTTAAGTTTGTAAATTGTATTTTCCGGGAAATAGGGTTTTATGACATCTAAAAAAAAAATGTGTGATTATGTTTGTAAATAAATATCAATTAACACAAAAAAAACAATAATGACATAGTTCATATAATTATTTCCGAAAATTGAGAATAAGTTCTTTACCAAAAACATCAACAATATGTTTATATGGGTAAATGCATGAATGTGTTTGCAGATATATTTCTACTTGATATTTAAATATATCAAATGATCCAACAAATAATCACAGTCAATTATAATCCAAGTTTCTTATAAATAATTGCAGATAAAAAATAATATGTCAAATTATAGACCTCAGCGGTAGTTTGCACTACAAATTTATTTGATGTGGTCCTTAAATTACGTAATTGCTAAAAAAAAATAAAAAAAATATATTCATTCAACAACAACAGCAACATTGAGAATTAAGATAAAATAAATTAATTATATTCTAATATTTACAAACGACTTAAAAAAATATTCCAAAACTAAAAATCAATGCAAGCAAGCAAGCGTGGGCCTCCAACTGGTGAAAGACTGAGAACAAGATTCTTCAACGTCAAAATCTGCTTACCCCACCACCATTAATTTAATTCAAGTTCAGCAAACAGAAGACTTTCACTGGACCTGTAGCTTCTTCTTCTTCTTTGGTCACAGACAGCATCAATCATGGCTAGTTTTTCTTTTGTGACGACCACTTCCGTCCCACACTTTACACGAACTTAACAAAATCGAACCTTATGAGCAGATGAAAAATGCTTTGATGCTGCTACCATGGCCTCCTCTGGCATGAAGGGTGTCGAGTTGCTCGAAGACCTGAGCTTATCATCAGTGATTGAAAAGTCACGGAAGAAGGAAAACACCCGCCTTGAAATGGCAGCACGCCAACTGATGCCACCCCTATTCTTGCTTCCCATTTCTGTTCAAGACTGCTGCTATCCCTTAATCAATATCGAATTGAACAGTGAATAATTAATATGTTTTCTTGGCAGGATGTGCTTTTCTGGGTTGTAATTGAACAATGGCGCTGCTACTTTATATATATAGCTGGAAATATATACTTCATGGACACGCTTATATTGGAAGGAAGTTTCGGGTGAAAAGCGTTCTCTTGTTGACCAAGGCACAGCTGACGGGGTGAACTGTGTCTTCCCATGTTTAGTAATCAGTAAGTTTCTCCGATGTTTCTATGATTCTTTTTGGAGCTTTTTATGATCCCAGGCAGTAGCCGCCATTGTACAGAATCATTGCTAGCAGTGTCGTTTTATATATTTGAAAAGTCATTACTTGAGTCTATTAGCCTTGCTCAAGGAAATGCAATTGCACTTTTGCTGTACTTTCCAAATTGGGTGCCTTAACGTTTTAATTAAGCACATTTTTTTTATGTTGGGATATATATATATATATATATATATATATTTGTTAGTTTGGAAAATATAAAGAGTTTATTCATATTTAAAACTATAAGCATTTAAAAGCATAACTAATAGCAAACATGCTGCTTTCAACAAAAAATAATGATAAAATACTAGCATGTATACTAAATATATATTCAAACTTGATTTGATATAGAATAAAAAATCCTAGCATGCATACTAAAAATAAAATAAACTATGCTTAAATCAAATTAAAAATAATAATATTAACTTGTTGAAACACTTTCAAATAATGAATCTTTTGTTGATGGCAATGATGAATCATTTGTCTTTTAAGGCTTTAGTGCTCATCACTTATGTGACTAAGAGCAATTCCAATGCAAAATGCTATTTCGGAAAGTCAAATTGATAAAATAGCTTGTTAAATTGTGCAAATATAATTTTTTTATTTATATGTATTTTAATGTTAAAAATCATTTAGAATAGTCAAATATATTTTAATATATATCAACCAATAATATAAAACAAATTTTATAGGAACAAACAATATTATAATTTTTTTATAGTTTTTTTTATATTATTTAAAATGGTACCTGAAAATATTATATAGTTTTTAATTATAGTTTTTTTAGAAATAAAATTTTAAAAAAAATATATCTTGTTGAAAATATCCCATGAATTATTAAATATAAATAAATAAATTATCTTAATAAATAAATACAATTTTTACAAGAACATATAATTTTTGGCCCAAACAATATTATTGGCTCAACAAATATTATACAACTATTTCTCCTAGTCTTGAATAATATTATATTATTTTTAAAAATTTTGGTTTTCTACAAGAATATGTATAAATAACATCTCAAAGAGAAAAAAAAATGTCATTTTAGCTGTTGATAGAGCTAAAATGTGCATAAAATTATTAAAGATAGCTTTGTCTTTTCATTTAGCATCTCGGTTGGAGATGCTCTAAGAGCAACTTCAATGGCAAGAGCCATTTTGGAAAGTCAAATCTCTAAAATGGTTCTTTGAATAGTATAATATGGCTTTTTTATTAATGTGTGCTTCAATGGTAAAAACTATTTTGGAGAGCTATTTTTTTATATTATTTTAAATATAGTATAATTATTTTATATGTAGTTTAATTATGCAATTAATTATACAATTAATAAAAATAGATTATATAATTAAATAATTACTTTTAAAAAACCATCCAACAATATAATTATTAATATTTAAATTATATTTAAATAAATAAATAAAATTAAAAACCCCGCAACAAGTTCTCAGTAGCACATTAACTGATGTGATGTAAATAAATTGTATTTTATAACAGAAAAAACAAAACTTTAAATTTACACTAAAGAATAATATATATATATATATATATATATATATATATATATATATATATATATATATATATATATATATATATATATATATATGGCTTTTGTCATTTGCTCGTACCAAATTTAGCACCGGGGGACGAGACATGTATAATTAGATTCTCTTATATATGTTGCGTTGGAGAGCATGAAATGAAAAAAGAGGCAAAAACATACTTATATATAGCTTTGGCTCTTAGCACTGGAGATGCTCTAAGGTGTTTACAATCTGCCTCTCAAGATTCCAATCATACCATCTTGGTTTAGATGCATTTCTAAACAAGATTTTTGAACCCTAGATGCATTTTTAAACAAGATTTTTTAACCAAAAATTATGTAATTTAAATATCTTTTTACTAGATAAATATAAATTTAGGAGGAAAACTACAACGTAAAAAGGAGGAAAAAAAACACTAAATTTGAGATGAGAAAGAATGTAAAATATGAAAATCTCAATGAATAATCCGATTAACTCACTTGATCAGATGAGTTAGAAAAACTTTTATATATCCTTGTTTACTTTAAGACCATGATGCTTATTAAATTAGATGATCAATCAAAGGAATGTTTTTTGTGTCCTAAGATTATATTATATATGTGTTTGATTTTAATCAAGACAAACATTTTGGATTAAGGTTATACTAGGTTACTTGTTTTGATTTTTTCTCGAAGGTGGTATTATTTATTGTTTTTTGTTTTCAAGTTTTTTATTTGTTTCTCGAAAATCAAAAACTTTTTTGGTTCATTGATACAGAACCAAAACGTGTTCTTGAGCATGGAAAATATTGATTGAACATAAAATAAATAAATAAATAAATCTATTTTTTTAGGACTATTGTACATTCAGGATTTCCATTTTCAATTTTAAATTGTTATTTTTGTTAAATCAAAGGAGCAAAAACCTATATTCTAATGATTTAACAAAAACAAAACTCACTAACATATCTCAAAATCTCGATTCAAGAAAAGAATTGGAATATACATTTTGTTGTTAAGTTCCTTGGAGAAAACAATGCCATCAACAAAACACAAGAAGAGAAGGTGATGGAGAAGACGAATATGTGTGTTGATTTTGTCTTACACCATGGATTTGTGTTTGAGTTTTTCTTTTGGATTTGTGTTTGATAAAGAGAGTGTGAGAGAGAGGAGAACAGAAGGTGAGCGCATAGAGAAAATGAGTGGTGTTGTAATAGTTAAAACTTTGTCGTGAAGTGAAAAAAAAGAGTAAACTGTAGGATATTCAGAGTAATTTTCTATATATAGTTTAATAATAAATAATGGACAAATATGAGCTAAATTTCTTAACCGATAAATAGCCGTTGTCATTTCCAGGTTTGCGTAGAATCTAAAGTTGTGAGCTAGTTCAGAATTGTTCATGCATGCTGTCAGGCAGATCAAGGTAGAACTACAAAGGCGCAAAATCATGTTATTTAGTTCCTGGATGGATGGAAGCATACATGAACCACCACAGCAGGTTGCTTATCAGCAAGAGATTGTATATGATTCACCCCCCCAGGATGAAAGATTTGCAGGGAAATTTCGATGATAAGATCATCAGCACACAGTATATCACAAAAATAGATAGATGCCATGAACATGAGCAACATTTTTTGACGTGAGCGCATCCATTACACAGAGAGTGCAGTGAAACATAAATGCCACGGGAATGGCGATAGCTAAGATAAAAGCAAAACTTCTACCAGAGAGAATCCATATATATTCTGTCATGGAATATATAAATATATATGCTGTTCTTCTATCAACTATGTTAATTTAGTATGCCTAGGAATATAAGAGCTTCCTATGAAGACGGGTCTACGTTTGGATTATACATCAGAAACAAGCTATCTACATCAAAACTTGATTTGTCGGTTGCTATATGAAGGCCGAGATTTTTCCCAGAGGAGCTTGAATAGCTTGCAACAGTAAATGTAGATGTCAAAGGGCTTCAACCTGAGCATATGTATCTGCAGTTGAGCTAGGTGTAAGGGCTCAGCCATCGGGTTCTTCCCCACTCCCATCAAGACGGAAGCCAACAATTGCTCTTTACAACTCTCCTCCCTCCAAGCCAGCAAAATCAATACCCCCATGCACAACAGCGTGGTAGGAGACGGCGTCAAAGGCACTCTCAAAGAGACCAATGTTACACCTCATGGGCTCTTGTCAGTCTGCGCCATCCAGTTCTTCTTGATCATCTAGTTGAGACTCTTCTTTGATCAATTCCCCACCTCCACTCTCATGATTTCCACCACTATTCCTGAAAAACAGTCCAGAAGATGAGGAAATATCTTCATCAAGATCCTCTTCAATTTCTTTATCCTTCAATTTTGTTTTTATCTCACTATCCATCCACTTAGGGCAATGACGTGTAATTCCTAGGGAAGCTTCCACTGGTGCTCCAGTAGAAGGGCTTGAAGGATGCGGTGATCTTTTGGTAAGATCATATCTCAAGCAAGAACATTCTGGAACTGGATGGGAGAGAAATGACGATGGCTTTGATTTTATGGATGCTCTTATTACTCCATCAATTAGACTCCTTCTAAGATGGCGGCGTATTGATGTCAGCCAGGTATGATTTGCTTGGTATAGGTGTTCACGATTTTCTTCTAAAAGCTTGACAACTTCCTTTCTGGGTAACAGAGAAAAACAAACTGAGTTAAAAGACAAAAAGGAAAATGAAGATACTTAGTATATTGGAGTGAAATAACTTCACAAGGATGCATGGACTGGATACCATGCTTGTGTATATCGATTCTATATGTTTGAGTGCATCACCACTTGGTCTTATGCAGAATGAATGAGGAAATGACTTATTAAGTCAATCACAATACAAGAAAACGGGTAGGCATTTAAGAAAACATGAAAAGAGGCCATAGATGACAGGGCACTCCCCATAATTGAGGTGTGCGGGTGTGTTTGAGGATAAAGTGTTTTCCATGAAATTACCTTTTGAAATTCTAAAAGTTAAATTATTCACAAGCATGCGCACTTTTGTTGATAGAGATGATTACCTGTTTGGCTGGAATGTTTTAGATGCAGCTGATTGATAAAGCCTATGCCCCATTACCAAGCTGGCGAAATTTGGATGACCTTTCCCATCACGATCAAACCCAGGGATGAAAACATCAGCTTCTACACAAATCAAATAGTCAATTGCTTCCCATAAAAGTTTATGGGCATTAGTCCGTAACTCCATTACAGTACTCTCAGGCTCATTATCACTCTCAGCCACCCAACCCCACCAACCTTCGATGTTGTATGGATATTTAGGCCGAGCTGGAGGGGGTGGAAGTGGACGGGGACGTGGGCCTGCATTTTTCCATACTTCAAGATTTTTTTCTTGCACTACAGAAGGTGGAGCTCTTAATTTAGTGTCAACAAGGTTCACTTCACGACCATAAATTCTATTGAGCTCCCATGCAGCACTGAGAGAAGTTCTATCAACAATATTTTCAAACATGGCATGAAGAGGAGTCAGTGTCCGCTGGCCTCCAAAAACTTCTCCCCCGGAGACATATAAAATAGTGTCCCATGAATATCCATATGCACGTAGAAGAATACCAACCTGAAGGAAACCAATTTATTTAGACCAAAGTAGCACTTAGCATCTTTAAATATTTGCTTTTTATATGATATCCTATCTTGTTTAATAAAGCGAAAGAGTTGACTTTAACAGCTATTTTTTGGTATTGGGACCATCGTCATAAACCTGTTCATCACCCAGTCAATGAGTACCATACAATGCAATGCAATGAAAGGCTGATCCTTCTTTAAAGTTAAATCTGGAGATAACCCCACTCCCTGTGCTGGTTAAGTGACAGAAATAGCCTCAAAATGCAGTGTCTAGCTCTACATTCTCAAAACATTCCCAGGTAATAACAAAAGAAAAATTAAGCTACCTAAAATGGAGATTTGGAGGGAATCAGAAGCACTTTTCCCATGCATGAATTATTAAACATGAACAAATTTGATATGCACAAATTCTTACCTCTTCTGGCATTAATGGACATGAGCCATTAAGGCGTTTTTCAGCTGAATTTACAGAAAGCTTCCCCTTAACAAACCCACGTTTCTTCATCCAAGCTCGTTTGTGCTGAATAAGTTCATTGTGCACATCCTTGGGAAGAGCTCCAACACACAACACAATCAAATGCTAGGTAAGCTTGGTTTTTTAAAGGTTCCAAAATCAAAAACCATTATGAATTCTGAAATTGGTGTGGGTACCTGGAAGAGTTCAGCACAGCCATAGTATGCTAAGGCATCTCTTGTCAAACCAGGATCAAAGGCTATAAATGGTTGACCATGAGCCCGTAACCTGAAATAACTTGGCAGTTCAGAAATCACAAAAAGAATATTACAATAAATCCCTCAATAAATGATGAGCAGTCATTGACCTGTGCAACATTTTAGTTGCTAGTTCCTGGACCTCTTGCCTAAACCGTAATGCATGAAAAGCAACTCTACACCTCAGCCTTTGATATTCTTCAAGATGGGGTGGAAGCATAGCCTACATCAGGACCAGAAAGATGATATTATTCCAAACCACATGGTGTGACAGAAAGATGGCATCAAATTCAGAAAAGAAAATCCGGCTCACAATTTCTCAAAACCAGAAGGATTACAAAATATCTCAACAGTAAACATTAGTTGCAGAGAAGAATGTTACTAAGGACAACCAAGAGGGAGACATGACTAGGATAAAAAAAATTAAAAAATGAATCACATTATTACTTAAAACCATGTACACAAAAAGATAGGTGAAGTTTCATTCCTTTTAGGGTAAAAGGAAACAAAAACACCAGAGCCTTACTTTGAATTACACTAAAAGAGAGGGCGAGGGAGAGTATCAAGTCATAAGAAAACACATCACGTCTAAACTTTGAGTGATAAAATTGCATGCTTAAGTACAAGAATGCCCAAAGGAATCAAGTATAGGCAAGATGCCAATGTGAGAATATAATGAGCTACTCCAAAATAGATGGAAAAGGCGGGAGTTGAAAAGGAAAGAAATAAGTAAAAAAACATATGAAATCATGTAAAACTATCTAAATTGAAAAAAATAGAGTATAAATAAATATATACAAGATTTCTGAATATCTAGTTTAGAAATACCTACATGTCTACACCTATAGCAAAACAATGGTTGAAATCAAGTACCTGCAAGCATCCCCCATCAGAAACAACTAGTTCAACCACTGCATGCTTATTGAGTACTGGGAGAACATGATGCAAATAGAAATATGGCGAAGCTGAATTAGGCACTCTGAATGATGGGATGTTTTTCAGCTTCCTGGCATCTTTAAGATTTTGCGGAAGGGTTTTCACAACTTTAACATCTTTCACTAAAGCTGCCATGAAGTTATCCTCATTGTAAAGGTATGCAAAACTCTTGAACTGGGAGCTGCAGTGAACATTTCATAAATTTTAAGACAATGAGTTATTAAGGGTTAAATTAATTTTGGCATTGATATAAATTTTATGAGAGAGCATCCCAGAAAAGGTGTCACCTGATTCCTTTACTCCTAGTGGTTGATTGGATCTCAGGAATAACTAGAGTCGCATTAAGAAGCCGAGAAATCACAACCACATCACATATCTGAAAATCAACAAGATTCAGAAGTCAGATTAAATTTGTTACACACTGATAGCAAATAATGCAGCTTGAGCATTTTCCCCTCACCGAATTCCTTATTTCATGGAATCCACCTTGTATCCTAACAAAGACATACCCACTTGATTCTGATCTGGGATCTGCTGTATGCATATAAAGTTAGAAACTCATGTTGCATATGATATAAACTTGAACAAACAAAAAAAAGTTTTCACAAAGAACAACAATTCCCCAGTTTCCTCACCAGTCACTTTTGTATTATTCATGGATTGAATGAAATATGGAACACAAAATTAAACATTCTGATGAGAACTACATTATCCAACTATAACTGTATAAAGAGAAATGGATATGTAATCTGTTGTGCAGGGATAGCAGCATCATAAGAAATGCCAACACAATATTATATTAAAGGGCATCCAATATACAGCGAGACAGAACCAACTGCCATCACAAAAAAATGAAATGTACATGGAAGCAAGCAGGTAAAGCAATCAAGTCACAAAGGCCACACAGGTTGTTGGCCAAACTTCACTTGTGGTATTTCTCTATTGCAAATCCAAACCAAACTGCAAAAAAGTTGCAATCCAACTTCCATGGTCTTTCAATCAAGTTTTTACATATCTTAGCATGCTCATTATCATGAAATTTCGGACTAACAACAATTGTCTAGCAACAAATACAGAGCACAACTTGGTTACTGTTCCATTTCGAGCTATATAAGTTCCACAAACCATCAGAGAGCAAATACCATCTCCAATGTCATACAATCTTTTTAAGTTCCACTTCCAGTTCGGGTTATGATACTGATTCAGTGTACAGAAACGTACTCCAGAGTTTATCCTCCCGAGAACTTGAAAGATCTCAAATTGTGTTTCTACTAGGCATAACCTACAAATTTCCCTGAGAAGCAAATTAAGTAATGGCACCTTTTATCAGTAATAATTTGCAGCGTTTAAGTGTTTAACGTTTTACATTTTTACGAGTAATTCTGTGTATTCAATTTCTAATGAAATAAGTTTCATACCTAAAGCGTAGAGTTATAAAACCGAGATAAACTATAATTAGCTATATAATATCGCAGTGATTTCATATTGTATTCTTAATTAGAACACCATGACAATCTAGTGTGAGTTATAAAATTGCTTGTTAATTACTAAATCCTTGTTATGAAAGCTAACCAGTATAATATCGTCTGGGATTTGCATCTGGATGTAAAGATTCAAGGCGCGCTACAGGACCCCATAGTCTTTTGTACGAAGGACTCTGCGCCACATATTAAAAGCAATAAGACCCCCAAATAGACAAAATTATACAAAACATGAAAACAAATCAGGGACTATATGATCCTCGTACTGTAATTCAAAAATCCCACCAATACAGAGCAAAAATTATTGAAAAGATTTAAAAACAGATCCAAAATGAAGTCAAGAACACAAAGTTTGTCAAATTCCATGGAACAAGCAAATAAAATTATCTGGGTTTCAATGAAAGGTCTGTTTAGATCCACACAAAACCTTTAAACACTCAACAATGAAGCCCCAACTCCGGATAACTGACTGCTGCGTTGATATACAAAAAAGATGAAGGAAAAGGAAAAGAAATGCCCACAACCAGCCAAACCAAGAAGAAAGCAGCTCAAAACCCAACCAAAGCAAAACCATATCTCAAAAACACAAACAATACGGTACAGGCAAACAATTAAGAAACTGTTAATAAGTAGTGGTGGTGGTGGTGCGTACATTTTTGGATAAGTCAGGATTTTCAAAGACGGGTCTCCAAGAAAAGATTGTGACTGAAGACTGGTAATCAGCAATGCCTTCCTCAGTGAATCTAGCAAGCAAAAAATGTACAAACAGAGAAAAAGCTGATAGAACTAGCCCAACTAAACCAACCCACTTCATCTTGGACTTAATCATCATCTTCCCTTCTCCCTTCATTGCTATGGACCACTAAAGACCCCGACTTTCTAGTTTTTCTCTGTGTTGAAGTGTGAAAAAGAGAAGCTTGAGCGCAGAAATGGGTGCTTGAAGAAGCAGAGAAAACAGTGAAATAGTGGGAGTCATGAGACACGGAAAGAGAAAGAGAGAGAGAGAGTCCAGGGACACGTTTAAGGTTTGTGTTCCAAACTACAGCCATGTCTAGCTGCAAGATTTTATTTTTTTAGTTGGAACTAACAACCCCCTTTTGGAACGTGTATCACACGCACCAATCAAGAAAAGGATAGATTTTAGATTACTAAAAGTAGCACTACAGAATTATTATGATTGGATTTTAGATTATTAATATTTTTTTATTCTATGATCAACAGTATTTTTTTTTCAATCAATTTGTGTGTGAATTAAGAATAACTCCCCTCCAACCAAGCTTAATAATCCCGGTTTTATTTATACATGTACTGAAATGTTTCCCATACAGTGGTGGATTAGATTACTTCTTTTTTATAATAAAAAAATTAAATAAAGACTTTTTATTTATATATTTTATCTACAGAAAATAAATTAAATTTAAAAATGAAATGATGGAAGAAAAAAATGCATGTGAAAACAAGGATAAAAAGGTTTTAAAGTTTCCAAGCTTTGGTATTGATGGGGTCACGTGACATGGAAGGCTTTTTGATGCGGAGCGAGCATGTGGGGTTGCTTGCCTGCCTATCTTATGAGTTTCATTTAATATTATTTTTAAATATTTAATATTATTTTTAAATATATTTTTTATTAAAATAGTAATTTTTTATTTATTAAAAATTATTTTTATATAATCTCATAATTTAAAAACTTAAAAAAAATTACAGTAATTAATAAAAATATATTTAATTTTTTAAAAAGATTATTTTTAAAACCCAATAAAAAACACCCTGATTGCGTGAGAGAAGAGAATCTGGGATTGGATATGGAGCAGAGGATGCGTAAGAAGCAACGATGAGAAAGGCAAAGAGAAAAGGTGTGTGGTGCTGATAAGTAATCAGTGTGGATTTGAATTGGGAAAGAGAAAAGGAGGCCAGCTTTGACTTATTGGGTCAAAGAAGAGCACTGTTCTGGCTAAAACTCGGGTTAGTAAATGCATCTGGGACACAGTTAATGCCTGATTTGAAGTTCTTTACTGGTAGGGAGACACGGACTGAATCTGTTTACCAGGGCAGAGAGAAGTTGAATTACAAGGGGCAGGACAGCATCGATGAATCCCATTTCTTGCTCTGATTTCTCAAAAAATGGCGGCCTCTTGCAAGATTTCTCACCCTCCAAGGGCTCAAACCCAATTTCCTGCTCTTTTTTCTGGTATTTTGCACCTCGAATTGTCAATCTTGCAAGCATGTTTCATGAATATATCAGGAGGTGGTTAATTCTGGGAATGCATTAGGAGGTTTTTTGCTTCTCCACAATAACGCTGGGGCTTGCCTGCCAAACTAGGGTTTGCTCAGGCATTATGGTGTGCAGCAGAAAAACATGTCACATGCGACGACAAGTTTGGTTGGCTGGCTCATGTGCCCGTGTCATAATGGAGGCAATATTTAGCTCTCGATGACGGAAGAAGTGTTTCCTTTTCCCCCCATTAAAATAGCAATAATAGAGCTAGGGCAGCCTCATGCTCAACGAGCATGTGAAAAACCATACCTCGATATGGGACTTTGTTCTTTTGATTTATTCATGGTGAGGATGAGAGAATATCCTCTTATGTATACATATTATAAAAGATAATTTAATTGATAAAATTATTAATAATCATAAAACATTTATTTTGACCTTCCTTTTATTTTATCTTATTAAGTGTCTAAATTAATTCATATTTATCTTGATTAATCTCATAAATTGTAAAGTTAACAACTATAAAAATTTCTAATTATCGTTATATTAATAATCACATAACTCGAATTTAATACCATGAAAGAAATAAACTTCTTAATTCCTAAGTTTTTACCGATTGATCGTATGGTTACCCCTCCTTTCATTCCTCTTACAACATGGGTCCAAAAACTTTCTTTAAGGTTAGATGAATATGAATGGAGAAGACAAACCTAGGAGTGAGGGGGTGGAACCCATGCACTTGACACGTAAACATCTAAACCATGTTGTTGCATCCAGAAAAAGAATATAAAAAGTGATAATAACAGCATGATCATCTAGTGATAAGATAACCTAGGTGAGATAGACATGAAAGCAATTCTGTGGCATTTCTTCATGCATTTCAAATCGGAAGAGAATCTTATTTTAAAAAATATATAAATTATTTTTCCTCGTTTTTTCAATCACCGATGAATATATTTTTCATTTATCAACTCTTATTTATAAACAATTTTACAGCATAGCCACTACACGAATTGATTATTCTTTTCTTTTTTCACACGGCGAGGTGATGTTGATTTGCTGATATTAATTATTATAAATATGAATTTTAAAAAAAAATGAAAAGGACGTGCGTTAATTTTATCTGTATCAATTTGGACATCAAACATGTTCTATCAAACGTTGTGTTCGAACATCATTTTTTGCTGACAAGGAAATCTTCTTTGTTCTTTATTTTATATTTTAATTATTTGAATTTTGTGATAAAAATTATTTTATATTTTCAAAAAATAATAATTTAAACCGAGTGATTTCCTGATTTTGTTGGATAATTTTAATTAGAAGTTTTTTATAGAAAAATCCCACATCAATTTTGACTTTAGATTTCAGGAACCAAATTATCTAACCTACACCAACCCAAAAAGAAATTATTATTTATAAATTGTATGAAATTATTTATTTTCGAAACTAAGCTCTTATTGTAAGAAAGTAAATTGGAGTTTAAGCTGTAATAACTAATTCTATTCACACTAGGAAAAAAATTTATTGCATGTATAAAGCTTAAATATTATTTATAATAATTTCAGGTATAATTTTAATAAGTTTATTTTAGTTATCTCAACTCAAAATGGAATAACTGAATACTCACCTCTAATTTATTTTTATTTTAGTTATATAAATATTATTTACGCTTATATGATTCATTGTAATTACTATAATCATTTTATATTTATCCATTAACAAATAATTTAAGATTCATGAGCCAGTTTCGGAAGAATTGCATTAAAGATTGTATAGTTTTTCAAAATTACAGGCTTCCTTTAGTGAAGTACAGCTGCAGTCTGCAGGCAAGCTACTCACCTTAAATTTATGGGTAATCGTTTTGGGAAGAACAAAATGGAAATTTCTTTGGAGATTCCCATTTCTTTGTCGTTTCAGAACAATTCGGCGTGGAGTGCTTTTTGAATGACGGAGGGACAATCAAACTATGTTTTAAAAAAATTATTATAAATTAATTTTTTTAATATTTTTAAATTATTTATATATGTTGATGTTAAAAATATTTTTTAAAAAACAAAAAAATATTATTTTAATAAATTTATGAACAAGAACTATTTTTAAAAATAACCTAAGTAACACTTAAAAATAGTTAGCAAGCTTCTTCTTTCACGACTTCCATGCGTATACCATTAGTTGTTAAGTGGCACCAATTTAAATAAAAACAAAAAAAAGTGGGGGGCAGCATCTTGTGGGAAAGTTGCTTCTTCCCCATGCTGGGGAAAATCTTTCGATAATTGAGTTACAAAGAAAAAGAAATCGTGCTCTACACTTGTAGCTCAATTATTGTCTCGGATTCAAGCATCTGTTTTATAATAAAAAACTACTCATTGTTATATATATATATATATATATATATATATATATATATAGCATCTGTTTTATAATAAAAAACTACTCTTTGTTATATATATATATATATATATATATATATATAGATAGATAGATAGATAGATAGATATTTGAAACATGGATGCTCAAATATGATTTTCATGTCATTGTCGGCTGCAAACATGGACATATTAAAAATATTGCTTTAAACATGTGGAAAATATGTGGTGGATACGTGAAGATATGTTTTTGGTAGATATCTTATTATTTTTTAAAAAAAAATAGCTCCGAATATAATTATTTTAAAATGTTGTGGGCTTGAGTATAAAAATATTGAGCACCTGAATAATTTTAAAAAAAAAATCATGGTGTTCTTAACCTGACACTTCCGATACCCCCAGCTCATTTTCCCTTAAACTCAAATCTTAAACTTGTTCTTTCCACCGTGCCACCCTCATCGGTTCTTCTGGCTCAGTGACAAGATTGGTTGTAAGAGTGTCTATGACATCATGCTTATGATCATGATGATATCTTCCATTGGTTCTGAACTTTTTTCGTGAGCTGATATTGTTTTGTGTCTGTGAAGTGATGATAGTTACAGGAGCCTTCAAATCTCAATGCCCTAACTATAGAACAAAGCATCAACCTTCATATGGACCATGACCACTCAATCTGCGGACCCTCACCTTTAATAGGGAATGCGATATGATCTTTCAGAGTTTGGTCTTTGTTTTAGAGAGAGAGCAGATTGGGATCAAGAGAGAAGACTGAGATATGCTTTTCTTGAGATGGTTGTATTATTTGAGAGGGAGATGGGGGCTAATTTTAGAGGGTAGTGGGGTGACGACGATTGGTAGAGATGGAGGGTTTTTGGAGGATGGGATGTTAGATCTAGGAAGTGTTTGTTCTTTTAATTTATTTTTTTCCTTAATATATTAGTATATAATTTATATTTTAAACAATATTATTTTAAAATATTTTTGAAACAATACTACTATAATTTGAAACATTCCCCAAAAACGTTTCATATGCATTTCATAATAAAAGATCAAGAAACAATTCATATGCATTTAAATTAAAAAAAAATCATAATTAATTTTGAGATTATATTTATATGATTTTGTATTTATAAATTTAAAGTTAATTTATCTTGAATTTGAATTATTTTTTAAAATAAATATTTTTATATTTTTTCACATATATAATTAATTAATTAATTATAAACGGTATAATTTCAAAACATCATGTCAAAATATTTCATTTCAATTAAAAAAATAAAGCACTTCCTAAAACAGAATTGATAGAAGTAAAAATAGATTACATATGCTGTGTCATCTAGAAAATATATTTTTTCTGAAAGCATTACGCCTCTATCAGCCTAAAATATATGAATTTGAATACTTTGAATCCTCACAAACATCATCAAATATCTCTTAACCTATTATATATTTATTTCCCTTTTTCTTTTAACTCTTTTCTTTGATTCAAAACTAACCCTAGTTTTTTCCAAGATAAAAAATATGATATCTTAAATATTTTATTTATATATTATATCCCAAATTTATGAATTCTCATTCTATTTAAATTTATACGTAAATTCTTTCGCTTTTATTTTCTTCATTTATTTAGTTTATAATTTATAACTGTATTTATTTCCAGGGTTTACATTGGATAACCATAAATTAGTTATAATATTTATTTTTACATTTTAAAACATGGAAAAATAAACTTTTTTCGTGTATGAAAATATGATTAGAAAATTGATCAAAAACAGATAAGAATTCGGGTCCTGGCTTCGGGCAAAAATATGTATCTGCCTAATTGATGATGTCTGTGCTATCCCTGCTTTGAATCAACTTGATAGGTGGTTTCTGGGAGATGAGGAAATAGATACGTGACGGCAGGGTTAATGGAGCCCTCGCTGCCACCAAATTTTTGAGAATTCTTGATTTTTTGATCGTGAATAAGAGGTGTTGGATAAATCGCAGTGGAGATCCTCCAGGGATCTTCATTTCACCAGAAACATGGTAAACATCATTCTAGAGCTAGCAGAGTCAATGAGAAAAGATACGTCGTTTTAATTAGGGTTTTGAGCAGTAGACATACGAGAGACTGTCCCATGTTATTTACAAACAGGTGTATAAACCCTTTGAACCATCCTTGTAGATTAATGTCTGGGGAATTTGAGTTAAAGATGCTCGTGGACTGGGCTTCTGAAGCAAAACATTTCATAGCTTGGTCTGGTTTAATCATGGGGTCTGCTGTTAGTATCATGATTTAAAAAACCCATTGCCCTGCAGGTGCTTGCGTTGACTTTTACTCTTTTGTGCAGTGGTGTTTTGAAGGTCTGCTGAAGTTCAACACTTCAATCGCTGAGTCTGCTGAAGTTCGAACTTTTGTGGAGCTTGAACTACCGCCAGACAAAGGTATAAAGGCTTTGTTTTGAAAAAATAAATAAAGTTTTGATCCGATTAATCATGTCATCAACGCTCACTTGAGTTTTTTTAACCCATATTAGGTCTCCGATTGATCGTATTAAACATGTTTATCATTGTATTTCAAAATTAATTTTATTTTTTATTTTAAATTATTTTTTTTATTTTTTTAATCATTTTAATATGTTGATATAAAAAATAATTTTTTTTTAAATATAAAAAAAATTAATATTTTTTAAAATTAAAATCACTTTTAAAAAACAATACTTAAACTTATTTCTGGTTACGTCTCAAAAGTATTTTAATTTTTTTTTATTTTAAATTTTTATTTTAAATTAAAAATTTTTAGTGTTTTTAGATCATATTTGTACTGTTAATGTCAAAAATAATTTTTAAAAAAATATTATTTTAATATATTTTCATATAAAAAATTAAAAATATTTTTTCCAAGCAATTTAATAACACTGCTACTAATAATGCTCACAAAATTAACCATTTCTTCAAGGGTTTTTTTTCCACTTTCTTTAATATATCAAATTTAATTTAATTTAATTTAAAATATAAAATAGGAAGTTTAGTAACTTCGTTGCTTAGGCCTTTTATAAATGGGCAGGGTAGCCGCCCATCATGAGCGATCCAAATCCAACAGTTCCTTAGGCGGTGTAAAACTTTTTGGCGAAGAGTTGCATGACTTTGGCTCAAGAATTGATTTTTAATCACCATTATAAAATTATTATTATTGTTAAAAATTTTAAAAATCTTGATATCTAAATCATTTAATTCACTTTATTAGGAATGATTCATTTTATAATCTAAATTAAATTCAATATATTAGTAAACTATAAATTATGAAAACACTTACAGTAACTAAACAACAAAACTAAATCGTTGATTTTTTACTTATAAAAAAAACATAATTGAAAATTCATTGCTAAGTTACCATCATTATCATATCTATAATAGTTAAAATTATCATCATCATTACTACTCAAAGAATGAAAATTATTAAATTTCCTCGAAGAATAAAAAAAGCAAACAAGAAAACAATAAAAAATAATAATCACTCAAATCATCATTATTATTGAGTAAACAATAAAAACCATAAAAGTATCTTAAAGAATAAAAAAAAATAACAATAAAACAAAGACAAAACTAAAATAAATATTACGAGGGAAAAAAATCATTCGAAGAACAAATAAAAGAAACATAAAACACTAACAAAAAGAATAAAGAGAAAAGGAAAGAATAAAAATAAAATCCTAACAAACATTAAAATTTTGAGACTGAAATGACTAAAAATAAAATCCTAACAAGAAATAAAATGATAAAAACTAAAAACTAAAATTAAAAGCATAGATGCATAAATATGAACAAAAAAACATTGTCCAAGAAGTACCGAAAAAATCAAAGGAATTAATTCCAAATAAAAAATTAAAAGAATAAGGACTCAAATAAAAAATAAAATATATAAAATGACTAAAAATACAAAAAATAAAATGATAAAAAATAAAAACTAAAATTAAAAGCATAAATGCATAAATATGAACAAAAAACATTGTCCAAGAAGTACCGAAAAAATCAAAGGAATTAATACCAAATAAAAAATTAAAAGAATAAGGATTGAAATGAAAAATAAGATATATAATTGATTCCAATTGAATAACAAAACTGTAACAAATCAAAACCTTGAGATCAACAAAATTAAAAGAATTTTAAAAAATCAAAAGAATAAGAATCCAAATGAAAAGTATCATATATGATCAATTTCAATAGGAGAACAAAATTGAAACAAATTAAGCCTATAGACCAAAAAAATAAAAAGAATAAAAAAAATCAAAAATCACAAGAATAAAAATTGGAATGAAAAACAACATATACGATTAATTTCAAATGAAGGGTACAATTGAAAAAAAATCAAAACTAATATAGAAAAAATTAGAAAGAAAAAAAATCAAAAAACTAGAGATTGAAATAAAACACTTATAATCATAAAGGACAACATGTATTTTGCGCTGCATAAAAGAGAAAATGAGGAGAGAGAAAAACTAACCATTGATGATCCTCCGCTCACTAGACAACAACACACACCACCATGAAAAAAAGGATATGGTGACACACTTGAAGACATAATGACAAGATATTTTTCACCATCTCTAGACACCGCACACACCGCTTGGAAAACGCATATAGGAGAAAATTAACGAAGTGTTTGGACAACGCGCTTAAAGTTACCTCGAATTAAAAAATCATACATGAAAATATCATCATATACCAGCACCAGGCCTCCATTTTTGTGATTTATGGGGATATTTAAGTGATTTTACTATACACAAAACATAAAATATTGTTGACTCCAGCTCACTGTTTGTGTTTCATCTAAGGGCAAAGCTGTTATTTTAACATTCAAAATCATAAAAAAAATTGAAAATACATTAAACCAGTCTTCATCTTTTTATCAGCATCCAAAGATAAATAAGTAGTTTCACCGTAAAATTAAAAATGAAAAAGACCAAAGCATCCCCAAATAAATAATCTGGAAATGACATACAGGTTCTAAACATGTCCAAAAATTCAGAGCAATCAGTGTCCTGTATGGAGTGAAACATGTACGGGTTTTGTTTTTGGTTGAATATTAAAGAAATGCACTTGCAAGTTTCAACCATTTATTTTCTTTGATAAACATTGATGAGGCCCTTGAAATAATGAATCATTCCCACTTTCGGCACTGGTTAATGTGGTTCGAAAACTAAATGTCGTAGCTTAAGTGGCTGGATGCTCATTCACACACTGTTATTAGTGGAACTTGAGGGCTCCTAAGTAGCTATCCAAGCACGACCATGACAGGTTCATTTTGAATGGTGACTTCTTGGATCAACCACGATGATAGAATTATTATTTTTTACTATGATCAGGAAATGGTTACTTTCTTGGATCGCCCACTGCATCTATATTGCGTCTCCATCTAGGACATTTTTTATTTTATTTCAGTGCTTGTCACCTCTGTCGTTTTCTCAACCCCGGTATATGCTTTAAAGAACATTCTTGGGATCATGACTTGAATGGAAAATGTAAAGTCTTTGTTATCTTCGAGTGCTTCAGTGGCAATCGTTTTACTATCATGATGCCTGATCCCCTCGAGCATGATCCTTTTAACAAGTAGATCATGGAAGACTTTTCAGGTAGGCAAGAACCCCACATTGAAATCTGGAAATCCAATCTTGAAGGGTTCATTTTGACACCAAGAAAATCACTGTTGTGTGCGTGTGTGGAGCATCAGGCGACAGACATGATTGATTAGGTAGCATGCATCCCATGTTCAACTTCAGGAGTTATATGCGTGTAGGAAGAGAGAAAAGGAGGTGAATTTTCATTCCTCGAGAGACTAGATTATCAAAGATTTGTGACAAGGGAAATGACAAATGTGACTTTATGGCATATTTGATGCTGAAAAAAATATGCAAGGAATATGTGGGTATGGACTATACATCACAAGACCTTCCCCATCCAGGAAAATTCTGTATCAGCTCCTCTTTACAATCCAGCTAATCGGATATTATCCCTCCGATGACACAGTTCCCCATATAAAATCTGGCAATTCAAGAATGAACCATTATAAATATTCTTGTGAGACTGCTAAAGAAATTACTCATGGATGAAATCCGTAGACTCCTTGGATCCAACTTGAGGCGCAATCCTAAGAAATTAACCATATATGCCTGCAGTCTCCATTGAATATATAATGGGTCATCTCCTTTGATAAATATGCACTGGCACTGGGTATTATTATGGATGATCATCTTATTAGCATGACCAGGTTCATGTACTTCTCAATGGTTCATCTAACAATTGCAAGCACTCCTGTGGATTGGAATAAAAATAATCTTCATCCTTTGGTTTATCTGGTATAACGACTCGCATCTTTGGGCTACCCATCCGATCAGCATGAGTTTCCTTCACAGTAGAGGAGAATTCATCCCAGCTCAATGACCCTTTGTTGTATTGATCTATTAAACCTACCAGAAGCTTTCTGTCCAGCAAACTAGTCTTCTTGAACCCCAAGAATCTGGAAGTCATCAAAAGACATGAGAAATTTATCATCATCAACTGATGTTTTCTTTCGTTCTTTCATTTTTCTTTATGGATCTATGGGGCATGCATGGTATCATGGTAACATCAGATCATTTAGGACATTTTAGTTCATTTTTTATTGCAGTAACTCTCAGTGCAGTTGAGAATCTATATTGAACGTGGCAGCAATAAAATTACCTGCGATGACCTTCAACAACTTTAGCCATATTGCCATCATATGTAGGAACAAATATGTCACTCTCTAGGGACACCAGATAATCTAGTGCTGCCATTTGAGATGAATGGTTCTGGATAAAATTCAAATCTGATGGTTCCAACAGATCCTCTTTCCTGACCTGTTTCATGTTAGAAGGATGGATTGTTTTAAGGCATTCCATTTTTTCAAGGCATTCCTTCATATAGATGTTTGAAGAAGTTGCTGCTTTTTTCTACTCACCAAATTAGGAAAAGCTGCCTCCAAAGTCTTCATCCTTCTTTCTCCACCATATATTTCTCCGGCAGCAATATAAATCTGAGCATTACGATCAATTCCAAGTGCAGTCAACACAAGGGCAGTTTCCTCAGGAGTCAAAGGACACAAACCTTCTTTCCTTTTCATTTCAGAATTAATAACTTTTTCTTTCCACCAGGGATAAGCATATCTGACCAAGTGCAGTTTGTGAGAGTTAGTTGTGTTTGACATTAGCAGCATATTAACAAAGTATCAGAGAGGAAATTACCTCATTCTTGTCAGTTTTTCTACTTCCTCACCATTGCAACCATGAGTGCAGCCAGAGAAAGCCAACATGTCCATTTCATATCTGAGATGAAGCACCAGAAAAGGGCCTCTCTCCCTCAATATCTTAACAACCTTTCTACCCAGTTCTTCTATCTTTGATGTAAACTTCAGAGCATTAAAATTTACACGGCAGCGCAACTTTTGAATCTCAAGAGGAAGTCCATTATTAGCTAGGCGAGCATCTGTTTTGTTCAAATGCACAACTTTGAACTTTTGCAGAAGAGGAAGAATCTGTTGGCAAACACTTCAGAAAATTAGTCGCATTAGTCCAAATACATTAGCAAAATAAAAAGGAAAAAGTTAATGCTTACTTTAGAATTCTAGTTAACTAACCTGATGAGTGTAGTAAGAAATGTTTGACCAGCTTACAGGAGGTAATGAGTAGAACAATCCCAATTCTACTCGTGTTTTGAGCCTAGGCGGTAGCTCTTTCAATATACGAACCTCACCCCTCAAGGAAGTGATGAAATGATGAACATCAAATATGTCTTGAAACTCACTGCCTCGCAAGGAAATGACTGGGTTGATCAGACAAGTTATAGGGGTGTTTTTCAAGACTTAATACTGCTGAATTTACCTTGTGTCATTCCAAAATGAGGTTTTATCCAACTCTGGGACTATAAGAGTGACATTTAGATATCTTGCAATAGCGACCATGTCACATATCTGCATAACAAGTCCAGAAGTGACAATAAATCAAATAGATACAGCACCAAATTAGATAGGCCAGGCAGAATCAAAACGCAGTTACAGTATTGATGATTTATGATTTAAGTTGCAATCAACTCACTGCTGCTCGCATTTGGTTCAGTCCTCCATTGCAGGAAACTATGAGATACCCGTTATTCTTATAATCTCCTGCAAGCAACAATTACCAAACGCAGGAATAAGAAGACAAGAGAATCAGAATTTTAAAGGAAAACTAAAATAACAAAACTAGAAATGATTTACGATACAGACAAATTGAAAATCTTGAGCAAATCAGCAATGGTACAGAAACATTTATTATAGTCATGAGGAGCAAATCAATCCATTTTAGACACAAAAAGTATGAACAGTATGAAAGGACAATAACTCGTCAAATCAATTATCTCCGATTAATAGTTAGAACAAATTGATGAAAGCAAAGAATATACAAAACCAATCCACATGATTTTTCTCTATTTTAATGAATATCAGCAACCTTTTCCATTGTAACCGCGTAACAATAACTAAGCTGAAATCATTGAAATTATGAACTTACTCTTTGAAGGAAGAATAATATTGTCAGGGACAGAAGTTAACTCAACATCTTGATGGCTTAAACAAGATGTCCAACTCTTTAACAATCTCGGCCCCCAAGTCTCTCCCAATGACATCAAATGAACCACAAAAGTCCATAACAATACGGTTGTGATTGCCCTCATCGTCCATAGTTTCACCGGAGACCTTGAAACCACAGAAGTTCTCAACTTTTTAAACTTTCCACTACCACATAATTTCAATTTCATCTCCCATTCCTCACCAGAGTCCTCTGTCTTCCACATTTTAACATATTTTCCCTCCAACATCACCAAACCCAATTGAACAATCCCTTGATATGAGTCAAATTGAAGTTTAATACAATAGATGCTCTCTCTTCCCCTAAATGATATTTTGTATCTAAATGAATTGTTAGATAATGCTCACTCTCACAGCCAAAAAGATTCTTTGAGCTTGATTAGGATGGTTGAAAAACAAAAAAAAGCTCGAAAACCCGTCGTGTTTATATAAACTTCTTTTTTTCAATTAAAATAATCGAAGACACCAGTTTCATGATCTTTCATTACTTTAATCTCCAAAGCACCAAACTTTGTCAGTTTACACAACTCTAAGAAAAATAACTTCAATATCCAAAGAAAACCCAGAAATGATATGCAAGAATTTCTGCGAAATCTTGCTAATCAAAATCCCAGTAAGAGCTCAATATTGACAATCTCTCGTAAAAAGCTCACTGGTACGCCTATGAGGTGTGGTTAAACTTGAAAAAGAGAATGCGGGTTTTGGAGACGGGAAGATATGGAAAGTGGAAGAGTTTAGCGGTTAGTATTTTCCGACGAGATTTGCCGGAGAAGCTAGTGGGAAAATCAGAGAAGGAGGGAGGGGGGCTTGTAGTGAGGAAAGAAGGAAATGGTAGGAGGCAGTAATTATAAGGGGTTTCAGTGTTGAGGTATTTTAACTGCTAGAATGCTAAAGTGGAAACCGTAACTTAATAATAATACTTTTTAAGGATGTTTTTTTTTCTTTATTACTAATTTTGTCGATGTTAGAATATCATTTATGAATATCTTATTTAAGTAAAAGAAAAAAATTGTGACAACAAATGATATTCATCGCCTGAAAATCATTTTTCAGATTTTTTGTGGGGTAAATTTAGGAAATTTCATCAAAGTGGATTTATTTTCAGCTTAAGAAATAAGTAATTTTGCTAGGAAAATGCTTTTTTTTAGAAGAAAAAAAACATATTTTTCATAAATTCACGTGTTTTCCAACCAACCAATGAATTTTTTTTTTATCTACTTTGTAAAATTCAGAAAATATCTCTTACATGTCTTTTATACTTTTAATTATTTTTTAATATCTTTATCTTTACCCTCCGTTTTTTTCTTGAGAGTTAATGATTATTTGGAAGTATAATCAATATTTTTTTAACAGTATTTTTCATGTAAAAATAGAATAAAATAATATTTTTTTATTATTCAAGAAAAAAAATTCAAAAATAATTTTAAAACACAGTGTATGTATATTTATATATATAAAAAAACATTTCATGGCATGTTCGATTATCTTTTTATCAAAATAAAAGATCTCTTATACTTAAGTTATTAAATATAAGGGATGTAAGTATACATGTATGTGTTAAAGTCACCATGTCAACCCGTTAACTAGTGATAAATCTATCAACTCATGATAAACATAAAAAATTCTTGTCAAATTTAGAGTTTTCAGGATTTCTTCCAATAAGCACCTTAATTTTTGAGTGAAATTTAATAATAATAATAATAATATCTTGTACACTTTGAATAAACATCATTTCTTCTAGAAGAAAAATAACATTTGTTGTACTAAAATTAATATAGAAAATAGTGTTCTTGCAATAATGTCTTCCATTGATTACTTATCCATCATTGTAAGAAAGCGAAGTTTTAGCGTAATTTGACAAAACAACAATTAAGCACATCAATCGTTTGTTGTTTGAGTGATAAATTTAAGCTATAATTAGATGTTGGTGAAGTACATATTAATTATGCCAAGAACTCACGGGCTTAATTAAAATATTATTAAGTGTGTAAATATATTTTTGCAGTAATATCTTTAAATCTAATTCGACCTTGAAACCTGTTAACTTGATTTCATATCTAGTTCGAGTTTTTAATTAAATCATGTAAGAACTGACACAAAATCAATCAATCAACCAATTTAATGAGTTCAAAAATAATTTAGATGATCGATGAAAATATAATATAATATTTTTTTAAAAAAATATATCAGGTTTAATGAGTAAACTCGTCAAACTCGAGTCAAAACTTCAAACCCACAAACTAAGTAATGGACTCTAAGTGAGATTAATAGCTTTTTTTTTTCTAAACTATTATTTATTTAACTATATTATAACAAAAAAAAGAAATATTTATTCCTTATTAAAAAAAACATATAAAAAGGAAAACAAAATTAATGAAAATTGAAGAATAAAATCATGTAATTTATTTCTCAACCAATATACAAATTAAAATACAATATCAGCTTTAAACACCAATAGATACATATAATATAAGGACCATATTAGAAGAAAAAAACATTATTAAGCAAAGAAAAAAAGGAGGTCAAAATGAACAAAAAAAAAACATATTACTATTGTAACCTACAATGCAAATGAGTATAGAAAAACAATATTTTCCCTGTATTTTTCAAATAAAATACTAAAAAATCATTTATACTCGAGTTTATTACTTCAATTTTTATCTTTCAAATTAATCTTTTTTTTTTAAAAAAAAAGAAATTAAATGTTTAAAAAGATTTGACTGTCCAAAGAAAATGAGTATATTTTTCTACCAAGTTAGGTGACATAAAGCTAAATGAGTCCTGAGAATGGAGACGTTATCGCTTCCCTTTTTAATTTTTTTAATTAATGTGGGGTGGTGGAATTTAAACTGTGTGATAGCCCATTAAAAGTCTATGATTGCAGAGCATGTCGTTTTGGAGTTTACAATGCTGACAAATGCCTGTGATTCTTCTTTGTCCTGCATCCAGATCATCTCAAGGAGGAGAACCCATTTTCAAACAATATCTAACCCCAAAATTTAAATTATTATATATAATTTAATAATTTATTTGTCCTGCATCCAGATCATCTCAAGAACTCAAATGATTGCGAGGCTTTTTAATTCATTCATTATTTCATTTTTTATATGAGGAAAACATATTTTATATAATTCAATGAGCAAATAAAATTTTAATTATTTTTATAATGTATATATTAATTGAAATTTAAATTTTATTTAGATTACAAATTTTTTATTATCATATTACATTCATTGATGATTTATTATTTCATATATCAAAGACCAAATTAGAAATACAAAAGGGCCCGTTCATATTCTTGTGTTTTAATATATTTTGGAATGAAAAACCTTTAAAAAATAATATTAATTACACCCCATTCTAAATAAAATCAATAAAAAAGGGGAGGAAAAGTATAAAAGGTGCTATTTGGGAAGCATTAAAAAACACTTTTCATCAAAATTTAAATTTTTTTCTCATTAAATTAATTTATTTAATTTTTTTAGATTATTTTAATACCCTAATGATATTAAAAAAATATATTTAAATAAAATAATATTTAAAAAATAACGTTAACGGTTACCCTACAAAAATGATCGGAATCAATCGTGGAAGTGCGAGTTCATCTTATCTACATACAAGGCATTGCTTTTATAACCGGTTAAGATCTGATTGTCAATGGCTTTCTGAACTATCACGTGCCCCTTCTGTTCCTTCCAAAAATTTACAACAGCTACGTACGTACAGCTTGGGTTGACAGGGAAACTTCGAGGATGTCTGAGTAGGTATTAATGATAGTTTTTGAAAGTGTTTTTTATATTAAAATATATTAAAATGATATTTTTTTATTTTTTAAAAATTATTTTTAATATCTTTACATCAAAATAATACGAAAACTAAAAAATAATTTTGGTTTTTTATGCAACTAATCGTGCCCCAAAAAAATAGTTGTCATCTGGGTTTATCGATGAATCTCTCTCAGCGGCACACTTTTCTTTATTGTTTAAAGAATGATGAAGCTAAAGTTTCACGAGAAGAAGCTGCTGCAGAAAGTAAATTTCTTGGCCGGAAAGGAGATCAAAATCACCGAGAAGCTCATGCTATGCACCGTCACCACGTCGTTGAGCGTGACGACGGCAAGAAGCGCGTTGCCATGCACTGAAAACGTGTTTTTTTCTCTCAAGTTTCTCCAAGTATTTATTCAGCTTTTTTGTGCGTTTCTTTAATTGTGTCTGTTTTAGTTTTCTGTACGTGTTTTTGAAACGTGAAACTTATTTATCTATTACTGTAGCTGTCGCTGCTGCTGCTTCTGTTGCCGTTGCCGTTACCGTGTTTCTTGAACTGGGATTGTTTTATTTTTGTTTAATTCCTGGTAAAAATTGTGAAATTGCAGGAATTCTAGTGGGTGCCTGATGGCGCAGGAGCTGAGAAACATTTTGAAGCAGATGGATCCTAGCCAGAGACCCTTCCTTATCTTATTGAAATGACTGGCATGCTTTTGAAGATGATGAGAATCTGGATGAACATGAGAGACTCTTTATCTCAAACCTTTTTTGAATGCCGTGTGTCGGTGTGAGAATGATGTGTAGGTCTTCTAATATTTGTTTTTAATTAAATTATTTTTTATTATTAAATTCAATCAAGAAGTAATAGTTGGTTCATTTGTTTGCTTGTTTATTTTCTCTGCAATCAATTTAATTTCTATATATATATATATTAAAAATTCTATTTAATATTAGAGTCATTACATCAATATAAAAACATTAAAAAATAATTATAAATGAAATAAATTTAAATTTTTAAATAACACGGCCCGCATTTCAAAATGGTAACTTCTCGATATAAAAGCACGTGTTCAATTGTTCTCTTTATAAGATACAAATGGAACTACGCCCGTGACGATAACAAGAAGAAGAAAATGTGAAAAAAGGATGCAGTGATTTCCTGTTTATGTGCTGTAAAATAATTTGCTTCTCTAATGATTTCAAAATAAGTTTTTTTTAAATAAATATAGAAAATATAATTTTATAATAATAAGAGAATAACTGGGATTATAAAATTGAGATTTTAAAGAGAAAAATAAAATAAAATTTGTAGCTCTTTAAAACTTTAACGTGTCCTCTAGAGATATATAAGACAAATCAAATATTACTTTTGAGTGTTATTAATTTGTTATAGACAAGAAACAAACACGTCCTTGCCATGTCATGTAAGGATATGCATGGCCTTACAGCCTATTTATTTTTGTTTTTCAAAATAATTATATATTTTTTTAATTTTGTTCTTTACATTAAATTATTTTTTTAATATTTTTAAATTATTTTAATATATTGATATTCAAATATTTTTTAAAAATAAAAAATATTATCTTATATATTTTCAAGTAAAAAATATTTTAAATAATATAAAAAATATAAAAACTAATTTTAAACAAAAATATTTTGATAAAAAACCGGTTGAAACTCACCCAAAAAATTGTTTGGTGGTTATTTTTTTTATTTCAAAATGTATTGAAATAGTTTTTTAATTAATTTTTTATATTAGTATATTGAATTATTAATATATTGAATTATTATTTTTTTCATTTTTCTATTTATATCAAATTAGGTTATAATTATGCTAAAATATCAAATAACAGGTTAGAGAAATAAAAAGTAAAATGCAAAGAAAATATATGTTAAACCATAAGTTCACAATAATTTGGATTTTTGCGCAAAACCTTATTTTATTTATATTTTAGATTAGAGAATGATGAGTGAAACTTATCAAAAAAATGAAAATGAGATAAGAAAGTTTTCATTTAAGCTTTTTTTCTACAACAAAACTCGATATTCTTAGTGTTAATGAGTTCCATTCAATGAAAAAAGTTTAAATGTCATGATTTCTGTCTTTAAATATCCTTGAAAAGGAGATTGGACTCAATTTAAACATTTTTATACATTTATTTTTCTTTTAATGATTTTAAGATTGTTTGGGGTCATTTGATGGTGTTATGAGGTTTTATGGTGTTTTGATAGTGTTTTTAGGTAAATGATGACTTAAATCTAGGTTATAGTCTAGTAGATAATACGTCATCTAATGATTATTTAAAAACTACAAGAAAAAAAACCCAACCCAATCGAATAGGCACTCTATTTTCTCTCTATTTTTTTGTTTTTTTTTTAATGTCATCATTTAATATTAAATTTTTAATAACAAGTTAAATTCAATAATAATTGCATGCAATGATAGGCTCAGGGGGCGACTTTGAGGGAGAAAATATGGAGCACAACTTGTCTTGATAGAAGGTGTTAGCTTGTTGATAAAGGTGGAAGAATAGAGAGAGAAAAGTAATGGCCAAAAAAGGAAAAGAAAAATTATGGGTTAAAAGATTGTAAAAGATAATAAAATCATTATTGTTTCATCTCTTATATCTAAATAAATTTATGATGATCAAATAAAATTAATACGAAACATGATAACATGGAAAGAGAAAATTAAAATAAAAAATTGAGAAAAAACCATCAAATGAATTTGACCCTAATGAGTATATATTTTATGATGAGATTTTTTCTTAATTATTATCTATTAAAAAACTTGAGCATCAAATTAATTTTGGATATGACTCATCAATTCCTAATTAACTAAACTATTGAAGTAATCCTAAGGTAACAAAATTTTTTAAAAAACAAGTAGAAAAATTAATGGAAAAAAAGATTATATTCATAAAATTACGGGTTTTGTTTTGTTTCTTTATTACACGTGTCTAAGAAATATGAAACTTTGCTAAATAATCGCACGGTCATAGGTTAGACTATCTATTTTAAATATACGGCGCCGTTTTGAGCAGGGGATGAGTATCCGCTGTCCCAAAACAGGCAGCCACCACCACGCAGAGCACAAATCCCGTCTTCCATCCCAATCAGTTTCTTCGTTTTCTTTTTCCTAATCAGCTGCTACTGAGAACTGACCTTCAGCTGAAGCTTGGAGTGCGTCCCATTTCAGGCAAGTTAACCTTTCTTTTTTCTTTTCTTCTCTCCACAGTTATCGACATACACACCTTTTGCACCTCGATTTTTAGGTTTTTCTGTATATACATGTATGTATGAATGCATGCATGAGTTGATACTATTTGTTCAATGGCATCTATATGATCTTTTTTTATCAATTGAATAGAGTGGCATGGGGAAATTTAGGGTTTTGGTTTAGTGGTATGGTCACAAAATCATGGGACTTTGGTAATCTTTTGAGGACAATGTCATATTTTATTATAGAAATTCAAGAAACTGTCAGTTTCTTGTTGTTGGAAATGCTATTGCAGGTCTTTGGTAATGCTTTTGTAAGGCTGTTTTACATGGCATACGGACTTTCTTACTGATTGCTGATTTTTGTTTCTCTGAATTTGGGTTTATAACATGTGATAGTGTGTTGCATCCCCTGCTTTATTATATTAATTGAGGATACTGGCACTTTCACAGCCATAATAAAGCAGGGGATGCAATATATATATTGCATCCCCTGCTTTATTATGTTGATTGAGGATGCTGGCACTTTCACAGCCATATATATATATATATATATATATATATATATATATATATATATATATATATATATATATATTGCATCCGCTGCTTTATCTCTGACTGTGGATTCTTTGTGTTAAATATTTTAGAACTTATGTTTGGTTTGTATTTTGAATATTGGGTTAAATTTGTGTTGCTGGTTTAAAATTTAAGCTTGGTTTAGGATTTTATATATTGAATTGTGGTGTTGTTAATTTAAAGTGAAGGATGTAAACTATTTTTTTTTCAATGGTGAGGTACTGGAATTGTGGTGCTGTTGTCGGAAAGATTCGCAATGGTGAGGTATTGGCGTATTGCTTGTAAAAGTTTGTAGTACTGGAGCTGTATTTGTTTAGTCCAGTCTGGAAGTATTAGAGTTGTGGCATTGGAACTGTTTTTTCAGTACTGGAATTGTGAAAGTCTGAATAACCTCTGTTTTAAGCTGTGTAAAGAGGTTCTGGAATTGTATTGCTGTTGTGGGAAAGAATCACCACTGTTATTAGCTGTGTTTTTTTTTTTTCTTTCAATTTTCCTGGTTGACCCAGATTAACTCCTGACCTGTGGACTGGCCATTGAGCTGGGTCAGGTTTGATAACTATTCTAATAATATTAATAATAAAAGATTCTGTTTTACATCATTTCTCTCCCATAATTTGGTGGGTTTCTTCTTCTTTTGCAGGTAGAGCCAACCCACCAGTTGTTGCTGTTCCTTGAAGAGAGAGAGAGAGAGAGAGAGAAAGCATAGATTTTTAGCGAGATGGTGACTTCTACTTAGATGGGTCTCGTAGTCAATGCTGCATATACAGTTACTGCTGCTACCAATAACTGCAACAAGTGTTTTTCCATTCAAATCCTTCACAATCCCATTTTCTTCTCTCAGGTATCTATCATAAGCACTTGTGTCTTTTCTATCCATTTTCCAATTAACCTTTATCTTCTTCTTCTTACTACTGCATTATTTCTCCCTATTGAGCTCTTAATTTGATGTTTTGATTTTAGATCATTTGCAGTTGTTTTGTTGGTTTATTGACAGTATTGAAATGATTTTCTTTTTATTTCCTGATCTTGGGATATGGGATTTTGTTTTTATAAAATGTTGCTATTATATTTGTTTTGTTGTCAATTTGTATGGACAACTTTAGATTTGGGTCCTTGAGAGCCTGATAATTGGATTGTTTTGATATGCTTATGTAATGAATCAAATCAATGATTTGGATTCAATAGTTATCAAGTATTGAAGTTATTTTCCTTTTCATGTTTTGATCACCCAACATGTAAATGGATTTTTAAGTGTAGAAGTTGCATTGTGGTTATGGATGAAATGAATTTTTGTTTAGAATTTATTGAGTTTCTACAGTGTGTGGAAATTTTATGAATTGTTACCAATTAAAAACGAAGTATCATCTTTCACTGGACACGTTTTCTAGATATCATTATTGCTACATTTCTCAGCAAAGCAAAAAACTTAATCCTTAATTTTTATGAGGGACCCCCGGTGATGATGGTGAACAAAAAAACAAGGAGATGATTTGATGAGATACCCACCAAACCAAAAACTGTAAAGGAGAGTGGTGCATTTAGAGTTTCTTATTACTGGTAACCTTTTATAAGAGTTGTTTATGAACTTAACTGTAGCGTGTTTGTCAGAGAATGATACAGATTTGATGAAATTAGCAGTTAACAATTTTTATTTATAAAGGTAGTGTTTCAGTGCCTTTTAGAGAATGATATAGAATTCACAAATTTTCTCTTGCATCTTTATTGATTGCTACCTTGTAGTGAAAATGCACTCAGGAAAAGATTCATACCTAGCATGAATGTGGAGTACAGGACTACAGTTTTCTTGTTTTAACTGCTCTGTGTTTCTGTTGCTTGAACCATCCTCCCCTCCTCTCTCATCTTCCCAGCTGTAAAAAATCTTGAGCACAAAACCCTAATCCAAGTATAATTCAACAAACTCTAAGGAGGAGGAGTCAAAGCAACCATGGCCAACAACATTGCTGAAAAAAGAAGACAGCAAGAAGATGACGACGATGAAGAAGACGGTGATCTTGATGGTTGGGGAGAGAGAAATTATGCTGATGAGAGATCTTGGGAAGCTTTACAAGAGGATGAGTCTGGGCTCCTTCGTCCTTTGGATAACAATGCGATGTACCATGCTCAATATCGCCGTCGTCTTCGTTCTCTTTCCACTGCTTCTAATTCTCAGCGTATTCAGAAAGGGCTCATTCGTTTTCTCTACATTGTCCTTGATCTCTCCAGGGTAATCATAAATTTATTCGTTTTCTTGTTTCTTTTTTTCAATTTCTGACTACATTTTCAATATTTAATGAATTTTTAGTAGGGTTAGCCTTCTAAGTTATTATTGATCCTTGAAGGGTTTGTTTGGTATGTTTGCTCCCTGCATGAAGAAAATAATTTCTTATGAATGAGACAAAAGAAATGAAGTTATTATGTCGTCAGTCATTTTATGTGATAAAGGAATGAGAAAACATTTTCTGTTTTATCACATGGTCTTCAAATGATATGAAATTAACAAGTTAGAAATTAAATTGTAGGCAGCATCGGTGATGGATTTTCGACCAAGCAGAATGGCTGTGGTTGCGAAAAATGTTGAGGCATTTATAAGGGAGTTTTTTGATCAGAATCCACTTAGTCAGATTGCTTTGGTTATTATAAAAGATGGGGTTGCTTATTCTTTAACAGAGCTTGGTGGGAGTCCTGAGTCTCATATTAAGGCTTTGATGGCTAAGTTGGAATGTTCAGGTGATTCGTCACTGCAGAATGCATTGGAGCTTGTTCACGAGTATCTTGATCAAATTCCATCTTATGGTAATCGTGAAGTTCTCATCTTATATTCTGCTCTTACGACCTGTGATCCGGGAGATATAATGGAGACAATCCAGAAATGCAAGAAGTCTAAAATGAGATGCTCTGTTATTGGCCTCTCTGCTGAAATGTTCATATGCAAGCATCTCTGCCAAGAAACCGGTGGATTGTACTCTGTTGCTTTGGATGAGGTGAGTTATATTAACTACAAGGTCTTCAAAGACATTAAGATTTTGAGCATTTTTTTCTTTTTTCTGAGGAATTTGAGAATAACCTGTCATGTTGTAAGCAGTCTGTCTGTTATTGAAAACTAAAAGCTTAAAATAAATTTGAGTCCTTCAAAAATTCCAAGAAAAGCAATTTTCTACAAAACGCAAGGGCATCAAATATTTTCTCACCAATCCTGAAGCTGAGAGAATATTTCATAAACACAGCTGCTATGTTTTTCTTATTCAGAGCCACTTTAAAGAGCTAATACTGGAGCATGCACCCCCTCCTCCAGCAATAGCAGAATTTGCAATAGCTAACTTGATCAAGATGGGTTTCCCACAAAGAGCAGCAGAGGGTTCCATCTCGATATGTTCTTGTCATAAAGAATCTAAAGTTGGTGAGGGTTATATTTGTCCAAGATGTAAAGCACGTGTGTGTGAGCTTCCTACCGAATGCCGTATTTGCGGGTTGACACTTGTTTCTTCACCCCATTTAGCAAGGTCATATCATCATCTCTTTCCAATAACACCATTTGATGAGGTGACACCATCACGTCAAAATGAATCACATCGTAGATCACAGAAAACTTGTTTTGGTTGCCAACAAGGCCTTGTCAATCCTGGTGAGTTATATAGATGTGGAGGTTTTGCAATTGTACATGCTCCTTGTTATACGTCTCTCTTCATGACCATGCCTACAGAATACAGATATATCCAGATTCAGATGAATTATGCTCTCGTGTGGCTATCACACATGGAGATGTTGGAAATTTACTCTGCCTACAAACTAAACTTTTTTGGAGTATCATTGATGCATCATGATAACCTAGATCCTTTGCTGCCTATCTCTGGTAAAATTATCAAGAAGAAAAGGATTTTAACTCTGTTGTCAAACTGCTGCAACAATGTTAGTTGGCAGATTTATTTGGGCTGAGATTAAGCTGTTCACCTTTTTTCTATGCTTAAAAGAAAAATTGTTTACTACAGGACTAGTCCACCTCTTATTTCAGTTTTCTTTTGCTGATGAATTTGTGGTTCAGACTGTCATTTTGTTCGGAAAGTCTGTTGCTCACTTATTTTAATTGTTTTGTCACAGGCAATAAACCCAGCCTTCATGTTGCTTGTCCAAAATGCAAACAGTACTTTTGCCTTGACTGCGACATTTACATTCATGACAGCCTTCACAATTGCCCAGGTTGCGAGAGCCTCAGAACTACATAGTGAGGCAGCACTGCATCGGTAATGAAGAACAACAGACCATTGCCACTTTTATTCTGCCATATGGATATGGCGTGCCCGTAATGCTATTCCTTCAAACATATCCAAGCAAGTTCAGATTTTTTTTTTCCTTTTCCTGTATGGCGTGGTCACCATTGCAACCCAGACAGATACATAACTTGACTGGTCAGGCAAGCATTGTCGTGATGCTCTTTTGAGCTCCGATGCTTGGTTTTACAGATAGAGCAGCTGGGCGGAGCTGGGCTCACGCTAATTGTGCCAATTTTCGTGCATTGAATATGTAATCGTAGAATTCAAAGACCACAAGCGTCACATGGACTGCAATCTTTCACGTGACATGTGTTTCCATCATGGTTGTACCCCCATAATTGGTCACCTAAAAGTGTTTACCTAAGGTGGTTAGAATCCTTGTAGAACCCTCTCATGTTATGACTTGGGCGGCCCTTTTCCTGAGAGTGCATAGGCTTTATTTGTTTCACAGATATACTATTTCATAGAAACAGCCCATGCCTTTCCGGAGTTTTGGGTATTTTTTTGTACCTTATTCCTCAAATTTTTTAGATTGGTTGGAGTAAATGAAAATGTTACTCGTCTTTTTGGGGACATCAGGCCACAACTTCTTACTGAAGTTTCAAAGATTTTGTAAGGCTAGTTTCCATGGGAGGAGAGGTTCCATTTACTAAGCAAAACTCTAAGGAGAATCCTCCAACTTCTCTGTCTGTCAATCTATGATCACCGAACAGTGAATGCTAATTTTTCTGGGGAATTGCGTTGGCTTCGCTGCGGACTAATCGATGGTATGTTTTATCTAGTTACTGGAATAGAAATGATTATGAAATAAAATAAAATAATTATTTATATTCTCTTATGTATTGAGCCATTCATTAGTTATTCCCTAGATGATTTATTAAATGTTATATTTTTCAAGGTCATCACATTCACACTAGGAGTAGGCTTACTCTACCTATTTTGGTCATAAAGGCTAGGTGTTTTATTTGTATTTTGGATTTTAATATTATTTTGTTTATATAGCATGTAAACATAAATGCTTATCTTTTGTCGTAGAGCTAAATTTTCTCTAATATTTATGTATCCTAAACTTTATATGAATTCTTAAGGATTGAAGTTATATAACATTATTGGATGTTATTTTTTAATGAATTGAGATGATTGGGAAACATTGGTTTATACTTTGTATGGATTATGATTCAGGAAAATAAATCAAGGATTGAGTTTGTGCACAGAAATTATTTTTTGGACTACGACCTCTCCCAAGCACTAAGTCGATAAATTAAATTGATGATTTTTTTGCTTATAACAAATTAAAAAACATTATTGATTACCATTGAAATTTCTCTTTTTTGGTATGAAACCATAGCTTTAATATATATATATATATATATAAAATAGCAAGAAGCCCAAGACTGCCCATGCTTCTTTTTTTTATCCTAGTCCAATTGAGGAGTACGAAATAATTTGATTATTTAATCTAATATCATCACAATTAGTTTTATTATGAACCACATATATATATAAAATAAAAGGCTGACCGATTTCCTGTTCATTTTTTCATTGTGCATTTTACAATAAAATTACCATTTTAGTCCAAGATCGAAAAAATTAAACCCCAAGAACCAGGTCATTTCTTACATTTTCATGGGACATAGATAGTATTTTTCAATTTCTTTACATAATAAAACTATTATTTAACCCTTAGTGCTGAGAAAAGAACGCAGAATAGTATGGGTGTTTTTGAATTTTTACAAATTTATGTACAGTTAACCCTGAAAAAGACAAAAAAGAAGTCTAGAGCCGAGGGTAGTGTGGTACTTTCACCTACAGTTTTGTCGTGATTATTGCTAGGTCAAGAAGTGTACAAGTAATTTACTATTATTATTTATTTTTTCGAAACACTGCAGGGGCGTTAGACAGACACGTTAGAAATGTTTAACGGGCACGTGCCTTTCAGGTGGTGCGTGCGACATCCCTTGGAGGTGGAAAATGACCTTTTGTTGTGTCACCTAGTGCATTGTCATATTCTCTGCCTCCAGGTGCGGTGCA
Organism: Salix dunnii; assembly: GCA_015731905.1. Classification (NCBI taxonomy): domain Eukaryota; kingdom Viridiplantae; phylum Streptophyta; class Magnoliopsida; order Malpighiales; family Salicaceae; genus Salix; species Salix dunnii. The sequence goes on along the minus strand of CM027662.1, from coordinate 6,895,674 downwards.
TGTTGATTGCCGGTGGTTGATGTATGGTCAATAAATGATTTTTTATTTTTTATTTTTTCTCTCTCTCCTGCCTCATGAAATTACAAGGAAGTCCATGTTTCTAATGGTTTTAGTTTAGTCCTGTTTTTCTTATTTCAGTTTTATTCCTGATATCTTCAATTGAAAGTTTATTTTTTTCAATTGTATATATTGGTTTTCATTTTAGTCTTTAATTGAAATTGGTCTTATATACAACTTTTAATCTAATTCCTTATTCTTTTAATTTTTTAACAAAATTATTCTACAATGTTTTTTAAAATGCTTTTATTTGTTTCAGTCTCAAGGTTTTTAATTATTTCAATTTTATCCTTCGATTATAATTAATTATATATTTTATTTTTTATTTCAGCCCTTATTCTTTCAATTTTTTATTTGATATTAATTCCTTTTATTTTTAATTTTAGTTGTTCTAATTTTTTTTTCCATTTTTTTGTGTTATTGGTTTTTTTATTCAGATAATTTTATAATATCATTGCTTGTAAATTAATAATAACAGTTTTAGTGATTTTTTTTATAAAAATATTTTGCTTTTTTATTATTTTTTAGAACAATTTAATGATTTGAATTGTTTGGAAAATAATATTAATAATAATTTAATTGTTATAATCATGATACTAATGATAATATAAAAAAATTTGAATGATATTTTTTTTTATAAATAGAATATTAACTAATTATTTATTTATTTGATTATCACAAATGTTTTTAAAATTTATATTTTATTTGTTATCTTGTATTTAAATTAAATTATAAAATAAACAAATACTAATACAATGAATTTGTTATTTCAATAATCCAAATCTTTTCATGTTTTTAATAATCATTATTTTATATCATTGAAAGTAACTAATCAAATAAAAATTAAAAATTCTCCAGATTATATATTTTTTCTAAATTTATAATATAATAATAAAATCTTGTTCAAAAACATATAATTTCAACTAGCAAGTAGCTAGTTTATATATTAGCACGCGCTGTTTAATATTATTAGATCGTTCTAGCGATTTTTTTAGACTTCCACTCAATGAAAATTGTCTAGGCATGCAAAAAAAATAATCTTGCTGCCACCAAAAAATACCTTTCCTAACGGCCACATTGTTTTGGCTGAAAAAACAATCAAAGACAGAACAAGAAGCTCATATTAGATGCGACGCGCGAGTGCATGCAGATCATCCTGGTCATATCTTCAGGTTAGCTGATCATCTGAAATGAGATCAATTTCAACATATCGCTACCTAATAAACGCATAATAATAATAATAATAAGTGTGAGATGTGAAGACTTTAGATTTTCGTTCTCCCACCAAAAGGATGGATAGCAGAGGATGTGATGAAATGTTTCAGTTACCCATCGATACAAAACTTGTCCACGGTAACAGACTGTGCGTTAAACACACAAAAATAAAAGCTACAATCTTCTAGGAAAGATCCTCTCATTGTACCTTCTTCTGTCCAATGCCTCAAAAGGAGATGAGATCAAGTCATCCTTTGTGCAGCCTCCTTGGCTAAAACTCTATCCTTGGCTTTGCTCTTGGCCAGAGATTTGGAACCCATGATGCCACCGCCCCATTTCTTGCGGTGCTCATCAAACTTGTCGTTGAAGTTGGCCTGCAGTTGGCGAGAGAAAAAATGAGACGCAAGAAAATACAGTAAATAAAAAATAATTAAGAAATCATTTCCGTTAACCACATAAAAAAGCAATGCAGTAAGAAAAAGACTTCATCGCAAGACGGGTTCAAAAAGGACAAATTCCCCACTTCTGAATTTGCTATCTTCTAGGTGGGTTTCAAATATAAAACTAAAATGTTTTTTTGTTTTGTTTTCTTAGAAGAGTCTTGACTTCAAAATAACATTTTGGGGAGATGGATGTTCCCGAACAGAGAGCAAGCACAAGATCATCATATTTTATACCAGCCAAAGTATAGGGTTACAGATATTTAGGAGGGTTACAAATACGATATTGAAACACCTTTGTTCTCCTCTGGGGTACACTTTCATATAAAGTGCAAAAACATGGTAGAAATATTACCTTGACTGCCTCCAAAACCTTGCTAAATTCCAATTTGTCCTCATTCTTGACAGAAGTAAGGCACAAAACTGAAGCTGTTTTTTTGTGCACAATCTGTTTTTTCCAAAACACACATCCAAGGCTTGATTATCCATGAAAATATAATTGAAAAAATTATTTTATGAATAGAAAAAAGTTCAGAGAAATCACCGCTCCAAGTCGTGACTTGCCCTTCACGATTGCATAAGGAACCTCCATTTTCCGGCACAATGCAGGCAGCCAAACAACTAGCTCAATTGGATCTACATCATGTGCAATGACCACCAACTGGGCCTTGTTCTACACGTATCAAGTAAAGTCTTAGGGAAAAAACAATATTAGCTAGACAAGAGCATAAAAACTGCTTGTAATTCTGCCAATGGATCCCTTAAAAGGTCCAATGGGATGAAAATAAATTTGCATAAACCAGCCAAATATTTGACAGAAATGATAAGAGTGAGGTTAAGAGATGAAACAAAGAAATCAATTCAAAAGTCATCCTCCTATAAAACCTTAATTAGAGCTGCTCCAAAAAAGGCCAACTAGAACAGGTACACAACGCACCAGAACACCTATGATCACCTTATTATTATTAATAATAATAATAAAAACTGTACATACTAACATCAATACCTGCTCAATGAGGTAAGTAACATGGTTAAGACCATATTTTACAACAATAGGCTTCTTTGTTTCCACAGTCTTCCCCTCAGCTTCAGCTTGTGCTCTCTTAAGAAGCCTTTCCTTCTTGGCAGCCTTGTCCTCAGGTCTATATTTTAGCAAAAGCTTAAAAAGCTGTGTAGCTGTAATAGAAACAACAAAAACAAAACAGCAAATATTATCTAAAGCTTCAGTAATTTAAAAAATTAATGCATCAATGCACCATAATATTTATAGGAATAATTGACGAAACATTTACATCTATGATATGTGGAACTACGTTTGTTAACTTTTCTCGATCAGGGATGAAAGATTTACCTAGGTTCTTGTCAAGTGTTTTTGTGAACTGGTTAACAGCAGGAGGGACCTTCAAACGCTGTTTTAAAATCCTTCTTTGCCTTTGAATACGAACAACATGTGGCCACTTGACAAATCTAGTCAAATCCTTCTTCGGTGGAAGTGCACCACCAATTCCAAACTGCTTTGGACGTTTTTCAAACAAAGGGTTTACTACCTTTTCCTGTAATTAATCAACATCAGTTCACTAAACCTTTAGTTACAAAGGACCACAATATAAGCAGAATTATAATAAACACATGAAAGTTCTGTGAACTGAGCACAAATCATAATCTCTCAGAATTTGTATTCTCGACTTTTTAAAAGTTAAGAATATGATTGCAAGAAATTAATGGGATAGTTGCAGGAAACAATAGATGGCTTTAGCTAAGAATTTTAAATGGAAATAAACAAGGACAGCCACAAGAGAGGGGGAGGAGGAAAATCACGCACAGGTTGTTTCTTCTTGGATGCCAGTGGGCCCTTTACACCTCTTTTGGGAGCCTGTAGTGAACATTAAAATAAGCCAACAAATCAAAAAGGGTGACAAACCAAAGAACACTATTTCAAAACATGCATTACAACAGCAGTGTTAATCATAACAATGCGTAAAAAGCAGAGCAGGAAGTGCATGGTAAAAATACCATATTTCTGTCTTTGCCACCAATGTACACCCTGTATGGTGTTTGTAAACCCAACATTTCCACACAATACCCTCAATTTGAACTCATGAAGGAGTTAATGATCCCAAACTTCTTTAAAACACATCTCAGCACATGTGCCCCACGAGCTTTTCTTTCCCAAAGAATAACGATATAAGCAATACAGAAATGTTTTTAGCTTAACCTTTGAGAATTGGAATTTATTATACTTTCTAAACGAATCCCATCTTGAACCGTCTAAACTAACAATGGTTGAAAGAGAGAATACTCTTTAATTATCTGGAGTAACTACTTTTCATTGCCAATATAATGGACATACGTCCTACATCCGCAAATTTCTAAACCACATCACATAGATTATAAATAAACCTCCACGCAGCCTAACAGCAGAGATATCAAAAATAGCAAAATGCAATGATACTTCTTTTTTTCGCTAAAATTTATGCCTTGCCACTCACTGTAAAAGAAATAATAATAATAATAAATAACTACAAATACTAAAACTGGAGTTTTATTCACATAGAGAAGTAAGATTGCATACTCGTCACCCAAACAAAAATAAAAGCATAGGCATCAAAAGAAAAAAGTTGCATTATTTTAACCCAGAACATCAATTAAGCTTTTTAAGCACGAGATAGACATCGTTGTAAGAAAAAAAAAATGAAAAATGCATGAAAGAAGAGTGATATATGTTACCATATAGAAGAGGAGAGCTGCAGATCGAAACCTGACTGTGTGAGGTAAAAATGGGCAGACGCAGGAGAGCAGCAAAAGCGGCTGCTTTAATAGGGTTTGTCCAAACCCTAAACTGTTCTTTCGTTTTACATTTTGGTCACTCCATTATTTTCATTGTTTTATTTTACTTCTAATAATTTATTAAGCCCTATTTTTATTGTTTCTTATAATTAATTTCAGTTCAACCCCCTTTTTTATTTTAAATTTCTTTTGGAACAAATAATATCGTTTCTCCTTTACTCAGTTTGGAAATGTAATTGAAATTGTTTTTTTAATTATTCAAAAATATATTAAAAATATATATTTTTATTTTTCAAAAAATTATTTTTGATATAAAAATAATCTAAATTATTAAAAAAATTAAATAGTTTTATAAATATTTTTGAAATGCGGTGACAAATAGTATATGCGGCTTCCATTCTATTAAAATCAAGTCAATTTCTTACCATTATTAGACTCTTAAAATTTGTCCAAATGGAATCTCTTACAATTTATTTAACAAGATAAAATCTTCTAATTTCATATTATAAATTACAAATGACGCCTCATATTATCTATAGATGTAATAAACATCTTTCATGGGTTTTTTTCAATTTATTTTTTATGTGATTTTTGGAATATTTTATTTTATGTTTCAATGTAAACTATATAAAAAGAAAGGTATGTTTTAATTTTGTGTCTTGTATTTTTAGATGTTATTTCGTGTCTTTGATTTTTGGCAACGGTTACATATTTGTGTTTCTAAGCGCTTTATATTATATATGATTTTTATTTAAATTGTGTTTGTTAATTTCTTTTTGACCAATTACTAGACCATTGTTTTTTTTTACTCTAATATCTTAGTCTATTGCTTTAATAAATCATCATCGAGTTACAAATATAGATAAAAAAAAAAAAAAATTAGGTCATAGGCACATTTTACTCCAGTAGCCATAATCCATTACTTTTTCAAAATGTTTTATTTTGGTCTTCAAGTTCTTAATTTTTTGTTCCATGATAGGGTCATTATGAGCCTAGATTAGCACCCAATTACGTATATATTTTATAAAAGAAGGGCTAAATTAAAATAAAGATAGTTCAAGTAAAAAAAAGAAGGTAAAATAGATAATGGTTTTAAATGTTGTGTTGAGAATTCATTTTAATCCCCTAGCTTTTTTAGTTATTAGGTAATTAGTCCATTTAATTAAAAAAAAAAAAAGTTTTGGTACCCTAAGTTCATTTATCTTGTTTTTAAATTATTATTTAGAGGAGAGAGAGTGAATCGTCATATTATGGTTCATTGATGACAATTTTGATCACCAAAATGATCATTTTGATGTGATGTCAATGGATTGCATTTAGTGTCTGTTTGGGAATGTGGTTGTGGTTGTTTTTTAAAGTGTTTTTTGTTTAGAAATATATCAAAATGATATTTTTTTATTTTAAAAAAATTATTTTTGACATCTTCACATCAAAATGATCTAAAAAAAATAATAATTTAAAGTAAAAAATAAAAATAAAAATAATTTTTTTAAAAAAATTATAAGTACTTTTTAAAATCACTCCTAAACACCCCTTTAATCAAAGAAGTTTTTTCTCCATCTTGCCCAAACAAGTAAATATAACCATACGGATGATTTTGAGTTTGAGTTGTTTTTAGTTTTTTGGGCTTTTGGTGGTGGTATATAAGTTTTATCAAGGTATTTAGGGTATTTTCTTGGTGTTTTGGGTAAAAATAGAATGAAACATCAATTTGAAATAATAATAATAAAATAAAAAAAGATTGACTTTCTGATGAACCTTTATTCCTGAATTATAAAAACGGAAGTTGACACATCTTTTGCAATCTTTTTTGAAATAAATAAATAAATAGTGCAAGCCATCAACTCATTCAAGGAAAAAAATTGGGACAAGCCCTGACACGCACATAGATTATTTTCTTTTATGTACAAAACCCATTATAGGTTCGACTTTAAAAAAAGGTGAAAAATGTATTTTTTTTTAAGTTTAAGTTAAATAAAAATCATTGATAACAGATGGTATAACTGTATTTTAAAAAAAAATCAACGACAAAAAGCATAAAAGAAAAGGAAAAAGACAAATAACAATTTGGACGATTAACTCATTACTTGCAACTCAACTGAGTAAAAACCCAACTGCGCGGACCAAAAGGATTTCACATGTCTAATATATGCATCCATTACTGTTGGTTTTGTGAGTGGATCTGCAAACATAGAATTTGTAAAAATGTGTTTTAGGATCACATCATGGTCATTAATCGCGTCTTTAATATAGTGATATCTCATCTTGATGTGTTTGGTCTTTTCATGGTATTTTGGATCTTTGGTCACCGCTATTGTAGTAGTGTTATCACAATAAATTGTCACTTGATCTGATGCTGATTTGATAATTTTCAAATGATCCAAGAAATATTTTAACCAAACAACATCCTGTATTGCTGCAAAACAAGCTACATACTCAGCTTTCATGGTAGATAAGGCCATGCAGGATTGTTTCTTACTCCTCTATAGTATTGTACTATCATTAAGCAAGAAAGCACATCCTGAAGTTGATTTAGATTGGTCGACATCTTGTCCCCAATCAGCATCAAAGGAACCAATCAATCATAAATCTATCTTTCCTTGGTAACATAACATGTAATTTGAAGTTCCTTTCAAATATCGTAGAATACTTTTGACTGTCATCCAGTGTTTCTGACCAGAATTTGATTGATATCGGTTAATCAATCCAACAACATAACATATATCGGGACGTGTGCACATCATTACCGACAACATTAACATAAGGTACTCTTGACATTTTCTATTTTCCTTCTAGAGTCTTAGGACACATATCACTACTTATGCTCAAACTTCTATCAACATGGGTGTCTATAGGTTTACTGCCTTGCATGTGATAGCGCTCTAACATCTTTTTAATATAAATCTCTTGACTTAAACCCAAAAGCCTTGTAGCGTGATCTCTGATGATTTCCACACCAAGAACAAAGTTAGCCTCACCCATGTCTTTCATGTCAAAGTTTGATGATAACCACCTTTTGGTAGTATCAATCATCTCTTTGTTGTTTCCAACTATTAAAATATCATTAACATATAAGGACAATATTATAAAACTATTGTTAGAATGCTTTAAATACACACAATGATCTTCTTCCATCATTGCAAAACCACCCTTCAAGATATCTTGATGAAACTGGATGTTCCACTGTTTAGAGGCTTGTTTAAGACCATATATAGATCTATTAAGTTTGCAAACTTTGCATTATTGTCCTTTAGTCTTGAATCCTAAAGGTTGATCCATATAGATCTCCTCATCTAGTTCTCTATTGAGAAACGCAATTCTAACATCCATTTGGTATAACTTTAAGTCCATATATGCGACTACTGCTAAAATAAGATGAATTGAAGTAATTCTCACAACTAGTGAAAATGTATCTTCATAATCAATTCTCTCTTCTTGAGTATAGTCTTTTGCTACTAGTCGAGCCTTATAGCGTTCTATTGACTCATCCACCTTATGTTTAATTTTAAGAACCCATTTATTTCCAATGGATCTTTGCCCTAACGGTTAATCATCCAAGTCCCAAACTTGTTTAGTTTTCATCGACTCTATTTCTTCTTCCATAGCTTGAATCCATTTTTTGGCTTTGTGAACAAATAAAGCATCTCTTAATGTTTATGGCTCTTCATCATCTTGTGGAGCAATCATGAACGTTTCCCCTTCAATCTCAAATTGATGACAAGGAATTGGTTCATGAATGCTTCTACAAGGTTGAGATTGCTTATGATCTTGCTCCATGAGAGTAGGAATAGATAAAATATCACTCCCACTACTACTATGAGGATAGTTTCATTTAAATCCTCAACTAAATGACTTGTTGTGCCATAGTATGAATTTTCCATTTCATATAATTGAAAATTTTATTTAACCTCACCTATTTTCAGAAAAAACCTCTTTTAAGAATACAACATCATGTGACTCAATCTATATCACTCTTTCATCATTTTTTCACCAATAAATACAAATCCTTTGGAATGTTTAGAATAATATATAAAAATACACTTCATCCCCCTAGAATCAAGTTTCTCATATTCCTGAGAAGTATTGCTAATAGAAGTTGCACGCCTCCATGGATGGAAATAACCTAGATTAGGTTTGATTTCATTCCATAATTCATATGGGGTGGATGTGACAGATTTAGAGGGCACATGATTAAGTATGTAAGCAACAGTTAACAATGCATCTCCCCTAAAGAAAATTGGTAAGTTAGTTTGTGCCATCATTGACCTAACCATGTCAAACAAGGTTTCATTTTTTCTTTCTACTACACCATTTTTTTATGGGATATAAGAAATAGTTATATGTCTAGCTATAGCTTTTCCATCACAAAATCTTTTGAACTATTTAGACAAGTATTCACGTCCTCGATCTGCTCTTAAAGTTTTGATCTTAGTGCTTAGTTTATTCTCCACCATCTTTGTGTATCAATCAAATGAGGCAATATAATGCTTCAAACTTATGGGAGATCAAATAAAGATGACCAAAGCGTGTGAAATCATCTATAAATATGATGAAATAATTTCCTCCATATCTTGCCCTTACATTTATTGGGCCATAAATGTTTGAATAAATAAGCTATAATAGACCACTAGCTCTTTTAGTTTTGCTAAATGATAATCTAGTTGCTTTTCCAGCAAGGCAATACTCACATATGGGCAATTTCTCTTCTTGAGAATATCACAAGTATGTTTTCCTTATCGAATCTTCATTGGCATCAAATCCATTTCGATTACTAGAATCAAAGCAATGTTTCATAGCACGAACATCTTTACAGATCGTAGCAAGTTTAACGTAGAGTATTAAGAGAAAAAAGTATCTTCCAAGTATACAATAAAACTTATCTTAATATGGAGAGGGAAGCCCATATTTATACTAGAGCGTAGTGGTTACCTTGCGGTTACCAATAAGTAATACCCCTAGATAAATAGACTAGGTTTATCCCTCATAGGCAGACCAAGCCAAAGCACACCTCTAGATAAATAGACAATATTCATCCCTCATGGCGAACTAGGCTAACCCAATAACCAACATCTCCCACTCGTCTATGAAGGGCTAGATTTACCACACCTCTAGTTAAATAGACCGGGTTCATCCCTTATGAGCAAATTAGGCAAACCCAATAACCAACATCTTCTACTCCTCCATGATGGGCTAGATTTATCTAATACATTATTTTTCACACTTGTATAGAAAAAGGAGCTACAATCGATATAAACCTAATATAGGCCATATAGGAGACATCTACTTTATGATTATTATTCCTTAGACTGTACTTATATACCCCAAGCACTTTTAGTTACACATGAATGAGTATAATTCAATCCCTCGAGAATTTGGTATTCAATTCATCATGACAATTATATGTATTCTAAATCATAACAAATTTATTCAAATGATATGAATATCACAAGTATGTTTTCCTTATCGAATCTTCATTGGTATCAGAGCCACTTCGATTACTAAAACCAAAGCGATGTTTCATAGCATGAATGTCTTTACATATTGTAGCAAGTTTAATGTAGAGTATTAAGAGAAAAAAGTATCTTCCAAGAATAGAATAAAACTTATGTTAATATGGAGAGGGAAGTCCATATTTATACTAGAGAGTAATGGTTACCAATAAGTAACATCCCTAGATAAATAGACCAGGTTCATCCCTCATAGGCAAATCAAGTTAAACCACATCTCTAGATAAATAGACCGGGTTCATCCCTTATGAGCGAACTAGACAAACCCAATAACCAACATCTCTCACTCGTCCATGAAGGGCTAGATTTATCTAATACATTATTTTTCAAATTTGCACAAAAATTTCATACTAGAAGACCTGAAGCACACAGAGAAAGGAGTTTCAATCTATATAAACCTCATATAGGCCATATAGGAGACATCTACTTTACATGTATTCAATTATTCCTTAGATTGTACTTATATACCTCAAGAACTTTTACTTACTCATGAATGAGTATAATTTAATCCCTCGAGAATTTTATATTCAATTCATCATGACAATTACATGTATTCTAAATCATAACAAATTTATTCGAATGATATGAATATCACAAGTATGTTTTTCTTATTGAATCTTCATCAGAGCCACTTTGATTACTAGAGCTATAGCAATGTTTCAGAACATGAACGTCTTTAAAGATCGTAGTAAGTTTAATGTAGAGTACTGAGAGAAAGAAGTATCTTCCAAGTATAGAATAAAAGTTATCTTAATATGGAGAGGGAAGTCCATATTTATACTAGAGAGGAGCAATTACTTAACGGTTACCTTGTGGTTACCAATAAGTAACAACTCTAGATAAATAGACTAGGTTCATCCCTCATGGACTAATCAAGTCAAACCACATCTCTAGATAAATAAATTGGGTTCATCCCTCATTGGCGAACCAGGCGAACCCAATAACCAACAAATTACAAACAACCCCACCATATAAGAATAAACTACGTAATTCCCTTTAAAATTTAATAAAAAAAATAAAGACAAAATTGAAAGTATCTATAACAGAGGATAATTTTTTTTAGCTTTGTCCTTGTTTGTTTGCTAGGGAAAAAATAAACAAGAATAAGTTTCACTCTTATAATATTAAAAAAAGAGATTAAGTGTAACAACTAATTCCAAGTCATTTCTTGTATGTAGCACAAAATACATTTCAAGAGTAAGAGCTTTACTATAGATAGATTTTAAACAATCTAAGATAAATAAAAGAACTGGTAGATTAATGGTATACTAGATTTCTTTCCCTGTGAGTCTGATAAATATAATTTTGTAAAGTGAAACTCATTATAAAAAAAACATTGTGATCTTTTGTATATTTATATTTACCATTTAAAGCTCTACATGTATAGCTATAATTGGCTTTGGAGTCCTATAAATATTTAGACCCTTTTGTCAAGTATTTTTGATCATGATGGCAATCAATAGACAAATGGTCTTTTGATTTATTTTGTAATAGTGTTAAACCATATGTATGATCAATAGCCTTTCCAACTTGGTTTATATGTTCCTGGTGATCAAGTTATTAGTCAACAACGAGATAAAACCAAATTCATGAATACCAAAGAATCTCATGACATTTTACGTTGTATGTCTTACTCTTTAAAGCCTTTTACACTACTTTGACATAGAACAAACTTTGAGAAAAATCTAGTAGAATCAAATATACAAGGTTGGAGACATATCTTACCATATAAAGTTTCTTGAATATTGATAAGTCATTAGGCATGGTAGAGGTCAATAAAAACATGTGCAATTTGAGTAATATTTTTTTTAACTTCATTCTAGCTTCTAATGTATTTTGAGTTACCATAGACATTAAGTTGAATTCATGATACAATTCAAGCTGTGACATCAAAGAATTCATTAGAATTGAAGTTAGGTTTATTCTAATATCTTTATTTATTTTTCAAGTCATATTTGAAGCTATAAAATAAGTTTCAATGTGATCTTTTAATTAAGTTGGAAACTAGATATTTGTATTTTTTTTTCCAATGATATATGGTAGGCCTATCAATTCACAACGAGAGAAAATAACAAGTTTTGAGTTCATGATTATATTTTTTATTGCTTCTCAAATGAAGAAAAGTTGACAAAGATATGATTTTCCACTAATACAAAAAACATTTATGTTATTCAACGATTATAAATCAATAATTTTGTCTTAAATGAGAATATTATTGTTGTTATACTTTGATATAAGCTCTTAACCCTTAAACTTCATGGTTTTTTTTTCTTATTTTTCATTATATGGTGTTATCTAGGTCATGGATTAGTCAAGTTAACCCTGATTAATTCATATTTTATTGATTTATCATCAATTCTTTTTGTTAAAAAAATATTTTTTTTATCATGATTTTATATTGTGAGTGGTAGGTTTATAGAGTGAATTTAGATTGACTCAAGTTTTTCTTCAATTTTTTTAAATTATTTTTTTTATTTCATCATTTGAAATTAAAACATTAGAAATTGAACTTTGTGATTTTATTTTTATTTTTTTATGTGTAAGTATTCTAAAATTATATCTTAAATCACGTGTTAGGAGTTCTAGGGTTGTAATATACTGAATATTGTTTTTATATATATATATATAATTAGAAAGATTCAAAGTAGCATGCGGCATAAAACATACTAGTGCATTATGTTGTGAGGTTTGCATCATGAACACACTTTGTCACACATAAAACAATATATGAAATTCATATTTATCTTATCATAATTGCTAGAATGTCTATAATTAAATTACATGTTGAATTGAATTCAATTAATAAACTTTTATAATTTTCAACTTCATAATAAAAACTATCAATTCAATTTATTGTTTGGAAATGAATTGAATTAACAATTTTGATTGTTTTTCCTTTAACTTTTGTTATTGTGAAAATAGAATTCATAACTTATTTTATGATAAATCATGAAACATGGTACTTTTGTTATTGTGAAAATAGAATCCATAACTTATTTTATGATAAATCATGAAACATGGTACGATGACATCAAGAAGTAATATTAATGTGCATGGCATAGAAAACACTAGGACAAATAATTATCATGTTATATTTTTATTAATAAAGATATTCTCATACCAATTCTCATATAATTTTCACACAACAAAACTATATCATCTATTTTTAATTAAACTATTCACCATTAAAATTATAAATTTATAAAAAAAAATATTATATCTCAACATCACTTGTTAAGAAACACACATTCAAACACACTAACGATAAACTTTCCCTGAAGACCTTTTCTTCTTTATTAATATTAATAAAAATTCATACTACCCCACTCAATAAAAAAACTTTTTATTGGCATTTTTGAAAGGGTAATTTAAATTTAAAATTAATGTAGCAAGTCAAAACGTCTACCCTTTTAAATTTTATTTGGAATTCAAATTTAACCTTGTGAATCACTAACAAAACTAGATAAACGGGAAAAAAATAATTAGAAAACATTTTTCCCATAAAAGTTGTAAATGTTACTCAAGATAAATTTTAACTATCCAATCAATACAAAACTTGTTCACAACAACAAAAAGAACAATTGAAGGGGAAAAAGAAGAACTAGAACCATCCAAGGAAGTTCATTTCACGCTAAAACTTCTATCCAATAGCTTGCTAGAAGCAGCTCAAGACATTCTTTGGGCAACCTCCTTGGCTATGACTCTCTCCTTAGCCTTGGTCTTCGCCAGAGATTTAGAACCCATGATGCCACCGCCCCATTTCTTACGGTGCTCATCAAACTTATCATTGAAGTTAGCCTGCAATTACAGGGATCGAAAGTGAATTATGCAAATAAGAAAGAAGTTCAAAAAAGTGGGTCAATAAATTACATGATATTAAGTCAAAGAAAGAAACCACTTCAATCAATAAACCACAAGCATCAAAAGCAAAGCTAATCTTCTAGGAGGATTACAAATATGAAATTGAAACACCTTTGGTATACACTTTCCAGATGCCACATATAAAGTGCAAAAACATGGTAGTAATGTTACCTTGACTGCCTCCAAAACCCTGCTAAATTCCAATTTATCCTCATTCTTCACTGATGTAAGGCACAAAACTGATGCTGTTTTCTTGTGGACAATCTGTTTTTTAAACATACAAGAGTCATAAAGATAGTACTGGAGGATCCTTTTTCCAAAAAAATCATGGTTCTTTTAATAGAAAATGTCTAGAGAAATCACCGCTCCAAGACGTGACTTGCCCTTCACAATTGCATAAGGAACCTCCATTTTCCGGCACAATGCAGGCAACCAAACAACAAGCTCAATTGGATCAACATCATGCGCAATAACCACCAACTGGGCCTTGTTCTATATGAATCAAGTAGAGTCTTAAGAAAAAGATAAGTTAACCTAGACAAAAACACATGAATCTGCCATGCACTGTTGTCACCATCCAAAAAAAAAAACAATGAAGCTAAAAAATTAATGTGCAGAAAATCAACCCAGTAACCGAAGAAATGAGAGGAACAAGAGTGGAAGAAGGAAAGGCAGAAAAAGAAATTGAAAGCCATCTTCTCCCACACAACTCCCATTTAGGTCAGACAAACTAGCTAAACAAATCACCAAACCATTCATTTGCTACCTAAATATTTACATAATTATTGAAGAAAGTCATAGAAATCAATATCTGTACCTGCTCAATGAGGTAAGTAACATGGTTAAGACCATATTTAACAACAATGGGCTTTTTTGATTCAACGGTCTTGCCCTCAGCTTCAGCTTGTGCTCTTTTAAGAAGCCTTTCCTTTTTAGCAGCCTTGTCCTCAGGTCTATATTTTAGCAACAGCTTAAAAAGCTGTGTAGCTGTAACACAAAATGACAAGAAAAAAACATCTCAATACCAGATAAGCAATCAGCAGTTTCATTAGTTAAAATGCACTCCATCAATGCCCAACAATATCAACAACATTGCATCTGTGATTTTCAGCATCAAATTTTGTCAAGTTCCCTGTAACAGGAATGAAAAATTTACCAAGGTTCTTGTCAAGTGTTTTTGTGAACTGGTTAACTGCAGGAGGAACCTTCAAACGCTGTTTCAGAATCCTTCTTTGCCTCTGAATACGAACAACATGCGGCCACTTGACAAATCTAGTCAAATCCTTCTTGGGTGGAAGGGCACCACCAATTCCAAACTGCTTTGGTCGTTTCTCAAACAAAGGGTTCACGACTTTTTCCTGTAATTAATCAGCATCAATGCACCAAATCTTTAGCTGCAAGGCTAGAGCACATAAAACACCGAAATTGACAGGGCAGATTTATGATTCATCACATCTGAGATATAAGAACTGGGCATAATCTATGAAAACTTGTATTATCAACTTTTAGCAATTTCATATATGAAATTGCATAAGATTGAGGGGGTAGTTGAAACAGGCACTAGCCATATCTAGTTAGCTACAAAATCTGAGGATATAATAGGGACTTCCATAGAATAATAGATCTGTTACACACTACACTATAAGCAGGTTAGTCAGTGAACTATTTAGACAAATGTTGTAGACAACAATCCAAAGAAGTGAAAGGCTACCACATAGGGGAAATTAAACTGCCTTTTTTTTCCCACATACACATGCCTATTTTATGTGTGTGCGTGCATGCACATACAGTAGAGAGAGAGGGAGTGAGAGAGAGGGAGAGAGAGAAGACATACAGGCTTCTTCTTTGCCGCTAGTGGGGCCTTCACACCTCTTTTGGGAGCCTGTAGTATGTACAAAAACAAGCTAATGAATTAAAAGTGGGACAAGAAACAAAAGGAACACAAACTTTTCAATGAGAATTTTAATCAATACACCATTTCAAAATATTTGAGACATGAATAGTTCTAATCCATACAGCATAATGCTACACTATTGATCAGGCAACATACATATATTCTTTGTATAGAGACTGTAAATACAAACAACTGTTCAACACAATGACCAGAATTCCAATTTCTCAAAAAGTACATAATACTCACGATCTTATTGAAATCCATCTAAATAATGAAATGAATAGTATGCAATGTTTTTAGTTTAACTTCTAACCAGTACACTGCACTTTATTACAGTCCCATCTTGAAACTTCTACAGTTCTGCATTGATTACGATGGTAACCCATTACACATTGCTTATCTGGGGCCTCATATCAATTGCAGATTCATGACTAAATTGCCAATCATTCACCAATATCTAAATCAGATCACTGCCACTGTAAAGAACCCTACACATACACTCATATCAAACATCCAATTATCCACCCAGGTAAGCTGTAATCACCAAAATAAAAAAATAAAATAAAAACTGCTCTGTCAACAAACAAACAAAAACATCATAATCCTTTCACTGAAGCAGGTTTTTAAGCTGCTGGGTCACTAAGAATAAAACTCCCACGTATATAGGCAAACTGATAGAGTATCCATTCACACACCCAAAAAAAAAAAAGAATCCATAAAAAATAAACCAAACAAATGACAAACAAAAGAAACCAAACAGAAAAAAGGAACTTTGTATGCAATGCATGAAAATATGAAAAGGGTATACAAGAAGTGAAGTGAAGATCGAACCATGCGAAAGAGGAGATCGGAAGAAACCCTGGTAGTTCTCTGTCGAGGAAGGGGAAGAGCCTTAGACCTTGGAAGAGCAGCTGAAGCGGCTTGCTTTTTATTGTTAGGGTTTTGTTTTCTTTTTGTTACGTGGACTGGAGAGAGTAAGGCTAAGCCCATAGGCCTCCCAAACCCTAAAAACTGTTGTTTCAATTTGGTCACTATACTGTTTACATATCTAAGTATAGTCCTGGTTCTTCTAGTTATTATTTACTAATCCAAATATTTTCTTATCTTTATTAATTTTAAATAGTGGGAAAATATTAGAAATTGGGCTTGATAACAATTACATTAAGTGATTTATAAATCTATTTATTTTACTTTTTCCTTTCTAGAGTTACAATTAAATGTTTGTTAAGAAATTAATAAAGAGTGGAGAACATCTAGCCTGGAGCCAAAAACTCTGTTAACCAGGTTGATACCAATATTTTGGAGTTGCAACTATGAATCTTGAAGTTGATAATCTTAGAACCCAGAAAAGAAAGAAACTGATCTAAAGTCTTGCCTCTTGATCCTGCAGCAACAAGGCTCGAAGTCGCAGGGAATGACAGAGGAGAAGACTCAAAATTTGACCCTTTTTCAATCTCTTTCAGCAAGAGCTGGTTCGTCATTAGCAGACTAAAGCCTGAGTTGAAAGAAGTGCTGTTTGTGTGTGGAACTTCCATTTGCAGTTTCTTGAGTCGTTGATCATATACAACATGTATGATTTAGTGGAGTTTATGTAGGTGCTCAAGGTCAGAAGACTACAACTTCTATGTATGAAATTAAACATTGACTTAATTCAGATTCAATTGAGGAGATTGAAATTTTCAAAGACCAAATTGATTTCTTCCAAACCAATTGTGGGGGCAAAAATGAAAAAAAAATTAAAAATTTAATGATTAATTAAAGATCAAATCATATAAATCCAAAACTAAAAATAAATAAAAAATACAAAACTAATATTGCTTTCGAAATTGTAGCGGGATATGGTTCCGCATATTTAAAGCTAACTTGCATTAGCTGGAATAAAATTATTTTAAGCTGTGGATTAACGAATAAAAAACCTATAGCTCGGTTTGAGCCTTCCAGGTGGGTCACTAGTACTAATTTTCAGTAAAAATAAAAAGGGGAGTGAAATATTTTGTTTTATCACTATGAAGCTCATTATTTTAGCAATTTTGAGTTTCCAAGATCAACAAATTAAGCTCATTGTCTTTTCCAAGAGAGCAAATGGAGTCTCTTACCATGAGATCACAAGGGACTCCATTTTCTTTGCGGGATAAAACAGTGTGCTCTCCGATCAAAAAATTCAGGTGAATTTCAGAAAATGAAAAAAAAAGAAAAAGAAAGGAGTTCTGTGATTCATTTTTCTGCAGATTTTATTTCTGTTAATGTTTTCCTCTTGAGAACTCTTTCAGGGGGGGGGGGGGGGGAATAAAAAATAAAACAAATCTCATGGGACAGGGCTGAAAGAAATTCTGGAGAAACTATGCCTTTGGGCCTTGGATAAAAGATAGACCAAATATGTGGTAGTGGAGAGAATTTAGTGTGTATGGATTTGTATAAAACTAGCTTAACCTTTGACTTGGTTTCATAGCCAATAGGCCATTTGTTGTCATCCTGAAACATTTTGTTTTAGGTACTGTTACATTATTCAGGTTAGAAGGATGGAATTTTTCTGCTTTAACACCTATGATTAATTTGTTCTCTGCTTGGAGCATTCAATGCTAAAAAACAAGTTAAAGATGAGCTTACTTCATTCTGTCTTGAAGGAAACAGAGAAGATGTCCAAATAACATGTTAAATTCATCTTATGTCACATCCTAAACTGGCTAAAAGCTTGAATCATTTTCATGGCAATCGGTTAGTGCAGTTATGCAACTGTTCAAAGATTACAACTTTACAATCTGTAAAGGATTTAACCAAAGAAGCTCATGCCTCAAACATTTCAAATTATACATGTCACAGAAGTATACATTGTAATGCCTGGCTGATGACTGATAGTTTATTAGATTCTAGTGCAGTCATTTACGTGATCTTTTTTTTTTTTTTTGACATAAATACACTACTAGATACTAAACAAACAAAACTCACTGGAAACAAAAGCAATAAAGAAAGGTAAAATTTGGGTTTAAAAGCCATAGATAGTTGTTTTTGGAAGCTATTCAGTAATAGCTAGGTAGTGTTCACTGTTCAGTCAAGGAGATTTTTTCTGAGACGATGAAGAAGCTGGGGGGATTCCGGGGATGAGAGGAGGTAGAAGAGGGAGAGGAGGAATAAATGAAAAGGGAGGTGGTGGTGGTGGAGTTAGGCCAGGTATTGGTGGCAACGGAAGGAATGGTTTTGGAGAAGGCTGAAGTGGGTTGGGAGGAAGTACGGGAGGAAATAGTGGAGGTGGCTGAATTATTGGAGGAAATAGTGGAGGTGGCTGAATGATTGGTGGAAAAAGCGGTGGTGTTGGAAAGCCAAACTGATTAGTATGGTGCACCGCTTTCTCATCTGGTAATGTTGTGGTTTTAAGAGATTCTGTAGTTTTGGTCTTTTCTGTATCTGCTGGAATTGGTGGAAGAAAAGGTAGCCCTGGAAGAGGTGGGAGAGGAGGGAGTTGCGGTAATGGTGGCAATCCTGGAACAGGTGGGAGAGGAACAGGTGGGAGAGGAACAGGTGGGAGAGGAGGGAGTTGCGGTAATGGTGGCAACATTGGGTTATCAACAGGAGGCAGAAAGGCTTTTTTGGAACTGAATTCCCTGGAAGTTCCTGTGCTTGGTTTTTGATTACATATGAACGGTTGTTTTTCAGGCTTGAAAGTGAAAAAACCAGCTGAAAATATATGTGTTCCTTCCTTTCTTGACTTGAGACGAAGTGATGACGAAGTTGCCGTCGATGCCACAGCACAATAAGGCTCACTGCTACTTAGCAACTCCACTGAACATCTCTTAATTTTCTCAACATGTTTGCTCACTGAGAAAGGCAAATGAACTTTGAATTCTCCATGCTCATCTGTTTTCGCTTCTTCTCGAAAACTTGGTCTTGATTTCTCATCTTTGCATTCTACAGCAACATGTGCACCTGCATGCAACAGCCCCCCAAATCATTTTCTACATCATACTGCAAAACACCACCCGTAAAAACTAATGTTAATCAAATAATTAAGGAAGTTGTCTGAAAGAACCTGAAATGAAGTGGCTGTTCCTTGAGAAATCCTTTTGGAAACATGTGTCACAGTAGACAGTGCCAACAACAACAGCAGATGGAAGTTTCTTTCCATGGCTGGCTTCTGAGAGGTTATTAAATGTGAAACTGAGAAAGAATATTATGAAAAACCAAGGCATTGTGAGTAATATTCTTCTTCTTTCTCTACGATCTCTGATTCAGAGAAGAATAAGAGTTGGCGCAGTCTACTTTTTATAGGTTGAGCTAAGCAAGACACTTGTTCTCCATAATTAAAGCATCTTTATGGCATTCATGCAAAAAACCAGTCAACTGCAAACTATCAGCAGTGCCCATTATTTAACAGCTCGATAGGAAGGTGAATTGACAGGCGCATAAGGAAAGAATCTGGCTCTGCCATTCATCCCCCACCCTCCACTTATTCACCAACATTGATTGAGTTTGTTCCTTTGCTGGTATTAAAATACCATTATGAATAATTGGGTCACTGTTGGTTCACGAGACATGCAGTGTAGCCACAGATTTCATGCTCGTACAAGACTCTACCTAATACCAACAAATTTGAGAATGTAGCTCGTTTGTAAGATAAATGCTATTCTCCTTTTGAAAAAACAATGTATGGTGTAAAAATAAAAGTGATAGATATAAAGTTAATAAAATTATTTTGGGATGAAAAGATAAAGAAACATGTTTGTTTTTTTTGTTTCAAAAATATTTTTAAATAAATTTGAAGTATGGGGTGATATGAAAATAAACAATAAAAAATAAAATATTATTTAGATATATTTCTAAATAAAAAAACACCGGAATCATCACTACGCTTTGAAACATCCCTAAAATAAAAATACAGGAAAACATATTCCCTGTGCTTTCTTCTCTTTTAACCCTAAATATAAGCTTTCAGAGCAATTCAAACCTGTGAAGATAATTGCTCAGTGGCATACCATTGTCCATTCCGTCATTGGAACAGCATGCGATTCGTCTTGTCGGAGAACTTGTCTCCGTCAATACGATGTTGTGCATGTTAGCATCTCTCGTATCCTTTTCTCTTGCATGTTATCATTTTGGCTGACAAGGATAAGTCCAAACGTTATGCCAGCGTCAATAATATTATTCTGATATTAATTAGATCATTTTAATTATAAAAATTGAAAATCCACCTCTAATCTATTCATCAATTCCAAAATGTTATTAAATCTAGTCTTAGTATGGGAGGTAGGTCTAATGATTCCATAAGTGAATTCATCGTGAATCAAATTACATCAAATAAAAATTAATTTGATAGATCTTTGTTTATCCAAAGTGTTATTTTTATTTTTTAAAACTACATAGTTTAAGTTGTTTAAAAAATAAATTAAAATGATATTGTTTTAGATTGATTCCGGTTAATTTAAATTAGCATTCCCAACACATTATCCGAGTCTTGAGATTAATACAAAGTCTTTCAAATAATTAGATTGAATTGAGAAAATATGACACATGTAAGGTAGATTTTACAAATAATTTTTCACAAGGGCTTAATTGGCACAATCAAGGACTAGATTTTTAGGAAATATGCTGAGCATAATAATATTAATAATAGGTCAGCTTTCTGTCGAAAACAAAAGGAATGATTAAATGCCCTTGGAAAAACTTTGCCATTCTCCTTATGATTAACGTGATCAAGTAATTATGATTAAGATTGTAATTTTTTCTTTAAAAAATCATTCAGCTTAGGATTTTCTTTAATATTATTAATTAATATTGATGTTGTGCATGTATACACGCACTTAAAATTAATGTGAAAAAAACCCTTTAGTTATAGGTACAAGACCTCAATCAACCAATAATAAACATCGCAGGGGTGGATTATTGTCAAGGAACCATCTCACCTCAAAATTTAGGTTGATAGGTGAGACCCCAGAATACAATTTATATTATTCTCTACCACTCCCCCTCAAGTGAAAGTCTTTTGAGTTTAAAACTTGCACAGACCTACATTAACTTGTGCTTGATTTTTTTTATCAAATAGAATGGGGATGGTGAGATTTCACCATCCCCATTCTATTTGATAAAAAAAATCAAGCACAATCTCACCATCCCCATTCTATTTGATAAAAAAAATCAAGCACAAGGTAGTATGAGTCTGTGCAAGTTTCAAGTCTAAATGGTTTTCACTTGAGAGAGAGTTTTAGAGAATAATATAAATCCTATTCGGGGGCCTCACCTATTAGCTTAAACTTTTAGATGAGATGGTTTCTTAACAATTATTATTTTTCTTTAAAAAAAAATAGTTTCATAAAAAGTTAAGTCAACCTAAATTAACATGTCAAACTTATAGTTTAAAGTCATGAAATTAAAATAATTCTATTGAAAAAAATTATAAAAAAACAGTATCAAAATGATGAAATAAAAGAAGAAAATAAGCAAGAAAAATAATCTCAACATGCTTTAACTTTTCAAACCTATAACTGGGATCATTAGACTAAAGGAGCCTACTTTGAAAAACATAGAGCCCGGTCCTCAATCATTTAAATATTGAAAGATGATACACACACACACACAAGAATGATGATCGACATTGAAATAAAAAATAAATTAGAAGACAACTAAATTATTTTGATTGAATGGTGAAATTAAATCAATCAAATATTGAACGATAAAATTAGAATGAAAATAAAACTATATTATTAAGAATTTGTACATTAAATCATTTACAAACATTATTATTAAGAATTTATGGAGCCATAAAACAATTCATGAAACTTACCATCTTAAAATTAATTAAAAAAAAAAAAACATTGTTTAGATTTTGAGTGGTGTATGTCATTTTAGTAATGTTTATATGTTGCTTTCTATTGATTATGTACATAAATGAATGTTAGACCTACACATATTGAAGATGTTACAATTGTTATAGATTTTATCAAAACTTACATCTTGATAGATTTGGAATTCCCAAAAAAATCATTAGTGATTGTAGCATGCATTTATGCAATCATCAATGGAAGATTTGCTTTGTAAGTACCACATTACTCTATGTATTTCCACTTCTACAATCATCAATGGAAAATCATGTTTCTTTCTTTTGAACTTGAGCATTGTGTATTTTAGATCATTAAGCTTTGTAACTTGGATTTAAACGCAATTGGAAATCCTAAAAAGTTGTGATCAAAAGAGCTCGAGGAGATAACGAATGGTGTATACAATAATTCTATGATTTATAAAGAAAAGACTAAGGCATTTTATGATAAAATGATTTTGAGGAGGGAATTTCATGTTAGGCAAAAAACTCTTCTCTTTCATTCATGTTTCAAAATCTTCCATGGTAAATTATGTTCTTGTTGGAAAAGATCATTTGTTGTTACTAATATCTTTAATCATAGTGTAGTCAAAACTCAAAGTTCAGAAAACAAACTAAGTTATCAAAGTAAATAGAGAACACTTAAAAGTTAAAACTTTTTTATAAAGGTTCTAAGGAAGTAATTGTGGCATAGGTTAATTTGGCTCAACCTTAGACATGGGCATGGAGTCAAGCCAAAAATAATTAAAAAAAAAGATTTATTAGGTAACCCAATAAATAGAAACAAAAAAAAAAAAACTCATATTTGTTTTCTCTTTACTTTTTTTTTTTAGTGTGATTATGCATGTTTAACCTAATTTAGCTGAATTTACCCATGATTGGGTATGTTTCCTTTACATGTGCAATTTACTTTACTTTGGGTATTAGTTCTTGTTTCTAATTAAAAAATAGTTATTTTGGATTTTTATTTCAAACCTTAAGTGTTAATTTTATCTTGTAATATCCTAATGGTTGGTGAGAATATATGTATTATTGGGTTAAACTAGTTGAATTTAATGAAGATATAAATTGAAGAGTTGTAGTATTTAAAGCTTAACTGGCTTAGAGATTGGCTTTGAAAGTATGTTATGTTAACTTAGTATATGATTTTATCTTTTATGAGTTTTTGTGCCTCTAACTTGATTATTTAATGAGTGTTATTCATTCAAAGGTTATGTATTTTCAAAATTTATTTTTATATCTTGAAAAGACTACATTTATATTACATGTGTGTGTGAACATGATAAGAGCATGTAGGAATATAACCATTTGAACCTAAAAATCAATCTAAATCATGCCCTTTTCATATGTTTCTTTTTTCATGGCCAAAGACTAGTGGGACAGACATGTGATATTTATATGGGTTCATGGCTACAGTTTTTGAGAAAAAGTGATTATGTAATGGATTTTTGTGTTGAATTTGAGTATTATGAGTTTTGATCAAATCAATTAGTATATATTCCAACACTCAAGTTTAAGGCTTACAAGTTTTCACTCAAAGTCATTCAATATTATGATTTTCCTTATGCTTACTTTTCAATCTTATTTCCACTGCTAAGTATTACATGCAACATATGAGTTAAAGAGTTTTTATTTAAGGTTATAAATAAAAATATATTACTTTACTGTATTTATAAATAAAAAAATATTTTGAAAAACAATCATGATCAAACTCTCTTAGCATAAACGTTATTAACGTCAATACCCTTAGAATTATTTTTATATATAATATCATATTAACACTAACTTGAGGAATCCCCCCATCTTATATAAAATTAAAAAGAATCAATTAAATTTTTTAAAGCATTTTCGAAGAGGAGGAGCCCAAATATAAAAAAAAAAAGATTGTACCCATAATTATATCCACACTATGCAACCGCAAGTTTATCTTTAGACTTGAAGAATGACAATCACCGCTGAAATACATCGGCATGTGATCTTGAGATTCGTAGTTTGTAAAAGAGGCCGTGATCGTGAAATAATTGTTCTTATCTGAAAGAAGAAGAAGAAGAAAATGATTTTATTTTTTATAAAATTCCAAAGGCCAATCTTTATCTTCACGGGTGCATTGAAAATTAAACACAAAAATGCCAAACCTTCACGGGTCCATTTGTATGTCTATCAGTCATCTCATTCTTGTCTGCTTGTTGTAAATTATGGTGTTTCATACTCTATTTCAAAAAATATTTTATTTTTATTTTTTATTTTAAATTAAAAAATTTAATATTTTTAAATTAGTTTATTATGTTGATATCAGAAATAATTTCTAAAAAATAAGAAAATATATCATTTTAATACATATTTAAACAAAAAATATTTTCAAAAACAACATCAATCATACTCTCTTCTATCTAAACTTTTAATATTCATAAATTAAATAAGTTTTATTAATCAATATTTATAAAATTAAATAAGTTTTATTAATAACAATCACCATGATTTTTCCAAAGTATTTACTTTTTCTAGAAATATTATTAGCAGTTGTCATTCTACTTTTTTAAATAATTGATACTATATATCTATTAAGTTTTGCCGACATCATTTTGTCTTTCCTATTCAGAGACTAGCACCGTCATCTTCGATTTCAGTGATGAAAAAAATTAATTAATTATTTTTTAGTTAATCCATTGTTATGAGAAACTTTTATTTTTTGTGTAGAATTTTTTGTGGGTGTTACTTGTAATACTTCTTTTATTGGTCTACAAAAGGATGGCGAGTCATTGGATCTATGAATTGAATGTTAGACTCTAATTATTTGGTGTTATTCATAATTTCATATCACATAGAAAATGCACAATCATATCATTTTATGACCATGTACAGCTCTCAACCCAAATGGCTTTTTTTTTTTTTTTTAAAGCTTATTGGATATTGGTCTTCCACTTCAATAAGAGATGCAAATCTTCTAACTTGCCAGATGCAACTAGATCAAAAAACCTTTTGCGCAATAGGAATCCTGGCAAATGAATATGCCTGAAGTCCCAAAGTCCCAACCTCTGATATCACACCTGACACCCGCCCAAAAAGCTATCCTAAATCAAGCTTCTAACCTTCTATAGATAAGTAAGAACTTACCAGCAGGATACTGAAGGGCAGCAGACACACGGCATATGGATGGGATTGCTGATGAATCACTAGCACCAGCTCTTGCTGTCAAGAAAGCAGCAGCAGCTTCAGGTCCTGTAGATCCATTGGAACCCATGGACGCCAACAGTGCCTGATAGAATTTAATCAAAAACTAACTTTCTTTTAGCATGAATATACAGCTAAAAGTACTGATATTTTGGATACCAGAAAACCAAAATGCTGTTTCAATTTCACAAACCTGTGAGGTTGAAGGAAGCATGTAAAGACTATTATCAGGATTTCGCAAGAAGGCATTAACTTCTTTATCACTAAGATTTTTGGCACTGTTTGCAATGTCCACAATAATTGTACATGCTGGAATGACAGTAGTTGATGCATATTCCTTTGCAACCAATGGCTGTCGTTTCCAGAATGCAGCTGCATCCTAGAAGGCAAATGAAATGTTTACAAGAGTTATAATTTCACACATATTTCTTAGAGTTTAACAAGGCTGCGAAAGCAATGATCAAAACAAATGGAGTGGAAGAAATAAAAAAATTAACAACAAAAAGTTAAATATCCCCATTGCTCACATCCATTTCTTTTGAATCATTTATTACTTGTAGGCTGAAATAGTTAAATCATCAGCAAAGTCGAATTTTAGCATACAAAACACAAGTTAAGCTATGCAACTCTCGATTTGAACAGAACCAAAAACATTCAACAAAATGTGATGCATCCCCATTCCACACACCCATTTCTTGTGAAACATAGAAAACTTGTCGCCTGGGACATTAAAATCATCAGGTTCAATTATAGCATTGAAAGGACAAATTGAGCTATGCTACAAAAAAAGCATGCAGACAAACACACACCAAACTCAAGGTAGTGATCTCCATCAGGAAACGTTTGACCTACAGCTCTTCATAATTAATTCTAACATGAATTAACAATATGCAGTCATATGATGGTTAATTCAATGTCAGATAAACTACTGATTTGAGTTCTTCAAAAAAATTCACAATCAAATACCTCCATGTTAAACTTCAGTACAGTGCCATATATTGCTTCAAGTTCAGATCTGCGTGCATCAAACTGTTCGATCTTCTTCCACTTCTTTCTCGAAGACTCTTCAGCCTCTTTCCTCTCTGCACACAATTTATTTAAGCATTGTATATCAGACATCAATGTATCCAAGCTTGTCCTACATCCAGCAGCTTCCCTCTCCTTGGCCCAAACCTCCAACTGCACAGAAAATATTGGAGATTAGTTAAAATGGAATTTCAAGATGTATCTATAACATGATGAGCAGATTAAATGAGTATTTGATACGTAAAAATGATGGCATACTTGGATTATGATGTCTAGGATGTAAATGTAAGGTATAATAGCATTGTTTTTGAAGCTTCTGTGAGGTCAGTGCCACAATATCACACTGAAGAACAGTATAATTGAATCAAAGTGATGCGGTTTAGAGTAAGTGCAAGAAGTATAGATTATCTCATGTCAAGCATAATAATTATTACTATGCTGTGCCCTTCAAGAAAATAAGTTCATGTGCATGAAAGACACATCATCACTAATTAGGAGCGAGATGGTTGACATAAAAATTCAGAGCACAGAAGAACAAAAGGTTCTAGATATGTTACAGAAGAAAACAAACACCTTTGCATACCAAAATATCTAGTAATCTCAATCAGTAGGAACTTCAATGAAATACTCAAATTCCATTACCAAAAGTACTGGAAAACAGACTAGTATCAAAAGCAAGGGATAAAGCCAACATTTCATCATTGCATTGTTTAAGGAACCTTTGCGACTATGAACCACAAACCAATGGGAGCAATTACCTCAAATTGCCTTAGACTGCCCATGTTCTGTGTTGTGCCTCCAATACCTGTTGAGTTGGAAGAAACTACAGCACCAGTTCCATGCAATTGTTTTAAAAGCCTCTGACACAAGTCCCTGGCTTCTGCATCTTTATTGAGTGCATCTTCAGCGGCTGAAAATTGCTGAACATGGACTTTCTGAAAACAACCACGCAAAACAACGTCAAATGAACAGTTCCAGACACGAGAGTGAAGATGTCAAAGCAATAGCTTAAAATAACAAAAACAAAATCAAATGCAAGAGCACCCGCTATATATATCCTTTCACAATAGGAGGGTATCAGTTTCGCACCCAAAGCCCTTAACCACATTGGCACAATAACTTAAACGAAGGGGAAGTGTGTGTGTATTATATGCTATTTCAAATACAAAAGCTACCATCTATAAAGAAGAAAACCTGTCTTTCAAGAATCTGATTTTGTGATCATCTATAAGTCATGTCTGTTGCAATCATCCCATTGCCATAAAGTTGGTGGTGTAAGGATGAGTTTGTGTCTGTAGACGAAACATCCATTACTCTGTTGTTCTCATATTTGCATCTGATCAAGCAATTTAAATTATTGATCATGTAAAAGGATCATTCATGTCAACTAAGCAACTGTAAATGTAAGTTATTGACTTGTACAGTAATAATCAACAACATAATCCATATTAGCATGGAAGAATCACAAGACAATTTGCATGTTCTTTAATGTACTTACCATGTACTTTGGAAACGACACTTGCAAAAATTGACTGCATCAATTACAGTACGTATAACAAAAGTTAACAGTCTTTTAGCATGTAAATACAACATGAATGCATGATGGTCGTCATCAATTTGAAGAAAATAGCAAGAACACCATTAATCAACGCCTCACCAGAAACAACTTCTAAACAGAGTACTTCCTTACATGACTGCCTTATGCAATTCACAATATACTAGTTACACATACATATACAACATTCACTATGGGTGACTGGATCAAGCTATGATTTATCACAACAAAACAATTGTTTTTAGGTACTGACAATTCTGTAATGGCCACTACAAAAATTTATCTTGTAATTCATTGTGCCTTATTTGCATCATATGCATTAGAAGCCTAAGCTCCAATTCAGTTCATGAGCAAATATGAAGCTATCCACATTTAGCAAATACAGGAATGATCAAATGGATTATGGCAACAAAGAAATTATTACATTCTGCAAGTAACAAGAAATTCTGGTGTAAAGAGGGTAAATGACCACTCCAGCAATCTGAGCAAAAATGGACAAAAATTATACTTGCATGAGCCAACACGAAATGACAAGAAAATATGAACGTACCTTAAGAGTTCTGCGTCAGCTCTAACATCATTTTTTTCAATTTATCTAGAAACCATAGTTTTCAGTCGTGAAGTGTATGCAGTGATTGCCTGGAGTACGAGAGGAGGATTCTTCAGGCAATTCACAATAACAGTTCTAACATCATCAGGTATTTCCCCATCTAAATCAATGGCCAACTTGGCTGCTTCTGATTGAGGATTCAAATGATGTCACTTCCTTCATAAGCAGGGAAAGAGTTGCGTATTCTCTCAACCATATAAACTGCACGAGATCACATGCCTTCCGGATATTTCTTTCATGAGTTGTTTCAATTAGAATGACATCATCAGCCGATTTAGTGCCCTTAACAGTAGAATAAACAGCTTCCTTCTCGCTGCTTGCGCTGAAACTGCTACCTTCTTCAAGAGAACTGTCAATGCTTGTCCTTTGAGCATCCCTTGCTTGATCAACATATTGATGAAGTCGTTTATGATACTCTGCAAATATTTTTGCTGCCTCATCACATTGCTGGTCGTAAGCCTCCAGCATGACCTGTTTGTGCCTGCAGCAAAAGGGAGCACAAATTAATGTAGGACACATCACAAGGGCTGGGACGGATTACATCCTCATCAAAAGGATTCCTCTTTAAAATTGTTAACTCAACAAAACAAAATAAATCACTGTCACTCCCTTGTTGTCTTTTCCCATGATAAGAGGATTGGGGGTTTATTGTTCAGACACCAATAGATCTCCAATGTATATAATCATGTCAGAGTCTGCATCCTCAAAATAATTGAAGTTCAATATCAAGTTTCACAAATGTGCATGAAACTATTATAATCAGAAAGGAAAGGCCCTTATGCAATGCAGCAATGTTGACTTGTACTTTCTACCAAGAACTGCTATATAATTGATATGGCCATCCAATATGTATCCAAGCTAAGCAAATTTGTCCATAAGAATTTATAGAATGAAATGGTTGAATATTTTAATTTCAAAGGAACAACATGATCCAAGCTTCCTTGGTTTTTAAGAATAAAGCATACATTAATAATTTAAATTAATTAATATACCTAAAGAACCAGTTTGAGATCTATCCAGCATCCGCACACTAATATCCTGAGAGAAACTAACTGTCCATTATTATCCAAAACCATCAAATCAAAGATCAGGTTCCTTATCAATTAAGCACAGCAAGAATATCTTTAACTAATCAATAAACAACAAAAAACATGCACCAGAAACATGTTAAACAAACGAACCTGTTCTTAGCACGCTCATCAAGCATTCGATTCCTCTCCGCGTCTCTCCCTCGAAACCTCAATCATTCTAGCCCTCAAGTCCTTCCTCTGCCTTCTAACAATACTCAACCTCTGGACCTCCTTCGCCTCTATTTCCCTCTCTTGCAATGCCACCTCCCTACTCTCCTGCATGCACGAACCACCCCACCCTTCCCTCCCACCTTCTCCTTCCTCCTCCCTCCTTTACTCCTCCCCTCATCTTTCCCGGCATTTACCAAACCACTACCATTTACCAATATATTATTCCTTATATTCTCCACCGTTTTCTCCTATTTCACTCTCTTTACCAAAAACCCCCAAATGAATATCATATTTCCACGACAAACTTTCCTCATCGTATCAATTGAAGGCAATTGAGATTTGCTTGCGGTTGCACGGTGCTGTCCTAATGGCCTATAGCCCATATCCTTTTGCAACCACTCTAGTATGGACTCTGGTTGCGCCACTGCGCTCGATGGCCCCTGCATTGTACACTAGATTTCGATGGCTTCTTCAACACTAAATTTTTTGAAACACCACAGCATTCTAAGTTTAAAAGTTTACAAAACCTAATTTTCTCGAAGAAACGCTAGATTTGTAGAGATAGACGAGCAGAACAGTCAGAACGCCGGTTGTCTTTGGCCGGCATCTGGGAGGGGAAGAAAAAATGCAGTGACTCAGAGTCTCAGACAGAAAGAGAGAGAGGGATTTTTTTTCTCTTAAAAAAACAATAAATAAATATATTTAATAAAGTTTGAAAATGGAGGTCCCGCTCTTTATGCTTTACTTTTTTTCGTTGGTGTTTTTGAGCAACTGTCAGTGACTGCTTGGTCAAGTGGTTTTAGCGCTGTTTGGTTAAATTTTAAAAATAAAGTTAATTTTTTATATTTTAAATAAAAAAAATTTAATAATTTTATATTAATGTATTGATATCAAAAATAATTTTTAAAATATAAAAAAATATTTTTTTAATATATTTCTAAACAAAAAATATTTTAAAAAATAACCATTAACTTACATTTCTAAACACCCAAAATGCATGTGGATCGTGGGGAGCGAATTGTCATGAGTGCTGTGGGGTTCATAAACTTCACTAGTCACATCTTGCCGATAATTTTAAGTTAATTCTTAATGTAATAAAAATAATCTTTGGATATAATGATTTTTTCCAGTGATGAAGAGAAGATTTATGTTTATATTTACT
Source organism: Salix dunnii (assembly GCA_015731905.1). Classification (NCBI taxonomy): domain Eukaryota; kingdom Viridiplantae; phylum Streptophyta; class Magnoliopsida; order Malpighiales; family Salicaceae; genus Salix; species Salix dunnii. The sequence goes on along the minus strand of CM027662.1, from coordinate 6,864,343 downwards.
AGAATAAATAAAAAAATAGTTGGGTTCATACAAATACAGTTTATTTATATAAAATATAAAGAATAAAGATAATTTGCAATAATCTCTTTAAATTGTTTATTTTTTTTATAAAAAAAATAGTAATAAAAATTAAATATAATGTTTGCTGTAATAAAAAGAGAGAGAAAAGTCAGCTTGTCTTGGTTAAAAAATTAAAAAGACAAAAAAAAAACACTCAAGTGTGGTCCCTGTATTCTTTAAAAGAAATGAATAATGTATTGTTTGCTCCAATTTCTTTAACAAACAAATTTATAATTTAACTGATAATTGACCATGTCATAAAAATAGTATTTATATTTAATTAATTATATGAGTTTATTAAATAAATGGCTTGTGCTACACTTCAGGTCATGACAAAAAAAATAATGTAAAAAATATATATTCAGAAGATAAAAAGTATTATTCTTAAAGGAGAAGCAAAAAAATTGAGATTCAATGATCCAAATAGGTTTAATATGCCCACTTAATTTAATAATATATATGATTATTAAAAAAACCCTAAAAAAACACATGATAACCTCTTAAAAAGAGAAATAAACAAATAACTTAATTATCAACTAATCAAATATTGAATGAAAAATTGCAAAACAATAATTAAAAAAAAATCTGACTTTGGTCAACATGCACAACATATGGTATGTTTGTGAAGGCACAATAACATCTTACAAAATAAAGTGAATATAATAATGAAGGTCAATTCTTAAGCAAACAAAATAATAAAATGAGATCTTTATAAAAAAAATATAAATATAAATAAATCAATTCAACCTCGGTTATCTTAACTAACTTGCAACATAAGATATGAAATTAAGATAAGCTCCTATAAAGAAAATTTGTAATACTAACAAAGTTGATGGACCATTAATCTAATATCAATAATAAAATTGAAAAATAAATCAATTTTAAAAAATAAATAAAAGATCAAAGTCAATTTAGGCTAATCTTTGAAACTCATGGTCTAAGTTATATGGCCAATTTACCCCTTAAAATACAAACCCAGGAAAATCACGAAGCAAAACTATCAATCATTCAAAAACAAAATAGCAATAAAAAGGATGAAAATCAAATATAATATAAAAATAAAATGAAATAAAACAAGAATATATGAAATTGAAAAAAAAAATCATGAAAATGATTAAAAAAAAAGTAACAATCAAAACATTGAATACCAGTTCTGACATAAAACATAAATGGAATAAAAAAACGAGGACAACATTTAAAAATAAAATACCTCAAGAAAATGATAAACAAAAAAAAAATCAATCAAAACAACATAAGCTAAATATGATGATGAGAGAATTGAAGGAGGATGAAATTGAAAAAAAAAATATAAATTATTTCAAATAAATCAAACAATATTAAAAAAAACAAGAATTTGATTTGAAGAAGAAACAAATTGAAGGGCTATATAAAAAATGAAGGGTTTGGTGTGGAAGTTGAAGAGGAGAGGAAAAAAAAATGATAATAAAAAATTATTGACACACAAAACCAATAATTTGTTGAACACAAATGTCGTCTAGATGTGAAGGGGATGCTAAAGATGCAACACAAAAAAACCAGTGTGCACGCATTAAGTGATATCAAAGAGATTTTAATGTTGTACTAACCACTCGCTGGTATTTGCACCACACCTGTCAATCAATTCTTTAATATTGATTTGATTGAAATTTGAACTCCCTTTTATTTTCTTTTTGGTCACTTTAATTTGAGACCTTTACATTTTATTTATATTCCAATCTCTAAGTTTAAAAGAGGAGATAAAAAGTCACAGAAAAAAACAAAGAAATATGATATTTGGACACCAATTTTATTTTATTTATACTTAAGTATCAAGATTAAGTCAAGGAACCTAGTCGAGATTCAAAGTAATGATCCACCATGTTATATTTACGTATCATCATGTTATATTTCTTTTCAGTAATCACATGATACATCTCTACAAATATCTCATTCTTTTATGCATCTTACTATGATTCATAAACACAATGTTAACATAACCATTTATAATCGTTATTTTTACCCTTATAAGTAATGGTAAGCATCACTCGTATTGATGTTGATTGAAATATGATGTTTGTAGACAAATTATCGCATTACCTGATCTAGAGAATATAACTCGATCATCTTAAAACATACTAGTATAACCATTGTTTTCCATATATTCATCCCCCTAGTATAGACAATTATAGACAAATAATTAAAAAAAATACTTATATATTTTGAAAACATCCAAAAAAAAAATACATGGTTTTGACATGATATCCAAAACATTTCATTTTTAAACATGCAGGTGGTCAACTATTCTTATATATTTTTAGTATATTTATAATATCAATTTTTAATTATTTTTTTTAAGATCATGATGATGAGATGTCTAAAAAATAAATATCATGTGGGACATAATCAAATTAGTCTTCATGTCTTCCATCCTCACGTAACAATATTTTTATTTATGCCCAATTCGCTTCACTTTTACACACACATCAATGTAAGTTTAAGGACACTACGTAATTATTTGACACCATGTTTTTTTTATTATTATTATTTTAAATTATTTTAATATATTGATATAAAAAATAATTTTTTTAAAATAAAAAATATTATTAAATAAAAAATATTTTAATAAACAATTTCAACCACACTCCCCCTATCATACTAAAGTTTGTAGTCAAATTTGAAATCAAAGCAAAGCAAGTATCCTAATCCATGATGACTAAACTCTCATTTGTTTTTGTGTTGATGGAGCTTTCACTTTGAAATCGGAGCCCCATTCTCAAGCATGGATGTGAACCTCCATCTCTCTTGATTTCTCCCGGCTCAACCCCCCCACGAAAAAAACTAATAGATTAATCCCTTGCGTCTTAAAACAGTTTTATTTTAAAATATGTTTTAAAAGAATATTCATATCTCACATTAACGTATCGAAATAATTGTTTTAAAGAAATTGATTTTAAATATAAAAATAAATAAACTATAGAAGAAAACCACCACCGGTCATGGTCAGCAAGAAGAAAGATTCAAATGTGTAGGTTTGATGGATTATTAAACCAAAACCGTTTGACTAGTCAATGACTATACCACACTTGAGGTGCTTGTCAATTTGTTTTAAAAGTATTTTTTTTTATAAAAAAATTAGATTATTTTATATCAATTTTTTAAAAAAAAATAAAAAATATATTATTATAATATATTTCTAAAATAAATACTTTTAAAATCAAATATTTTAAAAAATTATTCATCGTCTATGTCTTTGATGGTCAAACTAACTGCTTGAAACGAAATACAAATAGCCCTTTGAGCATGTGTTTGAATTCATATTTTTTAAAATTTTATGATTTTTAAAAAAATTTTAAATATAAAAATATATATATTTTTAAATTATTATTGTAATATTCTTAAAAAAAAATATTTTTTTAAATTATTCATCGTCTATGTATTTGTCTTGAACATCAAATACCATTTTCATCTCCTTCTGAACCCCCCCCAAAAAAAGTGTTTTCAAGAAAAAAAAAATTTAATTAATTTTTTTATGTTCTTAAATTATTTTGTTATGTTCATGTCAAAAATAGTTCTTAATAAATAAATAAATATCATTTAATGTATTTTTTTAATAAAAAACACTTTAAAAAACAATATTAACCACATTTTTAAATGAGCACTTAATACATAACAAATACACTTTATACAAGGGTGTAGATGATGTTATGTGAACACCCATTGTGACACGAAAAAAAGCCTTAAAGCCTGTTTATTTTTGTGTTTTTGAGAGATTTTTTTTTTGCTTCAAATTAATTGTTTTTAGTGTTTTATTTTTAATGTGTTGATATCAAGAATATTTTTTTAAATAAAAAAATATTATTCAATATATTTTCAAGCTTAAAACAATTTAAAAAGTAACTGCTACGACTTATGTTAATATTTTTTTAATATTAAGATAATAATATATTAAATTAATATGGATTAACCCTGATTGACTCCAATTACGAGACAATGATAACCTTGTAGAAAACAAATAAAAATAAATCATGAAATATAATTTTTAACAATTCCAATGATGGTATTGAAAAAAATTAATTAAAAAAAACCTAAAGAAGCTACCTAATTTAACTTGTAAAACCCGTCCTAAGTCATAAAATAAAGATAACCATATAGGAAATAAATCAAAATAAATTTTCAAATTCTAATCCTCAATAAGCCAAATATTAAAAAAGATGAGATTAAAAAATAAATGAATTAAAAAACATATAAAATAACCATAGTCAATCTACTAGTCATTAGACTGAGTTAACTCAGGCCAAACTCTTGATTTTGGTTATGAGAAGAAGATAAACACATAGAAAGTAAATTAAAATATATTATAAATTTTATTTTTTAATCATTTTTTGTTAGACCTAATGATAAATGGTGAAATTTTTAAGAATTTTAATTAAAAAATAACAAAAAAATGAGCAAGGTTAACTTGGCTTAACCCGTTAATCACATAACCCAAGTCACGAGGTTGAGATAACATAATAAAAAAATTAAAACAAATCATGAAGTCTAATTTCCAATAAAAACAATGTTAAATGTTAAATCAAGAAAAAAAATTTAATTGGGTTAACATGCCAAACTCGAAACCCGGGTCATGAAACTATAACAACCAAGTACAAAAAAATATTGACATGGCTCATGAGATCGAAATATTTTTTTTAAATAAAATAAAAATATAATTTAACCAAGGTTAAAATGTCAAGACTCACGACCTTGATTGGAGACCAAAGTATCTTTATTAAAAGAAAATTAAAATAAATAATAAAGCTCAATTTGTAGTCAGTTAAATGTTAAAAAATGAAATTGAAAAAAAATTCAATACAAAAACTGATACTAAAAAAACACCTTGAACTAACTCGAATTAACCATTTAAACATTATTCTCGAGCTATGAAGTCAAAATATCCTTTTAAATATTAGTTTTACCTTGATTATTAAACCAAAACATTTCTATATAAAACAAATCAAAATAAATTATAAAGTTTAATTTTCAATTAATTTAGCATTAAATAATAAAATTAAAAAAAACAGCACAAAAAAATAAAAAAAAAAACAACTTGAGTTCAATTAACTCTTTAAATATTATTCTCGAAATTATAAAATCAAAATAACATAATAAAAAATAACTAAAATAAATAATAAATCAAATTCTAATCAATTCAATATAAAATATTAAAAACTAAAGAAATATAATAATTAAAAAAATAAAAACTCCAAATCAACTTCATTTCAATTATAAATAATCAAAAGATGATTTTTTTTTTAAATCATGAATTGAAAAAACAAACAAACGCAAAACATCATTAGAATAAAAAGTGGTTTGTTATAAAATACACACACACACATATTATAAATTGTTTTTTTTTTTTTTTTTAAATTAAAGCATATATATATATATATATTATAAATTGTTTTTTTTTTTTTTAAATTAAAGCGGATTGATTCTACCACCCCACGACCAAAGGAAAGGACAGATATAGACACTGCTTTAATTCCGCGCCTTCATAGCTTTCCTCGCTGAAGCATTAAAATAAAACAGACATCCAAATATGCTGCCTTCTTTTTTATTTTCTTCGACTTGTCGCAGCTCTTACAAGGTACTTTCTTTATTTAACCTCTCTAGACTTTTTCTTCAAAACTTCAAATTTGGCATGGACACATGAAAATATCAACTGGGCACCTTTCATTTTAATGATCCATGTATGTTTTTGTGTTGATCCTCTTGTTTTCAGCGAGTTTTTCTGATGGGTTTTGGACATGCTTGATAAAGTCTGCTCTTTTTTATTTGGGAGGGGCGGTTGATAAAGGATTTTTTTTTGCTTGGGTTTTGCTCATGGGATGATTGTGGAAGTCACCTTTTCTTCTTCTCAATTTCAGGTTTTGATTGTTAAAAAATGTTACTTTGTATTAAAAGAAAGAACCCTTTCTCTGATTTTGATAGGATCTTATAAAGAGCAAGCAAGGATTGTTATTTTTCTAGAAAAAAAGAAAAGAACTTTTTTTACAAACGATCCTCCCCCCCTGAAAGCTACCGATTTTAGTTAGTTTGGTAGTTAAAGATTCTCTGTACTGATCATGCTGTCACAACCTGTATTGATCAATAAAATGAAGTCCTTTTTTTTTTTTTTTTAATGTCTATGGGCTATTTGCCTGTGAATGCTGAATTTTTTGAAGAAATTTACTTGCATAATTTATCTCTAGTGATATCATTTTAGCGAATTTTTCTTATTTTTTTTGATTAATGACATTTTTTTCATACATTATTCTCTCCTGATTTACAGGTCAAGTATATAGGCCCACCAATTGTTTGACAAGAAAAAAGAAGAAGAAAAAGGCAATTGGCATTGGGTGACTAAGAGAGGGAGGATACTGGTTCGTGGAGGCAATTTAACTTCTGCGAGCTTAGAGTCCTCTCTCATTCTCTATTTTATTGAGCACGAGAATACTTCTTGATGCTTATTGGAATTGCTAGAGATTGAGATTGGAAGTAACACCATGGGTTCTGTTTGTTGCTGTTTGCATGCCGATGATTTTGAGAATTATATGAACCCTGAGAATTCTGTAAATAGAAACTGCATGTGCCTTGGTTGCTTTGTTCAGAATTTCCTACATGTGGTATGCTTCCTCCCTTTTTGCTGTTACTCTTGAAATTTAAGTTCGTCTTTCACAGCCATAGCAATAGGACTAGAAGCCTTATACAACTTCTGATATATCACTATTTTTTCATGGCATCTAATATATTATTAGGTTTGTTATTTGACCTGTGAGTTATAACCTGTCAGGAATATTTACTGGTAATGCTACATGAGACATTGTCATTATTTCCATTTCTTCCTTGCCTTATGAAGATCAGGAATAAGAAAAAGCATCAGGGAAAGATTGATTCCTACAGATGAAATGCATCTGCGTTGTTTTGCTCTTGAATGTTGTTTCTTACAAGCTGACTATTTATTGATTGTTAAAGGAGGAAATATGTTAAGAGCTCTAAAGGATGAGCTAAAAACACCCAAAAAGTTACCAATGTTTTTTTTTTTTTTTTTTTTTTTATAGTAACATGGTTGCTACCATTTTTAAGTCCACAACTATTTCTATTATGTCTTCCCCCAAGGTAATCAAACGGGTGGTAAAATTTGGGAAAAATAAAAGCATATTAGTTGGCATGCTGGATTCTTAGTCTTAGCTAAAGTTTATTTTTGGGTGCAATGCATTTATTTGATTTTATTTGAAAGAGCAGCTCATTTGTATGGAAAAAGTTCTGGTCCAAAATTTCCAAGTTGATTTGCATGGAATTAGAATTGTAATTCAATATTAGTTCATATTCCTTCTGATGGAGTTCTAAACCTCAATATTTGTAGTACACTTCAATATTTCAAAGAGGGCAATTGCATTCTGTCTCTTCATCCATTCAAGGGGCAGCATCTCTGACGACTTCTTCATCTCTTGACAACTCTCTTGCTGACTTGTACCGATCTCCTCCACGGCCCTTGCCCTATGATGCTGACCCCAGATGCTTCCGCATGCAGCGTGATGGTCTGGTTTCAAGACGTGATAAGGGTTCAAGTCATTCACATGAGGAATCAGAACCCTTAAGAAGGGATGATGATGTTGATTCTGAATCCTTCAGCACAGGAGACAAATGGAATGTGTCTGCTTGTGAAGATGGAGGCCAGGAACAGCGTTCTAGATCCTCACTAAAGCTCTCATCTGCAAAAGCAATATTTGGAAATGGATATGTCTATTCAGAAGAAGAGGATGTCTGCCCAACATGTCTTGATGGTAAAATTCTTGATTTAGCTTTAATAGGTGTTGTGTCCATTAAGATACTCTATGATAACTGTGTTTCTGCTGATATTGTTAGTCCAACATGTCTCGAACACAATTTTATTTTTCATATCCTTACTAGCTTGCTGTTTAAGAATCTCTTACATCTCCTAGCATGAACCAAGCCACCTTGGACTCTTTTTACTTGTTTGTCTTTTGATATCTCTGTGTTAGGTGGTAATAGCATCCATCATTTAAATAGTGATATTTCACCAAATTTTCACTTTAGTGAGAAGCCCCCAACACTTAAAGTAAAAAAAAGAAAAAATATTATTCTACTTTTAGTTATAAAAGACATTGGACTAGTCTTTCTGGTTGAATTGCTAAGCTGCCTACTGGCACTGTCAGTTGATTTTATCAAAACTATAGTGGGAGATGGTATGAATATGAACAGAAAAGGATGGAAGCTTTGAGTTTGTCAGATGTGTTTCACCATATTGCTGCTGTTCTTCCAATCCATGTTTTCCTTCCATGTTCATTGGTTCCAACCTTAGAAACAAAACTTTGATAATTTTGAAGTTGGGAATCTGTTAAAATTATATTGGAAAACATTATGAACTTGAAAAAAATGGAAGCTCTGAGCATGTCATGATTTTTTTTCATCAGGGCATGGATTTCCATCTCATCCTACCCTCTCAAATAATTGTATCCAACCTTAGAAGCCCAATTCCAGTAATTAAGATGCTGTTTCTATGAAGAGTGCAACCTTAGCCATATCAATGGCAAAAAAGTGAAATCCTGGAGTCTAAACCAGTTTTCTGATGGGGAATGACCCTCCTTGTTGTCAATGTTTTTAAGATGCTTAGAATTTGCTCTTATGGACTTGTTGTGTGGACAATTAAGTTGTAATTTTTTTTGCGCCCTTACTTATGCAGAATATACTCCAGAGAACCCAAAGATAATGACAAAATGCTCTCACCATTTCCACCTTGGTTGCATTTATGAGTGGATGGAAAGAAGTGATAGCTGCCCAGTCTGTGGCAAGGTAACTTGTTTTGCTTTATTTTGTCTAAACTTGCTCATTCAATTTTCATTCTGGAATTATATTAACCAGTACCTTTGCTACCTGAGGAGCATAATGAGTTTAATGTTCAACCGATTTTTATTTTTCTTCTTTGCTGCCAGAAACTTAATGCTTTTCAAGACTTTTCCTGTTCCTGTGCATTTGATAAAATTCTTCTTTTGGTTCAACGTAGGGATGCTCATTTCTTGCACGAGTAATTCTAGTTTCTTTGGTTGTTGTGGATATGTCTTGTTAGATATATTAAATGATGAATTGGATGCTTTTGAATGCTGTAGGAGTTGGCCCTATTGCATGATTTTCTTGTCTCTAATGACTCCATTACTTAATTGCACTGCATTTTGCACTCAATTTAGAGGGTCTGATATTGCCTTACCTCACCATCTAGGTGCTTGAAACGTTTTTATGCAGTTGAGATTTGAGAGGTTTACAGAAAACCTACTTTTTTGTCCCCTGTTGGCTCATGAGGTATTGGAAAAGACTTTTGGCTATTCTGGTCTTTTGTTCAAGTGGCATAGGCAGCAACTTGTGGGAAGAAATTATGAGGTGACTGGTTAGCCAACATTTTGTAGCTTAGCAGCCAAAAAAGTAATTAATAAAAGTGAGATTTAGAATGTGATGTATTCTAGCTCACGCCTTAGTGAACTGAAGAGGCTTGCAAATTTCTTACCTGGTGCATATGAAGGGAAGCTGTGCCTCAAGTTAGTTTGCCAGCTATGGGGCATTGAGGAGCCACAATACACAGAAAATTCATTTATCGCATCATTTTACTTTCAGTGACCACATGTCAAATCTGCTGATGCCATGCAAGTCTTGATAGTTTGGCTGAAATGTCCATCTTGGTTACTGCTTGTATTTGTTTATACTTGGGATTCAGAGGTTTCTGGATGGTAAAAGCTGTTTTGCATTGATTGTATCTCAAGATATTATCATGTCCTTCAGTTATTTTCTAGGATATGGAGTTGAGTATTCAAAGATTAGCCGGAATCAGCAAATATAATTTGCACTTTTATAGGTCCCATTTTTAAAGCATTCTTCTGACACATTCACCATAGCTACTTGCTTGCTATTTCAACATTCAAATATGAAATTATTGTTTTCTGGTGTCATCGACATGAAAAAAGTAGAATGAAGTTTGATATTATATTTTACCTGAATCTTTTCTATGTTGACTTAACCATGTCTTCTGGTTTGATCCTCTAGGTGATGGTATTCGATGAAACGACTTGATTTTGCTTCCAAGGTTAGTGTCGTGGATGAAACAAGCTACAGCACGAGAAGAAAGTAAAAGAAGACTGTATAGAGTTCTTTGTGAATACCGCAAGTGTTTGCTGTCTATAGTGAAAATGAACGACTGGTCTACATAACAATTGTTACAAAGTACATTCTCTTCCATAAGCTTGTTCTATTCTCTCTGTCTCCCTCTCTCCATATCTCCATATGAATGAAAAATCTGCTTAGTTCTAAAAAAAAACATGAATTGATGCTTGCTGAGCTGTGTTTCTAATGCTGAAGCGGTGTTGTTTTTTAAGGATAGAATTTGGCATCTTTTTGCCGAGCTAATATACGTAGTGGTTAGTCAAGGATAAGAATAATGGACTTCAGAACCTAGACCGCTGCATCATGATTGAAGGACTGGAGATCTGATGCCCTAACCAGAGTTTGTGTGCATGCATGCACTTTTTAACATGCAAGGTCAGTATTGTACGTGTAACGGTGACTTCATTCCTTCCCTTATGTGCTGTGACCTACCTCTTATTCCCAATTCTGAGTTTTGATTGTTGATCTTGCGAAGGAATTCTTAGAGCTTCTCCTGTCCTAGAATGAGGAACGAAGAGTCTCTTGCTAAAATTAAAGTCATGACTAAATTCAGATCAGTTCCAAGATTATGCAATTTACCAATGATTACCAGTGATCTTATAAAATTCAATTCAATCAAATTTGGAGCAATTATTTTAAGATTTCTGCATGCCTGTAATAAGTAGCAACACCTTCCTCTCTTAATGCTGTTTCACATTGTTTTTTAAAAACATTTTTGAATTTTTTTTGAATTTTTTTTTGATATTTTTAGATTATTTTCATATGTTGATATGAAAAATAATTTCTTAAAAATAAAAAAATTATTTTGATATATTTATGAATAAAAAACAGTTTTAAAAATAACTACAACCATATTTTCAAATAATTACTTAAAGGATATAATTTTTACATTTTAGGTTTTAATCATTTAAGAGGTGTTTCGAAATGCATTCGGAAAATGCTATTGAAAAAAAAATGATATCTTTTATTTGAAACTTTAAATGAATTTGTTTAATGTATTTTTAGATTATTTTTATATACTATACTGATATAAAAAATAATTTTAAAAAATAAAAATTATTATTTTAATATATTTCTAAAATTAATAAAAAAATATTTCAATATTGACGTTTGATTTTAGAAAAAGTAATAATTTAATTTTAAAAATGAAGAGCTTAGTGAAATGGAAGCCATTTAAAAACAGATTGTGTTAGCGCTTTTAAGCTTAGGATTCTGTCCAAAATCATTTTTAATTATTTTAATTTGAAAATTATATGCTTTGGTCCAACATTTTATTTTATTTACATTTTAGTTTATGAGTTTGAGTGAGAAGAGAGTCATTGATGATAGAGTTATCGTTGACCTAAAGAGTTATCGTTGACCTCGTTCTAGTGATCAAAAGCATCATCCTTGCTGTCACCCACCACTCTAATTTCTTTTAGTTTTTGTCTGCCCATTCAAATAATAATAATAAAAAAATAAGGCCGTGCACAAGACTTGTTTTAATTTAGCGAAGCAGACTGGGCCTCCCAAGTTCACATGCCTGCTTTTTTTTTAAGTTTATTTTATGTGTGTGTGTATTATATTGATTTATTGAATTTTTAAATTAATTTAACTTATATTTCAAATATTACTTTTAAAAATACCATTACAATTATAGTTTGTTTTCTTACAACATTATAATTGTTTTTTAAACATTGTTCTTTTTTTACGAACCATTTATATATTTTGAAATAAAATACTGAGTTAGTCTTTTGCAAGTTACTATCTTTATTATTATATAATTAAATAAAATATAGCTTTATAAAAAGCCTGAACTGATTCAATTAAGACCGGTCCATGACCTGAGTTACGTATTTGATGGTTGATTTAATATATTCAATTAGGGATTGGAAACTTATAATATGAAAAAAAATAGAGGACTAAAATGTATATTTAGCTCTAATTCTAGCAAAACCATCTATTGTTATTGTACTTTTCATTTTAGTCCCCCTTATTTGAATTTTGTCATTTTTAATAAATATGTTTTAATTGACTATCAAGTCATTAAGAAAAGAAAAGGAGCTACAAAAATGAATCACATAATGTTTTTTTTTGTTGTTATTGAATAATGCCACGAGAAACAATATTTTTAAGGGTATGTTTGATATTGCGGTTGCTGTTGTGGTTGAGGTTAAAAAAAATAGTTTCATAAAAAACACTTTTATTGCGTTTCAAAATAAACAGTGAAGTGTTTGGTTAAAACTGTGGTTGAATTTAAGGTTGATAAAAAGCAATTTTGTATTTTTGGTTAACATGATTTTTATATTACTGTCAACTTGTGAAATTACTTTAAAGTGTGTGTGTGTGTGTGTTGTTTTTTAAATATTTAATAATTATAATAATAAAATATAATTAATAATTCAAGTAAATTAGACACTTGTTTTTATTCTCTTATCAAACTACTTGTAATATCATCACAAACTAAATCCGTATGTGAAAGCCTCTAAGATCCCGGAATAACATATAATAAAATATCATCTGAAACAAAATTAGAATTGCAAAACAAAAATTATACTGTGATCTTCTTCTAATATATTTATTTATTGTAATTATTTTTTAGACTATAGTAATATATATACACACCTCCAGACCCATATATATATATATATATATATATATATATATATATATATACACACACACCGCCTATCCCTCCCAATCTCACTGCGTGGAAAGCCGCAATTTGTTGCTTTTCGTGAATCGGTGTTTCAGTATATTTAATGTGGATCCCATGATAATAAAACTTGTATTTTTTTTTTAACCAAACAACAAAATCATTGTTTTTTTTTCAAATCTTGATCTTAGCATGGATACCAAATGGGCACTAACTAATATAAATCAGATGTTGAGGTTGGTCCACCCTGGAGTCGTAAAAGATATTAAAATATGATTTAGACCCTTTTCTCTTCCTTCAATCCCATTTAAATATTCAGTAATTAAACATCATTTACAAGAGAAAACCAGGAGATTCCCTTCATCCTGAAAACTACAAAGAACAACGACTACAAATTATGTTTTGAATAATTATTTCAAATCCACCTAAGCCAGCTGCTTCCTCGCCAAATGCTGGGAATGGAGGATATGTAAATGTTGCTTCTTTGAAGGCTAAAGTCTTGGGAAAATAGAGCAGAGGGGGGAATAAACTACCACTGAAAGAACATGTATATCTTCCCTCGTCGAAGGCGATGACTGTGACTTTTATACAAGGCTACGATGGTTGGTGCTGTTACTGCTCCGGCCTCCAGCAACTCAGCTGCAGATACTGTTCCGGCGAACAATTAAGGAAACAGTTTGCAAGATGATATTTCTATCGGAATGAGGGCAGTGCATGGTGGCTACGCGTATGCAGCAACGTAATTCTAGAGATAAGAGCCACACTAACCAGGATGTTCCTCTTCTCTTTGTGATTCTTGTTTGTGCTTCCCATAAACTGAAATAGATCTTCTTAATTAAATGAATACTCATATATAGTCATACTAACCACGAGGGCTTGCACGAACTAGTTCATTAACAAGCTGGTTTCTGGCTTCATCCTAGTGCATGCCTTTCTTCTTTCTTAGTTCATGTTCGTGTGCAGTTATAGTGCCTCAAAATATTCTAACATTTGTATTGAATCTGAATAATAGTCTAATTAAATCTTATAAAAATAACCTAGACATTGGTTCACTATTTATATGGATATTTATCCATTGTGATACCACTTGACATAACATATAAAAAGAAAAATAATAATTTTATCAAGCTCTAATATTATAAACCTAATTGTAAGAACATCTAGAGAAAATTCTCTCGTATGTTTATTGAATCTAAATAAAAGTCTAAATATTCTAAAAATAATCTAGACATTGGTTCACTATCGATCTGAATATTTACCCATCATGATAACACCTAACGCAATATATAAAGAAGTTCTCAAGCTCTAAGGTTATAAACCTAATTTTAAGGAAATTTGGAGAAAATTCTCTAGTATTTTTATTGAATTCGAATAATAGTTAAAATCTTCTAAAAATAAACTAGATATCTCTTATTTATGATAGTTCCAATCCTTTATAAAAAAAGATTCCTAATTAAAACTTTACTTAATAAAATCCATCTAATCTTAGGATTCTAAATATTAAAATACTAATTTTATCTAAGTTCCTAAACTAAGTAGGAAAAAAAAATTAAAACCCTAAACTAACGAGGAAAATAACTAAAACAAGAAAACATTAACTTTATGCTTCATATCAAATGCTCTTGGGTTGTTTCATGATCTTCTTTTTTGGTTTGATCTTGTCAATTCAACCATAAAATCATAGGATAATTATCTACATCATTAAATGGTGATGTCATGAGAAACTTTAGAAATGGATTGAACTTTCCATGATTAATATCATGGTTTGGTGTTATGACTTGTGTAGTAGGTTGACATAATGATCTTTCAGAATAAAAGATCCTTTAGGAAGAAGAGGGTAGAAGTAATAATGTGGCTTTGTGGCATTGCATGCTATGCTTTATGTTTTGAGTTTTGTTGTGATGATTTATTTTAAATTGTGTTTTTTTGTTCATAATTGATTCAATTTATTATCTATCATCTTTTTCTAATAAGAAGCTTTAAGATAAGACATTTCCTTGAAATAACTATGATGTTTATTTTCTAATAAGTATGTTAGAAAATCAAGATAGAATTTTCTCATTTTTGACTTTTCATTCCTTTTCCAAGCTTAACCACAACATTTTTAATTTGATGATGACAAAAACTGAAGTTCGTTTCAGTCATTCTCTTACATGAACAATTTTCTTGTATTTTTTAAATGAAAAAACATCTTCAAAGAATATAGCATTCCTAAATCCATATAGTTGTATGATGAATTTCTCAATTCAGGACTTGTATATAAGAAATCGAACTACCATTGTAACTATTCATGATAAACATATAGCATATAATTTTAAGACACATCTTGAGCTTTTCAAGATTAAAATCTTCTACCTTTACATAATTTATATGTTATCTTTTATAACTTTTACGAGATACTTTATGAAGTATATAATGATAGTTAAAATTGCCTCCCCCTTGCAAGTTTTAAAGTTCTCTCAAGTTTATCTATTGACATTTATTAGTTATTTCAGTGTTTTATTTTTATATTTTATAATGCTATTTTGTTGAGATGAAGAAGGAGCAATAATTTGATAGATAATGTCATTTTAAGAGCAAATTCATGAAAAGTTTCTTTGTATTATCCACGTATCTCACTTCTTATGACATTTATTTTCTTATTAAGTTTGTCTTATAATGTTTAAATATCTTAAGATCCTTTTTAAGATCTTCTTATTAGAAAATATATATAGCAATACTTTGTGCAATCATCTAGAAAAATAATATAGTACTTCCCTCTCTTGGTAATTTGCACATACTTTAGATCTCCAATGTCCTAGTGAATTAAAGCTAGAGGTTCATTTATTTTTTAATCATTTAAAAATAAGATTTTGTGAACTATGATTCTATATAAAACTCATATTTATGATTATTTCTCACAAACCATACTCAATAATAATTCAAGTTCATTAATCTTTATATAAGAGTTTTGTATTTATAAATGTTCATCATTCAATTTTTTTATAAGTAAAAAACATCATCTTCTTGGAGTATACATGTCTTATTGCATCAATATGAACCCACCGGCCACCACTATTTAAGATTATTAATGAGGTTGATTTAAAAAAAAATGATAGACAATTTGTGATCCTTGGCTTGAGCAATCCTTCTATTTTTAGAATTTCCTTTTAGAGAGACCTATGTTTGTGATTTTTGGCTCAATATACATCTTTATTGCAAATAAAATATCTATTATTGAACTTCTTTTGCAATCCCCTTCCTCTTCAGAACATTTTTTTTTTTTGGTTTTTATTGTGGGTTTTCACCATTTATTTCATATTATTTACTTGGGGGCCATACTAAAAGAGTACTCTCTTTGTTCAAACAACTTATTATAATTTTCTATCCTTAACCTCAAAATATGGTCTTTAACTCTCGTTTCCTTACCTTAAAAAAGTTGTTTGCTGACGTTTCTATTTGACCAAAAATTTTATTTGCAAATTCACATGTCAACAATATTGATATCATTACTGATAATTTTTATTTATTTATTTCATCGTCGTTTCCATCTGTTATTACAGCTGCAATTCATACTTTCCCGTAACTGAAATGAGCATATCATGTAAATTAAATACACCATGATGCATCTAAAATTGAGTCCAAGTAGACCGAGATCAAACGTGTGACTTAAGCCCAATACCATTTTATTCCCGGACGATGTCATCTTGACAGTTTCCCAGGCTAGGGCCATCAATTTAACCCTTTAAGACTCCTGTAGAATCTCGGGGTTGGTTGTGAACTCAGAGAAATACAAGGGTTTCATTGGTCCTTGTATGAAGCAGCACAGGAAGGATAGAACATATGAGAGAAGATTGCTGAATCTCCCCTTAGCCACTGACGAGGGAAAATATCTTGGCGTCCAGAGTACTTGAACAGCTACTGGTTCCCACCTATGTGATGCAAACTAACAGCGGTTTGTGATAAAACTGATCATTTAGAGAAGAAGAGTGTTCATCTCTTAAGCTGGCTTGCATACTGTCATGTCTCACCGGAATGTGGTGGTTTAGGTATCAGACAGAAAAGCTCGTGAAAATAATGCATCCCTGATTGGGAAACTAAGCAGGGAAATGGAGATAATATTTACCTTTGATTTGACATTGGTTTGATGGGGGTCATCTTTGTGATCGGGTTCATTCGATTCCTACTTATGCTAATGATTTCAAGGCTGGTGATGTTATTAAAGATATTTGTCTTGTGACATATCTTTCTCTGCATGCTAAGTTATTTGGGACAAATCCATACTGAGGAGGGAAGGAAGTATCCGAAGAAAGTGAAGCAACTGGAGACAGAGTTTTGAAAGCTGCTGCTATTGCAGGGCCTCGTGAAAATGATGGAACCATCTCGAGTAGACTCTGGGTTTGCGGACAAAATCAAGTTATGGTTTTATTCCTGTTATTTTCCTCCTCTCATACTAGTTCCCTCAGTTTATAATATTTTAGTGAATTTCAAACTTCACATTACAGGGATCAAATAATCCACAATTATTCCGGGGAGCCTTTTGATAGATCAGAGCTATCCACATCCAAACATGGTATGTTATGGACCAGAGTTTGCATTTTGATTTTCGGACAAACTAGTATAAACAACTGCTGGTTGCCTGGTACTTACTGATTGATTATGAAAATGGATGCAATATATTCCAGTGTCCTTCAATGACGTCTTTGTCTTACTTGGATATTGTTGGAAGATAAGTTTCTCACTTGATCCAACTATACACTTGCAGGTGTGCAGGGGAAATGCGAAAACTAGCAGGTGATGGTGGCCATTTGGCAGTGTTAACTGATGCTTGTTCCTTGAAAGAGTTGTGGGAGAGAATTTAAGTTTATTAAATGCTTCAGAGATCGAGGATGGTGGGTGCAGAACAGGAGCAGCTGCTTTAGCACACCTCTGTGGAAGACTCACTGTCTACTTATCAAAAACCTAAACCCTAAAAGAAAAAGAAAATCAAACAAGAAATCGTTCCTGCTGCTCTGCAACAATAGAGGCCGATCTTTTATAATTTTATTGTTTGCAGAGGAATTAGTCAACATTGTCTCTTGGCTAGGCCAGAGATCCTTTCGAATCAAGTTGTTTGGTTCATAATTGTTAATAATACCAATGTATATTGGTCTAATAAGAGATTCAAAGAGTAAAAAACTAATTGTATAAAAAAAATAATATTAACACTCCTAATACATGTCTTATCTAAAATAAATTGTATTATGTATTTTGACGTGGTTTAAAATTTTTGATAAATAATATTTATTCATATGAATAAATCTGACTTTTAAATATTTATTATGGACTTATGTATCAATTGCATTAATTGAGATGTAATTGAATTTGACATGAAATTAAGTACTGGTTTGGCAAAAGAGGATGAAACAGAGAGCATGCCTGAAAGTGTTTCTAGAGAGAACACAATAAAAAATACCAAGGCATTGAGTATCATCCAAGGTGCTTTAACTGATGAATTTTTTCCACAAGTGAGGAATGAAAAGACTGCATAAGAAGCATGGAATGTTCTGAAAAAAGAATATAGAGGAGATAAGATAGCGAGGGCTGTAAAATTGCAAGCAGTAAGGGCAGGATTTGAACACATGAGAATGTTAGAAGGAGAAGGCTTAGAACACTATCTATCCAAATAAATTTTTAGGAAAAAGATTCATATAAACACCCTAATAAGGTTCACTTATCCTTGAAGGTGGATGAGTTTTCTGCAATTAATGTCTCGTGAAAATAAATGTTTCAATTAAAAATTGGATAAACTCATAATAATTCTGGAATTTTTAGGTTATTTTTAAATATTAGCCTACTTGTAGGTCCAATATTTATATCAGAATTTATTCTATTAATTATCTTGAGTTAAATTCATGAGTTATTTAATTATTGATCATTTTCTAAAAGTTTAATAAACAATTTATTAGATCCTCAAAGACATTGTTTTTTGTATAAAAATATCAAACAACATTCTTTTTATATATTTTGGAAAGCTTGGCTGTATGTAAATAAATTTTTTATCTTTTATATATTTTATGAAACAAGAATAAGAATAAGAATAAAAATAAAATGAAATGCAACACACACTCTCTTTTATAATTTTTTTTTTATAACTAAAAATAAAAATGTTTACTTAAAAATAAAAATAAAAATAAAATAAAAACCTAACAAAAATTAAATACGCACACTAATACCTAAAATTACAACAATGTCAAAAAATAACATAAACTTACAAAATAACCCGGGAACAATGCCAGATATAGTGGTGGCAGTGCAAGAATAAGGTGCGCGTGGTCTTCACGAGCCACCGCATATGAAACCACGTGCCGTCCCCGGTGGGGACCAGGAACTAGGTGGATCAGGGATTGCTTCTCCTAGTCTTCCTTCTTGTGTCGAACGATTAGGGGTACTAACACCAGTACATGGAAGAAAAATCCACAACAAACAGAAGAAAAAACACCATTCAATTGGTTCTTTTATTTTCCAGATCTGTACTTTTGGCTCCTTTTCCCATACAAAAACTTCTTCTTCACGAATGGCTAATGCCAAAACATAAGAGAAGGAAATGTAACGTGGAGGAATGAAGTCGACGATAGAGGTTGCTTTGCTGTCGTGGTTGTAACTGAGGGGAGAGAACGCATACCCTGTAGTTAAAGGAGGATGTGATAGCACTGGTGGTTTCAGCGGAGGTTGCACAACTGGTGGCATAAAAGAGGATGAGTCTTGGCCAAGGTTGTGCTGCTCCCACTGAGCTTGCTAACTTAGTGACTTTGAGTACTTTGTTTAATTTTTAATAAATAGAATGAAGATGATAAGATTTAAATTCGTGATTATTAGATCAACAAGATTCTGATACTATAATTATTTTGAGACTAACGTTGAAAAATAATGAAAACGATGTAAATACATCAAAAACATTTTTTTTTTGATGTTTTGATTTTTTTGGTTTTTTATCCAAAAATACTTGAACAAGAAAGTAAAAAATGGGTAGCAACAATCATAAATGTGATTTTCTACGGCAACAAGTCTTGGTGAACTAAATGTTAAGGAACCATCTTACTTAAAAAATTAAATTATTAGATAAGATCTCAAGATATAATTTATATTATTCTCTAACAAATTTTTTCAGGTGAAAACATTTTAGATTTGAAACTTGCACATAGGTCCACAGTACCTTGTGCTTGGATTTTATCAAATAGAATGAGTAGTGATATTCAAACTCGTCACCGTCATGTCAATAAATCTCTGATACCATGTCAATAAATTATTTTATCTAAAAACTCAAGTTATTAAAAAAACCAGAAGATATAATTTATATTATTCAACCCTAAACTCGTGGAAGCAGACATTAAACTTGATAACAGGCGCCGGAACTGGTTTTGGTCTTGAAATAGTGAAAGTTACGAATTACATTCTTGTGAATAAGCACTTGTGGTTGTCATCATATTTAGTAGAGATTATGTGATGAACACATTGATGGCTATATGAACGAAGTGAAAGAGCTCTTGTTCACTTCATTAACCCATTTATTTTCTGATCTCCCATGTCTCAAATTGTATCATTGATATGGCGAAGCATCCAAGGTGGCATGGTGCTTGGTTGAGTTTGAACCTCAACATTCTCATTTCCGTTCATGAATCCTATAATCTGGAAACTGTCACTGCATCATTTACAGCAAATGAGTATTTTTCTCATCACCATAGAAATAGTGTTACTCAGGGGCAAGAAGGGAGAGAGCGCATACCCTATAGTTAAAGGAGGCTGTGATAGCATTGGTGGTTGCAGCGGAGGTTGCACAACTGGTGGCATAAAAGAGGATGAGTTTTGGCCAAGGTTCTGCTGCTCCCATTGAGCTTGCTCAGTTAGCGACTTCTCTTTTTCCTTTACCTATTTAGTTTTGTCATAAAATCCAAACATTAGCAGTTGGCAGATGCAAGGTAAAGTGCAAAGCACCATGCGTTGCAATCATAGTTAAGTGAGTTTTACCTGTTCTGCTAGTATGCTGTTCTGCTCCTGCAGTTCCTTTTCCTGTGACAAGCTTGAGTCAGATGACAACGAAGATGAATTCTTCACAATTCACATCCCACCCACAACTGAGTTTATGTTTTTTAGTGTATATATTCATATCCTTCTAGAGTGCTTTTGAAGAGAAATTTTTAACCGGATGTGGAAGTGTTGATTGAAAAACAGAAGGAAATACAAAATGCACCTTCGGGAAATGTCAAGAAAAATCTGTGATTGTTCAAAAACATCATAGAAATCTTTTCAAAATACTGTCTAGGTGACATTAGAGAAGGCGTTTCAGGATCAACATCCAAAGGCATTCTAAAATCTTACAGGGTTTGAATCAAATCCTTCATGTTGTAAGTGATAAATCGAATCACTGAACTGACGACACCTCGGTTAGAAATGTGATCGATTCTTCATATATAAATAAAGACAAAATCCAAGCTATTTTATCATAGAAATTAGAGCCAAGAATCCAAGGCACTTAAGCTAGTGTTTTACTAGCAGGCTAGTGCTATATTAGTGACTTCGTACGGCTACGTAAACATAAACAAATAAAGCGTGCAGAAGTGCAAGAATCTTACTTTTTTCCGCAGCTCGTTAAGGGATTCATGGATGAGTTGGCTCTGCAAATTTGAGATTAACTCACACCATGAGCAAGCATTACGATATGTATATCTAAACAAACACTGAGAACATGCTAACTTCACCTTTCTTGATCGTATGCGCTTAAGAGCAGTCTCTATTTGTTGCTCCAAATATTGAAGTTCTTTGAGATTTAAGGAATCCAATTCTTGTCCAGCATAGTTCCTATAATATCAAATGTGTTATATCATTCTCTTGATCGTTAGCCAGTGCCATGTGAGGAAAAAAAGAAGGGGTTTCAAGCATCCTGGATTTTGTTCAGATTTTCTCGAAGAAAAAGGAATCTCAAAACCAGTCAACCACAGTTCGATCCAATACCATCTTAGAAAAAAGAAAGAAAAAGAAACTGAAAAAAATCCTCTAGCTGAGAGTTTCTGTATAGTTAATACACAGACTACGACTTCAGCACATTGCACGGATAAAATTAAAGTCATATATATACTGGAAAGCTCAAAAGAAGTCTAGTAGCACGTACCTTAGGTTTCTTTGCAAGGTTTCAACCCTAGCCATGAGCTTGGGGTGATCCAGAGACCAGCTTTCCTAAACAGGATCCACAAAAATATCAAGAAATTGTGACACATACTAAAGATTTGAAGATTGAAATACATGAATAATCCTTCACAACAAACATACAACCCTAGAGTCAGGTCTTAGGTTCCGTAGACAAAACCTAACTTGCTAAAGGGTCCAAGATTAATCTTCTTGAGTTATATATAAAAAAAGCACAAGATTAATCACACAATATAAAATAAATTCCTATTTAGAAGTGTGATTGAGTTTTTTTTAAGTGTTTTTTGTTCAAAAATATATATTTTTTATTTTTTAAAAATTATTTTTGATATAATAATTTAAGAACATATTTTTTGGTTTGAAAAAAATACATTTTTTAAGGTTTCCTAAACACCCTCTCATCTACATATATATAATACCTGATGTTCGGAACCATTCGGTACAAGCTGTTGCTCTTGATATGAGCATCTCTCGTATCTTTCAAGGATTGATTCCATGCTGCCAAAAAATGGAAAATTTCGGAAGAATGCTCAACAAAGTTCTATGCTGATGAACTGTAAGTTTTAATATTAAGTAACGTCCAGGACTACTAAACAAGAATGACTATCCATCAAATGAAAGCAGTATTTTTTCTAGAATATGTATTCATGACATGAACATCTAGCGAAGACCTTAACAAGGGTCAACTTATTCAATTTATGACCCTTGTATATTGTGAGGCGTTGCAGTCAAATTTAATGGAACTTTTCTGGTGCACAAATAATTTAGAGATTCAAAGCTAAAGATTTATTTTGAGCAATTTATTAAGCTCATTTCCCCCCCAAGAGATCACCTTTTTGATATCATTACTTTCTTCTCTAACGTTAATCTTTGTTTGTCTCCATACAATCTTTCAGTAATCTGACCAGTAGAAACTTTCTAATTTCAACATAACCTGAGGCTTCATGTTATCGTGTTCTTTAGGCGCAGAGTAGCTTGCAAAGCCTACAGAAGAACACTCTAACATGGTGAACTCCACAGATCAGTGCCATATTTGGCATAACAAGGATCAATTCATCCTAAAATTTCAAACTAATAGAGGCACAATCATTTCACATTGTATTTTGACTCAATAATTTTTTCTGTAACAAGAAGTTGGAGGACAACTTCAATCCTGGTATGTGAGTATATATACATGTCAAAGAACTCGTATCCAAACCAAAACTAATTAATTTCAAAGATTAACCTTCACGTCAATGTTTATTAGGAAAAACGTCATGCAAACCCTGTCTTCTCCTAATCCCTACATGTTCAAATAACAAGTTTTCTACTTGGATTCTCTTTGTATTTTGCTTTTCAATCATTGAGAACTCCTTCACCATCGAGTTATATTCATGCTTTTTCCCACGATAAAACTCAACCTCGGTGCTTTATATTCTCCATGATCGAGTAAATATAAAATTGTTCTAATGACCATAGAATTACGTTTTTATATTGAAACAACCTCTCAGAACACTACAGGAACAGACCAACCGTACAGCTTTAACCCAACAGAACAGAAACACCAAGGAAGAAAAGAAAGAAAAGTAGAGGAGGAGGAAGAAACAAAAGAAAGGCAAAAGCCTAATCAGAAAACTTTGCCCTAACTGAAAGTGTTTGGGCTAAAACTGGAAAAAAAGAAAAGAATGAAGAATAAGTTCAAGCGTGATAACACCAAACGAGGTTTAGTTTGAAATGCCTACACACTTGTTTTGGGCTAAAACTGACATGGCATGCCAAACGAGGCTTAATTGCGTTGAGCCATCAACTGAATTCTTGAATTCACTTGTTGTGAGCACGCACACCCACATGAATTCTCTTATATTACTCTTGAATTCTTGCTGTTGCGTTTACCGTGTGATCATTCACGATGAAGCATGTTCACTATTATTTATTTTTATTAATACATATGTTCATATTAACTTACATATATTTTAATTAATTTTATAATTTTTAAAATTAATAATTATATAAATCTCTAATAATTATCATATTAACAATTACATCACTCTAATTTAAGATGATAGAGACGATAAACCTCTATTCCTATGAGCAGGTTTACAAATTTCCACCGCAGTTAATGCATGTGATCCAAGTTGTATATATACATACGAAATTATGAAGGAAAACAGAGAAAAAACAGAACCCTACACAATAAGTACATGATTATCCTCCTCCTATATTCTCTCTTTTTTCTTTCCTCTTATACATGACGTTCTTCCTTATTTTACTAGCTTAAATATTGTTAAAAAAATCCCTTCTTTTATTTTGTAGAAGAAACGAGCACTACAACCCAAGCCCAACTAAAAAAAATTAAAATCCCATAAAAAATCTTTGAAAAAGAGCCTATTTTTAATTAAATTATTTTCTACCTTTTCACTTCTCATGCAATATTGAATTCTAAATTATTTTCTTCAAAAGAACACATTGAAATCATTTCTCAATGATATATAATTAACAGTCTTTCACTTAAGAGTTATACGGTGGTCGTAATTTTAGCTTTGAAGAAATGTATGTTAAGAAGATAGGTGATATTTAGAGCCTGTGAATTTTCTAAGTAGTAGTTGTAGCTGGGGGTTGTTAAGTTTTCAAAATCACATAACTTGTATTCTCACAAACAAGTCACTCCTTTATTAATATAAATCTTAATAAATTTTTTTAATATTAAATGAGTTTTAAAAAATGTTTTTTATATTAAATCTTTAACATAACTATCTCTCTCAGTACCTGTTTGAGAGTGTTATTGAAATTGCTTTTGAAAGTACTTTTTGTTTAAAAATATATTAAATAATAATTTTTTTATTTTTAATATTAGCACATGAGAATGATCTAAAAACACTATTTTTTTTTTAATTTAGAATAAAAAATAAAATATATTTTTTTTAATTTTTTCAAAAACGTTTTTGAAACCCAATGCCAAGCACTTAATGTTCTAGCTTCACACATATATGATAATCCTCATATGTAATTTTGTAATTATTAGCAATTGTTCATTGAAACAATATTTTTTTTTTCAATTTCATCATTTTAAATGAGATTTATTAAGGATTAAACCTTATAATTTATTTTAGTTTATTTTATTTTGATGACCCAAACTATAAATTTTGTAGATTAACCTAGTTGACTCGAGCTTTCTAAGGTCTTATTTGTAATTGTTTTTTTTTTTTTACAATTTTATCCTTTATCATTTGAGTTGATTAAGAATTAAGTTTTATAATTTATTTTAGTTAATTTTCTATAAGGTTATCCTAATATCATGATCTGAGTCAAGAGTTTGGTGGGTTAAATCGAGTTGACTTCGGTTTTTTTTTTGTTGCTATTTTTTTCAATTTCATCTTTCAATGTTAGATTAATTCGAAATTAATTTTAATAATTGACTTTGACTTTAGTTTTCTATTAAGATATCTCAATCCCATGATCCAAATTTAACAAGTTAACTTAGGTTGATTTGTTTTCATGGTCTCATGACTTGGATTGTGAATTTTACATATTGATATAAGTAGACCTCGGTCATTTCAATATATTGTTTTCATAATATTTTTTTAAAAGAAGATGTCATCTTAATTTTTCTAGTTAAACTATGTTTTTTCTCTCCAGTTGTTTAGGTCCCCTTAAACTTGCTATGTTAACCAAGTCACATCAGATTAATCTCTACACAATTTAATTTTTTTCCTTCTTGAAAACACTTAAGTAATGCCTATATATTTTTTTAAAACTTTTTTTTAAAATGACTAGACCTATATAATAGGTCATGTAAATGATCTAGTAGGATGGTAATGGTGGTTATAAACAAATCTTGAATGAAACAACTAGATGAAACTTAGAAATTCAATTTCAAAATTTAAGTAACAAGATATAGAATCAAGAAAATTACAATAAAAGTTCTATTTTCACACTCTAGATGTTTAGTTGGAAGGAATGATGTGAAAATGAGAATAAAAATGAAAATGAGTACAAGTATTAAATATAATTTATCTTTTCATAGGGAATGTGAGAATAAAGCAAAAAATAAAAATGCTTTTCTTTAAAATAATATATTATTTTTATTCATTTTATTTAAACTTCTTTTATAACTATTATTACCTACATGACAACTGGTATTGCTTCCATCATCAATAGTGTGAAGTTATTTTTTTAAAATTACTATTATTATTCCACCACTACTTTTTATAACCACCACTATCATCATCTTATCATTATCATCGTCACTGTCATTAATAGCGGTAATGACTTAAAAGTTATTATTATTAGACCACCATCACTCTTTTTCTATCATCACTTCTTATGATGGTGAGATTGAGTTTTTAAAACTCATTTATGTGTTTTTTATTTATTATTATTATCATTATCACCTTGTCTCCCTCCTCTTATCATCACTACCATTATCACATAAATAATCATTTTATCATTTCTACTACTATTCTCATCGAATAAATTATTTTTCTAATCAGTATTTTATTTTATCTTAAGAATCAAATATTAAAAAAATATTTTGAATTTCATTTTTATTTTAGTTGTTTACTTATTTTTCTGATCCTTCCATTCTCATTCTAGATATTTGTATTTACATAATCAAGTACCATATACAAATGGAGTAGGAGTTATCCTAGCAATTATAAAATACAATACAAATACCAGACTATTTACGATTTTTCAACTACCAACATTTCAAAGAAGTTATCTTGGCAAAATACACCTAAGATCAAACAACAGAAACTTGTATTAGTGTCTCGAAGTTCGAACTTTCCCTTTATTAACAGTATATATAGCTAGAGTCTACAATGGTAACATTAATGTACTCAAATGTTTGTCAAAAAAAAGTATGTTTGACCTGGTGTAAGAGATCTACAGATGTGCTTAAAATTAATTACATCTAAAACTCTAAGAACTCGCAATCTGGTAGAATATTCTAAGTCCATGCATGCCTTATATTACCTCTTTTTTTACAAGCAGGTGAATGTAACAGTGTTTTGTATTGATATAACAATTATTTTTTAAAAATATATATCAAAATAATATCTTTTTATTTTAATATTATTTTTGATATCTTGGTATGAAAACAATAAAAATTATACTTTTTTTTTTAAATACGATAGAGAAACAAACATTATCCAAATTTGTAGAAGCTATGGTAGATATAATAAGGTTGACATTGTTCTTACAAAGATCTGAAACCAATCTTGCTACTTTGGTATACCCTTGCTTAGACAATTGTTAAAGGTAAACAAGCATTAGCTAGCTAATCATAATTACTGTCGGCACAAATCCCTTATTACCAGAAAATCTGGGCAAAAATATAATTCTGGCAGTAATTCTTAGTCAAATTACTGTCCCCAGCTATTACCATTTTCATTTGTTTAAATAATAATTCCTTAGGTCTGTAATGAAAGATCTATGAAGAAATCTTAAATAACCAGCTAGTATTGCTTTATATCATTGAGGGGGCAAATTCCTAGGTGCATCAACAACAATATGAATGTGTCAATATCCTAGGATGCTAACCAGACGTTGAAACACAAAGTCCAATGACACAGAGCTCCATGACCTTCGGCTAGACCTGATTTGCTGAGCTCCACTTATATGTTCCTCAGCTTATAATTTGGAAACCCATGTCCTTTCCTACCCCGAAAACACTGCTACTTTCCCGGGTGTTTTTGCTGCAGTACACGAGTACAGGAGTCTAAAACTTCAAAATGTAAATAGTTGAAACATCCCTTTCTCATCATCTCTTTTACTGATTGATTCGGTGTACTTACTCTTAGCTGATCTTCGAAGATTAAAGCTATGGTTGCGATAAACCGTTTTAGCTCATTCTCCATGTCTTGCCTTAATTATGTTTAAAGGTCTGGAACAATAATTTCGAGTAGAGGTCTAATAAGCGATCTATATATTCTTGCTGTAGGAACCTGCTAGTACTCCTTTTGTTTTTGTAACTTTCTTTATGTTTTTAACTTCTAGTTTACCATTAAACCTATACTGGTTTTATCTAAAAATAACTTGATTATTGAAAAGAAAACAAAACAAGAAACCTCTCATTACAGAGAAAACAAAATTGACAACATGACAAAAGCGAACAAGAGTAGAAAAGTGAAGAAGATCTGTACTGCTGAACGTATATTTACATATACAAGAGCAAATAGAAATATCAAAGTCTAGTTTTACCCTCTCTTCAGAGAAAATTTATAACAGCTATAGCAGTCAGCGATGACACAAAACGGTCACCCATACATACATACATCTATAGAAACATTAAGGTTCTAAATATTTAACACAAATAATAGTAAAGCATCATTTCTCGTTTAAACCTGAGTTAGTAGACAAAAGAAGACTAAACGATTGCTACCAAAAAAAAGAAGAGCAGTGGTGATGAATTTTAGCGTAATGCAGACTTCGAACAGCATAAGAAATAACAACAGGCAGAACCCAGGTGAGATCAGAAACAAAAATCACACAAGAAGTAGAAAACTTTACTATAAAGCAAAAACGACATGCAAGAACAGAAATGAAGATAATTTAAGCGAGGAGAAAGAAAAACCTCGAGTCAGTGGAGTACTCAGAAATCTTTCCTCTTGTTGAGAAAACAATCAAAGCCACATCAGCATCACAAAGAACAGAGATCTCATGAGCCTTCTTGAGTAAACCAGTTCTTCTCTTAGAGAACGTCACTTGCCTGTTAATCTTGTTCTCGATCCGTTTCAGCTGAACCCTACCTCTCCCCATTTCTTTTTCTTGAATTTCTTTCGAGGTTTTACAAGTTGAAAGAGACCAAGAAAAATTCTAAGAAAACCCTAGCTGGAAATTTTATGATTTCAGCTAATCATTTTGAGAAAAACAAGAACTCCAACATAAGAAAGAAATGCAGTTATTTATAGGAAGGTATTATGGGCAAGTTTCCATTTTTGTGATGATGGTGAAGAGAGGTCCTGTAATTGTTATTCTATGAAGCAAAAACTTCCCTTGCGTATGAATACTGAATGTTCCTGTATGCATATATGGGAAAACAAAGGAAAAAAAAGAAGAATTTCTCTTACTTTTTTCCTTTTTGCTTACTTTGATTTGGGTATGGTGCCGTGGTAAGGTGGTTTTGCAGACCATGAGTGGTTTTAGAGCTTTGTGCTTGTCGAGTTCTGATTGGTTGAGAGGGTCTGATGTTGGTTAATGTCTCGTTTAGAGTCACAGGTTAATGGGAGAGACTGTCCGTACATGACAGACGTGTCTTGTTGCCACTTGTTTTGGTGACGGCGCTGCTTCTCCTCCTGCTAAACTGGTACTCCCACTTGCTTCGATCGTTAGGTCATCCTTGTGATGTCTCTGTCATTATTTTTATATTGTTTAATTTTCTAATATTAAAAATAAATTTTAAAAAATAAAAAATATATATTATTTTAAATAAAAAAACAGCAGAAACTGAGGTTACAAACATCGTTACGCTTTCAATGAAGCAGTAAAAAAGTATCAAGTCCATCCGATAATGCTATGAGCAGTTACACTTACACATGATGTTTGTCAGGGTGTTATAATTGTAGCACTCTCTTAAATTTATCTTTGTTTTTTCCTATAATCATTTTATATGGATATTATAAAAGTATTTTATTCTCATAGTCTAATTTGGGATTTAAATCCTTTAATTAAGGAGTGAGTAATTTAATTCTTTTTACAGGTTTGAAAATTTTAAATGCAAGAATTACCACTGCACAGTACTTCCAAAGTTTGGTTTATTCTTTATGAGAGTGTGTTTTCATAAAAAAAAATATATATATATTTTTATTTTAAGATATATTTTTTTTATATACTGATGTTAAAAACATTTTTCCTGATATATATCTTTATAAAAAAAATATGTTGAGAAACACCATCTAATACATTCTCAAACAAATCTTTTATCTCTGAATTTTTTTTTTAATAATATTATTTTGAACTTAAATAGAGTTCATAGCATCTTTCAGAATAAGAACACCTTGCTCAAGCGGAATAATAACATGCTAATCCGTAGGAGAAAGCACACCAGAGTAATTTAATTAATTTTGAAAACGAATTTGGCATATTTATTGATATGTTGAATTATTTAATTTTCGGGTAAAATGGGAGTAGATGCCCGATCTACCACTTCTTGAGGTTGAGGAATAACTCATCACATGAGGAATAACTTATATGCCTAACTCATGAATAATAATAAGTATTAATATATGTTTATTAAACCCTAATTAATTTATGAAAAAACATGTGAAATCATTTTAATGGATTGTCAGATGGAATGGTGCTGATTTTATAACATGGGCTAGAATTCTGTCAGCATGCAAATCGGACACATATCCCATGCTACTACGAGACGCTTGTCCTTGAGAAATAGCATCTATGTGGATACATATATTCCTGGTTTATCTATATCTATATCTATATCTATATCTATATCTATATATATATATCTCTTTCAATACAATTATTATTTAATTTCACTATCTGTATTAATCAAAACCAGAATCAAAACGCGAAGAGACTGTCCAAAACAGCAGAAGAGAGAGATTTTCTTGATTAATAAATAATAATAACAAATATTAAAAAAAATAATCTTCATTTTACCATCCTCCTCCCTTCCTTTCTCGTAATATGAGCTCTCAAAGGTCGTGTTCCCCTCCTTTCAGGGCTGCTCCGGCCAATCATCTTCTTCTGCAAATTAACATTTCCCATTAGCTCCATGAAATCCCCCAAATCTAGCTGCCCGTAAATGACTCCGAGCCACTGATCATTTCTTCTGCAAACATTTCCCATTCTAGCTCAATCGATTCAGTTTTGTTTATTTTTCTTTGGCACGATGGAGATTTAATGCCAGGCCGGGGAAGTAGAGAGAGGGACATATATTTGTCACTGTTGTTAACGTTGTAATAATCTAGAAGAAGGCTTTGGATTTGGCAGTGCTGAGTTTGAAGCCATCGTTCGTCCTTGTCGTCGTCAGTTGAGAGAGAATCGTAGAAGAGAATTAGGGTTTTTGTTATATTATACATGAATATAAATTGTTTTCTTTATTTAAATTTAAAATTTTACTTTGCAATCTCATTTTTTCCTCAAAAATACAAAGAGAAATTAAATTACAGAATAATTGTCGTAATTTTTTTCTAAAATAAAAAATAACCAAGAAAACGTGTGCTTAAAATTCTTTGAATATGGTAAATTACAGTAAACACCATCTTACTCTCACTACTTTTGACATTCGATCAAATCAATCCTTCTTCATTCTATTGAACCCTCTCTACAAAAAATTAAAGGTGATCTTAAACCCTTGCAGACTTTTATTTTATTTTATTATTATTATTATTATTATAATAAAGTGATCAATTGCAGCTAGTAGAGTCAAATAAATGGTGATGGATGGTGCCCCACGGGAGTATACGAATTAAACATAATTATATTTATTACTAAATAAATCATTCGTTTTCATTCATATTTAAAGCAACGTTTTATGTATTTTAATCGATCTTCAGATTATTTTATGTATTAATCACCCTTTATTTTAATCAACTAATGAAACGGGGTCAACAAGATAAAAATAAGTTATTTTGCGTCTAATAACACCTTTCGTGATTAATTGGTTGTGGTCGTGGAGGATTTAATTAATCCAAGCTCGATATTGATTTGGTGGTTGAGTTTGAATTGCAACAAGGAGGAGAGACCAATGGTGATTTTTAGCTTAAAAAACTAAAATCAAAATTAAAAAGAGTACTAATTAGACATTAAAATAAATATAATATTTTAAAAATAATAAAGAATATTTTAACCTGAAAAAATATTTTTGTTCTCTCTTTCTGTTTTTTTTTTTCATTTTATGTTTATCTATTTTGAGAAATTTCTCCTAAAATCTTGTCAATGTGACATTTTCTTACCTTTTCTTTTGAATGGAATCCATTCTAGCACAAAGAATAAGTGCTAAATTTAGTGAAAAACAATTTCAATTCCTAAAGCAATTAAAATTAGGTTCCATGATTCAGACTAGAGAGGCACTTTTTGGGACGACTAAGAAAGGTCTTGAGTTATGTAATGGAGATATTCTTCTCCATCATACCACTATTGAAAACAAATCATATATGAAAATATATATTTTTAGTATTCTAAGAGTGCCCACCACTTTATAATTTATCCACTTAAATTGAGAAGAAAATAATTGAATTAATTGATAATCACATATTAAAATCGATGATTTTAAGAAAATTGAATTTTCTTAAAAAAACAATAGTGGATAGATACTAATTTGATTTTGTGGCATTTCTAATTCATGTAACTTTTATTACATTATATACATTTTTTTTTATTATATGTCTATTTATTTATCACATAAAATATCAAATATTGTAAAGTAAGCTATTAAAATCACCTTAACTTGGTATTTCAACTAAATATGTACTTATATTTTAAATCTAGTCTCCAATTTATTTCTATAATTTTAATTTCTTTCAATATAACCCTATATTTTTTAAGTTCTCTCTCCAATCTATAATCTTAGTTGATATTTTTATGCTAACTCAGGAAATATACTCTCACATGTGGAGTTTAAATCACATGATGTATTAGAAATAATAGCAATCAAAAATGTTTTTTTAACATTACATGATAATTTTTTAGCATTTATTTTTATAATATATTAGGTGGGGTTTAAATTTATCAAGGGAGTATATTTT
Organism: Salix dunnii; assembly: GCA_015731905.1. Lineage (NCBI taxonomy): Eukaryota > Viridiplantae > Streptophyta > Magnoliopsida > Malpighiales > Salicaceae > Salix > Salix dunnii. The sequence continues at coordinate 6,831,628 of CM027662.1, read as the reverse complement.
CACTAGTTTGAAGACTAAACTAGAAGGATAGATTGGAGAATAAACTATCTTAGAAGGAATTAAACTTAAAGGATAGATTGAAGACTAAACTTAATATAAAAGAACATGTTGAGCTAATTCACTGATATTTTATTTTGACTACTAAAACCTTAAGAATAAAATAAGAATACATTAACAAATTCTAGAACTTAAAATACATAAATAATAAAAACACATAAAATTCAAAAAACATTTTATTTGGACCTTTATTATTTTTTTTAGAGGGGATCTTTAAGTAACATTTAGTTACTGTCTTAGAATAGGAAATACAAAGATAATAGGGGCAAAGGAGACAAGATAAGTTAGAAAAGGGAAAATTATATTAAGTAGTGGTGTACAAGATATAGTGATTGTCTCTATATCATATTTGATTATAGTGGACAAAAGAAAATAAAATATAAATAAGTTCATTTTATCTTTAATATGTATTACTATAATACTTAAATATTTTGAAAATATTTAAAATTTTATTTTTTTACTTTAGTTTATATTGAGTTCTATAAATAATAATTTTAAAATAATACTAGCTATAAATTGAGACTAACCCAACGAGTCGATGTGGGACCCAATTACCCAGGGCTTAGACTCATCTGAGTTTTTAAAAATTAGAAGTTCAATTATTATATTGAGTTTTAAATTATTATACTAGTTATAATAATACTAGAATACATTAACCAAATTGATACAATCAAGAGTTCAATTAAAAAAATAAAAAGCTTATAGGTTGTTGAATGGTTAAATTAAAGATTTTCATGATAAAAAACTAACCAGTAAATGCAAGCAATGTTAGGGACCTAATTTAATCAAGACAAAGAATGGTTTAGAAAAAAAATTAAAGCTCACTATAACCTCTTATATATCATGATTAAATAAAAAAGAGACACTTATAACTAGTCATTTTTAGTTAGTTTTAGCTCTTTCCTGCCATATCTTTCAAGAAGTTATTAAGGTTTGTTAGAGGCCTACAAAAAAGGGGAAAAAGACATAAAAGAATCCTTAACATAATAGGATAAATAATACACTAGTTTTAAAATACCACTAAAGAAGGGAAAATGGCTTTGGGTAATCCCTAAACCTTTAAAAAGTTTAAAAAAGAGAGATAATAGATACAATGGAAATGGAAGATCCAAAAAAGAAAAATAAAGCATAAAAAAGGGATGTTTTTTCTTCTTATTCATTTGGAGCTTAAATATAAGCTAGAAAACTATTAGAAGTCAACAAGGAATCAAAAGGAAATCATTGCTCTTATTGTTTAGGTAAGTCTTCAACCCTTGATGAAGGTGTGAAGTTCAATGAGCACATGCTCTTATTGTTTAGGTAAGTCTTCAACGCTTGATGAAGCTGTGAAGTTCAACGTGCACACCTCTAATCCATGTTAAACATTAATCTTAGTATGTCATTTTCAAGGTTTATTATTGCATGTTTTTCATGTTGTTTAGGTTTGTTTTCTATTTTATAATCATTATAGGTATATTTATCTGTAGCCTGGAATATGTGTTAGATTAATGTTTTTAGCTTGTTAGACTTCCAATTTGTATTTGTTGGAGAGTTTGAAATAGAAAATTGTTATATTGGATTTTTATGTTCTTAGAGTTGTTTTGAAGCATGTTTTTGTGTCCTAGATCTTGTTTAAGTTTTATGAATGTTAAGATGGTTGGTTTGGATCTTGATTACATGAAGTGTAGGTTACTTTAGACTGATGATTTTCAAACTTGGTGTTTTTGGAATGTTTATGATGTCTTTTTATTTTTTGTTATTTATTCTTTTCTAATCAAAGTACCTTTGGGTTTTGATGATGTATCTAGAGCTATGAAAACATGATTTTGAGGTTATAAAAGTCTATTATAGGTTTGGATATTTTTCTAGGTCTTCTAGGTTTTTTTGGTTTGTATATCCAATGAACATTATTCTAGGTATTAGTTCCTTTTTATTTATTGTTGGTCTCTGCAAGTTTGTATGTCATTATTAGTGGATAATATAGAATTATCTTTCATCAATAAATTAGTTTTGGGTGTTTTAATCTTAGTGTTTCTGTTTCAAATTGAAACTCATTCTTGACAAAAAATATTATGATTGTTGGGTGAATATCATGGTAAAATTAAAATTTTATTATTAATCTTTATTTGATTGTGAAGAAAATCCTTGCTTTTCCTTGATTGCTTGAGATCTGGTTTGGTTTTAGATTTGTGTTGCTGGACTTACCTTTCAATTTTCTCTGTTTTATTTATATTTGATATATTTTTCCAAGAAAAACTTTTGTTTTTATGTTCTTTTATATATAATTTTGATTATGTTTTGGTTTAAACCTGTGTTTTTTGTTTGTTTTTCGAGTGAAATCTTGTTTTCAAGTCGGTTCATAGATGAACCAGATATTCAAGTTGACTCAAATGGGTAGTCCATAAGGACATGACTATTTTTTTATGTTAAGTTTTTTTTGGTCTAAGGGGTTGTTATCAAATTACATTTTAAATTTGTTTTGACAATTTTATTTTGTTTAAAGAAGCAAGTTCTACCAAATAGACCCCATATAATTTCAAAAAATTTATGGAATTTTATTATTATATACTTTTAATGTTTTTAATTTTTTAGCCCTTTTATCTAATATTTAGATAATAAACTTATACTATAAGGTACTGACTCAATATTAAAAAAACTGGTTTTATATTAGAATTTCAAGATAAAATAGTATTCAAAAAATATCTCTTGTTATATCTACATATTTTCTTGTAAAAAGAATATTTTTTTTTAATTCACATGTATTTCTAGGATTTGATAATTAGTTTATTAAAACCATTAGAATTTGACCTATATCTGAAAAAACACCAAAAAATATTATATTTTTTTGTTGTTGTTAATAATTAGGATTATGAACTTATATGTAGGCCATTCTCACTTTTAGATAAAAAAAAAGTTTTTTTTTTATCATTTATTTTACTGTTCTAATTTTTTTTTTTTTTGCCATAAAGGCCTTTAAATATCTCAGATTAACCTGATAAATAAGGATCTCATTATTGAGGAGAGTTTTGTTTTAATCTTAAATATACGAATGAATAGAAAACAAAATAAGACCTTAGTTTATTTTAGATAAATAACAATGGAACTTACTCTAATTAGGGTTTTTTAAGGGTGACAAGTCAAACTTGTCCCCTTACCCATACTATCACAGACTAATAAGTTTTCTAGTGATCATAATACAAGGTGGAGACTTATATTCCCTTGCTTTCATTGATAAATGATAAGAATTTCTTATTCATTCCATCTACACCCTTTTCATGCTTAGATATCGTTCCGAGAACACGATGGTTGCACACACATAACACTAGTAATGGAGTTAGTGTTAAGTGATTAGAGAGGGAGCTAGTGCTTGATAATGATAATATAAGTACATGACATATTATTAAAGTTGGCTTGTTATTTTGTATGTTTTATTATGTGATTTTATTTATTTCAACAATTACATCAATTTAAGGTACATTACAACCTCATGCAGAGTTATAAATATTCATAATCTCTATTGTTTAAGTAATGATAATATTATTTTGAATTGAAATTCCATTGCAACATAATTTTGGTATGTAATTAAAGCTCAAATTTAAGATGTTTGTAATACTATTGATAAAATATATTAGTAAGCCTTTATAACAACATAAATTCAATTTAACATATAAGAATTCAAAATGCATATGTTTATTTTATAATTTTTCTATAAGAATTTGTGTATTTATTTCATTTGATTATTATTCATGTAAATTATTTTATAAGATGTGAAGTGATTGAAAATAGGATTATATGTGCTCAAATTTGGTGATACGATAAAATGGTTAAGTCTTTGATGATTGGACTCTTTGAAAAAAAATTGATTGTAAAGATTTATTATTTTATATTGTTTATAACTTGGTGTTTATATTTTTAGAGGAAATTTTGGAGTATTGGCGGATTAAAAAAAATATTCCCTAGCTTCTTTATGAAATTGATATATTAATCACCTTGAAAATTTGAGTATGAAATGAGGTCATCATATCTAGTGGTAAATGGAGAAAAATAAATATTGTTTGTAGAGAGGTTAGTATTCATAATTGGCTTATGGTGCTCGTTGCCCTCTTGATGAAGAGGTCGGTGCTTCTGAGAGGTTATGTGTTAGAAGGTGTGCATAGATTTTTTATGCAAGTAGTGAGTGCACAACAATGAATGAAATGTGAATTTTATATATATATATGAATGAAATGTGAATTTTTTAGAACTTTTATATATATATATATATATATATATAGGTGAGTTAGGGTGGGTTATTGTTCATGCCCAATTTAAACCGCTATGGTTGTTTTTTTTTTTTCTTTCATAATTTTAATTATAATTTTAATGCCCCATCAGCCCTTGTTTGGTCAAAGTGAACAAGGCACAATGAACATAAATCCCTCTCTTCTTGTGAATGTACCGAGAAACAAGGATTATGGCAAGCAACATATTTACTTTTGATAATGCAAAATGCATAATTAATTGACAACGGGTACAAGAGATATTTATTTGAAAACAAAATAGGCTATAGTTGTAGTGGTCCATACTTTATATTGGGAACCAAATTACTTAGATTATGATCTTCTGGGTTACAGGGATTATTTTTCTTTATTATTTTGGTCCCATATTTGAGATTTTCATAAAAGTGGTCCCTCTAGTACTACCACCAAATTTATTTAATTTTTTTATGTAGAAATTATGCAGCTTTTCTATTTCTTAGACAAAATCATCCCGGGACCATGATGCACAGCCAGCCTCTCTAGGATTAAAATAATTAAATTGAATTACCTCGTACAGAAACTTTGCCAATTTTCATGGCAACGGGGTCCATTTCGCAAATTCATAAAAAAGCCAAAGAAAATTCAAAATTAAATAATTTGCATACGTAAATCAAAGGATATCTAGTCGTTTTTTATTACACAATTTTCAATTAATAAGTATTTAAATCACAGCTTTAATGGGCATATCTCGAAAACACATTGAACATTAAGCCTATGATCCGATCCTAATGTGCCAATGTCACGGTCTGAGAGACAACTTCGCTTCAAAAGCCTAATAATAGCCTAATAGAGATCATAGGAGACATCATGGGCTGCGAAAATGTAATCCCAAAAGTTTATTACAACTTTGAAAAACACCCCTTTTGCATTTCTTATCATTCTCATAGGTTGCTGTCGAGCAATTGTAAGAATTGCACATAATAGAACACTTCAAGCTCTAATGTGGGTTATCGGTAGATCATGAATTATTTATATTATAAATTAAAGATAAAAAAATAATAATAATTTGTGGTGTTTTCTTTTGAAAAAAGCTCCTCTTGGCATATGCAAACCATGTGGATACATGTTTTGCCCCCCCTTTTTTCCTCAAATCATGCTTTAAGCTTTCACTTAAATAATGCTAGTGCTTAATTATTTGTTTATAGTTATGTGAGTTCATAAAAGTTTGGAAATTCTCCAATCTTTACATGTTGAAATGAGTTTATAAATTGTTGAACATGAGATATCATGTATCATTATTAGTATTATACCAATTCTCTCGTGGTTAGTGAAATCACTTTGTTTTTATGTTTTAAAAGTATTTTTAAAAATAATTATTTTTTAAAAAATTATTTTAAATTATTTTAATGTATTGATATCAAAAATAATATTTAATAAAAAAAACGTTTCTAAAAAAACAAAACTTTGAAAAGCAACAGAGCAACAAAACTATTTTCATGATCTTCATTTGGAAGGCTCAATATATATATATATATATATAGATATATATATATAATCCAGCAATTTATAAGTTTATTATTTTAAATGCAGTGGAGGAAAAAATAATGGGTGTGTAGGTCAAAGGTGCTGTCTTAAACGAGAGGAAGTAGGGACTTGGATAGAAGTCCTGTTGGTGTTATCAAAAGATTAAATAAATAAATAAATAATAATACAGTAAAGGAATAGATGATAACGAACGAAAAATGAGAAATTCCATATAGATGGGTGTCATTTCTCGAATTATTTTACTAGAAACCATACGCGCACCCACAAAAGATAGATTCCAAACCTAGTTGCATTCAATCGTAGTATAGAGGGTTTTTATATATATATATATATATAGAATAAATAAATAAATAAATAAGAACCAAGCAAGAAAGTAAGATTCTCAGCCTCTAATAAAGTGATTCTATGAAACTTTACGAATTGCAATTTGAGCGTGAAGAATCTTGATTAGGCATCCGTTAATTGCAATTTATAATCCCATTCTAATTTGTTAAAAATTTGTACCTTTTTTCTATATATAATATTCAACTTTGTACCTTAAAACCATGTCCATAAAGCTGGCATTATTCAAAAAAGAAAATAAATTTAATAAATATAGAATATTACTATTCTCTTTAATTAAAGGGTGATCTTATTCCCTCTTACTAGATATCAACATAACATTGTTTAATGTTTTTCTTAATTACTTAGAAATATATAATTTATATTATAAAAGACACCTTCAAATCCTTCGAAATAATAAATTATTGTTAATATTTTTGGTTAATCTATTGACTTTTCCATAAAGTCTGCGACTTCTACCAGCTTAATCCTAGGTTTGCAAGAAGAAATAATATATTATAGCTAACTTTATATTTGAAAAATATATTCATAAATATTTGGAAGTAGTCTCCTACAGAAATATAAAGAAATGTATTTTTACTATGAAAACATATTGGTCTCTACACAAGAGATTATAGAACTTACTAGTCCTTAATTTATCTTTTAAAAAATATTTATTTTCTACTTTTTTTTTTTAAAAAAAAGAGTTGAAATAGCAGTACCATTCCATATTAAATATATTTTTTTTAACGATTTTGAGAGTTTTTCAAATTAATTTCTCAAAAGTAAATAAGGTTTGTTCTTGATAAGTGTTTGATATTGTATTTTAAAAGCATTTTTTTTTAAATTTTATTTTAAATTAAAATTTTTAATATTTTCATATCATTTTCATGTGTTGATATAAAAAATAATTTTTAAAAAATAAAAAAAATACTATTTTGGTGCATTTATGAACGTGAAACTCTTTAAAAAACAATCTCAACCATACTCCGAAATAATCATTTAGTTTATGATCAATAAAAGAAAAGGAGATATCCCTTAGATTTATATGGAGAACGAGTCTCTCTTTTTTTTTTACCATGAGCAAGACAATCAAAGGAAAATTAATTGTTTGGAAGTAATTATTATTAGAAAATATTCTAGGACTGAAAATAATAATAATAATACTAATAAAAAACAAAAGGCTCGAAGCATGAATATGGCTGTAGAAGTCCCACAAATATTCCACATGAGTGCTCAATATTTGACAGGAAAGAAGAAAGGTGAGTGATTATACTTCATTGATTGGAGTTTCAAAATGATGGTCCAAATCAGGCATGCATGAGATTGAAAGTTATCTAATTATAGAATTCAATTTCTCATCCTTCCCAATGTATAGAAAATTCAGGACCCTTCTCTAGCAAAACACTTTACGACACATATTGAGAGGGTTTAGGCTAGGCGTGGCCTTCTTCGTATCTTTGCTATCAATGGCAAACCACGTTACTATCTGAGGAAACCTCCTTTTCTTTTTTATTATTAATATTGATCTTCGTTCTAGCTTGTGCATGTCTCAATTGATCCCATTAACCCTAAAATTAACAATTATATAAGTTTTTAGCGCTTAAATTATTAAAAAAACAAATTTTTTAATCCAAAACTCTCGTTTCATTGGATCTCTTTCTCTTCAAACGAGTGAGGAGACCTGAAAATTCATATCTGGTCATCTGTACACCAGATAAAATATAGCTGGGTGAGGAATATCATTGCATATTAAATTAAAGACAAGCATGGCCACTGTGACTTGTAGGTTACACAGCTACTGCCTGCAGTCAAGTATGAGGTTCCTTTTCTCTTTTTCTTCACCACAAAATAAACTTAGAATATATTGAAAGAAGGGTAAACCATCTTGAGCAGATTACAGCACTGCACAGCATAGATTAGGGTTTCGATAATTACTTAATTAGTGAGCACAAATATTGTTAAGGTGAAGTTAATCGGTATTGCTATCCAAGCTGCCTTTGTCATACTTAATTAATTGGGAAAAAAAATTAATCAACTTTTCATGTGCTGTTTCGAAGTCTTAGATTTATTTTTTTCAAATTATTCCACTGATAGTCTTACTCGTTGGTAATTAGTTTAAGCAAATATTTTCTTATTCAGATTTCATGTGCATTTTTTTTATTTTCATGGGTATTTTTCATATTTTCTTAATTGATCTGTTAAATTTAACAAAAATTCTCTTACCAAATTCTATTTTTAGTAGTTTCGAATATATTTATGTCTCGAGAATACACAAATACAAATACTATTCACATATATCATAAGAGGATTTAAGAGTTTGTTTGTGTCATGTTGTGCTTGCTACGTGGTGCTTCACAATATCATAGTCAAATGGTTATAATCGAGGATCAATACTGTTTTAATTAAAATAAAATATTTTGATTTTAGAGCGTTTCGTTGCATCATTTTAGAGTTGTACTGTTTATGTGTGTATATATATATATAAAATTAAATATATTAATTAATTTTTTTATTTCAAATCTAATAATAAAATTATTTAGAATTATATAATTTAATCTTAAAAAAACACAATAAAATAATTTTTCTAAATAAAATTATGAATATGTATAATATTATAAGAAAATATTCAAGTAGCCAAATTTTGACAACAAAAGACTAGTCTTTATGTTAATGAGTTTGTTTTTGAAAGTCTTTTTTCCTGTTTACTACTTTGCAAATAATGATTAATAATTAAATAAATAGAAAATACATAAGAATTAAATGTACAAGATATTTGGTTATAAATGAAAAACATTTTGAATAACTCTTTAAAAGATTACAAAAAAAATTCCTTTGGGCAGCCAAACCTAATTAAACATTTTTTCACTACTATGAAAAATTACAAGAAAAATATCTCTAGTAATAAACTTTTTGTGTCTATACTACCTTATTTATTGATGCAATGAACCATATAATTTCTCCTAAATAAAATATCTAGTTACTAATAGTTCACATAAGAACTCCCCCTAATAGTCTATAGATTTTTTTTAACTCTTTAAGGGTCAATTCTCCTAAAAATTTCGTATGAATTTCTCATGTTTTAAGAGTATATGTTGTATAACTCAATGTAAACTTCTTAGATGGTTGGCATATTTGCATCAATATAATAGAAGTTTTTTACATTATGAAACTCTTCTTTGAAGCTCCTCTTTTCATTAGACTTAACGTTTATTATATATATATATATATATGATAGGAATGATGATAATCTTCAAGATTCCTATCCTATTTATTTGTTCTATAAAAACATTGATAAAGTTATGTTCAAATAACTTTTATTGAACTTATCTCTTATGTTAACTAAACTAATGAGTTAACTTTAGAGAAAATCTTGATAAATTTATTTCTTAAACAATTTTTTTTTTTACTAATTATAAAACTATTCTTACTAATCTAAGCCAACAAAATGATATGGACAATCTCCTTTTTTTACTTGATTTATGATAAAAACACAAATAAATATATATTAGTAAGTATAAAGCTAAAACCAAACAAGAATTCATGCAAATATGGTTTGGAAAGTTTTTAGTGATCTTAATAGTTCATAACTTGTATCAAGTTAATAGTTCATAACATTCTTAAAAATCACTTCCATGAAAAAATTGTAAGTAATTATTCAAATTATAGTACATATGCATGAAATTCATGTTAATAGCAATACATACAGTCATATCATAGAAGTTACTATGCCTATCATAAATATTATAAACCATTAAAATCAATTTAGAACATAAAATCAATAAAAACAAGACAAAGTAGCAAATATCATCTATTTGTAGTTGTATTCCTCCATAAGAGACTATAGACTATCATAATCATCCATTTCATCTATCCACCTCACCTTTGATTCGATACTAATCAAGGCTTTTATTATTGTAATCTCCCATTACCATTTAATAGATTTGCTTAAAACCTGACCTTAATTTCACAATCTGCTATTAATATGTATAACACCATGTTGGATATCAGATAGCAACCTATCAACTTCGCTAGCTTTTTGGCTTCGCCTTCCTATAAAACTATAAAACTTATTAGTTAAAAACTAAAATAGCTCTACAATTAACAGGTTAGTTAAGGGTGAGCTTGGTTAAGATAAGGTTGACCGTTTGTTTTTTTCTTAATTACCATAACTTTAGATTTTATAATAGCTATCGTATAATTTTTACCAAATATTTTCACTGCGGGTTTAACATCTCATAAGAGAATCTTATCCAGATTAGCTACTTTACTAATTAAACCCTTAATAGGTAAACTTGATTCATTGATAGAGAATGCTTTATGACTTACATTAGTCATAATTGCATATATGAATTGAGATTTTTCAATTACAAGTTATGCATGTCTAGTAATTGGCCACAAGTTTGTTAGGATAATTTTTGCTAATAATTGATAGGGTGTTATATATTCTTCGATTCATCTTCATACATAAAATGTTTCTTACCTCTTACAAAGGTAAATCCTTTGGATATGGAGGCTACAAATGTATTGCTGATGAAGTTTTTAGGTGTCATGTATCCTAATCTTATATAATTAGCACTTGCCATTTGAGCTTTCAACAACTCATCAAATTTATGTGTTGGTAATAGTTCTTGTAATCGCTTGCACATAATGAGCTTATTCTTTAAGTGCTTTGGATTTTTTGAGTGATCCAAATATCTTTACCTCTGACATCTTTATAGTTTTTCCAAATCATTCTTCTCATTGTCCACATTTTAAGTGTATTAATTAATTTCTTGACTTTCATAACTTCTTCACACAAATCATTATAAGCTTATTTGTTCATGATCACAATAACATAATTAATATCTGAATTACTATAATTACTGATATTTTGATTTATGTAAGGACCATATGATATATATAAACAATTTATTTCATGTCATTCAATCTATTAACAAGGTCAGAAAAGGTAACAAAAATAAACTCATTATTAGATGATGAATTAGAATTTTCATATTCATCACTTAAGATAACATTAAGAGTTTTTTCTTTATTTATTTTGAAATCAAGACATTTATTTCTTAAGTGACCATGTCCTGATTATTTAAAACACTTAACTTTTTTCCCTAGATTTAGACTTAGTTTTACTTTTAATTTTCCATTGATTTCTTTTAACAAAATCATTAATTTTTTCCTTCAATAATTTTTCTTTTCCTAAACAAGAATTTTTAAATTTCCTAGCTTTAATAGCTATGTTTCATTATTAAGATCATCATCAGAAAAGTAGTCATGTTTAAGAATTAAGTGTAATTAAAGAACATTTCTTTTGATGATGTATGTTTATAAGGAACCTATTAGTTCTTCAATAGGTTAATTATTAATAATTTTGTTTTGTTAAACGGTTGTCACCTTTGTCCAAAACTGTTTTGATGGGTATCTTACAATCTTCCTTACAATTCATGCATCTTCCATTTCTTCTCTCATAATGAAACCTAGAATTCACATTGTCATTAAGTGAATAAAACTCATTAAAAGATTCATCTTCTAGTATTGTAAATTCCTTAAACTTTGAGGTTAACATTTGTAATTTAATTTTTTTCCATATTTTAGTTCCCTCGTAAGTAACTTTAAGAAAATTCAAAGCTTTCTTGGCTATTTTAGACATAAATATTTTAATTTAATCAAAAGAAACAATCATAAATTTAGAATTCAAGCTTTTTTTTTTTAATTTCAATTACAATAACAATATCATCTTTGGTCTATTTTGCAAAAAAAGATTTAGGTTTGATCCGTTCTTGCTCTATCAAGTGCCATATTTTTTTATTTAGTAATTTGAGAAAGACTCTTATGATGATCTTCCATTAGGCATAATTCTCACTATTAAATTATGATGGTGAATTTAATATTGACATCTTCAGTTAGGAAAACTAGATCTCACTTCTATAAAGTGAACCTACTCTAATATCACTTGAAAATCTCTTTTCCTTTTAATTATCTATTAAAAAAATGATTTGATAACATTTTACAAAAACTAATCAATAATAAAGTAAACAAGAAAGTATATAAGTCTTAAATGCAGAAGATATTTGGTTACAAAGGGAAAACCTTTTGAATAAATCTTCAAAAGATAAAAAAAAAAAAAAAAAACTCATTGAGGCAAACAAACCTAAGATAAACAATTTTTCACTAGATAAAAAAAATAATAAAAGTATCTCTTACTATAAAACCTTTATGTCTACATTACCTTACTAGTTGATATAATGAGCCATGTTATGTATATTACCATAGTTGGTTGCTACACCTTATAATTTTAAAATTGCTATCATCTTAATTGAAATATGTAGTTGCTAACGGCTTATACATGAATTCTTTTTAAGAGTATATAGACTTTAACTTTTCACGTACTAATTCTTATCAAGAGTCTCCTACACACTCCTCGTGTGTGAAGAGCATATGATGTTTAACTCTATATAAACTAAGCTGATTGACATATTTACTTTAATATAATTGATGCTTTTAAAATTTGAAAATGTCATTTGAAGTCGTACTTTTCTTTTGACTTAACATTTCTTAAATACATGTCTTGTGTGATAAAGATAAGGATAATCTTAGTCTACTAATGAATCTTACAAAAACACTAATACAATTCTCTCTCTTACCTATCAGCTTATTTTTCATATTAATTAAAGTAATAAGATAATTACAAAGAAGATTTTGATAAACTTTTATCTTAAATAAATTATCTTTTTATCAATCGTAAAAATTCTTCACTAATCTTAGTCAACAAAATGATATGCATAATTTTAGAGAATAGAGTTTAATGAAGTTGATTTTGATCTTCAATCATGTTGAGAGAATTAAACAAGTGCTTTTAACATATGAAGATTAAACATTTATTATTATTATAATAATAATAATCACCAAACTCAAAATTAATATTTAAAGTTGAATTTGGTATCACTTTTATTACTTGATTTAAGTTGTTTTTCACTTTTTAATTTAAAAAAGTCGGACGTGTACTATTTAGTTAAAAATAAATTTTAATTTTAATATAATTTTTTGTATATAAAATTAAGTTAAAGTTTTGATTTAATCAAATTTGGAAATTATAAATTTGAATTTCCGCATCCTAACATAAATTTCCACAGCTTCTTAAAAAAAGTTGCTTTAAGTTATTTTTACTAACTACATTTTTTATATTTAAAATTATATTTTCTATAGGTTATTTATTATATTTGAAATCATTTTTTCCGTAAGTTATTTATTATATTTAAAATCATTTTTGAAATAAGTTATTTATAAGGAGTGTTTGACACTGTATTTCAAAAATGTTTTGAAAAAAATTAAAATATTTTTATTTTAATATTTTTATTTAAATTATTTTTTTGGTGTTTTTAGATTATTTTTAGGTGCTGATATCAAAAATAATTTTTAAAAATAAAAATATTATTTTAATATATTTATAAATAAAAATACTTTAAAAAACAATCACAACCACAATCCAAAAAAATCACGTAATAAACATCACAACGTCCAAGGAATTTTTCTTTAAAGTCGGTCTTGGTATCACTTTTAAATTATAACTTTTTATTTTGAGTTATAATTTAATGGAGGCCCAATACGATCCAAGACCTGTAGCCACTAGAACTTTGTAGGCCCGTTTCCCACTCCTCAATGTGTAGATTTATTTGCATTGGCCCAACTTTTCACGTCTATTTTTAAAATTGAAATAGGACTTAGGATTGAAACGATTTTATTTGTCCTATGGAATTTTATTATCTTTTATTTTCTTACCAATAAATAAAAATCATATAATTATAAATTACAGTATGATTATAAATTAATTATCTACTATATATTCAGCTTGAGTTTAATTAATAAATAAAATGAGAGATATTGAATTGAATTTAATTTGTTTTCTATATTACTTTTATTACCTTCATCTTATTTTAAATTTTCACCATTGCCATCACAATAAATAACCCAAAAAATCAAATTCAAATACCATTTCTTAACGCTTTGTTTTTTCAAAACTTTATAATCCACAAAATTGAAAATAAATAATATGATCTACCATGGGATTAGAAGAGTGTTATGGTGATGGTGTAATTAAATTTTTTTAATGTGGTGCATATCTAAATCCTCAACTATAAATATCTATCTATCTATCTATCTATATATATATATATATTGAGACAAATTGTTATTAAAAGTAAGATTGAGAGAAACACAAAATTACAACGCCCAAAATCCTTAAAAAAATGTTTATTTGATTTTAATTTTCATTAAAATTATGATTATATCTAAAACAATAAAGATGATTTACCATCTCAATTTCTAAAAATTACCAAGCCTGAGTAAGGGTTAGAAATAATGCATGCTTAAGTAAATATGTCTAGGTCCGGCCCAATTCCAACAGGCCGGACGTTTTTTAATCGCAAATTATCAGATATTATTATAATAAATTAGTATTAATTTTTATCCTAATTTTTTTATATAAATTTTACTATCATTTTTTTTACAGATTCTTGATCAAGGGATTTTGTTAGAATCACTTGAAAACGGCATCATTTGTTTTCAAAACAGCAATTAGTACAATTTATGGATGAACATTTTTAAAAATGGATGGAAGTTATTAACTGATATTTGCTGAGAGTTTAATGATAAAATTACTATATATATAATTTTTATGTATTTACTTCCTCGTTATCAGAAGTCTCAACTGTACTAATCATTGTAGCTTGCATGGTGCCAGTTCTGTTCTTGTTTTCAACTTGGATGGTTTTGATTAGTCTAAAATCCGAGTTAACATTCAACAAAAACATTTGGATGCAAAAATATTTTTTTTTTTGGTTTTCTTAGATCATATATTTATATGCTGATATTAAAAATAAATTTTAAAAAATAAAAATTATTATTTTAATATATTTCTAAACAAAAAACACTTTAAAAAACAACTATAATAAAAGAAGACCATTAATATTGTATCTATACAATAAAATAAATAAATTAAGAAATTAAGTGGAATTTGCTTGATGGCTTAAGGTTCACTCGAGACTTGTGGTTTAGCTAGGCCCAGGATATGGATTATATATAAAGATTTTCTGATACAAATTTATAACTAGGATGGTATCGATGATCCCAAAGCTGCCCAATGAGGGTCTCTCGTCAAGAAAAAAAAGAAGCTAAAAATCTTAATATGGTTTTAAACACTGTCGGTTCTCAGAGGGAGAGCAGCTCAGTAACTTCATTATTCGAAAATAAGCTAAAAATCATAGAGAAACAAATTAAGTCTTCCAAAGTTTATGCAATAATTATGAACTTCTTACATGCCTCTTGTACCTGGCTAGAGTTCTGCAATCCAGTCACAGAAGTTTTCATGTCCAAATGAAAGTACACATGTTCTTGAAATCATTTACACATTACCATCACCACGAGAGAAAGTTACATCGAAGGTGTTCCTTTATGAGCAACGAAGAGCACAAAACTCAAAGCATCCATCCTGGAATGAACCCATGGACTTGCTGAGTGACATGTGTTGTTGCGGTCATCTGGTCAGAGCCAACCTGATTGTAGCTGTTTTCACCATATGAACAAGCAGAAAGAGGATTAGGATATATAGCTGCTAAATTGAGGAGTCAATATTTTGGACACTGCCTTAGTCTTGATTAGTTGATTTCAGTAGTGATTAGATAATGAACAAATGACAAAGGAATTGAGAGATCTTGAGAACTTGAATGATTACCCTATTTGCAAAGTGGGATTGCATTCTAAAGGCTGGAATAGCCCCTGAGACTGAGCATGCTGGTGGCCATAGGACATATTTTGCTGATCATCATCTTCCCATGATGGTCGGAGGCTATTTCTTGAACTGATTTCATCCAGCTGCCAAACATTAGAACCATGAAAACAGAAGGCAAATTGTATTAGCTACCATACATGAGTATTTCAGCATATTAGTACGTCTCTAGAAAGAGCTCATATAGAATGTCATGTTCTGAAGAATTGAATTATTGTTAAATTTGACAGTTGGAGGAGCTTGGTTTTAAAGATCACTATATATGGGTTCTTCAGGAGAAATGAAAGATTTAATATCCCGATCAGCTAGAAGGAACGATGCAAGACCTTTAAACCATGTTTACGAAAAACTCCATACAATCTTGCAGAAAACAAATTTCTATGAACCTGGAGCTAAAAAGTTCCAAACTGCAAGTCTAGCCTCTCATGAAGTATGAAGCCAATTTGGATATAACAAGTTGACATAGTACCTTAATTGTCAAACCTCTGTTAGCTTCTAGCAACATATGTTCCTGTACTCGAAACTCTTTTCAGTTAGCATTCGACGAAAACATAAAGTGAGTTACTCTAGCTATAACACCACTTTTATGTACCTTATTTTGAAGATCAGCAAGTTGGTCGAGCATAAACTGGGTCTGCAAAGTGGCAAGGAATAATAATATTACCAAACACAATGTAGAAGAACTTTTATTTCTTATTAGAAAAAATCATTAAGAGGCATGATAGACAAAGCACATGCTTTCTCATGAGATAAGAGCAGCAGGTTCTTAGCCTATGCAAGCCAAGAAACAATCTCATAGTTTAGGTATCATATAAAGCAGTAGAATTGCTTGATACAAAATGATCAGCGCTGATAACAGGTGGAGATCAGGGAAGCAATGGAATAATCAAGGTAACACTGATCTTTCCTAACAAAGAAGGGACCATTAAACACACTATACACCTAGAACAGGCTGCACGAACAAATTTTTGAAAGAAAGATAGCCCAATCTTAATAAAAGCATTAGTCAACAATAACTGCATAAAAAATCGTTATAAAAGCTTTAGTGTTTTTGCTAGAAACCTTTTAACCCAATCTTCCAAGTACTCTGTTTTGTTTTCTGGTCCGTAAAAATTTAACATTATAGAACATTGATAAGAAAATCATTTGGATTGTGAAATGCTAGCATGTGAAATTCGTTGTTCCCTTGACACCAAAAGAAACAATGAGCCCTAAAAATTAAATTACCTTAGTTGACCGAACTTGGTTCAATGACGACTCTAACTGACGCTCGAGCTGCTCAAGCTCTTTAGTATTCAGTGGTCCGAGGTCCTCTCCAAGAAAATTCCTGCGGAATTTATCAAGGATAAGAACTGCTTATATTTGATAACAAGGCAGTATCCACTAAAATTTTTACTGTCAGACAAGAAACTTAAGCTTGAATCACAGCATATTTCATGTCATGGTGCAACTATATATCTTGAAATAAAATTTGCTAAATAGAATGATCCTGGATGCTTGCTATTGCGGTTAATTACCTCTGAGTTCGTTGTAGGACCTCAAATCTTGCTTTCACTTTCAAGTACTCCCTATAGCTGTTCTGCTACCATACAGCCGAGTTAAACGAAGATACAAAACAAGAAATATAACTCGAGTTATCCTAATGCAATAGATGATCAGAAACATGACAGGTTGATGGCTTGGTTAGAAAACCATAGCACGCATGAAGTCAGCTTATAAGAAAGGCATGGTGAACTCTTAGCCTTGATTCTTCTTCGTTTATTTGTATACTTAACCTGTTCCTATATTGTGCGTACAACAGCATCACCATTCATAATCTATGTTACAGAATGGTTTTTTATTTTGAATAAGCAGTCTCTTTCACCTGTCCCCTTTATGATAAATAACCCAACAAAATAGCAAGATATCCGTGACTCGACTTGATCTGTATTCTCAACTATCATCAACTATTGAAGACTAATATATCGGTGATAAATTAGTGTACGAATATCTTGATTGCTTATATTAAGTGTTGTAAAATAAAACAATGTATAACAAAACAAAAAATTAGCTTGAGGGTGCAATGATACTGTTTTTACAGATATTTTTCCAGCACAAGAATATTCTCTAGAATCTAACAAGTTCTTACTCTAGAATTGAGGGTCATATAAACAACTTGATCAACAGAGAAAGAAAAGACCAACAAGTGTAGAAAAATACTACGGGTTTGCTCTCTCTGATTGTAAAAGTGCATGGTACTTATAGCCTGCTGTAATGTAACAATTCGGTAAAAAATAAATCTTGCGTGTGGCTAGAGCATTTGTTTCTCCGTGAAAGTTATAGGCCAAAGCTCTATCATCTAAACACCCTTTTAGCTAATGATATTCCAACTGTCAATAATTTGAGGAAATACTTCACTCTTGCTTTTAATTTGAGGAAATTCTTCCCGTATATCATAAAATTTTCATAGATGAGGGTTTATAGCTAAGAAAAAAAGAAGTAATTTTCGAGTTTATATAATTTAGTAAGTTCCATGAGAGCACAAGCTGATGTAATTATTTTTATGTTACCATATGTTGAAAGTAGTCAAGGAGCATAACTCTAAATAAAACCTGCCATTTGTTATTAAAATGTTTCAACGGATCATATGTTATCGTTTTTTTTTGTCAGATTATGAGAAAAGCATAATGAATACTTAATGTACTGTATCTAAAAATAGTCACCTACATTGTAGGAAAAAGAATACAACTAAGCTAACCTCGAGCTCCTTGGCTGGTTTATTGGATTCTTCTACGCCATAGCTGCACTTCTGATACCTTTCCAGTGTCTTGAGCATGCTGCAAAAGGGGAAAACATAAAACAAGCCTAATAAAAACTGTCTGATTATCGAAAAAATAGCAAAGAAAAATGGGATTTTGTTCTTATTTTTTAAAAAATAAGACCATCGTATTAATCACAAGATTACATGGAGAAAACACTTTCCTAGTTAAAAGGAATGTAGGGTTTTCTTCTGTACAAATATTTCTACACAATATGACTCTCCATGTATCGTAAATCTAGGGTTTTCTTCTGTATGATGCACGGAGGTAGTGATCCATACCAAAAAAATAACCTCTCACATTCTAAACTTTCATCAAGATCAAACAATTTCATCAAATTAAATATAATTATATGTGTGGCAGCATTTATTATACTGGAAATATCAAAAAACCCTTTTAGTGAAATTGCTCAAGACCGTACCAAGTCACATGCACACGGAAAAGTAACCTGTCTGTTTCATCATCTGAAAGCCACACAGACGTTTATGAACCCCAAGATGTAATGTGGGAATCCTTGCAGACAACACTCCATAAATTGTGATCTCAAAATTTTGATGGATTTCTTTTTAATTTGGTACACATAACCAAACTATTAAAATTAAGCCATAAACCATCTTTCTATGACCTGATTGATTTCCTAAAAAGGATCGAGAGGTGGATTAGATTATAAGATCTGGTGATATTTGATCCATCCACACAAACTGCAAGAACTCCACATGCTCTTCCACGCAGTCGAGCAATTGCATTAATGTTCATATTGACATCAAGATGTCAAAGGTTAATTATGAAATGGGAGTAGCCCCTTACGTAAGACCTCTATTTTGAGCATATTTTTTAGTTTGTATGAATCCAGCACCTCTATTTCTTTCCATATATCCCTATTTCTTCCCATAAATAGCCAATATATGGTATGATGCACGGAGGTAGTGATCCATATGACTCTCCATGTATCGTAAATCTAGGGTTTTCTTCTCTGCAAATATTTCTACACAAACCTATCATACACGTTTATGTAGATTTGAGTTTCTTTTTCAATAGTAATCTTTGCATAAAAAAAAACATTTATTTATACTTTTCTAATAGGCGTACCTATCATTTTTTTTCTATTAAAATTTTCTCATTTGGAACAATTTTTTTCTTACATGAAGAAAAATATCTCCAGTATTTCATTATTACACTCCATTGTGTACAAAACTTTCAATATTTCTGAGCGCATGCAGCTTACTCAATAATAATGGAGCTCTCCAATACTCTCTAATTCTCTAGCAATTTCAAAAGTAACCAAGTTATAAAAAATGGAAGACCAATTCGATTGATCCTTAAAAGTCTTGATTGCACTTGGTCAATAACAAATACACCAGACAAAACTAATATTAAAACCCAGCTTTGAAGTAACAAAGTCTGATCACTTCACAAACAAAAATTTTCATTTACATCCTCTAAATTTCATGCAATATGATCTTTAACTTACGAAAACTCTAAAATCAACTCTCTGTCCAAGCTTTTCTTCTTCAATTTTAACCCGAAAGACTTTAAAGTTAACAGTATAATATATAAGTCATCAATATGTTTCATACTCCAATTCGCAGTTCAAGTTCTGATCCACATCCAACTGTCTTTTC
The DNA here is from genome assembly GCA_015731905.1 of Salix dunnii. Taxonomy (NCBI): domain Eukaryota; kingdom Viridiplantae; phylum Streptophyta; class Magnoliopsida; order Malpighiales; family Salicaceae; genus Salix; species Salix dunnii. Next base: position 6,811,287 of record CM027662.1, on the reverse strand, counting down.
CAGTTCAATGATTAGGCCAAGGTTTAAAACCTGAAAACAAAATGACTTTTATTTTTTATTTCACTTTATTTATTTATTTTCCTGGTATTTTTCATTCTACTCAAGGCAGGTAACCATCTTTATCTCTTAAAACCTCTTAATGTGATGCCATGTTGTTTGAGGCAATTCTATTCAACTTTGCTGAATAATCTAGATACATTAAGATTTTATTTGTTTATGTGTTTTAAAAGTATTTTAAAAAAATATGTTCTTTTTTATTGTTTTGATGGGCTAATAAAAAAAAATAACTTAAAAAAATTAAAAAAATAGTTGACAATATCAAATAAGCTCTAAATGTGTTCAATGTACCATTTGGAATTGGTTAAAGCATTTCATTTATAGTATTGTGAATCTTGCCAAAAAAATAACAAAAGAGTGTATGAAGAATATAAATATAAGGCTTATTTTTTGAAAATCGAAATTGAAATGTACAAAAAATATTATTATCTAATAAATTCTACAAAGAAGGCATTCAAAAGTTGATGATCAAAGAGTTTTCTCCTCAAAAAGATCAACAGAAGTAGCAAACACACGAGAATCTGTTGTAAAAATATTTCAAAAGACTATCTCATATTGGTAAAACACAAAAGACCCCTTGAGTGCAAAGAAGACTTTCATCAAGTGCTTATATACTAAAACTTGAGATGAGGTAGTAATCAACAAAAAAAGTAGAAGTGAGCTCGTGCACATGAGGATGAGTTGAGTTAGAGAAAAACATCTGATTCTCCCCCCTGCGCGCGAGACAACACATATACTATCTGAAATCGTTTTGTTGTTTTGTTAAAATATTTGAATGACTTTTAAATTGAAAATATTAAATTTGTAACCATTAAAAATTATTTTTAACAGTTACAAATTTCAAAGCATTTTCGGTTTTGGTTTTCATAGTTATTGTAAACATAAATTCTATAACAACTATAATTTAAATTATTGTAACAACTATGTTTTAAATTTAAATTATTATTATAACAACTTTATTTTTAAATTATTGTAACAGCTACTTTAATTTCATAAATATGGTTGTTACATTATAGTAGCCTATAAATACTATAAAATATTTTTCAGACACATCCAAAAAATACTTATCTTCTTCTTCTTCTCATTTGCTGGACTTCTCTTGTTCTTTTTCTTAGTTGTTATTGTGTTCCCCACTTTATTTGAGAAATAGCTTGTTGAATCCTGGAGGGTACTTCATTGTTGAGTAAATATTCTTAAGGACAATGCACAGTACACCTAAAGTTTATTTTTGTTTTCATTCCTTGCGTTCCCATAATTTACCAACAGAATCAATTGATGATTTCATGTTTATCTTACATATATTGACTTCTAAGAAGGATGGGGAGGAAGGTGGTTTTGGTGTTTACTATTATGTAACTTGGCGTCAGTCAGAAACTATCCCACTGAACTCTTTTCTCCCGGTGGTTGGTGATATAAGATAAAACCCTAGCTAATGTCAGTTTTACATCTCTAATGCCAATCTCTAGACCCGCTTGCTTGCTGTAAGAAGTTAAATAATAGCAACGAACACATGTATAGTTGCAATGAAAGGTTTCAAAGAAGAAGAAGGGTATTGAAACCCTCAAGAATCTAGAATGGAGTTTGCTAATATGTCGCGCTAAATTAATCTAACTCCCAAATATTATGACTATAACCATAGCTTCCTTTTCATTTTTTTTTTTAAAAAAACTCGTAGTCAAGTGAACAAATCCCAAGAAAATATAAAATATCCAAAATCTTGTGCTACTAAATCTTATGGTACTGGCATTTGTAAGGGAAATCGTACATTTATTGTAAGATTAACAGCCCTCACTTTCATTAAATATTGAATACAGTGCATGCAGGGATTTCTGGAAGAACCATGTAACAAGGGAGAGGTAGTACTTTCTATACCTAGCAGATAACACATTTTATGGCCAAGTAATTATTCACAGCTTTTCACACTTGTAAGTTTTCTCACGAACCCAAATTGTCTCATGGGTAAGAACAGGTTTCCTGGATAATCAAATCAACCTCGTTTAATTATTATCAGTTTTCAAACCAAGCTTTTTTCATGCAGAAAACCAATTTAAAACCAAAATTTGAGGAACAACCAGCTACTGGACAGCCGCTGGATACATAAATTGCTTTCGCTGTTTTTTCAAACCAGGTGAAAGATGAATTAGAAGAGAGAGCAGAAGCAATGAAGGTTTTTATCGAAGAATTCTTGAGAGAAAAAGAAAAGGAAGAGGAACCCTGAGCCACTAACGAATCTTTGAATATAAATACTTCATAAATTGGGTATTCTATCTCTCACCCAAAGCAAACAACAAGATCTCAGTTATAAACAACAGAAGGACTTCAAATTTAATTCAGATCCTATGAAATAAGAATCACACCTAGAAGATCACACAAAAACCTAATTGATTTGATCTTCTCAAAGATCACAACAAAGCAAAACAATAAAGTTTTATAAACTTCACCAAATTCTAAACCTTGAGTACCATCAAACTTAAAAAAACCATCATTTGAAGAGGCCCCAGAAAAAATAATTTCTGGAAAATTGTTAGATAGAAAAAGATTCAAATAAGCTTGCTTTGAGAGACAAGAATCACACAAAATATCAAGTCCCTGAACAAATAAAGGTAATTTAGAATTGGATCCAACCTAAGATTTTTTTTTTTAAAAAAAAATATGCATTAAGAGATTGAGATAAGAAAGGAGGGGAAAAGGGTCATACTTAGATGTGCTACAAAACTCGTAGAGCTTGCCACGGTTAGAGAAGACGATGAGAGCAACCTCAGCATCACAAAGCACAGATAATTCATAAGCTTTCTTCAACAATCCATTTCTCCTCTTTGCAAATGTCACCTGCCTGTTTATCTTGTTCTCTATCCTCTTCAGCTCCACTCTACCTCTCCCCATATTCCTTAACTACAATTACTAGCCAAAACAAAAAACCAATTAAAAACTCAACCTTCGTTATAATTAATACATACATCTAACTATACAAGATAATGATATATTTACTTTTGTGTAGTAGCTAGGTTAGTCTTAATTTCCTTTATATGTTTCCTTTTCTTTTCTTTTTTTTCGTTTCTTGTTCTTCTCTCAAGAGCAAGAAGAAGGTGATCGCTACTTTTAGGAATCAGAACCCAAGCTATAACCAAATATGTAGAAAGATATTTTAAAGAAACCCTAGAGAGAAAGAAAGACCCACCAATAATAGAGGGAAGAACAACAAAAGTTTGTAGAAAGAGAAAGTTATAAGTTTCAAGAAGTACTTGGGCTGTCTTCTTCGTTTTTGTTATATATATATTCCCAAGTTTTTAGGTAGAAAAGAAATGCAGCTCAGGGTTAGCTGTTCTTTCTAGTTACATGCAACTTCTCTTGTATTTTACTGTTTTATTTATCTCATGTGTATAGTTATATTTATAACTTACATACAAGAATAATTTATTTACGATTTTCTTGAAGAACTGATACACACACACACAATAAATTCATTTATTAGCTTTCAAAGCTTCTTGGTATTACTATTACTTTTTTTGTCACATCAATTGATTACGAACGTAAGTTTAGGCTTGGAGAGTGATTCACGCGCTACCTCTCGGCCATTGTGTCAGTGGTGATGGAGATAGCGTTGCCCGTGTGAGCACGCGCTGCGGAGGGGGTAAAAATTGGACTGTGGTCCTATCATGCAAGAACAACTATAAAAACTATTTAAAAAAATTAAATCTTTAAAATAATTTTTTAAATAATATATATATAATTTTTTTTATATTTATATTAATAATAAAAACTATTTTGGAGTGTTATTTTTTATATTATTTTAAATATAATATAATTATTTTATATATAGTTTAATTATACAAGTAATTATACAATTAATAAGAGTAAGTTATATAATCAAATAATTATTTTTAAAAAATCTTTCAACAATATAATTATTAATTTTATATAAAAAATTTTACTCTCTTGTTAAGATATTTTTAAATAAAAATAATATTTTTTATATAATAACATTATTTTTTAATATATATATATATATATATATATATATATATATATATATATATAGGCAGCAGGCACACATGCACATGCAAGAATAGTTCTCTACCATGAGCTACTACAAATAACAACTCAGGCAATCCATCATGAGCTACTACAAATAATAACTCAGACAATGAAAGCTATTTTTAGCTATGTAAATAACACTTTCATTAAAGAACAAGAATTTAAATACATATTCTAAAAAAAATAGGTTTTTATTTATGGCTTTGCATATGGTATTCCGCTTGAGATCCCTAAGAAAATTTTATGGGGGTATCAATTTGTCATTTCAAGATGTGTCCACACGTGGGAAAAGAAGTACTTTGATTTTTTTAAAGAAAAATAACATAGTAATTTAAATTTTAAATCAATAATATCACTTAATTTTTTTTGATCATATAACATGTTTTTATCTTGGTATATCTTAGCAATATAATATTTACTAGATATTTTTATTTCCAAACATGAAAATCACAATTAAATATGTCTGGTTTTATTAATACTACTAACTTAATAAGAATTAGTAAATAAATTTGTCTCTAAAGACCGGTGTCTCAGCATCCTCAGCCTTGGAACCATGAACAGAAGATTGGTCGGTATTATCAGTCACCGGATTATCTGAATTTGTTTCTTCTTTATCAGTTGTTTCCAGCACCTCCCATGACGGAGGCTTAACATTATCATCCTTCTCTTATTCATTCTCTAACACTCTTCAGCTTCTTCTCTCGCACAAACCAAAAATAATTTATTTATTTTTTGGTAGATTTGGCAAATAATTCACTCCATAACCTTAGGAACCTGGTCATCCATACACTCTGTAACCTTGGGAACTAAAGAGTTATACACTCTGTAACCTTGGGAATTAAAGAGTTTATTCTCCATGTGGTTTTAGATTCGAGTTAAATAGTTGCTAATATTATCGCGATGATAATTTTTACACGCTTCGTGTCCCGCCATCCTTGTAGAGGGGGAACAATAGCGCGTGGTGAAAATAGAAAGTGTTTTATAGTCGTAAAAATTACAACTATAATTATCAAGAGTCATCACCTAGTGTTAAGATTACTAGGAACCTATTGGTCTACGAGAGTTTAGATAAGGGGACTTGTTGTGCAAGAGGAAGATACATCACCCCCAGTGCACCCTACCTAAGGTAAGCTACATTGTTGTTTGAATTTTTTTCTAAGTTAAAATTTTTTTTACACTGCATTTTCAGAAACTATTTTTTATTTACGGCTATACTTTACAATGTAATTTTACACCACAGTTAAAAAATTCTTTTCTTATTTACGAATATACTTTACAATGTAATTTTACACTGTACTTAAAAACTTTTTTTATCTACGGATGAATTGTATAATGTAATTTTACACAATAATAAAAATTCTTTTTATCTGCAGGTGTACTTTACAATGTAGTTTTACACTCTAATAGTTAAAATAAAATAATTATTAATTTTTTTGATATTTTGGTTAAATTCCAATGGATAATCATAAACTGGTTACAATATCCAAATTTTCATTTTAAAATATGAGAAAGATGCAACAAATATTTTTTTACAAAAAATATGTTTGAAAATTTTTCGAATTCGGTCGTATGCATGAAAAAAAACATATTGTTTTCATTTTTTTAAAATAAAAAAAATGGGTTTGGCCTGACCCAGCCAAGTTGACCTAAATGACCAACTCTGTTGGGTTAGGCCTCCAGTCCAAGTGGGCTGACAGCCCACTTCCCCTAGGCATTTGGGCCAGGCACAAAGCCTGGCCCATCGCCCTTCATCCTTGCTTGCGTGAATAGTGAGACGCAAATTACATATTAATGTTCGCATGCAGCGAGCAGTGGAGAAGACAATGAACAGGGGTGGTTTTTCAAGTGTGATGAAAGACGTACCTGTTAGTACCATTGGATAGAGGAGGTCGAGGTGGTTGTCCATATGGTGCTGACGTCGAAAATGGTGGCCAGTGGTGGTCGGAGGGAGCTCCAAAATTGATTGACTTGTTGTTGCCGTTCGCCTTTGCTGCTTGTCGTCGACGCTAGTTGTTGTCGCTAGAGCTACAGTGATGATCCTGGCATGGGGAAGAAGCTGATGGCGTTGAAGGGAAGAGAGGGCTGGCTACTGATGGAGCTGGCGAGGAGAGAGAGAGGGCAATGCAACTAGTTTTAGAGATAGAGAGAGAGGTCAACCGCGAGGGAGAGGGAGATGAAGGATGGTGATGTAGTTTTTGCGTGATGTCTTCTTCTTCCTCATGTGTTTGTGCTTATTTTTCTGCAAAATTCTCTGTTTTTCTTTGTAAATTTTCCTTCTCACTATGTAATTTTCCTCTTGTTTTTCTTCTCTGTTACGTAGAAATTCTGACCCTTTTTTCCTTGGTTCTGTCTCTTTTCCTCTATTACGTAAAATTTCCCCCATGCTTCCTGTGTAATTTTATTACCGTGTTCTCCCCCTTGTGCATGCTGTGATCGGGGCAATTTATAGGGAAAATTTGTTTGCCTCGGTGGCTCAGTACTACTGATGTCGGTGGCATGGTGGTTATCGGCAGACAGTGTAGAGATAAAGGCATGCAGCGGGAGTGTGTGCTGCGACAATTTTGGGAGAAGGTGGAAGTGCAATTTGGTACTTCAATTTATAACTGTTCTAATTGCACCCCCAATTGGCTTTGAACTTTTAATTTTGTGCAATTGTATCTCTATCAGAATTTCAACAGCAATTTCAGATTTGCAAGCATTTTTTATTTTGGTCCTCGGCTTTAGATTTATGCGATTCGACCCTTAATTGACCATTAAATTCTTGATGTCTTCAATTTGGTCCCTGACTTCGCATAATTGACTTGTAAAAATTCAATTCAGTCTCCGAAAATCTCAATCTTCTTAACTGAACCCGAATTAAACTCAAGAATTTGATTTTTTTTTATCAATTAAGCCCTTAAAAAAAATTCGACTAATTTAAAATATAATTAAGTCCTTGTACTTTATTAAGTCCTTCAATTGGACACTAAATTAATTTCCAACATAATTACACTTAAAATTGGTCGACGATTAAATCAAATCGACCCATAAAAATATAATTATGCAGCACGACTTAATTTTTTACACAAAATTATCAAATGATAAATTATTTTTTCCTTAAATCTCTTCTTTCCTCTATTTTTGGGGACAAAAGAGATACGATCAGACTCTTTAAAACAACTAAAATTTCCACATTGATTTTTCTACTAACGCCGACCCCTTTTATTTTATTTTTTTATTTTTGGGTAGATTTCAGGGAGTAACCTAGAAATTAGGTTGTGAAAAATATGATGATCATTGAGACTTATATGGTTGTTAACTTTGAGCTCGTAAAATTAATTGAGATCCACGTTAATAAAAAAATACATGTTCACAACACAAGATATAAATTATATATTGTGTTTTCAAATCATGATATTATTTAAATATAACAGCTATAATATTTAAAAATATATCATTTTCTTTAAAAAAATTAATGCTATTGTTTTTTTTTTTTTATATATATATGCTCATGGCCCAATTTATCCTCCTTAAAATAAAGCTCCTCCACATGTCGGTTTTATACCGGAGCCAGTTCTTAATTTGACATGTTGAATGATGTCGTTTGATTACTATGTTACTATTTGGGGGGCTTTGGTTTAGTTTTTAGACTATTCATTAGCCTTTTACTGGTCCTTTTGCTGCAGGACTAATCTTGTTTACTAAAAATATAATACTATCATGATGAATTAAAGGATGAAATCAAAATCAAACTCTTACAATAGAAAAAGAGGAAGAAGAGAAAAACAATTAGAAACTGAAAAATATGAGAACCATATTAGATAATATAATATTTACTAAATTAGGATTAAAGTAAAACATGTGATATAAATCATTAGACTAAAAGCATCACACATGATAAAATCAAAAAGTCCAGCCCTCAACAAATCAAGTGCTGAAAGATGAAATCAAAAATCAAAATTAAATAAAAAAAAGCAATTTAAAAAAATAAAGGAGAAAATAAATAATAGTGTAATATCAATCATTTAAAAAATATTATATATGATAAATTACAATTTATAGTAAATTGAGAATAAATATTTTTTCACAAAAAGACCAAGGAAAAATAAGAAATAAAAAAGAGATAATATAATAAATTTATAAAATATGACAAATTGGAATTTATAGACTAATTTGTAAAAAACAGTCCTATAGAAAGACCAAAAAGGAAAATTAAAGAGAAAAAAAAAAAGGAATGAAATACAAATACAAATACAAAAAATGACAATTTATAGGGGTAAGAGAGATATAAGGTATCTATTGATGTAACTTGATAGTGTAATTGTTTTAACAATTAAAGCCTTAAAAAGTATATTAACTCATGCATGATTTGGAGCTTGCATCTCTTTAGGTATAGAGATATTATTTGTATAGATCTCAATTTTAAATTTTTATTAATCATAAGAGTTTGAAGTATTTAATATTGTAGAAAGAGCTAAATATAAAATAAGAAAGATAAGGGGATTTGATAAAGAAATATAATTATATGATTGGTTATCATTTAGAAAAGGTTAATATAGTTTTTGATGTTTTAAGTTAGAAAGGAAAGGAAATGGTATGTGATATCAAGGTTTAAGAGCAATGGGATTTAGCATAACCGAAAAAGATGGACTTTACTGTTAAGTATGGAGCAAAAAGGATCCTCATAATCTTAAATTAAGTTCCAATCAGTACTACAAGATATAATGTTACAAGCTCGGTAGTTAAATGATTAAATAGAAAAATATATGTAAATAAATTGAATCAACTTTTTAAATTTTAAATAATAGGTTAGTGCAATGGACAAAAATGTTTGCTTGTGAAATGACAAAACTCTTAAAAAGAAAATAGTAAGTGAGGCTCATGAATCCAACTTTTCAACATACATGGGGAGTACCAAGATTTACATAGATTTAAAGGAGTATTATTAGTGGCCTAACATGAAAAAAGAAATAACAAAACTCATGGGAAATTGCAAAATTTATTAAGTAAAAATAGAACATTGTAAACCTACTATAAACTACAGTCATTATTAATTTCATAGTGAAAATAAGAAGACATCATTATGGGTTTTGTGTTAAGATTACCTAAAACTAAGAAGAGCATTGATGTTGTATAAGTGATTATGGATAAATTAACAAAACTTGTCTTATTTTCACCAATAAAAATAATGGATTAGTGGATAAACTAACTGGGATGTGCGTGTGTTTGTGTGTGTGATTAGGTTGAATGGGGGTGCTAATATCAATTGTGTCAGATCAGGATTTAAGGTTTATATCGAGATTATGGTGAAGTCTACAATGAGCCTTGGAGTTAAAATTTAACATAAACAATGTATTTATTCCCTAATAGATGGTGAGTTTGGAAGGATGATCCAAACATTTAAAGATATTTTGAGGACGTGTAATACATTTTAAAGGAAATTGAGAAGATCTCTTACTACTAATAAAGTTAACGTACAATAATAGTTATCAAGTTATTATCAATATGATCCTATTTGATGTGTTATATGGAATGAAAAAGCATACCCTTATATGTTAGTATTAGAAATGGTGTAGATGATTGGTGATAAAGTGATGATAATTATAAAAAAAAACAAAGGAAGCTTAGGACAAACATAAAAGCTACGTGGATAGTTAAAATGAAACCTTTGTAATTTCAAGTGAGAGATAAGGTATTTTTTAAATTGACTCATTGAAAATGTGTTATTTATTTTGGAATAAAAGGAAAACTAGTTCTGAGATACATGGGTCCCCTTACGATTATAGAAAGAATAGGGTCGGTTGCTTATTAACTATAATTGCCTTCATATTTGGCCAAAATATACAATATGTGCCATGTGTCATTACTTTGAGAAACAAAGATAGATCTTTTAGAGATATTACCTTAAGTTTTGTTAGAAGTTAAAGAGGATTTAATTTTAAAATGAAGTTAATTAAGATTTTAGATTCAAATGAAAAGGAGTTACAAAATAAAAGGGTGTGAATGGTGAAAGTGTATTGGAGGAACTTCCATGTAGAAGAATAAACATGGGAAAAAGAATCAAAGATAAATAAGAAATTATTTGATTTTGTTTTCTAATATAGGTATGAATTTAAATTTGAAGGACAAATTTTTTATTAGGATAGTGGAATATAAGACCTAAAAAATTAATAGTTAGTAGTTGTAGTAGTATTAGTATAATTTAATAAGTTATCGTCGTGGTGGTGATAGGGATTATTTATGAAGTTTAAAAACGAAATGTAGATTAACTTAGTTCAAATAAAAAAAGGTAGATTAACTTGTTATTATATACAAGGTATAATATATGTAATTTTGAGACCAATATAATTTATTTAATTATATAATAAAAATGTTAAATATTTATTTTTTATGTATGGATATAAATAATTTCAATTATTAATTATTATGATATTCTTATGACTTTATATGCTTGTGCTCTGATTTTTATTTTCATTAAGATGCATAACTATATGTGAAATTGGATGAAATAATGAGAACCATTAAAGTGATTTGAGATCTAAGATGATTGGATCAAAAATAAAATAAAAATAAAAATATAGACTGTTATATATATATATATATATATATATGTTTACGTAAACATAATCATGTGTTTTGTGATGATAATTGGGACTATTACATGGTAACTAGCTAGACTCAAGTTCATAGATGCTTAAGCTGTGTTTTTGGTTGAATTATATATACTTCAGGATCTAAGGTGCAATTGTTCTTCTATGTTGTCATAAATTTAGATAGATTTATGTCATTTTCCTTCAATAAATGAAAGACTCTCATGTGAAGCTTACATTAAGAATTGCTTGGAGGGTTTTTTAAGCAATAAATGCAAAGCCTGTAAGCTATTTACACACTTGGGTTAAAATTCTTTTTTAATTTTGTTGATATGAGAATAAATGGAGTTTTGGGAGGTAATTACACATACCCTATAGTGTTCTGATGGTGGGGTTGGTGGAAGGGAGGGAGGTTCATCGAAAAATTGTGACGACAAATATTGTGTTTGGGGTTTTATTTTATGCATCTGGCCGGAGTAATTTTGCTATCATGGTTCAAAAATATAATTAATACTAGAATATTTTCCAATGGAGTTTAAATCATTTATTTCTTACAATTTCTTTTTATTTTTGTATAGTTAAATAAAAGAAATTGAATAGCTCCTCGATATTTGAAGTTGTGTCTTCATCTCAGTTTCTTAATTTTAAAAAAATCAATAAATTTATTATTATTTATTTGCACATATAATACTGAATTGCTTGCATCAACTTTTCAATTGATAATTCAGAAAAACTATGTAAAATGTTTTCATGAATACAAGTAGTGCAAGAATCAAACTAGATTTCTTGTTTCAGATAATTTATTCATGCTATAGAAGCAAAACGGTAGGTTTCTATTGATTTATTCTATCATTCATCTTCTTTTTCTTCTTATGGGAGGAACCCTTGCTTTTATTTTATTGATTTAGATTAGTGAGTACAATTTTAATTGTTTCATACTCTTATAAAGAATGCACTCTCTAACTCGAACTTAAATTGTGCTAAACAGATCACAAACTTTCTGTCATAACATCATGACTCTTGAAAACTATCATACATTGCTATCACATAGCATGAAATAAGATACTTTGTCAATTTTCACACTTGCTTTTATAAATGATTTAAAAAAAATATAATATTAAATGTAATCGGCCTTGACTTGAAGGATAAACTATTTCATAAATAATTTTTATGTGAACACACATTCTCAAATCCTGTCAATAAATTTAGGTTCCCATGGTATTATAAATTAGAATAAGATAGAATAAATCATGTGATGAGAAAAATCCCAAGAGAAGGTGGAGTTGAGGGCAGCAGCAGTTGTCCATGACTATGACAGCGTTAAACCTAGTCCGTCAACAATATTACAAGAAGCTAAGTACATAGACGAACACGATGGATCTTTAAAGAATGTCCAAAGCACAGTCTTTTACCTTATCAATGATGTCGTTTTATTGGCTCCAGTTTCCTAAATACTGTCAGCTGTCAAACCTCAAAATAACACGTGTCGGTATCCCATTGCCTATTCTAAACAGTACAGTTCCCCCAGGCGATAATAGCTGTCTCTGGATGCCGTAGAATCTGAACAGTGATCTGCCCTCAAGGACGCGTGTCGATATTAGAGCTATGGAGTACGAATATGCTGGTGATTGACGTTTGTCGGAGGCGTGCTGAGAAAAGTTACTGTACAATAATTGGGCGAGCGGCGTCAATTTCAAGCCTTTTATTTTCTTGATCTTGATTTCACTGGTTATGGGCTTTGATTGATTTGACTTGGATCTGCCCAAAGGACAAGATTTCAATTACTTTTTTTATTTTTTTAATTTGAAATGTGCAATAATTTTATTGTGATGTTGGGATTTTCTTTCCAGTTTCTTATAGCATCATCCAATAAAAATAAATTATAGTTTACATATTAAATTTTATACAAGAGCTCACATCATCCTAAAAAATATAAAATTATTTAATCAATTTCAAGTTTGTCATTATCTGTCATTTAAAAACTAATAATATTTTTTTATCAATATTACCAATTTACTATTAAAAATTTTAAAAAATCATAAAAAAATTTAATTACAGAAAAAAAGAAAAATACAGTATTTTACTGTTTAAACATTATTTGTCTCTTTAACAACAAAAATTCTAAATTGATATAAAATCATATACTATTTATGTCAATGTTTAGAGACCTCCATACTTCTCTCTCTCTTATTATATTCATTCATAATTATTTCAAGTTCATTTGAATATATTTAAATTCATTTTAATATATATTTATTATGACCTTTTGTAGTATCATCTCTTTATTACCTTAATCTTTATTATTCTTATTTATTTTATTAATTCTTTAAAATTACCATGAAAGATTGAATGATGTCAGAGAATAATATAAATTATATTATAGAGTCTCACCTATGAGTTTAAGGTTTCAAGTGAGATGGTTCCTTAATATGGTATCAAAATCTTGTTGACCCAACGGTCATGAGTTCGAATCTCACCACCTCATTCTATTTGATCAAAATCAAGTACAAGGTAATATGAATCTGTGCAAGTTTCAAGCGTAAAGGATTTTCACTTGAGGGGGGTGAGTGTTAGAGAATAATATAAATTATATTCTGATCCCTCACTTATTAACTTAAATTTTTAGATGAAATGGTCCCTTAACAAATGAATCGGAAATCAATTTCACTATTTGCTTTATTATTTCCTTGCACTCATGTTGTATTCATGGAATTATTAAGAGAAGACAAAACTCGGAATGCTAAAAAATAATTACTAGCTGGATTACAGGATTAGGGTTAGAGATGGTGCTTGAAGATGGTTCGAAGGAAATGGGTGGGAAGGGGACGACTATGGTTTAAAATTTTTGATTTTGCTTACAACAAGATATTAAATATTAATTTAATATTTATGGAATCACAACAACGTTAAGATTTTTATTTTTTTTATTACAATTTAATATTTATGGAATCACAACAACGTTAAGATTTTTATTTTTTATTACAACAAGATCCAGGTTTGGTTAAAAGGGTGCTTGTTAGTTTTTTTTTTTTAATTCAATAAAATTTTGTAATATTTAGTATAGGGACTATTTAGCTATTAAATTAAAAACAAAATAGCAATTCTAATAAATAACGAGATATTTTTAATTAATTTTTTACAACGACGATGTAAAGTGGTAGAATGCATTTAAAGCTCGATATATAAATAATAATTTTTCAAACTATAGTAGATAATCATAATATGAAGCAATATTAAAGGATTTTTAATAAAAAAAATAATATTCTCTTAATTTTGAAGTAATTTTATTAAAAAAAATAAAAAAAATACTGTTTGCATGTTGTCATATGAAAAACTTTGATAATATTATTAGTTTTAGCTCCATCTAGTGGGTCCACATGTATACGATTTGACTAGTTAGCCAACTAGCTTAGTTTTTAAAGTAAACCTTCTGGGAATTGATCGATATGACCCCGTTCTATTAGCATATTCAAATGGGACTTGGCTGACTTGATTAAAACCTTATTTGACTCGAAAAATATTTTTATTGTACTATCATTAAACTACTTTTTAAAAGATAAAGACAATGATGTTTTTGGAGCGACATGGATCTTCAAAAAGGCTTTATTTTATTTTAAAAAAATATATATATTTTGATGACAATATTTTGGATCGATCATTGTCAGCCAGCCAAACTCACAACGGGGTCATGAACTTGATTAATAACTTTGTTTATTTGACACTATTTTTATTTATTTAATTAAGTAATAACAATAATAATAAAACTATGTGCGTAGAAACAACAATCAAATTAAATTAGAAAATGATCTTGAATAGGTGTACAAAAGAGTGCTTATTAATATTATAAATACAATATTATTTAGATAATTAAGAAGTGAATGATGTTTCATAAAATGATATTCTAAATATAATTTAATTTAATTTAATTAATATTTAGTAAATATCTAATTTTATAAAACAATATATCAAGATGGGTATTGGTCAACTCAATTAAATCCTGATTTGACATTAAAATTTTTTTTAAGGTTCTATAATTTAACAAGTTTTAAAACATGAAGACAATGATATTTTTGGATTGACCTAGTTCTTCAAAATGGCTTCATTTTATATATTTTTTTTAAAATATTAAGATGATAATATTTTAGATCAATCAATATCGGCCAACCAAACCCGTAACAAGGTCATGAACCTAGTTGAATTTCATAACTTTCTTTATATAAAATTATATTTTATTTAAATAAAAATATATCCATAGAAAAACCACCAAATGAGAAAAAAATGATCTTAAACGGGTGTACAAAAAGAGTGATTGTTATTATTATAAATACAATATTATTTAGATAATTAAGAATTGAATGATTCTTTCATAAAATAATATTCCAAATATATAATTAATTTAATTTAATTTAATTTAATTAATATTTATAAAAATTGATAGAAACATATATATAAAAAAACATAAAAGCCAAAAAAGCCCAAAAATCTAAGCTTGATGGACGTGAATGAAGACCTACTAGGAAAAAGGACAGGCTCATATGACTAAGCTTTTTTTCTCTTAAAATGTGCAAACAATGTGTCTTTGCAGCGGAAAAAAAAATTATTCACTTGTATTATAACACTAAAATAGCTAGAAGGTCATAAGGAAATTAGGTAACAATTTGTTGGGCTTTAAAAACTCATTTATAATCTTTTTCATCTAAAAATACCTTAATGTTATAAATTTATTAAGAAAAAGCTAAACCATGTGGCGTTCTCCCTGTAGCAACACTCATATTTCACTATGCATTTTAACAATGGTTTTTTTTTCTTCCGATTACATTTTTCTTTTCTTTTTTTCATTTTATTTTTTCATTGTTTTTTCATTTTTTTTTTCTAGCCTTTTTTTGTTATTATTTTTCTTCTAATTTTTTTCATATTTTCCCATAATTTTTTTTTCTGGTTATACTTTTTTTTCTTTTTTATATATATTATTTATTTTATATAATCATAGTGTCTAGCTAGCTTAAACGCACCATGATTAATCCTCAGATTCAATTTTTTTATAGCTTTTTTTTCTTGATTATTAATTTTTTATTTTTTTCCGTGATTTTTTTTCTAATTATATTCTTTTAATTATTTTTCTTTTTCCACTTATATATATGATCGAGGTGTCCGGGCTAACCTAAATACACCACGATTAATGCTCGGATCTAATTTTTTTTTTATTGTTTTTTCTTGATTATGTTTTTTTTCTTGATTATTTTTTTTTCATTTTTTTTCCATGATATATTTTTTTGCTGGTTATATATTTTTTTTTCTACTATTTTTTTTTGTTTTTTTATGATTGGGTATCCTGACTAGCTTAAGCACGCCACAATTAATCCCCTTATTCAATTTTTTTGTTATAACTAAGGTGTCCAGAGCAGTTTATGTGTACCAAGATTAATCATTGGACCCTTTTTTTGTTTTTGCTAAAGTGTTTTTCTTATACTTTTGTTTTGTTTGCTTATATATTTATTTTATAATCGGGGTTTATGGGTCAGCTTATTTATACAACAACTAATCCCAAAACCGAATTTGTTCTTAAAACAATATGGATTGCTTTAGTGTTTTCATAATCAAAAATAATTTTTTTTCTTTAACTTATTTTTTTTTATAATCATAGTCTTTAAGTCAGCTTATGTTTTTTTTTTTTACTTACATATTTTTTTTATAATCAGGATCTCCGTGTTGTTTTGGATGCACAATAACTAATCCCCGGACCAAAAAGTTTTTGATAGTCGTGGTGTCCAGGCCACCTTTCGTGCACCACGACTAATCCCCCAGTCATTTTATTTTATTTTTTAAAAAAATTCCTTATACTTTTTTTTGTTCACTTATACATTTTTTTTCTTACTACTGGACCAATTTTTTTCCTGGTGTCTCCGGGTCAGCTTAAGCACACCTTGACTGATTCCTGAACCGAATTTATTTTTTTAAGCAATATCAATTGTAAATGGTGTGGAGAAAGCATTATAGCTCCTCACACATAGTATTGTTGATTGCAATAGTGCTTCCCCGCTATAGTGTTTTTTTCCCTGTTTTTTGCTTCTTTTTTTATTTACTTTTTTTTTCATTATTTTTTCCTATTATGTTTATTTTTTTATTTTTTTTCTTATTATTTTTTTTCCCAAAAATATTTTTTTGCCATTATACTTTTTTATATTCTTTTTTCTTTTTCCACTTATATATTTTTTTTTGTTTTTTGTTTTTTTAACCGGGGTGTCTTAAGTGCACCACGATTAATTCCCATATCCATTTTTTTTTATAACCAAGGTGTTCGAACCAACTTATGTGTACCATGAGAATCCATGAACCCATTTTTTTTCTAAAGTGTTTTCCCGCTGATACTTTTTTTCCTTATACTTTTGTTTTGTTTACTTATATATTTTTTATAACCGGAATCTCCAGACCAGCTTAAACGCACCACGACTAATTCATAAGCCAATTTTTTTAAAAAATAATATGGATTGCTACAATGCTTTCACGCTTATACTTTTTTTTTTCTTTCACTTATATTTGTTTTTTTATAACCATGGTCTCTCAGCCAACTTAAGCTTATATACCCCTATAAGACAAAATCCAAAAGTTGGTTATAAGGGTGTATTGATAATTTATCAATTTTTAATTATATTTTATGTAGCAGTGTTGTGGGCGTGTTTTCGGGCACAACGTCAATTTCAGAGCTCATGCACATTTTAAATGGCGCGTGCGACATCGTAAAACTTCTAAAAATATATAGTAGTTTTTTATATATTCATTTTATTATGTAAAATGTGTTCAGAATAATTTTATAGTATCATAGGTATTTTCAATTTTTTTCCATTTTTATGCATAGTACAATAATTATAATACCCTTAAATAAGACAAAAACCAAGAATTGTTAGTGGAGGTGTCCCGATAATTTACTTTTTTAGTGCACAGTAAAATAACTTTTGTAGGCTCAAATAAGACAAAATGAAAGAGTCACATGAGTTAGTGTTTCAAACATTTTACATTTAATTATATATGCATAGGAAAAAGTTTCACTTTTATTTTACAACACCAAAGTTCAACTTACTATGTTTTAATGCGAGTTGCATTTAATACAAATAAAAATAATAATAATAATTAATTAAAAATCTAAACAAAGATACAAATAAAAAATTTAAAACTATCTTAGAATAACCGAAAAAAAATCAAAGGATTGAAACTAAACTAAAAAAAAATAAAAGAATAAAAATAAAAATACAAAATTATTTGTTAAATCTAGATAAAATAAAATTTAATCCCTGCAGCGGAGCGCGGGTTTACGGCTCGTATTTATATGTATTGAATGTCCATGATTTTTAAATTTAGTCTCTTGGATTTCCATAAGTCTTGGGTTTATTTCCTTCTCGTATAAATAAACATTTTATCTTGTATTCTTTATATTTTGGAAAAATAGAAAAATTCATAATAATAAAAGCATTTCTTTCTTGTTTCTTTTGCTTATATTTTGCTGTTTATGTTCTTTTATGTTAATTATTTATTCTTTTTATAACACGTTATTAACATGATGCTCCAACTGACTTATATCAATTTTAATATTTTTGTTTTTTATTAGTGTAATTTATTTTTGATAAAGTTTCTTTTATTATTATTCATAGAAAGAGATTTATGGTTCCTGAAGAACGAGTATTATAAGTTCCTAAATAAATTAAAATAGCTCCTGAAAACTAGCATTACAAGTTTATGAAGAATTACATAAATTAAAAACAAGTTCCTCAAGAACTAGTATCACAAGTTCTTGAAGAATTAGATAAATTAAATACAGTTTCTAATGAACTAGTATTTTTTAATCTAAACAAATAACAGTCTTAGATGACTAATTTTCTAGAAGAGTTGAATAAATTAAATAAAGTTCCTAATGAACTAGTATTTCTAAAGTTAAATAAATAATAGTTTTAAATGAATGATTTTCTTGGAGAATTAAATAAATTAAAAATAGTTTCTAAAGAACTAGTATTTTTTCTGAAAGATTAAATAAATTAAATGCAGTTCCTAATGAACTAGTACTTCTAACACTGTATAAATAATAGTCTTAAAGGATTGATTTCTTCTTCTTCTTCTTCTTCTTCTTCTATCTTCATGATTTTATTTAGTAAGTTATTTCTTGTTTTCATAGATAAATATAATGTCAAATCTGACAAAACTTGAATTTATTACTCTTGATATTTTTAGAAGTAATTATCTGTCATGAAATATTGATTCCGAGATTCATTTGGAAGCTATGAATTTTGAAGAGACCATTAAAGAAGGAAATAATATGTGGAAAAATATAAATGAAAGATATGACCACTAGAGTTTATTATACTTTCTCATACTCATTATGATTGGTTGCACTTGAAGTTGTAAGATTTTAAATTGATTAGTGAATATAATTTTGTTCCTTTTAAATTTATCTCACAGTTGAAATTGCGTGATAAAGATATTACAGAAGATCAAATATTAGAGAAAGCATTCTCTACTTTTCATGCCTCAAACATTGTCCTGCAACAACAATATAAAGTGTATAATTTCAAAAGGTTTTAAACTATTCCCTGAAGTAAATGAATTTTTTGTCTAGAAAACAAGAAATAACTAAGGATATAGGTATGGAAGAAATAAATAGAAAAGGAGAAAAGATAATTCTTCTAAAAGTAACCATCATACCACTAGAAGTGGAGACATAATGAATACTAGTATGACTTTTCATGATATAGATTTATGTTGGCAAACAGTTCAATAACACACATAATTCTTAAGGAAAATAATTACTTTGTGTATTTGACATTAATCAAAGCTAATGTTATTACAATATCAAGTCAAAGAAACATGATTAAAGGCTCGAGAAAATCTAATATTGTGTTACCAAATAATATAAGATTGAGCATCAAAGATCTATTATATTCACCTGAGTCCAAAAGAAATTTATTTAGTTTTAAGGATATATGTGCTAATGGTTATTATATTGAAATAACATACAAGGATATAAAATAATATCTTTATATTACTATATGTATTTCAGGCCAAAAGCTTGTACTTGAGAAATTACCTATCTTTTTTTTTGGAATTTATTATACGATTATGAATCTATTAAATCAAATATTGTGATACACCATAAGTGTTTCAACCCAAAACAATTTATGCTTTGACATGATCGATTTAGACATCTAGGATTAATAATGATAAGATGAATTATTGAGACTTCATATGGGTATCCCTTAAGTACCTAAAGATTTTTTTTACCAAGTGAAAATCCATGTGCTACATGTTTTCAAGGTAAATTAATTACCAAACCATCTTCATCAAAGGTTCTTATAAAATCATCATCTTTTCTCGAAAGATTTCAAGGAGATATATGTGAGGTTATTCATTCACCGTACAAACCTTTTAGATATTTTATAATATTGATTAATGTATCAAGTAAATGGTCATATGTTTATTTACTTTCCAGTCAAAAATATTTTTTTTTATTAATAGCATAGATTATCAAACTATGAGTGCAAATTCCTAATTATCCTATCAAGAAATATCGACCGGATAATATTGGTGAGTTTACTTCTCAAGCATTTGATGATTTTTGTACTTTTATTGGAATTGATGTTGAACATCATGTTCTTCATATACATACTTAAAATGGTATATTATAATCATTTATAAAACGACTTCAATTAATTGCAAGACCATTACTTATGAAATCAAAATTGCCTGCATCTGTCTAGGACATGCTATATTACATGTTGCGTCACTAGTTAGAATTAGACCAAATGCTTACCATAATTATTCTCCTTTACAACTTATTTATGGTATACCACCAAATATCATTCATCCATGAACTTTACAACTTATTTATGGTATACCACCAATATTATTCATCCATGAACTTTTGGTTGTGTGGTATATGTGCCTGTAGCACCCCCATAAAGGACTAAAAGGGGTCCACAATGAAAAATAGGAATTTATATTGGTTTTGATTCTCCATCTATCATTAGATTCCTTGAACCTTTGACTAGTGATGTTTTTAAGACACATTTTGAAGACTGTCATTTTGATGAAAATATTTTCTCATTATTAGGAAAAGCAATTTTAGTGCTCGAAGCATGACAAGACATTACTTGGAATAACTTGAAATTATCAAATTCAGTGGCTGAAGTATGACAAGAAATTACTTGGAATAACCCGAAGTTATCTCATTTTGATTTAAGAACAAATCAATGTGAACTTGAAGTTCAAAGGATAACTCATTTATAAAATATTGCAAATCAATTACTGGATGTTTTCACTGGTAGTGAAAAGGTAGTTAAATCTCATATTCCTACTACAAATACTCCTTCTAGAATTCAAATTCCTGAAGGAAAAAAGATCAACATAATAGCAAATGAATCTATACCATGCCTGAAGCGTGGAAGACCTATTTGAGCTAAAGACAAAAATTCTAGAAAACATAAACTCCAACTAATAGATGATGGTACTATTAGAGAGTCTTCATCCACAAAACAAACGTTGAATCTTGTATCCAAATCATCTCCTAATATTGATCTTCCTAAAGAGGAACCTCTTGAAAAGAACAAGGTACTTGGAAATAATGAGATCTCTAGAAACTATATTCATGCAAGAGAGATTTTAGAATGAGATAAAATTATCATAAATTATGTATTTGCATTTAAATATTACTTTTGGCATGACCAGAAGTGATGATGAATTTGTATCATAAATTGTTGAAGAATATTGATATAGAAATGAATGGCAAATATGGAAAGAAGCAATTCAAACATAGTTAAAATCACTTGCAAAATATGAAGTATTTAGACTTGTAGTCCATACACCTAAAGGTGTTATACTCATTAGATATAAGTGGGTATTTGGTAGAAAATGAAATGAGAACAATGCACAAGGTTTCTCGTAGAGACCTAACAATGATCATGAGGAAACTTATTCTCTAGTGATGGATTCAATCACTTTCAAAATTTTAATTGGTTTAGCAGTCTTAGAAACATCATATATGCATTTAATGGATGTAGTTATGACATATTTATATGGATCATTAGATAAAGATATCCATATGAAAATCCCTGAAGGATTTACAATGCTATAAAAATCTTCATGAGTTGAATCATTCTAGTTGGATGTGGTATAATTGTCTTAATGAATACCTATTAAAAAGATAGTATGAGAATGATGATATTTATCCGTGTATTTTTATTAAGAAAACAATATCTAAATTTGCTATTATTATAGTATATGTTGATGACTTAAATATTATTGGTACTCCTAAAGAGCTCATAAAAAACTACAATTTATTTGAAAAATGAATTTGAGATGAAAGATCATGAAAAGATAAAATTTTGTCTTGGTTTACAGATCGAACATCTTTCAAATGGAATATTTGTAAATGTATTTAGAAAAAGTCCTAAAATATTTTTATATGAACAATGCTCATCCTTTGTGTATACCTATGGTTGTTTGATCACTTGATACAAATAAAGATCTTTTTCGATCTCTAGAGGAGGATGAAGAAATTCTTAGTCCTAAAGTATCATATCTTAGTGTTATTGGAGCACTTATGTATCTTGCAAATTGTACAAGATCACTTATAGTTTTTGTAGTAAATTTATTGGTAAAATATAGTTACACTCAAACAAAAAGACATTGGAATGAAGTCAAACATATATTTCACTATCTCCATAAAAAAACCAAAATGAAGTTATTTTATTGTGGATCAAATGCACAATTAATTGGATAAGTAGATGCAAGTTATCTCTTTAATCCCAACAAAAGGAGATCAGAAACAAGTTATCTACTTACCTATGGAGACACAACAATTTCATGAAGATATGTCAAACAAATATTAGTGGCTACTTCATCAAATTATTCAAAGATTATCGCGATACATGAAGCAAGTCAAGAATGTATATGGCTAAGATTAATTATCCAACAGATAAGGAAAACATATGGATTATCAGCCATTGAAAATAGTCTCATAATATTGTTTGAAGATAATGTTGCTTGCATCACTCAACTCAGAGGAGGCTATATTAAAGGAGACAAATTAAAACATATCTCACCAAAGTTCTTTTATACTCACGAGCTCTAAAAGGAGCAATTGACATCAAACAAATCAGGTCAAGTGATAATTTAGTATACTCATTTACAAAGTCCTTACCAGCCTCAACTTTTAACAAACTTGTCCATAAAATTAGAATGCGTCATCTTAAAGATTTGTTATAAGACATATACTTTTAAGGGGAAGTCAATACAAATTATACTCCTTTTCCTTTGCTTAGGTTTTCCCACTGGGTTTTCCTTTGCAAGATTTTAATGAGGTAATTTGATATTGTTTTGATGAATTCTGAAGTATTCATATATGGATCTTGAAGTATCTATATAAAGTTCTCTATTGAGTTTTAAAATACATGATCATTCAAGTGGAAGTGTTATAAATTCTTATTTATGTGTATTGAATGTTCATGACTCTTGAGTTTAGTTTCTTGGATTTTCATAATCCTTAGGTTAATTTCCTTCTCTTATAAATAGACCTCTTGTCTTGTATTTTTTATATTTTGGAAAAATAGAAGAATTCATAATAAGAAAAATATTTCTCTCTTGTCTCTTTTGCTTATATTTTGATGTCTATATTCTTCTATGTTAATTGTTTATTCTTTTTATAACACTTAGTGCATTCTTAAAACCTTATTAACACATATATAACCTCAAAACAACTTTTGATCGATGAAAAACAATCTCAAACCCTCATCTACTTTTACCATCAATATGAGAGATAAAAAAAACATATTAATAAAACTTTTCAACAAATGAAACTCATTGATACTAAGAATGATTTTTTTCCCATCAAAATATGGTCAATCAACTAGTGTATATCTCCTCTAACTTTTTTCAACTCTTTTCCCCTTCTTTCTCAAGTTTAAAGATTGAACAGTGAAAAAAATAAAGTTTAATATCGAACATAAAAGCATAAAAAAAGGATTAAAAATAAAATAAAAACATTGAGTACCAGTATTGAAAAAAAAAGTCTCATGAAGAATAAAAAGGAAAAAAAGATAATTTGTTTTTAGATTCAAGTTTGATCCCATAATGTTTCAATTTATTCCTAGCAATAAAATTAAAGCTCGATATAATGTCTAACCATTTATTCAATAGAATGAGATCCATTTAACAATCTTATTAAAATAAATTATCAAGCAAAAATTTCTTCCAATATATTGTATTAGGATTAAATTAAATGGAAAAACATTTGATGATAAGAAAAAACTCTTAAAAGAAAGAAAAGAAAGAGCTAAAAGCATTGCTCAAATCCAGTGTTTTGTTTATAGAGTATACAATGTTTTTTTTCTACACAATTAGTTTTCTTTTCAATATAAGCTCAAAGTGGTGTATTTATAAATAATTCTTCTGATATTTGGTTATGATAATTTTATAAATTTGGTTCTAGTAATTTTTCTTTCTAAATGGTGGTTCTTGAATTTTATACATGGGAATTATCAATTTAACTTAAGACATAATTAATTTTATTGTGTTTAATTTTTTTTAACTATTAAGACCTTCTAGGGTTTGCTAGTTTTATTTAATTAGGCAAATGATTTATTAGAAAACTAGTAATAATTATAGGATTTTAATTTTAGTGAATGGAATATTTTTACTTACAAAGAGTAATGATGTTTTTTTTGGTAAGAAGACTTTGATGAATAA
Source organism: Salix dunnii (assembly GCA_015731905.1). NCBI lineage: Eukaryota > Viridiplantae > Streptophyta > Magnoliopsida > Malpighiales > Salicaceae > Salix > Salix dunnii. The sequence continues at coordinate 6,786,898 of CM027662.1, read as the reverse complement.
AATAAATAATATTTTCAATGTTATTCCATTATTATGGGATTTTTATTTATTTTTTTCATTAAGAATTTTAACTTAAAAAAAATCTCTGAAGAGTGGTGTTTATGATAGGTGAAGGAGTAAAAACTTAACTTATTGTTCAACGTGTTTCTAATTTTGATAAAACTTATTTCTTTAGTGAGATTTTTTACAAACAAAAATACAATTAAATGATTGTTAGAGTTGGAAGCATACTTTATATTAATGAAAGCTCTAATTTATCATAAGGTATGATTAGCAAGACACAAACTTACTTGTGATGGCGAAGATTTGTGAAATGATGTTCTAGAAGAAAAAATTTAATGTTGGTAAGATTGTAATTTCATCATAGTAAATTATGAGAAAATTATTAATTTTGGAGTTCATATTAGATATTTTATACTAGGCATGTAAGTAATTAAATTCTTATTAATTGCCTTTTTAAACCTTCTCAAATAACAAAGAAGCAAAACATTGAGGAAAACTATTACTAACCCATTAAGTTGTCTTGAAGAGATGTAGAAAAACAATGATTAACTCATGAAGAAGTTTACATAAAAAGAATCAAACATGGTTAATGCTCTAATATCATTGGAAGATGCCCTTTGAGAAACTACATGACCAATAACAATTCTTCCTATTAAATAATCAAAACAAATTAAGGGAAAAAAAAACATTCAAGACTTAACATGTATTTGACAAACCAAAATCAATTGTTTCCAAAGTTGAGGTGAAATTTCAGAAATAATATTAAGTTTAGGTACGGGTTAAAAACTCATTAATTTGGTTTATTAAGCATAAATAATTCTAGAGTTATTTGGAGCAAGCTATTTTGTGCATAAATTGTTAATAAATATATATTCAAAATATCAATTTATTTAGAATGGAAAAGTTTAGTTTTGATTTAAGATGGAATTTTTTCTCAAATAGGAGACCTTCACACAAGACAATGTTAAGATAACTTGTATTTATATGATTTTGTATTATATTGTTTTAGCTCTTAAGATTATAAGGATAGAAGTCAAACTCGACTTTAGTCTTGTTCGAGTTCATTATCCCGCGTTACACTAAAGGTTATTTTTTATATGAAAAAACACAATTTTTTTTTTTTTGGTTATAATTCTTAAGAAAAGCAATTTAATCATGAGTATACAAGATATGATACATATTAGATGATATCGTTTTTAGGATTAAAAAGATGTAATAAATATTTTATATATATATAACTACAATTTGGATATAAATTACATTTATAAAATTTTAAATTTGATTTTGAGTGTAAAATCTAATTAATTTGAGGATATCTTTATTTTAAAATGAACCGGAGAGATTTGTTGATTTGTTTGTCTTGATTGCTCCATGTATTACGCACAATAATTGATCCATCATATTACATTTCTACACCCTCTCGTGTAAGATTAAGGCTAATTGAGACGAAATTGGATCATATATATGATTAGACTGAGAGGGTGTCACTTGTTTGAAACCAAAAATAACCAAATTTCTTTTATGACAAGAACCCCACGATGATGCCATGGAAAAACCTGGCCAAGGACTTTATAAGGTTCTATGGATCGAAGTAGGTAGACACATATCAGAAAGAGCACTTCTTTTTCCCTTTCTTTTGTTGAGTTTTCACGATTATGTCTTGACAAAAATTCGAAAGCTGTGTTCAGGAAGCATCAATATGTGGTTCTGGTAAAGATTGCAGCTCAAGCAATGCTGCTTTCCAGCTTCGCTAGATGCCATCAAAACCCAAACCTACCTGCCAACCAGATATTTAAAGTCATGGATGCTTTGATGACTGCTGGTCTTTATTTAGATGCCAAAGGTTTGCACGCAAAGAATCCTCCATTAAGGGAAACTACTTGACGGGTAACCCCTTCTTGCAAAACTTATGATTATCACTAATGCAGGTTGTGGGGACTTGCATGACCACCACCACCACTTTGCATAAATAAAAAACCCTGCTGAAACTTGAAATGGTCACACCTATAAGCCTATATTCAAAACCCACAACAGGTAGAGCAGCATCTTTCTTGGCAGCTATGTATATATTACCTCAATGCTAGGACTTGGCCCATACATCCAAAAGAAGACATGTAGCTGCTAAATGAAACATCATGTCTAATTCAAGACTACCGTTGATGTTTAGCTTACGCACAAGAAGGGATATAATGGAAACCAAGTTGACATTTCATGAAAGTAATTAGTTTGAGAGTACTCAAGAGGCGTAGCGTGATGACAAATGGTTTATATTTATACAGCAAGTCTCGAGTTTGATTTAGGACATGCACCCTTGTAAGAGATTGAGACAGTTAAAATTTTACTTGTTTAATTGTACTCACAAAACAAGCTTTTCGAGAAATAGAGTTTCCTCGTATTAGAAAAAAATAAAATAGTTAGAGAGTTACAGCATATCAATCCCTCTTCTCCTAGATCATAAATGGACTCCAAACTAGTGCATATGTTTTTCACAATGTAGTCCACAATCAGTCGGAATCTACTTTGGAGAAATCAGGGCAGCAAAACCGACCTCCAGCTTGACATTTAGAGCATCTGATGGTGTTCACCTTGCAGTCTCCACCAAGTGACTCGTACATATCATCTATGAAGGTAAAACTTATAGGGCCACCTTCTTTGACTAATCCTGAGCATGCTATCATCCTTAAGTCATCGCATCTCTTTCAAATCCCTGCATATTCAAGGAGTAGTTGCACATACAGAAAGTAAGAAGCAGAATTGCTTTGAATTCCATGTAACTACTGAAATAGTGCTGCTACTATAACGAGTGCTATGCATTTTCCAATGTACTGCAAAACCTGGTTGACAATTATTATTGCACACAAGGATGCCATTTGCCAGGATGCAATAGTAAACAATGCCCAATTAAGTGAACTAAGTCCATAACTGTGAGAATGGCGTCCAACTATCTTAAGAAAAAAAAAAAAAACAGGACAAACAGTTGGTTATGATATTAGAAATCATAATAATGGTCATGATGCACAAAATAAATCACCAGTAAAATTATATTGAGCCATCTGAGATTAGAGCGATCCAGTATGTTTGCATTGAAGGGTTGCCAGAGATCATCTAAATCGCAATCCTCTACACTAATTGCCCGATCAAATCGCTCTCACAGCATTTATATTAAGCATAATTGATATCCACTAGAAAACAAGAGAGCTTCTGTATAATTCAACCACGAAAAAGATCCTATAGTGGAGTTGAAAGACCGAAAATGGATGACAGAACATAGGTGGAGCACAGCTCCAATTCAAGAGTACCTCTTGACCATGGTTATGAAAGCTTGAGTTAGCATGGTTCATTTACCCATCTAAAAGGTCCAAGACCATTTATATAAAAAAGTATAAATTAATGTTTTCAACATTGCTGAATAAGGAGCCAGAACAAACCATCTAGTAATTCTAGTACTGCGAACTTGATATTAAGAGGTTTGCTATTCTTGTTATTATGAAGGTCATATGATCGTTTATTTCAGAATACGTGAGATTAATAAAAAATTATAATCTGGATATCCATATTAATAAAAAAAATCAAAACATTTAATTTAAGTGATATCAAGCTTTCAAAAAAAATAACATGTACAATGTAAAATTATAACATTGATAAATTTTCAATCTTCCGATTCAGCACACTTACCAACCAATTTGTACAGTGACCCAAGCTTCTTATATTGGCGAAGCATGAAGAAAACAAAATGGACATAACCAAAAAATCCTATTAAAACTCGAATAACGGAAGAGAACACACACACAAACATTTTAACAAGGGTGTAGCAATCAGAGGTAACAATTCATAGAAGAGGTAACTCAACTTGGTATGATGTTAAAAATGATACATACTTTTTCCTTTTTTTACCTTGTTTGCGAAGCAGACATGAAAGAATCAATCTTGGAGGCAGAAATGGTTGCACATAAAAGCAATGCTCCAACCCAAAACCTGCTATTTCACTTGCTGTCAAGTTATTCATCTCCTCTTCTTCGGTCGAACACCCCCCCCCTCCTGCTCTAATATATTTAATTCCTCTCCCTCCACAAAAATAATATACGGCCTCCTTATCATCACCAGGTGCTAAACATATTAAATAAATTTAATATCTCTTATTTTTTAATAAGTACACTGTGGCCTCGTAGCTCGTGTTGTTTTTTTTAAAAAAATAAATTTTATTTTGGGATTGTATTCCTAGAGAATTGGATTTAGCATAATGTATTTAGTGGCTGATTTCAAGCCCATGTAAAAAAGCTCATTTTCAAATCTCAATGGAAGTTGAACACCATAAGCTCATGACTTGAATGTTGTTTTTAAACATGGAGAAAAACAAATGTCTACGAAACAATAGTATTTAACAAAGAATAAGAAAAATATGAGTCATGCTAAATCTTAATCTAAGAAGTAGGGCGTAATGACAGAGAGCTTACGATCTATGCAGCAGATCTCAACCTCGAGTCAGGATACCACTCGTAAGAGCCTGAGATAGTCAGGGTTTTACTCGCTTATCTAGGCTCACAAAATATGTTTTTCTGGTGGTGATGTTTCCTCACATAAAAAAAAAAGAATTTCACTAATTTACTCGAAAAAAATACAAAATTTCTTTAAATAGTAAGCTATTTGACCTAACTAATAAAATATAAATTAAATAAATATCTCAAACCTAGAAAAGGAATATCAAAATAACAAGTTAAAGATTTAATGGAAATAGCAACTTCTATACCTAATTTGGGCATGAAAACAATTTTAGATGGTTATAGCAAGTTGACTTCTTATACAGCTAGATATGCAGAATTGATAAGGGAATATATTTCATACATATTTTAAGTCATTATTGCTCTATTTTAGATAATTTCATTGGATTTTTAGCAAATTATTTAGAGTTTTAGGTATCTTTTAGAATTATTCACTTTTTGAAAAGTCAATATATTCTTAGGTATTTAACTACTGGAATATGTAAAAAAATGAGATCATATGAAGAAGCAAACAATGGGATGAGTTTAGAATTAAAAACACTCATTGGTCTGCTTAGATATGCCTGAGCACTGATTGGTTTTTGAGGTATAACAGGAGTTATACAACTCCGTTTCATATGTTCTTTTCCTTTATGAAAAGAAGATACACAAGCCTACAACTCTTATGAAATGAAAAGAGACCAGCTTTTCTATTTTGAAGTCCAAAAATTGAGTTGAAATGTAGAGTCCAGATTAGACTAGAAGTCCATGCGACCCAGACACTGTCTCGGATTTTGGACCATATCCAGAGTTATATATGCATAAAAATTGCAATATCAAGTCTACTAGAAAGAAAATTGGATTTTATACAACTTTCCCAAAAATATAGGAGTCCTAATTCACATGTTTACTACCTTGAAATTGGCTCGCAATATCAGGAAGGAGCAGAATCCACATTTCTCTTTTGGAGGAAGAACTCAGCACATATATATCTCATAAGGTAGTAGTTAATGGGAGTCTTTTTTAGAGGACAAACCCCTAAACACATTACAAAAGAGAAGAGGTAGCATCTATAAGGAGGCAAGCAAATTAGAAAGAAAGAAGTCAAGAGCAACAACCCCTTCAAGACGTCCAACTCTCTAATTTTCCTATACCTCTTGAGGGGTGTTCATCGTATCAAGTTTGTTTCCTTTTAATTTCACTATGGAGTAGTTTTTTAATTCTGGGATTTTTTTATATAGCCTAACTATGAACATGTGAACAATTTCTTTAATTGAATTAATCTAATACTTGTTGAGTATTTCATTCTAAACTTAATGCTTGTGTACGCTTGATCACAGTTTACATGATTTGAGATTCAATTTAAGACTGAGAAGTGATAATTATTTTGGTCATTGTTTGAAATACCATAAGATATCTATGGAATTTGTGTAATCGTGCAAGGTTTTATCATTCTTAATGTATTTTGACGAGTTTAGAATTTTCACCAAGAGGTAGGAAGTTTCCTTGTTAAAATAATTCATTGATGCTCGAGAGAGATTAATGATTAAATTAGTAACACCTGATTAACAACAATAAGAAAGAAATTTTGAGATGATTAATTCAGTTGAAAAAATTTACATAAGATTAGTTACGGTGAAATAAAAAATCCTAGGATCTGTTAAAGTTAATTTCAACACTATTTAATTTTTTACTTGTTTGTTTTAATTATTCTTAGTTTCACAAATCTTTATAATTGAATCATCAAATAGATAGGGATTTAATAATTTTGGTATTTATTGATAATTTTTACAAATCCTCATGGGATGATACTCCACTCATCACTTTATTACTTGTTACGATTTGTGCACTTGCGATTTCTACCAACAAGAATACACGTATAAAACTTCAGTCCACCTAAATTGTAAGATTCAATTATTGTTTTCCTTATTTTCGTCAATAATTTTGTTTATTTGGCTTGCTATTTTTCTTAGGTTTGGACTTGTTTTTTAACATACATGCTAGACATTCCTCGTAATACTATGTGTTTATTAGGGTAATCCTTCTCATCTTGCATGCACAAATTGTTTTCTTTTTGCCTCCTTTAGAAACAACGTCTGAAGGATAATGTTGTCAACTTGGTTAGTATTGAAGGGTTTGCTCCAATTTTACTGAAGATCTACGGGGACAAAAAATATAGTTGAAAGAATTGTGAAGCAAAAAACTATCAGTAAACAAAAACATATATATAATTGTAGACCCCCCAATCTTTAATAAAAGTTCATCATCATTTATTAAATTCTAGTAAAAATAATGCTCTAAGCATGTTATACATAAGTATTACACCAAGATATGTTACCATGCATCAACATTTTCTAACCATTATTAGAAACTGTACCCTCCACTGTAGACATTCTTTGAGTCCCCTCCAAAAGAACAAGTTGTTGATTGATTTTGCATGGATATCTTATTTCAGTTACTTGTACAAGTAATTTAACCCGGAGGATGATCATCTAAGTTCCACAAGCCACCCCATAGTCCATAATAATCCTCGACAACAAAGTCTGCCCAAGATGCGACATCTTGAGACATAACAGACGAGCATTGATCCTCCAAATTGTGGAACATTTCTGCTTCATTCATCTTAACATGATCATCAAAGGTGTTTTCCATTTTCATTTCACCAGCTTCTAGTTGCTGGTGGTGGTGGTGCTGCATTTCCGGTTTAAGAATCTGAGCTTTTCGCTTATCTTGTTTCTGAGAGGATTTATCTTTTTTCTTGAAATGGGTTCTCCAATAGTTCTTTATCTCATTATCTGTTCTTCCAGGCAAGTATCTAGCAATAGTTGACCACCTACATATGTATAAACTATTAATAAGAGAATGGAAATACACAGGGGAAAAAAAAGACAGAAAGATTTCATGAAGGGAGGGATCGATTGCATTACTTGTTGCCCCAGAGAGCATGTAGTTCAATAATGATGCCTTCCTCTTGTGGTGTTATTTGGCCTCTCTTAAGTCCTGGCCTAAGGTAATTCACCCACCTCAGTCTGCAGCTCTTTCCACTCCTATTCAAACCTGATGAAACTAATAATAAGTTAAAACCTAAGCACTCAAACAATTAATGGGAAAATCACAAAGTATGCAGCCCATATATAGTAAATTTATAATATCAAAAGCTGAAAGCATTATCAGTATGTACCAATGAATGATGAACTTTAAATTAATATAGCAAGCCAGTGGTGATGTTTGCTTCGATTTCCTTTCCCAAACATCAAGCTTAGAAAGAGAGAGCTTACCTGAATGCCTAGAAACAGAACTCCATCTTCCCTCGCCATTCAATTTCACATATTCACTAAGCAACTTATCTTCTTCGGGAGTCCAAGGACCCTTCCTCCACCCTTGCTCAGCCATTCCCCTACCAATTATTTCAACGATTTTGCTTTATTTTTGTGTTCAAAACTGGATGTTGTCTCCAATTTGCACGACACATGCACATAGTTCTCCCCTATATATATACACCCAGCAATCAGTCACGCGGCTCGAATCCTCAATTTTATTTTACAAATTTAAATGATGATCTCATAAGCACTGATGTCTTGCTCCATTATTTGGGCTTCAGTTTCCTCGGTGCAATCATTCCTTCCCTCGTATAATCTGAGTCCTAGTCTTACTTTATGCTTACGCAGCTCACTATCTCTTAGCCAATCAGCATTGAACAAATGTCTCCACTAAATCTTTGATACCGTACTGTGTATTATCAGCATAAATCATCCCATATCTTAACTCAAGCTATAATGTTTGTTGTCTAGCTACGACAATGAGATTATAGACAGCATAATATATCCTTATTTACGGTAAAAAAGTTAGTGCGTTGTCGTTGTTTCCTCCAAAACAGCTTATGCTCCAATGGCATTACACCATCTGTTGACATAAACTATCCTTACATGCATGCTTTAGAAATTGTTTAATGCTATGGATGTATATTTTAATATGTGGTGAAGGTTCTAGGATGTCAAATAAGGTAATGGGGCATTAGAATATGCTCAAAACAGTCGACTTCGATGAGTCACCAAAGCTAGAACTGGCTTTTGGGATGACTATAAGTAGCATTTTTAGAACATTAGGACATAAATTAATTGGTTAGACTTAATTTTTGTGGTAAATGCCTATATATAGGCAGTGAGAGTTAACAGAAATTACTTCATTAATAATATAAAGGTATGAAAAGACACATTTATAGAGTGAGTTCAAGATCTTGTCGAAGAACTCAAAGATCATATTAAGAAATGCTTGATTTGATAGAGCGAAAAAGAAGTGGAAAGCAAAGTCTGGCTTCTCTTTCTGGCCATCTCTCAATTTTTGTTAAGTACATACCTAAAATTCTTTGAATTCAACCTCTCAAAGTGCCTAATTTTCTTGGACACAACATCAGCCGCCCACGTGTTTAGTGATGACTTGAAGACAGCCAAGTTTGGACTCCAAAGATTTCAAGTTAAAATCCTTGAGTATGTTTATCCTTTGACAACCTAGAAGATATATCTTAGGGAAAGGTTTCTAGAAACATAGATAGTTACGATATCATGGAGCCCCATGGATCACCTCATATAGAAACAAAATCCCACATATATAGATGAAAATGTAAAACTAATTATGCAAGTGGCTAGTGTTTATGGCTAAAGCAAAGTTATATTGATGATCAACAAAGTTATTGAACGAAAGCTGAATCATTAATTATCAAGAAAGATAGAAATTATTAGAATATATAATAATGGTGATGGAGGGGAGCACATACAGGGATAGATACTAAGATTTCGAGCAAGCAAAGACTGAGATAAATAAATAAATAAGTCTCCTGTATATATCTTGGACGCTTTTAAATCACAATTAAACAAGAGCATACGGTTAGTATTATCAGGCATTTTGATGTAGCATCTAATACTATCTATTTGAAAACGTTTACATGAATGTTCACCCACTACAACGTGGACAAGAAACCAATGGATGCTATAGTTGTTTTCATATGAAAAAGGCAAAGGTTCAAGCAATTTAATGGGAAATTAATGAGGCCCTTAGGTGTTCCTTTCCCTCTTGAGCAATAATTTTATACAGGAAGAAGCAAATCTAAAGTCTAAATATGGGGACAGTTAAATGAGTCAGTATAGTGATACTAAGTTGATCAGCATATTAATTGAACTAATCAGAATTAAAAAGAAAAAAGTAAAAATAATGTCGATGAAACAAATATATTAACTATACCTTGAACAATTTCTTTTTTTTTTTATTTAAAACTATACCTCGAGTACTTCAACATTAATCTCTTATTTCCCTATGATTTTTCAATCCATATCATTTGCCTCTAAATTAAATAAATCAATAATTCTTTACAAGCAAAAATAACTCAAAATCATGATCATCTTTTGAATAATAGATTTTGGATATTTTATTAACCCCTAGCTACAATCATACCTATGATTTTTAAATCTTTCAAAGAAACTTTGATTGCAACTGAAATTTGTTATTTTTTCATGAAAAACTTTAGCTTTTCTAATTAATAAATTTATTCTTTTATGTTTAAAGTAATGAAATTATAGAAATATATCAAAATCCAAATTAGTAAATGGTAATAGAATGGATTTAGGATTTATATCAAAAAGATCAAGTCTAATATATAAAATATAAGGCACAATTTAAGCCCAATACATAAAACAAGAGGCATGATCCAAGTCTAAAAACTAATGAATTAGGATATGTACTTGGAACCATAAGATATTTATACTCATAATAGGTTTTAGGTCTTCATAAAGCCTAAAACGATCATGTATCCAAGCAAAAACATAATCTTGGATATGGGAGGATTTGATACATAAGTGCTTCATTAGTTTTTCTAAATCTCCAACAACTAATTTAGAAAGTAAGAATGCCCATGGAGGCTATCTTAACAACATAAGATAAATTTAGAGCTTTATATTCATACAACCATATTTTTTTATAGTTTTACTCATATTTACCTAGTGTTTTACCTATGTTTTATATATGATTATCTTGATATTCTTTGTTTTATGATTTGAAAGTATTTATGGATTAAATATTCAAAAAAGAGTAGATTGGAGGTAATTGGAAAATTTGACCTTCAATCTATATTTTATGCAGAAGCTCTAGAGGTTGAAATGAAGTGATTCTAGTGAAATTATAAAGCTAACATGCATATCTTTCTAGACACTATAGCAAGAGAAATAAATAAATAAATAAAGAGCATGAAATTATAGTTTTCAAATAAAATCTTACATTCAATTAGTCCATTTAATGCAAACTCAATTTGTTTGTATTCCTGACTCAAAGCACTATCAGCCTATGAAAGTTCAGTAGAAAACGAGTTCATATGAGAGATGATTTTACTAAGATAGCACGTGAATTTTGCAAGCAAACAAGTTTTGTGAAAAACAAGTCCAAATTATTTTCAAAAGCATCCAAACCGACATTCAAGTCTATATTTTGGCAATGTAGCTTTTCTAAGTCAAAACTTGAAGACTTCATGCAAGGTTATTTCTCCTTTTTAAGAAAATAATTATTAAAGTATTTAAATGTTCAACTATTTACTCAAGATAAGACTATTTTGTAAAGTATGAATTAGGGTTTCCTAGACTATAAAAAAGAAAGAGACAGAGGAAAAAAAAAAAAGAGAGAGAGGGGGCATCTAGAAAAGAAAAACACATGCTCTCTCCTAAAAATCCGAGTGCAAGCATTCTTCTATTTTTTTAGTAGTTGTTTAATAGATATGTAAGAGGCTGAACTATTTTTCTTGGTTGTAAAGACACAAAAATCTTTGCATTTCAAGAACTATAAGCTTTATGCTTCCATTTATTTTCAATTTATATGATTAATGAATATGTTTGTTTTCTATATATATTTCCTATGGTTGTTTATCTTAATGGTTATAGTAATCTCTAAGTTGTCATTATGAAATATATGATCACGACATCATAACATGTCTCTTTCATAGTAGGCACTTCCTCCATTAACACCACCTCTTACAACTTTTAATGGGTAAAGTAAGCTCTAGCTTGAGGCAGAAATATGGTAAACTAAGGTGCAAGAAAGAATAAGATAGCATCATTGCTCTCCTAGCCCACCTAAAATCATTCTCGCTGTTGCTACAAACTTTTTTTTGCACGCTTTGTGATCCGCCATCCCTAGAGAGGGAGACATCGCGTAGTGAAAGAAGGATATTTTATAGTTGTAAAATTAAGACTATAATTCTTAGGAGTCGCCACGTAGTATTAATGTCACTAAAAAACCTAATGGTCTACGAGAGTTTGGGTAAGGGGACTTGTTATGCAAGGAAAATACACATTCTTTTAGTGCACCCTACCTAATGCAAGTTGCATTGTTGTTTGATTGTTTTTTCTAAATCAATTTTTTATTTATTAGTTTTTAATAAGGCTCGAAGTAGATCTCTCTTCATGAAAAGTCTTTACCTCATTAAGAGTTGAAAACCTAACCATTCTAAGTTTGAAAATTTTTATCAGACATTTTTTAAAAAAAAAATACTATTTACGAGTGTACTTTACAATGTAATTTTACACCGCAATAGCTAAAAAAATCATTTTTTTTTATATTTTGGCTAAATTACAACTGATAATCATAAACTGGTTATGATATCCAATTTTAGTTCAAAACATGTGAAAGATGCAACAAATATTTTTTCCAAAAAACTATGCTTGGAAAAACTTTTGAAATTGGCCGTATGCACAAATATATATATATATATATATATATATATATATATATATATATATATATATATGCTTCACGCAGATTTTGTATTTTATATTTTTTTAATTTTTTTTGGTGGGTGGGTGGCTACCTAACCTTGATGGGTCGAGAGGCCCATCATTTGGGGGTGGAATGTCTAGCTTGGATGGGCAGAATAACCCATCCCTTTGACGGGCTAAATGCCCACAACCCTCTCAAGCTGGGCTTCCTGCTCGAGACCCCATAAAACCATTTATTTATGGGATGAGCTTCCAACCTATGTGGGCTAGTAAGACCAACAATTTTTAGACTGGGTTGGAAACGTTATGGGCCAATTGGCCGACCCATTCTCAGAGGCTGGGCTGGATATTAAGCCCAGTCAAGCCACTATTTCACGCGTGAACAATGGGATGTAAATCCTAGTGTTCACATACAAAACACTAGGCGGAGAGTGAATTAACCATTGTCCGCTAAAATGGTGAACAGTGAAATGGTGATGAGTGAAAAGTAACAACTAGTGTATCTGTCACTAACCCCGTGTAAAAGAGTCATGGTGATTCTTTCTATGATGGTGAGGTCTGAATTGGTGGCCAAGGAAGGTGCCTAAAGTTGGTTAGTTTACATCATTGTCGCTACTAATGCCTTGTTAGAGGCTATGGCTAGGTTGCTTCCATGGAGGAGAAGTTATTGATGATGAGGGGAGAGGTGTTAAGCAGTTGGACAGCTGCTATAAGAGGAGAGATGAGACTGCTGACACGACTGAATTTTTTTAGAGAGAAAGAAACACTAAGAGAAAAAGCATTGAAGATGGACTATGAGAAAGAGAGAGGGTTGCTAGTGGTATCCTAGCGGTATCTAGGAAGAGTGAAAGTGGAGGTTGTCGATGGTTATGCTATAATTTTTACTATGCTATCGTCTCCCTTGTTCTGCTCCTTGTTAATTTTTTTTTAGCTTTCCCTTGTCTATTCTGTTACTTTTTCTGTGTTTTTCTCCTTTTTATAGACTCAATATGTGCAACTTACGAGTATGGGAATGATTTCCAGGACATAATGTGTTCAGTGGTGGCTTGTGGGGCATGGCTGCCAGCATGTCACAAACATGGTTGCCGACAATGTCTCTATCTAGTTTTTTTTCAAAAATATAAAATAGACAAATAAAAAAATAGATTGTGATAAAAATGAGCTTTTCAATAGGAAGAACAATGTTTTATTTCTTCAATTTTAGCTTCGAATCTCACCTAAAAAATTGTCTCTATAAATTCTGATATTCTCAATTTACTCAAATTAGGCTTCTAAACTTATTTTCTTACCAATTAAGCCCTTAATAAAGTTTATTTGACTAATTTAAAGTATAATTAAGTCCTTGTGCTTAATTAAATCCTTCAACTGGGCCCTAAATTAATTATTAAACATAATTATACTTTAAATTAGTCAATAATTAATTCAAATTAGCCCATAAAAATATAATTATGTCTTTGGACTTAATTTTTATGCAGATTTATCCAATAATAAAACTTTTCATCCTTGAATCTGTATTTTTCTTTATTTTTTGGCACAAAAGAGGTATGATTGAGTTTTCAAAAATGTCCAAAATTTTCATCTTGATTTTTCTACCGATGCCTGCCCCTTTTATTTTATTTTGGGTAGATTTTGGGGAATAACCTATAAATCAGTTATGACAGTTACCCCCTTTTTTACAATGCTTGCAACTAAAGTCTTGTAAGAGGACTTTTGTTAGTGACCGTTGTAAAGATATAGAAAAGAGAGAAATCTTGTAAGAGGTTTTTCAAACTAAGAAATGGTTGATTTCTCTAGAAGAACTATAAAACGCACTTAACAAGGAATGATTAGTTTGGGCTATAAAGCATACTATTCTAGGTTGGATGGCTAAGGGTTGGAAAGGCACATCCAATTAAGAGGAAAGGTACAACTAACAAGCAAATTATCCTAATTGATGGTTTAGAATTGGAGAAACCATACTTAAAGAGAAAAATATGGTTGAAAAACATATTATTTTAATTTGTGGTTAAGGGTTGGAAAACACACCAAATTAAGAGGAAAGGTATGACTAAAAAACACACTATTCTAATTGATAGTTTAGAATTTGGAAAAACCATACTCAAAGAGAAAAATATGGTTGAAAAACACACCATTTTAATTTGTTGTTAAAGGTTGGAAAACACACTCGATTAAGAGGAAATGTATCGTTAAGAAGCGTACTATCATGATTGATGATTTAGAATTGGAGAAACCATACTCAAAGAGAAAAATAGGGTTGAAAAATACATCATTTCAATTTGTGATTAAGGGTTGGAAAATGCATATAATTAAGAGGAAAGGTACTGCTAAGAAGTGCATTATCTTGATTAATGGTCTAGAATTGGAGAAATCATACTCAAAGAGAAAAATATGGTTGAAAAATATATTATTTTAATTTGTGATTAAGAGTTGAAAAACACACCCACTGAAAAGAAAAGGTACCACTAAAAAGTGCAATATCCTAATTGATGGAGGAATCGTGAACATATTCTAAGGAATAAAAGAGGTGAGGTCCCAAATGTGCACACAACATGATGAATGAAAGTTCATAAGCTACAATCCTTTCCAAACATTCCTTAGATCTTTATTGGGGATGTGATGCATGATAATGCATATATACTTACTTGAGAAAATATAGGTCTTATTTCTTCTTCATGGCCTTTTCTTTTCGGGGCTTGGATCTCTAGCTTTAACAACCTCTCGTTTATGCTTACTCGAGTTGTAACTTATGATTTTCTGGAGGTGACAAATCTTCAGCACATCCATATACCCCTCTATTTAAAGACCCTAGTTTTGTTCAACATTCCTTGAAAGGGAATGATAGAGCCAGCTTTAATTGTATTTTTAAATTGTCCCCTAGTCTGGTCATGCCCCATAAATGTTTTAGGCTAAAAGTGTTTGCAGGAAAGGGTTGGTTATTTACATAAATTGCTTTCATGTAAGATTTTGGAATTTCAAAATTGTTCCTAACACAAAAAAATCATTTTAATATTTGTTTAAACAAGCCTGTTCTCAAAAGAATTCAAGTGATCTCATTGTTAGGTTTTATGTTACTTTTGATAGGAATGTGAAATGATCTTGTTTCATGTCCTGCATGTCAAAAGGTTTTAATCAAGTCTTATAAAGAATTTGTAAGGCTTTTTTCAAATGAAAAGGCATTACCTCTTGATCTAGATTGCGTGTATTTGATAAAAAAAAAAAGGCTTTATGAGGCTTATAAAGTAGGCTTAGGTTGTTGGATATAAAAAAGAATAAAAGTTTATAAGGTGTTTAGGGGTTTTCTAGACCAAAGATCACTAGTCGTTACTTTTAGAGCTCCTTTTGATCTTCATAATTGATTTGCATGATGACTTGACATACTCCATAATATTTTGTTTGGGCTTTCATCCTAACATGCCTCCTACTATTTTGCTTGGGCCTTTTATCTTAGGTTTCTAGCACTACCATCATATTGACTTAATTTGCAGTAGTATACTAAAACTCTTTATATGTTTATACCTCCTAGCTTTATTTAGACATCTCCTGTCATTAAAAACTATTTTGTAAAAAAATATATATATTCGCACTTGCCCCTATTATAAAGTGTGATCCTTATAAGTTAATTATCAAGAGAGAGAGAGAATTATTAGACTCAAATAGGTGCTTTGTAAGGGATGTTTGAGACTTATGAAGGCATATCAAAGATAACCTCTCCCCATTTCAAAAACATGCATCCAAGATCGGTAAACTTTGATTTTCCATTGAAATGATTTTATTTTTTTAGCTAAGAGCTTGGTGTTATTATGTGGGTTGTTGGAGGTATGAGGTCTTCTTTCAATGAAATCACATGAATTCTAAGAACTCTCTTGTTAAATAAACATTGATTTGACTTTTATTTCGTATTAGACTCTGATTTGCCAAAAATCTTTAAGAAAGTGTAAGATTATGCAAAAATAGAAAAGAAAAGATACACCAAGGATTCATGGCCAAATTTCAATTTCATTTGCTATCATAAGTAATACATTAGGCATAATATTTCTTCAAAATATTAGAGTTTACAAGCCTAAGCGATTTTCTCCATCCATGCTAGTTAGAATTAAGGTTGCTCCCGAAAAGCCTTCTTCACCACAAATGGTCCCTGATAGTTCGGCGCCTATTTACTCTGGTCTTCTCTTGATGCTAATGATATCTTCTTCAATACATAATCACCTTCTTCAAATACCCTTGGCTTGACCTTTTTGTTGTAAGCCTTTGCTATCCTGCCCTAGTATAATTGGTGGTGGCAAATAATTGCTAGTCTCTTTTCATCGACTAAGTTTAATTGTTCGAACCTCAGCCTTGCCCATTCTGATTCATCTAACTCTGTATCTTTTAAGATCCTTAGTGATGTAAGCCTTTGCTATCCTGCCCTAGTATAATTGGTGGTGGCAAATAATTGCTAGTCTCTTTTCATCGACTAAGTTTAATTGTTCGAACCTCAGCCTTGCCCATTTTGATTCATCTAACTCTGTATCTTTTAAGATCCTTAGTGATGGAATCACCACTTCTAAAGGTGTGATTGCTTCCATTCCATACACTAAAGCATGTCATAACCCCATTTTAGGTTATTCCCCAAATCTATATAAAAATTTAAAAAAAAGGTCGGTAAAATCAAGGTAAAATTTTGGATATTTTTTGAGAGCTCGACCGTACCTCTTTTATGCTTAGAAATGAAGGAAAACACAGATTCAAGGTTAAAGTAATTTATTATTGGATAAATTTATGTAAAAATTAAGTTGAAAAATATAATTATATTTTTATGAGCTAGTTTGATTTAATCATTGTTCAATTTAAAAGTATAATTATGTTTGAGAATTAATTTAGGGTTCAATTGAAGGATTTAATTAAGTGCAAGGACATAATTATACTTTAAATTGGTCAAATTAATTTATTAAGGGCTTAATCGATGAAAAATCAAGTTCTTGAGCTTTATCGAGTTCAATTGAGAAGATTGAAATTTTCAGACATCGATTTGAATTTTTCCAAGCCAATTATGTGAAATCAATGGCTAAATTGAACAAATTGAGAGTTAAATGGTCAATTGAGGGTTAAATCACACAAATCAGAAATCAAGAACCAAAACAAAAAAAGGCATGCAAAGCCAAGGCTGATATTGAAATTTTAACGGGGGTACAATTGCACAAAATCATAAGTTTAAATCTAATTGGGGTGCAATTAGAGCGATTATAAATTGAGGGAGTAAACTGCACTTACACCTCCCAAGCCAACAGACAGCGCACGCCATAGCCTGCACCACCGCCGACAAGCCCTCTATGTGCCGCTGACAACCTGCTGTTGGGTTACCTTCTGCACCTATAAAAGGAAAAGCCATGCACGAACAGAGGGGAGATATTTTTTTACGTAACAGAGGAGATAGAATAGGAAATTCACATAAAGGGAGGAGAAATTTACATGACAAACTACACTTAAAAAATCAACAAAGATCACTCTTCATCTTCCCCGTCTCTAATAGAGTCGCCCATCTCTCTCTCTTACAATCAATCAGTAACGCCCTCTCTCTCTAAAACCAGTAGCTGCAACTCTCTTTCTCCATCTTGGTTAGCAGCTCTAGCTTCACAACTCTAACCACCTTGCACCACACCATCATCACTAGCAGCTCCCTCTCCACACCGGTGACCCAACAACGGTCTCAGGCAAAAGTAGTAACAACAGTAGTAGTTGCTATAACGTAGGCTAGCCAACTTCCGACGCCCTCTCTGGCCACCACAACCACCATTTTTTATGTCACCATGACAGTAAGAACGACTTTAACCTCCTTTACCCAACAATATTAACAAATACACCGTTCATCACCCTCCAAAAATCACCATTTATTGTTCATTTATCGTCTACATGCACAGGATAATGAATTAATTCGCTCCCCGCCCACTATTCACATGCCCACTGTTCACTGCATGTGAATAGTGGGCTACTGCATGTGAATAATGGGCTAGTCAAGCGGGGCTTTGTGCTTGGCTTGACCACCTAAATAAAGCAAGTTTTCCTGCCTAAGATTAAATGTGCCTAAAGCCGAGGTGAGTGGGCTGAAAGCCCACGTGCTAGTAGCTAAGGCCATTAGGACGAGGCAGCCAGTCCACCAAAAAAAGAATAATAAAAAATACAAAAAATTTACATAAAAAGATATTTTTTTTAGGAAAAAATATATTTATAACACAAAAACATGTTGTTTTTGTGTATACGGCCAATACTTTAACATATTTTGAACATTATTTTTTAAAAAAATATATAATTTCAAAGATTAAAAAAAAATGGTTTTAGCCTGGATTTCGTAAATAAATAAAAAAATCACTTTCTCGTATTTTTGGAGTTTACAACATGTTTGTAAAATTCAAAGGCTATTGGCCAATATTCCAAAAAAATATCAAAAATATTATTTTTAAGGATTCATATTATTCATTGTTAATATTTGGATAAAGAAATCCTAAAGGGGTTAATATCCAAAATATTAACAGGGATAATTCCTTATTATTCACTATTGAAGTTTGGGTAAAGAAATCTTAAAGGGTTAATATCTAAAATATTAACGGGGATAATTCGTTGTTATTCACCTTAAATATTTGGATAAAGAAACCTTGAAGTGGTAAATTTCCAAAATATTTTTACGAGAATAATACATCATCATCATTTAACCAACATATATTTGAAAGATCAATACCATAGTAATCATAAGGCAAATCAAAATACCAAGCAGCTTACCTTAGGTAGGGCGCACTAGGGGTGCTAATACCTTTCCTTTACACAACCAATCCCTTGCCTTAGAATCATGAAAAACCAATTTAGATTTCCGAGCAACCATAATACTAGGTGGCGACTTTCTTTTTCACAAAATAAAAATAAAACCCTGACATGAATTCCCCGCTCACGATGAGAGTTGTCGGGATGTTGCGCTCTCGCGGAGGGTGCTACAAAGCATATGAGGTTGCCTCTGTGGAAGTTCTGATAGTAGTGTGATATGCGTGCAAAGCACATGTGAGCATTTCATGCTAATCTTTGTAGGTGACAATCATCTTTTGGATATTTTTTAAGATTATTATTGGTTGCTTTGAAGGCTCTATTCATCTTTAGTCTATAAGGAGAGGAGTTGAGATGTTTAATCTTCCACTTGATGCAAAGTTCAGCAATCAACTTTCCATTAAAATTCTAAGCATTATCAGTTACTAGCCTTGCGGGTAGACCATAGTGATAGATCAAGTCTTTTTTAATGAACTTCTTAACAACCTTTTACATCACATGGGCGTAGGAACTAGCTTCCACCTATTTAGTAAAGCAATCAATTGCCACCATAATGAATCTATGTCCATTACTTGTCTTTGGGTTAATTGTCCCTATGACATCTAATCCCCACATGTCAAATGGTCACGGTGAGGTCATATTGAATAAAGGTTTTGGAGATGCATTTATCTTATCACCATAAATATGACACTTATGATATTTTCTAACATATATCACATAGTCCTTTACCATAGTCGACCAAATATATCCAAATCTTTGCATTTGCATTGCCATTGTATGACCATTGGCATGGGTGGCACAAATTCCTTCATGAACTTCTTTCAAAGTATGCCCAATTTCTGTCTCATCAAGACATCTAAGTAAGGTCCCATCAAACAATCTCCTGTATAGGATTTTTCCATCCAAGTAGAAATTTGTGACCATCCTTCTTAAGATCTCTTTATCTGCCTTAGAAGCTTCTTAGGGGTATTCTTAGTGTTAGAAGAATCTTTTGATGTCATTATACTATAGATTTCCATCCGGCGACTCTTCGAGTGTGCAATAATGGGCTTGATGACTTTGAACCTTAATATCAATTAAGAGGATCTTTTCTCCAGCAAGAATTTGTATCATTAAAGCTAAAGTTGTCAAAGCATCGATGCAATGATTTTTATCTCTACTTATATGAGTAAACTTGACTTCCTCGAACTCATTGACTGACTTTAGAAGGTAAATATGGTAAAGTTTCAATTTTTCATTTTTAGTTTGTCATTCTCCTTTCACTTGGCAGATTATCAACATGGAATCCCTAAAAACTTCATTTTTTTAGCTCTTAGTTCTAAAGCAGTCTATAAACCAATGATACAAGCTTCATATTTGATCGTGTTATTAGTGCACTCTAATTCAAACCTTACTGAAAAATGATAATGCTTCTTATTTGGAGAAATTATTACTGATCTAACCCCATTTCTCAATATATTTACAACTCCATCGAAATAAAATGTTCACCACTCACTTGCCCCAACATCATTCCTGATCATTAGCACGTCTTCATTAGGGAGATCAAAATCTAGAGGCTTATAATCTTCCACGACATGATTTGCAAGATGATTAGTAATTATACTGTCTTTTATGGCTTTCTTTGTCATAAAAATGATATTGTACTTTGTTAACAACACTTTCCACCTTGCTATCCTACTCGATAGATAGGGTTTCTTGCCAGGAAATTAGCCACGTTGTATAGTACAACATATATTGCCTAAGTCTTCTCGCACTCCAACCAAACCAAAGCATAACACAATTTCTCAATCATGGTATCTTTAGACTCGCAATCGTTAAACTTTTTACTCAAGTAGTATATAGCCTACTCCTTTCTTCCAGATTCATCATGTTATCTAAACACACAACCCATGGCTATTTTGTGATCGATTAGTACATGATGAATGGTTTCCCTGGTACTAGGGGTACTAGCAACGGAGGATTTTGTAAGTATCTCTTTATCTTATTGAAGGCCTCTTGACAATTAGCATCCCATACTCCAAGATTTTTTTTTCTAAGTAAGCAAAAAATCAGTTCACATGTTACTGTCAACTAAGATATGAAACAGGCTATATAATTCAAGCGTTCAAGAAAACTCCTTACTTCCTTTTCAGTTTTAAGTGCTGATATTTCTTGTATGGCCTTTGCTTTATCTGGATCAATTTTTATTCCTCAGCTGCTCACAATAAAACCCAAAGGAGCATTTGGCAAGGTTCAGTTTTAACTAGTACTTTTGCAACCTATCAAATAGTTTCCTCAATATTTGCACATGGTCTTCCTTAATCTTGGATTTAGCCAATATGTCATCCACATAGACCTCAACTTATGGATCATATCATGGAATAAAGTGACCATCACTTATTGATATGTAGTCCTAATATTCTTTAAACCGAATGGCTTTACTTTATCACATGTGGAACAATGGGCTGGTCAGACTAGGCTTAACGTCCAACCCGGGCTTCTAGAATGGGTGGGCTACTTGGCCCATTGGGTTTGGAACCTAGCCCCAACGTTGTTGGTCTTATCGGGCTACATGGGCTGGAAGACTGACCCATAAATAAATGTCCTTATATTGCCTCGGGCTAGAAACCCATCCAGAGAGGGTTGTAGGCATTTAGCCCCCCAAAGGGATGGGTCATTCTGCCCATCCAGGCTGGACAGTCCTGCCCATATGATGGGCCTCTCAGGCTATCAGGACTGGGTAGCCAGCCCACACACCAAACAAATTTTAAAAATATAAAAAAATACAAAATTTATGTCAACATTTTTTTTATTTAAAAAAGATTTTATAAATAAAAAAAATATGTTGTTTTTGTGCATACGACCAATTTACAAGGTTTTTTCAAGCATTTTTTCTGTAAAAAATTATGTTATATCTTTCACATGTTTTGAACAAAAATTAGATATTATAACCAGTTTATGATTATCCGTTAGAATTTGGCCAAAATATAAAAAAAAATTAAAATTATTTTGTTTTAGCTATTGAGATGTAAAATTACATTGTAAAGTACACCCGCAGATAGTAAAAAAAAAGTTTTTTTAATGTAGTGATAAAATTTCAAAACTTTAAAACTATTAGATTTTTAACCCAATGAGGTAGAGATTCCCTCACGAAGAGAGATCTACGTCGAGCCTTAGGGTGTATTTGGTATTGCTTTTGCTTTTGTGGTTGAGGTTTTAAAAAAACAGTTTCATAAAAAGTACTTTATCTGCAATTCAAAATAAGTTTTGAAGTGTTTGGTTAAAATTGCATTTGAGTTTGAGATTAATGAAAAGTAGTTTCATGTGTTTGATTATCAAATTTTTCATATTGTTTTTAACTTGTGAAGTTATTTTAAAGGGTATTTATAATTTTTTAAATATTATAGATTTAATCATTATAATAATATAATGTAATTAATAATTCAAGTAAATTGGATAGTTTTGTTATTCTCTCACCAAATTACTTGCAATGTCATCATAAACAATATGTATATAAAAAGGGGTGTGTGTGTGTGTGTGTGTGTGTGTGTGTGTGTGTATTGTTCTTAAAATATTTAATAATTATAATAATAAAATGTAATTAATAATTTAAGTAAATTAGATATTTTTTTTTTATTCTCTCATCAAACTACTAATAATTTCATCATAAACTATAAATCTATACGTGAAGGCATCTGCAATCCCGGAACAACATATAATAAAATATCATTTAAAACAAAATTAGAATTGCGAGATAAAAATTATATTGTGATCTCGTTCTAATATATTTATTTACATTTTAATTAATTTTTAAATTATTTTAATATTAAAAATATATTTTTTATAAGAAAATATAATAAATAATAAACCATTCCCTTCCCTACAAAATCCCCTCCCTGCAAAGTATAATCCTGCAAACTATAATACATGCAAAATATAATAAATAATAAATAATACTAATCCCAGCCTCCCCCCCTACCCAAAAAATATAATGAACCCCTAAACATAATACCCTAGCCCCCCCCACGTAAAAATAGAATAAACCCCTATATAATTAATACCCCAGCCCCCCAAAACACAGCACCGTGAAAAGCAGTAAATTACTGCTTTTCACGAGACGGCGTTTAACAACTTTTTCAAATGGGACCCACACCACTTTTTTCAACTTTTCAGACATTATCAAACACTAAAATTGCTTGCTTTTTTAAAACCTCTGGCGTGGCCACACTATCAAATGCCCTTTTAGAAAGACCAATGAATTTAGCTTGGAAAAACAATCAAACAACAATGCAGCTTGCTTTAGATAAAGTGTACTGGGGGTGATGTATCTTTCTTTTGCACAACAAATCCTCTTACCTAGACTTTCACAGACCATTAGGTTTATTAGTGACTTCAATACTAGATGTCAACTCCCAAAAAATATATTCATAACGTTACAGCTGTAAAACACTTCCTTTTCACCACGCGTCATTCTCCTCTCAAGGGATGGTGGGGCGCGAAGCGTGAAAAAAACCTCGTCATGACACTCACCATCATAAAGAACAATTTCCAAGTTTGTACTCTAAATATTGTAGACAAAAGCCAAAGAACTTATCAATAAACAACTACATGAGTTGTCATCTACATTACCATAACTCCACATCCTAATCTTTCTTGGATAACTCGAGTAATAAGAAAACCCAAAGATAAGTTAGGTTTGTTGTGATACAAGCCTTGAAAACAAAGATGCATAACCCTTATTAGGTGAGAAGTTTTTTATTGGTTAATCATGTGTGTCATAACCCAATTTTGGTTTACTCCTTAAAATTATCTAAAAATACAAAAAAATAAAATAAAAGAGGGTCGGTGTCGGAAAGAAAATCAAGGCAAAAATTCTTCGCGTTTTCAAAAGCTCGATCATACATCTTTTATGCCTGGAAATGAAGGAAAATGTAGATTAAGGCTAATGTAATTTATTATCGGATAAATCTGCGTAAAAATTAAGTCGAAAGATATAATTATATTTTTATGGGCCAATTCGATTTAATCGTTGGCCAATTTAAAAGTGTAATTATATTTGAGAATTAATATATGGTCCAATTGAAGGATTTAATTAAGCACGACGACATATTTTAAATTGGTCAAAATAATTTTATTAAGGGCTTAGTCAATGAAAACTCCAGTTCTCGAATTTAATTCAGGTTCAATTGTTGAGATTGAGATTTTCGGAGAACGATTTGAATTTTTTGCAAGCCAATTATGCGAAATCGAGGGCCAAATTGAACAAAATGAAAGTTTAATGGTTGATTGGAGGATTAAGTCATGAAAATTAGAAACCAAGGACCAGAATAAAAAAGCGTGCAAAGCTAAGGTTGAGATTGAAGTTTTTAAGAGGTACAATTAAAGCAATTAAATTGAGGGACCAAATCATACTTTCAAAAAAAATTTGAAGATTGCATTGCATTTTTTTCGGCTGCATGTCCGGCGTGCTCGGCTTTGAATGTTGAGGCGTGCATGCATTCAATATTCAACGGCAACAATGCATTTACATTTTTTGGCAGTCGAAAGGATGGTTTTTTTTTTGTGCTATAAATATACGAAAAAACAGAGGTAAAATGAGGGGGAGAAACCAATGGAGAGAGAGAAAATTTGAAGATTTCACGCAGAGACAGAGGAGATGAACGGGGAGATGATGAAAAGATAGAGGTTGTAGATGAAGAAAAAACAGAGGAATGAAGCAGACGAAGAGAAAGAAAAGAATAGAAAAAAAAGAAAATATCAACGGAATTTTTACGTGCAAATTCTGAATCTTCAAACCTTTTGTTGCTGGGCTCTTTCTCTCTCTCCTTGGCATTTTTCTCTTGGTTTTTCCTCTCTCTCTCTCTCTCGTTTTGCAGGTCTCTCGCTCTCTCTTTCTAAGAGTTGTAGACTCACGACTCTCTCTCTCTCCCTCGGCAATCATCAACCCCGGCCACTACACACCATCTCGACCTCACTGGAAGCTTACCCCTTCATCGGCAACCTAAACCACGGTCACAGGCAAGGTCGGCAGCAGCAACAGCCACGACAGCGACGTCACCCGTGCAACTTTCATCACCAACTCCGGCCACCATAAGCATCCATTTCCGACGCCACCAAGACCAGAAGAACCACCTCGACCTTCTCTACACAAAGGTGTTAACAGGTAAGCCATTCGTCGCACTCATTCTACAAGTTACTGTTCACCTTCTTCGTTATTGCATGCGGGGAGTGAATTAATTCACTCCACGCCGTGTCGGGTCGGGCCGTGTTTGGTGCCCGGCCTGAATACTAAAGGGCACGGGCTTCAACTCGTTTAGGCTAGAAGCCCGACCCGAAAGAGAGACCGGCTTCCGGCTTGCGCAATCTATAGTTAACGGAAAGCCAGAAACAAACTTCTGGCTTCAAGCCTCTCTTCTTCAAGATTTTTACTTCCCCTTCCAACCAAAATTCAAAACACGCACACAAAAATAAATAAATAAAATAAATAAATAAATAATAGTAGAATATAAAATATATATTTGAGAAAATATCTAAAAAAAAATGTGGTTTTATGCATACGGCCAATACACTAGCATATTTAAAAAAAATCTTTTTATTTCAAAAAATATATATTATCTCAGAGTTTGAAGAAAAATATGTTTTAGCATGGATTTTGCAAAGAAAAATCATTTTCTAGTATTTTGGGATTTTACAACATGTTTGTAAAAATCCAAAGGGTATTGACCAATATTCCAAAAATATCAAAAAAATCTTATGTTTGGGAATTTATTATTCACTATCGGTATTTGGATAAATAAATCCTAAGGGGTTAATATTCAAAATATTCGGCTCGGATAATTTGCTATTATTCATTGTCGGTGTTTGGATAAATAAATCCTAAGGGGTTAATATCCAAAATATTCGGCGGGGATAATTAGCGATTATTCACTGTTGATATTTGGATACATAAATCCCAAGGGATAAATATCCAAAATATTCGGCGGGAATAATACACCGTCATCATTTAACCAACATTTCTTTGAAAGATCCAAACTATAATAAATCATAAGCAAACCAAAACGTCAAGCAACTTACCTTAGGTAGGGCGTATTCGGGGTGCTAAAACCTTCCCTTTACGCAACCAGTCCCTTGCCTTAGAATCTCTGGAAGACCAATTTTAGGTTTCCTAGTAACCATAATACTAGGTAGCGACTCCCTTTTATAAAAATAAAGATAAGACCCTCACGTAATTTCCCACGCTCACGGGGACGGTCGCCTGGACGCCGCGCTCTCATTTTTCGAGGTGCGACAATGTGTAGGACATATATCTCCTAAAAGGCTTCATCTCTAACATTATGAAATTGGATAGTTACGAAAATTTTATAAACCTATAAGAACATGTGTAAAATATGAGTACAAGTTTACAATTAATCATGCGAGATTTAAAAATCATATGCAAGGTTGTTTACACTATATTCTAATGGTCAACCCAAATATAATATCCTTATTTAGAGATGATATCCATCTTATATTTACACAAAGCTCACAACTTATTTTAATAAAAGCATTCAAGCTAAAAAGATATTTACTAGGTTGTTTGAGGAAACATAAAGGCAATAATTATTACTTAAAGAGGTTTAATGAAGATATGTTAGACACAAACAATTTGTTAAAACTAGTTATACCAAGGCCTTCAAAAATGAGATCCATAATGTGATTTTATGAAAGGAGTTATACATCTTCCCAGATAAAACCCTCTTGAGTGAAACAAATTATATAAATTCATATTTGAACATAACATAAATAACTAATATGCTTTAAAAAAAGGATATAAAAAGGATAGTTAGGAAAGATTATCATTGATTGTTTGTAAAATAATAATAATTAGCTTAAATAAAAAGGGAAGAGGTCAACACACATTATAAGACATTGCTCGAGATTAACATTATCCTAGATAGGATTTTTATAACAAGATCTCTCCCAAAAAAAATAGATGAGCTTATGAATGAACTTTAATAAAATTAATTTGACTCATTTGAAATATAATTAAGTCATTGCGTTTCATTAAATCCTTTAATTAGGTTCTAAATTAATTCTTAAAAATAATTACAATTTAAATTAGTCATAATTAAATCAAACTAACCTATAAAAATGTAATTATACCTTTCAATTTAATTTTTACATAGATTTATCTAATAATAAATTATTTTATCCATGAATTTGTATTTTCCTTCATTTTTGGGCACAAAAAATGTATGATCTAGCTCTTGAAAATGTCTAAAATTTTCACCTTGATTTTTCTACTAACACCAACCTTTTTTACTTTATTTTTGTTTTATTTTAGATAGATTTAGGAGAATAAACAAGAATTGAGTTATGTTAAGAATGATAGGATCCCAAAATTAAAAGATAAGGAAAACAAATCACCTATGAAAGGAAGTTCCTACCAAGGATCAATCCATATTAAAGCACTATTTAGTACTCACACAAACACAATTCAAGACTTTTGCATGAATGTTATTTTTAATATCTTAATATGATCATCAATAGAAATAGTGGAAAGTTGTTGACTTCTATCTAAAGAAATAAATAAACTCACTAATGAACCTATATTTACCAAACTACACAACTAAAAAGCCAATATCATCTATGATTTCTTAATATTATATAGAGCAATATTGGAGGATGATTTTTATGATGCTACACCCCTGCAACATTCCTCAAACATTTTACATTGTAGTGCAATTGCTTTTGATTTGTCAAGGAAAAGTAAGATTATAGTAATAAAAGAAAAAAAAGGAATGTAAAATAAGTGGCAACTTGTAATTCATTAGATTTCATGAGTCAAGTTACAGGTTTAACAGGTTAAGATATAATATATGAGTTGATCAAATATATTATTATCTTAATTGTTTTTTTAAGGATGTGATTTTAAAATTTTAATTAAGCATTTGGTATATTTTGAATTGATCTCCCTGATATATTTTTGGTTTGATTTCTATAAGATTAATTGGTTTCATTTTTTTTTATAATTGTCATTTTGTTTTTTCAAAAAATCCAAATTATATTATTATTTGTTGTTCAATCCATGGAGTTTAATAATTACCAAACTATTCCCTTGGGATTTTGATATATATATATATATATATATATATATATATATATATTAAATAGTTTGGCCTGTACTGCATGTGAATGGACTACACTCCTGTTTTTAAATATTAAAAAAAAACCTTGTCACTAAGTTTATGGCTAAACAACAAGTTAAATGGTATTTTGAGGCTAGAAATAAAAATGTTTTTTTTTATTTTTTATATCAATAAAAGGTTTATCTTTATTAAAAATAATAATTAAAATCACTATATATATTTTAGGACAAAAACCAAACCTAGCCATATATCTTACAATATTATAAATCATCATGATCAATCACCTTGAACAAATTAAAATTGGTGATTAAATATTATAGTCAAGAATGCCTGGGCTGCAAAATTTTTGTTTTAGACATGGCAAGAGGGAAAGCCCATTAAGCTTAAAGTCCAGGCCATCCATTCTTTGAACCGTAAGAGAAGGCCTGAGAGATTTTCAAACAAACCCACCCAATCAAAACACAACCCTCCAGTTCACATTAGCGAAAAACATCAAAAAATATCTAACGTACCCTAGGGTCTGAAATTAGGGTTTAAGGAAAACCACTTGCAGTTTGAAGAGCAGACATGACACTTGCATGTATAAATAAAGCTCTTTACTTAACACTGATGCATGTACTAGTTGATTTCAAGAGCTCTTAATTTTCCTTTCGTTTCTTAAGAGGCTCTCTTTGTTTCATAAAAACGTAGGAAGAATGGCAGAAGATCTGCAAGATTATACCGTTATTAAAGAAGGAGAGGCTGAGATACTTATGAATATTAAAAACCAAGTGTTTTTCAACAAAGCCCAGGTGCCGAAATCTTGTCCTTTGTTGTTGGATACTTTTTTGTAAATCGTGTCTATTGGGTATGTAAAGTTTGAATCTTTGATTTGCTAGGTAGTGAAATCTGTTTTGTTTGAATTGGAGTTTTGACGGATATTGGTTTAGTTGAAGAGCCCTGGTTATTTTTTTTGATGAAATCTAAGGAAGAGAAAAGGACCAATTTTTTTGTATTTTGGAGAATGATTGTGTTGCCTTATCTTTTATTGTACATGTTAACATGATGTTTAATCATAGCTAAGCGTTTTCTACTTGTAATAAAAGGGGAATGATTATTTTACATTTAATGGTCCACACTCTTGCCTTTTAATTTATTTTTTATCTTGGATGATTTTTAATGGAGAAACTAAAATGGAATTAGCTGAAGTGAATACTCTCTAAGAACTTTAATCAAGTAGCCTTCTCTATTGTCAATCAATCTGTGGGATTTTGATTGTCATTTCAGTGACTGATCTAGAACTGCTATTTTCTCATGACAATGCAGTCTGCTAATTTTTCTTTGCCGGAGCGACAAATTTTGTTCTGTTTGTTTTATTGTTTTTGTACATTGTTCCTGCCTTGTGCAATAAGAGTATCCTCATAATTTGGCTCAATAATTGTCAGGTTAACAACAGAGATTTGTCCATTGCTGTCCTGAGGACATTTATCTCTAAACGACAAGAGGAGCATGGAGCAATGTTGTCCAAAAGAAAAAAATCAGCGGAAAAGGCATCTGAGAAGGATGCCTCTGGACCTGCTGTGGAAGAAGCATCGACTGAGTCTGCTTTGGACAATGAAAAATCTAATGGTGAGTGCGAAGTGCATGAAGAGATATCTCAAGATGAACCTTGCAGCATTTCAGAAGAACCAGTGAAGAACTCCGAGGGAAATCATCACGGGGAGCTGAAGCCACCACGAGTTCTTGAGGTTCAATAGCGGATCTCTTATTTCTATATATTTGTATGCTCTCGTAAAAAATGTGTTATTTTTTGGTTTATTTTTTATGATTCTAGAGGACCATAAAATCATTTTGCAAGTATTTACCTTCTTCATATTCAGGCATTATCAGCTTCTGGGTTAAGAGCTCTCAGATATGCTCGTGAGGTAGAAGGGATTGGTAAAGTTGTGGCCTTGGATAATGATAAAGGTACATCTAGACTTTCTGAAAGCTTTTGCCTGCTGGTTGGTTTTGATAAGGCACATTCTTGCACCAAATAGCCACATAAATAGATCTAGATGCTGCTTCTTATACCATGCTCATAAACAGACATTCTCACATAAATGTATCATTCATAACTTTATACAGCCAAAATAATAAACTTTTTGCTGGAACATTTTTTTCTGCAGCGTCAGTTGAAGCTTGCCAAAAGAATATTAAGTTCAATGGTTCAGTGGCAATTTCGAAAGTTGAATCACATCTTGCTGATGCTCGTGTATATATGCTCACTCACCCGAAAGAATTTGATGTGGTATGCATTTTATACTTGTTTAATTTAGATTTCTGAAAAGCTTTATCTGGAGGTAGTTTCTCTTGAAAATGTGTCTTCTATCTCCATTAAAACAAAATAGAATTTTCAGCTATTTCCATGACTATTAGTTCAAATCTTCAGAAAGTCCAAGCATTTTTCCCTGTTTTTGTCAAATCAGAAAAGGCAAAAAAGCTACTGCTCATTTGTTCATTGATTTATATTGTTTCAGGTTGATCTTGATCCTTACGGGTCACCTTCAGTATTTCTGGACTCTGCAGTTCAATCTGTTGTTGATGGTGGAATGCTAATGTGTACAGCAACTGATATGGCAGTGCTTTGTGGAGGCAATGGTGAAGTTTGTTATTCAAAGTAAGATACTGTCTTTACCTTCTTGTTAGCAGTTTTTTTCTGAGACTGGTGGCATACCTTCTAACAAATACCGGTGGAATTAGGTATGGCTCTTACCCATTGAGAGGTAAATACTGCCATGAAATGGCTTTAAGGATCCTCCTTGCCTCAATTGAGGTACATTCATGCTTTTTAAAATTTTCCCCCCCCCCCCCCCCCTTTTTTTTGTAGAGCTTTGACAAGCTATTTGCATGATTTTGGTCTAAAGAAATGCTGTACAAATTGCTGGGGAGATGAGCACCAAGAGTTTCTTTCTTGAACTGGGAGCTCTCTTTTTTTATTCAAATGATAATTTCTGTATTTTTTTAATGCAGAGCCATGCAAATCGCTACAAGCGTTACATTGTTCCTATTCTGTCTGTCCAAATGAACTTTTATGTTCGGGTTTTTGTTCGTGTGTACACGTAGGTAGCCTGTTTCCTTTTGTTGCTAAAAATAGAAGATAGCCATTCTAGATCAAGCTGACTGAACTGAACTAATTGACTGCAGTTCTGCAAGTGCTATGAAAAACACTCCTCTTAAGCTCTCATATGTTTATCAGTGCATTGGTTGTGATTCTTATCATCTTCAGCCTATTGGGAGGACTATGTCCAAGG
This sequence comes from Salix dunnii, assembly GCA_015731905.1. NCBI lineage: Eukaryota > Viridiplantae > Streptophyta > Magnoliopsida > Malpighiales > Salicaceae > Salix > Salix dunnii. Next base: position 6,755,495 of record CM027662.1, on the reverse strand, counting down.
TATGCATCCTGTTTTGATGTCACTTATGCTTAGTTATTGACATGTATGCATCATAGTGAATTAATACTTTAGCATGTCATCACTTGTTTAGTGATCTTGCTTGTACCATGGCTAGCAGTGTCTTAAGATTGGTTGATTTTGTGTGGGGGGAACTTTCCAACATTTTATTGCTCAATTTGGTAGTGAGTTCACAGGTTGCCAAGTTTGAACAATTTCTTTAATGCCCTTCCAACCTTGGCAAACTCTGTTGGTGAATTTCTAATTAAATTTGAAATATGAATGCAAATTGCTGGGCTCGGGCAAATTTAATCAAAATATGAGAGGTGCAGGTACTAGCATATTTGTTGACCCACCAAGTTAAAAATGAGGAGTGCCTGTTGGTTTGTATCAAGTTCTCTTGGCTGTAAAATATCTTGATAGACCTTAATTTGTTAAGGAAAAAAAGTTTCAAATTATCTTTGGCTATTCTGGATGAGCAGCTTCATTCTGGCAAGAATTTTTCTTAATTGTTTAACGTTGGGCACCATAGTGACTTTATCATTTGGTTTCACTTTTCAGGGTAGCAGTGTAAGATATCTTCCTGGGTTTGGTCCTGTTGTTCCTCAAGAGTGCAGTGACTGTGGAAAGAAATACAACATGGGTGGACCTATATGGTCTGCCCCCATTCATGATCAAGAATGGGTGACTTCTGTACTAGAAGGTGTGAAATCAATGAAGGACCAATATCCTGCATATGATCGCATCTCTGCTGTACTGACAACGATATCTGAGGTAAGTTCTTGTGCTTCTTTTGCAGCCTTGAGTCATTTTTCTTAAGCTGTTCCATTCCTTTGCTAGTATTGTGCAAATGGTTGAACTGTTATAAAGTTTCAGTGCTGCTGGAAATTTGACGCTTGAGATTTATATTCCCATCAATGCAACATGGAATCAGGAATACATCTTTTTAAGATGCATTTTTGTACTTCAACTTCTTGCCCGATTCTTTTCCTGGAAAAATGATTGATGTTTGTATTCCAACTAGCAGTTCAGTGTGCTGCATTATGTTCTGCGTAATGGAGTAATAATGATCTTTCAGGAGGGAAAAAAGGGTGGGAAACAAAAAAAAACATGATAGCTTCATTTTATAGTGTTACATGTTGACTATTCTTTCTGAAGGTTTATATTATGGATATATTCTGGAAGAAGAAGAAAAAGGTTAAATAATTTTTTTCTGGTCTGCCATGCTTTAATCACGAGGGGAAATTAAATAAAAAAAATGTATCTTAACTTCTACTGTCTTAATGATATAGGTGTTCTTATTCCACACTTTACTGTTTGCAGGAATTGCCTGATGTTCCTCTCTTTTTGAGTCTGCACAACCTCTGTGCAACACTAAAGTGCACCTCGCCATCAGCTGTAATTTTCCGTTCTGCCGTGATCAATGCAGGATATCGCATCTCTGGGACACATGTGAATCCCTTGGGGCTAAAATCCGATGCCCCCATGGATGTCATTTGGGACATAATGAGATGCTGGGTAAGGCTGATGTCCAAGGTTTTTCTTCCTGTTTTGCCTGATAGGAGTTCTCTGATAGCACCTTTTGATCTTAGAAAGGTGTTTTACTAGTGCCTCATGGTGCATGTGTGCCTTTCTTTTCTTCAAAAAAGGTTTCCTGTCCTTCCTGTTGCATGAAGTTAGGATAAAATGAAGAAATAGTAACTGGTTTGAGCTTCCTGGATTTTCCTTCTGCTTTGGGACACGTGTGATGTTTTCCTTAGCTTCATGATTTTCCTTCATAATCCCAGATAGTGTTGTTTTCTATGACAATCTGATTCATGGGAGGCAAATATTAAAATGGAAGTTTGCTGATAACACCTTTTTCAGAATGTTGTTTTGCAAGCTCCTCACCATGCATGTGTATGCGTGCAGTTTTTTAATTTTTCAAAGAAAAATGTTTTTCTTTCCTTCCTGATGCATTAAGTTAAAATAGAATGAAGATAATATCTATTTGTTTGGGCTTCCTACAATTTTTCTTTCTTTGGGGCATAATACTATAATGAGTATTGACTCTTGTCCAAGGTTTTTATTTACTTCCTGTTTTGCCTTCATAATCCCAGATAAGGTTTGTTTGTTGTGCTTATCTGATTCATGGGAGGCAAAAAGTAAAATGGGAATTCGCTGATAGCACCTTTTGGTTTTAGAAGGTGTTTTACTAGTACTTCACCATACATGCACGGGTGCATGGTCCCTTTTTAAAATAATAAAGATTTCCTTTCCTTCATTCATTGGTTGTAGTTTGTTTGAGCTTCCTGCATCTCTTTCTTCTTTGGGACATGGTATGATGTAGATAACTCTTGTCCATGGTTTTCCTTGCTTCCTGCTTTGCTGTCACAATCCCATACAAGGTTGTTTTCCTGATTATCTGATTCATGGGAGGCAAAAAACAAAATGTCACCTTTTGATCTTAGAAAGGTGTTCTACTAATTCATACATGTTCGCCTGTGTGGTTCTCTCTCTCTTTTTCTATAGAAAAAGGGTTTCCCTTTCCCCCCCGATGTATAATGTAAATAGATCAAAGAAATCACAATTTGGTTGAGTTTCCTGGATTCTCTTTCTTTTTTGGCACTTAATGAGATGCTGGGAAGAGAGCATGTCAAAGGTTCTCCTTCCTGCTTTTGCCTTCATAATCCCAGATAATGTTCGTTTTTTGGTGATTATCTGATTCATGGGAGGCAAACAACAAAATGGGAGCTCGCTGATAGCACCTTTTGATCTTTGAAAAGATGTTTTACTAGTACCTCACCATACATTTGCCTGTGGTTCTCTCTTTTTCTTTTTTTCCCCTTCTTTTTTAAAAGTTTCTTATTCTACCAGATGCATAATAAATCAATTGAATAATTAGCTTTTTGTTTGAGCTTCCTGGACTTTTTACTCTTTTCTTCTTTGTGAAATAATGGGACACTGCGCAAGGACTCATGTCCAAGGTTTTCCATATTTCCTGTTTTGCTTTCATAATCCCATAAAAGGTTGTTTTTCTGATTATCTGATTCATGGGAGGCGAAAATCAAAATGTTAATTGGCTGATAGCACCTTTTGATCTTACAAAGGTGTTCTACTAATTTATACACGTGCCTGTGTGGTTCTCTCTTTTTCTAAAAAAAAAAATTCCTTTTTTTTCCTGATGCACAGTGTAAAATATATCATAGAAATCACATTTTGGTTGAGCTTCCTGGATTCTGTTTCTTCCTTGGCACCTCATGAGATGCTGGGAATGATGCATGTCAAAGGTTATCCTATCTTCCTGCTTTTGCCTTCATAATCCCAGATAATGTTCGTTTTTTGGTGATTATCTGATTCATGGGAGGCAAATAACAAAATGGGAGTTCGCTGATAGCACCTTTTGATCTTTGAAAAGGTGTTTTACTAGTACCTCACCATACATTTGCCTGTGGTTCTCTCTTTTTCTTTTTTGACCCTTTTTTTTAAAAGTTTCTTATTCTACCTGATGCATAATAAATCAGTTGAATAATTAGCTTTTTGTTTGAGCTTCCTGGACCTTTTACTCTTTCTTCTTTGTGAAATGACTCGTGTAGGTTTTCCTTCCTGTTTTGCTTTCATAATCCCATAAAAGGTTGTTTTTCTGATTATCTGATTCAAGAGAGGCAAAAAACAAATGTTAAGTCGCTGAAAGCACCTTTCGATCTCAGAAAGGTGTTCTACTAGTATTTATACATGTGCACCCGTGTGGTTCTCTCTTTTTTTAAAAAAGTCTTTTTTTCCTGATGCACAATGTAAATAGATCGATGAAATCATAATTTGGTTGAGCTTCCTGGATTTTCTCTTTCTTCTTTGGCACTTAATGACATGCTGGGAATGACGCATGTCAAAGGTTCTCCTATCTTCCTGCTTTGGCCTTCATAATCCCAGATAATGTTCTGTCTTTTGGTGATTATCTGATTCATGGGAGGCAAATAACAAAATGGGAGTTCGCTGATAGCACCTTTTGATGTATGAAAAGGTGTTTTACTAGTACCTCACCATATATTTGTGTGTGGTTTTTTTTCTTGCTTTCCCCCCACTTCTATTTAAAATGTTTCCTACTCGACCTGATGCATAATAAATCGAATGAATAATTAGCTTTTTGTTTGGGCTTCCTGGACCTTTTACTTTCTTCTTTGTGAAATAGTGAGACACTGTGCAAGAACTCGTGTTTAAAATAGATTAATGAAGTTAGCTTATTCGTTGGAGATTGCTGGAGTTCTTTTTCTATTTTCTGTTCTGATTTTTAAATTCCCTTAATATATCTTGGATAGAATCTTTTTAAAGTGACTATTATAACTGTGCTCTATTGTTTGAAGTTTTGCAAAATTGATTCAATTTAAATGCAAAGAATAACAGCCTTTCCCTACCTTTGAAAACATTTTTGAATTGATGAATTATATATCTTCATGTAGGTGAAAAATCATCCTGTGAAAGCTCAAGCGCCTGATCAGGCAGGAAGCATTATACTCGCAAAAGAACCAATCCTTAAAGTATGTTTGCTTCTGGAGTTGCAAATCATAATCATTTATTCCCCGTATAATATAATTTATTAATTCCTTGTTCTAGCAATTCTTCAACACATTACCCATATTTGGACTTTAAGATGCAGTGTGTTGTGGGTTAATGTCATGTGGCTGAGTTCTCTTAACTCTAGTTTCTTCTTGTCTAGGCAAACTTTGCCCGAGCAGTTGCATCTCTTAGCAAGGCACAAGCCAAAAAGATTGCACGCTTCCTTCCAAATCCTGAAAGACATTGGGGGCCAAAACTAAGGGCAGGTCGTCAAATTACCACCAAGCACATCTCTCTTTTAGGTCCAGAGGCAGTGAATGGACATCTTAACCATGAAATAAGTGAAGAGCCTAAAGCCAAGCGTCCAAAAACAGGGGATGCCAATGATCCAACCTCAAGCTCTTAAGAATATCAAACCCTTGAGGCTGCAGCTTGGTTAAAATTAATCATCTGCTTAGTAGAAGGTATTGCATATCCTCGGATGTGTTCCACAGATCACAAGTTCTCAGTTGCCATTGCAGTTGAGGAGCAACTTTGTGGTGTTGGAAGCAATCTTGTGTTTCTATTGAATAGAATCCTGTGCCAATTTTGAGTGGTGTAAGATGGAATTTATTACCTCAAACGTTTTTGCATTTGTTAATCCGCTGAGATAGTTTAGATTCTTTTCTTAAAAAAAAACTGTACAGACCATTAAAGGTGCTGGGTGCCTCTTGACATTTGCCATGGAAGAAATAATAGCTTCGTTTATCTTGGACCAGTATTTGTGACATTCGACTTTGAACTCCCAGTAATTGACCCAGAAAAATAATCAAAAGTTGACTGATTGTTTTGTTATTTCTTGGTTCATCTGACCAACTGAAATGTGGCATACGTAACTGGACCACTCTTTGCTTGTTTACGAGATTCACAGCCACATAATCTGAAGTCTTGCAGATACCTTGTTTCATTTCTTTTGGTTTTCAACCAAGGGTGTCAAATAAAGCATGACATAGGACCTCGCATAAAAAAATGAACATATTCAACCAGCTACAGGGCAGTGGAAAAAGCAGGGGAGAATTAAGCTCCTTGTAGATTCAAAATTCGTCCGACTTAGTGATGAAAGACGAGGAATGAAACAGGAATCCTGCCCCACTTAAATTTGATAAAAAGTATAATCATTCATCTTTTACTTTTACCAACCCCACCAGTTACTGGACAGTGGATATGCTGGGGAGAATTAAGCACTTGATAGATTCAAAATTCAAAAATCCCAAACCCTACACGGGCCAACTTATTGATGAAGGACAAGATGAGGGAGACAAGAAGCCTGCCCCACTTAGATTTTGTCTCAATACCTGGTAAAAGTTTCGCTATAACCATTCATCTTAACTTTTACCACCTCCAAGAAGGCATATCTTATTGCTAAACTAAATGTATGTTGTTAAACTCGAAACAAGTTTATAAATTACTAAAAATATTACATCCATCAATCTGAAAATCCAAGTATTGACCAATGGTCTGGATATTTTTTTAATAAGAAAAAACAATGACTAAAATGCGTAAACTCTTCTCTCTTCCTGGCTGAGGCACATAATCAAAATTTCAATTACGCTTTGCCATTGGAAACTTTGGCAGAAGATCCGGAGGGGTTAAGCTCATCCCAGGCCTCAATCCAAGTAACCATGGCATCAGCAAGCTTGTCGAAGTATGGATCAACCTTTCCAAGTTTTTCCTTTACCTGCTTGGACAGTTCAATGTAGCACTTTTGAACACTGGTGCAGTCTTTTGGAAGAGTGGCAGCTTGGAAGAAGGGAATGATCTCTTCCTGCCAGAAGATGCCCTTGTACTCCTTCTTTAGGTTCACAAACGGGTTGCTAGCCTTGCTATGATAGATATATGGCAAACCAGTCTTGACTCCTAGTCCCAGATGGTCACAGATGACCTGAAAAAACCATCAATTAAATACCTTAACAGGTTATAATGTACATTACATGTCTTGCTAGTAGAAAGGTCTTAACAAGTTAAAGCCTAAAGAAATGATAACAAAAAAAGAACGTCGCATATTTTTTCAATTAACATAGATGCACATGTATACCTTGGTGCACCAGCCAGCCCACATATCGTCGTAGCGACCAATTGGTTGACCATCACCCATGAGACCAAAGTACATTGCTGGTCCAATCAAGTCACGGTCGAAACACAAATTCATACCACACATGGGGAACAGGGTGCCCTTTGGAATGGTCAAAACAGCATCCACATACCTAATAAATCACAAGCATATTGTTGGAATCTCATTAAACAAGAGGCCAAATCAAGGCTTTTATTTCATCAATGGATCGCATACCTAGTGTTCCTCTCAAGTGGCTTGACAAGCTGAGTAGGTGCATCATAATCAGGAATGTTGAGCCAGAGGCCATGAGAAACAGCAGTAGGGACACCCTCACGAAGACTGAAGGGGTACCCACGCACAAAATCTGCTCCATCTCTGTAAGGATCATAGAGGGTGTTGAAGAAAAATGGAGTTGACGGCGAGAGAATGTTCTTGATGTGCTGCTCAAGTGCATTGATAGCTTTGCCAGATGGGTCCTTAGCAACCTGTCCACATGTTAACGGTTATATATTTATAATCATTTTTGTTAATAAGTCGAGAATATAAAACACTGCACTCAAATTGGGACAAGATTTTTAAAACAAAAAACATGGTGAAGGGGAAAAAAACCTTTTAAAGAATATTAGCCATCTTAAAAGTATTGCTTGAGAACTAGCTTTCGATTGACTAGTCATTAGGATATTTTTTTTAAAGTGGGCAGGTGGAGCACTAGCTTTCAAATCCAACGCATCACCCTTTTTAAATTTATTCTAAACAAGGACCCACCAATCAAAGAAAAAGTAAAGCTTCATTTAATAATTAATTAGATAGAGCAAGTGAAATCACAGACAATTCAAACATAGAACGGATTCAGAATTCGCAGCTGTCCATCATTGCAATTTGCAGCCGATTATTCATTGGCATATTTAACATGACACCCCTTTGTGCAAAGTCGTAAACATTACTTTCCATGGGCCACTTTTTTGAATTTATTTAACGATTCCAAATTGATTAGGTATGAGAAAATGATAGGAAAGTGTCATGTATAATACAAAACCAAAATAGTCAGATATCTAGTAATAAGACCATTCCAAAATGACTATTGAAGATTCGCATCAAAACTTTAGATCTAGTATGGTAGGGCCATAATAACAGAGCAGACATCCATCTTTTGGTTCATCAGACTGAAAAGGTCTAAAGCATGACAAATTCTAAACCAAACACCCCAATTTCACATTTGCCTCTATCAGAAAGAAAAGGAAAAACGAATCAAAACGCATAAACAAATCACAATGCTTCAGATCCAGCATAATTGGATTCATTTTGCTAGTACAAATCTGGAAGACTTAAAATTCATAAATATGTAATGTGTCAATTCAAATTTCATGAAGAAGATTTAAACACGACTATGCCAACGTACATCACTTTATAAAATGTGCTCCGAATCACTCACGATTTTGTTAAAGGAATCCCACTGACAGGCTTTGCAGAAAAAACAGGCAACATTGACAGAATTGACTTGCAGATTTATCAGCACAGAAAACACAAACAGATCCAAAATCAAGCAAACCCAAATCACACAGCAGATCAAATCCGTCTCTAAATACACATCAAACCATAAAGATCTAAACTTTAGCCAAAAAAACAAAAACCCAGATGCAGAATTCCCTCAAAAAATAACAGAGAAAACATAGATCAAAAGAACTTACAAAGCAATCATCATCGATCGTGAAGATATACTTCTTCTTAGAAACCATGTAACCAAAGCAACGACAAGCAGAGTCCTTGAAAGAGATACAGGAGGCCTTAGGACCAAGAATCCGGTTAATGTCATTCCTATTATAAAGCTCATAATCAAAACCCTCGGGGACCTTAATAACCTTAGACGGATCGCCATCTTGAACAATGATAAGATGGTATGGCTCAAAGAAAGGCCTCCACATCTCCAAGAAATCCAAGTTCCTTATAGTCGGTATAACAATGTCAAGCTCATCTTTCAACAAAGGCACAACCCTTGTTGCTGCTACGGTATCAGTTGCAGGCTCAACCATTGTTATCGTTACCACAGATAAGAAAGAGTGAGGGTGTTTGTGGGTTTCTTTTGTGTAGAGAAGGAGATGCTTACGGTGAGATATATGAACGTAGAATTGCGAGGGGTATGTATATATAGGGAGAGGTGTGGATTGGCACGTGCAATGCCGGGAAAAGTGGCAGAAGTGGAGGGGTGGTAGGAGACGTGTCCGAAGGCTCAAGGTTAGAATGTGGGAGGACTTATTCAAAAACTACAGGAGACGAAGTTGCAGGGGAGGCCGCCTTCCATGAGTTTTCTTCTCTTCTCTTTCTGAGGCTATTAGCTGTCATGAAAAAAGGGTCAATTCATTCTATGGTCCTTCATTTTTTTTATATTTGTCGAATCACCCCTCCAACTTCAAATCCTTACGGACTAATTGATCATGCTGTGAAGATTGTTGCTAGACCTAAATTTAAGGCAGGAAGATTGGTGTTATAACTCTTCGTGCAAGGAAGGAAATAACTCATCATGTTATTGGTTGTTTACTATCGGTTTTAATTATTATGGTAATAATTATTTTTTTAATAAATATATGTTTCTAACTTTATTTTAATATCAACATATCAATATAAACTGAGAAAAATAAACAAGATAATTTAAAATAATTTTTTTTCATGAAATGTGTTGTCAAGCCTAAAAACAAACACGTGGAATTTGATTTGTGGAATATTTCTCCTTTTCAAAAGGAGTTCTGTACCATTTTGAAGCAACACTCTGATTTGGGTTCCTTACATGTGTTGGACCAGTGATGCTTGATGGTCTAAAATTATCTTGTGAAGGTGCACCCTTGGTGTTAGATGGGTCAGGCTGTTTTGACTTTTTAGTTTTTAGGGTTTTTTTAATAAGTAATTTTGGTGCATTGTTGGTAAGTTTTGGGTAAAAAGTGAAAGTGACATGCTTTTTTTTTTTCCTTCCTGAAACCTAATATTACTTTTAAAAATACTATTTTAAAAAATATTATTAGAATAATATATATTTTTTAAAATTTATTTTTAATATTAGTACATGAAAAAAATTTAAATTATTAAAAATATTAATTTAAAATAAAAATATTTTTAAAATCCGATATCAAATAAAATCTTAAACAAGATTAGGTTAATCTAAACAAAAGCTGGAGGATGCCTTTGTCAAGCATAATCTAAACACAATTTTTTATTTTTATTTTTTATTGAATTTCATTAATAGTCAAACATGTTAAACGATCTATATTTCACACACAAAATTATGTAACAACAATTAGAGATTAAATGAGAAATCTAAATTATTTTTAACGAGTGATCTAAAACACCCTTAATTAAAATAACCCCAAAAGTTAAATGCAATTAAACTAAGCACTAATCATCTACAAAGCACTTTACTTGGATTTTTAGTAACGTAACGAAGCACATGAACGATGCATCTCCATCGCTAAGCATACTCTATAGACACGACGTTTACTTATTGAACGAGTCACATACTCGGTCAAGTTCAATGCTTTGAATTTTAGCTTCAACTAGACTGTATTTAGCATACCAGTCAATTATTTATTTAAATAAATACACACAAGAGAGAATATTTCAGCCCCACCAAATATTTTCTCCATTATTTACACCCTTTTCATTCCTTTTTATAAAAATAATAGATTGCAGCTATTTCCTATCCATATATAAATTATATTAAAATATGAAAAATAACCTAACTAAGCTCTCTTTATTTTTAATTTCTCTTTAGTTATCTTGAAATCGTACTCACATGTTTTAATCACACTAAACTCAGTAATTTTATAATTAGAATCAAAATTTTCAACAAGAGTAGAAATTGTTAGCTTAATTTATTGATTATGCTAATTATTGACATAATTTTAACCTAGTTTGACATTCTTATATTTCAAAATGTTGTCAAGTTCAAAGTAAATAAAATAAAATTTATTTATTTGCATAAACTTTTTGTGCATATCCATATGCAAGTTTTGATATTATTATTTTTCTTTTATATTAAATTGTTGTCCTGATTTTTTATCTTGGACGATCAAAATTTTGGAATGAGGATTCCAATTATGAGTTTGTTTGGAAAAAAAATAAAAAATTTGATTTTTTTGTTATTTTAATAAGTTAATATAAAAAATAAATTTAAAAAAATAATGAGACTTAAAGCACCATTAACCTTTGCTACTTTCAAGGTCAACTCTCATTTATGAAATGATGACTTCCATGAATTCTACCGTACTATTCAATTTGTGAGTTTATATTTCCTTGGGTTGCACTTCAGCCTTGAAAAGCCCTATCTGCGTGAATTCCAGCTTCCTCCTATTCAGAAATCTCCACGCCCTGAAGAAGGGAATTAGGGCTTGTGATTTTGGCAATGACACAGCCTACGGCTAAGCCCTATGGTTGGCTCAATTGCACATAGAATTGGCCAACATTTCTAGTAGCACATAGCTAGAATTGGCAGCTCCCCACTAAGTTTATCAAAACATAGCACGGGGGGGCTATAACCGGCAGCTCCCCACTGAGAATTTATCAAGCCCACTTCCATGGTGGTAGACTTGCAATATTGCTGACCAGAAGTCCACCACCATCTTAATGGAATTTAGTAAATAAGCTTCTCAATTAATTAATTCCTAGTTTCCTACAGGGTTGATCCAGTAGTGTGACGTTTTGAAATCTCAGAAAGTCTAGACCTAACTTGGAGGACTGGTTTTAGCAGCCTTGGATGATGGCCTGATTATTCAACTGTCTACTTAATTTTGTTTTAAATGAATATTCGATTGTGAACTTCTCAATTATTTTCTTGAAGGGTCCTAGTTTTTGTTTTTAACTTGATAGTGGCCTCACGTCATTTATGGGCCGTGTATTTTCTTCTTTTTTTTTCCTTTTAGATTTGATAAAATTCCATTTTTCTTTAGATATTTTTTTATCGATCAGAGTTGAGCGAGTAAAATTTCAGTTATTTTAAACTATAAAAAAAATAAATATATTCTAATTTGAACTTAAAACTTGTAAGATAAATTTTAAATTATTTGCCATAACATCACATGACTTATGTATTTACTTGTTCATTGTATAAAAAAGAGAGGAAAGTCACTCTGCTTCTTTTTCCTTTTTTTTATTCCATTGAAAGAATTATTAGTTTTTTTTTACAAAACAAATGTACAGCTCATGTTTGCTAAAACATTAAATGTAGATTTGTTGGCCTTAAAACATCAACAAGTTTGACACAAGATCTTTATGAATAAATAAATTGAATTTATTAGATGTGGATCTAATTAAATTTGTTAGGTTTCAACCCAAATTAAATTAAAAGTCCAATCCAAATATATTTTGTAGTTTTTTTTTTTAATATCCTTTAGGTTAAGGGAATACTTTTAAGCAATTTTTATATCAATTTTCCCTAAAATATTCTTTAATTAAAGGACATTTGAGATATTGCACTTGACTTATCTATAATTAGACAACAAAGTCATTAAATAAAAAAGAACAACCCACAACAACAAGTAAAAGTAGGAGAAAGACAACAAGCAGATATTAAAAACCAAACATAAATACTTGAGAGTTCTCTTCATGATATTCAAGTCCATCAGGGAAAAAATGGATCAAAGTCTTTTTCTTCATTAAATCTAGCTAAAATAACAAAAGATACAAGTCTTTTCCTTTTTAGAATCAAATCAAGTCAAGATATCACATGATTACGGCTCTTAGACATGTATGAATAATCTTTATCAAGTTAAGTCAAATCAAGATCTTACATGGTAAAAGTTTTTAGGCTTGTGTGAATATCTTGTTATCTGAATCAAGATCTAGATTTGATCGTTAATAAGTGGGTTTGTGTAAGTGAAGAACACTTCAAGATAATTTCCACTTTTCTTGTAATCAAATTTATTATTGTAATTTTAACATTAATTTTTTAGTAGATTTATTTATTACACAAAAAATTGTGTACATATTTATAACATGTCTAATAAGACCTTCTTTTCCTCTTCTCTATAGAGTCAATAGATCTACCATGCAAAAACATGGTGACATTAGTTATCCTCATCTAATTTTTACTCTAACTCTCAAATGTCAATCATGGTCACCGAGGCATCATTTTATGAGGATCATGTCCATGAAATGTCTTTGAAAATGGAGGATTTGAAAAAATCTATTAAGAAAAAGAATTTTTAAATCACTATGTCAATGACAAGGTTATCAATTTTGTTTCGGTTGATACTTCATTTTTTTAATTGAAACGGAATGTTTCGATTTCAGAATATTTTGACGTTGTACTGTTTATGTGTGTGTGTGTGTGTGTGTGTAATTAAATATATTAATTCAAGAGAAATATTAGTTTAAATCCAAAAATAAAAAAATTTTATAACTGTGCTATTTAATCTAAAAAAGACACAATAATATTAGTTTAAATCCAAAAATAAAATTTTTTATAACTGTGCTATTTAATCTAAAAAGACACAATAAAATTATTTTTCTGAACAAAATTATAAAAAAGACGCAATAAAATTATTTTTCTGAACAAAATTATGAACATATATAATATTATGATAATGTCATTATCAATCTTGCAAGGTCATTACATTCTCTGATTGAGCTGAAATTTTAACGTAACATATATAAATATTTCAAAAGACTCTTCGTAAAATTGCATCTAAATCTAACGGTCGGATTAAGAGATGTGATTGATATTGTAAAATTATTTATTATTTAAAAAAATACTATTTGACCGAAACAAAATGGACAGAACGAAACCAGAATGTTCCAGATCAAATTTGGGTGAAATTTCCAAAACGAACCAAAATTTTAAGCGAGGTAAAAACTGCATCGTTTTATCTCGTTTTTTTAACTGATATTAAATGTTTCAGCCATTTCGACCGAAACCAAACAAAATTAACAACATTGGTTGATGGACCAACTAAAAAAGTTTATCCACAAGTTCAAAGCTCCCAAAGGATCAGAGAATTGTGTAGGAATAATATGGAGAACTGTGTAGGAATAATGTAGATCAAGATCCTTTAGAAAACCAAAATACTCTTGAAAAAATAATAAAAACAAGAGCAACATGATCGGACAATAATGTAAAATGCCTTTAAGGGCATTGTTAGGTCATTTGTAGGCGCCTTTACTATCCAATAATTGCAACATCTATTTGTTAACACTATTTATACTTAATATGAAAGGTGCTCCCTCATATTCTATTTTGTATGTCAAGTCATACATTAAACGTATCAATGAAATAAGAATGTCACTAGACTATCAACCTCCAAAGTTCCAACAATTTAAAAGTACTAAAGCAACATATTGCTCATTTTATTGAGACTTGTAATAATACAATAACCTATGGAGATCTAATGATGAAGTGGTTCATCTAGTCCTTAAAAAGAGTCACCTTTAACTGGTGCACTAAAATTCTTATTGAAGAGATAAATAATTGGAACCAAATAAAGCAAGAATTTTTTACTCAATTTTATAGTACTCAACAAACTATAAGCTACTTATAGTTACTAAGCAGACTTATAGTTACTTAACAGAGAATTTGCAAAAGAAGTTAACAGGTTGGAAAGCAAAAAATTTATCCCTGGCGAGAAAGATCACTTTATGCAAAACTGTTCTTGCCATTATTCCTTTGTATTCTATGCAAGCTGCAATTATTCCAAAGCATATATGCAAGGAGATAGAGAAAATATGCAGGAGATTCATTTGGGGACATCAAGAGGGAAGAGACAAGATTCATCTTATAAATTGGAAGACAATGTGTCAACCAAAAGAGGATGGTGGGATGGGATTAATGAAAATGGAACCGAAGAATAAAGTCTTTATAATGAAATCGGCTTGGGGAATGCTTAAGGAAAATAGTCTTTGGGTGCAATTCTTATAAAACAAATATATGAGATCTAATAGGAGAGACGTTCATCTAATGGAATCCTCAAGAGACTTGGTGTTGTGGAAGTCCATATGTCGGGAATGGAATGTAGTGAATTAGAATATTAGTTGGAATTTGGGAAACGACAAACAAATTTTGTTTTAGAAAGATAGTTGGTTGGAAAGCTATGGTCCCCTAATAAATCACTTAAATTTAAGAACACAGATAAATGAGCTCAACTATACAGTGGCGAAGATTGTGAATTGTAGGGGAAACTAGAAATGAGATGTATTTGCTCACTTACTTCCTGTACAAATTGTGATGGGTATTGCTGGTTACATCCCTCTTAGACAGGATGAGATAGCAGACAAAGTGGTGTGGAATCACTTAACAGATGGAAGGTTCACAGTGCGGACAACGTATATGGTTCGAAAGGAAGGGGGGACACTGATAGAGACTCGATGTGAAGGATTATTTGGAAGTGGAAAGGAATGGAGCGCATCAAAGTATTTTTATGGACTGTAGCCCATAATGCTATTATGACCAATGAAATGCGATGGAGAAGAAGAATATCAAATAAAAGATGTTGTTATCATTGTGTTAATTTAATGAAGTGGAAACCCTAACTCATACTTTACGAGATTGCCCTAAAGCTCAAAAAATTTGGGAGGTTTTCGTCAGGGTAGAGGAAAGGGAGTTATTCTTCAACCAAAATTGGTATGTATGGTTGATTTCAAATCTATCTCCCGAAAATTGAATTATGAGCTATGGAGATTGGCAGCTGGTATTCGGCATAGCTCTATGGTATATTTGGAAATAGAGATGTAGCAGAACATTTGACAAAGACTAGGGAAATTGATATGGGACTATCCTTGCTATTAAAAGAATGGTTGGAGATAGTAAGAACTTGCAGACAAATGGATATGGAATAAATGGTGGCACAGAGGTGGAACACATATGATGGAGTACCTAGCAGAGGAATGGATCAAGCTCAATATGGATGGATGTAGTAAGGGTAACCCAGGGATGACAGGTGCTGAAGAAGTTATACGGGATGATATGGGGTCTTGGATAGGGAGATATTCAAGAAATATTGGTATTTGTTCGTCCATGACTGCAGAATTATAGGCTATATATATTGGGTTTCAACTTACATGAGAAAAAGGATTTAGAAAAGTAATCTTAGAGTCAGATTCCAGAGTTGTAGTTGGGATTATTAATGAGAATATTATGAGAGTAGATAGAAATTATAACCTTGTTATGCAAATTAAGGATATGTTGGGTAAAGATTGGGAAGTGAAAATAATTCATGTTTACAGTGAGGCCATATATGTGGCTGATTGGTTGGCTACTTTTGGGCTAACTAGAGATTTGATAGATAGGGGGTCAGATGTAATAACGGACCCTCCGGCAGGGATTTATACTTTGTTATACTATGACCTGATTGGGTCTACTATTCCTCATTTATTTTAGAAGGACGTAATGTCCCGATCATTATAAAAAAAAAAAAAAAAACAAACAAACTATAAGCTTGTTAGACTTCCCTCCAATAAGAAAAAAGGAGTTAGTCTTGGACTACATTGAGAGATGGAGAAACTTCATCATTAACAATAATAAAAAGATAAGTGAAGCTTCCTATATAAATATGTGTGTCCAAGGAATGCAATGAAATTTGTTATATAGTTTATAAGGGAATATGCCACTCATTTTTTAGTAGCTCGTTATAAAAGCTTGTGACCTATATATCCAAATAGCATGACATGAAATCTATTTCCCAAGTGATCCTTGTGTAAAAAAAAAAATGACAAGGAAATAATTCAAGAAAGAAACAAAGTATGCACAATCAAATGAAGTCATGTTTATCTCTAAGACACCAATTAAAGTTCTTAGTCAACAAGCTAAAATGAAGCAAGAGATTGAAGAAAAAATCTAGAAAAAAACAAACCCAAGAAATAAAGAAGTCTAATTTGAAGTGATTGTAAGAAAATGAATACTCCTTTTCAAATTTTGAAGTTCCAAGTATTGTTTAGCTTTTACATCAAAAGTTGATCGAACTTCTTATACCTAAAAGACTTGATGGAATTAATATGGTTGATCATTCAAAGTAATTCAAGTAACACCGAATAGTTAACTATTATATCGAGAAATATATTGTCCTCAAGGATTTGACAGCTCATATAGAAAATGAAAGAAAAACCCAACTTAAAAGAGGAGAAAGAACCACAAGTATAAATATAACATTGGTCTCCTTTGGATCTTTGGATCCTATTTCCTTTCGAAGTCCTCTTTATAAATAAAATATTATCCTTAATGATAATGATTCATCTAATCATATATTCAAAAGTTAGTTTTAGCCATCATGGTTCGGATTGACTATTAATCCAAGTTAATATAAAGATAAAAATAATTATTATTATCTTAGTATTAAAACCTAACTAGAGACTAATATACTCAGATCAGTATAAAAATAGAAATAGTTGTTATCATACTTTTAAACCCCGAATCGAAGATTGACTTTAGTCATGGATCAATTGAACATTGACTCATATTAATGTTAAGATAAAAATAATTATTATTATCTTAGTATTAAAACCTAACTAGTGACTAATCTAAGGTGAGACCTTAATCACAAACTCGGTTAACCAATGATTTATGTTAAAATAATGATAAAATAGTTATTATTATAGTTTTATATTTAACTAAAAAATCGGACCATAATAAGGGTCAATCATGAATAGATAGAGTCAACCTGAATTGATCCAAAATAAAAAAATAATCAAAAGATTTATATATATAAATAAATTTGAGATCAAGGTAACGGTGTATCAACTATACGTTAAAAACCCTGCTTTCAAGTTTTACCTGAAATATAACTATTCATAAATATCCAACCCATTCTGATTGGTTTTAATTAATGGGTATCCATCTGTTCCGGAGCCTAAGTCTATCATGTCTTCCAAAGACAAAAGAAATGTGTCGGGGCATAAATGAAGCTATCATTCTATTTCAAGGCCCTAGCTTGATAATCCTGTCAGAAAGAAAAAGGAAAAAAATGGAAATTAACACTAGCTTGAGGTCGCTCACTCTCTAATCTGTTAGAACATCATTATCAGTTCTTATAAGCTCTATATCTCTCCCTCTTCTTTTCTGTGAGTCCATAGGTTACTGATTGGTTAGTGAGATGAGACTCTTATGTGTAGCCCATTTGGTGCTTCAACTCTTGGGAACTTCATCAGGGTGTCTCCTCCAACCTCTTCCCATCTGCAACCAAAAAACAACAGCATCAGCCAATTGAGGTCATTTCTGTTTGTGGCTAAGTAATTTGGTTGTAGTCACCTGTATCTAGTTACGAAATAATGAAGGAAAGTTGAGATTTCAGCTATTCCTAGCTCCTTCCCTGGACACTGCCTAGTACCTCCTCCAAAAATGAAGAGATAGTTTTGAGACTCCAAACTTTTGTCCTGCATTTAGCAAACAGTACGGACTTAGTCCCTGTAAAGGGAGTTGTGTTTTTTCAGAAACAAGTAACAGCAGATGAATAATCACTTACCAGCCATCTCCATGGGTTGAAGGATAATGGGTCGGGATATAGATATGGATCGTAGTTTATCTCTCTTGTGTAAACATAGATTCTCCATCCCTTTGGAATCACAAACCCTGAAATTAAGAGAAAGAAAAGGAGTTATTAGCCATACACCATTCACATCAGGTAAGTCTGATTAGCAAATAATTAACAAATTCAGGCCCTAAAGTTTCTATCTTTCATGATCTCGGGTCAGCAACAGATTGGGCTAGCTGGGTTGGTATGGCATGTAAATCATAATAGTTGAAAGGCTATCTTATTCTCCATTTTTATTATTATTACTATTATCAAAGTTGGGGGCAGAAAAAAGGCTTTTCGAGCCCATATAGACAAATAGAATCTATAACCATAGAAAGCACAAGTCTATTTTGTTACTCACCATTTAGTTCCATTTCCTTGGTGGTCTTCCTCAAAACCCCATTTACTATCGTAGCCATTCTCGAGGTCTCAAAAATCACCTGCATGGGGATAAAAACAGAACAAATGATCAGAGCTTAAGTCCAACAACTTACTATAAGCAAATAATAATCAACCACTATAATTTCTACTCACGGCGCGAGTAAAACGCATCGGTTTAAGATCATCGAAATCAATTGGATCCTCAGGCCTTTTCTTCTCTCTAACAGTCAAATGCTCTCTCTGCAGTATTATAGATGAAGTATTAAGTCAATAAAACAGGAATCTGACGAAATGTATATACAATTTAAGCCATAAATTTCTACATTTTTTTTTATAGGTGGGGGTGGGGGTCTTGGCTTACTCTTAGTTCTTGAAGGACTATTGGGTGATCATGCAAATACTTGACTGCCATCATTGAAGTAGTCGAGACCGTTTCGTAGCCAGAGTACAAAATTGTGATTATCTGATCGATTATTTCATCATCAGTTAATTTGTATTTGTTTTCTTCAGTTCTCATTAGTTTACCGAGCATGTCCTGGTGCGATAATCTTGACGCCCTCCTCTCTTGTATCACCTTCCTAAACATGCTTATGATATTCTTTCTCGCCTGCATAGCGTGGTGAAACATTCAATACAGCAAGAAAAACTTGAATACGAGAATTGACAAAGAAGTGCCCATAATGTTTTAGTAAATCGTCTACCTGGACTCCACGTCGATAATTAGTTCCAGGAAGGTCAATTGGCAATGACAAAGTGCCTAAAACCAACTTGAAAAACTCAGGCATGAATGCTTGAGATATCGAGCTAGAATCAATGCCAGCAATTTGTTTAAGTGCAGAAAGAAGGGCCATCTGCATAAAATAATGGCACAAACGCACATCATTAATACAGGGAAACTTAGATCGAGGGCTTCAATCAAGTTCTGATAGATTTGCATAATGGCATGTACCTCTTTAGTCATTTGTTGAATGTCAATAATTTTGGAATCCCAACTGCTGAGGTGAGTTCTCATGAACTCATCAATTGTTGGCAGAAGTTGTTCTCTGATCATGGTGGGGCTAATGAGGGATAATAATGCCCCTCTCATGTACTTGTGAGTAGAGCCATGAACTGCTGCAATGTTGAAATTGCCTAATATATCCAACATGGACTGAGGGTAGCCAGGAACAAGGCCTTTTGCCTCATTCATTAGTATGTACCTATTGAGCTCTGGATCCATGGAAACAATGGTAGGACACCCCAGAATGTGGGATTTGAAAAAACTCCCATACCTGTAATTTTACGAGACATGGTTAAAAAAAAACCCTATCATGTCTTAAAGAATGCGATGTTTAGTAGTTAGTAATATTATAAACTCATTAAATTTACAAGAAAACCCTCACACAAGTGTTCTAGGCTTCTAGCCTAACAGCCACAGCTTCATTAAGAGATTGGCTTTAGCTATATAGGTATCTTTTGTGGGTTAGCAGGGACCAATCCCCACCCAAAAAGAAAACGAGGGTACAAGTCCTTGTTCTCTTGTTTTGATTGAAATGGAAAAGGAAAAAAAGAAAGACAACTTTAGAAGCAATTGTCAGCAAACCATAAACAAGCAGGGATGCAAATAAAAGAGGTGAACAGCTTCAACCAAGAAAAAATCACTTGAAAGTAATATATCAACAGTTGCCACACCAAATGAACTAGAGCGAGAAACAGAACAGAACATTACTCCTTCCAACATCAGCAAGAACAGAAACACAGAGAAACATCATCTACATATCGAATTAAAAGTCATGCAAACAATCATCACCTTGCTCTCTGATTCTTCATGAACTTTGGGCCTTGCTTTAGAAACTCGGTGGTCTCTCCAAAGATTGGCCATCCCATGGTCCCTGGAGGCAACCCTTTCTTCCTATATCTCACACCATTCCACCTCAACAAAGCAGAGGAGATACCGAACAAAAAGAGAGCTATCACAGAAACCGCAAAGAAAACAGCCATTGATGTTTCAAAACAGCTCCAGCCCCACTTCACAAAGAGCTGCTAATGGTATGGAAATACTCTAGCGAAGAGGAATGCATATGCACACATATATAGGGCTTTGAGCTATGCATGTGAGAAGAGATAGAGAGAGAGTATTGCCACATAGGCCAAACCATGGACCCCACTAGTAAGGGAATACCACAGGTAATAAAGACACTTCACAGGAAATTAAAATGACGACAATATTTTAACTGAGCCAACTACTTGACTCAAAAAAGACTTGGAACACAGTTCTTTCAAGAATCAAGGCATGACTGTATTACCAGAGGTTTCATTTTAAAAAATATGGACATTTTGTGGATGGGGAGAGTCCTGAATGATGGATGCGTTAACCTAAGCTGTGAAATAGTAAATACTGTGAAATAGTAAATACCATTTTTAGAAGATTAAAAAATTATATTAATTCCTAAATAGTAATCTATAATATCTCACACACTTAATGCTAGACATGCTTTTGCTTATATATAATATGCATTGTATTAATGAAAGAATCAAGTTTTTTAGCCTTATTTGAGAATTTTTGTCATGATATCTATCATAACCCATTTTTGGGTTATTTTTCAAAATATATCCAAAATAAAACAAAAATACCAAAAATAAAATAAAAAGGGCAGATGTCAATAGAAAAATTGCTGAAATAATTTATTATTGGATAAATCTGCATAAAAATTAAGCCAAGAGGCATAAATATTTTTTATAGGTCAATTTGATTTAATCGTGAACTAATTTAAAATATAATTATATTTAGGATGTAATTTAAGGTCCAATTGAATGGTTTAATTAAGTGCAAAGACTTAATTATACTTTAAATTGACCAAATATACTTTATTAAGGGCTTAATTGATGGAAAATCAAGTTCTTGATCTTAATTTGCGTTCAATTAAGAAGATTGAAATTTTCAGAGAATGAATTGAATTTTTCCAAACTAATTGTGCGAAGTCAAGGACAAATTGAAGTCAATTGAGAGTTTAATGATCAATTGAGGGTCAAATTGTATAAATTTGAAACCAAAGACAAAAATAAAAAAAGCACGCAAAGCTAAGGTGATTGTTAAAATTCCGACGGTGATACAATTACATCAAAGTAAAAGTTTAGAGTATTAATGAAAGAATCAAGCTTTTTAGCCTTATTTGAGAAGTTTTGTCATGATATCTATCATAACCCATTTTTGGGTTATTTTTCAAAATATATCCAAAATAAAACAAAAATAAAATAAAAAGGGCAGACGTCAATAGAAAAATTGCTAAAATAATTTATTATTGAATAAATCTGCATAAAAATTAAGCCAAAAGACATAAATGTTTTTTATAGGTCAATTTGATTTAATCGTGAACTAATTTAAAATATAATTATGTTTAGGATTTAATTTAGGGTCCAACTGAATGGTTTAATTAAGTGCAAGACTTAATTATACTATAAATTGATCAAATTAATTTTATTAAGGGGTTAATTGATGGAAAATCAAGTTCTTGATCTTCATTTTGGTTCAATTAAGATGATAGGAATTTTCAGAGAATGAATTGAATTTTTCCAAGCTAATTGTGCGAAGTCAAGGACAAATTGAAGTCAATTGAGAGTTTAATGATCAATTGAGTGTTAAATTGTATAAATTTAAAACCAAAGACAAAAATAAAAAAAGCGCGCACAGCTAAGGTGATTGTTAAAATTCTGACGGGGATACAATTACATAAAAGTTAAAGTTTAGAGTCAATTAGAGGTGCAATTAGAACAATTACATATCAAGGGACCGAAACGTATTTGAACCTTCTCCCAAATCTTCTAAATCCTGCAGATATGACTATACTGTTCACTCACTTAAACAGCGTAGGCACGTTGCTACACGTGACTAAGAGGCAACCTATCGCTGCACATAATGGACAACCGAAAGGTTACTCCTTCGCCTATAAATAGCACCGATCACACCAATGCATGAGGGGGCAGGAAAATTTTGATAGTGAAAGGGGGAGCAAATTTTCAGAACTAGGGGGACACAACAAAAATTACAGTGATTGAGAGGCGATCGTTAACAGACCAGAAGGATATACTGAGAAAATTTACAGGGAGAAGAAAAGACAGACGAACACATAGAGGGTGAAAACACTAAAAATACACACACAAAAAGACCCTAGAATAGAGAAGAGTAGAAAATAACTAAAAGCAACATTGTCTTGACCAACTCTAGTGACATCAACAACTCTTCACTGGCAACCAATAGTGGCGACAATAGTAGCTCCCTCTCTCTCTCCTCTCTCCATTGTAATGTTAGCTTTCTCTCTCTCCCCCCCTATAGCATCAAAAGCCTTCTTTCTCACCTTTAGTTATAGCAGTCCTGGTGAACACTAATAATTGCTCCTTTGACACTGTTAGCTTCTCCTCTTCTCTAGGAGCACCTACAAAAGCTAAGGCCTTCTTCTCTAATGTAACAGTAACAACAACACAAAACCAACCCTTTCTAGCGTTCTTTCCGACCACCATTTTCGACACCAACACCACCATAGAAAGAACCACCCCAGTCTCCTTTATTTGTTGGTAGTGGCAGTTAAGCTTTTCGTCATCGTCGACCGACCACCCTGTTATTATTTATGTAACATGTGAATAGTGTAAGAGTGAATTAATTCACTTTACACTATTCACGCTATAATGTGAACACTACAACAATTTTATTTTATTTTTCTAATTTAAATCTTGAGCTGGACCTGCTCTCGGCCTAGTCTAGTTGTCTGGGTCCAGTCCAGCCCAAGTCCAACAGAATTGGGACTTTAGGCCCAACTTGGTTGGTTAGCCCATTTAGTTAGGTCAGATCCAGTCTATTTAAAAAAAATATAAAAAATCATATTTTAAAGAAACAAATAAAAAATATTATTTTCATGAATATGATAAAATTCCAAGGTTTTTCCTAGCATATTTTTCATAAAAAAAAATATATGTTGCATCTTTCATATGTATTTGAACGAAAATTATATATCGTGACTATTTTATGATTATCCGTTGGAATTTGACCAAAATATAAAAAATAATTATTTTATTTTAGCTATAGGGGTGTTAAATTACATTGTAAAGTATACTCATAGACAATAAAATATTTTTTAAATGTGATGTAAAAAAATCTAAATTTTACAATGGTTAGGTTTTCGATTCCTAATGAGGTATAGGCTCTCTCACAAAGAGATATCTATCTCGAGCCTTAAAAAAGACCAACAAATAAAAAACTGATTGAGAAAAAAACAATATCACCCCACAAATAGACCAAATAATATCAGAGCAGAGATCCTGCTATATACCTTAGAAATCTCTCAGATCTATTTTCTTTCTCTTCTTCTTGTGTAATGGAGACTATAGACACCCCTGCAACCCTAGACAATATCACCCCTCAAATAGACCACATTCTTTCCTAAATACATCCTCAAACATCATAATACCTAACTGCCTTGATCGGTATCAAATTAAATGATACCAATTATGCTATATGGTCTTAAGTCTTAGAGATGTACATCTCCAAAAAATATATATTGAGTTATATCAATGGGGATTCACCCCAACAAACACCCACAAACCTAACCTTTAGACGATGGAGAATCAAAAACTCTATTGTAAAAGGATAGCTAATGAATTCCATGGAATCCCATTTGATCGGTAATATCATTAGATTTTCTATTGCCAAATCAGCATGGGATTCTATTGCTGCAACTTATTTTGATAGTTCAGGCACATTTAAAGTCTATGAAATCACACAATTGAATCAATATGGATGAACCCTAGAAAGTCACTATAACAGTCTCCAAGGATTGTGGAGAGAAATCAAATTTTAGAGACCAAAACCCATGATGTATGTATATGACATAAAAAGGTGTATACCTTTTTAGATGAGTTGGATGATCAGCTGGATAGTATATGAGCATATGTCTTTTATCAATAACCACTACCCACGGTGGAGCAAGCATAGGATCTTGTTCAGAAGGAAGATTTCTAGCAGTCTGCAATGCATGCCATCCCAAATACAAAAAACCATGGGACTGTAACCAACCCAAAGCCAAAATCAGGTGCACCCACTATAATAATTCTAAGCATACCCGTGATACATGTTTTAAATTACATGGGTATCCAAACTAAGGGAAGAATATAAAATAAAAAAAAATCATAATGAAAAAGGCAACAAATGAGGTCGAGTAGCCTTGGTGAACACTGAACCTGCACTCTCTATTAAGCCAATGGTAGATTATCCAAACCTTCTATTAAAAGGTCCTCTACTCTCAATGATTTAGGAAGGTGTGTTATAGCCCTTCTCAGTACAGATCACAATGATTCCATTGATTGGATCATTGACTTAGGCACCACAGATCATATGACATATGATGAAAAAGATCTAATTGTCATTTCCATTCCTAAATGCTCTTGTATTGCTAATGTTAATGGGGTGACATACCCAATTACTAGAGCAGGAACAATTGTTATTTCTCCATCTATTTCACTATCCAACACATGTTCCATCTAAAAGACTAATGTCAATTGGGCAAGTCACTGAGAAATTACAATGTTGTGTGCTAATGTATCCAACCTTTTGTATTTTTTGGATATTCTCACTAAGGAGATCATCGGTCATGGTACTAAAAGAGGGGGGCTCTATTATGTTGATAATATGAGTGTTGGTAAAGCAAATAGTATGCAAAGAGTGTTAGATACTAAAAACATTTTAAGTGTGCTACATGTATTTTCACTAAAAACCATCGTGTTCCATATCCATTTAGTCCTCGTAGGAGTACCACACCATTTATTAATATACATTCTGATATATGGGGACCTTTACCAGTTTCTACCCCATATGGTATTTGTTGGTTTGTCACTTTTATTGATGATTGTACTCAAATGTCTTGGATTTATTTGATGAAAAATAAAAATGAGGTATTCAGTCTGTTTAAGGTGTTTCATGCCATGCTTCAGACTTAATTTGCATGTCAGATTCATATTCTCCACACAAATAATGATAAGGAATATGATATCAACTCTTCCACCAGTACTTGAAAACACATGACCTACTTCATGAAACTTCCTGTATTCAAACACCTCAACAAAATGGTATTGATAAAAGAAACAATAGGCACATTTTGGAAACTACTAGGGCACTTCTTATTGGTGCAAATATGCCTCATTATCTTTGGAATGAAGCTGTTTTTACCGCAGTTTATCTTATGAACATAATGCCTTCAAGAATACTAAACTTCTAGACTCCACTACAATCTTTATCAACATACCAACCCTTCCATTCATATTAATGCTTGCCCCTCGAGTCTTAAGTTGTGTTGCATTTGTCCACATTCATAAAAATCAATGCATCAAGCTTGACTCGTGTGCTATTCGATGTGTTTTTGTAGGATATGAAACATGTCAAAAAGGATATCGATGTTATTATCCATCTACTCCATGCATGTATGTTACCATAGATGTCACTTTCTTGGAGTAAAACTACTATTTTCTAGACTATTATCCACCTCTCCCTCCCAAGGGGAGACATCTCTAGAAGATGAGAAATTGATAAATATGGTATTTGAAGAGAAAAATGCATCTATGGAGTCATCAATTCATTTAGTAATACATCCTGAAAACCCTCCCTCTTCAACAATACCTAAAGACCAAACTCCTTTTGATAATATATTTGGGGTACTACAACCAACTCTATCATCTAATGAAATAAATATTTCTATTGGATATAAATTTCCTTTCAGACACAATTGAGGAAAACCTCTAAAATAGTACTCCCTAGAGTATGTGGTAGGAAACCCAAGATATCCTCTTGCTAATCATGTTTCATTTATCATAATCTTTGTAAGCTTTGCCCATCAACTCTCTTCTACATAAATCCCAGAGATATTCAGGAAGCATTATCCTCACTAGAATGGTCTCAAGTGATAATGAAAGAAATGGAGGCATTGGAAAAAATCACACATAGAACCTGATTCCATTTCCAAAGAAAAAAAGATTGTGAGATGCAGATGGGTGTTCTCTAATAAGCATAAAGTAGATGTGACTATTGAAAGATACAAGGCACGATTTGTGGTGAAAGGATTTACTCAGACATATGACATAGACTACTAAGAGATTTTCTCTCCATTAGCCAAATTGACCATGGTTCGAGTTCTATTATCCTTGATGGTTAATCAGGATTGGCGTTGCACTTACTTGATTTAAAGAATGCATTTTTTCATGGAGATCTTGAGGAAGAAGTATACATGGATATTCCACTCGGATACAACATAAAGTCAGTATAAAAGATGGTATACAAGTTGCAGAAGGCTTTGCATAGGCTAAAACAATCACTACGAGCATGGTTATGACAATTTACTTCAACAACGAAGAAACTTTGATTCAAACAAAGCAACTTAGATCATACCTTGTTCTTGAAATATAGACAAAGACATATAACTACATTAATAATTTATGTGGATGATATAATAATTACAGGAGATGATACAAAATAGATTTCATGGCTCTTGAGAAATTTGGCTTCTGAATTTGAAATGAAAAATCTTAATGGTTTGAAATATTTTCTAGGAATTGAAGTGGCAAGATCAATAATAAATATTTTCCTTTCACAAAGGAAATATTTATTGGATCTACTATCATAAACTAGGATGTTAGATTGTAAGCTAGTTGACACTCCAATAGTGCAGAACACGGCATGAAGAAATGTGCAAATCAATCTCCTACCAACATGAAAAGATATCAATTATTAGGTGATAAACTAATTTACTTATCTCGTACATGAACAAATATAGCTTATGCAATAAGTTTGGTAAGTTAGTTTATGCACAACCCAAACAAAGACCATATGAATACAGTAATCCAAATCCTTAGGTATCTGAAATCATCTCTAAGAAAAGCCCCATGTTTTCAAAATATCAACATCTAAATAATGAAGGGTACACTAATACTGATTGAACAGGAAACATTATTGACAAATGATTCATTTTGGGTTACTTTACATTTATTGGGGAGATTTGGTTTCATAAAGGAGTAAGAAACAAAAGGTGGTAGCATTATCCAGTGCAGATGTTGAATTTTGAGGTATGACGAAAGAATTATGTGAAATATTATGGCTAAGGGAATTGTTCATTAAAGTTGGCTTTCCTCCAATTGACATAATAAGACTCTTTTGTGACAACAAAGCGCCTCTTGCGCTAGCACACAACCTAGTATAACATAATCGGATAAAACTTGTAGAAGTAGATCGCCACTTCATCAAGGAAAAACTAGAAACCAAAATAATTCAGATTCCACTTGTGAAGATCGAAGACCAACTAACATATATTTTGACAAAAAACAGTATTTAGTAGGACATTTTACAACTCACTTAACGAGTTAGATGTTGATGATATCTACTCACCAACCTGAGGGGGAGTGTTAACATGAATTGTGAAATAGAAAATACCATATTTAGAAGATTTAAAACTTGTATTAATTCCTAAATAGTAACCTACAATATATCACACACTTAGTACTGAGATATGCTTTTGATTGTATATAATCTGCAGTGTATCGATGTAAAAATCAAGCTTTTTAGCCTTATATGATAAGTTTTATTAGGATGGGGTGTTGAGTGTTGGTGTTTTCGAGAAATGATGGGTCTCACTATGTTACAAATAAGCTAAAATAACTTAGTGTTTCATTGTACACATAGACTAAAATTATTGTGGATTGGAATAGTGAAATGATGGTTTTACCTCTCGATGCGCCTCATTTTAGCTTTTGAATCAATGGTAATTTTGTATTTTTCACATTTTTTTACACAGTAAAATAACTCTTCTAACCCCTAATAAGACAAAAGCATGGCTTTGCCCGCAGAGGTATCACGATCCTTGCACATGTTTAATGAACAATGCAAGAATTGTACAACTACCGATATGCCCCCTTTAACGACAAAATCAAAAAAGTGGAACAAGGGGTGAGTTCATAATTTACTTTTTTTTATATAATTCTTTAATCGGGCATAAACAGTGCCAAAAATGTGTTAATACTAATGTGCCCCCATAAAAGACAAAGTACAAGAATTGGTTGTAAAGGAGATTAGGTAATTGAACATTTTTCAAATAATATTTTCGGGTGACTGTGGCAGGGGTGTTCGGAGGAGGCGCTAACGGTTTTGGGCTCCCACCCCCTTCGTGTGGCTCATGTGGACTACTACGGTTGTGAAAAATTTCCATCTAGCGTATCACTGGGTGCACCTCCATGCACTCCACCTTATGGTGGAGCACATTGCTGCCAAAGGTGGTCGAAAAAGTTCTAGTTGGCCGCTGAATGTTTGTTCCCTCTTTTCTCTCTCCTGTGACAAAAAATGTTTGACAATCCTCGGTGTTATGGAAGTTTTCACTTTAGTTCCTGATCTTTTGATTGTGTTGCATGGTCCTGATTGCTGTTATAAAAGTTTTGATTTATTTCAATTTTGTCCTTCAATGGAAATTGATTATATATTGTATTTTCATATCGGTCCTTAGTCTTTTAATTTTCGGATTGATTTGAAATCCCTAATATATTCAGTATTAAAGTTTTGATTTCTTTCAATTTTATCCTTCAATAGCAATTGATTATAAATTTGAGTTTTATTTTGGTCCTTAGGTTTATAATTTTCAATTTGGTTTGAAATTCTTTAATTTTTTAGTAGCAAAGTTTAAATTTGTTTCAATTGTATCCTTTAAATAAAAGTTCATACACATTTATTTTTTATTTCATCCCTTATACTTTCAATCTTTGATTTTATCTTAATTCCTTTATTTTATATATATTTTTGAATGTTTGTTATTTTTGTCCATGCTTATATTTGGTTTTTGTTTTTAATTTTTATAATTTCCTATGTTGTTAACTTTTTTTAATTTAATGTTTAAATTTTTATTTGTATTAGTGATCATTTGAAAAATAATATTTAGTATTTTTTTTCCTTTTTAATATTTTTTATTATTTATTCTTCAAGTCAAATAATATTTTTATATGTTATCAATTTTTTTTTCATTTTTTTTATTGTTGGTTTTTTGTTAATATTTTTAGTTGTTAAAATTTCTAATTATTATAGGGAAGACATTCAAAATAATGATAATGATTATTTGTAAGTTTTTTTCTCTTATAAATATGAGGCTAAGTATATATTTTTTATATATTTATTTTTAAAAAAGCCACATGTTAGACAAGTAGAAAAAATATGTCAAATTATCTACAATAATAAAATAAAAATTGTCTTGCATTTCGCCACAGTCAGCACCAATTTTTTGAACATGTAATAAAATTGTTAATGGTCCTGATTTGTTTTTAAATGCTATACATCTGAGTTAAATAATCAACTTTAAAATTGAAGTAGCCAATTACAACACACACAAAAACAATTAGTTTCTTATATAAAAAATTATTTCTAATATATTTTATCAAAAGAATTTCAGCAGTAGCAATATTCAATAACTTTTAGACGAGAAAAAACTCGTTTCAATCAGATTTTATTAATTATAATTTTACTTATTAAATATTAAAATAATCAATTAAAATACATATAAAATAAATTAATTTTTTACATAGATAAAAAACTCAACACATCACGCGAACAAATTAAATCAACTTGGCTACATGGAAGCAGTATACAAACTATCTCAGCTAGAGAGGAAAGGACCTCCCTGCTGAGTTAAAAATGTAGATATATAGAGAGAGGCACATGCACTCCGCCCCATTGGACCCATTGCTCCCCACATGCCCGTCAACAAGATCTGCATAAAATGGAATTACAATTACAAAACACCAGTAAAAGACAGGCTACTGGAAACAACGTGAATATAAGTGAAGAGAGAGAATATGTGAGTTTGTGTTCGTGTGGGTTTTTTTTGGTCCCACTCTGACTGCAAGATTCAAACTTTTAGACTGCTCCTTGTAGCAGGTTGAAGTTGTATGCAGAAACATCATCAAACTGCACAGTTGACTTTATTGGACAACATTATCTACAGCTATAATAAGCTTGTAATGCTCAAACTACTCTCATACCATCAAGAATAATTTCTGGGATTGCTTAAGATCCCATCAGGTAACAACTTGGTATTTATTTTTGACTGACTGTCATCATAATAAAGTATCTTTTTACTGGACAAGTGAGAAAAAAACACTTGTTTCTCTCGTAATCAACTCGTACTTGTGTTTTCCTTTCCCTTTTTTTCTTAAAAACTATTCACCAAACGTTTTGATTTTTGAAACCCAGATCAAAAGTTGTAATAGAACTACAGTCCTCATGCAGAACAACTGCTTCGAAATACCATCATGCTAGACACTATATTAGGGTCTTGTCTTAGGATGATGAGCCCAAAAGGGAACAACAAGAGGTCCTACTTTCCTCCTAATTATTAGAAAAACCACCATTCAATTGGACATAATGTAATTGGAGCTTTGGAGTTTTCCTATAATGTAATTGGACCTTTGGAGTTTTCCTTTATAACGTACCGGTAATTTGCAAATGTTTCGCTCCATCCCATGCTTTTTCGTCACCCTCTTGGCCATGGTAGTCAAGCTTGTCAGTTTGATTTTTTGTTTTTTCAATTAGAATATAATATTTTGATTTTTAGGTGTTTTGGAGCTTTATTTTGAGATTGTATTGTTTATGTATATATATAATTAAATATTTAATTCAAAAAAATAGTTCAAATCGATAAATAAAATTATTTAGAATTGTGCAATTTAAATTTCAAATATAAGTAAAAAAAATGAGAGTTAAATTGATATAACTCGATGGTCTTGATGAGTTCAAAGATAACATAAGAAAATTAATAAAAATATAGTTTAAAAAAATCAAATTGACTTTTAAAAAAAATTGAAACAACGATATAATGAATCAACTTGGGTCAACCTAGGTTAATTCCTCAAATATGTGATCTCCGTTATAAGACCATGATAATTTAAAAAAAAAACAAATTAAATCAAATTATAAAGTTAAATTCATAATAAACTCGTTGTTGAATAATTAAATTGAGAAAAGTTTAATCTAAAAATAGACACAATAAAATGATTTTTCTTAATAAAATTATGAACATGTATAATATTATGAGAATGTCATCATAAATCTCGCATGGTCATTATATTTTCTGATTGTTTTGAAATTTTAATATAATATATCAAAAGTCTCTTCGTAAAATTTCATCTCAATCTAATGATCAAATTAAGAGATATAATTGATATTATAAAATTATTTATTATTTTAAAAAATATTATTTGGTAAAAACAAAACGGTTAGAACAAAACCAAAACATTTCAATTAAAATTTGAACAGGCTAAAAATTTAAACAAAATAAAAATTATATTATTTTATCTTATTTTTTAATTAATACGGAACATTTCAGCCGTTTAGTGTTATTAGCTTCATAAATTGGACAAAGATTGTCACGAGCATTGAGCAGGCCACCACCGATTGCCAAATATTTGCTTTCCAGCGAAATCATCAGGATTTGCAAGGTTGATCACATTATATTGCCCTGTTTGATGGGGAAAGCATGACATGGTTTATCCTTACTTGATGTTTGTTTAGAATCAATTACAATTCCGAATCAATATTAACTGTGTTGTTTTTTCTTAACCCTAGTAGGAATATATTCTCTGTGACCAATAATCTGCTGTAGAAATTGTTAAAATATGGGTGTGCTTAGACTCGATTCTTGGTCAAACTTGCAGGGCACCAAGTCTAGTCATTGACTAACATTGTGTTCTAGGTAGGAATCTTAAGGCTTAGATCTTAGTTCCAGGGAGACGATACATTAAGTGTCAATTACCTACGGGTAGATCACTATTGGCACTTGGATCTCGATTTCAAAATTAATCATCAGGATCCGAAACCAAGTCCTCTCGGAGTCGAAAACCGGAACCCATTGACTGGATCCTAGACACTACAGATTTTTATATTGTAACAATGAAATATTCTCTTGTAGTTAGACGATATTCTATCAGCATGATTTTTTACCGATATACTCATAAATGGTGACTCGGTAGAAGAACTTTCTGAAGTGGGTTTTATTCTGTATGTTATTTTGTTGGTAAAATAAACACATCAAACAAGAAAAACTCATCTACTTTGTTCTATTGGTATTTTAATTGATGAATATGATATTTCACGGATAAGAAAATCATTTGTGATTTCATTACTGGTTTTTTTAATACATTGCCAACCATTTGATTCTATCCATGATTAAAAAGAGACATTTATAATAACTCTATCTCATTTATCTAAAATAAATCAATAAGCTTAATTTGTCGGTAAGATAAGGGGAGCACATGTACCAACCATTTATGATTTCAATTCTATGTACAATCACTAAAGTCTAGTGATCTTAGTAGTAAATCATTTTGTTCTAGTAAGTTGAGTTATCCGAGCTTCAACTCGTTGATTTAAAATTTCTCAAAATTAATTATATGTATTTAATGATTGAAATACTTTAGGTCATCCACTCAGTTCTAGTATTCAAGATATTATAAACTTGATTTTTAATGGGTCTACCATATGATCCTACCTGCAACCACAATTTCAGATCGAGTTTTGGATGGGTAGATGAATAATCCTCATATATCTTTTGCAAGAAAATATTATATGTTTCCTGAAAAAAAAATCAATAAATTAGAAAGCATTATAACATAATTTTTTTAAAAAAAAATTAACATACCATGAAGCATTGAAATGAACTATCCATAAGTTGCACCTTTTTCTAACGACCATAATTTTGCATGTGTATTTCCATCAAAGCTCCACTAGTCTTGGTTTATGTTCAAGAACCCTAGCTTACAAGAGAAAGTTGTTGTTACTTAAATATATTCATATAAAAAAATATTTTTAAAAATAGATTTTGTCATAACCCATTTCTGGGTTATTCCCCAGATTCCCCAAAAATAATAAATAAAAAACAATCATATTTTCCCTTGCAATAAAAAATAGAAAAGGAAAATTTCTTTCATTTCAATAAACTAAAATAATAATAATAATAATAATAATAATAATAATAATAATAATATTTATGTTCATAATAACCATAAACCTTGTAAATCATACATTGACTCGTGGTCTTCATTCGAGGGACTTGACTGCATTGAAATAATGGAATCTCTATCAATAATTCAAAGATTGTTGTTATTGTTCTCAATGCCTCAATATTTATATACCTGAATTTTTATTTATTAAATAAGATTATCTTTTAAAAAAAATATCAAACAAATTTAGTTATGAAAAAAAATTACATTGAAAGGTCATTTTTTCATCGGGCTAATACTTGCGGGTAATTGGATCCATTATAAAGGGACATCCCCTTGAATATGTTGTATCGCACTTTGTGACCTCGCTTCGTGAGTTGATGCATGTGCCTTAAGTCCTTATTGCGATCACCACATTAAAACCTATGGTCATTAGAATCGCTACTAGAAGAACTAACAATGATCCTATTCTAACGATTCAGAATGGATTTTACATTAGAAATTTACACAAATTAATGATTAAACAAAATTAAATAGCTCTTATAGTTAAATGTTTTTAACACCTTTTTATGGGAAACTACCCAAAATTTACAAACTAGAAATTTACAAACCAGTAAAAACACATTATATATGCCACAAAGCAAATGATTTTATTCATTTTCTTCTAACAATTTTTCATAATTTAATTTCATAGAACATATTTATTTTTATGTTATAATATTTTTCAATTAATCCTAAACTTAGAGAAATATGTTCTAAATTTTAAAAAGTTGCAAAAAAAATAAAAAATAATGACAATAATCTTTTAAGTAAAAATCTTAATTTCTCTATTTAATCAATCATCTAAGAAAAAAAATAGCAAATAATAATATTAGCCAAAAAAATGAAATTAGAAAAATTATCATTGAATAAAACAGAAGCATTCCAACAAAAATAGAAAAATAAATTAAAAAACTAATGCAAATAAAACACAAAAATTCCATTAATAACAGAAACATTATTAGTTAATAATCCATTAACACAAGAAAAATAATAATATAATAATGCAACAATCAGACACCAAAATCATTAATAACAAAAAAAAATAATGCAATAATCCCACACCAATACCATTTTGAGAGAGAAAAATAATGCAAAACAAACACAACAAACAAGAAGAAAAAAGAGAAATCTTACTTTAAATTTGTTGTAAGTAAAGCTAAGAGAAGGAAGAAAAATAACAAGTAAAAATTAGAAGAGATCTTAATTAACAAAAAAGTGAAAAAATAAGATGAGAAAAAAAGGTGAGAAAAAAGAGATAAATTTAGTTTTGGTGAAGGAGAAGACAATATAAGAGAAAGATTAAACACAGAGATAAAGAGAGAGAGAGAGCATCGATACTGTGTGCGAGAGAGAGAGAGAGAGAGAGAGAGAGAGAGAGAGAGAGGAAAATTGAGAGAGAGAAGAAGGATGAAAAGGAAGATGAAATACCCATCTCTGTTGATTATAGTCTTTTAAATTATATCCCTTTACCTAGACTCTTGCAGACCATTATATTTTTTAGTGGTCTTAATACTAGGTGCGACTCCTAAGAATTATAATAGTGATTTTACAACTATAAAACAAGCATTTTTCTGTGTGTCGTCTCCCCTCTAGAGATGACAGGGCACGAAACATGAAAAACTTATGATTGTGATAGGCAATATAGAAGTTCTCTTCTAGTTTGTCATTTGACAATTCTATCATAATTGATCTATACTCTAACTTTATGGTAAGAACTTATGTCACAATCAATAATTTATTGTGATTTGTACAACCATCTCATAATTGTTCATCGTAGTATTTTATAAGATAAAAAAAACCTAGTCGCGTTTGCATTAGGTGCTTCATCTATGAATGAACATTCAGCTATACTATCCTAATTCTTTCTCATCGCATCCATAACCATATTCCTATAAAGATTATTATTGGCATCTACAACTTCATGCACGTTACTAGAACTAGAAGTTAACCCAACCATCATTTCTTCTTTATATGCATACCAATACATGTATTCCTTCATAAACTTTTTTTTGTAGAAGATACATCATGACAACATCTAGATTGATAAAAATTTTTTACATTTTACATAAACATGTAATACTCCCTTCACTAATGTTTCTCACATTAGATATTGCATATTTAATAAAACCTTGGACCTCATTGCAATAATCTATCATATGAAACCCTTGGGGTAATTCTCAATACATTCATGAACAATTTACTATTATTTATATTAGGCCTATATAGAATAATCATGTATCAATTAAATACATTGGCTAAACAAATACAATTTTATAAAATCTAAAACAAACCCTAATAAGTATAGATCATAATTCCATACAACAAATTCCTTTGAGAAGACATTATAAAACAAGTAATCATCCAAGCAAAATTAATATACTTTAAAAATATATAAAACAGATGAAAATGTTAAATTTTAATTTTAATAAAACATAAATTTATTTACTTAAAGTGGAGAATCCTAAAAAGAATGAATCAAAACACATATGCCCATAAATTTAGTGTTGTGACCACCAAATTTGTTGAAATTGACTTGAAATTTGGTGAGGGGTGGCTGTTTTTGTAAAGGAAAAAATAGAATAGGAAAAATGAGAAAGAAGAGAGGAAAGGGTCGATAGTTAGATCTTAAGTTAAAACTTACCAATGAATTTACCATCAAAATACATTCGTTGGTCAAGCCATCATATTTTCTAGGTTTTTTGAATCCCGATAGAATTTCATTGCTATATGTACTACTATGAATAAACATTTATAATAAGTTTGGGGTTTTGATATTGTCTCAATCTAATTGAACTGAAAATAAAACTCTTAATTTCCTTAAAGATGACATTAACACTTCAGAATATCATTGGATACGAGTGTTTATCTATCAATCATTGAAATATTATTGAATTATTATAAGTTTGATTTATGTTATGAACTATACATAACCAGGTATCACAAACTCAATTAGCAAACTACGAAAATTTATCAATAATTTAGGTTTTGTATTTTAGATTAGTTTAGGGTTAAAGTTTTAGTTGGTTTGCATTAGCGGTTTTTTTAATAAAAATTGCTTTTCACATTCACGTTTTTGTTGAAGTTTTTATTCCCAACATGTTTTTGTTATAATATATTCTATTTTTGAAATCATTTTATAGTTTATGATATTTTTGCCAAATTGTTTATCAATCTGTGCTAATTGTTTTTCAAAAAAATCCAAAAATAAACATCCGACGTATAATTCGAACATAGGGACAAGGAAAAAGGAATGACCAGAAAAGAAAGATGTTCATCAAAGCCATGTAAACAGGCACACAAAGCCGCTTTATACATGAAGAACTGTGGGATATTTGCATCGTCTAACACGCAAATGGGAGGACTCCCGTGAGTGTTTGTGAGTAAAGTAATGTAATCTCACAGGGCAGAAGTGGTCCGTACAGTAGATACTGTACATAATCATCTGTCAAATCAAGATGCTAAGTGACTGTAATGTGACATGGTGTGTCTTGTAAATTTCTGTTTATCTTCATCTACTGCTGCTCGCTTCATCTGGGTTTTGACTTTTTATCGAAGCCTATGGGGGTTTGTCTTGATATGGGACTGAAGGTACGAATAGGATAGTGACTGGAAGAAAGTGTGGATCCATGAGAGGATCCCCGGAAAAGGATTCGACACAATCTAGCAAAAACCTATTTTACTAATTTTCAAAAGCGAGAAATTTGTTCATCCATCCTTTTTACTACAAGAAGGATTTGATTGAAGAAAGATATGGCGGGTTAGGCACTAGGTAAGTCGATAGAGGCGACAAAAGAAATATAACAAAAATCAAAAGAATTGTGTGTACACTGTGTGTCAGCGTGTTCATTGCTCCACCCTTATCCGAAGAAATTTAGTGGT
This sequence comes from Salix dunnii, assembly GCA_015731905.1. Classification (NCBI taxonomy): domain Eukaryota; kingdom Viridiplantae; phylum Streptophyta; class Magnoliopsida; order Malpighiales; family Salicaceae; genus Salix; species Salix dunnii. The sequence goes on along the minus strand of CM027662.1, from coordinate 6,718,103 downwards.
TCAATTATAGGTTTATTTTCAAGAATACACTTGTTTGAGTCTCATGATTCTTAGGCCATTGGAGGCCAGTAACAAATCGTTTACTCTAAGATCCGTAGTATTAATTAAAATATATACAAGTTAATCCAAAGATTCATGTTAAAGAAAAGTGTTCATTGTTTTAAGATTCATGAAATATTTTTGTAAGAAATCTTTTTCCTGTTACATTCGGAAGAACGATTGATACATCAAAATCTTTTTATAATAGAAGGTCGAATTTATGCATGGTACGTTGGATGTATATCACATATTAGTATAATTCATACTATACGTGGGCACCACAAGAAATGACGAATGGCTTGATGAGCACCTCAAAATGTCAATAATATGTTACCCATAATACAATTAATAATGGAGAGAATTATGAATCCCATCGATGGAGAGAGATTGCCGACAGCAAAATGTATACATGACCCTCGTAAAAGTAAAATGAAAAAACATGATGTAGGGAGAAAACAACGAAGATAGGGATGAGAGCATCCAGTTTAGTGGCATTCTGGCAGGAGAAGAGCAAAAATTGGGTGCACGGATGCTTGTTATATGCTTCATTTATATCCAAAAAAGAGAAAGAAAAGGACATTAAAATTAAAAGGGGTGCTTGCCCCGCACGAGGGCCTCTTCTCACTACTAAAATATCACATAATCTAGAATCTAAACCGAATATTTTAATCTTAAATCGCTTCAAAACACAGACAAAATCAAGAAATTCATTCAATCATCTTTCATTTTATGTTCTTTCATTTTATGTTCTTTCTTATACAATGCGATAAAAAACTTAAAATTTATTTTGCAGATCTCAAATTTAAATAAAAATACTTATGTAGTAAGAATTTAATATAATTAAAAAAAAATTTATTTAACCTAGATTCACGATAAATACATAAAAAGGGATTGAGATTCCTAAAATCCAAGAAGAAGAAAACAAAAATCTTTCATTTTATGCCATAATAAATCAATGATTTGTAATTTCACCTTGCTTGTGGGCGGCGCACGCGGTATTCACAAGTGTTGCTGTGGGTGAGGAGGGACTCCTTCTGGGTTCTTTTTCTTCTTCTTCCATTTATACAATAGACAACATTATTATTATTTTTATATTTTAGTAAAATGATTTTCTGTTTCTTTGTCTTCTCACACGCTCACTTGTCCTCTTGCTCAAAGATGTTCCTGTCAAGTTGATTCATGGTCCTTGATAAAATTTATTGATCATTGCCCATTCAAAAAAGAAAAAATGTCTCTCATTCTGCTCTCTCTTTATACGTGATGAGTGGCATTGATTACGTGCAGGGAGAGAGCAGAATGGTGATATTTTTTTAAAAAAAAAGAGGGGCTAAGACAACAAGTTTACTCGGGATACGGTGAAGCAAGATCTTACAAAAATTGGAGTTGCAATTTGCTGGTCAGACCTATACAACTTATAGTTTCACCCATGACCTAGTTGAACGGGGTGAAACCTAGGTTTATTTTATTTTTATTTGTTTAAATTTATCAACAAAAATGGGGTTGTTGCGTTTTGATGGAGAAAAACAAGGGGAAAGAGGTAGTAACATTGTGAGTGGTTAATATTGGCATGTTTTAGGGGGCATGTGGAGATTGATGGGAGAAATACAAATCGATATGAAGGTGGGTTAGTGGGTAGTTTGTACGAGGGTATTGGAGAGAAAAGATGGTTAATTCTTTTTTTTATTAATTTTTTATTTTTACATCTAGTATATTACAATCTTAGTTTTTTATTTTTTTTAATCCAAATCACTATGAAAAAGATGGAAATTTAATCAATTATGACCTACCATTGGCTCTTATTTAACTTTTAAGGTAAATTCATGTTCGTCTAGATTGACCTTTTCAATCCATAAACCAGGACTTGATAGGAGTAGTAGCATCCTCAATTTTTAAATTAATATTTGGTCATTTAACCATGCCAAAACCTTCATAGTTTTTTTTAACTTATTTTATTATGCTAAAAAAATTTTATACATCATATTTTAACTTTTATAAAAGTTCACCTATACAAGACCAAGTAAATTGGAAGATTAGTATCAAGTTTGAAATGCCAATTATGTACTTGTAATTTTTACATCAAAATTCTCACCATTGTGTCATACTCATTTTCTTTTTATGGTCTTTATCATCATGACCAACTCATTTTCATATTATAGTCCCTTATATTGTGATTTACTCATTTTCTCATTGTAGTCCCTGCCATTATAACTAGCTTGTTTATTTATTTTATATTATGAATTTCATATCAAGTTTATATAACAATTTCACCTTGCATATCTGCATAAATAAATCCATAAAACATTTCAACAACAATGGGGGATGAAAAAATATTTGATTTATATGTATCATAAATTTCTTAAATATATGTAATTTATAATATAAAAAATTCTACAATATTCATCATCTTACAAGATATATATATATATATATATATATATATTACACAATCCACAATATTCATCACTTACAATATATATTACACATTTCTATAAAATTCTTCATTTACATTTATAGCCCTCCTATCTTTGTGACTATATTAATTATGCATCATATATGTATGTTTGAGATATACTCTACCTATAAAATAAATAATTATACCAAACAATGAAGAAAAAAAAGTGATGAACACCAACCTAACACCACAAAAGTATGTGTATCCTCCCATGTTAGTCCAAACTCATATGTTTCTTCTTAATCTTCAAGTAAACATATTCAATCAATAAACCAACTCAATTTAATTCATTTGTCACAAGTACACATTCACATCATCATTCATATTTAAAATAAACCTTTGTGGATATATTTTTGTTCACTAACCCTATTCATTCCTTTTAATTACCTATTATAACAATTTCAATCTATTAATTTTTTTCATATCATTTTCACACCCATTATATTATTTATGACTCATCAATATCACTATTCAATCCTTAACATGTATTAGGCTCATTGTAGCCCACTAAAGTCATTTATCAATCTTAAGTAAACATTATGTCAATTTGGCTGATTAATAACATTAATTAATCTAAAATAATTATTATGATATTCTTAGTTTGTTCATACAGCTTGTCAATTCAAAACAATTATCATTTCATCCTTGGCTCATTATTAATATTTACTTATTCACAATAATTCATGTCATCTTTGCCTTACTAAAGGCATCTGTTTTTTCTTCTTTTCATGAAGCATTATCCAATTCTTTACTTGCCAAGCCCCCTATTCAAATATGATATTCATTTAGTAATTTTATACATATAAGATCAGACATCTATATTGACAAACATATGGCATGAACATTCATTCAATCTTTCTTACATAGAATTTTGTACTCCCTAAACCTTCTAAACCTCATTCATATTAATTCAACACTATATCTAGCATATATTTCCCATGATATCATCAGGATATAATTCTTAATACCGCTTATATATTCTTTCATATATCTATCATTATACAAAACACACAACTTGATTAATATATTTACAATAAAGATGACATCAATTTTTTCAAATTTCACGCCATTCTTAACACAAAAATGTCATTTTGGCTTCCTATATTAATTTTCATCAAGTCACTTTAGTTACCAATTCATCTATCTATAAAAACTTTTATCTATTCATTTTATCAACACTTTAACCACTAACTTAATAATTTCTTCATATTATTTTATCAACACCATTCTTACATAGTAAATGTTTATTCTTTGATTCGTCCTATCAAACATTTGATATGCATTTGAATTTAAGTCATTCTTACATAAATAATGTATATATTCATTATTCTAAAGTACTTATATTACTTCTGCATAACCTAATTCAATTCATAGTAACTCTAACCATGATTATTCTTTCATTTTATCATTAAAACAAATAATTTTTCATAGCCTCCTCGACTGATTTCTCAATTACAATAAATACCAATCTATCCATGTCCCAATTTAACAAGTTATCAAACAATTTGAACAATTTCTTAACTTCCATATTTTTAGATCATGCACAAAAACAAAACTCTACCTTACCAACCATATCTAAGGATTCCTGAACATTCAATATCATGAAAATAAACAAACGTTCATTTCTCCTTATCTTCTCACATGACTTACCTTTAGTGATCATTAACTCATTATTTTTTTCAAAATTATTTTTTCAAGGTGTTGTTGTTTTAACCATTGGCCTTTTGATTACTCAATAATCCATTTAAATAATTATTCCCACCAAAAATCACATGAACTCTAGAATTTTAGATTTTTGGGTTTTTCTAATTCTTCATACAATTATACAAATTCAAACCATTACCATGCATTCTCGTAACCTAACAACAATAGTAAGCAATCCAATTATCATTATAGCACAAAAAATCACATGAATTGTAATTTCATGAATTGAAGATTTTCCAATAACAAATCAAAACCCAACTAGAAAATAAAATATATTAGTTAGGAACATCTTACAAACATCAAAACACTTGAAAGAAAACAATTGAGGAATGATTGTTATATAAAGAAAGGAAAGAGGAGAGAAGATATTTAGAGATAAGAGATGAACATTGAGAAAAGAGAGAAACATAAGGGGAAGAAAGAGAAAAACATAAAAAGAAAAGAAGTTAGGTATATTTTAGTCTTTTCACTAAAATTTGAATATGTTATGTAATTTTTAAAAGATGAAGGTAAAATAGTATTGTAATTAAAAGTTGGAAAGGTTAGAGTAGTTTTTCCATAAGTATAATATTTTCTATTAGCATGGGTAGAAGATTAATCGTGCCAATTTTTCAAACTTAATAAGATTAAAAACAAAATCGAAGAGAAAGGAATGAGATGAAATGAAAAGTACATAAGTGGCTTTGCAAAGCTGACTTTAACCATGACTTATTTTGGTCTTATATAAATAATAGCTTGATATTGCTATCTCAATTATTTCTTGCATTCAACTTTAATTAGCTTGTTGACCTGCAAACATATATAAATGACTAAAATATAACAATTAAATGAAAAAACTAAAATGTATAGGAGATTCACTATTAAATTTTTTTTATCATTCATCTTTCATGTTTTAATGTAGAATAGAGCAGTGCCATTTTTTTTATTCTCAAAATTTCTTCTCTTTAATTCACACCTTTTATGAATAAATTAATTGCCAATTGCTTGGACTTATTAAGAAGGATTAAGATTCAAGACATAAGATCAAAGTGATGGTGAAACTAAATTCATCTGTTGATAAATTATGAGTATATTTTTGGTTTAGATGTAAGGACTTGTTTTTTTTTTTTTTTGTATGTTCTAGGTTTTCTTCCTTGTGTTTTTCATTGTTCTATTATTCTCTTCCCAATGTTATTCTCGTTTTCATCTCCTTGATGGCAAGCTTTTTCTTTAATATATTCAACTTCATAAAAAAACAAGGTAGCTATTTACAAATTGTCATGATAAGTTTTCTTTTGTCCACCTACTTTTTAAGGAATACATTTTTAGTCCTTTTAGTTTTGTTTTTTTTTTTTTAATCTAAAACTTGATTTCTTTTATATTTCAACTCTTGGGTTTAAAGAGATGAGAGAGATAGTTTCTAATATAAAAAAGGTAGAAAGAAAAGGAAGAAGCAGTAGCAACACACAACCATCATTATATTCAACTTTACATAAACTGGATTAAAATATCTTGTTAATTCAAATATAGAATCATAAGACCATAACAACCTCCTAGAAAGCAAATCAAATAAATTTTGAAGCTCAATTTCTAAAAAAAAAAAAAAACTCAATGTTAAAGAATGAATTGAAAAAAAATACAGTAAAAATATAACCTAAACAAATAACTCTAGTCAACTTAGGTGTTACTAGTCAAACCCGCAATCTAGATTATGTGACAGAAATAACCCAATGAAAAATTATAAAACTCAATTATCAATCAATATAGTATTAGTTCATTAAACTCATGACTCGATCCATGAGTTTAGAATAACCAAATTAAAATTAAATTAAAAAAAATCATGAAAGCTCAATCCCTAATAAACCTAACATTAAAGAATAAGATTAATATTTAAACAAGTTAGATTAGAAAATAAACAAAAAAATAAACAACACACTATTATAGTGACTAATGTTTTATAAGAAGGGTGCAATAACTTCCCCTCTTCTTTTAGCTTTTTATTTTTATTATTTTTAAAGTTAATTCATTTGTTTTTAGGGATCGCCCGTATGTTAGATTTTTTAAACTTATAATATCAGATTTAAGATATTTATTAATCAGTAATAAATAAAATACTATATATATATGTATATATATATATAAAACTTAATACACACACATACATACATATATATGTGAATAATATTTATCTTTTTACCATTACACACACACACACACATATAAAATACTTAATGCACACGCACGCTTCCGATATATGTATGCATGCATACATGTATGTATGTTAAATGGTAAAAAGATAAATATTATTCACATATGTGTGTGTGTGTGTTTATTTTATATCATATTTTATTGGAAAAAATCTAAATATTTTTTGAATATATTTATAAAATATAAATAAAATATTTGAAGTTAAAATCACATGAGTTTAAAAAAAAAAACAAATATTCATTTTATATTCATTACTAAAAAAAAAAAAAAACTATGCTCACTCATTCAATGACATCAAATCACAATTTTTAACACAGCCTTATCCACATCGTGGACGAAAAGAAAAGGTGAAGTGGGGTTAACCCAGACCATGAATGAGTGCACGTGTGGCTAGACATGTCCACGTGCACCTGTTTTATACACTGAATTGATTGATTCGTCCCATTGCTCCCTACCTCACGCCAACAGATTCCAATCTCTGTCTCTGTCATTTTCTCTCCACCCTCTCTTATCTGCTGCCATCACTTGTCGAGGCTATGTTTTTTCACTCAATGTTATTTTGCGTTACCGAGTTCCTATTGAGCCTTCCCGCCACCCATGCTTTGCATCCACACATCTGTTGAACCAACAAATAATCTGATGGAAGTTCTATTAAGGGTTTTACATATAGACAAAGCGCGCCAAAAAATATCTACTTGCTCAATTTCGGCTATGTATTTAATGTATAACTGACAGAAACAAGAAGAATGATCTGCATTATGTTTTTATTTTATTTTTAATTTAAAGATTATGATCAACATGAACACAAGACTCTGCCCCAAGTGTGTGTTTTCATCCAACATTGTGCAAAAGATTCTTCAGCTTTTAGCTGGCTCCACTTTCACAAACTCAAAGCCATCCCCCATGAGTACTTAAGGTCCCCATGACATTTTGTTCTGATGATGAAGTGCTTGTCTTTGCTGTTGTTTCTTTCATTCTTTGTTTGCAAGATTTGTATAAAAAAATCCCCTCCCTCGTTTTCCACTTAGCCCACATTAGGTGACCTAATGTTATGAAAATGGGAGGTTCAAAACGCATGTGATCTGGTGCCATCTTCGCCACCTTGAGGTTCAAATTCTGGCTCGTGGGGTTCAATGGGGCTGCCCTACTACAGGAAACAACAGTGGAAATTTGGGGGATGATGCCCCGATCGCAAGTTACACCCTCGTGGTTTCCTGGGTCGAAAAAATGGCACAGACAAAGCATGGATGCAATTTTCGACAGCATTGTTAGATTTGGTTCTCTGCTTTCCCATTATGGGGTGAAGCAGAGTGATCCAATTTGTTGGTTCCTTCCATGAACCATTCAAGAAAAGTTCTGCAAATCTCTGTCCATTTCTCGCACTTGAGCTGTGATTGATTTAGAAAATCAAGGAAAAGTAGACAACATGACCCTTTTTTGCTAAAATCTTTTCGGCTCGTTCACCTTTTGACATTTGGAAGGTTATACATTTGAATCCTTTACCTGGCGATGAAATCTTTAAAATAGTAACCTGAAAGGAAAAACAAAGGTGCTGTTAGTTTTCAATATGACATGCAAAGGTCTCCAGTACTCACTCCGACAAGTTGAAGAGATAAAGTAGTCTTAATTTCGAATCCTGCTCGTATTACTTTGAGAATAATAATAACAAAAAAAAAAAAGCAAGCAAATATGCAATTACTATCAAATATCTTATGCTGATATTCTCTATCCAATAATATTTGCACACCTTTAGTCAAGTCAAAAGCATGTTGATATCCACAAATTAGCAAGCATTTTGAGACGCGAACCCTAATTGTTAAAAAAGAAAATATACCCTAATACCATCTTGGTCAACATTATCAGCTTCGTAATTCCTTATCTAAATGCCTAAAGCTTTACCATTGTCTTCTTGTGGCTAAAACCTTAGACTCCAGGCTTTTGTCTTCGTCAACATGGTTTGCTTGCATAGAACATGAAAAAACTTTTACTGTATTCTTTTGTCTAAAAAATTGGAAAACACAGTAGATCTAGTATAGAAATAACTTCTTTTTCAACGACAATATAAGCTAGCTATGAATTTTTCCCATCTAATATGTAGTTTAGCATGTTTTCATTCAAAAGCTAGTAAATTATACAACTTGTTGCCTACAAACATTCTTAATCTGGTCAATGTTAGACAGAATACAAAGCATGTCGGTAAACTAAATTACAGAAAAATGAGGAAGATAATTTATAAACGAGCAATAATTAATCAGAGTTAAGGGTTTTCTGTTTTTGTTTTTGCCCATATTTTTATAACGCATTATAGGCCATTACATGAACTCCATTATTGGATAGATCACACGAATCAAGCTACAACGAAGCATGTTCCTAGAATTGGTACTGTTATTGAATTTATCTTGCAGATCTGATATCACAGAATACCATAGTTAATAATAGTACTAATTAAATATTAATATCACTCTCTCTTAAGTTCACTAGCATGTGTTAGCTAGATACATTCTAGCTTACCTACTCACATGCGTCACAACAAGATAATTAGGGCTAATAATAAGCTACCAAAAACACTCCAGATTTTGATTTTGTAATTTCAAACGCAGGATTCTATGTTTGACTACTTGTAAATTTACACTTCAATTCTCCCTGAAATCGACAAAGACGGTGATGAATTTAAATCGTAGTTTAGTCGTAATTTTTGGGGATGGTGTTACAAATTGCGTTGTTGTGGTCAAATTGGCATGACCAAGGCATCTCTTTAATTATTTTCTATGGCTAGGGTAGCCCATTCTGTAGTAGCACCAACGTAGAAAATCTATCCTAGTGAAAGTGATACCCACTTACATCCCTTGATCATGTTGAATCTACACTACTTAGACAAGTATGCATATAGAAATTTTGTCTAGAAATTGAAATTTGAAAAAAAAAATCTACATATGGATAGTAATGTATATCAAGGTTTGTCTTTCAAGGACGTAACGTGATGATAAAAAGTTTAAAATTTATATTGTAGATCTCGAATTCTAGTCAAAATATATTTATCTTGAAATAACCTGAAACAACCAAAGTTTTATTCACTTAACTTAAACTATAAAAAATAATTGAAGGAAGATGAGGTTTTTCTTTAATCCACACACACACACACACACACACACACACACACACACACACACATATATATATATATATATATATCGAAACAACTCAATATACATATTCAAGATCGAAACAACTAAATTATAGAAAAAAACGATATTTATATATATTTATATCGAAACAACTTAATATACATATTCAAGATCGAAACAACTCAATTATAGAAAAAAACGATATTTCATATAAAGTTAATCTCTTGAAAGGTATATTGCCCTTCACCATGTACCGGGTCTTTTTCTCTTAACACTTTAAAAGACATGATGCTCATGCAATTACAAAGTAAACATGCTAGTAGCTCAACAGCAATTATGTTGTATGTAATTAATTAAAAAAAAATATTGTTGATTTGTATTTTATCATTTGTATTTTTCAACCCACATCTATATATATGATTTATTTAGAATCTCGAGTTGATGGGCTCTTTATCATAGTTTGCCTCTTAGAAGTGACCATCCATACATGGATTGTTACTAAGAATATGTCTATAATATAAAAAATAAAAAACATTACTATCTTGTTTTGAAGAAAAAGAATCATGTGGCTCTATTTATGGACCCTCGTGGATCCAATAAGATAGCTTGTTTCAATTATACAATAAAATACTAATTGCAGTCAATGAACAAAATATAAAGAAAAAATTTATTTTATTGTCTTGTAGATAAAAAAAAAAAAAAAAAACACTTACAACAACTAAAATAAGCAAAAACTTGAAGTCAATTTGAGTTAACATAGCAAATTCATAATTAAAGTCATGAGACTAGACCATCCTCATTGAAAAAAAGTATGTAGATAAAAAAAAAAAAAAAAAACTTAATCTATAATAAACACAAAATTGAATATTGAAATCAAAAAAGAAAATTGGTCTAAAAAAAAATAAGAAAAAAAAAGATTGATGTCAATTTGGATTAACATTTCATATTTGTTATCTGAGTCATAAAACTATGATCACCTCATTAAAAAAAAAAAAAATGAAGCTCAATTTTCAATAATTTATTAATGAATGATAAAATTATAAAAACAAAATCATTAAAACAATAAGGGGCCATATTTGACATAAAAATAAAATAAAAATATTGTAGAAGCACTAAATTAATTTAAGGTAGCATGTAAAATCCACAACTTGGGTCGTTAAGTTAGATTATCCAAATAGAAAGAAAAAAATATAAATAAATAAATATATATATATATATATATATATATATATATATATATATATATATATATATATAAAAGATCTCCATATTAAATAAACAAGGTGTTAAGGGATAAAATATTTTAAAAATATTATTGTAAAAAGAATATTAAAAAATATCAATGGCAATTTGGGTTAACAATTCAAACTCATAACTTGATTATGAGTCTAAAATCACCGTATTGAAAAAAAAAATACAAAGTCTATTTCTCAATCAATTTGTTGTGGAAGGATGAACAAAAAAAATCAATTTTAAAAAATGGACCAACACATGAAATTAAAATAATGAAGTTTAAATTTGACATAAAACAAAACAAAATGAAATGATGTAAAAGCTCTGAGCAAATCCTAATTCGGATGAAAAATTCATGATTTGGATCATGAGGCTGGCCATATTCATAGAAATCAAACCGGAAGAAAAATAAAGAAGCTTAATATTCAATAAACTAATATTGAGAAACAAAATTGAAAATAAAACTTGGTGTAAAAGAGATTTAAAAAATGGTAGTGTCAATATGGGTAAACATTTTATACCTATAACTTAGATCATAAGATTAGAATCGCCATATCAAAAAACATTATAGAGTTTAATTCTTAACCAATCTAATATTGAATTAACAAATAAAAAAATAAAAAAATATGAATAAAAACAATTACAAGAATAAAGATCAAATCTAACATGAAAAAAATAAAGAAGGATGAAATTCTAAAAAAAATAAATAAGAAAATGGCATATATATAATTAAAAAAATAATTAAATTTATAAAAATCTAATAGGGCCAAATATTAAATGATGAATTGAAAAAATTATCAATAAAAAAAATGATACAAAGAAAGAGGTAACAAGAAAGTAAGTACTATAATTGAAATAAAAACAAAATAAAAGGATAACTTAAATTTTGGATAGGTCAATATAATTTTTGAGAGGAAGAGAGAGAAAATAAAAGAATAAGATTCAATCACCGTTAAATCATCATGAATTACTTATTATATATGCAACACCCCTTTAGATGAGTCACAATTTAATGGTTTGGAAGATATGATGGTTGGTAGTTTTTGGTCTCCAGGAGCATTTTTAATCATATGTTACATTTTTTTAAATGTTGAATTTTCTCCAAGTATATTTACTAATAATCATAAAACTATTATTAAATAAAAAAAAAAACCTCCTACACCCTAGTATATTTTTTTTATTTTAAAGATAATTTAGTCATTTTAATTTTCAAATTAAATTTAAATTTAAAAAAAATACTTGAGGCGAGGCGAGTTGAATGAGTTTTTATCCCATTGAACACACAAAGCATCAAGTAGCCACATATTAATATGTCACTTAACATTTTTTTTTATTTGGTTTTTTTTTATTATGTACTAATTTTCATGTCATAATGCATGCAACCTGCATCTTGCATGCTCATTCTTCTATTAAAAATGTGCACAATAAAATTAAACCTAAACTATTAAATATTAAAGAACATTTTAATAACATGAAAGCCTAGATTTCTTGCTTTTTGATTGATTTCCATTATGCAGCAGTGATAAATTGTAAATAGTTTGTTTAGAAATATAAAAAAAAGAAGAAATTAGTGTTTCACTTTGGATATAAACTTAAAATATCATAGGTTAGAATAGTGTTGTCCAGTGTTTGTATTTTTTACTGAACTGATAAAGATTTCACTCGGAAATATTTTTATATCTTTTATGAGATTCATTAGATATCAAGTTAATCGAGGATGTATTGGTCCACATATTTTTTTTATAAAGTAAAATATTTTTTTTTATTTTTTGCATTTCAGATTTAATTATAAAGTTAATTATTGAACATATCTAGAAGCTAAAAAAAAATGTGCAAAGACATTAATGTATTTTTTTTTTCCTTAAAGTTTTTGCGGTAATAATGGAAATGAGAGAGGAATTTATGTGTTTTTTTTCCAGAATATATAATATTATTTAAATAATTAATAAGGAGGAACGTGGAAACCCAACAAATTTGTGGCAACACATGTAAAGGATTTTATATATATATATATATAATTGGGGTGTTTGATCTAGCTTATATATATTATAATTAATTTTTAGATTCATTGAATATCTTGCAAACCCAATAAATATATAAGATATAATAAGAATGAAAGACATATATAGTAAAACTTAAATCCTAAAATAAAATAAAGAAACAAATCTTTTTAAAAGCTAGATAAAAAACCCACACATGTAGCGGATTTACATGGTCAAATTGTGGCTTTCAAGGAAGCGATAGAATCCTCCCAACGATTCCTACCTTACCAAAATGGCATTTGTTGCTTTTTTGCCCTTGATTTGCCATTAATGATTTTTTTTTTATTCTCTTTTTTTTTCTCATTTTTTAAAAGTGCATTGACTTTATAAAAAGATAATGCAACCCTTCAATTATTTTTCATTTTAAATTTAATCTATACTTTTTTATTAGTATTTTTTTATTTGAAATAAATTATAAAATTAGGATTTGTTTTCAATTGCATCCTCCATGGATTTTTTTATCTATCAAATATAGGATCTCTATATTTTTTATTTCTATATATTTTATTTATAATGGTTAGAATCTGCTTTCAATTTTATCTCTTCTGAAGTTTTTTAGCTTTCAAATTTAGAATCTATATATTTTTAATTTTCGTGTGCTTTATTTAAAATGGTTTATAAAATTAATATAATTTTTCAATTTCATCCTCTTTAAGTCTATTTTCCTATCAAAGTTTTATTATTTCTTAAATTTTTATTTCTAATTTATTTACCTTTAAAAATTTTCTAGTTTGATTTTTTTTTTATATAATTTCATTCTTAAAAATTAAATATGTTAGGCGTTGGACTTCATAATTGAGCCCAAGTCTAAAGCTTATTGGGTCATGGGTTTGAGATATTTGATCAAGAATTATTAGGTTTGTCTAGGTTTACTTGTTTTTTTTTTTTTTGTTAGATTTAGGATTTTAAAAAGAATTTTGTTTTTTTAATTAAATTATTTTATGCCATTCTTTAATTAAATTTATTGAGTAATAAAATTCTAGTTTGACCCGCATATGGAATTTAAATTTACTCAGTCTCTTTCAAAAACGTTTTCTTGCTTCTTCATGAGTTATCTAGAGTTTTGTTTTTTTTTGTTCAGTCTTTGTTAAATTTAAGTTTTTTGTATAAGAATTTTTTTCTTTTAAATTGAATTAAATTAAATTACTTGATTGAATATAAACATACTTGTTTTATAATATTCTTCTGGTTTTCTTTTTTGGTCTCCATTTTGACAGCAGCAGCAGCGGTATCTTTTAATGACTGAAAATCATACATTTTTCTTACAATGCATGGCATGAATATATTTTGTTATGTAAATTAAAAAAAAAAAATAACCTGGCCCGGCCCGGCCCGGCCTGGCCCGCGTGCCTTCTTGCTAGTTTTCTTTTTCAAAAGAGCACAGTACTTTGATGTAGTCTTTCCTGCCCAGCCAGCAACTTGAGTCCTTCAGTCCGGGGTAGTGAATTTCTTGGACTAAGATTCTTTGATATGGTTAAGACAGATGTTTGTCTGTATTTTTTTTTAAAAAAAATTAATTATTTTTTATATTTTAATATTTTTTTGATGTGTTGATATAAAAATTAAAAATTAAAAATAATTTATTTTGACACATTTATAAACAAAAAAATATTTTAAAAAAAACTTCAACCACACTTCTAGATAAACCCTCGATCTTTCCTATTCAAATTTTCTCAAGTACAATTTGATTAATTTTATCACAAAATACAGTTGTTCCAAATACTTAAGCTATGCTATTGATAATGGAATGTTCATGTCTTGTCATTTCTATCAGAGAGTACTGGAGGCTCCTGAAGTTGATCCTGACTGCAAGTAGAAGAAATGCATGATATTGTTAGAGAAATTTTCCTGAGTTGGGATAACATTATTGTGCAAGAATTTTGATGAGCTCATTTTGACCATGCCCCATTTTCCATATGACACAGCAGAGGAAGAATAAGTTGATGCAATTAATTACAGAAAGCTTAGCCTTATTTATAGCTTACCACACATGCATGGATATCATCAAACCCACACAGTAGCTTCCCATTTAGCAGGTCCACGGCTTGAAATGATCCTCCTCCTGCACTCCTCTGCAGCCAAAAAAACTTCCACTTATTTTTATTACTAATGATCTGATCAACAGAAAGATGGAATGAACATAGTTGTAGGGGAATTCTTTTTTATTATTATTATTATTATTATTCCCCTTGTTACTAATAAAAGGTTGGATCTTGAGACTTCTGGGAAAAAAAGAGGAAACGTAATTGTGAGAGAATTTGCAAATGATATATATGCACCTTGTAATAATCCACAGCAACAAAATTTGCCCATCTGGTGGCAGCAGCACCATAACAGGTATAAATCATGTTCATGAGATTCCCTGAGTTATCTTCACAAGAGAGTTTCTTCATGGGAATAGATCTGAAGTAATTTACCAGCACCAATGACCTACTCTTGTCATCAAGAGGAGGTGAATCCCTTCTGCTAGTGCAACTTCCTGCTTTCATGCCACAATCCCCATCTGCCAATTTTATTATTTTATCGCATCTGGTGTAAACAAATTCTACTGGAGTATTAAAAGTAAAACAAATGGAGGAATTATTAACGTTGTTTATAATTCTCACAATGATTTTCAACCATGTAATTCCATTGGTAAGCAATGCCTTCGCTTGCTTCCTTGGATTGAATCGAAGTGAAAACAAGTAACCTGTGGTTGTTCTGCACCATGTCATTAACTAATGGCCAATCTTGACCATTTTCAGGCATGTTTGTCACAGGAAACCAATATTTCATCAAGCCAGCATCAGTGAACACCCTGGTCAATCCATTTGGGGCTTGAACATAATCTTCTAAGATTATCGTAACAATTTCTGTGGGATGTGCAGATAAGAAAGCTTCAATTTCCTTTAGAGTGTCAACAGCTGGACCCTACTAGCGGCAAACACAAACATTTTCCACACTATAGAGAAAATAAAGGGTGGGGAATATATCACATGACTTGACTAGTTGGGAATAGAATGTCCATACAAATGCAGTATAGTCATGGCAGTGTCCTTTAGATGAATGGCATAGCCATACATCTCCACGAAAATCATAGGTATCAAGCATCAAGCCTCGAACTCCATTCTGTAGTCAAATGATCAACGGCACTTGTTAATCGACAAGAGAAGATGTTCTAACAAGGTACAAGGAAAAAGAAACATTTACGTTTAGCTGATCCATGATGCTGTCCTCTTGATTGGTAAATGTGATTCGAGGGACTCTGGTGTGAGAGGGGTATCCATCGATAGCGTAGGCATTGTGAGTCGTCAAAAATGCATATTTGTTGAAAGGCAGGGAATTGTTCTATCAATAAGAAAGAGGGAAACGAAACCAGAACACAATCAATGTTTATGTAGAGGTAGGAACCGGCATAACCAGAACAAATCCAAATCAAAGTATAAAAAAAGGAAATAAATTCTAAGATTAAATTGGAAAATAATAAAAATCTGAGCTTAAAAAAATGCAAAAAAAAAAAAAGCAATTCTTTTAAATTTAGACTAATCTCTTATACTTATAACCTATTAATCCTGGATACAAGGTTAATCAAGGCACTTTATTCTCAATCAATTTAATATTGAAACATAAAATAAAAAAATCAATTTAAAAAGTTTACTAAATTAAAAAAAAAAAGATGATTGAATTTGATTGGATAAAAAAATGGATGAACAAATCACACAAAAATAATTTTAAAAATGATTTCAAATAAAACAAATAGCATTCCAAAGAATAAGGACCAAATCTAATACAAAACAAATTGAAAGGAGGATATAACTGAAAATAAATTTTAATTTTATAATTTATTTCCCCAATATGTATCTCCTTCAAAATTGGTCCATGCTCTTTTTAGTACAATTCATTGAAAAAAATAAAAACAGGGAAACTGCTCCCAATAATAAGAAAATATAACAGCACTACTCCCTCAAATTTCAGCTGGTGCTCCTCCCTCTTACAAGAGGGCCTCACCGATCGCAATTTATTATTAAGTTTTAAAAATATTTTTGAAAAAAATTTAAAAATATATATTTTTTATTTTTATTTTAAATTATAATTTTTTAATATTTTGATATTATTTTTTATATTAATATTAAAAATAGTTTTAAAAAAATAAAAAAAAATCTCTAATATATTTTTAAATAAAAAATACTTTAAAAAAAACCCAACAAAGCTTCGATATCAACCGTATACTATCCTCCCTCGATTCGTACAAATTGAGGGGTGGAGAGTGAAATCGTTTTAGTTGGTGACAAGATGAGCTTCCTGGAAATTGCATAAAAAAAATAAAATCTTTCTTGTTTATAACAGTCAGTTGCTCGACAAAAAAGTATGGCCTACGTATATCCTTTTATTCTTTTATATTATAACATAGTCTCCCCTCATCATGGATATTTAACATACACTACGTGGATGTTTAGGAATATATTTGAAAGGTATTTTTGAAAAATATTTTATGTTTTTAAATTATTTTTTATGTATTGATATCAAAAATAAATTTTAAAAAAATATTATTTTAATATATTTTTTAATAAAAAATACTTTTAAAAATATAATTAAAAAAATATTATTTTAATAAAAACATACTTTCAAAAACAATAAAAATTAATTAAATGGAAGGAGCGCCAAATGCAAAGCAAACCAGCCACTCCGATGAACTATACGGACACATGAACAAGAGAAAAATTAAGGTAGAGAGTTGGAGAATCACCAGAAGCTTGAATTGATTTGTGACGGTTGATCTAACACATCTAGTGCCTTGAAACCCTAGCGGGCAAGAGAAACAATAGAGCCCAGCTTCACAATCTTGATTTGATGAACATTCATCAAGCAGCTAAACATTGAAACAAAAGTTAATTCAAAACAAAAGAAGAAGAAGAAGAAGAAGAATCAAATGTTTCCTGATGACATGCATATAAAAAAGACCGAAGGCACAAACCCTGCATTGTCCATCAGAGCAAGCTGCAGCAACACCAACCAGCGCCACAGAAGCTGTGATGATCAAAAACAAGTTTTGAGAAAAACCCAGGTCGGGAAACGAAAGGATAATCATCGGGAGAATTAAGGAACTTCAAGAGGCAAGACATGTGTGTAGCCGCAGGTAGTTATATAGTACTGTAAATAAATGCGTCTGTCTTTTGTTTTTCCTTTTCTTTTTATTGAAAAAAGTAGTGGTGAACTTTCCCGGTGTTTTTTTCTTGGACGAGAAAGCAAAGGAAACTTCACAAAACTCTGCCCGGAACTAGACAGTAGTACTCTCGGAAAGCAACAAATGAGGAGAGGGGTGTTACAGTTATTTTATATTTTGAACTAGACAGTAGTACTCTCGGAAAGCAACAAATGAGGAGAGGGGTGTTACAGTTATTTTATATTTTTTGAAAATAATTAAATAAGAATATACCATCCAATAGTATAAAATTGAAGAGTTAGTTGTAGGGTGTTATGATAATTGATTTTTTTTATTATTTTTCTAAAATTATTGTGAGTGCCTGTAACATATGTGGCAGACAATATTCAGCCTCACATCTTATTCAAGCGACGCCTTTGATTGTGTAAAATATCTATCTAGCGTCTCTGTAGATAATATGTCATATCATCTTCCTCATGGAATAGCACATGGCCTCACAAGGTAAACAAATACAAGACGGTGGGTGGTTGAATTTTTTTTCTCTTTTCTCTCTCCTTCACCCTAAACTACATAGCAGCCCCACCGTTTTATAGATTTTTCATTGCAATCCCTGCTCTTTTAATTGTATTGTGTGATTCTTATTTTTGTTATATAAGTTTTGATTTGTTTTACTTGTGTTCTTCAATTGAAATTTATTATATATTACATTTTCATTTCAGTCCTTATTCTTTTAATTTTCGGATTGCTTCTAAATTCCTTAATATTTTCGGTACAGAAGATTTAATTTTTTTAAATTTTTCCCTTAATTGAAATTAATAATATATTTAATTTTCATTTTGGCCCTTATACTTTTTATTTTTTTTATTTTAATTTCTTTATTTTTTTTATATTTCTTTCAGGATTTTTTTTATTCTTTTATTGAATCTATTTTCCCATTATTCACGTAATAGTAATAATAATTTTAGTTTTTTTTCTTGCTTCCTCTTTTGTTAATATTTTCGAGTTTTTTTCTCGGTAAATTTAATAATTTTTATTATTTTAGTAATAATAATAATAATAATAATATGTTTAAATGTTAAGTCTTCGATGTTGTTGTAATAATAGGGTATGTTAATGTATTTCATTATATCAAATATTACATGTATAATTGTTATATTTTATTTTTAAACTAGCAAAATCTATTGTTTATATTAGGCTCTTATAAAGAGTACACGTCCTAATTCAAACTCGAGTCGTGTTTTGCAGATCATAAATTTTCTATCATTACATCATGCTACTTGGAAACCTAGTATTGTGAGATACCTCATACAAAAATCATAAAATGAAAAATAAAAATAAACAAAACACAAATAAAAAGAAAAATAAATAAATGTTTTAGAATGTAAAAGGAAGAGTCCCAGGTAAATTCTCTCCTACAAACATTGCTTCTAACCTCCTCTCGCTCCAAAAAAAATTTGATGGAAGATCATCATCAAGATCAGAATTCCGAATTCCACTTTCTTGTGATTCCAATTTTTTTAGGGTTCAATGAATCAAAACTACAAATCAAATTCCTATAAATAAATAAAAAAAATAAGCTTCGTGGCTTGAAATCCGATCATTACGTTGGAATAACCCGTTGTGTCATCAAAAGCGTACCCTCCACCATCTCCGCTCGAAACCAAAGACTCAAAACTCCCCTCCACTGCCCCCTCAAACCTCTCCATCATGAACGGCTCAACAAGAAAGTCACGTCTACAAGGCATGAGCTGGAGGCACACAGTGTATTATGAACTTATCTCATTTTTATTATTTTTATTATTTTTTAACATATTTATTTAAATAAAAAAAATTTAGATTTAAAATTTATATAAACTCATATTATCTTATGTTTTATATTTATCAAATAGAATAAGAATAGTGAGATTCGAGCTCATGATCATTAGATCAATAAGATTCTAATATCATTTCATGGAATCAATTCATCTAAAAATTTAAATTTATATATAAAATTATAAAATATAATTTATATTATTTTTTATGACGAATATTAATTTTGAAAGATTAGGGCCATTACCAAACATTTTACAAAGGGTGCTAGAGATCCAAGACGGAATATGTCTCCATCATCTCTCGTATGAGCATATTATTAAAATATAAAGGGAGACAGTTTCGGGTTAGCTTTGTGGTGAGCTAAATTCCACAAAATTGCATGAGCAATAAGTGACGGATAACTCTTGGGTTAGTTTTGGCTTTGGTAACATAATAGTTTCCGAGGATATTGTTCGAGATGCCCTCTCACGATATTATTAGCGTGACTTGAGTTTCTCTATTTAGTTTCCTTCTACATTAAATTTAATGCTAAACCACCTTCTTTTTTTTTCTTTAGAATGTTCTAATATTAAATTGTGTTCAAAATTATCTTATGTTAAAAAGAATTTTCTAATATTAAGTTGTGCTCAAAATTCTATGTTAAAAAAAGATAAAATGTTTAAAATTATTTGGGTATTACACCACAGTTTCATTGTGTTTTAGTTCTTAGTAGTTAATTGTCAGCCCTATGTTGCGAGCTGAGTAAATATTTTTTATAATTATTGAAAATAAAACAATTAATAGATTTTACTAGTTCAAAAAAAATATAACATCTATACATGCAAGGTTTGATATAATAAAACACATCAACACATCATATTATATTAATAGGAACATTAAAGTCTCAACATTTAAAAATATCATTACTATTACTGCTACAACACTATAAATTATTAAATTACCCTGATGAAAAAAATCAAAAACATTAAAAAAAAGATGAAGCAAGAAAAAAAATTATTATTCTTATTGCGTTAATAATGGGAGGAAATCCTTTTAAAGGGAAGAAAAAAAGGTCAATAACTTTAACAAAAAAAAACAAATTAAAAATGAAATATAATAAAATTTTAAGCAAAAGATAATAATTTGATGTCAAAATAAATAAATAAAAATAATAAAAAACAATCAAAAGAAAGAAAAATGAGAAAAAATATAAGCAGAAACATTAATGCATAATTCGCGCTAGGCAGGGGTTCGACCCTTGCCCTCCTTAGAAACAAGTGCGCCTGTTTTTCACTGACCTTCAGGCCTTTTGTTGTATCTGATTGTACAATAATAGCTAAATATTAGAAAAACAACGAATCAAAGGACCCGAACCGACCTGAACTGAACCAAAAACTAAATAAATTATTATAATCTACAGTGATTTATCTGACATGCTACAATAATCAAACTCTGCCTTTTTTAGCGTATAGTATAATTAGGTGAGAGGAGAGAGTTGATTGATAGAATCCATCCTAGAGAGATAAATGCATCGTTTTAATTACTCTCACGGTCAAAACATCATATTTTTGTTTCATATGGTGAGGGAAATTAGAATTACTCGATTTTTACCTTAAAAATATCTTTAAAGACATATATAAGTTATGGAAGAAATTGGATTTTGGGTAGATTCTTGGTTTTGGACTCAATTTTATAGGTTTAGAGAATAAGATTATAAGTGTATTTTCCTTATATTTGAGGTTAAAATTGGCTTTTAGAAAACAAAAATAAGGTACCGTGATTTTTCAGCCACCATAATGGTCAGAATCTGAGTGTGTTAGATGACTTGTCATTATTTTTCAAATTGAATTGGGATGGATAACATGTCATCCACCCTGTTATCTTAAGAAAAAAAAACCTTATGCGTAGTTCTTTTAGTCATTATCGGGCCTCATTCTTTGTTTTCCTTTAAAAAAAAAACATTTTTAAAAAATAATTTTAAGATTTGCATTTTACTTAATTGTGATTTTTTTTTCTTGTCTATTTTCTTTTGAATAATGATTAGTTTTTAATTATATTGGATTTGTATATTCTTAAAAATATTTGTATTATTCATTTGTAGTTTATTTATTTTATATATATTAATTTATATTTGTCTCTTAGCTTGCTTTTTTTCTATTTTTTTCTCTGCTTTTTTTGTTTATTTTTTCTCATATAAAAAAAATGTTCCATGGTAAGGTTCGACGAGCTTATCTTCTTTTTTTTTTCCTTTTTTAGTATTTTCTTCAACATCTCATAATTGGGTTAATGTGTAATTTTGTTATTGTCTATTTTTATTATCATGTAGTTAAATAAAAAATAACTTTTTTAAAAAATAAATAAATTATAATCCCATTGGATTCAATAACCAGGTTAACAAGTTTGACATGTTAGTCTAGGTTATCGAGTCCATAAGTTTTACATGTGTACCTATTTTCTAGATATGCTTTCTTTAGTCTTTTAATTGTATTTAATAATGTTGTGTTATTTTTATCCTTTAATATCGGAATGGTTGAGAAATAATCTATGAATATAATTTAAAAAATGATTTATTAAAAAAAAAAATAGTAAACGCAATGGAGTCCACGAGTCAATATTTAAATATTTGCAATATTAAGGGGGTATTTGGTAGTAAGTTCAAAAAATATTTTTGAAAAAATTTGAAAATTTTTATTTTATTTTTTATCTTAAATTTAATTTTTTTTAAATATTTTTAAATTATTTTGATGTGTTGATGTCAAAAATATTTTTTTAAAAAAATAAAAATAAATTATTTTAATATATTTCTAAACTGTAAGCAATTCGTGCAATATTTAATTTGTTTTTTAGTAGCCTTCGAATTCATCGTATGTGATGGTTGTGTAAGCTGCACATATAGTGTTACCGTATATTAATGTGATCATTTCCTATATAAAGGGTGTATGTATATGTGTTTAATATGAATTAATACACTAAGAATTATATTGATTGTGTAAATCTAACACCTAGGGTGAAATTTTAATTTAATGAACCTATGTGGGGGAGGATATAATATATTAATATATTGTTCTCCTGCTATAAATTTAAAAGTGTGGCACCCACTTTCTTGCTGTGATTGTAAAGCCTCCTCTTTCAAGACACAAGACATTGAATGTTGTATTCTCGATCATATCAGATGGGCATTTTGCATTTTCACAACCCATTTTGTCTATATCCTTCTGATAAGATATTGTATTCTAGATCTTATACGATGAGGATTGACCATTTTCCTGATATAATCCAGTTCATAATTTCCATCCCAAAGAGAAAAGAAAGAGAAAGATAGTTGAAGTGTATTTTCATTCACAACTAGGCATGCATGAAATTAGAAGTGCTGAGCAAATCAGTCACTGTCTTCAAACAAAGAATGTGTAGGAATTCTGATGCTTGCATTTTGTTACAACTATATCTGTCACATCCACATAGAATCAGAAATGTCAACATGTTATTTAAAAAAAAAACACGCATTACCATGAAAATATTCCCTGTATTTAACGATCAGCAGATCAGCCTCTATATATCTCAAGCACATAGCTTATTGTTCTTTCCCAGTAGCCACTGAAAAATTGCAGCTTGAAACAATTAGAGAAGACTGATTTTAAAGAAGATTGTGTGTAGAGAAGTCAGTAATATAACAACTGCATTGTAGCCTTGATGAAAATGAGATTTCTCATCTTTCTTGTCTTGTTTTTTGTGCTCTTTTCTTGTTCAGGTAAAGTTTAAGCTTTTTCATTTGTGCTTGGATTTAACTTGCTTCTGCTTACTGATATTCTAGCTCTGTTATGTTATCATTGCAGGTGCATATGATCCTTTGGATCCAACTGGAAATGTTACAATAAAATGGGATATTATGTCCTGGACAACAGATGGCTATATTGTAAGTATTAGATCAATAGCAAATATTATGGCTAAATTTATCATACTATACCAGACATTGCTAAAATTGAGTTCTGATGATGGTTCTGCTGCAAAACAACTTCCCAGGCAATTGTAACAATGTTCAATTTCCAAACGTTTCGGCACTTCATGAAACCTGGATGGACCATAGGCTGGACATGGGCGAAGAAAGAAATCATATGGTCCATCAATGGTGCTCAAGCGGTTGAACAAGGGGACTGCTCTAAGTTTAAAGCAAACATACCTCATTCCTGCAAGAGAAGCCCTGCTGTTGTGGACTTGCTTCCTGGTGCTCCTTTCAACCAGCAATTCGGTAACTGTTGCAAAGGTGGAGTTGTGGCCGCATGGGGCCAAGATCCTTCAGCTGCTGTCTCTCAATTTCAGATGACTGTTGGATTATCCGGTACTTCAAATAAAACAGTGAAACTTCCAAAGAGCTTCACCTTGTTAGGTCCAGGACCAGGGTACACTTGTGGCCCTCCAAAGATGGTGCCTTCCACCAAGTTTCTTACTCCTGATGGTCTGCGAAGAACTCAGGCCCTGTGTAAGTTTTCCATTTCCCGAATCCATGATACCATTTTTTACTGAATTATAGCACTCTTTTGAAATGCAGGCTGCTCACCTCTACCCTTTTTTTCATGCAGTGACTTGGAATGTTACCTGCACTTACTCACAATTCATGGCAAGAAAAAACCCAAGTTGCTGTGTATCTCTTTCATCTTTCTACAATCAGATACTCACTCCCTGCCCAACTTGTGCGTGCGGTTGCCAAAACAATGACACTTGTGTCAAGTAAGCCACCATTTCCATTAGCTCAGACTGCACTGTCTCCCAGATTAGTGATTTTTAACGGAGAAACGAAGTAATGAAATGAATTGTGTTGACGCAGTGGCGATTCCAGAATTCTTCAATTGCCAGTAGGAAACACAACCCGGAAAGACAACAGCTCACTTCTACAATGCACTCACCATATGTGCCCGGTTCGAGTGCACTGGCATGTGAAGGTGAACTATAAGGAGTACTGGCGTGTCAAGATTGCAATCACGAATTTCAACTACATGAAGAACTACTCGACTTGGACCCTCGTTGTACAGCATCCGAATCTCAACAACGTAACACAAGTTTTTAGCTTCGAGTACAAACCTCTCATTGCCTACGACTCAATAAGTGAGTGTCAGGAAATCCTACAATTCTATCCCGATGAGATTGCATCAGAAACAAATTTTGATTTGGTGCATGTTTGTCATTGGGTTTCAAAAATGATTTTGTAAACATTTGAGAATTTTTATTTCTATATTTTAGTGTTTTCAGATCATTTTGATGATTTGATGTTAAAAATAATTTTTTAAAAAAATTATATTATTTTGATGCATTTTTAAACAAAATAAAATATTTTAAAAAACACTCAATCATACTCTCAAATATACCTTTGATCACTCTTTTTATTTGATCTGCAGATGACACAGGGATGTTCTATGGCATGAAGCACTACAATGACGAATTAATGGAAGCAGGGCCACTTGGAAATCTCCAATCTGAGGTGCTTCTTCAGAAGGACCAGAACACTTTCACCTTCAAGCAGGGATGGGCATTTCCACGGAAAGTCTACTTCAATGGCGATGAGTGCATGCTACCCCCGCCAGATACATACCCATTTCTTCCCAACTCTGCTCATGGATCCTCACACTTCTTCTCCATGTTGATTTCGACTTTGATTTTCCTGTTCACGTACATCTGGTAATTTATTGCGTTTAAAGCAGTGGAAATAATAGAGCATCAGAAATTCTGAGCCCAGATACATTCTGACAGATAACTGGAGCATAGTTATACAACAAAATTGCTTAGTGTCGTGAAAAAAATGGAGCAGGTGGCTTTCTATGAGAAGATAACCAAATAAAAATATATATATATACCTCTAATTTATGTGCAAATGTTTTTTTTTATTATTTATGTTGTAATGGTACTAAGTCATTGAAATTCTACCGACAAGATTGATAATATTACAGGGACTACATACAAGTATAACACAGCTAGTAGTGACAAAATAGCAGCGAAGTCATCCACTAATGTAGTAGACACGAATCGTCGTTCACTGAAACAAATAAAACACCATTTTGAAGCCAATGAAATACCCAATATCATTCCATACACCCATCAACTTTTCACCTTGCTTCCAATATGCAACCGGGTCAAGCAGATCCAGTTGAAAAATATATAGGTTAACGCGTCGTTTAGGAAACCTGACAGCCTACACATATCCATATAAGAAAGCCAAAGCAGATAAGACGGCTATCATTAGTATAAGCGGTGAAGTAAGCTGTCTTGAACTTGCATTAGGCAACCATGGATACGCATCCGGAGGAGGCATGACGCAATTGTCGCCATTAAAATAGATTCTCCTAGGGAAGGCCCAGCCTTTCTCGAAGGTAAAAGTTGACTTGTCCTTTTGAAAAAGTAGCTCTGACTGAACATTACCAGAACGACCAGCTTGCATAAGCATGTCATTGTAGAACTTTACTCCCCACAACATGGCAGTATCATCTGTCCGAAAAGTATAACATGATGAGAATCCCCATTTTACATTCTACTGAGGAATAAGATACAGATTTATTAAGTAAATAAATCCAACCACAAGGGGACATGTAACTTACTAATAGCTGAATAAGGAGATAATGACTGGTAGTTAAAGCTGAAACTCTGGGTCAGGTTGTCAAAGTTGGGGTGTTGCACAACTAAGTTCCATTGTGTATAGTTCATGTTATAATTGAAATTTGTAATTGTGACCTTAACACGCCAGTACTGCTTGTAGTTAAGCTTAATATGCCAGTGAACTCTGATCGGGCACATGTGACTTGTGCATTGGACAATAGGCATAGGGTTGTTATTCCCTAGACTCGAAACAACTGAAGCTAAATGCGGTGCATTTGGACTGCAAACCAAAAATTTCAAGGAATAGTAAATTTAGCATATTCAGCACATAAAAAAGTATCAATGTATATATTCTAAAGACATAAAGCTAGAAGAAAGAAAAATGATGTTTCCGATTAGAGAACTTACTCAACACAACCCCTTGAATCCGAATTGTTTCTTTGGCAGCCACAGGAGCATTTTGGACAAGGAACTATAGTGTTGTTGTAGAATGATGAGAGGGAGACACAGCAACTAGGAGTCTTCTGAGCTAAAAATTGTGAATATGTGCATGTAACGTTCCATGTCACTGAAAAGAAACAAAAAAGGTTAAGAAGTTATTTATGCTATATTGCCATGAATGCAGGTTTAGATTGATTAATAGGGCAAGCACTGTTTTGAGATTTTCTCCCATCTGCACTTTAAATTTCAGTTACATGGTTCCATCATTGATGATAGCTATGTTCTAAAGCGAGTTGTTGATTATGTAAAACAAATTCATAGATGTTGCTCTCTTCTCTTCTGTATTTTACTTACTCAAAGCTTGAGTGATTCTCCTTTTATCTGTAGACATAAATCTGGTAGGCTTAACAATTTTTGCACGAGCACATGTATAACCAGGTCCCGGTGCCTTCAGAGTAAAGTTTTTTGGTAATCTCACAGTTTTGTTAGTGGTTCCAGCTGAACCCGTGCTCAGCTGGAAGGAGCTTGCTGCATTGGCTGGATCTTGCGCCCATGAGCTGATAACTCCCCCCTTGCAGCAGTTTGCAATCTGCTGGTTGTAAGGAATTCCTGGCAATAAATCTACAACTGTCGGACTCTTTTTACAACAATGTGGAACGTTTCCTTTGAATTTTGAACAATCTCCTTGCTCGGTTGCTTGGCCTCCCACCATGCTCCATATTACCTCCTTCTTTGCCCATGTCCATCCCAGTGACCATCCTGGTGCTTGAATGTGACGATACTGCTGGAAGTTGTAAATTGTGACAACAGCCTATCATGCATGAAGGTGTTAGCAAATCACAGATGTGGGAGTCCCTAGAGAAACTACAAGTTTAATGGTGCTAACAAACCATGAATGTAAGAAAAATGCAGAAGAGAAACTGCTAAACAGTTCAGTAGATTATGATATGCTGATCAAGTACGCCCTTCTTTTAATGAGATGAAGGCCTTAAAATAGATAGCCCAAATTATTGAACAAACATGGGGATGGAGATATACTAGAACTTGTAACAACTCTAAAATTTGATAAGCTCAAGGAACGCATATGAACTCAAGTAAAATGCAAACTGAATACAGAGCAGGTGGAGGATTGATTGTATTGCTCAATAAAATTAACCAAGTGCTTCAAGAACTTCCAAGAAACAACTACTCCAAGACAAAATGAAAAACTACTTCAGCGACTAAGCATAGCTAATAATCTAAAGCAAAGCACTGCCATTAATCTATGGCAAGGAACGAAACATAAAGCATATCAAACATAAATAACAAATTTACTGTACAATTTTCTGCTGGGAGAATCAAAATTGTCAGCGATGCAATCCGTGTTCAAAATATAAGCTTCCTATCATTAATTGATTATGTAAGCTGACTGTACATTGATTAGTACTTACGACATAACCATCAGCAGTCCAGCTTATGATGTCCCATTTGATTGTAATATTCCCAGTAGGGTCAAGTGGATCGTAGGCTTCTGCAAAATTAATTAACAGCAACTTGCATTAGAAAGACAACGATCTAAAAGGTAGAATTAAAAAATTAGAGGTTTAAACTGTTAAGTAGAAGGACTAAGAGCTCAAAAATCAAACGTATTGGCCAACAATTAAAATGGCAATTGCACTAAATCTAACCGAAAACTTTAAACAAAAAAAAGGTGGGGGGAAATAATCATATGCGCGTGCATCACTTATCGCAATACTACTAGCGTGTCATTGGAAAATACTAAAAGAAAAACATCGATCAATCCAAATGCATTTTTAAAAATCACGCAAACTTAGTTCCAAGCCCAAAAACAAACTGTGCCATAAGTCTCCAATTTTTCACTTTCTAATTGAATTTTCTTAGTTGCTAATCATTCTTGAATGATGAAACCACAATCCCAAATGGTTTTTACATTAGCCACGACCCACAGTAGAAAGCTATGAATAGATACAGAAAAAGTTCAGGAGTGAAAAGAAAACCCAATAACAAAAACACCTAAAATGCACCAAAACAACATGATTATTCAATGTTTTACATAATGAAACCACCCTATCTCCTCATTCATCAAATTCAAGAAACAAACTTTCCCAAACATCACTCTAATTAATGAACCAAACCCCAACAAATCCATTTTGTAAAACAGAATTTTTGAAAGAACTACACCCCATCAAAAACTCAGAGTCCAGCTTCTGAATGACTTAAAAAAACAACAGAGAGAGCAACTTTGCCAACCTGTTGAAGTAAAACTAGCACACCAAAGCACAAAAAGCAGCAGGACAGTGAATTTTGAGAACAAACTCATCATGGGAGAGACAAGAAAACCCATTTCTTGACACGCAGATTATGTTGTGTGTTTTGATAACTTGTTTCTTTGTTTAGTCCAAAGACCCAAAAAATTGATCAGAGTAAAGAACACGGTGATGACTAACTGACTGGCACATGTTAATGCTGTTGGCTCGGTTTAGAGTCTAAAAAGTAGACTTTTAAGCCTCTTTAATTCTTCAACAACGCTTATTAATGAAGAAAATGCAACCTCAAATTGCTTTCACTGTTAAAAAAACATTAAATTTTGCTTCTCTTTGGGTTGGATTTGTCTAAAAATTCTATTCAGACACAGATTTTACGAGTTCGGTTGACTGATTTTAATATGGGATGGATGCCAGTGGTTCATTATGGTGTTAGAAAATGACAGGGGGCTTCAGTTTTGGGCTAGTTGAATTCTGTGATGGACACAATGCACGACCCTGGTTTGTCTGTCATTTAGTTAAGTGACACACTTGATCGTTTAGCCTAACTTTTGAAGAATTTTGTGACAGGTATATCTGGGCTCTTCCGCGTCTCGTCCTCCAGCTGTACACTGCCATTACTGTTTGTGACTAGTTTAGATAATTAAGTATACAACAATGGGCGATTACATTGTAATTGACATTTGACAGTCAATTACTTTAATTTTTTAAATTAATGGTGAAATCGCATGAAAATGTAACATAATAAAAAAGATATTAAATATGAATGGCCTGTCATCGATTTCAAGAAAAATATATTTAGGTTTTTATACTTTTAAAATAATATAAATTTTACAATTAAAGCACTTTTAAATTTTTTTTTAACTAATTTTAGTATAAAAATTTATTTGTATTATTTTTCCTTCATTAGAGATTGAAAAAAAAAGGTCACTAGATTTTAAATAAAAGAAAGAAAGTACTGTTTCAAATAATTTTCAATCATCAAATTTAATTATTTTATTTGTGTTCACGAGTTCAATAACATGAAAAGGGTTTGATGATGGTTTCTTGATACATCAGTATTTCTTGAAAAATAGATTTAGGCTAAGAAAGATAAATCTAAACTATTTTGATTTTGGGGTTTGGTGTCTTTTTCTAGATGTTTATAGTTTGATGGATTATTTTGTGAGTGTTCCAAAGGTGTTTGTGAGATTTTTTGGGTTGGAATATATAAAAAAAAAAATAGGGTTTTTTTGACAAAAATAAATCATGTCTCAACTTTTTGGTCACCACTCTAATTGTCGCTTGTATATTTAAAAAAAGAATAGGAGAGAATAATCATTTATCCTTTTAGAAAATCAACAAAAAAGAACCAAAGTCAAGCATTGGAGCCTTGCTTTATATATATATATATATATATATATATATATATATATATATATATATATATATAAAAGACATGATATTTAAATGGTTGTATTTGTTAAATTTTGTTAATTAAATTATTTCTTTATTAAATAAAAATAATAAAAATAAATACACCTTAATTTATTTAAAAAAAAAAGAAATACATTATGCAATGCTACACATATTAGAAATATTATCTTAAAACAAATAGTTTTTATTTAAAAAAAAATACATTATGCAATACTACACATATTAGAATATATTATCTAGAAATTGTTGGAAAAAAATCAATTGATTTTTCTAGTTTATTTTTAAGTATCATTATTTGTTTTTAATACATGTATGCACAAAGATTTTTTATTTAAACTTAAAAACAATAGCTACAAAAATACATCGAAAAAACTTGTATAATGGATCTTGAGTCATATAAACTCATTGTTGTGCCCTCTCTTGCCAATGCTATAAACTACACTAGAAGATTTCTTTAAAAAAAAACCCACAAGAGAAAAAAAAAAGAAACACAAATCAAAATTTATATAGCTTAAAGTTTATTTAAAAGAAATAACATGATTAAAAAAATATTTTTTAATTCAAAAAAACATCATAGCAGAACATAGAACCAAAACTCATTCTCTAATTCCAACTTATAGCACATATTTAAAACTTATATAAAGAGGATTGTTGCAAAACATTTTTTTATAATAATAATTTACTTATTTTTATATAATATTATATTAAAAACATTTTATTTATGATTAATAAATATTTTTGTCATTAATAAGATAGATGCATGTGATTTTATTTTAACTTAATTGATGTAATTATTTTTCTTCCAAAACATTTTAATCATATTTTATGTCAAATTGATATAATTTTACACCAAAAGCATAATGTTGTTTTTCTTATTGATACAATCATATTATTTTATCTTTTTAGTGCATTGTTATTGATTTTGAAGTACTATTCTTTTTATTTCCATGTTAGTTCAGATTAATCACATTATTATCATTTCTTACAATCATTTTTTATATTCTCACAATTTATCTAAGTATTAGCAGACTTGTTTTCCATTGTTTACAATACATAAAATAATTATATATATTCATGAAATCATTAGTTTATTATACCATGAAAAGTAAAATATTTAATGGTAAATTCATTCTTATATAATTTATTTATGGATTGAACTCTTTTTGTATAGCTTTATATTTCTATGACACCAATTCTTCTTTCAATTTTTGAAAAAACAAAAAAAACATTAGTTATGTAATAATCATTATTATTACATTTACAATTAAAATATCATTTAACTATCAAGCAAACTCAGTCACAATATTAAATCATCCAAGTTACATTATAATGTATTACTAGAACAAGATTTTTAAACACATTTCATTTAAGTTGTGTAATTTTATATCATATGCATTGCATCAAAATTATTTTAAAGCATACTAAACACTTGCTATCAAGTTAGTTTAACACACAACATACCTATTGTTATATAACTTTTGCTTGTCTATATCTTATCTATCCAAAACAACTTTCAATTATTTCCTCAAACAAACTCTAAAATGTTATATTAGGTTATCTTAAACATGCTTTGTGACATGTTATAATGTTTAATCTAAAACCATTACTACTTAATTACATTATTTAACTAAACTTTATATTTGACTTTATAATTTTATTGAAATAACTCAAGCATAAATAGAAATAAGATCACTCATTATAGTTTTTAACGAGCCATATGCCCGCGCGATGCACCAGGGATTTTTATCTATACAGAAAATTGATTTTTTTTATATGTATTGTATTTTTCTATTTTAATATTTAATTAGTAAAATTATAATTGATAAAATTTGTATAATCAAAATGGAAAATGGTTTTTTTATTTTTTTAATCGCAGATAATGTAGGTAATTTTTTTTTATGAGTTGCACATTATAAATAAAAATATTGTAATTTTTTTTCCAGAAATAAACTTACATTTTTTGCGTGCTATAATTAGTTATTTTAATTTTTAATTACTAAAATTACAATAGATAAAATATGTTAGAAATGAGTTTTTTTCGTGGTATAATTAGTATGGTTGCCTGCGCATTGCGCTATGGTTTTTTCTATGTAGAAAACTAATTGATTTTTTACATGTTGTAATTAGTTGCTTAAATATTTAATTAGTAACATTATAATAGATCAAATATGTCACAAATAGTTTTTTTCCCCACCTAAAAGGAATAGTGTAATTCAAATGGGAAGTGGTTCGTATATTTTAAATTGCAGATAACTTAGGCAAATTTATCAAAAAAATTTGAGTTGCCTTTTCCCCCCAGTAATATTAGATCTGACATATTAAAAATAAAAATATTATAATTTTTTTAAGAAATAAATTTAATTTTTTTACGTGCTATAATGACTTATTTTCCGTCTAAAAGGAATAGTGTAATCAAAACGGGAAATGACTTGCATATTTTTTAATTGTAGATAAGTTAGGTAAATTTGTTAAAAGAAAAAAAAATGAGTTGTTTTTTCTCCTAAGTAATATTAGATTTGAAATATAAAAAATGAAAATTTTGAATTTTTTTTTAAGAAATAAACTTAAACAAAAGAGTATAAAATTAAAATTTAAAGCCAAAATTTTTTTTATAAGATTTATTAACCATATTATTATATTAAATGTATTTAAGCATATTGATATTAATTTTTTTAAAAAAAAAATTAGGTCATTTTTTCTCTCTTTTTCTCTATAAATTTTTAGGTGATAATATTCAATAAATATTAAAATATATAATTAGTCTCACATACTTTATAGAGTAATCAAAATGGGAAGTGGTTCGTTTATTTTTTAATTGTAGATAACCTAGGTAAATTTGTCATTTTATTTTTTCTATGAGTTGATTTTTTTCCCTAGTAATATTAGATTTTACACATTATAAATTAAAATATTGTAATATATTTTTAAAAATAAACTGAATTTTCTTGCATGCTATAATTATTTATTTGTTGTCTAAAAAGAATAGTGCAATCGAAATGGGAAGTGACTTGGATATTTTTTAATTGTAGATAATGTAGGTAAATTTCTCTACATTTTTTTTTTTGTTGAATTTTTTCCCCAATAATATTAGATCGGCAATATTAAAAATCAAAATACTGTAATTTTTTTTTAAGAATATAATATCTATATATGTGAAATTGAATATAATAAAATAGCTTACAACACCCTATTATAAAAATAGCAACATCGAAGTGTTAACATCTAAAATTATTATTGCTATTACTATTAAAACAATTAAAAATATCAAATTATCTTGAGAGAAAAAAATAAAAAAACATTAACAAAAGAGCTAGAAAGGAAAATAATTAAATTTATTGTTGTTGTTGTTGTTGTTGTTGTTGTTGTGTTAATAATAAAAAAAAAACAGAAATAAATGAAAGACTAAACAAATCTTAATAACTTGAACAAAAGATTAAACAAAAAAATAAAATCTAGATTATCAGGTAAAAAAATTTTTATCTAGCTTGAAAATAATAATTAAAAAACCAATAAAAAAACTAAAAGGAAGAGCAATTAAAAAAATATAATAAACAAAATATTTGTTCTATGTTGCGGGTCGAGCAAATAATTTTTATAGAATTTGCTAGATCAAAAGTAAAATATAATATTTATATATGGAAAATTTAATATAATAAAATAGATCAACACACCCTCCTATAACAATAGTAACATCAAAGTATTAAAATCTAAAATTATCATTGCTATCACTATTAAAACAATAAAAATTATCAAATTGTACTAGAAAAAAAAACATTCAAAAACATTAACCAAATAATAAGCAAGAGAAACAATTAAATTATTATTATTATTAACTAAAAAATATTAACATAAGATTAAGCAAGTAAAACAATTAAATTATTATTATTATTATTATGATTATCATCATCATCATCATCATCATTGTGTTAATAATGAAAGAAACAAAACTAAATGAAAGACTAAAAAAATCTTAAAAACTTTAATAAAAGATAAAAAAAAAAAAATTTATCATTGTTGTTACTGCAAACAAAATAAAAAATTTTAAATTATTCCGAGAAGTAAAAACAAAAAAACATTAACAAAAGAGTAAGCAAGAGAAACAATTAAATTATTATCATTATTATTATTAACTAAAAAACATTAACATAAGAGTAAGCAAGAAAAATAATTAAATTATTATTATTATTATTATTATTATTATTATAATGAAAGAAACAAAAATAAATAAAAGACTAAAAAAATCCAAAAAACTTTAACAAAAGACTAAAAACAAAAATAAAATAAAAACAAAAATTATCATTGTTATTATTGTCAAAACAATAAAAATTATCAAATTATCCTGAGAGAAAAAAACCTCAAAAACATTAACAAAAGAGTAAGCAAGAAAAAAATAAATTATTATTATTATTATTATTATTATTATTATTATTATTATTATTATTATTATTATTATTATTATGTTAATAATGGAAAAAATAAAATAAATGAAAGATTAAAAAGATCTTAAAAAATTTAACAAAAGAAAAAAAATATTAAGTAAAAAAAGTCATCTAATATAAAAATAAAAATAAAATTTTTAAATGAGTATAGATATAAAACAAAATTTAAGAGCTATTTTTTTTAAAAAAAAATATCACCTCAACAAATAAAAAAATAACAAAAATTAAAAATCAAAACGAAGAGTACACTTATATATACATGGACAAAAGTAGAGATTATTATAGAAATGAAAAGAAATAAAGGGATTAAAATAAAAATTAAAAGCATAAGGGCCGAAATGAAAATAAAATATAAAGGGATTAAAATCCAAAATTAAAAGTATAAGGGCCAAAACAAAGATTAAATATATTATTAATTTTAATAAAAGGATCAAATTGAAGAAATCAAAACTTATGTACCGTATTCATTGAATTATTTATACCCAATCCGAAAATTTAAAGAAGGAGGACCGAAGTGAAACATTGACATTCAATCAATTCCAATCATAGGACCCAATCGAACTAAATCAAAACTTATATAACAAAAATCAGGACAAAAAACAAAATTGAAAGTCAAGGGACCTAAGTGAAAAGTAACAACCAATGGGGGACTCTCATGCACTTTTACATGCAGGAGAGAGAGAAACATGGACAACGCCTTTAACCAGCCGTCGGCGTGTCTACAAATATTTTTATGCTAAACGCACCACCAAGGGAGGAAGCCCACGCGGAGGCGCATCGATCTACACTCCAGAAGCCCTTTTCTGGCCACCGCATGAGTCTGCACGCGCCACCTAAACAGGGAGTGGGGAGAAAAAACAATTGGCGCGTGTCCATCACGTTTTGACATCCAGCGAAAGTAATAATAAAAAATTAGATCAATTACTGTCCTGTCCTTTTGCTCCAAGTAATGTTTTTTGTCTTATTAGGGGATAAAACCGTATTTAGTCAATTTCGAATAATAATAAAATAAGCAGAAGATCGGCGAGTAGGACTGTCTTGTCCGGTCCGATGTGCGTAATGACAACGGAGCCCCTGCTTATGGCGGCGGTTTTTTTCGTTTTCAGGGGGTAAAATCGCTAATCCACTGTTTATAAATAGAAAAAACAAAAAATAAACGGATGAACCCGCGTGACACACCGGATCAAATTGCGAGTGAATAGTGCATATGAGTCTGCAGCTACAATGAACTACCGATTTGTTTTAGTGTTTTTGGTAATTGTACTGTACTTATATAAATCATTTCAAGACACATTTCTTTATTTTCTTAAACAATTTATAACAACTCGTAAATTCTTTTCATTACACAATCCCTTTAGTAAGGATATCCTACCCATGTATAATATATGATTTTCAAATTGTAACATTGCATTCTTTCACTAACTTGCCAATTAAATAAACACCAAAATAATTTCTTCCTTATCTTGGAATTTATTTCCAATTCACTAACTTTATCTTTTAAAGATCAATCAACCATTATATTACAATTATAAGGTATTATTACATTTCCTTTTCTTTTAGACAAACTATCCCCACTTGTTTGTGTTAAATCATTGGTTGACAAGTTTTCCAAACTATATTTATACATTACCTCAACTAGTCAGTTGCTAGTTCATTGTTATTTTAACTATAAATCAAATAATATTTACAATTAGATTACTTCATAAGATGACACAGCTATGTCATAAATTAAAAATCATGCAATGTTTTACATATACGTGAATACAATTCCTTATCATATTTAATATATGAGATCAAAGTAGGTTTCAAATACATTGTATAAACTTATACAATTTTTAAACATGCAATACATTAACATCTTATAACATTGAGTGTATCCTTTGATCTAAACCTTCATTGCAACACCATTTCTAAGAGATCTTATTCACTAGTGCTTCGCACTAACACCAATAGTCTATTACTCGATACTAACCCCATTATCGAGTCCCTAGTTTCAACCATCTAAAATCAGGCAAGGCGACTAGTCTTATAGTCTAAACCTGATATCAACCCCCTAACCAATATAATTAACCACACTACCCATATTAAATGATAACTTATCAACCAACATATCTAGTCACATAGCTTAAATCTAACATTAATCCTCCAACCAAGTCAATTAATTACACTGCCCATATTGGGCAATAACCACTCAACCAAAAAATCTAGCATTAACCCTCCAACCAAGATAGTTAATCACACTGCCCATATTAGGCAATAACCTCTCAACCAAGGTAACTAGTCACATTTCTCATATTAGTGTAAGTCCTTTAACCAGGTTAACTAGTCACACGCCCCATACTGGATATTATTTCTTAAACTAAGGTAAAATAAAAAAGTTTACAATATACCATTTTAACTTCTTCTTCTTTTTTGTGATGTACATATGACTTAATATTATACCAAAAATAACCTTGATATAAGTATTTCAAACCTACTCTCTAATTTTTAAATTTTTTATCTTCTAATTTATTCTTAAATATAGTGTTGTTTTTCTAATTTGACTTTTAAATCTCTAGTTAAACAAATATAAAAATTAAATCGAAAATGAGATGCCTTAATTAAAATATAAAAGAGATATTTTTACATAATTAGAAATAAATTTTAGAGTGAAAGATATTTATGTTTGATAATTTATAATAAATTGAGACAGGTTAATAAAAAAAATGCCAAAATAAACTTAACAAAATTGTGATAAATGATAAAACAACATGTATAAATACATGTTTTCTCTCCCCTTTTAAGGCCGACAACAAGAGTGGAGAGAGAGGGAAGGGTTTTCTTCTTCTTCTTCTAGTTATTAATAAAAGAAACACTAAAAAAAAGTTAAATAAAAGTAGACTAAGAGAGTTTTTAGGATTTTAAGGGAGGGTAACAAATTTTTGGGGTTTATATGCATAGAAAAAATGAGTTGTGATTAGAGAAAAGAAAGGGAAGGTGAAGCAAAATTAGTTTTTCTTACAAATTCTTATTGAACTCTTGTTAGTAAGAGGTGAGAACTACTTATATGTTGATTAATTATGATTTTTATGTGTTTTGATACTTGATATTTGTGATTTCATTATGGAAAATTTAATTGAATGTATTAGGTTGTTTTATTGGTAATTTTGTTTTAGAGATGAAGTTTTGGGTATGAAAAAATATTGGGTAATGCTGAATTAACACAAAAATAAAAATAAAAATCATGACTTTTTTATGTTGACATTTTGACCAAAAAGGTAAAATAGGAATTCAATATTTTGGTATTGTTGAATTGATTTTTTTTTCTAAAGGTATTTATTAGACGTGTTTAGGTTAAAATATGTTCAAAAATAGTTTTTAGATTCTAAAACCCCTCCATGATTTTTCAACTACCCAAAAATGGCTAAATTTTGAAGAAGAAAAACAATGATGTGTCTCTTGAAATAGCTAAAAACATGCCATTTTTGTTCTTTTTATATATAAAAAACAATTGATTGAATGATCAACTTGAGAGAAAAAAATGACTAGGTGTGAGGGCATGTCCTAGCAGCCGTGCACACTTAGGCTTATTTTTTAAAACCTAAACATTGGGTTACATAGACTAGTTTTCTAAGTTGCTGGGTTTTTTTTTTCTTAACAAAATTAATTTATTAAAAAATAATAATTAAAAATATTTTTTGTAAATTGTTTTATTAACATTCTAAACTAATTAAAAATATATTTATAACTTATTTTATTTATAAAAAAAAAATAATTTTTATTGTGTTTTCCTATAACATCATACAAAATCATTTTTAGAAATTTAAGAATTTTGTTAAATAGAAATCATTGTTTTGATGTGACTTGTTATAATAAATTTTAATGTTTTTGTTGCGAGCTTCAAATTTTTCTATCCTATTATTAAATAAAAAATATTTTAAAAGTAATTATTAAATTTAATCTAGTTTATAACCTACGTGACATGTTTAGTGTGTTAACATGAGTTATTTAGAGATTGTGTAATCACAATATTAAAAAAAAAACATCTTGAAATAAATTTTTAGTCAAACAAGTTTTGACATGGCTTTATCTATACATATCTCTCACTTCATGACTTAGTATTTGATTGGTGCTAAAATATATTTTTAGTATTTATCTGTGTATTGAATTGAATTGAGTTTATGGTTACATTGTTTCTCTAAAAATAAAATACATCAATAAAGATTGAATATATTTCTTTCATTCGAAAAAAAAATTACATTAGCTCATCTCATTTATAAATCCTGTTGGATAGACTTGTCACCAAAGATTCAAAGTATTGATGGATAATGAATCACCTTAACATAATGCTAAAAACCTATATTTTTAAATTATTTATAGATCTATATTAATAAAGTTAACACTTAGATTGTTTGGGATTTTGATTTAAAAAAAAATAAAATAAAAATCATT
Organism: Salix dunnii; assembly: GCA_015731905.1. NCBI lineage: Eukaryota > Viridiplantae > Streptophyta > Magnoliopsida > Malpighiales > Salicaceae > Salix > Salix dunnii. The sequence continues at coordinate 6,678,814 of CM027662.1, read as the reverse complement.
GAGATTATCTTTGAAAACTAAAGGTCATTTTTTTTTATAAAATTTTTTTTTTAACAAAGCTATTTTAGAGAAGATAAATATTATTTATTATGAGATGATTCATTTTTTTTTGGAACAATGTAAATGCTGAATTTACTCTTCTATACAAAATGATTAACTAATTATTACAATCAAGATTGTCAAAATTATTTTTTTGACACGACAAGAAAAATATAATATAAACTCGAATTATAAATTCAAATAGTAAAATCGTAAGTAAGATATTTCATACTAGTTATATAGAACAATTTTAGTCAAATAGTAAATAACAATATAACACATTACTATCAAAAAAATTATTACTAATACTAGTAGTACCAAAACCAATGTTAATATTATATTTGTTTTTTTTATTGAGTAATCACACTCTAATGAAATATGGGTTAGTTGATTAACCATGTCTGATATGTTAACTCAATTGAATTAGGTTTTTTCTTTTCTAAATTATTTGTCTTTTTTTAATTTTTTTTCTTTTAATATTGAATTGATTAACTATTAGGCTTTACTATTTGTTTTATTTACTTTCTTTTATGTTATTTCAATCTTATGACCAAAGATTAATGCTTACCATGTTAACATAAGTTGAGTCGGATTGTGTTTTACGTCTTTGATTTAATTAATATTGGGTTGATTAGGAATTGAGTTTTATAATATATTTTGACTTGCTTTTTATGTAGATATCTTGACATTACAATCAAAGTCATGAATTTTAGTATTTTAGCCCTATCTAGATAAAATTGTTGTTTTTTCTAAGAAATTACATCGATCTCATGACCTTCAACATTGATTTTTTTATTAGGTTGTCTCTATCTCGTGACTTGGGTCGTAGGTTTGGTGTATTAACCGATTGACTTTTTTTTTCTTTTTATATGATTTCCCTTAATTTTATTATTTAGTATTGTGTTTGATTGAGAATTAAACTTCATGATTTGTTTCAATTTGCTTTTTATTAGGTTATCTAATTTCATGACCCGAAAGTTTTGCTTAGCAGGCTAACCTAAGTTGACTTGGTTTTTTATGTTATTTTTTAATTAATATTTACACAAACTTCGTTATTCAACATTAGATCTGAAATGGGCGATTGAAAATTGACCTCTCTATGATGTTATTTTTATCTTAGACTAAAATCGTGAATTTGACAGGTTAATTCACCTTTTATCAAGTTATTATTTGTTTATTTTTTTATCAGATTATCTCATTTTTATGACTTGAATCACGAGTTTAACATGTTAATTCAAGTTACATTTTTATTTTTATTTTTAAAAATATTTTATATATCGAGTTGATTACGATCTATGTTTCATAATTTATTATTTATTTTCTATGAGATTATTATAGTAGTATGAATCATGTTTTGGATTTGACATGTTAATCCAAGTTGATCCAAATCAATTTAATATAATGTTATCTTAATATTAAAAAAGATATTATCTTGAAGTTATTTTAAAGTCAAATTATATTTTATAGATTATAAAAATCAACTGAATTATATCATATTAGCATTAACACTATTAAAAAAAATCTGCTAGAAAAAATATTAACAATATATAAATATATTTTTAGATTAAAAATTATTTAATAGCGGTAGTAAAAAATGCAGTAGACCTAAACACATTATTAGAGCTTCCAATTAAGAAATAAGAAGGCAGTTCAAGGAGTCACCGTCCCAAAACAAACATGTTATTTTCAGTCTAAAATGAAGCCGCGTCGGCTCAATTGAAATATTTAAAGATAATTTTTTTTTTCTTTTGTCTCTAAGTAAATAAAAGATCGATAAAACAAAGGATCTGTTGTCTTGGAGCTCCAAGTTCTTGGTAGCTGCAATTCAATTCGCGAAAAACAGACAAATATATAAAGAAAAGTCCCCATTTCTTTGCTTTCAAATTTCTGAGTAGTTGTATTACCAAATCGATTCAAAGAACCCTTCAAAATCGAATATCTTTTTGCTATAACGTTCTTGATTTCATTTCCCACATTTTCTTCTTGTTTTTTTTTTTTAATTTCGTTTTATAGAGAGAGAGAGAGAGAGAGAGAGAGAGAGAGAGAGAGAGAATTGCATCAAATCAAAATGGCAACATCATCACTTGGCCAGACCGAGATCAACTGGGACAAGTAACTTCCTTTTCACATCTCGTCGTTTATCATGGATTGATAATTGCTCTTCTTTTATGTTTTGTTACCGGGAAAATGATCCCCCCCCTTTTCTTTTTTCTCAACTTGTAGCAGGCTTCGTTTGGCTTGTTATGTTTTTTTTTATATTATTTCTATGCAAAAGGAATTTTTGATTCAGGCAATAGTAAATATATGAAATGGGTACATGGGTCTCTCTCTCTCCTCTCTCTCTCCTCTCTCTCTCTCTCTCTCTCTCTCTCTCTATGTGTATATATATATATACTGCGCGCGCGCGGGGGTCTATTCCAAAGTATCCATTCCCAGTATATTTAATATATTGCATATGGATACTTTGGAATGCACTTGCATGAGGTTCTTGATTCATTCCCTTTCGGCACGAATATGAGATGAGGAACCGAGAGACCAGCTCTAGGTTTCGTTTTTTTTCTTATTCTGAAACGAATTGTAAGGTGACTTCATTTTCATTTTTTTTAGTGGGTTTAAGGAGTATTTGTGATGATAGTGAATCTTATCATGATGGGAAATACAAGATTTGAAAAGTTTTTTTTTTTTAAATAAAAATAAATTAAACAGCATAACTCTTTCATCCCTAATCGGCTTATTTCCACTCCCTGTTATTTTGCAGGCTCGATAAGAATAAGTTTTATGTTTTAGGCGCGGGAATATTTACAGGGGTTACAGTTGGTTTATATCCAGTGTCTGTTATAAAAACTAGAATTCAGGTTGCTACGAAGGATACTGCTGAGAAAAGTGCATCTTCTGTTATTAGAGGCATACTGAAAACAGATGGGGTTCCTGGTCTCTACAGAGGGTTTGGTACAGTCATCACTGGTGCAGTTCCTGCTAGGATTATCTTTCTTACTGCATTGGAGACCACGAAAGTGACTGCTTTCAAGATGGTTGAGCCATTTAATTTCTCTGAACCTACACAAGCAGCCATAGCAAATGGTATTGCTGGCATGGCAGCGTCTGTTTGTTCTCAAGCTGTCTTTGTTCCCATTGATGTGGTATGTGATTCTTGTTCTTTACAGCGTCCATGCCATAGTAAAATTGAGGAAAATAAAAGGAGCTTACAAGGGATGTTTGTTCATCTATTCGTTGTGGTTTGAATTTCACAGCAACATTAATTTTTAACTAGGATGAAATTCATAATTTTATGTCCTTGAATCAAAATCCATGAAGCAAAATGTCAGTGTATTATCAGATGACCTCTGGTGCACAACATTTATGATCACTTCATATGGATTTGCATCTAACCTCTGCTCTATACTTAGCAAAGTCTTACAAACCCATCCTCCCCTTTCTTCTCTTTTTCCCTTGAGAGAAAAAAAGGTAACAAAAATGCTGAATTTCTTTGTTATGATTCTGTTCAGATTAGCCAAAAGTTGATGGTACAAGGATACTCTGGCCATGAGAAGTATAATGGGGGTCTGGATGTTGCACGCAAGATTATAAGGATTGATGGCATCAGAGGATTTTACAGGGGGTTTGGCCTGTCAGTCATGACTTATTCACCATCTAGTGCTGTATGGTGGGCAAGTTACGGTTCAAGCCAACGCATCATCTGGAGGTGAGACATGAGATGGCTTCTTATTTTTCTGTCCTCTCATTGGAGAGGCATTGATGTGCCTTCAGATTTTAGTTTGGGGATTTAGGATCTAGAAGGAATTTCTTAATAATATATTTGAGTTACCTCAATCCTCAATGGCCTCTACCCTGAGGAGAGCGTCCTAACTTCAGTGAAAAGTTTCTGGAATGTAAGCTTATCTGACGCCAAATGACACATAGGAATACTGATAGTGGTTATAGACAGACAGAAGCACCGTGAGGTTATGAAGAGTTGGCAATTATGGGTACTCATATTGGGTCAGAGCGCACCAGGTGGCTATGCTGCATCACACAAGTATACAAGTGCTAGTGGCTATAATCAAAATCTTGTTTGTGAACTTGTGCATTCTCAACCTTTTCTGAAAAAGTTGCTGATTGTTTTGGGCAGGCTTTTAGGCCAGGGTACTGATCGTGAGGAAGCTGCTCCTAGCGAGTCAACTATAATGCTAGTTCAGGCTACTGGAGGAATTATTGCGGGAGCTACAGCTTCCTGCATCACAACCCCATTAGATACAATTAAGACTCGTTTACAGGTATTCTTAAACCTACTTACGGTTTACCATTGACTTTCATTGTTTTCTTTTTGCATCATGTTTTAAGTGCACACACAACCTGTAAACCATTACTTTTGTAACCTTATTGGAAGAGAAACCTAAGCATTACAGTGAGTTTTAGCTTCAAATACTCAGTCAAATACAAAGACATGGAACTTAAGTTTCCAGCTAGGCTTTTTGGCAGTTGACTATGCAACTTCATGCTTACCATTTTCTCTATGGCTCACTCAATTGAATAATTATCTGCAGTCTTTTCTCACCTCCCTGGTCCTCATTTTTTTTCTTCAAATTTCGTAGTACATTTGGCACCACTACTTGCAAATAATTTTTTTTCTGGACTAGATGAGAACTTTTATTTTGTTAACAGTTCTGTTTTTGCTGTTGGATTTATGTTTATTCATAATCCATGCCTAATTTTGTATAATTTACAACCTTGTATTAATTTTAACTTGGCACTAAAAATATCTTTGAAAAAAAAATTATATAATGCTAAAGTCATTTCTGATAATGTATAGTGGAAAAAAGAAAATTTGTAGGTCATTGCTTGATGCATTATTAAAGTTTTGGCCTGGACTTGCAATTGTAAGGTTTTTCTAAAATCTCCATCCTGCAATCTGAATTTAATGGGGATTTTTTTTGTAATTCAACTTTAAAAGAAGCTTCAATCTTATGCAGTTGCAGTTCCTTGTTTTCCTTAATATATATTTCATTTCTGCTTACTTTGTTGATTTTATTTTTTCAGTTCTGCTCTTGCTCTTCAGGTTTACACTTATTCATAACCCTTGTCTATTTTTGGGAGCTTGCATCCTTGCTTTTCCTTAACTTGATAGAAAAATATCATTGAAGAAGGAAAGTATAGCTCATAAAATGTTCTTGAAATAAATGCTGTAGTCTTTTCTGAAAAAAAAGGTATTGTGAAAAGAGTAGATCAGAGGCCATTTCTTGGTGCAATGGTATATTTTTGGGCTGAGGCTTACAACCACAAGGTTTTCTCTAAATTCTCTATCCTGCATTCTGAATTTAATGGGTCTTTTCATGCAAACCAACCTTAAAAGGAGCTTCTATCTTATTTGGTTTATGTCTCTCTCTTTTTATTATTACATGCACACACTTCATTTCTGATTACTTTGCTGTTTTTATTGTTAGGTGATGGGACTTGAAAGAAGAATCTCTGCGAGAGAGGTTGTTAAAAACTTGATTAAGGATGATGGTTGGACAGGTTTCTATAGAGGGTTGGGTCCCAGATTTTTCAGCATGTCAGCATGGGGAACCACAATGATATTGGCCTATGAATATTTGAGTATGCATTCCTTCTCTTTCATCTTTGGTGTTATGTGTATAACTTCTTTCCATACGCTGAGATTATTATTTGAGAGTTTTAACATAGTTAATTTCTGATTTTGGGGCTTCAAACAACAATATGGGTCGCAGGTCATTGGCTGCATTTCATAATCTACCTTCTAAATTCCCTCCTTGTCCCATTAGCTCCTATTGGAACGGCCCAAACCTTGTATCTGCATTCTGGGGGGGATCTTTTTTTTTGTGGTCATGTGAATTGCATTTTGGAATCCGTTTGATTTGGCATATTTTGAGCAGAAGAATGAATAAAGTTTTATCTTCATATGCTGTGTTCTTACTTGACTGAGCACTTATTCTTTGGAATGTATTGCCACTCATTTGAATACTGACTAAATAGGGTTTACAGTTAGATTAACATGCAATATCCATTCATACCATCCTCAACTTGTGCTTGGGGGAAGCTTAATAGACTGGATGAATCAAATGGCTTCTATATCTATTATGTACCTGTGGATATCTACTTCTTGGATGCTGAACTTGAGTGTTGGAGTGGCCCACATCCCTCAAGTGCTGGTACATTTGAGGACTATGAAACCAGAAGCTGGTCACTGGGTATCTATAAGTTGCATGAAAATATTATAATTGAAATTATTCAAGTAAAAAGTAGGTGCAATCAGTTTTTGATATGCTTGAAAGCTGATTTGGGGCTCTATTGCTGTACCTCATATATGGTCAAAATATGCTTCTTGAAATTTGGTGGCTAAGATCATCGATTAAGACATCTGGTGTTGGTGCTTCATGAAATGATGTTACCTTTTCTTCATCCCGTTCTATTTCTAAACAAGTTCATTTGATTAGTTTTTTTTTCTATAAGAAATTCAAGCCTAGAAGATGAGCAGTGGCAAAAAAATCAGTCCCATATTTTAACTTATAAAATATATATTTATTAAATAAATTAAAATATGTTCTATGATGTGTAAAGTACACTTATTATGGGATTGAGGGGCTAGTGATTTATATACTTAACCATTGACCTGCCCCATTTTTTCTTTATGCCAATTTATTGAAGTCAAAGTTCTTAGTTCATTTATGGCAACCATTTTACAGGTTAAAAGTAAGGGAAATATATTAGTGGACGCTAAGAATGTGAGCATATTAACATAATTAATGGAGAAGTTTCCAAAATCTGACCATATTCTTCTAGCATAATTTTTAGATGCTTTTTGAGGGTTTGCTGTTTATCTTGGCTGAGAGCTACCTACAAGCTACTTGAATAGTCTGTTCACAATTCCCTGATATGTGACCCAGGTCTTTCCTGTTCTTGCAACTTCAATTAAGATGACGACCATAGTGCACTTCTGGAGGCCTGGATTTGATAAATTGTCCAGTTGGCTTAATTTAGGATGTACTATCTACTATCAGACTGCATGTCTGCTTGACTGCATTTGTTCTTGTTCTTGCTAGTTTGCTTCTTGTTTACATTTGATTTTTCATGCACGTGTGCTTTAATTGCTATCTGTTTGTATGTCTCCATTATGCTAAGTTTGAGAATTCCTTGCTTTTCTCCATTCAGAGCGGCTGTGTGTAAATGATGAATAGATGTGAACCTGCTATTGCTCAATGTAGAGATTTGGGTCTGAAGCTGGCTTCCTGAAGTTATCTTTGAAGATGGTTCTTTTACACATGCAGAAGAGTTTTTCTTGTAATCGAAACCCTGATACAGCATTGCTGGTCTTTAGCATCATCATACTATCGAGGAGCCAACCTCATGGCTATTGAATCTGGATTAGTTGCGAAATTTTGAAAACTTTTAATCCATCTGAGATTCCAAGCACGGATGTTTTGACTCTCCGTAGGAATGCAAGGTTAGGATAACCGAGCCAATTAGATGCTCCAAAATTGTATCTTTGTAGCAAAATATTATATTTGCTAGATGCAATTATATTGTGATTTTTCCATTTTGAACTCAGAAATATTTTTCTATTATTATCTAGAAGACCACAGAGATAAGTTCGTGTTTGTTTTTTCATTAAAAAATCTCTTTCGAAAATTTTTTAATTTTTTTTTTGTTAATATAAAAAATAAATTTTAAAAAATAATTAAACATATATTATTTTGATGTATATCAAAAAGAACAGTATTTTGAATAACAAATGTTACGACAACCTTAAACACTACCTCAGCAGAAACAGTTGTCTGAACAAGATCTCTTCCGTAATGAAATTTGATTACTCATTGAATTCAATGCCAATATTTGGGATGCGGGTGTTTTAAGCACTCATTTCTGCAATCTCATCAGTGAGAGAAACCAGCAAGGGAAAATCGTGCGCAATATCATCATTATGTATTAGGCCTCAGACTTGCTAAGTGCGCAAGCTTCCCAAAGATGCTGCGGATTACTGGAGGTATTGTTTGCAGCAGCTAACATGCCGCGCATATACCTGCACAAATCAATTGTTACCAGCTTCCAACTTGGAGAATTAGGAGGCAATGTTGGATTGTGTTGCAACAAAGTGCTCAATTTCTGATGAATCAAGGTGTAGTTTTTGCACTTAATGTTAGAGGGAAATCTTAACATCCAAATTGATTTAATCATCTTATTTTCTAGCGAGCAGTGAAGATAAATGGATAATAAGATTTGAGATTTAACCAACAGGGTTATTATCATTTACTTGCACTTTAGGCCAAGATGTATCTTGGCAATCTCATCGCCTAATAGGCTTTTCCAGAACAGCAGAAAAGAAAAGCTCGTCTCCATCCTTATCTGTCTTTGGCACCACTTTCCACAGTAGTTTCTTGTAGCTCAGACTTGCAAACTCTTCCAAATACAGCTCCATGACCTCTTTCGGACAGAAGAAACGATCCACCCAAAGGAGCCCCTTTGGTCGAAGAGCACGGTCCCAATCAAACAGCACAAATTGGAGAAGTTCCTTCCCAATCCAACCATCCAAGAAGAGAGTAGAATGAATTATATCAAGTGTGTTGTCAAAGAATGGCAATCTTGATCCAATTGATAGATAGAGAGGTAAGAGGCCTCTTAGTGCAATCACCTCGTTAAAAGGTGCCCCTAAATTTAAGGTTGCTGATGCAATAGTAACATTTCTTTCCTTCATAAGTGCAGCAAATGTGCCAGTTGTGGGGCTAAAATCAAGTCCAATACGAATCTCTCCTGGCTTCAATGCTAAGACTTGATCAATGGTGAACTCAGCTGAAACAGACTCGGTAGTTGGGATCTCCCATCCCCGTTTCGAAAGATCGAAACAGTCTACACATTTGAAGAAGCCTCTCCTGTCTCTTGTTTCATTGGAAACAAGACATGAGTAGCCTTTGCATTTATAATGACTCCACAAGATATTAGCATCACTAGGTTGGGCCCAAAGAGATGAGTTTACAGGAAATGGCTTGTTGTAGTCTGTAGATGCTCTTGACAAGCATCTCCTTCTGGGCAACGGATCACATCCACCGGTAATAAGCTTTTGAGCCAAGTCCCAATCATCTGGGCAAATCCCATACATTTTGTAACTCATGAAACGTTTTATATTTGTGGCCATATGGGCACAAGTTAAGCCAACGGAGGGACTAATTGCCTCCACCCCAAGAAAATTTTTCTTGCCACTTGGCCTGTTGAGTTTTGGAGAGATATATTGATGAAGCTCACCTGTGTTGAATACCTTCACACCAGGTGCTTCTTGATCTTCACTTTCCCCGGCTTCACTAAAATCTTCTTCCACCCTGCTCATTCCATTGCCACTAGCAGGAGCATTGTCTGATATGCTGGAGAGGCTGTTAACAAGCTTGTCCACTGACACGGCTACGCGCAGAACTTGATCAGAGAATCTGTCTACTTTTGATCCTGAGCTTTCATTGTGAAGCTGCCCGAGCAAAACTCCTAGTTGGGTCTGCAAATTGGAGATTTGGCTATGAAGTGAAAGAGGCAAAACGATAGGGCAGTGGGAGATACCATTCACGTTGGTGTCGAGGAACAAGTGAGGTAAAGTGTTGGTGTCGAAGAAGTGAAGATAAGAGACGTCAGAACTCAAGATGACAATTGTGAGGAGGCTAATGAGTAAGAGAGGACATAGCATTGTAAGAAGGCCTCCAGAACGACATTGTAGAGACCTTGAGCTGCTTTTTTTCAGCATCTTCTAAGACGAGTCTCTTTCTTCCTAGAATTGCCTCAAGAAGCTTGCATTTTGAATTCAATCTCTACTCTTCTTTGACAAAATACAGGCTCAGATCCTGATGTCAAGTTTATATTAATGTTTTATCTTCCCTAGACTCTTCATTTCACACATTATTATTATTATTATTATTATTATTATTAACTTGGAGATGCAACTACGTCAGAGGCAAGTTTCTTGATCTTGGACAGTGTTAAACTAATACAAGAAGCCGATAAAACCCAGCAAAATCCTGAGCATACTGCCTTGCAAATGAAGCAACGCCCTGTTTCAGTGTACAAGCCCTTTCCATTTGCTTTTTTTCCTCTGACATTTGCACTGATCATTTAAAAATTCACAGTAGTCTCTTTGGCGACACGTATTTGAGTAGCGGTTCTTATTCCTTCAACTTGTAGTTTTTATCCTTGACTCTTTAGTAGGTTTTCTTATACTTTTATTCAATCACATCCCTCAATCTAAACTTATTATTTTTTATTTCTTCAATTTTAGTCCTCATTCTTTTCATTTTTTTTAATTTTCTTTCTTGATCCTTCTGTTTCAATTCCATCGTGCTAAAAAAAAATGCATCTTGTTTTTTTTTTATTTAATAGTCATTCTTTTGGTGGTTTCGTTTTAAAAAAGCATCGTGTGAATATATTTTTTCTTTTCAATATAAACCTTCAATCCAAAATTATTCATTCTCTCATTTGGTTTTCCCCTCAAATTTAATCTTTATTTATTAATTACAAGTATATCAAAATAATAATTTTCATTCGTAAATAGCTCACATAATTCTGATTGCTTTTCAAAATTCCTTTTAAAGCTTTAATTACAATTACATCAAAATAATATATATTTTTTTATATTTTAAAAATTATTTTTGTATCTAAAAAAACAAGTTTTTTTTTCAATTTTTTTTGTAAAAAGCAGCCTGTATAATTGCTGCTTTATCCACCAATCACTTTGGACTATGGTTCCCTTTATCGAACAGGGAATCCAACGAGGCTTAAAATAGTAATCATAATTTGAAACATCCGTTAACACAACAAGTACATCTTGCATCAAGGAACCACAGAAAATGGAATTCTAGCATGAGAAAACATTCAAAAATAACTCCACATTTGTATTTTACGTGTTGCAATGTCACATTCTCAAGCAACAACGAAGAAATACTTTTACTCCAAGTCCTTGGAAGTTTGAACCAATCATGACTGAGAAATCGCACTCAAAAAACTCTATGAACCCACAAAAGAGCAATGCATGACTTGAACCAAAAAGGATGTAATTGATTGAGAATTTAAAGGATGTACGAGCATCTTGGGGAAGCAGCGATCGTCTACAAAAATGAATCACAACAATCGAACTAGTAACATAAGAAATTGAAGCTCTTGGTCATTTAATAATTTTAGATTTCAACAAATTTGGTGGCAAGGGTTGACTATTCCCCGTTTCTTGGCATAATTAATGCTTCCTAACAAGATAAATGAATTCACTGATAAAAATGGACTGAATTACTTCCACATTTGAGTTCTAAAAGAAAACAGAACAAAATTTGGAAGCTGTTGCGTTGCATATATGATATCTTACCACATCAGCAGAACTCAAAGGCGTCAAAACATTTCTCTACTTTGCATTTGATTTTGTTGGTTGGAAATCCAATACAGCTCTTGAAAAATCGTTGTACCCTCTTAATTACAAACTTTGTCCCCATTTTCATTTTGCAGTTCAGGATTCTCTTCTCCATCCAGATCATCTTCATTGTTTTCTCCATTTTCAGATTCATCCTCCCCCTCCCCCTCCTCATCGACATCTTCATCTTTTCCATCACCAAGATTGTTGTTACCATTAACACAGCGATTGTGATCCCAACCCTTTGCAGCATAATCCTCCAGCGATGAGGAAGGGAACAAATCTCCAACCTTATTTCCTTCATTGGTTGGGGGTTTTGTCAAACCCATTGATTTACCTTTGTTCATCTGATGCAATAAATAGGATCAACAGAGCACATTTTGACATTGGAAAAGGTGAAATTACCATTGTTCATCTGACAAAACAGATGTCATTCATCCCATGCAATGCAAGTGTACAAGGCCCAAACAGACTATAAAGAGGAGAAGCTACAGCTACTACAAAAGTAGTTTCAATTTGTTAAATTGACAGCATAATTCACAAAGAAATGAAATTTAGATGATGAATCAGACAATAGAGACAATATTTCAATCATGAAATACATGCAAACAGGCTCATTTAAGGCACTTGGATGAAAAGGTATCTTAGTTGGACAATAAATAACCTGGGATTCCTAAGAAAATGTTAAAAAAAAGACAAACACCATACACAAACTCCCAGCAAGCTGAATTATGCGGTCAGATATTTGCTTTTTTGCCCACCATTTCTGATGGAGAAGGTGAAGCTTATGAAACCTCCCTATTGTGACAAAGCCTAGATCTAATAATGGAGGGGTCCTAAAAGCATGGCCAGTTATTCCTTATCAAGACTTAACATCAACATATTTACCTTAACATGACTTCAAGATGATAACAGCAATGATTGCCAAATACAACTTATTTTCCAAAACAGACTTCGACATGCACTCTTTAGCTAGATTTACATGTCTAAATCCAACAAATTTATAATTTCCTTTCATTTTTATTTTCCACCCATTACGAGATTTGAAAATGCATGTGAACTTAGCATCTTGAGTGAATTCTCAATGTGATATTTATTTGCATCAAACAATTATACCATCCTTAAAGGTAAATGTTTCTAGCAAGGCATGAGGACCATGAGAGGGTAGATCCACAAGGACTCACTGCTTCTAAATTGATTTGGACATGGGGGGGAGTCCTGTTGTTCGTACAGACTACAACATCAAACTAGAACAAAACATTTACAAAATACAGGCTGATAAAAGCCAACCCATAAATCAAGCAATTGTATAAAAAATTTAGACAACTAAAAGACTCTGGATCTTCATCGCCAAGCTGGCATACAGCTTCGTGAATAAATCTTAGGAAGTATACTAAACCCACATTCATTAAACAAAACAAAAACATCAAAGTCTGCATGTTCGTTATCCTACAGTCTTCAAGACCTAACTATAACTTGGAGGAGCAGGCTAAAAGGTCTATAGGAAGACAAGTTATTCTATTCTAGTATTACATCATCATTGCAAAAATTCAAAAAACAGACAGCAATTCAAGCAAGTTCTCGTTGTATAAAAATATCTCCTAGAAAAGGTTAGCACTAATCCAAGTTTAAAGTTGTGACATGGTTCCTACCAGAAAAGAAGAAAAGAGTTGTGACATTGTTAGTAGTATTCTTTAAAACCATCTACAAATTAGTACCCCTACAAAACAGTAACTAGCATGCTGCTTTCCAATGATTATATTACCCTTTCAGAAGTTCTGTTTTCTTGTTTAAATTGCTAATGTGAAAACCAGAATGAACTACAGAATGAAGAAAAACAATTTAACTTCTAGAAACACATAAGTAGACTTGTAGGTAGATTTTATAGATGAGGAGAATTATTCTAAAGAGCTTACAGCACGTAGAAGAGCCCTCCGGTCCCTCTCTCGAGCATTCTTAAGCGCCTAAAATAAATAAAAACCATGATAAAAAAATCCATTACCCTATATTTCAAAACCAGTCATAACTTTCACACAAAAAAATGCACAGCAGAACCAAACAAGCCTACCTCCTCAAGTGTCTTTTGCTCAGCCTCTATGTCGGCAAGGTCTCTACAGAGAACAACAAACCCACCCAACATTCAAAATCATATATGAGAACTCATACACCGAGAACCACAAAAAAAGAAATAACGTACCTTCCAATTATGCGGTCCACATGGCAACGACACTTTGCACACACCTTTTGCTCCTTTGCACAAGCTAAGATATAAAAAAAAATCATAACTATAATTTACACCAACATTCTTCCTTTCAAACAATTGAAAATCTCAATAACTGAAACAAAAAGAAAGAAAGAAAGAAAGGATAACTAACCGGTGCATAAATTATGATAAGCTTGACGCACTGCACGTTTTGAGCACTTTTGACTGCGATACAATACAGCATTCGGTTCAAATCATAACATACTCAAATTATTCAAGTTGCCCACTTAGTTTTCAATGTGAAAAAAGACACTTTTCTTGCACTTCAAAAAAAAAAGATCTTTTCAAGGGGAAAAACTTTACCATTTAGCAGGCTCAGTAAGATGCTTGTATTTTCCATACCGACGTTTCCAATCAATCTGTTCTTTACATCTTAGGCAAACTCCAGTAATCTCTGACAAGGGTTTTAGCCTGCCTCCAACTTCCTACTTTGAAATGGTTTACGGGTTAGTTTAGTTACTATTAATAATTTATAGACAAGGAAAAAGAAAAATGCCTTCATGATTTTGAATGGGATGAGCTGCTGTGATTGACGGTTACCGTTTCATTGATTTTGCGACCGGCGTTGGGTTTCCAAGCGTAGTTGTTTTGGTGCTTTGGTGGGCCTTGTCTGTTGCTCATCTTCCTTCTTTCTCCGCACAACCGCTGATTACAGCAGCTCTCCTGATGTCTGCGGTTTTTAGTTTCAGAAAACCTACAACTATACCTCTAGGTTTTTAGTTTTTGCTTCGGATATGTTTTTACTAATTTGTGCCTCTTCTCTTTGGTAACCACAAAAGTGGTACCTAAACATTTTGAGAATTCCTATTTGAGTCCTCAAAGAAAGACAAACTCCTTCAATTGAGCCCTTAAATGGTAAATTAAATTTATTGAATCTCTAATTTAGCACCCGTAATGTGAATTGTTTTAAGGTGCATGGACATCACAGCTGAAAATGCTTGGCCCAAAAATGCACCCCTTGAAAATAAAAAAACTTGTGGGACTAAATTATCACAAGACCTCTTGGAAAAGAAACAAGAACACGTGCACACAAGTGTACACTAGCCATTTCAATAATTTTCTGCCCTGGGTTGTATTTTTTTATATAAAATATATATATATATATACACTAATTATTATAATATCTTCAAAAATTTAATACATATAAAATAATTTTAGAAAAGCCTCTATTCAAAAAAGACTATATAAGAAAAATGAAAAATCCTCGAGGACAGAGATTAATTGAAACATAAATTAAATTATTATCTAAAAACTATTAAAAAAAATATATCAATTAGAACAGAAACCACAATTCAAATAAAAAAAGAAGATATGAGTGCCTATATTGTAATAGTAGATATACGTGTTCTAATAATTCCTTACAGTGTCTTCATATTGATTTTACGAAGACCGTCATTTTGCATATATGAGGTTCTTTTGAGACTAGATTGAAAATCTAGTCATGCTCATTTAATGATTATAACTTGTCCATAAGTTGTTTGTACTACCTTTATTTTGTATCAACACAAACTTGATCAATAATCTTGAACTATATAATATCTTTCAAGCTAAGACCATGATTTTTCATAAATAAGGGTAAGAATCTAAGATGATATAACTTGCTAGAGGAATCACCCATTACCAAGCCCAGGAAATTATCGCACATAGAAATCATTTCGTCTTTTTTTAATAAAAAAAGGAAAAGGAGGGCTCAGACCTATCTTTGTAATTTTTAATCTCTAATATGTGTGGGATTTAACCAAGAGGAGGACTTGAAAAAAATCTTTTCAAATTATTGAGAATATGGATTTTTGCTCATATTCAACAAAAAAAATAGTCATGAAATAGCTTTTTAAACAGGATAATCTATATTCGATGTACGTGTATATACACTTGCATTTATGAGCATACATGCATTCATATTTTAATTTCATAATAAATTCAAGGGTTGGAATATAAATCCTTGAAACACTCCAATTAGAGGAGTTTATAAGTGTGGAGGATGATGAATGTGATTGTTGTGATGCCCTTTCCATGAAAAGTTTGACTCCCTAAAGGTTAACTTGGCTCGCATCACAAGCCTACCTAAACAAACACGTATACACCCTTCTAATGGACACTTGTCTAGTCAGCTTATCGATTTTTGTAGCAATCTAACAAAAAAATAGAGGCAAAAAGACAAGCTCAAACCCCATGTATAGCACGACCTTTATACAATCTACAATACCTACACCGACCCAATAGACATTAACTTATTTTCTATCAAATCCTAGAAAATGAAGTCTTTGGAGGATATTGATTATGACAAGATAACAATGTTATAAGCAAAAATAAAGACTATCGAGGGAGTACATTCGTATGACCTTATATAAGTTGCATAAATGTGTTTAATTTTGAACGTGATTGTACTAAAAAATCTCCATGTACTTAAGTTCTTAAAGTACATTAGAAATAAATATCTTGTCACTCACCTGAAATCTTACTACAACAAGATGACAAAAGTAATGCAAGATGATACGTTATTTATGCATTTTTTTTCCAAGATATTTTGAATGGGACAACATTAGATGGGTACACAAAGCTAGTAACATGAAAATGTAAGATTGAAAAGACCTCGTTGATGCTTTAATCAAGCGGTATAAATATAACAAAGACATTGTTCCTAACATATCTAACTTGCAATGTATGGAAATGAGTGGTGGGTATTTATTTGGGAATATGCCTAGAAGTAATTTGTTGTAGCTACTCATATGGATCTTCCATGACTATAAAAGAAGATAGTCAACTTGATTAAGATGTCTTACTTTAAGTTGTTGATCATAATTGTAACCTCATACTTTACTGACCTAGTGATTATGGTTGAAATGATTTAACAAATAGAAACTATAAAATTTGAAGTTATGGTGGAGCCTAAGATAGGGAATGACTCTCAAAGTGAGAATTTAATTCAAATGGTTCTCATTATATCATTAGCTTCTCAAATGTCAACCCCTGCAACGATCTCTATAAGAAGCAAATAAAAGAAGTTATCTTAGATAAAAACAAGAAGACTTTTGGAGACAAGAAAAGAAGATAACTCGGTTAACTTATTTGTTTGAATGAACCATTCAATTTGAAAGGAAGTCCTCACATAAAAGCCAACTCAGAACGCCACTATAAAAATGCTTCTTTATCACTTTGTATACCCTAATTAGAAAAGAATTTTAGATGTCTACTAAGTTAAATAAAGTTTATGATTTTTCCTTCCTTAAAATAAAGTATTAGATGATTATATGGTTAGTAAGAGATTACAAATTTTTGTCTTAATATCCCGAGCTCATTAAAAAAAATCATGACGTCTTGCCTTAGAATTCACTACAATTTGCTACAAAAAAATATATCAATTATCCTTACCTTTGTTTCAGCTTGAATACCATCCAAAAAGAAAAATATCAAGAGTAGTTTAGAGTTTAGGCCTTTTGATTTGTCATTTCATGAGAATTTGATTAATATGGTAAATTTGAAAGATTGATTGGCTTTATAATATATTTGATGCCTTTTTATAATAATTTTGGAATGGCTTAAAAAAGGTAACTAAATCTAACCTTCAAAAAATATGGATGAGACAATCATGAAATATGATATAAGAACGTGCAAAAGAGTGAATTCAATTGTTTGCAGCTAAAAAATTACTCATTAACTACTTTAATATATTTTGAAAAGCTTAGTTTACTTAATGAGTTACTCATCAATCTATTTTTAGAGATAATGTCTATTGTATAAAGAGTAGAGTAAATCTTTAAATTGAGAATGATTTCATTTGAGAAATACACATCAAAATCATTTCATACCTCAACATCCCATTAATCCATCTTGAACATTTGCCTATTTTCACATCACCTATTACCCCCATATATTTTTCAAAAAAATATATACCCTTACCATTATAAAATACTCATCATCATCTTCTGAACATCCAACATATTTCCATCAGATCCCTTATAGCCATTATTCTTCAAGTAGTACAATTCACATGAAAAGTATGAATAACATGATGGGACCCTTAGCTATTCAATAAAAAAATTACAAGAATTTTGACTATCAAGTTTGAAAGTTGATGAGAAGGGACAAATTGAGATGATATCATTATCACTGGATTATTTTCAACATAACAAAATGGCAAGACGCATATATTGCTTGAGTTCTAACCCATTAAATGAGTGTGGCACATGTCAAACTTTCTTATTCTAGATCTTGGTTTTGGAATTGCATCTTATATTTTAATGAAATCTGTCTTTTAAATCTCTTTGTTGTTTAATGGTCTTTTAGTGTCAACTTCAACGTATTCTCTCGTCTTAGAAGGTCGATTTGTGAGCTCAAACCATTTTTGGACAAATTGTGATAATATTGTGAAATTTTTGAACCATATGCTTATTATTTTGTGTAATATTTATACTCATTGGACACAATTAATATGGTTTTTCTTTTGGTTGGATATATGCTTCGCTTTTAAGATGACTTGATAATTTGTTTTGGATTGTGGGTTTTATTTTTGAAAGTTGTAATTGCTATTTGAACATTAAATATCTAATTTTGGGATTTTATTTGAATTTATGTTGATTCGAGTTTAAATTTTTAATTCATGGACTATGTTTGAGTTTGGTGTTTGCTTGTATTGAGTTGAATTTGATTAGTAATTAAATTGTTTTAAATCAATATCTTGTTGAGATTAGTTTGTTTTGTCAAACATGGCTTTAACAAAAAAAATTCAAATGTTTGGTTGATATTTACAATTAATCTCGAGTCCCCGACATTTTACCCTTATATATTTAATATTTGAAAATATGACCTAAATGCAAGACACTCTTTCAGTATTAAACACATTGACTCCCTTCTATAAAGACAATAAGAAAATATCTTTAAAAAAAAAATTTTATTTTAATTTTCATATGGTTAGGTCTCTTAAAAATATATTATATTTGTATATTTCTTTATATAAAAAAATAATAAAGTTTTCTGACCTATAAAAAAAAAAACTAACTAGTTTATTAAAGTCATGAGAACTTGGCCTATATTAAAAAAACACCAAAATATTATTTTATTTCTTAGTAAATGAGATTATGAGCTTATACATAAGATGTATTTTTGCTTAATATATGAGATTACAAGCTTATACTTAAGAATTATTATTGATATTAAATAAATAAAGAATAGTTTCTTATGTTCTTATGTCTTGACTTTAGAAAGACTAATTTTAACTTGATAATTTAATGAACTTTTTACCAATGAGGAAAATTTTTAAACCTTAGACAGGCTAACAATTAGAAAACACAACAAGATCTTGGTTTATTTAAGACAAAGAACAATAAATATTATCCTAGGTAAAGTGTTTTAGGGGTGATATATCATTTCTATTCACAGTTTGTCCTCTTATCTGCATTCTAGCAAACCAATAGGTTTTCTAGTAATTGTAATATTAAATGACAGCTCTCATTTCACTATACAATTTCATATTAGATCTTGTTCCGTGAGGGTAATTATCACAACACCGCACATGTGTAACACTTGTATTGCTAGAAGAAATAATATATAAAGAAGACTTGTCCCAAATTCAAGCATCGGATTGAAAATAAAAGGATGATCTCATCTCTCTTTAGTGGATTTTAAATCTAATAAGGTTCATGTTTCTCATGACACTTGGTGGATTGATTAGGCTTGTAGAATCCAGGTTGCCAATATTATACAAGGCTTCTTAAACCAAAAAAAAAACCCGATAAAAAGTATATGCCATCTATATACCTGCATTAGCTCTAGCTTAGTTTTATGTTGCTTGAAATGTCCTTTTATGTTCCATTAAAATTTATACAAGTTTCAAGACGTTTACCTTATTTATGACTTTAAGCCTGGTGTTATAAATGAAAGACTTTACGATTGTGCATTGTAACATTGTTAAGCCTAGTCTAATAAATTAAAGACTCTCAATGTAGCATGTGAGATTAGCTCATATCTCCTTTGATAAAAATTAAAAAAAAAAAAATGGCTAAAAAGATTCCGCCCAATCACGTGATTATTTCATGACTTGATAGAAAAGGACTTGTCACCAGAAATATAAATTGTTTAGGCTTTCAAATGCAGGTGCACCAGCCACTAGAGAAGCCAAGCCATGCATTACAACCATTAAGCTGCTAACTGATTGGAGCCAGTTATTGAACATATTGCTACTGCAACCAGAAGTCATTGGTTAGGAAAATAAATGAAACGCAGACGTATTCAGGTGCCATGACTCGAGCATTCGTGACAGTGAACCAAAGTTGCCACATAAAGAAAGTAGACATCGAATTTGTTAGATCCAAACCCCATAAAAGCACTTCGCATGGTAAATGTTAAAACGCCTAAACAACCTCCTCCCCTCTCAAAAATTTTCCAGATACACTACCAATTTCCAGCTAGAGTAAATGACAACCAAATGTACTGTTGTATTCCAGCCCACAACAGATTCAGCTCCATCTCCAGCTATGGATCGACCTTTTTAACTAAATGGCCAGAGAAAAAGACCCCTAACGAATCATCAATCCCTGCACTGACTGGGAGCCGTCTTCGGTGATCTTGTTAGCTTGGATGGTGTTTATGACATTAGCAATATTATCCTGGAAAACATGGATCTTCAGTGTCAAAGTCCAATAAGCATGACCCTACCATAAAAAACTTGGAAATGTTTTTCATTGAAGAAATTTCAGTAGCTTTCCCGGAACCAGCATTGACCTTAGTTTTATTTATTTTGCTGCGGAATAGTAAAACACTCTTACTTTGGAACATTTTGATAGAAAAATGTTGATCCTGAGACACAATGCAGTAGGCATATTCCAGACAGTAAATGCAAGAATTAAAGAAGATTGATTATGAGAATTCTTACCCTCCATGTACCAAGCTTTGTGCTAAGCACCTGCCACTGTTGTTGCCCAAATACACGCTCAGTACAAGAACTGCACATCACATCAACATTAGATTCAAAGGAAACTCACTTTCACAAACCACAATAAATTATAAGCACTGTAGTCCTGCTGTAATCATAAGGGCAAGAAGACATGTTTGTGCGTGTGAGAGCATGTGTGTAATCACTGCAGTCCTGCTATAATCATAAGGAAAATAAGATGCATGTGTGTGTGAGACTACCTCACAAGCACAACTTGATTCATCTGGTCCATTTTACAGTCGATTAACTTAGAAGTTAATGCCTTCACTACCCATAATTCCACCTCATCATCTTCAATCTGCAAGGACACCTAAACAATGTAAGTAAATAAGACAACTGGAATTTAGCGAAAGCAGGACAGTGAGCCAGTTTACCCTAAGAGTATCTTTGATGAGGGTATATGGAATTTGACCAGATTCATGAGAGGCAAGATCCACCAATGATATCATCCGCATCTTTGCTATACAATCTTCATGTACAAGACCTATAAAACAAAAAAGTATGGATGAAAATAAATTTACTTTTGAAGATAATGTTTGTCAGAAAAAAACTTCGAAGAAATATCAGTTCATCTAACAGCTATGACTGGATTGCACAAGTCCAATAGTAATACCATAGCTTTTCAGCAGAGCAGAATTTGCAGCTTGAAACTCCAAATAAGCATCCAGCCTCTGGGTCAGGAAAATCTTTAGAAGCTGATATACCAAAGCATATTTAGCATCCTTTTCCAATTGCGCAACAGCAGGCATATCTAATAGATCACACTGCAATATGACTAAGCAAATCAGTATCTGGAATCCCAAATTTAGACATAAGCTAGGCCAAGACAGGCAGCGAAGAATCTTAAACAAACTGAAAAAATAAATCAACACAAAAGCAATGAGTCATTACTAGGGGGAAAAAAAGAAAATCGATGCTCATAACATGATACACTAAAAGTATAAACTGTGGAAGCCATAAATTCATTCAAACAGCAAGCTAGCCACCAGGGGTAAAAAGGAAAAAAAAAAGATATGGACATCTGAAGTACAACCATCTATATTAGAACATCAATGTCAATTTATATAAGAACTTCATTACCATATTCAGGGATATTTTCATTTCCAACCATTTGAGCATCAAAGCAGAAATTACAACATTGTATAGGCAAAAGTGGCTCGACACTTCAAAAATAAATAACTGTTATCGAAGCACTCAAGAAAGGGAGTGTTCACAGAAAATTAAGATAATTTGGCTATTTATGGAAGTGGTTAATGTATTTTTCCTTTGCATCAGGACAGCCTGCAAAATGGCTTCGCATGTACGCACGGAGGAAGATAGCAATGTAATAGATCTCCAAAATCAAGTAATACCTGGAACATGTCAGGTTCCTTGACAAATTCAATAATTATACGTGCAGCTTCATCCTTAGCTTCACCCATTTTATAAGCATCCTCACCAGAGAAAGTTGCTAAATACTTGGTCAAGAATTTGAAAGAATCCTTTTCAGAGCTGAAACAATAAAATAAGGGCAACTCACAGTTGTGAATTAATTAAACTACATAAATGCACTATGAATCTTAAATAGATAAAAAGGTATGTTAATTTTCATTTGTTAGATGTCTTCCTATCATACTTCTTACTATCTTTTAGTGCATTGGCAACATTGAGAAAAAGCTCTCTCTGATCCTGGACTTCAAGATTCCACTCTTTCAAGAAGCTATCAATCTTTTTGCAAGATGGAATGACGTATTGAGTGAGTTTACTACTCATGGCCAAATCTAGGGCCTTCATGTAAACATAGAACCGGCAGTGCGCATTATCCAGCAGGTTGTAAAGATTGAACAAGCTGGCAAAGGAGGCATGTGTAAGATAGTGACTTCAAAGAATTTACAACTTGTAATAAAACTCAACATGCTATATTACATCTTTAGGCGCAGCACAGGCTTGTCCTTTGGCTGTTGAATAATTTTCGAGCATATAAGTTTTGCCATCTCAAATTCTTCATCTGGACTTTCAGACTTTGTGACAAGATTGCAAATGACAGTGAAGATACATTCAAGATCTAGGGCAGAAGAAAAAAAATGGCACATTATGCTTATGTATGAATTATGATGAGTATCTGTAAGAATAAAAATGCAAGTTATAATATCTCTATGTATGTTATTATTGCTTGAAAGGTTCAAGCTGTCTAAATTTGACATTCATTTTCCATTTTGTTAATGTTCTCATTTCTTCACTAAAGAAAAATGTTTCTCCGATGAAAAAAAGTCCACAAAGTACAAAAATCCAGGTATAAATAACCATATCACAACAAGAAGGTAAAAACAAGAAAAATATGGTTCAAGAAGATGCCTATTTACTTTTTACTGTTTACTATTATTTTCTTAAAAAAGAAAAAAAAAACTCAGCTCGTTGATCTGATTCTTAATCAACTCTTAATGGAAGAAAATTGAGGGATAGATAGAGGAGGACAACAGATTATGGCGATTGCATAGAAGACTACTCTGTCTAGCCAAGAAATCGATGAATTGCCAAAACTAGCAGTAAATATCAACCAAGAACAGCAGCTTGCAATTGCAAAACCATATGAATTATCGCAGCAAAGAGAGCTATATGATTAAAAATAACATTTATTTTCTATATTTATCATTAAAAATGCAGTTAACACTTCAGATCCATTCATGAATCACAAGTATAAGAAGCAATCACTTTCAAAATACAACCAAAAACAGAATAAATATAACAAAAACCCTCCTCTGCTCCTTGAAAGATTAATAGAAGCTGATGTCAAGAAAAACTGCAATCTTATTGCATCTAATTCATGTATTGTGCATAACCACTTAACATTTCAAAGCTAAGCTTTAGTTTCTTGTCAAGAAATGTGTAAAAAGTGAAGTACCTTTCTCAGAAACCTTGGAGTTGGAAAAAACAATATCAGCGGAAGTTAACATTAAAGAAGTCAAATCCAACCACCTGTTCATCACCATGCATTCTTGCGCTTCCACACACAGCCTACTCACTTGTTGTTCCGCGACCTAACATACCAACAAATCCGACCATAACAGGCAATTCTCAATTAACATTTTCCACAATTATTTTGTTTATAACATCAATATCCAAATTCCACCGTACATAAAAAATTTAAGCATACAAATTAATATTTTTTCCAATCACTTATAATAAAAATAATAATAAATTCAAGAAGAAATATACAGCGAGAATATGTCAACGAAAAATTTAATTAAAAGTGAGATTTATAAATTTTGGAGACGTTTAAGATTTTTTTAAATTAAACAACTGATACCTCGGGGCCGGCGTCGGACCAGGAGAGTTCGGAGGTGAAACGGACGACGGAGAGGGCTGGATCCTCCTCAGCGGTGGGGACCAAAGTCGTCATTCTTGTTGACCGAGTTATCTTCACTTCTTCTGCAACGCCTTTGTTTGGTTGCTGAGAGGGAAGAAGAGAGTGAAAATCCAAAACCCTAGCTTGGGTCTTTGTTTGGTTGGAGGCAGTGGTGTGTCTGTAATTTCCTTTGTTTATCGTGGTCTATTAGCTGTATTTTGATGATGTACTTGGAGAAATTATTTCGAGTCCCTTTATTTTGAATGTGTATACAGCATAGACCTTTATTTTTAAAACAAATATCTTATAAAAGTAAGCCTCATTTATTTTATATATTTACCAGAATTCTAGTCAAATGCGTAGCATGTGAATAAATAATTATTTTATAAAATATTAAAATTAATTCTAAAAATAAAATATTGCATACGAATAAATTTGAATAAAATAATATATAAATAAAGACTGCATAAGGTAAAAATGTTGATAAAGATTTTATTTAGAAATTGAATAAAATTTAACATGATTACACTAGCATTATATGTTTTACAAATCCTTTTGTTTTAAAGACGTTTTCTTTAATATGCATGAAACAAATATTAAAAATATAAACACCAATAAAAACTTTATTGTACCATTTGTTTTTTTAAAAAAGGAACTTTAATATTAATAGAATTAAAGTAAAAATCATTTAGTAAAACATAACCCTAAAAATCTCATAATTTTTTTTGTTTTTTTTTCCTTTCACAATAAATATTAAAAACCCAAGAATATATTTTAATAATTTGATATATTTTGATTATTTCCAAATTTTAATTATTGGCTTGTATTGAAAGTAATATTAAAAATGTGAGAAACAATGAAGTAATCCAAATAGATTGTTTTTGCTTTATTATTAAGCACTTGTTTGAAAGTGTTGTTGAAATTATTTTTTAAAGTATTTTTCGTTCATAAAATTATCAAAATAATTTTATTTTTATTTTTTTAAATTATTTTTGATATCAACATAATAAAATGATCTAAAAGTATAAAAAAATTAATTTAAAAAATATATTTTTTTAAAAAAAAGTTTTTAAAACGCGGTGCCAAATTGGCATAACCCCCCTACCTTTTTATCTCTCATGAATCATAATCAACATAGCAGTTGCTCAATTGCTTTTCTTTCACCATTACAACTCCAATTAAAGCATCCCTAAAACCATTTATGACTGATGAAGTAGACACACCACTCTCTTTAAACACAATTCTTATACTAGAGCATGCAGCTCACGAATAATTTTTGGCTAGTTAATTTCTAACAACGTGTGAATTTGGAATTCTACATAAAACTTATTAAGTGGGTGTTTGGTGTCGCTATTCAACCTATGGTTGTGTTGAACCGAAGCTCAAGATACAATAATAACCAAACAGGACCCCAGTTTTTTACTGTGGATCCCACCAAAAAAGTTAAATTTCAACTGCAACTACAAAAGCAACAGAGAGCTGCTTTTGCAGCTACGGCGTAGCATGCTCAATCTCTGTATCTCTTCTTTTTTTTTCTCCCTCCTCTACACCTCTTCTCCCTCACCTCCCACACACACACACATGCGAGTCTTCTCCCTCACCTCCCACACACACAAAGACATCGTCTTCTCCCTCATCATTTGTAGTTTCTTACTTTATAATGTTTAAGTATATCCGAGCCCAGGTTAGTTTCTGGAGGATTGCATTCTAGGTCAATCCAAAGACATATGGAGGTTAAGGAGGCATATTCGAAAACCTTAGTTGCAGCAAACATGGGATAATCCCTATGACTGCATGAAACTTTTAGCATGGAACTTCGATTGCAAGGGATTTCGACTGCACAGAACTCCATCTAAGGTAATTGAAGCTTCGAAAGTTAATGATAACTTCTTCGTCAGCGAAGGGACCAATAGCTCAATAGCTCCATCATCCTGCAACAAGCCAAGGGATTAGTAGCTATTGTCAACAAGAACTAAATGCTAAATGCCAAATTTGAAAAAACCCATAAAGAATGAAGCTTGAAAATGGACTCACATGAGGTTTAAATGGAGTTCCATGCAGTTGAAGTTCCATGTAGTCGAACTTCAAAGCAGCTGTAACTTTTCGACGCTCCTACCGGCCACCACAGGACACTATTTTCGACACCACCACTATAGGAAGAACTATCTTGATCTCCTCTAGCTGTCGATATTGGTCATTGAGCCTCTCGTCACCATCGATATGTTATTGTTCACGTGAACAACAACACTTGAATTAATTCACGATAAACAGTGTAACGCACCGTTTGGTGAATTAATTCACCGTTTTATTTGAACTCTTGGGTTGGTTTGGACCTACTCTCAGCCCAGCCCAAGCCCAGCAAAGTTGAGCCCTTTTGGCTTAACATGGATGGGCCGACTCATTTAGTTTGAAACAGGTCCAATCCGTTTTTTTTAAAAAATATATAAAAATCATATTTAAAAAAAAATAAAGATTGTGTAGATAGAGATCAGTTCTAATGAAAGGGAAAGGCATGTAACTTCATTTCACTCCACAACCTTGTTACTTTTCGATTGATTATTGATCATAAACTTATAGCTGGATTTGGCCTTGAAATTATATCTTTAGAACATATAGATAGAGATCCTAAAACAACACTAGTTATGGATCACATATTTTGTTTCTAGTGATATTTTACTAGATTTTATTCATCGATCAAATAACAAGGGATTGTAGAGACCTTGACGTATGTATTTAGTTTGTGATGGAATTGCTAGTTTGATAGATTTACTTGAATTATTAATTACACTTTATTATAATTATAATTAAATCTATAATATTTTTTATAAAAATATGTGTATCATTTAAAGTAATTTCACAAGTTGACAACAATATGAAAAATATGGTAACCAAACACTCGAAACTGGTTTTCATTAAACCTCAAACTGAATCACAGTTTTAACTAAACATTTCAATTTAAATTATGAACCGCGACTAAAAACGTTTTTTATGAAACTGTTTTTTTTCAACTTCAACCACTACGGGAATGCTAAATACACTCTAAGTGTGAGGGAGGACTTTGGAAGCATATTAATCAATATAATCCTCCATATATCTTGTAAAATATAGACATCATATTTCAATTCACAATAAAAATTTTATTTTTCCTTGTTGCTAAAAGATATGTTGGCAACAACTATATATATTCTTCTTTTTTATTTAAAATTTTTTTTTCCAATCCATGGCAAAATGTGGTCTCTAGATATTATTCCAAACATTGCAAGGGTGATAATAATATTCAAAAACATTGCAAACGTGAAAATGATAGTGATATCTCAAGGACAAAATAGAATTTTCTATAATTTATTTTATCTTGTCTCTTATTAGCCTAACATAATAAAAATACATTCACCATATCTTATATACTATTACTAAACACATCTGCTTCTTTATCTCTCTCATCCTTTCTATCTGAGCTATCTCCATCTCTTTTGATTCCAAGAAAGCAACTAAAACTAACTAGACATGGAGGGCGTTTGGTATCGTGGCCACAGTGGAAGTTTAAAATAAACAAGTAGAAAAGCAGGAATTTAGTGTTTGGTAAGGTTTAAAAAGTTAAAAAATTAGTATGGATCCCGCTTGAAAAAAATGTAAAACGTCGGCTGGTGAAAAGCAACAAATTACTGCTTTTCACGTTGTGCGTTTTGGAGAGGGGGGCTAGGTATAATTATTTATGGGGCCCGAGGTATTATTTATTATATTTTATATTTGTTTTGGGGGGGTTGGGAGTAGTATTATTTATTACATTTTATATTTATTTTGGGGGGGGGGTTGGAGGGTGAGTATAATTATTTATGGAGGAGTTGGGGGTTAGGGTATTGGGGGGCTGAGAGTAGTATTATTTATTATATTTTATATTTGTTTTGGGGGGGGGGCAGGGAGTAGTATTATTTATTACATTTTGCATGTATTATATTTTGTAAGGAGGGGAATGATTTATTATTTATTATATTTTCTTATAAAAAATATTTTTAATATTAAAATAATTTAAAAATTAATTAAAATATAAATAAATATATTAGAAGAAGATCACAATATAATTTTTGTCTCGTAATTTTAATTTTATTTCAGATGATATTTTACTATATATTATTCCGGGATCATAGATGCCTTCACGTATGGATTTATAGTTTGTGATGAAATTACAAGTAGTTTGATGGGAGAATAAAAACAATTGTCTAATTGACTTAAATTATTAATTACATTTTATTATTATAATTATTAAATATTTAAAGAACAATACACACACACACACACACACCCCTTTTTGTATAGATATTGTTTATGATGACATTTCAAATAATTTGGTGAGAGAATAAAAAAAAATCAATTTACTTGAATTATTAATTACATTATATTATTATAATTATTAAATTTACAATATTTAAAAAATTATATATATATATATATATATATATATATATATATGTGTGTCATTTAAAGTAATTTCACAAGTTAAAAGCAATATGAAAAGCTTGGTAACCAAACACATAAAACTGTTTTTTATTAATCTCAAACTTAAAAGCAATTTTGACCAAACACTTCAAAACTTATTTTGAACTGCAGTAAAAAGTTTTTTTTTTTAACTTTTTTTTTTCAATCTCAACTATAAAAATAAAAATAATCCCTAACACACCCATAGATTGAGTTCATGAGAAAGAACTAAGCTGCTTTTTTTTCTGTGCCAAAAAGGAGGTGAACCATTCCACTAGCATCCACCAACAAAAGAATGACACAAACATTAAGTGTAACGAGTCTTTAAGCTATAAGATTTTTTTATTGGAGGGGGAAAAACCGTAATCGGATAAGAAAAACATAAAGAATACGAGGTATTGGGCGTCATGAGTAAGAAAGACCTAGGAGGTTATGAACATATGCATTATGCTGCTCTGAAACAAGATTCTAGAAATTTTCTGTGGGAATTACGCATGGATGACAATATCTAATGCTATATGCATGTACATAGTTACCCAGAATCCTTTCTTTAATGAGTGACAGAGAAGATCGACGAGTAGCAATCCCGTACCATGTGAATGAAGCTCTATGGAAGAAGACTTCGAAAGTGTTAAATAATACCCAAAAACTTTCAAGTTGAAGGGATCTTCGATATCTCTACCAGTAACTTGTGTAGGGCTTGAGGCTTTGAGAAAAAGGGCGAGTGATCAGCACCTTTTAAACGAAATACTTTTTCAGGTGGACTAGAATTTATCATGCTTTCTTGTAATGTAATAGGTATGGCATTATCTTCGGAAGTTTCTATATAAAATCTCCTCACAGTTCCATACTTGAAGTCAGAAAGACTAAGCTTCTCCAAAACTGGCGCAAAGGGAATTGGCCTCATTGAAACAGATGCCAACGCAACATCCTGAACCAGGAGGTACAAAACAAATAGCAGTAGTGAGCAGAAGAAAAGTGATTCCACATGCACATGTAGATGCTGTGAATGAGTTTGAAAAAAAGAGTGTCTCCAAATTTAAGCTTTACACCAAACCAATCACTCCAATGAGACTTTTTAAGATCTCTGAAGAGCAGTGTTCTTTCCACAAAATTGCTAGCCATGGCCCAGCCAAAAGCATAGAAAACATTTTTCATCAATGGGGTGTCCCACAACATTGATTGCCAAACCAAAATTGTCAAAGGGGGCATGAAGCAATTACAGTAGAATCTAGTGCAACGGTGCAAGTGCTTGAAATCCACCTTTATTTGTTTCATCATTTTTAGTTCTCAAGTAACCCAAGCAAACATGAAGTTTGAGCTGCATTTAATCCTATATCCAAGTTCAAGATACATATACAAACTCATGAAGTGCCAAGTTAAGACTCAACAAGATGGTAAAGGAGAGCATCCAAAGATGATAGTATTTGGTAGTAGAAACTTCAAGCCAATTCTTTTCGCTATGAGCGACCATTGTATTCCCAAATGAGAATGTGTAGAAAGTCAAATAAGCCAAAACAAGATGCTCAAGTCCATTAAAGAAGAAACTAGGTGATTCTTATTGGACAAGCATAACAGCTTAGAATGGGTTTTAGTCAGCAATTTAATATGTTACAAGCACAAGCATACCTTGCTAGGACTTTGATTGAACAACAAATCTCTCAATAGTGACTTGTCCAGATTAATAGCTGTTGGAGGATGATTATTCCCATTTGCATACACAAATATTTGTGCATGTTGCATTAAATCACTTGAACCAACCTGCAATAAATTTTCTGGTTTAGGAAGAAGAAATATGAACCAAATTCTAGTTATAACATGAATGAAATAATTTCTGGAAAACTGAGATTGGCAGCTACACCTAGTAAAATGCCTTTAATATTTATCATAAAGAAAAAGTTGCCTTCAGGAATGGACTTGCAAACCAAGCAATATCACTAACACTCTGTACAAAGATTGATTGACAAAAAGGTTCATAATGCCGAAAGGATCTCATTGTTGCTCCAAAACAGGAAAAAACTAAATTAAAAAAAAAAAAAACATTGGCATTGAATACAGACTGAAGCACTTCTTGAAGGAGATGGGTAGAAATAAAAAACAAAACGAATTAAGTTCAGAAAAGATAGTGTGAGAAGTACAAGTACTTGAACATATCACATGCAGCAAGTACTTGACCATATCACATGCAGAAGGATTCCTTAACGTTTATATTGTGTAATGCACTTTTAAAAGTTACAAATACATAAAAGTTATTCCAACTTGGAATTACTAGGAATGAAAAAACAGACAAACCTTCTGGGAGAACATATCAAGAGTACTTTGTCCATTAGTCAACATTGCTGCAGCAACAAAAATGGCCTTTGAAACTTTAAGAGGAAACAACTCCATTGCATATGATATACAAGCACCGCCAAAGTCATGCCCCACCAATATCGTCTGCAAAACCCAATATAATTGTATTAAATCTCAAGAAAACTTGTTCTGCTTGCTTATGCGTATGAACAAACAAGAAATAGCTTAACCCTGAAGGCTTAAGAGGGAAAGAGGCATTTAATTATCCACACAAAGCAACTGTGAGTCCAAAGCAAACTTTGCCTCATTTATTATTCAAAGAACAAAAATGTTTCCTGAGTTGATCGTACACTATCCATTTTTATAAATAACAAATGCCAGACCCATGTGGCTTGGTATTCCAAATGAAACCACTAATATCAATAATGCTATTCAATAGCAAGTGAGAGCTGCTTGAAAATTATGACTGGTCTATTCTGCTCATCTAAAACTTAGACATGTGGCACCTGCCGTTCAAAGGAAAGCAAAAATCTATAAATTATTTGTTGTTAGCCAAAAATAGGTCAAATTTCACAGGCAAGAGAAGAATGCCCCCAGCTTATAAAACCTAATTGACCAGACACAGGAGAGAGAGAGAAAAAGCTACAGCACATGTTATTGCTGGTTGGATTTATATTTTCCAGTAATTTGAACTGTAAATCTCTCAAGATCAACCATATCATAAATAGTTGCGCATAATAAACAAAACAGATAAGTGATAAAGAAAAAGGAAAGAACCTTCTCCCCCTCAGCAAGTTTTTCAAGAAAATCGGTAAGTGGCTTCACATATTGAGAAAGGCTGGTGATGCCATTTGTATCGAAAGAATGAATCCCAGAGCCAGCTAAGTCTATGGCAGTAACTTTGAAACCATCCTCTTCCAGAAGTGCTATAGTTTTATACCAGCACCAAGCACCAAAGCCACCTCCATGGACAAGAACAAGGTGGTTGGTCTCAAGATCATCAAGCTTAATATCCTGTTCAAAAGAGAAATAGTTAGGAAAAGAAAATAAATGATTAAAAGCGATTTAAAGGGAAAATAGTTCATATTCTGATTCAATACACT
Source organism: Salix dunnii (assembly GCA_015731905.1). Lineage (NCBI taxonomy): Eukaryota > Viridiplantae > Streptophyta > Magnoliopsida > Malpighiales > Salicaceae > Salix > Salix dunnii. Next base: position 6,647,005 of record CM027662.1, on the reverse strand, counting down.
GTCGCCATCATTTACTAGATCACATTCTATTATTGTAGTTTATAGGTAACATTATAAGTTAAGCCATTCTGAATCTTGCTCATAGTTTTACCAACATGTACCCCATCGTCATTCACCATACTTCGTTGAATATAAGAATAATACTAGCTGTTCCAACAAAACAGACAAGATGAGCATCTTACTGATAAATTACGTTATTTATAGAAAAACAAAGAAATTATATGTACAGTTAAGAAAATAACCCAAGATCAATCAATTCATATCAATCCGGACAAGCTTAAAATCCATCACCTAACGGGGTCCCAAATGGAATATGATAACAAGTTCAGAGTCCATCGAGGGTAATAACAGTAAAGGAAAGGGTAACTTGCAATAAGTGAATTTCTTATCCAACTACCACCCCTTTGAAATTAATTCTTTAACAGTGTGAAATGGCCAGCGATAAATGAAAAACGAAGTTAGAAATCCACTCTTTACTAAATCTCCTTCAATCGCTTCCATGTTGTAAGTTTAAAGATTTCATGGCATTTAAGAGTAATATCAAAGGACAGGACACCAATTGCTTAAGCTTTGGCATCTAAAATTAGTAAATTTACCATCTCCATCATCCCCAACACAATAGACAGATAATTATAACACAACAAACCACACAACTGATCAACTCATTAACCAAATTGTCCTAAAAATATTTTTACTTTTTTCATAACAAGCATGTAGCTAGACATTACAGCATTAAAATTTAAACATGACTAGCATTTCCCCACTTAACAAACCACACGAGAAAAAATCATGAAGTACCAGACAACCTCGTTTATATCATAAAAGGAAAAACCATAGCTCCAAGAATCCAAAAAAAAACCCACAAACACAAGACTCTCATTCCTATAACTGACAACGTAATGCAACAAAACCACACAAATTCACGAAAACCGATTAAAACCCAATAAAACAAACCCGGTTAGCAAGCTGATGAGGCTGCAATAACGGGTCAGTAAGTGACCGGGCTCTAGAACTGGAGCTCCGAGGCAACTGGGTCTTTTTTGACCCCGAACCGTTTGGGTATCTTAACGAAACGGAGCGATCAAAAGGAAATGACCCGGAATCGGAGCCGTTTTGTTGCTGGTGCTGCCGAAACAGAATTGCTGCAGCTAAAGCCTGTTCGTGAATCATAGCATCATGGGTGTCTTTTCGAGTTGATCGGATTCGGGTCCACCTGTTGCTTGAATTGGGTCCTGTTTGCGAGTTACCCTGTAAACTTTTGGCGGGTTTCTTGGTTTTTACAGGAGTTTTGGGTGAGAAACAAGAGCACAGGTTGCCCATTACACGTTCATGTAGTTAAAGGGAGCGAAGAAAAGAAAAGGAAAGAAAGAAAATTGTCAATTATGCGAATGTAAAGAAGTTTATGTGCGTGTTTTGATGCTTAAGCAGAGAGAAAAAGCCGTGCTGGTGGTGGTGGCGGCGGTGGCGGTGGAAACAGGGGAGAGTTTTAGAGGAGGTTTTATAGCGTGTGTGAAGTTGGTGACAAAATAGCGTTCATGTGATCATTTAAGTCGTCGCCTGGCCTTTTTACGCACCTCTTTCTATATTTCTACGTGCGTGTACTTAGCCTTTTTATTGTTTCGTCAAGGTAGTTTTTTCTTCTAATTATAAACTATTAAATATCTTATTTATTGTATTATAATGACTTATCATATCAATTACTCATTTAATTAGTTACCTCATAATTAATTATATCAGTTATTAATATTATTATACAATAATAATTTCAAAAACTATATTATTATTTAAAAATAAATTAATATTATTCACTTTGTAAGAAATCAGTGAGATCTTTCTAAATGAGTAGTAAAAATTATCTTATAACTTTATAACTTGTTAATTGTTTTTTATTTATAATAGTTATGTGCAACCAAGTACAATTTTTTAACGAGAAACCATATGGTAAACAAGGGTCGACGTGCATAAAGGAAAAGTAGGGCAATCGTCCCTTTTAAAATGTTTCAAAAAAATTCAATTTAGCCCTGAATAGTGTTAATAGTTCAATTTTGTCCTTTTTCTTTTTAAACATTTGTCCCCATATTTTTGAAGATTTGTCTTTGCCTCCCCTATCTTGAAATCCCACCTTCCCTCCTGGCCATAAATTGCTGGTTGACTTTTCAAACCTCGTAATGGAAAATTCCTTTTGTGATAATTGGTTGCTTTACCAATGGGTTATTGAGAAGACTTGGTATAATTCCTACGATGGTGAAGAGATGTTCACGATGATAACAACCTTTTGGAGTCCATATTGAGTTTCGCTTCTAGAATGTTTGAAAATACGTTTTTAAGAGTATTATTAAAAAAAATTAAAATTTTTAATTTTTAATTTTTAATTTTTACTTTAAATTAAAAAAAATTAGTATTTTAAATTATTTTCATATGCTGATATTAAAAATATTTTTAAAAAATATATAATATTTTGATGTATTTCTGAACAAAAAAACTTTGAAAAACAATCATAACCACACTCCCAAACAAGCACTTCAAGGTTGTCGAAGACCATGTTTGAGGTTGTTTTTTTAAAATATTTTTGTTCAAAAATATATAAAAATAATATTTTTAAAAAATTATTTTTTTATATTAGTACATTACAATGATGTAAAAACACAGAAAAATTAATTTAAAACAAAATAATAATAATAATAATTTTTATATACAAAAACAATTATATGCACTTAGTTGCTATAAAGAGTTTTTATTCTCTTTTCTCATCAAAGCCTGGCTAACGATACTAATCAATAAGTTATCATTTCACTAACTTTAGACACCTTCTACGAAACTGCTCCCACCACAACTTTGATATATTTTAATGCGGCTTTTACAAAAGGGTGTAGAAGTTTGAGCTTCAAGCATGACAGCTCTTCCTGGTGGATGTAAAATGGTCAAATTATGCGAGCTAAAACCCAAACGCAATCGATCATCAGCTAGACTCGTAAAGTCTAATAGTTACATTCATGGTCAAATGAGAGAACAGCCTATAATTAAGGCTACCAACGAGATTCGCCCTGCAGAAAAGTGGTAGCTTTTTGAGGTTATCACTCTTCTTGGCTGAGATCTCTACTAGAAAATTGAAGAATCATAGCAAAAAAGTGCTTTACAATCTCTTCTGTAGTTCGATTATATGTAGATTGTTTTATCAGAGACATAGAATGTCGGCATGGTTATGAAGCATGAAGAAGATGCTCTTCACAATCTTAAAATATAATGGTGGGTTATATTGTTTCACCGATTGGCACCCACATTGTGTTTTCTCGTAAAAAATAGGAGGTGCCCGAGTCAATTTACATGTATTTTAATTAATTTTATATGTTTCATTAGTTAAATTTTTTAGTGATTTGACTGAGATAAAACTTAAACAGATGATTTGATTAGATTACTCAATTTGTTGCCCTTTTTTAATATAATTTTCCAAGAAATGATGAGGTAGGAATCCAAACTAGTGGAGTTTACTTGTTATCTTAACTTTTGCCTCTTCTTTTGATTGAAAAAGATCACAAGACAAGTGAAAGTAAAAACAGAAGCCGAAGCCTTATTTCTTTCAACTCCCATCAGTAGTTGGCTGTTGAGTAGTGATATAATTGCAGGTCTCACAGGTGGTCCTGGCCAGTCTTTCAGAGATCCCCAGAAAGCTGCTTGATTGCTGAGTTTTCATATTTTTCTTTAATTGCTCGAAGACTTTCGGCATCTTCAAGCAAAGGAGGGCGGTGGCAATGGCGATTGGCAGCTGACCTTAAATAACTCGTGGCGTTAAGTATTTGCCATGCATCCGAAGTTTCCACTTTAAATGCCCAACCATATACCTTATGCTCAAGTTCACTTCCCACCTAATTGTATCCAATAATTAATTCACACCGCATTCTCATGCTCTCATCTTTGTTCATGCTTCACCTGATTTGGACTCAACATATATACAAATGCAAGCACATTTCCCTTTCCTAGAGAGATATCCTACGATTTGATTCTCATACTATTACTATTATTTTAACAAAATAATATAAATTATATTCTGAAATCTCATTTAATTTAATTGTATAAGTTTTTAAATGGAATGATTATTTGATATGATATTATAATCTTATGCGCTAGCGATCATGGGTTCGAATCTCAATATCCTCATTTTATTTAGTAAGAAATACATTTAAGATAGCATAGATCTTTATACATGTTTCAAGTTCAAAATATTTTTATTTAAGAGTGTGCGCGCACTAAAGAATAATATAAATTATATTTTAGAATATTACTTAATAACTTGAATTTTTAGATGGGATGTGCTTTTATTACAATGACACTATCAATTCATTCCATGTAGCCTCGGCTATACACACCTTCATTTTATTCAATAAAAATCAAATACAAGATAGTGTAGATTTGTATAAATATTTGAAGTCCAAATGATTTTTTACTTATGTGTTAAAGAATAATATAAATCATATTCTAGAACCCCATTCAATAACTTAATAATTTTAGATGGGATGTGTTTTTATTAGAATGACACTAACAATTCCTTCCCCATAGCCACACAAGATGGCAAGATCATTTCATTTCGATTTCCATTAGAATTTTCAACCAGGGGAGTTCATATTACATGTTAGTGTACTGAGGAATGTGTGATGTCTCTGTTTTTGTTTCCTTTTCAACACCTTTACGAGTTGTTCGAAGAACATTTTAAAGATTTAAGAAGGGAACATGTGGGTTATTCTTTCTTTAACTTTTCTACCTGAAAATAAACAGTGAATTGTGTTCGTTCACAAAACAAATGCCAGGACCACTTCTTCCATTTCGTCCGCACTCATTCCATCCTGCACCTCTGCAGGGATTACATCAGGAGCATCATAGAAAAGCACTAGATCATGTGGCTCGCACTTGTGTGACAAGAAGATGTCAGATTATAAATGTGTGTGTGTGTGGGTGCAGATTACAAGATTGTACAGGAATCATAGCATACATGATGTGAACACAATCCCAGGGACCCTCCTGTGATCGTCACACATGCTCAACTTTCAACATATGAGCACATGTAAGTGATTAGGTTTTCACTCGTCAAAGATTTGATCATTTCGCTTGCTTGATAATGAAGTACAAAATTGTACTAGAATCTATTTCTTTAATTACTAAAATAAATATTCGGACTAATTTGCATATATATTAATTAATTTTATAAATTTTAAACTTAATAGCTATATAATTTTTCATTTAATATACGATTAACCTAAAACGCCTCAAGAAAAAATGAGCGTGTAGCCCAATAGTTGCAAGAAAAGAAAAGAAAACCTTAGGGGTTGTGGAGAAAAGAGAATTTTCCTTTGAAACTCACCTGGTTTTGTTCCATAAGATCAGTGGTCCATGAGGGCTTGGACCACAGGGCATGAAGCAGTCATGATAATATGTCATGGCTCTCAAGAAGTGGACTAGCAGTGGAATGCACATGACGAATTGGGGAAAGAAAAGGAAGCCAAGGAAGTGCATGACCTAGCAGCTACAATACTTGAGGCAAATGGGGTCAGGCTTTGTGCCGAAATCTGTGCATCAAATCTCAAGGAAAATGGGATTTTGACTTCTTTTACCATACATGTATTGACTTTGGGCATGGCCTTGTTGTTGAGTCTCAGCTCTCAGCTCCAACACGGTGCGTTCTTAAGAAGTCCAAACCCAAAATCAAACTGTGGATTGAGATTTTGCAGCTCTATCATGTCCGGTGTTAGAATTAATTTGAGGTTGTCCGAGCCAAGTCGAAGGAGTTCTAAACCAGAAACAGATTGTCCATATTGAGATGGTGTTTGGCTCCGCGGATGCGTCTGTGTTTGGCATGATCCGCGGGGCCAAACGCACTTGGAACCAAACATGTATACAAAATTTTATTGTGGGCCCCACCATTATATCAGCGTTTGGGACGCAGATGCAAAAGCATCTGAGAGATGCTTTTGCATCTGCGTCCCATGTGAAAAAAGCAGCCCCGATCAGAAGGAATCAGATGCTACACCCTCTCTCCTCTCACATCACTGATCCCTCTCTGACTCACCTCCCTCTCTGCCTTTTTGCCTCACCTCCCCTCTGCCTCACTGACGATCTTCTTCCTCACCTCCCCTCTACCTCACCGATGATCTGTCTTCCTCACCGACAATCCTTCTTCCTCACCTCCCTCTCTCATCCATCCCCTAGACCAGCCAATCCACAACCACACCAGTGCCCTCCCCCCTCAGCCACACAAAAGTCGACCCCCAGCTCCAACCACAACACCCCCGTCTCTCCTCACCCTCATCTCCACCGACAGAGTTGCCTATAGACCCGTCTCTCTCACCCTTGGCTGAACGTTGCAGATCAACGAGGTAGCTCACCCTCAGCTCTACCGAGTCGTCTCTCACCCTCAGAGCATCGTTTCTGTTGATAGGTATGTGTATTTAACCCAATTTTTTTTATGACTGATTATTGTTGCCTATGGGTTTTGTGGTTGCTGTTGATTGTTGCTTGTGGGTTTTGTGGTTGCTATTGATTGTTGCCTGTGGGTTTTGTGGTTGTTGTTGATTATTGGAAGGAAAGATGAAACTTTAGGCTTTGATTCTGTTATCTTGCCGTGTTTTGTGGGTGAATTGGAAGGGAAAAATAAATTGGGTGTTTGTTCGAAGTTATAGACAAACATCTTAGAGAAAGTCCCAGGAAGTTTTTCCATAAGAATCTTAGCAATTTGAAGGGCGGGAACCAAGACGTGTGGATCTTTCCACGCTAACACCCCAGCTAGAAAACTAGAGGAACGAATAACATGGATAAATAGGCATGTGACTTACCCTAATGAGAGTCTATAAAAGAAAAGCATGGATAAGATATCCTTCACCTTGATATGTTTGTCACATTAAGTAGAGACTGACCTGTATCAGAACAGGAAGAAGATCCATTCCAAATTGCTGCAGAAGCTCTGGTTGATCATTTAATAAATTTGTGCTTACAAGTGAAATAGAAGGAAAAAAAATAAGGAAACTGAAATTGAGGATAATGTTATGGCCTTCGTCTGGCTTCTGCTACGTGCTAACTCTCACTTTGGAGGCCATGTTGATCAATTAAATGTTTATCTCTATCTTGAAAAATTACCTTTGGAGGTTGCTTTGATTGTATGATGCATTTTTATAGTAACGTTTATCAATTAATTATGAGAAATATGTGATATGTGATTGAAAAATTAAAAAGGGTCATTTTGATTGGTGTATGCTGTCGAAGGAAGCCTCTTTGACCGATTTCTTGGAGTTTTAATTTGAAGTGTTGTCATTGATTTTTGAAGCTAAATGTCATAAGATGAGAAGAACTTCAATGTTTCAGAACAAATTGTGTTGTGCTTTACTCTGCTGCTCTTGATTTTTGAATATCATGGAAAGAAATGGTAGCCATGTTAATCTTCTTTTTTTGGCAAATATATATATGTCTCCACCGACACTTTCTTAACCTCGGAAATAGAGGTTGTAAACGTGTGCTGTCGCTTATTTTTTTATTTCTTTCACTTGTACTTCTGTCTAATGCTGTAGAGCTCGATTAAATTGCAGAGTGTTATTCTATTTTGTTTTGGGCCATATAATTGAAAAAAATAAGGAAACCATGAGTAAAGATAATGTTATGTGTGAGAGTGTAAGATGTGGTCAATATAAATAAAATAATGAGTTAAATAGTTTAATAGATATCATAGCGAAAACTCTCTCGATTAACATTGAAAAATAGTTTTCTATTTAATAATTGCATACTTGATGGAAGTGTAAAATAAAGTCTCTTTAAAAAACAACCCATTTCTGTACCTATAATAATACATTTTATAAATCAAAACTTATGTCAAGCTCAGTTTATAAGAGAAATATATTTTTTCCCATCCATTCACATAGAAGACATCAATGTTTAATTATTATGGATCCATTTAATTTTTTTTTTAATATTGATGTAAATCTGAAAATCATAAAATGCTAAGATTACGGGCATTAAAATTTTATTTGATTATTTATGTTTAAAATCAAATGAAGAAGATAATGATTATTTATGCTTATAATTGTTTACATAATATCTTTTGACTCTCATAAAACCATCTGCAGAGGCTATTTAAAAGAACATATTTATGTTTTGCTCAAGTTTTATTAATGAACTTGTTATGGATCTAAAATTGAGGAGAGAGCATGGGATACTGAGATTTAGTTTAGTTTGATTTCTATTTATCACCTAATAGAGAGGATATTGAGAGGAAGGAAAATGGGGCCTACGCTCATTTACGAATTATAATTGTTTGTTCTGCGAAATTGTTGTTCAAAGTAATGTGTAGTTGAAGTTTTGTATTTTTGTTAATGAATTGTTGCTGTTAAATTTGGTTAATTAAGGTTTTTTATTAGGTTAGTTTTTTTTAATTAGCAAGTATAATTCCAATACTTTTTGATGGTAGACAAATTGTTAATCATTGCGAACTAATTAAAATTATAGAATGGAAGGTCGTGATAATATGGATAAGGTTGCCTGGACGAAGGAAATGTTGCATGTTTTTTGCGACATATGTATTAGGGCAATTGATTTGGGAATGCGACCTACAACGCATTTCGATAAGACGGGATGGAAATTTCTGATCGCGTCATTCAAAGAACAAACTAGTCATTCATTGACCAAAGCTCAATTAAAAAATAAGTGGGATGCCTGCAAAAAAGATTGGAAAATATGGGCGAAACTCATTTCTGAAACTGGGGTGGGTTGGAGTAGCGAATTGGGGACAATCTTAGCAACGGATGAGTGGTGGAAAACAAAAATTCAGGTTAAGTTTCCACTTGTAATATATTTAAATTTATTCTCCATGTTGAAGAATATCTTATAACATAATATTTGTATGAATTATATGTTTATATAGGAAGTTAAAGGAGCTAAAAAATTTAGACATGTTGGAATCGAGCCTGGATTGAAGTTCAAATATGACAGAATGTTTTCCAACATTGTGGCCACCGGGGAGTATGCGTGGGCACCATCATCAGGAGTGCAAGGTGGTGGTAATTGTTCCCAGCCTGACCCAAATAACGCGGTTGACTTGGAGGAAGGAAGTGGTGATTCAGAAGAGGATAGAAATCTTGCATCTGACTCGGAAATTGCTCGGTTAGTTGGAAGGGTTAACATTTCAAGTAGCAGCAACACACGAAGCAGTGGAAAAAGAAAAGAAATGGAAGTTAATGAGGGTCGCGCCAAGAAGAAGAAGAAGACGACTAGCATTGGCGTTCAGCTGCTGTCAAGGTGGGATCAACTAGTTGACAGTATGTCGACGAGGAGTGATTCAACTTCCTTTAATATGGATAAACAAGGGTGTAGCATAAGTGAGGTGATGGCCGAGATTCATTCTATTCCTGGAATTCACGCTGACCATGATCTCCATGACTTCGCAGCAAAAATTATGCTCCAACGTAGGAGGAGAGAAATGTGGGCTACAATGGGAAGTCTTCAAGAAAAATATGATTGGTTGAAGAGGATGTACGGACGCACCAAACAAAATTAACCTAAGGTATGATTATTTTTATCATTGTAAATTTTTAATTTGTTTCACAATGTTAGCTTAATACAATGTCATATTATTATAATAATTGCAGCGTAATTGATGTATACTTTTACTTTGGCAGATTTATTGCGCGGACAGTTTTGGTAACATTAGTCTACAATCCGCGCATTGTTGAAGATGAGTTTCGATGTTGTATTAATCGGTATGTTATAAACATTGGTTTCAATGAGTTCTCTTTATTTGAAATTGTATTTGTATTTGATTTGTTATTTATAATTTTGAATTTGAAATTTAATTCCCTTGTTAGTGTTGCGAGACACATAAATCGAATGTATTGTTGTATTAATGCATGAGTGAGAAATTTATGTATCGGTAATTTTTTTCTAGTGATGTCGATAATTTGTCATGTGTTTTGCATATTTTAATTGTGATCAAAATTAGTGTTCACTCACATGTTTTGCTTTAATGAAATGGTACAAATGTGTATAAAAATTGAATTATTGTTGGGTACATGATAAAAAAAATAATGCATTTAAATGGATTTAACAATTGTGACAAAAGTTACTATTCACTCACATGTTTTGCTTTAATGAAATGGTACAAATGTGTATAAAAATTGAATTATTGTTGGGTACATGATAAAAAAAAATAATGCATTTAAATGGATTTAACAATTGTGACAAAAGTTACTATTCACTCACATGTTTTGCTTAAATAAAATGGTACAAATGTGCAGAAAATTTGAATTATTATTGGGTGCAAGACAAAAAAAATAATGCATTTCAAAGCCAAGAGTGCATAACCACATGTTTTGAATAATATATTTCTTCATTCACTTTTTCTATATAAATGGGAGTTCTTCCCAAAACATTTACACCACCACAAGTAAACAATCACAACAAAACTTTTGAAGAGCAACCTCACAAGAGAAGCATCATTAATAATTTACAGGTTTATCTTAAGTTCTTGCACTTTTAATTAATTTTTCGTAACCTTATAAGTTCTTTTTGTTCACGTATGTATTTAAAGTTTTTCTTTTCTTTTCATGAAATTTGAAGATATGAATGATCCTTGGTATTACAATATGATTAACGAAGATTTTGATGCCGATTACGAAAATGTAATGAACCGCGTACATGAACAAATTAATTACCATGCATCTGAAGGTGCTAGCACGTCGATAGGTGGCAGTAACAATGGGGGTACCGATGATGGAAACAACAACAACAACGATGATGATGGTAACAATGATGATAGTAATGATGACAATACTGATGATGATGACACCGATAATGAAATAGAATTTTGTAGGAGGGAGTTTGATCAGAAGAAATTATTTATATGTACAGCTAGAGCTATAGATTCCTATAGGGTAACTTACTTGCATAAGGAACCATGTATGGTTTCATACAACACAGGTATGCGCTGGCTGACGGAATTACTAAATGGTCATTGGAAACGATGTGTGAACATGTTTAGGATGGACGCAAGCACTTTGACGAGTTTATGTGTAAATTTAGAAACACAATATGGTTTGAAACCTTCAAGCCGCATGTCTGTAATGGAGAAGGTTGCAATGTTTCTATTTACGATAGCCGTCGGCGCGTCAAACAGGGAAGGGCAAGAGAGATTTCAACATTCTGGCGAAACTGTTAGTAGATGCATCAATGAAGTACTTGAAGCAGTATGTTTGTTCGCTGTGGACGTCATAAAACCAAAAGATCCAAATTTTACGAGCATCCCAGGAGAAATTGCAATGAATCCAAGATATATGCCACATTTCAAGGTTATATTTATTTATTTTTATCATGAGAAAATGAATTTTTATTCTTTTATTCATGGAAAAAATAATAAGATTTTTTGTGTTTTTCATGCAGAATTGTGTTGGTGCAATTGATGGAACACATGTTCGTGCTTGCGTATTAGCCGAAAATCAAGTTCCATTTATTGGAAGAAAAGGCGTCCCAACCCAAAATATTATGGCTGCTTGTAGTTTTGACATGCAATTTACCTTTGTATGGGTAGGATGGGAAGGCAGTGCACATGATGCACGTATTTTCCTGGAGGCTATTAACAATAATAATATAATATTTCCAAAACCACTAGAAGGTTGACATTTCATTTATATTTTACGATGTGATCAATTCAATGTAATGATATTCTTTGTCAATTGTTGTTTCTTAATATATACTGGTGTTTTCTTATTTTTGCAGGCAAGTACTACTTGGTTGATGCCGGATATCCCAATGAGTATGGGTACTTAGGTCCTTATAAAGGTTACAGGTATCATTTCCAAGAGTTTAGGCGTCGTGCACAGCCAAGTGGTCGTGAGGAAATTTTTAATCGCGCACATTCATCACTACGTAACGTGATTGAACGCTCATTTGGTGTATGGAAACAACGGTGGCGAATTTTACAAAACATGTCCGCTTACCCATACTAAAAACAAGTGAAGATTGTGGTTGCATCAATGGCACTGCATAATTATATTCGAAGAAAATCACAAGGTGATATTACTTTTGCCGAATATGATCGCAGTCCAAATTTTATTCCTGAAGATATTTTACCAGATGTTGTTCCTCGTTCAACTAGTCAAGGATCGCAGGCGCGTTCACGTATGGATTTAGTTCGTGATGAAATTGCAAGTAGTTTGATTTCAGAATAAAACAAGTGTTTAATTTACTTCAATTATTTCTAATATTTTGTTATTATAATTATTAATAAATAAACAATATTATTCTAACAAATAATTTTTTATATATGTACGTATGTATGTGTGTGTATACATGTGTATTTTTAATTAATTTCACAAGTTGACAGCAATATGAAAAGTATGGTAACCAAACACAAAAAACTGCTTTTCCTTAAACTCAACCTCAACCACAGTTTTAACCAAACACTTAAATTTCAGTTACGAACCGCAACTAAAAGCACTTTTCATGAAACTGCTTTTTTTCAACCTCAACCACAACAGCAACAGCTGTGCCAAACACACTCTAAGTGTATATTATTGTAATTAAGGTTATTTTTTAAAGTATTTTTTATTTAAAAATATATAAAAATAATATTTTTATTTTAAAAAATTACTTTTTATATTAGCATATGAAAAAAATCTAAAAATATCAAACTAATTTAATTTAAAGTAAAACAAAAGGAGAATTTTCATAAAAATTCATTTTTTTTTAAATGTAATGCCAAACATGATGAATTTTCAATTTTTTGAGTGAGATGTTTTTGTTTTCTTGAATTAATAAAAAATATAATCACACTGGATACTTTAAATTGAATGGTGTTATTTATTGACCTTTGATTTGTATTATTAGATTTATGTTGTAATAATAGAACCTATTAGGCTTATATAACTTAGAAACTATTAACATCAAATTTACACTTGGTTTTGATGAGAATTATTATTTCTGTTTGAGTTAAATCATTGATATATATATATATATATATATAGACACACACATATATAACTCTTAATAATTATTGTTAACAAAAGCTAATAGGTTTTAGAGAAATATTTTTCATCTAGAAATAAAGTTATTATTCACCAAAATAATATGCTAATTATTTCACCTTTTCAAAACAAATAATTGAACTGTCTATTAGGATTGTTTGATAGAAGATTAATAGATCTTTTCTATTATGATTGTTCGATAGAATATAGTTTGCAAGAATAATACAAGTTCATCAAACTTACTTTCTTGACTCTTTATGACCAACCTTTAAACTTCAATGCCCATCCAAAATCTTTATTTAATTTGATAAGTTTCTATAGTTATTAAATCATTCATAACACTAATTAATAATAAATTTAAATTTCCCCTCAATCTCACCTTAAAAATCCTAATTGAAATGTTACTAAATTTTGTATCAAATTATTAAAAACTTGTTCAAATTGATAAAAAAAAAAAAAAAAGATTTTGAAATCCTAACACGTTGCTAAAGATATATTAAAAGTTGATCCATCAAGATTTTTTTCTAAAATTATCTTTTTTTCCTCTCTCTCTCATTTTCTCACTCTAACTTAGCTTTTCCTTTCCTTGATCTCTCTTAATTTCTAGCATAATTATGTTTTTATCTCTAAGTTCTTTATTTTTCACTCTTAACTATCACTTCTCTAACCCTTTAAGATGGAAGAAAAATAAAATAAATAAAATTATTTTTTTTCTTCTCTTATTGCATACCATTAAGTTATATAAGAGGTTATAGCCAAAACAGTTTAATTTTTTATTTAAATGATTTAACCGACTTATTAAATTAGTCTAGTTATTTCTCAAAATACATAAATAATTTTTCATTATATAAAAATAGTAATTTTCGACATAACTCTTTCTTTGGTTATCTTCTTTCTCCTTTTTCTTTTATTTTATTTCATTACACTTAAAATCTATTTTTTTATTTTCAATCTAGGGCTTACAAAAAATCTTAACATTGGTTGACATTTTTTTTACTTATTTGTTTTTCTATTTTATCATTTGGCATATGGGTTTTCTTTAAAAAAAATAGGCCTACCAAAAAAATCATGAAGAAGAAATTTTTTTCTTCACAACCTTGTTTTAACAATTCATGTAACATTCTCTCTTTAAAAAAAAAAATAAGAAAAAAATATATAAGTTGCATAGTTCATCTACCAAAAATAAAAGAAACTCAATAAAAAAAATGCAATAATTATAATTATAATTATAATTATATTGATCTTGGCTTTATTTTCATAGAATATCCATGGTCACGAACATAAAAAAAATCTATATAATAAGCTTATATGGTATGATTAATGAAAAGATCACCAGTATTATAAGAAATAGCAAAAAAATCTCATTTATAGTAATTTTTATTAGATAATAATTAGTTTTTATTAATTTTTATATATAAAAAAAATCCATAAACAGCATAACAAAGAGAGCATCTGCTTATATCATTTAAAAAAAATTATCATAATCACATTTGAAAACAAATTCAAAAATAATCTTAGATGTTTTATTTAAATGAATTTAAATAAAAATTAAAATAAATAAGTAAATGCCTTACAAGTATGTTTGTGTTACACACACACAACATCATCTAGAAATTGTATATTTTTTTTAAGAAAACTTTAAATAATTTTTAATGGTACTTGTTGTCTCATCTATGGTTTTAATATCGTTCATCTGATATGGCTAAAAAAAATAATTTTTGATTAAATAACCTTTTTTTTACCATTTCTTGACATGAAATATCTAAAAAAAAAAACCCTATTGACCCTAATAAACCCATTTTAACCTTAAATAAATAAAAAAAGGTTAAAAAAAACCAACTAAAAAATTTTTTTTTTTTTGAGACTCGATCTATATTATTAGACAAGACAGATTAAAAAACCCTCAATAAAACTTTTCTTATTGAAATAAACTTGTTGACATCGAGGTCAATTTTTTTGACCGATAACTTTTAGGTCAATTAACAACTTTTCTCTCTTATTCTATAATCTTACAATTTCTCTATACTTAAAGACTGTAATATAACAAAAATAAATTTTGGGATCGAAATACTAACTCTTCTAACTAAAATGATTGTAAATGATATATAGGCTAGGAGGTGCATTTTAACCAGTGAAAAATCTCATTGCACTTTTGCCTAATGGTCAAATAAGTCCTAATTTGCTTTTATTTGCAAGCATCTTTAACTGATATTTTTTTTTCTAAATAGAGAATTAACCTATTTGTGAGGATGTTATATTAACATGAAACAACCCTACAAAAATTAAATCAAAACAAATCATCAAGCTAGATTCCAATAAAATGCAATAAAGCATGGATTCATAAAAAGTAATTTAATAGCCAAATTAGCAAAACTCTAAAAAGAAAAAAAAGTTAGTTGTTTAAATAGTAATCACAAAAAAGAAATTATGTATTCTTTCATTTTTTTTTTGTTAGTTTGATCCCTCAACTTTTTTTTTTCACAAGCAATAATTGTATTTTATAAAATCTAGGACCATCTCTATGTCAAAATAATTTTCTAATACTGAAATAACCTTATAGATATCAAATCAAAATAAATAATAAATTCAAATTCTAAGTCAACAAAATATCAAATGAACTTGAAAAAAAAAGTAACCAAATTAGAAAGAAAAAAGAAATGTTGCCATCCTAAATGACAACTTTTTGGTGAACAATAATGCAATATGTTTATATGGCTTTTCCCCTATAAAATTTAGGTTTTTATCAATTATTGCATGATAATTTTCCCATAAAGCTACTTCATACGATAAAGTCTGAATCTTCTCAACTCCCTATTTATTATGTGACATCATGTGCTCCAAAATTCCTTTCAATTTGGCTTTAGTGATCACTTTTTTTCTTCTTCATTTCTCCTCTCTCTCCTTCTAGATTTCAATGTCAACCTTTTTAAAACTTTGAAACAACTCTTTTATTTAATAATCCTTCAAACTTAATCCCTTTTCTTTTGATTATATATTTTTTAGTCTTTAATAATTATTAAATTGATTTTTTTTCAATCTTATCCATCTTTTACAGTTGATCCCTATTCTTTTGTTTGGATTCACTTTGTTTGATTTTTTTTTAAAATTGATTCTATTTTTACAATGTTATTCTTCTTATTTATTTCTATCATATTTTACTCTCATTCTTTTAATTTTATTTATCTTGATTTTTTTAAATAATAATTTCCCCCGGTTTATCTTGTAAAATTTAAATTGGTTGGGAATTGAGTTTCTTGATTGTATCTAGGTATAGTATTTTCACAAGATGTGAGTTGTAGAGGTTAATCTATATTTAGTGGGTTTGCCCAAGTTTTGTTTTTCTTTTCTTTTCTTTAAGCTCAAGTTTTTCCAATTTCAATCTTTATCATTTATTCAATTGGCGACGAAGCTCCATTATTTTTATTTATTTGATTTGAATTTCTCATTGATTTTAAAAATGAATAGAACTATATTAGATTTTTTTTATTGATTGTTGTTTTGTTAATTTTTTTCTAATTTCATCATTCAATAATTGATTTTTTTATAAAATTTATAAAATTAGGATTTTTTTCAATTCCATCCCCTTTAACTTTTTAATCTTTCTAATTTAGTCCCTATCAATTTAATGTTATTTGATACAAATTCTTGAATATTGTTTTTTAATAATTCATCCTTCTTAGATTTTGTTTTTGTCAAGTTTGACCCGTGTTACTTTTATTGGTAATTAAGTTTCTTGATTAAGTTAGGATCTAGAATTTTAAAAAATTAACCTAGTTTTGGAATGTTCACCAATGTTTTCCAAATTTTGTTTTCTGAAGTTCATGTTTTTTGAAATTTCTTCCTTCAATATTTATTCAACTGGAGATTGAGAATCTTTATTTTACTTGTTTTCTTGTTGTAGGATTTTTTAATTTATTTTTAAAATGACCTATAGTATTTTAAAAAAAAAAACAATTGTTCTTACATATTTGATTGGATAAAATCTTAGCTTTGTCACTTTTTTTTTTTAATTTTTTTTTGTTTTTGCAATTTCAATGATTCTCTTTTATTAAAATTGATCGTTATGTTATAATTTTTTTCTCAGTTGGGAAAATATGGAAAGACCTTGAATAAAGTTTCATTTGTAAAAATAACAATTATAAAATGTAATAACAAAAAAAAAATCCTCATTTCCATTAAAGTTAGTTTTGATATTATTATTTCTACAATTTTTTTTTTATTTTCACTCATCCTTTTTTTTATCAAGTGAGAGAAATAATAAGAAACTTCATGTATCTACACCATGAGTTGATCTTTTATTTATTTATTTATTTTTATCTATTATTATAGTTTTACTTAAAAATAAAACTATACATTTAACAACATTTATACCATACTTATTTAACAATTGCATGTGAAAAATATGTATTCAAATACAAAGAAGTTAAAATTAAGAAAAACAAAGTAGATGTTACTTATTTATCTAATAACAAAATAAAAAAAATACACTTTTTTATACCAAGTCATGTACTTTAAAATATAATATAATATAATAAATTCAATTTCACTCCAAGAAAATTTATGAGGATGAACATGTGAGACCATAGAAAATACAGGGAAAATTAGGAAGAGTCTAAAGTTACAGGGTCTAATAAGGTACTGACTAAAAAGATTAGGGACTAAATTAAAGTTACGGGGTCTAATTATTATTATTATTATTATTATTATTATTATTATTATTATTCCCTCCCTATTCAATCTGGGTTTCTTTTGTTCCCCTGTGGATACCCTCATGGACTATCGCCTCCTCTCTCAAAACTTCACTTAGCAAAGCTCCCAAGTCTCCACTGCCTTTATTTTCTCACACTGTAAGAAAACCTACCATTGGAGTTCTGCATCCTGCTTCATTGCATTGATTTCCTTGAAAGCTCTAGCATGGTTGAGGTAATTATTTATTTATTTATTTTACTTTGGTGATAAAATGGCATTGTATTTTCAGCTACCAGACTGTTTTTCTTGCTTATTATGACAGTGGGCTGTTTTATTTTTCTATATAAGATGTTTATCATCATGATAAATGCTTGTCACTTTGTTCTCGATTTATGTCTGGCCATGTTTTTTTTTAATGTTTCGTGGGATTTATGTTAATCTTAATCTGGAACAATCATTTTTTTTTGGCTATTAATAGCTGTTTCATCTTGCGGGAATAGGAAAAGTTTGAATTTTTTTGGCTTTGTGTGGAAGTCAGAGCTAAGTTTTCAGGTCTAATGGTGCTGTATTAATGTTTGCCGTTGCATCTAGTTCCTGGTCTCATATATTGGTTCATGTTAGAAAACATTACCATCACTCACAACGGGAAGTGTCTTCTACTTTTCTTTGGATTAACAATATGAAAATCCATTTTCCTTGTCGATTGGACATTTTTGTTAAAACAATTGAACAATCTTTATTAGAGTGTTTTTTTTCTTTCGTTGTTTTAGAACAACAATCCCTGTCATCGAATAGTTGATATATAAAGTTTTGACATTATTGGAGAGCCATGGGCCTTTGTTACACAAAACAAATCCATTTTACGTTTTCACTTTTCACTATCTAAGTGTCTTACCTTTTGCTTGTTATAATGTGAGTGTATTTATCTAATTCTTGTCTTCCTTTTCCACCGTCTTTACTACATAATTCTAGTGCATTGATTAACTGGATGACAGAACATGGTAGTGGTATTGCTGATTTTTTGGAGTTATTTGTGGAAGTTTCAAAATATCCTGATAAACAATGTTTGTCTTTACTACATAATTCTAGTGCATTCAAAGTAAAAGAATTGGTTCTTGTTGTATTAATGTGCATTTTGCTTTACAAAGGAAGGTAAATTGATTAACTGGATGACAGAACATGGTAGTGGTATTGCTGATTTTTTGGAGTTATTTGTGGAAGTTTCAAGATATCCTGATAACCAATGTTTGATAATTAGTTTGAAGGGTAGGAGGCAGTTGGAATGGCGCTTGCCTTAATCCCTGGATGAGCTATTAGGTAGCCTACACACATATAATTAGAGGGAAAATAATAGAACTTTGATCACTTCACTGGAGTATTTGAAGGATGATGTTTTGCCTTTTTCTTTCTCTTTTTGTAGCCAATATTCCTATAAATGGTAGAATTTTTAAGTGCACTTAAGTATCTAGTTTGACTTGTGCAAAACACTGAGAATCCACACAATATACTTGATTGATGATAGGTGATGTTAGATAAGTGTTAGTCCTCTAGAAGAGATGTCTTCCATATATTGAAGACATTTTGGATGAATGATTGCTGAAACTCCAATTCAACAACTTGTTTCTTGATTTTTTTGTCCTCCAGAATTCTGTATAATGTTCTCGCTTTTCTTTCTAATTCATATGATGAGGAGTACAAGTCACTATATATATATATATATATATATATATATATATATATATATATATAAATATTTGATAATTGAGACTTCATTAGCTAAATGCACAAAGTAGGAGATCACCCTACTGCAAATGCATACAAACAGGAAATAATCCTTAAAACATCAGATACAAAGACTGGTTAAAAGTTACTCCATGATTGTGTGCTTGTCGAATTTTTGTTTAATTCACTTTAAACCCATCTTCAGATCCTATTTCCACCCTTGCAGGAATCTACTGAAAAGAGAAGTGATACATGGAGAAATACGATACAGGGAAGCCAATAAAGTTCAGGCAAATAGTGGAAAAACAATTATTATTTGAAAACACCAAGGATTTTAACATAATAATTGTATCTAATCTCTGAAAGCAAAATACAAGATAACCTCCTTTTTAACATCCATTTTGAGAGTAGTAACAAGGGCATGGATATGATCATGGAAGCTCTAGAGGTACCCACTTCACGAAAAAGAAAACTGAGAGAAAGAAATACTAGTAGAAATAATCAACAAGATAGTGATGCAGCTCATAAGCAGGCTGAGGGAGATGATTTAACAAGTACTTGTAATTTGAATAATGTCTCAACTGTATGTTTATCAGATGAAAGCAACAGAGAAACGGTTTTTTTATCTGATAATAGTGAAACAAAACTTGTGAACGAGGGCATGGAAACAGTCAAGAAGGCTCTAGAAGTACCTTCTTTACGAAAAAGAAAAGCAAGAAAAAGAATCAAGAGGAAAAATAACCAACAGGATAGTGATCCAGCTCATAAGCAAGTTGAGGAAAGTGGTATGCTGAGTACTTGTGATTTGAGTAATGTCTCAACTGCATGTTTATCAGATGAAGGCAACAGAGAAGCAGTTTTTTTATCTGATAATGGTGAAACAAAACTTGTGAACGAGGGCATGGAAACAGTTACGGAGATTCTAGAAGTACCTTCGTTGCAAAACAGAAAAGCAAGAAAAAGAAGCAAGAGGAAAAATAAGCAACAGGGTAGTGATCCAGCTCATAAGCAGGCTGAGGAAAGTGGCATGCTGAGTACCTGTAATTTGAATAATGTCTCAACTGTATGTTTATCAGATGAAAGCAACAAAGAAGCAGTTTTTTTATCTGATAATGGTGAAGCAAAAGTCGTGAACGAGGGCATGGAAACAGTTATGGAGGCTCTAGAAGTACCTTCGTTGCAAAAAAGAAAAGCAAGCAAAAGAAGCAAGAAGAAAAATAAGCAACAGGGTAGTGATCCAGCTCATATGCAGGCTGAGGAAAGTGGCATGCTGGGTACTTGTGATTTGAATAATGTCTCAACTGCATGTTCAGATGAAAGCAACAGAGAAGCAGTTTTTTTACCAGACAATGGTGAAGCAAAACTTGTGAATGAGGGCTTGGAAACAGTTACGGAGGCTCTAGAAGTACTTGCTTTGCGAAAAAGAAAAGCAAGAAAAAGAAGCAAGAAGAAAAATAAGCAACAGGGTAGTGATCCAGCTCATAAGCAGGCTGAGGAAAGTGGTATGCTGAGTACTTGTGATTTGAATAATGTCTCAACTGCATGTTTATCAGATGAAAGCAACAGAGAAGCAGTTTTTTTATCTGATAATGGTGAAGCAAAACTTGTGAACGAGGGCATGGAAACAGTTACGGAGGCTCTAGAAGTACTTGCTTTGCGAAAAAGAAAAGCAAGAAAAAGAAGCAAGAAGAAAAATAAGCAACAGGGTAGTGATCCAGCTCATAAGCAGGCTGAAGAAAGTGGTTTGCTGAGTACTAGTAATTTGAATAATGTCTCAACTGTATGTTTATCAGATGAAAGCAATAGAGAAGCAATTTTTTTATCTGTTAATGGTGAAGCAAAACTTGTGAATGAGGGCATGGGAACAACCAAGGAGGCTCCAGAAGTACCTTCTATGCAAAAAAGGAAAGCAAGACGAAGAAACAAGAGGAGAAATAATCAACAGGATAGTGATCCAGCTCATAAGCAGGTAGAGGAAGGTGGCATGTTGAGCAGTTATAATTTGAATAGTATGTCAACTGCATGTTTATCAGATGAAACAGACAGAGAAGTAGTTTTTTTATCGGATAAAGGTGAAACGGAACTTGTGAACAAGGGCATGGAAACAACCAAGGAGTCTTCAGAAGTACCATCTCTGCAAAAAACAAAAGCAAGACGAAGAAACAGGAGGGGAAATAATCGTCAGGATAATGAAACAAGTTCTGTTTCTCATGCTATTTGTGGCAAAGAGAATGTACCCCCTGAGAGTTTATCTTGCTTACTAGAAATAACACCCATTTGTCCTGTGAGGAAAAAACTACTTATTCTTGATATAAATGGGGTGCTTGTGGATATAGTATCATCTCCCCCAAAGGGCCATATAGCAGATATAAAGATTGCAAAAAGAGCAAGTGAGGATTGAAACTTTAATAACAAGTTACTTGTATGCTTTTGCACTCCAATTAAATAAATCTAACTTGCTTGCTTTCTTGTACCAGTTTTTAGAAGACCCTTTTGCTTTGATTTTCTAAAGTTCTGCTTTGAGAGATTTGAAGTGGGCATTTGGTCCTCAAGAACTAGGTACTTTTATAGCTGCTTATTCTAATTTAATCTCTTTTTAATGTGGAATCATTTTTTTTTAAATCTTGTTCATAATATAAACATCTTTTTACCTTAGTACATTGAGAGATTTTTTGTGAGCTACAGTTGACCACTAGACATCTTGATTTTTTTGTAGGAAGAATGTTGACAGCGTGGTTGAGTTTGCGATGGGAGATATGAAGGAAAAGTTGCTGTTTTGTTGGGTAAGCACTTTTTAAGTCTTGTATTTCCATGTTCAGGCTTTGCCGTTATATTCTGCAGGAAAATCTTCAAGTTTGATGCTTGCACTGGCAAATTGTTTCTACCTCCCTGTTTCAAGGTCTTTTTATTATTATTATTATTATTATCATTTCAGTTTCCTTTTTTCATGTATTAGTCTTACCAGCATTTATGAGTTTGTCAAAGCCTAAAGTGTCTGGTTTTTAAATAGACAAGTGGAAAACATTCTTATCATTGCATGACTTGAATGTTTTCTAGTTTCCTTTTGGTGGGTATGATTCTGCAAGCTATCATCGGATAGGGATGAGTAGCAGCAAATTACACTCAAATAGTTACCATATCCTCTCAAAATCACCCCACAGTTGATGCGTACACAGATTCTTAAGATGCTCATTCACATTTCTTTTAGGATCTATCCAAATGCACAGCAACACAGTTCCGTACTCTAGAAAACAAGCATAAACCCTTGGTTTTTAAGGAACTGAGGAGAATTTGGGAAAAAGACGATTCTGAACTTCCATGGGAGAAGGGAGATTATAGCGAATCAAATACGGTGTTATTGGATGATTCTCCTTACAAAGCATTGCTTAATCCTGTAAGTATATGTAATGATGATATCTTCTTTTATTCTGGTTATCCTAATCTTCTAACAGTTTTTCGATCAGATGATTTAATGTTTGTTTTGGACATAAAATTCACTTGTAGGAACACACTGCAATCTTCCCTTATCCATACCAGTTTCAGAACCGCAATGATAATTCCTTAGGTACGAAACTTTTTGACATAGTCCCATGCAAACATTCTTCAACTGCTGATTTATGTTGGATGAGGCTCATAATGAAGACCCAGCAGATATCCTGACTTAGACTATGCTACTTGTGCCCTTGGTGAATTGCGTAATCTTCTAGATTGAAATGTCTTTAGCTTAGCCAGAAATTCATTTATGAGAATGGAAATGTGCAGTTTATCATATATGGAAGTTGCAGAACACTGGGAACATGACTAAGAACCAAATCTGATTCTTGGCAGGTGCTGGAGGTGATATAAGAGTTTATCTGGAAGAATTGGCAGCAGCTGATAATGTGCAGGAATTTGTAAAACACCACCCATTTGGTCAACGTGCTATCTCTCAAGGAAGTCCAAATTGGGGCTTCTTCCTCAAGGCTATCAGATCAGTGTGTCCTGTACAGGTTACAGGATAACACAAGTCTCTGCTAACATTCAGTATGGTTTCACGAGCTCAATATTTAGTTTACATGGTCAGTGTTTTAGAGAGCACGGGAGAAAGAACGAGGCATGGGTTTTCAAGGTTTCAAATTGCTAACTAGGAATCAAATGAGTGACTCTCCCTCCCTAAATTAGCTTCAAGAATAGAACAGGTTGTCTTTTTTTTTACAATAAAAAGTAATTGAAATACTAAAACATGTTTCAATTGATGAAAAAGCAAGTGAATTTTGAACCGGAAATTTGACATGGCCTTGTAGAGGAGTACTGACTCACTACGATGGAGAAATTTTAAGTCAGCATTCTTTATATTGTTTTAAAAGAATGGAAGGGGTTTTCATTTTGAGAAGGTTTTATGAGATGTTAACTAAATAATACATTCACCAAATTGTGATGGTATGTGGAATTTACATTGCATCTCATAGCATATTCACTAGCCTTGATCCAAGGGCAATGAGCATCTAAGTTGCCTCTAGATTTTTTTTTCCTTGTCAATGCAGAAATGAATGAATATGTGATTGTTTATGATACAGTGTTTTCATGGCTGTCGCCATCCTGTCCGGTGTATTTTGGCATGCTTCATTGGTTTGTGGAGGACAGCAATCAATGATCATAGTATTTTCTGTTGAAAATGGTCTGCATAAGATAATGCACATGTAGCCTGTGCGTTGTTGCGGACTTGCTATAAGGTTCAATTTTCATTCGGTTCCGATGAGTGTTAGATTACACAGCATTGGAGTTATTATTTTTAAACCTCATCCCACCAATTGAACCTTAGACCACCAAGTGGAAAATTTCCAGTTTTAACGATTAGATCTTCCCCTTGAGACTGTGATAAGGTTCAATGAAATGTTGACATGAGCAATGCATATTGCAAAGGTTAAGCGCATGTCATTCATTTTTGAGTTGCAAATTGCAAGGTCATTCATTTTTGAGTTGCAAATTGCAAGGTGTTTGAGCCTATCGCTATAGGGTTTCTGAGGTCCCATTTCTTCCTCTGGATAATTTTTGTACGTGTTAAACATTAGTGGCTGACCATTTTTATCTCTAATCCCTCGTTATTTTTTCAATTATTGATAAAAACAGCTGCATAGCTCCTCTTCCTTTTAGAAAATTATTTTTTTTATGTTTCAAATTAATTATATTTTATTGTTTATATATTTTCTTGATGATAAAAATAACTTTTTTAAAATAAAAAAAATATTATTTCAACTAATGAGATTATGCACGGAATCTGCCTTCATAAACCTTTCAAGATTTTCAAGCAAAAGGGAAGCCATGCATTTTCACAAGATTTTTACCCGCTATTTCGTCTCCGAACTCCCAATTCATTTCATTGAAACCTTCCACCATTTTCCATAACTGTGGTCTCTCTGTTTACTTGGGGTCAATATGACAGTACCTCCATGTCACCGAGGGGAATACAACACCAATCTGATAATCTTGTCCAGAAAAATTAAATAGTAGGCGGGAAGATCACAACCTGCCTAAATTCCAAGAGAACATATTGTTTATGTTTGTGTGTGCATACGATAGATGAACACATGTTCGCAAATTACGGACAGCAAGGCAACAATCGAGAAAAAGAGTAAAGGTCACACCAGTAAAACACAGGCTGAGAATCAGCTTGAACAAGAAAGGATTTGACTTGTCAGAGACATGAAATTACCCAAATATGAAATGAAAAAACAAAAGACAGATCATATAAGATTCAATGCAATCCCCATATTGCATCGCATAGCGAGAAAGGCTTGACCCTACCCCCAGGTTGCTAGAAGGGACACATTATTGAGTAGTCCAAGAGGAAGGAAGACATCATCAAGCAAAGGAAATAAAAGTTCATGCACGAGAACTGGGAAGTCACCCGTTCCAAGAAAGTCATTATGAAACAAAAACTTGGTATGAGTTCTGTAGATTTTGTTGTGTCTCCATGATCCTTATGAGCACTCCTGAAAACACTATATTGATTAAAAAAAACGTAATATCATGACCAGCTCTCTGTGTTATAGGAGCCAAAGAATTTTATGCCCGGGAACAAGCTCTTGGTGTGAGGAAAGAAGCATATCAATAAAGAAAGTTCATTCACTAATCTGTCTCTGGCACCACAGCATCTAGTAGATGCATGTTCTTGTATTTGGGGTTTCAACAGAACACATGGCAAACTTTTGAAAGCAAAAGGGCACACGGCAAGTTACCACATGCCATTGAGCATCAACCATATATTTATTTGTTCTTATTTTCCTACAGCCACAGTCTAATAATACCATAAGATTAAAGCAGCTAATGCAAGCGGAAACAGATTCATTCTTTCCACGCTGTCCATAGCATCTCATATGCAACAGAAGCCTGTGCAGTACTTGCCTTAGGTTGTTTCAAGTCCGAATAGTTTTAATTCAGTATGGGACGCAATAGCAAGATGAATTATGATTTCTGTTTCTTTACATTGATAGCTATAGAGAATTATCAGATTATGAGGTGAAAATTATTGAAAAGAGAAAAAAAAGACCTTGACACCTACAAATCAAATTATGCCTGAAATTATTAACTTGAGATTCAACAAAAAACACTTCCAGTCTGGTAACATCTCAAAATAATAGAATTAGTATTGACTACATACACCTTCCATCCCAATCTCTACCTGATTTTGGATGTCCCAGATGTTGGTTCACTTTGCATTCTAAAATACATCCTGGTAACTTTACAATAATGCCCTCAAAATAAGTGCACAAAACCTACTCTCAAAAAAGTAGAGAAAGGAAGACAACATGGTTGATATTGGAAATATATCGCCACTTACAAATTATGCTACGAACATGAATTGAGTAGCTAAAAGGACAAGAAACGAAGAAAAAGAATTTCATTCTATGCTGGGTTTCAAAGGAAAATTGCCTTCTAAGTTCAGTTAGTTCAATCATGTAGCATAATATACATATCTGTTTTATTTGCGATCAATTATAGTGTCCTTATGTTGAGACAAAATTAAGCTCTGACCATAATTTGCAAAATCTAAGTATCAATCCAGTATAGAGCAGAAACAGTAGACAGTATTTCCACTAAAAAGAATCGTTGCCTAGCAGCTGCATGTGACAAATAAACTAGCATTCACATAGCTCCAAAACATGAGACAGTATTTCCTCTAAAAAGAATCGTTGGCTACAGCTGCATATGATGATAAATTAGCATTCACATACCTCCAAAACTTGCTAAAGTGAGAACAATTCTCTATTGTAGTTTGTAATTCCTGTTTTTTAGAGCCAAGTGCTAATAACCACATGGCCATGATCTTAACTAATCTGGAACCTGCTTCTGTTGCCAGTTTCCTAAACAAGTGTACAATTTCTAATTAAACCTAATTTACAACTGAGCCAGTTCACCAGGGTTTTCCGTCGATTGCTTTAGAATTTTCTCAGCTCTCCTTTTCTGATCATCATTCTCACTATCTTTCCCAAACCACATCTTGATCTTCTTAATACCCTTGTTTTGAGGGCTCAAATCAGGAGCTCCGCCCAGGTAATTCTTTCCGATCCCAATCTTAAACTGCACAGCAGGTCTTTGATTGAAAAGCACCTTCTTCTGTCCCACCTCAGAATCACATAGCCTACTCTTCATTGCTTCAATGGCAGGAGCAAATGTCTCCATCACTGACATATTGTTATCCAAGTTATGGTTTCGCTCAACAGGATATCTCACAGCTGCTTCATCAGAAAGCTTAACTGGAGGAACAACATGGGACACTTCCTTCACTCCAAAATGCAGAGGAGCAGCAAGAAACGGGTTACTCACAGTCCTTTGTGTTGCCTTACCACCACCAAATGTAACAGAGGAAGGTCCTTCAGAACCATTGCAATTAAACTGCTGTGGAACATTCATGTAAGACACATCCATCTTCTGATGCTGCCTTACAGACTCAATCTTATCTGCATTTAAATCAGCACGTCCTTCATTCCCTGCTGGCAAATGAGCATAAGTCTGGGGATCAGGAAATGCAGGTAACCAAGCTGGAATATGCTCCTCAGGAGGCTCCTCACCAATCTGGGAAAAGCTTGGCGCAAGCTTCCTCTCTCTAGCAACTGAGAAAGGAGGAATAGAATAAGCAAATGGGATATCATCTGCATCGTCAATATACTGAACAATCTCCCTAACAATTCCCGAACTTGCAAGACAATGGTCAACATCTGAAGCACCAGCAAACCCCTTTGGCAAACCCAACTCTTCCAATCCTTGAATAACATCAAAAACATTACCCTCCATCCTACCAGCTATATTAGCATACAATTGTGCAGCCTTTCCTATATTCCATATATACCAAGTAGTAACATCAGTTAACTTCTCAAGAGCAGACTGCTGAAAGGACTGAAACCCCACACTCTCACACATTTGCGCTACAGCAATCTTCCCAATCGCTTGAGCAAATTCATCTCCACTTGCACGGGATTTTCTCTTACCATCGTGCCCTACTTTTTCATGCAATCTTCCACTCTCCCCACCTCCATGGCTCATGTTCAATACCTCATATCACTTCACATTACATACTAGCGTTCAATAGCACCATTCTCTCACCCATATAATCATGCATCTCACTTCTTATTCCTCCTTTGGTCGCTGAAAAAAAATTCATCTAAATTTCTCCAATTTGAAGCGAAATTAAAATAAGGAACTAAATGCGTAAATAAGGAAGTAAATTTCAATTTTCTGTCATTCTCTTAGCAACCAGACAGAAAGAGATTGAAGCAAACCATAGAGAGACCTCTAAAGGAAATTATAGCAAAAAAGAAGCAGACGTATGATAAATGATAAGCGAATGCTTACCGCTGAATTCTAGGGTTTGAAGCGAAACATGCTGGAAGCATCGAAGTAGAAACGGAGTAAAATGAGACGACAAAAACAGAAACCGAACGATCAATCACATGTAGGAACGCCGAGGAAGGACTGATCGGTATTAGATTAGACGTTGGATTTAGGGTTTTAAAGTTGGGATTCTGAAAAAACCCTTGTAAAACCTTTTTGACGAGAGAGAGAGATTTGAGCTCAGAGAGTAGAGTAGTTAAGATGATTTTGTTTTATTTATTTTAATAACTTTAAAATAAATAGAGAGCTAATTTCTTCTCGACAGGCGACAGCTACCCCCTTTAAGAATCTTTGGACACCATTTCGTCTGGGCATGGCTAAATCAAAAGCGGACGAAAGCCTCTCTCTGTGCGATCTGTTTTCAGAAGTTTTTTTTTTTTTTAAATATTTATTTTTTATTTTAAAGTAAAAAAATTAATATTATTATATTATTTTTATATACTATGTCAAAAATAATTTTTTAAAAATAATAAAAAAAAAATATATTAATTTTTATTATATTATTTTTTTGTTAAAATAAATTAATTTTTTCAATCTTCCAATCAAATGGAGATTCATCAAAAAACAAAATCTTGTTTAAAATAATTTAAATATATTTTAAAATTATTTTGATGTGCTTATATTAAAAATATAATTTTAAAAATAAAAAAAATATTATTTTAAAATAATTTTGAGTTAAAAATATTTTAAAGAGTAATTGTTACCACATTTTTAAATACTTGTCAATGGTTTTTTTGATGACGTGTCATTTGACCTATATTAAATAAAAAATTTCAATATTAATACACCAAGGTAGTGTGTTGTAAATTGGACAATATTAATTGGATTGACCAAGACTAGATTGGACTAGAAAAATAATTATCCTATCTTTTGTTTGGTGTGCATTAAACTGAATAATTCATCTTAATTTGTATTAAGTGGATATTAAACAAGATAAGATGGTTCATTGTAATAACAATAATACTCCTCTCTTGTCTAATGCTTGAATATTAAATTATAATATATATATTGTTTTCTAAATCAAAACTTCAAAAAAGTATTCAAATATAAGATTAAGGTAAAATATGAAAAAAAAATGTAATACGAGAGAGAGAGAGAGATTTGAGCTCAGAGAGTAGAGCAGTTAAGATGATTTTGTTTTATTTATTTTAATAACTTTAAAATAAATAGAGAGCTAATTTCTTCTCGCAGGCGACAGCTACCCCCTTCAAGAATCTTTGGACACCATTTCGCCTGGGCATGGCTAAATCAAAAGCGGACGAAAGCCTCTCTCTGTGCGATCTGTTTTAGAGATATTAATTTTTATTATATTATTCTTTTTTGTTAAAATAAATTAATTTTTTCAATCTTCCAATCAAATGGAGATTCATGAAAACTCAAAAATCTTGTTTAAAATCATTTTTAATATATTTTAAGATTATTTTGATGTGCTAATATTAAAAATATAATTTTAAAAATAAAAAAAATATTATTTTAAAATAATTATGAGTTAAAAATATTTTAAAGAGTAATTGTTACCATACTTTCAAATACTTGTCGATGGTTTTATTGGTGACGTGTCATTTGACCTATATTAAATAAAAATTTTCAATATTAATACACTTTCAAGGTAGTGTTTTGTAAATTGGACAATATTAATTGGATTGACCAAGACTAGATTGGACTAGAAAAATAATTATCCTATCTTTTGTTTGGTGTGCATTAAACTGAATAATTCATCTTAATTTGTATTTAGTGGATATTAAACAAGATAAGATGGTTCATTGTAATAACAATAATACTCTTCTGATGTCTAATGCTTGAATATTAAATTATAATATTAAATTATAATATATATATATATATATATATATATATATATATATATAAAATGTAAAAAATAATAATATTACAATAACCATAATTATATCATTTGGGTTTAAAAAAATAAAGAAAAGATTTATAAAGCCTATTTCAGTCAAGAACTTGGGTCGACCTGTGACCTTGTCAACTTAGGATAAAACAAGGACAAAAAGTTCATTGATTTTTTTTTTTTAAATCTCATAACAAAGTTGCCTTGTTTTTTCTTTTTAAAAAATATTTCAACTTGGGTTTGCCTTCCCAACCCATGACTCTACTATGAATTGAGTTATAATAATAATAATAATATTAATAATAATTTTTATCATTATCTTGACCTAATGAATCTGGATTGACCCTCCTGAATAATGATTCTGACCTTGTTTCAAGTTGATCGTCTACTCGAGTTTTAAAACTATAATAACAACTATTTTTATTTTTATATCGACTCAAATCAATTTAAATTTTAAAACATGACAATAACCCCTTTTATTTTGATAAATTTACTTTTGTGATTGTCTCAATAATTATTACATAAAAATCTTATTTAGTGTTATTTTCCAATCACATGATATCAATTTATTTGCTTAAAATTAATATTATTGTAATTGTAATATTTCTGTATTAATTAATCATGAAATAATTCGGAATCTCTGATGACTTGCCATTAAAAGAAAAAAAAAGAAAAAAAATAATCACTTGAAAACTAATTCAGAACATATGTTATCATAAAAATAAATTCATAAAATAAGAGAAAAAATAATATTTTTAAAAGAGGTTTTATTTTAATTTCGAAAACTATTGTTTATTTAAATGGGGGAATTTTTCTTTAAAAAAACCCAAAATAGAAAATTGCCAAACTCTTTAGAAAGTATTTATTAGTGTAGTAATAAAAACTTATAAATCATATAAATATTTTATAAATTAAAGTTCAGGTGCTCAATTGCTAAAAGGAAAGTAGGTATAGTTAAGCAAACAAAAAGAGAGAGCCTCAAATGGAACTATTATTTATTATCCCATTACATAAATTTTTGTCCTCTGCAAACTATAGTCTATAATTCGAAACACACTTGTTTTAAATTTAATAAGTAATTATTTAATTATAAGGATGAACAATCAAATAAAATCTTAATACTCATAATCTTGGAATTTCAAGATTTTCACATTCGAATATATATTTAATTTTTTTAAAGGAAAATATTATAGTAAACCTCTTGAGAGATTAAAGTAGTGATTTAAAAGCTTTAAATAAAAAATATTCTAATAAAATTGAGAGAATTTGTTGAATTGGTGAGATGATAATTAAATGAACTAAACCTAGATAAAAAATTTAAATTTATATTTTATGAAGAATTATCCTTTTTTTTTTTTGGAAATTCAACAATGAAAAAGAAGAAGATGTATTCGATTAAATATGAACTTAATGGGGGAAGGAAATATATTTAATAGGGTAAGTAGCATGTATTTAGTATGATTAAAAAGAATAATAGGGGAAAAATATTTTTTTATTCAATTGAAAACTTTGAAATGCTATTTTTTTTAAAATATCAATTTAATATAAAATTATAATATTAATATTTTTTTTCTAACCCCTCAAATGCTTTTACATAAATTTTAATAAAATAAAATATATATTTTTATTGACAAAGAGATCACCAATTTTGTTAAAGATTTATCGTTTCACAGTTCATATAGTATGCAATCTTTTCTAGTTTGGGTCCTAATCCCATTATTAAAATTAAAATTAAAATTAAAATATAAAAGTATCTTCCTCATCAGATCTTAAGGAGGCTATTCCAAATATATAGGTAAATTCATGAATAATATATATATATATCCTCTCTAAGATTTGAATATTAAACTGCGAAATATGAATTTCATTGACATATTTTCTCTGTGTGCTTTTGCATTTCGAAGGATCATGCCTTTAAATAATTTATTTTTATGGTTTTATATAATTTATTTTTACGGTTTTTATCATTGAAGAATTGATTACATTTATATTTTTTATATCACCTTTGCTCATTTTCTTAGATTGGATGTTTAATGTCAATCTATAAGCCATGAAAAATAAATTAAAAAAAGGAAATCATTGAAAATTACAATTAAAGGATCGAGTTTTCTCTCCAACCTTCGTGCCCGTTTAAGAGTACGATTGAAGTTGTTTTTAAAAATATTTTTATTTAAAAATATATTATAATAATATATTTTTTTATTTTTTAAAAATTATTTATGATATCAACAAATAAAATAATCTAAATACATCAAAATATTTTTAATTTAAAGTTATATATTTTTAAAAATAATTTTAAAATAACAATGATAAATATAGGGTTCATATAACACAATCCTCTCCATAGAAAACATATCACTCACTCGTAAAAACACATGATATAAACTTAATTAATATTTTTTTACACGAGAGATTCGATCTCAAGATCTCTTCTGAGAAGGAAATACTAATGTAAGTTAGGCTGCAATTTATTGGCAACTCCAATTAATCCCTTATTTACTCTCGTTTCATGAAGAAGAAACCCTAATTAGAAAGTAAAATTGTGGTTTTTTTTCCTTCTCTTTTTAATCTTTTTAACAATCACTGCTGCATACACCCTAGAATCTAATAAGATCGATGTATTCTTGCCAGTAAACAGTTTTTTAGATTAGGATCGAAGGAACATAATCATTATTCTAGCAATCTAGTTAGTAAATTGAGCTGATATTGTCGTTCTTTATAAGACAAATACCTATACATGGATAAAACTTTTTGAACTTAATATTTGCATAAATTTATATTATTTTGTGTTTTGTTTTTCATCAAATAAAATAAAGGTGATAAAATTCGATCTCGTAACCGTTGGATCAAGAAAACTTTGATACTATGTGAAAAAACTATCTCATTTAAAAGATTAAATTGTTAATTTATATTATTTTTTAAATAATACTCTAAAATATGATTTATACCCTAACATACTAGACATGTATATATCATTCCAAAATACTTGTATAATAACGAATTATATATCATGCGAGTAAAAAAAAAAAGAGAAGAAAATAAATAATAAAAAAATATTTTTTAAAATATTTTTAAAACATAATATCAAATATAATGTTCCAAAAAATTATTTTACTGCTGAATATTGGTTTGTGCACCTATGTGGTAATGATTATAAGCACTTCACCTATAAATCACCAAATAAATAGCCCGTGATGAACATCTCTCTCTCCAAGCTCTTGTTTATCATAGATTCTTTTCAAATAAAATAATTTTACTAAAATGATTTAATTTCAATTTTATTATGTGAGAGAATCTTAATCCACTTCTAGCATCGTCAACTTGGTCCTTCTAAAGTAGCACTGCCCTAAATGAACAGATATATATATATATATATATATATATATATATATATATATATTTTTGTCTATATATACTTCATTATTAGAACTACACCAATTAACCACTCATGCATCTTAGCTTGTTGGCTGCACCAGAAATCTATTTCCGGCATGGGGTTGCCGACAGCTAAATTTTACTACATTTTCCTATATAATTAGATTGGCTATATAATCCCTTTTCTCTGAGATTTCTTTCCGTCATCACATACATACATACATATATACATACAAACATATATATATCAAACATATATGCACACACAAACTGTAACTAGATTTTATTTGAGATGGTGGAGTGAGTTCATGATGCTCAATTCTCATCAAACTAATAAGAAATTATTTTATCTCAAATTTTTAATTATTAGGTGAAGTTTTAAAATTTATATTATTTTTTAATATTTTTTTAAGTAAAAATCTTAAAAAATTAAATTAAATTTTTAAATTTATATTATTCTTAAATACTATCTAACAATTTATCTGGATATCTTAAAGATGCCCTAAAATCCAAGAGAGATGGCTAGGAATAATACCTTGGAAAAGACAAAACCTAACATCGAAATAAATAATAAAAATATTTTTTTTTGGAGTTTGACCCCAACCTGATCACACACATAAAATCTTTTTATTATAATCCTTGTCTCCCCCTCAATCTTTTGTTTTTGTTTTCTTTTTTAGGACCACGTACAGGCGATCTATTACATTCATGGATATAACCAGCTTTCACGAGCTCCTTTGATCGTCTAAAGCTGCTACTCCTTCCATCATCTTGTTGGATCTTGTGCAAAGCTGACACTTAAACCAGCACAATCATGTCTCATTCACTCATCCAACCAAGCAATTAATTTTTCTTTCTAGTTCTTTGAAATCCCACAAGCTTAATTTAAACCCTATTCTTGGTTTGACTCTCTGCTAGTTTTTCCAGAGGTCATACCAGGCTTCTATAAATAGCTTATCATTCAACATTGACCTTCATTTTCTCCATGGTTAAATTTTCTTGCTTCAAAATTATGCTCATGGACTCACTCTGAGTTAACTGGTATGTATTTGTGAGAGTGATTGAGAAAACCCGGTGTCAGAACTGCCTTAACTTCATGAGATCGCGGACTCGAAAGTACTGAAGACTCCAAATCTTGTTGAAGAAAATAATGTCCATGGCTTTGGTGTACAAAAAGTTGATTATCATATAGAGCATATATATATAGCTTAAGGTGCAAATAATCATCCTCTACTTCTTCTTTGCACCTCATACTAGATTGATCAACACAGCATATACAAACTTTTATTCATAAGAAAATAATATAAATCATAATCTGTGCTTTATTTAATAGTTTAAATTTTTAAATGAGATAATTTTTTAATATGATATTAAAATCTTGTTGACCTAGCAGTCACGGATTCGAATTTCACGACCTCCATAATATTTCATAAAAAAATCAAGCACAAAATAGTATAACCCTGTGCAAGTTTCAAGCCCAAAGAACTTTCACTTGAGGGAATATGTTTGAAAAAAATATAAATCGTATTCTGATATCACAACTAACAATTTAAAGTATTAAATAAGATGATTTCTTAGCATTATTAACTAAAATTCAGATGCAACATCAAATAGCACACTCATAATTATTAGGTCCATGGCCTGTACAAATTGGTATCACTGTGATGAATCAGCTGGAAATCAAATTATTAAGATTGTGTGGTTGTCTCACGACTATCAAACCATTTGTTCAGCATAAAGCACTCTCCTAGGACTGATTAACCAGACACCAAAATGCAAAAATGTGAAATCAAACTTGAGATTATGACCATGAGTACCACAAGTCAAACTGTCTGCAAATTAATAAACACATAGGACAAGTGCAAGTGTTCTGGTGTAAGTTTTTACTAGAACAATACCTTCTCCTCTCACCTGGGACACTCAATCAAATTGAAGCTTTGCTTGTTTCAGGAGGAAGTGCCATGTATTATTCTTCTGCAATCCTTGCACTGCTTTCATGTCATTTACAAGGATATAGTGGGTCCTTGTCTTGTGGACTTTCGCTATTGTGAGAGTGGAGAGCCCTAGGAGTCACACTGAAATATTGGGAAGGTCTCATGGATTGGCTTATGGGGTATGGACTTGGCGTAAGGGAATTTGGTAAGAGATTTTGAGTATTTGGGGTCAACCATTGAAAGTGGTTGATTTGTCTCGGATCAATCTCCATGGAAGCTGTGGCATGCGAAGGGAAATAAGACTGTGTTGTCATAGGTGGACACACTAAAATTTGAGAGCCAGATGATAAAGACAAGGCAGATGACAACGGCAAAACATTTAGGTTTTGTATATCTCCTGTTTGTGTTGCAAATCCAAGGTTTCCCATATGAGATAATGGAAAACTTGGAGTTTCTAAATGAAAGAAAGAACCGTAAGGCATGGCATTATTTATCAAACTTGGTAAGGAAGAATGACTAGCTCTTTGTAAGAAACTGCTAGATAAAACTTGTAAACTATTCCCTTCAATATTCGCATCCTGCTTATCTTCTTCATCTCTTTTTTTCCAATTTTGTTTTTCAGTCACTGGATCGACCGCAACCTCCTTCGACTTAGCCCTCAAAATTGCTTCAGCATTCCAGAAACTCGGCCTAGTAAATCCACTTGTATCTTCCCAATTGAAACTGTTACTCATCTTAAACACTTCTTTGCTAGACTGTGAGGCGCCAATTTCATGTGAAGAACCTAGCATTGCTTGACGATTCAGGGAAAAGTTCCCTGGTGGTATTGGGAGCGGAGGTAGCTCATCAATATCGTGCTTGGCAGCATTAATCAACCAATCAACTACCTTGCTTGGTTGATTAAGTCCAAGTCTATCTTGAAGATCATACAACTGAATAGCAGTGGGAACTGAAAGCCTAACTCTTCTGTCTCTCAACCCTCTAATGGTGCAAACTTTGCTATGCCTGTCTTTTCCTCCAAAAGCTCGTGACACTCGCACAATTCTTGGATCCTTCGACTTCAACCATGTCGCTGAGCTAGATGAAGCCTTAGAAATCTTGCTATCATTTGAATTCTCTTCCTTTTTTGCTGGAGAACCCACTTGTTTTGAACTAGTAATCATCTTATGCCTCTCATCATCGGTATTGAACAAGCAAGTTGAACTATATCCTTAAATAACTGGAGGTTTTCACAGACTCCTTGTAATGTCAAAGAGACCTTGCTGCATAAAGTTTCTTTGTGCTGCAGCTTCTCATGCTGATTTAGATCCATAAAAGAAGAAAGTGAGCAGTCAGATTAACATAATCATACAGCATAAGATCGGTCTAAACTGCAGT
Organism: Salix dunnii; assembly: GCA_015731905.1. Taxonomy (NCBI): domain Eukaryota; kingdom Viridiplantae; phylum Streptophyta; class Magnoliopsida; order Malpighiales; family Salicaceae; genus Salix; species Salix dunnii. Next base: position 6,610,196 of record CM027662.1, on the reverse strand, counting down.
TTTCCATAAAGAAAGAGTAAGTAAAGAAGACGGGAAAATATAAATAATCAAAACAAGCTATCTCTGCACAAGTAGAAGGAAATCTCTAGCAAAATAATCAACAAAAGCATAGTCAATATGAGAGATATTTTAAGAATTCCTTTGCAAGAACTCCCAACAACCCAGTTGTTTTGGACTGGATGGTTTCAGTCGTGAAGAGAAAACAACAATATTCAATATCATATTATCTTACAATATTGGGCTTATCAACGAGGTAGTTCGAAGCTGAAAGCAAGTAGCTAGCTAGAATTGTATAAATAAACCAATAAAAGAAGTGTTTTCCAAGGAAGGGAAGGGAAAGGTTTTAGTAATTATAGCTAGGCAAGCATATAGCTTTGGGACTAGTTGCAGGACTTACAGTGTGAAGAAAGGTAATGAAGTCTGCACCAAGGTTGTCTGTCTGTATCTTATGGGATTTGGTACCAATCTGAAAATATTTTTCCTTTGTTTTGATCAAAGAGAATAAACATATTGGAGAAGGCAAGCCATTTGAGAAAGCTAGGAAGATGCCGGAACTCAACCGACCATGCTCCAAGGAAGACCTAAAGATAAAGCAATGGCATCCATGGAGCCACGTGTCATATATCCCTCATGGGTCAAATAAATTATGCCAGTCCATATCTTATCATTTCATTTGTCACGCATGTTGAGCAATCATTGCTCAATGAATGGTCATTAGGACTAATTTTCCCTTGGCTAGGGTAAAAGTTTAGTGTTTCAACTTGTGGAAAACACAAGGTTAAAATGTTGCGCAAACACATTACTTAAATTGAATTGGGAACATAATGCAGCTTGACATTTCGAACTTTATTAACAACTATAAAATAAAGGTTTTGTGACTGGATTCTGGCCGGCCACAAAGTGAGCCAAAGCTGGAAACACAAGCTTCTAATTAGCTAGCTCATAATGTTTGCATCTCATCTGATACATTATTATGGCAACCCAATTTCATATTATGATCCATCACCTCATAAAACAAGTTGAATGTCTCAATTATATAAGAGAAGTTGTCATCAAATCATGAGATAATTAGTTAGGGGAGAAAAGAAATCCACTAAGATGAGAAGTACTGTATTCCTGGGCATTAAAAGTTGTGGTCTACACTCCTAGAGCTTCGACATGTTGATGTAAACGACAGCTACTCAAGGACACTAAGCCGGGTAGCTACCTTATAGGTGAGGGACCAACATATAAAACTTCCACTGAGATGAGGACCACACAACTTTCTGCAGAGGGATATGCATGGATAAAAGCTGAAGTGTAGATCAAACGGAACAGATGAAACTGCGTTAGAAACTCTCTTCTGATGGATAAAACCCGACTTGTAAGATGGAAATTGAATCGTATTCAAGTTTCTTTTTCTTTCTTTGAAAACGATACAAAGACATGCTTTCTTTGTTTCACCTTCTTCATTGATAAGGTATGTGGAACCCAGTTTCTAAACCCTAGCTAGAATCCATGGTCTACGTTGACCGTACACTTTTGCTTCAATAATGAGTGGCTATTTCATCTTCTCCATCATCACAGCCTTCTTGTGTTGATGGCTTGCCGATGAACCCTGAGGAGCTGAGCTTTCCCAAGAAATCATGAGAAAACATACATACATACATATATATAATATTAGCTTGAGGCCAAACAACGAGTTGCGAATCCATTGTTGTGAAGTTAATGAATCAAACCTTTCAATTTTTCAGTATTTTATACTTGGAGGAAAAACTGAAGAACCCTTAAATTATTTTGCAGCTTTTGTGTTTCACTAATTAATTAGTGTCCCGCTATTCCCGCTTCATAAAATTGAGTAACTTGAAATATTGCATATGTTTATATATGGAATTCAAGCTAATTTAAGAAAACTTTACATAAGAATTTATTCAATATTGGATCAAATATTTTGTATAATTGCATATCACTAGATCAAACTAAAAGGGATTAGGCGTAAGTATGAAATAAGTTCCTTCCTTAATTTTGACTAGAAGTACTATGAAAAGTATTCCTATCACCATACTTCAATAAAATATTTTATACAATAGCGTAGAGCACAAAGCAGCAGCCTTTAACGCATGGACAACTCCCATTGCGTGAAATGCCTTTAGATTCCAATTATGAAATTATTTATAAATAAAAAATAAACCTTAGATGCTACTAAAGATAATGGCATGCATGCCTCTATGACTATATATACATGTCACTAAATTAGCCCTATTATAATATTTCTTTTGTTTTAAGTGTGTGTGTGTACAGCATCCCCTAGCTAACCAACGAGCAAAATACAGTCAGTCCATGGAGATCGACAGAGAGAGAGTGGCCCTTCACTGCTTGTGTTACAGACGATAGAGATGGATGAGAAAACTTTTAGGGTTTTAGTCTCTTACTATCTCTCTCTAAACAAGCAGTGGCGGTGGGAATCTCAAGAAGAACCGTAGAAAGGTTTCTATACGCAGTTCTGATTGACTGACCCAAAGGTTAAACTGCCAAATTAATGGTCCTCAGTTTCCAGACACAGACCAGTGGTTAGATTAAGGTTGGCAACATTTTTTTTTTATCTTTTTCACTATTGATTTACTCTCACCTTCCCAATTCTTAGAAACCAACAAACATGGCGACAATTTGTTTTTTCAAACAGAGACATGCATAGCAGGCCATTTGACAAAAATATGGCTGACAATAATCTTCTCTTTTTTTTTTATAGAATCAATTGACTCTCTTCTTCTTTTAGCCATTGACTTTTCTAACTCACACATCAGCTTCCATTTCAAAATCACATTATGGTTGTTGTTTCACTCTAAAATATGCATGAAGTCATATATTTGAAGTTAACCAACACCAATTATCTTTATTGAAGACTGCAAATGAAACCCTATCTCCTATGTTAAAGGGTGTATCTATTTATCGATAGCTTTTTCTTATGTTCTTTTCATTATCCTCCATCTGTTAATGTATTTTCTCTAGTGATCAACCTATCTTTTCTCTCTTGAAAACAGCAAGATTAACTAATCTTACGTTCTCCTCTCTTTTCTTTCAGTAGAAGTTCTACACCTTATTGTTGACTTCCAAAAATTGAGTAGTGTATGGAAAAATCTTGAACAAACCTTTATTTCTTCTTTAAAATCTAGAATTACACAACTTTAAGGCTTTTATTAATAAGTACATTAAGGCGATTACATAGTTATTTATTTGCAAAAAACAAATGTTTTTTTCTGATGAATTTGCAATAACTAAATGAATTGATGACTAAGGTGAACTCAAATAGTTGATGACTAACATTGAGCCTCTTTCTTATTCTGATTTCTAATAATCAACTCTTTACCCAAGAATTTCTTCATAAGATTTCCCTTTTAATCCTATGGAACCTTAGTTACTCAAAACACTAGCCCATCCTTCTTTGGTTTTTGTTGCTCCATGTCAGCTCTCCATCTTGTATGGTCAGTTTTCTGGTTCAAATAGTAGCCGTTATAATCACAATTATCATAGAGGTCATTTTCATAGTGGCTAGCAAACAACAAAAACAATAACCATAATTCTACTTCTTACCATAAGAAAAATGATAATAATAGAAGCAATTGGCATCAAGGAAATAAAAAGAAAGGATATTTATTTTGTTCTTTAAACTAGAGGTCTAATACATGAAAAGTTAAGTGTTAACTTTGTTATGACTTTGTTCACTTTGCCCCAACAATGCTTATAATTTACACATCACTTATTGTTCTTCTTTGTCACTTCAAGGCCTTACTGATGTTGATTAGGTTAGTAGTGTTAAAGATCATAAGATAACTGGTGTTAAACTTGTGTACTTGTTTTTTTGCTGAAGTTGAATACAAAGCTTTAACTGATGGTACTATTGAGATTTTATGGCTTTGCTCTTTTTTTATCAAACCCACTTCTATTTCATGGAAGTCTAGAAAATAAAATCCTTTTACTTGTTTTTTTGCTGAAGTTGAATACAAAGCTTTAACTGATGGTACTATTGAGATTTTATGGCTGACAACACTTCTATTTCATGGAAGTCTAGAAATTTTACTTGTTTTTTGCTGAAGTTGAATACAGAGCTTTAACTGATGGTACTATTGAGATTTTATGGCTTTGCTCTTTTTTATCAAACCCATATCTTTTTTCTTTTTTTTTATGTTTCTATGACTATAATTTGGTGCGAAAATTGAAGTGCAACCTATTTATCTGTAAATTCTATTTTCCAAGCTTGTATTAAACATTTTAAAATTGATTATTATTTTGTTCACAATAAAGTAACAAAGAAAGATATTCAAATTCAATTTATTTTTCTTAGAATCAAGTAATTAGAGTTCTCACAAAACCACTTTCTCATGTGTTTTTTTTACTCATTTTCAGTCCAAGCCTTGTGTGAAGCTCCCACCCTCAACTTGAGAGGATGTATTATAAGAAGTGCTAAACTATAAGATGCATAGTTATAGAAATTATGTTTACTTTGTATAACTTCATAGTTATGATTCCGTGTAGTGTGTGATACTTTTAATATTGTATATAACCCTATTTATCTAAATAGAGAAGATGATATCACAACTATCAAGCCTTTTACAATTCTCAAAACTCTATCTATAATATTCTTACAACATTAACCAATAATCGCACATTTTGTTTTCTTACATGGTCTCAACTTTGGATGCCAAAATATAAGTAAAAATCTAGAATGTGTGGGGCATTTTATTGTGGAGCCTATATTGTTCACATATTCATAAACACACCATAGGCATACTATGCTTTAATCAATAGTTTATTTTAGTCCTTAAAGTTTTTTCTTTGCACTTTAATTCTAAATGCATATGCATAATTTGCCTCGTTAAGTGAAACATCATTTGATTTTACTTAAAGAGAAATTTGCCCTAGATGAAAAAAATAAAGGTCCCAAACACACAAGTCTTAACGAAATGGGCCAAAGAGGTTGTCCTGGTTCGCCAAACCTTTATCCAAATTATGGATAGTTTTATTTTAGAAAAAAATAGGCTTTTACCAAACAAAATCTAAAGATAAATATTTTTTTTCTTGTATATAGTTAACAATCCTAAAAAACTAATTTGAGCATTTATTTATAAAAAAAATTGAAATACTTTACGCAATTAATCTTCTTTTCAAAATTTTAAAACCACTAAAGATTTCTAATAATCAAAATATTAAATAATGACTCTCATTTATTGTTTTTGCCAATAAAAAATAAAAATTTCTTATTCCTTTCTCCATCGCGTTCCCGACTATCCGCTCCGAAAAAATAATTTCCTCAATACGGCAAACATGACACTTATTTCATGGCAGAGAGTATGCTTGGCTCACCTTTGATATCTACCCATCTTCGCATCATTCACTGCCTGAGAGCAGACATTAATTTTTGCAGTGCTCCCTGTTTTCTTCTTTTATTTTTCCTTTTCTTTTTCACCTTTCTTGTCTCTCCAGGCCTTCCCTGTTCTTTGTTTTTCATGGGCTAACAAACAGCAGAAGTATACATAATTACACGACAGAAACAGCAATCCCAAGAAATAAAGAAATGAAAAGCTGGTCCATTCGAAGGAGATGAACAAGTAAAAGTGAATGCAGACACTCTATCTAAACCGAAATTAAGGAGATCAGAGACCGATAAGAACCACGTCCATATGGGTGCTAATCTAGCAACAAGAAGCCTTCCTATCTTCTTCCTTTGATGGTGACAGCAGACGAGAGTGATGGTGATAGTGAGCAGCAGGCGCAGTTCCTGCGTGCCACCTTCTTCTCTTACTACACCCTACAAGTCTGGGCACAATAGCTATTGCCTATACATGTATAAACGTTCTAACCAGCTTGTTCATGAAAAATGAACCGGGCCAACATAGCTATCTCGTGTAAATTAACAGCCTTTGTTAGGTCTTTCGGTACAAGAAAGAAGCAAGTGCATGTCCACTCCATTGACTGCAGCTATGGAAAAAAAGAAGTGTTACCAAGCAGGAAAAACTAAGTATTGCGTCTTCTAGTCATCTCATCGTATGGAGGAATTGCTGAGCCTAACTGAGAAAGCAATCGAAAGAAAGAGAGCGTGAACAATCAAATGCATACGCATGCTTGAACGCCGATGTAATGAAAAAACAGAGAAAGAAACACTTGAAAAAGATTCCGAGAGCGCATGTTTGTCACCTATTAGATGGAACACTGATGCATTTATTGTCAATTAATGCTGTCTTGTATTGAGATGGATGCCCGAAAGAATTTAGCTTTAGCACCGTATATGGATAAGGAATATTTATACGTACAGATTTCAATACAAGGTTGTATTTCAGATCCAGATTTTGTTTTCCCCCGAGGTGAATTCCCGAGCTAATTTTTACGCATTAGAATTAAGATCAGGTTATGGTTGTTTCTGCGATGATTATATATTTTTAAAGAGTTTTGAAAACAAATGAAATGATATATTCTTGAAGAGAGGTGAAGGTCTTTATTTATACTGGTCGAAGGGAGTCAAACTCATCCGATCGAGGTACTGAAAAAAGCTTAAGCCCGAAGGAAATAACTTGTCGAGGGATGTTAGCTGCCACCGATCGATCAGCATCATCCCTTGGTGGTGTAAATTAACGATGGTGACAATCAATAGGCAGTTATTCCCGCAGTCGTCTCCAAGTAAATATTCCAAGATTTGATGCATCTTCCCCATCGGATCCATTCATGATTGTTTCAAGTTCTGAGAGTATTTTCTTGACTCTGTCACCAAGGACCAAGAAAATTAAGGTTTGGATGATTATATATTCATATTTTCAGTGGGTTTTTCGGACTTCAAGTTTTGGAAATCATTGCCATCCATTAATTTAATAATGCGTTAATATATATATATATATATATATATATATATATATATATATATATAATGGTAAATATGTCTTGGAGTAGAATGCAACGAGTTATTTTTAAATTTCTTTGACTAGATTGGTATTAGTGATATTTAATGATAATAAAATATAAAAACAAATCTCAATTTGGTATTAACTATATAAATCTTCAATGATTATTATATTAACAAAAAAAAATTTTCTTTGAAGGGATGTTGTCGCTAGAATGTTCGGAGTAACCAAATCAGCAGTCTAGTGTTAGTAGCTAGAGATGTTTTTTAATAAGAGATTAAAATTCACAAGTCAACAAAAAAAACTATTGGTGTTTCATGTAAAAAGAGTTTGAATTGTTTTGGTGTTTACTAGGAAGTAATATAAGAGATTGGAATAAGTTCTGTGTTTAATGAGATGTTTGAAAACTATATATATAGTTATTTATAGGACTTGAAACAAAGGAAAACTAATAAAACAAAAATAACAAAATCCCTAAATAATAAAAATTAGTTAGAAATCAATAAAAAAACAATTTAGGTCGGAGAACTAGAAAAAAAAATTCAAAAGCATGGGGGTGCTGACCCGGTAGCAAGCAATGCGACATGATAATTACTAGAGATTAAATAGGAATGGCATGAACCAAACTTAAATGGGTAAAATTAGAGATTGTGTTTGACTGAAATCAGTTTTAGCAAGTGTTGTTTGCCAATTAAAATCTCCCTCAAATGCCCATAAAAATTCAAAATTGAGGTTGAGTCCCCATCTCATTCATCCGTCTATGGACATAAAATTTGGTTTTGGTGCCTTCTTGATTGGGAGGACTTTGCCCTTATTTCAATGCCATGGGATCAAATGGGTTTGTGAATTAAATTAATTAGTAGTTGGAAATCAGTAAACCTAAAGGCTAAATCAAACGGAAACAAACTGTAACGTCGTATCTTAAACTAAATGCTAACAATTCACTTAGTTTACATTTGAAACATAGTTTATCCTTGGAAATGTGCAAACCCCCATTAGATTTCTAAACTTTATGAACATGTCTAACTTCAATGGCTTGGTCATTATGTCTGCTATTTGGTCTTATGTATTGCAGTGAAACATCTCAACAATACCATTTTTAGTGAGCTCACAGAGAAAATGGAACCTGATGTCAATATGTTTGCTTCGACCATGTAGGACATAATTCTTTGACAATTTAATAGTTGAACTATTATTGCAGAAAACATTTGTGGTCTAATTTTCATGCAATTTCAAGCTTACTATTATTCTCCTCATCCACACCACTTGACAAGCATTTGAAGCAACAACCACGAACTCAGCTTCAATGGTGGACAATGGTGCTATGGGTTGTTTCATGGATAACCAAGAGACTGCCTCTGAACTGAGCATAAAAACATAACCTGAGGTACTTTTCTTGTCATTCAAATCCCCAGCATAATCATTATAGGTGTAAGCAATCAATTTGTCTTCTCCACTCTTGTTGTAAAATATTCCAAATTCACAAGCTCCTTTCACATATCTCAACACTCTCTTGGGTGCTTCAAAATACACTCCTGTAGGATGATCCATGTATCTAGATAATAGGCTCACTATAAACATAATGTCAAGTCGAGTTGTAGTTAAATACATTAAACTACCTATAATTTGATTGTAGTGACTGTTGTCTAATTTTACTCTAGTTGTATCTCTTACAAGTTTGACTCTAGACACAATTGGATTGAGCAAAGGATTGCACTTTTCTTGTCATTCAAATCCCCAGCATAATCATTATAGGTGTAAGCAATCAATTTGTCTTCTCCACTCTTGTTGTAAAATATTCCAAATTCACAAGCTCCTTTCACATATCTCAACACTCTCTTGGGTGCTTCAAAATACACTCCTGTAGGATGATCCATGAATCTAGATAATAGGCTCACTATAAACATAATGTCAAGTCGAGTTGTAGTTAAATACATTAAACTACCTATAATTTGATTGTAGTGACTGTTGTCTAATTTTACTCCAGTTGTATCTCTTACAAGTTTGACTCTAGACACAATTGGATTGAGCAAAGGATTGCACTTATCCATCCCAAATCTCTGCAACACTTCATGTGCATAATTTCTCTAATGAATAAAAATACCCTCATGTTCTTGCAAGACTTCTATACCCAAAAAATACCTTATTCTTCCTAGGTCACTCATATCAAACTCAAGCATCATGGATTTCTTAAAAACAATAATCATGTATTCATCATTGCCAATAAAGATTAAATCATATATGTAGAGGTAAACAATTAGAACTTTACCTCCTTCATTTGTTTTTATGAATAGACTATGCTTATATGGACACTTCTAGAAACCTTTCTTTGTAAAATAAGACTCGATGCGTTTGTACCATGCTCGAGGAGCCTGTTTCGATCCATTCAATGCCTTTTTCAATTTGTATACCTTGTGTTCATCGCCTTTCTTCATATAATCTGGAGGTTGTTCAACAAAGCCTTTTTCTTAGAAAGATTTCACGCAAAAAGGTTGATTTAATGTCAAGCTAAAAAATTATCCACTGCTTTGAGCCGCAAGTGAGATGACTAAATGAATTGTATCCATGCGTGCTACAGGTGCAAACACCTCAGTATAATCAATGTCATGCTCCTGGGTGTAGCTTTTTGCAACTAATCGAGCTTTAGGTTTATCTACCTTACAATTTTTGTTGAACTTTGTCTTGTACATCCATTTCACCTTAACCTTCTTGGCACTTGTAGGCAAATATGTTAGCTCCCAAGTATTATTTCTTTCAATTACATCTATTTCTGCATCCATGACCATTCTTCATTTTGCATCTTTCAAAGAGCACAGGATCACTTGTAGTAGTAAACATGACCATATAGGATTCTTCCTCAAATATGTCTTCCTCATTGATATAATCCCTCATAAGGGTCTTCTACAGTCCCTTTCCGGTTTGCTATAAGTGTTGTCATTTTTTGTTTGGAGAGATAACATTTGCAGCATTTATATTGTCATATACTTGTAGGGAAATATTATGGTGGCTTTCAGTAGTGCTTACTTCTGGATTGACGTGTTGATCATCTTGATTATCATGTTGTCCTTCATTTTGATCACCTTGTTATCCTTCAGCATGTTGATCATCATGTTGTCTTCTGCTTTCATATTCTGCCCAGTCATCAGCTGTAAAATGTTCATCCACAACTGTATCTCCCTATTTTAAAACAACAGTATCCACTGTTTCTAGACTCTCACTCTGATCCCAATTATTGTTTTAATCAAAAACCACATCTCTGCTTACTATAATTGACTGTGAAATGGGATCATATAGGCGATAAGCCTTTGATTTTTTATTGATGTCAAGCAAGACACATTTTTAGCGTTAAGCTTGCTTCTTTTGTAGTCAGGGACATGAGCATATATAATGCAACCAAAGACTGTAAAGTTATGAACTGTTGATTTATGACATACACAATCCAATTTATAGCTTCTGGCCAAAATCTCTTTGGTATATTCTTGGCTAATAGCATACTTTGAACCATGTTCATGATGGTTCGATTCTTCCTTTCTGAGACCCTATTTTGTTGAGGAGAGTAAGCAGCTGTAAATTGACAACGTAAACCATGCTCAATGCAAAACTCTGCTAATTCTTGTGAAATAAATTCACCTTCATGATCAATACGAAGGTTGTGAGTACATGAACTAGTCTCTTTTTCAACATGATTCTTAAAGAATTTAAAACTAGTAAAGGCTTCAGATTTAGCAACAAGAAAATAAACCTATTTCCAATAGAGCTTTTTTGTGTTTCATTTCCGTTTTTTATTTTCAATTTTAGTCAAGTTTAGAATAGACCATCTAAATGTTGAAGTAATAGTTAAACAATTGACAGTTTCTTTTCATATTTTTCTCAATCCTATTCATGAGATGTTTCCATGTTTTGTTATCTTCAAACTTTGGTCGGTGCAAAGCAGTATAGGGGAAGGTATGCGAGCTCCATTATGTTAATTTCACTTGGCTATATTTTTATGATATAAATATGCAAATGAATTGCTAGGAATCTATTGGTAGAAGTCCTTTCTTGAAAGGAATGCACAAAAGAGTGAGCCTGAAATGTATTTGCAACCGAAGACTTTAAAGTTATGAACTTCTAGTTTATGACATACAGTATCCAATTTATAACTTCTGGCCAAAATCTCTTTGGCATATTCTTGGTTGTTAGCATACTTCGAACCATGTTCATGATAGTTCTATTCTTCCTTTCTGAGACCCTAATTTGCGGAGGAGAGTGGGCAACTGTAAGTTGACGACGTATACCATGCTCAATGCAAAACTCTGCTAATTCTTATGAAATAAATTCACCTCCATGATCAATACGAAGGCTATGAATACATGAACTAGTCTCTTTTTCAACATGATTCTTAAAGAATTTGAAAGTAGTAAAAGCTTCAAATTTAGCAACAAGAAAATAGGCCCAGACTTTACGACTATAATCATCAATAAAAGTTATTATATATTTCTTATTTCTATTTGAAATAGGTGTAATGGGACCATAAATATCAGCATGTATGAGTTATAGATCTTGAGTAGCTCTCCATGAGGATTTTACAGGGAAAAAATTTCCTTTGTCGTTTGCTAGTCAAGCAATCTCTACACATCTTTATTGATATGCATAGTTTTGGCTTTCCTATCACCATCTTCTTTTGATGAAGAAGATTTAAACCAATGAAGTTAAGATGTCCATATCTGTTATGCCAAAGCATAACAGTCTCTTCTAAAGAAGTGTTAAAGCACACTTGCTTGTTGCGTTCTTTGGACTGCTCATGCTTACTAAGCTCCTTGGACTATGAATTAAAACACACTTTCTTGTTGGAGTCCTTGAGCTGCACCTGAGTTAACAATTTGAGCATTCATTTTGAAGACATGGTAATCTCCATAATCAAACCTCTATCAGAATGATAGATCTTACATGTTTCTTTTTGAATAAGAATAGAAAGACCTTTCTCAATTAGTTGTCTTATGTTCAATAAATTGTTTTTCAAACCTGGAACATAGAAAACATTTGAAATGATATGTACAAAACCATTTACAAACATCCTGATGTTTCATTTTCTAGTAACAAACATTTTTGAATTATGAATCAGCTTTATTGTCTTTCTAAAAGTGTTATCGAAATTAGAAAACAACTCCTTTTTACCATACATGTGGTTGCTGCAACCCGAGTCAAGAAAGCATAACTCTTCTATGTTTGCTGGTTGCTTATTTACATACGCCATCAATAACATTTCTTCACCTCTTTCTCCATAGTTTGCCTCCCCATCACTCTTATTTTTAATACATTCATATGTAAAACGTCCCAATATGTGGCAATAATAACATTCAATAGTGGATTTATCAAGATGATGTCTTCCACCTCCTCTACCTCTACCTCTCCCCTATTTGATCCTCAAAGACCCTGACCACTACCTCGTCAACCTGATGATTCTCCTGTTGTTACCTTCAAAACATGCTCTTCTATGGTATAAGCATTCATACGTTGTTCATGAAATACTAGACTACTTTGCAATTCATCTAGAGAAATGACATCAAGATCTTTTGATTCCTTAATAGAGCAGACTACATAATAAAATTTAGGAGTCATAGATCTTAAGATTTTTTCAATAAGTGTTAAATCAATCAAGGTCTTCACACCATTTGACCTCATTTTCACAATTTCCATAGTACGAGCATAATAAGAATTACAAACTCACTTGCCTTCATGTTTAGCATTTCAAACTCCTTTTGAAGAGCTTGTCGATGTGCACGTTACACTCGTGTTGTTCCTTGAAACTTTGTTTTCAAGGAATCCCAAATGCTTTTGGCAGAATCCTTGTTCAAAATTGTCTCTAAAATTGAGCGATTAATACTTTGGAAAAGATAATTTTTCATTGAGATACATCAATTTTGCATTTTCAGTTGCCTTTGTTTAAGCTGGAGTGGGTTGGACTCCTTCAATCACTATTGGAATCCCATATTCAAATAGGCTCCATTATTCCTTTGAACGAAGAAAATTCTCCATGAGCATACACCAGTGATTATAGTGTCCATCCAATCATGGAATTGAAGGCTGCACAAAACTTTCTTCTGTTGGCCTCTTGATGTTGAAACCCAATAAGCTCTGATACCATAATTTTGTAATTGTTTAGGTGTTTACTGGAAAGTAATATAAGAGATTAGAATAAATTTTATGTTTATTAAGATGTTTGAAGACTATATATATAGTCATTTACAAGACTTGAAACAAAGGAAAGCTAATCAAAATAGAAATAACAGAATATCTAGATAATAGGAATTATTTAAGCTAGAAATAAGTAAATCTAAAGACTAGATCGAACATAAACAAACTCTAACAAAAAATAATGAGAGAGCAAACCAAAAAATCAATGAAAATATATAAAAAAAAGAATAAAAAAATGCAAATCAGATGTGCAAACACAAACCAGCAAAAAAAAAAGAGCAAATAGATCTTACGAAGAAAAATATGATGACAAATAGAATGAGATGCATACCACAAACCAAGCTTAATGAGTTACACAGAAGAAGTAAAAGGATTGTGTTAGCCTATGGAAACAAAGTAAATTGTGTAAAAAATAAGAAAATTTTAAAATTTCTCTAACTCCTTATTTGACTTTTGAAACTCAAGTATTGTACAATCCCCCATATATTATTTGTTTTGATATTTTATGACTTATTTTGGAACACCAAATTAAATAAAAGTAAATAAATAAAATGATTGAAACTAGTTTTTTTTTAAATATATATATACAAAATATAGGGGTTGAAATTAGGTTAAAATGTCTATCATTCAAGTAAATACTTTGTACTAATAATGTGGGTGTTTTACCATACACCCACTATTTTCCTTCCTCTCATAGTCATATTCATTCCATTGTCTATAGCTATTTTTTCTTTCTAGATCACTAAAAATTTTATCACCTTACACTATGATAATTAAGCTTTATTTATTTTCAATTTAGTTCTTTTAAGTTATGTCAGGAAATTTTATGGGTTATAATTTAATCTAATTTGCATGCTCTTGCATATTTGATATGTAATAAAATTATATAGTTAAATTAAACTAAGAACATAGCTCATTAAACTTTGGAAAATAATGCATAAACCATAAATTTTACACCTCAAGAGTTACAACACGCACTCACAGAAGAACCAAAGCAGCGAAATAGGAATTAAATGGCTTAAATTAGGAAGAAAGACTTGAAAAAACTGCATAATATAAAATAAGGATTTTGTTTGGTTTATCTATTGTTTTGTATCCATTTTATCATTATTATTATTATTATTATTATTATTATTAAGGTAAGTAAAATAAGGGTCTTGTTTTCTATTTGAAAGAAATTGTTCTTAGTAAACAACTTTCCTTAGTTTTCCATTAAAATAAAAGAATTTGGGAATTAAAAAAAAAAGAGATTAAAGCTAAAAGAAATACTTTTAAGGTATTTTCTACAATACTTTGAAGGACAGAAAATACTGAAAGTTTCGATCATATTTAGTGATGGACTGAAATTGTTGTTGTGATTATTTTTTAAAATATTTTTTTATTAAAAAATATATTAAAATGATGTAAAGCGCTCAAAACTGAAGGAAAAAAAAACTTACTCTACCCGAGTCTATGATTAAATTAATATTAATGCTGTGATAAATTGTAATTAATGCAAATTAAAAGCGCATGGGATTTACAAACTGATGCATAGGAAAAACATTTCCTTATGTAACATTAAATTAATTAATATGGCACACTAAAATACCTTAAATTTTACATATTTATTTAATTTCCTCTAATTACCGGCCTCAATCCATCTAGCTATATTCATTATATTTTTATTTTCTATCAATATACTTAATTTATTACAGCTTTACCTTGTCATAGCAAACATTAAGGAAACACGCATAGAAATTTTAGAGACCTGAGAAAATAAAAATTAATGTTCATTTTCTAGCCTCTTATCTCTGTATCGTTATGACTTCTGCCCACCACCAGGTAAAGATACTTGACATCCACCATGTCACCCCTTTCTGTACGCCACCTGAGTCGGCGACGGAGCTATCACTCCCGCTCACCTTCTTTGATATTATGAGGCTGAAACTCCAACCAGTTGGATACATATATATTCTTTTATAAACTCACCGAGTCAACACCAGCTTTCTTCAACTCAGTAATCCTTCCCGAACTCAAACGCTCTCTCTCCCATGCTCTCCTTCACTTCCTCTCTCTTGCTGGCAACATCACTTGGCCTCCACATGCCACCAAACCCATGATTCTATACACTCCAAACGATGCGATTCAACTCACGGTTGCTGAGTCGAGTGCTGATTTCGATCATCTCTCAGGCAGTGACATCCGTGAAGCTATCAAGTCAAATCCCTCTATACCTGAGCTGCCAGTCACGGACGCAAAAGCTACAGCTATGACATTGCAATTAACATTGTTTCCTAATCAAGGCTTTTGAATTGGAATGTCTTCACACCATTCTATCCTTGACGGCACAAGCTACTCCATGTTTATCAAAGCGTGCATGGCCTTACATTAGCAAACTTGGTGATAAAGAGAACCAGAACTAACACCAGTTTTTGGTCGAACAGGTATTCAAGATCCTGCGGGGTTTGAAAAGAGGCTCTTGAACGGCTGGTTAGAACTAAAAGTTCCTGGTGAGGACCCTAATTGCTCTAGAAGTTTGAAGTTTTTGCCAGTTGTAACACCTCGATCAAGCTTGGTTCGAGCAGTGGTCGAGGTATCTCGTGAGCAAATAAACAAACTTGGGGAACGGGCTCGTACTCAATTCGGAAAGATCCACAAAGAAGATCCAGATGAAACGAAGCTCGTCCACATGTCCAGTTTCGTTCTGCTCTATATGCATATGTAGTGGTTTGTAAAGTTAAGTCAAAGAGGCTCGAATAAAACAGGAAGGTTGTTAACGGGTTCCTTGCAGACTGTAGAGCTCGCTTAGACCCTCCGATACATGCCCGATATTTCGGCAACTGTCTCTATTCCTTCTCTGTAGTCACAGAATCAGAAGCTCTTTTAGAGGAGAATGGGTTTGCCTGTGCAGTAGAAAGACTGAGTGATGCAATCAGAAACTTAGAGAAAGGAGTTCTTGATGGGGTAAAGGAGGCTTTGGCAGCATAAAACAAGACAGCAAGGCCCGGCGCTGCATTACTTCTTGGTGTTGCCGGGTCAACTCACAATGATGTTTATGGAACTGATCTTGGGCGGGGGAGGCCAAAAAAGGTAGAGATTACTTCCATAGATCAGACCGGAGTGATTTCCATGTCAAAGTGCAAAGATGGAAGTGGAGTCGAGTTTACTTCAGTTTTGGAGAAGCACGAAATGGACAAATTTATGTCTCTGTGTTGTCGATGGTGTTACTTAATTAAGGCTTTGTTGCTCGGACCCGTGAAAACACCTCATTGCCATATCCGAGTTGTTATGACAGGACACGGGTACCGGTGTCGAATACGGGTCGGGTGCTGAAACACGGCACTCAATTTCGTTGGGAATTATTTTTTCTGATTTGTTTGCTGCAGTAACAGTTGAAAAGGAAAGGAGAGAAAATGGTTTTATTAATAGCTGGTTCTAATCATTTTTTTACTATAATTAAATTTAATTATTGTATTTAATTTGAATTTAATTAATTAAATTTGCATGTTGAGAGATAGAATTCAATTCATTTTATTTTCTGTTAATTAATTTCATCTTATTCACTCAAATATCTTTTTTTTTTTTAAATAGCATATGATTATTTTAAATAAGCTAGTTTTAACATTAAATTGATTTATTTTTCTGGTATGGTAAATCAGATTTATTTTTGTATTATTTTTTGAACTTGAATTCTACTCAATTCATGACACTCAAAATAATACTTAAATTAGATTTTATTAATAATTTTTAATTATATTTAAATAAGATGGTTCCAAATAGCCTATAAATACGTGTCACTTACGATTTATTTTTAGGATTACAAAGAATATATAATAAAGATTAATTCATATAAAAGATATACGAGGCATTGTCTTCCTAACCCAAACCCAATTAATTCATATATTATTAATTTTTTTCAAGCATGTAAAACATAGTTTTAAAAATAAGTTGGTCCTTTAAATTAATTGCATTGTGTATCAATTATTAACTATTATATGATTTATTACAAAAACTGTAAATCAAGAATTGTAAAGGTGATGCTTGTGTTTAATAAAATAAATCAAGAATTATTTTTGCCAATAAATATTAAAAAGTGCTGCTAATTATAACATAAAAAACTAAGTTAGGAAGTTCAGAAATAATGCAGATTATAATATCTGATCTTTTGTCATATTAAGCTCTTTATTTTTTTAATTATAAAAAAATATTTTCTAATAAAAAGAGTAATAATTTAAATTATATTAAAACAAAATAGTTTTTTTTTATTACAATCCCTCTTTCTTTTCAATAAACCAAGGAAAGAAACAATTATAATAAATCAACACCAATAATTTTACATTTAAAATCCTAGTATGGAGAAAAATCATGGGGCTATAGTCGCTAAAGAAATTTGACTACCTATAACAATAATAGGTTTATGTATGTTCTTCCATAGTTAAAACTAAGAGCTAGAATTTATATCATCAAAAACAACATATTCTCATAATATATCAATATTAAAGAGAGAAAAATTGAGAAAGATCTTATAAGACATTAAGGTTGTCAATACCATTCTGGTTTTTCTATTGGTACGGAACGTTTCTGTTTTAAAGCATTTCGACGTGCCGTTTTGGAGTTGTACTGTTCATATATATATGAAAAAAAATATATTAATTTAACAAGTATAATTAAAATTCAAGATAAATTAACTTTAAATTATACAATACAAACACAAAGTCAAACAAACATAATCTCAAAATTAGAAAAAAAAATCAAAAATTAATCAAAATAATGAGGATTTTAAGGCTGGAACGGTACCTAGACGTTCCGGCCGAAATTTCTGGAACGAACCGAAATTAAAACCGAGACGAAAATGACGTCATTTTATCTTTTTTTTTAACTGCAGGGAACGTTTCAGCCGAAACGAAACGATATTGACAACACTGTAAGACATAAGTCAAGAACACACCAAATTAAACGCGATCAATCTTTTAATCCAATCATAAATAAATAAAAAGCTATGTCTCGGACCTAGCATCAAATATTGAACCTCAGCCAAGTATGAATTAGTTTTTTTTTATCAAAACTTGAATGAAGAATGTTCAAACCTCCCCCTTCTTATTTTGTTGGATTATCCCTTTTATTTATTAGTTTTTATGTTGTTAACCCTAAAAACACCCAGCCTTTTTTTCCTTTTATATGTAGTCCTGTTCTCATATGGGGCAGGATTGTCAAAAACATTATCATCCAAAAGAAAGTGTTTGGAGTCGATATTCTTTGGCACTGCATTTTAAAAGTACTTTAAAAAAATTGATAATTTTTTATTTTTATTAAAAAAAAATATTGCATTTTAAGATTATTTTCATGTATTGATGTCAAAAATAATTTAAAAAAATAAAAAAAATTATTTTGATGTATTTCTGAATAAAAAAACATTATAAAAAAACAATTATAGCTGCATTTCAAAACAAGCACAAAGTGTGGTGATATGTGGTTGATTATATATATATATATATATATATATATAAGAAATAAAAAGCATGTATTATTAGCTCTTAGCAAGATGTGATTTTTGCTTTAAGAGAATTGCAAATAAAAAAAAAAAAAAAAAACTCAACCTTATCTCACCAAGGCTCAATCCCAAGCACATAATAAATGTTTCTACTCATGTTTCTCTTCATTCGCTCATCCAAGTCCCTTCATTTACACCTTTAAACTAACAATAGTAAGCACAAATGTGCTTAATTCTCGGCTTCATGGATTAATTTTTAGTTAGAATAAGATTATTTTTTAAAATTTAAAATTAGCTATGATCCTCAATATACCTTATTGAACGTTTATGCCATATTTCAATAAATGGTTAATATTTTTCTTGTTTTTAGAAAACATTAACAACACCTTTGTATATTTTTTTTTCAATTCAATGAAGGTCTCCATGTCTTTAGACTTGAATTTGATAGTTGATTTAGGTTGATTCAAGGATTTTTTGTTTCTTTTTATATTTGACTTTTTTCCAATTTAATTCTTCAAATTTTGGATGATTGAGAATTATAATTCTTTTTACTTGTTTTATATGAAATTATTATGATTTTATGACTTGGATCGTTGGTTAAGCCTGCTAACTATTTTTTTTTTGTTGATTTTTTTTAATATCACTCTTCAATAATAAGTTTATTGAGAATTATACTTCATAATTTATTTTAGCTTGCATTTTATGAGATTATCTTGGTATCATGATCTAGGTAAAGGGTTTGATCATTTAACTTAAATGGTTTTGTATATGTGTTTTTTTTATTTCACTTTTTAATATTGAATTGATTTGAAATTAAATATCATAATTTATTTTTGCTTTAATTTCTTTAAGGTTATCCTAATTTTATGACTCATTTTTGACAGGTTAACCAAAGTTGTCTTAGCTTAATGTTCTAGTTAAATTTTATTCTTCAACATTGAAATGATTAGGAATTGAATTTAATAAATTTTTTATAAGATTACGATGATTTCATGACTTAAATATCAAATTTGATATATTAATTTAAGTTTATTTGAATCAATCACATATATTATTATTTAAAAAAAAATTATCTAATTCTTTTTCCAAATCAAATTATATTTTTATTGGTTTTTATTGAACTTATCAAGTTACCCATTATATCAAATCAATTTCAATATAATTTTTCTTTTTTATAAACAATACCTAAAGATTGCTGTGACGTTTCTGCTTTTGTAAATGATTACATCGGGTTGTGAGGATACAAGATGATTACAATACCCTTGAGATTATTAAAATGCGACACGCGGGAGGCATCAAAGAGGGTGTGTAGATTAAGCTGCCACGTGGGCTCTGAGGAGACACCAAATCAGCGTCACCACGTGGATTTTTTTCTAGAATAAAGAAAGATGATAATAAAACCACGTGTCGTTATTTAGAGCGTGTAAGCTGAATGCACCACCACGTGTCCTTCTAAAATCTCGGTCACGTCATGCGGTAAGGTGGCGTTTGATTTTCAGCGAAACTATTTTTTATTTTAATTAAATTTCTTAGGTATTTTAGTACTATTTTAATATACTAATATTAAAGACAAAATTAAAAATTAAATGTTATTTAAAAAAAAAATGTTATTCAAGTTAATTAAAAGCTGTATCTGTATGTTATTTTTTAATATAATTAAAATGCACTCATTTGAATTATCATTTCTAAGATTAGCATGTGTATTGATATCTTTATCATTGCGTTTTAAAAACAATTTAAAAAAAAGTTGGGTTTTATTTTTTTTAAATTAAATATTTTTAGATATTTTTATGTGTTGATATTAAAAATAATTTTTAAAAAATAAAAAAATATTATTTTAATATATTTTTAAATAAAAAATATTTTAAAAAACAACTTCAACTATTTCCCTAAACAAACACTAGTAGACTATGTTTGTGTTCTGACAATACAAAAAAAAAAACAAATATTTAAATACTGAGCCACCATGAGCCATTAAAAATACATAAACACCTTCCACATATTTATTTTTTTAGTTAATCAAATTTAAAATTGATTATGAACTAACTTTATAATAATAAAGAAAACATAGTGAAAATAAAACAAATCCCAATCTTATTTTTTATATTTTAATGTTATTTTTTATTGTGGTTTCAATTATTATTTGATCAAATATCAAATCATTTAAATTATAATAATAAAAAACTATTTTAAAAATATAAAAATATAATTTAACATCATGTTTAAATTATTTTTGTAACAATATTCTGGTTTTTTATTCTGTGATAAAGATAAAAAATACTTATTTATTTTTATTATATTTAAAAATAATAAATAGTTTATATTAAAAGATTTCAATAATCTTAGAAGCTAAAGTTTATCATACCATTACAATAAAAAAAATAATGTTTTTTTTTTTTATGGTGAAGCTCTTGTTTGGCAAATTTTTGAAAAAAAAATTATTTTTATTTTTTTTACACTTAATTTAAATTTTTTAGTGGTTTTAGATTATTTTCATGTGTTCATATCAAAAATATTTTTTGAAAAAAATATCAATTTAATATATTTTTGAATGAAAAATAATTTTAAAAGCAACCTCATCTATGTTCTCGTACCATCATTTAAAAGGTTTTAGCTTTTCTTGATGAATAATTAATATGTCTTGACTACCATCTTATAATCTTTCTGGTTCTCTAGCTTCTAAGTGCCCGTTTGGCATTTTGAATATTAAAATAATCTAAAAATTAATTAACATATGAATAATGTTTACATAATATATGTTTATTAATATAATATATATATTTTTAATATTAAAATAATTTAAAAACTAATTAAAATATAAATAATGTTTACAATATATGTTTATTAATATAATTTTTTTAAATATTAAAATAATCCAAAAATTAATTAACATATGAATAATGTTTACATAATATATGTTTATTAATATAAAATATATTTTTAATATTAAAATAATATAAAAATTAATTAAAATATAAATATATTTTTTTTACCTCAAACTCAACCACAGTTTTAACCAAACACTTCACAACTTATTTTGAACCACAGCAAAAGTGATTTTTTTGAAACTTCTTTTTTTAAACCTCAACTGCAAAAGCAAAAGCAATACCAAACATACTCTAAATTTGCTAGTTTCAATGATTTCACTTTGGTTTCTTGGAAAGTTTTGAGTTGTGCAGTAGAGAACTTTATGTGATGCTTGGAATGAAATTAGTTTTTTTTTTACATAATTTTGTTTGTGGAAATGGAGAAAATGAGGATTTTTTAACTCAAAATGTTTTTTTTGGTTTCATGGTGGAATTTGAAGTTGTTGGTTCTTGAAAATGTTGTTGGTGATTGAATTTCAACTCCTAATAAAATCTAGGTAGTTCTGCTAGTTTTCTATCAAAGTACTTTCTACTCCAGTGTTGTTCGTGGTTTTTGCGTTGATTATATATCAGATGGCACAAACAGAGAAACTTCAGAACATGGAAACTCAACAACAACATAATAACTCTCTATGTTCAACATTTTCGTAAGGATTTGATGCCAAGGCTCATATCTGGGAATCATTATAATCACAAGCTCAACGGAGAAGAAGATGGTGAGCTAAGTCTTGGACTTTCATTGAATGGTAGATTTGGTGTGGACCCAAAAGCCTTTTGGATCTAGATCATCTTCTATAGGAGCAAATCTTAATAGCCTATTAAGAGAAAATGGAAGTTCTTTTGTGGTACCTATTATGGAAAATAATAATCTTTTAAGGACTTGTTCTTTGCCAACAGAGACAGAGGAGTGGAGGAAGAGGAAAGAGATGCAGTCACTTGGGAAAATGGAGGCTAAGAGGAAGAGATTAGAAAAGCAAAAAGCTGGGATTCATGGACCACGCTTTATCTCACCACAAGGGTAATTGTTTGAGGTGAGTCGGAGAGTGACCAAGCTGTCAAAATTGAGTGACAAAATAGTTGCGCGGAAGTTAAGATGGAAGAAGACGAAAACATGCAAGTCATTCCAGGAATGTACGGCAAGGAAACTTTATGGCCGAAGTCCCTTTGTAATTGAACCTGACATGTGACATGCAAGCAACTAAACTAAAACAATCCTTCGATTTATTTGAAGAGCAGTAGTAACCATTTGTTCAGCTCAGTCATCACATGGCATGATCTTAGTAGACGCACGATCAGAATCCCAGATAATATCTCGATTTGATGTTATTAAAGCATATGGAAACTGAGATCCTTTATACACGTGGCAAATGAATAATCTGCATTCTTTTGCAGATTCATCAATGAGACCCCCAAGAGGGGGAACAGCTTAGAAAAATGGGGGCAAAACTATATTACCATTTACAAGTGGGAAAATTACTAAAAGTTTAGCTCCTATGGACAAGCCCGTAATGAGGACCAAGAAAGCATAAGATTAAATGGGGCTTACCCTCCACTACAAATCACTATGTTAAATCAAACAGGACCCTATCGAGCAACTAGCATGATGGCGGTTGCAGTTGTTTCAACCGTCGTACAACCTGCTTCATCGTTGGCCTGGTAGATAGTGTGTCCACCGTACACACAACTGCTAGGTGTAAGACTTCTACCAAATCATCATGTGGCCCAGCATCCCATAACCCTCCTGTGAAAAACTCCTTAGCTCTGCCCTGCCGAAGGAGCATACATGCCCAAGCAACAATGTTAAAACCATTTCCATACAGGGAAAATGAAGGATCCAGAGCTTTCTTGTCTGAAAGTAACTCAAGCAGCACAACCCCGTAACTATAAACATCAGCCTTATCTGATACACGGCAAGTCATTGCATACTCTGGGGCAACATACCCAAAAGTTCCAGCCACACCTGTAGTCGCATGGGTTTCCGAAGTTCCCAATAACCTGGCCAAACCAAAGTCGGATAAATAGGCATTGAAATCATCATCTAGGAGAATGTTGCTGGGCTTAACATCCCGATGGAGTACACGAGGTACACACTGATCATGCAGGTAGGCAAGTGCACGAGCTATGTCCAGAGCAATTTTGTGAAGTATCCTCCAATCCACTGCCCTTGTGGACCTCTCCTGAATAAACTTTTCCAGATTACCACCTGGCAAATAATTATATATGAGAAACATTTCTGTTTCACTTGCATGATAACCAATCAAAGTGACGAGATTTGGATGGTGGAGTCTTCCAAGGGTTTTGATCTCTGCATGAAACTGTTGAATGCCCTGGAACCGTCCAACTGCAAGCCTTTTAATTGCCACCAGAACTCCTGGAGAGATCTCTGCCTTGTAAGTAGCCCCAAAACCCCCATTTCCAATGCAATTGCTCGCATTAAAACTTCCAGTGGCCCGCACCACATTCTCAAATGTCAGCGCAACCCCAATGTCTGTGAAGATTGTTACTTCCTTTCTGGCAGATCCCATTATTTTGGACTTTGGACTCCACTTTCTTGTGTAGATGAATAGGAATATCAGAGCTAGGAGAACCGAAAAAATGGCTGATGCAGAGGCTATTGATGCTATCTCAATTGAAGTGAAGCCACCACCCTGTCTCTTCTGGGTTTGACCTGATAAAGAAGCATAGCCTTGTGCTTCAGAAGTCCTTCCTTGAGAATCTGGAGATGGCACTGCTAAGGAGAAAACACGGCAAGGGTGTAGATAAGGGTTTCCAAGAACACTGCTACATTGCATCAAATTGTTACTTGATGGCAGTGGCCCAGACAAGTTATTGAAGGAGACATTAAACACTGAGAGCAAAGTCACACTTGCCAAACCAGAGGGTATCTGCCCAGAGAGTTTATTGTTATTGAGAAGAAGAGCAGTCAGGTTTCTCAACTTCACAAGATCATTTGGTATCTCTCCAGAAAGCAAGTTTGAAGAGAGATCCAGAACCTCTAAAGTTAGCAGCTTCCCTATGCTAGAAGGAATGGAACCATTTATTCCATTTCCAGCAAACGACAGGTACTTCAAACCCCTTATCTGGCTCAAACTAGATGGTATCGGGCCTTGCAAAAGGTTCCAGCTCATGTCAAGAGAAACGAGAGATACCAAATCACCAACACTTGGGGGAATGGTCCCCATAATCTGATTCTTAGATGCATCCAGAAGCTTGAGAGATCTGCAAATTGAACCCATATTTTCTGGCATCTCACCAGACATTCTATTGCTACTAACATTAAAAATCATCATGTTCAATCCATGACACTTCTCAAACAAAATACCTGGGAATGTCCCACTGAGCTTGTTATCTCCAGCCAAAAAAGTGTAAGCAGTTTGCTTTCCTGATCTTACAGGTGCAATAGGAATGGACTGGAGAGTGCCAGTGAAGTTATTGCTCCCAAAGTTATGAAAAACTGAGATTCCACCACTTCC
Organism: Salix dunnii; assembly: GCA_015731905.1. Taxonomy (NCBI): domain Eukaryota; kingdom Viridiplantae; phylum Streptophyta; class Magnoliopsida; order Malpighiales; family Salicaceae; genus Salix; species Salix dunnii. Next base: position 6,585,340 of record CM027662.1, on the reverse strand, counting down.
TCCAAGTGACATAGCAGGACTTCCAGTCTGAGCTTTATATGCAAAAAATGATAGATAGGCAGATGATGGATCATAAGCATTCAAGGGATTATCATTCACGGAGGGAACAGGAGGGCAACTGCTGCTATAAAAACTGGGGATGGAACCTGACAGTGCATTTCCACTAACATCAAAAACAGTCATGCAAGGAACTGGAAACTTCTCAATAAGTTCCCCATTAAGCCTATTGAAGCTCAAATCCAGATACCACAGCTTATTGCAGCGATTAATCCCATGAGGGATTTCTCCCCTGAAGAAGTTATGAGACAAATTGATCATTTCCAAGCTATCACAGGAATCCCAGTTGCTCATCAAGATGCCCTCAAGCATTGCACTTGGTGCCCACAACATCCTCAGTTTCGGAAGAGTCAGAACATCTGCAGGTATATCCCCTTGAAAAAAGTTGAAATCTTCATTCACAGAAATCGAATGATCCAACAAGCTGTCCCCTCTCATACCATTAACATCCTGATATGGGTCAAACATATTCGAAAGCACAAGCACAGACAGTGCAGAGCAATTTCCAAGCTGAGGTGGCACTGACCCACTAAGACTATTCCTTGACACATCCAACACTTCTAGCTTCCCAAGCTTACCGAGTTCATGTGGAATAATTTCTTCAAACAGGTTTGAATATAACAACAGTGTCCTCAGATTCCCACATTTCCCTAAATTACTAGGAATCCCTCCAACCAAAAAGTTCCCAGACAAATCCAAATGCTCAAGTTTCTCACAATTATCACCAAACTCCTCAGGCAGAGAACCACCAAGCTGATTTGATGACAGATACACACCCTTAAACCCGCCAACAAACCCTGGAATTGTCCCATTCATACGATTACCAGCTAAATTCAGGATCTCCAAACCTTGGCAGTAAGAAAGTGAACCAGGTATCTCTCCTTCTATCCTGTTAAACCCTAAATTCAAAACCCTCAAGTTCCTTAACCCTGAGAATGAAACCGGCAACGAACCGGAAACCAAATTACCCTCAAGATCAAGAACTTCTAACTTCTCCATGCACCATATTTCACTAGGTATCAAACCCCGAAACCAATTAAAGGGCAATGATAAAACCCTAAGTTCACTTAACTTAGAAATAAAAGGCAACAGTTTTCCCACTAAAATCCCCTTACTACCCCTACAATCTCTCCTAATCCCAAACCCATACAGTGAAAGCTCAATAGAATCACCAGAACACAGAAAAGCACTTCCATTTCCACTGTTCTTACCTCTATAGTTTCCATTTCCAGTTATATTAAGCGAAACAACGCGCGAATTAGCATCACACGACACGCCGTTCCATTGACAGTGGTTGGTGTTGATCAGATCCCACCCAGAGAGAAGGCCTGAAGGATCAGAGACTGAGTTCTTGAACTGTAACAGCAGGGATTTTTCAGACTCAAAAGAAGCGACACAGTTAAGTGACAGAGAGAAGACGAAGAAGAGAGAGAAAAGTCTCAGTTTTGTGAAAGATTGCCACTTGATAACTGAAGAAGGAAAACAGGAAGAACCCATTAGGGTCTCTAAAACACTGAAAACCCCTCCCTTTCAGTTGTTGTAGTGAATGAATGGAGAGGGTTTTCTAATTTCTGCTTTTGAAAACCCTAACCCTAATTTTAGGGTCTTTCCACTGAGAGAGAGAGAGAGAGAGGGAGAGAGAACGCAAGATAGAGAGGAGATTCAACAGTGTTTGTGTTCTTTAGAGTACGCGTTTTTCCTTCCTTTTCTTTTTTACTTTCCTTAAATTTCTTGATTTCCTTCCTTCTTGTCTCTCAAATTTCTTTCCTTTTCCTTTTTCTTTGAGCCAAACCCGATTTAGTCCCTCAATTATCACGAAAGTCTCAACTTAGCTTCCTAGAAATACAATTTCTCAATTAGATCACTAATTCATTAAATCTTTTTCAATTTAGCCCCTCCGTCTCCATCTCACTTTTTCACTTACTATTATTTTCTTTCCCAAATAAACTCCAAATAAATAGGTTCTTGAAAACAATTCTAAGCTAATGAAAACACGCGATATGACTCTAATTACATGTAAATTATTGTGGGACCCCACAATGGTAGATAAAATATTCCTCAGGGACCATATAGAAACTAAATGCATAAGTAGAGGACTCCATCAGGCCATTCTCCCTCCTTGATTTGGATGGAACCTTTCCAGCATCGTTAAGACATTTTTATTGGATTTTGTTTACAAATTGAGGTTTGTCGTGACGTGGGGGTGGAGGAATGGGGCCCACGGACGGTCAATAAATACATCAGCCCTGTCAATTTGAAGGCCTCGCGGTGGTTGGATTGGGCTCGCACATGTATTATTATTAGTGGGGTTTTAAGAAAATAAATTATAAAAAGAGTTAAGCAGAAAAAATTAAAAAATTCCTTACAGTTTAAAACGTGGCTGTGGATAAGGGATTCCACGTGGGGTGGGGTGTCCTTCCAGAAGGTAAGGGTGGGGCCACCTTCCCCTTTCCTTGCTCAGCTCAAGTCCATGTGGTCCTCAGAAACAACGACTGGTTCATTGTTTTCAATTGTGCCCTTCAATTAAAACTGATTATATAAAGAAGTTTTATTCTAGTCCCTATACTTTTAATTTTTGATTTATTTTCGGTTCCTTGAATTTTTAAGGTACAGATCTTTTGATTTCCTTGATTAGGCCCTCCAATTCAAATTGTTCATATATCCAAAGTTTGATTTCAGTCCCTCTTCTTCTAATTGTTTTGATTAAATGACAACAATTATGATTAATTATTTTTGGTCCTCCAATTATTATTTTTTTCAGATTTATCCTTCAATTGAAATTAAATTTCTATAGGTTATTTTTCATTTCAGTCCTTATTCTTTTAATATTTTATTTTATATTAATTCATTTGTTTTTTTTATAATATTTTTTTTATTGATATTTATGCATCTATGCTTTTAGTTTTTGTCTTTTTTTAAGTTTTATTTTTAATAATTTCAATCCTAAAATTTTAATTTATGTTGATAATTATTTTAAAATTAATATTGCATATTTTTCCCTTTTATTCTTTTTTTCTGGTTATTTTTTTTTGATTCAATTTTTTTGTTTTATGATTTTCCAGTGCAATTTAATTATTTTAATTGTTATGATAGTAACATTAATAATAATTTTTATTGTTATAGTAATCATTTTACTATTAATATTGTTCTCTTTTTCCCTTTATTCTTTTTTTTCTTTTTGATTAGATTATTTTTATAATTTTACTATTTATGCAATGATAATGATAATTTTAGTGGTTTTTTAAAGAAAAATCTTTTGCTTTTTTTTATTGATTTTTCATCTTTTTTTTTTTTTACAAAATAATTTTTATTTGATTTTTTGTTAAATTTTTTAAGATATTTTTAATCTTTCATTTATTTTCTTTTTTTCATTATTAACATACTAACAATAATAATAATAATAATAATAATAATAATAATTTAATTGTTTTTCTTGCTTACTCTTTTTTTACTGTTTTTTAAGTTTTTTTTTTCAAAATAATTTAATAATTTTTATTGTTGTTACAGTAATAATAATGATAATTTTTATTTTGATTTTATTTTATTTTATTTTTTTATCTTTTGTTAAAAAATTTAGGAGTTTTTTAATCTTTCATTTTTTTCCTTTCATTATTAGTACAGATATAATAATAATAATAATAATAATAATAATTTAATTGTTTTTCTTGCTTGCTCTTTTGTTACTGTAATTTTTAGTTCTTATTTTATTTTTTTCTTTGATCTTTTGTTAAAATTTTTAGTATTTTTTTAATCTTTCATTTCTCTTCTTTCATTATTAGCGCAAATATAATAATAATAACAACAACAACAACAACAACAATAATAATTTAATTTTTTTTCTTGCTTGCTCTTTTTAATGATAATAATTTTAGATGTTAAGATTTCAATGTTTTATTTTTATTTTTATTTTTATTTGCTCTTTGGATTAAATGATTTTTATGATTTTACTATCTGCACAATAATAACAATGATTTTAATTATTAATTTTTATATTTTTTCTTATTAAATTATTTTGCTTTTTTTAAATTATTGTTCAGGTAAATTGAATTATTTTGATTGTTTTAACGATAATGTTAATAATAATTTCAATTGCTATAAAAATTATAACGACAATAACGTAAGAATGAATTTTCAATTTTTGTTTTCGTTTTTTTTATTGGTTGAAAATTAACTATTTATATTTGTTATTTGATTATTTCAAATTTTTATCCGGTATTAATTTATTTATTTATTAATTTTTAGATAATGTTTATTCTTTATTTGTGTATATATATCTATGCTTTTAGTTTTTATTTTTTTGTTGGGGTTTTATTTTTAATTGATTCAGCCCTAAAATTCTTATTTATGTTAGTAATTATTTTAAAATTAATATTACTCCTTGCTTCCCTTTATTCATTTTTTTTCTTTTCTCTTATTTTTTTAAAATATTTTTTTTATTTTTTTTTGTTTTTCCAGGGAATTTATTTATTTTAATTATTTTGAAAATAATATTGATAATAATTTTAATTGTTATAGCAATGATAATTAAAATAACATGGGAATAAATGTCTCATTTTGAAGAAAGGTTTTAACTTCGTTCTTCATGTCAACATGCCTCTTTTTTGCAATAACCCGCAAATTATATAGTTTGCATTCTTTTGTTATTTTTTATGATGATGTACCCACATTATAAAAAATATAATCTATTCTTACGCAACAAACTCTACTTAAAAATTTATACATTTTATCTTCTAATCTATAAATTTTATTTAATTATATCACATAAATTTATTGTTGTGGATTTAATTATGTTAAATTATATTTCTATATATATATATATATATATAACAATGATAACATGGGAAAACCACCTATTTTTCAAGAACAAAAAATAATGTTTAACTCTTAATTAATTAAACATTAGAAGATAAAATAAAATAAAAAATCTATTTGGTAGTGCTATTTTTTTAGCTTGTACTAGTTCGAGAAAACAATTTTAAAATTGTGTTTATTTTCAGAAAAAACTCATTAACCATAACTTTTTTAATTAGTGTCTGTATTAGAGTGTGATTCAAGTTGCTTTTAAAAGTATTTTTCATTAAGAAATGCATCAAAATAATATTTTTTTTATTTTTAAAAAATTATTTTTGACATCAACACATTAAAATAATATAAAAACACCCAAAATCATTTAATATAAAGTACAAAATAAAAATAAATTATTTTTAAAAAAAAATATATTTTTAAAATATTGTGGCAAACACATATCCTTAAGATATCAATGGATATTCAATTAAAATATTGTGAAACTCACATAAATATTCTTTTCCTTTAAAAGTTCATGAATTTACTATTTAATAGTTTTATAATTGAAAACGAAGCAAGGGTTTAATTGGCATTTCACTAATTCATTAGGAGCCTGATTGAAATGAAAACAAAGTGATGAAGGAGTGACCTCACCTTTGCTTAATTTACTTTGCTTCCATACAAATACGTAAATATATTTAATTATTTATTTTTTTAATATTTAACAGCATTCCCTACTCAAAGCATGGATTATAAAAAGCATTCACGAGAATGACACCTGTCATTTTAAAGTGAATATATTATTTTATTTGTCTCACGTGTGAATATGTCAATTCTCGTAAAGATATGATAATAAAAGGATATAAGTAGAATTGTGTTTGATAGTGATGTATAAGATAAAGTTATTATCTCTATATTATTTTTAATTATAGTGGATAAAACAAAACAAAATGTAAAATAAAATATATATTTATACTTGATAAAATGTGTAGCTTTCAAACTTATATATTTAATAATAGCAAGGTATTATTTTATTTTAGTTTAGTTTATATTGAGTGTTTAAGGTAATAATATTATAATAACTCTATTTATACATTCAAGATTGATTTGTTAGGTTGATTCAAAGCTTGAATTGATTTGAGATAAAATACAAAAGGGTTAATAAGATCTAACATAGTCTGAGATAAAATACATTTAAGATTGAGGTGATGGGTATATTCTTATCCTTAATAAAATATGTTGCTTTCAAACTTATATATTTAAGACATTATTTTATTTTCTTTAGTTTATATTGAATGTTTAAGATAATAATATTATAATAACTCTATTTATACATTCAGAACTAACTTGATGGGTTGATTTGAATCTTGAATTGGTTTGCGTTTAAGATAAAATATAAAAATATTAATAAGATCTGACTTGGTCAAAATCTTGGTTATCTAAGGATAAAACATAAGTCAAAAACTCATATTTTTTTGGAAAAAAAATCAAAACAAAGTTGTTATAATTATTTATTTTTAAAAAAGATGAGTCTATCAAGTTGACCCTACTGATTCATTATCTGAACTTTGCCTTGGATTGACCCTTGAGATATTTTTTAAAATCATGATAATAATAATTTTTATTCATACACCAACTCAGATTAACTTGTGTTAGTCTTTATAACTTGTGATTCGAACCTTACCTTAAATGACACTTTATTCATACGTAAATATGTTCAAATGATCATGATTGAATTTTCTAAATCAAATATCTAGCATTTAAGACATTCTAAGAAGTGCTGTAAATATTATATCATTCACAATTAATCTAATGTAAGAATCCAACCTATGATTACCCAATTAATCTTTGTACATAATTCTTTTGTTGACTTCCTTCTTTCAAGTCTGAAAGCCAAACTTCTCCCACAGGATTGAATGAAGACCATAGGGTCTACAGCTTAATTAGTTTAGGTGGTGATTTTTATACCTTAGCTATATAAGCTCTAAGGTTTTTGCGTTGGAAGAAGGTCAACAACACAAGAAACAACAATTGGAGAATATATGGTTCATATTTAGATCCAATGGACAAGGCAGGAGTTTTGGATGAAGAGGGAGGTGTACAGAGGTTGGTGCTAAAATAGTTTTGCAGAATTCTCTTTTAACATCCAAGTGAGCAGCAGGAGAAGCAAGAAAACCAACTATTTCCTGCAGCCTTAGGGTTTGTTCCAGGAGTGGTTTCTGCAGGCTTTGGTGGCTCCTGTTGCGAGTGCTTCTCCGAGGGAAGCTTCCCCATCACCTCATGGAAAGAATTAGTCCTTCCTGGCTCCTGTTGCGAGTGCTTCTCCGAGGGAAGCTTCCCCATCACCTCATGGAAAGAATTAGTCCTTCCTGAGGTTGCATCCAATCTGAAATGAAGTTAAGAATTAGCTTCAGGTATATAGCCAATACAGGACAGCAAACATCGGTAGACTTGGTACTTAGCAGAACTAAGAAATCTAAATGGTCTAATAGTAATGCATGATAGGAAAAGGGTAATTGTAGCTATAAATCCGGAGTTCCAAATTGATTTTCTTAAAAAATAACGTTGAAATCAAAGTGGAAAAGCAAGGACAGAACGGTGAAATGCAAGCACTTTGGTTTGGGTACTCTTTCCAGCGTCGACAGATGCTGGAATCAAAAACCATTTTATTCTGCATGGATATACAGTCAGGCAGCTTACAGTGGGAATTGAAATGATCTGTTACTGCTGGAGAAGGAGACTTGAACCTCCTCAACAGGAGGCATCTTTTCCTGACAACTAATTTTCTCTGTTGCAACCAGAACCTCCTTTTTGGTATCGATATCAGCTGTTGATTTGGGTTCCATTTCTTCAGAATCAGATGATTCTTTTTCTTTCACTTCTGCTTCTATCGATGTATTTTTATCCTTTCTATCATTGATCTCTACTTCAATGACAGAACTCAAGCTGGGTGAAGCATTGCTTGTCTCATCTAACTTGGGGGGTTCTCCAGATTTATATAACATGAAAGCATTATCTCTTGAGAAGCTACCATTTCCCATGTAAATACTGAACAATGATTCATTTGAAGTGACGCTCCACTCGGCAGGATTACTAGGCTTGGAAAAAATGGATGATGGGAGCCGATTTGGATCATAGCCTGGCGTCGCATTACTTTGAGGCGATGGTAGGGGCAATAGTTGTGTGCTTATAACCAGGTTGTGGCTGGAAACTTCTGCTGGGAATAAGGGTCCTCGTGATGATTCAACATCTGCTTGATTAATTTCGATAAAGGGATTGGCAGGATCATCCTTTTCGACCTCACTAGATCTTGCTGAAGATTCTGATGATGCAGAAGAACTTGAACTTTTAAGAGCAGGAAGAGCATTTTCGTGAGCCATAACCTCGTAACTTTCTAAATGGTTGCTAGTTCCACCCCCATATTCACCAGCCATATTGTATCACTTCTCTGATAACAACAATTTAATGAAATTGAGCTCCCTGTGCTGCCTTGGAATAGGAATTCAAGCTGCAAATCAAGAAGGGAAACATCTATTTCAAAGCAACAGCATATCATATTCTTGATCTCTTCAAATGGTTATCTGCTTTAGCTTAGTCAATCACAGAAGAAAAGGAAATCTTTCTCCTTCTAAAACTTCCATGAAAAAATGTTGTTTTCAGTGCAAATCATCTGGAGCATATCAAGTGATTTCAAGCTCTTGCAAATTATTATTATTTTTCCATTTTGGACAACTAGATTCTGTACGAAAAATCATTGAAAAAGAAACCCAAATTAACAAATATAAATATATGCATCAAACTCAAAGAGGAAAAAACAAACCAACTTGAATCTATCGATCACAATGTGATATGATAACCCTAAATATTGAATGAAAGCCCTTCTCAATGTCTCACAGAATTTCAACCAAAATTAACCCCCAAAAGCTCTGGCTATACAAATTCATATACCTCCAAAAATATGATCGGAGACAGACAAGGAAGACGAAATTGATACAGGGAAAAGAGAGAAAGGTCTAGGGTTTACGTGTCTGAAACGACAAAAAGGAAGGCTGGGAGAAAATTTCGGTGTTCTGTAGTAATTACAGGTGATTAACTAACTTTTAGTTGTCAACTGGCTAGTTCGTTATTACGACGTGTACTTGGGGCTCTATCTATCCTGTACTCGACAACCTTTTTCTGCTTTGCAAGTCCTGTTATATTGTATTGTAGGTCAAAATTTATTAAATTTCTATTTAAATACTTAATAGGGGTGTGTTTATACCTAATATTGTTAATGAAGGAGATTGATTTTTGATTGATATTTAGATATTGTTTCACATTGCATTTCAAAAGTATTTCTGAAAAAAATTAAAAAAAAAATATTTTTTATTTTAAATTAAAAAAATAATATTCTTAGATTATTTTCATGTTTTATTGTCAAAAATAATTTTAACAAAAATAAAATAATATTATTTTGATACATTTCTAAAGAAAAAATAATTTCAAAAACACTCAAATTCACTAAGAGATATTTCATGTCATCTTTTAAAATTTTATTTTGTGATAAGATTAAATTTTATTGATATTGATATGGAGCTTAATTAGTTGATGAAGAAAATAAATTTATTTTAAAGATTAAAGGGTAAAGGGTAAAGTTTTACCTAGAATATTTTATGAATGAAATATATTTCACATGTAAAATGTTTTTATTTATATTTTTACATGGGATCTTTTTATGATGTTTTTGAATTAATAATTTCAAAAATTATATTATAAAATAATGATGATAATGATAATGATATGTTGTTATGATAGTGGAAATGAAGATGAAGATTATGGTGATGGTAATTGTAATCATGTCATTGTAATAACAATGAAAATAATAGAGTAATGGAAGCGGTGACAATGAATCTGCTGCAATAAATTAATAGAATTTAAATACTGATTATAATTGTTTTATATTAACATTTTTAAATTATTTTAATAGAAAATAGAGGAAAATGCTTATTCAAAATAATGATTATAATTGTTTTATATTATCATTTTTTAAAGTTTTATATATAACAAAAACAAAAAAATAGGAAAATACAAATATTGTAATTCTTTTTATAATAAAAAAAATGGACTAGAAATACGTTCATGAACATATTTCTTGGATCCAGTAGGCTATTGATCGGCATAAGTCCTTGATTGGCTTTATATATATAATTTCAGTTGATATAACTACTATTATTTTTTTAAATGCCATTTCCATTTTCTTAATCATATATATAAAATACTCAACATTTTAATTTCACACAACATAGGCATATAACTGTAGCTGAGTCGTATTTTCTTAGATTTCAACATGGAGAGTCGAATTCTCAGGATACAGGAAGGGAAGGAATAAATAAATAAATAAATAAATATATATATATATATAGTGAGAGAGAGGAATACTCACGTAAATATGAAGAAAAGTTGAGGATAAGGTTATACAAGAAAGTGGAGGTTCAGTTTATAATGTCATCTCCACGACCTGACAATCTCTGACTAACCGTAATTCAGAAAAAAATAAAATTAAAAAAATGCTGAGAGTGCCAGGCAGTGCTTTGTCAATGGAGATAGCCTTCCACAAGCAGCTACTGAACAATAAAGCGGATAGTCTTAACTGTAAGCTCTACTCTCCTTTCTTCTCAAACTGCAACTTCATTCGTATGCAAACCACCTGAGCTTTTTAATTGTGATTAAACACGTTAGGATTTTGTTTGGCAATCATTGATTTTTCTGGCTTGGTGGAACATAGTTCTTCATGCTTGTATAATCATAGCTCTTGATTTATATATAAGCAATGTTCGAGAATTTTACAGAGTTGGGTTCTGTTTAATTGCTAGCTTAACCCTCTCTGTGCCTACCATTTTTCTTTCTATCTCTAATATGAGCTCATGGGGTTGGTGGAATCATCGATTCTGAAACTAGGACTTTGTAGTGCTAATTTCTGATCAAGTTGAATTATACTGGAGAAATTAGGCGAGGGAACACTGTTTTCCACTCGCGACTATCACTTGATGCCTTTTGATATCATTTATCCGACCTTGCGTCTCTAAAAAGTGAGCATTATCTAAATAAAGTGATCAAAATACGATAAAGAACATGTGGTGACTCAATTGCCCATTACTTTGATCTCTCCTTCTGTCTTAAATTCGGTTTGGTCTCCTGGATTTCCTAACAAGTTTGATTTGATGGCATGTATAACTTATTCAAGAGGGAAGTTTATGGTTAAGGTGTAAAGCCTACGTTGGCATTCAATACTTCTGTTCTATGTTTTGTTTAAGCAGACAGAACTTTTTAATCACAGTAATGAAACAAGTCGCCATGTAAACAGAAATTGCTCTGGCAATTTACTGGAAGTTTCATCCCGTTTGTTTAATTGCAGGTAACAATATAACAAGAAAGAGAAGTTCTTCAACATTTGTCCAAGCGAGTTCAGCTGACATTGCTGACAGTTTTTCTTCCATTCATCACAAACTCCTCAATTTGATGAACCGGCGTCGCAATTCTGTGAAGGTAACCATTCTTCTCTTTTGATCATATGGTTTCAGGCTGTTTTCTGCATCCAATGCTAATCTTGTTTTCTATTGATCAAGCTTAAGTAACTACTTCTCCTTCTTCCTTTTTTTTATTTTTTGAGTTTACTAAATCATGACCTGATGTTAAACGACAAGCCTTTTCATCATTGAATCTGATTGATTTCCTGCTGGGAATCTAATCCTGTTTTCTTTTTCTTCCAGCTAAAGTGCTTCTCTTTTTGCTCTCTCTACTGACATTTAAGCAAGTTTAAAAGTAGCCAGGCTACCAAGTAAAAGCAAATTTACTTCAGATTTATGTTGTTGCGACTGCATTTAGGATGGCCCACCAGCATTTTGTTATGCTCCCATGCACCAAACATACATTCAGAATAGGTGCAAGCCTGCTTTTTGATCCACTGACTTTGTTTCTTGAGCCAGGTTTTTGCGGTGAGGAGAAGAAGGATACATCAGAAAACCGGAACTTATGTACTATTAGAACCTGGAGAAGACGAGAAATTTGTTTCCGAAGAGGAACTGAAGGCTACACTTAAAGGGTATCTTGAGAATTGGCCAAGACCGACCTTGCCGCTAGACCTAGCAAAATTTGAAACCCTTGATGACGCTGCTTCTTTCCTGGTAAGTTCCGTTTGTGAACTTGAAATTGATGGAGATGTTGGTTCAGTCCAATGGTATGAAGTTCGTTTGGAGTAAGAGAAGAGCTTAAAATACGATTTTCGCGAGCTCAAACTAGGCCTACATTCTTACGAACAATCAATCGACTCCATGTATGATTTTCTTATAATGTTAATTACAATTCCTTCTGAAACTGTAAAATTAAAGCTGTTTAGCTCTGGTAGTTTGTTATCTTGTTGGACAATATATAGGATGCAGGCTCTGCCACCGTGAATGCTGCTGCACTGCCATTGATGGTTTCCTTGGCTGTGAAAATTCCTCTGCTAAGCTGTAAATACAAGTAGAAAAATCTATATTGCAGAACGTCTATTTTACTGTCCTAGAGGATACAAATCATCTTGAATCGAACCTCATCTGCCTATTGATGATATTATCTTCATGAAAATCAGAATTAAAAAAAAAATACAAAGAAATTGAAATAATTGCATTGATATTTCAATGAAAGGGGAAGAGCACGGTGGTTTATTTTCCAGGCCTTCACATCTCATCCCATGAAAAATTATCGTGACAGGAAAACAGGACTATTTATCCAGACAAAACATGCATCTATTTTTATTCATTTTACAATATGATTTTTATGTGTTTTATGCCTTTTTGAGCTTATAAAAAGTTCTTTTTCTTAATTTAGCATGTCTGAAAGACTTAATAAATTAATTACTAAAAGATATGAAATTCTGCATTTTATATTTTTGACCTAGATTTTTGTGACAGGGTTTTGTCCAAGTTAAAGTTCCAAAATAATGTGAGAATAATCCAAGTCATAGTACACATATAAAGCTTTCCATTAAGGTATTATAGGTCAAAAATCTAATATCATTTAGATATATGATTAAACATGTGAAATCAAGTCAAAATCCTAGTTACAACAAGATTCTCTATTTTTAGGCTACTGATTCAATTGGTCATATTGTAAGCCTTGGATATCTAAATAATGTAATTGAATATCCCAAAATAAGTTACACATTTAGGAATACAATGTTTACGAGGGATTATAGGTCATATAAAATCATTTAGGATAAACAAATATGAACACAAGTTGCAAGACAAGATTAGTTTTCTGATCTGATGAGGAATCTAATAATATTAAGCACCCCGCTACGATTGAGGGTATGACATGAGCCTTTGGATATAAGAAAGATACATAAATGAATTAATATAGTTGGAATAACTAGATATTGTAAGAAGTCAAATAAAAAACAAAGTGTAAGTTGTAGTAAAGTCTAAATAACAACAAAGTTATAACAACAATTTAATCAATTTTCAAAGCAAATTATACATGATTTAGCTAACCATAATGTTCATATAATGAAGAATGAATGTAGTAACATTAAGGACTTCTAATAAGGAGAATAATCCTAATAAAATACATTAACTGAAGAATGGAATAAAGAAAGAAAATCACGACATAAACAAAATTTGTTCTTCATCTTCTCAACAACATTCTTTTCTTTTTCTTTTTGTTAATTTTCTAACAACTACAAACTAGTTTTGGGTTTTTAGCTCAAAGGATTTTTGTTTCATTATATTTTTTGATAGTGAGAAAACTTATTCCCAACTTATTTCTTGACATTTAAGTACTTATTTTGCCTTAATTCTGTATATAAGCTATTTTTTTCGTTCAAGCCTTTTGAACTGTTTCTATGATAAGCATGACTATTTATTTGTGAATTTTCAAATTGCAATGGTTGATTTGGGTCAAAAAGGGAAAAACAAATTTGATAATAAGACTATTGAAATTCGTTAAGCTTTCTAATGATAACTTAGAATATTTGATTTTTTTTCCACTCTTAAAACTTTCATCACCGAATAAAAAAATTACTTTTTAATTTGATTGACATCAAGGAATTAATTAGGATTTTTTTTCTATTTTTTTTTTTATCTTCCTTGCTTAAAGGAATTTAAGTACTTACTCGAATTACAAGAGAATTATTTCACATTGGTAATCAATCTAATTCGTTTAATAGACAAACCCCTTTTGAAGTGAGTATATAACATTGAATTATCTTTTACATTTTATTTTTATAATTTCATCTCTTAAATTATTCAAACCCCCTATTTTATTTATTTCAATTTCTTGTAGGAAGATTAAATAGAATTTCCATTGGGTTCGATTGGTTTTTATAATCATATTATAAATTTATTTTATCTATGATAGTAGGTCATAGTTATATTTTGAAGGTTTTAACAACCAACCAAAAGCAAATAAGAAAAAAATATGAAGCTCAGTTTGTAATCAACTCAAAGTTAAGAGATTAAACATGAATAATAAATAACAAAAAAATAACACAAGTAGTCTTGGTTAACATGTCAAATTTGATTCAGAAGACTATAATAGCTTTTTAAAAAAAATAAAATTTAATTCATAATCAACCAAATATTAAAAAAATAAAATTATAATAAAATCAATAAAAAATGAATAAAAAAATTAAGTCAACCTGAGTAACCCGTAAAACTCATAACTTAGTTGTGAAAATTTAATGAGAAAATAAGCTAACTTGCAAAATGTTTTACTCAAATCATGAAATTAAAATAAAAATATAGAATTCAAATAAAAACAAATTATAAAATTCAATATATAATAAATATAATATAGATTATGAAATTAAAAAATAAAAAAAATCCTTAAAAAAATGAAAGAATAAAACCTTGACTCTGTACTCTTTATTGCTATTATAAAATGTAAAATTCGTAATAATAATTAATTAATGATATTAAATATTCTGTGCGGTGTGGAATGTATTCTCCTCGTTCAAAGAGGGCATAATTGACCTTATCTAAAGGCAATGAGGGCATAAGTGACCTTATCTAAAGGCCATAGCTTCCATAAATGTGACGTGAAAAGGGCCAAAGTTAGAGATGGAAACGACGAGCAATGCGGTGGCTTTGACCATTGGAGACAGTTGTTTATCCACCACTGATTGGGCAGTATTTCAAGTTGATCACGTAAAGACTGCTGATTGGTCAATATTTCAAGAAGTAATTAATAATATTAAACAAAAAACGATTTTCCCATCTTTATTTTGCTAAAGCAGGCTGTCATCAAAGGGACAAAAAAACATATTTTTACTCGATAGAAACAAAAACAACTGCTTGTATGGTTGGTTGGACAATATATATATATATATATACACACACGCTATAAAATTGAAAACTGATGGATCAATATATTTCATACTAAAAACCTTTTTACATTAAATTGTTTTTTAAAGTAATTTTTTATATCAAAATAATATTTTTATTATTTTTTAAAAATTATTTGTAATATTTATACATAAAAATGATATAAAAATATTATTAAAAAATTTTAATTTAAAATAAAAAAATATTTTTAAAACATAATTCCAAACATTTTTTACAGGGATAAGAGAAGGAAAATTCATTATAAAAGCTAGATGAAGGGTAATTCTCATGGCGAGGAAGTTCCAACAAGATGTTTGCCTAAACCCCTTGTGATTGGCTACATGTAAAGCCTAAATATTTGTGGGACCAATAAGAAGTCAAATCCAACTTTTTTTAGTCACCTTTACATGTTAGACTCAAAAAATTGTGAGCTAGTAGGACGTGAAACCTAACTTTTTTAAAGCATCACCATACGAAAAAATTATTTAGAAAAATCAAATTAATAATTTGACATATAATATTTTTTATATTTATACTTCAATGAAGCAAAAAAAAAACATTTGAAGAAGCCAATTATATTTTAATATATTGATATAACTATTTACTAATAATAAATAATTAAAACAAGCACAATTAAAACTATTTTTTTTCAATAGAAATATATTACATATTTTTTTCTCTTTTAATCAACTATATAAGAATAACTCTTCAATTTATTAGAAATATTATTTTAGTTCTTCAATATGACTTTGTTCTTGGAGCTATAAAAATAAAGAATAAAAACTAATTATTTTTATATTTTTCCTTTAATTTTTCTTTTAATTCTCCCATCTGAGTTGTTACTAGGTTTGATGATGCACCTCACATAAATATTTGCGGGTATAACAAGATGTTAGACCCAACATATAAATATTGGTCTAACTTCATGAAAAAATTACCCCTTTTGGATTATAACCATTGTTAAAAATATTTTTTATCTACCATATTGTTCTTTAATTTATTAGAAAAAATAAAATTTTATTTTATTTGACATAAAAAAACATTAAAAAAATATATTTCACTTTTAGGAATTCATAAAATACTTAAAAAAAAACTGAATTATCATCTCATCATGTATATTTACCATAGAAATATTATAAGCTGACAGCCCATCAATTTTGCCAGCAATATATTTTGCAAGTTTCAGTACGGTTCTGCTTCGGCAGACCATGAGGATTTCAAGGTTTGGTGCAGTGCAGGGTCGTGTGCTGTGAGATAAATAGAGACAAATTGAGAGCGACTCTTATCCCTGTTTTTCATTGCCCTATGGTAGGGTACTGTAGGGGCAGTGTTGAGGGTAGGTTCCCTATACATAGAGGGCTTCAGTTCACCTACTCTGTCTGCTATGCTATGCTATCCACTGCGTAGGTCATAAATACTTCAATTACGACTGAGTCTAGTCTTAGCACACACTATCCTTACACTCCTCCTACTTTTCCCCTTAGAATTGCTGCTATAAATAAATTATTATCTTTCATCAATTTATTATTCACACACTCACGCATTAAATTTCATTTTAATAATGAAATTATTATTTTCCATTGATCGAGAAAAATTGATGGCATGGACTCGGAGGGAAGAATCTGGTGTTTTTCAATCATCTTTATAGGCCTTAATAAGGCTAGATAACACAAGCTATTGGAGATGGAATAATCTCAAAAATAGGAAATGTTTACTGCTTGGGATAAATTGAGTATGTTTCTTCATGAAAAGAGACACAAGGAAGCTACAAGCATGTTTGGCTTAGCTTTTGCACTGCAGGTTTGCTGCGGCGTAAAATTTTTTTTTTTTTTTGAATAAAAATTAATTTTTTTTTTGTGTGTTAGATTATTTTGATGTGCTGATGTCAAAAATAATTTTTAAAAAATAAAAAAAACATCATTTTAATATATTTCGGCACGAAAAACTTTTTGAAAAGTTTTGAAAAGCAACCGCAACAGCAATCCCAAACACCCCCTACATGAGTCAATAATGGAGGGATTTGACTACACAAATATATCATTTACTCGTAAATAAAAAAATATTATTTTATACTACTTATACATCACCTTATCCTAGCTGACTCACCTATGAATATCATGTCAACATACATAAATTGTGAAAGCTCATTAGATTAGCATCTTTTTCCTAGAGGATAAGTTTATAAATTGTGGCTCAAATAAGAAAGAATGAAGGAACCATAAAAACCTGATATAAAAATTAAAGTTCTAAGAGACAAGGTACACCAAGAAAAGAGACATATAATTATTAATAAAAACACATGTGTAATGACCCTAAAGCATTGCATTTTAACCTTTATAAAGAGTTTGATGATAGAATCTTTAATGAGTTTGAATTGTTTTAGCGAAGAAAAACTATCAGTATAGAAGAAAAATATGATTTTCAAGTTATAATATCATGAGATACCTTAAAGTTTATATGCATATGACACTAAAACGTATCATCTCAAGTGTGCTTTTAAATCACTCACTTTTGATGATATCTTTGAAATTATTATTTTCTTAGTGAGCTTTTGGTATTTGGTTGCTAATTTCAATAAGATCTTGAAAATAGAAAGTCCATTCTAGTTATATTTTCCTTTAAATAATGGTATTGTGTTGGAAGAAATCCAAATGAAAGATCAAAATATATCTTATAATTAAAGTTAAGTGCACCTCTAATTTCAGGGGACAAAAGAATTCTTGTGACAAAATATGGTTTGTTAGAAAATTATGAAGTTATTATAATTATGAGATTCTTATTGCATCAAAGTATTATTCCTAATTAATGCTTTATTAAGACTAAACATTAATTAAAGTTGTTAAGATTGTTATATGTTATGTTCTTTACTTTTTGTAAAGAAATAGTTGTTCTTATAAATTGAGTTATGGAGAATATCTTTGATTAATATGTAGATGTATGTCAAATGACATGTACACTAAACTAAGTTGTATTAAATTTTATATAAAAAGATCGCTTGTTTATATGAAAGGCTAATATAACAACTATTTAGGTGATCAATAAATTATCTTATATAGTAAATGTTATACTTTGATCCTACTATATGTTGTCCTATTCAAGATTAGCAAATGAGTAAATATTAGGCATAATGAGAACTATGAGAAGGTATTTGAGTAATCAAAAGAGGATTTATCACCCTATATGAATTAGAAAAAAATATGTCATCTATTCTCAAACAATATTGATTATAAGTCTTTGTGCAAGGTTTAATTAGATTTGAAAAGCGTTTGAAATCTTATTCAAAAAATTAATGACTATGCTGTCAAGAGTAAACATGAATTGATATAGTAGACACACTCTATATTACAATATTTAAAACAAAATATTCAATGAAAGGATACAAATTACATTAAGAAACTAATCACTGAAATGTTGTTAGATATTGTATTTAATCTATTGTACTTAATTTTTAAGCCTAAATCAATTAATTATTAAATTGATAATAAAAAAATTTTAATGTCACTTACATAATTATTGATCAAAAATTAAAATAGAGTTAAGTATAACTTAATTGTAAATATGTTTTAGAATTTGAGGGCTAGAATGTAATTTTTACAAATATATACGATTCTGGATCTAAACAATCAAGTAAGGACTAGATTGAATAAATCTCTAAAATTATCTTGAAATAATATATGTGATATTATTTAAGTGGCAAATTGGTGTTTTTCCATTTAAAGAGTTTCAAGTTTTCCCATAGATAGTATGTTATGCTTCTTCTTTTTTATTTAGTAATGAACTAATTAATTACCCGCACTACGATGCAGGTCAAGCAAATAATTTTTATAACTATTAAAATTAAATTTAATATTTATATATGTAAAGATTGATATAATTAAATAGATCAATATATCTTATTATAACAACATCAAAGTATTAACATTTAAAATTATCACTACTATTACTGTCAAAACAATAAAAATTATTAAACTACCCTAAGAAAAAAAATTAACAAAAGGGTAAGTAAGAACAGAAAATAAAAGAAATATTATTGTTGTTATTGTTGTGTTAATAAAAAACCAAAATTAAATCCAAGACTAAAAAAGCCTAAAAACTTTAACAAAAAATAAATAAAAATAAATGATAAAACAAAAATAAAAATATCAGTTGAAGAAAATCATTTAACTTGAAATTACAAAAAAATCTAATAAAAGAAATAACAAAGAGGGAAAAAATAAATATCAATTTTAACATAATCATAAATACAAACTAAAATTTAAGAACTAATTTTTTCAAAAAAAATATTACCTCAACAAAAGAGAAAATAATAAAAATTATTTGATTATCCCATGAAAAAAAAATACTTAAAATTATTAACAAAAGAGTAAGCATGAAAAAAAGCCTAAAATTATTATTATTATTATTATTATTATTATTATTATTGCGTCAATAATGAAAAAAACAAGATTAAATTGAAGACTAAAAAAATCCTAAAAACTTTAACAAAAGAGCAAACAAAAAAAAAATTATTAGCTGAAAAAAATCAATTTACTTGAAAATTAAAAAAATTATATGCACTATGTTGCAAGCTGAACATACAATTTTTATAGTAGTTATGATTAAAGAAATTAATAGGATTTCCTAGTTCAAAAATAAAATATAATATTTATGTATGCAAATTTTAATATAATAAAACAGATCAACAGACCCTACTATAACAACAACAATATCAAAATTTTAACATCTAAAACTATCATTACTATTACTGTCAAAACAATAAAAATTATCAAATTATCCTACGAGAAAAAAACTCAAAAACATTAACAAAAGAGTAAGCAAGAAAAGTTAAAATTATGATTATGATGATGATTATGATTATTATTATTATTATTATTATTATAAAAACAAAAATAAATAAAAGACTAAAAAAATCCTAAAAAACTTTAACAAAAGATCATTAAAAAAATAAAATAAATGATAAAATAAAAATAAAAATTATTAGGTGAAAAAAATTCACTTGACTTGAAAAAAAAAATAAAGGGATTAAAATCAACAATTAGAAGTATTAAGAGCCGAAATAAAAATCAAATATATTATCAATTTCAAGCAAATGATAAAATAGAAAAAATCAAAACTTTTGTACTGAATATATTAAGGTATTTAAATCCAATCCAAAAATTAAAAGAAAGAGAACCGAAGTGAAAGATAAATATATAATTAATTTCAATCAAAGGATCCAATTGAAAAAAATCAAAAATTATATAACAAATATCATAACCATATGAAAAATTAAAAGTGCAGGGACGAAAATGAATAAAGCAGCAAATTGGGGTCTCTCCTGTACTTTAGCATGTAGGAGAGAGAAAATGGAAAAACAAAGTTCACCCGGCCACCATCACGACTCTGGCCACCTGTGGCCGACATGCGCCACACCATGAGAAAGACTACACAGCGGCGAATCGACGGAGACTCCCAATGTTTATTTTTCGATAACGGAGGAAGCCGCATGCACCACTCGAATTGGGTGTGAAGTTGAACCCCTTTTGTCGCATGTGTCACATGCACGTGCAGATTTATTAAAAAATATGATTAATTACTGGAACACCCCTACAGACAATTCTTGAATTTTGTCTTATTTAGGGGTAAAATAGTATTTAGCCATTTTAAAAAAAATAGAAAATCACCATGGTATCCCTCCCCGCCTGAATAGTATTTTGTCTTATATAGGGGTAGATTAGTATTTAACCATTTTAAAAAATGATGAAATTCCCGTGAAGCCTCTCAGTGTTAAACCTGTTTTTTGTCTTTTTTGATGGACAAAAATATTATTTTATTATATAAACAAATATAAAAAAATCAATAAACCGGTGAACTGACCGACTCAATAAAAAAATACACTAGAACAATCAACAGTATTTCTCCTCGTAATCCACAATGAAACACCGACATCTTTTAGTATATTGTATAATAATAAAAAAAACCACGCAAGTTATAAAACATCTAAAACACACAAAGGAAAAGAGTGAATTCTCAATGACATAATGATTCGTGCGAATTAGTGTTAAAGAGGCTAGATATTTGGTCAAGTTACAGATTATTACAAACCGACCTTGAAGCAATTATTGGAAGCCGAAATAAAATATAATCTCTTTATATAAAGCCTAATGAATAGACGTTTTTCAAAATTGTTGGGAAGAGAGACTCAATCTCAATCAATGCACAGGTCATCTCAAAAACATCGTTACCAGCACGATGAAAAAGAAGAAGCAATGCTGAGGACAGATCAGGTGATGCCAAATTTGATGGAAGGATCATGTCAAAGATGAACAATCGACAGCAACAGCAGCAGCAGAGCTGTTGAATAGAGAAAAGAATAAAACAGTGGAGAAGCTTAAGCTTCGTGACTTTGACAAACCCTTTGAAGGGCCAAACTAGCCATCATCGCCATTAACAAGCTGCATGGAAAAGGTTCTTTGCTTCTGGCCCTTTCCCTGTTTGAAAGACTTTCTGTTCCTAGCTAGCAGCAACTTTCATGGCTGCTAAACCTCACAAGTCTTTTTTGCAAGAAGACAATGGCTAAATACAGTTTTATTAATCATATATATTAGAAAAAATCAGCTCTTTTTGAAGCTTACCCGAGATCAGAAAATACTTGTGAGAAGACAGAAACACAAAAGCAATGGATCAAGGCAATGAAGAAAAGGATCGGTCAAAGTGTCATGCATGAACACAAGAGGAATTCATGGAGATTAGAGGGACTGTTGCGATAACGATGTGATGCCAATCCCATTACACCGTATGAAACAATGTCTAAATAATAATCGACTTCCTAACACGAGAGACTTATTTCATCACAATTGTATTTGTTATTTTTTCTTTTTAATTTCACCACTTAATATTTTATTGATTATTAATTATGCAATGTAATTTATCTTGTTTTAATTTTTTTCCAATCGCTTTAATATTTTGTTAATTTTTAATTTCATATATATATTATTGAACCCAATCAAAATTAATGATTTAGATCATAAGTTTGACTAAATTGAGATTGAGTTTGATAATTTATTTTTTATTGGATAAATAGTTTTCAACTTATTTAATTAGAAGCATAAATGAATTTTTTAAATTTGATTTTATATTTTTTTTCATATACAAAAATATATCGTAATTGTGTGTGTGGCCCTCGACAAAAGGTTGGTTAAATAGGCGGCTAATATCTTTAAAAAGTTGTGAGGCTAGTGTTGTCTTTTCAAGACAGCAAATATTATAGGTGTCCAAACCTCCAAATGACTAAAATGATGTGTTCTTGAGTGATGACATTCAAGATCACGACTTGCCTTCCCTCTCTCTTATTTAATCCACAAACTGAGTGACTCTCTCCACACACACTGCTAGGAAGTGACGAGCCCATTTATTCTGTTCAGTGCTGCTGCTTCTTCCACTAATTAAGGCCATGGTGATGGCTGATCAGAAACAGGTCTTTGTTTCCATGGTCTTTGTTTTGGTTTTAGTTGTTTATTCTAGTGCTAGTAGTCATCACCATGCAGTAAATGAAGTTGAAGAAGAAGAAGCAGACAGGATATCTTCGCTTCCCGGCCAGCCTAAGGTCTCTTTTCAACAATTCTCCGGTTATGTTACTGTTAACGAAGCTGCTGGTAGAGCTCTCTTCTACTGGCTCACCGAGGCTGTCCAAGACCCCTTGTCTAAGCCCTTGGTTGTCTGGCTCAATGGAGGTTAGACCCCTCCCGCTCTCTCTTTCTCTCAACTCATGTCTCTATGAATCACTAGCTTACTTTTCTTTTACTGTTACATTGGTCACTAGCGATCCATGCTCATTCATGCTCGAAAACAACACGAGCGGTGCCTGGTGTCAAACGTGCATTTTCTTGTATTTGATACAACAATTAATCTTGTCTTTGTTTCTCTTTTCTATGTCCAGAAACAGATTACTTTTCTAGGTGTACAGGGTACTTTTTATATATATATTTTGGAACTAGAATTGAAGTTGCTTGATCCTTACTGCGCACTTGAAATTTCTGAGCACCTGTTCTTGTTCTTTGGAACTCAAAACTCCGCCAAAGTAACAGTGTACAGGCACAGAGCTTTAACTCCTCTTCTCTGGTCAATTTTCAAGAGAAACTATGAAGAATAGAGAAGGAGGGAGTGGTCAGAGCCCTTATTAATGGCCACTGTGGCCTGCCAATGGCTAAAAATGATGACCCAACTACTCATAAATGATGGAATGGCTAGGCTCATTCTCATCCTTATTATCCGCCAATGGGAAGACAGAAAAACTTGATACCTCGAAAAAGCTTTAAGAGAAACAGATAAATAATTACATGTCTAAATGCACGATCTTTCTGAGTCTTCTGCATGGAGTGATCAGAAAGATAAATGCTTGAAAGCAACCAAAAAGAGGCCTCATTATTATTAGGTTGCAGCAATTAAGATCTCATTTAGAATTCTTCGTCAGCTTGTACAGGTGCACCATTAATGCAACTAAACCGGTAAATTATACCACCACCCACTTTGTCGTCTCCTGCTTAACCCCACTCGTTAGCTTAACACAACAGTCTGCTAGATTTTCTTGCATTGAATTTAATTTCGAGAGTTAAAATTATTCTTTTCATTTAGACTTCTTTCAAAGATATTAATTTAAATTCCAAATAAGATTTAATAGCTAAACTATAATATCTTAGAAATACCATGTACACGCAAACCTAACCTAATACAATGCTTTCCTACCCCGCGCTCTTTCTCTTTTTGTTTGTCTTTCCTAATTAATCAGTACAGAGCTGCAAGTCTAGCAAATTCTTCACCAAAGCCAAAGAGCAGAAATGGGTATTCACGCTCCCATACTCCCGTAACTTCTTATGATTCAGCTAAGAGGATTGCTTCTTCTTTGTTTTAGCTTCCTATTCTGGTTTGGCAAGTGAAAATTTTCTTGATTATAGGCAGGAAGATATGCTAAAAAAGGTGATAGAAGTTAAACCAAATGAGCTAGAGTTTTGAACTTATCTGATGAGAACTGCTCCATCCTAACTTCAAGTGATCGTGGTTCACACAATAAATTCAAGTCTGAGATTTTATCAGCACAAAGAAAACCAGAAGCTGAGACAAGTTAATGTGGAACATTCAGTTAAGCATGAGGTTGAGGAAAATCCTGTTAAGAGATTGCCAGGTTCAGCATATGCAAGTTCTGATGAAAAGCAAGACTAGAATCAATATCTATGTGCTAATGCATTGCAACGTTCTATTGGGAGCGGTGCATTTTAATTGATAAATTTAATGTTTTGTTTTAACACAAATAAATGATTTCAAAGATAAAATAGTTAAGATTATTAATTTATTTTATTTTATTTTTACAGATATTTTAAACGTTATAATTGAATTCAATTAAGTGGTTTAGTATTTCATTTCAAATATGGTTTTAATTTCTTTGCCTTGTAAACAAGCAGGTCCTGGTTGCTCTTCTGTGGCATATGGTGCTTCTGAGGAAATAGGGCCATTTAGAATCAACAAGACTGCCTCGGGATTGTACCTCAACAAGTTCTCATGGAATTCTGTGGCCAATCTCTTGTTCCTGGAAACTCCTGCTGGTGTTGGCTTCTCTTACAGCAATCGGTCCTCTGATTTGCTTGACACAGGCGATATTCGCACTGGTAAAATTCGTTTCATGTCGTCGTACTTCGTTAAATCATTTCTAAGTGCTCATGTGTAATTAATTAATTGCATATTGTTGGATATAGTGGACCTTTGGTCCACATTCAGTGCATTTGTTCAACGCCAGGGGAAGTTTCATATAGGATTTTTGACCATTTCAGGGAATGTCTGTAATCAATATCTGAAAGTAATTAATCTGGCATAATTGAAATCTGTTGCAAGCCATTTTTCCTTACCCTTTCAGAGAGAGTATATTTTGTTAAGAAATGATCTAATCTAAAAGCTTAATTTGTTAGGTGAGGTCTCAAAAAATGATTTATATTATTCTCCAACATATTACTTCAAGTGAAAATCATTTAAACTTGAAACTTGCACAGATCCACGTTACTTTGTACTTGATTTTTAATCAAATAGAAACTTGAAACTTGCACAGATCCACGTTACTTTGTACTTGATTTTTAATCAAATAGAATAGAAGTAATGAGATTCGAACTATGACTGCTGGGTCAATAACATTCTAATACTATATTAAGGAATCATTTAACCTGAAAACTTAAACTATTAGATAAGACTCCATAATATAATTTATATTATTCTTTAAGACAAGAAATCTTATTAGCCAGTGAGAAGTATGTTTTCAATTCTATTATAGTCTGATGTTTTCATCATGATTCAGCCAAGGACTCATTGGAATTTCTGGTTGGATGGATGAATCGATTCCCCCGATACAAGCACCGAGAAGTATATCTTACCGGAGAGAGTTATGCAGGCCATTATGTTCCTCAGCTGGCTAGAGAAATTATGATGTACAACAAAAGGTCCAAGCATCCAATAAACCTAAAAGGATTCATGGTAACTTTTTATCCACTGCCTGATAGCTTCATTTGCATTGCTTTATTTTCACTCCGGTGTTATACACAATCACAACTGGACAAATCATGGACTGCTCAAATTTTGTTTTTCGAGAAGAGCTTTATGTGCTTATAAATGTTACATTCCCAGTCCCCATTCACAGACATTATGATATGCAATGCCTGATTGTGTAGGAATTTCAGTTCTGTAAAAGAAAAGCTAATGACTAGCTATATTTTCTTTCCCTGTTCATTGCATTCCTGCAATTTAATATGAAATGGCATCCAGGTTGGGAATGCAGTCACGGACAACTATTATGATAACCTTGGAACAGTGACGTACTGGTGGAGTCATGCAATGATCTCTGATAAAACATATCGGCAGCTGATAAACACGTGTGATTTTCGAAGGCAGAAGGAATCAGACGAGTGTGAATCGTTGTATAGTTATGCCATGGATCAAGAATTTGGAAACATTGATCAGTACAACATTTACGCACCCCCTTGCAACAACTCTGATGGCAGCACCTCCACTCGTCGGAGTATTCGGTTGCCTCACCATCCCCACAAGGTAAATACAAATAATTCGAGCTCCTATACTTCCTTGTAAATTCTGTCAGAAGCCGTATACTGCATATCCTCAGGCTGAAATGATCGATACCTTGTATTTCTCTGTAACTACCAGTTTGTCAGGCCATTATCTGGCTATGATCCCTGTACTGAAAAATATGCTGAGATTTATTACAATAGACCAGATGTGCAGAGAGCATTCCATGCCAACGTGACCAGAATTCCTTACAAGTGGACAGCTTGCAGGTGAAAATGTATACAGTCAACTTGCGGAAAACAACCGAAGCATTTTTATCCGAAGAGCTAAGAATTGATCATGTTTTTGTTTATACAGTGAAGTACTAAATCGTAACTGGAACGACACAGATGTTTCGGTTCTCCCGATTTACCGAGAAATGCTTGCAAGTGGATTGAGGATTTGGGTTTTCAGGTGAGCTGTTTTTCTTGGCTACCACTGTAAATTATTTTTCAAATGTAATGTTCAACTGGGAATCCACCTTTTCCTTTTCCATTGAAACTGTTGCAGTGGCGATGTCGACTCTGTTGTCCCAGTTACAGCTACTCGATACTCCCTTGCTCAACTTAAATTAGCAACAAAAACTCCATGGCGCCCTTGGTATGTCAAGAAGCAGGTCAGTATTCTATCCAATTTCTTTGTTTATACTGATCTGTGATTGATGGAATATTCTAGTATTAGGATTATATTGCCATCTAGGGAAGCCTACCAGAACTAGTCCTTGTTAAATATGCTCACCTACTATAGAGCACAGGATTGAAATCAATGCAATCCAGCTTGCCAAACTTTGTCAGCTTCTAGGATTCAACACCACTTGGTTATTGTTTCCTCATGTTCTTGATTCGCCCACTTTAGCATAGCTATCGATACCTAACATATATAGGATCCTGATTAAGGCTTCATCACGAGAGGTCCAGCACAGACAATTTCTTTCTTTTTCGCCGTCCAGCTTCAATTATCATGGTCAGGACATGAATGTTTATACTAAAATCGCAATGACCAGATTCTCAAGCTAGTTAAAAGAATATTGGGGATTTATAGTAACTGGATGTGGTTCTGTGAAGGTGGGTGGGTGGACAGAGGTATACGAAGGACTGACATTTGCAACAGTGAGAGGAGCTGGTCATGAAGTGCCACTTTTCAAGCCGAGAGCAGCCCTGGAGCTGTTCAAATCATTTTTGAAAGGGCAGCCCCTGCCCAAGTCTTGAAAAGAAAAACCCTAAACCCTATATTGCAGTGAAACATACTTGAATCTGTATTGTTGCCATTGGACAGAAAGATGTCTTGTTTTTAGTTGGCCATTGAAACAAAATTATTAGCAGGAAGGAGGAGTTTAGCAGCTGGAATGGTTTGTAACTGTGAATCAATCGGCTTGAATCTTGTTCTCGACAGGATTATTTGGTGGGAACAATTTCAAAGGAAACTATCATTCTATGAACATTGACTGACTGCTCGGCATTTCCTTGATTGAATTCTTAATATAGTACTTTCTGAGTAGCAACGAAATTGAAGAGAGAGGGGGAGAGAGTTCAATGTCATTTGGGAGTTTGCTTGGTGGAAAATAGACAGCACAGTAGAAAAAACAAATAACTTGATCCAT
This sequence comes from Salix dunnii, assembly GCA_015731905.1. Taxonomy (NCBI): domain Eukaryota; kingdom Viridiplantae; phylum Streptophyta; class Magnoliopsida; order Malpighiales; family Salicaceae; genus Salix; species Salix dunnii. The sequence continues at coordinate 6,557,479 of CM027662.1, read as the reverse complement.
GAAATTTATATTTTTAAAATAAGAAATGCAGGTGCGAAAACAGATTAATGTTTGTTTGAAAAATAATTAAATCATGGCAGTCTAAATATAATCTAGTGAAATAAATCAATAATCATCTATGTTAATAAATAAATATTAACAACAATAAAAAAAACAATTAAGAGATGAATATAAATTAAGATATTCAATCACATAAAATTTAATAATTATTTAATTGTCTTTACTGATTTGGTTTACTTAAATCAATAAAAAATAAACCTTTGATCTAAAAGATAAAAACAAATAAAACTAATTATACAGGGCTAAACACATTAGAAATATTATTTACAAATAAATATTTTTATGTAATAAAAATCAGAATAATATATTGAAAAACCAAACAAAAACTTCATATTAAAAAACCGCATACAAAATTAGCGATCTAAGTTATAAGATGATGATATAATCATACAATTTTTTTTTGGAAAATATCACAAAATCAATATTTTTTTTAAAAAAATCAATGCATAACGATAACATCATATGAAGTCAAATCTCAAATGAATCAAATGTCAAAAAATGAAATAAGAAAGAAAAAAATTAATTAGAGGGTTAAATTAAATTTAAAAATAGTTTTAACAAAATGGAAAAAATCATAAAAATTCCAACAATAAAAACTTAGATTAAATGATGAAATTAAAAAAAAAAACTTCAACAAAAAATCCAAAAATAAAATAAAAATAAATAAATAAATAACAAAATAAAAAATATAACAAAGAAGATAATCATGTAATTTATGTCATGACCAAGAAATCGGAGAATACAAACGAAAACACTGATTTACATCACATGTCAAATTTCCCTTGAGTCAATATAATTATAGCAAAAAAAATTTAATAAAAGGACCAAAAACTCATTAACATCTATTTAATAATTTAGTGATTACGAGGGTAATTAAATGATTTTAGTGTTGTAATAAGAAAAGGACAAAAAGCTCATAATAATAGTTTTATTTTAAATTTAAATTTAAATTAATTATTTTACTTTATAATAAAAAATAAAATATGTAATACTCTCATCAGTTTGAAATTAATCTAAAAATATTTTTATTGTACAAATTCATAGTAAATTGTGACTATATGCATAATAAATAATCTCATAGCTATTTTAATTATTTTTCCAATCCTTGACTGGTATCTTGTTTTTTAAAATAATATTTTTATCTAGATATATATTAAAATATTTTTTTTTTATTTTATAAAAATTATTTTTAATATTTACACACGAAAATACATGGAAATATCAAAAGTTTTAATTTAAAATAAAAATAAAATAATATTATTTTAAAAAGCTGCTCCACCACCAGATCACAATTAACAGGGCAACGCCAGTTGCACTCGTGCTTTGAAAGATGGTGCGCTCCCTCGCCAGAAAATATTATTATTTTAATTTCTTTAATATTTATTAAGCTAATACGGTCACGTGGTTGAATATTATTGGTCGAACCCTGTGACTTTATCTGACACAATATCTGAATCAGACAAGACGCTTTTGCCAAACACTTTCGGCTTGGGAGTTGCGATCGCAAGCAAACCAAAAAAAGAAGAGAACTTGCATCCCTTTGTCAGCCAAAAAAAAATCTCATGACATTGACATTCTTTCAAGCCTAATTTATTATTTCAGCAACTCCAATGCAAAATTATTATTTTAAAAAATTAAATTAATAAGATAATTTTTAAATAATATAAATATAGTTTTTTTATGTATGTGTATTTTAATAGTAAAAACTATTTAGAAAAATTAAATATATAATAATATTTGAAATAAAATATAGAAATATATAGTAAAAATTGAAACAAAATACAGTAACAATTGAATTAATAAAATATAAATTGAAAAAAATTGATTTTAAACAATATATTATTCAAAAATACAGTAATAATTGAAATAAATATAGTTATAATTGAACTAATGAGATATCTATAATTCTAGTCCAGATTTTGAAGGAAACTCATAAATCTATATGAAGACAAAAAATTTATTGAAATGTGTAGAAATATATCATCATTTACTTGACAAATATATCTTATCTTTTGATTTTTTTTGTCGAAATGTATAGAAATAACAACTCAAGAACAAAAAATATATTTTAGCTACTAAAATTGTTGTTTTGTTGGAGAGTTAAAATAAAAACTAAAAATATAATTTATTAACTTTGCCTCTTCATATATAGTAAATTGGATAATATATATAATTCATTTCTTTATAATAGCTTTTTCTCGTCTTTTTCTTTTCCATGAGTCACAAATCAAATCAGTTTTCTTTCCCTTTTTCTTAGAGCTCATCTCAATTAGTTTTCGTCATCACAAAACAGCAATAGCGGAATAGCGAGGTAGCATTATTGGAATCAAATTAAATTTATGGAATTAACAAGTGAGGAAAGCAATGTAGCTACTCTCGTATAGCACGGTGGATTGCCACATTATTTTTTCTATTTTTTTCCTTTTTTTCCAATTTTTTTTCTTTTTTTTCCATTAAATCTTTTTTATATACATATATTTGATTTGTTTTTTTATAATCAAGATGTCTAGGCTAGCTTAAGCGCACCACGATTAATTCTCGGATCCAATTTTTTATTATTTTTTTTTGTTTTTTTCCTGATTATGTTTTTTTTTTGTTTTTTTTATATTTTATTTTTTCTAGTTATATTTTTTTATTTTTCTACTTATATATTTGTTTTTTTATGATCGGGGTGTCCGAGCGAGCTTAAGCGCACCATAATTAATTCTCAAATCCAATTTGTTTTTTATAACCAAGGTTTCCAAACCAGGTTATGCATACCATGACTAATTTTCAGACCTTTTTTTTTTTTTTGCTAAAGTGTTTTTCTTATATTTTTGTTTTGTTCACTAATATATTTTTTTAATAACTGGGGTTTACGAGCCAGGTTAAGTACACCACGACTAATTCCTAGACTGAATTTGTTTTTAAAACAATACAGATTGCTACAATGCTTTCACAATCATATTTTTTTGTTTTCTTTAATTTATATATTTTTTTATAACCATAATCTCTGAGCCAGTTTAAGACTTTTTTTCTTACTTATATATTTTTTTTATAACCAGGATCTTCGTACCACCTTAAACGCACAACGACGAATCTCTGAACCAAATTTGTTTTTGATAACCGGAATGTTCAGGTCAGCTTGCGCCACCAAGACTAATCTCCGGATCAATTTATTAATTCTTTTTTAAATTTCTTATTCTATTTTTAGTTCACTTATACATTTTTTTCCTTATTCCTAGATCAATTTTGTTTTTTGTTTTTTATAATTGAGGTATCCGGGTCAGTTTAAATACACCACGACTAATTCCTGGACATAATTTATTTCTTAAAACAATATGGATTGTAAATGGTGTGGGGAAAGAACTGTAGCTCCCCATGCATAACATTGTTGATTGAAACAATGTTTTGCCATTATAGTGTTTTTTCCCCTATTTTTAACTTATACATGCATAAGAAAGAGTTTCACTCTCATTTTACACCATCAAAGCTAAACTTATTATGTTTTTTTAACGCGAGTTGTATTTAATATAAATAAAATTAAAAATCTAAACTAAGAGCAAAGATGTGTAGATACAAACAAAAAATTTAAAACTATTTTAGAAGGATCGAAAAAACAAAAGGATCAAAACTAAACTAAATAAAATAAAATAATAAAAACCATAATATAAAATAAAAATTATATGTGTCAAAACTAGACAAAACAAATTAATCCCTACAACGGAGCACGGGTTTATGGCTCGTTTATTTCTATAAAAAATTTAATCATTATTTAATCCTTTTATAAATTAGTCTTTTTTTAAAAAAAATCATAAATTGAGCAATTAACTTTTCTCTCTCAAAATGTCCAAACAATCCTCTTAGAATGACTATTTAGCTTGGATATACTAAGTTCTTATAAGGGACACACATAGAGATAATGGATTATTAAAACTGAAAGGGTTGATTCGTTATTTTCCTAAGACATAACATTGAATATATAAAATATCCGATGTAATATAATGACAAAATATAAATTTTATTTTCTTATTATTTGATAAACTAGTTAACAACATAGCTAACATGTTTGAAAGTGTGGTTGAAATTACTTTTTAATATGTTTTCGATTAAAAAATGTATTAAAATGATGTATTTTTTTAAGATAACTTTTAACATTAACTTATCAAAATAATCTAAAAAATACAAAAAAAAATAATTTAAAATAAAAAAATATTTTTTAAACGCAATGCCAAGCACGCTCGTTTTATAAAAAAACCAGCTTGTTGAGTACCAATCAAACCACCACTTGGTAAATATAGATTTAATTTTTAATATTGTTTTACTAAAACAATTTTGCCTCAGTTTTTTCTTATAACTAATAATAAAAATATTTATTTTGATTTTTTAAAAGACCCAAATAATATTTTAAATAAAATCCAAAACATAATCGTTTGATAAATAAAATAAAATTTATTTATAACATCAGAGTTGACATAACTAATCCACCACCACAATTTTGAATGGGGTCAAACTCCAAGTTACATATTATAACTAAGTTTTAGCATTTCTCCATCTTAAATTGTTGTTTCGTAACTACACGACAACTGAAATTAAACCAGACATAGTAGGCACACCAACGAGACCGTCGAGAGCAATAACTAGAACCCAAAACACATATGACACACACATAATTGAAGTTGTTTAATGCATGACATTCATTGGGGAGGAAAACAAAAAAAAAAAATTGAGGGGGAGGAGACGTATGAGACGAGAGCAACAACCACAATTATGACAACTCTTTTTCTCTCTCAAAAACAACCATGTCGGCAGCTCTCTCTCTCTCCTTTAGCAGCATCTTTCACTAGAGACCATCACCAGCTGCTCCTACGGCACTGATAATCTCTTCTTTTCACCGATAGCACCGGCATTAGTCAAGTCTTCTCTCACAATTCCGACGTGACATAGATGCAACAATAATAACAACCTTTCAATGATTTTTTTGACCACCACAAGCCACCATTCTTGACGCCGCCACCACAGCCACCTCGGTCTCCTCTACCTGAAGACATCAGTAGATCAGCCTCTCGTTACCATCGGTCAACCACCATGTTACTGTTCACGTGTTCCGTGAACAATATATAAGTGAATTAATTCACTTTGCATTGTTCATGCAGTACGTAAACACTGTTTCATCTTGTTTTTTTTTAAAAAAAAATTCTTGGGCTAGACTTGCTCTCGGCCTATCCCAAGTCCGACATATTTGAGCATTTGTGGCTCATCTTGGTCGGGCCAGCCAATTTAGTTGGATAAGATCCAATCTTATTTTTGTGTAAAAAATATAAAAATTATATTTTAAAAAAATATATGTAGATAGAGATTAGCCCTAATGAAAGAGAAATACATATGATTTCATTTCACTATACAACCTTGTTACTTTTTGATGGATTATTGATCAAAACGTTGAGAAGATCAGTGAAGCCCTTGATGAAATTCATAATTTTACAACTAGATTTGGCCTTGGAATTATATCTTTACAACATGTAGATAGAGATCCTAAAATAAGTGTCTAATTTACTTGAATTATTAATTATATTTTATTATCATAATGATTAAATCTATAATATTTTTTTAAAAAACAATATATGTGTGTGTGTGTGGGCGCGCGCGCGTATGCGCGGGTGTTTTTTAAAGTAATTTTACAAGTTGACAATAGTATGAAAAATATAATAATCAAATATACAAAATTGCTTTTAATTAAACCTCAAATTCAACCACTAATCAAACACTTTAATTTCAATTATAAACTACATCTAAAAATGATTTTCATGAAATTGCTTTTTTAAACTTCAACCATAACAATAATCGCAATACCAAACAAGCTATTAATGTCATTTTAGGACATGTTATAGCTATAGTATACAAATATTTGATATTTTAATTAATTTTCTATTTTTAAATTGTTTTTAATGCATTAATATAAAAACACTAATTATTTTAATATATTTTTAAATAAAAAAGTATGAAAAACAACTACTAACATTATTTGAAATACCTCTTTCATATAAAGAAATATTTGAAAGTGGAATAATGTTTGTTTTTAAAGCTATTTTTTACTAGGATACAAATTAAAATAATCATTATATAATTGTTTTAAATATTAGTATATTAAAATAACTTTAACCTATGTAAAAAAAAACCAGGCAGACAACATTAAAAAATTAGCCGAAGACGAAGGACACTGTCCTGCACTAAAAGTTAAAATCTCATAAAGTATATATGAAACACGGTGCCGGGATCATGTTTTTCATTCGGGTTCAAAAACAATTGTAATATTTTTATATTTATATTTTAAATTAAATTTCGTTTCTTGAAATAATTTTTATATACTTTTAATTCTTGAAATATCAATTTAATATATTTTAAAAAACAATGAAAAAAAAAAAACAGTACATCAGATGAGAGGCACGTAGTTTACTGTATATAAAATTAGTTTCGTGTTTTCAGACTTAAGAGACAACACGTTAGCTTTTCTTTTTCTTTAATATAAATATAAAGCATCGATAACTGTGTTTTTTAAAATAATAATAAAATATTATTTTTAATATAAATTCATTAAAATAATAAAATTCATTATAAATAAAAGTATTTAAAGTTTTCCAAATCCCCAACGTGCCCCCAAATCGGGGTCTTAGAAAAAACATTATCATAGCTGCTTGGACACGTCTCTCAACTGCACACTGCAATGAGCATATGACATAGAAGCCCGGCTCTCTCTACTGGTACCTCCCCTTTCCTGTCTAGCTCCGCCCATCTGAATCTGGTCTAGCTGCCATTTCCTCTAGCTTTCAGCTATTTACGCCATGAACGTGTCTTTTAAGCTCGGGCCTCTACCATTATTTGGAGGCAGGATGGCCAAAAAATTTACGGCTAGTAAGCTTAAAGTTTTTGATGATGATGGAGGTGGTGGTGATGATGCCCAGTTTCCCTCATTTCTTCCTAAAGAGGTAGAGAAAATCAAAGACCCATTTGCCAGATCTTTGGCTATGAGAATAGAGAGGTTACCTGTGCAGGTCAGTCATGATCCACATAATTTACTTATTCCACTCCCTCCTGCTTTCTTGTTTGATTTGTTGCTCTGTGTGGCGATCCACATCGGCTTATTTAAGTTTATTATCAATTTTAAAACGTTCTTATTTTTTTCCTTCAATAGTTTTATCATTTTTATGATTAGCATGGTAGCATATAGTAGCATATCTATATCTATATCTATACATATAGTAAGTAAATAGTGCCGTGTTCGTGTTTAAAGAATAAATATTCCTTTTTCTTTGGCATTTTAAGAACGCCACCAACCCTGCCTGAAGTAGTATAAACAGCATTATTGACTGAAGCAGTGAGAAGATTCTGTTCTTGAGGAAATGCCGAGAGATCTCAAGCAGCCATGGTTTTCTCCCCTTTCGATCGCAGCTGAAGAGGGGTCTGCTGCTTGTTTAACGAGACACCTTCACTTGAAACCCTCCTGGGTTTGATTTCACCATCCGTGTCCTTCACTAGTTGGTGAAGAACTACACCTCGTATAATCGAGAATCTGAAAATTGTTTTTTATCTATTAAAATAGATTGTTTAAATGTCTCTTCTTTAACTTTTCCTAATACCTTTTGCTATGAAAATATAAAAGACTTTTAAAATATTTTTTTTCAAATATACTTTTTAAAAACCCTAAATTTTTTTATAGAAAAATAGCCCTATTTCATTTCAAAAGTATTTTTAACAAAAATAAATAAATAAAAGAATTTTTTTTTAGTTTTTACAAATTAAATTAAATATTTTTATATATTTTTAAAACAGCTTTAACCCTATCCCAATCAGTGCTACTGTATTGATATCGACTCCTGAACTGACTAAACATGGGCAAGAGAGAAACCGATGAATCTGACTGTTATATTATTCACCGATATGGCTTTATCACCTCATGGTCCACCATCGGGCACCACTGTTCGAATTTCTTTGCATTAGTTGTGTACACAGTCATCGGTACTACACATACGTGAGAATCAATTATATTCTCGCCCTATTTCTTTCCGAGGATTAACCACCATGGATTTCATTTGTGTTGGTGACAATGACACCTCTTCTGAGTTTAAGTGCATGATTGATATTGATTTTTAGGTGTTTTAATTTTTTTTATTTTAAATTAATTATTTTTTATTATTTTTATATTATTTTGATATATTAATAAAAAAATAATTTTATTTTAATTTTTACAATTAACTCACATACCACAAATGTCCTTTCAGGGAAGCTTAGATCTTTACATAAAAAACCTTGAACCCTGTTTAAACTAGTTTCAGTTTGATTTTTTTTTTCCTTCAAAATTTTGATTTAATTATTTTTACAAATAAAAATTAAATCAAATAAAAAATGATCACTCCTAGTTTTAATATGGACCGGAGATCTCTTTGAGACACAGATGGAGAAAATGACTTGTTAGTGGTTTGAGAATGCATTTGAAATTGTGTTTTTATTATTATTTAAAATTATTTTTAATGTTTTTTTTTATCACTTTGATATGCTATATAAAAAATAATTTTATTTTAATTTTTTTAAAGATATTTTAATATATTTATAAGTGAAAAACATTTTAAAAAACAATCATTACTCTATTTCCAAACATCTTTTATAACATGAGGTGTGTCTTACATTGTTAACCCTTGCCAGAATTATTTGTATTTTTGTGATAGTTTTGTGAATTACAAAGAAAAAAGAGGTTTCACTGAAAACAAGTCAAAAACTTTATGTGAAATGTGATAATATTTTAATTTTTTTTATTTATGTTTTTTTTAAATAGATTCATTTAGGATTAGACGCGAATAGTTTGCTTTAACAGATATGAGTCTTGTAGTATTAATTAAAAGGTTGTTACCCTTGGATTTTTACCATAGTTACACTTGTCACACAACTCATTAAAGCAGGTTGTTGCATGTATGAATGCTCAAAAAATGAACCATGTGTCATCATCACAAGGAGAAGGTAAAAATAGAAAGACAGAACTAACTTTAAGAGATGAGCTAAAAATATTATTTTTTATTTTTATAGCTTCAAGGGAAGAACTAAATTGAAAAAATAATAATAACTATTTTTACATATTTCTTTGCAAAAAAAAAATAGTTTTGATTATAAATAAATACTTATATCAATATTATATGTATTAAAATAGAATTGAATTTTTTAAATAATACACACACACACACACACATATATACATATATATTATTCAAAAAACTATATTACTAATTGGGTTTTTTCAAATAGTTTTTTCCTTAGCGACAATGACTAGCTTGATGTTCCTATCTATATATCCACATTGTTTTGAGCTTAGGCATTATGAGTTTAAATCAGTTTGTTGCCTCTGCGTATGTCATCAAGAAGATGTTAAAAAGTTGTTATTAATAATTGTTTACCTTTCTTTTAATAATAATAAAAAAGAAATCCCATTCTGACACACTAAGGTTATTGTTTGTCATAATTGCAGATTGGATATTCTAAGAGTTGTATCATGAGTAGTTGTGTTAAACCACTCATCAGACACAGCAATAAGACCACCCCAGTGGTCCTTCTGCATTGCTTTGACAGGTTTGATTCTCAATATAAATCATATTATGAGATCTCATCTACGAGTTTAAATTTTTAGGTAAGATGATTTCTTAACACGGTATCAGAGTGTTGTTGACTCAGCAGTCACGAGTTTGAATCTCATCATCTCTATTCTATTTGATAAATATCAAGCACAAGGTAAAGTGAACCTGTGCAAGTTTCAAGTCCAAAGGGTTTTCACTTGATGAGATATGTTAGAGAATAATATAAATCATATTCTGAGACCTTACTTATAAGTTTAAGTTTTTAGGTGAGATGATTCCTTGACAACAATGATCACAATAATTATTTTAGTTTTTTACGTCTATTACCTGTGTGTGTGAAACTCTCTGCGTGTGTATCACTTACGGTGGTTTACTATGTTGTTAGAGAATAATATATATCATATTCTAAGATCTCATTTAATAGCTTAAATTTTTAGGTGAATTGATTTTTTAATATGGTATCAGAGCCTTGTTGACCCAGAGTCACGAGTTCGAATCTCACAATTCTCATTCTATTTGATAAAAAACAAGCATAAGATAATAGGAGTTTGTGCAAGTTTCAAGTCTAAAAAATTTTTACTTGAAAGAGTTTATTAGAGAATAATATAAATAATATTATAAGATCTCACCTAATAGTTTAAGTTTTTAGGTGAGATGGTTCTTAACACATGTTACATTGCATGTATAGCTCTTGTTTGGAATGGAGATGCACATTACCCTTACTTGAGGAGGCTGGTTTGGAAGCTTGGGCTATTGATGTTCTAGGGTGGGGCTTCTCTGATTTAGGTTAAGTTTAACCAACTCAACTCTTATGTAAACTGTATTAAATTCTACACTTTTTATTTCTTAATTTCTCTCAACATGTTCTTTAATGTGATCATTGTTGTATATGTTATAGAATCTCGTCCACCATGTGACGTAGCATCCAAGCGTCATCACCTTTATGAGGTTTGTTCTTGAATTCTCTGGCTCTTAAAACTTGGAAGTGTTGTTTCAATCGTTTGGCTACATCATACTTTCTGTTGTAAATGCATTTATTTTCCACTAATTATACTTTTCTTGTAAGTAAGAGTTGATTATTAATGTCTTTGCATGGCTTGAACAATGCGAGTCAATGTGTGTAGCTGAATTTAAGGCCATGAGCTTAGAAACTAATTGATGTTTTTCTTGTTTAAATACCAGCTTTGGAAGTCTTACATCAGACGACCAATCATATTAGTTGGACCTAGTCTTGGCGCCTCGGTTGCAATTGATTTTACAGTCCATTATCCAGAAGCTGTAAGCTATCTTATCAACTACTCATCGGCCTTTAACCCCATTACATTGCAATATGCAGTCTTATGTTCATGTCAGTGTATCGAATGTGAACCTCTTTAATGATATCAATAGATCATGTCAGTTGTAGTTCTTGGGAAAATATGATTAGAGAAGAATCCAACAAAGTTTGATTTGTGGAAATATTCCACTTGACATGTTTATGTTGAATCAAGAGGTCCAGATAAGTTTTTCCTATCATTTGAGTTTTAGGCCTATATGATTGAGTTTGAACATTGAATTTAAAAGAAACCATTCTAGCTTTTCCCATTGCCCTAAGTTGCAGCGATAAGATCATAGTGCTTTAACTTGTTAGGTGCATGATGGTGGAGTGGGGTCAGTAGAAGAAGAAAAACATTACCAATCATAAGATTATGAGCTGCAAACTAACCTATCCAAGTCTAAGAATAAAATCATCTGAAAGTTTTAATTAAGATGACTAATTGTAGGTGAAAATGCTCTCACACTCTAGCTCGCAGCTTGGTTTTGCTCTTATTCTAGTGTCTGGTTAATTAGTATCTACTTTAGTCATGATTGTATTGGTTTATAAGACATGATCCATATTTGATAGGTTGAGAAGCTGGTTTTGATCAACCCAAGTGTGTACGCTGAAGGCACGGGACATCTTGCAAAGTTACCAGAATTGGTAGCCTATGTTGGGGCATGTCTAAAGTTTTACCCTTTTACAATATACTTCCTTATGACTTTCATTTTTGTTGATCAGGTGTCTAACCATTTGCTTTTCTTTTCTGGATCAGGTGTCTGTCTTAAAGAGCCTCCCATTACGTCTTTATGCAAATATGTTAGCCTTCAATAACATTCCATTCCTTACAATCTTGGACTGGACCAATGTAAGTGTGCCATTCTTTTTCTAACAAATTAAGTTGCATCTTTTCTTACCTTTTTTTATTTCTTCCCTGATATATTATTTTGATGAGACTCATTTTCTTTTCTAAACCAATGAGAATACAAATGGATTTTTTAGTCAAAGTTATAGGTTTTGCCTAATTTTGTTTAAGATGTAACTTAGTGCCTCTGTTGTTCTTTTGCCGTGATATAGGTGGGCCGATTACATTGTTTTCTACCATGGTGGAAAGATTCAACTGTCAGTTTTATGTTTAGTGGGGGCTATAATGTTATTTCCCAGATAAAACAGGTACAACACATTGATTTTCATGTTGAAATGATAAGGATAACACATGTATCAATTTATTGTGTATATTTTGGTGAAGTTAATTTCAGATGATGATGATGATTTAATGAATCGATCCATATAGTTCTTGATGAATCAACTTTCATGAAATACATGCTAGTATGCTATTGCAACCTCATGATATAGAAAACAGATAGAGAGTTTATGATGGTGCAAATTCTGGCAGTTAAAACAATTAAATAATTTTCTTGCTAAAACAATGAATCATTTTAGATGAAGTCTTTGAATGGAACGTTCCGGCCATTCCGGCCGGAACGGAACGGATTTAATAACACTGATTCCGGCAGCTAAAACAATTAAATTATTTTCTTGCTAAAACAATGAATCACTTTAGATTAAGTCTTTCCATTTTATTTTCATTTTAGCAATGAATTTTGGATGTTTATGGTTGAATTGAGATCCAGTACAAATGAAGAGCACGAATAGAATCGCTCATCTTCATTCCATTGAGAACCTATTGAAGGTACCAATTTATATAATAAACTCCATTGATCGGCCATGCTTCAAACAATGTGTAGGGTTGAATTCAGTTGTGGTCAAAGTCTTAACTATGAATTGTTTATGAAGTTATTGGACGATGGATACTGTTAACACCACATTGCTTGATTTATTGTTGTTATTAACAGGTAAAACATAAAACTCTTATCATATGTGGTGAGAAAGATCAAATTGTGAGCTACAAACTTGTAGTGGTAATATCCTAATCTTACTTGTTTTTCTTTCAAAAATTGCCATAACTGTTCTATATAATTCGAAGCATTGTTATCCTTGCTAGAACATTAGGATGTTACCACTTGCTAACCCTCAATGCTAGAACATTAGGGTTTTTCTTCCTAATCTCTTTGCCAAACTTAATGCAGAAATTGCACTCTGAACTATCTAATGCAATTATTCGAGAAGTATCTGACTCTGGCCATCTCCCTCATGTGGATAATCCCAAATGTGTTGCAAAATTGATTGCTAATTTTGCTGAAGATGATGCTGATGTTGATGCTAAGAGATCATTTTGCTTGGCTCTGGCTCAAGAAATGGCTTTACGCAGATAGAAAGTTTCATGGTGGTGGCATGTAATGATGAAATAGCTATCCTCAGTAGAATTGTGTCCTTGTGTGTTAATTTTATATACATATTGTTCGTAAAACTAGTAGAACATTCCATGGACCTCTTCTTTGTCCCAATGCAATACTTTTGTTAAACGGTGGAGTTCATGCTTGCTTGTCATTCAGTTTCAAGTCCATAGAAATATGTTGTTTGGTTATATTTGTTGCTTTTGAACATAAAACATGTTGCTACAATATGCTCCATTGTTAATTATGAGGTCATCGTGAGCTAGGTCAAGGTATTTTTTTTTCTAATATAAAAAAATAATTTAAAACAACAAGAAAAATTTGAGAAATTGATTTTAATAAGCTTGACTAATTTAATGATATATATAAAACAATGATAATTACTATTTTTTTTTTCTATTATTATAAAAAGATATCCTCTAAATATTTTTAAAGAAATTCATTCCGTCGATTTTGCTTGTGCTGACCAAGTCTCCTACGGTCCAAAATCTTCACGATTCCCCTCTCAAATTGCTTCTGAATCGTAGGTGGAGCCCTTAGTGATGTGTTTCTTTCCGTATTCTCAACATCTTCATGGAAAGACTTTAGATAACTAACATGGAATGTGGGATGAATCTTCAACCTTTCAGGCAGCTTCAGCCTATAGGCAACAACGCCCACTTTCCTCATCACCTCAAACGGCCCGTCATACCTTGGCACTAATCCGCGGTGCCGATTACTCCCAACAATCTTCTTCCATATCTGCGAAGTCAACTTCAACAGTACCCTGTCGCCAATATCAAACTCTAGAGGTCTCCGTTTTTTGTTAGCGTATTTCTTCCTGCCTCTCCTTCGCAAATCTGTACGCGGCTGGACTTCTTCTCCCAGTCTTTTGGATGGCTATCTCCGCTGGAGTTTGGGGCTGTCTCCCCAAAACTAACTCTAATGGACTCAGCTCAGTTGCTGACGAACGTCACATAGTGTCGAAGATACTCCTCCAACAATGCATTGATCCTCTCTGTTTGTCCATCCGTCTGCGGATGATTGGCTGTCGAGAACTTCAGCCTTGTTCTCATCAACCCAAACAATACTGTCCAGAATCGTCCAGTGAATCGCACATCACGATCACTCACAACATCTGAAGGAACTCCGAAGTACTTCACTACGTATTTGTAAAACAAACCAGCAGCCACTTCAGCCGTGCATACAGATGGTGTAGCCATGAAAACAGCATACTTTCGGAAACCCCACTACAAAGTCCATCGAAACTGAAACCTAAGGCCTTTCCGGTATCGGCAAAGGCGCAATAGCCCTGCTTCCTTCTGCTCGCGTCCCGGATGACCTGCCCACTGCGGGTCATGCGTTTCGGTCAACAAGTGTTTCCTCAGCTTCCCACTTGGAACATAAACTCGGCCCCCTTTAGCATAGAGAAGGCCATTATCCAGCCAATATCTTCGCACAGTCCCCTCCCATACGAGATCAACTATCTTGACGTAAGCTGCATCTTCCACGGCAGCCTGCCTCAACCGATTTAGCATATCGGATTCCACACGATCCTTCGCAATCAAACTAGCAAGCACTTCACGCCTGCTCAATGCATCCGCAACCTGATTATGTCGCCCTGGCTTATGTTCCCACATGAAATCATACTCGGCTAGGAACTCTTGCCACCTAGCATGTCACTGCGACAACTTCTTCTGAGTTTTGAAGAATGTATTAGCCAAATTATCTGTCTTCACTACAAACTTTTACAAATCAAAACTAAAGGATGAATGAAAAAAACAACTTAAGAAAAGATAAAAAAGAAAATTTGATTTGAATAGTGTGAAACAAGAATAAACTTTTACAATTTTTCTGAAAAAACCAATGGAAAAAGGTGAAATTGAGAAAAAAGATATGTTAAAAAAAAAATCAATCAATTTGGGTTAACTTGACTAACTTATGACTCAAGACATGAGATAAAATCAACTCTTAAACAATATAGAGAAAAATATGAAATTCAAGGTTCAATAACCTAATATTAGCTATTTGATCTTTCCTCATTATTGCTACTCTAGAGCTCAAGTTTTCTTTTTGTAAAAAGATATTTTAGTAACATTTTTTTTAAGTTCATGGATCTCATTGAAAAGTGTAACTAAATAAGATGTTGTTGTTGGAATTCTATGAGATTTATTAACAATTGTTTGAGTAAAAAATGGGTAATAAAGCCATAAGAACAAAGGATTGATCATTAGCAATAACAAATATTCAACCTAATCATATTTTGAAAGCTTCAATAAATAAGTAATTTAAATTATTTTAACTTGCATGTAATATATTATATACCAAGTATATGTAATATGTTATATACCAAGTATGCATGTTAAGATTTTTGTTTGAATCTTTTTTTAAAATCTCAATATATACTTATTATATATCCTAGTAAATTATTTTAATATGAAATGCAAATTCACTTTGAATAATATATAATTGCATGCATATGATTTAACCAATTATGATCTCTGGTATAATGTTTATTGACCTTTAGATCACATATTAATATTTATATAAATTTTGATGATAACAATTAAATAAAAAATGGACTAATAATATGTTGTTTAGAATAATTTTAAACATATTTATATGAAGATCATCAACAAGCACTAAAAATTCAATGAAAAAAATCTATAAACAAGTTCAGGTGTAAACACAATGAAAACTAGGTATTTAAGTATTTATTTTATTGCTCTATGTCTAAATCTTTATATCTTACTTGATATTAAAATTAAGATTAACAAACATAATGTACTTTGCATGCATTATAGGATTGATACATGCTAGCCTAAAAGTATAAATTATTACACTTACTACACTTAAAACATTTTTATATATTTTATGTGCTATTAAGTAAGCTATGAGGAGTATAGATTAAAGCGTATTTTCTACAATTTGAGAGAGTGTTATTATAAATCATAAAATTATAAACTCTTAAGAGTTTACATGAAGAAATCCTGATAATTTAAAAGAGATATTAACAAGGTGAAAAAATTGATGAATGTTTATTCTTCAAGTGGCGAAAAGAAGTCTTAGTATGGAGCAAATAATATAATACTCAAGTATGATTTGATACTTGAGGTTTGGATGTAGGTTTGCAAATCTACATTAAAAATTGAGTTTCCAATCTGGTTTTCTAATCCTTTTGCTCTACACAGTTTAAATATATTGTTGGATAATTGTGTAAAGTAAAAGGATAAGAAAGAGAGATATATTGTTGGATAATTGTTTTTAATTGTTCGATATTATGAGTAAAACTCTTAGGTCCTTACCAAACTAAGTCATAAGTATATACATTCTTTCTAAACTTGTTAAAAAAAACAACTTGTTAAAGATCTTCTTCATATCTCATTTAAAAAGAGAATTTTATGTGATGCTTGCCTAACAGGGAAGCAAGTAAAAATATTTTTTAAGAGCAAAAACTATATTTATATCAAAAAAACTTTTAGAATTGATATATTTTGTTTTGTTTGGACAACCTAAACTAGAAACATATGTGGAAATAGATGTATTTTCTGATTATGGATAACTTTTTAAGATATACATACGTTTTGCTTTTAAAATCAAAAGATGAAATTATTTATGGATTTGTTAAGTTTACAAAGAAAGTTGAGAATGAAAAAAGGTTTTTCAATCATAAACATAATGAGCGAACATGATGGTGGATTTATAAGTGATTTATTTGAAATGTTTTGGGAACAAAAAGATTACCACTATATCTTTTCAACAACTAGAACTCCTTGACAAAATGAGGTTGTGGAAATGAAAGTTGGTCCCTTCAAGAAATAACAGAAACTATATAAAATGAATTTAATACACCTAAAATTTCTTGGATAGAAGTTGTAAATGCACATTGTTATGTATTAAATTGTGCTATTTTGATATCAAAGTTGAAAAAGACTCTTTGTGATCTTTAAAGAGGTAGAAAACTCAACATCTTATATTTCAAAGTTTTTGGTTCAAAATGTTTTATTTTTAACATTAAAGATAATTGTGATATGTTTAATTCAAAATATGATATTCATATTTTTATTTGTTATTCCTCCTCTAATAAGGCTTATAGTGTTAAGGAACCATCTTACGTAAAAGCTTAAACAAGTAAGTAAAACCCTAAAATATAATTTATATTATTTTCTAACACTCCCACAAGTGAAAGTTCTTTGGACTTGAAACTTGCACAAGCCTACATTATCTTGTGCTTAATTTTTTTTATCAAATTTTATCAAATATAATGGGGTGATGAGATTTGAATTCGTGACTACTGAGTCAATAATCTGATATATTATTAAGGAACCATCTTACTTAAAAATTTAAGCTGATTGATAAGATCTTAGAATATAATTTATATTATTCTCTAACATATATATTATATAATAATAGAACAATTCATCTCGAAGAATCCATACATATCTTCTTTGTGGAAAGTCAATTTTTTTTTTTGAGATTCTAATCAACATTAATAAAAATGTTCAACATTTGAGTCTTAATGATAAAACCCCTATGAAAGAATAATCAAGAAATGAAAAAAAAAAAAACTAAACATAACAATCAATAAAAGATGGTAACTCTTGTATTCCACCAAAAGAGTTGAGGTATGTAAACTTTTACCTGTTTAAGTTAATTATTGATAATACCTTTAAAGGTACTAAAACTAGAACATATCTTAAAAACATGAATGAACATTATTCATTTGTTTCTCATATAGAGTCTAGATACTTTTTATAAGGTAAAAATGATACAAATAAGATTTTAGCACTATAAGATTAACTAAACTAATTTGAAAGGAATGATGTTTGAGAATTGTTTTCTAGACCTAAAAATCAAAATGTTCTAGGAATAAAATGGATTTTTAGAAAAAAAAAATGATGCATATAGGATCATTGTTAGAAACAAAACAAAACTAGCTGGCAAAATCTATAACCAAAAGTAAGGTATTGATTATAAAGAAACCCTTACACCAATAGCTATATTAGAATCAATAAGAATAATTTTAACTTTTACATGCCAAGAATCACACCTTTATCAAATAGATGTTTGAAGCGAATGTTTAAATGATTTTATCATGAAAGGGGTGCATGTTGAACAACCTTAAGGCTTTGAAAACTTTCATTTTCCCGATCATGTATTCAAACTTAAAAAGGCTTTATATGGTTTAAAATAAGAACCAAAAGCATGGTATGATAAACCAAAATAGGTTAGTGAAAAACAAACTCAATGTTATGCCCAAATTGAGTCGAGCGTACTCATATGGGTTAAACTCATACTATTTTATTAAGGTTTCCTTATGACTTTTTAACTTTCTAGAATGTAAATAAAAAAAAATAAATGTTTTTTTTTAATGAAATTGAGGGTTTTGAGTGTAACAAAAAAATTCTAACGAAAGGTCCTTTGAGATGAATTACTTATTTACTATCAATTTGTTTTAATCATGTTAATAAGCTTTTAATAAAGATTTTTGTTTAATAAAGTTTAACTTATGTTTCTTCAACCTAAAATATAAGATCTAGGATTGTAATGAAAGCATAATATGTTTGTTGGCGCACACACACATATACCATGCCAAATTCTTAGGCAAGTTAATTTGGATTTATACTAGGAATCATTTCTCTTGTGTTGCTTAATCTCTTATGCATGATTCTACAAATGCCAAGATTTGAACTTTTGAACCTTAACATCAACCTTATTTCAACTATTTAAAACACATGCAAGTTTAAGTTGCACTAAAAATGCAATGTGGAGCAATAAAAGCGATTGTTATTCGTTCGAGAATATTGTCTTTGAAATTGTTAGAGGGATTATATGGAAAATTACTTGTTATAGATATTATTAAAAAAAATAACTTGTGTGTGGTACATACATGTCGACAAATGAAATGTTCTCATGCCATTTAGGCGATGCACGAGACATTAAGTGATGAATATAAGATGACTTCTAGTGTAGTATTAGATTCATCTCGGTTCCTCTACATCCAAATGTGACATGTGCTCTAAATAAATATATTGTTTGACATGTGCAACTCTTTTTTTCATTTCCTCTCTCATCCTCAATTTTCACATTCACCCTACAAAAACTAAAAGCACCCCTTCACTCTATTTTTCTTCATATTTAATATATATTATTTTAATTATTATTTGTTTTATTTGAGGTGACTAAAGAAATTGAATATTTTTTTAATTTCACCCCCTTCAGTTTTTTATCTTTTAGATTTAGTCTTTATTCTTTTAATTGATATTTGTGTTTATTTAAGAATTTTTTTATTTTTATTTTATAATGTTAGCCTTTTTTATCCATTTTCTACCAATTTGATTCTCATTAGTTTGATTGTTGTTTCTTTTTCCTTGCTAGTTTTTAAATTGATATATATTTTTTTTAATTTCATGCTCCAACATTTAACTTTTTTGAGATTAAAAGGTCAAATTTATGATTTCAAGGGCTATGAGTTTGGAATATTAACTTGGATTCATGAGATTCACTCGAGTTTATTTAATTCGTTTTTAAACTTATGATTTATCAGTATAAGTTCTCAACATTTACTTAATTTAAAATTGGACTATGTATTTTTTATATATTTTTTTTATATAGTTTTTAATTAGTTTTGATAATGACTTGAGTTATTTTTAGTCTTTTTATTTATCATTTTAAGTTCAATTTAGTATTTTTTAGAAGTTTTTAATTTAATTTAAAAAATTAATTTATTAAATACAAATATAGGATTTTATCTTATGATATATTGATGATGCCTCTTTCATGGTTTAATGTGAAATCTTTTGTGTATATATTTGAACCGTCTCTATAAGCTATTTACAATGATCAAGGAATGCCTATAATAAAACGATACTAAATTTTTAATATTATCTTTTTTTTCAGTATGATTATTTAGTGTTTTTTTATTTGTATTAATTATAATATTTTTTACAAAAAATACTATTATCAAATTAATTAAATTTATTAAACTAGATAAATTAATCATTCAAATTTCATATTTTTCATGGTTGTGCAAAGATACCATCATCAATTTAATATATTTTTTTATTGCAAAGAATAAGGTTTTAACTGTTGATAACAACCTATTTTTTTAAAGTATATTTGAGAGTATAATTAATATTATTTTTTAAAATATTTTTTAGTTTGAAAATATATTCAAATGATATTTTTTATTTTTTAAAATTATTTTTAATATCAATATAATAAAAAATTAAAATTAAAAATAATAAAAAAAATAAAAATAATTGTTTTTAAGTTGTTTTCAAAACCCTTTTCAAAAGGTTTCGAAACAGCTCCTAGTCATCTCTAAAACCCTAGCCTTTCCTTTCACTTCACTCTCTCTCTCGTCTCTGCGTGCGTGTGATTGGAGAAGACATGGACGGTGATGTAGAAGAAAGGCGAGTTCAAGCACGATTTATAACAAAACTGAAGCCACCCTATAAAGTCCCATATACTTCAATTGCTATCCCGGCTAATGTCACCCGTTTTGGTCTCTCCACCATCGTCAATTCCCTCCTCAAAGCTGGTGCGTGATTTTAGCCTAATTCTCAATTAAAACTAATTTCTTTTTTGTTAAATTTACTGTGATTTTGGGCAGGAAATGATGAATGGGAATCGCAGCCTTTCGATTTTTTAATTGATGGAGAACTGGTTCGCTTGCCACTTGAACAGTTTGTGCTTGCCAAGGGCATTTCCGCTGTAATTTACTAGACTTTCTACTTGTTTGCTTGTGTTTTTTTAGGATATCTTACAAGCAATTATTGTGTCTAAATTACAGGAGAAGGTATTGGAAATTGAATACATAAGGGCGGTAGCCCCGCAGAAAGAGGATGAGCCCTCTTTACATGATGACTGGGTCAGTGCCGTCGATGGTTCATGTCCTCGGTAATCTTTGGTTTTTACTGTAAGAAGCAATACGGGTTGTCTATATTACCAACTTTGCAAGTACATATGCTCGGTTTATAATTGGTCAACTTTTAGTTCAATAGACTGATTAATCCAATCATGCAACACAGCTCTGGATGTATCGTGATGGTCACCCTAAATATCACACCATCTGGTTTTTTTTTTCCTTATAAATTTTAATGTCTTTCCATGCATTGGTAGAAGCTGCTCTAATTTGTGGTTTTTGGCAGGTTCATCTTCACTGGCTGCTATGATAGTTTTGGAAGGTCAATATAAATACAGTATCTTTAATTCATTTTATTATGTACCCAATAAACTCAATGTTTTCATATTACCTTGCTCTTGAATGTTTTTGTCAAAGTAATTGATAAGCTTCTTGATTATCGCATATTTGTACCCATATTTTTTAGGGTGTGGAAAGCTGCTGGAGAATGTACTCATATACTAGAGGGACACAGAGATGGAATTACTTCTGTCACTATTGTTAACCCAGAAGGTAGATTTGAGGGACACAGATGCACAATCCTCTCCTTCTGGTTAAATCAGCTGTTTGAAACTTGGAACATTACATGTCTAAATCTAAAAGCATTTTAATTGTTTTCCTATTGACAATTGATTTTTTGAATGATTATTTGTTGCAGACAATTTACTGTATACTGTTTGCATTATTTAGTTTAGAAGTTTGAATGAATGACATTCAGATAATCTGGCTTTCTAATAAATAACTCTGCCTATAGGCAGTTATCTTTTTAGATACAAATGGTCATTTCTAAATGCAGTGTACTGTCAATGGCTGCTTCAGCCTAGAGGTATAATTGAAAGATGTTTTACGGGAATTATGATTAATCTGGCTTGAATCCTCCAGATATTTATTATGTTTGAAGGATGTGTATATCAGTGATGACATAAAATACATTTTTCTTGGTTTCTAGAGTGATGTGTGTTTTATATTCTACTCTTTCCTTTTGTGTCTGCTGAGATATGTTCCTTTATTTCCTCATGTTTTTATTGCTAGCTCTGCAATATGCCATTGATTAGCTTTATGGTGATAATACACAGGTGCTGATAGTGTTACTGTGGCCACTGCCTCAAAAGATCAATCTCTGAGGCTGTGGAAGGTAATTTGAATAAAATTAAAATTAATAAAATTGAATATTTTTCCTGTCTAATAATGTTTCTTTTTCCAAAAAGTTTGATACAGAGGAGCATTTAGATCAGCCTGCAAAGATTAGGGCCTTCAAAGTTTTGCGTGGGCACAATGCATCTGTGCAAAGTGTTGCAGCACAGGCTTCTGGAAACATGGTCTTTTCTCTGTCATTCTTTTTTTTTACTATTAAGGTTATTGAGTTTACTTCAAAAACATAACCTCATTTCTCCTCTGTTTTCTCATAATCTTTAATTAGATCTGTTCAGGTTCCTGGGATTGTACAATCAATTTATGGCGAACAAATTTGTCTGATACAGAAGGTGATTTAGTGTCAATTAAGAAAAGAAAAGTGAAAAACAATGTTGAGGAATCTCAGATGGAGGTGATGCACGTTTCTTACTCATATTCCTTTTGATCTCCACATAACTATGGTCATCTCACTTTGTTATAAAAGCTAAGAAATTTTTACAGGTCATTAAGAATTTGACTTCAGTAGCTAGAGTATGCAAGGAGGCAATAACAGTCTTATTTATTTTTGTTGTCTTTTATCTTGTCTTTTTCATATATGCATGTGTTAACTAAGGTACCAGGCAGGCTGTTCTGTTTATCTGATATCCATGGAGATGGGAAGCCTGCTTTTTTTCTTGCTAGCTCTCAGTTCTATTTTCCACTTACTGTTGGCAACAAGGATGTTTTATTCTTGTTGTAGCTCTTGCACACTATTTTTTCTTTTCTTTGAGGACCCTTACATACACTGGAATTTGTTACATTAATGAAAAAGAAAGAAAATGAAGGCACCAGGTGGGGCCACATTTACAAGAATATGACAGACCAAAAATGATTTTACTTCATTTGATGCACATTAAATAAATAATTAAGAAAGTCAGAAGATCCAATTTACTGGTAAAAAAGTTCTTCCTTGAGATTATGTCTTTTTTCTTGTTATGTTGTCTTCCATGTATGTTGCCTAAGAATTTTTATTATTTTTTTACTATTTTTTTCTTACAACCAATTGTATTTCTATCATGTTCAGGGGGAGGCTTTGTCTACACTTGTGGGCCATACTCAATGTGTATCAGCTGTCCACTGGCCAGAACACAGTACAATCTATTCTGCATCCTGGGACCATTCTGTTAGAAGATGGGATGTTGAGACGGGCAAAGATTTGTCAAACATAGTATGTGATCATCCAACATTAGCTCTCGCACCCTTTTTTTCTCCCATGGGCATGTTGAATGTACATTCATGAGATATGTTGAAGGATTGGTTATTCTACTCTTGCAGTTCTGCGGAAAAGCCCTCAACTGTCTTCATGTTGGTGGTGAAGGTTCTTCTCTCATCGCAGCTGGTGGTTCTGACCCTATCCTTAGGATATGGGACCCACGAAAACCAGGTATGTTATGCAATAAGTTCCCCCCCCCCTGGTGACTGTCTAATTTGCATCTTACTCTCCTTGTAGGAACTTCTGCTCCTATTTATCAGTTCTCTTCCCATAATTCTTGGATTTCAGCATGCAAGTGGCATGCTAAATCGTTGTTTCATCTACTTTCTGCATCTTATGATGGGAAAGTCATGTTGTGGGATCTAAGAACTGCGGTATTGTATTCTCTTCACTTCCCCGATTTATGATCAACCTTCTATGAGACCTGGAAATAATAAACAAGAATGATTTGTGTGTACTGATCAGCATCATCTTAACTTGTGTACTTTTCTGCTGCAGTGGCCTCTGGCTATTATTGATTCACATGAGGACAAGGTATATTGCTATCTATTTCATTTATTTAAGTCTTCCGCTTTGGAACAGATTAAAAAAAAAATCATCTTTATGTGGTGATGTGCTGCAATTCAGGTGTTATGTGCTGACTGGTGGAAAGGTGATAGTGTGATCAGTGGTGGGGTAGATTCAAAGCTCTGCATTTCCTCTGGAATTTATGTGCAATGAGGTAAGAGTATTTATTTATTATTTGTTTATTTTTCATCATGTTATGAACTCCAGTTTAAATTCTGTACTCTCCTCCCCAACCCACCTGTAGAATGTGCAGCTGTTTCCTCTTCCCTTCTTTGACGGCAATTGTTGTGAAAATTAGTTCATTTCCTTGCATTGTCCTCAACTGCTGTGTGACAATTCGTTTATGTAAGTGACTAGATGTTTGTAAGCCATTCCAAACTTGAGAATTTGTCTTTTCTTAAAGGGTTGGGTTATGGTATTTTCTACTCTTTGCTTTTTGTTTTTGTTATGCTTGCTAGAAACCAATCTGAGTCTTTGACAAAGAGCTCAATATGAATCTTTGGCTCAATAGCATGATGCTGATGCATGCCCCTTTTCCTCATAAGAGTTTCTGAGTTTGAACCTTCCCTTAACTCATCTTATGCAGGTTTGAGCCGAAGAGTTTTTACTTATCCATATTCCATTCAGTCCATGTTTTCTGTTGTATCTGTTATCTGTTGCACATAAACAACAAGAACTAGTTAAATTCACTATAATTGCATTCTGGGTGTATGTAAATTTCTGTGTCTATTGAAACCTCTGAATGCAGCATTGGATGACCAAAACATCATTGTCACATATAGGAATGGTTCATACCCTGTTTAATGATTAGCTGTGCCTCTTTTCTCAGCTGAAGTGAGTTACAAGTGGTGTCCTAATGGAGATGGAAGTCCTAAGAGGATGGATTATTTTAGGAGAAACATTTTCATCTTAGCACCCTGTTACCGATTCATGAGGTGGCAGTTTGATCGGGAAATATGATTAATTCACATGTGAAGGGGCAGATTGGAGGGTTTATTTCAGCTTAAAGTCTATCTTGTTCAAGGCCCTTTGACGAGTGTGCATCGTGGGAGTCCTATTTTCATCTACAATGGTTTACTGTTGTGATTTTATAAGAGTTTTGCTCATTAGATGCTTTAGATCCTTTAGGAGGATAAAGTTTTGGTTGTTGATCGGAAAAAAGGTTAAATTTTGGTTCCTCCCGCAAAAAGTTTTGTAGTGCATGCAGGTTGAATTTACAAATTCCAAGTTAAAAATTGAATACATTTGATGCTGCCAGAATTTTGAAGGGAATTGCTCCTGCTTTATATTCTTCTTGTTTAACACAGACTCCCAGGCAACAAGGGTTATATGAGTGAGCTTTCCTTGAAGGCGTTTCGACTTTTGAGGGAAGAGGAATTAGTTTGTCAGCCAGGTACATTACTGAACGTTCAGGTAGATTACAATGTCTGCCTGATTGCCTGCTTCTTTGTTCTTTTTGTAGCGAAAAGCATGATTATTTGTGAAGCTCTTTTGCTCTAATTTCTTTATCATAGTTTCACATTCACTCTCCTATATATTATATTTTGATAGAAAATAAAGTTTATTAGATTAAGAATTTTTTCGTAATTACACTGATTATCATTGACCATCCAGAAATTTGAAATCAAGATTATATAACTAAATAAACTCCATCAAGAATAGAATAATGGTTAAACCTAAGTCTATAAGGTTGAAGACCAAATATTTTTTATTTAGAGGTTCAAATGCATATCTATTAATTCTTTAAGGACCAAAATTAAAATATTTAAAACTCAGAGCATCTTGTCATGACGCTCTGATTTCATAACTACATCCTTTCCTGAATAATATCAAGGTGGTAGTTCTTATCAGAATTTCAAGAAATTTATTGAATGGATCAAGGCTTAGGTGGTTTATTTTACAACCATTACAATATGTATTTGAGGTAGAGGATGATTTGCGTGCTTGCCTCTGTTGTCTGCCATATTGCTTTTGTTCATAGTCTAAAATAGACAGAGAACATGTAGTCTGGCATTATCAAGTAGTTTCTCTCTTTGTTTAGAATCTTCAGAAACTTTCTTCAAAATTACAATAGCACACACCATCATCAGGTCATGGATATTAATTAAATCCTTGCTGTAATTTATTCATACAAAAAAGAAACCTTGTTTTAAGCATGATTTAAGTCCTGCTAAGGATCCCAGTTTTTTCTCGGTTTTTCGGTGGCTTGGTTATTTTGAACACCCCTACCTAGAATTACAGGGGACTAATGATGGAAAAGGCAACTTCATGTAGCCTACCTCAGGAAATATCAAATGATGTCCTTTTCAGAAATGTTTTACCTGTCAGTGAAATTTGCAGGAGCTGTGGAAATCATTTTTGGTTCATCCATAGACAGCTACGCATGCAGGTTTATGAACGTAGCCTAGAAAATTTCACAATCCTCACCACTCTTGATTTCTTATCTTAAGAGAGACCTGTCTTTTGAACATTCTAAGGGATTCTGGAAAGGCAGATCAGCCCACAACTATTGCAAATGTCATTGAAAAGTCCCATTCTTTTTACTGGTCATGACTGCATTCCAGAATGTGCAATAATTCAAGTAGAAGAGAATGCTGGAATCCATCAATAATATATTATTTAAGTTTGAGCTCATTGATAAGTGAAGAATACTTCAGGCTGCTAACAGGGGTAGAATCAGGACCAACCATTGCTGAGAAAGCTACACTATTCTAACAACGGATAGCTACCGAAAGTATTGAATAATAAATGGGAGTAACAATCAAATAGTTCCATGTAATATTCTGATAGGCTTAAGCCTGCATGCAGAAAACTTTCAGTCTATATGAGATGAACTTTAAGTTTATATAAACAAAAAGTATATTTTGTATGAATCAGCTATGAAAAATTTACTAGAATGAGTAATCCACATATTCTGGTTATACCTTATCCAGCACAAGTCCATGCAATTCCTCTAATGGAGCTTTCACAATGCATGGCTAATAGTCGTTTGTGCTGCAACACCACCTCGCTTTTTCTAGGAATTGAAAGGGAAAACATGCAGAATTTTGGGCTCTGATCCAAGACTATCAAACTTCATCTCCAACTTGACTGCCCAAGAGAGGATAGCTTTTTCTAGTTGGAGATCCAAAAATCCCTACATCTCCACCATCCTCGGGAACAAACACTTCGCTTGGAGGGTTCTGTGCAATACCCTCACATAACCAAGAGCCAACTTTTGAGTACAATTTTAAGGACTCGTCTGGTGGGTTTATCATTATTTTGTAGCCATCAGGTATTTCAAATATCTAATTTCCCTATAGGGTAATGTTATGATCTTCAATTATAGTGTTTACATGCAAAAGAACCTTAAATGCCTCAAATCGTTGCACATCATGTTTCCAATATACAGTCTCCAAAACTCCAGTTAATCCCTTTGTTCACAACTTCGACATTCTGTAGCCTACATATTGAATACCTGTTCCTATACTGTAATATTGGTTCACCATTTGGATCAATAATGGTTAAACACGTAACATTTTGAGCCATAATGATCAAGCTTCCAACAAGCTAAACATTCCTCCATGAGAACTCTTCAACCTTAATTCGTAGATATGGATCCTCCATTAAAATAGGCTTATGACCTCCCAAGATGGGCCGAAAGCAGGATGAAGAAAGATGAGAAAGGGTGGTCTAGACTCAACATATTTATCATTACCTGAATCTGAGGAAGCTCTACAGCACAACGTGAAAGAAGATCATAGGCGCTCTGTAAGATATCCAAGAAAACACCGTCCTGAGTCTGGTGCAAGGAGTTGTCAGAATGTCTTTTTTTACTCATAGCAGATGAAGTAACCTTTCTTCGCTCATTATACATAATAAAGGTGTCCCGCTTATCTTCCACCACACCCTTGTAAAATCTAGATACACAGGTTTTAGCCAAATTATCTGTGATATATTGCATTGTGCATTCCAGCCGACCACCAAAGACACTGATAGTTCCCATAATGGTCCATGTATACAATAGACCTTGATGCAGCTAACTCCAAAGAAGGTAACTCTACCTGCAGAATGTTTGTTCCGGCAGGGAAACTGTTAGCTGAACAAGGACCGCTTGTGCTTCCAAACTTATCAAACTCGGTATATTCAACGCATGACTAGACATAAGCCTACTGCTTATCAAGATTCTTCTTTTCAATAAGGAAAACTAATTCCTTCAGTAGTTACTGGGTTGCGCTTACTGCGAACCCCAGTTTCTGTGGCGTAAGCAATAACATTACTGACTTACCGCATGGCAGCACCTTTATTTTTATCATGATCATAAAACCACTCAAAATGCTTTTATCATTAGCATGTTTGCAAATCACACAGTGCCCACCGGGCCCGCATACAGATGCAAATGGTTTTGTAATCAACCGCTGCCCATCTTCAGTACTAACTGCTGGAACAAAGGCTATTCAGAAAGCTAGAAACTAGATCGATCTCTTCCAGAAGAACTGAAAGAACCATCCTGCAGCTTATTCCTGGAAAGTTATAGGAGCTCATCGAACAATTTAATGCAACGGATAGGGATAACATCAGTTGTATTCTTGCCGATCCGACTACTGGATGTGTCCTGAAAAATGCGCAAAGAAAGGGAATCAGCTAGCAGTGTTCTGTACTGCTATAGCTGGAATGTTGGTCCAGCATACTATGTAACTCATCTTCTGAACTGCATAGAGTCTGAAATATTTTACTCTGCTCCTCATACCTTTCTAATAGATCCAGTTTTAGCAACCAACGGACTTGGAGATTCAATACGAAACTCTTAGTAATCAAATGAATTTGGTCCCTAAATACACACGCTTTTTGCAATTAAGTCATTGGGCTTGAGTTTCTTTAATTTGACCCTTAAATAACCCTCAAACTTTGATTTTCTCATACATTTCATCCGATAAAGTTTGTATAGATTAGAAGTGGTCTTCTAAAATTTAAATATTCTCAATTAAGTTTTCAGACTTCATTTTTCACCAATTAAATCATAAATAAAGTTAATTTGACTCATTAAAATGTTAATTAAGTCCCCGCACTGAATTTATTTTAATTTTAGCCTAAATTAATTTTTACATTTAATTATATATTTAATTAGCATATTATTAAATCAAATTGACTTCTTAAAAGTCTAATCCAGTCTTCAGATTTAATTTTTATACAAATTCATTTTATATCTACTTAAGTTAACATTGAATCTACATTATCGTTCACATTTAGGTCCTTCAATGGTGCACTTGATCTTCTAATTTTGTCAAAGTATCAATATGGTTTCTTTGTGTATCATTTATACACTTAAATCCCTTTTTAGTCTATCTTCAAGAACTAAGTTGTTTGTCTTTTCTTTATTTTATTATTAATTTTAAAAGAAAAAAAAATTAAGAACCTAGAATTAGGTTATGATAGATATCATACTCATTCAAGGTAAACTTAAACACGACTTATGTTTTCTCCTAGCTCAAGATTAGACATACTTGATATTTATGTTAAGGAGAGGAGCCCTTCAATAATAGGAACAACCTTGGATTTGTTGCGTTCCATCTTCAAGAATGACTAGCTTGCTACTCCTTATAATCAGCCACCTTACCCTCTATTACTTTATGTGCCCATGATTTCCACATAAAGTTCCTTTCATGGCTCTTGTGGATCTGTTAGCAAAGGTGAAAAACCAACTCATGTCATTGCCATCATCAATGTTAGTGACCAAATGATAACAATTTCTTGTTTACATATGGAATTAAATTTAATTCAAAAAATATCGAATTCAATTTTAAAAAAGTTATTATATTGAATATTATATAATAATGGCCTGCTAGAGACAAAACAATCAATACTTTATAAATCTTCCAAGTATAATTTTTCAGTTTTCATCCTCTATTTATTTAAGGGTTTTTTTCAAATTAATATTATAAAAGCTAAAAAAAAAATGTTTTCCAACACGTTAAGATAAAAAAAAAAGTTGGAAAAGATACAATTTGTTTTTATATAATGGGACAAGTTATAATATATCCTTACATGAATTAATTTTTATCTTTAGAAGATGATAAAGTTTCTAATATATTTTTTACCCAAATAACTATCTTGGTCCACTTAGAGCTAGGCTCGATTGATCAATATATGGTCAACCAAGTATGGGTGACTAATGAGATGACCTTTTTTAGGTAACTAGACCAATAAATCACCCGTTGGGTGACTAGACCTTGATGGGTCACCTAATCCATTGACCAACCCTATTTTTTCTTCTTACTATATTTGTCTCCCTTTTCTTTACAATTTTCTCTCACTTATTTTTCTCTGTATCTATAATTTTTATGTGTAGCACATGCAGTTTTCTATATCACACATAAATTTCTTACAAGATAAGTTTGTTTTCTATCATCAATAATTATATTTCTTGCTAGACCTATCATTCTAAATGAACACAAATGAAAATAAATATACTAATCATATAAAATATGGCACACAACCTTTTCATCCAAGCATCACACCAACCAATATGTGACATTGGTTAGCCATTGACATGATTCTCTTCTCCATGAAAAAATTAAGTGATTCACCAAGCATCAAAGGACTAGTTTTTTACGTACAAAACATACCTTCACTTTTCTTTTTTCATACATCATCTTCTTCTCATTTACAAGTACTAGCTTAAGCATGGGAGAGTCCACCATCCTCTCCTTATCATTTACAAGCATTATCTTAAGTATAGGAGAGTACATCATTCTATGAATATGCTTGGATTTTCAGTCTAAAAGGTGATGCTAATGTTGGCATCTATAAAAGAAAATGCATGTTTTTTGGATCTTGTTGATTGCTTTTAAACTTTGAGGTACATTCATAGAAGTCAACAATTATAAATTCTAATAATT
Organism: Salix dunnii; assembly: GCA_015731905.1. Lineage (NCBI taxonomy): Eukaryota > Viridiplantae > Streptophyta > Magnoliopsida > Malpighiales > Salicaceae > Salix > Salix dunnii. The sequence continues at coordinate 6,526,510 of CM027662.1, read as the reverse complement.
TTAAATTTCTAAGACCCAATTGAAACTGGTTATATATTTGAGAGACTAAACTATAGTTTCTTGAAAAGAGTGACATATTATATATAGTGTTGGTTTATTATTATTTTTTCAATAAAAAATCCCCCTCATCCCTTTCAACTAATTACAAAAATCCCTTCATATATTCAAAATCTTGTTTGCAAGTTTACTTTCCATGTTATTTTTCAATATTCAAATAATAGTTTAAGAGATTGTAAGAAAATCGATTATAAATTCACTGTCTCAAGTGGGAGGTGTATGTTAGATGGGGGCAATTGCACCCTCTAATTATCTGTAATATTTCACTCCAGCCCTCACAGATTTTCACATGTCTGTCATCGTATGACCTATGGCCAGCACAAGGAAATCATCACTACGAAAGGAAATTCAAACGATACTATATAGATGGTTTGATATCCACGTAATATTTGTCAACGATTTTCAACACAGTATTTAGTGTAGAATTTGCAATTAATTATGCTGTAAATTTTCTTCATTCACGTGTTCCTCAGTTCCTAGATAAGAAGGAAAAGTTAAACTGTTTTGTCATGCCAGCTTTGTTGAAACAACGTGTGTGGTTTTGGACCCAGCAAGAAACACAAAGTAATCCAAAATTCAGCCATTAAAATTGAGAAAAAAGAGATAACAACAAAGTTGCCAATCCACAAGTGTATCATGTTAGACAAAACAAGAGGGCCACGCATGAGCTCCAAACCCCAGGAAAAACATTAGTCAGTGTCCCATGTTTTTTTTCTAGCAATAATCAAGAAGATATGCTATATTAAATTAAACTAAACGAGTTATAGTTTATTTTTTTGGATTCGATGAAATCCTATCTTCCGGAAAATGCATTCTGTGGATCTAGATGAGAGGATAAAATCTTGGTAGTCCTAGACTCTAAAAAGAGATGCACGCCCTGATTTAAACTTGAGACTTATTATGTAGATTTCAAATCCTTTGCCACCACGTACGTTGAATCCCTTAAGGACAAATAAAACCCTAAAAACAGCTTAGCTAGAACATCATACTCTCATTTAGTGTCCCGTGTTGATTATTATGTTAGCCTCTACCGATCCCAGAAAACAAAAGTTATAATTAAAGCCAATACCAGCACATGAATAACGCGGCAGAAATCAAAAACAGCAGAAGCAGAAAGAAAGAAGATGATGTTTCTCCACTTCCCAATTCTCTTTTTTCTAAACTATATAAGTTTGTTTGTTTTTGAAAACAAATGTTTTTTTTTCCTTCAAACTAATTATTTTTGTGTTCTTGGATCGTAAAATCCAATAGAAACATAAATTATCCTTCAATTATTTTAACCAGATCATAAGATCACGTGCGGTATGAAGCTTGAAAACTAAGGGAAAACATGTGTATCATCCAATATGAAACCCTATAATAATATCATAATTAACTAATAATACAAAATATATTTAAAAGGAAAGACGAGGAGGAAAAGAGAATGGGATTGCTCAGTTGGATGTAGGGAATATGCAGAACATGCTGTACAATTCATTGATGCTGCTGCTTCACTGTCTCTCCCTTTGTCACATGCCCGATCCTTTCCTTCCTCGCACAAAGGCAAAGCTAAATGAATCTCTTCCCTCTTCCCTCTTCCCTCTTCTTTCTTCTCTCTTCCATGTGCAAACACATGTGCTCTCTCTCTCTCACACCCTCTCTTGCACTGCTGGTCCATATCACTTTCACATGCACTCTTGAGAGGAAGCTACAATCCCAAATCAGTACAACTTGTGGTATTTCACTCACTAATCTGCCCTCACCATCGCTCCATTACTTCTAAACTGCCACCATCCGTGTATCTTTACTCTATGAAACCTTGAGTTGATCTACCTGGGATTTCGATGATACTGTTTTTTCAACTTCCTTTTTCTCCATCGGATCTGATTTGTCAGTTGATTTAATAATCTTGCTTGTCGCTTCACTTCCTGTGTTTACCACTAATTAATAAACTAGCTAGGGCAAAGCTTATTTCCACGTTCCATGTGTAGGAATGTGAGCTCTCAGCCGCACCTCGCATGTAGGTGCATGTTAATCCATCAAACTTGGAAACATGTTCAGCCAATACAATGATTTGTATTAAATAGTTCTCATCAATATCAGCTTCCATGTCTATCCATCCAATAACCTTTAATTGATTGGAGCGAGTTCTCTGTCCTTTTCTTTTTCTTTTGTCAAATATCTTTAAGTATAATATACGAAAGTATACCCTTAACATTATTCGGAAAAAGAATTCGGTCTTACGAACAAGTTGATGATAATAATGGGGGGAAAATACCCCAACTATTGAATAAAAAAATGTTTGGATTGAAAGAAGCAGCCACTAGCTAGAAAATCAATGTTTGTTTCCATATTTCAAGAGACTATTTTTATCAAATGAAGACATGCTAGGGAGAGGGGGCCTACAATGGAAATGGAGAATTTGAAATCTTTACATGTGCAAATACAGATTCTCAGGCTTTAATTTGGTGCTGGTGCCGAGGACTCTCTCCTTGTGGCTTGCAAGTTGTGCCCACCTCCCCGCTTCAAGTTTTCAATCAAAACACGAAAATGGTGTCGTGTTCTACGTAAAAAGGCATTAACAACCTTGGAATGCATAGAAATATCTGTACATGTAGGACCTGATCCCCACTACAGGACCCCCGATGCTCTTATCATCAGTGGTCCATCAACAGCAAATTGCTATTAAATGATCTAGACCGTTGAATCTGTCGATGCTGTAGATTTCTTGGTTCCCATATTCTACCTCCCCACCTTCCTCATTCCTTTCCTTCTTTCTCTTGCAATGCATGTGGGGTCGAGGGATATATAATATATGTACTTTGGGGTTACATGCTTAAAATATGCATAATCATTTCATGTAGATGGCATCGACAGAGCAAAAGTTTGTTTGGTTATTTGCTGAGAGAAAAAGTGAATACATAGCTCACGCTTGTAATTAACGTAGAAATTTTAACTTTGATCTCCAATAAATTAATTAAATTACTAATTTTACTAGTATTTTATTAGATTTAATCATGTCAAGCTAAAGATTTGCATAATGTTAACCCGTATGATAATTGTCAAATATCTTTATCCTCACAAGGAAAAATTGTTTGATTCCGGTTGAAGATTCTAGATATAATTACAAGTTACTATACTTTCATATATAGATTTTGATTGTAAAGATGTTTTCTAGATTAGAGATACATTATAATGAATGATAGACTTGTAGTCCTAAACTCTAGAGTTCCAATTATGTATTGTGGTTATTTATGCCTACTATATTATAGAAGATGTATAAATGAATTATACTAAATTTTAACTTGATATTAGAGCCTTCTGAAAAACTCTATTGAAAAATAAGCATCCCTTGTTACTTTGAACAATCGTTGTAGCAAACAACTATCATCATATAGCTTTCAAATCCTCTACTCTCGAACCATCAACCCTAGTAATCCATATCCCATCTAAACTTTTGCCTTTCATACTGATGTTGTCCTCATCGAAACTAACTATGATTTATGATCCCAAATAATAGAGATGCAAATAGCAAGATGTGGGAAGCTCGAATATATTATAACTAAAATTGATAATCAAAGGAAACTAAGATTACCTACACAACTGGTATGTAAAGAATCAAAAGGTCAAGGGTTAGTTGTTGACTTTCATGTCCTAGAGATATTCGAAGTGCTCTTGCCGAAACAAAATATGATGAATTAAATGAGACATAACTCATTGCATTGAATTAACATGTCTTCACCATTAAACAAGTTGATAGACTTCTATTAACTTATTATGGTGATTTTGTCAAAAAAATTTCAAGAATTAAATCATCATGATCAAGTTATCATGAAGGTTCCCGATGATGTTGTCACATATAAAAAGTTTGTTACACTATTAAGAATACACATCATTTGTAGTGGTAGAGATGCATAACTCAAATAAATTAGAAATGAGGTTCTTTTGAATTATCTCTCTATAAACCTCAACAACTCTTATGTTTCTATCTTTTGAGATGTTATACACTGAGTTACCTTAAATATTAAACCTAATAATCCCGAGTCTTTTATTTTATTGTCTCGATTTTCTTAACTATAACTTCAATAATGTACTTTAAAAACTAATTATAACTAAACAAGATCTAAGAATATCATTTATAAGATGTGATACCAAATTTAATTTTTTTTATGCACTCACTGTGGTGGGACAAGTAATACAAAGATACAATGTTCTAACTTAATTGGTTATTTAGATTGGTTGGATCTAAAAAGGAATATTTTTAGCAATATATCTCCATATATATTTCATAATGATATATGATATGCATAGTTTTATTGTTCTACATCAACAAATTTCTTGAAACATATGCCTCAATATTATAATGAATTAAAAACTTCTCATTGTGATAAAAAAAAGAAAGAAAAGGAAGATAGAGGGCTAAAGGGGAGATTAAGAAACCTAAAGATTTTCCTTTACTTCAATTTCCCATATATTTATAAGGGATTCAAGGCTATAGAAATAAACAATTCAAAGCACAATCTTACAAAATTCCTAAAGAAAAGCATGGTAATAATAAGACAAACAACAGGGCAATGAGTGGTTCTTTTGTAGTTAACCAACAAAACCAGTGGCCATATGCAATCACTCCATTACTTAAACCACGAGCTGACTCATTCTCTCCGACTATCAAAAAAAAAAAAAAAAAAAAACCTCCATATCCTTCTCCCCCTCTGCTTTTCAGCCAGACAGCTCTCTCTACCCATGAGTTCAATGCTAAAAAGGTCCAAGGTTTCACTAAGAAGGACGGAAAGAAAAAGAAGACGAGGAGGAGGAGCATATGCACATTCTTGCAGAGCTCAAAGAAGCATTTGCAGTGGTGGATTCGTGACAAGCCCCGACAAGTTATCGGACAAGATGGAGGCTCTCAAGAACCTCATTCCAGCTACCCATAATGGAGAGATTGTAAAAGCTGACCAGTTGTTTCAAGAAACTGCTGATTATATTGTTCTCTTGAGGACCCAAGTCCTTGTATTGAAGGGTTTGATTGACTTTTATGGATCCAGCTCCGAAAGAGACAATGTTGTTGCGTTATAGTAGTATCTTAAGTCTCAACATCAATGAAAAAGGGAGGATCTCTTGGTGTTTTAGAATTATAAGTGGCTCTGTTTGGTTGAGGAGAGATTGGAAGGATATGAGAAAGAAAGTTCGGAACTTCAAGCTATAGAGTAGTAGTGCAAACATTTGATCAGGCCATATAGTAATGGTTGTGTTGTTTTCCAAATTTTCTTCATGTTTCTGACATAAAATTAGAGTTTTTATTTGTTGAGCCCTTCCCCCCCCTTTTGTTTTTAGTTTTTCTTTTCTTGTTCTATCTTTTTCGAGGTGATGTTATTGGCGAAACTGAAAGAAGAATCCTTGTTCTTGCTTTGGGGTTTGATAATTTCTCAGAAATACTCTTGTATGGCTTGTGGATACAAAAAAACTAAAAAAACTGGGAAGATTTTTCCAAACAATGGTCTTCTGTGCTGTTTTTGCAACTCAGAATCTGATTCTAAAGTTTAGGGAATGCTGCATCAACCCCTATTTACCAGTAACTAGTAATAGCAGAGGCAATGTCATCTCTCGCTCGCTCGCTCGCTCGTTCATACGCAGATAGAGAGAGAGAGAGAGAGTTGTTAATCTCCAGAAAGGGATTGGTGCAAAGAGGAGGGCGTCCTGCCATTTTTACAGCAAGATTCAGCATGTGTAGAGTGGGATGGGGGTCAGAAGCATGGTGACAGTCCTTCACCCATCTTTTTTTATTAACAATTAATGAACCACGAAAAAAACAAACAAACGTAGATCTCACAGTTCTTCACAAATGCACTGCAAAGAATGGGTTGGAGCATTCTGATATTTGGCATAATATCTCAGTGAAAGGTCCAGCTTTGCCTCTGTCTCATGGCGTGGCGCACACACTGGCATACTGTGATTGTGATGATAGTGACAGGTTACTCAGCTGCCACTTGCAATGGCCAAGTTTTAAGGGACTTTTTGCCTTCTTTAATTTTTTACTTTTATTTATTTATTTTCCGGAGAGGCGATTGGCTGTATGTATGGCATGGATGAGAGTAAAATCAGTTTTAATGTGGATAGAAAATTTAAAATAAAAATATTAGAAAGAGTTTGATCACCGATGCCCTCAGTTTTTCTAAAGCCAATATATTTATTGCATAATTGCTATTAATAATCCTATAATATAAAATGGGGGTGATTAATTTCCATATGATATATGGTATTGCCTGCAAAGTGTTTTTTTTTGTATTTATTAACTTTATACCTGAATAATCTCATAGACTCTGGAGTTAATAACTATATAAGTTTTTAGTGGTTATCATATTAGCAACTACAGAGTTTGAACATGAAATCGCGAGAGGAACAAATCTTTTCATCTCAAGTTTTTATCACTGGACCACCTACTAAATAATTGAACATCTTTTTATCTTTATTTTAACAAAAAATGATTATATTTCATGAATGCATTTTTTTCTCCTATTTTATATATATATATCACAAAAATAGTTTGATTTGATACTTATTGGTCTTTAATTTAACCATATTAACTAATTCCATTATTTAAGTTGAAATTCTTCCAATTGTACACAAATTTCTTATTCTTTTCAAATTTAATATAACTTTCATTTATCAAATATTAATTTCGTATAGAAGATATTTTAACCATTTTTGTCATTTAACATTTTCATACCTATATTTAGATTTTATCATCTAACAATCTGATTAGTATAAACAAAACCAGTAAAACTTCGAGCTTCTCATATACAAACATCAACATTATACTATAGTAAAAGAAAATTGATCCTAATTCCCTCGTATTTCCATGGAATTTTAATTTTAGTAACACATGCAAGCACCCCTCACATAACCCTTCTTAAACATAATTTTCTTATGGAATTTTATCAATTTTAAAAAACTCTCATCTCATTTTAATCAAATAAATCATACAAAATTTACATTGAAAATGATTGTATACAATTTTCCATATATTTTTTAAATCAATGTTCTGATTTTTTGAAAAAAAAAAAAAAAAACTTGAGGGGTAACTTTAAAGTAAAAAAATAAAAAGAAAAGAGAGTTATGGTGCGAGGAAACTATATAGTATATATGAAATTATTTTTAAAAATATTTTTTTATTGTAAAATGTATTAAAATAATATTTTTATTTTAAAAAAAAATATTTTTGATATTAATATATGAAAATAATTTAAAAATAATAAAAATATTTATTTTTTAATTTAAAATGAACATTAAAAATATTAATTTTTAATTTTTTTTCAAAAATATTTTTTAAATAAGCATGTAATTGATTTAATTAATTAAATACACTCTCTAATGAAAGATTTATCAATGAGCAGGCACTAAATCAATCTTTTACTGCGACTGTATTTTTCTTAAGCCTGACTTTTTCACTTCTTTGTGGTTTTTTTTTTTTTGTGTGTGTGTGTGTGCTTCTACACAAATATCTCTCTTTCCTTTTCTTTTTTTGATTATTATTTTGGTCTCAAACAAATCAAATCCAACCCAACAAAATCAAATCAAGCGTGCTTCCAGATTATTACTAGGTACCCTTAATTCGCATCTCTCTCCCTTTCTCTCTATTCACGTTCTTGTGAAAATAATGAATATATATATTATGCGATTTACTACTCATTTATTAATTAATGGGGCTAATAATTTTTGAGTTCTTGATAGATTGACCTGGATCTCTGTAAGTTTCGGTCGTTATTTATAGCAGTTTTTGAGGGATTTTAGTGGAAGAATTTGTGGGGCTATGCATGGCCATGAGGATAAATTACACTTTTATGGGTCAATTTATAAAGTTTTCTCAATATCTGATTTGGGTTTTGTTTTTTAGTTGTAGGGCATCTAAGGGTCAGTGATTGGATAGCAATTCGATCTATCATGTATTTTTTGAGAAACTGTCGGCGAAGTTTTGATATTGGTTATGACTGTGCCCAAGGGAATGGTTTTATGTTGAGTGACTGATCATTCATGTTATTATTACAGGAAAGGAGTTAAGAGTGTAGAGAAGCTAAATTAGCGTGCAAAATTTATGTTTTTGCATCTGAAATTTTAGTTTGAGATTATTTTAAAAACAAAAGGTATTACTGTGCTGCATCTTCGGTGTTCAATGGCATGTGCAGCAATGAGATCGTTCCAGTTTACATGAACCGTTCAAAATTAGTCTTATTCATTTAATTGACCTAATTAAGTTACATGGTAAAAGAAAAGAAAGAATGTGGTTTTTCTGTTCAGAAGGGGCCTTTTGAATCACCGATGTTAATTGAAAATGATAAGATAGAGGAGGTTGAATTACCCTTTTGGATATAATTGTTTATGATCATTGTCAGTAGCTTCTGTATTTTGTGTAGATTATCAAATTTTGTTCTCCGACTGCTTGTTGCTGGTATTGTGAAGCACATTGGTTTCAAGTTCGAATACTGTTACATAGGTTGCTTTTGATTCCAAATTCTGTGTAACTTCTTCTCAGGGAAATCTTCCAGGCGCTGAAATGCTGTAAGTGATTGCTGAGGCTTATCTTCTTTTAATTGTTCCTTCCTGGCTGAAAATGTCTTATGAAGAAATCCTGAAGGCTGTTTTCCCTTTATTGGAGGGTGCAGACCTTGCTTCTTGCATGGTAGTGTGTAAACAGTGGAGAGATATAGCGCAAGATGATTACTTTTGGAAACGTGTCTGTGCCAGGAGATGGCCTTCCATTTGCAAGAGGCGAGATCCTCCAACTGTAACATACTACAAACTATATCAGACCTTTTATAAGCGACAGGGTCGACAAATCCTGCTTCCTCCAAGACTTTCCTTTGACAATTTGGAATTCTTCATCGACATTTGGACTGGAGATAAATTGATATTTTCTGAAGTGGTCACAGGCCCTGCTTTGCACACTGGAATCAAAAGCCAGCCTCCAGGAATTTGTGATAGACTTAGATTTCAGCTTGAAGGCCCTGATTGTAACATGACTCTACCTGTTGAGCCGGGATTCAAGGTCCCTTTAAGCGAGACTGTAAGTGTTTCGGTGCTTGTGGGGAGGAAGGATTCCAATAGGGTTGCTTGCATAATCAATAAATCCATCTTTGATTATATAGATCGGACATCCTATCGGGCCATGGCATTTGACTATCTTGGCTTATCACCAGCCTACCCTTTTGTTCCAGGGATCCGGGATTTCTTTGCTATTCATGGATGATAGAAATGACAGTGTCATTGATGTCTTTGGGATTGAAATGGATTTTTGTGATGCAGCAAAATCCATGGACGAGGTTTTGTGGCTGCTTGACATACTTGATTGGAAGTGAAGGGTACATCAGCCGAGCCAAGAGAAGAACTGAGCTCATTGAGAACGTCTCAAACGTCAAAACTCCTAACCTTAGTACCATTATGGCTCGATTTATATCATTTTATTTAAAGTTTAAATTCGTGAACACTATTCATTGGTTGTTGACTTGTGTCGATAAATATGAAAATCTTTGTGATGAATTCCTAAATTTTATGTGGCAATCTATTCACCCATTTGGAATGGGACCATCTGCACAGAGTCCTCTAAGTATCACTACCCAATCAAAGCATTAAGCAATTCATGAATAATATGGTGTTTTTATCCTTGATGTATTTGTTCGTAGCTTTTGTTTGAGGTGCTTAATAAAAGCATTTGCTCTATATTGTTATATTTGATTTAGCTATACCTTTGTATAACCTATTTTTTCAAGCCACCTGTGGGAGAATCCTTTGACTGTGGGGATTGTGCTTTGTTTTTGTCATCAAAATCAAAATTTCAATACCAAGTTCAGCCAACTGTGTTCCTTACCAATTAATTACAATGAACGTGGTAAATGGATGACTAGAGAAAATGATATTATATAACCAAGGATTCATGTCTTGCTCAAGCATATGATCATGACTCAGGAAAGTTGGTAGAGATGTGCTGCTGGTTCTTGCTGCCGCCAAGGCAATTCACCTTGCAAATTGCCATTTGCAGCCCTTCTTTCAGCATATGCCTAAAGAGAGGCATGGCAACTTTTGCATTTTCATCTTTAAACCTGTGTACCATCTACCAATATTACTAGTGGAAGTATGGATAGGCACACTTTTATCAATCTTACACTAGACATAATTTTTCAAATTAAATGTGGTTTCTCAATTTTAATAGGATTTCTCCTTGTGTTTTGAGAATTTTGGAAATCTTAAGTAACTATATGAACATTAATTGAATCTATCTAATTATTCTATGTGATCTTTCACTCTATGATACAATATTATTATTAATTGTTTGATGCAATTAATTTTAGCTATCTAAAACATTGTCTTGCGATAATGCATACAAACAAGCTTTTTACAGAAAATTTTACTACAACACACTTATAATAGGTACTTATTTCTCTTTCATAAAAGACCGAATCATTTAATTTCATAGAACTCTCACTTTACCCCTAAGAGGTTGATACTTCGGTTTGTTCACCGAAATTTAGCACGAAAAGTTTGGCCTAAACTCATTTTGCACCCTGTGTTTTCACCAAATCATCAAAAGAGCTCCGTTATAGTTGATTCGGTCAAATGAGCCCCTGCATTTTTGTTTTCCAGTCATTGTACCATAATTGAAAATTTATTAGTAGTTTCTTCACTAGTTAAGTCATTATCATTGAAATTTCATTTCATTTTGCTTACATATGGTTTGGAGCACTTGGAAATGAACTCAATTTTAACTGTTATATCCATTCTTGTGTTTGAAATTATCTTGAGAGTATTGATTTGAATCTCATTCTGATTGAATTCCAAATAGACAAAAGCAAATAGCAGATCATGAAAAATAGACAACTAAATAAAAGAGGGTGGATACCCTTTAATTTGTAAATCAATTCCTTGTAAAATTAAGAAGGTGCATGAGGCACCGACGATAGTTTGGTAAAATATGAAACTGGGTAGGCTAACACAATTTAGATTATGATATAGGAGAAAGGGAAGTAGCAGTATGATAGAGTGACAACAAACGAATAGAATTGTCGGAAAAAGAAGAAAGAAGCATGGTCTGTCTTCAACGAGGACTCTGGTAAGTGAAGAACTTTTTCCAGCAATCTATCTCCCTTTTGTAATTTGTTTGACAATTGACATGACTGCATTCTTTTTTCTCAATGAAATTCAAGAATCCTGCATTGGTTGAGATAATGTTTTGCAGAATAAGTTGTTTTCAAGCATGAGAAATTGTGACTGAAAAACATGGGATACAAAAAAAAGTTGTAAACAGCAATCTACAAAGTGCACATCCATTTTTTAGACAAGTCAATTTGTTGCTTATTCACTTGCGCAAACATCGATCACAGTGCCTTTGTATTGGAAATGACGTAGCCTGTTGCTTGATCTCAAACTTTTTCTCATCTTGAACAGTTTTGCTCATCTACCTCAAATTTGTTATCCTAATTAGCATGCTTCTGGTAAAATCTGCAGCACTGTAGCTGTTTCACTTTGGTGCCCTGCGGCGACGTTCGTATGACTCACGATGAAAGAACAGCGATGTTGCCTTGCATTCATACCACGTTTGAGTTTTCGTTTTGGCTTTAAAAAAACTTGGAACTCCCTTGTGTTAAGAATGTTTGGTCAAGGATGTTCAGCGTCACCTATGGAACAGCCTAAGATTTTCAAGCTAATACAAGGACAGCAACAGCTTGTTATCCATGCAGTCGCTCATAAAAGCAGACTATCAAAAGAGTGTTCGTTTTTCATTTTAGTTTTGATTCTGATATTCTCGAATCTACCACTTGTTGCCCCATTAGCAGTTAGCAGCATAGAGGAGAGGACTGGTAAGTCTCACTACAGGTTCAATCCTAGAAAAAACAGTCGGGTTTCCAACTGATGCTATTGAATATTGTGTTTGAAAATTGCACAATCCCTTGCATTGTATCTGCCTTGCATTGTATCACCTAAGGCTTGGTCCACACATCGCACACAACACTACAGAGTATAAAAGAGCGGGTTTCCTGACCAAGATGAGACAATTATTCTTTTAAAATTACAGAGAAAAATGGAAAAAATAGAAATAAAAAAGACTGGATACCGAAACTTTTCAAGTTACTTCTCCAAAAACAGTGCCTGCTACGAAGTTTGATGCAACTTATTCATGGTGCAATGACAAAAAGAGGCTGCACGGAAGGAACAAAAAAACAAAACGCGTTTGGAATTAGATATGAGTCTACAATCAGTTGGACGAGAGGGGAAGGGAGAGAGGGCTCACCGAGTCCACACTAACTGGTTTCCCATCCTCTGCCAGGATCTCGGTTATGGTTCCAGATTGATCAGCCTAAGAAACCACAAGATTGAATAAGAAGCAAAGTTGAATGATAAAATATCAACCACTCAATGCATGGACCAAAAGCACTGAAAATGAAAGAGAACAAATAAGCTTAAGAGACTTGGAACAAAAAGAGGTGATATGTACTTCGATTTCATTCATTAGCTTCATGGCCTCAATGATGCAAATGACTTGACCTTTCTGCACCTTATCCCCCACCTGTAAAATGAAAGCACACAAAGATGGAAAAGGAGTTATCTTGCCAAAGAACTCTATGGACATCAGAATCTTCACATATACACTTGGGAAATCTTTTATAGGATTCTCTCTTGGAGCAACAGCTCTTGAATGGTATAGCACTTACCTTCACAAATGGGGGTTCGCTTGGAGCTGGACTCCGATAAAAGGTTCCGGCCATGGGGCATTTCAGTGGTGGAAGAGATGATGAACTTGTCTTTGCAGGGGGAGGTAGGGCAGGAGTTGAAGAGGGACTTGCAGGAGCCGGGGCAGGAGCAGCTGGTGGTGGAGCAGGAAACATTGCATGAGGGTAAGGAGGTTGCGTTGGAGGATAAGGAGCTGCTGGTGCTGGTGCTGGTGCTGGTGCTGGTTGCTGCAAAGCCTCTTTTTTCCTTATTATGAGTTCACAATCTGATTGCTTCAATTGCAGCTCTGTGATATCTCTTGAATCCACAAGTCTGCTCATGAGGATTACATTAACTCAAACAATGAAATAGTGTTGCCAAGCACAAAACAGCTAGTAACATGCACACTTAGATATACAATGTTTAAGTCTTTGACTCACTTGACAAGTTCTGATACTTGTGTCATAAATGCTGAAATAGATGACGCATCAGGAATTGTACTTTCTGTGGGTTCATCCATTCCCTCAGATGATGCCTCTCTGGATTCAGAGTCCCCCGCCAGTACAGAATTTGAAGATTTCTCGACCATAGCCTTGGATTAAGGAGCAGGTTTTGTAAATAGATAATGATACAACCTCCAGTAAACTTCCAATTTTAACTTCTTGAGTACAACTTACCTCATTCAGCTGCGCCTTTGCCTTAATAACATCTTGTTGCTTCCTGTTAGGCCACTGCACAGGATAACCAAATCCTTGAAAATTCATTAACAACAGCAGCAAATTCTCACGGAGACATTAGTCTCCTGCAAATTAAGCAGGTTGCACTTTAGTCTTCATATATTCCTCATATCACGTCAATGAAAATTCAATCACAAGAAAAAATCTTGACAAGTCAAACAAGAGAAAGGCTCAGTTCGCATTGATAGAATCAGATACTTGTCATTCAAAATTCTGACAAATAGGTAAAGATTCAAGGTTTACAAGCCACATGCTTTCATTTTAAGCTAATATATATATAAAAAAAAAACACAGGATAGGAATCTATAACAGAAACTTCAAAAAAAAAAATCAATACATTAATCGCAAAACAAATTATTTGAGACCACATAGACTTCCCAGCATATGAATAGAAAATATCAACGATTCAAGCTTTACACTAACACATACAGAAAAAATGAAACACAGAACCATCCATGCCTTGCTCAAAAACTTTGCAATGAACAAACCAAATAATGAATACATAGTGAGAAGCGGCAAATCCCTGGAAGAAGAACTGACCTCAAAACCAGAGAATGTGGATCCCAAAGAGAGAGTGGATTTCTGATTGGAAATGGGAGCTCGGGTAAAAGAGATCCTGGGCTTTGGTTGTGTATTTTGAGCATTGGATCCAACACCAGCGGCAGCCAAAATAATCTTGGGGCATGGAATAGAGATTGAAGCCATGCTCTCTGTTCTCAGAGCAAAACCCAGCAAGGATTGATGTAGAAAGTTAATGAGTTTTCTTTTCTATAGACAGAAAGATTGATAAAGTGTGGAGCTTTGTAGGGAAAATGTGGCGATGAGATCGAGGAGTGGGTGTCGTGAGTGTGTGAGAGAGAGAGTGTTGTGGGAAACCTGAGAAACCAAAATAAGAAGGGGTCACCGACTCACCGGGTTTTGAGTGCTTGAACTTATCTGATTTTCACAATTGAGCCCTTCAATTTTTATCTTGTTCAAATAGGTGTCTAATCTTTTTATTTTTACATTAGATGCGTGTTAGTCGAATGAAATAGAAGCTCACACCTGAAAGAATACCGAGACAAAATTAAAAATTGAATACTCAATTGCAAAATCATACAAATTGAAACACTGAAAATGATAAAAACTAAGGCCTAAGAGAACAAAGTATGAGCTTCGATACTTACAAGGGGATTCACACACGTACGCGGTGTTCAGTCAAAGCAAGCAACCAACCCAACGGCACATTGAAGACTGAAGCCAACCTCCCTCCCTCACACACACATTCCCTTCGTTGGACAGTGAAGGAAAAAAAGGTGTTTCCCTCCAACAATTGTACTGTGCACACAACGATCCAATTGGAATCAAGAGCCAATAATAATGTGTGATTTCTGATATGGATATGGATTGTGGTGGCTCCTCTTTGTGTACTCCTTCAAACCTTACTTTCTAGACTACAAATGATGAAGATAAAAAAAAAACTAAATGCATGAATTTAGTTTAGGGTTACTAAATGATAGAAAAATAGGGAATAAAAATATTTTTTTTAAACTTTATTTTTGTTGAATCCTTTTTTTCTTATCCTAATTTTTTGTTGCCAAAGTGGTCAGGATTTCTTAGATTAATTATGAATTTTTATAATGTTAAAGTCGTTCTTTCATTATATAGTTTTAAGATTTTTATAATGTTAAAGTCGTTCTTTCATTATATAGTTTTAAGATTGGATAAATCTCTTAGAATTTGTGTTGATTTTGTTGTTGTAGGAATTCTATTCTAATATCAAATTATTCTTCCAACTTAAACTTTGAACTTGATTTGGTTTCGTATAATATCTGACCATCTCAACTATATTCTGTCATCTATGATATGTTCAAGAATTGATAAGAACTTTTATTGGATCCTAGAGCCCATTTTCTTATGTTTGATTTTTAGTTAGAAGAGAATGCTCGGCATTGTCAGTTTCCGAATCAGAACAGGAGATCTTTTTGACAAAGCAAATTGCGGGTAGATTATGTTCTTCACTATAATTTTTTCTCATTTTGGATCTTTCATAAACGTTATAGTCCTCTACATATAGATGACTGTGGATTTTTTAATCATTTAATTTCAATATCGTAAGCTCGAGATATTCTCGTTTGAATGTCCTCTCCTGTTTGGTTTTTGACCAAACAAATTGTGGGCCGGTTCTATTCTTCAAAATATTTTTTTCTCACACTGCATCCTTCATGAAAAATGTAGCCCTGTATGTATAGACCGCTTTGTATTTTTTAATCCATTGATTTTGATAATATACGCTCAAGATATTCCCGTTTGAATATTCATTCCTGCTTGGTTTTTTATAAAGCAAATTGCAGAAAGATTCTGTTCTTCAAAATATTTTTTTTCACTTCGGATCTTTCATAAAAGTTACAGTATTGTACTTATAGATGACATTAGATTTTTGAATCTCTTGATTTCGGTATCAAAAACACAAGATATTCTCGTTTGAATGTTCAGTCCAACTTGGCTTTTGACCAAACAAATTGCAGCAAATTATGTTCTTCAAAACAATTTTTTCAAGCTTTGAATCCTTCATGAAAGTTGTGTTCTTGTACATACAGATAACTTTGAATTTTTGAATCGCTTAATGTCAATATCAAAAGCTCGAGATATTCTCATCTAAATGTCAAGTCTTGCTAGGGTTTTTTTTCAAGTAAACTGCAGGCGGATTCTATTCTTCAAAATGATTTTTTTCTTGCTTTGAATCCCTCATGAAAATTGTATAAATGTACATATAGATGATTGTGGTTTTTTTAATCGCTTAATTTCGATATCATAAGCTCAAGATATTCCCATTTGAATATTCAGTCTTGCTTGGTTTTTGATCAAGTAAATTGCAAGTAGATTCTGTTCCTTAAAATGATTTTTTTTCCACAATGAATCCTTCATGAAAGTTGTAGTCCTATACATGGAGACAACTTTGGATTTTTTTTATCACTTGATTTTGATAATGAAAGTTCTAGATATTCTCATTTGAATGTCTAGTATATAAGAAGAAAATTCTGCCGTAAAATGATTATGACCCAAGATTTGTAGGTCTTATTCAAGAGACCCAATTTAATATTTCAAGGATTTATTGGGATAACTAGAGAGCAATTTAAATTTGAAAAAAATGTAATTAGTCTCGCTGAGAAAAATAGGAAAGGCTTGTTCAAGAAACGTCACAATAATTTATGTTACTCGATGACGCGTAGGGTTATATTTTGTTTCTTTTCACAAAATTAGTGACACCCAAAATAATTTAAGGTTGAATAAATTCCTAAGAATTTGCACCCAAAAAAATAATTTTGCCTCTATCACGAATTCGTTTCTTCAAAATAGTTTTTTACCAAGTAGAGTACAGGTAGATTCTATTCATCAAAATAATTTTTTCTTACTTCAAGGCCTTAATGAAATTTGTAGTCCTACACGAGGAGATTAATTTGGGGTTTTGAATTGCCTAATTTGAATATCAAAATCTCAAGATACTCTTATTTGAATGTCCAAAGTAAAAGTAAAAAATCTTGATGCGATGAGTATTATTCATCGTCACTTTGAGAAACAACTCGTGACTGCAAATTTTTTCTTTTTCTCTGCAACTTCCCATTTGATTTCCATGATTTTCTCACTTGATCTTCAAGTTGTAAATCATGTTTTTTCTGCCTCAAAATCATTAGAGTATCATAATATTTGTTTTCCTATTTTGTTTTATCTAATTGCAAAAAATACTTGATTTTACATCCTAGATTAAATGCACTAAATCATCCATAAATAAGAGTTTTGTCTAGGTTATATAGATATATATTCCTCCCCTGCTAACCTAAAAGGGGGGGAAAGAGAGAGAAAAGAGGACGAAGGTGGAGAGAAAAGAGAAGATGATAAGAGAGACAACCAGTAGAATAAAAAACACAACACCTCTCTCCAACCAGTTTTTCTCCCTTCTCCACAGCCTCTCCTTCTCAGCCAATGACTTCCATCACCCTTCCCCCTAATCATACTTCCTCTTATTTGCCATCATCAACTTCGCCAGCACTTGTCATTGTCCCCAAAAAAAGCGACCACCGTTTATGCAGGAGCCCAGCATCTTTGTCTCCGATTGACAGTTGCCAAGTAAGTTCCCATACACCCTCTTCATTTTGTATAGTCACTATGCTACCTTTGTGTTTACTTTTTAAGTGAATTATAATTTACTTTAACAGTAACTAAAAAGACTTGTGTGAGACAACTCAATATCAACCAAATCAATGCTCTAATAATTGAATGATAATTGAATAGCTTTGTATACTATTATCCAACCATCCTCTAATAACTTTATTAAAGACCCTTGAATAATGAAGTATGATAAAGAAACAAACCAACAATTGGGGCAATATTCAAAGTATATTTCTATATTACTTATATCTTGGCTTTGGATCCCAGTATCACGTTATGTACAATGATTTATTTTTAGAAAGAATTAGTACTTTAAAAAGATGCAAAATAACAAAGTTTGAAATATATTTAGCGAAATAACACAGTTTACTACTTGTAGCGATTAAGAAATGCAACATGTTAAGATGTCATTGGTGGAAATAGTGGAATGCTCAAAAAAACAAAATATTTCAATGATATAAATTTATTAACTTCAAGAAAATTATCAACAGTGACCGGAGTGAGTTACACTCTCCGGAAGGCACTCATTGTTTGCGGTCCATCAAAATATATATATATATAAATATAGTATCAGTCATGATATGATTAGAGTTTCACTTCAGTTGTTTTTTTCCTTTTTGTCCTCATTGCAATTGGTGTCAATTCACCTGACAATTTCTTTGAAATAATAAATTTTTCACTAGCGACATCTTAAAAAGTTGCTTTTTTTATCGGTGAATTGCAATATGTACTAAACTGGGCTGCTACCTTTTCTACTTGTGTTGTTGATAAACGAAAATACCATTTGGACGGACAGTAGCACTTGAAAACGACGTCTTTTACTTGGTTCGAGTGTTGGCTTTCCTTCCTTCCCCGTTTGGATAATTGCGATTTGGTTGGGAAAACCACAGCAAAGCACGGAAGAAAAGAACAAACACCTGTAACCACGGGATAGATCCGATACACTCCTTAATTTGTGGACTGTACTCATGCAAGTCAAATACATACAGAGAAGTTGCTATTAACGCGAGGGATGTAAATGCAAATCAATTCTCATAAAGGAATCAAACCCAAATATCAGACCTGGACCACTTTTGTCAAAAGGCATATGTTGCAAAACACAGCTGAAATCCAGACAGCACTTTTAAGCAGTTACTGACGAGTTTTATGGGCCAAAAGTTTCAGCGAAACGATTCAAAGCTGAAATAACCATGCACAAAACCAACATATCTAAAGAAACTTTGTTCATTCTTTTCAGGGTACACATTCCTCAGCACCGGGGAGAAAGATCTCGACAAAAATTATCCATGCAAACAGCATTTGCGGGAAAGCTAACAGTGGGAACCAAATCTTTTTTTCCAAACAAGCAAAGGTAAGATGCAAGCTCAAGTATCAACCACCAAAAATTATAATTAGAAACCCCTCTTAACAGCCTGGACATATACTGGAGACTGCATTCTTATTATGGTAACAATGATACCATTATAGAAGTAAGAACCTGATAAAAAAAAAAATGGACTTGGGCACCCATATCAGTTATGTAAAAGCAACAAAATGTTTGGCAGCTTCCTAGAACACAAAGAAGCAGCAATAAACAACGGCACAACAATCTAGTAGCGGTTCAAGTATGTCCTGCGTCTAAACCAGTTGTAGTCACGCAACCCTTGGATGGGACCCATGGCAGCTATTGCAATATCCTGCAAAAACAGATCATTAACACATCCAAAACTTCAAGCCTGTTCAGTTCAGAAAGCACAAGCACTGTTTTCTTGTGTGTGCGTGTCTACAGAATAAAATAAACAAGTGTTTATCAAATGCAATTTCTTTTACTAATTAAGTCGGTGCGTATTTCTGTCTTCTATTTGGAATACAACCATATTTTATTTACAAGGTTCTTTACAGGAAAAAAAAATCTCTCATCTTCTAGATTAACTTTTCATGCACTCATTATTTGTGCAACAGTTTCCCATTTTAACAAATTGATGTATATTAAAGATTTTGTAGAAAAAAGAAGTAGACAAATAGAAATAAAACTTAAGTAGAAGTTTGTTTTCGGCAACTAACAGAGAGCCTCTGGCTTCAAGAAAAATCTTACAATTAGATACTAATTGATGCTGCTTTTTTTTCAATGATTGATATTAAAGCAGGATCTAAGACAGCAATAAGACTTAGGGTACTCTGTAGCTCATACATACCTGGTCGTGAATAAATCGGTTGGCAACTCGTTTAATAGTGCTTGCACCAACAGCATCAATCCTTGCAAACAGTTCAGCAAATGGGATTCTTCGACCATAAGTAAGTAGCTGCGACCATATGCACAGACAAAGATAAGGAAAAATTGAGTAGTAATTAAAGCAATTTACAATTCTGCCTTTTGAGCAATGATCCCACAACTGTTAATCATACAAGAATAATAATCTAATGCTAGTCAATCAGAGCTATGGCAAGTAACTAGCTACTATTGTATTTTAACATATATATCAAGCAACTCACAGGACTAGGATCTAATGAAGGTTCTAAAACTGGTAGCTAGAAATATATCACATAATAACCTTTAAAAATGATATCGTTGAGCTCCTCAAATATCAATACCTTTAACAAACATTTGCATTCACATTCCTCAGTGACATAGTAGTATATGTAGTTCGATAGGACAAACACAATAAAGTGGTGCATATAAAATAACATAAATGGATATAAATCACAAAAATATCAGTTCATTTAAGTATTAAAGTAACAGAAAATAATTTCATGGACAACATATTTGAATGTGATTATTATTTCGTTTTTGCACCAATTAAAATATCATCCACTAGAGGATCAGATTTGATCATCAAGATGTCTAATCAATTTAAATTGTAACAATACACAGTCCAGCTGTCAACATAGACAGCGCAAGAAGTACTCTTTTAGATTGTCACGGTAGACGATCGTGCCTAAAACTACATAAATTATGACCTGGGCCATGTAACTTGGGAAACCATTAAAAAAAGTAGGGAGGCATTACATATCTTCAAGCAACAATATTCAAAGGCTACAAGGACTTGCTCAACCATTCTTAACATTTATTAACAGAATTTTTTTTTTGAGATTAAGTCATACCTGGCGTCCAATATCTTCAGCTACAGGACTAGTTCCATCAATGTGAAGTAGCAAGGAAGATTTCAACTGCAACCAGACAAGAGCATATAGCTAGGTAAGCAAAGATGACTAGTAGGGAAAACAGATGATTCCATGATCTATAAACATACACATCACCTACCACACAAGAACTAAAGATTAGATTATGAGGATATAATCACACAAGACATTAAATAGTTTTACCCTTTCCATTTTTTTAAACAAAGAAGATTATACCATGAAATAGCTTCTTAGCTTCATATGGGAGTTAAAATTGAATTTATTGTCACTCGTGCCTATTCAGATCAAACATGTGTAGATAATAAACCCCAGCATCAATAAGAATGATGGAGTTGTTTAAATTTTAAGTAGGAAGTGTCCATCAAGTGCCAATATACTTTAATAGTGGAAGCTAACATTAACTAAAAACAACATGAAGAGCTGTTAAACTCAAGTAGTCCTAAAGCTGAAAGGTTCACAAGATTTGACAAACAAAAACCTTGAATACAACCTTATTGTATCCTACCATCCAGAAAATTTGCACAAAAATAAATATCAATTATTTAGCAGAACTATGTTACAAAATACCATTCCAACTGCAGAATGACACAATTATCTGTATAACAATTGCTGAGCAACCAAAGCGACACAATTATCATGTCACCTTCCTCCACTCATGCTACTTCTTTACAAACAATTCAAATGTCAAACTTTAGTTTGATAGAAGGCAATCATGAAAAAGACCTAACATTTATAGCTCGAGCTAACATAAAAATTCTATAATCTATAGTGCAGACAATATTAGTGAATGTTATTCAAGATAATAAATATCCAAAACAGATAAAAGACAATGCGAGCTAGATTAAGATGGCATGGGATTTTTGTAAGAGAGAATCGGCAGGGCTTCATCAGCATGTCATAAATAAACAGGTTGGGCAATCTGATATGGATCAGTAAGTGAACAGTAAGGTGGACACAGAAAAATTGTAAGCATTGCTACACATGTTCTGAGTTGTAGCTCAAAATTTAAAAAAAAAAATATATTATCCAGATGCCAGCAACTAACATGTAAATACCCACTTCTACAGTAAAGCATGAACATTAGCAAGTACCTGGTTACAAGCCCGAGTGACATCAGCTTCTGAAACTCGATAGCATAACTTAGTTGTCTCATGCATGATCGCCCAGGCTAAATCATCCAATGAATCTGGCTGAAAGCATCACACAATAAATTTCATTGAAAGAAAAGGAAAAATCTTGAAAAAAAATCCAATGAGAAGGTAAAATGAGTTAAATTGTTGTCTTATATATTATAGCAAGGACTTGCTGCACTTCAGCATCCCATTCTTTCAAAGACAAAACAACAAGTACCATATCTTTAATGAGAGAGAGAGAGAAAGAGAGTGTCAGTCAAGTTTTCTATTGCAAGCTATGTGAAAGCATTATTCACATTGTAAAATTCACTTCAATATTGCTTGCAATCTTTCCACTCCTTGCTCAGGCATGCTAAAACTCTGGTTTTTCAAATAGTAAGAAGGAAAATAAAGAATGCCCACCATACCTTAGCAACAGCATAAACACCAAAAAGACCAGTGTCCTTGTAGTTTGTGTTGAACGCCATCACACTTTCTGCTATTTCATTAATGGCAACCCTTTGAACTAGTTCAGATCTGTCCAATGATTGAAATTTAATGAATGTGCATGCTAACAAGATGAAAGTGTGTCGCGCTAATTCTCGACCAGTGATCGTTTGAAACTTATCAGGTTGTGTTAAAGCAAAGACAAGAATAACCATTGAAACATTACAGGTCAATGCTAGAGCCCAATTTGATCATGTTTGAAATTGAAGTTTTTTAGCTTGATAGTATATAGCTCTACCAACACAGACATGATCACTGTTACTACAGACCACTTTACTACTTTGTTCTCTGGGGATGTTTGGTTGATAAAATTCCTAATGTGTTAAATGAAAACTTCCTGATAAAAATAATAATAATAAAAAAAAAAAACTCTCAAAGATGAATAGCAAGCAACATGGTAAATCACAGAGGAGAGGTTACCCCATGTGCTTTCCACCTCCAGCACTCTTGTTCCAAGAACCCAACATAGCCTGCATGACCATCAAAGCAATGGAATCTGGATCTGTCCAAGATGCTCCTTGAAAAGCAACCGCAAATTGTGCCAGAGGAATATCATCATCAATTATCCTAACCTGATTTTCACAACAATAAGTGAAGACAATAGTTTAGAGATAAGAAACATCATAGAAGGATGGCGTGGATTTCAAGTTATATTATCCCACCTCAGAGCCAGTAAAATATGCAGGGTCCTTGGCAACTAACTGTGAAGCAGTGGTTGGATCAGATGATAACTTAGTAAACAACTTTTTTACCTCTCCAACAAATTCCTCATGCTTCACAGCTCCTGAGGCGACAATTACCTGAAATGAAAGTCACAAAAACATGCATGATGAAAATTCAACAACAAACCTTCAATCTTAATTGCAGGCAGAAAGGCAAATGGAACAAGCCCACCAACTACAGGCATTACCATTCTAGGAGCTGTGTAGTGTGTTTGTATATAGTTCCGGATGTCATCTCTGGATATTGTTTCAATATTTTTAGCAGGTCCCAGAATAGTTCTAGCTAAAGGAGAGTACTGGAAAGCAGTTGCATGCAAATGGTCAAAAATTACTTCCTCAGTTTGCCCCTCAACCTACAAATTTCCAGACAAAAATCTATAACTGTTAGAAGCAGGAAGGAAAAGAAAGTCAATCAGGCATTATCCATACAAAATGAAAAAACTAAACAAACTGAATGCCAGCAGTAAGATATACTAGAAGTGAAAACGGCACTGGCATTTATCAAATGGAAATTATCCTCCCTTTCACAGCTTTGAAAAGCAATGGAGCATTTTGTTTGTTACATTAAAAAAAAACTCAGTATGCTTAAAAACAAAGATCCAATTCAGCAAGTATAAGACTTTTATTTAAAAACCACTCACTAACAAATACATGACCATTCCTCCATAACCAGGATTCACTAGCAAGTTCGAAACTTTGATGCAAAGAGAGTTAAAATTACCTAACAACGATCACATCTTCTAATTCCACAAACTTTATAGAACAAGCACCACAGAAACCAAACTAAATGACCCACACTAGTAAACAACAACGATATTCCTCATTGTACTTATAGATCAATCAACAAACCATTAGCATTTAAAAATTAACCAGCAAGCACAGCTAACTAAGAAACATTAATTTCCACATACTGAACCAAAAAAAATATGAACCATGTCAAATCCCATAGACATAATACTACAAAGGCACCAACTTTCATAACAGTTAAACCCGCGAACACAAAACTTCATCGGCACATAAGAACAAAAACCCACAACTGCATGACAAAATTTTAAAACAACTGGATTAAAAAAAGTCGAGCACAAAATACCACAAACCCATTTCATATTCGACTTCAAACAACTGGATTAAAAGAAACAAAATTACCTCCTTCATTTCCATAGTAATAACGTCCCTCTCCCTAGACATCCGCTCCTCGTCGAAAGTAGAATTCTGCAAAATATCAGCCAAAATATCCAAGGCTTTATTGACATCTTTATCCATAACCTTAGCATAATAAGTAGTCTGTTCTCTACTCGTATACGCATTCAAATGACCACCCATATTCTCAATCTCCTCTTCCAATTCCTTCACACTCCTCTTCTCCGTCCCCTTAAATATCATATGTTCCAAAAAATGAGCAGTCCCATTTGTCTCATCGGACTCAAATCTCGACCCGGCATCAATCCAAACCCCAACCGTTGCGGTCTTCGAAGCGAGATTCGACTCTGTAGCAACACGGAGACCATTAGGAAGGGTAGTGATGCGGGTCTCGGGTGAAGAGAGGATATGGGTATGGGTTTTGAGAGTTGGATGGGGTGACCCGTATTTGAGGAATCTTGGGTCGGGGTTTTCAAGGATTTTGATCTTTGATTTGACCGATTCAGCTAATCGGTCGTAGATCATGGCGGTTGGTGGTGGTGGGGTTGGTGGAGTGATGGGGCTGGAGGTGGAGACGGCGGCATCGGAAAAGGACCTGGATGCGGTGGTGGATAAGGGTCTGTGGGACCGGCGAGTCAGGGTTAGAAGGCGCTTCCAAGCCATGATTTTTGGTTTGGGTGCTTTAGGGTTTGTTGATTTTGACAGTGGAGACTCTCAAGTCTTTGATACTGTATTAAAACAAAGAACTGGAGGCTTCTGGTTTTCATCCCGACGACGTGTCATTCCATTATTATTTACAGAGTAATGTTTGTGCTAGCTTTTGAAAATTAGGTGGATAACTAAAAGGACTGAGTCGTGCACTCTACCATGGTCTTACTGATCATCCTTTCAAATACTAGTATAAAACATATTTTTAAATTCTTTCTTTTCGATTTATTATTCTTAACTAAAGACTCATTAATTCTAGTATTTTACAAAAAGGTGAGGTTGAACGAACATGAAAGAAAAAAGTTTATATATGAATTATGTCATTCGATAAATTTTTTATACCACAAATAAACTTGTGTGACAGCCCAATTTACCTACATAGCTAAGTATTTTCCTTTACTCTAGAGGTTCCCACACTTTCCCTTGTTACAAGATAAGTGGAATATACAAGCACGAAATGGATGCAAAGTAAGCATATATCATATACGGGGAAACTCTTAATCTTTATCAATCTCGTAAACAAAAGAAATACACAACTCCGTATGTGTTATGCACAAGCTCACACAAAAACTCTGCGTGCCCTCCATGCTACTCTATATACTACACAGCTCAGGCTCCCTCGTCTATTTATAAACAAGTACAAAACAGTTACAAACGTAAATTGTTATCCCTATATTTTAGAAAGTAGTGGGGCATATTCTCCCCTATATTCTCCTATCCTAGTGAGTGGTTTTGACTCATGATCTTGGTGTCACTGAGAAGCACTCTCAGTCATGCTTCCATGTTTAGCAATCACGCCCCCATTATATGGGCATCCATTTTTCCCATGAAGTTGATCGTAATTGCCGCAATAACCTACTACATTGCATGTCTCAATTATTAGTCTTTAACTGCAAGTTTGTTATGCATGCTGCCACCTTGGAGAGTCTATCATCCAAGTCTTGCATATTCATGTCAAGTCATTTCCCATGACTTGCATGACCTCAATATTGATAAAGAACTGATGTATATTACTCTTTCACACGAAATGCTTAGAATAATACAATAAATTGATCAAATGAAACTAAGGCTTAAATAGCCAGAACAAGAAACAACAGAAACAGCTAAAAA
Source organism: Salix dunnii (assembly GCA_015731905.1). Taxonomy (NCBI): domain Eukaryota; kingdom Viridiplantae; phylum Streptophyta; class Magnoliopsida; order Malpighiales; family Salicaceae; genus Salix; species Salix dunnii. The sequence goes on along the minus strand of CM027662.1, from coordinate 6,500,470 downwards.
CAAGCTCACGTCTTCAACAACCTGAAGATGTGAATCCTTGCTTAAGAATAGGTAAAACAAAAAACAGAATATCAAATACTAACAGCACTGTCCTAATAACTAGGACACTTATTAAAATTATTAGACTGAGTCTAACAATTGCTCCCCTAAACTGAACATGCTTGAAGCAGTTTAGTTTATTTCTTCAACTGAATTCACCCCAAGTGCAGCTCTGAATTTTTCGAACAGTTCCAGCCTTAGAGGCTTAGTCATAATATCAGTCAGCTGCTCATTTGTACCACAATGCTCTATGTCAATTACTTCATCCTTTGTAAGATTCCTCAGAAAATGGAATCTTACATCAATATGCTTACTCCTACCATGAAGAACTGGATTCTTGGCAAGTTTTATTGTAGAAGAATTATCACATAGAATTTTGACACACTTCCTTTCAGTACCTCCAATCTGTTTAAGTATCTGTTGCAGCCAAATACATTGACATGCACAAGACGCAGCTGCCACAAACTCTGCTTCTGTAGTTGAGAGTGTCACCACCGGCTGTTTCTTTGATGACCAAGCCACTGCTCCTCCACTTAGCATGAAAACATACCCAGAAGTGCTTTTTCGATCATCCAAGTCTCCTGCATAGTCACTATCTGTATAAGCTAGCATCTCATCTTCACATCCCTTTCTGTAGAATACACCAAGATCAGTAGTGGCTCTAATGTATCTGAGAATTCTTTTGGCTGCCATCATGTGAGATTCCATAGGATTGGCCATAAAACGGCTTATCAGACACACACTATAAACCAAGTCAGGTCTTGTGACTGTTATATACATCAAACTCCCCACCATTTGTTTGAACAAGGTTGCATCTGCCTTCTTGCCATCTTCTTGTTTTGTCAGTCTATTGCTTCCTGGAACCATGGGATTCTTAATACCATTATAATTTTCCAGCCCAAATCTTTTTAAGATTTCTTCTGCATACTTTCTCTGACCAATATGAATGCCTTTGGAACTTTGCTGAATTTCAACTCCCAGAAAATACTTCATTTCACCGAGATCAGTCATTTCGAATTCCTTTTTCATTGACTCTTTGAACTTGCTCACCATAATTGAATCATTGCTAGTAAAAATGAGATCATCGACGTATAAGCTTACAATTAGAATTCTGTTCTTCTCTTCCTTCTTTATGAACAATGTGTGTTCATAGCTGCTTCTCTCAAATCCCTCCTTAGCAAAATAACCTTCAATTCTGCTAAACCATGCTCTTGGTGCCTGTTTTAGGCCATAAAGTGCTTTCTTCAATTTATAAACTTTCTTCTCTTCCCCGTTAATCACATAGCCTGGAGGTTGTGCAATGTATACATCTTCATTCAATTCACCATAAAGAAAAGCACTTTTGACATCAAGATGCAAAAGTGTCCATCCATTCCTTGCTGCCAAAGCTATCACTGTGCGAATCGTGTCCCACCTAGCAACTGGGGGAAAAACTTCATTGTAGTCTACCCCCTTCTCTTGTGCATATCCTTTTGCCACAAGCCGAGCCTTGCATTTGTCCACCTCTCCATTTTCATTTAACTTGGTTTTATAAACCCACTTTACTCCAATTATTTTTGCTTGCTTTGGTGCATCAACAAGCTCCCAGGTTTCATTCTTTAAGATTGCACCAATCTCCATATCCATTGCATCCCTTCATTGTTTCATTTTTGCAGCTTCTTCATAATACATAGGATCAGCAGAAACCATAAACAATGACAAATTTTGTACCTCTTCTTCTGCTTCTGCAAAGTTTTCCCCTCTTATGTAATCTTGAAGATAGGCTGGAGCTCGAGTGACTCTTCTCTCGGGCAGAGCAGGTGCTGCAGCATTACTGGAGATGCCACTGTGAGATGTTGCAGCATCACTGGATTGACTGGATTCTCCTCCCTCTAGTGATTCTTCAGTTTCATTTTCTTCATTACTGGAGGCATATATGTCTGCATCAACTTCTCCCCAATCAAGCATATCATTCTTGTCTTCTTCTGTTCTTCTCCAATCCCAGCTTTGCTCTTCTTCAAACACAACATCTTTACTTACTATCACCTTTTTTGTTATGGGATCAACCATCTTGTATCCTTTGGACTCTTCACTATAACCCAGCATCACACACTTTTGACTTCTGGTATCCAATTTCAACTTCTGTGGATTTGATACATGCACATTTCCTATGCATCCGAACACTCGAAAATAATCAACATTAGGCTTGACTCCACTCCAGCATTCTTCTGGTGTTTTATTCTTTACAGCAGAGGTTGGGCTTCGGTTGAGGATGTGGCATGTCCATTTCACAACATCTGGCCAAAAACGTGCAGGCATATGTTTCTCTTCTAGCAGGCATCGTACCATGTTTAGAATGGTACGATTTTTGCGCTCCGCAACTCCGTTTTGTTGAGGAGTGTAAGCTATTGTCAACTGTCTTTTAATGCCTTCAAACCTGCAAAATTCTGTAAATTCTTTGGAGGTGAACTCCCCTCCTCTATCTGTTCTTAACCCAGCAATAGATAGGCCAGATTCTTTTTCAACAGCATTTTTAAACCTTTTGAATGTCATGAAGGTTTCACTTTTCTCATGCAGGAAATACACCCAAAGTTTTCTGCTTATGTCATCAATGAAGGTCAACACATACCTTTTGTTGCCATGTGATTCTGGAGTGATAGGTCCGCAAAGGTCTGAGTGTATGAGCTGCAGCTGCTGTGTTGCTCTCCAATTGCTTTTCTTTGGAATAATTTCTCGGTGCTGTTTTCCTTTCATGCAGCTTGTACACACAGAGGTTGGCACTTGAAACTTTGGAAGTCCTTGGACAAGTTCCTTTTGTTGCAGTAAATTTAGACTTGTGAAGCTTAGGTGGCCATATCTCTTATGCCATAAATCACCGAGATCATTGCTGCTCACATTTAGACAGGTAGATGATACATGCAGCACAATATTTGCCAATACTACGAACATCCTATTTGATGTCATCTGTGTATGCATAATTAATCCCCTTCTAGGATGATAAACTCTACACTCTCCATTTTGTATCAAAATAGCCAAACTTTTCTCTTGCAACTGGCCAATGCTCAACAGATTATTTTTTAATTCAGGAACATAGTAAACTTCTGATATTACTTGGGTTATACCTTCTATTTCAAGTCTGATGTTGCCCTTCCCTTCTACTGGCATTCTGAGGTTGTTTCCAAGTTTCACCGAGTGACTGAATTCTTCATCTAGTTCCACAAACCATTGCTTGTTTCCTGTCATATGGTTAGAGCAACCAGAATCAAGAAACCATACTACCTCTCTCTTCGAATTGTGAAGTTCAACATAGGACATCAATAGGAGTTCTTCTTCATCATCCAACTCAGCGTAATTAGCCCTTTTTTCCCAATCAGGACACTCATATTGAAAGTGTCCCAATTTATGGCATTTGAAACATTCAACCAGAGCCTTGTTGAATGTTTGTCTGCCTCGTCCTCTACCTCGTCCTCCTCTATACATGCTTCTGCCTCTTCCTCTGTTTGATCTCTCATCATATGCGACTTTCAACACCTGTTCCTCTATTTGCTGTCCTTGCATCCTTTGTTCATGGACAAGCAGACTTCCATGTAATTCATCAATACTTAGGACACTTAGATCATTTGACTCTTCTATTGAACAAACAACATAGTTAAATTTTGGAGTCAATGATCTAAGTATCTTACCCACCACTGTGTTTTGTTCCATCACCTCACCATTTGTTTTCATTTTGTTAACCAAGGCTAGAGTTCGACCTAAGAAGCTGTCTATTTTCTCTCCTTCTTTCATGGCTAGTAACTCAAATTCCTTCCTCAAAGCTTGAAGTTGTGCTCTTCTAACCTTTGTGGACCCTTGATATTTCTGCTTCATTGAGTCCCAAATAGCTTTTGATGTTCTCTTGTCGAGAATTGTTTCCAAAATCTCCCTGTCAATTGCTTGAAACAAGAAATTTTTAACTTTCAAGTCTTTGAGTTTGATCTCCTCTACACTCTTCCTCTGTGCCTCACTTGCTGCTGCATTTCCAACAGCCAGTGTTGGAATCCCTTCGTCCACAAGATTCCACATCTCCTTGCTCCTAAGGAAATTCTCCATTGTCATTGACCAGTAATCGTAATGGCCATCAAATCTTGGAATGGAAGGCTGCACGAATTTGTCTGCGGTTGACATCTCTTATTCTCCTTTTTTTCTTTTCACACACTCTGTGTTGATTTTCACTCTCACCTTGTTTTCACACACACTGTGTGTAGATTTTCACTCTCACGCACTTTTACTCACACTCTCGTGTTTGCTCTTACTGTAACACACTTACTCACACCCTCACACAATCAGATCCCTTTTTGGCTCCGATACCAAATGATAAAGAACTGATGTATATTACTCTTTCACACGAAATGCTTAGAATAATACAATAAATTGATCAAATGAAACTAAGGCTTAAATAGCCAGAACAAGAAACAACAGAAACAGCTAAAAACAAGCTCACGTCTTCAACAACCTGAAGATGTGAATCCTTGCTTAAGAATAGGTAAAATAAAAAACAGAATATCAAATACTAACAGCACTGTCCTAATAACTAGGACACTTATTAAAATTATTAGACTGAGTCTAACAAATATGCGCTACCGAATTCACAAGCATTGTCTTCATTGTTGAATTTTGCTATGGGCTGACATTGCCCGCTATGTCATTCTAGCAATTTTTTTTATTAGAATATCCATGCTGGATTTTAACCTTTTTTATAAACCTCTCCCACTAAAAGAAATTGACACCCTCGTCAGATAGACTTAAAATGTCATTATGTCTTACCTACTCATTGTCACGAGTTTGTGTGCCACACTTAAAGCCTCTCGGTTTTGTCCACATTGAAACAAAATTTTGTTCATCAAATCTGTGACTCACTTTGGTAGTTCCATCGTCCACTAGTTTCCTAATTAAGTCATGACTCAAGTCTTCTTCTCTAGGGTCCTATTTATTTTTTAGACCAATCTCATCGATCTCATCTAGCCAAGGACAAGGAAGCAACATTCCATCGTCACACGACTCCTATGTCTTCTTCAATTAGTATGTGCCTCCCCCAAGCCACACACATACAAGTTGTCTTCATTTGACTATCCCATATGCCAATTTATTTATCTAGCAAGCCTGTTTTTACAAGGTTCAAACATTTTTATAAGCACCGAAGGATTCCAACTCTTTCTTCATGAACAACACCATATGAAACCACTTTGAAGAATCTTGTGAACACCATATAGTTTTTTGTTTTAAAGTTTATGAAAAAAATATATTTGAATTTGAGTTGATTTTTTGTTTTGAGAATAGGGTTTTTTTGTGTTTTAAATCATGAAAAGGTTTATTATGATTCTTAAGATGTATTCAGAGGTAATAACTGGTTGAAAAATAAGTTTTATATATATAAAAAATAATACTCATTTTCACAAACTCCACGATGATTGGAATCTATGCAAGATCATACGACATCTCTTTTGCCTTGACAAGCAAAGCGTCATTTGATTTTTTTTTTTTTTTTCAAAAAATAATTAGGATGGATGAATTGTCATCCATCGCAGGTGGAGCAAAAAGAAAGTACGGTCCCGGTCATGCAAGCTTCATTGTGAGGCGTGAGCAATACAATTGTCTTTTGATTTTTCAAATTTCATATCTAGATATAATTAATGATTTTTTATTTAGTTATTAGAATGTATAATTCTCAGTTTAATTATAAAAAAAAATTGCATAAAAAACACAATTAAATCACCCAATTAAACTCATAACTCAAATTATAAGACAAAAATAACCTGATAAAAAAAAAACAAATATTAAAAATTATATTCGCTTTCAATTAAAATAACCTGATTAAAAAACTCCAATTAATATGTCAACCCCACAATTCTATAATTTAGATCATGACTTGAAATAATTCATAAAAACACAAAACAAATTATATTCACTTGATCAATTATACAATTTTAGAGCTGTGAAAAAATTGTTTCCAAATATTTTTTATATGAAACTACATTTCAATTATATATAATTAGATATAAAGGCGCAAGAAAAAAATATTTTGAAACTAAAAATTAAAGAGCTAAAAAAAAATGCAGCGACAAACAATGATGTAATCTAATTCTCGAATACTCCATTTAAATAGTGTAATCCTTGTGACTAGACACAAACAATTGAGGGGCACAAAACGTTAATAAACCACAGCAATGATCAAGGAAAACACGAACCATCTTCTAGAAGCGAAACTTGCAGAAGAACCTCTCCTAGTCCCAGGGCATATGGACAGTTGAAAACAATTTCTTGCGAGGTGTCTTTTTTGTTATATTATGATCATATATATTCGCCAACCATTTAAAGGGTGAATATACAAAACAGCGCCAACAACAAAAATGCAAGATAAAAATCTAGCGTGATTAAAAAAGCATAATCATTAAAATGCAACAGAAACAAAACCACGTTCAGATAAAAAACATTCAACAGTTCGATCCAAAAATGGCATAACATATAAAATTGTTGCTGCAGTCACATCTCTCCACAGGATTTAAAACTGAACCTAAAAGTACGAAGCAGAAACATAGCTCAGCATTGATTGATCAGGGGGCTACCACAATGCGTCCAGCAACTTGGTCTAGATCCCGTTGACCACTTGAAGTGATTCTCCTCCCACTATTACACAAGCAAAAATAAACACATCAGAATACAAGGCAGCTCCTTTGTGCACCAGAAACATTATATTTATCAATCTAGTTCAATTGTGAAATGAAAAGGTACGCAACAAAACAGGATTTCAGTGCAGAGCATATTAAAATTCGAACCATGCAAAAAGAACTATAATTTGAAAACATGAAAACACAAGGCATTAAGAAAATAATTCACCCCTTGGGATCAACATCAATGATGTTCATGTTCTGCAATTGTTGAAGAATGTGACGGGCAACAGAACCACTGCTCTTGCAGAAATGAGGTGGACGACTTCCATTCCTCTGGCTTCCACCATAAATCCTACGGAAAGCACCAACACCAAGGCCTCCCCTCAAATAAATCTTCCTTGCCATGGAGGCTGCAATCAATATTAAACATCAGATATATAAAGAAAATATAATGAACAGTGCATCACAAAAGCTAAAACAAGATGCGTATGAGCTTGCATCCATTTGTCTGTGTGTGAGCCAGTGAGTGAGTGAGACTTACCAGCTCTAATGTAGTACCAGTCAGGATCATATGGAGCAAGCTCTTTAAATTTGGCAGTCTTCACAATGTCAGTCCATGGAGGCAACTCTACCTGTTTGTGGGCATAGAAGAAAAGGGTTAGAACTTCTGACCCAACATCAAAATGATGGATACTTATAGCACGACCATTACCAGTTTGAGCGATCCAGTAATGAAAGAAAGTATGACCGTCAATATCAAAAATAAAACTTTCATTTTTCAGTGCAGATAAGATCGCAGAAAAAAAGAACATGTGTTGAAACAGGCATCACCAAATATTAAAAGCACTACACCAAATCTAAGACGACTGGACACTGTACTACAAACCATGATCATAGTCGCAGCACATGTAATAAGTCTAATTATACATTATGAAAAAAACACTCACATAAAACAAAGAAACAGGTACAGCAGTACAGGTAACTTCCCTGCTTCCCTAAGCGGTCCCTTCCTCCTCTCACCCTCAGAGTGCTAAATTAAAAATCCAAATTCTACAATCCTATTAACCATCAACAAAAAAAAGTCCAGTAGTGCATATTTTCCAAGGTCATGCTTTCAATCCTAGCTACCAGTTCATGCCCAAACATGGGCCAGTTCTTACTCCTTAGCAAAATCCTAGCACACACCGGCAGTCAAAACTTCCACAAGACTAACAAACAAGAAATTCCCAAGCGCCATAGATTTAACACAACGTTCATACTTGTACATATATGACAATAAGAACAAAACGAAATGAATACCAAAAATAAACTTTGGTAACCAAAAGGGTTTTTTTTTCTTAAACCGATTTCATCACTTACTAAAACAACAGATCGAAAATGCAAGAATCCGAAAACTATTTCTATAGATTTGTGTGTAATAAAGAATAATTACCTTGCCAGATCGTTTGAGGTGAGCAGAGTAGGCCTTGACGAACTCATGAGGAGAAACGTCCTTCACAGTTTTTGCTGTCGCCATTGTTTTTCCGCTAAAAGAGAGCTCTTTTGATTCAAGCGAGGCTGCTACCTGCTGTTCAGCTCTCTCTCTCTCTCTTTCTCGCGCAGGATTGTGAATTTGCACAGAATATTGGTATTTATATAGCAGCGGCTGATCTCATTAGGGTTTCGTTTCTTTGGGTCTTTTTAGTTGCGGGCTACGGTGGGCCAATTTATATTGGGTCTTTTGGGTATTTATATTGGTCTTTTTCTTTTCGACCCGATTGGCTTTCAACTTCACGGATAGGGTCTTTGGAGATGCGGGCTACGGTGGGCCGAATGAACGTTAATATTATTTGTGGATCCTACTTAATTTGTGGCCCATCTGTTTAAAAAAAAGTCATTTTTATTTTTTATTTTTATTAAAAACTTCTATTGAATTTAATGGCTGTGTTTAAAAATATTTTTGAAAAAATTGAATTATTTTTATTTTTATTTTTATTTTAAATTAAATATTCTGGTGTTTTTATATTATTTTGATATGTTTATATCAAAAAATAATTTTTAAAGATAAAAAAAATATTGTTTTTCTATATTTTTTAATGAAAAATACTTTAAAAAATAACTTAAACTACACCTTCAAACAATCATAAAAAAAAAACATCATATCGCTCGGGCACAATATTAAATTCTTTATTCTCAAGTCATATTTCTAATAACAAATCTTAGGTTGTAATTAGTGATCATAGGTTATACAAAAATTCAAATTTGAGAATTATACCTAATTCTTTCCCAACTTTGCCACACATTAATGTTCAATTCATGTCTACTTTAGGTGGTTTAAATTATTAAGAAAATAGATTGATAATTTTGATATAATTATGGAGATTTTATAACTATAAATGATGTTAGCTTCTTGTTCATTATTAGAATTGAAGTGCTTTTAATTTTTTGTTTTGTGATTTGACTTGGGGTCTAATTAAGAGTATGATTAATAGTATTTTTTTTAAAAAAAATCTCTATAAATGTATTAAAATAATATATTTTTTAAAAAATTATTTTTGATGTTAATACATCAAAATGATCTAGAAAATCTAAAAAAAATAATTTAAGTAAAAAATAAAAATATTCTTTTTTTTAAAAAAAGAAAAAAACAGTTAAAGCATTGGTTGCATCATTTCAGATTCCACCTCATAATATCCAAATAATATATGGATGGTGAAGGAAGTGTGCTTGTTTTTCTTCTTCTTGAAAACCATGTTCAAATCTCAAGTCATGCCATGTAAAATTCCCGTCCATTCTAGCTTTAACATGCAATGGACGAAATGGAAACATAAAAACATAGACGAAGAAAAGGCAGACACCAAATGTTCTCTCTGATTTCATATTGTAGACGATAAGTATTTCTTTTATCAGCCTTGTACATTGCCATGGAAGCAAACAAGAATCGAGAACTTCATTTGTTTTCCCCCCACTAGTTTCACTGCACAAGCACACAAGCTAAAGACAGTTCTCGAAATTGCAACTAAACTGACTGGTTGTTGCCTTATATACAGAGATTTTGTAAAGAATACTTGGGAAACAGAACCAGGGTCAACATTATTTTATTAAATACCAGTTGACAAAGAATGAATGGATATGCCTAGCCACCACCTATTCTCTCTTCTTTGTTGCTATGTTGATCATAACTGTAGCTGCTGACATCGTTCAGGATTGGCAGGACTTGATCTTCTTGTGTCCGCGAAACTTTTCCTCTTTCGGCACCGTTGTTGGATGCCTCATTGAGCTTAACAAATCCCAACATGAAATAAAAAAAAAAGTCATTTAATTGGATAGGATTGACTTGAAATCACAACAATTCGGTAAGTTGCACTCTAAAATGTGCATTTTATCTCAAGAAGGGTATATAATTTATGTGCTAGCAGGACTGGCTGATACAGAGATCTAACAAGGAAGACACAGAAAAGGAGCTTTATCATGTTGCAACACAATTTTAAGCACCACGATCTACCATTATTCATTTTAAAGGAGGCATGTACTGCTTAATAGTGCTGTTGCAACATGATAAAGCCACAACCTACCATTATTCATTTTAAACACTGTGAACGCGTTGAAAGAAAGAGCGATGGTTCAGGGATTATAAGCTGAACGCTTTAAAACGACGCCACAAACAAGATGTATTTTCTATAAAACTAGATAAATGCTTCAGAGAAACAACAAATCCAAGCATGTGGCATCGATATTGAAAGTATTGCATATAATACAGGAGCAATGACAAAGGGCTGGGAGGCAGCTGAGGCAGGCCATCCTAGCTCCAAAAACTTTCAATGGGCTTCAGTAGTTAATTTACCCTTTTGGTTAGAACTTTGCCACGGTCAACATCCACACCATAGCTTAACCACTGAATATGGAAATGAAGTGCCTTGCAATAGACGTGCATGCGCATAAAAAAAAGTGGGTGGTAAACCTTACCTTCTGGGAATGAATGGCCGGTCGAAATAGGGCATGGGCTGTGCTTTTGGAACGAGCTCCTTTCTCAATCTGCGCACCTCTTCCTCTTCTGCCAACTACATGAGCCAACAATGAATGTGATGAATTTAATCAAAATATAACAACAAAACCTCAAAATCATGCCTTTTTTTCTATATATACCTTTTGTTGCCTCTCTATTTCCATCTTGTATTGCTCAATCATGTTCATCTTCTCAGCTAACTGATTGCATTTTAATACAGAAAAATGATGAAGTTACTTCCAAATAAGGCTTGGTTCTGTAATAGTTTAATTTAGCTAGAATCAACAGGTAACATAAAATGGCATGATTATCAACCATGAGCGGATTGAGCAGTGCACAATTAAGATTCTCATTAAAACCTCTAATGCTGCTAATTACTTGAGTAGTAAGAAAATTACCTGATGGTCAAAGTCAGCACGCTCCACGGCTCGAATATCACTATAAAGCTTCAGGTCAATGGGCCTGGTGTTTTCTTTCACCAGAGGTTTGATTAGGCACTGTAGAAAATGCCACTGTGAGTAATAAATTATCACAAATGTACGATTAAAGTCTCAATTCCATTATTCTTAAACAGGCATGTAAATTTAGACAGAACAACCAAGAGTCATTGAACTTATGAATACAAATATTTGCCCAATCCTTGATTGCTTTGAATAGATGATTACTTTATTTTATTATTTACTAGAGATATAAAATTTTATTTGGTTTTTCTGTTTTAGATTATAGATAGATAGATAGATATAAAAGTATATTCTCTTTGTATTTAGTTTAAGTTCATTAATTATTAAAGTTATTCATTATACAACCCTAAAAAACTCTTTTCATAAGTTTGTATTTCTCTTTTTATATTTGGATTGCTTAATATAATATCATAGCACAACTTAATTTAAATATAATTTCACGATGAATTAATTGGGGATTTGCAGAGGACAGTTTGCCCCCGCAAGGATTTAGAGTGGAGTGATCGGATAATTTATTTGGTTTCTATAATTTGATATTGTCTTCCCTTCAATTTCTACAATATAATATTTTGTTTTTCTTCATTTGTTCATTATGGCCACTAAAGAGAGATGATTTGTTTTAGTCTATGAGTGTAAGATAGGATTGTATGTATTAAAGTTATGTGATAAGAAATTTCTTTGAATGTAAAAAGACACGAGAGCATGTTGGTGGAATTCTTGTAAAACCTAAAAATACTCTTAAGAGTTATGCTACTTTGATAGATGTTTGAGAAGCAAACAATGTATATACTTGGATTAATAAATTTGCTTAGTATTTCCTAGGTATACAACTATTGAAGTATGAGACAATAAAGAAGTTTGAGATCATTTACAAAAGTTATTTACTCAATCAAATTTTGCAAAACAATATCAATTGAATAACATCATACAAGCCCTTCATCAGAAGAATAAAAGTATTCAAAATTTTTATTTTGCCAAGACAGATCTTTTGGATCAATTAACTCTTACACAATCAACATAATTAAGACATGTGATGCTTATATTAATAGTAAAGAGCAACAACAATTGATATAGTTTTTAACGATACTTCAAAGTGATTTTAAAAGACTGAAAGGTTTAATTTTATATTGTTATCTACTTTTCTATGTTAATTCATTTGTGAGTGAGTGAGTTATTAATTGAGAAATGCATTTTATTCTTATTCTGAAAAATAAATTCTCTTTACCTCTAATTCTTTTATGCCAATAGCACCTTCTAAACCATTCTTTAATAATCAAAATGGTTCCTTTCGTCCTATATTCATGCATGACCGTTATTGGCACTCCTGTGCCACTAGTAAAAGTTGGTTCCATTATCACACCTCACATGTCTATCTCATTTTGAATCTTACTTTTATTGGTTAAATTCAATTAATTATATTTTTCTTTTCTTTTTATTGTGTGCATGATTTGTAGTCTCCAAAATTGATTGAGACATACTATAAAGAGAAGGGAATATATATATTTTTGATTGAGACATACTATAAAGAGAGGGGAATATATATTTTTGATGAGTTAAATGTGAACTGATGCCGCTATTTTTAAATTTCCTCCTCTAGTTTTTATTTATGACATTCATATTGAGATCTTGTTTTGTCTTCTTGTTTAAGATTTTTGTTATCTATAGGAGCCTTAGAAAATTTACAAATTTATATAGTATTTATGATTGTAATGGATGTAAACTATCAACATTTCCCGTTTTATTTTTTAATTGATGTATTTTTTATTCTTCCTTTTTTTTATTTGATTCATTCTGATGTGTGAGGACCTTCTTATATTGTCACAAAATAGGGTTTCATAATATATTTTTTTATTAATGATCATACTTGTTATTGTTGAGTTTATTTAATAAATATCGTTCTGAATTCTTTAAAATATATACAACATTTCAAGCTTTTGTCAAAAATCAACATTTTGCTTTGATCAAATGTTTTAGTTGTGATTTGGATGGGGAATACATCTCTAGTAATTTTTTTGAGATGTTTGCCTTAAATGAAACTGTTCACTAAACCTTGTGTATAGAACACTTAAGCAAAATGTCATTACTAAAAAACCCTAATCATATTCCATTTTTTATATTTTAGATTTATCTCATTTTTAAAAGTTGTATAAGTATGTTGCTAATTATTCTTTTTTAGAGTTTTTGTTGTACATCTTCATAGTTATTCTAAAAAGAAAATTATTGATCCCTTTTTTAGCAAACTATGGGCGAGAAACTTTTTACTTTGTATAAAATAGATACTTGTGATTTAATTCTTCTACATCCTAGTAAGAGTGTTATTGATTGTCGTTGGATGCATAAAATCAAAACTAATTCTAATGGATCTATTAAGAGATACAAAGGTAGGTTAATTGCAAAAAATACTTTCAACAAGATGATATGAATTGTGATGAGACATTTGCTTATGTTGTAAAAATAAAAATTACCCACTCTTACTACAATAATTCCAATTTGTTATTATACTGATGTTAAAAATATCTTATTGAATGGAGATCTTTAAAAGAAAAAAGTTTATATGATTCTATCTTTTGGTGTTTCACATGATTCTGAGCATGTTTGCAAACTCAAGAAAACTTTAGATGGTCTCAAACAAGCTTATATTGTGTTTTTTTAGAAAGTTTTTGTTGTGATCTTTTCCTTTGATTTTGTTTTTAGTAATCATAATTTTGATAGATAAATTCTTAATACTTGAGCTATCATATCGTTAGTTTGAAATAAGATGTTGATAATATAAGATTACTTTGTTATATTATTTATTACAGGTAAAATAGTCTATTTGATTTTCTTTGCTATTAATCTATATATATAGTCTCTTTGTATTTACATTAAAGTAATTAAATATTAAAGTTATTCATTATGAAATCCTAGGCTCTCTTTGTATTTAGAATATCTCGGGATTGTTTTTTGTTTTGTTTTAGCATATATAATATATACAAACATATATATATATATAGTCTCTTCTCTTATATTTGTATTATTTATTTATGAGCACTTATGACCATAACATGTCAACCAATTTCAGTTTTATATACTATTTATATTTTTTTCGAACCATAAGTGTCAAGAATACGCTATTAACTATACACAGCACACGGAACTGGTGTTCAAGTTTATAAAGCATCTTGCAGTATTTACTGCCAGCTTAAATCAGAGAAACGACTAACCTCTGGTTCATCTGTTGTCCAAGGAAGGCCTTGTGCGATAGGAATCCGCAGCTTCTCCTCTTCCATCATTATTTCTTGTAGTTTCTTTGTGAATTCCTCTTCCTTCATTCTTCCCCTTTGCTGTAATGAGAACCAATCACCAAGATTTAGAATGTGATTCATTACAAAACAATGTCAACACTCCATGATCGGCTCTCATCATGGAAAAAATAGTTACTCACTTCTGTCCTAAGCTTAAATGGCTTTTGGCTTGTGATTTTATTTTGCTTCTTCTTCAATCCCCTCCTCCCGCTTGTTGCCCCTGACTCAGCACTCTAAAAAGTCAAACAAGGTCAGAGAAATCACCGGCTGAAACATCATACGCATACATAGATCAAATAAGAAACTTAAAGGAGGCAAAGAAAATCTCACATTTCTTCGGCTTCTCCTGCCTCCATTAGATGACCTGCTAGAACTACTGGCATTTCAAAACATAGAAAGTCAAGACCTAATGAGAACCTAAAATAAAAACGAAACAATTCATCAAATGTGGGGGTTAATAAAACCGATCCAGCAATCATCACTAACCTGCCCTGACTGCCATCCCATGAATAGGAATTAGAAATCCTTGTATCCAGACCGAGATTCTCAGAAGTCAAAAAGAAACCAGATGGACAGAATGAGGAAGAAGAAGAAACGTTTGTCTCAGATACCCCAGCATGCTGAAATCCTGGCAATGAAAATGAAGAACAGAACTCAGTATCAGGCAACGCTTTCGGACGCTGCAATCCAGGCAAAGCCCATTGCATTGTCTTCTTTCTACTCTCCTTTATCTCCTCTTCTTCAGTCTTATCTGATTCCTTCGGACTTGGTAGGGTACAAAGCTTCTCAAAGGCCTCAACCAAATTCTTCACCTTCCCATTGTCAGGTGCGCTGTTTCTTGCTTCTTCAATTAACTTATTTCTCGTTCTCTTGATTGTAGAACTACCCATTTGTCCCGATTTCTCAATTTCGCTGGAATATTGAGCATCTGATCCTTCCCTATCCTCAATATTAAGATTCCGAGCCATTAAATGATCTTCTATCTCCTCCTCTGAAACTTCTGTCCCAACTCTATAATCAAAAGCCTTTTCTTTATCGGTTTCACCTTTCTCTTCAACATCATTCTTGTTCTTGAAGAACTCCTCCTGTGAAGCCCTTAATGTCTGAAAAGCCAAACACAAACACTTCTTTACACTGCCCCTGTATCTCTCTTTGCACTTACAATCTACAGTTGTTGAATTTGAACTCAAATTCTCCTTCTTTGAATTCTTTTTCGCCAATACAAACCTTCTCTCCCTAATCTTATTTCTGGGTGAATAAATTGTTGGATTGGGATTCGAAGTCGGGTTCTTGGAGGCAGCTTTTTTGGATTTTGTTCGAGGAGAATTTGTGGGTTTTGAACAAGGGCTTAAATGGGAAAGATTTGGATTCGAATTCTCATATAATTTTGATTGAAACACATGACGGTCTTTCACCGGAGTGGCCATTTTTAGATTCTTGGTTTTCAATTCCATTAAGAATCACTTCAAAACACCAAAATCAATAAAGGGTTTCCTGGTTGTGTGTGTGTGAGAGAGAGAGATGGGTTTGTTTCTTTGATCTTTGCTATGAGAGAGAACAATGAATGGGGGCATAGATGACGTTGGAGAGAAAGAAACGTTGAGGGTTTTTTTGACGCTCTTTTGTAACGGCTAGTTCGTTTTTCTTGGTTTTTCAATGGATTATTAATTTGAATTTTGGTTTTGGTTTTGGTTTTTGACCGTTAAATTGTATATTCAGGGGATGAACACGGTGGTGGTGGACTCTAAGGGTAAATTTGATGTTGATGAAGAAATTTCCATATTTTAGGTAAATAAAAATTATGCCCATTTTTAAATCTATAAATGATTGAAAAAGAAGAAACGCAGAGTATGAGATTAATGGAAAAGAAACTTGAAAGTAACAATGGCGGAGGCATGAGATTCAAATTATTATTATTTTTTAACATAAATTATACCCAACGTATTTTATAATAAAAGATTAATCATGAAATTGAAATATAATATATATATTAGATAATGTTTTTTTTTTTAAATATTGATATGATAATGTATTGGATGATATTTTTTAAACTATTAAGATGATGACATATTAAATTGACTTAAATACATATTTTAAATTCTTAACACTGATTATGAGATTGTGATAACTATATAGAAAACATATAAAAAAAATTAGAAAAATTCATCCTTAATCAATCCCATGAGAACTCGAAGGACAAAAAAAATTATAAAAAAATACATAAGCCAACCTATCAAACCAACAATTCAAGTTATGCTATTGAGACAATCCCATGAAAAAAAATTTAAATATTTTAAGTCAACCTTGACCAATTTGTTAAACTCATACCCTGTGTCATGAGACTGGGACAACTTTATAAGAAAAATAAAAAGATCTTAAAACTTCATTTCTAACAGACTCGTTGTTAAAGGTTAAATATATGAGATTATGATAACTCCACAAGAAGCAAATTGAAAAAAAATTAATTACGAAACCCAATTCTCAAATAATCCAATAATGAATAATAAAATTGAATAAAAGAAGTAAATAAAAACAAAGATTGAGTTGTTAGATGGTGAAATTGAAATATAAATATTCAATTAAAAAATAACATAAAATATTATTTACATCAACCTCGTTAACTTGTCAAACTCGTGATATAGATCATGAGATTAAGATAACCTTGTAGAAAACAAATTAAAAAATGATGGTGTTTAATTAAAAAAAATATTATATTAAAAAATAACCAAAACATAAATAGAATCAACCCAAGTCATGAGATTAAGATAAATTCATACAAAAAAAATATATAATTTCCAACCAATCCAATGTTGAAGAATAATTTTGAAAAAGAAAATAATATTAAAAAGGACATAAAAAAATGACTCAAGTCAACTCAGATTAATTTATTAAATCTATGATCTCGGTCATGAGATTAAAATAAATTCATAAAAAACAATCAATAAAATTAAAAAATCTCACTTTCAATTAATCTATTGTTGAAGGTTCAAATCAAAGATCAATATATAACCTAACAAAAAATAAAATAAAAAAATTGCAAAGCACAATTCCTAAATGACCTAATAATCAAAGATGAAATTGAAAAAAAAATACAAAAAGCAAAAAAACACATAAAAAAAAAAACATTATTCCAATTTAATAGAATTGTGTAGGTGTGACTATAATGATTTGGCCATATTATTTAGGTGTATTATTCCCATATTACCATCCAAAATTTAAGTCCAATGAAAACATTAAGATGGTTTGGTTATTGTCTTGGAAAAAAAAGAATAAAGATAATGAAAATAAAAATGTGTTTAATTGAAAAGATAAAAACAAAGATATAAAAATAGAAACATCCATTATGTAATTTTAAGTTAAGAGAATACATCTCTAACTGCATGGATCTATGGTATTTCCAACAATGAACTACATAAAAAAGAAAAATATATATTATTTGTAGTGTCACCAAGAACACCTATAGCCTCATATATTGTTATACTTTTAAGGCTTTAATTATATGTCTGGGTGACCTATTATATGCTCTTATCATCATAGTACTTGGTTTTATATATGACTCATTAAGGAGAACTTTATTCAACATGTTTTTGGAAGCATGTTTAATGCTAAATACTTATGGATCAATACATTTTGTATCATCATATGTTTGCGTCACACGATGATGTATAACAATTTGTTATGTCTAGTACTATCGCAGTCTAACTCATCTTTAATGAAGTAAAAATAATTTAAAGCTTGGATTTTCCTTACTAGATAGTCCATGGTTTCTTGGTTGATATCTTAAAGCATGTATGCCTAGTTCAATATTTTTTATAAAAGCTTTCTGATGTGGTTCAAAGCTCACAATTAATGATAAAAATAATATTTAATGAGTCTTTAAAGATGATTAACAACATTGTATTCACCATGTTTTATCAATTTTAGGAACTCATTAGTCTTTTTTTAGTGATAGGTTTGTTAACTTCTTCTGGCAAGTTAAGTATTTCTATCTCCTTAACCTTTTTTTATTTCTCAATCTATTATGGGATAATGAATTTTATGTTGGGGTTAAAACCCCAACTTTTTCTTTAAATATTTGTGTACTTTGAAAAGAGTAATTATAGTTATGTGTTTAGACTTTGTAGTTTCTCCTACCTACCATTGCAGGTTTAGATAGAATTAGTTTGAGTAATTTATTTGTAGTGAATTATACACGATAAACTTCCTTGTTTCTATTAGGTTCACTTACCACAAACACTTATTGAAATATTCCCCCTTAATTTGAAAATGTTTTTGAACTAGTATTTATATTGCCTCATTGTGATCTTTCATATTGGTTGATCATATAACGTTCTTTATGATGATACTTATATAAATTTTTACTCATTGATTCATCTTCATGACTACTTTCATGTCACTTGATCTACTAGCATGTTGTAAACCTTATTTTAGTGATACCTTTAAGCCTTACAGGCCTTCTCTCTTTAATGCATTTACTTAACCATTACCTAAGGTGTGCTTGGGTAGAGGGTTTATATTTACATCTGAGGTCTTCTCAAATGTTATCCATTTGGCTTTGTATTTTAGGAGTCAGATCTTTAAAGGTATTACAAGTATTGATGTCATGTCAGGCAACATCAACATGATACCCACAAGTTAGTTTTGGCTAATACCATTTAAGATAGGGTGGATGTAAAAACACTAATGCTATTAAAGCTACCTGCTTGATACCTAGTAACTTCTTGTACATTTTACTCAAGGTCAGCTATAACAGGGTAACTATTCATGAATTTTTTGATAAATTTGTTTTGTTATACTTTTGGCTTGGTTAACTGGTTATTCTAAGTCTTATATTTTTTATTAGAAATAGATAGTTAATATTAGTGATATAAGATAAAAGGGATGAGGTGTTATAGTTTTGAAAATGATATCTCTTGCCTTTATAGCCACCCTCGATATGAATGACATCCTTTTTCTCCCCTCAAAAATCTTTTTTCTCAGTGAGCATATAAATGTTGTCACTATTTATCCTCTACTCTATATACTCGACCATGGCTACAATGTTAGTGAATTATTATACTGAACTACCCATCACATATTTGTAATGTGACACTTTAAGCGTATTTACAAATAAGGTAACTATCTACTTGTCTAAAAAGAGAGTATATACTTGCATTACCAGATCATTCTATCTTTAAGCATAATTCCATATATATATATATATATATATATATATATATATATATATATATATATATATATATATATATGTATATATATATATTCAAGAAGAGACAAACTTATTCTATAAGGAGTAATATTCATATTGTATTTATAATGCTCGATGAAAGCATCCACAAGGACCTTTCATCAATATTTTTTTTATCATGCACTACTTTTTTCATCTTGTTGTAATAAAACTTGAGATGAGTAATAAGATATTGAACTCCAATATACTTTATAAACTTGGGCACCTAAAAATTCTTTGGTATAAATATATTGGAGACTAGGAACATTTATGTAGCTTGCACGAGATCATAAAAATTCAATCATTTAATAACCATCACTCTTGTTTCCAATAATGTTATCTTATCATAATTAATGTTTTAAAGGATTTTTTTTCTTGCTGTAATTATTAGTAAATACATCCAGAACTATTAGGGTTGGTGTACGTAGTGTTGATTGTTCAAATGCTATATTACACTAAGATTCATGACCTAGTTAATCCATCCTTTATTTAGACTGAATTGTTGTATGGGTTTGAACAAAAGTTACAGGCTGATTGGATGGGCCTTTACCAAACATGTTTTGAGAGTTTAACAAGCACGCTAAATACAGGTCATGTTAACCTTTAAGGAATCCATTTTTTCTTGGAAGGCATCATGATTGTCATAACTCATTTGTAGGTTATTCCTCTAAATCTACCCAAAATAAAATAAAAATAAAAAAATAAAATAAAAAAGGCTAGTTTTGGCAAAAAAAAAAAAAAATAGGGTGAGAATTTTTGATATTTTTGAGAGCTCGATTGTAACTTTTTTCCCCAAAAAAATAGAAGAAAAATGTAGATTCAAGGTTAAAATAATTTATTGGATAAATTTGCAAAAAATTAAGTTGGAGGTATAATTATATTTTTATGAGTCAATTTGATTTAATCATTGACCAATTTAAAATTTAATTATGTTTGAGAATTAATTTATGATCCAATTGAAGTATTCAATTAAGTGTGAGGATTTAATTAAAAATTGGTCAAATTAATGAAGAGCTTAATTGATAAAAAAAAAAAATCAAGTTATTGAGTTTTATTTGGTTTTAATAGGGAATATTGGAACTCTCGGAGATCAATTTTGTTTCTACTAAGTTAATTAGGTGACATCAAAGAAGCTTTTTTTTTTTCCAGTCGAAAAAACTCTTTTTTGTCAAAATCTATTTTTTTGCCTGTCCATTTTATATTTTTATATTTTTAATGTTATTTCAAATTTTTGATTAAAAAAATTGGCATGTCGAGGCATTACCGGCAACCATGCTTGTGTCATGCCCTACTACCCACCATTTCCTGCACTGCCCACATCATCTCCTAGACATCACTATCATGCCCTGCAATCTGTACATTTAGTTTATAAAAAGAAGGAGAACAGAGGAAGAATGGGGAGAAATGCAGGGAAAAAAAACACAAATAGACAGGGGGGGAGACAAAGACATATAATGTGAAAATTGCAACACACACACACACATGCAACCACCACCAACAGCCACCCATCCTCAACGTTAGTAGAGCCGTCATCTGCAACCTTCTCTGTGTTTGCAGTGCTCTCTCTCTCTCTCTCATGTAGTCACACTAGCATCCCTTTCTCTCCTCAAGCACCCCTCTCATCATTAGCAACTTCTTCTCCACGCCAGCAACCCAGTTAGGGCCTCTAGCAAGGCAGCAGTACTAGCAACAACGATGACAACATAAACTATTCAGCTTCCAACGGCTCTCCCGACCATCACATGCCACCATTTCTAACATCACTACCATAGAAAGAACCAACTCGACCTCCTCTATATGGTGGTAGTGCAAGTTACACTGATCGTCACCCTCTACCAACCATCATTTCACTATTTACCATTATGGTGAACAGTGAAGGGAGTGAATTAATTCACTTCTCCATCCTACTACTCATGGGTTAAACAATGGGTTGACTAGGTTGGGTCATGTGCTCGGCCCAAACACTAAGAATAGGTGGGCCAATTTGCCCCCTGAGTAAGGAAATCAACCCCAAAAAATGATTATTTTGACCGACCCAATTGTGTTGGAAGTCAATCCGAAATTGGATGGCTTAACGGCTCACCTGGTATGGAAGCCTGGTCGAGAAATAAATGAGCCTATCGGCCTAGCCCAAAAGGAGTATAGGTTGTCAACCCACCAAAGGGATGGGGTCATTGGAATATTTTAAAAGTTTTATCAATATCTGGTCATTTTTATCTTTGAACTACCATGTCTTGGATAAATAATGTCCTTTTATTTTATTTGAACATTGATATTGACAAAACAAACACTTTGATATAGATATAGATATATATATATAGATATAGATATAGATATAGATATATGCAATTTCAACTAAAGATTTAAACATGCTGATGAAAATTCAATCTACTTTCATAAATAATTTCAATTTGATCTAAAGAAGGAAAACTTTTTTATAATTATTATTTAACAATAAAAACTCATTATAAAAATAATAATTAGTATCATCTCAAAAAGCTTGGAAAGTCTAAGGAGATTAGACGAACTCACATATATAATTTTAGTATTTTTCATAAAATTCTTGCAAATGTTAAGCTTGGTAGGTGTTATGTATTCAACCATGAAAATATTTCCAAAATCATACTAAGACGAAGAAGATAATTTTATAGGACTTTTTAGGGCCCTCAACAAAATTTAGGATCCTTCCAAATATTTTTATATTTTATTTGATTTTTAAGAAATAATAAAAAATACTTATTTACTTAGAAATTTCTTGATATTAATTTGGAAAATAGTTTCTATTTTCTTAATATACATGAGAAATTTTAGATCAAAATACTAAAAATTAATTTTTTTCAAAAAGTGTATTTGGTCAATAATTATGGTAAAATTAAACAAAGGTTCTATAATTGATCTTAATAGTTTAATAGTGATCTAAAGATAGGGGTGAGTACTATTACGTTTAGATTAAAAAAAAAAAATCTTTTTAATTATTCAGTTTATTTTCTATGCTATTAGTTCAACCTTTTTTTTTTTTTTCATTTATTTTCTTTTGGGTAATTGCTAATCGAATGATATCTCTATGATAAACCTAATTAGTAGTTGATTTGAAATTTGAAACGATATTTTCTTACTCATTTTCAAAATAAATTAATGAATAAAAGCTAAAATAGGATATTTTAATATATTAAATTAACATAGAGATCTAACTCAAACTGTGTCCAAGGAGCAAGAAAAATAAACCATTTTATATTTAAAAAATGTATTTTCAAAAAACAAAATATGGGTTTTTTAGTTTATAAAACCTATTCGGTCAGATTTGATTTTAAATTTTAACCAAAAACCAATAAAAAAATAGAAATTTTTAATTTCAAAAACCTTAAGACCAAATAATGTTAATTTTTATAAAATATATAAATTTAATGTATATTTATTTACGAGATGTACCATGCAACGCCCCTCATAAAAAGCATATATTACATGTTTTTATAAAAAATAATATCATCAAGCATATCTCATAAATAAAGGAGGTAAAGCCTTGTCACGTTTGCTTCATCTTTCATGTTTATTGAATTGATTTTTAGGCATTATTATGAGCAGTCATCATCGTCATTTGACATGTCTTCAAGCACACTCATCATTTCCTGCGAGCTTAAGCAAACATCACCTTTATAATAATCACCGCACCTGATAATTATTGATTGTGAATAGTGATTAGCTTTCACAAATATATATATATATATTTCAATTGTATGATAACTCAAATTTTTATTTCTCCATTGAAGCAAACAAATTGTCTCAAAAAACAATGCATATAAAAAAAATATCAGTGGAATATTTTAATTAAATCAGGGATGTGATTGAGAAGAAATTGAGAGAAAGTGGTTAAAGTCTAAAAACAAAGAATTAAGGGTCTGTTTGGGAAAGCTGTTGCGGTAGCTTTTTAAAGTTAAAAATTATTTTTGACATCAGCACATTAAAATAATCTAAAATAATAAAAAAAATATTTTTATTGAAAAAAAAAATAGTACACCACAGCAAACCTATAGTGCAAAAAATGCCCCGCTTCTAAATCGGGGAAAAAATCAATATTATTCATAAAGCCAAAACATTACTGAGACCGATGCATTTGGATTGCATGTATGACATGTTTTGAAATCCACTTCCACCCATCCACGATGTTATTCATATTTTCTCGTCATGGTCTACATCCATGGCTCTAAATGTTTTTTTTTTTTTTTTAAATATGATTGAAATTGTTTTTAAATATATATTTTTTATTTAAAATTATATTAAAATGTTATTTTTTTTATTTTTTAAAATATTTTCAATATCAACACATAAAAATAATGTAAAAACAGCAAAAAAAATTAATTTAAAATATTTATTTATTTATTTAAATATTAAAAAAAACAAATAAAGAATAAATATCCAACTGATTTTCTATATCTAATAATAGTACTCAGTAAGGATAAGCAGTATGTATAGACGATTGTCATTTGACATGGCTCATGCAAATCATTTTTTTCGCTTCATTTTTCGCTCTCCACACCTCGGATTCCATGCTCAGATATGAATATTTTTAGTTTGGTTCAGTTTTTATTGACCAAACATGATCACAAACAAAATATGTCACATATTCAACAATTTGATAACACCAAGCAGATAAGATCGATTGAACCACAAGGGATGAAGCACTCAGACTCCATTAGTAATAAATAATACTAATATATTAAACACTAAAAAACCTTATATTCTCCATAAAACAGACACCCACATGCAAAAATCCAAGAAACACAAATATTTATTAGTAATAGACTATAGTTGATCAGAGGAGAGTGAGAACCGAGAGCAGCAGAGAGAGAGAGGGAGGGAGAGGGGTTGCTACCTGTGGCTACTAGGGTTTTTTTTCTTAAAATAATAGATTAATCGTCGATGAAATGAAACTTTATATTCATATTGAGTGTTTTAACCGAACCAAACCGGTTTGGTTTGGTTCACTCGGTTTTTGTCCAAAACCGATACCGAACCGAACTAGATTTTTTTAAAAATTTTATAATCAATTTCATTGGGTTTTTTTATAGCTTCAGTTTTATCGATAATTTTTTTGGTTCTCTTGATTTAATCGGTTAATTAGTTTTTTTGCTCACCCCTAGCCCATATTATTTAAAAGTCTTAAGAGGGCTACCATAAGAAGTTTGAAGTCAAACTTGATTTTTATTTTTCTTACTATCATTTTAATAATTTTTTATTTTCAATTGTATCCTTTCCCTGGATAGATATAAATTGGGCTTCATTGTTTTTTGTTTTGCCTTCACTTATAATCTCATGCCCGAAGTTGATGTTTTCTCAAGTTGATTTTTTTTAATATTTTTTAATTTCTTCAATATTGAGTTAGTTATCAATTGATATTTGTAATTATTTTTTAAATTTTTTTCTATGAGATAATCTCAATCATAAGACTTGGGTTCTAGGTCTAGGTTTACATTAGTTGACTTAGTTCTTTTTTATACTCTTTTTCTTAACTTGATTTTTTAAAATTCCATTTCTTTGATATTTTGTTGGTCAATAATTGATATTCATTATTTTTTCTCAATTCATTTTCTATTGTGTTATAGTTGTATTTATGACAAGTTAAGTTGTCTAGAGTTGTTATTTACATAATTGTTTTTTACAGTTTTATCCTCTCACATTAGGTTGGTTGATAATTATCCCATGCTACAAGTTTGGTTAGTTTATCTGGGTTGACTCTAATTGATATTTTTTTTTAATTTTCTATAAGGTTATCGTGGCATCATAATCCAAGCTATGAGTTTTGCAAGTTTTCTAGGATTGGCTTGGGTCCATTCGATTTGTTGTCGTATCAATATTTTTAGTTAAGTATGTCGCTATCTCATTGTTTAAAAAATATTTTTAAAAAATATGCATGAAATCTTGATTGATAAGATTTTTTTTAATCTTTTTTTGTTTGAAAATACTTTAACATATTTGCTTCTATTTTTTGCATATAAAGATTTTAGATATACACTCATATGAATAAGTTTTTAGTAATTAATTTTAGTTAAAATAAAGAATTAGGATGGTGAGATTTGAGATTGTGTCTATTTGATATATATAAGGTTATAATATATATAATTTATATTTATTTTATTTTATTTTATTTTATGTAATAGCTATTTTTTAAAAGAAACAGTCTTTCAAAAGGTTTTTTTTTTCCATGTTCCAAGCTGGCAAGTTGCATATTGACATATGTAGATTTATTTTTTAAAATATTGTTTAATTTAAAATATACTTTGGTAATACTTTTAGATTTATTTTTATTTTCGATATCAATGTATAAACACTATATAAACATATGTAGAAAAAATTAATTCTATATTTTTCAAGTAAAAAATAATTTAAAATTTCTCTCAAATGCAATATCAAATATTCACTAAACCCAAATGATTAAGCTAATACATGAGTTACAATATATATTTTATTTTATTTTATATAATAGCTATCAAAAGGTAGGCACCAACAAAGAACAAAATTAATTAGCAAACCCTGAAATAACACGAATTAATTTTTAGCAAACGAAGAAGGGAAGGATGCCAGCCAAGCAACATCTTGGTAGGCTCATTGAACTTTTAGTTCACGTATACCTTTCAGAGATCTGCCTCAGAAATTGTAAGGACTCTCCTCCGACAATCAATTCCACGGCATTATTTAAGTCAAAGACAATCAAAGCCACCTCTCTCACGTTTTCCCATCCCTGCCCAAACAGGGGCTTTTATGAAAAAATATAATTATTGTTAATATTAAAAAATAAATTTAAAAAAACTTATGTTAACTTGCCATTTTTTTTTACCATGGGCACAAGATTAAATAATCTTATAAAAAAATTGAATATTAATCCCTAATAAATCAGATAAGAATATGAGAATTCCAAAAAAAAAAAAATGAAGCTTAATTTCTAACAAAAAAAACAAAGATTAAAAAAAAAACTTAATTGGACCCCATCCTTGTTAATGTGTTTGAAAGAAGATTGAATAATATCAAAAAAATCAATTATCAAATAATTTAATATTGAATATTAAAAAAAATAAAAAAAAAAACACAATGGAAAAAAATATAAAGTCAATCTCAGTTCACCAAAAAACCTCATGACTATAGAAATTATGAAATCTTTGAACCGGGTTCAATAAAAAGACTTAATTCCTAATCAATTTAATTTTAAAAGATAAAATCATGAAAAAAAAATCAATTATAAAACTTTCTAAAATATATAACAATAAAAAGAACGAGGGTTCAAATTTAATAGGAAAAAACTCATGGAGGATGAGATTGTAAAATAATAATTGCGATAGCACAAAATATAGGAATGAAAAAAAGTAAAAATATCAATTTTTAATAAATTTAAATGTTAAATAATAAAATTGAAATTTAATTTTCTAAAAGTTCCTAAAAAAATTAATTCATATTAATTTTTAAAACCGGTAATTCTAGTCCTCAACTCGGGATCAACCCTATAACAGAGAAAAAAATATCTTATTTAATTCAGGTTAATTTGCAAGCCTTGTGACCGTGGGCGCAAAATCGAGAAAACCTAAAAGAAATAAAATGAAAATTACGTAAGAAAGTTAAATTTTCTAACTTTCTACAATAAAATAAAAATAAACCTTAAAACATGGTTATATCAAGTTATAAAATCCAAAATCAACACATCCTACGGATTCATCAGATGGACGTGAAATACTAATATTTTGGAAAGAGCTGGGGCTTAAATACAATTTCTCACAAATAGAGGAGCTAGAGTGTAATTTACTCAACAAAACAAAAGTGGTTGGAGAGAGAATAATAATAATAATAATAATAATAATAAAATAAATAAATAAAAAAGTAGGAGTGGCAGACGTTGGAATGGCGGTGTGTATTTAAGCACAACCCCTCTCTCGCTTCGCTCTAATTCCTTTCAGTCAGAAGACAGACATCAAACACAACTGGTCTGTCTCTCTGCTTTCCTCCACTGAGGTACCCTCTCTCTCTGCCTCTCTATCTTACACTCATTTCTCTTTGTAGTCAAATTCTTCTAGATCTAATGATGTTTTTTTACCCTCGTTTTAACCCTTGATCTGTGATTTCAAAATCAAGCTCAATGCAAGTCAATGCACCGAATTTTCTCTCAAATCTTTTTAGCTTGGAATTACATGCGGTGGATCTGCTAGTATTCTGCTTGGATCTTAGTACTCTCGTCTGTGGTAGTTGATCTAAAGTTTAGATCTAGTCTAATATATTTGCTTGTGGGGAAATGGTATGGACTCGCGGGTGGGTTTTGTGAGCTATTATTAGTGATCTACTTGCATATGGATGAATTAAGAGATACGAATATGCTGTTTGACTTTGGCTTTGGAGATGGTAATGATTCTAACTTTGATTGTGGATGTGGTTTGCAATGCATTATTCGTTTCATCTGCAACGGCAGGTTAGCTTGCATGGAAGATCGTTTTGATTTGTTTCTTTTTCCTTCATTTATGTGTCGAACTTCCTTTCTTTCAGGTTGTAAACGTAGACAAGGAAAATGGTGAAGATCTGCTGCATTGGAGCTGGGTATGTCGGTGGGCCTACAATGGCTGTCATCGCACTCAAGTGCCCTTCAATTGAAGTGGTGGTTGTTGACATCTGGGAACCTAGAATTGCAGCCTGGAACAGTGACCAGCTCCCCATCTATGAGCCAGGCCTTTATGAAGTGGTGAAGGAATGCCGAGGCAGGAATCTCTTCTTCAGCAAAGATGTGGAGAAGCATGTCGCAGAGGCTGATATAGTTTTTGTTTCGGTCAACACCCCTACCAAAACTCAAGGTCTTGGAGCTGGTAAAGCTGCAGATCTGACCTACTGGGAGAGCGCAGCACGCACAATTGCTGATGTGTCCAAATCTGACAAAATCGTTGTTGAGAAATCAACAGTCCCAGTTAAAACTGCTGAGGCAATTGAAAAGATTTTGACCCACAACAGTAAGGGGATCAAATTCCAGATCCTCTCAAACCCTGAGTTCCTTGCAGAAGGAACTGCAATCGGTGATCTGTTTAAACCTGATCGTGTCCTCATTGGAGGGAGGGAAACCCCAGAAGGCCAGAAGGCAATCCAAGCATTGAAGGATGTCTATGCTCATTGGGTTCCTGAAGACCGCATCCTAACGACCAACCTTTGGTCTGCAGAGCTGTCCAAGCTTGCTGCCAATGCCTTTTTGGCCCAAAGGATTTCCTCCGTTAATGCCATGTCAGCACTCTGTGAGGCAACTGGGGCTGATGTTGCCGAGGTGTCCTATGCTGTTGGCAAGGATACAAGGATTGGCCCCAAGTTCTTGAATGCTAGTGTTGGTTTTGGCGGGTCCTGCTTCCAAAAGGATATTCTGAATCTTGTTTACATCTGCGAGTGCAATGGCCTACCAGAGGTGGCGGAGTACTGGAAACAAGTCATCAAGATCAATGATTACCAGAAGAGCCGATTTGTGAACCGTGTAGTTTCATCCATGTTTAACACAGTTTCTCAAAAGAAGATTGCCATTTTAGGGTTCGCTTTCAAGAAGGATACTGGCGATACTAGGGAGACCCCTGCTATTGATGTGTGCCAGGGACTGTTGGGAGACAAGGCTCTCTTGAGCATATATGATCCACAGGTCCAGAAAGAACATATTCAGAGGGATCTTATCATGAAGAAGTTTGATTGGGATCATCCTCTCCATCTCCAGCCGAAGAGTGCCAGCGCTGCTGTTGAGCAAGTGACTGTTACTTCTGATGCGTATGAGGCAACAAAGGAAGCCCATGGTGTTTGCATCTTGACAGAGTGGGATGAATTCAAGACTCTGGATTACAAGAAGATATATGACAACATGCAGAAACCAGCTTTTGTGTTCGATGGAAGGAATGTTGTGAATGCAGATAAGCTGAGGGAGATTGGTTTCATTGTGTACTCAATTGGTAAGCCACTGGATGCATGGCTCAAGGACATGCCTGCTGTCGCATGAGTGAGCTGCTGATGGGTGGTTAGCTCATGCTATGAATCTGATTCTTTACGTTTTGTTCTTTTTTCTTTTTAATATTATCATTATTTCTTTC
Organism: Salix dunnii; assembly: GCA_015731905.1. NCBI lineage: Eukaryota > Viridiplantae > Streptophyta > Magnoliopsida > Malpighiales > Salicaceae > Salix > Salix dunnii. The sequence continues at coordinate 6,470,769 of CM027662.1, read as the reverse complement.
TTTCATCTAGTTCTGGGGCAGTTTGCATGCCCGCCATGGTGAAAGTCAGAAAGAGGCTTTGCATTTTGCCCGCATCACTGTCATTGGGCACTCGTCTAGAATACATGATCTTGATGTCATAAATGAAATGGTGAATTCCATAAACCAATTTTCCTTTGCGCTTTCTAAATGTCGATTTAGCGTTGATTATTCTCCTGAGAGCTTTTGGCATCCTTTTGCTTTTTTACGAGATTCTCTCTGCTGTGCTTTTGATCCACATGAGCGTACGTGTGGTTTACTATGCAATATACTAGCTCTGTTCATGATCTTTCCTATATCGAAATTAGTTTATAGAGGCTCTTAGGATATTCTGAATGTATTTGTCGAAGCATAGAAGTTCAAATTATTCTGAGTTTTAAGATCCAAACAAATCTCGTAATGAGCGACACGTCATCTGATCAGACAAACAACAACGTTTGTTATATATTGCGTTAAAATTACTATAACATTATTTTTTGAACAATTAAAATTTTAATTACCGCAAAAAATTAAAAAAATATATTTAAAAAAACACTAAAATTATTATTATTATTGCACAAACATTAAAACCATAAAATTATCTGATCCAAAAAAATATATAAAAATAACAGAAAGCACAAGAAAAATACCAAAGATAAAAAGAAATCAATAATAATTTTAAAATTATCACCAACATAAATTATAATATAAGGAATGAACTGAATAAAAATAAAATCTTAATAAAAATAAAATGATAAAAATTAAAATTAAAAATTAAAATTAAAAATTAAAATCATAAATGCATAAATACAAATAAAACATAAACACTTTTCAAGAAGGAACAAAAAAACCAAAGGAATTAATATCAAATAAAAAATTCAAAGAACAAGGACTAAAATAAAAAATAAAATATATAATAAATTCCACTTGAAAGATAAAATTAAAACAAATAAAAAGCTTGGGACTAAAACAAATAAATATATGTTTTTTTTTTAAAAAAAATACTTAGTAATTTTGTTAAAAACAATTAAAAGAATAAGAAACTAAATGAAAAATAACATATATGATCAAATTCAATTGGAGGACATAATTAAAACAAATTATATATATATATATATATATATATATATATATATATATATATATATATATATATATATATATATTTGATTCCAATCGAAGGATAAAATTGAAACAAATAAAAACCTTAGAACCGAAGTCCATAAAGATATTCTTACAAAAACTATTGTTGAATTTTGTTAAAAAAAAATTAAAAGCATAAGAACCCAAATGAAAAGTAGCATATATGACCAATTTCAATTATAAGACACAATTAAAATAAAATATATAATTGATTCCAATGGAAGATAAAAATGAAACAAATAAAAATAATTTTTTAAAAGAATAAGGATTGAAATAAATACAAGTATTTAAAAGCAATTGCACTGGAATCTTGTTAAAAAATTAAAAAAATAAGGATCAAAATGAAAATTAGCATATATGAAAAATTTCAATTGGAGGACACAATTAAAATAAATTAAAACCTGTATGTCAAAATATTTAAAAGAACCAAAAGCAAACCAAAAATTAAAAAAATAAGGACTCAAATGAAAACCAACATATATAATCAGTGTTAATTGAAGGGCACAATGGTAACAAATAAAAATTTTCATTGAAGAAATAAGAAATAAAATCAAAATAAAAAGAACAGGGACTAAATTGAAACAATCATAAACTTTAAGGACTAACACATATTTTCCGACGGTAAAAGAGAGAAAAGGGAGAAAAAATAAAAAAATATTCGGCGATTCACCAAAAATCGTAATACCATACACGCTGCTCAGGGAGGTAGAGGACATGTCGACGCACCCGGTGTCATGGCGGAAGAGCTGTTTCAATCGCCAAAATCATCCGCATGCGCCACCTTATGGGCGAATGCGTATGAAACACTGTGGGCGCGTTCATATGACGCGCCCACATTGTTTCAGAAAATAAATAATAAAAATAATAATTTAATAATTGACCACAAATAAACCTGGAAAAAAGTACCTAAATACTCCCGACTCTTGGGCTTATTTTTTGTGGTTTTCCAAGGCTATTTTAGTAGTTTTACTTGCTGAAATTTGGAACCAAACAAAACTAACCATGACTGTTCTGCGTCTTTTTCCCAACACCTAGGGGTAAAATAATTGTTTTATTATGCAGAGAGTTCAAAAATACCATCTATGTTCCATGAAAATGTTGAAAATAATTCTGGTCTCGGGGGTTAAATTTTTTCGATCTTGAATGCAAAATGATAATTTTACTATTGCAATCTAAAGTAAATTGTGCCTAGATAAACAGTGAAAAATTCTATAGAAAATATGACACGCGATTTATATTTCAGTTAATTTGCTTAGACAAACAACATATTATTTATTATATATGACGAATGCATTCATAATTTTAGCTTAGACAAACAACATGTCATTTGTTATCAATTAAGAAAAACTATTGATTACTATGCATTAAAAAATTTAGCTTATTTTTTTTTGTTAGACATTAACTTGAAAACCAACCTACAACGTGGCATGAGGACACTGGCTAGTGATTATAATTAACGAATGATTGTTTATGGTGAGAATATAAACTAGCCAGTTAGACACTTGCTAGTGCACAGGCTTTTGAAAAATTCATTATTGAATTATATGAAAATTAAAATAAATATTTATAAGAAAATAAATAATTTAGATTCTACATAAAAAAAAATATTAATACCGAAAGTGATTATAAATCCCATTATTCAACTTTATAGACATCAAAATCGAAAATATCTTTTTTTATATTTATTATAAATTATTTAATATACTAATATAAAAAATAATTCTTTTAAAATAAAAATATATTATTAAATAAAAAATACTAAAAAAAAAACAACCGACATCGTACCCAACCAAACACTCCTTTCAAAAATTCCCGGGCTAAATTAACACTGAATTTTATGTCCCATCAACACAGTCCCACGTGTCGAAATACTAGTTTTCCTAAACTTCCTTATATCATAATCACCGTACAAGTCGTTTTCCCGATCTGTCCTTCGAGATCCTTGAATACGAACGTGGTAATCTCTGTAAATTCTATACTGATTCTTTCCTCATGTAGTATTTTCCCTTCTTTTTTCTTACTGCCCTATCCCTAAATTTCCTATAAATCGTGCCTAACTTTACCATTATTCGATCTCAAATCTTTGTTCAATTCAATCTCCAAATTCTCCATTTTTCTTCCTCTGCTATTCAGTTCGATCTCTTATTCCACCTATCTTTTTACCACTCCATATATCGAACCTTATTTTACCCCTTGCCGTGTTCTAAATTAATTTCTAAGTTAGGGTTTGGGACTCTTTTTTGATTCTTTGATTTCAAAGGCGGGTTTTGTTCGATCTTTACATCTAATCTTGGATATTTGTATTTCTTGCCCTAAATTAATCTGGGTTACCTGAATTTTTTTAAAACTTCGCGTCTCTTATAACTCCTTATTTTCTGTCGATTTTTTTTTTCGATTCAACTTATTTCATCTGTCCCTTGTTCTGATTGTTTTTTGTGTGTAAATTAATGCTATCCCGATACTACAAAATTAGGGATCTATAAATTTTTATACATGAATTAGGGTTTTTGAAAATTTCGATTTCCCCCCCTTCAAATTCATCAATCACGTGACGACATCTACTGTTCAAAGACCAGTTCTTACGGTAAGATCAAGCTTCTCAAGGTTATTCATTACTGATTTAATTTTAAGTAATAAATTTAATGATCGATGGTTTTGCTGATCTTTTCTTTCTTTCTTTTTTATAAAAAAGGAAACGAAAAATGATAAGATACCCAACATAATTAATTAATCATGAAAGGAATTTATGGTTGCGAGATAAAAAAAAATGAAGTTTGTATAGTGAGCTCTTGATGGCTGCATATTTATAGTATAGGGTGAACATTTTTATTCGTACCGTGGATGCTAAAATTCCCAAAAGCATAAATGTCTTCAATTGCTACTGCTATCCCATTGGTTGACCATTTTTAATAGTATTTTGGATACCAGAATCCCCAAATCCCCAAAAGCTTATTCAGCTGCTACTGCTGTCCCTTTCTCAATTTGGGTAGTTTCCACACAGCCCCTTCTTGTCTGTCATGTTATAGGAATCTTACCTTTCTACCCTGAACTTTCGTGAAATGCAATAGAAAGTAAAAAGAAAATTATTCCTTCTAGGCTGCTTATGTCATAATAAGGGGATTCTCGTCGCTAAGAAACCATTTTGCTGCATAGTAGTTTATTGAAATCACTTGTTTCTCCTTGCTTTGTTTTTACTGTCGCTAATATGGTTAAAGACAATTCATATATGCAGCTAAAATTAAAATGATTCAGAAACGTGCTTTTGCTGATGATAATTCATATGAGGTTGCTCGTAAGCACCCCAGGAAAATTGAGCATAGTGATCAGCTTGCCCCTACATTTCCCCTTGACAATGCCCGCCAGAAGCATCTAGTTTCAGGTAATGGACTGTTGGTAGTTTTCTCTGTGCTTGGAACCTTCTTACAATGTGGAATGTGGAATAAATAACTTTTGAGTCTCTTTTCCTTTTCATTTAGCCTTCCAATCTGATGGCTTGATATTGATAAGGACCTTATAGATGAGATTCCTGCTTTTATGGGATGTGGTTTTTGGATAATCAATCATTATACCATTGACTTTGTAAGAGTCTATTCATGGTTTTTTCATGATGACTGCTGTTATATGATTGCTATGGTTCTGATAAATCTGGGCATCAAATTAAATTTGGGCCTTGTCTGTCATTTTATTTTTTGCATACTAGAATTCAACAAATTTACGAACGCGCAGGAAGATGCTTACATTCTAGCTATACATAATTTAGGGATTAAAAATTCATGTTTTTATTTTTAAGTCACTTTTGTGTTCCCATTATCACTTGCCATATTTTAATTCTTTTATGGAGTTTCGTAGTTTATATATCTGACCTGCTATCAACATGATGATGAAGATGATGACACTTTTAGAGATCATCAAGATGTAGGGAGGTCCGCAAGTGACTCTGTCACTGAATTTTCCAATGGAACCAGCAAGGAGTTTGAAACTGGCGACAATGGTTGTTTTCCACAGTTGTTGTGGATCAGCAATGGGATTCTTGAAGCAGACAATTCATTGTTCTTCCCAGAATATTTTGACCATGGACACCAGCTCAGGGCGTTACTTGAGCCTGATGAGGCCTGCTCATCTCTTGATTATCCTTTTCAGAAGTCAGTTTCAATTGGACCAGAGCATCAAGCTAATGTTCCGGTGTGGGGCTCACAGGGTTCAAGCACCTCCCTGAACCAGATAGATGAGTCTAATCTTCAAGTTGCACGTGTACAGTCATTTAGCCCTGGTGCTATAATTGATGGTAGTTATGAGGAGAATCTGAGGGGCACTTGTGTCCTTCCCATGCCTGAACAGGAAGCATCTGCGGATTATTGTTATGAAGCCACCAAAGGTGACTGTGGGTGCCCTGATTCAGGTTCTATCAGATGCATAAAGCAACACGTCTCAGAAGCTAGGCTGAAACTTAGGGAAAACCTGGGTGAAGAGCTTTTTGAGGGGTTGGGGTTCTGTGATATGGGAGAAGTGGTAGCAAATAAATGGACTGCCGAGGAAGAGCAAATCTTCCATGAGGTTGTCTTATCTAATCCTGTATCTTCAGGCAAAAACTTTTGGGACACTCTATCAGCAACATTTCCTTCCCGGACAAAAAAGGAGCTTGTCAATTATTATTTCAATGTGTTCATGCTCCGGAAACGAGCTGAGCAGAATAGGTTTGACCCACTAAATATTGATAGTGATGATGATGAGTGGCAAAGAATTGGGGGTGAAACAGTAGGGAATGATGAGGATTCTGCAGTGGAATCCCTGACTGGTCAAGATTCCTCTGTGTATTGTCAAGAGGACCAGGCAGAGAATTGGAATGAATATGTTGAGGATGAGGATGGAGTTGTTGCTTCTAAAGATGTTGTTGATAATGTCTTCCATAAAGTTGCAACTGATGAGGAGTATGAGGGAGATGTAGATGATTTTTCAGGAGCACAAGTTGGGATTTACCATGATGATTGTGCTGGTGATCTTGGACATAAACATATCAGTCAAATATCCGGGAACTACACAGATGATTTCGATGTTCAAGATGATTCATGCACATCATATGATCATCATCAAGGCAGCATTGATTGTTGTGGTCCATTTGATATAGGAGATGATGGGAGACACTGTAGTTAAGGGTGATACTTTCACGGTAAATATTCTTGACGGTTTGAGATAGGAAGATTTTTAAGGGATCTGTTTGGTTTCCCTGCTGTTCTGCAAGACTAGATATTATTATGGAAAGTCAAGGAATTAATTCGATCACTCATGGAAACTTGGAGAGGCTGATCTCTGGTATCCAATGTTGATTACTTGGAAGCAGTGGTTATACTGTACATCTTTCCAAATTGAAGTTGGTTGTTGGAGGAATCAGTTTCAAAGGTAGTGCAAGAGTTTTCTCGGCAGGCCTTTCAAGGTTCACTTGGCCTAATTAAGAGCGATTTCAGATTGGCAGTTGCTGGAGATTTTACTGCAAAATCCTGTTTTGCTTGCAAAATTTTGAATATGTAGGTCAAAAGCATGTTGCAGGAAGCGAGTAGTTTTATAAAAGGTGATTTATTTTTCATGGCTGGGCCAAAGGAATGCTCGTGGTAATTTGCATAGCTATGGGTGAGCAATATGCTTAGCATGACTTCGAATCCTGTTTCTTTTTATCTCAGCTGGATTCAGTGTCATGGTAACAATCTTGCTGTTATTTCACCCTGATGTTGTAAAGACCCTGGGTTCACCATCTGAATGGTGGTGTCTTAAATAGGCTTTTCATTTCTTCTTTTGGTCCCCCCCCCCTCTTGACATGACCGCTCTTGACATGATAATTCCTTGCTTCCAATAATCCTAGTGATGGTTTTTGTGTCGCAAGTGTATCTGCCAGTGTTTTTATTGTTTTTCTTGTTCCCACTGATTTGTAGATGGTTTAGCTTTAGCTTTGTAAGAGAGAACTCCATACCGGTGTACCGATATTTGAGACAATAAGATTCAGTACTATTCCTTTTTTCCCCGGCCAGCAGTTGAAATCTCGTTCCCTTTGTCTGAGCGTGTGCCCCCTTATGTGTGTTTCTGTTTATTTTGTCGTCACTCCACATGATTTTCCACCAGAAGCTGTGAATGATTGTGCAAAATGCAATTTCTTCAAATTGGAAGTGATCATCATACTAGTTTTCTTGCAACTTGGTCTTGAATGATGTGAGCGCTGTTTTCGAAGCATTTATGTCTCTAGAGTGTAGTTTTAGATGAGATATTTCTCATCCTTTCATACGAGAATGGTGAGATTTCATGTTTTTCACCTCATTTGTATATGATAATTGCATCCACTCTCTAGCAGAGATGCACAGGAATCTTAAACTGGCTGTTTGATCAAGCTCTTATCGGATTGTTCCTACATCAGACAGTAACCGGTGCACGGCGGAGCTGTCTGTTTCCAGTTTATATGTTTATTGATTGCATGGATAGAACCATCAGAAAAAGAAGAAAGACGACGTAATTCCGACCTGTGAATTGGGGGGAAAAGCAAATCGATTTGAGATCTTAAAGAAAAGATGGCCATGTAAATGTTTGTAGAACTGTAGCGCTTGCACCTCGCATTAGTAGACGTTAGCTAAGCTTTAAGCATAGCAGCAAAAGATGCTAAATCAGTGGTCTGATCATCAAAATGGAAAGCAAGGAATTTGAGATGGACCACACAACACATGAGCAGCAATTACCACAGGAGTATTGACCAAGCATTGAATCTACGAAGGTGCTTGCCAAAACATGCATTCCTCTCCTCTCTCTCTCCAAGTTTCCTTTATTATTTTACTTGTTATATATATTGTCATTATATCCTCTTATTGGTTAGATTATTAACACGTTGAAAATTGAATGATATAATATTTATTGGTTCTTGAAATTGTTTTAGAAATTTAAATTGATTCCTATTTTTTTTTAAAAAGACCTTAATTGAAAGTTTTATTAATCATCATGTTTTATAATAAATATAATATAATTAATTAAGTTTTTATAATAAAATATTAGTTAATGGTAGAAGTTATTCCTGTAATATCATTTTTTTTTTGTCTTGTCTCTAATTTTTAAGGCTAAAAAAAGGAAATAATTCATCAACCAATTTAAATTGTTTGACTAATTTTGCTAAGTTTAAGTAATTAATTGAATGAATTAATTAAGAGACAAATTATATACTAATAAAAAATGACCAAATAATTTCAATTAATGATTTTGTTGTAAGAAAAATGAAATATAGGACAAATAATTTATTAATAAAATTTCATGAACCATAATATATATTGATGGATCATTGTACTTCATACTAAAATATATTTCTTGGATCTTTGATTCAAGCGCATGACTTTGTTCCACTTCGGGATCAATCAGCTTGGATCTTGAACTCCATCTCAGTTGCTATTCTCCACTCTTCAAACAAAAACCTCTACCTAGACTCGCCTGTCAATCCCAACAAAGCATTTGATTAATAGCTTAATCCACTTTCCAAGTTGGTAAAGAAGCAAAGCTCATTGGAGTGGACAATTTTGCACACCAAGACAACCTAAAAGTAAATCTTATTCACTAGTTACTCTTTGTTAATTTAAGTTAATTTAAGATTTTTTTGATGTATAAACATGATTTTATTTTTTAAATAAAAATTTAGAATGACTCAGATTAATTTACTCCCTAAACTTGAAATTTAAATAATAATTATAAATTTATATGAAATATTATTAGGAGTATTCAAATATTTTTTTATCCAAGTATAGATAAGACAGCAAGAGAAACAATAAATCAAATAACATGATTTGGATTCAGAAGGAACCTAGCATAAGGCAGCTCTAACAAATAACTTCAATCACAAGCAATCACATGCTCAAATGCCAAATCATTTCGTGGCCAAAATTGTCCTTCATCAAATTCAAGCGAGTACTAAACCCATCACTGGAGAGGAGAGGGGGGTCATTTTGTTTCTCTCTGGCTTGCAAGGAAGAGTCATGAAACCCATCACTTCCACTTCAATATGTCTCTTGCATTGCATTTACTTGCAAAGAAAGCAGTGCTCTATAAGAGAGGCAGAGCAATAGAACAACAGGGGCAGGGGATCACTCGTTGTATAGGAATTTTTTTACTTATTTCTTAGTTATCTTGATTAGATCACAAAAACCCACATAGTCTCCTCTTTTCTCTTTTCAAAAAGACCATGAATTTACAACACCTGGCTCCAAATTTAGGTTCCTTTTGATCTGGGTTTTCACTGGCTCCTCTGTTTTCTTCAACTTTCTGGTGTGTTAGTTTTCCTGGAAAGTCAAAGAAGCATCTTTTGCTATTTTTCTTGAGAAAGTTGAGGTTTTGCTTGGTATCTGATCTGGAGTTTCTTTTGCTTGAAAAAATGAAGAAGAATCAAGAAAAGATGCATGTGTGCAAGTTATGCAAGAAGAGTTTCTTGACTGGGAATATGTTGGGTGGTCACATGAGGATTCATGGAACTAGAAAATCTAGTAAAGGATATGTCAAGTTTGAAAGCAGCAACGTGGGTTCTGATAGTTATGGCCTAAGAGAACAGCCCAAGAAATCTTGGAAATTCTCAGGCTTGAATCATGGTGATAGTGTTTCAATGCAAGAAACAGTGAAATGTAGATTTTGTAGCAAAGAATTTGGGTCAGAAAAATCTCTTCATGGTCACATGAGGCATCACTCTGCCAAAGAAAGAAATGGAGTTTACTGCGAAGAATGTGGAAGAGGGTTTCTGTCTTTAAAATCTTTAAGTAATCACAAGAGACTGCATCGTGAAAATTTTAGGATCTCAAGTGAATCAAGTGCTAGTTGTAGGCCTAATCTGGTTGTCATGGCTTTATCTGCTACCGGGGCTGTGAATCTCGTGAGAAGAAAGCGATCTAGTAGAATGAGGTACAATATTGCTTCTAATTCTTTTTTTTCTAGCTTGAATGAATCTGTATCTGGTTTTGATATTGAGCAACAACTTGAAGAGGCGGCTCTTACTTTGATTATGATGTCTAGGTGTGAATGTAATGGGTTTGATTCATTGTGTCAAAATAAGCGAATTAAGACAGGTGGGGATTGCCATATTTTACATGGTAATGAACTAGTCAAGCCAAAGAAACCCAGAGAGGATAGTTTAGACTCTTGTGATTTGGATTCTATGATTAGTATGCATGGATGTTGCGGTGATACTGAGACGGGGCGTGATGAGGAAAATCAAGTTAGATCGGAAGTTCCAAAAGAGAGTATTTTCCAGGATATAGAATCCCAGAGCCCTCAAATGGATGATGAATCTGGAGTTGAATTTTGTGGTATTGATATAGAGAAGGGAGATCATGATGAAATGATTACCAATTGCACTGAAGCTGAATCTAGTCAGGATCTGATGAGTGAAGGTGGATTGGATTGTGCTGGTTTGGGATTTGAGAAATCTATTCCAAGTAATCAAGCAAGGTTTGATGCTTGCAATGCTGAAATGGGAAAGGAATCTCGGTATCAGATTATAGTAAATACTTCAAGTTCTGATATCATGCAAGGTCCTAGCAAGAAAGGTGATTTCACGTGCAGAATCTGCAACAGGAAATTCATCACTTATCAGTCACTTGGGGGTCACCAAACATTCCATAGAAAGAATCCCATAGAGGTGAAGGTTGATAGCTGCGAAAAGGATATCCAGGCTAATGTTTCTGCCGAAACTGAACCTACAGGCAAACTTGAATGTATTCAGGAATTAGCAAAGCAGGAAAGTGATGAAGTTATTTTAAAAGATTGCGAGTCAAAGGATGGTAAGGAGCACAAATGCTCAATCTGCTTTAAAGTTTTTCTCTCTGGCCAAGCTTTGGGAGGTCATAAAAGGGCTCATTTTCTTAGAGCCAGAGAAGAACAGAATATTGCAATAAAACAAGAGGTTTCCGGTATCTGTGATGTTCTAAATATGAATGTCCCTTACACAGTTGCTGCAGAGGCCAGTAATGATGTCCGGTGTGAGTCATGGTGGCCTGCAAATTCCCACAAGCATGAGCCACTGGTGGGTCTTATAGCTAACTAAGATGAAGCATGGAGCTGGGATTTCCTTCTCAAGAGTTTCCAGAATGTAGATACAGGATGGTGGTTTTCATTTCTGATCCAAGGATAGTTCATACAGAGGTAGATTCTATCTGCTACTGTCGCTTATAAGTCTCAATTACACTCATCTGGTTTGTTTCCTCTATCATATCATTTCATCTATGAACTGGAGAGGCATCATTGTTGAGAATCCGAAGCGCCAGGCCAGTTTACTATGAAATTCTGATACTGTAGTATAACTTTTACTCTCTATTTTTTGCGATGTTGTTTTCTTTCAAGTATTTCAAATGGAACAGATGAACAAAAACATTATTGTTGATCTAGATTGAGTTGCCAGTTTTTGTTTACCACATTCTTTTTTATTAACTATTGAACAGAAAGCAATTATAGAAGTATACCAGTTAATTACCCGTATTATGTTGTGGGTGGAGTAAATAATTTTTACAACTGTTGAGATTAAAATATAATATTTTAACATATAAAGTTTGATATAATGAAACAGATCGACGTACCCCATCATAACAATAGTAATATCGAAATCTTAACTTTTAAAATTATCATCACTATTACTGTCAAAACAATAAACATTATTAAACTAACCCGAGAAAAAAACACAAAAAAATTAACAAAAATACACGTAAGAACAAAAACTAAAATTATTATTATTATTATTCTAAATATTAATATTATTCTTGTGTTAACAATGAGGAAAAAAAAATTAAATCAAAGGCTAAAAAAAGCCTAAAAACAATAACAAAAGAGCAAATAAAAAATAAAATAAATGATAAAAAAATAAAAATTATTACCTAGAAAAAAAATCATTTGACTTGAAAATTAAAAAAATTAACTGTACTACGTTGCGGGCTGAGTAAATAATTTTTATAATTATTAATAGGATTTATCTGTCCAAAATTAAAATATAATATTTATATATGCAAAATTTAATATAATAAAACAGATCACTACACCCTATTATAAAAACAGCAACATCGAAGTCTTAACATCTAAAATTATCATTGCTATTATTGTCAAAATAATAACAATTATCAAATTATCCCGAGAGAAAAAAACTGAAAAACATTAACAAAAAAGTAACTAAGAAAAATAACTAAAATTATTAATAATAATAATAATAATAATAATAATAATAATAATAATGAAAAATAAATAAATGAAAGACTAAAAAAATCCTAATAACTTTAACAAAAGATCAAACAAAAAAAAAATATCAGGTAAAAAAAATCATTTGACTTGAAAATAATAATAAAAAACCAATAAAAAAAAATAAAAGAAAGAGCGAATAAAAAAATAAAACAAATGATAAAAAAACAAAAATTATTAATTAAAAAAAATATTTGACTTGAAAATTAAAAAAACTGACCGCACTACGTTGCAAGCTGAGCAAATAATTTTTATAATTTTTGAGACTAAATAAATTAATAGGATTTGCTTGTCCAAAATTATATATATGCAAAATTTAATATAATAAAACAGATTACCACACTCTTTTATAAAAACAACAACATTGAAGTCTTAACATCTAAAATTATCATTGTTATTACTATCAAAATAATAAAAATTATCAAATTATCTTGAGAGAGAAAAACTCAAAAATATTAACAAAAAAATAAATAAGAAAAATAACTAAAATTGTTGTTGTTGTTGTTGTTGTTGTGTTAATAATGAAAAAAAAAAAAGAAAGACTAAAAAATCCTAAAAACTTTAACAAAAGATCAAACCAAAAAATCAAATAAAAATTGTTAGGTAAAAAAAAGTCATTTGACTTGAAAATAATAATAAAAAAAACCAATAAAAAAAACTAAAAGAAAGAACAAAGGGAGAAAAAAAAAACAGAAATATCAATTTTCAAATGATCATAGATACAAAATAAAATTTAACTAATTTTTTTATAAAAAATATCACCTCAACAAATAATAAAACAACAAAAAAAAAAAATCAAAGCCAAGAGCACACTTATATATACATGGTCAAAAATAGAGATTATTCCAGAAATATAAAAAAAAATGGATTAAAAACAAAAATTAAAAGTATAAGGGCCGAAATGAAAATCAAATATAAAGGAATTAAAATAAAAATTAAAAGTATATGGGCCAAAATAAAAATTAAATATATTATCAATTTCAATCAAAAGATAAAATTGAAAAAAATAAAACTTCTGTACTGAATATATTGAACAATTTAAACCCAATCCAGAAATTAAAATAAAGATGACCGAAGTGAAACATTAATAATTAATTAATTTCAATCGAAGGACCCAATTGAACTAAATCAAAACTTATATAACAGAAATCAGGACCATACACAAAATTAAAAGTGCAGGATTGAAGTTAAAAAGGCACAAAATTGGAGGCTCTCCTGTATTTTTACATACAGGAGAGAGAGAAACGGGGCAAACGACTTTAACTGGCCACCGTCGCATCTACGACCACCAGGTGATAAAATGTGTCGCACCGGGAGGAAGACCACGCGAAGACGCATCGACTGAGATGCCGGTCGCCGGTCTCCATCGACCCTATCACCACTCATGTGCCACTTTAACAGGGCGTGAGGCGGAATACTATTGGTCGCGTGTTCTGCACGCGCCAACAGTAAATAGAAAAAAAATAATAAAAAAGATGGTCAATTACCAATCTACCCCTATACCTAAATCATCAATTGTGTCTTATTAGGAGATATATCCGTATTTAGCTATTTTAAAAAAATAAAAAATAAATAAAAAGTGCGGCGGACCGGACTAAAAATGTGCAATTACCACGAAGCCCCTTTGCTCATTAGCCATTTTTTTATCTTTTTCGAGGGCAAAATAGTTATTTTATTGTGCAAAATCGAAATAAACCAATAAATCAGAGAACCGAATGACTTGAACCAAACCGACCTGACCCAAAAATTGAGCTATACTATTGTAATCCACAGTAAAAACACACACATACTACAGTAACTACTCCTGATTTCTTTTAGTATATTAGATAATAATAAATCTCAGTACTTTTTGTTTATATGCAATTTTCAAGGTTGGTTGGGACTTGTTAGGATGTGGGATTGAGAGATATGAGAGCTTGGTGGCAAATCAAACAATTTAAAAATTTGTACAGAATAAAAGGTAGTCACCTAACACATCAACATGACATATTATCTCAATCTGCAATATATTTACTCTTAGTTGTAATCTGAAAGAAAGCTCATGTTGCATGTTATAATCTTTACTGGTTGCTCTCAACTTTTAAACAAGCTTCTTATAGTCTAATGCTAGCAGAGCTAGGCTAAGCAGACTGTATAGGATCAAGCTGCTGCTGCTGGCTACTTGTTTGTTTGTGTTGGAGGAGAGGCTTTGCAAACAAGGCAAACTCTTGAAGTAATAAAACGTTGTATCCCCAATGGACAAGAGACGAACTTGAGGACCTACAAGATTCGAGTCTCTTTAGGTTTGAGATAGAGGTTGCTTTCATGCAACTGAAACTTACCATAGCAAAAAACTTCACTTGTAGATGCAGTAGTTGAGCAATGAAAGAGATGCAGGCTCTATTGCTCCAGTGCACCTTCTTGATTGATGTTGTGTGACAGTTTCCTATAAGCTGAGGACTTGTATTGTCAAAAGTTTGTTTGTTCATGTAAAAAGCTAACAACAATTTGACAAGAATCTAACGTGGATGAAAAAGCTAGAGACTGAACTTGATTAGATGAAATTAAGAATTAGCGATGGCAGAAGTATGATTATGGAAACAGGCACTGAATCCTGAAAGATTCATCAATAAAATTGGTTGCCACCATTTTCAGGGAGCCCCCAAAACTAAGATTTTTGCTTGATCATCCATCTCGATGTAGCTCATTACTCACAAACCAGAGCCATCCTGGCATTTGGCCCATCACTCCCACAATCTGGTTTTCGTCATTTTTAGGTTGGGCCGCGCCTTGTGCAAAGCTACTTACTCTAATTGTTACAAATCAGACGAGGTTTTGCAGCTTTGGTCTTGTTCGCAAAGGCATTTGCAATTGTTCCAAGCGGAATTTGCTATCAACTAATTTTATTTCCTCGTGCTGATAGACATATTAGCAGCTTTGGTCTTGTTCGCAAAGGCATTTGCAATTTGTTCCAAGCGGATTTTGCTATCAACTAATTTTATTTCCTCGTGCTGATAGACATATTATTCAACTATATATTTAATATTTTTGTATTATTTGTTTCAATAGCTATATATATATATATATATATATATATACAAAACATAAAGTTTCATTATTAAACAAGTCCTAAAATGAAATTACTACAACATGACTAATCTATATACCTAACAAAATATGATCTAGTGAACTAGATCAGCACAATGAGGTCCATTGTTATCAGTTAAGTAATTGCCATTGTAACTAAATAGTTTATGTTACCTGATACAACGTTTAATCTCTAGCTTGTAATTAAAAAAATTACAACATGGTAACCTAAGTATCAAAACATCTGTTATGTTCTGTTAACATGATCGACTAATATCAATATTATATGATTAGTTTTTAAATATAATACTAAATCATCCCATTGGATTTTGCCCAAAAATGGACCTTATTGCTTTCATTAATCTCTTTCCAAACAATATATTTCACTGTTCTCATTAGCCTTCGTAAAAAACATCAAACTTTATCTTTCTATAAACATACACACACAACTCATGGTAGAACCCCAATTCTTACATAAAATTCCATGTGTGTGTGTATATATATATATTATTATCATTGAAAGTATTAGGATTTTTTTTATATTCTATAAGAAATGGCAAACTTTCCTCTAATTTTTTTAATATCAAGTAATTGACCGACCAATTGTCATATCCTGCAAATAACATTTTAATCATTAATTAACATTTTAGATTTCAAAATAATTATAAATATTATTATTTCTGAATATTTTATTCATGATTTTAAATTTTTAATGTTGAATGGTGTTTTATTTTTTTTATTTGAATTTTTTAATGTGCTGGTTCGTTAAATACCTTTTATTTTATCTTGGCTTTTTCTTCTTTATTATAATCAAACAAGTTCTAGCCCCATTAATTATTTACCATCTTTTCGAGCTCAAAAATCATTGTTGATAAAATGGGAGGAATTAAACATGTTTTTGGGAATGACTCCACAATTAATTTTATTTTTGGATTGGTTATTTTTCGATTTAATTATAAGCACATATAAAATGTTAGATAATTTGATATACAAACATGACTTGCAAAATAGTTCTTTAAGTAACACATAACAATTCTCCATTGGTAGAATATTTTCAGAGAATTTTATATTTTTTTTGTATATATAGTTTAATTAAAATCTCTATAAGAATAGGTTATGTGAAAACTAGCTTATGATTTCTTTGTTACTCTTTTTACCAACCTATTTATACAAGGTTTTGCATAATAATTATGTAGTTTATCATTTTATTTACTGGAGTTTTGCTGGTTTAATTACACAAATTACGTTTCTGCGTGGTATTATTATTTGCAAGAAAAACAAAGTTTTGGGTGTGTGTATTAGCCAATGTCCCTAACCTCCTCGTTGGAGCTCCAATATATTTTTTTCAACACAAAAAATATTAATAAAAAATATTAACTGTGTGAATTTTTTTTATTATAATATAAATTTAGATAAAATAATAAATCTGTGTAGAATTATCATTATTATAGCACAAACAATAAAATCATCTTATCTAAAGAACAAATAAAAATAATAGAAAACACAAAAAAAAAAAGAAAAAAAAAACAATGTTAATTTTAAAATGATCATCAATATAAATTAAAATTTCAAGACTGAATAGAGTAAAATTAAATCTCTAATAAAAAACAAAATGACAAAAAATAAAAATAAAAATATAAATACATAAATATGAATAAAAAATAAATATTATTCAAAAATAATAGAAAAAACCAAATAAATTTTAAACTTTAATTTTATTTTTTGGGAATTAAACTTGTTTTTGGGAATGACTCCAAAATTAATTTTATTTTTTGATTGGTTATTATTCGATTCAATTATAAGCACATATAAAATGTTAGATAATTTGGTATACAAACATGACTTGCAAAATAGTTCTTTAAATTTAAATTATTAAATGAGATATAAAAAAACTAAGTGCCAAGCTGCTACCAAATATGTAGCTCGAATTTAAGGGTGTCCTGCTGTCATGTGGCTTGTACCTATAACACTCTGATCAAATTTATTTTATTTTATGTCATCTGAATCGCTGACCTTTCTTCTATGTTCATCATCTCATCATCATTTACAAACACAAAATCCTTCTCTCACACACTTACTCTTGGTTGTCAACTGATCATATCCAGTCCATTTCCTGTGTTATATGAAGAGCCAAAAAAACAACCACCTTCTTCGCTGAGAAAATTACAATGGGTCGATCACCATGCTGTGACAAGGTGGGCTTGAAGAAAGGACCGTGGACACCTGAGGAGGATCAAAAGCTCTTAGCTTTTATTGAAGAACATGGCCATGGAAGCTGGCGTGCCTTGCCGGCAAAAGCAGGTGACTAACTTATTTATGCGAGCTGATCGATTCTCCAGCTAGTATGCCTGAAATGTAGAAGATAAAAGGTGAAAGTCTAGCTAGCTCTAACTTTTTCGTGTCTCATTGTTTTTAGGTCTTCAAAGATGTGGAAAGAGTTGCAGGCTTAGATGGACTAACTATCTCAGATCTGATATTAACAGAGGCAAGTTCAGTCAGCAAGAAGAACAAACTATTATTCAACTCCATGCCCTCTTGGGGAACAGGTATACATTTTTCAACCCGCTGTCATTTTGTTTTGATGCGATGTTACTTCTGCTGTTCTTCTCTTCACAGGTCTTGAATTTTCTACGTACATAATTTCTGAGAACACATTCGCTCACTTAGTGCAGGTCTCATCGAATGCGACTTGCTAGAGTGAAGTTTTTGTAACTTGGTGTTTTATGTTTTGGTTTACAAATATCATCTTGACAAATTTTCTTGACCTATATTTCGAGCAATAGTCTCTGCTTACAGTTTCTGAATCAAATTTTATTATTGGTTGCTGTTAAATGCTCAGTATATCTTTACCTTTCTTTTTCTTCTGTAATATGACACAAAATGAGATCTCTTTCTTTGTTTTATTTTTTTTCTATCAAAGTTTCTTTATTAAATGTTAATCCATTGATTTTAGAGCACAGAAAATGCTCATAGTAGTTGATGATAGCTCCTAGGGCTTTGTATATATACATATAGTTTTTGAGTTCTTGTAACTATGTTTTTTTATTAACGTTGTTGTCAGAATTATCTGGATTAATCCCACGGATTTTAAAATTAACCAGGTGCTATCTTGTCTTCAGGTGGTCGGCTATAGCCACTCACTTGCCAAAGAGAACAGATAATGAGATCAAGAATTACTGGAATACACATCTTAAGAAAAGGTTAGCCAAAATGGGGATTGATCCGGTAACCCACAAGCCAAAAAATGATGCTTTAATTTCCAATGACGGTCAAACCAAGAAGGCAGCAAATCTTAGCCACGTGGCCCAATGGGAAAGTGCTCGGCTCGAAGCAGAAGCTAGACTGGTTAGGGAATCTAAACTACGTTCACATTCATTTCAGCACCAACTTAGCAGTATTACTACTCCAGGTTACATTCCCGGTTCAGGTTCAAGTTCAGGCTCACCTTCAACTTTGGCTCGACCGCCGCGGTCTCTTGATGTGCTAAAAGACTGGAATGATGGGTGGTCAAAATCAAGCGAAGGCAATAGTGGTGGTTCAAACATTGGAATTGGAGGTGACCTTGAATCTCAGACATCCACCCTAACTTTCTCAGAAAATGCACCACCAGTCATGAATTCAGCTCCAATGACTGAGTTTGTCGGGACGTCAAGGTCAACAGAGACTGGAACTATGAAAGAGAAAGGTGAACATGATTGGAAAAGCCTTTCAAATTCAAGCCATTTGCCCGATAATTCCGTATCTCTTATTTCAAGCATTCCTGACGTGACAGTTTCCATGGAAGTGCCATGGAATCCTGAGTCTTCAAGGGCTAATAGCAACAATGTTCTCGTCGGAAATGTAATGGAAGAAGGGTTCACTCAACTTTTGCTTAGTGATTATGCAGAGAGGAGTTTGCCAGAAAATGGCAAGGATTCTGACCATAGTGGCGGCGGCAGTGGCACTGGTAGCGACTATTATGAAGACAATACGAATTACTGGAATAGAATTCTCAATCTGGTGAATTCTTCCCCCATTTAATCCACCACCCATGTATGTTCTAATGAGATAAAATTCTCATAATTAATTATTTCCATCACAAAGCCATGTAGGAGCTGTATGTGAATTGTGTACTCTCCCAACATTTCTCAACCTAGCTAAAGGGAAGTTCCATTGATTATTATTTCTCTGCTTTTTAATGATTCTCAATGTTAGTAAGAGCCTACCATATTCATTGGAAAATGTTTTTGCCAGAAAGTTCTGGTTTCTGCAACTGGTTTCAAATCCTGGCGATAGTATACTTCCTTTTGTTCCAGTGGAAGACGATTGGTCAGCTTGTATGACAAGTTAATGACATAATTTTCCAGTGGAAGACGATTGGTCAACTTTTATTGCAAGTTAACGACATAAATGACCTGTCTTTTTGTGTTCCTGCTATTTATGTGCTCTCATCTAGATCTAAGATCTGAAAAATCCATGAGAAATTTGCCATCTCCTCTGCTATAGACTTTACATTGTGGACTTGGACTCGTTCAAGGGATGTGAATGAGTGATCACCCATGAATCTTCTCTCTGCAATGTCCGATTCTTTATTGTTTTTAAATTTTTTTTTAAATAAAATATTACATGGTTTTAAACATATTATTTTAATATATTTATAAATAAAAAATATTTTTAAAAAATAACTGAATCCATACTACCAAAAACACTTACCACCGTGGACTTGGACTAGTTCAATAAGCTACAGAGGTATTTATGAGTCTTGATTGCTGTTAGTTTCCTGTCAGCTTCTGCTTCCTAGATTGAAAGTTATTTTGTTTAGTTGCAATAAATATGAGGATGAGAAGCTGTCTGCATTATAATCTTGTCTCTTGCAATACTTTCAGCACCTACTACTATCTTAAGTCACTTAAGAATTTTTTTCTTTAACTAATAATTTAAAATTTATAACAAAAATGACTCAGAGTATAAATATATTTGATAAAAAAAAACTTAAAATAGCTTCTTCTTTTTTCTTTTTTTTTTATCTATAGCTCAACACAAATTGGATGGTGTTTGCCACTCATTTTATGCTTATTTTATTTATTTATTTATTTTATCTATAGCTCTTGTTTTATATATATATATATATATATATTATCCTTACTCATTTATCTTCTTATTTGATTGTGTGTATTTATGTTTCAATTTTCTTTCTTCCTTGGTTGTGATGATGCAACTAGCTACTAGCTTTCATTTGATATTTTATGCTATTTTCCTTGAGTTGACATCAAACATGTCATCCATGTATCACTAGAATGACTTGGATATTGCATTTTTTGCAATGTATGAACATTTCTTATTTATTTACTTTACATTGTATTTCTCTATACTATACTATACTATGCTGCAAATATGGCATATTTTGTGTTTCTTTTTTTTTGTGTATTAATGAATCCTGGTGGCCTTTTTTATTTGGTTTGTGTAGTGTTTCTATCAATAATTATTTATTTATTGAAAATGGTAGGGATTTAGTTCAAGATATAAATATGGGTCATTAGGAGGTTAATTATTTGGAATTTTGAGGTTCCTCCTATTCTAGGTTTGATGTCAATTAGAAGAAAAGTATAAAACAAACAAATAGCTTTTTATGGTTTTTTTTCGGTTTCAACATTTTTTTTTACACGTTTATCCTTCAATTAAATTCATTATATATTTTGTTGAAGTTTTTATTTTTTTAATTGAAATTGACTTTATTGTTTTTTTTTTATTTCGGTCCTTATTTTATTATTTAATTTTAATTCTTTTAAATACGGTCAATTTAATTTTTTATTCAATTGAAATTGAAATTATTCTTTTTAATATATCATTTTCAAACGTTTTTTTTTTAAAAAAATACATGCTTTCATTAACCCCCTCCATGTGTTACTATTTTGCACGTAAAATATTTTTAAAAATGAGACAAATTATTTATGTTAATTTATTTTCTAAAAAAAAAATTTCTTAGGAGGTTAGAATGATTTAATTTTTTTGTTTTAAAATACTTGAAATATTTTATAGTTTTCTTTAGATTAATTTTTATTAGTTTAAATGATATTTTAAAAGACTAAGAGTATATAAATTTTCAAATTTTGTTTCGATTGAAATTTACCATATATTATGTTTTTTTTTTTTTATCTTGGCACTTATTCTTTTTTTTTTTTTTACTTTTTTAATTATTTATTTTTTTATATATTAATTTTATTTTGGATAAGGTGTTGAAAATAATGATAACGATTATTTTTACAGTATTTTTCATGAAAAATATGTTAAACTAATTATATATTTTGATATTTGTTTAATATGAACATATCAAAATAATATATAAAAAAAAATCTCTATAAACTCTGTTTCAAACTCCACAAACACCACCACCAATTAAAAAAAAATAGTTGTTATATTTTATTTTGGCCATTTTTCTTCTTTTTTTCATTCTTGTTATTTTTTGGTGTTGAGGTTTTAATTATTTTAATTTTATCTCTCAATTGAAATTGCCCATATAATGTGTTATTCATTTCAGCTTTTATTCTTTTAATTTTTTTAATTCTTTCAATTATTTAGTTTTTTATTTATTAATTATATTATAAATAAGGTGTTGAAAATTATTTTGATTATTATTTTTAAAGTATTTTCTTCTTAAAAAATTTTAAACTAATTATACATTTTGATATTTGTTTCATATTAATACATTAAAATAATATAAAAATTAAAAAAAATCTTTCTAGACATTATTTAAAACTCCACAAACACCACCACTAATTAAAGGAATTGGTTTTTTTTATCATACAATGTTAATATAAGCAGTACCAATAAAAAAAATGAGATAAGATTTTTTTTTCATTTTTGTTTTATCTTATATTTATTTAATTTCAGTATTATTAAGTCACACGTGAACAAAACTAGTTAAAAAGAAAACAAGGATAACAAATCACTAATAACAAAACAATCACCACACATGCATAAAATAGAGTTTCACTCTCCTTTTACGTTGCCAAAACTAAATGTACTTTGTCTTTTAACACAAACTGCATTTAATATAGAGATAAATAAAAATAAAAATAAAAATCATAACTAAGATTATAAATACATAAATACAAAAAAAAAATATAAGAACTATCCTAAAAGGACTACAAAATTAAAAGAAATGAAACTAAACCAAAAATTAAAAGAATAAGGGCCAGAATGGAAAAAAATTAAATAAGACAAAAAAAAATTTGTTTGATACTAATGTTAAGTAATACGATTTTAAAGAAATAAGATAAAAACTTAAAGACAATATTAAGCTACAAATTTTTTCCAGATCGTTAATCCGAGATGTTGGATTTGAAATATTATATATAGAGAAGTTACAAAACTTAATTCTTAATAAATATAATATTGAATCATACATTACTTGAATTATTGTTCTTATTTTTATTATTATGATAGAAGATAAAACTAAAAAAAAATATTAGTAGCATTAAAAAAATTATTTAATTTGAAGAACATATGAAAATAATTAAATGACAAAAATTAGAAGATAAAAGCAAAATTAATATTATTATCATTAGAAATATAATTATTCTAATAATTTGGATTATAATGAAATTTATTATTATTGATATTTTGAATATTATTTTATGAGGTATTATTACTATTAACATCATAAACATATTATTATTGAGCTATTATTACTATTAGCATAATAACCATACACACCATAGCCATAATAGATTTTATTATTTTATAAGTTACTATTATGGATATTCTTAATACTATTCTATGAACTATTATTAATATTAACATCATAACCATGATTATTAATACCATAAACTATAACAATAATCATAATAAATCATTATTGTTATCATCATTATCATTGTTATTACTATTTAAATAATAAAAATTATTAAATTATCCCTAAGAAAAAAAAATTGTAACAATAATTTATTGCGTGAATTACTTAATAAATACAATATTTAATAATAAATTACTTAGGTTATTATTCTTATTGTTGTTATTATGTTTGAACATAAACAATAAAAATATTTTTTATACAAAACAAACAATGAAAATAATTTTTGGACAAAAACAAAAGTATTATATATTTTATTTTCATTTCAGTCTTTATATTTTTAATTTTTTGTTTAGTTTCAGTACTTTGATTGTTTTGATCCTTCTTAGATGGTCTTTATTTTTTATCCTTATTTATATATTCATGCTTCTAGTTTTGGTTTTTGATTTTATCATTTTTTTTAGGGTTAGTTTTTATTTAGTTTAATAATATAACTTTAATTCATATTTGTGATTATTTTAAAATTTATGTATCTTCTTTTTTCCCTTTGTTATTGTTATTTTTTTAGTAATTTTAATTACTTTTATGTGATCTTTGGATCATATAAGTTTTTGTTCTCATAATAATTATTTTGGTTATATTTTTGTTTTTGTTTTTGCTCTCTTTTTTTTTTTATTAAATTTAATATTTTTCTTTTTTTGCTTTGTCCGTTTTATTGCTTTTTTTTTCTATTTTTATTATTTTTTCAAATCAAATGATTTATTTTATTTATTTTTGTTTTGCCATTTATATTGGTTGTTTTTATGTGCTATTTTGTTATAGTTGTTTTGTTTTTTGTTTTGCTCTTGAATATTTAATTGTTTACACAATAATAATAATCTGACTAATTATTTTTTAAAATATTTTTTTGCTTGCTCTTCTGTTACAGGCTTTTTGTATGCTTCAAGATAATTTAATAATTTTATTATAATCCAAATAATTATAATAATTATATTCATAATAATTTTGTATGTTGGATTTGAAATATTATATATAGAGAAGTTACAAAACTTAATTCTTAATAAATATAATATTGAATCATACATTACTTGAATTATTATTCTTATTTTTATTATTATGATAGAAGATAAAACTAAAAGAAATATTAGTAGCATTAAACAATTTATTTAATTTGAAGAACATATGAAAATAATTAAATGACAAAAATTAGAAGATAAAAGCAAAAGTAGTATTATTATCATTAGAAATATAATTATTCTAATCATTTGGATTATAATAAAATTTATTATTGTTGATATTTTGAATATTATTTTATGATTTGTTATTACTGTTAGCATCATAACCATATTATTTTATTTTACTATTATCGCTATTAGCATCATAACCATAAACACCGTAACCATAATAAATTTTATTATTTTATAAGTTACTATTAGGGATATTCTTAATATTATTTTACGAGTTATTATTACTATTAGCATTATAAACATGATTATTAATACCATAAACACTACAATAATCATAATAAATAATTATCATTATCATCATTACTATTGCTATTACTGTTTAAACAATTGAAATTATTAAATTATCCATAAGAAAAAAACTATAACAGTAATTTGTTGCCTGAATTACTTAATAAATACAATATTTAATAACAAACTACTTATATTATTATTCTTATTGTTGTTATTATGTTTGAACATAAACAATAAAAATATTTTTTTTATAAAAAAAACAATGAAAATAATATTTGGACAAAAACTAAAGTATTATATATTTTATTTTTCATTTCAGTCATTATATTTTTAATTTTTTCTTTAGTTTTAATACTTTGATTTTTTTCGATCCTTCTTAAATGGTCTTTATTTTTTATCCGTATTTATGTATTCATGCTTTTAGTTTTGGCTTTTTATTTTATCCTTTCTTTTTTTCAAGGTTTGTTTTTATTTAGTTTAATCATAAAACTTCAATTTATATTTGTGATCATTTTAAAATTGGTGTTTTTTCTTTTTTCCCTTTGTTATTGTTATTTTTTTTGTAATTTTTATGTGATCTTCATATCATATAAGTTTTTTTTCTGATAATAATTATTTTGTTTATATTTTTTGTTGTTGTTTTTGTTTTTTTATATTTCTATTGACATTAATATTTTTTTTCTTTTTTTTGCTTTGTCCATTTTTCCCTTTTGTTCCTATTTTTATTTATTCTTCAAATCAAATATTTTATTTTATTTATTTTTGTTTTACCATTTATTTTGGTTGTTTTTATGTGCTCTTTTGTTATAGTTGTTTTATTTTTTGTTTTGTTCTTGAGTATTTAATTATTTACACAATGATAATAATCTTACTATATATGTGTGTGTGTGTGTGTGTTCTTGCTTGCTCTTCTGTTATAGGCTTTTTGTATGCTTCAAGATAATTTAATAATTTTATTATAATCCAAATAATTATAATAATTATATTCATAATAATAATACTAATTTTGCTTTTGTTGTTTAATTATTTTCATTTGTTTTTCAAATCAAATAATATTTTTTTACGTTGTTAATATTTGCTTTTAGTTTTTCCTTTAATCATAATAATAACAATAAGAAATTTGGATATAAAAATTTACAACAATCAATCATTTTGCTGCAAAATAAACAAGTAATTCATCTTCAGGGGATTTTATCAATTGTAGTTTTATTACCTATCAATTAAATATTTAGCCAAATAATTAAAACAAACTCAATAATTAATCAACTCGCTGCAGAAAATAACTAACTCATTTTTAATTAATTTTATCGATTATCTGCTCATATATATGCTGATGTAGTTGTTTTTAATTTTTTTTATCTTATTTTTATAAAATTGTTTTACTTCACATTATTATTAAACACAAAAAATATCCGATAAATAATTTTTTTAACATTACTTAATAAAATTCAGTCCAAGCTAATTATTTTATAAAATTATTTTGCTTCACATTATTATTAAACACAAAAAATATCTGATAAATAAATTTTTTAACATTACTTAATAAAATTCAGTCCAAGCTAATTATTTTGGGCAGATGTATAACATTATATATATAAAAAAAAACACATTCTTACCATTTGTGTTTTTATATTTTTAAAAATTTAATTCTCTTGACAACTTAGCACAAAGTAAATAGCTTGTATTTTCTAGAGGTCATGGATAGCAACACTTTTAGGAGAATTGCTTATAAATTTTTAAACATCCATAATCTATAGCTCATTAAACCAACACTAAAACTACAAGTGATATGAAGCAATTATGAATTTGTTGTTTCATTTAAAAGTATTTTTTTATATAATTTATATAAAATATCCCTACTCTATATATAAAAGCATGAACTCCTTCACGGTTTTAATTGACTATGATACTTTTAATGATATAATAGTATTAAAATATATTATAAAATACTAATAAATAGATTCAAACCCATCTCTATTTAAGAAAAAATAAATAAAAAATAAAAATTGATTTTATAATGAATAAAATATAAGTCTATTTTTTAGAAGGAATCCCATAACATAACATATTCTCAATATTTTTATATTCTTACAACACATACAACCCTAAATAATATTAAACAAAGCACTTGAATTACTCTAAAGTATATAAAAATATATTTATATTTTGTTTTGACTATACAAACTCTAAAAAAAAAACTTAGAAACAAGTCAACAAGAAGTTCAAAGTATTAAAATCTAGAACTAATTAAAATACATGAAATTCATCAAATGATTGAATTCTAGGTTATTTTTGGTTATTGTCTTATATTATCTTTTACTCTTCTAAAGTAATAGTCATAATATTATACATATAATTTTTTTTATTAAAAATGATTTATAATTTTTTATTCATATATGTATTTTTCATTTATATTCATGTCAGATTGAAAATAACTGATAAGATAACAAATACTCATAATAAATAATTAATTATTTTAATAGGTATACATATCATGATTAATTGATTTGAAATGTAACTCTATTATCCATAAAAAAAATTATTTAGTCTAGTTAAAAATACTTTGAATATACAATAAAGAAATTAATCAAATTAATTATTATAATGATTAAAATTTAATCTAAAATGATTTCAAAATGTTTTATTTATAAACATTAAGATTTTTCATTTATAAATAATTCTGAATAATCTATTAAAAAATACTTTAAATTAGTTCAAAAATACATACGAAAAAAATAGTTTATATCAACATAGGTATAAAAAAATAATAATTATTATATAGCCTCCCTGTGGAAAGTACTAGAAGTAGACAAAACAATTGAAAATTTACCTGTAATGCCCTAATGACAACTCCAGCACCATATAAATACCCCTCATTCACTTAACATTGGCTCACATCAGTGGCGGCTGAGCTTAGAAACCGGTGAGTTCTTGTAACCTCTTCTCCTCTCCTCTCTTTTCCTTTGGATCTTTTGGCTCGATAGGATGCCCCTGAAGGTTTATTTTGTTTAGATTTGTTAATGCACAAGTACTGAGGTCTGGGATCATTGAATTATATTGATTTTCCGACCTAAACCTTAATGTGCAAATAATGAACACAAGGGATGCGCTTTGCAGCTTAAAGTTTTTCATGTTTTTGCTGCCTGTAATTCCCTGACATTGTTGCCAGAAAATCCAAAGCTTTACGACAAGTTTGAGTTCTTGGATCGCCGCGTAACTTCAGTTTCTGCAGTTAGTTTTCTGGGAAAGATTTTAGATATCAGCTACGAATATTAGGACAATAAAGTTTGATGCTTTGTGTTGAGTTTCATAATAGTTGAGATTGCACGTTACCTTGAATGGTTTTTGCAGCCATGCCAGTATTCAATTACTTACAACAAAATGAGCTAGATTAAGAAACTGGGATTGATACTGAATCAGCATAGGAAAAAAAATACAAAATTTATCTTTACACCCTGAATTGAAGCCGATATGCAATCGCCATTGCTGTTTTCTGTGAAGAATGTCGAACTGTAATGCATCGAAGATATCCCATGTTGTTTTCTCCTATTTCATGGTTTTGAAGACATTGCCATACACAGCAGCAAGAAACTTAAATAAGTGCATTTTCAAGAAGAATAGAGCCTCCAGTGGAGATCAATGATTCCATGGAAAGCATCTAAATTTCAATTTGATCCAGTCGGCTTGGGCTAGAATGTAGTTGAATTGGAAAAGCATCAACAAAAACTCCAATTACATGTGGTTGCCACAACATTGTGAGGAAATATGATGATAACTATAAAATTTAAGATTTAAAAAAAAATCTAAAAATTTAAATAACAGCAATGATTATAAATTTAAATAAAAAACCATTATAGCTTCTCCTACTTTGAATAAATACCTTAAATTTAAACAAATATAATAAATTGATAGATATAATCACTTAATTTGTTATTTTTGTAACCGGTCATTATACCTTTTAATTAAATCAATTTTATATTTGAATATTTTTTAAAAAATAAAGAACTAAAATCTTTAACTAATAATAATGGGTATATTCTCATCCAAATCATCCTTTAACATTTAATATTTTTATCTACATTCATTCTAGTTATTATAGAACTATAGAACATTGTGGTGTGAATTCAAAGGGTATGAACCATATAGAATTTAGAATTAAAATTGAACACAATCTAAGAAAGGTAGAATCAAGTTGAAAAAAACTTGATCTAGTGATTACTTGAACAAAAAATCTGTAGTTATGATGAAAACTTGGACCTGTTGATTATAAAGAATAAAAACTAGAATTATAACGTTGAACGCAATAAGAAATGATCTTTGATAAAAGTTAAGAGTTCAATGAGAAACGAAAAATATGAGTAACCTTGCACACAATATTTTTTAAATCAAAATCTTATAAAAAAATCTAATACAAACTAAATAACCCTACTTAATCCAAGTAAAACATCCTAAACAAGGCTAGAAAAATACTATAAATCCTAAATAGTGACTTATATGTTTTATCACAAAGTCTTTTCAATGCTTGATCACTATAAAATTCCAACCCTAAAAAAAACAAGGTCATTGAAATTTTCTCACAAAATTCCAGCTCTATCCACTAATCTAATAAAAAACTATGGATATCAATATAAAATTTCATATTAGAAAACATAAGTTCAATTTGAATGCCTTTAGCATAATAAACAACTCCTTTCCTTGCATGTATTACATTAATGAAAGTCATCTCTTGTGGTCATCTTGATGTTTAACTTGGTCAAATATCTTGAATTAGCTCATTGAATATATATTTAATTTTCTTAGCTCTTGACTTTATGATTAGACCCAATTTGGCATCTTTAATGGATTTTGGTGATGTTTATTGATTCTAATTATTCTCAATCTTCTAAAAAAGATTTTACACGATAACAATATTCTCACTTGGAAGATCTACTTTAAATATGTTATCATTAATTCATTCAAGAATTTGGAACAAATCATCTCCCCTCAAATGTAACTTATATCTCCTATGAGTTAGAAATCATCTCCTCTTAAGTGTAACTTTCCTCTTGCACGCCGACAACTCTTTTTTTAGCTTTAAATGCATGTTGTTTCTTCTTTTTCTAAATATGTTATCAAACACTCTCAAGAAGTGTTTTCACCATTTTTGCTTCATATTGCCATAAAGAGTAGCCCTTTTAGCCGCATATAAAGGAATCAAATTTAAAGTGGTGGATTGACATATAAAGGAATCAAATTTAAAGTGGTGGATTGAAATCATAAACAATGTTAAATAGTGAATAATTAAAAGCAAAAAAAATCACACTTTTATTAAATGCAAACTCTATGAATGACACATAATCTTTCTAATTTTTCAAATTCTTTTGAATGATTGTACATAATAAAATAGTTAAAGTTTATTTACTTCTTTTGTTTTACCATCCATCTAAGGATAACAAGCAGTTTATAATAACAATATAATTTTTTATTTTCCTTACAAAACCTTTCACATGTAACTTAGAAACTTAACATCAAAATAAAAAATATCCTAAGAACACCATGTAGTTGTACTATATCTATAATGATGCGAACTTTTTGATCACGTGGTCACGCAACCCATAACGGAGAATGAGATCTGATTCTGGAAAGCTGAAATAAATCTGATAGGAGTGTGACACAATGAAAACCTGCCCCAATGCACCAACATTATTGGAAGGAATAAAATGGCACCACAAAGCCAGTTAATATTTTATAAGTCGGATTCAGTTCGTTCAAGAACTAAAGAATGCAATAATCACTCTCACACATAAACTGAACGAACTAAAGAATGCAAGAATCATTCTCACACATAAACTGAAAAGTTCATAATCAATTTCATCAATGGCTGCCGAAATTATTCCTAACATGAGTTTAATTAGTCTTTTAAAAATTAACCCTAATAGGCCCCTTATGTGGACTTAAATAAGATTCACTTAAAACTAGCACAAAACCCCAAATTAAAAAGCCCATGACTTAATCCAAACAAGCTTTGGGTTTTAGTTAACAAAATTAAATAAAGCCTATGAATCTTATTTATAGCCTTCCATCCAGCCCCTTAATCTTTACTGGTGTTTCTGGACCAGTTCACATCATATAAAGAACTTGTGTTATCAATTTTATGATATGATATAAATTGTGTTATCTTAGAAAACCTACCTACAACAACAAAAATCAAATCCTTCTCTCTCTTTTTTTTATTGAGGTAAACCTAAGACAAAACCCATAATATTATCTACCCAAGGTTTCTTAGGTATAGGTAAAATCATATAATGATATGAGTTTTTGACTTTATCAAAATTTCTCTCTGCATAAACACCTTATAAGTTTGCTTCTCCCTCACAATATCCGACCATATTTATGCTCTATCAAGTAATAATTAAATAGCACAATCTACTCATAAATTAGCTGGCATGATTATTTGATTCATGAATCTTTATACCTTTCAAAGCCAATACTCTATTATCATAACATCTTTCTCTCCCATGAATGACCTATAGTCCAACTCTCTTAAACTCTTAACCTATCATACCGGGATAACTTTATTGTCCTTCGATGCTGTATTAAATGGTCTAAAAATTCTTGCCATCACTCCTTGAACAATTCTAGTCTAATATACAGGGTCATGATAAGAAAAAGGTGTTGTTTAAAGACTCGTTGATAGTGGTTTATACCTTTGTTCCTCTCCATCAAATGTAAGATCAACAATTTATTACCTATTTTAGTGAAAAGTTAAATGATGTATTTTTAAATTGTCCTATTTATGATAAGAAACTTTACACTTTGGTGAGAATTTTATAGACATGACCTCATTATTTATGGCAAAAAAAATCACAATTCATTTGAATCAAGAATCGTTGAGGCATTTAAAATAACAAAGTAAGTTGAATCACTGATAAGCCAAATGGTAGAGACTTTATCTTTATGATTGTTGATAGGTTTTTAAAGATGATGCGTTTCAATCATATCACAAAATTGATGATGTAAATAACATAGCAAATTTTGTTTTTTAACGAGATAGTATGACTTTATGGGGTTTTCTAAGAACATTGTTTCATATTATGATGTCAAGTTTCTTATCTATTTTTGAAGGATTTATCGGGAAAGTTTGGAGCTGGCTGTTTTAGACGCAATACAAAAAAATATGGGAAAATAGAAGTAGTGAATTCAGTCTTCTTCATGTCTTGAGTCTTATTTTTCATTGTTAGGTTTTGTTCTCTCTCAAAAAAAATTAACCCTAGTTTTCTTAATTCCAGCTTTAAAGTTTCTTTATCTTCTTGATTTTGATTTTAAAGCTTTTTGGGTCCAACTAGTCACTGGTCAAATTCTTTAAAACTTGATTTTAGCTTTGTTTTCAAATTGTGTTCAATCTTAATAAGATCGTGGATTCTAGGAGTTGTTCACAAAAATATTCATGTAACGTAAAATATAATTCTTTGACAATAAAGCAGTGACTCTAAACATGGACCCAACAATGGCTACAATTTTTGGGCCAAGACAATACAAGAACCAGAACGCAGAATGCAGCATCAGTTTGTAGCGGTGATCTAGCAGACTAGACTCATTTCAACTACACTATCAAATGACTTGTTGCTTTAAGGTGCTACGTTTGCTTATTCTTCACGATGACAACCAGGGTTGTCGATTCTGTTCCGTTCCGCCCGAAACGTTTTGTTCTGTTAACCAAACCGAGACAAAAC
This sequence comes from Salix dunnii, assembly GCA_015731905.1. Classification (NCBI taxonomy): domain Eukaryota; kingdom Viridiplantae; phylum Streptophyta; class Magnoliopsida; order Malpighiales; family Salicaceae; genus Salix; species Salix dunnii. The sequence continues at coordinate 6,438,379 of CM027662.1, read as the reverse complement.
GACGTCATTTTCATCTCGATTTTAATTCCAGCCCGTTTCGAAAATTCCAGCCAAATTCCAGCCGGAACGTCTTGATTCCATTCCGGGTGTGCCATTTCGACATTAAAATTTTCTTTATTTTGATTAATTTGTGATTTTTTTTTTCTAATTTTGATATTATATTTGTTTGATTTTGTGTTTGTATTATATAATTTAAATTTAATTTATCTCAAATTTTAATTATGCTTGTTAAATTAATATTTTAATTTATATATATATATATGAATAGTACAACCCCGAAACGGCACACCGAAATGCTCTGAAACCAAAATATTCCGTACTAATAGAAAAACCAAAATGGTATTGGCAACCCTGATGACAACCAACTCTTCCTTCCTAGTTTGCCATGTAAATTCCTGAATTAATATTGTCCAGGAAGGAACATTATGGCCCCGTTTGTTTGCTGGAAAGTGGTTTCCTTTTGAAAAGTGAATTCCGGGGAAAATGAATTCCTGGAAAGTGAATTCCGATATTTGGCAGTGTTATGAAAAATGAACTGGAAAATAATTTATTAATAAATTAATTTTTTTTTCCAAGTTTATTAAAATAATAAGGAACAAATCTTACAAATTAAAAAGTTGAATGAGAATGAAATTGAAAAAAAAATATAATTTCATAAATTATCTCAAATAAAATAAATAATAATCAAAATAATAGAGATCAAATCTAAAAATTTAAAAAAAAATGAAAGGTGAATAAATTAAAATAATAATAATTAACATTTCATAAATTATTTCAAATAAAATAAGTAACAATAAAAAAAATGAGGACCAAATTTGATAGATAAAAAATTTCAATAAAAAAATGATAAGAAAAAAACAAATAGCAATTATAAAAATAAGGACCAAAATTAATATAAAAATTAAATTTTAAGAGATGGAATTGAAAAATAAATATTCAAAACAAATTATATATAGCAATCAAAAGTTTAAGGATCAAATTTGATATAATAAGAAAATAATGACATTTCTAAATTTTTCACAACTTCCGGAAAGTGTTTTCCGCCCAAATTTTCTGGAAAACACTTTCCTGAAAACCAAGCCAAATTTTTCTTTGACTGGAAAGTGTTTTCCGTTAACCAACTTTCCGGAAGGCAAACAAACACAGGAAAGTTTGGAAAGTAGTTTCCCGAAAAGTAAATTCCGGGAAACAAACATGGCCTATAACGGGGAAAAGATACTAGACGAGTATGAAGTTCACTCCATGTAATTAAAATGGATATATAGTAATCAAATACTTCACTCACATCAGCAATTGATGGCAAACTCGTAAATAATCGAAGTCAAAAGGGAAAAAAAAACTTCAAGTTCTGTCTATGTAAAACAAAGGACTGGAACAAGGGATATCCTGGCTATTTGAGTTTGAAGTACAGGATCAAGATGATGGCAACAAGAAGGACAGAAATTATGGCACCGGTAACCCACTTGTTCCGGTTCATCCTCCTAGAGATGGCAGTCAATACTCTCTTACTCTTACTGATGTTGTCATCCACTCCATGAAGCTGATAACACAGGAAGAACCATAAAATAAGCACAGAACATTTGATGCAAATAGTTCCAATCTCAAACTGAGTGATATGCACTCAAGGTCAACCAAGCATAACTCAGTTCAGTAAAATGCAGAATAAACTCAAGATTAAACCAAAAGGAATTAAAAGGAAGCTGCAGTGTGACCAGGGCTGCCTCGCTGATGCGTCAGGATCTGTAAAACTATGACTATATAGCAAATTCAAATACCACTCGTAAATAGAGAAGAAAACATACTGAAACTGGGATGAAAGTAAACAATGATTGGTGATGAAGGTTTGATGTAAATAAAATAAGTAAATTCAATGCAGGAATACCGTGTCATGTGCGTGTAAGAGAGACTGTCGTTGTTGATGCAAATCTTGAAGAATTGAAACACCAAGTTCTTCTGTTTCAAGCATAGTTCTTCTACTATCCTTAATTCTGTCACTGGAATGATTTAGTCTTTCTGTCGCCATCATCAATCTTGATCTTTGATCTCCTGAGGCCTATTCCAGTTGCACAGACCATAATTGTCAAATATTTTCAGCACTTACAAAGGAGAACGATGGTACACAAAACTGTATTACAAATTCAAATAGAAATAACCGCAAAGGAATATAAATCTCAATCCACGCGCTACTCATTCCTCACAATAGACAACTACATTGAAATTTCTAACAAGCAAGCAAGATCACTTTTGAGGTTTGACATTGCACCTAAATATAGATTATTGTGGTGTCTGGTTGCAGAACAGAGGGACGAACCGATGACAAACAGTCCAGACAACGTATTTGAAAATATTATTCCATCATAAATCTAATATAACAAAAGAGGAAATCAAAGTGAAAAACTAGGCGTTATATCCCTTCTGCATTTCATCCGAGAAACAAACAACAAGATACGAACACAAAAAATATTACACATCAGGCCACATTGACGAGTTAAATCAAACTGCAGAAATTTTCTAGGGATGTCTCAACTTACGAGAATCACCACCAATTTGTAGAAAAAACAACCAAACGTCAACAATCTATTCCTAACTCCAATGAATAGCTTGATAATTTTGTGGGAAACATATTGAGAGTGGCATACCATCAAGGCATCAGTCATTCCAGCTTCCAAAAGCTCATCGCGAGCAGCTGCATTAAGATTACCAAAACCAATTCTTTTAACCTCAGTTTTTAGATTGTTCAAATCCGACTTGTACTCCCTCAATTTAGCCAGAAGAACAGCCTTCACATTCGGCTGCAAATTCCTCGCTTCCAGATCCATTTTCCGAATCTACAAAATCAAAATAAATAAAAGCAAGATCCTGAGGACAATAAAATGAAGAATCAGGATATATTTTAGTACCAAAGCTTCAGCATCCTCTAATCCAGCTCTTACTTCGGAAATCTTTTGCTTCTTTTTCTCTGGAAAAATTCAAACAAAAAATGCATAAAAAATATTCAGAATTGACAAAAATGAAAATATATAATCGTGATTTTGTACCTCCATCAAGAGACACAGCAGCGGTGCATTTTCTGGATAGATTAGCAGATAGCTCACAGTATTGACGCTCGTATCCTTCAAATATTTCGCTCATCTTTTCCAATTTTTAGCCTCTCTATCTATCAAAAACCCAGACGACATCAGATCCTCGATTCCATTAATAAATTTATCAACCAGTCACGATCCGAATTTCAATTACCTGGAACGATTGGAGGAGAGAGTTGCCGGAACCGGCTAACCGGGTCTTCTCGAATCGGCGACGGCGGCGGTTTTTCAACCGACAATGCAAGTTTGCGTGGGACACGAATGGTATAATGGTAGGAGACGTGTCGGTTTGATTGTGTGATGTTTGCCGTGTTTTCTCTATTGCAAGTGCCATGCGCGCTTTCAGGGGAGACAAGTTTTTATTTTTACGAGTTTATTGGGAGCGCGTCGCGTTGAGTTTTTTTAATATAGTAAATTAATTAATTATTGTGTGTATTTTAATTGGTTAATTAAAATTATAATTAGTTAAATTATTATTAATAAAATTCATTTCGTTATTTGTTTTATGCATCGAAGTGATTACATGTTATAATTATTTGAAATATTTGGATAATTATTTAAGCAATAGATTGTCTATATGCATTGAAGTACATGGCAAGTGGCTCGTGTATTTTTTAATTATAAATAATTTGGTCTTATTTTTCCACTCGTTTTGTCTATCTATGGCTTCATATATTTTTTATTTACATGATATTAAATCTGAAATATCATATATGAAAATATCATGAAAGTCTATTTTGAAGAAAAAAACATTAACTAATGAATTATTTTGATTATTATTACATTTTAATCATCATGATTCTTAAATTGTTATAATTATTATAGCTGTTATTATAATTATTATTGTAAATAATTAATATTCTGATTGTAACTGATAATACAGTTATAATCGTTGTTATTGTTACGATAATAATCATTACGATAACTGACATTGTTTTTTATTAATATTATTTCAATTATAATTAGTATTATTATCATTATTATAATTTTTTTCATTATTGATATTTTTATATTATTTTATGAGTTATTATTATTATTATTATCATCAAAGCCATAACTAGTTATATCATAAGTACTATAACTATTACAATAAATTATAATCATTATTATTATGATAATTTATAATGTTACTATTATTATTAAGATCATAATAAATTAAATTATTATTATTAGTACTATTATTATTATTATTGCATATGTAATGAAAAAAAAACAAAATTATCTCGAAGAGTAAAAAATACTAAAAATTATAATAAAAGAGTAAAAAATAAAATAAAATAAAATAAATGACAAAACAAATTAATATTATTAGCCCTAGAAAAATCATTTGAAAAAACATCTCAAATGATTATTATTATTATTATTATTATTATTATTATTATTATTATTATTATTATTACATAAATAATAATAAAACAAAATTATCTCCATAAATAAAAGAAATAACAAATATAATAAATAAATAAAAAAATATTAGCCTTAAAAAAATCATTTAAAAAAAACTTCATTTAGCTTTTAGCGTAATATATATAAAAAAAAGAAATAATAACAAACAGTGGTTTTGAGATAATCACAAACACAAATTATATTTAAACATTAAAAAAATCTTAATAACAGTGGAATTAAAAAATAGAAAAAAAAACTAAGAGCATGTACATATAAACATGGACAAAAATAAGAATTATATAAAAATATATTAGAAAAAGATTTTTTTTCAAAAAGTAATGAACAGCGAAAACCACAATTGAAATAAGTGTTCATTACTGTTTGAAATTGCGATCTCCTTTAGCTATTCTATAAAATAATAATCATGGTGCTCGTAAACTGATCTGGACACCCTAGTTATAAAAGAAAAAATTATAAGTGGAAAAAGAAAACAAAAAAATATAAAAAAATGGATTCGGGAGTTATTCGTGGCTCGCGTAAGAAGTCTCAGACACCCCGAATATTAAAAAAAATATACGTGGGAAAAAAAATCATGATGCGTGTAAGCTGTTTCGGACACCACGGTTATTATTTTATTAAATAAAAGAAAATATTTTTTAAATCATAGTCAGGGAACATAATTTGATAAATTATCTATTATGTTGTGAAATTAAATATTTTGATTCACGCCAATTATATATTTAATTATTGTTAACAATTATTTTTTTTATTTACATTTAACATATTTATTTTAAAAAACATGTTAAAAAATCCACATGTTTGTTTTTATTATAAAAAATAAACGTGCACAAAATAAACGTGCACATGTTAAGTAACTAATATATTCTTATGTATCAAAAGAAACAAAAAGGAGCAGGAGATATCTTTTAAAATGAGAAAAAGAAGTTAAAGTTGGAATTTCGATGTGTTCTGAATACATAGGACGCTACCTGTCTTAAAAAAACAACAACATTAATAATAAGTTTGTTTGACACTTTGTCTTGCAATATAAATCATTGCAAGTGAGACTGTTTCCCTTATCACAATCGTCATCAGAGAAACCTATGCTTGTTTGTTGGGGAACACTGGCCACCGCCATGCTGTATCACCCACCATTTTCCACTCACCTGGGCATTTATGAGATATCTAGGAGTGAAGTTGTGGTTATTTTTTAAATTATTTTTTATATTAAAATATATTAAAATAATATTTTTTATTTTTTAAAAATTATTTTTGATATTAGTATAAAATAATCTAAAAATATCAAATCACAATAATTTAAAATAAAATAAAATAAATAATAAACCTCAGGTTTAGGTGCAGTGCCAAACAGGCACTTGGCACACGTGCTAGCCTACCTGGAAAACTACAAACGCATCCTCAATGATTGCTTTTCTTATTCCATATGATACACACACAGACGCTATTTACAATCATCTTGATTCATGGAGAAAATATCCGCTTTGATTGTGGAGGCGTCACGTGTCGTATCTGTGTGGATTTAAGATTTGCTTTAGATTGTGTATAGACCCAGCAGTCTATTCAGTGCCCTCGTCAGATTTGGAAATTTAAAAAAGCAATCATTGAGGATGCGTTTGATTGTGCATGTTTTGCTGTTACTCATTGTAATTATCGACTACAATTCTAATTTTATAGCAGAGTTGAGTTGGGTATGTATGAACAGTAAATAAATAATATTTTACTGATTTATTTTAGTTTCTTTAATAATTAGTGTGCTCGTTTCCGTCAATAATTTTGTAAGTATTTCAAAATTATTTTTTTTATTTTTTATTTTAAATTAATTTTTATTAATATTTTAGAGTATAAATTTGTGAAAGATAAGAGGAAAAAAAAAAAACTTTAAGGACTACCATGAGGATTTCGATCCTTACAAATTTTATGTGAAAAAAAGGGTTATAGTGTGAGAGTATGTCTTTGAAATTGTCAAGGGATGTGACGTGATAGCGGAGAACTTGCTATCTGCACAATAGATCTTAGATTCGAATTAGAGTTTGCACCCCCTTATAAAAGTTTATCATGATTTTACTAACTTATCTAGACCCACAAGATGCACTTTCTTAGAAATAAAGTTTCCTCATATAAAAAAATCCTTAGAAAATCTATTATTTGATGTGTTAAATGTAAAATTTGCATGAGTATAAGTTTATATTATACTCTATTTTAAAGCATGAATATATTAAAATATCATCAATTAACACCACTCTTGTTATAAATTCCAATAAATTCATATTTATATATATTGAATGTCCATAACTATTGAGTTTAGTCTCTTAGATTTCCATAACCCTTGAGTTCATTTCCTTCTCCTATAAATAAATAATTTGTCTTGTATTCTTTACACCTTTGGAATATAGAAGAATTCATATTAAGCAAGATATTTATCTCTTGTCTATTTTGATTATATTTTGATGTCTATGTTCTTCTATGTTTATTATTTATTCTTTTTATAACACATTATCAGCACGATGCTCTAACCAGCTTATATCAATGTTAATATTATTGCTTTTCATTATTGTAATTTATTTTTGGTAAATTTTCTTTTATTATTATTCATAGAAAGAGATTTATAGTTCTTGAAGAACGAGTATCACAAGTAAATAGTTCTTGAAGAACTAGTATCACAATAATTAAATAAATTAGAAATAGTTCCTGAAAAACTAGTATTACAAGTTCCTGAAGAATTACATAAATTAAAACAGTTCCTGAAGAACTAGTATTACAAGTTCCTAAAGAACTAGTATTACAAATTCCTGAAGAATTAGATAAATTAAAAATTATTCTTAAAGAACTAGTATTTTTAAAACTAAACAAATAATATTCTTAAGGAACTAATTTTCCAGAAGAATTAGATAAATTAAATACATTTCATGAAGAACTAGTATTTTTAAAGCTAAATAAACAATCGTCTTAAAGGACTAATTTTTTATCTTCATGATTTTATTTAATAAGTTATTTTCTGTTTTTATAGATAAAGATAATGTCAAATCTGACAAAACTTGAATTTATTATTATTGATATATTTATAAATAATTATTTGTTATAAAATATTGACGTTGAGATTCATTTGAAAATTATGAATATTTAAGAGACCATCAAAGAATGAAATAATATGTGGCAAAATTTAAATGAAAGATATGACCACCAAAGTTTATCATACTTCCTTAAGGTCGTTATGATTGGTTGCACCTAAAGTTGCAAGATTTTAAATTGATTATTGAATATAATTATACTCCTTTTAAAATTATCTCACAGTTGAAATTGTGTAGTAAAGATATCACATGCGATAAAATATTAGAGAAAATATTCTCTACTCTTCATGCTTAAACATTGTCCTGCAGTAACAATCTAGAGTGCATAATTTCAAAAGGTTTTAAGTTATTCCTTGAAGTGACTGAAACTTTTATCTAGAAGACAAGAAAGAATTGATGATATAGGTATGAAAACAAATGGGAAAGGAGAAAAGATAATCATTTTTAAAGTAACTCATTATACCACCAGAAGTGGAGACATAATGAATTATAATATGACTTTTCATGATAAAGATTTATGTCTGGCAAACAGTGCAATGACGCACACAATTCTTAAAGAAAATAAATATTTTAAGTATATGACATTAACCAAAGCTAATGTCATTATAATATCAGGTCCAACAGACATGATTAAATGCTCTGGAAAAGTTAATATTGTGTTACCAAATAACACAAGATTAAGCATCAAATATGCATTATATTCAACTGAGTCCAAAAGAAATTTACTCAGTTTAAGGATATACGTGTTAATGGTTATTATATTGAAACAATATATAAAGATAGAAAAAAATATCTTTATATAACTGCACGTATTTCAGGTCAGAAGCTTGTACTTGAGAAACTACATGTTTTTTCTTTTAGAATTTATTATGCGATAATGAAATGTGTCGAATCAAACATTATGATACACCAGAAGTGTTCTGACCCAAAAAAAATTATGCTTTGGCATGATCGACTTGGACATCTAAGATCAATAATGATGAGATGAATTATTGAGAATTCTTATGAGCATCTTTTAAATAGCTTGAAGATTCTTTTACCAAGTGAAAATCTATGTGCTACATGTTCTCAAGGTAAATTAATTTCCAAACCATCTCCATTAAAGGTTCTTATAGAATCACCATATTTTCTTGAAAGAATTCAAGAAGATATATATGGGGTTTATTCATCCACCATATGAACATTTTTAATATTTTTCAGTATTGATTGATGCATCAAGTAAATGGTCACATGTTTATTTCCTTTCAAGTTAAAATATTGTATTTGCTAGATTAATATCATAGATTATTAGACTACGAGCATAATTTCCTGATTATCCTATCAAGAAAATTCGACTAGATAATGTTGGTGAGTTTACTTCTCAAACATTTGACAATTTTTGCACTTATATTAAAATTGATGTTGAAATCATGTTGCTCATATACATACTTAAAATGTTATAACATAATTATTTATAAAGCAATTTTAATTAATTGCAAGACCATTACTTATGAAATAAAAATTGCTTGCATCTATCTAGAGACATGTTATATTACTTGCTGCATCGCTAGTTAGAATTAGACCAAGTACTTATTCTCATTTACAACTTGTTTATGGTATACCACCAAATATATTTCATTTATGAACTTTTAGTTGTATGGTATTTGTGCCTGTAGCACTCCCACAAAGGACTAAAATGGATCTATAAAGAAGAGTATGAATTTATATTGGTTTTGATTCTTCACCTATGATTAGATTCCTTGAACCTTTGACTGGTGATGTTCTTAACGTATGTTTTAAAGACTGCCATTTTGATGAGAACATTTTCCCATTCTTAGGGAAAGCAAACTCAGTGCTTGAAGCATGACAAAAAATTACTTCGAATAACTCAAAGTTATCAAATTCAATGCCTGAAACATGAGAAGAAATTACTTGGAATAACCCGAAGTTATCTCATTTTGATCCAAGGATAAATCAATGTGAACTTGAAGTTCAAAGGATAATTCATTTACAAAATATTGCAAATCAATTACCGAATATTTTCACCAGTAGTGAAAAGATAGTTAAATATCATATTTTTACTGCAAATGCTCCATTTAGAATTGAAATTCCTGAAGAGAAAAAAGTCAATATAGCAATAAATGAATCTATATCATGCCTGAAGCGCGGAAGACTTATTGGAGCCAAAGACAAAAATCCTAGAAAAGAAAAACTCTAACGAATAGATGATGATACTCTTGGAGAGTCTTCATCCATAAATCAAACATCAAATCTTGTGTCCAAATCATCTCTTAATACTGATCCTCCTGAAGAGGGACCTCTTGAAGAGAGCCAGATACTTGGAAATAATGAGATCTCCATAAACTATGTTCATACAAGAGAGATTTTGAAATGAGATAAAATTATCATAGATGATGTATTTGCATTTAAAGTTGCTTTTGGCATCACCAGAAGTGATGATGAATTTGAACCATAAACTGTTGAAAAATATTGACATAAAAATGATTGGCCAATGTGGAAAGAAGCAATCCAAACATAGTTAAATTCACTTGCAAAACATGAAGTATTTGAACCTGTAGTCCATACACCTAAAAGTGTTATACCCGTTGGATACAAATGGGTTTTGTTAGAAAACGCAATGAGAATAATGAAATTGTGCGATATAAGATAAGACTTGTTGCACAAGGTTTCTCATAGAGACCCAACATTAATTATGAGGAAACTTATTCTCCAATGAAGGATGCAATAACTTTTAGATTTTTAATTGGTTTAATAGTCTCAAAAACATTATATATGTGTTTAATGGATGTAGTTGCAGTATATCTATATGGATAATTAGATAAAGACATCCATATGAAAATCTTTGAAAGATTTATAATGTCTGAAGCTTTTTGTAATAAATCCAAAAGTGTTTATTCTATTAAATTACAAAAATCTTTATATGGATTAAAACAATCTGGTTGAATGTAGTATAATCATCTTAATGAATACCTCTTAAAAAGAGGGTTTGAGAATGATGAGATTTATCCGTGTATTTTTATTAAGAAAATATTATTTGGATTTGTTATTATTGTAGTATATGTTGATTTAAATATTATTAGTACTCCTAAAGAGGTCACAAAAACTACAACCTACTTGAAAAATGAATTTGAGATGAAAGATCTTAGAAAGATAAAATTTTATCTTGGTTTACAAATTGAATATTTTTCAAGAGGAATATTTGTACATCAATCGATGTATACAGAAAAAGTCCTAAAACATTTTTATATAGACAATACTCATCCTTTTAGTACACCCATAGTTGTTCGATCACTTGATGCGAAAAATGACCATTTTCGACTTCCAATAGAGGATGAAGAAATTCTTGATTTTGAAGTGCCATATCTTAATGCTATTGGAATACTTATGTATCTTGCAAATTGTACAAGACCATATATATCTTTTGCAGTAAATTTATTGGTAAAATATAGTTCCACTCCCACAGAAAGACATTGTAATGAAGGCAAACATATATTTCGCTATCTTCGCGGATCAACCAAAATGAGGTTATTTTATTGTGGATCAAATTCACAATTGAATGGATATGCGAATACAAGTTATCTCTCTGATCCCCACAAAGAAAGTTCACAAACAAGTTATCTCTAATCTCCATAAAGAAAGATCACAAACAAAATATCTATTTACCTATGGTGGTATTGTAATTTCTTGGAGATCTGTCAAATAAACATTAGTGGCTACTTCATCAAATCATTCAGAAATTATCGTGATACATGAAGTAAGTCGAGAATATATTTGACTAAGATTAATTATCCAGCACATTAAGAGAAAATATGGATTGTCAGCCATTGAAAATAGTCCCACAATATTGTTTGAAGATAATGTTGCCTATATCTTTCAACTTAGAGGAGACTATACAAAACGAGATAAAACAAATCATATCTCACCAAAGTTCTTTTATACTCACGAGCTTTAACAAAAGAGAAATTGATATCAAACAAATCATATCAAGTGATAATTTAACAAACTTATTTACAAAGTCTTCACCAGTCTCAACTTTCAAAAAACTTGTCCATAATATTGGAATGTGTCATCTTAAAGATTTGTCACAAGACATGTACTTTTGAGGGGAAGTCAATTCAAATTGTACTCTTTTCCCTTCGTTTGGGTTTTTTCCTACTGAGTTTTTCTTTGCAAGGTTTTAATGAGGTACTTTGACACTGTTTTAATGAATCCTGAAGCATTCATATATGAATCTTGAAATATCTATATAAAGTCCTCCATTGAATTTTAAAGTGCATAGTCATTCAAGAGGAAATGTTATAAATTCCAATAAATTCATATTTATATTTATTGCATATCCATGACTCATAATTTTAGTCTCTTGAATTCATTTCCTTCTCCTATAAGTAGACAATTTATCTTGTATTCTTTACATCTTGGAAATATAGAAGAATTTATATTAAATAAGATATTTCTTTCTTATCTATTTTAATTATATTTTGATATTTATATTCTTTTATATTTATTATTTATTCTTTTTATAACAACAACAAGTTTGTCCAAATAAGTTAGGAAGATTCAATTTATTAAATTTATAAATTTTCTCAAACTAGCGAAATATCCATTAACTTTTTACTTATTTTCTCAATCTACTCAACTCAAGCTAAATAATCACACCATCTCTCTCGCATCATTTCCCTAGCTGTTATCATCTCTATTAACCTACTGAACACAGAATTTCTTTCTCCATGAAACCCCACCTCATTTCCACTTGACATCTTTAAGGGCTACTACCTCGGTATTACAGTCCATTTTAGAATGAGATATGCTTAACCAGTCCATCCACTTTCTCCCTCAAAGTGTGCTAAAAACTAATCTTTTTTATTGTTTACGTATGAAGCACATGCAGTTGTTTTTAGATTTACTAGAAATAAACAAATGTATAGCTCCTAGATCTAACAAAACGAATCCCGTTTGAACATTTGATGTACATCCGATAAAGCTTTGGCAGTAGCCTGATCCATACACCTTTCCCTCTCCTGATCGACTCATCGAGTCCTGCCTCAGTCTCTGCAACTCACTCTTACCTTCCTCCCTCTTAACCAGGTTTCACTTCGCTTTCTCTTATTGCAATTAATTTTCATGTTTTCTATTGACAGTTGACTCATAAATGAAGGGAAAATAACAGAGAGTATTTATTTTCCACAGTTTGCCTTTTTTATTTTCTTCTTCATCTTTTTGAAATGTTAATGACGATTTTACTCTTCTGGGCACAGCTTTTTCTCTAAAAGGATTCAACTTTGGAGCACCTTTTCCGGGTTTTTGAGCTCTTATAATTGTTTGATGGTGTGACTTGTGAGCTTCTTTGAAGATAAGAAAATGATACTTTCAGCTCTCTTAACTTCAGTTGGAATCAATCTTGGACTTTGTTTGCTGTTTTTCACTTTGTATTCAATATTGAGGAAGCAACCTGGTAATTTGTACGTGTACGCACCCCGTTTGGTCGATAAAGAGAAATCTCGGCAACAGGAAAGTGGTGATTTTGACTTGGAAAGGTTATTGCCCTCTGCTGGTTGGGTTAAAAATGCTTGGCAGCTTTCTTATGATGAGATCTTGTCAATTTCGGGTTTAGATGGTCTCGTGTTCACTCGGATCTTCACCTTCAGGTAAGGAAATTAAAATGTTCATTTAGTTGTGCAAAAGATTTCAAGTTTGAATCAAGGTTTGAAAAGGGTGGAGTTTTTTCTTTTTGTATGTGAATCATGTATAAAAATCCCTACTTTATTTTTAAATTAGAATAGAGACTCAGTGATCATCAATGGAATTGTGATGTAGAATAGAATAAAATAAAGATGACTGACCGATCCCTGTTTGTGGATTTCAAGATGAAAAATTGTATTTGGTTCGATGGAAATAATGAAACAAAGAAATAACGTAGACAAAAGAGGGAATATCCTATAAGCTTCTTATTAAGACAGAACAATGGTGAATTTCTTGCTAAGGATCAGCAAATTTATTTTTCCCATAACAATTTTTTATCATTTGTGTTGGCTGAGGATGAATTCTACAACCTATGCAGAGGAATTAATTAGGCCACAGTTCAGCAGAATGCATAGTACAAAGCTGGAAAAGAATGTCTAGATTGTCTAGACACTAGATAACAACTTTCAACTTAACAGAAGCAATCATTTGTCATGGACTCGATTGAAAACTTACTTCATAGGCTATGGCTATATATATGCTTGGGGTTTCGACATATGGTTGTTAGAAAAAGTTTGTGGCAAGATATAGTAGGAGTGTCCATAAAGGTGTTGAGATGCAATTCATTCAGGACTTGCTGGCTTTCTTTTTTGAATCGTTCTTTTTAACGAGGTATATACTATCTGAAGCAACACTTGTGCGATTTTTCTCTCCACTTACTATGCATGCATTTCAGGTCAACTACCTGTATTCCTATCACAATCAATTTGTATATCACTAAGCATAATAATTCTCTTACACTGCAATCAATTTTTCTTGACTTTCTTTTCATGCATTATTTTCATTCAGCCTTTTTTTCATATCTTGCTTTTAATGCAGCTTGAGAGTGTTCACCATTGCTGGGGTTATCGGAATTTTCATCCTTCTTCCAGTTAATTATTTTGGGAACCAGCTAAGTGATGATTTTGGTCATTTGGCAAACAAGTCTTTGGATTCATTTAGTATATCAAATGTCAATGACGGTTCAAACAGGTAATCATTAGTTGGCTAGATGAACAGAATGTCATTCTCAACTGTGCAAGATCAAACCACATGACTTATCATGAAATGAATTTGATAAAAAAGTTCCATCAAGAAGATTTCTAGTAATAACGGTTTTTTTTTTTATTTCTAGTAAAAACATTTCTTGTTTTTTCACCCGTTTAGCTGAATGCATTCTTTGTGCACTTTGCAAATTTGAAATTTGTGCATGTAGGGACCCTGGGAGTAACCGAGTGAGCAAGAAATGTTTCATATGTTTTCTTTTTCTTTATCTTTTTGATAGAGAAAGAATGATATTAAGTGAGGAGAATGAGGGCTGTGCAATTCAAGGATTACATATCCTCCACAGATAAGTGAGGAGAATGAGGGCTGTGCAATTCAAGGATTACATATCCTCCACAGAAAGGGGAAAATTATCATACTAGTAAAAAATTAAAGATATTCTTTTCCAAAGGTTCCTGAGAAAGTGCACCATATTTAAGCCAAGAAACTTGCTTTATCCCAAGGTAGCTGAACATGTAAAAGCCTGTCTTAAAAGCTTCTTGAGTGAGCTCAAATGGACCAAATAATTGCAAACACTGGGCATCACCAAAGAACATCAATCTCCCCTTTTCCTCTTAAAAACCCCGCACTTCACTAATAGCAATGCATCCTAGGTATTAGGATGCAGGGAAAACCCAAAACTTAGAAATAAAAAATAACCTATTCTGTTGCAAGAAATGTTTGTGTAAATTCTGATATGGAAATGGAGTTGAGTTTCCTGACAGGTTCTGTTTCCTTGTGCTTGTCTAACTGAGGCAGTGAAGCTGTCTATGTATAGGTTGAGCTTATCTGAGAGTAGTCTGTCTTGCAACCTATTAACGGACTTTTCTACTAAATTATGATGGGATAAACACCTATCTATTGATAAAGTTTCTCATTGGTCCTTTCCTTGCTCTTTATAATGCTCTCATAGCCTGCCTTCTTAACTTTGAAGGTCAATATAGAATCCTAGGAAGCCCAGAACAGCAGATATGTTCATCTTTCCAGAAACTTGAGCTTTTCTGTGTTTTCCATAATGATGAAAAGTAATTTAGGGTACTTCCAGGCATAGAAAGGTTCCCCAATTCAGACGTCTGAAGCCCTTCATAATCAGTGACAATTATATCTTGCAATCTGGCAATTGTAAATGGGATCAAATGGCTGTTAAATATTCAGGAACCACATTCTTTTGCTGTTTGCACCTTGTAAAAAATAAAGGGAATAAAATTGACCATTTAACCAGGTATACTAGACAACTTGTTATAAATCTTGCTGCTTTGTTTTTTCCATAATGTCATGAGCAGTAATCAAATCATTATGCTAACTGATTTGGGAATGGGGATAATGGTTTGGGATGTGGATTAAACATGTCTTGGAATGCACCAACATAATGAAAATAAAATTGCTGAATGTTATCTGGAAAGGTCATATCAGCTCACTTTAGAACATAGGTTTTTACTTTTTCCCAAGGTAACTTCTACATTGGCTGGCAATTAACTCATTTTGGCCAGGTAAAACTCTAATATATGACCATCGCCCCCAGTACATTCAAACTATGGGCATTTTTAAGAAAAAATCATTGAGATGGATTCAGCTTCATTTTTAGTTTCATATTTTCTAGTCTGTAATTGTGTTCTTTCTAATTTATTTTCATATAACAAAATGTTCCTGTTTACATATTATCTGATACTTCTGCATTCCACCCTACCTCTGAGATATTTCTTATAGCTCTCCTTTTGCCTTAAATGAAAATTCTTAATCTTTTATCCTGCTATATTGAAGTTTTATTTCATTTTTTCCCTGCTTTTTACTGACTTTATATTCGTTGTAAAGTTGGGTATTTCATTTTGTTGAAATAGCCTCATCTAAATATTGCTGTCTATATTGCTCTTAGATCCCCTTGGTTTGCATGATTCGTTATTGCATCACAAACAATCATTTAGCTATTCTTCGTTAAAGTTACCCTGATTATTAGTTTTTGTTTCTCTCAAGGTTATGGGTTCACTTTTCTGCGGCATATATTTTTACTGGAGTTGTCTGCTATCTTCTTTATAATGTAAGTACTATTGTGATTTCTTCTGCATAAGCCACCAGGCATATTGGTTCATATAAATGAAAGTCATCAGAGCATTTCTAACTTATTAATTACACAATGTGCAGGAGCATAACTATATGTCAGCAAAACGGATTGCTTGCTTCTATTCATCCAAACCACAGCCTCATCAGTTTACTATATTAGTCCGCAGTATTCCTTCCTCATCTGGAAGAAACATTAGTGAAACTGTTGAGAGTTTTTTCACTGAGTATCATCCTTCTACTTATCTTTCACATTCAGTGGTTCGTCGAACCAGCCAAATTCAAGATCTCATTGTAAGCATTTTAGGTGAATGTGCAGACCACTTAAATAATTTCAGTCCAATATGGTCACAGAACCATAGTTATTAACTTGTTTTTCTTTAAAATTTATGTCTTTTCTTGTATTTAGGTTCTACTTAACAATTTTTTGGATCTATCAATCATACTCTCTAAGTTATCCCTGAAGATACCCTCCTTGGAAAACTGAGGGCTAACATAATATTAAAATAGATGATGATGTTTACAATTGAAAATTCAAAGCCTGATTGCCCTGAAAAAAGTTCATCCTTTCATTAATGCATCAAATCAGCTTCTTTTGGAAAAGGGCTGGTCATGAAAGTTGTGTGTTTCATTGTCATGCACAGACATAACTTTTGAAATGTTTTAGAAAGCGTTGTATATTTTCATCATGTAAATTTCAGTATGTTCATGGAACATGAAGAAGACTGACCATACTGACATGATATTTGTTGAAAACGAAAAGGTTGTGAATGACATATCACATATGCCATTTTTTTCACATGCTTGCTTTTTTAAACATAACAATGCCATTTTGGTTTATAATATGATTGCCATCATTTTGAATCTTACTGTTTTTTAAAAATATGTGTTACCCTTGGTAGAATGATGCAGACAAATTGTATAGAAAGCTTGGCCGGATGAAATCGAACAACCATTCTCAGCAAACTTTTAGACGTGATGGCTTTTTAGGACTCACTGGACGCAAAGTTAGTCTTTCAGACCATTATGAAAAGAAGCTGGAAGATTTGGAAGTTAACGTGAGGATGGAGCAAAATTTATCGGATGGAGAGGTGCGTGGCATCAGTTCTCGGTATTTGAATTTAATAATTATATAAGAAATTCAAATGGTACTAGTGATATTTATGTGGAGAATAGTGTCCACTTAACCTGCTTAAGTTTTAAGTTTTCTTTGGTCATTGATGCAACTGCTGGAACACAAGGGAACAACTTTCAGGTTTTCTGTGTCAATCATCTCTTAACTTTAAAAACATAAATGCCAACTCCCACCATTCTTGTGGAGGCGCTTCTAGGAGGGTGATCTGTGTATAATTCTAACTTTCTAAGCTTTTGGATAAAGTGGATTATGAATTTGATGGTTGTAGGACTAACTGAGTTCGAGATTGGGAAGCTATGAATGTGCTGGCTACTTCAGTTTATAGGATGAACTGCAAATCATTATGCACTCTTCTTCATTTATAATCTAAGACTTTAGATTTGTCATGGGATTTTATTGCTTAAAAAGCTCCTGCATCTATTCTTGACATTAAAATGCACTTTTGTCCGGAAGAACTTTTAGGAATAGAGAATAGTTGCATATATATGGAATACAGTGCTATTCTTTATTTGACTTTAATTCAGATTTAGTTGTGTACCACGTTGCTAGGTTTGTAAATATGGGCTGCATATTTTCAGCTTTCAGATTTTCTTTGTAAGGCTGTTTAATGCCATAGTTTCTCTTTGATTGGACAACAGATATTCTCCCAGCATCTGAGTGTTCAAGCAAACTTATACTTGTGTTTTGTAAGTGTTCATCCTAGGTTCTCAACAGAATATAGAACACAGCACAAAAAACATGAAAGTTCTCGTTTGTTTTGAGTTCAAATCTGATCTTCTGTTCTCTGGAAGTGTGGAAATACCCTTCTTCGCATTGTATAGTAACAGAATCCATCTCATGCATTTAATGCCAATGCCAAGATGACATCTCATGCAACCTACTGTTCTTATTATACACCTAAATTTTTCAGGAAGTTCCAGCTGCTTTTGTTTCATTCAAATCGCGATTTGGTGCAGCGGTAGCCTTGCACATCCAACAGGGTGTCAATCCCACAGAATGGGTCACCGAGCAAGCTCCTGAGCCTCGGGATGTTCACTGGGCTTTCTTTTCTTCATCATTCATTAAAAGATGGATCTTCAAACTGGTGGTGCCTGTTGCATCTTTTGCTCTAATTGTTCTTTTTCTTATTCCAGTTGTGATTGTGCAAGGTCTTGCTAATCTGAATCAGTTGGAAGTATGGTTTCCTTTTCTGAAAGGCATACTGAGCCTGTAAGTGAAAACTGTAATTTCTCATTGATTTAACTTTTGAGTCAATGTTCTTAGTCTTTATTGGTCCTAGGCTATTTGAGGTTATTTTTGTAGATATATATTATAGCCAATCCTACCCTTGAGGCAATTTGAGGTTATTTTATGTAGATAGATATTATAATATTCTAACTACCTTTTTAAGTTGCATACCTTCCATTAAAACTTTGAGCAAGCAGAAAATGATTAAAGATTTATTTGAATATACGAATTAATGAATTCAATCAAGTAGGGGAAGCACTACTGATTGCCTAGTGTATATAGGTTAAAAACTGTGGTCAAATCTGTTACAAGTAAAAACATTTTTTATTGTCTCTAAAACTTGGCATGCATCTACAGTTATTAGTGATGTGGCATTCACTGTTGAACTGTATGTTTTAATGTCTGAAGAGGAAGCAGGCTGTAACCATGTCAGAATTTTGTTTCTTTGGTGTCTTGTGTTTTCATTTAATAGCCTGCCTGACTCCCTTTTTTAGTCTAGACAAATTCTAATAAAGGAAAACTTTAGGACCATGAAAAACATAGATAATGGCTAGACATTGAATATTAGACCATGAAAAACATAGATAGTGGCTAGACATTGAATATTTTATGCAAGGAAGTAACTTTTAAATTTGAATAAAAATTGTTGTCAGAACTGTAAAATGGTCATGGTAATATGATAATTTTAATGAATAACTATCAGTATATATTTAGAACCTATTGAGTACATGCTTGCATTGAATGTCCTTACTAAGAAAACTTGCAAATATTCTCAATAACTTGATGAATAATCAACATCAGTAAAGGTTTTATTCCTTCTAGCTTCAATCCAGATCTACTGATTTTGAGTACCAGTTTCCTGGCAATCACATCATAGCTAATGTGAAATTAGAGATTGTAATTTTTTTTTGCTTTTGTTCAAAAATTCAAATTTAGGTAGTTGTCAGGCATCATGATCTGATTAGATAGATTGTGCTTGGTTTTGTGTGAAGTTTTAGATCTAGAAAAGCTTAGAAAGAACTAATTACTCATATCAAGCATTTCAAATTCCTTGAAGTTTTTAAGTTATTTGAAATCATTGATTACTCTAATTATTAAGACATGGAACTAACACGCACAATTCTTTGAATTGCAGAACTGTTGTCAGTCAAGTAATTACAGGATATCTTCCAAGTCTCATTCTTCAGTTGTTTCTTTTTTTTGTTCCACCAATTATGTTAACATTTTCTGCCATTCAAGGATACATTTCTCACAGTAGAATAGAAAGAAGTGCTTGCTCCAAGATGCTATGGTTTATCATATGGAACGTCTTCTTTGCAAATGTACTGTCAGGGTCAGCTCTCTATCAAGTCAATGTCTTCCTCGAGCCTAAAAATATTCCCAGGGTGCTAGCTGAAGCTGTCCCAGGTCAGGTGGGAATGCATCTCTGTTCTGTATATTCTTTTACAATTTTTGCCTTTTCTCCCTAATATGTGAAGAGTTTCTTCTCAGTTTTGTCATTTAGAACAAACCTTAAATTCCTTTCTGCTACATGTTACATTCACAAGTATAATGGCTTCCTTATTCTGGGTTTATTAGGCATCGTTCTTCATTTCATATGTTGTGACTTCCGGGTGGACTAAACTATCATCAGAACTCTTCCGATTGATTCCACTGGTTTGCAGTTTTTGTAAAAGACTATTTTCAGGAAAAGATGGGAATGAATTTGAGGTTCCATCACTTCCTTACTATAATGATATCCCCACTATTCTCTTCTTTGGACTTCTGGGTATAACGTACTTTTTCCTTGCTCCCCTAATTCTGCCATTTCTCTTGGTTTACTTTTGCCTTGGATACATCATCTTTCGCAACCAGGTAAGCAAAACATTTCTTTCTTATTTTATTTTTTATTCATTAATTATTTTTTCCATGTTAGATATCAATTTTGATGATTATCAAGTCTTCAACGTAGCAATCATGAAGAGTATTAACAATTCCTGAAGACTTAATTTAATTTTCATGATGACATGTGATCTTGAATCAGAAAACCCTTAGATCTCTGTTATCTATAAATTGGATCAGAAGTGAATTTTGATATATCTAAGTTTTTAATTTGGGTATGGACATGCCTGACATGTAAAGTTACCTTGTTCTATTTGATGCAAAACATTCTTAAATTTAACAATTAGATGTCAATATACATGTGACTTGAGGTAATGGTAGTGTAGTAGCAATTTGGTCTGTACTTGCCTGCGGTCAATATCTGAGCAGTTCAATTCACTTTCATTTGCTCTCGCCTATCCACCATGATGCTATAAAACTAGAGCTTCTCTCTTGAAGTCTTGATGATTAGAGCCTTATTTCATAAATCAAATTGACATATTTGATAGTTGGTTACTTTTGTTTTGGCAGAACTTTGGCTCTGAAAGGAAACAGCATTACTGGACATATGTTATTGTATCTTGCATTCTTAATATAATTGACACTTCAGGACTACAAATTAATCAGTGCATTGTGTTCTCTAAAATTTCAAAGTTGATTTCTTAAAGAAAGTTACATTAATATATATTTCATTGTATTTTTATTTTTACCTTTTGCAGTTGTTGAATGTGTATGCCCCAAAGTATGAAACAACTGGAAAGTTTTGGCCTATAGTGCACAATTCGACAGTTTTTTCCTTGATACTGATGCATATTATTGCATTTGGAATATTTGGGCTTAAGAAGCTACCATTGGCATCTAGTTTAATTATCCCTCTTCCTGTTCTCACTCTTATCTTCAATGCGTACTGTCAGAACCGGTTCCTACCTTTATTTAAAGCTTATCCTACTGAGGTACATTGGTGCATATCTATTATTTTTATTATTCTGTTTCTAACAGTCTTCTATTTTACTTACGCTTTCATGGTATTCTCTTCAATTGCTCTGGTTTTTTTCCCATTCACTTCCATTACACAACTACAGTACCAGTTATTGTTGCTTGTCTTATAGATGGGGATATTTTAATATTCCGTTCTGTACCGTGTGTTTCTATTTAATTGAATGGCAGTGATTATGTTAATTCAGTTTCCTTGTGTCATGTGTTTGTCTTTAAAAAAGACTGTTGATTTAGCTAAAATTATCACATATTAAGTGTTAAAAGTATGCCAACTTTCCAATTGTTATGTAAATCCTGTGTGAATCAATGCGGAGATTAGGTTTCATGACTAACTGGTAAATGAAATAATTTCATGACCAACCTCTACTCTTCTCAACAATTCTATAGTCATTTTCATCTTCTTTGCTTGCAATATCTTACAGAGACACTGATGGGCTTCTTTCTCCAAAACGCACATTTTTAACTTAGTAGAGGTCATGAAATTTTATATGGTGATGAACTTGTGCCTGACATTAAACCAAGAAAGGGCAAGACTGCATGAAGAGAATGGGTGTTTTAGTCCACAGGGCCACTTTTCAACAATGGAAGATAGGACTGTTAAATTCTCGTCCCTCACAGGATTCCTCTTTGATGAGATCATTAATGTTTGACAAAGTTGCTTAGTTGTTGCTATATTTCAACACATCCCGACTGTTCCAATATTTCATATTCTGTTCTGATAATTTCCTTTATGAGAGATTATGTAGTTGCTATCCAGATGTTTATATGTTATGTATTCTGCTTCTGCAGTGTTTGGTAAAAAAAGATAGAGAAGACCAGAATGAACCAGGCATGGCCGAGTTTTATGATAAAGTAGTCTCTGCATATCAAGATCCAGCTCTGATGCCAGTTCAGTATCCCAGAAGCACTGACAGGGACACTTCTCCCCTACTTCACAGTACTGAAGTTTGAACTTCCTTATTTTTTTCTTCTTATGAATGAGTTTGAAGTCATTTGGAAATACTCGTCTTAATCTTAACAAGGTAGCCATGTGTTGTTTTAGCATCATTTGTTAAGGCTGTGGATGCAAATGAGAAGGAAGATACCTTGCCACAACCTTCATTTTTTCAAAAATCCTGAAATATGTAGCGTACCAAATAATTTTGTTTTTAGTATGGACCATCTCATTAAAATCAATAGTCTCTATATAAATGCTAGTTATTTGTGTCAAGAAAATAGTTAATATTTATGTAATTATAGTGTAAATAGATTTTTGTAATTAGGGCTACTAATTGATTCTGGAATGTAAATCAAAATTATTTCTATTTAACGAGAGGGATTCTTATGGAGAAGGGTCATTCGACCAAATTAACATGGTATTAGATCTTTACTTTTGAATCTGTATTCCAATGTCTTGTTATAGTTTTTCTTTGATTTTCTTGATGGGGTATAAGATCAAGATACATGGGCTTTGGTCTTGATTTTTTATTTGTAATTCTTGGTTTTCTTTTCTGGTTTTGTTGTGTTTGTCTAGAAGATGACATCAAACAATTCTGAGTTGCTTAGTGTTTGATTCACTGGAAGAAAAATTATTCAGCCTAGGAATTTCAGTGTCAAGTATGTCACAGAGGAAGAATTGTGGAGTTCATGTAGATGGGAGTGATCTAGCTCATAATGATCTTACAAAGTTGCTTCAATGGAAGGCCAAAGATTCTCGGGTAATGTCCCGGATTCTAGGGTATGTTGACCCTCTTATTGCTCATAGTTTAAGGCCATATAAGACAGCGTAAGCCATGTGGGAGATGTTTTCAATTATATATATATATACACACATTAGTGAAATGCCCCGTGATTCGTCGCGGGTGGTATTATATTTTTTTCAATATAAAAAATATTAATTATATGTATTTTTTAATTATATTATAAATTTAGTTAAAATAATAAATTTATGCAAAATCCTGTGAAGTTCAAGTTTTTTTATAAAATATATGAAATTTAAATTGGTATAAATTTATCTGTTTAATATTTTTTAACGAAATAACCAATATTAATTTATCACCATCATTAAAAAATAAAAAAAATTGAATATTTGAATTATTAAAGTCACTGCATTAAAATTAATTTATTTTATAATTTAATTTAAATAGATGCATAGATACTAATAAAAAATAAATATTATCCAATAATTAAAAAAAAAATTAAATGAATTAATATCAAATAAATATTTGCAATAATTAAATAACAAATATAAATAGTTAATCTTCTATTGCAATAATTAAATAACAAATATAAATAGTTAATCTTCTATCGATGAAAAAATAAAAACATAAATTGAAAATCTATTCTCACATTATTGTCATTATCATTGTTATAATAGTTAAAATTATTATCAATATTATTGTTAAAATAATTAAAATGACCTGAAAAATCATTAAAAAAAGCACAATATTTTTATAAGAAAAAAATAAAACAATTAATAATTAAAATTATTGTTATTATTGCATAAATGATAAAATCATAAAAATCATCTAATTCAAAGAGCAAATAAAAATAATAAAAAAACAAAAAAATAAAATAAAGGGAAAAAACGAGCAATATTTATTGTTGCTATTGTTATCAAAATAATAAAAATTATCAAATTATATCTAGAAAAAAAAACATAAACCAAATGGCAAGCAAAAAAAAATTATTATTATTATTATTATTATTATGAAAGAATAAACAAACAACAAAAGATCAAACAAAAAAATAAAATAAAAATAAAAACTATCATTATTATTACTGTCAAAACAATAAAAATTATCAAATTATCATGAGGGAAAAAAACATAAAAAAAACATTAACAAAAAAGTAAGCAAGAGAAGCAATTAAATTATTATTATTATTATTATTATTATTATTATTATTTGTGTTAACAATGAAAGGAAAAAAATAAAAGACTATGTGTGATTTTTTTATTAAAAGTATAAGGACCAAATATTAATTCTGTGTGATTTTTTTATTATAACATAAATTTAGACAACATAATAAATCTTTATAGAATTTTTGTTAAATGCAAATTTTCTATAAAATATATGAATTGTAAATCGATATAAATTTATCTGTTTAGTATGTTTCAATTAAATAACCAGTATAAAATCAGTAGTTAATTTTCTATCAATAAAAAAACAAAAACATAAATTGAAAATCTATTCTTATATTATTGTTATTATTATTACTATAACAGTTAAAATTATTATCAATATTATTGTCAAAATAATTAAAATAATTAAATTGCCTTGAAAAATCCTAAAAATCATTTAATCCAAAGAACAAAACAAAATAACAGGAAAAAAAAATGAATAAAAGGAAAAAGAAAGCAATATTAATTTTAAAATTATTATCAATAAAAATTCAAATTTAAGGATTGAACTGATTTTTAAAAAAAAAAAACTAAAAAAAAACCCTCAAAGCATAAATATATAAATACGAATAAAAAATAAACATTGCCTATGAATTAAAAAAGAAACTAAATAAATTAACATAAAAAAAACCTCCAATAATTAAATAAAAAAATGAATAGTTAATTTTCTATTCACAAAAAGACAAAAATATAAATTGTACATTTATTTTTATGTTATTGTCATTATCATTACTATAACATTTAAAATTATTATCCATATTATTGTTAAAACAATTAAAATAATTAGATTGCCATGAAAAATCATTAAAAAAGAAGCAAAATATTTTAATAAAAAATCACAATTAAAAAATTATTATTAAAATTATCATTATGATTGCGTAAATAGTAAAATCGTAAAAATTATCTAATCCAGATAACAAATAAAAATAACAGGAAAAAAAAAGAATAAAGGGAAAAAAATATACAATATTAATTTTCAAATGATTATCAACATAAATTAAAATTTCAAGATTGAACCGATTAAAAATAAAACCTGAATATAAAAAAAATGACAGAAACTAAAAGTATAGATGCATGAATATGAATAAAAAATAAAAATAAAATTAAAAGAATAAGAACCAAAATGAAAAATAAATATTAATACTAATTGAAGGATCAAATTAAAAAAAAAAAAACAATCTTGGGACCAAAATAAATAAAGAAACAAATAATGATAATTACTATGTAAGAGCAACTTTAATGGTAAAAGGTATTTTGGAAAGCCAAATCTTTAAAATAGCTCTTTGAATAGTATATATATAGCTTTTTTGTTGATGTGTGCTTCAATGGTAAAAACCATTTTGGAGAGCCATTTTTTTAATATTATTATAAATATAGTGCAATTATTTTATATATAGTTTAATTATGCAATTAATTATACAATTAATAGGAATAGGTTATAGAATGAAAAAATTATTTTTAAAAACCCTCCAATAATATAATTATTAATTTTGTATATAATTTTTTACTCTTATTGAGATATTTTTAAGTAAAAAATAAATATTTTTGATATAATTATATTATTTTTTAACACACACACACACGTGGCACAAAATTTAGGCTTCTTTGCACATGAGCTGCTACAAATAGCAACTCATGTGATGGAAGCCAATTTTGGCTTTGCATATAGCAATGCAATTGAAGTGCTGAAAATTACTCAAAGTTGTCAAAATATTAATTTTTTATTTTTGGCTCTCAAATTGCCTCTACCGTTGCAGATGCCCTAATAGATCAAAAAAATTAGAAGAAGAGGGGACTGAAATAAAAAGTTGTCAAAGTGACCAATTTTAATTGAAGGACTAAATTAAAAGAAATGAAAACAACCGTATCCAAAAAATAAAAGGAACCAAAAAGAAATAAAATAAAATAAAAAGAATAAGGACTGAAATGAAAAATGCTTTATATAATCAGTTTTAATTGAAGGGCACAATTGAAAATAATTAAACTTTCAATTAAAGAAATTAGTAATAAAACCGAATAAAACTGAAATTTAAACATGAGGGACCAAAATGAACTTCCGCCAAACATCAGGGACCAGACCCAAATTTCGGCGGCAGGAGAGAGAAAACTGACGACTGAAACAAAATTGTTCTTCGCTGCTCATCGGAAGTTCTATTACATAAACGCGCCACGGCGGAGGATAGAGGACATGGAGGCGCACCGCCTGACACGGCGGAAGTGAATTTTTGACCTCCGGAAGAGGTCGCATGCGCTGCATCAAGGGCGTGTTCTCCTGGAACACCGCTGGCGTGTCTGTACGACGCGCCAGCAGTTCCTCTGGAATAAATAATAAAATATTGGCTAATTACGTATGCACCCCTGATGTCACTGATATTCACAAAAAAACCTGGGAGGAAAATACGTTCCTGCCCCCGTTTACTGTATATATTTTTGTCGTTTTTGAGGACTGTTTCAGTCGATGCACTGTGCATAAAAGGTTGAAAACCGAAACAGCCCCTCGTCCAAGCGTCATGTTTTTGTCGTTTTCAGGGGGCAAAACCGCTAATGCACTGTTCGCAACCGGGTAAATGAAAAAAAAAAGGTAGATGTGCGCGCGCGATGCACCATATCAAATATTCAGTCCACAATGCAATGTCTTTTGGTGAACAGTACACCACATTAAAACAAGCATGGCGATTATATTTTAGTTAATATATTGCTAGATGTTCTCAATTAAAAAATTATTTTTAATTATTCTTAAAGCAGCCTAATAGGGTTATTACTCTAGCTTTCAAAATTCATGTGTAGGATACCTATATTTATTATGCCAAATTGCCCATATAATCTCACTCTATTGTTGAACAAGTTCGTGACCAAAGCAGACATGATCAATTTTTAATGAATCTGTGAATTGAATTTGAAATTGTTTGCTCAAACTTAACGAACCAAGATCCTTTCCATCCTTAGATGTCTGTTTTGGGGAATTACTTAGCGGAAAGTAGCATCTCATTACATAAGCCATCCTCAAGCAAGAAAATTTTGTTACAATTATTTTTGTGGCTAGAGGAAAGGAAAAGGGTAATAATACGAGCAATATACAATGCAATAGCCGCAAAGAATATGGATGAATTGCTAACAATTGTAGAAAGAATGCAATTATTACAAACAAGAACATAATATTAAGAAGTGTATGTGATCTTAAAATCACAAAATTAATGCCTTCTAAGTTTTGGTGTCTATAGCCCATCTTTGAAATGATGTAATAAATGATTATTTTGACCTTTTTAGCCTTATGGCTACCATACAAATTCTCAAGTTCTATCACCACCACATCTTAGTATGACCAACATATTTAGTATGCTTATAAACATATGCAAGTATTTAGGTATTATGGTTCATCATGAACTTTGTATTGCTAATGGAGGTTATATGCCTATTGCAAAGGTTAGGGATATCAATCCAAATTTCAAGAATGTGTTTGTACTGCTAAAGTTTTTCTGTTGATCAATTGGTGGAGAATGGTTGTTTTGTGCATTTCTCTCGCAGTAGTTATCTTTTTCAAGATCATGTGTTGGGATTGTGAAAAGATCTAAAAAGTTATTTATGCTATATTTGTTTGATTTATCATTTTTTATCTTTTACTTGTACTACTATTCACAATAAAGGTGTGACATAAATGTTTAGTCCATCTAAACTTTATTATACTGTTGTCTTGTTTGTTAAACTCTTGTTTGTTAGAATAAACAACAAGTTTCTTCTATTAATTTTTTTTTATTCTACATAAATTAGACAAGATTAAAACCTTGTCATTCACTTCCCTTAGCAATTGTGCTACATAGTATTTTAATATTATTCATAATAATATTTGAAGTATTACCTTTATTATTTATAATGCTCTTTACAAGTATTTTATGATATTTATTGATGATTATAGTCAATTTACTTAGATGTATTTCTTTGTTCAAAGTCAAAGGTTTTTTTTTTAATGTTTTCAAGACATTTTCCCTCTATATCAAGACTCAATTTTCTAATTGTATTAAGTATTAAGATATGATTTAAGTGAGGAATATGTTTCATGAATTTCATGATTTTTTACGTTAGAAAGGTATTGTCTCACATCACTTGTGTCTTTATATGCCATAATAAAATAAGATTTTTGAGTGTAAGAGCTATCATCTTTTGGTTATCACTAAAACCTTATTTGTAAATCCCGAGAAATAAATATAAGGGTTAAATTAAAGGAATGAATTAAAAGATGAATAAAATCAGTTGAGATGGGGTGAAATTGAAATAAATGAAAAGATTATGAATTAAGTTATAAGAAGAGAAGAGGTGGGGTGAAAAGAAAACATTTAAAGGGGATGGGGGGCCTAAGTGTAATAAGAGAAATTGAGGAGTATAAATACCTCTTTTTTCTCTCATTTCCAGCAAAAGAAGGGAAAGAAAGGGAGGGAGATTTTGATATTTTCTTATCCAAATTGAAGAAGAATTTCGAAGTAAAAGTGAGATTAAGGGTTACCAAAACATTCAATCAACAAAAACCCAAGGATTTGGAGTATTATTGGAAAGAGAAAGCGGAGGAAAATGAGTGTTTGGGCTGGAAACAATAGAAAGAGAAAGAAGAGAGGAGGATATTGTGATTTCACAAGCTATTAAGATCTTAAATCTTTCTTGTAAGGTGTTTCTTATATGTATCTAAAAGATTCTTGACTTTATAGCTAAATTGCATTATTTTTTTTCTTTATGAATTTTGGGTTAGGGTTCTTGAAATATTTTGGGGGAAATATGGAATTGAGTGAAATTAATAAATGTGGCATGAAATAGGATGAAATGAGAGTTAATTAGCAAGACAAATATAAAGGAAAAAGGGGGAACCTTAGGAAAGGCCATGGCTGAACATTAAGGATAGAAATTAGAAGGGAAAGATTATGTGTTTTGTAAAATAATTATTGTATATGTTGTGTTGCATGTGAATGGTTGTGTAATAAATGATTGAGCATGAAAATAATGGGGGAATCTTGTTTCCTCAAGGCCAATTTTTGGTCAGATGCATTGTGCTGCAGAAGTGAATAACTTGATAGATTCATCTATTGACTTTTGGAGAGAATTTAAGTGGGAAAACAAGGGAATTAGGATTGGGTTTCTTCGTAGGAGTTGTAGTTCTAGATGTCTACTATCCAATAAAACTTGTTTCATTTAATTTTGAATTTTATAACTTTAGTTAAGGGTCACTTAACGTGAATGTGCAGGGTAGACTCTGCAGAATAACAGGTCTGTCATATTCGTGATGCATTTCGTGAAGTTTGGGGACAAAACTGAATTTCTTCCCTTCATAAAAGTTGTAGCCCTATATGTCAGCTTTCTAATGAGATAAAATTTGTACAAAACAGAGTTCTAAAACTCCTATTATAGTGAAAAATCTGGCCAGAAGTCAAAATTCGACCTCTATTGGCAGCTTTGAGAAAAAGGGGAAAAGAAGTGGGAGGTCACGAAATTATGAAGTGAGACGCATCAAAGGAAAAGAAACAAGTTATATTTGGAAATTGGTGTTTATAATAATATTTTTGATTGACAAAAGTTATAAAGAAATAACAAATGTAAAGGCATATTGAATTGTTTCGGTGTGGTTGTTACGAAGAGTATCGGTGGTTGGAAATGATTTATGAGAATTTCATGTAATTGCAGGAGGGAATAAAAGTGTGGTGCAATAGCAGCAACAAGAGACCATGAGCAGAGCATCCACAACAGGTAGGTGATTCATGCCTATGTTTTTAATGTAATCTTCATGGTGAAAATATGTGATTTATGCTTAAAGTTTTGGTGGAAGTTTGAGACGATATGATATATCAATAAAAATATTTAAAGCATATGTATCAGGGAAGTTTGGAAATGTCATGAACAAAACATGGAAGTGGCTAGTATACATTTAGTGTATGCTAGGATCCCGGGTAAAGAGATCGGTGAAAATGGCTAATATATATTTAGTGTATGTTAGGATTCCGGATAAGGGGATCATTATGAATAACTTTCATACATTCAGTGTATGTCAGGATCCTGGATAAGGGGATCATTATGAATAACTGTCATACATTCAGTAAATGTCATCCCATATAAGGGGATCATAATGAATAACTGTCGTACATTTAGTTTATGTCAGGATCCTGGATAAGGGGATCACTATGCACAGACTAATATATATTTAGTGTATATTAGAATTCTGGCTAAAAAGGATTATGGTGCAATGCTTAAACATGCATTCATGTATGTTGAACTTTCAAGAGTAAAGTAAAAATGTATGAGGTATGTTACGGACTTGGAAAAGGGTCTTCTTTGATTTATAATGTCGGTAGGGTGATAAGGGTATCGAAAACGCTTAGTGTTGGTAATGCTTAGTATGAGTAATACTTAATATCAATTATATTTTGTTTTGACAATATGTAAGTGGGAAAGATGGTTTGATTTTCCAATAGCTATGTTGATTATTTCAATTATATACGGTGGCATATTGTGGGCTTAATAACTTTAATATGATTTCTTCTAGAATTTTCTTTAAGAGATTATCTTGTATCTCTATTTCAGGTCCATCATCTTCACGTCAGGAGTAAAACTATCGTTTCTTCGTTTTTGTATCCAATAGTAACTTTTATAAATTAAATGTTGGCAAACTGATATGCATGTTCATTATTTTTGGAAAAAATATTGGAATGTAAGAAAATTAACTTGTTTTATTGTATTTTACTACATGTGACTGGATTTATATTAACTCTAGTGTAAATGGTTAAATGATGCTAAATGTATGGTTATTAATTATGGTTATGATGAGGATGCTGTTTAAGGTTTTGTAGACCCAAAATGAATGAATCAAGATTGAATTAAGGGTTATGTTACTGCCCACCTGTTACTGTTTCGGGACCTATTACTGTTACAATTTCAGGACCTGTTATTGTTTGATACATGTTACTGTTTCATGACCTGTTATTGTTTGAGACTTGTTATTGTTTCAGATCATGTTATTATATTGAGACCTATTATTGTTTGAGACCTGTTAATGTGTCAGGACATGTACTGTATTGAGACATGTTAATGTTTTGAGACCTGTTAATGTTTCAGGACATGTACTGTATTGAGGCATGTTATTGTTTTGAGACCTGTTATTGTTTATGGTCATGTTATAACTCTAGTGATACAAAAAAAAATATTATTATGTTTTTGGGCAAATGTGTATTAATAAGATTACATGGTTGTTCCCAAAAGTAGGGGGTGTTACATTATTGATTAAGTCTTTTGTAACATTCAAATTCTTGGTTAAAACTTTTTCTATGATCAAATTCATGAAATATATGGCCGTTTGGATCAAGAAGTTCTACAACTACCTTAAAATAAGATACCAAAGTAGATTCTACAACTAAATTTGAGTACACCTCTACATTTGAGAGGATAAAAAAAATTGTTTAAATCAAGAACTTATTCATTAAACTTGATATTGTTCCCAACATTGTTGATCTCTTAGCCTTGTATTATGATAGCAATGAAGTCAGTGCACAAGCAAAAAATCAAGGTCACATCAATGATCTAAAAACATGCTTAGACAATTCTATTTGATTAGCGAATCATATAAAGAAAAAGATGTAAAGATAGAATAAGTATCTAATAAAAAGAATCTTATAGATTCTCATATTAAGACATTATCCCGGTAAAAGCATTATTATTAAGTAGAACAATATGATATTTGATACATGTGATTCAATTTAGTGCAAGTGGAAGATTGTTGGTATAAATACCTGTAACAATTGATTGGCTACACATTATATTAAATTTATTCATGTAAATATATTTAATTTTTAATAAAGGTTTTATTTATCTTTAATATTAATTAAATATTTAATTAATAAATCTAGAGTGAAGGTAAAATCTTTTGGACAAAAATATTTTGCAAATAAAATTATAAAATTATTATAATTATAAGTTTTCTATTGTATCAAAACATTGTTCCTAAATATTCCTAGGTATTTAGGGGATAATAATCACACCAAGAAAATAATCATTAAAATGTTAAGTCATTACATGTTACCTGGCATTGTACTTACTCTTTAAATATAAATTAATTAATTATTGAATTGAAAATAAATTTATTTTATTTTATTTTATTTAAGATCATGATTTATATTTAGGTCATTTTATTAAGAAATCTAACGGGTCACACACATAAGAACTTATGGTCAGAAATTAAAATTGAATGATTAATTATGTTATTTAATTATAAATAAGTTGTAGAAATTGAGAACTAAAATTTAATATATAAAGAGAACTACAATTTTAGCCCTAGAAAAATCAAGTAGAGATTTGATTAAATATATTTATAAAATTATACTGAAATAATGTATGTGATATTGTTTAGAGGATAACTAATATTTGATCATTTAAAAGATTTTTAGGTTTTTTTTCTCTAAATAAAATGTTATGCCTTTTATTTTCTATCTAAAAAATATCATAATCCATAACACCTAAGAAACACTAATGAGAAAAAGTTAGCATTCAAAGACATAACAATTCATCTCTTCTAAAAGAATTTAGAAGATTTTTCATTAGTTAATTATTGTTAGAAATTCAACACTTAATCGACTTGTGGTTTTGAAATATCTCATCGTTGACGCAAATTATTCAAAATAAAAAAAAAAAAACTAATATTTAAATAATATTCATAGAAATTTTGAACAACTCCGTATCTGTTTAACAAGATTATTGAAATTCTCCAAAGACAAATTAGTGTTTTTGTTGGGTAATTATATTTCAGGAAATCCAACCGAAGCTGTTTGCTTGCCGCCAATACCAAAGCTCAGTCGAAATGGGGTCGTCTTCTTCCTCTTCTCCGAGCAATGACGTGGAACTCTCTCTTTGGAGAACTCTTGATCAGTCGCCATCTGCTTCATCAAGGATCTTCATTCCATATGCATTTCATGCTCTAATTAACTACACCACATTCCATTTTCGCAAGTGCTGAGCTTCAGATTTTTTTTTTTTTTGACGTAATATTGGCTTTCTAGACAACGGAAAGTTGCTTATATCAAGTTCAGAAGTCATGGACAGATAACGAAGATTCAGATGTATAGAGCCATGAAACATTTGAGGTTTACTCGCACACGTGTCAGACTGTCAGCAAAAAATAACATGTTTCCATTTCCCTCTTTCAATTCTTAACCGTTGATAATCACTTGGAAAGGATTAGCGGGGTAGCTGCCGTGAATTCTAGTTCTAATGGTGTCGTAAGAAAACCTACAGATGCAAAGGAAAACGTTTTGCAGGAGTTCAGGAATCTATACTTTAGCATTTGAACATGAAGCTATATCAGCTTTTTGATAAACATTTAGCTGACATCAAGACGCAAGAATTTGAAGCAAAGGAGCTTGAAGTAGAATCCTTAAGGAAAGCATATGGATCCCAGTTTTTTCCAAGTAGATTCTTTGCCAAGAAGATAGTAGAGCAGGAAGGTATATGATAATATTTTAACTCATGAAAACAAATTGCCATTTGCCAAGGAGGTATATGATTCTATCTTCTTTAGGATTTGGATTGGCAAGCCAAGACTTGTGTATATTTCTTGTCATCCGAACAACAAAAGCAACAGGGTAGAAAAAGAAAACACCGAGGCAGCAAGTAAAATTGTCAAAGTGAAGGGTGCATTTCAGGAATTGTGTTACCCGCAGGCAAAAATGAGTAAACATTGTGCAATCAAAACCTCCTTTCAAAACTTCGCAACTTTACAGGCTTAGACATGGCAGAACACCTAAATTTGCTTGCTTGTTCGGGCGTTTTAGTCCATCATCCTGCATTGAAGTTAGGGTGGTGAAACTGGGACCTCAAAGTCATAGCTCATTGTCTGAAACATGTAATTCGCGAAAAAAATTTGCAGGCACAATTATTATTACAATAATGGCATAACTTCATGGAAAACAACTAGATTTGGTTAAATCCTTTCCTAGAAATTATAAAAAGAAAAATTCTCCATGGTCACATAACTTTGAACGAAATCCTAGTTAAGATAAAAACAACTTTCAGAAACCATACTACTGGTGATTTTACCCACAGCACAGTAGGATGTTGGCCTCACACAACTATTACCCACGTAAAACCAAGGGAAAATTTAAAAAGTAAAGACAAGTTCAGGCCGAAAAGTTATATACATTACGAGTGAAATCCTATTCATGTGCTTGACAAGAGATCCATGGGCAACGGTCCTCTCAAAAGTCTACCTAAAGGACCCGGAGCTGAGCAAGCAAAGCTGCACAAAGATCCAAGAAGATAAACTGCGGGCCCTGTACTCTTTGCAAGTCGAGCAGGTACTTCTCATCACGAGTTTTGTATAGCTGTCAAAACCATTGCAATAGCACTGATATTAGTAAAACCTTCAATCTTAGCCATCAAACTCTGGAAATCAGCTCAATACAATAATCTACATTTACTGTTGTCTATATCAAAACAATGTTTAGAGCATCTTAAAACTCAAATAATAATAATAATCTCCATTGTTTTCTTTTGTCCACGCACTGAAACCAATAAATGACAACTTTTTCCTTACGAGTTTTTTCTAGGAGGAACCCTTGAAGAAGCAATGAGAATGGTTGACATTACCTGCACTTCAAACTTGACCACATTTGGTGAATTTGTGACTCCGTCATTTTCAATAATGGTGGGTTCATTTCCAAAGATATGATTGGTGTGCACTGGATCATTAACCATTCCATCATGGTGTCCAGGAATGACTGGAATCCACCTGCACTTCATATTGTACTGACCAATTTTCTTCCAGGATACATTCAGTTCTTGCAAGGCATGGAGAACTTCTATCATTATTTCACGAGGGTGGGCTCGAGACTGTCAAAGTGTGTAGGGGAAACATATGATCAATTATAATTGTAACATAACCACGGGTAGTCATGACAAAGCTGTTCACTCCATCATTTCACATGTTCCACAAACTACATGGCTTGAAAAAATTGCCAAGGCTTCCCAAACACAACCGGCTAAACAGGTAAAACTAAACATTCCTTGTATATCATGTTACTTGTATATGACCTTGACTCTTTTGCTCATCAAACAATCAAAACCCTCTTGATTCATACTAGAAATTGACTCGTAACATTCTACCATTGGAAAAACCTAAAAAGCAAAGAAACTTAACCTGAAGTCCAAGAGCCCATTTCCTCTCTACTGGGAACTGTGATTTCAAACCAATTCCTTGATAATCCATTAGGTGGTGTCCACCAGCTGGAGAAGAAGATTCATTAGGATGGGTTCCATTGAATGCATATTCCTATAAAATTCAGAACAAAAAGGATCAAAATGAGTATGGAAACAGAAAAGGGTACAATGTTTTTATCCTGGTCAAATAAAAAAAGGAAGTGAAAGAAAAACAAGTCTAATGGAAAACTTGTTAAGGAAAAAAGTAACCATTGATCAAAATAGGATTGAAACAGCAGTGCATAGAGTACTATCCCACCTCAGCCATCACAACCACACATGGCATGCCAAAATTTAGAGGTCCCAAGTCTCTTTTAAAAAATCATTATCGATTCAAGATGACTCCATACATAAAATACAATGAGGAAACATTTTCTTCATCTCTAAAGTAGACTTTGGAAACCAAACGCACCATAGTTTCTTGGAACTCAGCTCCAAGATAGCCATTGGAAACACGAAATCGATTATCCAATAACAAATAGTAAGCAACAGTAGCCTGAAAAATCCATGTTAAGTGATGAGACCATATCGATTAGTGTATACAAAAGGAGTTTTAATAGACCATTCACAGAGTTTCAGAAGGACCAGACCTCATTTTGCATTCTGTTGCGAAGAGATTCAATTATCTGGTTCCTGTCAAATCCCATCTTGACAACTTCTTGGAGAATCTCCTCATCAATCTGTAGCAATGACAGTCAATGGTTCAAAAAATTGCTTGAGAAATCTCTTAATACATATGCAATAAAAATATAGAGTGAACCTTTTTAGCTTGTTGCATTGTATCTGGTGGGGGCACAGCCAAATAACGGGGTAGGCGCGCTTGGAACCATGGGTGTTGATGAATTTCAGGAATAGTCATTCGCTTCATTGGATCAACCACAAGCAACCTTGGGATAAGATCTCTTGCACCAGGTGATAAATGGCTGGGAAGTGTGTATATCCCACCCTAAGGACATAGATAGAGAACATGATAGCATAAATCCATTGGCCACTGAAATATGATAAAATGATCCTAGCCATAAAGATCACATCACGTAACATAGGTCATAGCTGGACAGTCAGTGTGCGCTTCCTCTTCACATTATAAACCATGTCAATACTCTTTATTTTAAATTGTGTATTTTTTATCTGAATACCTAATAATTTACAATATCAATAATTCCAAGACCAGTAAATAAAGAAAACAAGATGAAAATATTACTAGACAGTGAATTGTTAATAGAAAAAGAATAAGAAGGGAACTAGCTGCTCAAGTAAGATGGTTGTGTCATCCACGAAGGAAAAAAAAATAAAAAAAACAAGTGAGATACAGTGAAGTCATGCATGCAAATTATATTGCAGTCTTCAAATCTAAGAAAAGAGTTTCAGAAAACAGAAATGAACTCTGGGATCCAGAGCAGAAATACAACATTCATGTCCAAGCATGCATAACTGGATCTGTATGATAAGTGATAAGTGGAGAAGAGAAATAAATCTACAAACTACTTGGACAATATTCCAAAGATGCTGATGATCTAAAGCCATGAAAAGCATTCAGTGAAAAAGTCCTTATTAGGCATGCACTGATCTTAGTCAAACGAAATCCCAATACCTTTATTTTCTTAAAGAGGTTGGGAATGTTTTCATCATCAAAAGGTAGTGTACCACAGAGAAGAGCATACAATATAACACCGCAGCTCCATACATCTACTTCAGGTCCAGAATACAATTTCCCAGAAATCACCTACAAAATAAATAAATCAACAAATAATGCAGCAATAACCTTAAATTCAAAACCAATACAAAGAACAGCTGTATTTTAAATGAAATAGAAGGTATCTTCGTTTTATCAATTAGAAGTTTATAAATCCATTAACAACTAATACCGCAACACCATACCTCTGGGGCAGCATAGTTTGGGCTTCCACAGCTTGTCTTTAGAAAATGACCATCTCTCATTATATTGCTCAGGCCAAAATCAGCTAACTTCACATTCCATTTAGAATCCAATAACAAATTCTCAGGCTTAAGGTCTCTGTGAACAACCATATTCCTGTGGCAATATTCAACACCAGAAATTATCTGCACAAAGACAGAATTTGGCATGCTGTAAATGAAGATAAATTATAGGAAATTTGGGATGCATATCAGTAGGCAACACTACCTGCTGGAAGAAATTACGTGCCTCATCTTCCTGCAACCTACCCTTCTCCACGATATAATCAAAGAGCTCCCCAGACTTCACATACTCCATGACAACATAAATGTCAGTTGGTGTTTCTATAACCTCATAGAGTCGTATAATGTGAGGATGCATAAACAATCTCAAGATTTTGATTTCTCTTCTCACTGCAAAAGGGAAGACAACAGAGGCATAAGCCTGTCAATTTGAGCTGCAGCAATCCTTGAAAATTTGAACAAAACTACCACCCAAAAGGAAAAAAAAAAACAGAACCTTACTTGACTTCCCTAGAAAAGATTAAATAACTTCATATATAAATCTTCATGGTCTCAGTATAGCCTTTTTCATTTAAGGCTTCAAATGGCCTCCTTTTAGTCATATAAACACTTTTAGAGTTACTATGGAAAGAAAACATCCATTCACATCACAAATAGGAGCATCAATCATTAAAGTTAATGGAGCAGCAGATTAGCTGATCACATCTGCTTCTTTTGATAGAAAAAGAGTTACAGGCAATAAATACCTTTTTCTTCCATCTCCATGTTTTTTATCTTACGTCGGTTAAGTATCTTGATAGCAACTTTGTGCCCCGTCAATGCATGCTCTGCTATTTTCACCTTGCCAAAGGAACCAATCCCAAGTGTTTTACCAAGCTTATAATTTGGTAAATACATATCCACACTACTGCTGCCTCTGTAAGATGACCCATCCATTTGCCTATTCAAAAGGAATGGAAAAATCAGAAATTCAGAGAAATGTGAAAGCAATCACACTAATATATCAGTGTTAGTATAAATGCACTAGCGTGATGAGGTGGCTTTAGAACTGGAACATAAATACAAACATTTCAGCATGGCATTTCAAGGAAATTGGTTTATTATAAATAAAAGAAATTGGCTTAAAAAGCAACATTTCATACATGCATAGAAACCTCCTCCTTTAGGTGATGGCATAAATGCTAACAAACATGAAACAATCAACAACCCAATGGGTTCTTCAGAATAAATTATGAGAACCTGATGTGGAGATTTGAGTAGCATGCTAGAAACAGTTACTTCAAGAACAACTTTTTGTACACTCTACAGATCTCATTATTGATAAAATCCATGTGTTGTGAGCATGGAATCAAATTATTGCCATAAAAGGAAAGCAGGGGGATGGGGTTCCACTGTTCAGTGAATGAGGAACAATTTCAGAATAGCACTTCTAACAGCCATTGATGGAAAGTAACAGGCGTTGATCGCTAAACATGCTCTGGCCATTATTATGAATGTATTACTTCTGGGAGAGAATTGAAAGAATCTCTTAGCTATGCATGTATTAAGCTCGGATGCCAATAATCAGGTAATAAGGTAACAAGCGTATGTTCCATGAAAACTAAGGTATTTACTCATCTAAAGTATCAAAAATGCCGTTTATAGTAAAACTGTTAAAACCTGTGCACTAGAATAACTCAGCAACAGCCATTACCATTACCTAACCCGCAGTCGACACACCATAGCAATCCTATCCAAAATTTAAAACCATGGCTGTGAGTCCCACCAGTGGGATTTCCCACGATAATTTCTCCAACAGTGAGATCTATAGATCATCTAAATATTTCAATAAACAACTTCTCTCAACACTACCCTAAATAAATTCTACTGTCTAAGCAGTTTCCTCAGTTCCCTAAATTTTGATGAAACAAGAGCACCACGTGAGAAAAAAAAAAAAAAAAAAAGCACACCCATAAGTAGTCATGCACGGCTGAGATCACAAACAAATTCAAAAACCCATTTCAGTTTTTAAAAAAGGAGTGAGATTTCACCGAATTGTTACTCCCAAGAATTTCATAAATTCCAAAGATTTATCATTTCCAAGCAAGACAGCTCAATCACTCAATTAATCGATGATTTTACCCAATTCAATAAACATGTCAGTGCAAGTCGTTGCCCTTATTTGAACAACACTTAACTTCAAAAAGAAGAGAACGAATAAATGAAAAGGAGATTGGGAAATTATCAAAATCGTATCCAATTACAGAGGAAAGAAAAGGAAAGGGAAAACAAGAAAAGTGGTTCTTAAATCAAGTAATGAACCCCAGCTTCCCACGGATCTTAAAACCAAACATTTAAAAAGTCAAACATTTTACAATCGAAGACATACCGAGAAGCTGTCGCTGAAGTCACAAAACCGAGCTCAAAAGAAACAGAAAAGGAGATTGTGATGTCTTATGAAGAGACAGTTCTAATCATGGATTAACATAATTAATTTGTATTAAATTAATTACCTTTGTTGTTAATCCTCCCCCACCCTTCCTCTCTCTGCGAGTCGCAAACTCACCTCTGAAGACAACAAAATCTATTTTTCACTTACTTTCTCAACCTGGAATGCCCTTTGAATAGTGGTTAATGGCAGCTGTGTCCTGTGTCGGGCATTGAAATAATGCTTAGGTGTTGAGGGTACATTTGGGATGTCGAGGATGAGATGGTTAATCACAACCGTGTATGTGATGGTAAACATTCTCTCCTCTAAAGCGGTAATAACTAAAACGATTGACCGTTGAAAACTAGTTTGTAAATATTTTTTTGCGTTATAATTAAATTTAAAAATATAATCATTTAAAAAATTAATCAGTGATTTTATTATTTTTTATTAGATAATGCAAGATTTTTAACTTAAATTATTGTTTTTATCAAAATAAAATAAAATAAAATAAAATAAAATAAAATAAAATTAAGTAACTCAAATAATATGTTCTTATTTTATGTAAAAAAATTAATAAATACAATAAAATAATGGTAAAAAATCTATTTAAAGATTTTAAAAATAAAATAAAAAAACTGTAATAATATTTAAGAGTGAGTGGTTCTAGTAAAAATATTGTTGTTAATAGGATTCAATTCCGCAATTTGAGATACCATTATTATTATAAAATAATTAAACCAAATATATTAAAGTGTTTAACTATTTATATGAATAGTAGGACCATAAAAACCCTTGTTTTTCTAAGTGTTTATGTAATTAGGAAAATAATTAAAAAAAAATGTGTATAAATTAGCAATAAAAGAAAAGGGCATGTGTAAATTGTAAGATTTAATTTTGATTATTTAGAAGAAAAAAAAAAGGAAAAAAAAACTGAAAGTTGCTATGGATATATACATGCCCTGGAATTTATGTTCTTTTATTTTGGTTTCAATTCAATGATGAATTATTACACATTTGAAGATACCAATTTTTATCTAAAAGGTAAGAAAAAAAATTATTTCTTGCAGGAAAAAGTGGATTGATACACCACAAATTCCTATTGATTATTTTGACTGTGGTATATGATTTTGGTGGTGTTTGGAAAAAGATTTAGATTTTTTTTATGATTTAGTGATTTTTTTTATCTACGTTATCATATTAGATTAAGTGCTTCTTTGAGAATATGGTTAACGTTATTTTTTAAAGTGTTTTTCACTTAAAGATATATTAAAATGATATTTTTTTATTTTAAAAAAATTATTTCTGACATCAATATAGGAAAATGATCTAAAAATACTAAAAAAATTAATTTAAAATAAAAAATAAAAAATACTTTTGAAATACAGTGCCGAACACCCAGACAAGGGATTGAAATTGAATTTCAACAAGTAATGCTCTATTATACATATCATTTGATTTGAGAATTTTTTTGTGGATTTAAATTCACAACTAGACTCACGTATAAAATATATAAGTTTATAAATTCAATGTTAAATAGGATACTTCCCTAATAAATTATTTTAAATTGGTTTGTGAATTGTAACTTAGTGATTAATCATACACAAACCCGGCAAGGTAAGAATAAATTACGACCGTTAGTGTCCCTTTCTATGATTATATACACACCCGGCAAGGTAAGATTTAATTTAATATTATTAAATTAAATTTATATGATTTTTATATTTTATCATTGTACAAAAAATATTTTCTCCATCTAGTTTTGAACAACGAGGTAATTAGGATTGTTTTGCTGGAGAACATCGATGATTTGGGTGTTTATTTAAAATATTTCTCGAATTAAAAAGTATTAAATTGATTTTAATACATAATCTTTCTATGTTGTTAAAAATATATAAATTCTTAAATAAAAATATATTCACAAAAATAGGGATTAAAGACATTTTACATGATTAAGATTAGAAGAAAGCTGGTAGTGACTGATCCTTAAGTTAATCATTAGAATAATAATATTAAAAATAATATTTGATGATGAATATCTAACCATCTAGATATATTTTTTTGGATTCGAGTAAACTCCATCTCCCTCTAAGCAGTCTTTGCGAGTCCGGATGAGACGAGTAAAACTCCAATTGTTAAAAACTCTGATAAGATGGATATGTTCTGATTTGAACCCAAAACCAGTAATACATATCTCAAGTTCGTTACCATCACGCCATCTTATTTGAGAATTCGATCTAGATAGATACATGTGAGCAAGAGAATCCAATTTCCTATTTCATTTTGTTTCTCTACGTATTGATTTATTTTTTTCACAAGATGGATGTTACAGCTATATATATATCTATATATAGTTGACTATTATTTAACATCTCTATCTTCTACGTGATGATTTTTAATTTATATCCAAAATTAACTTGGAGGAGGAAGCAACCACTTGGAACCTTCAATGAAGCCAAGAGAAATGAAGGGTGCTGCTTGATCAGGGGTTAGCTGCTTGCTCACTTTAGCTCGGGCTGCGGGGTTAGCACCTTCCCCGTCGCACTTGTATTCTCCAAATAAAGCAGTCCTGAAAGCAAAAGCTCATGTTAATAGAACAAGATATAAAATAATTATAAATGCAAGATGGATTAAAGGCATACTCGTCTCGTTCAGGGTGGAAATTGTTGGACCATCCCTCGGGATTAACAGCACTGCTCATGGTGGTGTATGCAAACACTACTCGTGGCCTTGGCTGCCATGCTCGTCCCAAATACGCCCCCTTGCCGGTGCCACCCACTTTACAATGCACGAACGAGAATCCAATGTCTTCTCCCTCGCTGTTTCTTGCTTGAGCAGTGATAAAATTCCCTTTTGCATCAGCAATTACTTGCAACTCGGTCCCCTGCATTTACTAAGATTAGGTTTCCTGGTTTGATAGCACCGCCGTAAGAGATCGGTGAAGAGAGTTTATAATTCGGAGAGATGGTTTTTTTAAGGGTTACCAAATACAAGGACTTTCCACTTCCGAAAATGTAATCGACGGTGCCTTCGATATAACAATCCTTGAAGAGATGCCTCCCCTTGTCATCACACAGTGTATCTTGAAACCCAATTAATCTGCAGTTATAGAAAGCAGACTTGTCGCCGGAAACCCTCAGAGCAACTGCCTGTTCTCCTTTCAATTCCCCATTTGGCCTTGGCGAAGAATTCTGTGCCAGGAATTCCATGGAAAGAAAGAAAGAAAAAAAACATTTTAACTTTAACATCCAAACTTCAGCCGGGCTATTTGAAGCAGTGAAAAGAAATGGAAACTGATAGTAATTTATGAAACATGTACACAACCTTGATGATGATGTTAGCAGCTACAAAGTAATCAGCCTCAGCTTCCAAGGTGGCACTATTAACAGTTCCATATTCTCTTGCCGTGCCAGCAAATGACAAGGTTGGCATGTTACCAGGTGATCCCAAGAACGTGACAAAAGGCTTGCCACGTTCAATTTTAAGCTTTTCATTGTACTCTCCTGGTCCAATATCCACAATCACTCGTTCTGTGTTCCCTGTTGGAATACTGTTAATGGCATCCTTCAAGGTTTTGAATTCTCCACTTCCATCCTGTCGAACCTTGATGGTTCTTTGTTTGGC
Source organism: Salix dunnii (assembly GCA_015731905.1). Lineage (NCBI taxonomy): Eukaryota > Viridiplantae > Streptophyta > Magnoliopsida > Malpighiales > Salicaceae > Salix > Salix dunnii. Next base: position 6,394,719 of record CM027662.1, on the reverse strand, counting down.
TTCGGCCGCTTCCAGGGCAGGGTCTATGGTGCCCTTACGGTCTGCCAGGGGCTTGACATTGTCTTGAAACCAGGTGTTTAGGCTCGATGGATCGGCAGGTATCGGACTTTTATCATCAGAACTTACGGTGGTGGACACGAGAAGAATTGCTGTAATGGCACACTGAACAGCTGCAATGCAACCCATTCTTTGTTTATTTATTTGTTTGTTTGTTTTCTGGTGAAATACTTTCGTGGAACAAGATTGAAATTTATAGGCCCAGAAGTAAACATAGGCTTAAAATACTTGGGATTAAGAGAGCTCTTCGCACAATTCCATCTGTTTTAAATTGCTGGTGACCTGACAACCACTTGATAAATATTTAGCCATACGATATAAAAGCATCTCCTCCCTTTCTTTCTTTCCTTTTTTTGTGTAAAATTGCAGCAGATGCTGTGTTTTGATTTACGTGGATTCTCTGCAACCTTCCCTGATATGATGAGTGTTGTGTAACCTGCGACAATTGCATGGGATTGTTGTGTTAGGCGTCAGAAAAAGGAAATGGAGTCTCCTCCGAGATTGAAGGGAGAGATTGCGGTCTTGTGTCCGATTATGTTCATAGGTGATTTCTCACTCTTATTATTTGGTTGAATCTCAGCCATTTAAAATTTTACAGTGAAACTTATTATTTGGTTGAATCTCAGCCATTTAAAATTTTACAGTGAAAAATATTATGGGGTTTGAACTACATCATAGGTGCATGGATAGCTCTCCAAACCCCCATCCCATCCATTAAAAAGTAGGGATTTAGAATTTCAAATACTTGGCAAGAATAATCCTTTGGGTGCAACCACTTGGTATGGTCACATGGATACATAATATCAAAGAAATTATACCGTTTGGTCGGTGATTTATTTTTTTAACTGGAATATTGGTTTTGAAATATTTTGGTATGTCATTTCGAAATTGTGCTCTATATATATATAACTTAAAAAATTAGTTCAAATCTAAAAATAAAATTATTTGAATTGGCAATTTAATCTAAAAATACACAATAAAATAATTTTTCTTAATAAAATTATAAACATATATAATATTACGAGAATGTCATTATCAATCTCTTAAGGTAATTACATTATTTGATTGTTCTGAAATTTTAACATAATATATATAAATATATCAAGAGAGACTCCTCATAAAATTTCACATCAATCTAACAGTCGAATTAAAAAATATGATTGATATTGTGAAATTATTTATTATTTTTTAAAAATACTATTTGACTAAAACGAAACAGACAAAATAAAACCAGAATATTTCAATAAGTATTTGACCAAAAAATCCAGAACAAACCAGATTTAAATCAAGATAAAAATAATATTATTTTATTTTAAGTTTTTAATTGGAACAAAATATTTCAGTTGTATCAACCTAAACCTAAACAAACCTAAACAGTACAAAATAGACAACTATGCATCATATGCATACAAATAAAAAATATCATCAAACATTGGCAATTGGTATCTTCATCCATCGCATGATTTGACCGTTAAAGACTTCTAAATGGGATTTTGATGTATATAATAATCCCTTGGGGACTGTGCGGTGCATCAGCTTGGGATGCTCGTAGAAAAGGAAGAAGACAGCCATCAGGGATAAATTATTAGTTATTGTCATCTTCACTTGAGCGTGAAATATCATATACAGCAGCACTTGCAGAATCAATAGTACAACGTGTGTATCACGTACATTATTTCTTGACAAAAATGGTCAAAAGATGCAGCCACTATTATCGCTACATTTTATCACCCAAAAAAACAAGTAACGAAAACAAAGCAGATACAGGAACAAAACCATTATAGCTGGATTCTCACGACTCCAAATAATTATTTTCTTCTCTATGTTTCTAATTTGTACCATGTTAGTTGGCTAGAATTATGTTGCAAGTATCAACAGAGTATTTTATACAGCAATTTTCTCATCTTTTAGTCGTAGAAGCAGTGGTCTTTGGTCATTGTTGCCATAATCCATGGGATGCTTCTCAGCCACCACCTTTCGAGGTTTCAATGGTGCTGCGTTAGTGCTGGCTGTGTTGTTATGGATGCTGTTTCTAGCTGCAGGGACATCATGGTTATGCTTTCCCTCGTATGTAGTTACGACAGCTTTGGGATCAGCTGCGGCCCTCTCAACATGCTTACGAACATTGCATCCTGCACTGGTGCATTTGTAATAGCTCCTGTTGAAACAAAAAAATTGCATTAGTGTTCTAACAGAAAGTTATGAAGCAAAATGCAATGCATGAAAACTTGATTGCAGTAGAATATTCTGAATGAAGGAAACAAATATCATGGAAAACATGCCAAGATTTGATAACGACATTACAGGCAAGAACTGTGAGCAATTTTATTGAGTCAACTACAAAGTGGAGTATGCTAAAAAAATTGCCCAACTTACTTAGTTGATGCACTAAACACAATTCTCATGTCAGAACTAGGCGAGGTGATCAAAGATGAAGCAATATAAAAAATTCTTTACGCCAAGAGAAAAGATGCAAAGAGGCACGTGGCTAATTGTATGAAAAGTTTGGCAACAGCTCATGATTTAAGATATATATATATCTTAAATCATGAGCTGTTGTCAAACTTTTCATACAATTAGCCACGTGCCTCTTTGCATCTTTTCTCTTGGCGTACAGAATATATATATATATATATATATATAAGGCCCTTTGTGGAACCAGATAAAAATCAGAAAGAGAAGAGACACTAAAAAAATTCCCCTCTCTATTACCTCAATATTTTGATATCTATATATATATATATATATATATAAGGCCCTTTGTGGAACCAGATAAAAATCAGAAAGAGAAGAGACACTAAAAAAATTCCCCTCTCTATTACCTCAATATTTTGATATCTAGGACACCATGAAAGCTAAAGGATTATACGCTTTAACTAGCAAATTAATTATCAAAATGTTCAAAAAATGGACAATCATAATGTGGTCAATTACAAATTGTTGAGAGAAAGTTCTTCTGAAAGATGGCCTAACACAGGTCATGAGCAAGTTTAATAGAGAAGGATCAGCATTGAATAACTGAATAATTGTACTAATTGTCATGAACCAGATGAACAATGTTCTGCAAGATATTACACGTGTCAAATGGAGCAACTAAACAAGAGAGATAGAGTTGTCCATTTGTTTCTTTCCATTTTCTGAAATTCAATTCAAAACTTCAGCCCAGAAGTTAACTCTTCATGGGTTACAATCAAGGTTTTGAGTATTGAATGTCACCATTTGTGTAACATTAATTTCTAGTTGTGTTAAACCCCTTTGAAACAGGGTCCGCAAATGTCATCAATATATAGGTTGAGCGGCCCTTACTTTCAAGCATAATTGTCTTTGTTCTTCAAAAGGCTCATTTTTATTGCCCCCTCTCTTGCATGTGCTACCTGATTTCGATTTTCTAACACGAAGTTTAAAGCACCGTTCTCTACCTTTTACTTTAAAAATCAAAATACAACTCTTAAATTGAAGATTTAAGGCAATGATGGCAAACCAATTTTATTCCACTTTATTTTATTTCAAAAATATTGTTAGAATATTAGAGTAACTCTTTTTCCCTGATGGTCTTGGAGAAACAATAAACATCCTGGTTTGCAATTACAGAGCTGCAAATTTGATCTTGAGAACAGCCACTTCATGCAAAAAAGTTCTGAGTAATAGGCTCTCTTGAATTTCTCCTATCTAACCTAGATTTGTGAAACCAAAACAAGCTATTAGCCTTCTCATGTTCTAGAGTTTACATATTTATAGAGTTTACATTTTTAAATAAATAAATAAATATGTAAACTCTAGAACAAGAGAAAGCTTATACAAAAAAAAAAACTAGAGGAGATAGAAACCTTCCAAATATTTTGAGTATTTAAAATTGCAAGGTGCTAGAAGTTGGATCTGAGATGGTACATATGATGTAATGTGCAAGTATTATGCTGACAGAAAGGCCCTAGGATACACCTAAACAATGTAGGCGAGCATAAATAATATTAAGTAAACCAACAATTACCTTGGATGAGGATTCCCTTTGACCACCTTCTGGCCATATTTGCGCCACCTGTAGCCGTCATCCAAAAGATCAACTTCACTTCTAGTTTGCACGATGATTTTTGGTTCTGTGACTGTCTTGTGTGGTAAAGTTACCTCAGATGTCACAGCATCTATTTGCCTGCGCTCCGAGATGAAATTTTCTCAGGAAAAAAGGAGATGTATATTTTAAACTGTGAAACATCCTAAGCTTACCTTCTCTTTGGGATTGGCTCATCATCACCCCTCTCTTCATCTTGCACAGCTGCATTACCTGCCTCCTCATTGTTACTTGATCCAGGTGGCTCTGAGTGATCTGCTTTAGTAGATTCCTGATCCCTCCTTGTTACTGAATGAGCAGGTAATGTTTCAGTTAACTTGCGTGCATTACCAGCATGAGCTTGTGAAACAACTTCAGGCTTAGACTGAGAATGAATACTTCCATTTGAATCATCACCATCTTTTGAAAGCTTGTTGACTTGAGCTCGATCGTGATTGTGCTGGCCTTTGTAGATTATTTCAGTTATTTGCCCATCACTGGAACGCTCAACCTTTTTTTTTACTGAGCAATTTAAATGTGTACATTTGTAGTAGCTTCTTGGATATTCACTACCCTTGATAGGCTTTTGACCATATTTACGCCAGTTGTAGCCATCATCAGTGGGTTTATCACCAGCAGGAGGAGGCTGGTATTTCCTTTCGGAATGAGAAAACTCTGCTGCTTCCACCATGGAATTTTGTGCTTCAGAGGTTGAGGTTGGCATCTGCTGCTGCTGTTGCAGAGGTTCACCAGGGTTAAAGGATGGATACTGTGTCAACAAATCTTTAGCTGTTGTTACTGTAGAGGGCTGATATTGAGCTTGCGTATGCATTTGAGATTGGGCTTTTAATGCAGCTTGAGCTGTAACCTGTGCCAAGGCCTGCTGATGGGACATTCCAAAGGGACTCTGCATGGAAAATAGAAGTATAAATACACACAAGCATATGATTACTAACACTACTCATCACTTCAATAATATGGTAACAAGCACCTGCGGTATGCCATATACTTCCACACTTGGAAATATGCCCCCCACATTCATCCATTATGGAAAGGCCATCTCTTTCTAAGGTTCTAGGATTGGTATTCAACAAATTTTTCAGGAAAGATTCAATTCCATCATATATATTGTAACAGTAGATCACTCCAATAGTTTCCATATAAGCATTATGTGCTCAAACAAGATGCAGGTAAAAGAATATCTCATCTGGCTGAGTTTTTTTTCAAATTATTATCCTAGATCATGTTCTTCCTATCAGCTTAACTAGCCAACCATCCATTTCCAACTCCAAGATATGCTTATGCTACACCAAAGTTCTCCTCATTTGAAGAAAAATGATATTGAATAATGCTTGGTAAAGATTGAAGCCCACAACCTTGTATGTTTAAAGCAACAGGAGGATATGTTGGCCACAATTTGGACGAGGAACTCATTACACTGCTTGGTTTCAGATGTTAAGAGCACAAAACAAGAAATGATTTTCTACATGCAGTGACAAGAAAATCAACTTAGCTGCTTTCCAGTCCAGATGTTCTAGCGAGCAACAAACAAATTTTGGACGACTGAACTTTCAAAATCAAAACTCCTGAGAAGCTTTCCCTTTTTGGAACTGTATCGCGTCTCAAAATAGTCTTTTAGTTCGAGAGAGAGTGAGAAAAGCAATTCAATATTACTTGCTCATAAATATATTCCTTTTGTCAATAATAATCACACAGACCAAAACCCCCCTTCTTTAAACCAATCTGAAAGGTAAACCAAGAAAACAAGCACCACCAAGTATCAAGCTGACAATTCTCTGCCTTAACAAAAAAAGATCAAAGCATTTCTATTACCATACTCAAGCAACAAATCCTCACATGCAAAATTAAAGCAATCAAACCCTCATCATCCAATCAGGGAAAAAAAACATAACCAACGTATCTTAACAAACCATTAAAATAAACCAACCCAAAAATCCACAAATCGAAAAACAAAAAGAAGAGAAAACACTGAATTACCCGAGGAGAAAAGAAGCCAGGAGAGTCAAGCAAACCAGAAGGACTCAACCCAGGGGGGACAGTAAACATTGGAGAGCGAGCCACCATCAAATTAACAGGCCTACTTTGCTTAAAACCCAGATTGCTATTGCTATTAATACCATCTTCTTTAGCAGGAGGAGTAACAGTAGTGGTAGCGTTCGTGTTAGTATTGTTGTTGTTGGGTATTAAATTGTCGGTGAAAAAAGCAGGCCTAGCAATTGGAGAAGCCATAGCACCAGCAAGAAGTTGAGAGAAAGAAGGGTGATCAGATTCAGGGTAAGGGGTGTCGGCAAAGAAACTGGAGACTAGAGTCAGAGGACCAGGACTTAGACCACCTGTAAAAAGGGTCTCCCTAGATGGTCTTGGTGGAAGAGTTATCGTAGGCTTTGCTGGGACTGTAGTTGTAGTGGGGTTTTCTTGTCTCTCTGCCATTTTTTCTTCCTTTTCTTTTCCTTTGTTGGGTGCAAATTGCTTGGATTTTGTTGTGTGTGATAACAAGAAAGCGTTTTCTTTTCGATCTCTCAGGTCTGATGAACTCTGGCTCTCTACCCTGTCTGGTTCCAACTAGAAGTTGGAGAGCTTGGGAATGAGGATTTGTTCTTTATGGTTCAGGTTTTAGCTTTGCTGTAATTATTATGCTCACTGCAGATAGAAATTAATTGATGTAAATACAAGCTAATTCGACACCATATAAATAAATAAATAAAATAATTCTTTATTTTTAAGTAACATATATTATTTTGAATTATTTATAAATAAAAAAATACTTGAAATTCACTCATTCGAGTGGAAAGTCCACTGGCCCCAGATTAATAAAACCTTCACATTTTTCTCATTGTGGGGAAATATCGAATTGGTCCCTAATTATTCTTAGATTGTCAATATAGTTACGAGACAAATTCATTTCCATTCGTGTCCCAAATCAGTTCAAATTGTTAGTGAAATTGTCTAATTTAAAGCGTAAATATTCACTTTGGAGTGTAGATGGAATATATAAAAGAAAATGGATGAAAAGGAGTCGATTAAATATTGTCTTGAATTTTGGGATGTAGTTGAAATTAGATAGATAGATTGGGGACTGATTTGAGCTTTTTCTGGGTTTTTCTTTAACAAAAAGGATGAAAGAAAGATGGTTTGATGTAAAAAGGAAAAAGGGAACCCAATTGGTTTGGAATTATTTTAATGTTTCATCTCCAGTTTTTTTAGTTAATGAAAAATCATTCAAAGTTTATTTAGTTTTTCAACTCTTTTTTATTGTGATAAATTAATTCATAATCTAATCAATTTTTATTTTTAACTTTAAATTACAAAAAAAAAATAGTGTTTTATATTATTTTCATGTGCGTGTGTCAAAATCGATTTGTAAAAAATAAAAAATATTATTTTGATATAATTCTGAATAAAATTTACTTTACAAAACAATTATAACCACACTCCAAACAAATACATAAAAAAATATCGTGCTTTCTTTGTCGTTATATAGGTTTATATCAACATATTCCTATTCATATCCCTAATAGAATACCAATGTATTAGGTGTTGATGAACAATGATTCTTACATAGGTATTGTTAAAGAGATATTTAGAGTCTACTTGGTAGTACACTAATAGAGTTTTTTTTTTTTCATATATATATCAAGATAATATTTTTAAAATTTAAAATTTTATTTTTAATATTAGTGCATCAAAATAATTTAAAAACTCACAAAAATAATGATTTAAAGTAAGAAAAAATAAATATTATAAAAAATTTAAAAATATTTTTAATACACAAAAACAAACAAATCTTTAATATGGTTGTTTCACCACCCTACAGTTCAGAACTAAAAACTGTATTTTAATATTTTTTATTTATTAGAAATTAGATTATGTTGTTATTTTAATTTTATGATTTATGTGGTATTTTAGTCAAGTTAACACGGTTGTCTAGAGTTTTTTATTTTATTTTTAATTGATTTTTTTTATTTCATCATTAAATTTTGAGTTGATTATAAATTATATTTTGTTATTTATTTTAGTTTTTTTCCCACTTAAGCTTTATTTATTTATTTTTAATTGATATTTTTCAATTTCATCCTTCAAAATTGATTGTAAATTAAGCTTAATGATTTGTTTTTATTTATTTTCTACAAATTTATCTCTATCTCATAACTCAGGTCATAGGTTTTTCTAGTTGATCCATGTAAACTAAGGTTGTTTTATTGTGTTTTTTTTAGATTTAATTTCTTTCTAATACCATCCTTCAATAATGATCTGGTTAAGAATTGAATCACATGATTTTATTTTGATTTGTTTTTTATTAGATTATTTTAGTCTTATGATTTGGATAGCAAGTTTAGCAAATTAACTTAAATTGAATTTGATATTTATTTTTTCTTGTTCACTTTATATGAGATCATTATGATTAAGTAATGAATGATATATTGAATCAATTCAGGTTAAATTAGATTAACTAGCAAAGCCAGTGACTTAAATGATGAACTTTATCAAGTTTAATAAGTTATTTAATTATATTATAAAACATAAATGCTTGTAAAATTGAGCATCAACTCAATACCAAGATGTTCTCTAAGACCATAATAAATTTATACAAAAATAAATCAAGAAATCTAATTCTCAATAATTTGTTTTAATCTTTTTTATTTAATATTATAATAAAAATAATAGATGCTCAAATACCCAAGCATCAATCCAATGCTGATATATTTTTTTAAGAATACGATAACATCATAAAAAATTTGAAATAAGTCATGAAATCTAATTCATAAAAATATTTTTTATTTGATGATATGATAGAAAAAAAAAAGAGCATCAACTTAAAAAACAATCATTTTGAATTTGTTTCTATTAACATAGTTTTTTTCATTATTAAAATAATATTTCATGAATGTTAAATCAAGCTAACAAAAAAAATATCAAAATAGTATGTTCATATTTTATACGTGATTAAAAGCTTAAAAAACATAAATGTGATAAAATAATATTTAAAAATTACCTAAAAATTAAGAATAAAAAACAATTTGAATTGAATTCTCATGGACAACTTGTTATTAGTTCATATCAAAAACATAATAATTGCAAACAAAACATTAAAATTTAAATAAAAAATTATAGCATATCATGTCAAAACTGAAAAATAAATTATCTTAAATCTTAACTAAAAATTATGGGTGATTATTACAAGTCTCCAAAACATAATGTATTTTATAAACCAAGATATTGTAATATAATGGATGTATGTATGTATGTATGAAGAGATAAAGGAATAATCTATGAATATTGAACTATTTGTTAATAGATTACAGTTCATGTTGGTATATATAAACAAATATTTTTCCAATTAATCAATTATGGTGGTATCTTTCATTTTGATCAGAACAAATTGAAAACACTATGGTATCTTCTATTGATATTAAAAATAGTTACATGTTTAAATTAATAGTTTTAGGATGTTAATATTGTGATCCATGTCTTCTTAGAGACTACTAATATAGGTTAATTTAAATCTTAAAACAAACTTTCCAAGCCAAAAAACTTTCTTTAAGAGATTTGGTCAAAATTACATAAAATATATTTTATCTACACTTAAAAAGCCTAACCTTACCGGTAAACAAAACATCTTACACCAAATGCAAAAAATCTAAAGATGATGGTAAACTAGACTTCTCAAATGAAATAAAATTGAAGACCATGAGTAAAGCATAATTTATACTATAAGAACTTAAGACCATCAATATACCAAAACTAGCAAGATAAAGAAAAAAAATTGTATGCATGTCATTTTCTCATCTAGCATAAACCATAGGGTATATTAGCTTTCCACAGCTCAAATATTTATCTCATTTTGTTAATGATATATTTTTATATTATATGGCTTAAACCATATGGTATACAAATCTTTCAAATCTTGAAACTCTTAGCGTATTTCTACTTATCTTTTATTTTTTTATCTATAAAAAAGTTTCTCTTTAAACCTTTTAAAAGTTGTTATAATCATTGAGTCTTCGTTTATACTCTTATAAAACCAATCCTTTTTTTTTTAGATGTGCACCTAATTTGTTTTCTCATACATTTATTACACTGGATATCTTACTTAAAAATAGTTAGATTACACAATTAAAAAATTTGGGTTTTTTTTATTTGTAATCTATATTTATTAGTGTTTCTATGCTCATTTCTTTTGAGTGAACTCGTTAAAATATAAGTGGTATTATAGCCACTTAATCTTTGGTTGTGAGTTTTTATGCAAGCTCTTCAAAGTCTTGGTCTTTGTACCATGAAAAAAGACTAATAGGTTATGGCCTTGATCCTATAAACTTATTGATTAGGTTTTAACATTTGTCTTACAAAACAATTGGTAGGTTACAACCATGAGCCCATGGAAAAGGTCAAATGAGTTTGATCTTAATCCTTGTATAGAAGGATTAGTATAAAGGTTTGAGCAATAAATCTATAAAAGAAATTATTGTAAGGTATGTTCTGACCCATATAATAAACCGTGTATAACAATAGAAGCTCAAACTTATCGCATGAAGAGTGGAGGAAGTGGTTGATGTTAAATCATCATAATATTTGTATGCATCTCGTTTTCTAATCTCTTTACTTTTTGCACTATCTTTTTATTATGATTATAGTATTCATAGTGTTCTTGACAAGTCGTCATCGTGTATGTATATAGGCTAAAACAATTGACCAAAGACTTGTGTGTTGTTAGAAACCTTGTTATCGATGTCATTATAATGTGTGTGATTGTTTGACTTAAAACCAAGTTAATGGGCATAGTTTTAAAACAACTAATTCTCCTAGATGATATGGGTTTATAAATTATAGTAAAGCCATAGAATTAACACAATAAAATATTGAAAAACCTTTTAATAAAGTATACAAATGCATTACTTATCATATAACTTTAACCAAGAAAGAAGACTTGAGGAGAAAAGATGAGAAGATTTTTATACAATGAAAAAACAAGACTACAAGCCCATTAGGCTTATTAAAAATTAATGCCATACTCATGAACCATAAAAAGAGTCATCCAAACTCAATGATGAGGATGATTAATAGGCTAACAATTGCTAACTTCTCCCATAGCTAGGGAAAAGATGGGTACAAGGTCAACTAACCAAGACCTAATTAGAAAAATAACAACAATAATAAAGAAAACTTAAATAAGACCTTTATGATTTTTAAATGGCAATAAACCCTTTATTTTTTTTTTCCTTTCATTCTTATTTTTTTTATAACTTTTAAAATTCAAGAGAAATGAAAAAAAATACACATAGAATATATAGATAGGTGAATTTCAATAATTCATGTTTCTTTCTCTTGAAATATCAAATTGATTTTCTAGGAAAATAAATAGTGTTGTATTTCACGTTTCCCAGTAAATTTTCCCACCCATATCCTATAATAATAGCTAGCATATTATATAGAAATAACTAAAAGATAAGAGCATTTAATTTTAGGCTGGCTCTAATGTAACTTCTCTCTTATTATATTATATTGTGGATTGCATTTTTCATATGAATAGTTTTTTTTATTTAGTCACCAAACTATTAATCTTTGCAATTTTATCCTTCCATATTTCAATTGTTTTAAAGAAAAATATCAAATGATTAAAGTAGGCTTGTGTGCCCGAACTTTTTAATGGTTGGCTAGGCACTTTGGCATGATCTAATTTATTTATTTATTCCTTTTCATAATTGTTTTTCTATTGAGATATTGATTAATATTTTTTTAATTAAACTGCTTAGTTAAAAAAATTAAAAAATAGTGATTGATCTTTTAATTTTTTTTTAATTTCATAATGCTTCAAAAATATTATAATAATTTATGTATAATTTTCTCTCTGATATATCATATGAATAATTTATTTTTTCGTGATGCATTTATTAAAAAAAACATTTATCATAAGGGTTGAGAATTAACCTCTAACATGGAATAAATAAAAACATGTAAAATAAAATGGATAGCTAGTGTCAAACATTTGCATCTACCTTTACTTTTACTAGAAAAATGAAGCTTATTTAATTAGTGTTAATATTTTTTTTGATTTATCATCTTATTTATTTTCTAGAAATAAACAACATCCTTTTATTTTTCAATTAAAAAAATAAATCACGCTACTTAAAAAACACATTCATAGCAGAGGTGATTCCTTCTCTTGCATTACAAGGCTAGTTCATCCTATTTTCTTTTTATTTATTTATTTATTTTTAATACTTGGCATTTAAATGTATCAAAATGTCAAAATCTACCCCTCACGCACGCTAGTAGCTAGCTAGCTAGCTATCTCGCTCAATCCAAATTTATAATCGAGGGGGACAATCTATTGACTAATGGGATGCAATGAACAGTAGCTTTCAAGTAACTGATGCATCTTATTGCCTAAGAAAGCTATGCTGGTGGTTCGCCGGCTTCTTTCTTTCCCTCTCTTATTGGCTTTTCAGTCGCTATATTTCTTTAATCATCTAGTAGCAGGTGACTCATTGTGGTTATCATTATAATAGTAAATGGATACTATATGGTTATTAATTTTAACATTTATGAAATTAGTCGAGATACACATAAATTAACTCAGATATCAAGTTAATAATAAATAAATAAATAAACCATTTCTTTGATGCCAGATAGGGATTGAAGGCATGGGAGGACCTCAGCAATGTTGCCCTTTCCATCACATAAGCAAAAGTTTGAGATATGTTATCATTGTCATGGACGACTCCTGAGCCTTATAGTCTATGCTTGTAAATTGACAGAAATGGTATAAAAATCTTTTGTCGAGCTAAAGGGCCATTCCCATTTAGCAAAATAAATAAAAGAAAAGGACCGAATATATATGCAGTGAAACTTATGGGACTAATTAAAATTTGGGGGAAATAAAATGGTAAACAAACTTGCGTAGTTGAGGAACTACACTATATGCATTATATGGTACAGCTGAGGCTCAACCAAAAGAAGAGGAAGAAAAACAAAGGCAGAAAGAAGTGAAATGTGTTAGGAAGAATAGACAATCTGAATAAGAGAAACATGAGCAACATGCGTGGAGAGTGGAATATGCAAACCCCCTGTCATTAATCACCGTATCAATCACTGCAAATGCATGTGAAAGGCTTGCATTATTTAAGCATGATTCAACAAGCACGCTTACACGAGTAGCCAACACACTTAAAGACCAAGCTTTTGATTTCTGGATAGTCCTTGTGCAGAAAACCCTACAGTTGTTTGCGTATTTCAAATGGCATACAAAAAGCACACTGTTTTCAATTCGAAAATACAAAAAAACATACCTTTTTCTGCAGCTCAATGTCTGCTCACTAACACATTCATTACGCACTACTCTTTTCTGAACAATTGGAAATCCCAACTTTCCTTCGAGTTTCCAGGACATATGTTAAATACATGTTAAATAAAAATGTGAAATATCCACATCGGCTCACCTTCCAAGGGCCTCTGTTTTTACTTTGAACTTGATGTTTTTCTTTAACAAAATCGTGACCAGACCATGCTGCTACAAATGAATTAAATACATCACCAGGGTTTCGTTGATTAATTACTCTCAAAAGTATTTCTACGATGAAATAGGAGGACATTCACATTTTTGTTTCAGAAAAATAAGTTGATGACACAGCCAAGCCGTCTACATCGTAGGTTCTAACCAGCCTTTGTCTCTTCTCAGGTGATTCAAGCCAGCAGAACTCCAGATGAAATGACTTGGACTCTGCCACGTTCTTAGCAATATCAGAAGGGCACCCCATGTACATGCCTCCGGGCAATAATGTAATTTGGTATCCTCCATCAAATGTGATCAAGTCATCTGATCTGGTACCAATCCAGCGCACATTGGTTGTAACATCACCTCCATCCGATGTGGAAGAAATATCCTGTTTTTTTATAAGAGATGAAATTGGATTACGATCCTGATGAACCTATAATAATGAATATCAGAATCACTTAAAGAAGTAAAATGAAATAATATGATCAAATAGGAGTAAAATGAAATAATATGATCAAATAGGTTGTTATCAGCCAAAACCCAAAACAAGAGGGAACTAATGGAGCTGACTAGTTGGTTCATGATTCTAATGGTATTTTTCATTGCAGAAATATGAAACCTCCCAGAAAACTAAGATAGAGACAGAAGCAATGGATGAATAGAGAGCCAGGACCACATTGCAGGCAATTTTTCTTCTCTCATGCAGGACATGGCAGGTAGATGATCCTTGTTTTTATAAACCATAAGTATTTGAAAAGGAAAAAACAAGTAAAAAAAGATGAGAAATAAAAGGAAAAGAACTTGGTATGTCTCTTTACCTGAATAAGCTGGCCCTTATCATCCAGTTCAAGCAAAGCAATTGTATCAGCTTCAGCAATTGTTGCCCCATAAACACCACTGCGTTTTGTTTGAGAATGACCTTTCCACTTACCAAGTAATGGTAAAATCCTGTTTAGACTATCCTGCAATCAATAAACGAAACCTAGTTATTTCATTAAGTACACAACTAATGCGCTGTCAACACAAAACATTTTAGTGTCTATGCAAAAACTAGTTCTTCACTGTCCGCTGATCATTCATAAATGGTCATACAACTTACACTGTTATTTTCAAGTGAAGGATGAAAAAGCACCCCATCACCTCTATCCTCAAGGAAGATAAGAAGCATTTCCAAAATGCCTTTAGGGTCCATGATATGAAAGGCTCTTGCTCGTCTGTCTTTCTCTTGTGAATATAGGCAATTCTCACAAACAATAGAAGGCTGACGAGAAGGAAGCTTAAGGTTTCTGTATGGTCAAAAAACAATAAAATGACATTTCGAAACAAAGCACGTAAACATGTAAATTGCAAGTTCACAATGAGATCTAAACATAAAAGAAAAATACAGGTCTACTGTGAAGGACATGCAATTCAGATAGGAGGAGGCCCCATAGTTCATATATAACCACCAACTAGTACAAAGGACTGAAGATAAAGGTGAGCTGACTTTTGCATCGAGTTTATTGCAGAAACATGTAGAGCAAAGACTAGTTGTGAGTCATTATTGCATGCCTTATTGCTACTGGAGTCAGTGACTTGGTAGCTCATGCCCAAGACGTGTCCCGGCTAAGTATTGTGTCAACTAAGAATAACAGCACAATGCATAAGATCACAAGTTTCAAGGCCTTCACTTGGGTACCAGTTGATTTATCAAACTGTATTTATGTGTTCATATGGTACAATGATTTCTTAATGATGAGAGAAGAATGCTGTGAGAAAGAAGCACTTACTTTGGTGATTCTTCTCCAGTATCATCTTCGCCCAGCACCCCTTGCCTTAGCACAGTTTCTAACATGCCAGCTGTCTGGTACCTTAGAGAAAAAGCCCTACCATTGGGGAAAAAGCCAATCTGCAGACTAATCATTATGGATATTCAATAGAAAACACGTAGATTAAGGGAACAAGCAAAATGGACAATCAATGAACCCAAAATGTTTGAATGGTTAGAAGAACTCACCTGTTGATATTTATCTGCAGTGAACATATTGGTTTCTTTGATTTTGTATTCTGCCCATTCTGGCTCCTCATCATAGTTGGAGATCGAGGTGCTTGATGGAGATTGTTTTATGTATAGCCTAAAAAGCACATCAAAATTAAGCAACAAAGGAGCAGAGGTTTTACAACTATACAAGTCATGAACTCTAAACATCACGCAGTCTGCATTTTTAAAAAGAGAACAAAGGGTCACACTGCACACTGTTTTATTTTTGTTGTCTCGATAAACGATTCCTTCATATTAAAGTTCATGCTTAGTTTTTCCTACATTTCTATTTGGTGATTCAGAGAAACATCAAATAGAAATGTAGAAAAACTGGGTATGAACTTTGATATCAAGGAAGAAGATGCAGCCCATGCTCGACAAAATCAAGCATGTCGCTTATGTAACATGAAACAGATAGATTACTCAAACCCTTCCAAATTGATGACCATCTTATTAGTTCCTGTTTTAGCTATAGATTATACACAAGGAATGAATCACGAAACTCCATTTCCACTGGACACCTAAGCTAGCTTATGACAAACTTTATAGTCACTCAGTACCGAAGATCGTCTCCACCAAAAGAACAAAAATAATGACATAGAAGAAATGCTAATCAGATAGGCAACCTCCTTTCAAAACAAAATAACCATTTTTATCAACCAAACAACAAGTTAACACAAGAGTATCAGTGTTTTTTATCACATCTTTAGTGCCCATTATCAAAAGCGAAAAAAAAGCGCAAGAAATGTATAAGAAAAAGATAGGTAATAGATAGAAGCTTTACGTTTGAATAAGACTAATGAGTTCATCTTCACCGTAAGAGCTTACTGCAAGCTTTGTGCTCACTTTTTGCATCAATTTTCCTTTTGCATCAAATTGCTGCCAAAAAGAACAAAACCCATTTAACACATAGTAACTCACAATCAACCCCACTACTTTATTTTATTTTATTTATAAAAAAACGCACATGGAAAGAACCGTGCCATTTGCCTATGCTAAGGTCAAAGAAACGGCGTAGATTGTCAATGCTGATAGGTTCTGGGGATTTAGGGTCATCTGTAACACTTCTTGTTGAGGAGGAGGAAGAGCGCGGAGTAGTGGGTCGGATTTTGGGGCTCCAAGAAGTGGAAATGGAAGCAGTAAAGAGTGGGCTGGGGTTGAAAGATAATTTGGGAGGGAGTGTCAGGGAATTGCAAATAGAAGCCATGGAGGGAATGGAGGGGAAGAGTGTGGCTTTGGGGGGTCTTATCTCATCGGTGGTTTGTTTGCTATTTTGAGTGAATTATCATGTAGCTCTTTCATTTAAAGTTTTTTTTTTTTTTAATAATATGGTTATAATTATTTTTAAAAATATATTAGAATATTATTTATTTTTATATTAATATATCAAAACAATTAAAAAAAACTACAACATCAAATAATTTTGGAAAAGTTGCAGTTTAGGTAATATCTAGAGATTGTTTTAGTAAAATTCAGCAACAACTAAATAAAAGGTTTGACAAAATTTTCAATCATTTAAAATAAAGAGAAAAAATGTATCTCTCTAACCTAAACTCAATTTATTTATTAAGCATCTATTTAATGCTTTAATGAAATAATTGTTTTTTAAAATAAAACCTATCTTGATCTCAAAAGATTTAATAAAATAATATAAATAATGTCTCAATATTCTGCTCGTAATTGAATGAAAAATAAATAAAAGACATAAAATTTATCTTCAAATATTCATGGGGTTTTTTCTTTTTTGCATATTAGGCCAAAAAGATATTTTTAACATCCCCATAAAAACACATCACATTATCAAAATTGAATAATAATTTAAATATCTTGCTAGGTTTTTTTTATTTATAGTGTATTTCTAGTAAAAGTAAGAAAATAAATATTGGAAAAAACACAATTAAATTGTTGTGAAAAACTGATGGTGGGGGGGGGGGGGGGGGGGGCATGGAGTTACAAACAAATATAAAAATCTAGGAATATATCAGTGTTCTTTCGAAACCCAAGGGATTAACTAGTGATTTATAGTGTCTGGACTGCTTGTTCTATCAGATATTTCCTTCTTTTTTCTTCTTATATCACTAGAACCATAGACCCCAGATAGACTGATTTGGAGAAATTCTTATCAAAATCGCGATTTTGATACGAATTGGAAGGGGCTTCAAAAAATCGAATAGTAAGATCGTACCCGAATTTGTCGTTACAAAAATCGTAAAATCACAGCTAAAATCGTGTGAGAAGAAAAATCGTAAAAACGTATGTAAAATATTTCTGAATACAAAATAGCATAAATATGGATATAAAACTTAATTAGTTTAGGTTCATACATGATGTAAAATAACTTCAAAACACATTACAAAATAATTATGTCCCTAAAAGTTCATAAATTAAAAACTAACAAATTTAAAACAAATCTTTGGCTGGCGTACAAGTAATTGTATATTTTTTTATGATTGTTGTATTTGAAATTAATTAATGTTATTTATTATCTTAAATTAATAGAATTTTTTTAAAATTATTTTTTATGCTAACTATTTGTTATGCTAAGTATTATTATTTTTATTATTATTATTATTATTATAAACCTCAAGATTATTATTATTATTATTATTATTATTATTATTATCATCATAAGATCATAACCCCTCCCCCGTATATATTATTATTATTATTATTAATATTAATATCATAAGTTCATAACCCCTCCCCCCGTATATATTATTATTATTATTATTATTAATTTATAACAACCCCCCCGGTAGAAAGTAGAAACCTCCTCCTTCTTTTTTTATTATTATTATAACTTATTATTATTAACTAACCCTAAATGCTAAATGGCTAAATCCCTCATTCTCTTCTCTCACGCCGCCGCCCACCCTCATCACTACGATTCACACTTTCACAGTCATCAGTCATCTCCCTCAACCTCTTCAGTCTTCTCCTTTACTCTCTTCCTCCTCATCCTCTTCAATGACTATGAAAAAAAAAGATTTTGTGTTGAGAAGTGAGAACTAAGAAGAGAAGTGACGATTTTAGGGGTGAGAGGCTGAGTTGATGATTTGGGGGTGACTAAGTGAGAGACTGAGAGCTTCAAAGAGCAGTGAATTGAGATTTCTCAAATGCAAAATTGAAATTGAAGAAAGCCCTTCGCCCCGTGTTGCGCACAGTAGAATATCATGAACTCGTAAAATCGGACCGATCCAGTCCGATTTTACGAGTCAACCCGATTTTGACCGAGTTTGACCGGTTTCGATTTTTCTTTCCGGTCCAACCAGGTTTGCTGAGCCAACTCGCAAACTCGTACGAGTTTGCGAGTTGACTCGCGAGTTTGATTACCATGGAAAATACCAAGGAATATTATTTTTTTCGAATTCATTTCCGAGTTCTCCTTATTCTGATCATCAAACCACTTAAGTTTATAGCTGAAATCAAGGACTGAAAATCATCTATATGAAATACTGTACGTGGAGGCTGCACATATATGCATACTTTCATCAAGTCATTCTGCTTCCTAACAAGTGGTGTCTGATAATGTCTTGAAAAGAAAAAAGAAAAAAAAACAGATTCAAAGATGTGCCAAGAGGCTATGGCCTCCACTCAGCACAAAGATTTGTCAGCAACTACCTCATGGCAGATATTCTCATTTGGCAATAATTTGCCAGTTCCCTAACAGTACATTATCCAAAAACCAATCAAACAAAATTGGTCTATCTACAAAAAACACTGTTTCCCATCCTAGCATAGACAGGATTAAATCACTACTTATGACATTAGCAAGGAGAGATCATACAAGAAGATTTTACTGATATTTCTCGTCTGGAATGTAGAGAGCCAAACATCAAGAGGGCCAGATTTTTCTCAGGTTCCCTTTCTGCTGAATATTTGTCAAATCCTCAAGATCTTCCTCATCATGATATTCAGGCTTAACACGCAGGACAGGAACTGTGATAGAGTAGATGGTCCCCAAATCTGAATCTGTTGAGACTCTGAGCTGGACTTTATCCTGCGAGTCTATCTCCACAAAATCAGATAGAGTATTCATAACGTTACTCACAATCTTCTGTTTTGCCTCATCAGTGACTGCGCATCTATCAGAGAAGATAATCATCTTCAACCGTTGTTTGGCAATCTTTGCATTTGACTTTCTTATCGTTGCAGAAGATGGGAACAATATCTTCCATGCCAAATATAGACGCTCAAGGAAGCTCATATTCATAGCAATGGGGAGAAAGCCCTCAGCCTCTTGCCTTACAGATTCAGTAATGAGCTCATTGTGGCCAGTAATCCCAAAAGACTGGTTGCGATAACACTTGGTGTCACTGCAGGACCAACTAGTAGATCCTACACAAGTGTGACCCTTGAATCCTACCTGCAAGAAGTATATGCCACAACAGAGCACCAATTGGTCATATGCTTTATAGAATTAACATTAATTGGTGCGCTTGATAAAGCTTAACGCTACCTCCTGCAGAGCAAATATAAAACACGTTTCCTATATTCCTATGCAAAGTAATGCCAACTAACTAGTAGAAAAGGACACAAGTCCGTTGCTGCTGGTAGCACCAGCAGTAGTGGTGATGCTCACAGCAGCGGGGAGAATATTGCAGGATGAATGGATAATTGCAATCATAAATCTCATTATAGGAATAATTAGCACAACTAATTCGGTAAAATGACCCCAATCAGTCTGCAATACGGCAACAGAGAGATGGGAAAGGGAAATAGTCACACAGTACCTGCAATTTGGTATTGTATTGTAGGAATGAATGCAAGGAAGGGAAACAATTTGGTAGCTTATTCTGTTTTCTCGCAGCACATTCCAAAATCCAAACAAAGACTACACAAAATGATAGCAAGAAAATAAAGAATTTAAACAGCCATATGAGTACAAAATCAAAAACCCAATTTGGAAATGGTAAATGCATTAAATGAAGCCAAGCTAAACCCTAGAAGGCTCCTTGAGGTGACCTTATTAGTACACACGAGTACTAAAGATGGTATGCACAAAAACTAAACATACGCATTCACTAATTCGCATGATACTTTAAATTTAAGAAAAATAGTGAGAAAAGGTAAAAAAGAATGGGAAAAGGAATGGAACCTTGGAGGATGAAGAAATGGAGCTTCCAAAAGGGAGATTGGAACTCATTAATGCTGCATTTGTAGAGAACCTAAACAGATACCCAGACATTGCCATTGCCCTTCAGCTCCTAGCAACAATGAACACAGATGCAGTAATCTCTCTCACTGTTTTCTCTGTGTGTGGTTTGTACTTTGTTTTTGCTAAAAAGGTGTTTCGGCCTCAGGCAGCAAAACAGCAGAGGATAGAAGGAGGCTCAAACATACGTGACGAGATGTTAGCCGTAATTTTTTTATCAAGTCAAAGCTGTCCCAGGGTTTTGTTTCTTTTTCTTTTTCCATAATTCCGTTGCTTATGATCACATGTACAAGTTACTGTTAGTTTACGTGGATGAGATTATTTTTTAAAATTATTTTTATTTAGAAATATATTAAAATATTTTTATTTTTATTTTTTAAAAATTATTTTTAATATTAACATATTAAAATAATTTGAAAATATCAAAAAAAATTTAATTTAAAGTAAAAAAATTAATTTTTTCAAACACACTCCCAAATAGCCTTTAAAGATATATTTAGTGTTTAGATAACTTTTATGATTTAATAAAAACTATAAATTATGGATTTTCATTAAAGTTTAAAGTTATCCAAATAAATAATTTTTAGCGATAATTCACACAAACCACAAATAAAAAAACTTCTAAAACTTTTTAGAAGGGAGTTATGGTCAAATAATAACTCGTTTTTTTAATGTTTTTCAAGTATTTTATACTGTAATGTGTATTATCCAGAAAATAAGAGTCATTGTATTGTATATATAATGAAACTTAAAAACTTTATAAATAACAAAATATCAATTTACCCCTAAAAAAATCTTATATATTTTTTCAGAATAATTTTATAAATTTATTAAATAAAGTTTTTATTTGATTTTTCTAAGTCTAGAATTGTAATTCTACAATGCCATGAATTACATTTCAATCTTTAATTTATAAGACTTATTTACAATCATATCATACTTAATAAATAATTCCATTTTAATTTCTGACCAAAGATTCTTATGTGTGTAACCTATTTGATACTCAAATATAAATCACAATTTTAAATAAAATAGAATTAAATAAATTAGATAATAAAATTTATTTCAATTCAATAACTTATTGATTTATATTTGAAGATCAAGTACAATCTCCAACAACCTCTCATGATCTCTAAAATATTAGAAAAATCATAAGTGAATGAATTTAATTTTCCATTGACTAGATTGTCAATATAATTATAATCTTTGATCAATAATATTTTAATTTAGATATTATAACATAAAGTGTGTATATTCTATCAAACCATTTTTATTCAAAACAACGATAGTCTTTAATTATTTTAATAAGCTTCAAAATTATTTTTAAATTTCAGTCTACCTTACATAAGAACTAACAATCAATAATATTTGATAAAAAAATATGAATTGTATTTTTTAAAATTTACCTATGGTGATGAATCCTCTACTAATTTTTTAAATACCTTTATATAATTTATATTATACTCAATATCTGTTAGTTTATTATTTTTAATTAGGATTACATGTAACAAAATAAAAACAGAATATTTTCTATATTAGATATTTTAGTAATCTCAAGTCTAAGGATCACATAACATAATTATCACGTAAGTCTTTCATAGACACATGTGATCTCTTTATATGAAAGTCTCATGTGGTCAATATATTTTATCTAACGAACACCTACATATTTGTTCTAGCTATCCCTCATATTCCAGTTTGTAAAAACAATAATATTTTAATGTAATAGAAATCATATAATTATAACAACTTTAAAATTTCTTTTATGGAACATTTTTATTTCTAGGACTTTATTTTTACTCTAAATTTATTAACCAAGTATTTGATGAATATTAAAGATAAATAAGATTTTATTAATAACTAAATATGTTTACATTAACAAAGATAATGTTATGTGTATCCAACCAATTGACTACAAGACATATATACTAACTATTTTTCATTTGCACTAAACTCAATCACTCGCGTATCAAATATCATATCGTTCTACTTGACAATAATAATCTTATTGGGACAATATATTAGTAAGAGGATCTAAAAGATTATTTTTATTAGATTCTCACTCTATCTTTATATCTTTTCTTTTATTATGGTTCTTTAATCAAATGATATTGTCTAAGTATATTTTTGGACCATTGATAAGACCTTGATTTTTTCTCTTATGCAATTACTCTAATGTTATTACAATATAAGTCTACTTGCTCAACAATATTAGGAATCACTCTTAGTTCAGTGAGAATTTTTTTATCTAAATAATTTGTTTTTATCTTTTTAAATATAGAAATACAACTTTAGCTGTAAAATCTACTCTAGACTCTCATTTGGAACTCTTTTAATGCAAAACCATTTTCTAGAGTAAAATATAATCATATTGCTTTTCTTTTTTTTCAATATCTTATTAAAAACTAGCATCTAAGTAACCATGAATTGCTATTTTATCTCCTTCATAGACCATAAAAATATTCTTTGTTCTTTTCAAGTATTAAATAATGTTTTTTCTTGATTATCTTTTAGTCAAATTCATCTAGATTTTATCAATATCATTTTGTTATTCTAAAATTATATGATTCGTACATAACATTACATACATTATAAATCTTTTATCCAAAGTATTTTGAGAATCATTTCCATCTTATCATTCTAAATTTATGCTTTAAGTCATATATCATTATAGGAAAATACCCTATACGAAATTGGTAGCATCCTCTTTTGGATTCTTTTATGCTAAATTATTTTAATATTTTATCTATGTACATAGATTTGAATCATCCAAACAACCTGAAGAACTTCCTCCCGATCCTCTTGAGTACCCTCCTTCAGCAGGGTCATTACTCAGTGGTACCAAAGTTAAGGTTTGAGAGAATCAGGCAGGTAACTGCGCAGTTTCACCTTGTTGGTTGACTGAGAACACTATATAAGTCGAGTATACTATAAATGCTTCTCTGGTTGTGAGTCTTCAAGTTTGTCAAGGTGTCTGATTCAGTTGACTAAGGCAGTGACTTTAAACTCAAGGACTCTGAACCTTGGATCAAATAACTTTTAGATGAAATGCAGTGGGGTCATGTTATATTTTACATGTGGCTTCATGATGAGCTTTATCTGGCTCGATGACCAATTCCTTAATATGTCATGTTACTGTGACCTTGCATGAGTGAATCTCTGCATGTATTAATTCTGCATCAATAGAGAATGAAATGTGGAATCATCTTTCCAAGCTAACTGGGGTAATCAGTAAATGCATTCTTGTTCTGACAGCGTTGTCTATTGTCAGTCTAAATCCTCTGTGGGATATTGTATATAATGTCATGGAGCCTCTATGATAAACCTAACAGTCTTTATTGATTCATTGAAGATTGTCTGTACATATGTTCATTTGGTGAGGGGTGATAATGAAAACATATTCCCAGTTGCCATCTCGAAGGATGGGCGGTCATACAATGAGCAGGTAACTTCAATGCTGCAATCCATGAGCTTTTCATTGACTATTAGTTTCGAATTTCCATGAGAAAATGTCCTTGATTTCATTCTGTTCTGAAATGCAGCAGTTGATTGAATACTTTGTGACACTGTTTTCTGCTCTAGTTATTTACTGCTGCTGCTGATGTCCTTCGGAAATTATGGGAGGGTCATCCAGGAATTTATTGAGCTCGGTACAAAAGCCAGGGTTGCAGATTCTGAGGCAAAGAATGCTGAAGCTGTCCTTGGAGAGGCACCAGATGAATTCCTTGATCCAATTCAGGTATGTTTCTTATACCTTTTTAGGAAGGGCAATGTCTTTAGGGGTTTGTACATGGAAAATATCTGTTATACTTCTTTTTTTTGGCAGTTCTCTTTGATGAAGGATCCAGTGATCTTACCTTCTTCAAGTGCCACAGTTGATAGGCCTGTCATTCAAAGGCATCTTCTGAGTAACAAAGTAAATCTTTCACTTGCTCATTCATTTGATGAAATTTGGTGTCAAGGATACCAATTTTGATTAAATTTTCTAATTGATTTCTTGTGAGTGCAGTCTGACCCCTTCAACCGATCCCACCTTGCTGCGGACATGCTGAGTCCAAACACCGAGCTGAAGGCAAGAATAGAGGAGTTCGTCAGGTCTCGAGAATTAAAGAGGCATGGGGAAGACTTCAGCTTGCAGAGGACCTAAGATACAATCCAAACCACTACTGAAGAAATATTGATTGATTAGAACATTACTGTAGATTCTTGAAGATGGAATGATGAGCTGGGTTTCATATATCCAGAAACAATGGAAGGATTTCCACTAATCGATGATGTTGGCAGCTGACCGTAAAATGGTTACAGGCAGTAGTACAAACCAAGTATTTATCTTCAGACTAGTGTTGAATGTTCTTGGATGTGTATAACGCAAGTATATGTGTATGAAAGGTATTTAATTTATTTAACAATGGCGTAGATTTTTTTCAAGTATTATTTTTGTAGGCGTGGCTGCGCATTGTTTTTATCAGGTTGTGCTCCGCTAACAATCCCCGGAAGATCTGACGAGTATGACATGTGATGCTACCAGAACAGAATTAATTCCCTAATAAATTTTTCCGTGCCACTTTTTGGTGGTTGCAGATTCTTCTGGTTGGCATTTCGATCACCATCAACCGTCAAGTTGGAAATATGAACATTTCTTGTATAAATAAGGTACGAACCAAAATCTCTCGAGCAACTAGGAAATGCCCGTTGCTAGTGGAATTGTTCACAAGATTTGTGCAATCAATCCCCTTTCATGGAACAACTCCAATTCCACGAGGCATCTTTTGAGATGCTATTCAGCTAAAGCTGATCCTGACCTTCGAATTGCTCATGTGCTCATTTAACTTCCTCGCATTGCATTAACTATGGTAGAAATTGTTAAGTTAATCCATTGCGATGCATGTACTACACACTCGCATTTGACATAATTGCAGGCTAAAAGATGGTGAATCATCTCTCCATTTAGTGGTTTCCCTGTAGCTCCAGGCAGATTCTGCCAACTACTTAATGCAAATGGGGTTTGCTTCAGTACATTGCAGAAACCGAGCTGTGGCCATTTGGCTAGGCTCATGAACAACTTGCCCCCCCAGAACCGAGTTGCCAGAACTGAAATTTGAAGTATAGCAGAATAGTTCTAAAATACTATTCTCCTCCCTTCATAAGCAAAACAAAATTCTGATTATGAAAAGTTGATGCAAAGACCATTAACAATGAAGTATCTTCTTGCTTAAAAAAATACAGTACACAACAAATTGATATTGCAAGCCTAAGATAATCACTGGCTCGACTGATGCCTAGTCACCAACTGCTCATCATGTTTAGCGTCCCCGTATGAAGCATTCTTAGACGTTCTTGCTGGAGTGCCCTCCAGTGCACCAAAAGAAATCCTGTAATTGCAATCAACTGACAGCCTTCTCTGGTTTGTCTTAGAACAGTATGGCGATTATGTTTGTAACTCCTGCTATAACTTCTAAAAGATAAATTCCAAAGTCAATTTGCAGACATCCAACCAAAGGAAAATCACACATTAAACATTTGTCATCTGTCATAGCTTTGGCTTGGGAGTGGCTGCCTTTCGCTTAGCATAGTCATGGGCAATGCTTATCATACTCTTGCTATGACGAAGTGAAAACTCAGCAAGCAGGATCTGTGTTTCTTCTGGGGTCAAATCACCATGAGAGCCCTGCAAAATTTTGGTGCGATATGTGCAAAATTATGGTTTCTGTCCAAATGAAAAATAGATCAGGCTGTGAACTTTAGACAAAGGCTAACTATAGGAAACACAGGTATAGCTTATCAATTTAAATCTTAAAAAACAAAATCAATGCACAAGCTAAGTCAGTAAACAAAATCAAGAATACTAAATAAAAAATGGTCCTTGATTCCTGTGCCACAAAATGTAAATCAGTATTTTCATTACCAGGCGCGAAGTTCTGTCACAAACAGCATGGTGCATGAGGATGCCTGCAGCAACTGAAACATTGAAAGAGTCTACCATGCCTTTCATAGGAATACTGCAATGCAAATCTGACAGTTCCAGAGCCTCATCACTAATTCCCCTACAAGTAGCGAAACCATCAATATTTAAGTTTACAGGGACTAAAATGTTCAAGATTTCTTTTGGGTACAAAGCCGACTAGTTAGAACACGGTCTACATCTTCATCGTTACTCTAGATATCAAAAAGGTTAATGTAACAATTAATCACCTGCTCAAGATAAAATCTAACAAAAGAGAGCTTCACAAGGAGTTTCTAAGAGCAAGCAAGAATAATGTAGTTTTCTTTTATTGTTCTTCCTTTAATCTATTGCAACAATTTAGCCAGTCAGCATTCAAAGTGCAACAATCTGACGTCCAAAGAAAACTTTTTTTCAAATATCAGCACTAATCAGAACAATAAAACTTATGGAAACATAGCCCCCCACCCAAAAAAACAAAAAACCTCCAGAATCAACTTTGTGATATAATGATAAAGCATGAGAAAGTAAATTACCTATTTTCATTTCCAACAACTATTGCAGTTGGGCATGACCAATCCATGTCATAAATAGATACCTAAACAGCACAGCACAGAAGCAGTCATACATGTATCCGCAGCTAGAACAATTCCGCATCAAAATACCAAAGACACTCCACAGTCTACTAGCTACAATCACTATTAAACAGCAATGCCAATTACCATTTTCCATTATAAAAACAAGGAACAAGTAAGGATTCATTACCGCGTCGATTCCAACATGAGTGGTAGCAATCCGATAACCACGTGATTTTAAAACTTGAAAACAGTCTTTAGCAGAATCCCATAATTCAATATCCAACCATTTCTCTGCTCCCATGCTCACATGCCTATTCTCTCTATACCTGTACCACCACCAATACAAACAACATTAATAAAGCAGTATTATCTCATTGACAGAAACCATAAAATAAAATAAAAAAAAAACCTTTTTTTCACCTCAAAAAGAATCGAAGCAGCACCTTTTGGAGCTATCACAAGAAATAACATGAACAGACTGAAACCCCAGAGCATCAGCAGACCGAAACACAGCCGAAACGTTTCCGAAATCAGTCAATCCTTCAACAACCAAACAAAGGGAATAACTCCTATTTTTAACCGTATTTCTAATCCTCTCTCTTCTCTCTTCCATCATATACGGCCCCACCGCTTGCAAAACCTCACTGCTACTCAAATCCACACCTCCACACTTGAACCTGTCGAAATAAGGAAACCAATGAGAACCCAAGACAGTGTCGTTGTGGGTTTTTTTTATTCTTCTTTCCATTTTCATT
The DNA here is from genome assembly GCA_015731905.1 of Salix dunnii. Taxonomy (NCBI): domain Eukaryota; kingdom Viridiplantae; phylum Streptophyta; class Magnoliopsida; order Malpighiales; family Salicaceae; genus Salix; species Salix dunnii. Next base: position 6,366,654 of record CM027662.1, on the reverse strand, counting down.
AGTCGTAAAACATCATCCCGGTTGGTGAGAAGGAATTCTACGGTGTCGTTAGGGGTGGATGTGTCGTCTGGGGGCTCTGATGAGAGTGCTGGTTGGGTTGCTGTTGAAGAGTGAGGTCTGGTGTGTTGTATGCAGGGAGTGAAGGATAAAGAGGGAGTGCGGGTTAGGTTTAGGGTTTTGGAGAATGGAGAAAAGGGTTTTAAGGGTTGGGGGAGGGAGGCAAGAGAGGTGGTGATAAGTGTTCTGCAAGTTCTCATTTTTTGGGGTTGGGAGAGATTTGTTGGGTTCAAGTTATCGAGGGAAGAAGAATGGTGTGTTTCAGGCACTTCACGACAGCAAAAATACTTAACAAGAGAGTACAATGTGCTGTAGACATTTTACGATTTTACATCCCTAATTTTATTTTTTTATTTATTTATGTTATATGTTATATGTTATCTCATTTGGTGCTACATTAAAAGCGCTTTTGAAAGAAAAAACATACTAATTTTTTATTTTAAATATTTTTTATTATTATTTTAATATGCTGATATTAAAGATATTTTTTTATAAAAATTAAAAATTATTTTAATATATTTATAAATAAAAAATAAAAAATAAAAAATAATCTGTATTGCACTCTCATCCCTTGGCATCGTACATACGTACATTTAAAGAAAAAAAAAATTGCTTACAAGTTTATTATTAATCAAGCAAAATATTATAACTTTCAATATATTAAACCTGAAATTCTCCATTAGTTCAATTGAAAGTATAAAGTACAATGTGTAATTCCAATTTGGGGGAACAAAATGATATGTTGGCAAAATCTAGTGATTTTCATGATGAATGCAAAAACCAACTTTGATCATACCTTAAAGCAGAGATAAAGTTTTAAAGTTAGCTAGTAAAAAGGATTTAAAAAAAAAATAGCACAATTACTAAAATAAAATATGGAAAAATAAAAAAATAGTGAATAATATATTTTTATATTATCATGTTATAAAAACATAATATTTATTAAATATTGTTATTCTTCAAAATGACAATTTTATATATGGCATCACTGGTAATTTTTTGCTCAGTCAATAAGCTAAAGCTAATTGATCTAGTTGTATGAAATAGTCAATCGTTTCACATAAAAACCATAATTTTATGTATATTTTCTTTCAAATATGTTTTATGATTGTCTATGATGTAATTGAGCATTGTGATAACAAGTGATTTCATGTAATTAGATGTGGGTCTGTCATAACTAGATGATAATTTACCCTAGATAAATTACATGGATGGTTTAGCTTTTAAATGTATGGACTATTGAGACAAATTTAAACTTATGAGGTCTGATTGTGCCAAACCAAAATGATAGCTCAAAAATATCTTAACTTTTGATTTGATTGTTGGATCATGCTCAAATTTTGACAAGAGTTTTTAAATGTTGTTTTTGTAAGAGTAACATGAAATTGATATTTTGATCGTCGATTCTTTAGTTTTTAAAAAATCATCCTAAGTCCTTGTTTGATAATATTGTGATTTTTCTTATTGTTTTTATTCTTTAGAATTCAAAAACCTCATATGAAAAATTATGTTTTATTCTTAGTGAGAACAAAATAATTTAATATTTCATGAAAACAAAATTTGTTTTGCATACAATCATTCAACCACCACTACCATGCACACAATTTATTCACGAATCATTTAAGTTGAATTAATAAAAAATTTCAAGTTTCCAAGTAAACATCAAAAGCTTATTTATTAAAGTATAATAGATGAGTAGATGAGTAATAATAGAATATTTAGTTTAAAAACATGCAAATGAATAAAATCATTGTAAACTTGCAATCATAACATAGCACTATTATACATCCTCAGCAAATATTTAATCATATATAAGAGATTGAAATTATCATATTATAATATTATTTTAAAAATATACTTAAAGTAAAAACATGTAAAGTAGTTGTTGAAACTCTTAAGAATTTGATTAAGCTAAAATCTTATTGCTGTTAAGGATAAATTCTTTATTCATAAGATGTTATTGCTTATTTAGTGCAAAAAAAAAATGACTTTGATAAGTCTCACAAGATTTCACTAAACACCACCTTATTTTGGTGCACTTGTAAACAAGGTCTAATAGACCAAGAGAAATATATTCAAATATTTTTCTAGAAGGACTTAATAAAAGCTCTAGATTATAATAATAAAAAAAAAAACAAAGTTTAAAATGAAGAGACCAAGTTGGAAAACCAGGTAATAAAGAGGAAAACACTTTTGTTGAATTTGTGCAAAAAATCCAACTTAGAAATACTAATATATAATTAATTTTGGAAATTAATATAATAAATTCCATCCATTAGTTTTGATTATCAATTATAAAATCAGAATTATATCTGAACATTTTTTTCTTCAAATATGATGTTTTTTAGCCAAAAAATATTTTAGTTCTTTAGAAACTAATATGGAAAAATCGATCACATTTTTATATACATAGGTTAGACCAAAAAAAGGTTGCAAGAAATGATTTTTCATTAACCATACCCAAGTCCAAATCAAGTTGATTTTTTTTTTGTAACCCAACAAATTATTTTACATTAAACCTAAACACAAGCTTGACCCCAAGTTACGCTACGCATGCGTGCACATTAAGGTTTAAGCCTAAAACTCATTTAGTTTAGGTCATCTTCCCTTTAAAACCCAACTACCTTTTGAATCTAATTCTAACTTTTCACTTTCATACTATATAAATAACAAACAAAGCTTGTTTCTTTCTTATATGGTATAAAGGTTTTCTAAAAATTTTAATTTTCACCAAAAAAAGTTATTCAATAGTTATTTGAGATTGACTCATCATTCACCTACAATTTGTTTAAATTACATCAATATTTCATATTAAAAAACTCATGTTACAAATAAAAATTCAATAGAGTTTTAACTTGAAAATAATCATTTTTAATTTGGACTCAAGCGTGCTTGCTATCTATTTTTTTTTTAAAGTTCAACAATCACTAATATAAATGAAATTTTTTTCACTAGTTTTTTAAAAAAGCTTAAAAATTCATAGAGAGATATTGATTTAGTGAATTACTATTATATTTAGTCGGCTAACTATGATGTCTTAAACTTTTTCATCCTTTTGTGTAGAGAAAAAACAAATAATAGTCATATAGCTCTCTACCAAGAGATTTCTTTTAGTTCTCATGGTTGTGTTCATTTTAGTCACGACACAACTTTAAATTCCATAATTTTTTCAAAGAATTATTTTTTTTAAAAAAAATCTCAAATAAACAACCACATTTCTCACCTATATAAGTGAATTTTGTTATTAAAAATATTATGTTACACTCTACTTAGTGTACCAAAATATAAAAAAAAAAAACATTAAAACCATGACTCACTCTTTACCGTGGTGCAACTTTCTTCACTTTTATGATAGAAATAAGTAGGAAATAATATTTTGAAATGTCATTGAAAATGTTAAAGGACTTAGTTATTCGTATGAACCTAGATCTTGAAATCTCTAATCATCAACGTATAATCAATATCATTACATCTTATCATTTTAAATTATTTTTTAAGCTCTCGCGATTATGTTCAAATTAAATAATTTGATGTTATACTTACAAAAAAAATATCAAATAATAGTGTGTGTGTGTGTATAAATAAATAATATTTCAAATAAAATAATCTTACTATCCAGGATCAATAATAATGACAACAAATTTAAAGAGTTGTTATTTAGTTTTCCTACAAACATAAAATATATATATGATATTTTTCTCATCTAGACATATGGTTTAGGTTGGTTTAATCAAGTTGATAAGTTAAATTCTAAAGTAATAATTTTGAGAAAGTTCAATTTGAAATATTGCAAAAGTTATAAATGTTAGAAATAATACGAGCATGTAATTTAACATTTGATGGTATTGCTATTTAGAACTTACAAGTTTTTCCTATATTTTTTATTCGGATTTTCCTAAACCACGCTCCTTTTATGTTATTTAAAACATGGATATATAAATTTTTATCATTGAGACTTAACATTAATGTAATCTAAGCAATACCAAGAATTTCATTTAAGATTCTAATTGATTTCTTGACAAGACTTATGGTTAAGAGGTTTAATGAGATTTTTAATGAACTTCTTAGAAAACATGGGTTAAGGTGTATTTTGAAGGAGATATAAAATTAAGAATAACAAACCATTGTTAATTTAATTATGTTTAATAAGAGCTTATAAGCTGACATACAAGCATTACAAAAAAGAATAGAATAAAAGGATTTAGATTTATCAATTTTGATCTTTCAATATTGTTTTTATCATAATTGGAGTTATAAAAGGAGTTTTAATGTAATTTTATTTGCACTCAGTATTACACATTGATAGTTTTCTAGTGATATATATCATGACTTTTAATTCACTAAGATAAAAGAGAACTATAAATTTGAAGTTAGACTTCAATTAAATCAAAAAATTATAAAAATAAATTTAATTTAATTTTAATTAGTTGAGTTATTCTTTTACTTTTTTTTAGGTATTATCCACTTTTAGAGATACAAGGGTTTTTATTTAAATTTGAGTTTATTGAATTATTATTATTTATTAAATTTATCCATATTTATCAAAGATATTTTATTAGACTAAGAATTATTTCTAATATAAATAATTTTTTGTAAAGATATGCATGTTATTTCTTAAAACTTTAGAAAGACTGATTAAGTTTTTTAATCTTCTTTTTAACTATAGCATGATTAACAAATTAGATAGAATAATATAAAAATAATTTCATATAATACTAAAATTAAAATCAAGCACATAAAAAAGACCGATTCTTTTAATAGTTTTGATTGATTCGGGATCAATAATTCAATATATGTCGGAGTTAATTATAATTTATTTGAATTTGGATAAAAATTGATTAAAGAGACTTTATAATAAAATTAATGGAGTGGGTCTAAAAACTACAGCTAAGCCGGCCCACTTCACACTACCTAACAAGGCCCCAAGTTGATTAAACCCTAGACAAGACTTTCTTTTTCATTTACACACCAAAACCCTAGCATCAGTAGCCTCCTCCTCGCCTCCGCCAAGCTCGAAGCTTTGTCTGGCTGCAAAACCATGGTTGCAAGGAAAAAGCCTTCCACCATGGTTGCAAGGAAAAAGCATTACAGACCTCCGGTTCGTACTTAACTCCCTAATCTTGACAATTAGCAATCTACCTATATTAACTTAACCTCTTTTCCATTGCAGGGTAAGAAGAAGGAAGGCAACGCTTCCAGATACGTTACCAGGTCTCAAGCTATCAAGCAGCTCCAAGTCACGCTAGGTTTTTTCCGGTAAATATCTGTATGCTTCTTTTTGTTTTCAATAAATATCATATGTAATAAATTTTGGTTGTAAAACTAAAGTAAGGTTTGATTTTGGAAAAAAACTGTAGGAGACTAAGCATTCTAAAAGGGATATTCCCTCGAGAGCCAAAGAAGAAGTTTAAAGGAAATAATCATACTTATTATCATGTCAAGGATATTGCCTTCCTTCAACACGAGCCGTTACTCGATAAGTTTAGAGATATAAGGGCTTATCAGAAGAAGATAAAGAAAGCGGAGGCCAAGAAGAACGCTGATCTTGCCACTCTTCTTCGAACTCGGGAACCCACTTACAAGCTAGACAGGCTTGTTAGAGAAAGGTTCGTGAGTTCTGCATAATTGCTTCCTGGCTGCTAAATGTTTTTACTTCTTTTTTGATGGGCGTGTGCTTTTGGCTGCAGGTATCCTAAGTTTGTTGATGCGCTGAGAGACTTGGATGATTGTTTGACCATGGTGCATCTTTTTGCAGCATTACCTGCTGTAGAGAGGGCAAAAATTGATGTGGAACTCATACATAATTGTAGGAGGTAATATTTGCTTCTCTTTTTTAAAAAAACTATCAGGTAGGAGTTCAGATGTCGGAGTTTATACTTTGTTTGGATACCCATTAAAAGATTACCCCATCATTGTGCTCACAGTTCGTGCATTTTTCAATCTGATTTTCAACTTTCTTTTTTCGCTAGATTGAGTCATGAATGGCAAGCTTATGTTTGTCGGACTTATAAATTGAGGAAGGTTTTCATTTCCGTAAAGGGCATATATTATCAGGTATACAAGATTCATTTGATGTTTTGATGAATCTGTGATTGAGCATCATGTCATCCTTACTACTTTCTCTTTTAAACTCTGTAGGCTGAGATTGAGGGTCAAAAGATCACTTGGTTAACTCCTCATGCAATGCAACAAGTTTTGCCAGATGATGTCAACTTCAGTGTTATGTTAACCTTTTTGGAGTTTTATGAGGTGAGACTCTTATGAATGCAGGGTTTCACAAATTTTGTCATTATTTTTCCCCTTGATTGTTTTGCCATTGGTATCACAAAAAAGCCTGTTGAAAGCCCGTGTGGACAAGGATCCATTTGCTTTTGACATGGTTATTTCATACAGCAAGAAAGGTTAAAACATTTTCATGGCTCGCTTGTGAAATTAATGAAAACATTGTTTAAGTATATCCCCATTCAGATGGCTGTCTCATAAACCAAAAGAAGTTGCTGGTGCCCACCAAGCTGGGATTAAGAGACATGCTAAGTTCCATTATTGATAAACCTTTGATGTCTCAACCTATGGCAATTAGCTGATGATTTAACTTAGTACTATTTTGTGGATGGCATTGCTTTTCTTAGTTGCATCCATCTTCTGTGATTACTTATTATTTATTTGGGTGCAGACTCTCCTTGGATTTGTCAATTTTAGGCTCTATCATTCTTTAAATGTGAAGTACCCACCCATTCTTGATCCCAAATTGGAAGCTTTAGCATCAGGTATGCCTTGTCTTTTCATGTAGGTACAAATTTACAGATTCTGTTGTGAGATGCCAATTTTTTGTTATTTATCTGCTAGCAATGGTTTTTGCATGCTATGCTCTTTGGCTCCTGTTTCTTTTATGCACTTAACATATCATGCTGCTATCGATTCTGCAGATCTCTATGCACTGTCAAGATACATTGTTTCTAACACCAGAACTTCCACCTTGGAACCCAAAGCTGCTAGTTCTTCTCCATCAGAGCAATTAGAGGCTAAGGAGAAGGAGATGCAGGCTGATGAGTCTGAACTAAGGCTTGCCCAACTTCAGCATCAACTTCCTTCCAATGAACCTGGTGCATTGATGCACTTGATGGAAGGTGCTGAGTGTGAAAATGAAGATGATCAAGATACAAAGGAGTGCAAGAGGCTCTTTAAGAATATGAAGTTCTTCTTGAGTCGCGAGGTGAGATGGATTGTCCATTGCTGTTACCATACCATGTTTTTATTGTTGATGGGGCATCATTATGTGATGTTCTGTTTTCTGAATATACATATTTCTTTTTGTGGTCTAGGATTCTTGTGTTTTCTTGTGCTTCATTCAACAATCTTAATAGTGATAATTTCAATAATCTGATTGTCCTTGGTCAAATCTAAGTTCTTTATCTGATCATAATTTCAAAATGTGTAATTTCTGAGCACTCAAATCTTTTCTCAAATGGAGTTCTTAATTTTCTGTTTTAAAATATCATCCAGTTACTACATCGTACACCTTTTATTTTGTTTAACTGTTGTTTGAGGTCATATTAAATAAACAGCAGAGCATGTCTATTCCTGTAAACACGTGTGTGCATTTACACCTTTTTAAAGTTGTGGATCCTGGGTGTCGTGGAAAAAGCATTGTTTTTGTAGAAACAAATTTACCTGATCATGGTAGTTTGGTCATGTATGAGGTTTATATAATTCTTTCCTCGTCATGTGACTGTATGCTACTGTTTCTTCATTCAAATGGATGGGTACTGTGGTGATACCTTGGTCTTGTGCTCATGGCATGCCAGTTGTTTCTATTTTCAGGTTCCTCGAGAGTCATTGCTTTTTGTAATTCCTGCTTTTGGCGGGGTTGTTTCTTGGGATGGGGAAGCTGCTCCATATAAAGAAGCTGACCAGAGCATTTCTCATCAGGTTTGTTATTTTTTCCTAAACCAAGGGTGTGCCATACACTTAGAAATACTAGCGCATGCACATGGACATACCTTGCCATTGCTAATGCTTGGAAGCATCCACATTCACATGTATATACTTTTACTATAATTTTTCATGGACATGAGTTTCAAGTTCCTAATTTCAGCTGTTTCATTTTTAAGATTGTTGACAGGCCAACTCAAGGTCATAGATACCTTTCAAGGGAATATATCCAGCCACAGTGGATTTATGATTGCATTAATGCGTGGATCATATTGCCAACTGAGGCTTATATGGTGGGAAGGTAATTTTAGAAAAACCGTCTGAAATGCCTTTTTCTTTGTTTTAGTGTGGCCACTACCCTATTATTTGATCCTATGCATATTATAGAGTGACAAGTAGCATTCAATTGCTATGTTCTGCAATATTGATTGTGTGACTATCATATTTCACAAGGGGCACTTCTTTCCCCTTGTTTAAGTGTCTCCACCACAAGGAAAAAAGTCTGAAATATTTATCCTTCGTTTAAGTGTGTCTGCTTCCCTATTATTTGATCTTATGCACTTTATAGAGTTTCAACCAGCATTTAGTTGCTATGTTTTGTAATATTGATTGCATGGCTATCATATGTCAAATGAAACTTATTGCAGTCATCAACATTTGTTGCTACGGAATGCATCCCTCTATTAGGGATTGATGCTTGCACAATGCTTTTAACATAAAAATCATGTCTTTTTTGACATGATTGCTTTGCTAACAGGATTCCTCCCCCGCACCTATCACCTTTTGTTGATAACGATGCAGAAGGTTATGTTCCTGATTATGCAGAGACTATCAAACGCTTGCAGGCTGCTGCCAGAAATGAAGTCCTTCCCATGCCTGGTGTAGGAAAGGAAGATTTAGATGATCCTCAAAATCTGTTGGTTGAAGGTTATATTAGTCGAGCAGAGGCTAGTGAGGCTGCGCAGACAAAGAAAAAGGTATGTAGGTTGTTGAATAGTTGAAGTAGTAGCCCAGTGGACAACTTTGATAGTGTATGAAGTAGGAAAGCTTTCCTGCTGCCTTGAGTGTCCCGAAACTCTACATTCCAGTTTCAAGGTGTTGGAACTTTTTCAGCTGGATTGCAGAAGCATCTTATATTTCCATAATTGCAACTTATTACTTTATGTCTTGAAGGAACCACCCCTTGCACACTATATAAGAAAATCTGTGCTTGACATAGTTAAGAAATTGATTGCCCATAATTGAGCAGGTGAACTTGTGCACTTGGTTGTTTATGAGGTTTTGGTATGAAATATCATAGATGACACTTATCAATCTTACTTTCAAGTGGGCTTTTAAAACAAGGGTTCTTGTTACATTACCATTTTCTTGATACAAGCAATATCAATGTTCTTTCAGATGAATTTATCAATTTGTTATTAGATAGACATAGATTAATGGGTCTACTAATCATCTTGCTTGGCATTTGTTATCTGATGTTAGCAGTCAACAAAATCTAGAGTATTTGTTTTCAATTGTTTTGTCATGAGACTTGAAAAACTGCTATAGCTGGTTGAAGAGAAATTCGAGCTGTTTTCCATTTTCTGGAGTATTTGAAGATGGAGTCTTCTCCTTTTCTTGTTATATGAGATGGCGAGAAGAGAGGAAAAGCCCTATCATTTTTTTTAAGGTGTCTCACAATATTATTGCGGAGAATGGCTGTATTTAATTTATTAATGACATCCAACACTTGGTAGCATAAAAGTCTTGCCACATATTACGCCTGAGGAATGTACACAGCAGGAAATTTTTATTAGAAAGAAAGTGATGTTCACATTCGGTTTCTGTTTTTCATTTTTCTGAGTGAATGCTATTTGCCGAGCAAGTTTTGTTCTCTCCTACCTCCTCCCCCTACAGAGCACATATCCTTTGCACAGCATGACTGTTGACCTGACCCCATTTTGAATGGCAGATGGTGACTCTTGAGAAGCAGTACCATGAAGAGCTACAAAGTGAACTTCAGGGTGCAGTCATGAAGAAAAGCAAGCAGGGCTCCACGGAGCATGCAAAGGCTAGTGAAGAGTCTGTCCCTGATCCAAAACAGATTGCCGAGGACATTGAGACAATGTCAAAATTAGGAATGTCACGTAAAAAGAGGGGCCTTCTTGAGGCTATTGAGGTAAGTTTGATTATTCACGTGTTTCTCTCTATCTATTTCTCGATGCAGCCTTGTATGGTGCAGCCAAGAATTTTTTCTTGGTGTCATTCAATGACCAATCACGATATTGAAGATTGTAACTTGAACCATCTTATATTAATATAAACCCAGTAAATATAATATGAAGTTCACAAGTAAGATAATAGAACTTGACAAAAACAGTGGAAATAGGGAAAAAATGTAAAACTTGGAATGTTGAATCTACATATTATCTAAAAAAATGATGACTAAGCTTGTGATTGCAGCACATCAAGTCTTGAGTAAAATCTTTATAACTAAAGTTGATGTGCATTTGACAGAAAAAAATAAGGTATACATCTAAGATGACTTAAGAGCACGGTAAAGAGAGACACTGGAAGACATCAAAGTTTTGTAGGGGACTACAAAATGACAAAATAAGATTGTGGAAAAATCAACTTTGATCTACAAAGTGCTCTTAGAATGTAAATGTAATTTGGGATTGGACATTGGAAATGGCAATCTTTCTGTTCTGCTAATATTTTACTGTGGTCAATAAATAAAACACAAGCAAAAAAGTTTTATATCAGATTAGTATAAACTATTCTAAGATTCAGGTGGGTTTCAAATTATAATTTCTCTTCCCCTAAGCATGCATTTTTTTATATTATTATCAATTGCAGTCTATCATGCAAGCTCTGATCTTGGTTTTACTATTAGAGAATATATTTGTTTAATCTAAATCATGATGGTTTGTGGGAAAACTTGTGCCATGGTGGTCAGCAAGTTCCTATTAGCGTTCTTGTGATTGAATTCTCTTATATTTGACATTTATAATAATATTGCTATTTTGGAATTTCTGTCTTTTAAGCTTCTCTCTTTCTCTCTTTTTCCTTGTGCTGCTTGCAATTTTGATTGTGGGGTAGGACTTGTAGTTTAACCTAGTTTCCTTCACTTAAAATGTCTGCTTTTTCAAACAAACTTACTATTGGACGCTTACTGTTACAGCTGGGAGAATGATTATATACTTGATAGAAATTGGATATGTAAATTGAAACTTCTTTTTTCAAGCCTTCACATGCTATCTGCATTTATCTTCTTACAAAATGACAACATTGGAAATATAAAGTCTCATTTATTGATGTATTTGTTCCCTTTATTTTTTTCAGAAAAGAAAGGAACGGAACACTGCTCGCATTAGCAAGCTGAAGGAGCGGAAGAAGAAGCTGAAAAGCTCAGAAAATTGAAGGTGCTGGGCTGTGAATGTGGGTACAATTGAAGGGTCCTTGAATTTTGTTTCTTGAAGTTTTGTTAGGTAGTAAATTTAACTTGAGCAGTGTAAACTTGGAAGTACCCCAATACATTACATCTTTTTTTTAAAGGGTGCTTTATTTAGCAAAAATATGAAAAATCTAAATATTCGGCTCCATTTTCTTATTTCACTTGGCGATGCTTGCCTTTCCTGGGCTAACAACCAGTTAATCAGTTTACCTTACCAATTCAAGAGTGAATCGAGTGAGTCTCTTCGCTAAATCAATTTACTGAATCCATTCCTCACAAATTTTATGAATATGGATTTAACTGTTTATTTCCAGCTGTTTCTTTTTATTATGGGTTGAAATCCTTGAGATGAATTGAAGAAGCTCTTTGAATTCATTGTAGATTCAGGTAGCCCAGGATGAATGCACGGCTCTTTTAAACTAGCTAGCTCGCTCTCTATGGAAAGAATATCATAGCACCACAACACTAATATTCAAACTTAACTGGAAAGTTTTTTAATTCCTGGTTTTTGGTTGATAAAGGGAAGCAGCTGAGCCAGATGTCAGCGTGCTATTAAAACAAGAAAAACAAAAAGAAAAAGAAGGGATTTCTTCTTCTTCGTCCAGAACCATAAAAAAGTGCGCGTGTGTGCTTATGTTCAAGGGGAACATGGAAAACACACAATGGAGTTGCTTGGTGATATATTTACATTACAAGCTCGATAACGATCACAGTTGAGGATTTGCATGAACTGTATGCGAGAGAGAATACGAAAAGAAGCACCTTCTATGTTAATTCCGCCATGCATGTCTATATCTAAGTTTCTTTTTATATATTTTAATACTGAAATGTGGAGTGCATTAATATAAGTTTTGGGATTATCATTTCCAACCAGCTCTCTGACTGTACTCTGGATTTTCGTTAAGGTGCGAGAATTAATGCTGTCCCTTGCCCCTTGTTATCTAATACCAATAAAAGAAGTCTTGCTTATGATTAGCTTTAAATAATCAATGATTCATCTTTGTGAGATTAAACAAACTAATATCAAATAATAGAATTATTTATCATCAAATTCAAATATTTTAAATGAAATCTAAGATTCTACTATTACATTGGAGTTTTAAAAAGAGGTATTGGATATAGCTGAAGTGAACGCGGTAAGAGAGTCCGTTGACAAACATAAAATATACAAGAGACCAAACCAAGGAGCCTTAAAGTGATGTGTGTGTGTGTGTGTGTGTGTATATATATATATATATAAATATATATCACCAAGGGCAATTCCAATGGACTTGCAAATGAAGAGTTAAAGGTAAAAATCAATACTTTTACCTCTTTATTTTCAAATTTCTCTTTACCAATACAGGAGGTATTTGAAGAGGTAAAATAACTACTCTTATTCTTATTGACAGCAGCTATTTCTACATCATTCAACCAAGAAACTAAAAATAAAATAATATAGATATAATGTTGCTGCAACTTCCATGTTGACCTCCTCTCCCTCTTCTTATGTGGCAGAGCTCCACTGAAAAGTTGACGCGACTCTGTTAGAGACAAGATCTTCCTTGCAATATCCATCTTGTATTTCTTCAATGAATCAAGTGGAATGCATGTAGACTTTAATGCTGCCTTCAACTAGATAAGGCCTAGATATTTGTGTTTCAACGTTCTAAATCATTTTATGCTTGTAAGCAACCCTGGTCATGCGGGGTTTATCCTTGTGGAATGCCTTTCATTTTCATATAGAAATTTTAGTTTTATATTTCATTTCTATGGACTTGTGTAGTCTGTATGAGTCTAATCTACATGGTAAAAATTCCAAATAAGTCTTAAAGTCTTAGAAAATCTTAGAAGCTTGCATGGTCTAACGCTAGTAATACCACGGGTGTGGTGAGGTGTGGTTTGTGTTTTTTGGCGAGGCTAAAAAAAGCAAGGAAATACATGTAAAACTTGTTTTTGGTAGTGGGTTTTTGTGTATTAAATGAGCTGGACACTAGAAAACCCCCCATCATACCTAGGATTTACCCCCTCCTGAAATCAAGAATAAATCTGGGTTGCGAGCAAATCTTTATAGTTCTAATGTCATCCTTCTTTGAATTCTTACACGCTAAATTATTTCAGCATCTTATCCATGTTTCTAGATTTAGCATCTTATCTATGTTTATAGATTGAGATAATCCAAAGCAAACTTTTAGATGTATTTCTATATTTAATTATTTTATGCTATAAATAAACTAAAATGATGGTTATTTTAAAGACTTCATTCTTATACAAGTGGTCTATTTTATTGGAAGACTTGAGATTGAAGATTTAATACAATAATTGTTTTTTGTTATCGCACGTCCATAAGTCCTTGTTTCGAAATAGTGTCCTTTGTTTGAGTGTCTACAAGTTTATTTTTATTACCAAATATTTAAAATGTTCATCAATACAAGATGAGAATAGGAAATAAGCATGCAAGTTATGATTGAGAACATATACATTCAAACAATCGCATCAAAGCTATAACTTACTTCAACAAGGCATAACCAGAAGTCACTTCTGTTTCTTAGATGTCTGACAAAAAAAAGTACGAAGAAAAACCTGGCTAATACTATTACTATTAACTAGTCAGGGTCTTGCTCCTTTTCTTGATAAGTTTGAACAAGTTAAGCCCGAATCGCCTTTTTTGAAATGAGATCAAAAGATATTCCATTCTGTTGGAGCCGTTCTTGGAGATCTGTCGGGCCAAATACTATCCCTGGAGGAAAAACTCCTCCCTTCGGCAGGATACAACGGTGGCTTAGAAGAATAAGAGCACATTGAACTAAGATGATTGGGGTAGTTAAATAGCCAATCTCAGGTCCCATTACCCGTGTTGTTATTTCCATGTCAGGTTTCTTTTTGTCCCGAGAAACATTCATGTCACTAAAGCCTCGTCCAACAAACCACATCTTGAATGATGCACTTCTCACCTCGTCCTCTGAGGGACCCTTCTTCCTGAACCAACCAAGGCTAAAGAATGAAGGGAATTTTAAGAGAAGCCACCTCCCAATTGCATTACTACCTAAGAGGCCAATGAACATGCCAACTGCAATGAATCGGAGGATTCCCAGTAGAGTCTTAGAGCCTAGCTTCACCCCAAAATGGGCTGGTTTTACTGTTGACCAGAAAGCTTCTCTCTTTTCAATCTGCTCAAGACTCTCATTGAGTCCAGGAAGACCTTGAGGGTTTTCAGTCAGAGTTGCAAGAGTTCTACGAACAACAACAGAATCTGCTGAAGGCAGTTTCACAGCCCAAAGACCAATCTCTTTTTGGTGATCTATGATTGGTCCTTTGGGAGGAAAGGGACCAGGAATCTGCAAGAACAAGGGAATTAAAGACATTAGCTACATCTCATGATGCAACTAGAAAGCATAACGCATGAATCTTGGTACTTTGTGAGGGAAGATATCAGGTATCTGCAAAAATGCAGGTAAAATGATAACATCAGCTACATCTTGTGATGCAACTAGGAAGCATAATGCATGCATCAAAGATTGTTTATGTTGATAACTTGCCAAACTTTGTTGTCGCACATGGTAAGAGAAAACTAAGGAAATGATAATATTTCTTCCCTGCTAGCGATAGGGATCAATAACAAATTTAACAAAACAGCAATCAGACAGGCATTTGGAACTATCTAGTAAAACTCAAATATTATTGCTATTGGCTTATGCTGAACTCCGGAACAAACCAACATCATGACATTGAAGACAATTCATATCCAGAGTTCTTTAGATAACACCTAGGGTGAACTTCAAATTTTATCAGTGCTAGCATCCAAGTAATAAATTTATGCTAAAAATGAAGACTTGTGCACCAACCCATTGCAACAATCTCCCATCTTGCATGGTTCCTTGGCAACACTCAACATGCAGAGTATACACCTTCAATTTGTTTCTGTTTTATTCAAGAAAGATTTGAAAGTAAAATAAACCAAAGCAATGCAACCTCTTCACCATTTGATTAGGGCACAAACATAAAGGAGCAATCACGAGAAAGATAAAAAACACACTGCTGCTTAAATGTCGACAGGTTCCAGAAGCAAGCAAGTCAAGAATTGAACCCCTAAGAAAGGCACTACCACTGACAATATTAATAATATAATTAGAGCTGAAGGCACGGAGACATTGTCGGCACCACTGCTACTGATACAGCCACCAACATTACCCATGTACAAATAAAATTCAATGGAACCGGCCACCACCACTAGCTAGACCACCACCACTGCTACAATCAGCATAGTTGCTGAAACCAACATGGCATTGCCAATCACATTCTCAGTCAACATGATAGGCCATCGTAATATTATCATAACTAAATTATGTGCATATTATATCCATTTCCACCATCAGGGCCCTCCAACAACAGAAATTACAAGTAATGGTGCCACTGTGGTGGTGAAAGCTAGACATTTATTGTCGTAGGCATAAACAAGGCCTTCAACATGTGCATATTGCAGCACACACAATAATCTATAGACCACAGGTTTATCACTAAAAGTCCAGTAGCTCAACAGTAGTAACTTACGTAGCTTGCTGATATTTGCATGGAAGCAACAGAGAACTCACCCCACCAGCCTTCAGAGGACAAATATAGATAGAGCAGAGGCAGGGGAGAAAAAAGACATTACAGAGGAGTTTTTTTTAAAAAAAACTAAAGCAATACTAGCTTATTCATGAGTTTCTATTCAATGAAAATAAAATCCACCCTTCTCTTGCAGCAAAGGACCGAAACAGTAGATACACAGCCAAAAAAATCCTGTTGCTAGACCAAATGGAACCTTCACTTTTATTTAGGTACAATTAAATGCATTTCAACTCAATAAATCCCACACAGGACTTCAGAAGCGCAGATTGCTTTAATATATTTCATTCTACATTACAAACAATTCTAACCCAGATGTATTAGTCCTATAATCTTCACCAGTTGATATGTTTCTTCTAATGAAAATAAACTACTTAATTCAAAGATTGAAAATGGAAACATGAACGAGAAAATTACTTGAGAAAATGGTTATGATTTACGAGACTTATTAAAGTGATTTCATCAGACAGGGTTACAGTTTAGCATATTATCACAGTGTGAAGTGCAACCAAAGTTAAGAGCATTATTAGTTTGTTTTCAATGCACACCTACCAACAATAATTAACATATCATAATATAGTTCCGTGCAAACAAACAGCATAAACCACAATTGATTTATAATAATGTTCACAATCAGAGGGATTGACCTAAACCTTTGTTTTGCTTTCTTTAAAAGGAAACCATAAGACAAAAACAACAAAGTTCTTACAGCTGGCCTTGCTCTTTTGGGCCTTGATCGCCTGAGCTCCGCCAATTGCTCGGCATTGGCAACTCCCAGAACCGCGGATTCATATGTGCCAAAATTCCCAACAATCCTTTTCTCCGACTCCAGACTCAAATAGGCCTCAATTTGGTTCGGTGCAGCCGGACCCACCCACTGCTTGGAATTAAACATCCATCCCAATTCAGCTGGAACCGAATCAAACCCACAAGCAGAAACCACCAAAGAACCTGTCTCCATCGCCTTCTCATGGTACTTCACCTCCATTCTCTCCATAAACTCAGGCTCCCCACTTATATCCAAGTAATCACAACTAGCATTATTTTCAACAACAAAAAAAAAAAACCCATAAAAAACCACACAAAAAATCAAATTTACAAGCATCGTTCTCTTCATTTAAACCAAAACACCAATTATCCATAAGATCACCGAGACATAACATGGAGAGAAAAAAAGGTACCCAGTTTCTGCACAGGCAGCGACAACAGGCTCGCCATGTAGGCGAAAGGGACCGACACAATTAAGGATGAGCTTGGATTGGGAGCAGAGGTGGTGTAGAGAAGCAGGGTCGGCGGTTTCAGCAGTGAGGATAGGAATTGGAGGAGGGTGATCGGGATGGGAGGCCCATTTGAGGGTTTGAGCTAATTTGGTGGGATTGCGACCAGCAAGGGCAAGAGATTTAAGAGGAGAAGAAGGGACATTAAGGAACTTGAGGACTTCTCTGACAACATATTTGCCAGTGAAACCAGAAGCTCCTAAGATTATGAGATCATAGAGAGGTGGTTGTGAGACTGGTCCAGACCGGTCTGAGCTAGCTTCCATGTTTTTGGCTGAATCTCTTTGGAGATCTTGGTTTGCTACCGTTGCTGTGAGTTGGGTTTGACTAGTTTTTGGGTTTGTCGAGAAGTGTGCCAGTTCGAGTTCTAGTGTCTTTGTTTCTTTCGTCTTCAGTGCTTCTTTCTTTTCTTAGCTTAATTATAACTTAATTGACATGAATATGTTGGATTTTCAAAAACAATTTACATAAGAAAGTCCTTTAATTAAATATGAATTTATACATTTATTTAATTGAATAAATCAATAATTATTTGTACATAAGAAAGTCCTTTAATTAAATATGAATTTATACATTTATTTAATTGAATAAATCAATAATTATTTGTACATAAGAAAGTCCTTTAATTAAATATGAATTTATGCATTTATTTAATTAAATAAATCAATAATTATTTGTGGTAATAAATTCAAAAAACAAATCAATAACGATAACTAAAAACCAAACTAATAAAATTAAGAGAAATATATTGATTAAGATATTTAACATAGGTTATGTACCTTTTTATTTTTTATTTAATAAATAATAATAAAAATAAATACACAAAAAAGAAGTTATATAAAATCAAAAAAAAAAATACAAGGTAAGGCTGTACATATAAAAAAAAGCTATTATTTTAAATGAAAACCAAGAGCATAAGTTATAGACTCGATTATATTTAATAATTTTGTTTTTTGAAATCAATATTTAATTAATAAAATCGATTATATTTATTTATGGTCATCTTTTTGGTTTTTTTATTAGTACAAAATATTTCAGTTTTGGAGCATTTCAGCATGCCGTTTCGGGGTTATATTATTCATATATATATATATATATATATATAAATTAAAATATTAATTTAACAAGCATAATTAAAATTTAAGATAAATTATCTTTAAATTATACAATACAAACACAAAGTCAAACAAATATAATCTCAAAATTAGAAAAAAATCACAAGTTAATCAAAATAATAAGGATTTTAAGGTCAGATCGGCACACCCAGAATGATACCGAGATATTCTGGTCAGAATTAAAACCAAGACGAAAACGACGCCATTTTATCTCGAATTTTTTAACAACACAAAACATTCCAACTATTTCAGCCGAAATAAAATGATATTAACAACGCTACTAAATACTGTTTTTAACCCAAACATGTCACATGTTGTGTTTAACAATGTATGGCATGTTGCCTAATTTCGAGCGACCAGAAGGAAGATCTTTTTTTTTTCTCTCGCCAAAAACTTGATTTTCAACCCTTTTTATTATTCAAAATATCTTATATACCTCACTATGCCTATTATTGACCTTAAATAACCTTAGAAATGACCCAAAACTCCATAGTCAACTTGAAATAAATAAATAATTCATTTGATATCTACGATTTTGGACAATAAGAAGAGAAGAGAACACCTTCGGCATCAAAATAGACTTTTTTTCATGACTGTAATTTCTGTAAGGGGATGTTTGAGATTATGGTTGTGATAGTTTTTTAAAGTGTTTTTCATGTCGAAATATATTAAAATGATATTTTTTTTATTTTTTAAAAATTATTTTTGAAATTAGCACATCAAAATGATCTAAAAACACCAAAATATATTCATTTACAATGAATTTTTTATTTGAATTAATGCAAAACAGCGGTGAACCAAACATGCACTAAACCAAAAATCTTTTTTTTTTTAAATTCAAAAAACCCCATTTCTCGAATAATATATTTTATGGGTCTAGATAAAATAGTAAAATCCTAAATATTCTAAGCTCTTGTAAAAAAATATATATCCTGAATCAAAATTCTTTGATATGATGTCATATTTTTTGAGACCAAAAATCTCCTTTTTCTTCTATTGAATTCTAGTCTTTTCTTCTCTCTCTCAAACAAGGGGTTGAGAAATAAAGCAAAATTACTCTTCGGTCTTGAGATACATAGTTGATGACTTATATATATATATGAATTGTGATATTAAGTTCTATTAATAATTGATATATTAACGATCATGATCCTCAAACCTAATATATTTTGGGGAGCAACTCTCTTAGATGATGTTCGACACTGTATTTCAAAAATATTTTTGAAAAACAATTCATTTTTATTTTTTATTGTAAATTAAATCTTTTAGTAGTTTTAGATCATGATAATATCAAAAATTATTTATTAAAAATAAAATAAAATTATTTTAATATATTACAAAACAAAAAATATTTTCAAAAACATATTTAACGAACAATGATTGAGTAGAAGAAGGTAGTGAAATCGTGTCATGCTTATCCTTTTATTTGTTTATTTATTGTGACCTACCCAGCATTCATTGGAAGGAGACCACCTACCGGGTCATCAAAGCATCTACCGACGACTGTTTTTTGAAAAATATAGTTTTAGAAATATTAAAATAATATTTTTTAAAAATAAAAATAATAAACAGTGGCTTATGCCTTACGTACATGCCCAGACAGCTCTTCGTTTTCTTAGGGCAAGTCCAATGGCAAGAGTCATTTTTAAGAGCCAAATGATAGAAATAACTCTTTGAATAGCGTATAAATGGCTCTTGAGTTGATATGGTCTCCAATGGAAAGAGCCATTTTTAAGAGCCATTTTTTTTTAAATCTTATTTTAAATAAAATTCAATTATTTTGTATATAGTGTAATTATACAATTCATTATACAATTAATATGAGTAAGTTATATAATTAAATAATTGTTTTTGAAAAACCCGTCAACAATACAACTATTTTTTAATAAGAAAATAAGAAAATAAATTTAATTATAATTAAAAAATCCAGAATATATGAAATTTGAAATTTAATTATAATAAAATTTAACACATTAACAATAAGTTCTTATATAATTCATCAACATACAATCCATTACAAATAATTCAATGAAATTACTTATAAATTAGTACTCTTTTTTGCCATAATTTCCAATTTTTTATCTTCAAAATACGCTGCAGAAATTGGATCCATTTTAGAAGTATCCATCTTCATAATCTCAATCTCTTGTTTCTCTTGCTTCTGTTTAATCAATAAAGCTTGTTGCTCTAACATAATTTTTATGTCTAGTTTTTTTTCAACCTCAATCTCATCAAAGCGATCTTTCAATTGTTGTAAATTAGTTGCTACGCTTGTCTCTCCAACTTTCTCTTTTCCTTGTCTGCGTTTAAGTCGTTCCTTTGCGGCTTTCTGACCAATTGGTCTATTTTGGTAAACAAATGCGTCACTGTCTTCTCCTAAACTAACAGAATCAACGGTTGATGGATTTGAAGAAGCTGAACTTGCATTTCCATGATTTTTTTGTTTCTTGTTTGATTTCTGATGAAGACTTGCACGTTCAAATTGCCATTTGGGTTCTTTTTTTAAGATAACCCAGCAATGTTCCAGTTGAAATCGTTTGCCAAAGACTGAAGCATACATTTGCCAAGCATCATTAATCTGGTAAATCAAATTCAACAAATAAAACTATGTTATTTAATTAATATGTCAAACAAATAATTTAATATGGAAATGATAAAAAGAAAGTACCCTTGATTCTTCAGTCGTTCCACTTTGTTGACGGTTTTCAATTTGGGTAACAAAGCCAACAAATTTTCCAACTTCTCTATTTATTTCTTGTCATCTATTTGAGATGCTTATTTGAGAACGATTATTCAGGTTTCCTCCATTCTCGACAAAGTAAGTATGTACTCGAGCCCAAAATTGTCTTGTTTGTTGATCAACTCCTGTGACTGGATCTTTGCTAGTATTTAACCACGCAGATACAAGTAAACAATCTTCTTCTGGCGAGAAGTTTTTACTTCTTTGTGATTTTTTAGTTGTACGAACATTATGATCACTTTGTTGAGAAACAATCTGTTCAGTCTCACTTATAAAGTCAGCGAATGAATTTGACAAATTTGAATCCATCTGCATAAAAAATATATTGTGTTAATTAAGCTAATTGATCAAAAAATTCATAATTTTTCAATTTAACATATTTATTTTTGTACTAAATATTATTATTAATTACTTCTTTTCCTAAATATTATTATTAATTACCTCCACAACAATTCAATACACAAAATTTACACAGTTTTTATATCTAACAATAAATTTAAAACATGTAATTAAACTAAATAATAAAAAAATTCATCATTTTTCAATTTAACATAATTATTTTGTTACAAAATATTATTATTAATTATCTTTTTTTTCCTAAATCTTATTATTAATTACCTTCACAACAGTTCAATACACAAAATTTACACAGTTTTTATATCTAACAATAAATTTAAAACATGTAATTAAACTAAATGATCAAAAAATTTGTCATTTTTCAATTTCATATAATTATTATTTTAACAAAATATTATTAATATTCACCCATTTTTTCCTAAAAATACTACTAATTATTATTTCTACTACATATTATAATTAATTACTTATTATTTTTCCTAAATAAAACTACCCGAAACCCTACTTCACCCTATTTAAATCTCATCATCTCTCTCGCCTCTTCACCCCACTTCAGCCACACACTGTCCCTCTCACTCTCTGATCGCCGCCGTCCCTCTCACTCTCTGCTCGCCTCTGTCCCTCCGTCCCTCTCTGCTCGCCGCCGTCCATCTCACTCGTCTCTCTCACCTCCATCCCTCCATCCCTCTCTACTCTCCTCCGTCCATCTCACTCGTCTCTCTTGCCTCCGTCCCTCTTTCCCTCTCTGCTCGCCTCCGTCCATGTCACTCATCTTTCTCGCCTTCGTCCCTCCATCCAGCTCACCCATCTCTCACGCCTCCATCCCTGTCACTCTCTGCGCTCTTTCCCCCTTTCTCCCTCTGCTCTCCCCCCTGTCCCTTCCCCCATATCCTTTGGCTTCATCCATCCCTCACTTTGTTCTCTGCTCCCTTCCCCCTCCCTCGAGCTTCATAGCATTTTTGAATTTTTGCAAACAAATCCATCACTGAAGATTAAATCAAAGCTCCCGACTTGAAAAAAAAAAAGGCTAGACAACTAACTGAAGATGCAGTGGGCAGAGGGTTTGCCTGGAACCGAAATTTGTTGTTCAAGTTGAAGTCTGGTCGTTGAAGTTTCTGCTTTGATTTTGTTGTTATGTGTTGATGAATGTTTTTGCAATTTGATGAATATACTGTGTTTTTGCAATTTGATGAATTCTGTGTTGATGTCTGTATTTAATCGTGGACTTGCAACGGTTATATTTCTCCAACGATAGGATTTTTGTATATTTGCCTCTGCTGGAAAATCTATGGGAATGGCTATTGGACAATGGAAAATTCATTTTAGATCTTCGGATGACTCTTCCTATTGGAGTGATAAATTTTACAACAAAAACTAAATTTTTTAAATTATACCTCTTTTAGCACTAATGGCCAGTCCCGTTGGACTTGCCCTTATACAAGTAGAATAAGCTCCACCAAAACAAGGCGAAGGCGATTCAATCACAGCAAGAATGTCAAGCTCTAGTGACCGCAAGCTTGTTCGTGTCGCTCTCCTCCCAAGTGCTGGCATGGGTCATCTCACACCCTTCCTCAGACTCGCTGCTTCGCTCACACTCCAAAATGTCAATGTCACCTTCATCACCCCAGATCCAACAATCTCACTTGTTGAGTCACAAGCTTTATCTCAGTTATTTGCTTCATTTCCTCAGATCAAGCACCAGCAGTTTCATCTCCTTCCCCTTGACAACCCTTCGGAGGACCCTTTTTTCGAACATTTCCGACTCATCAAGGAATCCTCTCACCTTCTTTCCCCACTTCTGTCTGCGCTGAGTCCACCCCTTTCTGTTTTTATCACGGACATGAGCTTGGCTTCTACAGTTATTCCCATCACTGAAGCTATTAGCCTTCCTAACTATGTTCTCTTCACTTCATCTGCTAAAATGCTGACACTTTTTCTATCCTACCCCACGTTAGCCGACTCAAAAGCTATGGATGAATTGGACGAGATGGACGTGGTCAAGATTCGAGGCCTGGAATTGGTGCCCAAATCATTGATTCCCCCCCCACTTCTGAAAAAAGGCAATAATATCCTAAAGACCTGTTTCTTAGAGGATAGTAAAAAGGTCGCAGAATCAAGTGGGATTCTTGTTAACACGTTCGAAAGTTTCGAGGAAGAATCACTCAGACCGCTAAATGATTGCCACGGACTCCTGAAAAGGCTACCTTCAGTTGTTGCCATTGGACCACTTCCACCATGTGATTTTGAGAAGAGCCAGTTACAGCTAACCTGGCTTCATGATCAACCAGCTGGATCAGTTGTGTATGTTAGCTTTGGTAGTAGGACTGCTTTGTCGAGGGATCGAGCAAGTCAGAGAGTTGGGTGAAGGGCTGGTAAGGAGTGGTAGAAGGTTTTTATGGGTGATGAAGGACAAAAAAGTTGATAGAGAAGAAGATAATGAAGGACCGGAGGAGGTAATTGGAGATGAATTGATGGAGAGGGTGAAAGAAAAGGGATTAGTTGTTAGGGATTGGTTAAACCAGGAGGATGTATTAAGCCAGCCAGCAGTGGGAGGATTTCTCAGTCATTGTGGGTGGAATTCAGTGATGGAGGCTGCTTGGCATGGGGTGAGGATCTTAGCTTGGCCCCAACATGGTGACCAGAAAGTCAACGCAGATATTGTGGAGAGGATTGGACTAGGGACCTGGGTGAAGAGCTGGGGATGGGGTCAGGAGACGGTAGTGAATAGAGCAGAGATTGCAGAAAAGATCGGAGAATTTATGGGGAATGAATCGTTAAGAATCCAGGCACTGGGCATCAAAGTAGAAGCGAGGAAAGCAGTGGGAGCTGGTGGGAGTTCTAACAAGGGACTGTCTGAACTCATCAACGTCTGGAGAAAGTTCTGAAGTTCTAGGAACATCCTGTATCCTTGTCTTGAATGTTCTGTATCTTGATTTGCCTGTGTCCAGATATATTGAAATGCAAAATTGAAGAGAAACCAAATCCAAGCAAGAATAAATTCAAGGAAGCATGCACTCCCCCCTTTTGTTTATTTATGATTCTATTTTCAAAAAATGTTTCAACAGATGAACTTGTGAATTCATTACTAATCAGGGGCTTCAGCTTTTCCTGCAACACTCGTAACCAAAACGCATCCGCAAATTACTAGATCTTGAATGGAGCACTTCTCTCCTCATCCTGAACCAGCCAAGGCTAAACATGTAGGAGAGAAAGGTTAAGAGAGGCCAACTCCCATTTGCATTTCTACTCAAGAGCTAGTCCAACGAAAATTCCCAATAGCAATTAGTAGTCGAAATATATGCTTGCATCAAGCTTCAACCTAAAATTAGTGTTACTGCAAATCGTTCTGTGCTGTCACTCCTGAGTATTCTAACCAGGACCTGGAATGACTAATCTCTCATCATTTGTTATGAATAACTTATTTTGATGTTCGAAAATATAAAGAAGAACAATTATTTATTAAAAATAGTAAAAAAACAAATAGAAAGTGAATAAAAAAAAACTAACCCTATTTTCCATACCAGACAAATGACTAGTGGATGAGAAGAGGCAAAGTGTTTTCCACTCCATGCACTTAAAAAAGAGTTAAACGTCACACCAAGACTTTTCTCGACGGGTTAGGTGCGTGGTCTTACCTTGTTATTATCTCTCTCTCTTTTCTCTCCTAGGTGACTTTGTCGACCGCTGGCTTACATGGGAGATTTCGGGCCACGTTTGGAGTCTACCGTGCACGTATATGACTGTTTTGTGCCTATTAGATACTGTGGTTAAATTGATGTTTAATTATTTTTATGTTTTTTTTTAAACGAATATATTTTAGTATTTTTATATTATTTTGATGTATTAATGTTAAAAATAATTTTTAAAAATAAAAAAAATATTATTTTATTATATTTCAATATAAAAAATACTTTGAAAAACAACAACATAATATATACATATTGTTTTGTTGACGTTGAGAATAGAAATGGCGACTTACTTAAACGAGGCTATATATGCTCTCATAGCAATTTCTAGCTCTGCTCAGTGAAGTTCGTTTCTCAACATCAACATTTATTGATCTCCCAAGACAAGGAGCCAAAAGCTACACGCTATGTATATATGCTAGCCAGTATCTCTGTCCTCGTTGTATCGTGAACGGTATTATATTTTTTTTAATATAAAAAAATATTAATTATATGTGTTATTTTATTATAATAAAAATTTAATCAAAATAAAAAATTTGTATAGAATTACTATTAAGTGCAAGTTTTTTATAAAATATATAAATTTTAAATTCATATAAATTTATTTGTTTAATAGTTTTTAATAAAATAAACAATATAAAATCATTATCATCATTAAAAAATAAAAAAAAATTTAATATTTAAATTATTAAATTTATTATATTTAAATTAATTTATTTTATAATTTCAATATGAATATTAGCGGAGTTTATGTAATGTGATCCAGCCACAACTCCAGCAAGAGTAGGCTCTGCAGAATGAAAAGACGTATAAGGGCTAAATTCATTTCATGCAGTTTTTCGGGGAAAGATTTAGAAGAAGGGGCTGATCCGTATTATCTTGACTTGTTCTGACTTCTCTATTTTAAAAAATACTGAATCGGGGTTTAACACTGGATTAAAATGATGTATTTTTTTTAATTTTTAAAAATTATTTTTGATATCAATATATTAAAATAATTTTAAAAATATTAAACCATGATTATTTAATTTTTTTTTAAAAAAAATATACGACCAAATACAGATTTCGCCGCAATACTAAATAGGCACTAGGAGTCGAATCCCTGGATGGCTGGATGCACCTGATCTGCACACGAGTCCTTGCGAGCCAAACAAAGCGAACCCCTTCCTTGGTCGAGAAGATGCAGATAAAACGCCAATAATAGGCTGATGTCAGCTTCTACGGCAGACATGGGCCCGGTGAATCATGCGACGAGGTAGACTTTTCGTCGAGTTAGGATCTCAGACGGATGAGACTGGAAGCTTAGTGAGTTAGGCCCGCGAACACCAAATCACATTTGAAAAATAAAATATAAATTACGAAAAGATTTGAAATAATTAATTTTTTATTCATACAAAAATAAATTAAAAATTTATCCCTATATTATCATCATTTTCATTACTATAATAATTAAAATTATTATTAACATTATTATTCAAATAATTAAAATAATTAAATTACTCAAAAAAAATAAAAAAAAATCAAAACATTTTAACAAAATAATAATAAAAAAATAATCACTTAAATTATCATTATCATTGAGAAAAAAAATAAAATTATATGATCTGAAAAATAGATAACATAATAGAAAACACACAAAAAAACATTGTATTTTTAATGTTTTTAGATCATTTTCATGTGCTGATATTAAAAATATTTTAAAAAAACAATTATCATTTTAATATATTTATAAACATTTTTTTTTAAAATCAATCACATTTCCAAGCAAAATAAAAAAAATATTTCATGAAAAAAAATATAATCAGGAAAATAATAATAATAAAAAAAGCTACAAAAATATATTGGATTCGAGGATCAAATCATGGTGCGCTTAAACTAGCCCAGACACCTCAATTATAAATTTTTTTTTTTTTTATATATATATATATATATATATATATATATATATATATATATAAGTGGAAAAAGAAAAAAAAATATAACCAATAAAAATAATATTTGATGGATAAAATGAAAAGAAAATTAGAAAATAAAAAAAAAACATAATGAAAAAAAGCAAGAAAGTAAGAAACAAAAAAACGTTGCCGATAGTAGGATTTGAACCAGCGCCCTCGGAATATAACTGCACGCTCTGGACCAACTCAGCTACCTCAACATATGCTTCATAGTTCGTGACAACGTATATTAATAGTGAAGTTTTACTGTGGATTGACATAATAAAATCGGGACTCATTTTATATTTTAGTTAATATATATACACACCATTGCCCTGTGCCCGTGTTTTGTCACAGTCATAACCATATTTTTTTCAACATAAAAAATTATTAATTGTATGAGATTTTTTTATTATAATATAAATTTAGGCAAAGTAATAAATATGTACAAAATTCCTGTAAAGTACAAGTTTTTTTTCTATAAAATATGTGAATTTTAAATAAATATAGATTTATCTGTTTAGTAAGTTTCAACGAAATCACCATAATAAAATTATCATCATTAAAAAAGAAAAAAATTCAGATACCTGAATTATCGAATTCAATGTATTAGGATTAATTTATTTTATTATACAATTTAAATTAAACACAACAAACAAAATATAAATTGTAAAACATTTGCAATAATCAAATAAAAAAATAGTTATATTTCTATCTACAAAAAAAAAAAAAAACATCATTGAAAATCCATTTCTACATTACCATCATTATTATGACTATAACAGTTAAAATTATTATCAATATGATTTTTCAAACAATTAAAATCATTAAATTACCCCCCCAAAAAGCAAAATATTTTTACAAAAAAACAATAAAAATAATAATCACTACAATTGTTTTGTGTCCTTTTATCAACACTAAGAGATTAAATAATAGTTTTACTGTGGAAAGAATTTAGAAATATCATACATATCCCCTAAAAATATCCAAAATATTTCTGGTCCTGAGGATTAAATTTTTCAACCTTAGAATAAAATGGTACCTTTAATGTCACAATCCACATTAATATCTCTCTCTCTCTCTGTAACTGTTTATATATTAACTCAAATGTAAAAGGTGTGGTCTTTTCCTGTAGCATTTTTATTGTGTACACACACACACACACACAAATGCTGTATCTACAGCATTTGTGTGTGTGTGTGTGTGTGTGTGTGTGTGTGTATGTTAATAATGTTACGGAAGTCACACAACAGAAAGAACAATGCAAGACAAAAGGAAACATTTTAACTCTCTGAATTTGGGAACGCAAGGGGCTAGCCATGTCTAGTGATAATACACACTGTGAAGTAACGTTAATTTTATGTCAGTAGAGACCGGTATCACTTATTTTATCATCAATAAAACAAGTTCACCAATAAACTGAAAAGTGAAGCATACCAAATCAAAGATTTAGAAAATAAAGACCAGGCAAGAGCATAGCAATTCCTTTCGAAAATCTGTATGACTTGCTCTCTAGTTTGTTGTGATTAAGGATTATTAATAGGATATCTCTGTTTTGGAGGACGCTTTGTCCTCTTTTCCGATCGTTCTGTTTCAGATAAAATATTTTGTATCAGTAAAAAAAAAAGAGGTAAAATAATATTATTTTTGTCTTGGTTTAAATTCTAGTATGTGAAAAGACTGAAGAAAAATACTGAATGTGTTGTGTGTTTTAGTGATCATCAATCGAGTCTCTTATACAAGGAGAGTAACAAACTTTCCTACTAATTAGGACTTCATGAGCTGTCAAGCTAAATAATAGGCAATACAACAACAGGAAAGAATATATACAATAAATAACTGTAAATAGGAAAGGCAATTTACATGTTCTTATCTTCTAATACTCCCCCTCAAGTTGGAGAGTGGATATCTTGTACTCCCAACTTGTGAATCATAGGGACAAAAAAATCTTTCCCTAAAGGCTTTGTCAAGACATCTGCCAACTGATGTGCATAGTTCACATATTTCGTAGTTATCGAACCATCTTGGATTTTATCTCTGATGTAATGACAATCCATCTCTATGTGTCTGGTTTGTTCATGAAAAATTGGGTTGGCTGCAATATGTAGAGCAACTCTATTATCACAATACAACAAAACAGGCTCTTCATGAGAAAGACCTAAATCTTTCAAAAGATGTCGAAGCCATGTCAACTCACAGCAGGCTCCTGTCATCGCTCGATACTCAGCTTCAGCTGAAGAAAGTGAAACTGTTTTCTGTCATTTTGACCTCCAAGATATTAATGAAGATCTAAGAAAGACACAATAAACCATAGTAGACCTCCTAGTAAGTGGGCAACCTGCCCAATCCGAGTCACAATAGGCTCTTAACTTGGAGTCATTACTTGATGAGAAAAACAAACCTTTACCAGGAGCCCCTTTCAAATATTTAACAACTCGAAGGGCTGCCTCCATATGTAATTTCCAGGGCTGATGCATAAATCTACTCAGGATGTGCACGACATATGTTATATCAGGCCTAGAAACAGTCAAGTAAATCAATCTCCCTACCAACCTTCTATATTGACTGGAATTTTTAAGCAAATCACTTTTATCAGACAACTTCAATCCTTTTTCCATAGGAGTATCAATGGGAGCTGCCCCCAACAGTCCTGCATCCGCAATGGTTTGTAATACATACTTACGTTGAGAAATAAAAATGCCATTCCTAGAAGTAGAAACCTCAATGCCCAGAAAGTATTTCAAGTTGCCAAGCTCTTTGATACGAGAATTACTATGTAGGAATTTTTTAGTTGTATCAATGCTAACAGGATCATTCCCAGTAATTAAAATATCGTCAACATAAATTAGGGGAGCAGTAAAAGACTTGTCTTGTTTTCTGGTGAACAAGGAATAATCAGCTCGTGATTCCTCATAACCAGCTGAGCAAATGGCTTCTAAAAACTTGGCAAACCACTGCCGAGAAGCATGTTTCAACCTGTATAAAGACTTGTGAAGGCGACATACCAAGTGATCCTCCCCCTGTCGCCGAAATCTATGCGGTGGGGACATGTATATTTCCTCGTTCAAATCACCATGAAGGAAAACGTTGTTAACATTGAGTTGATGAATAGTCCAGCGATGAGAGGCTGCCAAAGCAAGCAGGCAACACACTAAAATAATTTTCACAGTGGGGGAAAAAGTGTCATGATAATCAACACCCTCCAGCTGAGTGAATCATTTGGCGACCAAACGGGCTTTGTACCTCTCGATTGAGTCGTCAGAGTGGTGCTTGATCTTAAACACCCATTGGAAACCAATAGGAGACTTGCCTGTAAGCAGAGGGACAAGGGACCATGTGCCATTGTCTTGTAGGGCTTTTAATTCAGAATTCATGGCATCTTGCCATGCAGGATGAGAGGCAGCCTCTGAATAAGAGCTAGGCTCTGTGGCTAAACTGATATGGGCAATAAAAGAGTGAAGGGCAGGTGTGTATCAATGATAAGAGATAAAATTGGTTATGGGATATAAAATTAGTTATGGGATATCTTGTACCTTTAATTTGTCCAGGCAGCAAGAAGGATGGTTAGGCTGAGGAAACGGTGGAATAAACATAATCACGAAGCTGGATTGGTGGACTAGTGGCACGGGTGGAACGCTGGAGAGAGACTAGGTCAAGGGATGAGTTGTTTATGGTAGCAGGGGAGGGAAGACAAGGTGAAGGAGGCGGGTTGGTCGTGGGTGCTAATAGAGAGAGGTCTAATTCCGGTGAGAGGTTTAGCGATGATTGAATCGGAGAAGGAGGATTTGAAGTAGGAGAAGGAGATGGGTCAGGTATAGGTGGATGGGGAGAAGGTGGGTGTTGAGGTGGGCTGGTTAATGGGGGTTCGAGAGAATCAGAAGGATCATGGTCCGAAAGGATCAGAGGGTTGGGCTGAGTGAATGGGCCAGGGATTGGGTGAGGGTCTGATTGGGTGATTGAAGCATAAGGGAAGACAGACTCATGAAATTTGACAATGTGACTCGTGAAAATCTTTTTGGTTGATAAATCAAATAATTTGTAAGCTTTTTGACCAACAGGATATCCGATAAAAATAGATGGTATGGATCGATAGTCAAATTTATGTTACAGGTGGACATTAGTAGCATAGGCTAAACAACCAAAAACACGTAAATGAGAAAAAAATGGTGGTTTTGAATAAAGGAGTTCAAAGGGTGTTTTGAGAGAAAGTACTAGAGAGGGAAGTCGATTGATGAGGTGCACAGCGGTAAGGACACATTCGCCCCAAAAATGGATAGGAAGATGTGCTTGGAATTTTAAAGCTCGTGTCACTTGTAAGATGTGACGATGTTTGCGTTCCACAACGCCTTTTTGTTGAGGCGTATAAACACAATAGTGTTGAAAAATGACACCATGATTATCGAAAAAGAAACAGAGAGAGATAAATTCCTTGCCATTGTCACTTCGAAAAATTTTAATGTGAGTTTCAAATTGTGTCCGAACATGATTAATTTTTTTTTGTAAAAGTGACTGAGTCTTACTTTTATGTCTCATCAAAAAAATCCATGTAAAATGTATATAGTCATCAATAATTGTAAGAAAATAGTAAGCTCCAGAAAGTGAAGGGTGTCAATAGTGACCCCAAATATCACAATGAATTAATTCAAAAGGTTTTACAGAGGAAATGACATTAGAAAAAAAAGGAAGGCGACTCTGCTTTGCCAAAGGACAAATGGGACAAGCTTTATTTGACTGAACTGAAAAATTTAAAAAGTTCTTTGCAATAAAGCTCAGACGAGATGATGAGACATGGCCTAAACGATTATGACAGAGATTAGTGGATGAGATGATAAGGTTGCAAGCTGGGCGATGTGTGAGTGAGCCTTTTGTGTCAGGTTTCTGTGTTGCTAATGCCACTAAATAATATAGCCCGTCACGTTGTTTACCTAAACCAATCGTCCTCCTCGTAGCCAAATCCTGCAAGACACACCAATAAGGGAAAAAAGTTATGGAACAATTCAATCCTCTCGTCAGATAGTTAACTGACATCAAATCCACTTTGAACGTAGGTACACATAACATATTTTTTAAATAATAAACTGAATTAATAGGCAATGATCCTTTCGCAACTATCTGTGCTTTGTCTCCGCTTGGCAATAATACAGGAGGTAATGAGGAATTTTTATCTGTGTAAGAAAATAATTTGGACAATGAAGAAATATGATCCGTCATTCCGCTGTCAATGATCCAACTACGGGAGGTGATTTTAGACAAACCTATTTTGGTTACAGCATTTACTTGAGAACTTGATCCTTCTTTTTTGTTGTCAAGCAATGATAAGAGTTGTTTTATTTGTTCCTCTGAAATACCAATAACTGAGTTACTGTTGTCTTCTTTAGAGAAACATTCAGAGACATGGTTTGTGGCTGGCCTGTTATGAAAATGATTTGGGCCTATGGATTTCGTCTTTTGGTGGGCTGCTGGGTATCCATGCAACTCAAAGCATGTTTGGACCCAATGGCCCATTTTCCCACCTTGTGTACAATGTGCGCGTCCCTTGCTGAATCCAGATTGTCTCTTCTCTTCATCTATTCTGTGCCCCCATTAAAAGTGTTTGTTTTGTGTCCCCCGTTGAAAGTATCTGGAGATGGTGATCTGAACTTGTGTGAGCCGTGTGATTTGTTGGTCCTTCTTGTGCCAATTGATGGAATGGGTTTGCAACTGTTATTGTTTAGAATAGCCATGGCAGCACTGCTACCAGACCTGTCTGTAATGTGGGTCAAGCTCAGAAGGCGTTGTTTCTCTTCTTGAGAAACAGAGGAATATGCCTGACGAATTGAAGGGAGAGGGTTCATCAAGAGAATCTGACCATGAACACCATTGTAAGAATCATTCTATCCCATTAGAAATTGCATCAATTTCTACTGATCATGTTGTGTACCGTGCACTACATCACTGTAGGAACTCAATTCATCCCAAAGGCCTTTTAGTTTTGTATAGTAAGCTGAGACATAGAGCTCTTCCTGTCTAAAATAAGCAATGTCTTGCTAGATCTTGAAAATGCGAGGTGCATTACTCTGATAGAATCTCTCACGAAGATCCTCCCAAACTTCATTAGCGGTAGTATAATATATGACACTGTATGAGATTTCAGGATTGAGAGTGTTGATGATCCAAGAGTGAACAATGTCATTACACCGGGACCAAGCTGCATAATTTTCCGGGTCTGTTGATTTTGAAGGTGGACTGATTGAACTATCAACAATTCCCAGTTTGCTTTTGGAATTTAAGGCCAAGGTCATGGCTCTCTTCCAGGTAGAATAATTATTCCCATTTAAGGGTTTTGAAATCAAGACCAGTCCTGGATGATCTAAGTGATGGGAGAAGTAGGGACTTGAGATATTCAATCTCGAAGAGTCTGTGCTGGAATTGGCAACTTCTTTGCCATGGACAGAAGGAATAGGTGCTATATCATCTTGGGACATGATGACTGGAAAGAGAGGAATGCTACTCAATATTTCTTAGAGAGTATAGAGAAAAACAAAAAAAATAGGATCTCAATCCTACTCTGATACCATGAAAAGACTGAAGAAAAATACTGAATGTGTTGTGTGTTTTATTGATCATCAATCAAGTCTCTTATACAAAGAGAGTAACAAACTTTCCTACTATTTATGACTTCATGAGCTGTCAAGCTAAATAATAGGCAATACAATAGGAAAGAATATATACAACAAATAACTGTAAATAGGAAAGGCAATTTACATATTCTTATCTTCTAATAGCATGTACTGGAAATTTCAATCAAATAAGATAGTATCACTTATTTTATCATCAGTAAAACAAGCTCACCAATAAACTAAAAAGTGAAGCATACCAAATCAAAGATTCATAAAATAAAGACCAGGCAAGAGCATGACAATTCCTTTCTGAAATCTATATGACCTGCTCTCTAGTTTGTTGTGGTTAAGGATTATTAATAGGATATCTGTGTCGTGGAGGACGCCTTGTCCTCTTTTCCCATCGTTCTGTTTCAAATAAAATATTTTGTATCAGTAAAAAAATGAGGTAAATAATATTATTTTTGTTTTGGTTTAAATTCTAGCATGTACTGGAAATTTCAACAAAATACTGACCAAAATACCTTGGAATTATGCCGTCTATCCCATTTCGACTATAGACAAAAAATTCATCACCCACGCGCCGTTCATCTCCCGCTTCCTAGCCAAAACGCTCTAAAACCGAAACATTCTGTACCAATAAAAAAAACAAAACGTCAACCAAAACGGTATTGACAACCTTGGTTTCAAGCGAGTAGAAGGAAGATCACTGTGTTTTTTGCCCAAAAAAATGATTTTCAACCCTTTTTTATTATTCAAAATATCTTATATACCTCACTGTGCCTATTATTGACCTTAAATAGCCTTTGAAATGACCCAAAACTCCATATTCAACTTGAAATAAATAAATAATTCATTTGATATCTATCATTTCGGACAATAAGAAGAGAAGAGAACACCTAAGTGAACCTCTTTGTATTGCATGAAACTTATTGGCATTAAAATGGATTTTTTTCATGACTATGCAAACCAATTTTTTTTTTTATTTGGATTCGATGAAACCCTACTTTCTAGAAAGAGCACTTTATGGGTCCAAGTAAGATAGTAAAACCCTGATAGTCCCAGACTTTTACAAGAAATGTATGTTCCAACTCAAACTCGAGACCTGCTATACAGATCTCCAGCTTTTTGCTACCACATCACTCCTCTTAAGGACCAAAAATCTCTCTTTTATTGAATTCTAGTCTTTTCTCTCTCTCTCAAACAAGGAGTTGAAAAATAAAATATAAAAAAGTACTCTTCGGTCTTGAGATATATAGTTGTGAATTATATATATCACATATGAATTGTAATATTATGTTATGTTAATAATAAAAAAATTAACTAGGCTTTGATTAAACATGGAGGTTAAACAAATATTGTAGTTTTAAAATGCTAAAAAGCAAAAGGAAATACTTGTAGGATATGAATTTGCAAGGAATTAGCAGCATCATTAACTTATCTAAGAGTTTGCTGGAAATGGAGGTCTAGAAAGGAGTTTCTGTGAACTGCAATGAAGTTGAATAGAGATTTGAAGTGCCATGGATGAGTGTTTATGAAATCTTCCATGCTCTATCAATGACCGATGATCACACATTGAACGCAAAATAGTTTAGTGGCCTATATTTATTCACAGATCTTCTTTGATCCATTAAATAATTTTCAAGCTTCATAAGAGAGTTTTTGGATATATATATATTTTCATTTATTCTTGCTTTATTTTAAAGGATCTAGTCCGTGCAGCAAAAGTTAACTAGGATTTTAGATGCTTTTGAGAATTACTGGTTTCTTAGGGGTTCAACATGTTTTCCAAGTAATAGATGAATAGTGGAGGCCGAATCTGGGATTCAAGCTAAGCATCGATTGATTTTTAGGTTGCAACGAAAGTTACACAACTCCATTGTAGATGTTATTTACCACTATAAAGATATAGGCCTATTACAATTCTTATATTATGAAAGCCTTAACTCTGTTTTTCTATTTTGAAGTCTAAAAACTGAGTTGAAAGATGAGTTCAAATTAAACTTGAAACTCCTACGATATAATATTATCTTGTTTTTTTAGCTCATATATGGAGTTCTAGAGTTCAAAAATTTGTAAAATCAGTTTTGTTGGAAAGAAAATTTGATTTTATAAAATTGTTATAGAAAGATATAAGTCTTAATTTACATGTTTTTTTGCTTCAAATGTGGTTTGCGATATTAGGAAGGAAATGAGTTTGTGATATAGGAGAAAATTGACTTCTTTTCCTTTAAAGGATAAAATGAGAACATATATATCTCTTTAGGTAGTAGTTAGGGAGGGAGACAACCCAAAACACACCATAAAATATAGGAGATGACACCAAAAGAAAAAAGAATACAATTGAAAAGAAGATACAACAACAAGCTTCAAGATGCCCAACTTGTCTCAAATCATCATCCTTTCTTGAGTGATATTTATTGTATTAAGTTTATTTCTTTTTAATTTAGGTATGATGCAGTCTCTTATTTTGAAATTTTTTAATGTAACCTAGCTATTAATATATGAACAAATTTTTTGATTGAATTAATTTACTAGTTGCTGAGTGTTTATTCTTTGCTTAATGTTTGTGTATGTTTGGCCAATATTTTCATGATTTGGGATTCAATTGAAACTGAGAAGTGATAATTATTTTAACCATTGTTTGAAATACCCTAGAATATCTATATGATCAAGATATCTACGAAACTTGTGTAATTTTTAAGAGTTTTATGATGCTTAATGAGTTTGACAAGTTCAGAATTTTCACAAAGATGTATGAAGTTTGTTTTTTGAAATATTCATTGATACTCGAGAGAGAGTAGTGATTAAATTAGTAAAATCTAATTATAATTAGTAAAAATAAATAAGTCAATTGAGAAAATTGATATAGGAATAGTTTTGGTGAGTTAGAAATCCTAGAACCTATATAACGAGTGAAGTCAATATTACTTAATTAAATTAGCTGTTTGTTTTTAGTTGTTTTTGTTTTGTTTAGTAAATTATGCCATTATCACAATTTAGAAGATTTTAATAGTTAATACTTTTGTAAATTCTTGTGATATGGTACTTTATAACCAACAAGTTCTTATTACATGTTACGATTCGTGAACTTATGATCTTTACCAACAAGTTTTTATTACATGTTATGATTCGTGAACTTCCAATTTTAACCAACAAGCTTTTGGTATCGCTGTTGAGGATTTTATATAGGATTATGAATAACATCAATACTATATAATTTAGTTTAATTTTAATAATTTTTGCCTTCAGTTTTCAGGTTCTTGTCTAATGTGTGAGAAGCAGTAAAGATCTTGAGTTGCTGCCTTGTAAGCCAGAGATATCAGTTTTCAAGTAGGCAAGCTCCGGGCATGAACAAGTTGAGGTTATGAAAGCAACCCATGCACAGTGGACTTGGCATAGAAACGATGATGACGAAAACGTTACAAGTGACCCCATAGATCTGCCTTACTAAACGATTCCTGCTTCCTGTCATAGTTAGCTCTGGAATAATGTTATACATAATTTTAATTAAAATAATGAATAGTTAATTATAGGTTTTGCTGACATCTGTAGCCAGCAAAAGCTTGAAGTGCGGCCAAGTTGGATGGTGCACGTGGTCGCAAGCATTCATCGGAAGGAGACCACCTCCCGAGCATTCATTGGAAGGAGACCACCTACCATGTCAACAAGCATCTACATGCCCAGACAGCTCTTCGTTTTCTTATACAAGTAGAATAAGCTCCACCAAAACAAGGCGAAGGCGATTCAATCACAGTAAGAATGTCAAGCTCTAGTGACCGCAAGCTTGTTCATGTCGCTCTCCTCCCAAGTGCTGGCATGGGTCATCTCACACCCTTCCTCAGACTCGCTGCTTCGCTCACACTCCAAAATGTCAATGTCACCTTCATCACCCCAGATCCAACAGTCTCACTTGCTGAGTCACAAGCTTTATCTCAGTTATTTGCTTCATTTCCTCAGATCAAGCACCAGCAGTTTCATCTCCTTCCCCTTGACAACCCTTCGGAGGACCCTTTTTTCGAACATTTCCGACTCATCAAGGAATCCTCTCACCTTCTTTCCCCACTTCTGTCTGCGCTGAGTCCACCCCTTTCTGTTTTTATCACGGACATGAGCTTGGCTTCTACGGTTATTCCCATCACTGAAGCTATTAGCCTTCCTAACCATGTTCTCTTCACTTCATCTGCTAAAATGCTGACACTTTTTCTATCCTACCCCACGTTAGCCGACTCAAAAGCTATGGATGAATTGGACGAGATGGATGTGGTCAAGATTCGAGGCCTGGAATTGGTGCCCAAATCACTGATTCCCCCCCCACTTCTGAAAAAAGGCAATAATATCCTAAAGACCTGTTTCTTAGAGGATAGTAAAAAGGTCGCAGAATCAAGTGGGATTCTTGTTAACACATTCGAAAGTTTCGAGCAAGAATCACTCAGAACGCTAAATGATTGCCAAGCACTCCTGAAAAGGCTACCTCCAGTTGTTGCCATTGGACCACTTCCACCATGTGATTTTGAGAAGAGCCAGTTACAGCTAACCTGGCTTCATGATCAACCAGCTGGATCAGTTGTGTATGTTAGCTTTGGTAGTAGGACTGCTTTGTCGAGGGAGCAAGTCAGAGAGTTGGGTGAAGGGCTGGTAAGGAGTGGTAGAAGGTTTTTATGGGTGGTGAAGGACAAAAAAGTTGATAGGGAAGATAATGGAGCACTGGAGGAGGTAATTGGAGATGAATTGATGGAGAGGGTGAAAGAAAAGGGATTAGTTGTTAGGGGTTGGTTAAACCAGGAGGATCTATTAAGCCATCCAGCAGTGGGAGGATTTCTCAGTCATTGTGGGTGGAATTCAGTGATGGAGGCTGCTTGGCATGGGGTGAGGATCTTAGCTTGGCCCCAACATGGGGACCAGAAAGTCAACGCAGATATTGTGGAGAGGATTGGACTAGGGACCTGGGTGAAGAGCTGGGGATGGGGTCAGGAGACGGTAGTGAATAGAGCAGAGATTGCAGAAAAGATCGGAGAATTTATGGGGAATGAATCGTTAAGAATCCAGGCACTGGGCATCAAAGAAGAAGCGAGGAAAGCAGTGGGAGCTGGTGGGAGTTCTAACAAGGGACTGTCTGAACTCATCAACGTCTGGAGAAAGTTCTGAAGTTCTACGAACATCCCGTATCCTTTTCTTGAATGTTCTGTATCTTGATTTGTCTGTGTCCAGATAAATTGAAATGCAAAATTGAAGAGAAACCAAATCCAAGCAAGAATAAATTCAAGGAAGCATGCACTCCCCCCTTTTGTTTATTTATTATTCTATTTTCAAACAAATGTTTCAACAGATGAACTTGTGAATTCATTACTGATCAGGGGCTTCAGCTTTTCCTGCAACACTCATAACCAAAACGCATCCGCAAATCACTAGATCTTGAATGAAGCACTTCTCTCCTCATCCTGAACCAGCCAAGGCTAAACATGTAGGAGAGAGAGGTTAAGAGAGGCCAACTCCCATTTGCATTTCTACTCAAGAGCTAGTCCAACGAAAATTCCCAATAGCAATTAGTAGTCGAAATATATGCTTGCATCAAGCTTCAACCTAAAATGAGTGTTACTGCAAATCATTCTGTGCTGTCACTCCTGAGTATTCTAACCAGGACCTGGAATGACTAATCTCTCATCATTTGTTATGATTTTCCTGAAGAAAATAAGATGACTTAATTTGAAGTTCGAAAATATAAAGAAGAACAATTATTTATTACAAATATTAGATCACAGATAGAAAGTAAATAAAATTAGAGTCCGTTTCTTTATTTGCAAGAAGATATGAAGCTCGTCAACCAAGCCTTCCTTCGAATATTAAGTATAAAGATGAAACATATGGGGTTTCAACGTAGTGAATTTTTCAAAAACAATATCAATTTGATTCTCTAATTTATTTATTTATGTGCAATTCTGCTTTTTTAAAATCAAAATTAAAACTCCATTGCAACTTGAGCACGATGACTATAATTTACTAGCCAAATCCCCCGCGCATTGCCGCGGGTATTTTTGTGTATATAATTTAACATAATTAAATTAACAATAATAAATTTATATGATATAATAAAATAAAAGTTATTGATTGGGAGATAAAATATATAAAATTTTAAGTAGAGTTTGTTACGCAAGCATAGATTATATCTTTTAGAATATAGGTATTGCGTCATAAAAGATCACAAAAGAGCGCAAACTAACATTAAAAAAAAAAGAGCAAAATATTTTGATAAGAAAAAAAAATTAATCATTTAATACAAAGAGGAAATAAAAATAATAAAAAAAAATAAAGGGGAAAAGGAAACAATATTAATTTAAAATATTATAACAACAGCAATATCGAAGTCTTAACATCTGAAATTATTGTTGTTGTGACTATCAAAACAATAAAAACTATAAAATTATACCGAGGGAAAAAAATTAAAAAGCATGAACAAAATAGCAAGCAAGAAAAATGATTAAAATATTATTATTATTATTATTATTATTATTATTATTATTATTATTATTATTATTATTATTATTATTATCATCATCATGAAAGATTAAATAAATAAATGAAAGATTAAAAAAATTGTAAAAAAAAAAATATCAAACAAAAAAATACAATAAAAATCCAAAATTATCATTGTTGTCACTGTTAACATCATAAAAACTATCAAATTGTTCTAATGGAAAAAATCCTTAAAAAACATTAACAAAAGAGTAAGCAAGAAAAACAATTAAATTATTATTATTATTATTATTATTATTATTATTATTATTGTTATTATTATTATTATTATTTTCATTTATATGTTTTATTTTTGTCTTAATAATGAAAGGAAAAAAATGGAAGAAAAAAAAATCTTAAGAACTTCAAGAAAATATAAAACAAAAGAAAAAAAAAAACCATCGTTGCTATTATTGTGAAAGAAAAAAAAGTTATCAAATTATGCCAAGAAAAAAAACCCTCAAAAACATTGACAATAGAGTAAGCAAGGAAAAATATTAAATTATTATTATTATTATTATTACTATCATTATCATTATTATTATTATTATTTATTTTATTTTTTTGTTAATAATGAAAGGGAAAAAATGGAAGGGAAAAAAAATTCTAAAAACTTCAACAGAAGATCATACAAAAGAATAATAAAAAAATAAAAACTATCATTGCTATCATTGCTATAACAATAATTGTGTGTAATTTTTTTATTATAATATAAATTCAGTTAAAATAATAAATTTGTGTAGAATTCATGTAAAGTGCAAGTTTTCTACAAAATATATAAATTTAAAATCGATATAAATTTATCTGTTTTGTAGTTTCAAATGAAATAACCAGCATAAATTTATCATCATTATTAAAAAAGTAAGAAAACTTGGATATCTGAATTATCAAGTTCACTGTATTAAGATTAGTTTATTTTATAATTCAATTTAAATTAAACAAAAATAAAATATAAATTGTGAAAATACCTACAATAATCAAATAAAAAAAATTTGTTCATTTCCTATCAACAAAAAGATGAAAACATAGATTGAAAATTAATCCTGACGTTATTGCCATTATTATTGCTATAAAAGCTAAAATTATTACTAACATTACAGCCAAAACAATTAAAATAATTAAATTGCCATGAAAAATACAAAATAAAAAAGCAAAAGATTTTTTTTAAAAAAATAATAAAAAAGTAATAACTAAAATTATCAATATTATTGCATAAATAATAAAATAATAAAAATAATATAATCTAAAGAACAAATAAAGAAAAAGAAAAAAATGAATAAGGGGAAAAATAGAGTAATATTAGTTTTAAAATGATCACCGATATAAATTAAAAATTCAGGAAAATCTTTAAAAAAAATCGAAAGATTTTATAAAAAAAATAATCACTAAAATTATCATTATTATTGCGTAAATAATAAAACTATGAAAATTATCTAATCCAAAGAACAAATAAAAATAAAAGAAAACATCTAGCCATGGCACCCACTCCTCATCGCGGGCGGAATCATATTTTTTTCAACGTAAAAAAATATTTATTATGTATGATTTTTTTTATCATAGGATAAATTTAGATAAAAGAATCAATTTGTATATAATTTTTATGAAGTGCAAGTTTTGTATAAAATATATAAATTTTAAATGAACATAAATTTATTTGTTTAGTAGGTTTCAATGAAATAACCAGTATAAAATAAGTTGTAATTTTCTATCAATAATAAGTTGCATTGTGGATTGCAATAGTCTTTTTTTCGTCTTATTTGAGGATATTATGATTATTGTACTATGCACATAAATGAAAGAAATTGAAAATATGTCTAATATCATGATATTATTTAAAACACATTCTACATAATAAAATGAATATATAAAAAACTAATATACATTTTTAGAAGTTCTACGCTGCACGCGCTATCTAAAATGTGGTTAAGAGAAAACATTGTAGCAATCCATATTGTTTGTAAAAAAATTTAGCTCAAGAATTAGTCGTGGTGTGCTTACGTTGGTCGGAGACCCCGATCATAAAAAAAAATGTATAAGTGAATAAAACAAAAGTATAAAATAAAGAAAAAAAAATGTACCAGCAGGAAAGCACTTAAGAAAAAAATGTGGGTCCGCAATGTGCACAGTGTAATCATGAATCAACCCTTTGAAAATGATAAAATAATTATTAAATTATCTTGGAAAAAAAAAACTCAAAAACATTGACAAAAGAATAAGTAAGAGAAACAATTAAATTATTATTATTATTATTATTATTATTATTATTATTATTATTATTATGTTAATAAGGAAAGAAACAAAAATAAATGAAACACTAAAAATATCTTAGATACTTTTAAAAAAGATTAAAAAAAACAATTATTGCTATTACTGTAAAAAAAAAAATATCAAATTATTTGGAGGGGAAAAAAAACATTAAAGAAAGAGCAAGAACGAAAAACAATTTAATTATTATTATCATTACTATTATTATTGTTATTATGTTAATAATGAAAGGGAAAAAAAACGAAAGACTAAAAACATGCAAGAAATTTGAACAAAATATTAAAAAAACAAAAACAATTATTGTTGCTATCACCGGCAAAAAAAAAATATTATCAAATTATTGGGAGAAAGGAAAAAAACGCAGAAGAGTAAGAACAAAAAATAATTAAGTCATTGTTATTATTATTATTACTATTACTATTACTATTACTATTACTATTACTATTATTATTATTATTATTATCGTGTTAAATACACTTATATATACATGGGCAAAAGTAGAGATTATTCCAGAAATAAAAAAAAATAAAAGTATAAGGATTTAAATGAAAATCAAATATAAAGGGCTTAAATTAAAGAATTAGAAGTCAAAGGGCTGAAATGCAAATTACATTTATTCTCAATTGAAATCAGAGGACAAAACTGCAAAAATCGGAACTTGTGTACCGAATTAATTGATTTATATACAGCCAATCCGGAAATTGAAAGTAACAGGACCGAATTGAAACTTTGACATTCAATTAATTAAAATCGGAGGACCCAATCGAACAAAATCAAAAATTATAAAACAGAAATGAGGACCCAAAACGAAATTAAAAGTTGAGGGACCTAAGTGAAATGTTAACAAATATGGGGGACTCTCCTGCACATTGACGTGCAGGAGAGAGAGAAAGTTGGCCGGCGGCTTGAACCGGCCTCCGCCGCGTCCACGGACATTAGGTAGATACACGCACCACCGCGGGAGG
Organism: Salix dunnii; assembly: GCA_015731905.1. Taxonomy (NCBI): domain Eukaryota; kingdom Viridiplantae; phylum Streptophyta; class Magnoliopsida; order Malpighiales; family Salicaceae; genus Salix; species Salix dunnii. The sequence goes on along the minus strand of CM027662.1, from coordinate 6,323,191 downwards.
AAGACCACTCGGCGGCGCACCGGAATAGCCTCCGGTAGACAATTTCCGGACGCCGTATGAGGCCGCACGCGCCACCTGAACTGAGCGTGAGGCGGAAAACCGCTTGGCGCGTGCGGATCACGCCCTGACAGACGCCGATTAAAAAATTCGAGAAATAGGGACAATTACCGTTCTAGCCCTGAAGTCAATTCAGTGTTTTTGTCTTATTAGGGGCTATAACCGTATTTAGCCATTTCCGAAAAAAAAAAAAAAAAAGTTGCGGCGGACCGGACCGGACCGGGCCGGTCCGGACGCACGGATGCCTTATTTTGTCCTATTACCGGGGGTTAAACCGTTAATACACTGTGCACAGAAGATTATTTTAAAAAAAAGAGGAAAAACCGAAAAAAGAAGAAGGAAAAACCGAAATTGGCCCCGTTTCACAGCCACCTTTGCCGCGCGCCCGAGGGCCATTTTCACCCCTACACTGCTCGAATCCACAGTCAACTGAGTCTTGCGCTACAGTGAAAACTCAACGCCCTTTATATTTTTTGTAATTTGAGATTTTCTCTCTCTCTTACTCTGTTAAAACTATTATTAATTAATGGGCCCCCTTAATTTAAAAAAGAAATATATATATAACTCCATGCACTTAAAAAAGAGTTAAAGGTCACACCAAGACTTTTCTCTATAGGCTAGGTGTATGGTCTTACCTTATTATTATTTTTATCTCCTAGAAATCTCTGCATGACCCTCCACCTTTTTATTTCAACCATTAAAGTTCCTTTTATTTTGATTTTTTCCCTGGATTTTTATTAATTTCTCAGGATTTTTTTTTGTTTACAAGAGGAAATTAACCATAGCATTGCGTGAGCCATTTAGGTATTGAATTAATTATTAAGTGTAGGACAAGCCATCTACCAGAACCCTGGTACTGGTGATTTTGTCGACCGCTGGCTTACATAGGAGATTTCGGGCCACGTTTGGAGTCTACTGTGCACGTATGTGACTGTTTTGTCTTGTTAACGATGAGAATAGAAATGACAACTCAGGTTTCGTTTGTTTCCTGAAATTTATTTTTTGGAAAATTATTTTTCAAATTTTTTTATATTTATTTGTTTTCTGGAAAGTTGGTCAATGGAAAATACTTTCCGGTCAATAGAAAACACTTTTCGGTTAACGGAAAACACTTTCCAGTCAAAGAAGAATTTGGCTTGGTTTTCAGGAAAGTGTTTTCCGGAAAATTTAGGCGGAAAACACTTTCCGGAAGTTGTGAAAAATTTAGAAATGTCATTATTTGATGATTATGTCAAATTTGATCCTCAAACTTTTGATTGCTATATATAATTTGTTTTGAATATTTATTTTTCAATTCCATCTCTTAAAATTTAATTTTTATATTAATTTTGGTTCTTATTTTTATAATTGTTATTTGCTTTTTTCTTATCATTTTTTTATTGAAATTTTTTATCTATCAAATTTGGTCCTCATTTTTTTTATTGTTACTTATTTTATTTGAAATAATTTATGAAATGTTAATTATTATTATTTTAATTTATTCACCTTTTATTTTTTTTTAAATTTTTTAGATTTGATCTCTATTATTTTGATTATTATTTATTTTATTTGAGATAATTTATGAAATTATATTTTTTTTCAATTTCATTCTCATTCAACTTTTTAATTTGTAAGATTTGTTCTTCATTATTTTAATAAACTTGAAAAAAAAATTTATTAATAAATTATTTTCCAGATCATTTTCCATAACATAAACAAACACTGGAAAGTGTTTTCCAGTTCATTTTCCATAACACTGCTAAACATAGAAATTCACTTTCTAAGAATTCACTTTCCAAGAATTTATTTTCCCCGGAATTCACTTTCCAAAAGGAAATCACTTTCCAGCAAACAAACGGGGCCTTACTTAAACGAGGCTATGCTCTCATAGCAATTTCAAGCTCTGCTTATTGAAGCTCGTTTCTCAACATCAACATTTCTAAGGGGGTGTTTCAAAGTATGGATACGATTGTTTTTTAAAGTGTTTTTCGTTTAAAAATATATTAAAATAATATTTTTTTTATTTTTTAAAAATCATTTTTGATATCAGTACATCAAAATGATCTAAAAATAAAAAAATCATTTAAAATGAAAAAAAATGAATTTTGGTTAAACGCTAGTTTGGTTGCAGTGTCAAACAGGCAGACAAGGAGCGAAAAGTTGAGGCCAAGTCTCCATTTTCATGCGCGCGAGCGCGCGCGCACACACTAACCATGACCCCATGCCCATATCTTATCATGGTCGTAACTATATTTTTTTTCAACGTAAAAATTTATAAATTGAGTGAATTTTTTTATTATAATATAAATTTAGATAAAATAATAAATTTGTACAGAATTCCTATGCAATACAAGTTTTCTATAAAATACATTAATTTTAAATCAATGCAAATTTATCTGTTTAGTAAGTTTTAACGAAAACACCAGGATAAAATTATTATCATTATTAAAAAAGAAAAAAGATTCAAATACCTGAATTATCGAATTCATTGTATTATAATTAGTTCATTTTATAATCTAATTTAAATTAAACACAACAAATAAAATATAAATTGTAAAAACACTTGCAATAATCAAATAAAAAATAAATAGTTAATTTTCTATCTATAAAACAAAATAATTGAAAATTCATCTCTACGTTACCATCATTATCAAGCAAAATACTTTTACAAAAAAAAATAATCACTACAATTGTTTCACGTCCTTTTATCAGCACCTAGAGATAAAATAGTAGTTTTACTGTGCAGAAAATGTAGAAATACCATACATATCCCCTGAAAATATCCAAAATACCCCCGGTCCCGGGGTTAAATTTTTTAACCCTAAGATAAAATAGTACCTTTGTTGTCGCAATCGACAATCATCAATGTATCCGTATATAATAAAAATCTTACAGGAAAAGACCATGACTTTTATATTTTAGTTGATACGAGCCATAAACCCGCGCTCTGCCGCAAGGATTAAAATTATTTTTTTATCTAGTTTTAACACATATAATTTATTATTTTGTATTTTGGTTTTTATTCTTTTATTTTTTAGTTTAGTTTCTATCGCTTGATTTTCTCAGTTCTTTTAAAATAGTTTTAAATTTTTTATTTGTATCTATACACCTTTGCTCATAGTTTAGATTTTTTATTTTTATTGTTATTTGTAATTATATTAAATGCAACTCGCGTTCAAAAAACATAATATGTTTAGCTTTGGTGTTGTAAAATGAGAGTGAAACTCTTTCTTATACATGTATTATACATGTAGAGTTAAACGTGAAATGTTTGAAACACCACCGTAGGTAAATCTTCCGTTTTGTCTTATTTGAGACTACAAAAGTTATTTTAATGTGCACTAAAAAAGTAAAATTACTGGGACATCTCCACTGACAATTTTTTATTTTTGTCTTATTTGAGGGTATTATGATTATTGTACTATGCACAAAAATGAAAAAAAATTTGAAAATACCTCTGATACCATAATATTATTTTAAATACATTTTTAGAAGTTCTACGACGCCGCACGCGCCATCCGAAAATGGGCATAAGCTCTAAAATTGACGTCACACTCGAAGACATGCCCACAACACCGTGATAGAAAATATAATTAAAAATTGGTAAATTACCAATACACCCCTATAGCCAACTCTTGAATTTTATCTTATAGGGGGTATATACATATTTATACAACTCGTGGTGCACATCAGCTGGCCTGGACACCCCGATTATAGAAAAAAGGGTTTGAGGATTAGTCATGGTACACTTAATCTAATCCAGAGACCCTAGTTATAAAAAAATATATAAGTGAAAAAAACAAACAAAAAAACAAAAACTTAAATTGGCCCGGAGACACCGGTTATAAAAAATATATATAAGTGAAAAAAAACAAAAACAAAAAAAAAGTATAAGCATGAAAGCACTGTAGCAATTCATATTGTTTTTTTAAAAATTTAATCTGGGAATTAGTCGTGGTGCGCTTAAGCTGAACCGAAGACCCCGGCCATAAAAAAATATATAAGTGAACAAAAAAAGTATACGGAAAAAAATAATAAATTAGTCCGAGGATTAGTCGTGGTGCGCCCAAGTTGGCCTAGACACCTCGATTATTAAAAAATAAATTTGGTCAAGAGAGTGGTGGTGGTACGCTTAAACTAGTCCGAAGATCCTAGTTAAAATAAAAAACATAAGTTGAACGAGAGACCATGGTTATAAAAAAAATATATAAGTAAAAGAAAACAAAAAAAAATATAAGTGTGAAAGCATTGTAGTAATGCATATTGTGTTTTAAAACAATTCGGCCTAGGAATTAGTCATGGTGTTCTTAAATTGGCCCGAAGACCTCGGTTATAAAAAATATATATAAGTGAACAAAACAAATGTATAAGAAAAAAAGAAAAAAAAATATCAGCGGGAAAGCACTTTAGGGGAAAAAAAAAAGGTCTGGAGATTGTTGTGGTAAATATAAGTTGATTTGGACACCTTAGTTATAAAAAAAATTGGATCTAGGGATTAATTGTGGTGCGTTTGAGCTAACTCGGACACCCCGATTACAGACAAATAAAAAACAAAAAAAATATATAAGTGGAAAAAGAAACAAATATAAAAAATTATAACAGGCAAAAAAAAAATGTTTTGGGGGAAAAATGAAAAAAAAATAATAAGAAAAAAAATGAAAAAAACATAATAAGAAAAAAAAAAAAAGCAAAAAATAGGGGGGGAAGCACTATAGTGGGAAAACATTGTTGCAATCAACAGCTACAGTGCTTTCCCCACACCATTTACAATCCATATTTTTTTTTTTAATTCGGTATGGGAATTAGTCGTGATATGCTTAAGCTGACCTAGAGACTTCAGTTATCAAAAAAAAAAAATAGTTCGGAGATAAGAAAAAAAAATATAAGTGAACAAAAAAAAAAATATTAGAGAAATTTTTTTTAAAACATAATAAATTGGTCTGGGGATAAGTCATGGTGTGCACAAGCTGGTCTGAACACCTTGATTATCAAAACAACTTTGATCTAGAGATTAGTCATAGTGCGTTTAAGGTGGCCCGAAGATTCTAATTATAAAAAAAAAATATAAATAAAAAAAACTTAAGCTGGCTCAAAGACCATGGTTATAAAAAAATATATAAGTTAAAGAAAAAAATATAAAGTGAAAACAATATAGCAATCCATATTGTTTTAAAAATAAATTCGGTGAAATAATTAGTCATTGTGTATTTAAACTGGCATGTAGACCCCGATTAGAAAAAAAAATATAAATAAACAAAACAAAAGGTACAAGGAAAAAATAAGAAAAAATATACCAGCGGGAAAACACTTTAGCAAAAAAAATAGATCAATGGATTAGTTGTGATACGTATAAATTGATCTAGATACTCTGATTATCAAAAAAAATTGAATTTAGGGATTAATTATGCTATGTTTAAGCTAGGCCGAACACCTCGATCATAAAAAACAAAAAGAAATATAAGTGGAAAAAAAAAAATATAACAAGCAAAAACCATGTTTCATGGAAAAAAAAATAAAAAAAATATAATCAGAAAAAAAAAACTATAAAAAAATAATCATGATGCGTTTAAACTAACCCAGACATCCCAATTATAAAACACAAATATATATATATATATATATATATATATATATATAATGGGAAAAAAATGAAAAAAATAATTAGAAAAAAAAAACATAATAAAAAAAACAAAATAAAAGGCAAGAAAAATAAAGATACGAAAAAAAAAAAAGGAAAAAAAAACAAAAAGAAAACGTAATTAGGAAAAAAAAAAGTCAAAAAACGAAAAAAAAAAACGTAATTAAAAAATAAAAAAGAAAACGTAATAAAAAGAACAAAATAAAAAGCAAGAAAAGAAAGAAAGAAAAGAAATAAAAGGAAAAGAAAACAAAAAGAAAACGCAATTAGGAAAAAAACGAAAAAATAGTCAAAAAACGAAAAAAAATAAACGTAATTTAAAAAAAATAAAAAGCAAGAAAATAAAGAAATAAACGAAAAAAAAAGGAAAAAAATAAAAAAAAATAAAAAAGAAAAAGAAAAAGGAAACACCATTTAACTTATTGTTAATTAATATAAACAGTTTTTTTTTTATCACAATACATGTAATCTAAGCAAACAGATAACAAAATAATGTTACGGAAGTCACACAGCAGAAAGAACAACGCAAGACGAGACAAAACATTTTAACTCTGAATTTGGGAACGCAAGGGTTTGGTCATGTCTGGTGATAATACACACTGTGAAGTAACACGTTCATTTTATGTCAGTAGAGACCAGTATCACTTATTTTATCATCAGTAAAACAAGTTCACCAATAAACTGAAAAGTGAAGCATACCAAATCAAAGATTCAGAAAATAAGACCAGGCAAGAGAAATTGACAGGCAAGAACATGGAAATTCCTTTCTGAAATCTATATGACCTGCTCTCTAGTTTGTTGTGGTTAAGGCTTATTAATAGGATATCTCTGTCGTGGAGGACGCCTTGTCCTCTTTCCCCATCCTTTTACCTCAAGCCCCAGTTCTCCACAATCAGATTGTTGAGTTTGCGGTGGACTCACTGCAGTTACTAATGGAGAGGCAGCGGTTGCGGCTGCACGCTTTCTCCCCCTTCCTGCCTTTCTTTTAGGAGAATTTCTCTGTGACAAACCTGATTGCCAAGTGCCACCGGTTGCTGCAATGAGCCCTTCAATCATCTGAAGATCCTCAGTCACATCATTCCTAGACAAACTGACAAGACCAGGAAGTACATCTCTTTGAAAGTCCTTCCGATGCCTTCCTCTCCTGGCCTGGCCTCTCCGAGGACGTCTTGACAATGATGTTTCATCATTAATGCTTTCCAAAACCATTGGCTCATAATTATGCTCTTCTACCACAGTTTCAGTTAAATTTAAGGTCATATACTCAAAAAAATCAACCACGTCTGATTTTGGATCTTCATAACCAGTAGTATTCTTGTGCACTGAAATTGATCCAACATCATTCTTAATGTAACCTTCATACAAAGAAACTATCTCTGTGAACCACTGTAGTGAATCATGGCATGGAGAATCATCTAGAAATTTGCGTGCACCAGAAGATGAGATAGAAACTAAAGCCTCAGCTGTAGCCATCAAAAAACCTCCATGAAGGTCCTTGGATTCATCTGTTATTGACTGGAATGGTTCTTTAAATTTACTCTCTAGAAATTCACCACCAGATATAATGTCTATTTCATTTCCAAGGACAACTGGTGCCTCCAAATCTATCTCAATTGCAATCTCACCCTTGGTTCTTGGAGAACAAACACACACTTGAGCCTCTTCTCCGGTCACACTCACATTCAAATCAATTGGATGTCTTAAACTAGCTCTACAATGCCTTTCCGCGTTTAAATTCCTTGTGTTTTGGATCTCCATAGATTCATATTCCATAGGATACTGATTCAGATCAGTATGAAGTAACCCACCTTTTATAAAGCTAGCATCATTAGTCTCTGAAACACAACTAGGCTTCGGGCCAGAGCTAGCAGAATGCTGGTCCTTGGACACGTGTTTTTCAAAAATGGGAACACCAAGAATCTTCCTATTGCTTGAACAGTCACCTCCTATTCTTCTGTCTTTGGCATCATGTGCATTTGTTGCTGATAACGAATCCTGAATAAGGTTTTGGTTGAGGCCCTCCATTGTTCCAGCATTGCAAGCAAACAGCTGAGCTTTATTTTTTTGCAAGGAATCCAAATCCACCTTTTGAGAGTCGGACATTTCAACAGAAGAATTTCCTTCACAAGGGGAAATAGCTCTCAGCCAAGACAATCCTCCTGGTGGAATTTCTTCCTTCCTTTGATCACCAAAGGAAATGAGATTTGAATCAGAAATCGCTTTATTTGGGCAACATTTTGGAAGTACTGCATTGAGGTTTACTTCCTCTGCAGATTTTATATCATCCAGCCAGCCTGAAGCCCTTGGGTTATTTGGAGGACTATGTCGAGGAGCTAGTTCAGAAGCCAAGTAACTAGCACTTTGTCCAATTGAGTGACCAGCTGATGCATGGTAAACTCGTTTTTCCTTGGACTGCAACTGAGAAACGAAGCAGAGGTCATTTTTATTGGGTAATTCAACTACTGGACTTGGAACAAAATCCACTTTTTCATTAACAATCGACCAATCTGTAGAAACTTCACTGGAACGAATCAATGTTGCTGAACTCTTATTGGATTCAGGAAAGGTGTTAAAGCAAGGGTTTCCCTGTACAAATATTGCATTCCATCTCGAGCTAGCTGGAGGTTTCTTCCAAGATGAAATGGAGAATGACTCGGAATTGACTACATTAGATGGAGCAGCAGGTGGCTGCAGAAGTGTATCTGAAAACATAATAGATGCATCATGATTTCTATCAGAGATATCCACACCAAAAATTGTCTTCTTTCTCAATTTTTCTGGTTTATTCTGATCAGGCTCATGGGCTTTCATGCAGCCAAGATGCAATGATTCACTCTGTGTAGGAAAATGTTCTCCATAAAAAACTTTATTGAGAGTTCTGGTGTTTGTATGGCCTGAAAAAGGATCAAATAATCAGTTGAAACTGAACTAGTACTGTTAAGCAACAAGCATATTGAAAGAAATTTCAATTGTATCTCTTATATTCTGAACCACCTACAGGAAAAGAAAAATTAATGTTCATGGTTTTAAGCTTGTCACAAAGAAGAATATAATGTAATCTTAGAAAGTAAATGACTTTCAAATACCATAATGTTAACTCAGTATCTGTGTGAGCAAATAAGCACACACACTTCACATGCAAAGCACATTCAAGTGTATAAAATATGCAGTCAAATTTATTTTTTTTCCCATTTTATAAGGAAAAGATATTTCTTGAAATGCATACGGAATCACTAGCAATGAGAAGGTTCTTGTACATTTCTCAGAACTTCCAGAACAGGGACTCACAGGTTTCTGAAAATTCATGTAAATCTCAAAAGAGCATTGCCTTGGAAGTACTTATATGCTTTTGGATGTCTAATACCAGAATGGTTATGCCAAGAAAATCAGTAACTCTTTTGCCTTAACAAAGTAATTAGTTCTCTCCAACTTATTGTTGATAATAATTCATTTCAAAACAAATTCCACAGATAATTGATTTTCTATATTTAAGAATTTAAAAAGAATTGAGTTGCATTAGATTTACAGTAAGAAAATTAATTCACCCATTTATCAACAGAAGATGGTAAGCACACTAGAAAAAAAGTGCAGCAATGAATTTGAATAAAAAAATATAGATCATTGGCTACTTGTAAAGTAGTGACTGAACAAATTTGCACATCCAAGAAAAAAGCAATATCAATGGCTGATATCACCCAAAGATATATATATATATATATATATATATATATATATATATATATATAAGTGGCTTGCTGAACAAGTCCTTACCAGGGTTGACGTTAAGAGGTGGTCGGCCTTTCTTTCCCCATTCTTTATCTAAATGCTGATTACATTGGCTGATTCCCTCATCATTTTCTTTATGTCTTTGAGAAACTTCCTTCGCCAAACACTGGAAGCCCAAGCATGAATTTGCAGTTAAATCCCGCCCTTGTATCTCCTCTTTAGAGTAGGTAGCCTTGCCTACTGTATCAAAAGAAATTGTACCATATGCTTCCTCAACCTTGAAGGTTTCATTCAAATCTGTAAAATCTTGGGTCCTCCTTAATTGTATAGAGGAACTAAAAGCATCACCATTGTAGCCAGAGGACACACTACTCGGGGTGGACATATTACATTTTTTCTCAGAAGTAACTTTACAGTTCCAATTCGGAGGGTATGTTTCCACCCCTGACCCTACACATGCCCTTCGTGTGTCATCTTCATCATTTATGTAGTTGTCACCTGGCAGTTCAAGGTCAAACAATCTCCTCTGAAGCTTCTTGTGCTTGTATTCAAGAGGTATGTCATCCTTAAGCCTGGAGCCATCATGTGTAGAACCACATTGTATATTAATGGAACCAAGATGTGATTGGACACTATCAGCACCTGAAGCAGAAGGTATATGACAATTCATTGCCCCTAAAGGCAAACCGGGATTGAGACACCTCTTTTGGTCCCCTTCATGTGGAAAGACAAAAGGATTTGATTGCAATGTTCCCACATGATCAAGGTATATGACTGATTGTTTGTTCTGGACTTCATTCATTATGTCCATTTGTATTCTGTGAAGCCGGTGTAGTTCATTGACCTGCATAATCAAATTTCCAAAAACATAAATATAATGTTATGCTCAATCAAATTTCAATAATTTATGCAAAATAAGGGAATTTTTACCCTATGTTTCATGAACTCAGTCAGAAAGTATTAAAAACCCAATCTTATAGCTCAACGATATAAAGTGGAGATAAATAATACCTGATGTCTGAATGTGTTTTCATGTCTCATTATGGTTTGCCTCAAGTGTTCCTTGTCATATCCAGAGTATCTATCTATTTCTGGTTTCACAGCAAGCATGCTATGGTACTTCCCAAGGGCTTTGTTTTCATGATGTGAAGGCCATCTAACATCCCCACCATTGTCATCCAGATCCCTTGTAGAATGATAACCCGGTATATACATCTTATACAGAAATTCAGTTCCCATTTCTGAAAACACCTGAAACAACTTAATAAAAACTCCAAATTAACCTACCAACCCCGATATGAAGAAATCTCCTTTTCTTCTGTCACAAATGAAAAAGATTTACTAGCCCACATTATATATATTTTTGTTAAAGGAAAGAAGCTGTGGGATGAGGGGCATGGTCCATGATTCTGACAAATAAAACTCATTGCATATTGTAACATGAATATTGTATGCTTGCATTGAAAAAAAAAATATATGTTGCGCCACATGAATCCTCATTCATCTATCCTGATACATAGAAAGAACCACCGCCATGTTATACAAGCTACGTTATCATATTATTTCTTCATACACCAATGACATGCTCAGTTTCGCTGGGGAAATTGAATTCCAGCCAACATTCTAGTAAGTCTCCATGCAAGGAAAAGACCATGTCATCACTCAATGTAGAAACAACTAGCACATTATGGATAAACATTGACAAATTTGCTCCATAAATAGAGTCAATGAAAATTTTTTATCTCCACATATAGTACTAATGGAGAGAGATTGTATTCCATAGTCAAACAAAAATAAAGATGCACTCCTAATATGTTTGCAAGAAGCATGAAGCCAACAAACAGCTTACAAGGCCACGCAGATACCTGTCTGTCAAGAGCTTCTCCCTAGTTGCAAGTGTTCCAAAGCAGGTATTATGCTGAGTGTCTTTAAGTAAGCTGATCTAGTTTACAATAGTTGTATGAGTTACAGCCAATGTCCCAATGGGTTTTGAATGCTGAGTGTCTTTAAGCAAGCTGATCTATTGTACAGTAGTTGTAAGAGTCACAGTCAATGTCCCAAATGTGTTTTGCATGCTGAGTGTCTTTAGGCGAGCTGATCTGTTAGAGCCTTCCATAATTTCTGTTACATTAGGGTGAATTCATTTATCACTATTTTTGAGAAAAACGCATTGTCCAAGCTTTAAAGAAACACTTTGTTGATACAAAAGAAGTGTGTTTGTTAAGGAAGGGAGACATGGAAAGTCTTATCTAAACAAAGCATGGGAACTGTGAAAGTTTCAATTTACATTCGACAACCCCATTTCGAAGTAACTGACTGTAATGCTTCATAGCTATAGATGACCATATAATGGCCAACAGTTCAACTGATGGTATTAAAAGAGGAAGGTGCGGCAAAAACTCTAAAGTGTATCGAGCTCAACTTTCATTCCAAGGGATTTTAAATCAATGAACTTTCAATTGGCAACTGCTGGATCACTAGGTGTTGCTCATTATTCTTCTCCTGGTGGTATACACTTTGAGTTTGGTTTCTTCACCATAGAAGAAACATTTTCTACAACTTTACTCGACACTTGAAAATTAAAATGGAACAGAGAACCTTTACTAGTATAGAAAGAAGCTAATAAACCTCTTAATACTATTGAGATTAGATCCATTTAATGCTATTAACTTGAACGATCAACAAATACTGATGGCATTGGAAAATCTTGTCATTGCTTACTTGAAACTCCAGTAGACCTTCCCTTCTAGATCAGGCATTCCTGCATGATTGATAATCTGAACTCCAGTTTTCTCTAAGATCTTCCCACCACAGGCCTGTGATTACAGCTGAAATAATCAAGGAAAGAAAAGCAACTGGCAATATAAATCCACTAACAAATAAGAAAAGAACAAGGGAAGAAAATGAAAGCAATAACATGACAACATGCACACATATTTAAGTGACTGGAAGTTGACCGTGAATAGTATATGGATTAAGGGTAAAGCATATATGAGAGGCCAACAAACAGCTAAAACAATCATCCATTAAAGGGGAAGAAGATGATGATTTACCTCGTATATGGCAGCATCCTCCTCCACCCCATAACAAAACTTGAGCTCAAATTCAAAGAAAATCCTTGAAACTCAACTACAAGTACATCAAGAATTCCCAGTTGAAGCAAGAACAAACAAAATACAAAAGTAGGTAGGTGTCTTTGTAATGTCATTGAAAAATCTTAAATCACAATCAATAGATAAAAAGAATAATGAATAATTATATATACTTAGAGAGAAGCTCAAATCTGGTAGGGGCAGTTAGATAGAAAGATCCCCACAATCCCAGATAAGAATGAGAGAGATAGAGAGGGATCTTTCTTTTCTTGTTCTCCTTTCTCCCAAAGAAACAGCGACTTCGAACTTGTCGACCATGTGGTCTCCTCACATTATTATTGTAAAATACTTTTGCTTCTCTTTCTTGTTACTATTTATTTATTTGTTTTTATCGATAATATTTTAAGGATGTGAGAGACACGAAGGGACATCTGTTTTCTCATTTTCTAGATTCTCTCTACCTTACGTGCTTTTCGGGTACTTGCAAGTAAATATATTATTATTATTATTATTATTAAAACTCAAAATTATTTCACTGTAATTACGTACACAATTATTAGAATGGTGCTTTGTATTGTTATTTTTTATTTATATGCTATATTATTTTGAGAATTATATCTCATGATTTTTTTATTTTATTTTTTAATATTAAATTTATTACAAAATAAACTTTTAATTTTTTATATAGATTTATCCTAATTTTATAATCCACAATGCAGATTTGACATATTAATAAAGGTTAAATATGTTTTTTTAATTTTATTTGATTTGATTTCTACAAGGTTATTTTGATCTCATGACTCGAGTCATAAGTTTGGTAGATTAACCTATATTGAATCAATTTATTTTGTTAATTGAATATAGTTTTTTTTTTCTAATTTCATCCTCCAACAACTTAATTTTATTTTTTTATCCTTTAATATTAGATTATTTAAGAATTGAGTTTCATAAAACTCTTTTTTTTCTCAAAATATTAAGTTCACATATATTGACTCAGTCTATTTGTTGGGGTTGGTTGAAAAGTAGACTTTGTAATGTTTTTTATTTATTTTCTTTCTATGGAATTATTATAATCTTATATCTAAGTTGTTGGTTCAATAGATTAACCCAAGTTAACCTAAATAAGTTATTTTATTTTTTAATATTGAAATGATTAAAAAATAAGCATATTAATTTGCTTTCCAATCTTGATCTTATAATCCAAGTTGTTGGTTTGAAAAGTCAATCCAAGTTGATTTGAATTTTCATCATTCAATATTGAGTTAATTAAAAATTGATCTTTATAATTTTTTTTATTTTTTATAGAATTATCATGGTTTCATGATAAGGATCAAAGATTTGATGAATTAATCTAGATCAATCCAACATGTTGTTGTCTCAATATTTAAAAAAAAATATCATCTATTTATGTAATCGTATTAATATTTATTTAAAAAAAAAATCCAACAAGCATTATAATTTGAGTTCATGATTAGTTTAATTTTTTAGAAAACATGTTAATAATAATTAATTTTTTTTTATATTAAAAAAAATTTATTCAACCTACAAGCGATGTGGGTCAATAATTATTAAGTGTACATCAAAGAAGTAAAGTACTTATGACATCTATACTCATGTTATTTTATGTAGTTCTCTATAAAAGTGAATACATTAATGCTTTTTAAAATAAAAAATTATGAAAATTTTATTGATTTTTTATTATTCATATTATATATGAAAAAAAAACATACAATTTCATGTCAAATTATGCTAATGATTTTTTAATTATTTAATAACACACTTAAAAACTAATTATTTTATTTTAGCATTAACTGAAGTTAATATATATATATATATATATATATATATATATATATATATAAATATTCAAAACATAACATTTTATTCGAAGATTAATTAATAAATAAATAAAAAGTAATTGAAAATTAGCGGGTATCTATTTTTCTTGTGCTTTTGCACTTTTCTTCTTTTTCTTTTAGAGGACGTATGGGCCAACGTCTAATTTGGATCTCATGGATTTTCAATGTTGGTAAAGCTAATAAGGGTTATCTTAAAGGGAAATATATAAAGTGAATTTTTGAAAAGGTGGTGGAGGTTATTTTTAAAAATATATTTTATTTTTTTAAATTATATTTGATATTAATATATGAAAATAATTTAAAAATATCAAAAAATATTTAATTTAAAATTAAAATTTTTATTTTTAATTTTATTTTAAAAAAAAATATTTTTAAAACATAATACCAAATAGAACCAAAACTTAGAAGAAAAATTCAGATAAGATATCATAAAAATGTTAATTCATGGGAAAAATAATAAGAAAATTATGGATTATTTGATTGACGTTGAATTCATTTGTTTTTTATCCAACTATTATTTTTAAATAAAAATAAGAATATATTATAAGGAGATTTCGAGTCTTTCATTGCTATTATTATTATTTAAATTTATTAATTTTGTGCGTAAATTCAACTTGTACCTAAAAATCAAGGGGGGCTTTGAGATGTCAAATCATGATGGCAACACAACACTGGATTATCAGCAGCGATGGTCCAAAATCATATGATAATCAATCATAAAATTCATGAAAAATCTCATATTTATTTTTGCCCATAATATCTTCTCTTATCACAACATGACCATCTACCATTTTATTGCTTTTGCTTGCAGCCATATTTTCAAAACTCTATTTTTTTAAATAATAATAATTTATTTATATATTTAGATTGTATTTATTTTCTGATATATAAAAATATATATTATTTTAGTATATTAAAAAAAAACACTTTAAAATCATTTCCACCGACACCTAGCAAAATATAACAAATTTGAAATAATAATAATAATAATAAAGTAGTATAAAGGATAAGAAAGAACCAGAGAAAAGGTTGGGAAAATCACTGACATGATTTCAATTTGTTTCCACCTCGTATAATAGCTTTGGGACAAAATCTGGTGGGTCTCAACTCCTAGATTAGATTTAAATGTGATTAATTTTGAGATGTGGTGATATTGTGGGATGGATGGTTTCCATATATTAATTCCTAGCTAGTGATTCTCAATTCATTGACATTTAATATTGTTGTTAAAGTATGTTGTATTTTTTAGACTAGTAAATAATAATATTTAGTTTATTATATATTATGAATGAAACTTTCGTTGACAATAAATTATTTTTCATTTGATGTGCTATCATTGACAACCAAAAATAAAATTTACTCCTAAAAATACATGAAATAGTGCAAGTAGAGATCATTCCCACAGAGAATATTTAGCCTAGGTTTTATGCTACTTTAGCAAGAAAGGGGTTTCTTGGAATTAATGAAATCCAGGTTAAACAGAATAATTAAAAAATAACTTGAATTAAAATATGGAAATCAATTAATTGAATAAACTTTGATCTAAGTCAACACTCACCATCAAAATTTTAGAACTGATCATCGATACAAATATGTGTTAATATTCACTTTGAATATTCATTATTGAAAAGATTTTCTTATCTCTTCTTAACTGCTTAAAATAGAAAATAAATTATCTACTTAACCTTAACTACTAAACAACTTAAGAGGGTGTTTGGGAGAGCTGTTGCTGTAGCTTTTCAAAGTATGTTTCGTGCCGAAATACATTAAAATGATGTTTTTTTATTTTTTAAAAAACACTAACCGTATGTTTTTAAAATTAAAAAAAAAGGGACCAAAAACACCCAAAAGCGCTTTTGGGTGGCTTCCCAAACACCCCCTAAGACAAGCGTGAAGGTTTAATCTAGTAGCAACCTTAAAAATATAAGAAATTGATGAAGCTAAACAACACAAGCACAAGGGGATGTGTTTAATTTTATCGAGTATTTACTTCCTAAGGTCTAATAAATTATGATGCAACAATTCATTAAATCTTAGATACTTCACAAATTCAAGGGATCAAACAAATACAAATTTAATGTCTAATCTAGCAGTGGATTGATGAATAATAAACTAGTAGACCTCCTAGTAATTAAATGAAACAATCACGAAAATAGGAACAAAAGAGCATCCAATATTTGAAAGTGTAAATAGAACACTTAAAACAAATTAGATCTCATAATTTTATTGATTTTGTGGTTTCTATTTTCTTCAACCAATTATGAGAATTTAGTTGTGTAGAGCCATGATAAAAATTCAATGGAGAAACTAAATAATAACATAAGTTGAGAGATCCTCTACTTATTTATTTTCCTTTTTAACAAGTTCAATTAAGTGTTTTTACTCCTATAAAATCTCTTTGAGATATTCTAGGGATTATCCTCAAATAATAATATTCAAATTTGACCAATTAAGGAGAATAAACTAAGTCCTAATATAACTAGGAAAGTGGTGTTTCCAGCTAAAACTTTAATCCATCATGTTAAGAAACCATCTCGTCTAAAAGTTTAAGCTTTTAAGTGAGGCCATAAAATATGATTTATATTATTCTCTAATACACTTCCTTAAGTGAAAACTCTTTGGGCTTGAAACTTGCACGGGTCCACATTAACATGTGCTTGATTTTTTTCAAATAAAATAGAGATGGTGAAATTCAAACTCGTGATCACTGGGTCAACAAGGTTTTGATACCATGTTAAGAAACCATCTCACCTAAATACTTAAGTTTGTAAGTGAAGCCCTATAATATAATTTATATTATTCTCTAACACATCATAGCTCAAGAAATCTAGGACATTTGAATTGCAATATAAGAGACGTTCCAGGATTGTAGCAATTTAGGTGCAACGACTTTAAGGCCTAAATTGACCTTAATCTAGGCAATATCTCTCAAAACTCCAAACATGACAGTTGTAAAGCTATCTCTTAGTGTTCCATATAATCTTAAATTATTTCAATTGGATAAAAGATGAAAGCGTTATGCCCCCATTACCAAGCGATGTTAAAACTGTCTAAAATTGTCTAGTTAGCTTCATTCAGGATTTAAATTAGCTTCATTCCGGATTTAATTCCTCCATTTGCATTCTAAATAAAATAAGATAATAATGAGTGTATTTAGACACCAAATTAGTAAAAAAGATAAGATATTAAGAAAGAAAAATATGATATTTTGCATTCCTATCATCCTTCAAGATTCATTGCTCTTTATTTATATAATTATAATATTTGTGATATATCTCACGATTTCAACACCATCACTTCAATTTAAATACATTCTAAGCAAGTCTTTAAGCCAAAATAAAAGAATTTAAACAATATCTCTCACATAAAATATAAATAAGAAAGCTACATATTTGAGGGATAAAATCAAAGCATAAGAGAGGATGAAAATAATAAAAATAAAGGTGATTTGTTTTTTGAAGAAAATATAAGAAATTCAAGTTAGAATTTTTTTTTTTTTACTTCTTTTATAGTGAATTATTGAAAGAAATTAATTCCCTCCATCATCAACCTTTGATTAACCACTATAAATGAAAAAAATTTAAATATAGAAAACTAAGTTTTTTAGATTAATTCTTCCATTCACCCATAATTTGTTTAAATCATATTATTAATTAACTATTTTCAAACCCCTCTCTCTATACCTTTATTATAATACACATCTTATTATTATTATTATTATTATTATCATCCATGAGAGCCACTTGAAACAGACATTAATTATCCACCTAACAATTAAATGGAAACACCTACATTTGTGATATATCAATAGATAAAATAAATCTTAACACTTTGGCCAGGGTTGGTCATATATCAATCTCCAATAAAATATTTGGCATTCATTGCAGCAGTAGGAGCATGTTGGGATACAAAAATAAAATAAAATAAAATTATTAGTCACATTTACAAGCTTCCTTATGTACCCTCCCTCCACCTGTCCACATCTCCTAATCTAAGACAGCAGCATGATCCTCGTCCCCACCTTACATTATGCCATCACCTCTCACCAGACTTTTTTGGGGCCCATGAGCCAGAGAACCTCTTCCCAAAGCCCAAGAGTCCCTTCTTTGTTAAGACCAATTACACTTGGGCTACAAGCTGCTAAGGTCCAGTAACCAGCCTGTATTTCGTCTTTCAATTGCTCTTTCTCCCACCCACAATATCCATCAAAGAACCTAAAATCCCCAAGCCCAACCACATTCCTCCTGGCCATTTCGGCTGCGCAGCCAGCACTTTCTTTAGTCCCATAGTACACTCCTCTCATCACCTCTTCAAAAACCCCACTCTTGGCCACCGAGTCATTATCATAACCCCTTTGTGGACTTACTAAGAACAACCCTTCCTCCAATGGCCCACCAAAGAACAATGGCCGATCGGAGAACGTCCCGGCGACATCAAGCACTGCTGATCTCGTTTCCTTGATCGACATCAGGGACGGCCGATTGAGTATAATGCCAAATGGGCCCAATGGCCCAGTTGATAAGAGAAGTATGACCGTCCGTTCGAAAATGTGGACCCCATCAAGCTTTTCTGTGGCAATCAGTAGGCAACCTTTTTCAGGCTCATGGATGGTATGAGCCCATTTGTCTCCAATTGTGATTTGTAGTGGCTGCTGATCCACAACAATATCAGGGTCTACTGTTGAGGGAGGTTCAGTGGGCCTCGGTGCCTGTTCTTCGGCAACCAATCTTGCTCTGAAAGATCTCCAGTCAGCTTCGAGTAGAGGCTGACAGTCATCAGCAGATGGTGATGGTGATGACATGTGGCAACCTGGTATCAACATACAGAGTTATTGATTGAACTACCCGTGATCATAGCTTCTAACAAAGACATCTTACGAGAATAACAGAATCAAAGGATCAATAAGTTTCCAACAAAACTAGATCAAGAGGAAGTGAATCAAAGGCTGGGACAACGAAAAACCAGCAAAAAAAACTTCTGTATGTATGAAGAGATGCTTACATGTTATGGAAGTGGATAGGCCAACTCTTTTGCTCTGAAATGCATTAGAACTTCTCCTGGGATAAGAGAAGACCCTAGTTTTGATTGAAGGGATGAGTTCTAAGGTCTTGGTGAAGGAGTTAGAGGTAAGAAAGCAGGCTTCCATACTTTTTCTTCTTCTTCTTGTTCTTGATTCTTTCTCGGTGTAGCAGATGAATATTATATTGGGACTGGATAAGAGAGAATGATCCCGATATATACCTCACGAGAGGTTTAATGTGAACCACAGGGTGTGATCTCCGTCCCATCCAATTTCAACCAAGCCGAGTCTCTGATGTTTCTTTCAAGCTAGGCATGGGCCAATGGATATGACTTGTTGCACATGTCATTAACACAACACAACTTAAAGTGAAGGCTACACCCGGGCGTTCACTTGGCTCAGTGGAGCTTTTTTTTGTCCAGTACTGATGTGTCATGTGACCTTGAGGCACTTTTTGTGGTTGAAAATGGTTTTTCCGAGTTTGGGACAAAGGAACCTGCATATGCAGACCATAATCTAGTTTTTGATCCATGTGGCGTTCTGCCACTGGCCAGTTGAAGGAAGGGCCGGGTAAATTCTGGATAACACTGCACTGCGATCGATCCCTTTGTTTCGCGTAAAAACTGGGACTGGATTCTACAAGTCAAGAAATCCAAAGTGGTGAAAAAATAAAATCTTTAGCCTTGGATATTTGTTTCTTTTCTTTTTCTATAATTCAGGCCAGCACCTCGTATCTCACCAAAATGTCAGCAGCAACGGAAACCTTAATTTGGTCATCAATTCAGAAAGAAATTTGGCCTGAAACAAAGGATCACAGTATTAGTTGCAACTGAATAATGTTGTGAACGTGTATGCACACACCTCATGCAAGCGCATTCAACTGTACATAATTTTCTTATCATTTTTTTATTGGAATTTTTTATTTATCAAATTTGGTCCTCATTTTTTTATTTAAATGTTAATTATTATTATTTTAATTTATTCAAATTTTTTTTATTTTGATTATTATTTATTTTAGATAATTAAATTATATTTTTTAATTTATTCTCATTCAACTTTTTGTTTTATTCACTTTCTAGGAATTCACTTTCCAGGAATTCATTTTTCCCGGAATTCACTTTCCAAAAGGAAACCACTTTCCAGCAAACAAACGGGGCCTAAGAAAGTAAAAAAGATTCATTGAAATGCACAGAATAAAAACAATGGGAAGTTCCTTGTACATTGCTCAGAATTTTCAGAACAATGATTTGTAGGTTTCTGAATATTCATGTAAATCTGGGATGAGCATCGCCTTACAAGCCACATAGAAGCTTATCTGGATTTCTAATAACATAATGGTTATTCCCAGAAAATCATCAACTCTTTTTCCTGAACAAGGCAGATAATTCTCTCCCACTTTTTATTATTATTATTATTATTATTAATAATAATTCATTTCAAAATTTGGCCGAAAGGGAGTTGATCTGGTATATTCAAGTATTTCAAAGTAATCAAGTAGCATTACATTCAGCGTACGAAAAATCAATACTCCCGTTTATCAACAGAAGATGATAAGCACGAGAAAAAAGTGAAGCAATGATTTTGGGGAAAAAGAAGAAGCTGCTAGCTACTTGTAAAGAAGTGACTCGAGCAAATTCACACATCCAATAAAAAGGACCATCCTTGGCTGATATCAACAGATCAAAAAATCTAAAAAGTGTTGCTAAATAAGTCCTTACCGGCATTAACCACCACCATGCTGTGCAAGCCGTGTTGTCATATTATTTCCTCATACACGAATGGCATCCTCAGATTCGGTGGTGAAATCAAATTCCAGACAACATTGTAGTAAATCTTACATATAAAAAAGAACTCACTTCATCACTCAATGACAAACCAGCCCGCTATGAATAAATCTAGTCCTTAAATAATGTCAAATTAAAAATAATTTATCTCCATAATTCAGTATGGAGAGAGATTCCATTCTGAAGTCAGAAAAAAATGAAGATACTGTTTGCAAGAAGTATGAAGGCAACAGCTTAGAAGGCCATGCAAGTGTTCCAAACCAGATGTTATACAGTTGTTGTAAGAGCCACAGCCAACGTTCTAGGGGGTTTTGCATGCTGAGCGCCATTTAAGTCAACTGATCTATTTGAGCTTGAGATAATTTCGTTACGGCAGGGAAGAGTAGGCAAACCGATGCTCTAAACGAAGTTAGAAAAAAATTAGCAACAACACCAAAAGAATTCTATAAACCCTATATTCTAGAAAAAGCATTTTCCCAGCTTTAAAGAAACTCTTAGATAACACACCAGAGTGTAGTTGGTAAGGGTGGGAGATCTGGTCACCCTATATATTATCTAAAAGAAACATGAAAACTATGAAAAATTCAATTTTGTTCAACCCGATATCAAAGATAGCAAATTAGAGTCTTCATGGCTATCCAAAACTGCATCATGGCCAACAGTTCCAGCGATGGTAATAAAAGAGAATGATGTGGCAGAAAAAAAGAGTGTTGAACTCAACCTTCACTCCAAGGATTCCAAATAAATGATCTTGTAATCGGCAAGTGCTGCTTCATTAGGTTTTTTTAATTACTCCTTTTCTAGTGGTATACACTGTTTTTGGTTTCTTAAGCATAGAATGAAAAAAAAAAGTGTTAAGGAATCAGTTTTACCAGCTTCTGCTCCAACCAAAGGCAGAGTTCAGACTGCAAAACTAAAAAACGGAAATATTTTCTATAACTTTATTCAACATTTGGAAGTAATTATGGAACAGAGAATCCTAGTATTCTGACATAACTGGAAAATCACCCTATAAAAAGGATAATATATCTCTTAATACTATTGCAATTAGATCCATTTCATGTTATTAACTGCAACTAGAAACAAATACTTATGGCATTAAAATTTTTGGCCATTGCTTACTTGAAATTCTAGTAGATCAACCTTCAAAATCACGCCATATCAAAACATGAGCTCAAATCACAGAATCCCTTGAAACTGAACTACAATTCTATCAAAAATCCCCAGTAGAGGCAAAGAAACAAAATCGCACAGGCTAAAACAAAATTAGGTCTTTGTATGTCATTGAAAAATCTTAAATCATCAACCATCTGTAAAAAATAATTATAATAATAATATATACTAGAGAGAAGCTCAAATCCATCTGATAGGGCCAGAATATGATATGTGAATTAGATACAAAGTTCCCCACAATCCCAGACAAGAATGAATTGCATTATCTAATTCAGTTTCTTCTTCTTCTATAAGTAAGTTCAAGACCTATTATTGCAACAAAAATCAGCAGCAACAGATGCATTATATGCTTTCCAAACCCTTAATTTGCTCATGAATCCAAAGAAACAACCATGATTAAACAGATGACAACTTAGATTTATAGCTTGCATTTGAATCTCGAGTGCTAAAAGTGCTCCTGATTGCCAACTTTCTTTTCCACGTGTGATGAAGCATAAGGGTTCACAAGTAGAATGCCAACCTGTATATTCAAGCGATTTCATGGCTAAGTTAACTTTGGCATGTTAAATCCTTCATATACATGTGAACACTGTACATCAATCTTTCATAAAACATCAGGCTTGTTTCAGTTAACCTAATTATTGGCCTGAAATATGAATCAGATCAAGGTTCGATTAATTAACCATTTAAGCCTCAGCCCAAAAATAGGTGATCCTGTATATCCTAATTTACCCATGTAGAGATTCCATTGACCAATTAAGCTGGTGTTCAAGATGCCTGTAGTTTTGTGTTTTATTCTAAAACTCATCAATCATATATTGTGTAGTGCGAGTAATGTTCAGATTCAAAAATCAGTAAAAAGCTTGTGGATGTTAGTTCGGGATTGTCAATACCAAAATAACAGCACATATTTGAGCTTCAATAAAAGCAACAACGCTATAACAATGTAGATGTTACTGTTTTGATAGAGCTTGGAAGTAAAAGGAAAAGGAACACCAGGCTAGCAAACTAATTCTATATGGAAAAGCACATAAAACAGGAAAAAAATATCAGGAAGAAAAACACAACATATCTATCTCAAAAAACTGCATCTCAAAGCCAAGCAATCAACCAATCATATTTCACTCTCTGAAATGCTATATTGGTAGGACCAAAACAGGAAGCACTTCAAGAAGCATTCAACCAATCAGTCTCCATTTGTAAATCTATATTTTAATTTTACCAGTTAATAAACATTTCAAGAATACCCTAGATGGAAAAAGATAGCATCACAAAAAGATAACAACACTTGCATATTCTAACCATAATCTTCATTGTCACAAAAGCTTATATGTATTAGAAATTAATACAAGTCATTTGACTGAGATAGAAAATGTAATA
Organism: Salix dunnii; assembly: GCA_015731905.1. Taxonomy (NCBI): domain Eukaryota; kingdom Viridiplantae; phylum Streptophyta; class Magnoliopsida; order Malpighiales; family Salicaceae; genus Salix; species Salix dunnii. Next base: position 6,299,483 of record CM027662.1, on the reverse strand, counting down.
GCCTTCATAGGATAAGGTAATTTGAATAAACATGTTAACACTATCCTATAAAAGATCCAAGAATATTCTTCAGATGAAGTTGCAACCATACCAGGAACTACTGTTTATTATTTTTCTTATCATTATCTTCATTCTGAACTGCAATCGCTACTTTCTGCAACTGTTCCTGGTAGAGATCAATGGAGGCTTGACATTGCCTGCTACCAAGCTCTGGTCTTGAAGGCTTCAGCAATGCTCATCTTTAAACATCTATCGGAGTTTCCATAAAGATCATACATTCTGGGCAAGTTCACAGCCTGTTTGAGGCAGGACCTGCCTTTTCTGCTTTATATGCAGAGTAACCTGACACCTGGAAGAGGATTCAGGATGGTATTCACCTTCCTTGATGTCATCAGTCATCATGCTGCAGGAATCCGTTTGGGGACAAATCATATGCATTATTTTCTAAATATGGCACGAGAAGTTATAAGGGTTTATTGTCAATGCAGAATGCAATTACTCAGCTGATTTTCCTAAATTTCTAATTTGGTTGTTTCTATCTTTAATTCCTTTTCCCTGTGGTCTTCTCTTTTTCAAAGATTTCTAAATCTAACTGTACTAGTTAAGCTTTTATACCAGAACAAAAACAACATGACATCCAAAGTTGATAGGTTTTGTTTAAGCTTGGCTGTGATTTTATTTAAGCAGGATTTTGGGGCGAGTAATCCTGCATATTTTTTCCTTCAATACTTTTTTGTATCAATGAACACTCTAGATACTAAGTTCCTGTGCCAAAGATCCAGGACTTCATTATTGTCCTAGCCAAGATGTGTATCAGCATCAAAACAAAAGGTCGGTGTCTTGCATCAAAGATGATAGACATTCATATAGAAATATGGTTAACAGATCACAGTAATAGTTAGAACAAGTCTTGTATATGTACCAAGATTACAAGACATTGTTACAGTTTAGCAAGGAATCCATCTGAACATAAAGCTCTTGTACTCCTGCAGGTACATGTTGGAACTAGCTGATGCCCTTCAGGGTCTGATAAAATCTCTGAATCACGATAAGTTTTCTTTCACAATGTAACTTTCCAAAATACAGTATATTAACAGACCTCATTGGCGAAGCTATGCTTTGGCCGATGAATTGCAAACACTGTTCTGATCACCTGCAGCAACAAAAAATATTCGGCAAAGAGATCACCCAGATATGATGGTTTCAACGTTAACATGAAATCTAGTATCTCCTCTACAAACTCCCACAGGCCCCAGCATTACATATTTTGTGCATGCCCAAAACAGTGTTTCCTACACTTCAAATGAGGAAATGAAAGCAGTTGTTTAGCAATGCTTCCAGTTGAGCCAAAGACAACCAACCCCTACAGGTATACCTTCGGGACAACTTGAACTCGCTTCAGGTCCAGACACAATCTGTTAATCATTCGATAAATTTTATCTGATTTAGGGTGTGATTTATCAAATACTGTAAATTCATGGACCTCATCATCCACCTCAATGGAACTAGCCCCTGAAGGTTTCTGCATTCCAAAATTTTTCATTTGCAGCCTTACACTGGCAACGTTGCTCCAGTCTCCCACAGAAGCAAAAATATTTGACAACAGAGAGTAATTACCAGGATCTGATGGTTCCAGCTTTACCAAGTAATCTAAAACCTCCTCTGCAAGTCCCACAGCATTATGCAGTCTACAGGCTCCCAAAAGGGTACCCCAAATAACAACATTTGGTTCAACTGGCATACTTTGCACAAACCTGAAAGCTTCTTTAAGACGACCTCCACGACCCAAAAGGTCCACCATGCAACCATAATGCTCAATGTGGGGAACAATGCCATAATCCCTCTCCATATTATTAAAGTATTGAATTCCCTTATCAACAAAGCCTGCATGAACACAAGCACACAAAACTGCAACCAGAGTAACTTTATCAGGCCTGAACCCTTCTTGCCTCATTCTGGAAAAGAGCTGTAGCGCTTTCTCACCGTGCCCATGCATGGCTAGCCCTTGGAGCATGCAATTCCATGAGACCAAATCTTTCTTTGGCATCCCAATGAACACACTTTGCGCCCTGTCCACCTGACCACACTTTGCATACATGTCAATCAATGCATTTGACACATTAACACTGCACTTGTACCTAATCCTCTCAACAGAAGTATGAACTCTCCTCCCTAAACCAAGCAGACCAGACTCTGCACAAGAAGCCAATATGCTAATAATTGTACCATCATCAGGCTTCAAACCAGCCTCCTCCATTTGCTCAAATGATCTAATGGCGTCCTTTGCCAGTCCCTTCACAGCATAGCCAGATACTATTATAGTCCAAGAAACCAAATTCTTGACCGGCATTCTATCAAACAACATTCTAGCCATTTCCATATCTCCTGCTTTACAATAGCCGGAAACCATGGTCGACCATGACACCACATTCCTCTCTGGCATGCTCTCAAACAACCCAAACGCTTTATTCATCTCTCCTGCCTTCACATACCCATCCAATATTGTGTTCCAACTAACAGCATCTTTCATGGGCATTTCATCAAACAGTTTGCGAGCTTCACTCAACTCTCCTACTTTCAATAACCCCCTAATCATAGAATTCCAAGAAACCACATCTCTTTCATCCATCTCCATGAACAACCTCATTGCAGATTTCACACCCAACAAACCACACTTACAGTAACTATCAATTAGTGAATTGGGCACAAACAAATCCTGAAAAAAACCATATTTCTCCAAATGGTTATGTATCATTTTCACAAGAGGAAACCAAGACTGTCCGTTACAAGCCTTTAAGAGAAAAGGGTACGTAAAATTATCAGCAAAAAGCCCATTCCTTTGCATTTCAAAGAACGTTTCAAAAGCCAGTAAAGAAAGGGAATTTTGCACGCAGGCTCTTATAAAAGTATTATACAAGTGGACGTTAGGGTCAGGGATTTGTTTGAAAACATTAATAGCTAAAGTCATTTGTTGAGAAAGAGAGAAAGCAGAAATTAACTTAGGCGCTACATAAGGGTCTTGGTGGAGATTTTGTTTGAGTATTTGGGCATGAACTTGTTTTATGTGGTTTAAGTTTGTACATTTGTGAAGGTCTTGTAATTTTTGTTGAAAGATCCTTCTTGTTGAGACCCATGATGGGGCTCTTATTGGTACTGAAATTTGCATTTGTTTAGACATGGAAGATGGCTTGCATTTTTTTGTGAAAACAAATTCTGTAGTTAGATGAATGCAAGGACGTTAAAAGGAGAAGCTGAGGAGAAGCTGGGTTTGGCTAAGGAGGATTTTCCACTTCGGCTGAGGGTTTAGGGATTTTCCAGTGTAAAGATAGATTGGATTTTTCTGTTTAGATATAGCATTTCTGAATTTGAAAAAGATTCTTCATTGTTTTTATACTTTTTTAAAAATGAAAAAAATATCTTAAATAATATAAACTTTTTCCTTTTATATACAAGCACTTTTTAGCAATTAAAAATATATATATATATATATATATATATATATATATATATATATATATATAAAATTTAATTCTTATTATTATAATAATATAAATATATTTTGATTCAACAATATCTCATGATGATTTTTAATTTGTATAAAATAAAATTATTATTTTGCAATTAGTTTATCAAAACTATAAGATATTAAGATGTCTATTATAAATTATTTTTCTGATTTTAAAATAGCTGCAATCTTGATGTATTATTTAATTATTGGTGAAATCATTTGTCTTTATTTGCAATAAATGAACATGTTTTTTTTTTTTCTATTGAAATAGAAAAACTTAAGAATAAAAAGAAAATTAGAAATGAAAAGGAAAAATTGTTAGATAAACGAAAATGAATGCTAGAGTGCTTGTTGAAGAAGTAAACAAGCTGGCTGAATTCATATTATTAGATTAGTTATTTAATGATGATGATGAATGTGTTTTATTAATTTGACTATTAATTTACTAAACAAGCAAAAGACATTGATGATATATGGGTTTAACAAAAAAAAAAATGATATAATTTCATGCAAAACTTGTTACCTCCGTTTGATTGCTAGAATAATCAAGTTTATTTTTAGGCTCGAATCAGATAGTATTGGTTGACTTGATCATCAAATCAAATCTAATTTTGAGTTTAGTTTGATCAAGTCAAACCAAACCTAAGATCTCTAGGTTTAGCCTGATTGGGTCAAACCAAACCTAAATTGAGCTTATTTTTGTGCTTCTCTAATATTTTTTGAAGCTTAGTTACTTCGTTCTCTATATTCTAGATACTTCTCCATGTTTGGAAATTTCTTTATCAAAGTTTAGATATTTTGTTTTTCTAACTTAAGTACTTTTTTTTTTAGGTTTAAATATTTTTTTTGCCAAATTTATAAGTACTTCTCCAAGTTACACATTTATATATTGGATTACAGGTTAATATCTCAATTACATATTTCTCTTATAAGTGACTAGCTTATTGTCACATGTTGGTAAAAAAATTATTTTTTATTACTTCTTTGAGTTTGAGTATTTTTTTTCTCCAAGTTGGAATACTTTCTTCACCAAGTTTATGAGTACTTCTCTAAGTTACATATTTCTCCACGTTATAAAACTCTTTTATTGGGTTTACTTTGACCAAATTAAATTAAACTTAAATTAAATCTTTTTAGACTCGATTTAATTGGGATTAGATCAATTTGATCGACTTTAAACCGAGTTTATATTTTGGCTTGGTTTTTTACTTTTTGGTTGATTTGATCAAATCAAATTAAACCTTACCAAACTTATTTTAGGTTAGGTTTGATTAAGAAGTTAACCTCTTTTAGTCACACCAAACTTAACCAAGCTTACCCTTAAACTAAACTCATTTTAATAGTCCTCTCATTCACACACACACACACACACACACACACACACACACACACACACATTTGTCATTTGTTTATTATTACCACACTAAATTGACATCCATTTACTTCTTTAGCTATACAATATGATTACAACTAATAAATAAGCTACATCAAACATGTTACTTCTCTGGCTATAAAAGAAAGGCAAAACATGAAAGAGAGAGATATCAAATCTTTTATCTCTCTCTCTCTCTCTCTCTCTCTCTTAGATATGAAACTCTTTTCATCTCATTGATTGTTTGAAATATTGCTTTAAATATTATAATGTTTTTTTTTTTTGTAAAGAACTCCACCACCAATATTATCCATAAAAAACCTATTCCATCTAAATTTACTTGAAGTTTTTTTTTCCAGAGTTTCATCGATAATGTCATATGTAGGAAATTGAATAAAAGTTTTGTTTATTTTTTGCACTAATCTTACTCATTTACTTGATTCTAAGATTTTTATGGAAAGTAAAACTTCAAATCCTAAAGAAACAGTTATTGACCTCTCACCATCTTTGTCAACTCCCATTAACCTCCACAATTGGCTCAATAAATGTGGGCTCTCTTCATGGTTATATTATCTACCCAACAATAGCTGAGGGCTATCTTTCTTTTTCTATAAAATAAGGCCACAAGATAACCATATTCTCTTTATATTACAACTATGTCTTATTTAGTGTAATGATCACTCCATTTTTTAGAAGAAAATAGTCTAAAATAAGGTAGAAGAAAACATACACCACACCTCTACTAGGAGCATATCATGTCAGTATAAAGAACCTTTCCATGAAGGGTCTCTACCTAAATCTAAAAGAAAAGCACAAGACCATAACCTTCATTATCAACCTAGCTCTCTCATGGAGTATCACTATTATCATCTAAAACCTAAAAAAATACAAGTAAAGAACATACAAAAGAGTCAAGTGGTATGAAAGAATTACAATTATATGATAAAAGTGTTTTACTCACGTCTCTTTAAAGACTTTGCGATTACCAAGATGAACCTAGATAATTACGATGACTTATCTGGTTTTATAGAGCATATACAATAATGTTAGAGGTAACTTGAAATTAGTTATCTAGGATTCTAACACTATGTATGAAATACTTCTACCATCTTTAAGAGGATCTAAATGAGTTTGGTATCATAGTTTGAAGCTAGGATCCATATCCAACGTTTTAGATTTATACAAAAAAAATGATTTTTCATTACAACACCAATAGTCCTGCAAAAAATAGTTCAATTAAACTATTCTCCATTACTTAATCAAAATGAGAAAACACTATATAATATTTGAAAAGATTTATTAAAGAGTGTTGGAGGTGGAAAACCTATAGGAACCAATAACAATAGAAGCCTTGATTACTATAGTATATAACTACAATGTATGAGAATATTTATATGCACTACAAGATAAAAAGCCTTCTTAATGAGAAGCAATACATAGAAAATCATATATGTGTAGAGAAAATTTAACACCAATATATAATGAACCTTTCAAAGTAATAAAGATGTTTGAGACTAAAACTTATCACCAATACAATGAAGGAAAAAAAAAGTCTTCCATATGCATGATATTTTGACCATTTGAAGCTATACTTCAATTAAATTATCCCATGTTGCCTTTAAATCTCTAAAATCTATAATAAAGTGTATCTATATAATTCATCTATTGTATAAAACTTAATGAAGTTTTTATACTTTATTTTTCTCATAATTATTTTTCCAAGTTAATCTTCACTATGTAGACTTATCCAAAGTTCATTATTCAAACTTTTGGTTGACCTCTACATTTTAGGTTCAATCAAACTTTTTCTTGGTTAATCATTATTTCAATACTTCTCTAATTTTGGTGGATTTTTCTAGTTTGGGTTCAATTGAACATAAATGGGTCCATTTTAGTTAATATAATCAAGTTTTGTTATTTCTTTAAGGTAATCTTCAATAAGGAAGTAACTCCAATGTCTCTATGTTATTCTTCACCAAGTTGACATGTTTAATTTTCTCCATACTTCTTTAATTTGGGTTCAATATAACTTAAGTGGGCCTAACTTGGTCTTGGCTAACTAAATATAGTTTAGATTATTTCTTCAAGGTAATTCTAAGATGAAAGTATCTCCAATGACTCTATATTATTCTTCACCAAGTTCATTACTTGTTTTAATTTTATCTATACTTTTAGTTTTTTAGACTTGGTCCAACAAATCTAGTAGGCCTAATAGGCTTGATTGACCAAACTCAATTTGGATTTGTTCTAGTAGAACCTATAGAAGTAAAAATATTCTTTGTTTAATAATGAAAAGAAGAGGATAAGTGATGCAAACCTTTTAATAACATGGTCAAATAACCCCTAATAAAATAGATAACAACCAAAAAACTAAAAGTAATATTTGGTAAAATCATAACTCAGAAGTAACCATGTACCTATAAACCAAATATATTGGAAAAAAAGACTTGAACCTATAGATAATCTTGTATCTCAAAACCCTATATATACAATTGACATTTGAAAACTTGTTAATCTTTCATAAGTTAATGCACAATATTTGTCCATGTAAAAAAACTTTGTTTTATCACAAACATACAAAAAAATCACATTTATTGTTCACCCTGTTGCTGAAATTTGCAACTAAAAAAAACACAATATAGTCTTCTCTAATAAACCTAAATAGATCCCTTCTAGGTTACATACTATTTAACCTAAACTAGCAATCAACTAACACAAATCCAATAATGAAATGAGCCTTTAAATATTATCTAATGGGTCCGAACAAACCTAAAATAAAAATAATTATTCAACATTAAATAAATAAATAGAATAGGATGATAAAAAAAGTCTTCATGCTAAAATTCTTCCTTGCATCCCGAATCTTTATTTTTCATATATTTTTGGCAAATTTTATTTATGATTTCATACAAGTCTTTCTTTTTTGTTTGGATGGTTTATTAGACCTACCATATATGGTTGAAAAACTTGAGAAGTATAACTTTCGAAAGAACTTGAATAGAAATAAAATTCCATTTATATCTCCTAATATGTCCCAAACAATACATAAAAGTCTAGTTTGAGAGATTTGACAAGATTCGTTTAATAACTTTAATCCTATTAAATAATAATGTTGTCAAACTCCAATTGACTTAAGCATTAACCATAATATAATTCCATATGTTTAATATATCCCTATGAAACCCCATCTCGATCTAATGTATGGTTTCAAAGATGTCTAATTTTGCAAAACTAGTCATAAATATTTTGAAGTCATATTTAAACATAACCTACAGTGCATGGATAATAATATGTGCATTTTTTGTTCTCTTACTGCTCTTTCGTGATGCACGATGAGTAAACAAAAGATAGTTGAGCAGTGCATGAAGATTGTGCTCGATCAAGGCTTTTGTATCGTCCTCTAGAAATAAAGCCTGGGATTGAATGGCTTTGAAAAATTCAAATCATGAAGAAAACAGATAAAATATAGTGAAACCTCTTAATATATCACTTAATCACCCTTTTAACATAAGAATAGTGGTTGATTTTCAAAGAATTTATTATTTAAAAATATATTAAAATAATATATTATTATCTAATAAACTAAAACAAATAGGGGATTGGCATTGTAGCTTATGAGTGTTTTCATTGTGAATTGGAATAGTGTTGCTTGGTTTGAGGTCAGTTTGGTTTGCCGGTTTACAAGTTTTCCCAATTTTGCACAGTGAAATAGCGGTTTTGCCCCTCGAAAATGATAAAAAAGATTATGGGGGGAGGGGCTCCTCGGTAATTGCGCATTCCCAATCTGATCTAGTACGCCGTACATCTGTTTTTTTTTTCAAAATTGGTTGAATATAGATATAGCCCCTAATAAGATAAAATTGATGACTTGGGCATAGGGGCATACCGGTAATTGACCATATTTTTTTTATTATTTTTTTTGGTTTACTGTCGGCGCGTGCGAAACACGTGACCGATGGTATTTCACCTCACGCCCTATTTAGATGGTGCGTGAAGGCTCATACGGTGGACGTAGATGGCCTTCTGTTGTCTCCATCAAAGCGCCTCCACGTGGTCTTCCTCTCGGTGCGGCGCATTGCAGCAAAAAATAGTTGTGGACGCGACATTGGCCGATGAAAGTCGCTAGACCCGTTTCTCTCTGTCCTCCACGTAAAAGTGTAGGAGAGGCCCCCAGTTTTGTGCTTTTTTCACTTCGGTCCCTGAACTTTAAATTTTATGTATGATCCTAATTTCTGTTATATAAGTTTTAATTTAGTTCGATTGGTTCCTTCAGTTGAATTAATTAAATGTTAATGTTTCACTTCAGTCCTCCTTCTTTTAATTTCTGAATTGAGTTTAAATAGCTCATTATATTCGGTGCAAAAGTTTCAATTTTTTCAATTTTATCCTTTGATTGAAATTGATAATCTATTTGATTTTCATTTCAGTCTTTATACTTTTAATTTTTGATTTTAATCCTTATACATTTGATTTTCATGTCGGCCCTTATAATTTTTATTTTTTTATTTTTATTCCTATATTTTTTTATATTACTGAAATAATCCCTACTTTTGTCCATGTATATAATCCCTATTTTTATGTCGGCCCTTATCCTCTTAGCTTTGATTTTTAATTTTTGTTGTTTTCTTATTTGTTAAGGTGATATTTTTTTGAACAAAAATTAGCGCTTAAATTTTATTCTGCATTTATGATCATTTAAAAATTGATATTTCTGTTTTTTCTCCCTTTGTTCTTTCTTTTAGTTTTTTATTTTTATTTTCAAGTCAAATGATTTTTAATAATTTTTATTTTATTTTTTTATTTGATCTTTTGTTAAAAATTTTAGGATTTTTTTAGCCTTCATTTATTTTGTTTTTTTCATCATTAACACAACAACAACAACAATAATAATAATAATAATAATAATAATAATAATAATAATAATTTTAGTTATTTTTCTTACTTACTCTTTTGTTAATGCTTTTAAGTTTTTTTCTCCCCGGATAATTTGATAATTTTTATTGTTTTGACAGTAATAACAATGATAATTTTAGATGTTAAGACTTTAATGTTGTTCTTTTTATAATAGGGTGTGGTGATATATTTTATTCTATTAAATTTTTCATATATAGATATTATATTTGAATTTTGGACCAAGAAATTCTATTAATTTCTTTAATCCAAAAAATTATAAAAATTATTTGCTCAGCCCGCAATGTAGTGCGGTCAATTTTTTTAATTTTCAAGTCAAATGATATTTTTTTTTGGTTCATAATTTTTATTTTTATTTTTATCATTTATTTTATTTTTTACTTGCTCTTTCTGGTATTTTTTATTGGATTTTTTATAATTATTTTCAAGTCAAATGAATTTTTTTTACTTGCTAATTTTTATTTTATTTTTTTGTTTGATCTTTTATTAAAGTTATTAGGATTATTTTAGTCTTTCATTTTTTTTGTTTTTTTTTTCATTATTAACACAATAATAATAATAATAATAATAATAATAATAATAATAATAATAAGAAGAAGAAGAAGAAGAAGAAGAAGAAGAATTTTAGTTATTTTTCTTACTTAGTGTTTTGTTAATATTTTTTAGTTTTTTTCTCTCGAGATAATTTGATAATTTTTATTATTTTAACAGTAATAGCAATGATAATTTTAGATGTCAAGACTTTGATATTGCTGTTTTTATAATAAGGTGTGGTGATCTGTTTTATTATATTAAATATTACATATATAGATATTATATTTTAATTTTGGATCAACAAATCCTATTAATATCTTTAGCCCTAACAATTATAAAAATTATTTACTCAGCTCGCAACATAGGGCAATCAATTTTTTTAATTTTCAAGTCAAATGAATATTTTTTTGGTTAATAATTTTTATTTTTTTACTTGCTCTTTCTTTTATTTTTTATTGTTTTTTTTTTCAAGTCAAATGAATTTTTTTACCTGGTAATTTTTATTTTATTTTTTTGTTTGATCTTTTGTTAAAGTTATTAGGATTTTTTTAGTCTTTTATTTTTTTTTGTTTTTTTCATTATTATTACAATATTATTATTATTATTTTTCCTGCTCCACTCTTTTATTAATGTTTTTCAGTTTTTTTCTCTTGGGATAATTTTATAATTTTTATTATTTTGACAGTAATGACAATGATAATTTTAGATGTTAAAACTTCGATGTTGCTGTTTTTATAATAGGGTGTGATGATCTGTTTTATTATATTAAATTTTGTATATATAAATATTATATTTTAATTTTCGATCAGCAAATCTTATTAATTTCTTTAATCGTAATAATTATAAAAATTATTTTCTCAACCAGCAATATAGTGCGGTCAATTTTTTTTAATTTTCAGCTCAAATGATTTTTTTTTCAAGCAATAATTTTTTTTTATTTATTTTCATTTATTTTATTATTTTCTTTGCCCTTTTGTTAATGTTTTTAGGCTTTTTTAAGCCTTTGATTGAATTTTGTTTCACCCCCGTTATTAACGCAATAATCATACTAATATCAAGAATAATAATAATAATTTTAGTTTTTGTTCTTACTTGTATTTTTTTATTTTTTTATGTTTTTTTTTCTCATGTTAGTTTAATAATTTTTATTGTTTTGATAGTAATAGTGATGATAATTTTAGAAGTTAAGACTTTGATATTACTGTTATTATAATAGGATATTGAGATTTATTTGATTATATCAAACTTTACATGTTAAAATATTATATTTTAATTTCACCAATTATAAAAATTATTTGCTCCACTTATAATATAGTACAGATAATTAACTAGTAGCTTTCTAAAAATGCAGTGTCTATTGTTCCCTCTCATTTCACCAATCTTTGTATTATAAAACTAAGAAAGCTAAAAGTCAATCGGGCTACAGAAAACCTTTTTTTCTTCTTCACAATTTGACATCTTATAGTGCAAGCAAGTAGAGGTAATAGTGGTGGAATTTTTTATTTGGTTTGGTTTTCATTAATCAAAATAATCAAATTCAAATTTAATTATTTTTAATTAAAACGGGACTGCAACACCCCCTAAACGGACTCGTTTCAATTTATTTCGGTTTTTTAATAAAAAATTAAAAAAATAATATCTATTTTTTATTATTTTTTTATTTTAACCAAGTTTTTCCATTTTTATATTTAACCAAAATAGAATCAAATTAAAAATTTAAATTGTATCGAAATAATACAAAAAAATATAATTTATATTGTTTAATTTGAACATGTTTAGTTTCAGTTTATTGATTTTTTTTTTAAATTCAAAAATTGATCTAGACTATATTTTTTTTTAAATCTAATCGATTTAATCCAACTTTTTTTTAAATTAAAATTTTTTCGGTTTTTTTTTCTCGATTTCTAATCGTTTTTTTCTTCTTCCTCATCCGATTAGAAAAGAAAACCGATTTTGGCATCATTTCTAATCTTTTTTTGGATGTAAAGTGCCCTCGTGTGTCTTCATACCTAACTCCATTTTGGCATCTTTCTCCTCTACCAACCGCGCCCCAACAAACCGCGAAACCTTGTTTTTCGTCACATTTGACCTTTGGCGTTTTGTGGTTTTCTAAACGTTTAAAGCTTTACCTGTGCATTGCATATTTGCAAGTCTATATGGCCGGCTTACCTCTCTCCTTACCGCCAATGGAGGCTAAGCTACTAGGAACTGCCTGTCCAGCCTTTCTAGCTCCTAAAGAATCAAAATTTTCAAGGGCTAATAAAGCTCTGGGTCTCCAAACCGGGAAAAATGGTACAACTTTAAGAGTCAACTGTCCAGGCTTGACAAAGAGACGCTTTCTGTCAGTACAAGCATCTGCTGCATCCATGGGGTATAATAACACTGACCCTTTTGCCTAAATTATTTAACTCGGTGATCTTTATTGCTAACTTGATGAATTTCTTTTCCTGCTTTTTTCCCTTTTTTGTCGCTTGTTGAATTTTGTGTTCTGAGGTGGGTTTGTTTTTGTTTTGCTGTTTTGTTGAGAGCTTTCAGCTGTTGAAGGTGTCAATAGAATCTATCTATCTTTCTATATATTACTGTTTACTTGTTATTCTATATGAAATTTCTTGCCCTTTGGAATTGGGCTTATGGCAATTTATATTTACAGAATGTAACTTGTTTTTTAATGGTCTATGGAATCACAAGTTAATTTCCGCCACCACCATGTTGCTCTGCACTTTGTTTCCGTTCTGAATACTATTTTTTTTCCCTAACAGTATTCTAAATTGTGATTGGTCAGTGAACAATACATTTTTTTTTTTTTTTGAATGTGGAGTATTATTATGCTAATTGCTAAACATAACAAAAAAGATTTTCTAATTGATTTGGGTTTAAGATATTGAAGATGTGAACGTATCCGTGCTCATGTAACACAATCATGTGAGTAGATTGCAATATCAATTGTGACAGTAGTAACTGAATGAGCTTCATGCTTCTGATAAAATCTGGAGAGCTCAGGAAAATTCATATATGTTTCCACATTAAACGTAGATATACTGGTGCTTAAGTTGTTTTTCTTAATAATTATCTGATGTACACAAATGTACAAAGAGTGCAAATTTAGGGATAGTGAGTTTGCTCGATTTTTCTCCTTGTTCAATGTTTTTCATCCCAAAATATCGGGGTAGAATTTTCATTTGATTGGACCTGATTCTTTCATGGAACTGCATAGTTGTTATTAAACATTAGTTACAAGTTTTGGAATGTTTCTAAAGCTAGAATATTTCTGTTTTGCAAATAAAATTGTTGCCTTCTAATGGATGGCTTGGGGCATATCAACTAAAAAACACTTGTTATTTGACATAAGTTTTGAATGTTCTTTTCTTTTTGAAGGCTAACAGAGAAGAAAAGGGTGGATGTTAGCGAGAACTTGACCCTAGATAACATAAGGAGCTCCTTGATTCTACAAGAGGATAGTATAATATTTAGCCTCTTAGAGAGATCCCAATACTGTTATAATGCAGATACCTATGACCCTGATGCTTTTGCAATGGAGGGGTTCCATGGTTCTCTGATAGAGTTCATCCTCAAGGAAACTGAAAAGCTACATGCTCAGGTATGTTGTAATTATCTCTCTGAACTTCTGGGAAAGAAGGAAGATATCAAGTAGAGAATTCATGTGAGTGCTCTTAAATTGTGTCCGGTCATTAGGTGGGCAGATACAAGAGCCCTGATGAACATCCTTTTTTCCCTGACGACTTGCCCGAGCCAATTTTGCCACCTATGCAGTACCCAAAGGTAAGACATCAGATGTATACAGATGCTAAGATATATTATTGTCGTTTTTTTTCCAAATTTGGAATTCTATTATGCCATAGACCAAACCCTCACATGACAAATTTTTACAGTGATGATTTCTTTCAATCTGGGAGGAACTGCATGTACTGTGACTGACAGTGTGCAATTTGGGAACTGGTTATTTAGCTTGATGTATGGACATGATTGTAACATGAAAAACTCGCCGCATTTTTTTCATAAGTTTCATCAGACCATTATGTACATACGGCACAAGAGATACAGTGTTTATGTTTTCTTGCTACATGCAGCAAAAATTCCAACTAATTCTGATTAAAACCAGCTGTTAGATATAGCTTTAATTTTTTCTTGAGCACAAGAGAAAATCTGTAGTATCATTTTTTTTAATGATTTTTCTCTACCTCTGTTGATGCATGTTCAGATTCTGTCCATTTTTCTTTTACTTCCTCTTCAAATCTGCTCGGTTCTTGCTACGCAGGTACTGCATCCTATTGCTGATTCAATTAATATAAATAAGACAGTATGGGACATGTATTTTAGAGATCTTCTTCCAAAATTGGTCAAAGAAGGAGAAGATAGCAATTCAGGATCAACAGCTGTTTGTGACACAATCTGTCTACAGGTATGCATTTCAACTAATTAGCCCATTTTTACTTCATGCTGTTTTAATACTACTTGTGATACTCTCAAGTCTCAAACTAGATGCAACTGATTCTTTGTCATCCTAATAGAACACAAACTGTTTTCTTGATCTTCCTTGAGGCTTTTGTTCTACTTTCATTCAATGAACTTTCTTGTTTTGTAGTTGGTAATATATATACTAGGAATCTTGTACATGGAAGGTGTTGTCTGGTTAGACGTCACTTGGGCAGGTTTTATGGGGAAAAATGTTAACAATTTATTTTTGAATGGGACTAAATTTCTTAATCAAATATCACATTTGACTCTTTCCAGTGCCTTAATCTACCTCCTTCATGCAGTGCACCTCCTTCAATTTTCATACGAACATTGGAGGAGGTGATATTTTTGGTGCATCCCCCCCCAGGTTATCGCAGTCTCAATAATTTAGTTTGTACTCAATTTTACGAGCATCTATTTTTGTTATAAAAAATAGTTTTAAAAAAATAAAGTTCTTAAACCTAGTGAATTCCATAATCTGGATCATGGATTTGGTGAGTTAAGTTCTGAAGCTTGGGTCAATCCAATATGTCACCGTCCTGATAAAAAATAGAGTTCATCTTGAAACTTTTGTTTAAAAGTCAAACCATACTTTTTACTAGTTTTTCAAGTTGCCTTTGGACTTGTTAAGTCAAATGAGTCAATTTGGGGGAACTCCCACATGATTTGATTTTGCACTCGGGTTAGGTAAGAAGCTGGATCAATAGATTTCAAAGGTTAATCATTTGGGTCGGGTTTATAACAACGCCAAAAGATTCCCTACAAGGACTTTTTTTGGCATTTTTTTTAGTTTGACCCTTATTGTAGCATGTGCTTGTAAACTAGTTCATACTATTAGAATATGTATTTGTATTTAGACCCTTCCAGGAGTTTAACGAGGTAACAAATGGATAAATTTAGTTGCATAAACTTGACTTCTTAACCAAAGTTGGTTCTTGTACTAGCTAGCTACTCTTGGCCATGTTGAATGATGAGCTACTCTCTAGCAAATACGTGGATTTGCCAAGGGTTCATTTCAGGCAAGGAGCTGGTCATATCATTAACCTAAAAAAAATTTGCAGTATTTTTCCCTGACACACAGTTCTTTCTATTGGTTATTAAACAGCATGAATCACATTTCTAGAATAGTGAAGCATATGTTATTGGCACTTATTTCTTTTAATCACTACTGAAAAGCACCGCCTCTGATAGGAGTAATGTCAACACTCTCATAAACTGTCTTTAACATGGGAAGCGACACATGAGGGCTTTGCTACATATCTCAATTACTTTTGCAAGTAGTCAAGTGGTGTCATTTTGATGGAACAAATGCTAATCAGTTTGTGGCAGTGAACGTTATATGGCTTTGAATACTAATGGAGCAAATTTTGCTAAAATTGATTTTCAGAAGTTGTCTCTGATAGTATCTTGTGCCTCTCACGCAACTTTAGTTAAAGAATTAGGTTTCTCATCTTCACTCATTTAAAGGGATATCAAATCTAGACAAGCTTAAAGAGGAAAAGGAAGAGAAGCGGAACCTGTTTATACTGTAACATATTTGGCTGTAATTTGAATGAAAAAGAATTAAGTTCTTACAATTTCTCATAACTCTTCCAAGTTTCTGGTGCATATTTTTAACATCATTGGGCTGTAGTGTGAAAATGGTTGTAGTAGTACTTATCAACAACTATGTTCCCAGCATTACTTCCAATTTAGCCCCAAAGCTTGTCATCCTCTCAATTCTTATATTTCCTTTCATTTTGAAGGTCTGTTTTCTTCATTCTTTGCTTCCATATTTCAGTGGCTCATGCTTGATATTTGTAATGTAACTGGATGCTTCTGGCTCACAAACAAGTTCAGAAAATATTTATGTATAAGGTGGTCAAGGACCATAATTTTTCCTAATTGGAGCGTCATCTCTAGCTCGCTCTTGTTCGCCTGCTGACATGCACCTGCACACAATTTTGTTGCTTGCACCGACCCATAGATCTTTTTTTTCTCTTCTAAATGCATTACAATTCGTGGTTTCTTAGTTGACACGCATATGCATTCTTGTGATTTTAGGCTCTCTCAAAAAGAATGCATTATGGAAAATTTGTAGCAGAGGCTAAATTTCGAGCTTCTCCAGATGCATATGAGGCTGCCATTAGAGCACAGGTAGTACTGCGTGGTCCTTTATTTCTTAGAGAGTGCTGCACATTGTTCCCTTGAATCTTCTGTATTCTCATCTTCATGTGATGTTTGAACTTTTTCAGGACAGCAAAAGATTGATGGATATGCTGACATACCCAACAGTTGAAGATGCCGTGAAAAAGAGAGTTGAGATGAAAGCCAGAACTTTTGGGCAGGAAGTGACAATGGAAAGAGATGTAGGTGGAACTGACCCAGTGTACAAAATACGACCAACTTTGATTGCCGATTTATATGGTGACTGGATCATGCCACTGACAAAGGAAGTTCAAGTTCAGTATTTACTGAGAAGGTTGGATTAAACGTTTGCAACGCCTGCATATTGTGGCAAAGAATATGTTCTATGATTGCCCCAAGTCGATGTTCATTTCTGTTATTGTATAGTTATACGAGTGCGGCCTCTGAGAAGGCCATCATGCAACATAGGAAATCAGCCACCGCCTTCGTCACTTATTAGGAGATATGCATCGAAGAACCTGGCTACTGCTTTGTGGAAAGATGAGTGGTGTGTAAAATTGTGAAGTTGTCAATTTAAGTTTTGGTCATTGCCTAAGATTTCTAGCAACTAAATGAAACATTTTAAGTTAGTAACTGTGGAGCAACTATCCCTAATGGGTGTGGCGTGGTAACAAAGAGTTTGAGATCTACATAGCAGATCTCGAGTTCGAGTCAAAGTATGTCCTGAGACAGTTGAGGTTTTAATCACTTATTTGGGTTCACAAGATATCCTTTCTAGGAGGTGTGGTTTCCTTGAATCCAAAACCAAAAAAAAAAAACTGTGGAGCAAGTCTTAAAATTTTCACTGTATCAAACTAAAACAATTATATATATACATGTCCATATCCTCAATCAAATGACCTACAGATAAAGTTTCAGTAATTCATTAAGCTGTAAATTTAGGAATTTAATTGGAAACAGGGAAGTTTTTTCCATCGATTATTTGATAAAGCCTCAGCCCACACTTCTGAACGAAAAAAAAATCCTGAATTCTACCTGCAACAGTCCCAAATCATGCCAATAATACACAACAGTACGTGTAATAAACTCATAAAAAATGATCCAAAAATGGCAGCACCCCTAACATGGCAAGGACCATGAAAACAAATAAGCCAAGAAATCTCCTATAAAAAGAAACGAAGAAACCGCCGAGCCAAGAAGAGGCGTAAATGTCTAAAACACAACCTGTTACAGTAAAGCTAGTGTGCTGAGGAGGGAGGGTGGGAGGAACATGATCGTAAAAGATAGCAGAAGAGTCTACAACAAGAGGGACAGTTGGATCCAACAGGGTTGGAGTCCTAATGTTTTACCTCTAGTTGGGCTCAAAACAAACATTTCTACAATGGTGACATTCTCTGGAAGTTCTCTCTTTCTACAATTGTGTTTTGTCTGGTATTAGATAATAGCCATAGACATTGAAGTTTGAGGTCCGAGACCAAGATTCTAAAATAAACAGTTATTTTTCTATTTTCAAAATGAAAAAAAATATAAATTGAAAATCTATCTCTATATTATTGATATTATTTTGATATTATTATTACTATAACAATTAAAATTATTATCAATATTATTGCCCAAACAACTCAAATTATTAAATTGCCATGAAAAATAAAAAAAATAAAATATTTTTACAAAAAAAAAATCACTAAAATTATCATTATTATTGCACAAATAATAAAATAATAAAATAATATGATCTGAGGAGCAAATAACAATAATATAAAACATAAAAAAAAAGAATAAAGAGAAAAAGAGGGCAATATTAATTTTAAAATGATCACCATTAAAATTTCAGGACTAGATGGAATAAAAATAAAACAATATTAAAAAATAAAACGACAAAAATTAAAAATAAAAACTAAAAACATAGATGCATGAATACGAATAAAAAATAAATGTTGTCCAAGAAGGATCGAAAAAACCAAAACAATTGCTATCAAATAGAAAATTCAAAGAATACAAACAAAAATAAAAAATAAAATATATAATTAATTCCAATTGAAGGACAAAATTGAAACAAATAAAAACCTTGAGATCTAAATAAATAAAGATATTTTTTTTTAAAAAATTGTTGTGTAATTTTATTAAAAATTAAAAGAATAAGGACTGTAATGAAAAGTAACACATATAATCAATTTCAATTGGAGAGCTCAATTAAAATAAAATATATAATTAATTCCAATTAAAGAATAAAATTGAAACAAATAAAAACCTTAGCACCGAAACAAATAAAGAAATTTAAAAAAAAATTGCTGTGTAATTTTTTTTAAAAAAATTAAAAGAATAATGGACCAAAATGAAAGGTAGAATACATGTCAAATTTCAATTGAAGGACCAATTAGAACAAATTAAAACTTGTATGCTGAAATAATTAAAGGAACCAAAAGCAAACAAAAAATCAAAATAATAAGGATTATATTGAGAACCATTATATATAATCAATTTCAATTCTAGGACACAATTGCAACAAATCAATATTTCTATTGAAGAAATCATTAATCAAAGCGAAATCAAAAAACCAGGGATGAAAATAAAAAAATTCACAAACCACAAAGACTTAAATGTTTTTCCTAGCAGAAGGAGAGAAAAAGGAAGAAAAAACCAAAAACCATCCACCTTACGCCAACACGGGTCGTACCGAGAGGTAGAGTACATGTCGGCGAACTAGGTGACCCAATGGAAGATTAGTTTCAACCTTCAATAGACACTGCAAGTGCCATCTTAATAGCGCATGCTCGTAAAACACTGCTGGCGTGTCCATACGATGCGCCTGTAATGTTTTAGAAAAAGAAATAATGAAAAATTAATAAATTACCTATACACTCCTATACCCATCGATAATTACTAAAAAATCGACGGTGAAAGTATCACAATATCCCCGAATCTAGACTTCTTTTTTGTCTTTTTTTGGGAGTTATTTTAGTAGTTCAATTGTGCATAAATTTGTGAAAAACTGAAAACACCCCCCACTGTTCCGCGACCTTTTCTTGGCATTCAAGGGTAAAATAGTAGTTCTAATGTGTGAAGAAATCAAAAATGCCCCTGGTCTTAGGGGTTAGTTTTTTTTGGCCTTGGAATAAAATGCTAGTTTTATTGTTGCAATCCACAATAATTTGTGTCTATGTGAACAATGCAAAAATCTACAATAAATATTATAAGCAACATATTAATGATGTTATAGCAAGTCCATGGTCAATATAGCATGATGACAAAGAACTTGTGATTTATACAACAAGTTTCGAGTTCGACTCAGTGTATACATACCTTGTATGCTCCTATAGTGTTTTAGAAAAAAAATAATAAAAAAATTAGTAAATTACCTAAACACCCCTATACCCATCGATAACTACTAAAAAACGGACGGTGAAAGTATCACAATACCCCCGGATCCAGGCTTCTTTTTTGTCTTTTTTTGAGAGCTATTTTAGTAGTTTAACTGTGAAAGAATTTGTGAAAAGTTGAAAACACTCCTCACTGTTCCGCAACCTTTTCTTAGCATTCAAGGGTAAAATAGTAGTTCTAATGTGCGAAAAAATAAAAAATATCAAAAATGCCTCCAGTCATGGGGGTTAATTTATTTTGGCCTTGGGATAAAATGATAATTTTATTGTCGCAATCCATAATAATTTGTGTCTATGTGAACAATGCAAAACTCTACAATAAATATTATAAGTAATATATTAATGATGTTATAGCAAGTCCATGGTCAATATAGCGTGATAACAAAGAGCTTGTGATTTATACAACAAGTCTTGAGTTTGATTCAGGGTATACATCCCTTGTAAAAATCTAAACAACCATGATTTTATTCACTCATCTGAACCCGCAAAATACGCTCCATGTTATGAGTTTGAGCATGCATTTTATAAATTGTGACATTTGTTTTTAAGAAAACAGAGGGTGGATAATATGTTATTTGTGTTTTTATGAAAAAAATAAAATAATCTCGGACGTATGGGCTAACAAGATTTGTAGATATAAAATGATAATTTGGTAAAGTTTGTGAAATTCTAGTATAGATCAGATTTTTTTTCTAAGTATTCATGTACATGCAAAAAAGTTTAAGTATCTTAAGAAACAAATTAAATATAATTCAAGAAAAAACTAAAAACTATAAAAGTGATTAATTAAATTAGAAAAGTAAATTAATAAAATTACAGTCTTATCTAATGGTCCCTTATGTATTAGCAAATCATTCATTGAGAAAACAAAGCGAAGCACGTACGATAATCACTAGGAATTAAAAGCTTAAAACACACCTATAGATTAATGGATTGCAAAAGCAAGTGCTGAACAAGCTCTCTCTTGATCAGCTATTTTCAATGAAAACAAACAAATTCACACACAAACATAAGATCTTCTGCAAAGATCCCCTCAAAGTCTGAATCCAGACTTCCATGCATCTTATTCCTAGTGCCCACTGTCCATGGAAAAACCAGACTAGGGCTGCACTGTAATGCTACAAAAGGTTTTATCATATGGATCGACTCAGGACTCAGGAGTGGAAAATGATCCACTATGCTTTCTCATTCAAGTTGTCACTAAACACTCTGCATATTTCCCAACACTTTGTAATATCTATGAATGTATGAGCAAAATAATCAGGTTTTTCCTGCAAGTTCTAACAGTCAAGATAACACACATAATTTTTCCATTTACCAAGACATTAAGACATATGGTATTTTAGAATTCTTGAATTTTTTAGCTATATTAGGTTTCTAGTATTCGGTAAGTTGTGTATATGCTCAAGCGTTAGTGAACTCTTGAGTTTGATGCTTTAATGTAACTAGAATTTAAATTACATGCATCATTGCGCTTAAAACCATGAAGACAATGAAAGCTGGCGATGAAGAAACCTTCTTTGAAAAATGGACTAAGCAACTATACCATGCAGTGTATGACTGGAATATTTCTTGGGTCAGATGATAGCCATGAATCCACACTCTCACAAAAGAGCCGGACCATTTCAAGAGGTGGGACATGGTTGTCGTCAAAAGGATATGTCTCAACGCGGCCATGAAAATGGGATGGATCGTAAGTTTCCTCAATGCACAAATTATAAATCTGCAAAATACCATGAAAAAGTAAGAGTGTGGTTGATAGAAGTATCAGAGTAGGACAAAATCAAACACTATGCGTTTAATCATTGCCAAGAAACAATTCTGCCATTCTGTGTGTGTATAAACATTGCATATGAGAGATTAGAAAATGAGTAGAAAGCCTTCCAATTTAGGGAACAAGAATATTGCAGCTGTACTGATTTTATTTAAATATTACTCACCAAAACAACACTATCATGTTGTTAGAAAAGAACCAAAAAAATAAATAAATAAAATCCTGAAGCACAAACTGTTACTGTTCAAATCAGTAACAGGAAACTAAGCAATTCCCAGAAAACATTCACTGTAGAAATCAAAGAACCAATACTCTATTTTTCTATAACTTGAGAATCACGGCAACCAAAGAATTAAATCAATGCTTCAATAATCTTTTAAGAGCAGAATCACACAGGTTACTGCCATCCCTTAAATTTTATTTATAGAAGAAAATTGAATACAAGAATGGTAATTCTAGTCTATTACAATCTCTTCACCTAAACTAGAAAAATAAACTTCTTAAAACAGGAAAGATAAAGATGCTATGATCAATACAATTTGATCTTTATTTAAACTCAAACATAGTAACTAAATATTCTTAATGATCTTCAAATCTTCAGTAGCAGACTTGGAAACAAAATCTTCTTCTTCAATCTTCAACACTCCTCCTTGGTTCCAAGGTTGCAGGACTTATCATTCCAATCTTCTCTCTAAGATCTTCAAACCTTTCTTTGGCTAATGATTTGGTGAACAAATCAGCTAATTGTTCATGTGTAGGACAGTATTTCATTTCCAGCTCTCCTTCTTGTTGAAATTGCTGAATTGCATGAAATTTTATCTTCATGTGCTTGATTCTGTTGTGAAAAACAGAATTCTTGGATATGGCTATTGCAGCCATATTGTCACACCATAATACTGTAGGATTAGCTTGTTCAAAGCTTAATTCACCCAATATTTTCCTTAACCAAACCAGATGATTTGCTGCCACATACGCAGCAATGTACTCAGCCTCAGCAGTGGAATGGGCCACCACTGTTTGCTTCTTAGAATTCCAGCAAAATATAGTTCCCCCCATTGAAAAACAAAACCCTGAAGTGCTTGACATCTCTTCATCACTTCCAGTCCAATCACTATCTAAAAAACCAATCAAATCAATAGCATTTGATCTAGCAAAATTCATACCAAAATTCAGTGTCCCATTCAGGTATCGCAGGACCCTTTTGGCAACAACAAAGTGAATTTGACTTGGACTTTGCATGAACCTTGATAGATAATTCATAGAGAACACTATATCTGGGTGTGTAGCTGTTAAGTACAACAAACTTCCAATCAAGCTCCTATAAATCCTCCCATCAGCTTGAGCAGCACAATCTTCCTTTGACAGTTTTAGTCCTACTGTCATGGGTGTGCTGACAGGTTTGCAATTTTCCATTGCAAACTTGTTCAGCAACTTCATAGTGAAGTTCTTTTGACATAAAAAGCTTCCTTGATTGGTTTGTGTAATTTCCATACCAAGAAAATATGACAGCAGCCCCAGTTCATTCATATCAAACTTGTTTTTCATGTTGAATTTGAATTCTTCCACTAGCTTTTCTTCATTCCCAGTAATTAATAAATCATCAACATACACTGAAACAATCAAGATGTGATCAGTAACCCTTCTTACGTATAATGTAGGTTCATTCATGCTTCTTTTAAACCCCAAACTCAGCAAATACTCATCCAATTTGCTGTACCAAGCTCTAGGAGTTTGTTTCAGCCCATATAAAGCTTTTTCTAGAAGATATACCTTGTTAGTTGTAACATCTACTTCAAATCCTTCAGGTTGCTCAATGTATATCTCTTCATCAAGTGTACTATTTAAAAATGCAGACTTAACATCCAACTGCCATACAAGCCATCCTGTTTGTGCAGCTAGAATCATCAACAATTTTATAGTATCAAGTCTTGATACCAGGGCAAATGTATCATTATAGTCAATACCTGGTTCTTGAGAATAAACCTTGACCACCAGCCTCGCGTTGTATTTGTTTACACTCCCATCTGCATTCAATTTGATCTTAAAAATCCATTTTACCCCAATGACATTCTTGTGTGCAGGTCTGTCAACTAGTTTCCAGGTTTGATTTTTTTCAATCATCATTAGCTCCTCTTTCATTGCTGCCATCCACACCTGTGAATTCATAGCATCTTCCACATCTCTTGGTTCCATCTCAGCAAGATTACACCTATTATAAACCTCACTTAACAGCCTTGTCCCTCTCACAGGTATGCTGTCAGGTTCTTCATCACTATTATCTGGAATTTCAGTTTGATACTGAATTTCAGGTTTAGGTTCTTCACTCAACTCAGCATCCCAATTCCATGTGCTATTCTCTTCCACCCTTACATCTCTTGCTATTATGGCCTTGTTTGTTTTTAAATCAAACACCTTGTACCCACTGGATTTAGAGCTATAGCCAATCAAAATCCCCACCTCAGCTTTTTGGTCTAGTTTCTTTCTTTTAATGTCAGGCTGCAAAACATAACATGGGCTTCCAAAGACCCTTAAATGTTCAAGATTAGGTTTAAAGCCATACCAGTATTCAAAAGGAGTTTTGTCCCCCAATATTTTGGTCACCATTCTGTTTAAAAGGTAGGCTGAAGTGTTGACTGCTTCTGCCCAGAACTTTAGAGGTAGTTTCTTCTCATATATTAAGCATCTTGCCATCTCTACCAAAGTTCGATTCCTTCTCTCACTCACTCCATTATGCTGTGGGGGTATAAGGGACTGATAATTGATGTTTAATCCCTTCTTTTGTAAGGAATTCTTCAAGCCTTCGAGAGGTGAACTCCCCACCATTGTCATACCTTAACATTTTAAGCCTGCAATCTGTTTCCCTCTCAACAGCAGTCTTGAACTTTATAAATATCTCAGCCACTTCACTCTTGTGTTTAAGAAAATACACCCAACAAAACCTGCTGAAATCATCTACAAATAACAAAAAATATCTAGCCCCATTTAAGGACTCATTATGCATAGGTCCACGCACATCCATGTGAACTAGTTGCAGCCTTGATGTTATTCTGAATGTGCTCTTATTAAAAGCATTTTTGGTTTGTTTTCCCAATTGACATGCTTCACACATATCACCATGATCCTGAATTAATGGTAAACCTGAAGCTATTTGTAATTTAGCCATTTTTCTCAATGATGCATAATTGAAATGGCCCAGCCTTTTATGCCACAGTATAGAGCTTGTGCATACATCAGTGCTCATGCTCATATAAGTTTCATTCCAATCAAGGTTGAAGCTACGATTCATCATTCTAGCTGAGAGCAGTAGATTGTCCTCAGAATCTCTGATTTTACACATGCCTTTGTTAAAAGATAATGCATAATCTTTTTCTAGCAACTGTCCAACACTTACCAGATTTTGCTTGATTTTAGGTACAAATAACACATTGTTCAGAGTTCTAGTCCCTGCCATAGTTTCAACCTCAATATTTCCCATGCCTTCTACTTCAACATATTCACCATTTGCTATTCTTACTTTGGACACATAATTTCTATCCAAGTTTTTAAATATGTTCAAATCTGCTGACATGTGTTTTGTGCATCCACTATCTATAAGCCAAGTAGAATTACTTACCTTAGCTAAATTGCACTCTTGTTCAACCATGGCCATGAATAGTTGTTCTTCTTTGTTTTCTGAGGTTTCAGCAGCATAAACTTGTCTTGTCGCTGCTGGATTTTTGCAAAATTTCTGCAGATGCCCAAATTGGTTACAATTTCTACATTGTGTGTTTTTCAGCCAACACCAAGTGTCAAGATGGTTGGTTTTCTGACAGTATTTGCATGGGGGAAAGTTTTCTTTCTTCTCTTTTCCCTTGAAGTTGTGACTGCCATGATTTTGTTGCCAAGTCCTCTGTTGCCAGTTTTTCCCACTGTCCTTTTTTCCATCACTGTTTCTTCTCCCATCATAGTTTCCTTTAAAGGAATTCTTTGGTTTATGTTTGCCTCCAAACCCAGCCACAAAAGCTTCTTCACCCATTCTCTCTTGCCTGTAGAATTGTCTTTGTTCTACAGCTTGTAGAGCATTAACAAGTTCTTGAAGACTCATTTCAACAAAGTCCTTTGAGTCTTCTAATGAGCAGATTTTATGCTCGAATTTCTCAGGCAGGCTTACCAAGACTTTTTCCACAATTCTTGAATCTGGAAAATCTTCTCCTAACAATCTCACTTGATTTACACGTTTAGAGATGTGTGAGGAGAAGTCTTTAATGGTTTCGGACTCCTTCATCCTCAAACCTTCAAACTGCCTTTTCAGGTTTAAAACTTGCATCTTCCTTGATTTCTCATCCCCTTGAAACTCAGCTTTCAACTTGTCCCAAGTTTCCTTTGCAGTCTTGCATGCCATGATCCTTGTGAAGCTTTCTTCACTTACTGCATTGTGCAGACAAGTGAGAGCTTTAAATTTCTTAGCTTTTTCTTCATTGAAGAATTTAATTTGTGCAACTGTGGGATTGTTTCCCAGTGGATTTGGTTGCCTGTCATTCTCCACTATTTCCCACAAATCAAAGGCCCTCAAATAAGCCTCCATCTTTACTGCCCAGATTCCAAAGTTGTGTCTAGTGAATACTGGTGATTTCAACGAAAAGTTCGTCGAGTCCATTCTGCAGATTTCAACTATGATCAGTTGAAAAAATAGCACTCAATTGCTGTTGCGAAGCCTTTGTGCAATTGAGAACCAGATAGAACAAACAAATCCTTGTGTAAAGATTTGACAGGAAAAAAAATACAACTCTCGTGTTTCACTCTCCTTCCTTTTCAAAGTCAATTTACTTTGAAGAAAAAAAAACTCACTTAATTCACTCGTGTTTCACTCAATCCCTTTCAAAGATCACAATCTGCTCTGATACCAATTTGTTAGAAAAGAACCAAAAAAATAAATAAATAAAATCCTGAAGCACAAACTGTTACTGTTCAAATCAGTAACAGGAAACTGAGCAATTCCCAGAAAACATGCACTGTAGAAATCAAAGAACCAATACTCTGTTTTTCTATAACTTGAGAATCACGGCAACCGAAGAATTAAATCAATGCTTCAATAATCTTTTAAGAGCAGAATCACACAGGTTATTGTCATCCCTTAAATTTTATTTATAGAAGAAAATTGAATACAAGAATGGTAATTCTAATCTATTCTAATCTCTTCACCTAAACTAGAAAAATAAACTTCTTAAAACAGGAAAGATAAAGATGCTATGATCAATACAATTTGATCTTTATTTAAACTCAAACATAGTAACTAAATATTCTTAATGATCTTCAAATCTTCAGTAGCAGACTTGGAAACAAAATCTTCTTCTTCAATCTTCAACACATGTGACCACCCTACGAGAAGTTATCTAGAAAAATAAGAACAAGAATTTTGTCAGAAGTCTATTTTCTTTTGTATTCCAATCAAATAAAATTTGAAACAAGCACCTTGTAATGCTCCCCATGTCGCATATCCAGCACAGATTTCACCTGCCAGAGAGGGTTACGATACATTGCCCGCATATGTTTCTGCAGGGAGTGACATTGCTAAGACATGTCAAGATCATAACCGGCAACAAGCAATCGCCTTCGATGCTTGGATACCCAGTTACGGATATAACTACGCTTGGTGATACAAATGATCAAAGAAAGTTGAGCAGAAGTCAAATCTGAGCTCTCAGCCTTTCCCAGCCCCTGCTTCGCAAACTTCAACCCCATTTAGCTGAAACAATAGGCCCCTACCAGCTTCAGATGACAGAAAATCTCGAATGAGCTACAACCAAAATGCATGTATTCAATCTACTCAGAGGAACAAAGCTTGGCAATGTATGATGGAGGCATGGTAAGACGCTAGATATTTGATAAGGCACTAAAAGTGCAACTTCTGTTTATCTATGTAACTATCAAATCATTGAAATCACTCCTTTAAATTAATATAATTCAAGTAAATTTAATGCATTATATAACAAACTCACTCAGTTAATTAAAACACTATTTTTTATTTAATCAGACATAAACACTACATACACGCCTTAGCTGAACATGGAGCTACTAATTCAATATCAAATAGAAATTGAAGCAATTTCTAGAGAAGGTCCAGAAACCCTATATAAAGCTTGCGAAGGGCAGGTAGGAAAGGCGTTCAGGGAGGTTAGGGGAAGGTGATGATGTTGCCCATGTTATATCTTTTCATAGGTATTAAAGTGAAATGAGAAATCCTGCAGGACTTGGATATTGTGTTTCTGAATTTGGAGGGAGTTTTTTTGGCCTTCCATCTCCCAGCCCTTAATTTGGAGGCAAATAGGCCGTGACCTTAGGGCCACTTCTAAGACTCTAAATAACTATCTATGACTTATCTCTCCCTCTTCCTCAAATAATATATAGCAAAAATGAGTTATAATAGGAATAGCGAGACTCTAAATGAAATTTCTAGGGCCTGTTTGGATGGCATTCAGAAAACTTGTACTTTTAACTGCCCTGGTGCTAGTTTCAGGTTGTCTAACCAGTGCGAGTACTAGAAGGCTTCGTTAACCATACTTTTTCTTTCACATTGTTGACTATCTGGAAGCAAACACCATTATGCTAAGGTTATGGAAAGAGCATTTACTTTGCTTTCTGCTTCCTTCACTGAAATGGAAAAAGAAACTAGTAAATTACCTGGAATATTGGTTTTCTCAAGGATTACACTAGTTTCAACTCCATAACCTTTTCCTGTTAAGGTCTGGAAGCTTTGATGAGGCACTCTGAAAGCACAGGAAACCAGAAAATCTTGAGAGCTGTAAACATGATGTAACAAGTCCAATGTTGAAATTAACTCTGTAAATATAGAATAATGTAAAAGTTGTTTTCTCCTGGGAGTCCTTGCAGATGTTCCAGGTTCAATACATTAATGATGTGGTTACACTAGAATTATTCCAAGACTAATATAAAAATATGTCATGAATTCTTCGCAAAAAGAAAAAGAAGAATCCTGAAGGAGTTGAAACGCAAGTCCTTGAAGAATTCCGAGTCACCATGCTTCTCCCCTTCCAATGTCTAACATCCATGAGGAATTCCGAGTCAATGACTGCGCAAAGAATCTATAATATATTGTTTTTGCATTGAAACGGGGCAAATGCATGTCTTGCTTTCAGAATTTCTGTATCAGCAGCTTAATTGACTGTTTAGGAGTGTTACTGTGGTTTTTTTTAAAGTGTTTTTTTTTTTTTTGTTTAGAAATGCATTAAAATTATATATTTTTTAAAAATTATTTCTGAAATTAACATTTAAAAATGATTTTAAAATATTAAAAAAAGTTATTTTTTTTTAAATTACAATTTCTTTAAGAACATTTTTGAAGCGTAGCATCTCCAAACTTTTATGTGAACAATTAACTTGATATAAGTTTGAGTGTTTGTATCTTATAGCTACGAAAACGCATCCAACTACATCTAGAGAGCATATTATCATTACCTTCAGAAGAATGAAGATTTTTCAATGCTTATATTGTGCAATAGATACATATTCAAGTGAAGAATTTACTGCCTAAAGATAAAAAAAAAAAAAACTTCATTGAAATAATGACTGGAAAATTGCTAACTATTATTCATTCAAGGTGGTCGTGTGGCCTGATTGACATAAACATTGCAGCATACTGCAGGAGCCGGCGCTCAGTACCTCCCTTTTCTGGTACAGGATTCACCGGCCCCTTAGTCCTCTTCCTGTAATGGTGCCAAGCTAATTGTATATTTACTGCTGCCCATGTTCTCCAGTTTGACGAGTAATATCTTGCCGTTCGCTTAAGCCTTTCATTGGTAAATTTGTAGCGGAAGTGATCTGTGATGTACTGAAGATGGTTTGCGTCAAGACCAAATGCTTCTGTGGATTCAATACAAACAAAAGTTGCGGCTGAGGCTGGAAGTCTGTCTATAAATGGGCGGCGAAGACACCAGGAGAGCAGCTCATCCCCCAAGAAGCCTCCTGGTTCAAGCACACTAGTTGCCACCATGCCTTTGCTAAGACTCTGGCTACTCCTTATACGTCCATGAACAATGAACACCATCCTTTTCACTGGGTCTCCTTCTCTAATTATCTATATCATGGAATGACAAAAATGAAGTAATTTGCAGTGGTGTGTGATGGGGTAGCCAAATCTTATAAATAGAGTTGAGTTTTACCTTTTCATCTTTAGAAAAAACAATTGGCTTAACCCGATCGCAGATGTTGTCAAGAATAAGATCATCCAAGTTGTGGAACAGAGGTACCTGAAAAAAATATAAATGGCAGTCACAAAGGAAATCCAAGCTCTACAATAGTGCTGTTTTCTGCTGAAAACTTGAGGATGTTCTAGGATGTTAGAAAGTAACAAGTTTTTTCTCCTACTTTAAGTTGCTGTTAAAATTACTAGCATATAACCTCAATAATAACTCATCTTTCTTTTCTATAATAACCTTCTTCTGGCTGCTAAACAATCATCCAGAAGCTATCAGGATCTATTCTTTTCTTGAACAACATATGTCACCAGGCTCCGAATAAATAAAAAGAGCACATATATCATTCTTATGTGATCATTTGTGTCACCTTCTTGATTAGATCTAGGCAAAGATAGCGTTTGACGTCTCTCCGGAGTCCTTCAGGTAAGTCTTTGATTAGTTCCATCTCGTCTTCACCTCCCATGGTTTCCCATCTCTGCTGTTCAAAATGGCGAACTCTTTGTCTCAAACGAGATGGTAACTGTCTCCTCCTCATCCACCACTCCATGTCTCTGCATCGCAGCTGCATTTTTCTCTTCTTTGCCATGACTGCGTGCAAAAACACCTTCATTGAAATCGTAACTTCTGGTCATTTAACTGATTATTAATGATAAAAGGTTCAGCATCCACAAAATAGGAAGGTGCGATCAGCTCACCTGGATGTTACCAATCAGTAAAGTGAAGAGCATTAAACCGCTGAGAACAATACATATACTGAAGATCACTTCTAGCCAGTGACTTGTCGGTTCAAGATCATTGCCAAAGGTGCTGCAAATATAGGCACAATATATTAGGAGTTGCAAGAATTTCATCTAACATCGGAAGACATTCCAATTTGAACTTCCAAGCAAGTCTATGCAAGTCCATCAGTGATCAGAAAAAAGTTACAATTTGGATAGAAGAGATAAAAGTATCAGAATTGTCTTATCATTTACCTGAGGGTCAATAAACCCCAGAAAATGGGATAAAGAATCTTCACAGCCAAAGAATTGCTAGAAATAACAGGAAGAGCCCACTTATAGATTCCATAATTAAATGCTCCATTAACATCCAGGCACCTCGGCATTCTAACAGTATTTGTTGAGTTACCACCACATGGATTTCCAATTGTGCCATCCTGGAACAGGAACTGGTAACAAACCTCCTCCGAGCAAGCCAAAGAGAGATCACAATTGGGTTTACTCTCACAACTCTGCCTGAGGCAGGAAGCAACACGTTGTATTGTAAGGACATACCAGCATCCACCAGCAACCTGCAAAAGTAAAGAGAAGGAAAGTTAGTATATAGCTTATTTTACACCAAACATTTATCGTACAAGAGGCTGAAAAATAGCTCAGAAATGCTAAGGACTTACATGAGAGGCAATAAAGTAGGCAATGAGATTAAGGCCAAAGCCCCACCAAATGGTGCCAAAGATATAACCTGTGACCTTTTGCATCCTTCTCATTAAGCTTAAGCAGTGGTACACCTTAGGAAGAAATTGGAACAAGAAGATCAGCAAAAGTATTGTCATTATCAGCTTAATCTTATCTTCTCTGATTAATTTGGGTACAACTAACCAAAACACAGCCTGCAAAAGAAAATATTGAGGAAAGGTATTACGAACTAAGCATCAAGTCTCCAATAATTGGCAGATTTAGTCAACACAATATATATGGTGATATAGTATATCTGGAAACTCCAAAATAAAAAAAGAGATCAGATAGTTTGCCATCAGTTCTTCTACTGTCAAATCAACTTCTTTTATCCTGACACAGATATATGTAAGCTACTTGTCTAGTTCCAATAATCTTTAAGCTCATCAATATTATTATAGTATATATATAGTACGTGCTAACATCAGTCCTCCACATACATACCAAAACATGAAGGATAAAAAAAGAATAATTAGGCACTTAGCTACGCACACTAAACAAATACCCTCTGATTAGATTTTCAAATCATGACTGAATACCTTATTTATTAAAGTTTTCGCTGATAAAAATATGTGCAAGTTCTGGACAAGCATGATCATCAAGGTAAAATTCGGAGTTTCTAGTTTTTGATAAACTCCATGGACAGCAAGCCTTTCTAACTAACATGCTGATAGCAAATAAAGAAGTGCACAACCTCCTGCGGTGATTAAGAGTGTGATAATATTCTTGTCCATTGTTGTTTGGAGGTCCCATAATCGTGGAGACAAAACCTTTGCCAACCCCACCCACCCACCCTCCTCTTTGGTTTTGCCCCCCTTTCTTGCAAACTTTGAACTTTCTTTTCTTCTTCTTCCAAATACAAATATGTGCTGTTACTATGAGACAACATATAACGTTATCGAATGCATCTACGATTGTTGTTTTCAACATATCTTCGGTCCAACTCCATACTATATTCCTCTATTTACACCAATCCTAAAAGTCCGAACTTCAGACAACAAATTTAGAAACAATTCCAGACCATTTAACAACCTGTTTGGTATTGTATTACAAAAATATTTTCGAGAAAATTACTGATTATATATATAAAAAAGACATAACACAATGAGAAATTGTATCTAGGACTAGACTAGAAAAGCAATAAACCTAGCTCGATTATTGTTTATATGTCTGTTTAATATCATGTTTCAAAAATATTTTTTTATTTTTTTGTTTTTAGATTAATTTGATGTGTTGATTTTAAAAATAAAAATAGAATATTATTCTAATATATGTATAAATAAAAAATATTTTAAAAATTAGACGAAGCATAGCAAACCATGCTTAAAACTACCAACATTCATTGACATCGGCAGCACCAAATTATGCCAATCCTTGGATCTACACCCGAGCTCGTTCTGCATCCCAAGTCCACCCAACGACTACATGAACCTCACTATCTACTGTGATTCATCAAAGAAATATGAAAATAACACTCCATCAACAATATAGTTCTAATAATATTTTATCTTTTAAGTTACACTTTTAATTACCTTTATCATATCATAGTATTTTTTTTTCTTCTTTTAATTACCTTTATTATTTTTTTTCTTCTTTTAATTACCTTTTTCTTTTTAATTACCCTTTTCATTATTGTCAATTTATTTTCTGACTTGGCAAGAAAAGGTTGAATGAATAAAAGTAAAAAATAATAGTTAATATAGTATTTGGTAGTGTAATAATACAACATAAAAATATATTTTTTTATTTTTTTATTTTTTATATCAACACATTAAAATTATTGAAAAATATACTCTTAAAACAAAATATTCCGAACATGAACTTAATTTTATAATAAAAATTTTCCAACCTGAGGAACTGGAAGAATGACAAAAGCATCAAACCAAAATCCCTTGAGAGACCTCGCATAACGAGAAGCAATAGCACGAGCGTCCCACACGAGTTTCCCACACCCAACAACAAGAGACTCCCTTGACACGTACGCCAACCTGAACTGTGAACACAGATGGCACAAATGGATCGCATCCAGGCTCGAGCGAAGGACGGTCACGACTGCGGCCAATCCGCCGTCCATGTACAGGCAAGGGACCCCATTTCTCCCTATTGACAAAGCGTAGAAGAACAGTGGATCGACGGCCAGAGCCATGCCACGTGCCAATAGGAAAGCCCGGTTCCATTTCTGCACACGCTTGCTACGTGGATCGAGAACGGTTCCCAGTGAACCGGTCGTGCTCTTTCTTAGGCGGGTCCGGTTTTGGATGGGGACTAAGGAGGAGCCTGCTGAGGCCTCCCATTCGGGTTTGTGAGCCTGGTCACAGCTTGTGGAGTGGAAGACAGGAACACCTACTTGTGTGCAAGCATAGCATTCAATGGAGTTAAAGATTGGGTTGCTGTCATCAATATTGTTGCTGGTGCTGCCGCCAAGGTTGCTGTTACTCCCAACCGTCTCGCTCCGGCTGTTCTTGTGACACAGTAGTCCAATCCACCTGTGATACCATGTTTCCATTTAATAATAATAATAATAATAATAATAGAAAAGAAGAAAAACCTGTCGACAAAGTTTTAGTAGCAATTTAACAACATGGGATAATCCCAGATGGGATTGCATAATTAAAAAATGCAATGCATGTGTTCTGATATATGCGTGCGTGCGTGCGTGCGTGTGTTTTTGTGAGGGATCGAGGAAGAAGCAAGATGTATACCTTGGGAGGGAGAAGTGGAGGTCGGGCTGGGAAGGCATGATTGGAAGATCGGAACCATGGGAAGAGGAAGAAGGTGGCGAAGAAAACAAAAAGAGAAGAAGTATATAATTAGGGAGGGAAGGGATCGAGGCTTGTTGCTACTGGCTAGGAGAGGTGATAGAGTGTGGGGTTACTTGGATTTGGATGGATTATAATTAATAGAGGAAGATGCTGTTTTTAATTTTTGGAAAAGTTTTTTTTTTTTTTTAATGTTTTTAGGTATTTTCATTTGTAGACGTACAAAATAATTTTAAAAAATAAAAAATATATTATTTTAATATATTTTTAAATAAAAAATATTTTTAAAAATAACATTAATTATACTTTTAAATTATCACAAATCACATGATTAATTGCCTATTTGCACTGTTTTTTAAAATAAAATAAAAATAAAAATAATTTTTTTTTATTTTTTATTTAAAATTAAAATCTTTTAGTATTTTTAAATTATTTTGATATATTAATATCATATTAAAAATAATTTTAAAAAATATATAAATATTATTTAAAAAAAAAAAAAAACTTTAAAACCACCAGTAATCGTGCACACCACTGCTGTCAAGTCACGAAAATACATGAGGCAATACGAAGCCATTCCCATGTTACTACCTGCAGACTGGGGCACAACCAGGCACCAGCTGCAAGCAAACACAGACAAATAGAAGACATCTCAGAAAAACAGGGGCAGGTTTCAGTCCTGTC
This sequence comes from Salix dunnii, assembly GCA_015731905.1. Taxonomy (NCBI): domain Eukaryota; kingdom Viridiplantae; phylum Streptophyta; class Magnoliopsida; order Malpighiales; family Salicaceae; genus Salix; species Salix dunnii. The sequence goes on along the minus strand of CM027662.1, from coordinate 6,264,309 downwards.
TCTTCCATAACTTGAGATGCCATCTGCCAACTTCCATAAAATTCTAATTTTAGTTGTTTGAAAACTTTAAGCTTTAAGGTGCTTTGGAGATATCTTTGGACAAGCTACCTCGCTACGAGACAGAGACTAGCAATGCACCAGCCATGAAACCGTGCTCTGCTGCTGATATATTTTTTTTTTATGTAGTTTTAATATATATAATTTATTGTTTTGTATCTTGTTTTTATTTTTTATTTTTGATCTCTTTAAATTTTTTATTCTTTTTAAAATAGTTTTTAATTTTTTATTTGTATCTATATACTTCTGCTCTTAATTTAAATTTTTATTTTTTACTGTTATTTATACTTGTATTGCATGCAGCTTGGATTAAAAAATATAGTAAGTTTAGCTTTGGTAGTATAAAATAAGAGTAAAACTTTCTCTTACGCATGTATAGTTAAACGTGAAATGTTTGAAACACTCCCACAAGTAAGTCTTCCGTTTTGTCTTATTTGAGGCTACAAAAATTATTTTACTGTGCAATACAAATATGAAATCATTGGGACACCCATAATGACAATTCTTGGTTTTTATCATATTTGAGGGTATTATGGTTATTGTGCTATGCACAGAAATGAAAAAAAATGAAAATACCCCTAATACCATGATAATATTTTAAATATATTTTACATAATAAAATGAATATATAAAAAACTAATATATATATATATTTAAACGTTCTACAACGTGACACTCGTTGTTGAAAATGTGCGTGAGTTTAGAAATTGATGGTGCACCTGAAGACGCGTCCACAGTACTGCGGTAGAAAATATAATTAAAAATTGGTAAATTACCAATACACCTCAATAGCCAACTCTTTCATTTTGTCTTATAGGAGGGTATATACTTACTTATACAACTCGTGGTGTGCGTTAGCTCAATCGGGCACCCCGATTATCAAAAAAAGGGTTCAAGGACTAGTCGTTGTGTGTACAAGCTGGCTTGGACATCCCGATTATAAAAAAAACTCGATTCAGGGATTAGTCATGGAGCGCTTAAGCTGACCCGGAGATCCCGGTTATAAAAATATATATAAATGAAAAAATTAAAAATATAAAAGAAAAAATAAAAATAAAAAAAATAAATGGGTTCAGGGATTAGTCGTGGTGCACGCAAGCTGGCCTGGACAACCCAATTATATATATATAAAAAAATTAATTTGGGGATTAGTCGTGATGCGCTTAAGTTGTCTTGAAAACCCTAGTTATAAAAAAAAATGTATAAGTGAAAAAAAGAACAAAAAAAAAAAAACAGAGCTTAAGTTGGCTCATATCCCTAGTTATAAAAAAAGATATAAGTGAAAAAAAAAACAAAAGAAAAACTATAGCGGGAAAGCACTGTAGCAATCCGTATTGTTTTTTAAAAAATTCGGTCAGGGAATTAGTTGCAGTACGCTTATGCTAGCCCGAAGACCCTAGTTATATAAAAAAATATATAAGTGAAAAAAAAGATCTAGGGATTAGTCATCGTGCTGGCTTGGAGCCCCTGCTATAAAAAAAAATATAAGGGGGAAAAAAACAAAACAAAGTATAGCAGGAAATCATTGTAAAAATACATATTGTTTTAAACAAATTCGGCTTGAGAATTAGTCGCGATACGCTTAAGCTGGCCTGGAGACCCAATTATAAAAAAACATATAAGTGAAAAAAAAGTATGAGAAAAAAAAAAAACAGGGAAAACAAATACCAGCAGGAAAAAACTGTAGCAAAACATAAGTTTAGTGATTAGTCGTAGTGTGCTTAAGTTGGCCCAGACACCTAAATTATATATATAAAAAATTGAATAAGTAGGGGGGAAATTAAAAAAAAAGTTATATAAGTGGGAAAACACTGTAGCAAGCTGAAAGTGAAAGCTGATCCGGACACCCCGATCATATAAAAAGTGGGTCCGAGAATTACTCGTGGTGTGTGTAAGCTCACCTGGACACCCCGATTATAAAAAAATGGATCTGAGGATTAATCGTGGTGCGTTTAAGTTAGCTTGGACACCCTGATTATAAAAAAACAAAACAAAAAAATATATATGTGTGTGTGTGTGTGTGTGTGTGTGTGTGTGTGTGTGTGTGTCATAGCTCTCCCCATTTCTTTAAGGAAACTCTGTTAGACATATTTTACAGGTAGGATCGTTCTCCTATGAGGTATAATAATCATAGAAAAAAAAATTAGAATAGACTAATCAAGGACTGCGTGAAAAAAAAAAATATTATAGCAAACAAAATGGGTCCGAGGATTAGTTGTGACTAATTTCAATTGTAGGATACAATCAAAATAAATTAAAAACAAACTATATAATTAATTTCAATCAAAGCAAAAAATTGAAATAAATAAAGACATTTTAAAAATATAGCAATGTTTTTACAAAATTAAAAAAATAAAGACTAAAATGAAATATAGAATAGATGATAAATTTCAATTAGAGGACCCAATTAGAAGCTATTAAAACTTACATACTGAAAGAATGACTAAATAGAAACCCAACATACATAATCAATTTCATTTGAAGGGCATCATTGCAACAAATAAAAAACTATTTAAAAAAAAACAATGATAAAAGAGAAATCAAAAGCCTAGGGACCAAAATAAACATGATGCAAATATCAAGGACCAGCATGTATTTCCGGGCAGTAAGAGATAGAAAAGTAATAAAAAACTTAAACCCTTCTACCGAAACTTCATCCGCCACCATAACCCTACACGCGCCACACCATGGGAGACAATGAAAGCTAATTTTTTACCACCATAAAGAGGTGCACATGCCGCCTGCAAGGCGCATACACTGTAGACACGTTCGTACGACGCCCATGTAATATTTAAAAAAAATAATGACAATTATGTATAAACCCCTAGACCCACCCGATAACCACGAAAAAACCACTGTGGAAAATACAGCAATAACCCGATGCTATTTTTTTATCGTTTTTTAGGGCCAATTACGTAGTTATATTGTTTAACGAATTCGGGAATACCATCTATTTTCCCTATAAATTGTTAAACTACACTCGATTCTAGTTGCCTTATTTTGTCATTTATGGAGGTTATTTTAGTTGTTTTGTTATGCAACAATCCAAAAATACCAGCGATATTCATTGAAAAATTCAAAAATAACCCCGGTTCCAAGAGTTAAAATTTTTTAGCCCAGGGGTAATATAATAATTTTATTATCACAATGAATAGTGATTTGAGGTTGTGTGAATAGTAGCAAAATGCACAATAAAAGTGGGATGACTTTTATTTTTTAGTTAATATATAATCTTTTTTTAAGCTTGAAATTAGTTTCAATTTAAAGGGTGTTTATAGCATGCTAATTAACTATGTGTGAAATATTATACAAAGTTATCATTTCCATTCCACGTGGTGTTTTATTTTTTTCTATTAGAACAAAATATTTCAGTTTAGAAACATTTCGAGTTTTAATGTGTGTTTGTGTATATAATTCAAGATAATAATTAGACAAATAAAATTTAGTTCAAATCCAAAGATAAATTAATTTGAAATTGTGCAATTCAAATTTCAAACACAAGTAAAAAAATAAGAGTTGAATCGATATGACTCAATCGACTTGATGTAATCCAAAGATAACATGGAAAACTAATAAACATACAGTTTGACTAAACAAATCAAGTTGACAGCTTCTTAAATAATATTAAAACGATGATATATTGGATCAACTCGGGTCAGCCTAGATTAACATTTCAAATGAGTTATTTAGGTCATGAGACCATGATAACCTTAAATAAAGAAAATCAAAGCAAATTATAAAGTTCAATTCCTAATAAACTTATTGTTGAATAATAAAATTGTGAAAAAAAATAATATAAAAAAAGACAAAATGAAATGATTTTTCTAAACAAAACTACGAGCCTAGATTATATTACAAGAATGTCATAAATAATCTCGCAAGGCTTTTATATACTCTAATTGCTCTAATATGTTAACCTAGAACTTATCAATATGTTAACTAGAACTTATCAATATGTTAAGAGACTCCTTATAAAACTTTCAACATAATTTAATGGTCAGATTAAGAGATATATTTGATATTATAAAACTAGATATTATTTTAAAAATCACTATTTTGCCGAAATAGAATGGATGGAACATGGCAGTTTCGGGCAGAGTTTGGGTGGAATTTATGAAACAAGATGAGAATTTGAGTGAGATAAAATTTATTGCAATTGTTCGATTTTTTGAACTTGAACGAGATATACTGATCATTTTAGATGAAATAGAATTAACAGCCTTGATATTATCTATCTTTATACTTGATGAATTTGAATTCAATGGCAAATTTATATTATGAATAACATTGTTTTTGTGTGTAAGAGCAATTCTAATGATAAAAGCTATTTTGGAGAGTCAAATTTCTAAAATTGCTTTTTAAATAGTGTATATATGGTTTTTTTATTGATGTGTGCTCCAATGGTAAAAACCATTTTGGAGAGTCATTTTTTTATATTATTTTAAATATAGTGCAATTATTATGCATGTAGTTTAATTATGTAATTAATTATACAATTAATAAGAGTAAGTTATATAATTAAATAATTTATATTAAAAAACCCTTCAGCAATATAATTATTAATTTTATATATAATTTTTTACTCTCTTGTTGAGGTATTTTTGAATAAAAATAAAAATAAATATTTTTGATATATATATCAACTCCCTTCCCTTCTCCCCCAGCCCCAAGCACTCCATATCAACCCCCCTTCTCCCCCAGCTCCAACCCTTTCTCCCCTAGCCCTGACCTCAAGCTCTCCAGATCAACTCCCTTCCTCCCCCCTACGCAAACATCATCCCCCGATCCTCTCCCAGATTAAGGTATGAGTTTTTTTTTTCTTATCTACAAAAGATATGTGTACTTTTTAATTTTTTTAATTTTTGTCTTCTATCTCAAAATATTTAGGAATGGCTTCGGAGGAAAAAAAATATATTTTGGCTATCCGGATAGCTCTCCTGTTGGAGACATTAAAAATAACAAAAATAGCCAAAAACTCACAAAGCTTTGCCAGTTAGGATGGCTCTCCCATTGGATTTGCCCTAACAAACAACTATCTTCAAAATAAAAGGGCATAACTTACTATTTATAGAAAAATCTAAAAAACCCTATAAATTGGTAAAACTTCAATTTGTCCCTTAAATAATATTCATTTATTAATTCAAGATAAGTTTAGAAATTATCTCAATAAATCCTTTGATTTTTCTAGGTCTGGAAATATAATCTACGGATTAGTTATATTCTACTCTTTAATTTCTAAAATATATTTTAATCAAGTTATACTTAATTAAATCATTAGTTTAATTTCTAATTAATGGTTCTGAATGTGTGTAACCCATTAGGTTCCTAATATGTTGTCCCAAATATAAATTCTAATTTTAATTAAATAATTTAATTTATTATTAATTCAATAAATGATTAATTTATATTTGAAGATCAGATGCATCTTTTAGCCGCTTGTCATGATCTCCTAAATATTATAAATTCATTAGTGATTTGATTTAATATTTTGTTTTTCAGTGCAATTAATATTAAATCATCAATAATGTTCTAATTTAAAATTAAAGCATGGAATATGTAAGATATTTTAAAGCATTGTTTTTTGTCTACATAGTAGTTATTGATTATTTGAATAAGATTTAAAACTCATTCAAATCTTAGTTCATCTTAATTAGGAATTTCTCAATCAATATTATTTGAGAACAAATGAAACATTTGTTCTAATTCACTTAAGACAATAAAACCTCTCTTAATCACTCAAGTAATTTCATATAGTTCATGTTATATCTAATGTCTGTTTTTTTGTCATTTTAATTAAGATAACATGTAAAATGATTAAAACATAATATTTTCTATATAGAATAACTTAATGATCTCAAGCCTAAAGATCACTTACATAATTGTCATTTGAGCCTCTCCATAGACGTAGATGATATCTCCATACGAAATTCTCATGCAGTTAGTTCAGTGTGCTTATTTTATGACAATCACCTTTATATTAGTTGTAGGTATTTTTTATATAAACCAACCGTTTCATTTCATAAAAAAAATAATATAATATATAACAATCTTTATGACTATAGTAAATATTCGGTATTTAAAAAAGTGTCGATGAAGAACATTTTAAGATCAATGCTTTAATATAATAAGAATTCTATAAATGTAACAATTTCATAAATTTTTTTGCAAAATTTTTTTATATCATTAACTTTATTTTTACTCTATATTCATAAATCAAGTAGATGATATATTAACATATATGATTATCCATTTTAGGGACATACACGTCGACGACCTTACCAATTCTAGAGAAATCCTTTCAGGTCAAAAGTTTTCCAGTCAGGGAAAATCTTTCAAAACAAAATGATAGCGGGACAGGAGGCAAAGGCAAAGGTTAACATTTAATGGCAAGGGGAAGGATTGTAAATGGACAGGTGGATTGAAATTGTTGGAACAAGTAGGAAAAGGCTGTTAAAGAATCAACTCACCTAAAAACTTAAGCTTATAAGTAAAGTCTCATAATATGATTTATATTATTCTCTATCACATTTCCTCAAGTGAAAGCCCTTTGAGCTTGAAATTTGTACAGACTCACATTACCTTATGCTTGATTTTTTATCAAATAGAATGGAGGTGGTGAGATTCGAACTCGTGACAGCTGGGTCAACAAGGCTTTGTTACCATGTTAAGGAACTATCTCACCTAAAAGCTTAAACTTGTAAGTGAGGCCCCAAAATATGATTTATATTATTCTCTATCAAAGAGAAGGGGAGGAGGTTGGGGGAATGAGGGGCTGAACCACCATGGGAAGAGAGCTCAGATTGTTGCTCATGATGGATACTGAAAAAAAAGAAGGGTATGTGATCTGGGTCTGTTTGTCCAACACATGGGGAGCCAAGAAAAAAATATATGGGAGAAAAAGGTTTGTGAGTTGAATGGCCACCAGAAACACATAATCTTATCCGTAAAAGGGCATATATGTATATCTGGTCGGCAGAACAATCTTCATGTGGTCATACTGTTCTGATGTTTGGTTTTTGTATTTGGGTAATATTGCTGTTGAAACATCACTGTCCCTAAACCCTTCTAATATGGGATAGCAAGTTCCTGCTGAATAGATGAGACCCAAAGATGACCCACATTTTCTCTTCAAGGAAGAAAATGGTATCAACGTAATAATTAGTCAAAATATCCTCCATCAATTTGCCTAACAATTGTCATTAGAGAGATTAATTTCGCCAGTGAGTTTGAATTATAGCATCCTACAACTCTCTCCAGAAGTAATTTGGAAATATCATTTTCTTCCCCTGCTTTTGCTGCGTCTACTTATCAGTTCCATTTTTCTGTATCCTTGTGAGTCCCTTGGCAATCAAAATTGTGGGTCCTGGATTATCATCAACGACGGAAAGGGCCTAAGAACTGAAGGGCAATAATACTCTCATCAATGGCCCTGGAGAAAAGTCAAGTGGCCTTTTTAACAAGATTGATCATTTGCATTGCATTCGGACTGGTATCTAGAGCATCAGGATTGTGAGACAGAACAATAGTAAGAGAATTAGAGGTACAGTAACAAGCAGAACAATAATCAAAACATAAAATGGTTAGATGAGAGTTTCAGGTATGATTTAATGGAAGAATTTCTCACGGTTAAGCTTATGTTTAACCCCTGTGAGAAAGCAGTTGTTTTCATGGGAATGGAATGTGAGAGGTACGAAATCCTAGAGTTTACAGCAAAGAAAATGTTTCTGAAACTTTTTATAAAATGAGATGCTGAGAAGCATTGTTCATTGCCAAGCTTGCAAATGGTTAGCAAAGAAACCAATAATGCTTTGATTTCTACTAGTGGTCTGTGACTTGAATCTTACTGCTATACTCAGGACTAACAGTGCATTGTTTGTATGGCTTCCGCAAACTGAAAACGACCTCTCTTCTATTGAGGGCAGGTGTCCCCATGGAAAATGCTTTTGTCTTTCGCAATTATTGAAGGGTGCTGTTGCTAGCCTAATTCATGACCTATATCGCACCATTTTCACTAAAAGAGATTCTTCATTTGTTGTCAAAAATACTTTAGAGCTCGAGAAAAAAAAAATGTTTTTGAATCATTTACCTATGAATGTCTAATTACATTCTGACCGACCAATAACGTCTGTATAAGAGAAAGATGCTGCATGGACGTGAAGTGAAAAGAGATGCTGATTGTAATTTTGTTTCAAAGCAGAATAAATGCTGCATGCCAGTAATGTATGTTACAGTCTTCCTCTGAAGGAATATTTTGAGCCTCCCAGCTATCATGAATTTCCTTTCTTCTTTCTTTTCGAGTAGACCACATAATTAGTTGATTGATCACCCATCGAAACAGTCCATATCTTGAAAATGTGTTGTCATTTATTTGAATTGAAAAGAATTGGATGATCTCACTATTTTTATTATTACTAATAATTGATGAGCAGTATGAAATGTACAGAACCATTCGGTTTGAAAATAAAGTAGCTTTTAAGTTTTAAATCACTATGTACTGAGGTTTCAAAAAGGCCAATTTAACATCTTCTCAAGGACTTTAAAGTTTTTAATACACACGCACGCACACTACTGTAACCAGCTTTTACAGTTTATCAGAGAATTCATTAGAGGTATTATAAGCAGATTGAGTATTCATTCATTAGGCTTCCTTTTCTATTTTGTGTTTTCTTAATATTTTTGTGTGCTTTAACAAGAAGAACAAACTAATCTGGCATGGTTTGTTCTTTGTTGGGTGTTAGTATTTTTCAGTAATATAATTCGACAATTAACAAAACTTGTTGGAATTACAGCCACTAAGAAAGGTATATGTATGTTGGACAATGTGTTGAAGAGATAGAAAGAGAGACAGAGAGTATGAGGGTTTTGTCATTGGGGCCAAGATCTTAAAGGTAATAAGGCAATAAATGTGTTGTCATTTGGGCCAAAACCCAGATGAAAATAAACGTAAATAGTTAAAACAGAAATAAAAAGCTATAAGTTTTTTAAACATGTATGTTTGAAAGACATAACTAGCAAAAATGGGAGAAAAAAAACATTTAAACAACCTGATTATGCCTCGGATGTTTGCCTTTTATGTCTTTTGAAGATTTTGCATGAGAGTTCTCTTCACAAGTTTGCTGACGTTTAGGAATGAAAGACAGTGTTCCATAAGTAGTCATAAAAGACTATAGACGGATTCTTGTTCCTTTTGAAGATGAGAGCAATCATAAAGACTTGGAGAAGGATTCCTGATTTTTTTGGAGACATGAAAATCTCTTTGTTTATATTTTATGGAGACATGTTTAGAGACTTGAAGATTACGGATGGCAATGTGTACCCACAAATTGAGTTTCTTTGTATTCATACCTTATCCATTACTTATCATGTAAGGAATTCAGATATTCATACCTTATCCATTAGATGTGAAGTATGTATATGGATATATTATTAAACAAAATATATAGGATATATTTGTGTGTGTTATGACAATATTGAGATATGTATTGGATTAAAAAAAAGTATAAATATTCTACCTATATATTTATATAATTCAAATATATATCTTAGGTTAGGTTTGAGTCGGAATTTTGAATTTAACGAGTTTAAAAGTTAAAGATAAAATTATTTTGAGTAATCTAGAAATTATTTAATTAAAAGCTTCATTTTTCACACACTAGTTAAGATAACCCTTTAGTGATCAATATTTTTCTCTCTTTTCAAAATCTAGCATTTTTTAGTTTCTTGCCCATGGTCAAAGTGAAATTAATAGATAAAACTTATCGAAATTTCTCATATTCACACAACTCTTTTATGGGAGAAGGATATAGCACAAACTATTTCTCTGTGAAAACAATTAACACCTTAGTCCTCATGGTGGTCAGAGAGATAGTCAGGAGCTCAAGGGATGTAAAACGATCATTTAATGGGTTTTTTAGATGCTCTAGCTGTATATTATTGATGTTTGGGAAACTCTGCTTGATGGAATCGTGGATTATTTTGTCTCATCATACTAGCCTTTTCCTGTAATGAGTAGTTATAGACTCCATTAGTCAAGACTTTTATGGCAATCTGTTCAATTAGTTCTTTCACGTCTAACATTTCCTTTCTGAACCTTTGAAGACAAGCCATAGTGATTACATCTTCTCACAATACAATGATGAAGAGCTCGGCGGTGCTCTTTTTAGCTGGAATGCTTTTGCTGAGGCGAGAGATGAGTCATGAGCTAAGGTCATGAAAATGTAGGATAGAATTAGGCTTCAGACCATGATACCTTGCTTATGCAGATTCATGAAGTTTTATTGGAATAAATTCACACAAATATCAATGTGTTGAGTGATAGGATCTAGGATGATTTTCATATTTTTTAATTGCTTTCAAGGGTTTGTGAGTCCGATTCAGTTGTCTAGGCTAGTCTTTAGAAAGTTGAATGTGTAATATCCTATGAAAAAACTATACTCTTACATAGTAAAGACCAGGTACAAAACCTTATCTTGTAGAGTCATGGATCTTATCTCACACCCAATACTTTTTCAATGATAGGTGCATGAGTGACGCTCAAATGGAAATCATTGGTGTCTAGATCCTTATGTAGAGCACCTTGATTGAAATTGATGGGTGTAGCTCCTTATTTGAGCTGTTCTTGTATACTTCTAGTGTTGCTTGCATGAATCTTGCTGTGTGGTGCCGTGTTTTGATTTCACGGTGCTTAAAAATTTGCTGTGTACATTGGAAAAGAAATATTGTGCGAGGGTGTAGTCGTTTTAAAAATAAATAAAATTATGTACCATCATGAGGACGCAAATATGTCGTGTCTGGGTCATAATAATACACCTTCCACGCCATGTAAATTTCTCCTCTAAACAGAAGCATATATAATAAAAGAAAATCAAACGTAGCGTGAGTCTAGGGTTAAGAAACTGTGAAACTGGTTGATTCAACAGAAGGAACCGCCAGCTCAGTCAGTTGATCGAGCCAATGAAGCGGTGATTGTTTTTCAAAATGTTGGGAAAACTAGTTTATTGCAGGTTGATGTTGTCATTTTACTGGGATTGATTGTTTTGTTTTGTTGCTCTACATGTTTTTCCATCAGCATTGCTCTCTGTTCTTGCTTCGCCACTGATTGTCCTTCCAATTTGCTGCTGTCTTTTCACAGTAAATGCTTGTCAAGAATATATTTTGTTTTTGAAAAAGAAAAAGATAGCCAGGACTTCATTCTTACATATTCATAAGAGGGAAAAAAACCCTCGGGAAGGATCGGATAAGCACATTCAGTTTGCTGTAATTCATGCAGCTAGCTTTTGCTAGGATAGGGTTATTTCTTGTCCAGCAAACCTTCTGGCAGCCATAGGGAGGCAGGATCGATCTGTAGCCTGCCCATGAAGGAGGAAATTAAAATACTTGCTGTAAGATAAAGATAAGAAAGAAAGAAAGAAAGAAAGAAAGGAAATACTTGTGCGGTGGGTAAGCTTGACAGAAAAAAACATCAGAAAGAACATGTGACACTATCTTATGTAGTATATGTAATTATTGGAGTTCATTGACTCGCATGCAGTGATCGATTAAAAAAGAAGAGCTTATACCTTGAGCCAGTGGATCATAGTTATTAAGATGTGGGTGTTATATTCTATATAGGACAGCCTACTATTATTTTTTTGTTTTTTTTTAAAAAAAAGATTTTCACTTTATTCTCAAAATAAAATATACAACATTAATTTGTACAGAAATGCTTAAATTTTAACGAAGTAGAAAGTAATTTAGTAGTGGGTTTTATATAGATAGATAGATAGATAGATAGATAGATATAGAAAGTTGGCATTTGACACTCAAAAATAAAATTGGGATTAATCATTTTGATTTTTCTAATTCAGTTTAATTTAAAATATTATTATTTCATTAACAAAAATATAATTACATTGTGTTGTTTCTTTCCAATGTGGAGTAAACTTAGTTCCTTCCTTTCAAAGAGTTTAGGAGCTAATTATTTGAATCATGAAGATGTAGTTTGAGGACATTGTGTTGTTTGTCACCATTCTCAATCATTATTTATTAATTAATCCAATAAATATAATTTATGAATTCGCTACCACAATATCCTGCTACTACCTATATTTTTTTAATATCTACATATATATAAGCTATTTTGATTTGAATTCTGAATTTATTTATGAGCAAAGTTATTACAGTTAAACTTCTGTAGACTGTTGGGCAACGATTACAATTCAAATTTAGGCTCCCTTGATTGAAGCAATGATGCTATAAATGACTCTAGTACCGTGATTTATGGTTTTTACTTTACAAATCGTGCATCTCGTTGTTTTTTCTTATTATTATTATTATATTTAGCCACAGCAATCCTTTTTGAATACTATTGCCAACTTTTCACTCCATTCTTTCTTGACATTATAACATGCAGATAAGCTTGTGTCGAATCTCTTGGATAAAGTTGATGAAACTTGAATGCGGGGTGTGGGAACCTATACATAAACCCTAGAAGCTATAAATGGCAGCGTCACTGGATTTAATTGATGAACATAATTTGATAAATGATATGAAATTTGATTCCTTTGAGTAAAAGATACAATCAGATGGAGGTGGGATAGAAACAAAACGTCCAGTCCAGTACCGCGAGGGAATACCAATATCGATAAGTAGCTATGGGCAACATTACAAAATCAGGTCCCATTAGTTTTGTTGGATATGGCCATCGATCCAGCTCTTTTCTTACCTCCACGTAGAAGATTTATTCCCACACTCATTGAGCTTATATCTTGGATTGCTAGCTGTTAATTATTCACTCGCAAAAATACATGTTTTTGTACCAGCCCTCGAGGAACCTTCCACTTAAGTTTGATGCAGAGAATACAAGAACAAAAAAGATGTATAAAGTTGGAATGTGCTCAGCAAACTCCACTATTTATGTCACGATCGCCATGTTCTGTCAGCAAGTCACGATCTTCACATATCATCCAGGCATTTAAAGCAAAGATTGGATAATGGCATGGTCTGAAATCACGAGTGAATATGTAAGTTTTTGTTGACTGTCCCTTTTGTCTTATTCCCTTCCTGCTAACAAAGCTCGAGCCCTAATGAGTTTTTTCTCTCTTTAGTTGAGAAACTAGCCTTCCTCATTTGTAACAACATAAGTGCTTAGTAGGTTCTTTTATGTCGGAAATGATTTTAGTCTTCTTTTAAAGATTGGATAGTGAATCTGATGCCTGCAAACTATATTCCAGATTTGAATTCTAATTAAACTTCCTCTGCAATTTGAGATTCATAACAGTGCCAAAACATAAATCAATATTTTACAAATTATTCAAAATTAAAGAACTTACATTCAACAAATGATCTTTGTTTGATTACAAACACACATCAGAATGTCTTGACAAAAGAGCATGAACTGGTTTTTTTTCCTCTATTGTTCTTGATAATAAAATTACAAGTCTACTCCTTATCACCCTATTGATTATCGCACACAAGTTACTTATCTACTGTTTACTCGCCTACTAATTATTGATTACTAGTTATTGCCAATCGGTTACTGCCATCCTAATAAACAAGTTTTGAAATCCCTGCAAAATTGCAATGCAGTTGTTGTTGATTTGTTGGGTTATTGTTGTGTTTGATTGTCCCCTTCTTCTCTCTTCAACCTTCTTTAAATTAATAAAAGTGCTCTTGTTTTGTTTTGTAACCTTTAATTTAAAACCATGGAAATTGAATATGTGACCAATTATATATTTTTCTGTGGATTCTGCAGTTCTCTACTAACATTGATTCTAATAGCCTATTACATTCACCATTCAGCTAATATAGGTACACCTCTTGTCTCTAATCTATTGACCAATAAAAATTATAGTTCATGAAGTGGTGCCATAACAACTACTCCAATTGAGAGGAATGAGTTATGTTTCATTGATGGTTTTTAAGAGATACCACATTCATCTTCCACCATGTTTTCATTTTGGTGTTGCATGTAACGATATGATCAATTTATGCCTTCTCAATGCCATTTCTAATGATATTGTCAACAGTTTTATTTTTGAATCCATTATATATGAAATATGGGCTTATTTGAAAGCATATTTTGCATAAAAAAATGTCTTTCAAATTTTTGAATTGAAATATGAAATTGTTATGTCCATTCCAAACACTTATTATTCTATCAAATTGAAGGCACTTTGAGGTGATTTTTAGGTTTATCTATCACTTCTTCCTTTTAGTTATGGATTCCTTAAACTTTTAATCCCTTAGCAATAAAATGAATTAATAAAATTTATCATAAGGCTAAAGAATAGGTTTTCATTATTTCATACTTGTCAAATCTGATTTTCAGTTTTCTTAGAGAAGTATTATCTTTGTTGAGAGTTGCTTGACAACATAGTCAAGAGGTTCTCATCACATTGCCTCCAATAACCAAGCCTTATTCACTCTTTCTCTAAGAAGAAAAACAATGTCAGACTGGTAGCTAGCATTTCTATTGTCATATCTGAAAGCTCTTTTTTGTTACGTTCAAGTCTATTCATCAATAATCAAGGGGTCATTTAAAAACCTAAGGAAATATACAAGATGATATTATATTGGAGCATTGTAAACTGGATTGGACATACTAAAGATGCATGTTATAGATTGCATGGGTGTCATCCTGGACATGAAGTATCTGTTACTCCAAAAACCTGAGCTAGCTAGGAGTTTGACTGTTCATAAGACAAGAAGGATTTTAAGCCTTTAGAAGTTCTCTACACTAAGGGTCCTAATCATATGCAAACATTTCCCCCCTAAAGTTTAGCATTAATAGTAATAGAAGAGATTCAACCATCTTTCTTTTTTTTTCTTTTGCAAGTTTTACAAGTAACATATAGAGTCATTCCTTAATCCAATGTATCAACAAATTGATATTGATGCTTTAGATCTTATAATAATTTATCCTCTTTTTCTTTCATTTGTTGATCTTAAAGATTTACCTCCCATTCAAATTCATAACAATTCTTTAACATGACTCCCATAATAGTGTTGTTTTTCTCATTCCTGAAATTTTATTGAAAAAGTCTTGTGTTTTCTCACTTTTCAATTTCATTTACTCTCCATTAGCAAACTCACATCCACCTTTTCTTTTTATATGATTTTTTACATGGTTACTTGTAATTTTTAGGGCTCATCTTAGAGAAAGATGATTAGAGAGGTTGAACAAAGAAATGGTCTTTATTACCTACACACAAAAGAATTTGCCAAGCTAGCGCTTTCAACATTTTGAATTCCTATTAATCTTTGTTATGAAGAGCTAATATTGATATATTTAGTTTCATCTTCTTTGGCATATTGATCAACAAATGGAAACTGATATATTTAGATAAAATATTTACCATAGATGATTAACTAAATATTAAAGGTTGAAATACCTTAAATTTGGTTGAACAATTACTATAGATAACATAACAAACTATACAAGAAAAGAGTTTTAACTGAGAAATATTATAGAATATTGTTCACGGCTTCCACAATCTACAGAAGATTTATATAATTATACAATTACTGTCTAACATTAGCTTTTTCCATAAGTCTAGCCTTGGAGACCTCTACCTTTCCATTTCATTCCAATTTTCTTATGTAAATATATTTTCAGCCTATCAGAAGTTTCCTTTTGCATCACCAAATTCCTTGTATGTTGCAAGTCTTAATGGGAATTTTCATTTATCTTTAATTATTCTCAATTTGTTAAGTTACTAAATCATTACCTTATTCTTAAAAATGATTTTAATTGATTTTACTTTTATAAATTAACCCTGCAATTTTTTCTAGAAATGTAGCATTCCTACTTACAAAAACATTTTACTTACTAGGATTATAAAAATAATAACCAATAGTTACTTTGGAGTAAATTATAAATAGGCATCTATTAGTTCTTGGTCTCAATGTACCATTCCTACATACATCTATCAGTTATTAGTTCTTGGTCTCAATGTACCATTCCTAGGTTTCCAATTTTTTCTCTAGTTTTAATTGTGGTGCGTGTGTTGTTTTTCCTTTTAATTTTTTATCTAAACTTTAAAAAACTCTAAATCTATCTAACAAGATCTTAAGACTCTAAAAAATTAAAATATATCATATTTGTTATGTGTATGTAATTACAGAAATCTAAAAATAGTATTAAAGCCTTAGGGTTATTAATTTGTTTGCATGTTTTAATTGTTATTTGAGTTAATTATTAATTAATTTTATATGTAAAATATGTTTTCCTTACTTCAATCATCACATTTTTAGGAATCATATTCATTATTTCCATAATGGTATGGTTAAATTCATAAATTACTTTATCATTTCCTTTTTTTATTTTGGCATTTAGATTTAATTAACATCGTCTATGGCTTCGATCATCATTTTATAGGATAATCTACTTAGATCCTGCAACTTCCCTACCTCATGCTCTAAACTTCTCTCAACATTGTCTTTCGATGACATTTAACTCTAGAATGGCATGAATTGATCTCTTAGTCATTGTCATAACTGCATTGCAATGACCCTTTTCATCTTTAGTTTATGTTATTTTAATTTTCTTTAGAAAAAAGTTGTATATATCTCTTCAAGTATTTTATTAGCTTTTTCCACCATATATTAAAATATTATATATATTTCTTCTTCGCTCATAATTTTGTGCTCTTCCTTTTTACTTTTTATCCTTGCATCTTGAAAGATTAACTCTATGGAGTCTTTATTTATTTTTTTTAATATAGACTTCTACCAAATCTTTTATTTCTTCTAGGTTTAGTAATTTTGATATTTTTCAATGTCATTATTTCAAAGAAACAAATATGCCTCTCACTATGGTCATCAATAGCTTTGGGTTCTTTTATTCTTGCCTTAACTAAAAGAACTTAAAGCCTTGAAGTTAAACACTAAGATTTAATATTTTAATGAAATTTTACATTTAACTAACGATTCCAAACTTATAGATAAACTAAAGTTGTAACACTTAAATGTTGATGATAAAAGATAAATAAAATATAAGATTAAAAAAGTTGATTGCAAATATAATTTACTTTCATATTCTTAATCTAATTACAATTATGCACTAGAAATCATTGACAAGAGAACATAGGTTGATATTTTTAGATCTTCTTGTTATGGAATTTATTCCTTAGTGGTTGCAAACCTATGATTACAAGCCTACTATTTATCAGCCTCGTGGTACTCGTCAGTTTTATGGTCTATCCCCTCGTACTTGTTAGTCTAAGTTGGCTCGTAGGCTATTGGTTCTGGGAGAGGCATATCTAGATAAATTGCTGGAGGATTTCCTTCTGCAAAGGGTCGATTGTCATCAATATCAGGTTATTTAGCCTGAGGTTGAGCAGAAAGCTGAGTTGAAAGCTACCTATTGGTTATAAATCTACTAGTTATCAACCTATTTGATATATAGATTTGAAGACCCTGTGAACATAGTTGGAATACATAACAAATATTGTTGTTATTGTTGTTGAATTATTTATGTTATCTTGTTCTTTTGTATTGTGTCTTGTATTAAATAGGAAAATCATGAATAATTATTTGTTAACTACCCATCTTACCTTTATTTTAAGGGCATTATATTTCGTGGAATTCTTATGCCCGTGTCACTATGATGTGACCACAATTGTTCAAATTTATTATCTTAGTATGTTATTACTTGTTTGAGAAGAATTGGCACTTGTATAAGTCTAAATTGTTTAATTACAGTATGCAACTAGGTTCACCTTATTCTTTTTAACCTAAATTTTATAACTCTTTGGTAAATTTTAATATATAATAATAAAGAATATCATGATTGTGATCTCTGTATCTTATCCATGACAATCAAGATAAAATCCTAGATAGCCACAATAATCACGTATAATTATAACAAACACTAAAAGAGATCAGTCAAACCACTGTAAGCACTAGACTCATTAGCTCTGTGGAGTGGATATTTTCAATTTGTGCTTCGCGCTTGTACGAGCGCCTTTTTTTCCCGTTTATGAACAGTGGATTGACAAAAAAGCCCCCTAAAAACGACAAAAAACGCCGCCAAAATCAAGGGCTCCGTGGTCATTATGCATATCGGACCGACCCGGTCCGGTCCGCCCTGTCGGTCTTCTGCTTATTTTATTATTTTTTGAAATTAGATAAATACGGTTTTAGCCCTTAATAAGACAAAAATGGTGTATTTGGGAATAGGGACAGGATGGTAATTGACCTATTTTTTATTATTTCTTCCCATGGCTGTTAGTGCGTGATGGGCACGCGCCAGACCATTTTCCGCCTCACATCCTTTTTAGGTGGCGCGTGCGCCATCATAAGGTGGCCGGAGACGCGATTCCAGAGTCTCGATCGATGCTCCTCCGCGTGGTGTTTCTCCTGCGGCAGTGCGTTTCGCCTATAAATGTCTGTGGACGCGGTGGCGGCCGGTTAAAGCCGTTGGCCACGTTTCTCTCTCTCCTACCCGTAAAAGTGCAAGAGAGTCCCCCTTATTTTTACCTTTTGCATTTCAATCTATTCACTTTCAATTTGTTTTCTGGTACTGATTTATGGTATATAAGTTTTGATTTAATTCGATTGGGTCCTCCGATTGGAATTAATTCAATGTGCATTTCTCAATTCGGTCCTCCTTCTTTTAATTTCCGGATTGGATTGAAAAAGATGAATTTATTCGGTATAGTAGTTTTAATTTCTTCAATTTTATCCTTTGATTAAAATTTATAATATATTTGATTTTCATTCTAGCCCTTATACTTTTAATTTTGGATTTTAATCTCTTTATATTTAATGTTCATTTCAACCCCTATACTTTTAATTTTTTATTTTAATCCCTATATTTCTTTTTATTTCTAGAATAATCCCTACTTTTATCCATGTATATATAAGTGTGTTCGGCTTTGATTTTTAATTTTTGTTGTTTTCTTATTTGTTGGGGTGGTATTTTTTTCAAAAAATTTAGCTCTTAAATTTTATTTTGTATCTATGATTATTTGGAAATTGATATTTGTGTTTTTTTTCTCTCTATTTTTTCTTTCTTTTAGCTTTTTATTCATTTTTTATTTTTATTTTTACGTCATATGACTTTTTTTACCTGATAATTTTTTTTTTATCTTTTGTTAAAGTTTTTTATGATTTTTTTTGTGTTTTATTTTTTTTCATAATAATAATAATTTAATGTTTTTTTCTTACTTACTATTTTGCTTATGTTTTTTAGATTTTTTTTCTCTCGGGATGATTTGATAACTTTTATTCTTTTAACAGTTATAACAAGGATAATTTTTATTTTTATTTTATTTTTTTGTTTGATGTTTTGTTAAAAAAATTTAGGATTTTTTTAGTCTTTCAATTTTTTTTCCTTTCATTATTAAGACAAGAAAAACAAAATGATGATGATGATGTTGATGATGATGGTTTAATTATTTTTTTAGCTTACTCTTTTGTTAATGTTTTTTAGATTATTTTTTTCTTAGGATAATTTGATAATTTTTATTATGTTGGTAGTAATAACAATGATAATTTTTATTTTTATTTTTATTTTTATTTTATTTGATCTTTATTGAAGTTTCTATGATATTTTTAGTCTTTCATATATTTATTTATTCTTTCATAATAATAATAATAATAATAATAATAATAATAATAA
Organism: Salix dunnii; assembly: GCA_015731905.1. Taxonomy (NCBI): domain Eukaryota; kingdom Viridiplantae; phylum Streptophyta; class Magnoliopsida; order Malpighiales; family Salicaceae; genus Salix; species Salix dunnii. Next base: position 6,244,649 of record CM027662.1, on the reverse strand, counting down.
TAATAATAATGTTTTAATTGTTTTTCTTGCTTACTATTTTTTTATGCTTTTTTTTTTCTCGGTATAATTTGATAATTTTTATTGTATTGATAGTAATAGCAATAATAATTTTAGATGTTAAGACTCTGATTTTGCTATTGTTATAACAGGGTATGTTAATCTATTTCATTACATTAAAGTTTGCATACATAAATAATATATTTTAATTTTGATCCAGTAAATTTTATAAAAATTATTTGCTCAGCCCGCAATGTAGGGTGGATAGTTTTTTTTTAATTTTCAAGTTAAATGATTTTTTTCAGCTAATAATTTTTAATTTTGTTTTATCATATATTATATTTTTTTAGTTGCTCTTTTATTAAAGTTTCTTTGTTTTTTTTAGTCTTTGATTTAATATGTTTTTATTATTAGAGCAATAATAATATTAATAATCATAATAATAATCATTTTAGTTTTTGTTCTTATTTGCTTTTCTGTTAATTTTTTTTCTCGGGTTAATTGAATAATTTTTACTGTTTTGGCCATGATAGTGATAATAATTCTAGATGTTAAGACCTCGATGTTACTGTTATTATAATAGGGTATGCTCATCTGTTTTATTATATCAAACTTTGCATGTATAAATATGCTATTTTAATCTCAACCGTTATAAAAATTATATATTCGACCCGCGACGTAATGCAAACCGACAATATCACAAAGGTTCATGTAAATGTTGGGAAAAAAACTATATTTTCCCATATTTTTCTTAAAAAAAAAACTTTTGAGGCAATTACCTATTTCCGTCTCTTTGATGTTAAAGTTTCAATATTATTATTGTGGTAGTGTGTATTGATGTGTTGTATCATATCAGACTTTACATGTGTAGATATTATATTTTATTTTTAAATTTATAAAATCTATAAATTACTTCAAATCCAATAATAATCAAAATTACGTGCTTAGCCCGCAACGTAGTGCGATCGATTTTTTTAATTTTCAAGTAAAATGATATTTTTTTCCACTTAATAATTTTTTTGTTTTTTTTTGTCATCTATTTTATTTGTTCTTTCTGTTATTTATTTTATTGTTTTGTTATTTTTATTTTCAACTCAAATGACTTTTTTTTACCTCATAATTTTTATTTTATTTTTTTGTTTGATCTTTTGTTAAAATTATTATGATTTTTTTAGTCTTTCATTTTTTTTTGTTTTTTTATTATTAACACAATAATAATAATAATAATAATAATAATAATAATAATAAGAAGAAGAAGAAGAAGAAGAAGAAGAAGAAGAATAGTTTTATTTATTTTTATTACTTACGCTTTTGTTAATGTTTGTCAGCTTTTTTCTCTAGGGATAATTTTATACTTTTTATTGTTTTGCTAGTAACTGCAATGATAATTTTAGATGTTAAAACTTTGATGTTGCTATTTTTAGAATAGGGTATGGTGATCTATTTTATTATATTAAATTTTACATATATAAATATTATATTTTAATTTTGGACCAGCATATCCTGTTAATTTTTTTTATCCCAACAATTATAAAAAAAATTTACTCAACCCGCAACGTAGTGTGATATTTTTTTTTTAATTTTCAGGTCAAATAATTTTTTTTTCCAGTCAATAATTTTTATTGTTTTTTTCATTTATTTTATTTTTTCATTTGCTCTTTTGTTAATGTTTTTAGACTTTTTTTGCCTTTGATTTAATTTCATTTTCTTCTCATTATTAAAGCAATAATAATATTAATATTAAGAATAATAATAATAATTTTAGTTTTTATTCTTACGTGCTTTTTTATTAAAAAAATTTTGTTTTTCTCTTAGATTTGTTGAATAATATTTATTGTTTTGACAATGATGGTGATGATAATTTAAGAAGTTAAGACTTCGATTTACTGTTATTATAATAGAGTATGTTGATCTTTTTTATTATATCAAATTTTACATACTGAAATATTATATTTTAATCTCAACAGTTATAAAGGTTATTTGTTCCGCCCGCACTACGCTCGCAACGTAGTACGGGCATTTAACTAGTGGATACCTATAAAGGATAGTTGATACCTTTAAATCTCCACAATCAAATGAGTCATGCAACTTAGACATTGTTCATCATCATTAGCAAAGGCATATGATGAGCTTTAATAAAGTTTATTATTGGGAAAATGAGGGGCCATGACATAATAGAAAAGAGATGGTGTCCAGAATTTGCATAACATATATACAAATGGACTTGGTGTATATACTTTTTAGTTAATAAAAGATTGAGATTGGTTCTTGTAATAACTTGTGTGTCTTGTACGTGTTGTATCAATTCTACTTATGTATTCCACTTGTCTTGTAACAGGGAAAAGTGTAGAAAAATCTTTTGGTTGGGAAAAATACTTAGTTACTAGGTAAACGCGAGTTAATCGACAGAGAAAAGATTGATTCTAACAAAGGGTTAGGTTGTCTCATAGGACTTGAAAATTTTAACAAGAAAAAACAAACCCTTTTTCAAAGATGAAATAAGGCTACAATGATAATTTGCATGTGTTGAAGTAATTTCATATGATTTTTTTCCAATACAATATCATTCTAAAATTCCGCTAGTTAATAGTGTTGTTGAAAGTCAATTGATGACTTGCTTTTTTTTTTTTCACAAGTATTTTTTAAAAAAAAATAAATTTATATTTTATTTTTTCTCTAAAAATTAATATCTTTTTCAGTATTTCAAATCATTTTAATATATAAATGTTAGAAAATATATTTAAATAAATTCTAAGCAAAAACAAAAAAAACTCAAAAATCAACTATTATTACACTATCAATAATAAATGGGCCCGTAAAATGACTGGGTACAGAGTAAAAATCTTCACGCTGATAGCAGGAAGAAAATATAAAGATTACTCACTTCTTTCGTCAACTCGCAGAGCTGTGCTTTTAGGAGCAGTTGGGATATACCCTTATAGTTACTCTAATTTTATCGACTGGCAGGCCGGAAAGTTAGAAGCTTTCCACTTCCCCGCCGAAGTTATCCTATTACTCAGGAAGAACCCTAGCAGGATGCGCTGCACAAGCCTTTGGAGAGAATCAGTGCTAAGAATCTATCACTAGATAAGATCAAGATGAAAATGGTTGCCTCTTTCTGTGCCCTTTAACAAAGTACCAACATGCAATGGGTAGCCGTTGTCTCCGGAATTTAGTACGCGTCGACTTTCTGATTTAAAGGCACTTGGGTTTTTGTTTCAGTTGCCTGATGAACATTTCTAGTGCGGTTCCATTTTAGTCCAGCCCGCCAAGCAAGACCAAGCACTTCTGCTTCACTCGTTCGTCAACGTGCAAATTTTTCAGCAGACCTGTGAAAACCCCGCTCTTTTTATGTATCCCTTTCGTCTTATTTTCATACCAATGGGTGTGTCAGTTGCAGCTCAAAAAGAAAAGAAAATAATTCATCACTTCACAGAAACACAAGTTGCCAGGAAATGAATAGTATTACTTTCGAAACTGGCTGCTAGGAGTACGGCTACTAGTGATGAATAGTTTTGGCTTGGATAATCAGTGGAAACATGGACGACAGATAAAATTTGTTCAAAGATAAATGAGAAATGGTGATAAATAATTCTCCAGGCGACAGTAGCTTAATTTGATGGAAAAATTGCAACACATGATCTTTGAGATTACATTATTTTCATCTTCAAATGAACGACAGCTGATTCCACAGCAGAGATCAAATACAAGATTCCGCTTAATCTGAGTCATGTTCTAAGCATACATACAGATATAATATTTATGTGAGAAATTACACTCGATCTAATAATTTGTACTAGACTCAATGCACGTTACAATAGAAGAAGATAAAAATAAATTACCGTCTCGAGTCAACTAATGCATGTATTTTATTTGAGGAGCTCTTGGTATAAATAATCACCAGACCAATCCTTTTCTTCTTCTAAATCTATCAAAACGGTCAGTGCTCATCCGAGACTTTTCAGGTTTATTTGGCTTCTTAGACTTCTCAAGTCTACTATCTAAACTATTTCTAGAGATTTCAGGAAGGTCTCCCAATTCAAAAGTGTCTGAACTTCCACCCTCAGATGGTTTGTTCTGATTTTCTGTTGCTTTCTTAGAACCATTTGTAGCTGTTTTTAATTTGCCTATGGTCAAAACAAACTTCTTCAGATGTTTGATAAATTCTGGATATAGCTCAAGATTGCAATGCCCACCTCCATTGATCCACAATGGTTCATATTTCTCTTTGCAAAGCTCCCATAGCTGTTTCCCATGAGAGCAACCAACAACTTCATCTGAAGTCCCCTGAATTTGCAGGTAAATAAATAAAAATCTCTTCAATCCATAAAAACATGTCTGCATAATGATTTTATCTCTAACTTCCATAAATGTAATTTTGGAGTGATAAGACATAAATCTCTCGGACTACAAACTATGTCAGAACAATGGAATGTACATACAAATAACTGCAAAATGAACCTTAAAAACATAACTTTAGCGATTGGATGGGGGATCAGCAAATATCAACCTTTTGTCTTGTTCATGTGACTTAAAGAAGCAAAAATAAAATCTATATTGGACTTTTCTATACAGCACTATCTAGTTTAAGCAAGGACATGATTTACCCAAATGCCAAAGTAGTTCATTGCAAACTACATATCCATAGATGCTAATTGGGCCACCTTTACACCCTTAGCACATGATGAATTGAAAACCATGGCTTAAAGAGATCTTAGTTCTGTTATTTTTCTGTCTTTGCCTTTTTTATTAATTACATCAAACAATAAATGCCACATGAAATGCTCATTGTTACGGACCAAATTGATTTATGCTGACACTAAATACAGGCTCATGGTGCTATTAAGAAAATATTTTCCCTAAGTTTGTTTTTGGAACACTAGAATAGGTTTATGAGTTATGACTGCAACTAGAGTTCCATCCTGTTGAAAGAATTTGTAATCTAAAAATTTTCCTCTATTCATATCTTTGAGGTTTTGCAGCTATTATTGTTTTTCAATGATGGTCTAAATTTTTTTAATCTAGCACAAGAGCAACATCAAAACCATAAGACCTGCTTCTTCACACTAGTTGCCAACTCATGCAATGCATAAAATTATGTCCTGAAGAGAGACTGTAAACAATTCAAAAAAAGAGACAAAGAATTCCAGAGGGAAAATAATACTTACATGAATTACAAGAACAGGACAGTTCACCATACCAATTTTGTCAATGTTCTGAAAGGAGAGAGTAACATAAATACTCGCACAGAGAATCAAATATATGTTTAATGGGCACCCCAAGAATTACCTTGTAAATGTCAAACCAGTAAGTCCTTTTGACTGGGTACAATACCCTCATCCCAGACAGTATTGGGCTATGCAGAACCACACCTTGCAAGTTTGGTAAACGTGAAGCAAGATCAACTGTGGGACCACTACCAACAGACTGACCATACAATATTAGTTGATCATCTTTAACCCCATATTTCTCCTTGAGGCATTTATATACCGTGTCTATGTCCGCATATGTATTACATTCAGTTGGCTGTTTCAAAAGAAAGGTAGCATAAGTTGAGAGCAATGCCATATAGAACAAGCAAACAATGCCCTAACCGTTTGAGAAACTTCAGTTATACGATGGTTGCATCTGATACACATCTATATTGCCATAAAATTCTTGCTTTATGGAAGCAGCATGAAAAATATGCAAATCAAAATGCATAAGGAGAACTTATGTTTCATTTTCTGAATTTGAATATCTAATTTCTGAATCAAGGACATAATTATACCAACAAAGCAAACTTAACAGCAATGATATCTAAGCATGCATCAGAAATGGATATCAAAGGGCATATGAAATTGCTAAAGTTAAGAGCAAGCATAAAGCTTTCTTTTAATCATTAGAAACAAGAAATAGGGAAAGCTGGTTATACCTTTCCGCTTGATTGCCCATAGCCTGAGTAATCATATCTGGGAAAATGAAACAGCAATACAAGATTGGAAATTAACCCTGAAACAAACTACAGTAATACAAAAAAAAAAAAGAAGAAGAAGAAAAACAACACTATTTTTCAAGAATATGAAGAGAAAAAAATATATTTTTTGCATTATTTCTGAATTTTTAAGACAACTATTAGGTTCTTATATGCCTATATTTCTCCATTATATTACAACGGGAACAAACACATGATATGTGGTAGTGCTGGAAAGTAAATACCAAATCTTCTGCATTGCCTCCATTAGACCTATCCTAAAAGGTAAAAACCATTCCAATGGTACTTCTGAAATTAAACCATGCCAAGTTAAAACCCAAAATCTACCTTTATAGACCATTCTTATTGCCATGAAATTCATTCTATTTCAGATGTGCCAGGAAGAACAGTAATTTTGTATCAGTAGATTCCTGAGAAGACAGAAAAAGGTGTATCTAAATGAAAGACTAATCCAATTCACTTCAGGATTTGCAATTGCCCCAACCTTAACCTAGTAAACTTCCATCCACACTAAAAATCATATGTAATCTTCAGCAAACTCACCCAGGTCCTAATAAATGGATAATATTCAATTGGAGGAGGGGAATCACAACTAAACCTCTCTTTCCACCATTAGAGTTCACTTGCAATTCCAGTTGTACAAAAGTTCCCCTCACCAGAGGCATACATTACTTCCTCCCCTCCATGCAAGCATGCTTTCAATTACTGAATTAATTATACTAAAGCAAACATGCTTTCACTATTTAAGAGTCTCCCATCAAAGTCGACCACAAACATTAAAGACCAAATATTTTCTCCATCAACACTAAAACCATACATGTAAAGCCTCTCCCATATTCTCAATGAATTAATTTTACTAAGCAATAAATCCAAGAATGCATCAACCCACCAAACCAACACTCATAAAGTTCCATGCTTTCAATTAATACAACTAAAAGAACTAAATCAAACAAAATAATAATAATAATAATAACATTAAAAAAAATTACTTCAAAAGGAAAGGATCTAACCCCATAAGATTAATGCGAAGGCGATTACTCAATTCAGCAAAAAGCTCATACATCTGACCCAAATCAGCTGCATTTCCATGAGAATATAACAAGGTAGCTGCAGCTCTAGGATGCTTTATATGAACAGCCACGATTTCATTTCCACGCCGAGTCCTCAACTTCAAAAAATCCACCCCATCCCTCCTTGGCACCTCCGGTATACACAGTCTAGTAGTAGAATCACCAGACACAGCGGAGGGAGACTCGTCAGTTACTACAGTGTAAGAAGGCGGATTTGGTGGAAAGAAAGCGAACTTCGAAGCAATTGATGAAGTGACTCCGCCCATGTTGTTATTATCTTCCCTATCATTAGATGCTTCGAATTCAAAAAAAAAAAAAAAAAAGCCTTCTTCAGATCTTAGTAAATTATCGAAGTAGCGGGGCGCGTGAGATGGGGGAGAGTGCGTTGATAAAGTTGGAAGAAGCAAATCTAAAGTTTTATGGAAATGTTTGGACTAGTAACAGAGGGATGGTTCGGTTGGAGTTGTCGCCTGACGGCTACTGATTTCAGTTGGAGCTTTATTTTGTACATTAAAGCAAAGCCAATAGTACTGCCCGCACTTCGATAATAATAATAAAAAACATGAAAAAGAGAAGAAAAAAGGAATATATATCTATATATATATATATATAGTAAATTTAATAATTAAGTAAAAAATTAAGTAAAAAATATATTATTTGGCTTTACAAAAAAGATCAAATAAATTAAATATTAAAATAAAAATATGTTAAATGGTTTAAATTTTCTAACTTAACTTGCTAACCCAGGACACTGTTGGATTTAATAGCTTTGCTTTTTTTAATTGTTTTTCATTTAATAATTAATACAAAAAAATAGATATTGATATAATTTAACATCAAACAAATATCAATTGAGAATACAATAAATTCATAGGAAAAAGACTAAAACAAATTATAAAGAGCACTTCAAAATCAATCAAATATTAAAAAACAAATTGGAAAAAAGACAAAAATGATTTAATCAAAAGAAAAAACATGAAAGATGAAAGTTTTTTTTTTAAAATAAAAACAAAAACAAAGCTTGGTTTGATCTAGTGGATCAACCTTAAAACCTCTCAATTCAACACTTTTCTTAACTTAGTTTTAAAATTATCTTGTAAGAAAGTTGTTCTGATCTGATTCGATCAACTTAATGAATTCAAAAATAGCTCGAATAATAAGTAAAAAAATACTAAGATAATAATATATTAGATCATCCCGAGCTTTTTAATTTATCCCACTAAATTCATGATTCGAATCATGAACTCTATCAGGTTTACTTTAATTTTTTAATTTTTGATGTGATAAAAAAAGACTCATAAAATTGAGTATCAATCAAATATCAAAGTTTTTGTTTAAGAAAGTAATAAATTTATAAAAAGCAAACCAAAAACATTATAAATATTAATTTAAAATTAATATAAATATTGAATGGTGAAATTAGAATGAAAAGAGTAAAAAAAGATTCCATCAAAAACAATTTAGAAGATGGAGTTAAGAAAAAAGTTAATGTAAAAAAAGAATAAATGGATCTTATTATTTAAAAAAAATAAGCAAGAAAAATTCAAGACTTTGACTATAGATTAAAGTAAGTTCAATAAACTATAATAATTTAATAACATAATTAAAATATAATCAAATCAAATCCACAAACTAAACAAAAATTTGACAATGACTACCATCACAAAATTAACATTCGGCCATATCATGAAAAGATATATTTTCAATATTCTAAAAATATTTTAATAATATCAGTTGATAACAAAGTAAAATTTAAATGAAATTGAATAAAATAACATCTAAAATGTATTTTTAATTATTATTGTTGTTGTTTTTAATTTATTTTCATGTGTAAATATCAAAAATATTTTTTAAAAAATAAGAAAAAATATTTTAATGTATTTGTGAATAAAAAATATTTTTTCAAATAATCTCAACTATATTCTCAAACATTCACATTATCAAATGAGAGAGAAACACTAAGTATAAATATTCTTACCAAATTTGGGAAGTTATGAATTTATTTTTTCTCTCCTTGTATTAGTTTTTTCTTTAAAATAAAATAAAATTATAATTAATAGAATGCTTGGTACTAATTACTTCATAAACACTATATTTTGTATTTATTTTTATTTTTTATTTTTAAAGAACTTTTATAGCGAAAACAAATGGAATTGTTGGGTAAAATTGTAAAACTCATAGAGGTAGCGGTCCTCTTCCTGTGTGGGGGCTTTCTTGGGAAAAGGTGACGTGTACTCTGATTTGCTAGCGTGTCAATCTCTGCGGGGGCTGTTCTGTTTTTATAACGCTCGTGGTCCTGTAATGACGTCCTTACAAGGCACATGTGGCTATGCGCACACTGTTGAGACCTTTCTCTTCTTGTAGTGGAACTGTAGGGGCAAAAGAGGATACGTCGTTTAAAGTTAAAAGATAATAAAAAAAGGTATCTCACGCTCTAAACAACAGCGCGTGACTCTTACATATATATCTTATTTATAGATTGTTTCCAGATTTAGGTTGAATTTTTTATTTTTATTATTATTTCTATGAAATTTGATTGATTTCCCATAATCGTCCATATATAAAATTAAAATTGTCAAACTTAATTTAGAAAAGTACACAGGAGGTAGCTGGATTATCAAATTAACTCCTCCATTATTGATTTTTATTCAAATAATGATTTTATTTATGTGTGCTTGATTAAATATAATCAAATTAATATATTAAAAAGAATTAATTATATTAAAAAGAGTTAGTTATATTCAGTTTAACTTGATTAATATTTTATTCGGTTTAACTTAAAAGTCAATATGGATTCATGATATTTAAATTTCTCAAGTCAACTTGATACCTAATTATTAAAACTTTACAGAGTAAGGTTTTGTTTAATAATATATTTTAAAAAAATATTTATAAAATTAACATATCAAAATAATCTGAAAAAATTAAATGAATTAATTTAAAACAAAAAAATAAAAATAAAATATTTTCTAATTTTTTTAAAATTATTTTTAAAATACCGTGCTAAACAAACACTAATTTTTTTTAATAACACTAATTTTTATAAAAAAAATATATATTTCTTTTTTACTTAATAAGAGAAGAAAATAAAATCGTATATATTTTTATCCTGAGAGCTTACTAGAAGCTCTGAATACGTAGTGAATCAATCACTGTATAAAAGATTTCAATTTATATAGGCTGTCCCTATACAAGACTTTATAAAAGGAAAAGGAAAAGGAATCTAAACCAGATGCTATTAGATGGATGAAACACGTTTTAAAAATATTTTTTAAAAAATGATTTTTTTTATTTTAAATTAATTTTAAAATTATTTTCATATATTAATATTAAAAATAATTTAAAAAAATAAAAACAAATTATTTAATATATTTCTAAATAAAAACTGACATTTCAAAACAATCACAAAGTAATATATTTACCGAACTCTCATGTCAATCAACTCATGGAAAAAGAAAAGGAAGCTAGGTTCCATTCTACTTTTTATCGTTGAAGTATAAGTTTTTCTTATTATTGTTGTTGTTATTATTATTATTATTATTATTATTATTATTTTGTTTTTATATTTTAAATTATTTTTTTATATATTTTTCAAATTGTTTTGATGTGATAATATTAAAAATAAAAAATATATAATTTTAATATATTTCAAAATAAAAACACTCCAAAAAGCAAACTCTATCATATATTATGGGATATACTCCAAAACTTTTATTATAAATAAGTATTATTATCATTATGGAATTTATTCCTTGAAGATTGAGACTTGCACTCTGTTTGGTAAAAGAGGGATTAAAGGAAGGGTGGATACAATGGAAGGTGTCGAGCATGGCAGGGCAAGGATCCAAGGAGGGATACCTCTAATTTAACATTCTTATTATTATTCTTATTCTTATTCTTATTATTATTATTAAAACTTATAATTTTCAATTCTTTTATTCTAGATGGATTGACTCATATTCTAAATACGGGGGGATCTAAAGAAAAGTATTAGCTTGACGATAACGAAAGTGGGAAAAGTCGTGGCTGTTTGGTTTTGGTCTAGAAAATTATATTTTTAGTAATATTATTTTAATATACTAATATTAAAAATATTTTTTAAAAAATAGAACAAACATGATCTTAACAGCATTTTCTATCCATCTACATTATATTGACTGTCAATAGCGTATCCAAAGGACCACTTGGACATAACTCAACCATAACCAATGTACATCGGAGGTGTCGAAGAGTTGAAAACAATAAGAAGTTTGAAGTCAAATGTTATAGAAAATCAAATAAATTATAACCAAAAAAAAAAAATTATTCTAGTAAATCCGAGTTAACTTATTAAATTTTCAACCAAAGTTATTAGATTAATAAGTTATATCCTCATATATATATATATATATATGAGGATATAACTTATTAATTTAATAACTTTGGTTGAAAATTATATATATATATATATATAAAAAGCTCAATTTTTAACATATATAGTGTTAAATAATGATTTTTTAAAAAATGGCTAAATTGGGCTAACCTATAAAAATAAAATATAGAAAAAATTATATAACTCTATTTTTATCAAATCTAATGTTGAAAATTAAAATAAAAAAAAATCTATTAGATAGGATAGCTCCAAAATATTTTTGAAAAAATTGCAAGATCCAATTCCTATATAATGTATTGACAAAAAGAAATTAATGATGAGAAGAAAAAAAATACTCTAATAAATAATAAATAATGTTTTGTCCTGTGAATACAGTGATTTAACTACACTTTTTTTTTTTCTCGTTAATATAAATATCGAAAGAAAAATAAATATAAAAAGGATCAATCAAAATGGTTTTGAGGATTTTAATATGAATTAGCCGATCTTAAACAAGTCATACTGGTAATTTACTTTTGAAAAAGATTCCCAAGAGACAGTGAGAGCCATCCTGGAAGCTGCGCAATTCTATCAACCTCGTCATGTGATCTTATAGATGTTCTTATTACCTTGCCAAGATGGGAGCTCAAAGTCAGGCTGAAGGGGTTCTTGCGTGACCTGCTGCCAGGGAGCTGCATGAGCATGGCCTTTGCCAGAACCTGTAAATCCTCACCCCGCCACCCAAAAAAAAAAAAGGGAAAGGTTTACAGTTCCTGTTCTTGCTGGACTGGTCTTAAAAAACTTAAATCATATTTTTTTTTGCCTTTGATTTGAATACATAACAAGCAAAGATAACCAACTAGATGAGGGAAGCAAGCTGCTATGATCACTTTGGGGGCAAAGTGGATCCTTAGTGTCCCCAAAGTGCCTTAAATACGGGAGGCTGTTGCCAAAAAGAATGAACACGCTTCAAACTTCAACCAAGAGTGTCCAGACTCGTCTTTTCTCTCTCCCTCCCTTCTATGAATATAGCTCAAAACCTTGATGGTTATGATTTAACTGGTCAGGTCCTGGGCTTGTTTTTCAAAGATTACTATTTCGAGGTTTAACTAGTTGTTAATTTTATAATTTGTGAGATTAGTTGAGATATTTGGTTTGAATCTCATATTATTTAAAATTACTGAAAGTTTCCATTAGTTATTAATTCCAGAATCTATAAAATTAATTGAGATGACTGTAAGATGATCTAGGCATTCACGTCCCAATAAATCCCAAAAAAGAAGTATCGAGCTCGGGATTTTGGTTTTGTTTTCGCTGGACAACCAACCACATGCAGGAGAGTTAGCACTTCATAGTATTAACTAGACCATAACCCGAATGTGCCCTAAAAAATCCAATTTACTGCTCAGAAAATAAATATATTTATGTTGTTGAAGACCCTAAAAATGGACAGACAAATCTGAATTATGCATGCTACCCCTCAAAATCTAAACATGATTATGTTCTAACTTCGTGTTTAAACATCATCATTCACTCCCCCCACCCCCAACTTGGTCAAGTCAATAATTGACCAACATGCCTGTATGATCCATATTTTGATCACGAGTCTTCAAATAGTCCACCAGCATGCCTGTATGATCCAGATTTTCATCATGGGTCTGCAAATAATTGAAAGCAAGCATACGAGTACAGAGCCCTTGCACCACCGGACAATTTCTCCATGTAGTAAAATACAATTCCTGAGCATCAACACATGGAAGCTTGCAGTCGAGAGAGACTTCACCCTTAAAATTATTAAATCCCTCGTATCTCTGTCTTTAACTTGTCTACGTAATCTTCAATGCTCCTGCCCTACCTCGGAAACAAATCAATCCAGTCTTGGAATCTTCTTTGCTCTCATAAAGCACCCCCCTGACCTTTCTCGCTGCCATCTTCTTCCTGGCACGCTATGATTTAATGCGCCGATTCTGCTAACATACGCCCTCTACCTGTCTTTCCCTAGCTGCGAAACTTCCATTTTGCTTTCTTCTTCTTTTTGACTGTAAAAGATTGACAGCCTGAATAATTCCTCTTGCAATGGAAGCCAAACTTTAAACTAAGTCCAATTATTGAGGTTGCCAAAAGCTTACAAAGACAATTATAATTTTTTTGTTAATTTCTATAGAAATGTTCAATACTATCCTTATTTATTTATTTATTTTAAAATACATAGACTTTTTGAGAATCAATTTCTAAGTAGAAGCATTACAAGCACACAGACGCGAAGGAGAGGATAAATACTTGACAAAATTTAAAAATTGAAGGGGGAAAAAATATTCCATTTATCCGTACAAATTTCACAAAAAATTTACTGCTCCGGGATGGTAACTAATACAGGTCTCCAAGCTCTCCTTAACAATCTATATCTCAACGCGCCGCCGCCGACACCACTTCTCCTCACCGCCGCTGCCCCACCACTAATCAACCCCACCTCGTCGTCGCCACCACCACTCCTCTCCCTCTCCTCAAAAGGCGGCGAAGATACGAACAGGTCCTTCAATTTCCTCCTCACTCTCTTCTCGGGCAACGGATCTTCCTCCACTTCCGATTGATCTTCCCGCCGTGGGATGCCCCGGCGAACATCGGAGTTCTTTGAAAGTAGCATCCGAAGAGTCTTCCTCCGGCGTCGGATGTGGAAGACGGGACTCGTTGTTGGACTTTGTGTTGGTGTTGCTGTCACTGCACATTGTGTAGCTAATAGCTTGAATTTATGCAGCGTCGTCATTAATCAACGAAAACAAGAAAACCCCACTTCTTCTCTCTTCACAGTTTCGAGATCTAACCCACCTGGGTTATCTCTGGGTTCATGTAGTCTGTTGTTCCAATGGAGGTGAAGAAGAAGTACACTACTTGTTATGATCTAATCTTTTTATATCTTATGGTGTTGTTTCTTTGAATTTGAAGGGGAGGTAGCCTCTGTTCATGTGTTTTTGTTTCAGGGATGGTTAGTGATGGAGAGAGTTCGAGGTTTGGTAATGGAGACGCTACTTTATGCTAGTAAAGTCCAACGTATATCAAATTAATAAATAATGGTTGCTTTTGTCCTCCCTTGTTTCTATTTGCTAAAGTTAAAAATAATAATTAAACATTTCATGATTATAATTATTGCTGAAACAAGTTCAAAAACAGTAAATCTAATCTAGAGAGAGAGAGGGAGAGAGGGGGTCATGACGGATTTTTACTGTGAATTAAAAACGAATTAGAACATGCAGGATCTAGTGCTTCTAATAGGATATTTGTACGTGCTCCGTTGAGGATTAAATTGTTTATTAATTTTTTAAAAAATATTAAGATTATAAATTGTTTTTTATTGGATTATAAATTCAAGCGGTTTGATCCCGAGTTTCTAATTAAACCGTGTGGAAAGTAAAACAAAGTTAATAATTCAATTTAATAAATCATAAGATACTTTGAATGACCGATAAAAAATAAGATATTTAAAAAAAATTAAGACAATAATTTGTTATGATTAAAGAAGAGAGAGAGAAAATATTACAAAAATTAAAGGATACAAAACTTAAAAAATATATTAAGTTTGATAGGTAAATCCACTAAACCCATGAATCGAGTGACTCAGGTCAACATGTCTAACCTGTAAACCTGGTAATGGACATCATTGAGATTAATAACTTGTTTTTTTCTTCTAAACTATTATTTATTTAATTATATGATAACAAAAATAGATAATCACAAAATCCAGTGTCAAACTAATACTGAAACTTTTTTTTAAAAAAAGATGATAACCTCATAGAAAGTAAAACAAAAGAAGATATGAAACTCAATTCTCAATGGATAAAATAAGTGAAAATTATGAAATAAGCAAAATAAGCCTAATATCAATGAATAAAATTGAAAAACAAATGAAGGGAAAAAATAAAGAAAAATAAAACTTGTCAAACCCCTCAATAGACCCATGAACTTTCTAAAATTTAATAACATGTTTTTTAAATGATTTTTTTAAGTATATGATAAAAAAATCTTATGATCAAGCTCAATTAAAAAAAAAAATATTTCGCTAAACTCGCAAACAGGTGCAACCATGGTTATTTATCCAAATTCGTTAACTGGGTCGTTGATTCCAGAAAGTTTAATAACTTAATATTTTTAAATCACTTTTTATTTAACTAAACTTTTTTAAAAATGAATCAAATTGCAATGGCATAATTTCTTTATAATACCATCCCAATGTTGGAATATTTTTTTTATATCACGATAACCATACAAAAAAAAATTAAAATAAATTATCAATTTTAAATTCTCATAAATACATTATATAAAAACTAAATTAAAAAAATCAATAACCAAAGAAAAAAAGAGTCAAAATGCAATGAAATAAAAATATATATAATCCCTTGTGCTAATGAATGGGAGAAAATAATGTTCTGCCCACATATTTTAACTTTACACTAAATATTTTTTCTAGTTTTATTTCTCAAATTTATAGTTTCTGCAAAATAAAAAAAATAAAAATAATCACTCCTTCACAATCATAGTTAATGATTGCTTGAAAAGGTAAAGGATTGGTAATCCCTTCTAGAAATCAAATAAATCTAATAATATAATCACATTAAATAAAGATGTATATATTATGTTTGTTATTTGTATGACTTGTTTTAGTTTTAATTGTTTTGGATAGTTTTGATGTGTCTAAAATAAATTAAAATAAATAATAAAAAAATATTTTGAAGTATTTCCAAGTAAAAAATATTCTGATTTTTTTTTTTTTTTGAAACATGCTCTTGTAAGAGTGAAAAGTTACAATCTTTGACCGTGAGAATTATAATATTTGGCGATAAAAAGTTAAGATATAATTCTTCATGCTTATTCTTGTATTACCTTACTAATATAGATAATACGAG
Organism: Salix dunnii; assembly: GCA_015731905.1. NCBI lineage: Eukaryota > Viridiplantae > Streptophyta > Magnoliopsida > Malpighiales > Salicaceae > Salix > Salix dunnii. Next base: position 6,228,359 of record CM027662.1, on the reverse strand, counting down.
CGGTATTGCCCATGCGATGAACTGAACTTTTTTATTTATATAGAAAAATGATTGATTTTATATGTGTTGTATTATATTATTTTAATATTTAATCAGTAAAATTATAATTCATAAAATCTGTTAGAAACGAGTTTTTCCCCCATTAAGAAAGTGATTGAATGTTGCTACTGTTAAAATTCTTTGATAAAATCTATTAGAAATAATTTTTTTCTATGTAGAAAATTGATTGTAAAATTTATTAGTCATATTATTATATTAAAAATATTTTAGAATAATAATAAATAGGTCATTCATATATATATTAAGGTGTTGATATTAAATAAATATCAAAATATATAATTAGCCTCACATATTGATAAGAAAAAAATATTACAAATAATCATTATCATTATTTTGAATGTCTTATCTATAATAATAAGAAATTTTAAAACCTAACAATATTAATAAAAAAGCAACTAAAATAAATGAAAAAAATTAAAAAGATATTATTAGATTTTAAAAAATTATTTGAACTGAAGAATAAAAAAAAAGAAAAAAAATAGGAAATATCATATTTGAAATAATTATGAACATAAATTAAAATGTAAACATTAAAAAAAAATAACCTTAATAACAATGGAAATAATAAAAATTGGTGAGGCCATAATTATTGTTAAAGAAAAAAATTTTAATTTTTTTTTACTTTCATATCATGATATTAAAAGTATTTAAGAACAATGATATTAATTTTGTTTTCTTCAAAAAAAACATAGGTCATTTATATATATTAAGGCTCTAATATTATATATATATATATAAACATATAATTAGTCTGATATATTTAAAAGAAAATAAAACTTACAAATAATAATAATTATTATTTTAAATGTTTTATCTGTAATAATTAGAAAATTCAATACCTAACAATATTAACAAAAAATAAATATTATTATATTTAAAGAAATTACTTAACTTGAAGAATAAAAAAAATGAAATAATAACAAACATTATTTTTTAAGTAATTACCAATATAAATTAAAATTTAATCATTAAAAAAATCTTAATAACAGTGCAATTAAAAAAATTGAAAAAAAAAACTAGGAACATGTACATATAAACATAAACAGAACTGAGAAATATGTAAGAAATATATATAAAAAAAAGATGGTTTTTTTTTCAAATAATAATGAAAAGTGAAAATCACAGTTGAAATAACTGTTAATTATTGTTTGAAATTGTGATTTCCTTTAGTTATTCTATAAAATAATAGTCGTGGTGCCCATAAGCTGACATAGATACCCTTATTATAAAAGAAAAAAAATTATAAGTAGAAAAAAGAAACAGAAAAAAATTGTCAAAAAAAAAAGTGGTTCAAGGGATTATTCGTGGCACGCGTAAGCAGTTATGGACACTCCAGTTAAAAAAAAACAATGTATATGTGGGGGGAAACAGGGAAAAAAATGTAGACAAAAAAAAGTATATGTGGGTCCAGAGATAAGAAAAAAGCATACATGAGAGAAAAAATTATGGTGCACGTAAGCTAGCCTATACATCTTGGTTATAAGAAAACAAAAAAATATATAATTGAAAAAAAATGATTTTTTTTAAAGAGAGCGGGTTCAAAAATTAATCGTGGTATGCGTAAGCTAAGGCAGACACCTCGTTCGAAAAAAAAACAGAAGCTTGGTTTATAAAAAAAAAGAAATTACTTTTTCAAACAATAATGAGAAAAAAATTGTGGTGTGTGTAAACTGATCCGGACACTATGGTCATGGAAAAAAAACAAATGTATAAAGGGAGAAAAACAGAGAAAAAATGTTAAAACAAAAGGTGGATCTGAAGATTAGTCGTGGTGCACGTAAACTATCACGGATACCCTGGTTAAAAAAACACAAAAAAAAGCTTGGTTAAAAGAGAGAAAAAAAAAAGCTGACTTGGACACTCTAGTTATAAAAAAACAAAAAAAAAAGGTCCTCGTTTATTAAAAAAACAAAACAAAAAAAGCCCAATTATAAAAACAAATATAAGGGGAAAATATTTTTTTAAACAGTAATGAAAAAAAAAAATATGGTGCATGTAAACTAACTCGGACACCCTAGTCATAAAAAAAAAATGTTTAAGTGGAAAAAAAAAAGGGAAAAAATATTTTTAAAAAAAGTGGATCCGGAGATTAGTTGTGGTGCGTATAAGCTGTCATGGATACCCCAGTTTAAAAAAAACAAATAAAAAGTCCGGTTAAAAAAGAAGAAGAAAACACCTTTCCAAACAACACTGCACAGTGAAAAAAAATATTAAAAAAAATGCAGGGAAAAATACATTTTTAAACAACAATGAGAAAAGAAATTGTTGTGTGCGTAAACTAACCTGAACACCCTAGTTATGAGAAAAAAAACAAAAAAAATATATAAGTGAAAAAAAAACAGGGGGAAAAATTGATATGGAGATTAGTTGTGGTGCGCGTAACCTGCCACGGATATCCTGGTTTAAAAAAAATAAAAAAGAAGCCTGCTAAAAAAAAAAAAACTACAGATTATGCACCCTAATCCACGTTGGATCTAGGCGGGCGCGTGAATATTTTGTGAACAGTAAATCACCGATCTCCTATGGCTCTTTTATAGTTAATTGCCCGCACTTCGTTGCGGGCCAAGCAAATATATTTTTTAATTGTTGGAATTAAAATAATTAATAGATTTTGCTAGTTTAAAAATAAAATATAATATCTATATATGCAAGGTTTGATATAATAAAATACATCTTATTATAACAATAGCAACATCAAAGGTTTAACACCTAAAATGAATTTTATTCTTCTTCTTATTATTATTTCTAAAACAATAAAAAAAATGTTAAATTATTCCGAGCAGAAAAAAACTCAAAAATATTAATAAAAGAAATCAAGAGAAAAACTATTATTATTATTATTATTATTATTATTATAGCATGAATAATGGAAAATTAAATTCAATAAGAGAATAAAAAAGCTCAAAAACTTTAACAAAAGAGCAAAAAAATAAAAATTATTAGCTAAAAAAATTATTTGACGTGAAAATAAATAAAAAAACTAATAAAAAAACCAAAAGAAAAAACAAAGGAAAACAAATAAGAAATATTAATTTTTAAATGATCATAAACACAAACTAAAATTTAAGAGCAAAATTTTTGGGAAAAAATGTTATCTCAATAAATAAAGAAATAATAAAAATTAAAATCCAAAATTAAAGGCACATATATATACAAACATAGACAAAAATATGAGATATGTAAGAATTATAAAAAATTAAAGGAATTAAAATAAAAAAATCAAAAGTATAACATATATACCTGCAAAGTTAGATAAAATAAAACATATTAACACACCATATTATAACAACAGGAACATCGAAATCTTAACATCTAAAAATGTCATTATTATTATTGCTAAAACAATAAAAATTATTAAATTATACTGAAAAAAAATTAAAATTATTATTCTTATGGCGTCAATAATAGAAAATAAAAATCAATAAATAAAAAAAAATCATTAACTTTAACAAAAAGAAAAAAAAAAGAAAAGAAAATTATAAGCAAGAAAAAATAAATAAATAAATAAATAAAAAATAAAACTAATAAAAAAAACAATAAAAAAAAACAAAAAAGAAACAAAAAGAGAAAAAAAAAAGATAAAAAAGAGCACAGCTCAAGAAACAATCAAAAGAAAGGGAAAAAAACTAAAAATAGAGCATAGCTCAATTAAGCTAGGGCAAGGCGCATGGATCGAACCCTTGCCCTCCATGCTTTCGAAGCGTTTTCCACTGAGCTCCAAATATCTGGCGGTCTTTTACCGAGGGAAAAAACAATATAAATATTATTTAAAAGGCGAGGTAACGTACTTAAATGATATTTGCTACACCAGATCACGCCCCCAGTCCACAGCAAATAGCAAATCTAGATGTATGTAAACAGTAAAATTCAGAGCTGTTTTAGCTCTTTAGTAATTAATATGAATTAGGTTGACCTTTCTATATATAAATATGGACACACATGCACGGGAAGGTATTATGATACACATGTGAAATTAGGCTCTCCTTTATTTGTTAAAAAATGAAAATGAAAATAAATAAATAAATAACGACAACACATGTCTTGTTTGGCTGTGTTTTAAAAACTTTTTTTTTAAAAAAAAATTATTTTTATTTTTTATTTCATATTAAATTTTTTGATGGTTTTAAATTATTTTCATGTGCTAGTGTTAAAAATAATTTTTTAAAAAATAAAAATATCGTTTTGATGTATTTCTTAATAAAAACACTTTAAAAAACAACAATCATATTTCAAACAAGTACGAAATAACATTTTGTTTCTATTTTTTTTTAATGTAATGTGAATCCAATTACTAATATGCCATGTAATTCACCTTTTTAAATAGATAAATAGATGGAAGGAAAACAAATTAAGCCATACATATAGAATTGTAAAAGTAAACTCATCCTTGTTCTTGTATTTTATTAAGAAAAATTAATTCTCTTTAATATATTACAATGCACTATGACTATGAAGACTATTTATTGTAATAATATAATTATAAAATTTTTCTTAAAAAAAAAAAACACCTTTGAGTTGGGCATTGAGTTAAGATGCTTGTGAATCTCACAAGCATCATATATGGAGAATCATAAAATCCAATATCTAACAAGTCAAATGCTGAAGGATGAAGTCAGAAAAAATATTGTACAAAAGGATCCAAAAGTTAAAAAAATTATGATTAAAACAATGAGAGTGAAAATAAAAATAAAAATAAAATTAGAGGGCAACTATAAATTTATGATTTGAGAAAAATTGAAATGAAAAATAAATTTATTAAAAGGATAAATAATTAGTACCATATTGAAAAAAATAATATACCATAAACTTGGATTGAAAGATAAAATTGAATACCAATAAAACTTTTATAAAAGGGATAGAGAATAAAATTAGAAAACAAAAGTATAAGAACCAAGAAAAAAAAAATAGATTAGGATTGAAGAGTGAATTTGAAAATGAAAAAAAATAAATAAATTAGGATTGAGGGATGAAATTGAAAATTTTAAAAACTTTTTATAAAAATTCTAAAAACAAAAATTAAAAATAAAAGAATAAGCACTGATGTGCTGTTAAATGCAACATTAAATTAATAATACATTTTATAAAATAAAGTTTCAATTTAAAACCAAATCTAGAGATAAAAAAATAAAAATTTGGCATAAAAAATAAAATAAATACTTTTAAAAAAAGTAGAGAAAAAAATCTTATTTAATTTTTTCTCTTTTATTCTTTCAGGCTATTATTATGTTTTGATTCTAAATTCATTCCCCCCCCCCCCCCATATTTTAACCCGTAAGAGCATATTCTTTTTGTTTATATTAAAAATAAATGCTTTGATAGAAGGATAACAAATTAACTAAAAAATAATTATTTTCTCTATAATATAAATAATTTAATTTTAAAAAATATTTATTCTAACTACCACGTAATTATATAAAAATAGGTTTACAGATCTTTGCTAGCAGCCGCCTCACTAGACTGGCTAAACTGAAATGGAACAGCCAGCCATCCTAGTTAGCAGGAACTCGGTCAAATTGTTCTTGATGATCTACTTCAAAACATTTGAATCTTAGATAACCATCAAAGCAGCCAGTCATGATTCACCCCATATCTTAGCTACCATCTCACCAACAAGAGCGACGTTTATAGCAACAGAAAATTCAAAATGCTCATTGCATTGGAAGCCTCTACAATGGCATTCGTCACATTTTTTTCATATTAACGACAAGAAAGGATAATAAACCTCAAAACGATTGACATTTGAAAATCTTTTTAGTAAAAGGGACTAGAAATATCAACTGCTAGCAGGAATGAGGTGTTATAGATGAAGAACTGCTAGCCCGAAATTGATCTGTGGTGGAGTCTGGTGAAAGTTGAGGTGGGGGAGGAGCGTGCTTCAATGGCCAACATCATCGTCCCTGATTTTCAATATCTTCCTTCCCTGCTCCATAGTTTTCTCTCTCAATTCCTCTCAATTCCTCCACTACTTCTTCCATAGTTGGTCTCATTTCCCTCTCAAGTTGCAGACACCTGAAAGCTAATTCTGCAACTGATGTTACCATCTCCCTCACCACGAAATCCTTGTCGAATCCAAGAAATGGATCAACCAGCTCGTTTAAAGCTTGGCTTTGGATTTTGTTCACTGCCATGGTGGACAGATTAATCTCATTCCCACGCCTAGTGATGTCCACAGCTTCTAAAGCTGATATCAGCTCAATCAAGATCACACCAAAGCTATAAACGTCGCTCTTGTTGGTGAGATGGTAGCATTGATAATACTCCGGATCGACATATCCAGGAGTCCCTTGAGGAGCAGTCGATACATGGGTGACATCAGTTGGGAACAATCTTGACAACCCAAAATCAGCAACTTTCACATGGAAGTCGTTTTCTAGGAGAATGTTGTCGGTTTTGACATCTCGGTGTATGACGTTTGAGCTGTGAAGGTACGCGAGTGCGCAGGCTGTCTCTATAGCAATGCTCATTCGAACTGGCCAAGGGAGCAAACCGGAGTTCGACTGTCTTCCGTGAAGATGATCGGCGACAGTTCCATTAGGAATGTATTCATAAACAAGTAGAAGCTCTCGGCCATGCCTGGAGGTGCATCCGTGAAGCTTCACCAGGTTCCTGTGCCGCAAATCAGCTAGGATCTTAATTTCATTCATAAACTGCACAGCACGTCTCATGTTGCTCTCATACAGGCGCTTGACAGCAACCTCACGCCCATCCCTGAGTAATCCTGATCATTCAAGCATTTATAGCAGAACTTTAGAAAGGAATCGACACAGCAGTTAACGTATTCCAGTTCCTACACAACAAAATAAAATCATTTCTTCTTCTGACCGTAGTAAACAGTGCCGAACCCTCCATCTCCAAGTTGCTTAGAAGAATCGAAACAATTTGTGGCTTCCTCAAGCTCGTTGTAGCTGAACACCCTGACTCCAAAATAGGCACTGCTCTTACCAATGCCAGAATTTGAGTTGGCAATAGAAGGAGTAGCTCGAAAGAAATTAGCTGAAGTAGGTGTAACTGCAGGAAGGCCTTCGCACTGCTCCATGGCGGATTTTCTTTTCTTCATTCGTTTGACAATCATGACCCAGCCTCCCACAATGATAACAAGAACTGCTCCACTTGCCAAGCTGACTCCTGGAAATGATAAAAACAAAACTGCTCAGCTTTTCTTTTCAGTGCTGATTTAATACAGTATTGTAGCAGAGTTGTACCTATCTTAATTTGTTTTCGATTAGACGACTTCTCTGCATAAATCATTGGAGCGAGAAACATCAGTTGAAGCATGAATAAAAAGTTTGGAACAAATTTGGGACTTGTTAGCAAGATCAGATAGCAAGAAACATGTAAAATATGACTGGTTATCTCAAATATTATTTGTTAAATACAAGCTAATTCAGGAATTCAGTCAGATTATGGTCACACAGGATATGGGCCAAAACAACGGCCACAGTAAGGGAAGCAGGTCATCCATGAAGAAACATGCATAAAATGGTGGGAAAAAACAGAGAAAAGCAGGGTAAAACCCTATTGAGTAATTGAATCGCGCGACTTTTCCCTATCACTGACCGCAACTACTACTGAAATAAGCATTAATTATTGCAAAAACATTTAGCACATCTTATACGAGAATTATTTAAAATCTGATGAAGAAGAACGGGATCATAATGTTGAGTTCAAATGATAACCCCATAGAATTGAACACATACTCAAGCAAACAAGCATAATTTTGAACATTGAGCCTCTTAACATGAACATTGAATGAATGCTATAACATGTTATTCACTAGAAGTAAATAAAGCTGCTGGACTTGTGAGCCTTTGCAAGCAATTAATTCTTGAAATCATCGAGGCTTTGCATAATTTGATAAAAAAAATCCCTCCATATCAATTACCACAAGAAGGCCTCGCATTTCTCGAAAGCTACCAAACTCACAAGGAAACTAGAAGATTTTGGCTAGTCAAAATATCGATTTTTACTAACCAGGACAGAGCAGCTGATCATCACAGATGCAAATAGGTTCACCATCAAGCCCAGATTGCCCACCAGAAGGCTTGTAACATTTCTGATTATCATCACTGTAAGGATTGCTGTAACTGACATCAAACCCTTCTTTCAAAACCTCAACAAGTAATGATGACCCTATAGCCTGAAGTTGTTGTGCCCGACTCTGGAGAAATGGCACTTGAAAACTAGTTCGGCACTGAGGAACAGGACCGGGATCACCAATCTTGAAAAAGCCTTCTTCTGAATATCCTGGCCGGGGACAGGAGAATTTAGTGTTTGCCATGACAGAGTCACCCAGGTTCTTGCACCCACAAAACAAAGAAAGTGTTGCTTGGTTGCAGGCAAGACTGAAGCTTATGTCATCAAAAGTGGTGTTATTGAATGGGTAGATGCATTGACTGTCATTATAGAGGCCTACAAGTGAGAGTCTTAACGTGTGGCCGGTTTGGTTCACCTGAGTAACTCGGTAGGGCAGTGGGTTAGCTGTGAGGGTGGTCACTAAGTCATTAGAACACGCGAGATGGAACTCCGGATGGCCGCAGTAGGGTGGACGTTGGCCACCAGTGAAAGGGCAGGTGATGTTTGTGAGGGCACCACAAGAGAAGGTTTGGTTGCAGTCTGGAAGATTACTCGGGTCAGTCCAAGGACACGATGCCGTTAAGTGGAAGAACAATAAGAGGGTGAAGAGGAAGGAGGCGGCAGAAGCTGTGCTAAGGGGATACATTGGTGGAGGAATGAGAAGGGGTGACGGTGGTTGTTGTTCTGGGTGTGGAATGGATCACCATGGAAATAGGGTAGTGTTGGTTGTAATGGCCCAATGGAATAGAGGTAAGATAGGAGGACATGACTTTTGACTGGGTTATGGCAATGGGTGGGCCCTGTTGACTTTCGTGTACAAATCAATTTTGGAATAGTAATAGCCAAGACCAAGTTCATGATAAATGTATTATTTCTCACGTCCTAATGAAGTCAGGAAGTGATTGAGGTGGGGAAAGAGGTTTAGGTCTTGTTTGGTATTGTGATTTAATTTGTTTTTTTATTGTTTATTGTTTTTTTTTTTTTTAAAACCGGCGGTTTAGTGTTTTTAGATCATTTTAATGTGCTGATGTCAAAAATAATTTTTAAAAAATAAAAAAACATCATTTTGATGCATTTCGGCACGAAAAGCACTTTAAAAAGCAAAAACAACCACACTTCCAAACACCCCCTTAATCGTTTGTTCATAGGTGTATCTCTGGTTCGGTGCATCCTTTTGTCCAATCAAAATGAAGTAATATATGAGAACGTGTTCTTCACATATACCATGAGTTTGATCTTTCATTAGAGTATAGTCATACGAGGGAATATCTCAGTTGTTTCCGATCTTTTGTTTGATTCGCATGAAGGGGGCTTTGTGTCTTTTAAAATATTAAGGAGGGTTGAGAAATGTCAATTGGAAATTGAAGCAGAAATTTCCTGAAGGTGATTGAGAAATTTCATGGCCACTATCTAGGCAAAGACCTTTTGAGAACGGGGTGTGACCCCTACAACTTTTCTCAAAAAGCTCATATCATACTTCTAAAGGTAGCCCATTTTTTTGATACATATACATATATAAAACAGTTCTAAATAACTAACAAAATAAATAAAATTCTTGAGTTCGATGATATAATATTCCACATGTAACAACTTGCATGGGCAAGGAACATTCAAGTGGGGATAGAGTAGCAAGAAAAGTAAGCGGAGAGAGTAATAGGACACTGGGTTAAGAGCTACGCTAATGAGAAATGGCATCAATTTTCTGTCTTAACCCCTGGACTACGCTGTGCCATCCATCATGTTTCATGGTTTACGAAGACTTCGTAAGGAATGGTTCATCACAGAACTCCAGTCAATGATTGTGAAGCACGGCATCTTCTTAATTCCTCGGTGGGACCGTGGGAATCCATGACCAAAAACTGAACTTGAAATCAAAGTCAAGGCTTATTTATTTAAGAAAGACTGGCCTCTGATTCAGGTCTGTTATACGCTTATTTATCTCCAATGAGTTTAGAGGAAACAGTTTGAGGTGTATTAGTAGCATAGAGGAAACGCATGGCTTCAGGAACTTGAGCTTTCTAACAGGGAATCACCTAATCTGGGTCCATTCAAGAAACTCAAATAAATAAAACGAACAGGAAATTTGAGTAAAAAAATTAAAGAAATAAAATTATTAAAATAAAAATAATATATTGATATATCATTAACTCAATTCAAAGATCTAGATATTTATTTCTATAAATTTATTGATCATTATAGTAAAATATATATCCTTTCGATTTAAGCAAATAAATTTGATGTCCCTTGAAGCTAAGGGATATCAAAAAGATTTACAAGTAAATTAATTATAGAAAACTTTTGATTCAATTTCTTACCAATACAAATTGAAAATTGAAAAATCACTTTTAATTCTCTCGGCAATCACTTTGTATTACATACAACAAATGATCCAGTCCATCTAAATCTTAACTTACTTGGCATGAACTTCAACCTAAAATTAAAAGGCAATACCTAATGTAAATTTGTTTGCGATATCAACCTTGCATTGTCATAGGCTTCCAACTGAATTTCCACCGGCTGTTGAAGTTGTAACTTTTTTTTTACTCTTGCCTTTTTATCATCTATGTTGCATTGCTTCATTACCTTAAAAAAGCATGATCAATTTCAATAAGTAAATGACATAACTTACCAAAAAACAAACCTATACAATGTCATCTAAATTGGAGTTTTGTATACTGTTTAGTATGCCTAAAGTGCATCCACTAAACAGAGGCTCCAATCCTTTTGATCGGGGTTTATCATCTTTTTCAAGATATGATTTATTTCTTGGTTTGAAACCTCAACTTACCCATTGATTTATGGATGGTATGTTATAACTATTTCATGGTGTACTCCATATTTTAGCATCAATGCTTTTGATTGCAAAAATGGATACCTTGATCACTTGTCATTGCTCTTGGAGTTCCAAACTTACTGAACAATTTTAGATTTGAGAATAGAATTGTTAGTACATGTAGCATATATGTAAAGAAAACCAAAAGAACTAGGAAAGAGTACTATAAAATCCATGCCTTATACATAAAAAATCTCAAAATATAAAATAGGAGTTTGTGGCATTTCATTCCTAAGACATAAACCACCCATTCTTTGATATTTTTCACAACTTTTGCAAAATTGACAAGAATCATTAAAAAAAACCTTTCCCAATAAAATCCATTGTCTAAGATTTTCATAGTTGCTCTTTTGGGTCCAAAATGTCCTTTACATATATGGTTACACAATAATTAGTTATTGAGTGAGTTTCATTATTACTTACACATCGACAAATAATCTTATCAGAAGCTATATTCCAAAGGTATGGTTTATATCATATATAATACTTAGACTTAATTTTTAATTTGTTTTTAATTTTCTTATTAAAATCATTAGGCAACATTCCAATAACTATGAAATTTACCATACCAGCAAACCAAGATTTCTTACCTTATAAATGCAATAGTTGCTCATTAAGGAATGTCTCAGTAATGGGCAATGAATCTTTCTTATTCACAAACCTATTTAAATTGTCATGATCCAATTCTTAGATTCCTGACCAACCCATTGACATGGTCCCCCTCCAAGGTTCCATACCTATTCCAACCTATATTGTCACAATCCAATTCCTAGACTCCCCTGACTAACTATGTTTTTAGATACGATGTGCATAAAGACTAACACTACCATGTTAGCATGTACATTTTGATGCCATACTATAAGTTTATATCATAATCAAACAAACATATTAATATCTCAAGGCTCAACTCATTACATTAATCAAACGAGGAGCTATCAATTCAGAAATTAATTCAAAAGTGTATATTGACTCATATCAAGAATTTAGATTCAATAATTGATTATGTTTTACTGTAACAGAAATGGTAATCAACATATATATTATCAAGAAGGATACAATTCATATTAGCAACTTAAATATTTATAATATTTGTCATGCATATTAAAAATTATCCACTCACCAGACTCAAAAGCGATTAGAACTTAAAGCAGATGTCGAAGGAAATGTTAATGATATTCCATAGGTAGAATATTAGGATTATTTGAATACCAAAGGAGACATACTAAAAAATAACTAAAAAAAAGTAAAATCTACTTAATTATCCACGAGTTTAACTTATAATCATATGTGTTTCTGAACCACATTTCCCTAAAATCTAAAAAATTAAATAGTTTCCTTAAATTGAATTCAAAATAAACAATTAATAAAATTAATAATATTTCACCTCTTATTTGTGAAGCGAATCTAGAAAACTAATATTTCATCTAGGGACCATTTTGTAATTTTCCTTTTCAAGTGAAGGACTATACTGAAGATTGTTCCATAATCCATCCTCATTTTTGTCTAGAATCTCAATTTTCACTCCAAGGACCAAACAAAATTCTTTCTCAAGTATTTGGATTGAACTATAATTTTCACAAATTAGGGGACCAAACTTTAATTTTATCATCTTAAACCTCAAGACCACTGTGCAAACTTTCAACAAGGTTTTTTCAAAACTTCTCGATATTCTTACACTTAACTCATCAATTAATCCTCTGAATCATCATTTCTATCTAAAATCTTCAAAATAACCCATTTCCCTTAACATTTAATCCATAACATTTAATTAATTCATCAATTAGTCGCAAAACAAAACCTCCATAACCTAATTTTCAATAAATTCAAAATCTTAACAAATAACAACTCTAATACATATTAAAACATAAATATTACTTCAAGAAGTAATTTCCTCTAATTATTTTTCTCCTTCCCTTATCTTTCCCATTTTTCTCTTCTTTTTGTCCTTTCATTCTCTCCTCTTGATTCTCTCTCTCAAAAATTTTAAATCTTTTTTTTTCTATTTTTATTTATGAAGATATATGCAATTACTACAATACCTCTTATACATTAATATCTATTCATAATCCAACAAGGACATTGTTGCATTTTCCTATATTTTTTGTTTAAAACATCACATAAATGATCTACCATAGAGTTATCAACTCCTCTTTGATCTTTGATCTCCAAATCAAACACTTGTAATAAAAGAATCCAACATAGAAGTCTTTGTTTTGATTCCTTATTTGCTAGTAAACTTTCGAGGGTTGTATGATAAGAAAAAAAAATCACTTCAGATCATAATAAATATGATCTAAACTTGTCTAAGCCAAATACAATAAATAAAAAATCCTTTTCAATGGTTGATTAGTTGCATTAAGCAATAATATGTATTGTCATTTTCTCTTATGTTTTGGTAATCATAAACAATAATAAAGAAGTCTTCTATAGTGGTGAGCTGCAACTCTACCATTTAATCCTTAAATATATTTTTTTCTATTATGTTTTCTGCAGTATTTTTCCAAATATATCTGGTATCAGAGTTTGTTTCTTTAACGGTTCTTCATCAAGAATATATACTTTTGCTTAAACCATGGAGAGGATTACGAATAATGGAGTTCTCAAATGGAGAATATCATTATTTCACAAGATTTAGGTGTCACGATAACATTTTTCTTGTGGCCTATCGGAGATGGAGGAGTTCATCGAAAATGGTTTTTTTACAATCATAAAATTATATTTTTTCTATTATGTTTTCTGCAGTATTTTTCCAAATATATTTGGTATCAGAGTTTGTTCCTTTAACGGTTCTTCATCAAGAATATATATTTTTACTTCATCAAGGAAACCTAATGGTCCATGAGAGTCTGGGTAAGAGAACTTATTGTATAAGAGGAAGACACATCATCCCAATGCACCATACTTATGGTAAACTGCATTGTTATTTGATTGTTTTCCTAGATTAATTTTTTATATGTTGGTCTTTTCTAAGATTCAAAGTAGATCTCTCTTTCTGATGGAGTCTCTATCTTATTGGATAAAAACCTAACTGTTATAAGGTCTGAATTTTAACACCGTATTTGTTATACTTTTAATATCCAAGGGTGTACTTTACAATATAATTTTACACCTCAAATATTAAATTCTATAGCTAAATTGTAATAAATAAAATGAACAAAATGAATAGTGAATGATTTTTGATATTTTGTCCAAACTCTATTAAATAATTGTAAATTGGTTATGATATCCCATTTTACATTGTAAAACATGAGAAAATATGCATTTTTTTGTTGTTGTGAAGATATGCCCCTAAATATTTTAGGACTTAACTGTATGCAATAAAATAAACATTGTTTGTATTTTTTAAATGAAGATTTTTTTTAAGTTTTTATAGAGAAGATAAGATATTTTGTAGTGTAACTATAGATACTGACATTGAGCAAAATCATAGGAAAAACATGCGATGAAATCACTGAATTTCTGAAATGTCCCTTGAATTTTTTCATATATTTTTGTTAATTTATTTAAATATTATATAATATAATATTACATTGGGATGGTTTGGCTTAGGCCCAACATATTTGGGCTTGACCCAACCCAAGTCCATCAAGTAAAATAAAAAAAGAGGTGGCCGTTGTATGGAAAATTGCATAATTAAACTAACAAAATCAAATTTATTGTAAAATTAATTTGAGCAATTTAAAATATAATTAAGTCCTTGCACTTAATTAACAATTGGACCAAAATTAATTTTTTAACATAATTAAGCATCAATTTGGCTCATGATTAAATCAAATTGGATTATTAAAATCTAATTATGCTCTTAGATTTAATTTTTAGGCAGACTTGTTGGATAATCATTTATTTTAATCTTAGATCTATATTTTTCTTCATTCTTGGGCACAATAGAGATACAATGGGGTGTCGTTGTATGGAAAATTGCATACTTAAACTAACAAAATCAAATCTATTGTAAAATTAATTTGACCAATTAAAATATAATTAAGTCCTTGCATTTAATTACCAATTAGACCAAAATTAATTTTTTAACATAATTAAGCATCAATTTGGTTCATGATTAAATCAAATTGGACTATTAAAATTTAATTATGCTCTTAGATTTAATTTTTAGCCAGACTTGTTGGATAATCCTTTATTTTAACCTTAGATCTATATTTTTTTTCATTCTTGGGCACAATAGAGGTACAATTGGGCTCTTGATTTCATCAAAAAGTTTCAACTTGATTTTTCCTACATGTCTGCCCTTTTTTATTATTTTATTTTTATTTTGACTATATTTTAGAATAACCCAGTATTGAGTTATGACAATGGGTATGAATAACCACCATGAGCAAGACCTTTTGTATTATGGATGAAGGAGAATGAAAAAGAACATAAAGATATTGTGTCTAGAAATGCAATGACCTTAAGAATAAACCAGCCGGGAGTGAGCAAATAAATTTATCCCAAAATTTTCTCTATCAAGAAGTCAAATAAAGCACAAATGATTATGAAAAATGAATTCAAGGGTTCTCAAAAAGCTATCTCTATAAGATTGCAAAATCTATGGTGAGAATTTGAAAATCCTATATTGAAGGATATTGAATCTATCAAATGCTTTTTTTTTCAAAAAATTACTGAAGTCATCTATCAGATAAAAAGAAATGGTGTCTTAATAGTGGTTGTAATCACCATATCACTTGTGATCATTCAAATTTTGAAAGGCTTGATGAGACTTATTCTTCTCATGTTGAATATGGTGACAACAAGAAGGTAGAAACTAAAGGAGAAGTGTCATTATAATTAATAAAGGTAATGAAAAACATATTCATAATGTGTTTTAGTCCCCTTACATCAGTCAAAATATTTTGAGTGTAAGGCAAATGATGAGGAAAGGCTATAAATTGATTTTTTTTATTAAGATAAATATGAAATTTATGAATGTTAGAGAATAATATAAATTATATCCTGGAGCCTCACCTAAGAGCTTGAAATTTTAGGTGAGATGGTTCCTCGACAGTATCAGAGCCTTAATGACCCAATGGTTACGAGTTTGAATCTTACCATCCTTATTCTATTTGATAAAAAAAAATTAAGCACAAGGTAGTGTGAACCTGTGTGAAAGCCAAAAAGGTTTTCACTTGAGGGTATGTATTAGAGATAATATAAATTATGTTCTAGAAACTTACCTAAGATATTGAGCTTTTAGATGAAAACAAATCAAAGATTAGCTACTGGATTCATGTATATCAATAGTAAAAAGGATCCCGCGATATCTGTAAGGGACACAAGATCATGAATTCATGTACAAGAAATAAGCAGATAATAATCTAATTGAGTTTATAGATAGTGCTTGGGTTGGAAGCTATGATGATAGGCAGAGTACATCTGGTTATGTATCTTTCTTGGTAACAAATATGATTTCTTGGTGTTCAATGAAGCAAAGTTCGATAGCCTAGTCTTCTGCCGAGTCAAAATATAGTTTTGCAAATGAAGTTTTTTTTGAGATAGGATGGTTGGGAAAAATCCTTTGTGATTTGCACAAAATGTCCCTAATCCTACATTTGTGTTATGTGATAACATGTTTGCTATAACAATGACTAAATATCCTATTTTTCATGCAAGATCAAAGCATTTTGAATTGAGGCATCATTTTATCAGAGATATGGTTAACAAGAAGGATATAAGTTTGGATTTTATTAATACAAATGATCAACCTGTTGATGTTCTCTCCATAGTTGTGACTGTTGACAAATTTCAGCAATTCAAGAAGTTCATGAAGATTACAAATGAAAAGGGTGTGTTAAAGTGTATTTTGTAATTTTTAGTGTCATCTCTAATAAGTCAAAGTCTTTTTGATTTCTCAAGATTAAGGAATTCAATGTGTTTGTAGTTTTCATCAATCTGTCAATAATATATATTGTGTCAAAGTCCTTTTCTCTTCTATTTTGGTAATTAGTAACAATAATAAAAAGTCTTCAATGGTATTGAGCTTGAGCTCTATCATTTCTTTCTAACATGTTTCCAAAATATGTAAGCAAATTGCAATGCATGACATGTGACATTAACCATAGGCATGATAAAGATGAACCTCACTTATTGCCTAACTCTTAAAGTCAAAATAACAAATCTGGTCAAATCGGGTTAAAAAATCGAATCCCATTAAAATCATGCCAAAACCATTAAAATCATACAAAATTATAAAATTAGACCAGATCAGTCCGATTTTACGATCCCATGCTATTCTAATTTCTACATTCACTAATCTAATGCAAGCTCCTCTCTCTCTTGCCACCTAAGCATAGCCCCCTTACCTGTCCCCCATGCTCTCTCTCTCTCATGGTTTATTAAATGCAATTTTTAATAGTAATACTTTTTATGAATGTATTAAAAATAGCGAGGAAGATGACGGTAATGAGACTGATTTTAGTTTACATAGCATGCCAGCAGAATATTTATTTTAAATTTGTTAGTTTTTACCTAATGAAATTCTATGAACATAATTGTTTTGTAATATATTTTTAAGTTATTTTAAATCATGTATGAACCTTAACTAATGAAGTTTTATGACCATTATTATGATGTATTGTATTCAAAAATATTTTACTTATGATTTTATGATTCCGTGTCGTTTCATAATTGCAATTTTGACAACCATGATGGAGAGAGACATAGTGTCTCTCACCAATCCTGTGCGAGCATCCTCCATTGAGTTATATCAAAGAACCATTCAACCTTTAGATGAAAGACATGCAATATAGTTTTTTATATCCTTATTAGGCTACACAAAGTGCTGAAATCTCTAGTTACAAGTCACATTAATCAACAAAAAATCTATTCACTCCACCCATGGTAATGATGATATAGTGGTAGAGTGATCTTGAGCAGACCTTTTAGGTGAAGAAAGTAGAGGTTTTGGTGGAATTTGCAAAGAGTGAAGACTTCTTTCAAACATTTCTAGCACCTTTGTCATTGATGGTCTATCTGATGGAATAGTCTGGATGCACCACAAACCTATTAACATCATCTTTTTTATAATATCTTCTTCCTCTTCTGATATACCACTTTGAAGCGATGTAATCTCTCCCAGTTCAAGATACTTATAAAACAAATCAGGGAAATACATTTCACTAGTTTTCAAAGCTTCAATATCAAAAACTTTTGTTTCTCCGACCATTTCAAGAACCATCATTCCATAGCTATACACATCAGACTTGTAAGATACTCCTCCAAACTCTCTGCAGAATACTTCAGGTGCCATGTAACCAACCGTCCCTCTTGCTCCTATCATTGAAATCTTACTCACTTTACTCTTGCATAACTTTGCCAGGCCAAAATCAGAGATCTTGGGACAGAAATCTTCATCGAGAAGAATGTTATAGGGCTTTATGTCAAAATGCACAATTCGATTGTTACAACCTCGATGTAAGTACTCGAGACCTCTGGCAATACCAACTGCAATTTCATAAAACCTTTTCCATTCCAAACCACATTTTTTTTCTAGGGTTCCATCACAAGATATGAACTTATCTAAAGATCCATCGGTCATGAATTCATAGATCAAAGCTCTTTTAGTCCTCTCATAGCAAAAACCCAAAAGTGTAACTATATTCACGTGGGAAGTTCTAGTAATGCTCGCAACTTCATTCATGAACTCTTCTCCATCAACTTTAGACTCTTTCAGGACTTTTACAGCCACAAGTCGACCATCCTTGAACTTTCCTTTGTAGACATTACCAAATCCCCCTTGACCTAGTTTATTGGTGAATGAGTTGGTGATTTTCTTAATCTCTGAATATGAATAACGTCTTGGGGTGAGACCATGATAGTCCATCATAAATGTTTCAAACCTGTCAACATTTTGTGAACTCTTTAGCTTGAAGGTCATTGCTATGATGCCAATAAATGAGCCTTCTCTTCGAGTGAAACATATTGCAATTATAGAAAAAGCAATTATCGCTGCAACAGCTCCTAATGTGGCTATAAAAGAAAAGAAAATGATCATCGTTATCATCCTCATCAAATGAAAATATTGGATTCTTATGAGTATTCACCTATAGCAATCTTACGACCCCCACCAAACCATGAAGATCCTGTTTCTGTAACATGAATCTCAAATTAGTTTCAGATTTAAGAAAATATTACAGCTTTCATTGGTGATTAGCAGTTGTTAAAGAACTGAAATCAGCCCAAAGATAAAGAAGTGGAGGGTGCTCACTCATGATGATGGGGATGATTACAACCATTAGAAGATGTCGTAGTTAATTTAGTAATAAACAAATAACAAAAACAGTCTCAGAGGACATTAAATTTAATACCTCAGTGTCTTTAATTTCTGAACACCTTAATGTCTTAATTTATATTGTTGTAAACTTAAGCTAAGCATTCTATGATAGCTTTATAATTCTTTCTTGAACACTGTTTGTCATGTTATTGTTTACCTTTTACATTTCTACTATAGCGTTGGAGTTTCTCAATACTATAATTTAGAAACCACCTTGACTTCAATGTTCATGTTTATAAAATCTACATGACAGAGAAAAAGAAAATAACAGTTGTGCATACCTTTCTCCAAGTTAATATCAAAAGAATAAAGTTGACAAGGGTTTTTTGATCTGTAATTCCGCAGAGAACAGCAGAGAAACATGAACATTAAATCAGGACACAGTCCTGAATTAATAGGGAAAATAAAAGCTAATGGAAGAAAAGGAAAGAAAACTCTTAGACTCCTAAAACAAACAGTCCTGCATGCATTAATTATGGGAATAAAAGTAAAAACAAAAGGAAACGGGAAGAAACTCCAACTGTCACATAAGGAACTCAAAGTGCCTGATTGTGAAGGGTATGACTCAACAGAGTGCCCTTTTGTTGTTTTGGGTGCTCTATATGAGTTTGCTACCCGGTCTGCATCATTTAGATAGATTAAGATTTTCGATTTTCTTTGAGCAGTTTAATTTTTTGATTGGACTTCAGACTTATAAATAAACTTGTAACTAGAATCATAATACATAAGTATAAAAAGATAAACAATGCATAAAATGGTGGGAAAAAACAAAGAAAAGCAGGGTCAAACCCTATTGAGTAATTGAATTGCGCAACGTTTCCCTATCACTGACCGCAACTACTACTGAAATAAGCATTAACTATTGCAAAAACATTTAGCAGAGCTTATTCGAGAACTATTTAACATCTGATGAAGAAGTACTGGATCATATTGTTGAGTTCAAATGATAACCCCATAGAATTGAACACATACTCAAGCAAACAAGCATAATTTTAACATTGAGCCTCTTAACATGAACATTGAATGAATGCTATAACATGTTATTCACTAGAAGTAAATAAAGCTGCTGGACTTGTGAGCCTTTGCAAGCAATTAATTCTTGAAATCATTGAAGCTTTGCATAATTTGATAAAAAAAAAAAAAAACCCTCCATATCAATTACCACAAGAAGGCCTCGCATTTCTTGAAAGCTTCCAAACTCACAAGGAAACTAGAAGATTTTGGCTAGTCAAAATATCGATTTTTACTTACCAGGACAGAGCTGATCATCACAGATGCAAATAGGTGCACCATCAAGCTCACATTGCCCACCAGAATGCTTGTAATATTTCTGACAATCAACACTGTAAGGATTACTGTAACTGACATCAAACCCTTCTTTCAAAACCTCAACAAGTAATGATGACCCTTTAGCCTTAAGTTCTTCTGCCCGGTTCCGGAGAAATGGCACTTGAAACCTAGTTTCGCACTTGTCCATAAAAGAAGGACCATGATCACCAATCATGAAAAAGCCTTCTTCTGAATATCCTGGCCAGGGACAGGAGAACTTAAAGTTTGCCATGACAGAGTCACCTAAGTTCTCGCAACCATAAAACAAAGAAAGGGTTTCATGGTTGGAGACAAGACTGAAGCTACTGTTATCAAAAGTGGTCATATTGAATGGGTCAATGCATCGCCCTCCACTGTAGAGGCCTAAAAGTGAGAGTCTTAACGTTTGGCTGGTTTGGTTCACCTGAGTGACAAGGTAGGGCAGTGAGTTAGCTGTGAGAGTGGTCGTTATGTAATTAGAACACCCGGGATGGAACACCAGAGGGTCGCAGTAGGATGGATGTTGGCCACCAGTGAAAGGGTAGGTGATGTTTGTGACGGCACCAGAAGAGAAGATTTGGTTGCAGTTTGGAAGATTACTCGTGTCATTCAAAGGAAACGATGCCGTTAAGTGGAAGAACAATAAGAGGGTGAAGAGGAATGAGGCGGCAGAAGCTGTGCTAAGGGGATACATTGGTGGAGGAATGAGAAGGGGTGACGGTGGTTGTTGTTCTGGGTGTGGAATGGATCACCATGGAAATAGGGTAGTGTTGGTTGTAATGGCCCAATGGAATAGAGGTAAGATAGGAGGACATGACTTTTGACTGGGTTATGGCAATGGGTGGGCCCTGTTGACTTTCGTGTACAAATCAATTTTGGAATAGTAATAGCCAAGACCAAGTTCATGATAAATGTATTATTTCTCACGTCCTAATGAAGTCAGGA
Source organism: Salix dunnii (assembly GCA_015731905.1). NCBI lineage: Eukaryota > Viridiplantae > Streptophyta > Magnoliopsida > Malpighiales > Salicaceae > Salix > Salix dunnii. The sequence goes on along the minus strand of CM027662.1, from coordinate 6,206,877 downwards.
AGTGATTTAGGTGGGGAAAGAGGTTTAGGTCCCGTTTAGCATTGCGATTCAATCTGTTTTTTATTATTTTTGAAAAGCAAAAGCAACCACACTCCCAAACACCCCCTTAATCGTTTGTTCACTGGTGTTTTTCTGGTTCGGTGCATCCTTTTGTCCAATCAAAATGAAGTAATATATGAGAACGTTTTCTTCACATATACCATGAGTTTGATCTTTCACTAGAGTATAGTCATACGAGGGAATATCTCAGTTGTTTCCGATCTTTTGTTTGGTTCGCATGAAGGGGGCTTTGTGTCTTTTAAAATATTAAGGAGGGTTGAGAAATGTCATTTGGAAATGGTAAGAATTTGAATTTCGATTAATTTCAGTTTATCATCTTTTCTTTTACAATTGAGTATGAATTTATAGGCAAATACTAAAACTAAATTAACTAAATAAAAAATGCTTTATCTACCTTCTTTACATAGTTTCCAAAATAGGAAATAAACGGCTATATATTTTAACACTCCCTTTCAAGTTGGAGCGTAGATATTTATCATGTCTAACTTGTTAATTGCAAGATAAAACACCCTTCCGAAGACTGTTTTTGTGGGAATATCTGCTAACTGATCTTCAGACTGAACGAATGGAAATTGTATGATTTTCTGATCAATATTTTTCTTGATAAAGTGTCGATCGACTTCAATGTGTTTGGTACGATCATGTTGAACAAGATTATGAGCAATTTTGATAGCTGTCTTATTGTCACAATGTAGGCCTGTAGATGTCTCATACTTAATTCCCAGGTCTTGTAATACCTGTTTAATCCATAGTAATTCACACACATCATGAGCCATACCTCAGTATTCTGCTTCTGCACTTGACCTCGCGACTACTTTCTGCTTTTTACTTCTCCAAGTGACAAGGTTGCCTTCCACAAACATAAAATATCCTGATGTTGATCTCTTATCCGTTTGATTTCCTGCCTAATCCGAGTTTGTATACCCTTTAATATCTTGGACCTCATTTTTTGAAAATAGAAGTCCTATTTCTAGTGCACTCTTTAGATACCTTAAGATCTGATATACAACTTCCATATGTTCTTCTCCTGGTGAATACATGAATTGACTTACTACACTTACTGCATAGGCGATGTCTGACCTAGTTTATGATAAGTATATTAGTTTTCCAGCTAACCGTTCATAACATCCTTTGTTCGTTAGCATTTGATTTTCTGTTTGTCCTAGTTTGTGATTCATTTCCATAGGTGTATCTACCGGTTTACATGCAAGCATTGCAGTTTCAGCCAATAAATCTAACACATATTTTCGTTGTGATAGACATATCCCTATTTTTGACCTTGAGACCTCAATCCCTAAGAAATACTCCAGTTGTTCGAGATCTTTCATTTTGAATTTCGATGCCAGAAACTGTTGTATTGTCTTCTCTCTTCTACCGGTTTACATGCAAGCATTGCAGTTTCAACCAATAAATCTAACACATATTTTTGTTGTGATAGACATATCCCTATTTTTGACCTTGAGACCTCAATCCCTAAGAAGTACTCCAGTTGTTCGAGATCTTTCATTTTGAATTTCGATGCCAGAAACTGTTGTATTGTCTTCTCTCTCCTTAATCATCTCCTGTTAGTACCATGTCATCACTCAATTTTTGCGTGATTCCCCAAAATATATCAAAAAATAACAAAAATAAAATAAAAAGGGCTAGTGAGAGAAAAAATCAATGTGAAAATTTTGGTTGTTTTCGAGAATCAATCGTATCTCTTTTGTCCCCAAAAATAGAGAGAAGTACAAATTTAAGGAAAAAATAATTTATCATTGGATAAATCTGTGTAAAAATTAAGTGGTGCAACATAATTTTATTTTTATGGGTTGATTTGATTTAATCATCGGTCAATTTAAAACTGTAATTATGCTTGAGAATTAATTTAGGGTCCAATTAAAGGATTTAATTAAGTGCAAGGACTTAATCATACTTTAAAATTGGTCACATTAAATTAATTAAAGGCTTAATCGATGAAAAATCAAATTCTTGAACTTAATTTGGATTCAATTGAGAAGTTTGGAATTTTCGGAGACCGAATTGCATTTTTCCAATCCAATTGTGTGAAATTAGGGATCAAATTACACAAATCCGAAACCAAGGACTAAAGTGGAAAAGATGTGTAACTTGGAACTCTATAAATAGAACCTTATTTGCCATTTAGAAAGGGGGGCCGAAATAAATTTTTTTTGAGAGAAACCCTAATCCTTTCTCTTTTGGGGCTGCAGCCCCCCCTTTTTCTTTCTCTTTTTTTACTCCCTCACTACCTCCAGCCACCTTTCCCTTTTTCACTCTCTTTCCAGCCCTCTCCGGCCAGCCACCATTTCCCTTCCCTCTTTGGCGATTGACCTAACCACCATTTCCCTTCCCTCTTCGGCGACTTACTCGGCCTCCCCACGATCTCACTCCCTCACTTCCATCTCCTTCCCATGAGCTCCTTTCTCCGATGAGCTGAACAGCTGCAGCCTTTCATTTTTCCACTCTCCATCCAGCTTTTCTCCTTGCCCCATTCACAGATCAGCCACCAAAGTAGCTCGCGCACCCATAGAACTTCAGGTCGGCCACCCAATAGTCATCCACGATGACCCTCTCTCTCGGCCTAGCTCCTTTCCCCCCATCGGTGGCCAGCTCCTCTGCACCGACGACCTCCTTTCTTTTCCTTCCAGCCACTAACAACTTTCCTTCTCCTCATTGACAAGTTGGATTTGAACCCATCTCCACCACACCACTGTCCATGGCAGTCCAGCTGCCATTTGGAGGAGAAAAACACAAAAAAAATCCGAGAACAGATTTGCTCGAAACATTGCTTGTGTGTTGCTATATGTTGTGTTGGTGTTTGCAGGTCACCGTGGCCGTTACCGGAGAGATAAGAAAGGGGAAAGGCTGATCTACACCCCTCTGTCATTTGGCTCCAGTGGCGGTGGCGCGTGGGACGACGCGCTACCAGTGCTCCTGCTAGCTTCCACTTTCAACAATGTTACTGAGGTCGTGTTTTTGTGATTTTGGATGTTGTGTTTGTGTTTAAATTGTTGTTATATTCATTTATTTTTGTAAATGTTATGTAATATGCACAATGTAACAAAAAAAATGAAAAAAGAGAATGGGTGTGTGAGTTGCATAAAAAAACAAAACATAAAAATTGCATTTCAAAAGAAAAAACAAAAACAAAGAAAAAAAATAAAAAAAATATTGTTTTCGTGCATATGGCCGGATTCCAAAGTTTTTGCCACTGTATTTTTTGCAAAATAAATATGTTGCATCTTTTCCATGTTTTAAAAGCAAAAATTTGGATATTGTAACCAGTTTATGATTATCCATCGGTATTCGGCTAAAATATCAAAAATAATTTAACAATTGTTTTGTTTTATCTATCACGATGTAAAATTATATTCGTAGATAGTTAAAATATAATTTTCAAAATGCATTGTGAAATTTATCTATTGGTTAGTCTTTCAACCTGCAATGAGGTAGATATTTTCTCTCGAAGAGAAATCTACGTCGAATCTTAGGAAAAGGCCAGTAAAAATGACTTGGGATAAAACAATCAAATAACAATGCAGCTTACTTTAGGTACTGGGGTGATGCATCTTCCCCTTGCACAACAAGTCTTCTTACCCATTCTTACCCATGACTCTCGCAAACCAATAGGTTCCTAGTGACCGTAATACTAGGTGGTGACTCCTTATAATTATAATCGTAATTTTTACAACTATAAAACAAATATTTTTTTTTTCACCGCACGCCATTCTCTCCCAAACCTTGGGGATGGCGGGGCGCGAAGCGTGAAAAATCATCGCCGTGACATCCCATATCATCCACATACACAATTAATGCCGTAATTCTACTTTCTCTATGTTTTATAAATAATGTATGATCCAAGTTGCTTTGCTTATAGTCAAATTCCTACATCGTAGATGAGAATCTTCCGAAGCCCAGGGTGACTGTTTAATGCCTTATTCAATATGCAAATTTCAGTCAAGGACTTGTGTTTAGCTCCAGGTGGTAACTACATATATACTTCTTCTTCAAGGTCTCCATTGAGGAAGACAATCTTGACATCAAATTGTTGCAAGACCTAGTCCCAATTCACTGCTAGAGATATAAGGATGCAGATAGTATTGGTCTTTGCAACTAGAGCAAAGGTCTCTTGATAATCGACCCTATACTTCTATGCATGCACCTTCCAACCAACCTTTCTTTGTAGATGTCAATACTACCATCTGCCTTGAGTTTTATTGTGAACACCCATTTGCACTCAACTGTCTTTATTCCTTTTTGATAGTGTACACAACTCCTAAATGTTATTCCTTTATAGTGTCTTCATCTCCTCATTCATCGTCTTAGTCCACTTTAGGCATGCTAATGTATCCTATACATTACTAGGAATACACATATTGGATAATTGATTAATAGTAAATGCATATGATTTCGATAATCTATGGGAAGAGATGTAATTACTGATGGGGTATTTAGTTTTATTTCCGGGGTCAGGTTCATACTGTTTCTTTGGGACTCCTCTGTTTAGTCTTTGTTGATATCTGTTGATCATATTTTTTTTTCTAAAACAGGAGTTTCATTAATCTCATTAAAAATAGGGTTTAGAGATACCTAAGGAGACTAAAGAGAGATATTCTGGGTTAATTCTTCAGTTAATGGTGTAAATGTAGGCACCTTTAAGGTTAAAGGATGGTCATTACTGGAAATACTTTGATTTGTGTAGAATTCAAAATCAGCATCCCAGTTTTGGATATTGGGAGCCACATAGATTTCCCCAATATTTCTTTCAATAAGTCCTCCATTTTCTTCCACCTTAAATACCCCTTCATTCTTTTCATGGTTACTTTCTCTCTAAAGAGAATGTCCATAAGTTCCCTTAGAATAGTAGGGTTCCAATTCTCGAAACGATGCATCCAAAGTCACATGCATATTTTAATGTTGGGGATCATAACACCTGTACCCTTCTGGAATTCTAAATATCCATAAAAAAACACACCGTTTTGCACAAGAATCGAGTTTACCTCGTAGGACTATAGGTATGTGAAAATATACCGTACATCCAAATATCTGTGGCTCAAGATTTGGGAGATGAGGGACAGAAAACAGGGATTCCATCTTCTGTTGGGGGGTTTGGAATCCGATCACACTAGATGGTATTCGATTAATTAAATAATCAGCAGACTTTACTACCTCACCCCAATATACCTTCCGCATATTCATACCAAAAAGAGAAGCCCGAACAATTTCTATAATCTACCTATTTTTCCATTTTGCTAGTCCATTCTGCTGTGGAATATATGTGCATGAGGTTTGGTGTCTAATTCCATGATGGCTTAAGAAATCCCCTAACAAATGATCCATAAATTATTTACCATTGTCAGATTGAAGCGTACGAATTTGTCTTTGGTACTAGGTCATCACTATCTTATGAAATTTCTGAAAAGTTGTACCCACATCACTTTTATTTTGGAGACGATATATCCAGGTCATGTGAGTACATTCAACAATAAATGTAACAAAATAACAAACATTAAAAAATGATAGAATTTTTGTAAGGCCCCAAACATCCAAGTGGATGACTACAAAAGGCTCTAAACTTTTATGCGAACTTGATAAATAGGGAATACAGTGGCTTTTGATTAGTTCAAAAATTTCATAATGAAAATCCAAATTGCTCAAACTTGAAAATAACTGTGGTTAAAACTTCTTGAGATACCCAAAAGATAGATGTTCTAACCTTTGATGCCACAACCATACAAAAGCCTGTTTTTGGTTTTGATTTTCTATCTGATGTGCTTAACTCAGTTTTGACCCCCATTTTTCTGTTAACTCCAGGTAATATAGATTTCCTCGTCTAACACCATAAACAAGAATCTTTCAGGTTAGAATGTCCTGAAAAACACAAAAGAGAGGCCAAAAAGTGACAGTGCATGTAAGTGTAAACGTAATTTGGCTGACCGACAAGAGATTGTATTCAAGCGATGGAACAATGAGAATAATATCTAGAGTTAGAGAATCGGTCAAGGTTATAGACCATTCCCCCGTAATAGGGGAGATACTACCATTAGCTATAAAAATAATTGACTGAGAGGAGGGTTTTAAGAACTTTAAATTACCAGAATCTCTGGTCATATGATCAAATACCATTAGCTGTGCAAATAATTGACTAAGAGAAGGGTTTTAAGAACTTTAAATTACCAGAATCTCTGGTCATATGATCAGATGCATCTGTATCAATAATCCAAGTACTGTTTTTAGTAATGATAGAGTTTGCAGAAGTTTTACCAATTATACCTTGATGAACAACATTCACCGTAGGTTGTACTGGTTCAGTCTTTGTAAAATTTACCATACCTTTTCTGATAGTTTTCCTAGGTGTTTTCATAAAATCCCACCAGTCAGGGTAGCCAATAATTTAATAGTATTTTTGTTTCAAATGACCCGATTCGCCGTCATAAGTACATAACACCCCACCAATTTGCTTAGAACCCGGATTTACCATTTTTCTGTCATTTTCGAATGTCCCTTGCTACATTCCCAACCATTTCCAACACTTCAGCACCAGACCCCAAATTTGGTTCCATTTTCACTTTTTGTCTTTCGTTTGAGATTTTGATGCCGAAGATGGGTATGTTGATTTCCCTTCTCTTCCTCTTAAATCTGCTGAGGGTTGATTCTGGGTACGGGTTCCTTTCCTCTTCTTGCCACCTCTTTGGGTTGTTTGTTGATTTTGATGAACGATAAATTTGACACAAACAGGTACTGTAGCAATCAAATTCTGGGGATGAACAGTAAGATTTTGAGAGAAAAAAAATACAAGAAAAAATACTGTTCAAGAAAAAAAAAATCAAGATTCATTGTTAGGTTTTTTTTTTTTCCTGTGGGGATTGTTGGGTTATTTTTTTGGGTTTCTTTTTGTGTAAGAACAGTGCTTTTGATGTGCAAATCGAGTTCTGGGTTTCAAACCAGAAGAGAAAAAAACAACAATTCAATTTCAAAGAAAAAAAATTGAGATTTGCTTTGATACCATGTAAGAATTCGAACTTTGATTAATTTCAATATATCATCTTTTCTCTTACAATTGAGTATGAATTTATAGACAAATACTAAGACTAAATTATTTAAATAAAAATTATTTTATTTGCCTACTTTACACGTTCTCCATAATAGGAAAGAAATGATTATATATTTTAACAAAAATTGAAGTAGAGATTTCCTCAAGGTGGTTGAGAAATTCATGGCCACTTTCCAGGTATAGACCTTCTGAGAACGGGTTGTGACCCCTCACAACTTTTCACAAAAAAGATCATATCATATTTTTAGGGTGTTTGGGAGTGTGATTGCGGTTGCTTTTCAAAGTGCTTTTCATTTAGAAATACATCGAAATGATATTTTTCAAAGTGCTTTTCATTTAGAAATACATCGAAATGATATTTTTTTTATTTTTTAAAAATTATTTTTGACATCAACACATCAAAATGATTTAAAAATAAAAAAAAATTCATTTCAATTAATTTTTTTTTTAAATTTTAACGAAACATGGTTAACACCGCTCATCCAAACAAGAGATTAAAGGTAGCCCAATTTTAGCAGGGTCGATGCATATATATATATATAAAACAGTTCTAAATAACTAACTAAATAAATAGAATTCTTGAGTTCGAAGATATAATATTCCACACGCAACAACTTGTATGGGCAAGGAACATTCAAGTGAACAGAACAGTAGGAAGAAAAGTATGCGCAGAAAGCAGTAGGAAACTGGGTTAAGAGCTACGCTAATGGGAAATGGCATCAATTTTCTGTCTTAACCCCTGGACTACGCTGTGCCATCCATCATGTTTCCTGGTTTGCGAAGACCTCGTAAGGAATGGTTCATCACAGAACTCAAAGTCATTGATTGTGAATCACAGCATCTTCTTAATTCCTTGGTGGGACCGTGGGGATCCATGATCGAAAACTGAACTTGTAATCAAAGTCAAGCTGGAGCTTAAGAAAGACTGGCCACTGATTTAGGTCTGTAATACGCTTATTTAATTAATTTCCCAATTAATTTAGTGGGAACAGTTTGAGGTGTCCAAGTATCGTAGAGAAAACGCATGGCTTCAGGAACTTGAGCTTTCTAACAGGGAAGCACCTAATCTGGGTTTGTAGCTCCAATAATTTTTGTTGAGGGAAGATATCGGCCCATAGCTTTTTTCTGCCCACTACTTGTTGGGCTCTGCTACAATTCTTAGGAGATTGTTTTTGTGGATAACGTTGTGCTCCAACTTTTACCGCGTTTTTCATTACTTCAATATCCTCTTCTTTTTTTTTTAATTTACCTAAAAATCCTTGATAAAGGAAAATTATTTTTATCCACCAGGTTTGGAAAAACTTGTCCATGTTACTGTATAATTTGCTGGTGTTATGATAAAAAAGAGATGCTTGAAAAATAAAGCATTAATTTATTGTTAGCATCTTTATTTGAAACCACAATAAATTCAAAGAAATAAAATTGAGATAAATTATAAAATTCAATTTTTAATATATGTCATTTTGACTAAGAAACAAAAGATATTATCTATTCCTTATAAAATAAATTGAGAGCGTAAGAACCTGCATTCCTCGTTGTTGTACCCATCTGCTTCAACCTATTCTCTTGTCTCAAAGCTGTGTTCGAAGCCATAAATATCATAAGATCAAAAACATGAAAAAAATGCTCGAAACACTTCATGCAGTGTGAAAGTTAAGGATCTCACAATTAGATAAAGAGAATAGTCATAACAAGCTTAAAGAAAAAGAAATCATACACATCCATGGTATTTTACGTGATTCAGCTATGCCTACATTTATAGGCGAAGAGGAAAAGGAAAAAATTCATTATATTTTGCTCTCATGAATCAACCTGAAGAAATTTTGCTCCAGCATGTTGTTTTGACGGATTTATTCCTTTTTTTCTTCAATATTTCTTTATTTAGCTTTAGAGGATTTGGTAAAAATGATGTTCTGTTAACCTGCTGATAGACAATCACAAATTCCCACATAACAGCTCTATGTCAGTCCTCGAGCATATCAATCATACGATTATTTCATCATAACAACTGGTAAGGATATCTCGCATATTAACAACAGCTAAAAGGAATGCGGTGTTATAGTTGAAGAACTGCTTGCTAAAAATTTATCACTCAGAATCTGGTGAAAGGTGAAGTGGGGGAGGAGGATGGTTCAATAGCCCATCATCCTCACGGGTATCCAGTACAGATGCCTTTTCTGCTCCGTAATTTTCTTTCTCAATTCTTCTCAGGATCTCCAATACTTCCACCATAGCAGGCCTCATTTCCCTCTGTTGTTGCAGACACCGGAAAGCTAATTCTGCAACTGATGTTACCATCTTCCTCACCACGAAATCCTTGTCAAATCCAAGAAATGGATCAACCAACTCATTTAAAGCTTGGTTTTGGATTTTGTTCACTGCCATGACGGACAAATTAATATCATGCCGATGCCTATTGGTGTCCACTGCTTCTAAAGCTGATATCAGCTCAATCAAGACCACACCAAAGCTGTAAACGTCGCTCTTGTCCGTGAGTTGGTAGCATTGAAAATACTCCGGATCAACATAACCAGGCGTTCCTTGTGGAGCAGTTGACACATGAGTAACATCTGTTGGAAACAATCTCGACAAACCAAAATCAGCAACTTTCACATGAAAGTCGTTGTCTAGGAGAATGTTATTGGTTTTGACATCACGATGTATGACATCTGAAGCGTGGAGGTATGCAAGTGCACTGGCTGTCTCTATAGCAATGCTCAACCGAACAGGCCAAGTGAGAAAACCAGAGTTCGGCTGTCTTCCATGAAGATGATCGGCGACAGTTCCATTAGGAATGTATTCATAAACAAGTAGAAGCTCTCGGCCATGCCTTGAGGTGCATCCGTGAAGTTTCACCAGGTTCGTGTGTCGTAAATGAGCAAGGATCTCAATTTCATTCATAAATTGCTCTGTACGTCTGAGGTTGTTCTCGTACAGGCGTTTGACCGCAACCACACGCCCATCCCTGAGTACTCCTGATCATCAGCAACCACGTTAGAACTTTAGAAAAAAGGAATCGACAAAGCAGTTAATGTATGCAAAGTTACAATACTGCAAAATAAAATAATTTCATATTCTAACCATGGTAAACAGTGCCAAACCCTCCATCTCCAAGCTCTTTTGAAGAATCAAAATAATTGGTGGCTTCCTCAAGTTCATTGTAGCTGAACACCCGAACTCCAAAGTAGGTACTACCCTTATTAATGTCCGACTTTGAGGAGGTAATTGCAGGGGTGGTTTGAGAGAGATTAGTTACAGTGGCGAGGCGTTTGCTTGAAGGAGCAGTAGCTACAGGAATGTCTTTGCTTTTCATTAGGGCAGCTTTTCTTCTCTTCCGTTGTATAATGGTCATGATCCAGAATCCCAAAAAGGCACCAACAACAGTACCTGCTGTGCTAAGTCCTGGAAGTTGAAAGAAAAAAAACTGCTCAGCTTTTTCTTTTTTGTTTTTTTTTCCTGTTGATGATTCTAGAACGTGTCTGTAGCAGAACTATACCTATTTTAAGTGAAACTGGGTTAGAAGTCTCCTCTGCGAAAAAAAATGTAAGCGAGAAATGTCAGTTGAAACATGAATGACGATGAATTTACAAATATCTGCCAAGATGGATTTCATTCCTTGACTGCTTTGAACATTAGGATGGCTAGTTGCAGTTCAGAAAACAAGAAACCTGGACTAATTGATGTTTACTAAACAAAAAACCTGGACTACTAGGAATGATTCACGCCTGTTTGTATTACCAAAGATCCTACTACTTTTGAGCTATCTCTATTTATCCTATCATGCCATTAGGAAAAGAAACTGGAAAGAGGACATACTTGTTGACTGACTAGGTAGTGATGGAAGGCAATTAAAATCTCGAGGTTGATCCGCACAGTAGCAAGCAAATGCTTTAGTTGTCTGGTTGTACCCACACTGACCACCTGAAGAACTGCATATATCACATAAGGTATCATTTGCTTTCCATTCCAGCCCGAATCCTTGACCAAGAGCTCCAAGCAACGTTGCTACAGTTGCATTTTTCATAACTTGCTCATAAGCAGATTCAAGTACTGGAACTTTAACGCTACCGACGCACGATTCCAGGATTTTAGAAGCGAGGTTACCAAGGAAAGAGAAGTCGGTTGTTGCTGTAAAGTAGCCCGTCATCTCAGTGGTGTTTATGCTGCAGGGAAACTGAGTTAAGAAATGGGAAGTTGGTGAATCTTGAGTGGGGCAACCATAGTAGATTGTTATGTTATGATCATCCTTTGTGTAACTCAGAAGGTTGGCATTAAAAGTTTTGTTGAGAAAGAGAGTAGGACAGAGATTTTCTGTGTAATCTGTTCTAGCAACGTTAAGAGTCCGTGACTGATTATTGATGCCAAGGACTTTGTAAGTCGATTGAATGACTGTGATCTCCGGATCTTGGTTGCTGCAATTGAGCTCGAACCCTGGATAGCCACAGTAATCAGGCCTATTGGATCCAGAGAAAGGATAGCCGATCCCCTTAATATTTCCGCAATCAATCAAGTTTCTGCAGTTTAGATATCGCTCCTCATCTGCAGAAAACACAGGTGTGGAACCACTGACAAAGATTATGGTTATGAATAGGATAAAATAATATATGACCAGAAGGAATTGTGGTCGCATTTTCACACAGAGATGATTGAAAGGAAATATTGTTCATCAAGTATTGAGTAAAGGGGAAAAACAAAATAGATAGCAGTTATCTCACTCAACTATTGTAATAGAATTGGTAGAAAGTAGTCGACCAAAGGAGAACGAAAATTTTAAACGAGAAGCTTCCATTAGAACTATAAGAGTGACCTCAACTGAAATTTAGGTAGCCAAGCAAACAGGCAGGTCATTTTATTAGCAAGAAAAAATTAATGCTTAATTGGTATCCTGATCGACAAATTCTGTGGCCTTGTAGAGTTTTCAAGTTTCAGGTCTGATATACTCTTTGTACTTGCTGTGATACGGCCCGCGGCAAACTCAAACCGAAACGATACATTTTATTCATTTTGGTTTACAAGGTTGAATCAACCAATACATAAAAAAGACAAATTTTCGTGCAACTATTTTCTGGGAGACGATGCGATCTGTCCAGACAAGTATGAGCATACCAAATAAAGATCTTGTGATATTATGATATTCAAGGTTCAAGTTCCTAGAGTAAATGCTCAAAGGCTCAGAATGACTCAACGTGTATGCCACAAAAGGCAAGATCAGAAGGAAACAAGAGGTGAGAATTTGAGTTTGGATTTTTAATTTGAGTTATTAGACTACAATGTACAAGTAAAATCACCACTATACATGTAACAAACCAAAAATGACATTCTCAGAAAGACCATCAAGTCTATGATATGGACTCGATTTTCGGATCCGCGTTTAAATTTCCTGTAATTAATAATCACGTTTGCTCTGCTACATCTAAACTGCTCAGAAATACAGAAAAGGAATGTGCAGCTTCCCTTAATTTGTTTCCAAAGTTCATATGTAACAACATGAACAGTGTCTTCACAAGAGAAACAAATCCTGAACGTAGACAAGTTCATCTTTCTTACGCGAACATTGGTGAGAGGAGCGTAATTAAAACAAAATTTTAATTAAAAAAACAGGTAAGGAAGCCATCTTTCTAGCAGTGAATTGAGTTCATAAACTGATCCAAGCCATAGCTGAAGTGCATACCTGAAACAGGAGCAGCTGTTGGTGGTGAACCGGGTGGGGCACATGCACTTGACCCAGTAGATTGATTTCGGTAGTAACAAGCTGTTTGATTTAAAGTAGTGTCATAACCACAAACTCCTGCAGACCTTGAGCACTCTCTACATGCTGTGCCATCAACCTTCCATCTTACCTCAAAACCTTTTTCCAAGAATCGTTCCAAAGCTGGGACATCCAGAATTGATACCAAAGCTTTTACGGGAGCTGGAAAAAAGACACTGCTGTAACAAACCCCAGGACCATTAGCCCCTGGTAGCACAAAACCGCTTTCATAATCAACCCCTTTTATTCTGCAAGTGAATGGTGGAGGGACCTTAAAAAAAAAAGGCAGACAACCATAAAGAAATGTAAAATTCATGTAATCAGTGACAGGCTCAAACATCGTTGGATCGAACGTGCTGTTCCCATATAGAGGCGGACACAATCCAACCAAGTAGTCCTCTCTTGCAATCCTGAGTGTTTCAGTATCCTGTTTGATGTCCAAAACACGGTATCTCACCTCGTTAATACTCATCTTGGTTATATTATTCACACACTTGAGTTCCAATTCAGGAATGCCACAGGCAGAAGGTCTGCCACTTCCCCAAAAGGGAAAATCTGCTTTAATTCTGCCGCACACAAACTGATTACTACAGTCACCGAACAGGTCATCGTTGCTTAGAGATGAAGGGATTTGAATGAATAGCAACAATACAAGAACAGAAACTGAAAGAAAAGGAGATGACTTAAAAACTGAGGAATCCATCCTGGCGAAGAGGAAGGAGTATGGGAGAAATGGAACTGTGTGTTAGCAAAGTGGGCTTGGTTGTTTCAGGTCAAGATCAGAGGATGAAGAAACTAGTCACTACATGACAAACCATTAATTTTATGAAAATAAAGGAAACAAAAAGTGATGAACAGCTAGAATAGTGAATGTTTAGTTGACTAAATTGATCTGTATGTTGGAAAAGGGTGACCACATTAACTTCTTTCGACGGTGCTTCTACTTGCAAAATGCAGTCACATCATCATTCTCTTGGGCTGTTGGACATACAGAACAGAGCATAACTAGTTAAATAGATTAGAAGGACAAGCAAAAGATTCCAGTGTACATAGATGGGAAAATCATTTAGCATGCCTGATGCAATACCATAAAATTGAGCCTTGACCATATCTAATATATATAATAAGAAAATGTTTGTTAAATTCAGCCAAATTCGTGTAGGTTCGTTAATGCTGCAAAAATAGAGCAGCTTCTACCAAAACCATGCTGGACATATCTCAAAAGAAGTTAATTATGGACGATGGATGGTCCCTGTCGCCATTAATTAATTTGATACATAGCAAACAGGTATTGCCTGCCTCTGTGGCTACTCCTAACCAGTAGAATCACCCATATTCCACCGGCTTAATTTGCAACCACCAACTACTACAATAATGCAGATTAGTTGGAGAATAAGTTTGTGATAGAGATTGTTCTTGGTTAAATGATACGACCATTTATACTATATATACAATACGCTACGGTATTCAGCATGCATGGAGGGATAGAATTACATCAAAAAAGACTGGTAAAATGCTTATTGAGTATGGACAGGGATGGTGCACAAAGAGATAAACAAGGAGATTTGAGACCGATTTCATGACATTGGAGTCCAGCTGGTTCAAAATATGAACTGCAAATTGGAGATGAGAAATGAAGGTATAAGTGCAGTCCATTAACAGAGAGACACGAAGGTAGAAGTGTTCATCTGCCTTCGAAATTAAATAATGAGGCGAACAGATTGAGAGAAAAAGTTTCAGATTGAGTTATTGACAAGTGTGCATGCTTGCACCCGGCCTGGTGTGCGGATGAAAGAGGCCGATTTTCAGGCTGTTGGCTCAACTGGTAAATATTATTTTAATATATTTTTTAATTAAAAAAAACTTTTAAAAATAATTGCACCACACTCAAATGCCTTCGAAATCTTTAGCTTGATTTTTTTTTAAATAAAATAAATAGAAAACATATTGTTCAGTGGAACAAGTTATAGACACATATTAATCGTGGTGTATTTAAGCTAACCCGGACATCTCGATCATATATATATATATATATGTAAGTGGAAAAAGAAAAAAATTAAAAAAATATAACCAGAAAAAAAAAATTAATGGAAAAAAAATGAAAAAAATATAATCAAGAAAATAAAAGGGAAAAAAAGCTATAAAAAAATTTCATTTGAGAATTAATCATGGTGCATTTTAGCTAGTCAAACACTCTGATTATACAAAATAAATAAAAAATAAATATATATAAGTGGGAAAAAAATATAACCAACAAAAAAAATATTTCATGGGAAAATATGAAAAAAATTTTTTATAAAAAAATATAATAACAAAAAAAGGCAAGAAACAAAAAAATAGAAAAAAAAAGTAATAAGAAAAAAAAAGGAAAAGCAAGAAAGAAAAGCAAGAAACGGATAAAATGAAAAAAAAAGAAATGAAAAATGTAATCCGAAAGTAAAAAACAAAAAGAAAAAAGAAAAAAACTGTTGAAATCCACAGTAAAATATATAGGGAGCTACAATGTTTTCCCCATATATTTTAGTGTATTTTTAATGATAGCGAGAGATTAGGGTTCGTGTAATTGAACTTTAATTTCTAAATTATAATCTACTTAAGAATTATCTAAGAAGTTCAATAACCACATTTTCAAACCCAAAGCACACTATAATAAATCTTAAACCTCAAAATCAAATCAAATATAAATAAACTCTGCACGCTCCAATTTATTTTTCTTTATCATTATTTAAGACTTAAACCATTTTTATTGAACTTCTCTTTTAAAAAAAGTCCATTGAAATCAAAATTGACTTTTTATGGTTGGTCAAAACTAATGCATTTATTTATTTAAATAAATTCAAATTAAATTGACATTTATATGTGGAAATAGATAAAAAAAAAAGTTGCTCATACTAATTAAAAACAAAATTTAAAAGCTAAAAGATAAATACAAATAAAAATATATGATCTCATAATAACCGTTAGTGTTTGTTACTATTTTTTTTTTGAAAAAATTATTTTAATCAAATTGTGAATAAAAATAGCTGAAAAACAATCGAATAAAATCAATGGAAAACTATTATGTAGGGTTGCATTAAAAAGAAAATCTACTAATATTAGGAAATAAAAATATTATAATTTTATTCAAAAATAAAACAAGATTTTGTTAAAAAAATCAAATTTTTGCTTAATTGAGGTCAAGCATCTCACAAATATATAATGATAGATCATACATGAACGTACTCATTGAATTGTTTTGGCATGATCTACTAAACTCCTTACAGCACTCCTCATACCTTATCTAACACCTTTCATATCTCTTTTAACACCCTTTAAATCTTTGTCAGCATCTTTAAAACCTTGTTAGTACCTCTCGAACCTTCATAACCACTTAAAACCATCACAATACACTTGAGCTTCAACAATATCACTTTGATAGGTCCTTAAATAATGCTCATATTATTTATAGATATTGCACCTCACAATAGATTCTTTATCCTGATAATACTAGTCTAATCTTCTATTTGTTCTCTTTTTCTATTCTTCATAGGATGTAAAATAACATCATTTTCTTATGGATCCAGATCTACCTCAAGTTAAGGGTGAAAAACCTTCTTATATGATTTTTTTGAAAGTCCAAATATTGTAATATACATGACACAAGTCTTCTATATTAAGTTTTTTCATGTTGCACATAAGTGAACAAAAATACATGTCATTTTTTATTCATCACATGAGCACTCTATTTTGTTTAAATCTATAGAATTTTTTTCTTAACCATTTAAAACTTGATATTTATTTGAACTAGATGCCATCCTTATCATTTGTCTAGACTTTTAACTGATTTATCTAATAACTTCCTAACATTGGGTATGGTATAATTAATGCCATCCTTATCATTTGTCTAGACTTTTAACTGATTTATCTAATAACTTCCTAACATTGGGTATGGTATAATTAATGTCTCCTAACATACAACCTTGACATATTTGATATGAAACCAAGATGTAAGTTTCAATTTATTTTTTTATAGTAACAATATAATTGGCATATTTTATATTTTCCAACCTAACTGATATACAACCCGACTAAGTTTTTTATTACACTTTAAACCTTAAAATCACCATTAAACAAATATATAAACCATATTTCTTCATTAATGTTACTTTACCAAACTAAAGTTGTTTCATTAACATCACTAATATCTTTAAATAACACTTTTAATTGAAATTTGTATAAGCTTTTGTTACTCCTCAAAAACAATTTTCATCTCCAAACTATGAAACATTTTCTGTTTTAGATTTGCATAAATATGCTTTGCACAATGTTTATAAGTAGCTTTAGCAAATTTTTCGGTAACAACCTCTAGTAAACTATACACAAAGGAAAAAAAAAACAAGTTAAAACATTACATGATAGAGAAAAACATGTTTAAATATTAAGGATAATTGACCTTTTGTTGATTAGATATAATGCAAAAATAAATGTAATGTACTTTATATTTATAGAACCATACAAGTCATATAAGAATCATCTCTAGGTGTCATGATTTTTTGCCTTCACAATGCAATACTCAACTAGAAAAATTCTATTATTTTCATCCAATCTCACTAGTGGTAAAAATACATTTTTATATGGACCTTTTAGTTGGTATCCATTAATACCAATAAAAGGTCTATAATAACTATTCACAAACCTCTTCTTTTGAGATTATAAGAACATATACTCTTTGAAACCTCTTTGGTGAATGACCTTTATAATTGAATTTAGGGTCATACATTAAAAATACATAAGAATCTGGGTTACAATCTTTTATTAGAAGTCCAGTAATTATGAACATATCTAATTACCAAAATAAATACTTATCTAGTGGAGACCACAATTATGAACATCTAGAAGTCAAAGATATCAAACCCCTAATGTCATGAGTTAGGGTTACCAATAACCTTAATTGATAAAATTGGGGGGTTTTATATTCAATTAATAAAACATGCATTAGAAGAAGAAAACAATAGTTTAAATATTACTACAACACTTAATATTATAATTATAAAGATAAAAACATATTAATTTAAGGTTACCAAATCATTAAGATTTGGTTTACGATAAATTAAGAATTGTTTTTTTTTGTTTTGTTAAATGAAGTGCATATTAAGAATATTTTAACCATTACTTATAAATTTATAATAAAATAGCACCACCCATTTCATTAAATGATGATTCCATTAAACACTTACCTCTCCACACTTCCCAATGAATAAGGTTTAATAAAATATTAACAAGAAAAGGTTTTAAGCTCTTTATATAAGGATATTGAGTATAAAAAAAAATCAAAGATCTTGCTTTAGATTTGTGTGGATGTGTCATGTTTATAGAGACAAAAAAAGAGAGATTAGAGAGAGACTAATAACTTAGGGGAGAGAGAGGAAAAGAGAAATGAGATTTAGATAAAAATTATGAACATTTACATTTTCTATATACAATGGAAAATATGTGTTTTCATTTAATTTGATGTTTTCCATTAGCAATGTTAAAATGATTAGTCTGTTTTTTCATCAACGTGAAAACTTTTGTCAACACAAGAATATGTTAATTAATTCCAAAATTTTCAGATTTAATGCCTTTTTAGATGGTAATTAAGGTTGATTGAGGGGTTTATTATTGTAATTAAGTCTATATTGTTATTTGATTATTTTTCCTAAGTTATTTTTTATTCATTGGTCTTTTCTAAAGCTTGAAGTAGATCTCTCTTTGTGAGGGAGTCTTTACTTCATTGAAAGTTGAAAACCTAACCATTCTAAAGTTTGGAAATTTTTACATTGCATAGAAAAACTTTTTTTTTACTATTCACGGGTGTACTTTATAATGTAATTTTACACCCTGATAGCTAAAACAAAATAATTATTTTTATATATATATTTTTCAAATTTCAACGGATAATCATAAATTGGTTATTATATCAAATTTTCATTTCAAAACATGAGAAAGATGAAACATATATTATTTTTAAGAAAAAAATATACTTGGAAAAACCTTTGAATTCAACCATATGCACGAAAACAACATATTTTTTTGAAAAAAAAGTAAAGAAATATTCGAATTGATCCTGGCCCAAGCAAATGGGCTGACCTAGCTACTGGACTTTGGCTAGACTTGGCCCAATCAACTAGGCTGGGCCGAGAGCATTTCAGCCCAAGAGATGAAAAAAATATTCAGCCTTTGCACACTTTTCATGTAACATGAACAGTGCAGAGTGTATTAACATTGTGTGTCTGCCGTTCCCCTCGGTTCTGTTCCTTTTTGTGTGTGTTATTCCCCATCTTTGTGTGTTATTCCCTCTCATTTTTCAGTGTTTCTCATTTGCTTTTTCTTTGCTCTCCCCTAGTTTTTTTAGTATTATTTCCTGCTATCCTCAGTGTTCTTCCCCCCGGTGTGTGAATTTTCTTCTCCCTTTTATAGACTAAACTAGTTAGATTGCCCGCACTGCGTTGCGGGCAATATATAATTTTTATAATGGTTGAATTTGAAGCAATTTATAGATTTTATTAATTTAAAAATAAAATATAATATCTACACATGCAAAGTTTGATATGATACAACACATCAATACACCCTACAACAATAATAATATCGAAACTTTAACATCAAAGAGACGAAAATAGGTAATTGCCTCGAAAGTTTTTCAACAAAAAAATAAGGGAAAACATAGTTTTTTTTTCAAATTTTACATCAACCTTTGTGATGTTAGTTTGTACTACGTCGTAGGTCGAATAAACAATTTTTCTAACTATTAAGATTAAAATAAAATATTTATACATATAAAGTTTGATATAATGAAACAGATGAACATACTTTATTATAACAACTATAACATCGAAATTTTAACATCTTAAATTATCATCACTATCACCGTCAAAATAATAAAATTAATAAATTATCCCGGGGAAAAAAATATAAAAAAATTTAATAGGAAAACAAATACGAACAAAAATTAAAATTATTATTATTATTAATATTATTATTGCGCTGATAATGAAAAAAAGAAAAATTAAATCAAAGACTAAAAAAAGCATAAAAAATTTTGTAATATAGAAAATAAAAAAAATATAATAGATAATAAAATAAAAATAAAATTATTAGCTGAAAAAAATCATTTAACTTGAAAATTTAAAAAATTATCCGCTCTACGTTGCGGGCTGAGCAAATAATTTTTATAAGATTTGCTGGATCAAAATTAAAATATAATATTTATATATGCAAACTTTAATATGATGAAATAGATTAATACAACCTATTATAAAAATAGTAACATCGGAATCGTAACATCTAAAAATATCATTGGTATTACTATCAAAACAATAAAAATTATCTAATTATTCCGAGAAAAAAATATATTAACAAAATAGTAAGCAAGAAAAAAAATTAAATTATTATTATTATTATTATTATTATTATTATTAAAGAAAAAATAAATAAATGAAAGAATAAAAAAATCCTAAAAACTCTTATAAAAGATCAAACAAAAAAATAAAATAAAAATAAAAATTATCATTATTATTACTTTCAAAAAAAAAAAAAAAATTATTAAATTATCCCTAGAAAAAAAACCTAAAAAATATTAACAAAAGAGTAAGCAAGAAAAATAATTAAATTATTATTATTATTATTATTATTATTATTATTATTGAGTTAATAATGAAAGAAAAAAAATGAAAGACTAAAAAAATTCTCAAAACTTTAACAAAAAATCAAACAAAAAAATCAAATAAAAATAAAAATTATTATTATTATTAATGTCACCACAATAAAAATTATCCTAAAAGAAAAAAAACTAAAAAACATTAACAAAAAATTAAGCAAGAAAAACAGTTAAATTATTATTATTATTATTATTATTATTATTATTATTATTATTGTGTTAATAATAAAAAATTAAAATAAATGAAAGACTAAAAAAATCTTAAAAACTTTAACAAAAGATCAAATAATAAAATAAAATAAAAATTATTTGCTAAAAAAAAGTCATTTGAGTTGAAAATAAAAATAAATAAACAAATAAAAAAACTAAAAGAAATAATAAAAGAGAGAAAAAAAATATAAATATTAATTTTCAAATCATAAATACAAAATAAAAATTAAGAGCTAATTTTTTGTTGAAAATAAAAATGAAGAAACAAATAAAAAAAACTAAAAGAAAGAACAAAGGGAGAAAAAAACATATAAATATTAATCTTCAAATCATAAATACAAATAAAATTGAAGAGCTAATTTTTTTGAAAAAAAATATCAACTTAACAAATAAGAAAATAACAAAAATTAAAAATTAAAGCTATGAGCTCATTTATATAGACATGGACAAAAGTAAGTATTATCCTAGAAATATAAAGAAATAAAAGGATGAAAATAAAAAATTAAAAGTATAAGGGCTGAAATAAAAATCAAATATAAAGGGATTAAAATAAAAAATTAAAAGTATAAGGACCGAAATGAAAATTAAATATATTATCAATTTCAATCAAGGAAAAAATTGAACAAATGGAAACTATTGTACCAAATTTAATTACTCTTTTTAAACTCAATTCAGAAATTAAAAGAAGGAGGACCAAAGTGAAACATTGACATTGAATTAATTTCAATCGAAGGACCCAATCGAACTAAATCAAAACTTATATAACAAAAATTAGGACCATAAACAGAATTAAAAGTACAGGGACCTAAGTGGAAAAAAGTAAAACCGGGGGACTCTCCTGCACTTTGACGTGCAGGACAGAGAGAAACGGCTGCGACGTCTTTAACCAGCCATCGCCGCGTCCACAACCGTCGAAGTCCAAAACACGCCGCACCGGGATGAAGACCAAGTGGAGGTGCATCGACTAAGACGCCGGTAACCCATCTCCGGCGACCCTATCACGACGCATGCTTCACTGAAACAGGGGGTGAGGCAGAATATTGTCGGTCACGTCTGACACACACGCCGACAGTATAAAGAAAAAAATATGGTCAATTAACGGTATACCCCTGTTTCTAAGTCATCAATTTTATCTTATTAGAGGCTATAGACATAATTAGCCATTTTCAAAATAAATATAAAAAAATAAAAAGGTAGACGGACCGGACCGGACCGATCCAGTCAGAAATTGTGCAATTACCGCGGAGCCCCTCCACCCATAATCGGTTTTTTGTCTTTTTCGAGGGCTAAAAACACTATTTTACTGTGCAAATAATGATAAAAAAATCAGAAAACCAGCAAACCAACCGAACCGAACGAACCGAATCAAAAATACACTATTACAATCCAATGTGTTTACACTCACAGTCTACAGTGAATGTCTGATCTCTTTTAGTTATATTTATAATTTGCAGGTTACAAGGCATGAAAGATGTGACCAAAAATAGGGTGTTGTAGAGATACGTTGCAGGGCATGACTGCCAGCATGGCATAAGCATGGTTGCCGATAATGCCTCGATAGGTATTTTTTTTAATAGCATAAAATAAATTGAAAAAAATAGGTTGTTACAAAAATATTTTTTTTTTATGGGAAAACAGGAAGAACAATGTTTTTTTTCTTCAATATTGGCTTCTGATTACACCAAAAAAAGTTTCTTCTCCGAAAATTTCGATCTTCTCAATTTAATCCAGATTAGATTAGGCTTCTAAACTTAATTTATCACCAATTGATCCCTTAATAAAATTAATTTAACTCATTTAAAATATAACTAAGTTCTTATACTTAATTAAATACTTTAATTTGACTCTCAATTAATCCCTAAATATAATTACACTTTAAATTGGTCCACGATTAAATCAAACCGACCATAAAAATATAATCATATCTTTTGACTTAGGTTTTACGCTGACTTAGCCAATAATATATTATTTAGCTTTGAATCTATATTTTTCTTTATTTTTTGGCACAAAAGAGGTATGATTAGGCTCTCAAAAAGGTTCAAAATTTCCATCTTGATTTTTTATGCCGGCACCAACCCATTTTATTATATTTTTGTTTTAATTTGGATAGATTTAGGGGAATAACCCATAATTGAGTTATAACAATTTGGTCAATTTCATCCTCTATAATCATACATTTTTCGGTTTAGTCATTGGTTTTGGATAGATTTAGAGGAATAACCCATAATTGGGTTATGACAATTTGATCAATTTCATCCTCTACAATCATACATTTTTCAGTTTAGTCATTGGTTTTGGATTTCCTCAATCAAGTTTCTAATTGCCTATAAAACTTCAATATTCCTACAATTTAAGCCCTTAGATTTTGATTTATTCCAAATTGACTCTAGAAATTGATTTTCCTTGCAATGAAGTCCTCAATAAGATTAATTAAATCACTTTATATTCTTTAACTATCCAAAATTCTCATTGAATCCTTAGTTATCCAAATTTATATTTCTTTACCCTCAAGTAAATATATTTTCTCCAACCAGGCCCTTTCTCGATCAGAACAGGGTGCTAATTTTTAATTTTTTCAATCTTATACACTTTAGTTCTTTATTTTTTCCACTTGTCATTTTGGTCCTTCACTACCAACTTGGGCAATGTTTTAGGTTTTGTTCATGTATATCCTAATGAATTTATTTTTTCTTCTTGATTTTTTGTGTGGTCAAAAGTGGATAACAATAATATAAATATTTTTTTACCAGGACAATTTTCTAGGCTTTCTTCATGTATATTCTCTTGTATTTTTTTTTATGTGATCAAAAGTGAATAATAAAAATATAAAGATTTATTTTCTCACTTTAATTCGAGTGAAATATTTTAATATAAAAGGAGTTTTAGGGGCTGTTAAATTGGAGTGAAATATTTTAAGGGATTTTTTTTTTAATTTTCATGTGTTTGTTTATGAAAAATATTTTCTATATTTGTTTCTCGAAAAATATTTTACAGAAAAATTGGTTAATCTAATATATTTTAGAGGTAACCTTTAAACTTGAATCATTTAATAGAAAGTATTTTTCAACTCATGAAATTTCACAATATATTTTATAAATAATAATCCACTTACAGTACAATTCAATCACAGCTAACACCATCTTTATCTCACCATCACCATCGTTTCATCACCACCTGCACTACCACCTCCTTCACTACCACCTCAGCTTTCATTAATACCATGACCAACCCACCACTATCTCCTCGACCTTCAACACCATGTCATCACCATCATTATCATTAATGAAAAATATTTGCATGTAGAATATTTTAGATACAATTTTTTTTTCAATCAAAATATTTTACATATAAGATGTTTTATGAGAAAATATAAAAGATAATCACATATCCACGGCAACCAGCAAATCAAATCACACTAATAACTCTAAAATTCTTAAAATGGAAGCGCATCAAACATATTAGAAAAAAGAAAGAGAGAGAGAGGTAGAAACACATGTGTTAGAGATTAGGTATACACGATTACAGCTCACATTTAAGGCCACTGGTTGCAAAGAGTAGAAATCTTTTTCCTTTTGAACAAACTCGATCGGCTATTATATAGCCTAAGAACCGCACCCCACATCGAACAAATTCTAATAACATGGTGCAATAGATTCGATCCAACAAACATCCCTTAACAAAATTTAAGGATTTATTGACTAAGTGGTAGCTAACCACTGGCAACTATCTAACACCTAAACTGAGAAATCTTAACTCTGGTAAATAGAGAACCAAATAATTTCATCCCATGCTCCTTCAGGACTACACCAACTTCAACTCCACCACTTTCATCTTTGCTCTCCATAATAGAGAAGGAACTGGATCTATCTATGGTCGTAACCTCTACTTTGCTTGGCTTCCCCCATACATCCCAAATCGGTTTGTCCCAATAGATCGAACCTGTCGAGTATTTGGTTTTGAATCATTGTATGGTAACCTCTCCTTGGCTACCTCAAGAACTGATCTATTGTTTAGGCCTTTTATCATCTTAGTAATCCTCTTCGCAACATACGCAACCCTATTCTCTTTCATTAGATCTCGAGCATTATCTGAAGTTCGAACGCTATTCTTAACAAGTTTAGAGGTGTTTCTAGAAACGTAAAAGGCTTCAAACTTCTAGGATTGTTATCAAAACCTGGAGATTTTACTCCCAGCCAGAATTTTGAGTACCGCATGTCTAACCCTTCTGGATCCTCAACAATTGTTCGGTTAAAAAACAGGGTTAATTCTTCTAGTAACAAGGTAGGGTTTTCCATTTTTTCATCGATTAACTGTTTGCAAATGGGAGCCCATTCATTAATTGTGTGGATATGCTCATGCCATCAAGAACAAAATGGTTAATTGTTATAGTATCAGATAATTTTATGCCCGACGCTGAAACCTTTATTTGGAAATAAAGTTATTTATATAGAAAATGTTGATGATATAGTATCAGAAATTGATACATTTGGCACATAAGGATGTGACTTAATACCATCATCTGGAATATTGTACGTGATGATGGGTTTGGTGGAACTTGGAGGCCATGCGAGGTTACCGGCAAGAGGGCGGAAGTGGGAAAGAGTCAAAGAGAGTGAGTGCTTTGGCCTTGGGAAGAATTATGGAATTAAAAAAATGTAGGGGTTAACTCGTAGAGTTTGTAGAAAAAGTTGCCTTGAACGAGAGGGAATTTGAGGTTGAAGATATCATAGAAGATAAGAGGCAGAGATAGCTCTGTGCTTGACTCGGGCGAGGTAGAGGATGGACTAACATGGCATATCTCGAGTTCGTTTACTGGCTCGGTTGATGCCATCATGCTTGACAAAGGAGAGGTTCATCTAAAGAGAGAACATAACAAGTTTGGAAATCGAATACTTTCTTATTTGGAGAATGGTTTAATTTATAACGAAATAAAGTGCCTTGTCATTTTTCAAAGAGGAAAATCAAAAGTTTCATGGATTTAATATACATGGAGGTCAAGCTTTTTATACACAGGAATTGCATAATTAATGAAAAAACAAAAAGGTTGCTACATGAATAATAAAACTAGTATTGGAGCTGGAGCAAAAAGATATCATTGGTGAGTTTAATTGATTTTTTTTACAGTTACTATCATATAGATATGGACATTTCATAATTGCTTGAATAAAACAAAATAAAAAGAAGAAAATATAACCCTACATGGACGGCATGATGGTGAAGGTTGACTAACCTGATATTGTAAGTGTTTTATTATCATGATAGAGATTGATTGTTTTTCTTATTTGAAAATATATAAAAATGTTACTCACATCTAAAAAATAGCTGCACATAAAATCAATTAATCAATTTTTAAAATTCTTCCATATAGTAAATTAATTATTGTTGTTTTAAGCATTACCACTTTAGCTATATCATATTAATTAGAGTTATTCACACAGGACAACAGTAGCTAGATATCAATTCATAAATACGTGAAGTTAAACTAAGTTACATTCACAATGTTTGATTAGTTGTATGAATGGATGAATGTTGAACGTTTGTTTAAGATTATGCTTGATGACATCCATGTAAGCAATAATATCTTTTTCTGTCTAATAATCTGTGTAGTGATGGTCACTATTTATTCCACGTAAGCAACTCCTATTAATTAAAACAATTCTCTTCCATTTTCTTTCCTTCTCTCCTTGGATTGATTGAAGTTGAATGATAGGTATGACCAAAGAGTACTGTGAAAAATCTCCTTAGACAAGCTAGCATCCAATTTCAGCATCCTCAATCCCCACTAAGTTGAATGTGTTGAACGTTTGTTAATATTTTTTGGTATTGTTAATTGGGTAAAATATGTATTTGGTTAAAAATATAATTCAAATTGTTGCTGTAAAAAGTATTTAATTGAAATTATTTTTTAAAATAATATTGCTAGTAAAATGTGTGACTAGTTGTTGAATGGATGAATATTGTTCCAAACAAACAAACATATGTTAGAAATTCAGCATGCATTGTACACATCCAAAAACAAAGATCTATGATTTAAATTTTCTTTTTGCGTGTAACAATCTTGAAAGTGATGGTCATTACTAAAGCCTTTATTGGTAGAATGGTTCTATCAGTAACTATTGATAATAAGGACCTAGATAATTATATTGGAATTAAAAACCTATGATATATGATGACATTACATTATTTTCGATAGAAATACCGATGGCATGGCGATAAAATTGTTATGTCGATAACTGTTGGGTGGTAAACACCAAATGAATTATAGTGGGATTAAAAAACCTATGATTGATGATGGAATGATATTTTTCCGATATAAATACAAATGGAGTTACCAACAGATTGGCAAGTGCTTCTATGAAGTATAATAATATGACATAGTTACCAACAGTACTTTACCAATGAAAATATTTCGTTGGTAAAACTGTTGGTGATTGTTTATTTTATGACCCGAGCCTCATATCCTCTCCCCTCTCTTATTTCACTTTCTTCCCTACATTTTTTCCTCTGCAACCCCAAACACTCTCTCCCCTAATTTCATCACAATTCAACCTCTCACTCACAACAAATCCAACAACCACAACATTAAGCTTATGAGCATATGTGTTCTTATCTAATATTTCTTAGGATTCTTCAATTTAAGTAAGCAAATCTAATCCGAGTGGAAACAATATTAGATCTCTATGTAAAAGGTGCAAAAACAAAAAGTATATCATTCCAAATGATGTAATAATGTTTCTTCTACAAAAGGTTTCATGTAGTGAGGATTGAGATTTATAATTTATTTTAACATGTTTTCTATTAGTTTGTTGTGGTGTAAAAAAAATTATTATTCATAAAAAAATAAAAGGGATTGAAAAATTAAAGTTGTTTTAACCCAACATTATTCTTGTGGTGCTTTTTTAGGAGAATAATCTTTGAGATTTTCTTAGTTTTTTATTTTTGGTCTATTTAGTTTGACAATGAAGAGTTTTGATTGAAAACTTCATTTTGTTCATGGTTAAGTCCTTGGATTTGAGGGAGGATAAAGAATATCATTAAGAGATAGGAGAGAATTGAGAAATCCATTAGTTTCCTATATTTTGACAATAAGAAAAAAACTTCTTAGTAATTGTGAAAGAGAAAGAATATTGATGAAACACATGAGAGGATAGATAAATATATTAGTTGTCTATATTTTTATAATAAAAAAAATACTCTTAGTGTGAACAATTTATTTTGATGGAGTTCAATTAAGGTGTTTTTTACCCTTAATCGTGCTACAAAAGTGAATCAAGGATAAAAAGAAACTTTTTTAAAAGTTTGATTTTTTGTATTTTGGCCAATTTAATGGTGTTATAAGTTGAGAAAATATTTTATTGAGGTTTTAAAGGTTTGTTTTAAGATGTTTTTCAAGTGAAAATAGGTTAATGTCAAAAAAATTTCTACCTTGATTTTTTTATGACCTCCCTAATCGTTGAAGTTTTCACTAATTAATGGTAATTCATCTATATTTTGTATGATATGTGGATGAAAAAAATATATTTCATCCTTTAATATAAAAAAAAAAACAAGAAGAAGAAGGGTCTACCACGCGGGCTAGGCCTTCTTCTTTATAGGCCACCATAAAGGCCCACATGTTAACTTGTTTTTTCTCGTGTTTTAAATTGTTGATTTTTTTCTTTGATTTATAATTTCAATCCAATAAGTTATATTTTTTGAAAATTATTTTGATAATTTTATTATTAAATACCACTGGAGTTTTGTTTTAATTTTCTACTAAGATCATTGCATTTTTAATTATATTTACAAGTGTTTTTTTTAGAACACCTAATAGTATTCTTTTTTCGTTTTTAAGAAAAATATTAAAAAGAAAAGTTATAAATTTTTTTTATAACATTAGCGAATGCTCTTTTTTAAGTCATTCCTAATGATTTTTTTTTACTATATTTGATAGCTTTCCATGCATTAAATAAAAAATATATTTTAAAAATATATTATTAAACTCAATCAGTCTCGTCACTCGGGTCACAAGTTCATTGGGTTAACCCAAGTATATCTAAAACATCATCATTTTAGTTTATAAAAAGAATTGTCCTTTTGTTATTTTTGGGTTTGCCTTTTATACGGATCCTCCCTAATGTCGCAAGTCCTATTATTTTCATTTGAAGTAAAAGGAGGTCAAAGATGATTCTAATAGACAAAACGATTTATTGCCCCATTATAGAAATGGGTTGACATCAGTTTTTTCTAAGTTCTATATTAAAATTTTTTTTTCAATAACATTCTTGAACATTTAATTTATTAGGATTTTTTTTTTTATGAAGTTATCTAAATCTTATACTTATAATCATGGGGTCAACACAAAAACCCTAGTTCACTTAGATCTCTCTTTTTTTAAAAAAAATAATAATTTTGCATTCATATTATTAACCCTATTAAATTTAATCAACTTACCTGAGTCAACTTTTCTAACTTCTTTACGAATGTTTATGTCGCTTTAAATTTGACTTAGTGTGAGATACCTATTTAGTTAAAACAAAAGCTAAAAGGTGTGGGGAATCAGTGTTTTCCACAATCATAAACTCTATGGCTTAATATTATAACACGTGTTTTTTTTTTTTGTATTTTGGTCTTTTTTTTCTTTGATTATTGAGGTTTTTTTTTTTTTTACCAATTCAGTCTTTAAATTATGTGTTAATTGGAGTTTAAAATATGTAACTTGTTTTCATTTTCATTTTATATGGTTATCATAAAATTAGAAAAACTTCCCAACATCAAGTTGGTACTTGATTATGTGAGCTATTCTTTGGATTATTTAGTTTTGATTTAGTCCTAGGGTTTTTTAATTGATTTATTATTCATATTTGTTTGTCAATTTTATCCTTTAATATTGGATTGAATGAGATTTGAACTTCATAATTTATTTCTTTTATTTTCATTGTTTTATAGGGTTATCATGGTGTCAAACAAAACATCTTGATATTGGGTTGATGATCGATTTTATGGTCATAAGGAAAACATGTTTCCCTCACACCCATAAATATTATGGATCACAATATTATGAATATTGTTTTCTTATTAATTTATTCCCTATATGTGTTTATTGAGATTCAAAATTTATAATTATTTTAATTTGCATTTTGTAAGGTTATTATGGTATTAAAAAGAATATCACAGCATCATGTTGGCACTCCATTCTATAAGATATTATTCGAATTCTTTTTTATTTAGTTCTATATTTTTTTAATTAATACATTTTCTATATTTGTTTTTTATTTTATTCTTTAATATTGAGTTGATTGAGATTTGGAATTCTTAATTTATTTTTCTTTATCCATTTTAAATGG
Source organism: Salix dunnii (assembly GCA_015731905.1). Lineage (NCBI taxonomy): Eukaryota > Viridiplantae > Streptophyta > Magnoliopsida > Malpighiales > Salicaceae > Salix > Salix dunnii. The sequence goes on along the minus strand of CM027662.1, from coordinate 6,176,800 downwards.
TTACCATGATGTCAAATAAATATTTTAATATTGGGTTGATGATCAATTTTGTGACTATCTAATTTTTAGGAATAAATAAAAAATAATTTTGAAAAAAGAGGAAATTATTAGACTTTGTGCAATCCATAACCTCGTCTGCAATTCTAGCAAGGTACATTGTTTTTCTTTTCTTTTTTAATTGAAATCATTATTGTGATGCTCTATTTTTTACATCAGTAGATGACGAATTGTCTATGTTTTCCTTTTTGTTCTGAAAATATTGTTTTTTTTTCCTATATTTTTAATTTCAATCCATTCAAATAAAATTGTTGAAAAAACTATGATAATTTTCTTAATAAATACCATTGAATCGTTTGGTTGAGATCGTAGTATTTTTTAGCTATATTGGCAAAAAAAAAAAATTATACAATTCTTTATGATGTTTTTTCTTTCTTAAGAAAATTTATTTGATTGCCATTTTTTATATATTTTTTAATTGAATATCATTTTTTTTTTTTAAGGGTTATAACAGTACAACTTCATCAATGTAACTGTGGTTTATACAAGGAGAACTCATTGATCAAACTTGTCGAGGGCCAATGCAATTTTCTTTTGCAACGGAAATTGTTGTCCCTTTTAAAGGATCACGCTTAGATTCAGAAAACATGGCCTAAAAAGCTCTGTCGCTATTCTCATATGTTCATCGTAGTTCTTGATCGTCAGGGGATTTCAGCCAATATTTGAAAGAGCAAGATGTGTGTGTGTGTTGGAGGGCGGGGGCTGCCGAGTGTATATCTTCTACCAGTATCACCATCAAATATTTTTATTCAATCTTTATGTACATAAAGAGTTATGATTCCTTTTTTTTTTTTTCATTTCTATCTAAATATTTTTAAAAAGGTATCATAATTACGACGTGAATATCTAAATTTATATGTGTCAAAGAAAGTTTCTAGAGAAAAAAAAAATAGTTAATCTGTTGCCGTTTGGCCGTGCAGCTAGGGCTTAGTAGCAACTCCAACTATCCAACATGGTTGAAAACTCTCAATGGTAAGACATGAACAAAGGTAAATCGGCAATTCATCCAAACCAAGGGTTCAAGCTTTGATAGCGAGCAAAAAACAAAAAAAAAGGAGGTGGAAGTGAGAGTAAAGATCGAGGAATGATAATCGATATTTATATATCACAAGATAATTCATTTATCAGATAGATTTTCTAGCAATGCAGCTCGATCATCTTCACATCTCCTCCATTGATATTTTATTTTAGATGATATATCTATCTATATATATATATATGAAAATAGTTTATTATAGAGCATATTTGCTAATTTGATTTAGGAAGAATAGTTATAATTAGCAGCTAGGGTAGGGAACACCACAAGCACTGGCAACCTTTCTAGCACCAGGAGAGGAAACAAACTGCTTGAGGGCTGGATCCTTTAGATATCCACAGAGACACGGCTTCTGCTCCTTCAGTTTGCTGCAGCAAGTAGTTGATGGTGTTGAAGAGGACGTGATTGCTCCTAGGCATGAGCTCAACTCCCCCGGGTTACAGGTCGCTGCTTCAGACACTTTTGCTTCAGCTAAGAACATTACCACCACCACCGCCATAGTTATGAACAAAGACACCTTCTTCATCTTCAATAACTTTGTGGTTGCTTTTCTTTTTTTCTTCTTTAAATGCCCAAGAAATGATGCATCGGAGCAGGAGTCCGTCCAAGAATTTATAGAAGGGTCATGGCCAAGTATGCGGGGCCTATCCTTTCAAGCAAGTCCTACTGGGGGGCGGAATTATGATCTCCGAATGGGGGAGTCAAAAAATAAAAAAATTCTGGGATGAGTTTCAAAATGAATAAACTTGGAGTTACGAGTAGTAAATTAAATTGAAAAATTCCAAAACTAAAGTAATTCCACTCAAAGATATTGACCAACTAGTTTACAAGATTCCTAACCTAATGCTTGATTTAGGTGGGATTTCTAGTTAGACCCGGCAATACATTTATTTAGAAAAACTTAATCCAGGTTTTAAATGACTCAACTAAACTTGATTAAATGGGTCAATAGAGATAATAAATCAATTTGCTTCTCTCTTTTTTTCATTTCTTTTCTTACACTAAATCATTTTTTTCTGCACTGGGATTGAATTTATCTTCTAACAAAAGATGACATCCAGTCATAATATATAATTAAAAATCTTGCAAAAATTTATTGTTAAATGGCCTCAGCCGCCAATTATAGAGGCCACGATCATAGTAAATGGCGGAAGTTTGGGAGATTATGACTAGGATCCGCCAATTAAGATATATATATATATATATATATATATATATATATATATATATATATATATATTATATTCGAACAATTACTGGGTATACATACATGAACATGAAATTTGTATATCATGTATGGGTATACATACTTGTGTTGAGTATCGTCGCATTCCTAGTTAATTTTCTTTCTTTTTCTTGTCCACGAAAATATAAAACTGATTGACAAAATGTCCCATGAAAAATTAGGCAGAGCAGTTTTCTTATGTTGATCATCAAGCATCAGGACTAACAAGACACAACAAAATACATGTGATCAAATCTGAATAACTCAATAAATAAATCTTTGATTTTCTCAAAACTTGATTGGAATTTGAAAAAAAAAAAATTTAATTAGCATATATTAACCTTTGATAGAGTCAAAAGTCAATTGTTTTAGTTACAACGATTTGTCTTCATGGAAAATTAAGGATGCAGTCTTGGCATTTTCGAAAGCTGGGAATCATAAATCTTAGGTGGGACAACACTTAATTAGCATTGATTTCATGTCAAATTTGTGGAAATACAGACAAAATACGGGAGGTCATATTTGTAATAATATTTTAATTTATCATCCATTATTTGAGACCTGAAATTTATAAAAAAAAAAAAAAAACACTTATTTTGAGCCGGTTTGTTTTTACTATTGAAAAATGTTTTTGAAAAAAATTTTAAAAAAAAATATTTTAAATTTAAAAAAATGGTGTTTTTAGATCATTTTCATATGTTGATATCAATAATAATTTAAAAAAAAATTATTTTAATACATTTTTAAATAAAAAATATTTTCAAAAACAATCTAAACTTCATTCCCAAATAGACACAAAGAATATATATTTAGGATTCAAAAGAGAAATAGTCATAGAACTCGAAAATATGAACAACCATGGGGAAGTATAGAGATCATGACCATTTACCATTAATAATTAATTAGCATTATATTATTATCTCATCACCAAACTCTGTTTATTGCCTTATCATAAATATTAGCAGATCCACTTGGCTCTCATTCGTAGCGATACAAATCAATTTCGTCACATGGTAATGATGATTATCACCCCCATATTCTATTATCATTATATTTTCCACCCCGCCAACAAGCCTTACTAAGTGATTATATTTTAAGATAATCTCTTATAGCTTGTTTGACATTGCATACAAATTAATTAAAATATTATTGTTGTGCCTCTTTTACTATTCGATTTTGCATTGTTTACCTAGACATAGTTTACTGTGAAATTGCCATTTTATTTTAGGATCAAAAAATTTTAACTCTCGGGACTAGGAGTAGTTTAGACATTTCCAAGAAACATAGATGATAATTTTGAATTATTTGCATAGTACAACTACGAAAATATCCCTCAAAAATGATAAAAAAATAACACCCAGAATCGGAGGTATTGCAGTACTTTCACCCCCGGTTTTTTTTATAGATATCGCTGGGTCTAGGACTGTATAGGTAATTGACTAATTTTTTATTTTTTTTTATTGAACACTCTAGACGCATTGTTCGGACATGCCAGCATTGTTTCACCCGCACGTGCCAGTCAGACAGCGCGTGCAAAGGTGTAAGGCAGTAGAGACTAACCTTTCGCCATGTCACCTGGTGTGTCGCCTGTCCCTCGACTCCCAATGTGTCATGTGTCAGGTGAATGTGGTCATGGAATCACTGGTTGATGATTCCCCCCCCTTTTCTCTCTCCTATTGTCGGAAAGTACAGTATTGTCTTTCATATTTGTGGGTGTTTCATTTCATTTCCTCGTCTTTTGATTTTGTTTTTCTTACTAATTTTTTCAATGGAAATTTCGATTATTTTCAATTATACCCAATTGAAATTGATTATATATCATATATTTCATTTTATTTCATTCTTTACTCTTATGATTTTGGTTTGCTTTTTGTTCCTTTAATAATTTTGGTATGCAAGTTTTAGTTTATTCTAATTTTATCCTCCAAATGAAATTGGTCATATATGCTACTTTTCTTTTTGTTCCTTATTCTTTTAATTTTTTTCAACAATTACAATGTATTGTTTTTTTTTAAATCCCTCTATTATTTTCAGTCCCAAAGTTATGATTTGTTTTATTTTTGTCCTTCAATTGAAATTAATTATATCTTTTATTTTTTATTTTGGCACTTATTCTCTTAAAAAAAAATTATTTGGTATTAATTCCTTAGGTTTCTTAGTCCTTGGAAAATATTTATTTTTCATCCATATTTATATATTTATATTTTTAGTTTTTATTGGGATTTTATTTTTATTTTGTTCCATTATGAAATTTTAATTTATGTTGATTACACTGCATTTTATTTTTAAAAATATCTTTATTGTTTTTTAGTCCCAAGATTTTAATTTGTTGCACTTTTGTCATTCAATTTGAATTAATTATATATATTATTTTTTTTATTTTGGTACTTATTCTTTTAGTTTTTTTATTTAGTATTGATTCATCTAGTTATTTTGGTCCTTCTTAGACAATGTTTATATTTTGTCCGTATTTTTATTTATACTTTTAGTTTTTTTTATCATTTTATTTTTATTCGATTGAGTTCCAAATTTTAATTTATATTGGTGATCATTTTAAAATTAATATTGATTCATTTTTCCTTTGTTTTTTTTTTTGTTTTTTTTATTTGTTTTTTAGGTCAAATGATTTTATGATTTTATTATTTCACAATAACAATGATAATTTTAGTGATAATTTTATTATTATTATTTTGTAAAAATATTTTGCTTTTTTTTAATTCTTCGAGGCAAATTGTTGATTTTAACTGTTTAGACAGTAATGTTGATAATAATTTTAACTATTATAGTAATGATAATGACGGCAATGTAGGGATGATTTTTTAATTTATGTTTTCTTCTTTTTTGAGATAGAAAAATTACTTATTTTTGTTATTTGATTATTGCAATTGCTTTTAAAATTTATATTTTGTTTGTTGTGTTTAATTTAAATTGAATTATAAAAGGAACTAATCTTAATACAGTGAATTCAATAATTCAGAAATTCGAATTGTTTTTTTTAATGGTAATAATAATTTTATACTGGTTATTTCATTGAAACCTACTAAATAAATAAATTTATATCTATTTAAAATTTATATATTTTATAGAAAACTTGCACTTCACATGATTTCTGTATAAATTTATTATTTCATCCATATTTATATTATAATAAAAAAATTATATAATTAATATATTTTTATATTAAAAAATATAATTCAGACCATGACTAGTTGCGAGGGCAATAGATAGAGAATGTTGGGTGGGCACATTGAAACCCCGACAAGTTGCGGGGGCAATGAATAGTTATATATAGAAGCAGACAATGAATGTTGGGTGGCTATAGCACACACATTGAAATGTTAAAGAAAGACATGAAATAAGAAATATCATTCATAATGGCACAACTAACTGGATGTATATGTTGAGCAATAAATATTAAAATGTAAATTAATGTAAATTAAGATATTTGCTCTCGGATGCTCTTCAATTTTTTCTTTTTTATTTAGTTGTGTGGAAATAAAAATGTATTTTCATAAAAAAAACAAGTAATAATTTATTTTTTTATAAAGAAAATGTGGTTTATTAGTATAAATTCTCCTTTTATTATTAATATATCTTCTCAAAAAGAAAACTATATCTTTCTTTAGCTATGTGGTTTATTGAGAGAAACTATAATTTCTCTATAGTGATAGTCCTATAAATAATAAGATGTGAGAGGATGAACAATATTTAACACATTACCACTTCTATCTATTATAGCTTTTTGTTAACTAATATAACTCATAAATAATCATAATTATTAGATTTAGCCTAAATTCATATTGAAAAAAGAATTAAGCTAAGTCGTTGTCAAGTCAATTCAAATTAATTTTAAGTGAGTTCATAGATCAATTCTATCAAATTTGGTGCTTGCATAAGAGGGAAGTTTTGATTGATATAAAAACAGAGGTTTGAGAAATGACACTATCGCAAGATGAAACATGGGAAGCAAACTTGTTTGTCCATTAACTAGCTGAGGGAACCTAAAACCAGTAAGAAAATCAGACTGTGTAATGGTGAGTTCTTATGAAAACACTGATGGTATTTTAGTCAAAGATTACTTGATAACTGCAGGAAGCAGTTCTTTCAATGCAGTATCCACCACCACTCCAGAGGGATCACGTACCAAGTGGAACATCAACTCCTCAACCTATCAACAAACAATGTGAGAGATTGAAAAAACTTAAAGTTTCACTGGTTTTTACTTCAATATTTTCATCTTCTTCTCAGACATCATATTGTGGCCAGGAAAAGGCTCCATTGCCTGGACCCCGTGCCGTCAGCCTGTTCTAGAGCTTACATTGTAGCCAATTCGGTCAAATCAGAATTCTTCTCCATGATTGCCCCGAAGCTTATTTAGTGAGGCTGACCTTGAAATATTTGTCCACATTTGGGAATAGTGGAAGTAGCAAAGACAAATTATGAGCAGCAGCTTCTCGTACAACAATTGCAGAATCTTCTATCAGTTGTTGCACGATGGACAAAATTAGAGAATCACGAATCTCAGGGCGGACGAATTCAGCAAGCTCTCCACAAGATTGAGCCACAAGCAACCTACGCTCCTCATACATATGGTTTATCTGCAATCCATGTAAAATTGATCCTTAGAGAGGAGGGGGCAGAAATCAAATGAAAGATGAAATGACAATTATGGAAAATATTGAAATTCCCTGCAGAACAACACTGAACTCACTTGCTCCCAACACTGGCGAAGCAATTCTGTTTCTGTTCTCATCTCCCCTACATTCTTAGCAAGTCTAACGCATGCCTGAAACAAACCTCAAATTAGATATTCATGTTGCTACATAGCTTAAAATTTCTTCAGTATCAAAAAATTATGACCCTACATCCATTATAATTCGTCTCTGCTGCTCATCCGGACGTTTAATCAGATTAAATAGTGTGTGGGTCAAGGAGTCTCATATACCACTATCTGGATGACACTCAATTGCACACATCACTAGGGGAAGAAGCTCCTGAGCAAATAAAACCAAAACAGTATGAAAAACATCTCTCCACAGAACTCAGAGGCAGATGAAGAACTAATGAGTCTAAGGCACACCTCTCGGTGATTGATCAAAACATAAGGAACAATCTTGGGCAAGGCATCAGCAAGGATCTCAATCGTTCGTAAGCCCTAAAAAGTAAATATATATTTCAGATATAGCATATAAATAAATTACTTCTAAGGAAAGTACGGAAAAGAAAACCAGGGAAATTATTTTTTGGGTGGTGAGGGAGGCTAGTTTATCTAAGAAATTATGATATTAAAAACAAAACCCCATTAGGATTCAGGAGAATTCATAGGCTACAAGAGGTGCCACCTAATTTATAGTGAAAGAGAAAATCAACACATGGGAGAGAGTATAATGTCCCATAGGAAGAAGATGAACCTGCCATATTCTCAGAAGCAGCTTTATCACCCAAGTTGTCTGATTCTAGTTGTAGCCTACCATCTTCTGATGGTGCTTGAATATTTTGTTTGGTGACTAATACACTGTTATCAATATGGGCATTTTCATCTGAAATGTTCAATAAATCTTCCAAAACTTCATCAGGTTTATTGGTTTCATTAATTGACAGAGGTAGAACATCTCCATTGCCCAAAACTCCTACCACATCATTGCCCAAACTTCCTCAGGCTTATTAGTTTTTTTTTTTTTTTTTAGGATAAATTTCGGGGAATAACCCAGAAATTGGGGACAATAACTACTTCCCTGCCTCCTCTAGTGCGCACACATTTTAAGGCCACTGGTTGGTAAGAGCAGAAAAACTGATGAAGAAGGAGAAATCTCTTATTCTTTGAAAAAGCTCGAGGGCTATTATATAGCCTCAGAACCACAGCCCACGTCTAACAAATTCTAATAACATAGGGCGACAAATTCAATCCAACAAACATCCCTTAACAATATTAGGGATTTATTGACTAAGTGATAGCCAACCACTGGCAAGTACTATCTAACATCTAAACAGAAATCTTAACTTTGGTAAATAGAGAACGGAATATTTTCATCTCATGCTCCTTCAAGACTACACCAACTTCAACTCCACCACTTTCTTCTTTGCTCTCCATAATAGAGAAGGAACCAAATCTATCTATGGTCGTAACCTCTACATTGCTTGGCTTCCCCCATCCAAAATCTACCCCATACATCCCAAATCGGTTTGTCCCAACAGATCGAACCTGTCGAGTATTTGGTTCGCAATCTTTGTATGGTAACCTCTCCTTGGCTCCCTTCAGAACTGATCTATTGTCCAGGCCTTTTATCATCTCATTAAGCCTCTTCGCAACATACGCAACCCCATTCTCTCTCATTAGAGCTTCTCCTTCCATAACCGTATCAAAGGAGCTAACACAATTACCAATATAATTCTTAGGTAATGGAGGGCTTAAACGGGATCTACAGTCTACCGTAACCAACATTTTAATCTTTTCATTACTGTTTAAGCCTTTTGCTTCAAGCGCGCAAACCAATGTATGTGCAAATACAAGCACATAAGTGGAGAAATATACTGGTTTTGTTTGATTTGTTTCCTCTTTGGATCCTGAATTATCCAGTTGAAACGTCACCATTTCCCGAAGCTTCTGTACTTCTTCACGATAAAGTTCGAACGTTGTTCTTAACAAGTTTGGTGGTGTTTCTGGAAGCGTAAAGGACTTCAAACTTCTAGGATTGTTATCAGAACCTGGAGATTTTACTCCCAGCCAGAATTTCAAGTACCACATGTCTAGCCCTTCTGGATCCTGGACAATTGTTCGGTTGAAAAACGGGGTTAATTCTTCTGGTAACAAGGTAGGGCTTTCCATTTTTCCATCGACTAACTGTTTGCAAATGCGAGCCCATGCATTCATGAAGAAGGATGTGCTCAAGCCGTCAAGAACAGCATGGTTAATGGTGTGGCCGATGCAGAAACCTTTATTTGGAAATAAAGTGATCTGAATAGCAAGTGTAGATGCTATAGTATCAGATATTGATACATTTGGCAGATAAGGATGTGACTCAATAGCATAATGTATTTCATTATAGAGACGTTCAAAGTCTGCGCTGGACTCGGCAACTGTAAGTTTAATACCATCTTCTGGAGTATTGTACGTGATGATGGGTTTGGTGGAACTTGGAGGCCATGTGAGGTTACCGGCAAGAGGACGGAAGTGGGAAAGAGTTAAAGAGAGTGAGTGCTTGACCTTGGGAAGAACTACGGAGTTAAAGAAAGTAGGCGTTAACTCGGTGAGTTTGTAGAAAAAGATGCCTTGAACGGGAGGGAATTTGAGGTTGAAGATATCAGAGAAGATGAGCGGCAGAGATAGCTCGGTGCTTGACTCAGGTGAGGTAGAGGACGGGCTAACATGGCATATCTCGAGAATGTTTACTGGCTTGGTTGATGCCATGACGCTTAACAAAGGACAGGTTGATCTGAAGAGAGAACAGAAGTTACAGAACAGGTATGGAAATCGAGTATTTTCTCAAGTGCAGAATGGTTTAATTTATAACGAAATAAAGTGTCTTATTATTTTTTAAAGAGGAAAATCAGTAGATAAAGTTGTTTCATGTATTTATTATCTGATGGTGAAAATATAATCTGATATTGTTTTTTATTTGAGAATTTTTAAAAATATTATTAAACAAGCCAGCATCCAATTTCAGCATCCTCAATCTCCACGTAAGTTGAATGAGTTGAACGTTGGTATTGTTAATGGGGTAAAATATGTATTTGGTTAAAAATATAATTTAAATTACTATGTTAAAAAGTATTTAATTAAAATTATTTTAAAAAATAATATTATTAGTAAAATGTATGACTAGTTCATCCTAACATGAACAGAGGTAAATCGGCAATTCGTCCTAACCAAGGGTTCAAGCTTTGATAGCCAGCGAAAAAAAAAGGAGATGAAAGTGGGAGTAAAGATCGAGGAATGATAATCGGCATTTATATATCACAAGATAATTCATCGATCAGATAGATTTTCTAGCACTGCAGCTTGTTCATCTTCACATCTCCTCCATTGATAATTTATTTTAGATGATATAAGCTCCTATTCACATCATTATTTTACAGAACATGGTATGGAACAACATCACTCAGTCTATATATATATATATATATAGATATTGATCATAAAGCATATTATATATATATATATATATATATATATAGGAAGAATAATTATAATTTAGCAGCTAGGGTAGGGAACACCACAAGCACTGGCAACCTTTCTAGCACCAGGGGAGGAAACATACTGCTTGAGCGATGGATTCTTGAGATATCCACAAAGACAAGGCTTCTGCTCCTTCAATTTGCTGCAGCAAGTAGCTGATGGTGGTGAGGAGGACATGATCGCTCCGAGGCATGAGCTCAACTCCAACGGGCTACAGGTCACTGCTTCTGACACTTTTGCTTCAGCTAAGAACATTACCACCACCACCGCCATGATTATGAAGAAAGAAACCTTCTTCATCTTCAATAATTTTGCAGCTGCTATCTTCTTCCCTAGAAATTATGACTCTAAATCAGTTTATTTCTGCACTGGGATTGAATTTATATCCAAACAAATGATGACATCCAGTCATAGTATATAATTGAAGATCTAGCAAAAATTCATTTGAACACCAATTATAGAGGGCACGATCATAATAAATGGCGGAAGGTACGGGAGATTATGACTAGGATTAGACCACACAGCTTGCCGTGAGACGAGACCGAGACCGAGACCTCAACATGGAGTCTTGTTAATTTCTCGTATGACTATTCAAACTTGTGTCCTAGTGTTGAGTATTGTCGCCTTCCTAGTTCATTTTCTTTCTTTTTCTGGTCCACGAATATAAAGTTAAACTGATTGACAAGATGTCCCATGAAAAATTAGGCAGTCCAGTTCTCCTTTGTTGATCATTATGCATCAGGACTGAAAAGGAACTCAACAAAATACACTGGTTTTGAATCATCTCGGCTAAAAACATGTATTTTTAAAATTCATCTGGCCCAATCTGAATAACTCAGCAAAAAAATCTTTGATTCTGTCAAAATTGATTGGAATTTGAAAAACAAATTATTTTAATTAGCATATATTAACCTTTGATAGACGCAAAAGTCAATCGTTTTAGTTTCCGTCTTTTGTCTTCATGGAAAATTAAGGATGCCATCTTTCAGCACAAAAAATATTTTTAAAAACTACCGCAATAGCCCTTCCAAACAGGTCATAAAGGTAATTAAGGATGGAAAATTAAGGATGCCATCTTGGCATTTTCGAAAGCTGGGAATCATAAATCTCAGGTGGAACAGCACTTAATTAGCATTGATTTCATGTCAAATTTGTGGAAATACAGACAAAATACGAGAGGTCATATTTATAATAATATTTTAATTTATCATCCAATATTTGAGACCTGATTTTTTTTTTAAAATAACACTTGTTCAGAGCCGGGTTATTTTTTATATTGAGAAGTGTTTTTGAGAGAAAATGAAATTTTTTATTTTTATTTTTATTTTAAATTAAAAAATTTATTGCTTTAGATCATTTTCATATACTGGTATTAAAAATATTTAAAAAAAAATTTATCAAAAACTACCGCAACCATCCCCAGATCGTTATTGTAGCAAAATGAGTTTCATCCACGTCTCAAGCTGAGAGATCAATACGTAATATCCACACAAATAGACGTTGAGTTCCTGCTAAATGGGGTTAAAAATCCTTATAGATAGATGGATCGCTCTTTTTTTTTTTAGCAAATCTCAAATGCATAGACAATTCGATTACGTTGTTTTTATGTCAAAGAGATTGGATTCTACTATGCAAAATTAACTAAAATATAATCTTTGTGCCTTTTTCACTATTTAATTTCACGCTATTTACCTAGACATAGTTCACTGTAAATTGCTATATAAAATTATTATTTTACCCCAATACTGAAAAATTTTAACCTTCAGAACTGGGGATATTTTAGATATTTTCAGGGGATATAGATGATATTTTCAAATTCTTTGCATAGTACAATTACGAAAATAACCCCAAAAAACAATAAAAATAACACTTAGAACTGGGGATATTGCAGTACTTTCACCCCTGGTTTTTTGTAGATATCGCTAAGTCTAGAAGTATATAGGTAATTGACCAATTTTTTCCCTTTTTTTGGGACGCTCTAGGCGCGTCGTATGGGTTTGCCAGCAGTGTTTCACTTACACATGCCTGTCGGACCGCACGTGCGGAGGCGTAAGGCAATGGAAACTGGCCTTCTGCTATGTCACATGGTGAACCGCCATGTTCACCGGCTCCCGACACAGCATGTGTTGGGTGAATGTGGTCATGGAATAGCCAGTGGATGATTTTTTTTTCTTCTCTTTTCTCTCTCCTACTGCTAGAATATACGGTATGGTTCTTCATATTTCTGGATGTTTCATTTCATTCCCTATTCTTTTGATTTCGTTTTTCTTACTAATTTCTTCACGGTAATTTTTAATTATGCCCTTCAATTGAAATTGATTATATATAATATGTTTCCTTTCATTTCATTCCTTACTCTTTTGATTTTTTGTTTGTTTTTTTTCCTTTAATAATTTTGGTATGCAAGTTTTAGTTTATTTTAATTTTGATTTTCAATTGAAATTGGTCATATATTATACTTTTCATTTTGATCTTTATTCTTTTAATTTTTTCAACAATTACACTGTATTGTTTTTTTTCTCTTTATTATTTTCGATCCCAAAGCTTTGATTTATTTTATTTTTTTTCTTCATTTGGAATTAATTATATTTTTTGTTTTTTTATTTTGACACTTATTCTTTTAATTTTTTTATTTGGTATTAATTCCTTCTTTTTTTTTGTCCTTCTTGGACAATGTTTATTTTTCATCCATATTTATGCATTTATCTTTTTAGTTTTTTTTAATTTTTTTGTTTTATTTTTTTATTTGGGTTTTAGTATTATTTGATTTCATTATTAAATTTTAATTTATGCTGGTTACATTGCATTTTGTTTTTTTTTAAATCTCTTTATTTTTTTTAGTCCCAAGATTTGATTTGTTGCAGTTTTGTTATTCAATTCGAATTAATTGTTTTTCATTTTGGCACTTATTTTTTTATTTAGTATTGATTCATCTAGTTTTTTTGTCCCTTCTTGGACAATATTTATTTTTTATCAGTATTTCTTCATTTATATTTTTAGTTTTTGTTTTTAATTCTTATTATTTTATTTTTTTATTAGGATTTTATTTTTACTTGGTTCAATTCTAAATTTTAATTTATATTGGTGATTATTTTAAAATTAATATTACACTTTTTTTCCTTTGTTTTTTTGTGTGTTTTCTGTTTTTTTCTGGTCAGATGATTTTATGATTTTATTATTTGCGCAATAATAATGATAATTTTAATGATTATTTTTTTATTGTTTTTTTGTAAAAATATTTTGCTTTTTTAATTCTTCGAGGCAATTCGATGATTTTAACTGTTTAGACAGTAATGTTGATAATAATTTTAATTATTATAATAATGATAATGACGGTAATCTAGGGATAGATTTTCAATTTATGTTTTCTTGTTTTCGGAGATAGAAAATTAACTATTTATTTTTGTTATTTGATTATTGCATGTGCTTTCATAATTTATATTTTGTTTGTTGTGTTCAATTTAAATTGAATTGTAAAATAAACTAATCTTAAATACTGCTGACATCTCATATAATTAATATATTTTATATTAAAAAAATATAATTCTGATAAAGACATGAGGCAATGGGTGTGTGTGTGTGTAGAAGCTCACAAGGAATGTTGGGTGGCTGTAGAAGCTCACAAGGAATGTTGGGTGGCTGTAGAAGCTCACAAGGAATGTTTGGTGGCTGTAGATATTAAACAAATATCATAAGATGATAAAAGCAAAAGACATGAAATAAGAAATATCATTCATGATGGCACAACTAACTGGATGTGCATGTTGATATTTCTTATTTCATGTAAAAAATTTTGTTGACCACTAAATATAAAAATTTTGTTAATATAATTAATTTTTTTTATTTTTTATAAAAATATTTTTAAAATACAATATTAAAAAATATATAATATATATTTTCGGTATTCTTGTGTTAACCACTTTGTAATATTCTCTCAAGAGACTATGAAATTGTTTGATGAGACGGTAATATTTATTTTTTAAATTCAACACTAACAAATTAAAATATATGAAAATATTAAAAAAAAGTTTTATATTTTTTTTCAAACAAACACATTTAAAATATAAAAACACAAAAGTCAATATTTGAAACGTTTGTTTCTCTAACATGATGTTCTATTTTCACACTGCTTTTTTGACCATTGAGTCATCGTTTCCACCGAATTATATTTTTACATTGAAAAAAAATCATATCTTATTTATTGTATTCAATTTAAATTGAATTATAAAAAGAACTAATCTTAATACAATGATATCAACAATTTGGATATCCGATTTTTTTTAATGATAATAATAATTGTATACTAGTTATTTTGTTGGAACCTACTAAACAAATAAATTTATATTAATTTAAAATTCATATATTTTATAAAAAAAAACTTGCACCTCACATGATTGTTGTATAAATTTATTATTTTTTCCTAATTTATATTATAAAAAAAAAAGCTCACACAATTAATATATTTTTACATTGAAAAAAAAAATTATATTTTGTTTGTTGTGTTCAATTTAAATTGAATTATAAAAAGAACTCTTAAATATCACAAGATAATAAAAGCGAAAGACATGAAATAAGAAATATCATTCATAGCTAAATAAAAATGTGTTTTCGTAAAAAATAAAAGGTGATAATTTATTTTTCTCAAAAAAAATAGTTTATTAGTATAAATTCCCCTTTTATTACTAATATTTCTTTTCTATATCTTTCTTTAGCTATGTGGTTTATCGCATAAAAACTAGAAAGTAATCTCTTTACTAAATAATATATTCCCTTTGCTAATGTGTTCCTTTTATAGATATTTTATCAGTATTTAAAAGATTATACATATTAGGCTTATATGTAATTATTTAGAAAGAAATTGTTAATATTATTTTATCATCATTTTAAAAAATATTATTTAAAAAGAATCTAATTGTTTTAAAAATAATGAGATAAGTGCACTCTTGGCTCACATGAAAACTAGTCCCACCTAGGCTTGGAAACTCAAGTAACCACACCTTTTTTATTTATTTTAAAAAGTGAACTCATTTTTTTTATAAAAAAAAAAAAAAAACAAAGTAGATGGAACACCTTGCCCACTTAGATAGATATAGATGATGTGTTGTCTATTTTGCTATCTTTTATAGTCATGGAATCTTTAAAATTTTATTTTTAAGGGGGTGTTTGACACTGAATGTTAAAAAATATTTTATTTTATTTTATTTTTATTTTTTTGATCATTTTGATGTGTTGATGTCAAAAATAATTTTTAAAAATTAAAAAAATATTTTAATATATTTTTTTAATAAAAAAACACCTTCAAAAACAATTTCAATCACACTTTAAAAAAAAAACTAAAAACAAAACACATTTTTACTGGTTTGAAAGCTCAAAATCAAATCAAATAAAAAACACTTATTGAACTTCAATGCATTTTTTTCCAGCATCATTGAAGATGAAAATCATTAAACTAAGTTTGACAAAAATAATATTTGTTTTGTTATTATTATTCAAATTAATACCCGCTTGAAATCTAACTTCAAATAATAGACTTTTTGCTGCGTGAAATTTAATAACGAGGTAAATAGGAGAGCGAATGCTAGAATATTATCGTGATTTTTAGTTTTGGAATCTTTTATTCAGTTAAAGTACAAAATGATATAATCAAAAGTAACGAGAGTCAAGATGGCCGAGTTGGTCTAAGGCGCCAGTTTCAGGTACTGGTCCGAAAGGGCATGGGTTCGAATCCCATTCTTGACAGATGTTTTTATATTACTCTCCGGTAATTATACTACGCGAGCGATTACTCATTTTGTTTTATTTTTATTATTATTATTAATTAATATTTATCAAACAGTGAGTGAAATAGACAATAATAATAGTAAAGATAAATCTCTGTCTAGTTACACCTGTATTTGGCGTTGATAGGACTCAAAATTTATCTTAAGTTGACAAAGAAGAAGAAGAAGAAGACTACCCAATGTCAGGACCCAGAAAGAGGCCATCGTAATTTAACCCAAGGTTGGATTATTGCGGTGGAGAGTCGGCGTCAGCCGGACATATGAAGGGTGATGACCGATGGGTGATTTTCTAGGGCCTTTTTCTTTGTATTTATTGTTACTGGTTGGATTTTATTTACGTAATCAATATTAAACTGTATGGAAAGTTTGCTTCGTTTCTTGTCTTTTCTTTCAATCAACTTTATTCTCAATTTTATTATTTGATATTGAATTTATTTGGGTTTCAAATTTATTTTATTTTTTTATCATTGTCTTAGAACTTAGATTTCATCATTGACATGCTCGGTCAGGTTATTTCATATTACTTTTTTCAACTTTTAAGTGAGTTCATATATCAATTTGTTTTATCAGTTGAGTCTACACCCTGAGTTGAGATTATATCAATTTTAAGTGAGTTCATATATCAATTCAATCAAATTTGGTGCTTCCATAAGAGGGAAGTTTTGAATGATATAAAAACAGAGGTTTGAAAAATGACCCTACCGCAAGCAATTGTTCAGGTACAAATATTCTTTAACAAACAAAAATTACTAATTTTTTGTTTTATCTTTTCAATTTCAAGACAATTTTGTTTCTTTGTTAATAGTAAAGCATCTTTGGATTGAATCTCTCTATATCGGGTTCTTTAATAAATTATTTCTTTCGTTCACCACACAGTCATCTTCTTCAATCAAAATACTAGCCGTATTGCTTAGTTATTAGGTAAACTTAGAATACTAGCATTGACAAAAGGCTCTCTCTTTATCAAGAAAAGAACATTTTTCTAGTAGAATTCATGACTGGCTGACCAAAAACAAAGCCGCCAGTCAAAGATGACATTTTCCCAAAGAATACATTTCAATTTATTCAATAGGCATGTAACAACATAGCAGGAAGTAGAAATATTGGCGATTAAAAAATATTATGGGTTATTTTCTTCCTCTCTGTAGCTACTGGTTGGAGTAACATTCACACTTCAATTGCAATCTACCCTTCATTCTGTTTCACCTATACAATGTAAAATCTTTGAATAGAAAAAATGAAATCTACGTTGAAAAGGTCACTAACTCAAAACCTCGTATATGGGGATAAAATCAACCACGTAGTGCGGGAGATGGAAAACAAGGACGCCCGCAACACACCATCCCGCCATGGGTTCACGTCAGTTATTGGCTAGGGTTTGTTTCATCAATGCCCTTTGTTTTACCTCTAAGCATTTCCGAGAAATTACCTCTCATGATACGCCTGAATCTTGTGTCTTCCGCTTGAAGGGGCGGCACAGCCTTCGGAGAGTCAGGCTGTGGCGATACAGGCTCCGAAGCCTCTTTCTTCCCTAACAGCCCACTGTCTCCAAAGAAACTACTGACTGATGAAGCTAGCCCAAGATGAGCACCCATCGCTTTACTAAGAGCCTCTAAAGTTCCACCTGATCTTTCCTTCATTATTATCTCGAGGGCTTCTTTGTGAGCTGGATCTAATGCATCCGGGTCTCTTAACATGTTTTGTATTGCAGGAATGAGAAATTCCTTTACACTATTTGCAGAAAGATCTGGAGCAAGCAAATGAGATTAAGCATTTAACACTGACTCATAAAAAAAGATAAGACATGGGAAGCAAACTTGTTTATCCATTAACTAGCTGAGGATAGCTAAAACCAGTAAGATAATCAGACTGTAATGACGAGTGCTTATGAAAACACTGATGGTATTTTAGTCAAAGATCAATAGAAGTCACTTGTTAAAACTGAGGGTGAATAGACAAACCTGTAGCGTCAAGGGCACGGATTGATTCACAGAATGCATTAGCTCTCTCACGGCGACGCATCACATCACTTACAGAAGCTGGCGAGGCTGTAAACTGAAATATCTTGGAAAGGAGATGTTTGGAATGTCAAAGAAACAACTGGCACAAGTTAACTACATGTTCATTAACATTAGGAGCTACTCGATGCTGGTAAACTGGAGAAAACACAATAAATAATCCCAGCTTGCTGAATAAATATATTTAAACTTTTTTTTTTCCTTGTGATGAGGGTTGAGGATATAATCTCTAAGTCTGTCTGTTGTATGTGGGACTGCAACCAATAAAGCACGGACCACAGCAACAGTAGCTTCATGGGATCCATCCTCAAGAAATGCATCCATTTGGACACGTATCTTGTCAACAATCTGAAAGATGGCAATAGTTAACTTATGAAACCTTCTCCTTCAAGAACACTAAAAATCACTTCCTGGAGAGAAGAAAACACACATACCATGTCATTTTTGAAATGCTGTGCAACAGCTCCAAATGCTTCTATGCTGGCATACTTAACATTCAGGTTTGGGTCAGAGCCAAGAGTGATCAGCGCGGGCAAAACATGAGTGGAGGCTACTTTCGCATCAATATATGGCATCTATTGAATGAATGGGAAAAAAATGTTTAGACCTAAGCTTGGGGTAGCAGGAAATGATGATTACAGAGAACATGCAACTTACAATGGCTTTCAAAAGGTTGGCAGCATTGATTTTCATATCTATGTTGGAGCTGACAACCATTTCCCATAAAATATTGAAAACGATACTGTGGTGCTTCTCAAAAGTGCTGCATCATGAAGAAACTGGTACTTATCAGTCAAAATTGAAATTGGAGATAGTGTTCAGTACTACACGTGACGGTCTACAAAGTACAGACCAAAGAAACCGAACAGCATCAATAATCTCAGCAGTGTGCTTTGTTGACTGACTCTCTTTCAGGGTGCCATCCACTAGCAGCCCTCTCAAGTAGTTTGCTAACTGTTCATGCTGGCTGGGGGCACCTAAAACACCAGCCAAAAGCAGTGGCAATACACACATGGTAGCAATTCTCTCAGCAACAGCAGTTCTTGGCCTCAAACCTGCAATAAAGCAGAAATTAATAAAATATAATAACGTGAAAGGAATTCACAGAAATTTATCATCCTACCTTTTATTCTTGGATGGTTGACAGAAGGGAAAAAAGATAAATCAGCATTATCTCCAACCGATACCAAAAATAAGGGCAGCATTATGTGTACCAGATAAGAATCCCCAAAGTATTCACTTACAGCCAGCAAAAACTGCAAACCATTTTAGTTAGAAACAACAGGAAGCGCTATACTTAACATCCAAGCACCAAAAAGAGGTCAAGATGACTTGAAGAATTAATTCCAAGCAGGCAAAAGCTACCTTTGTAGTTCTAATTCTTAAATTATCTTCTTTCTGAGGTAACATGCAGGCGAGCTGTATCAGATCAGGAAAGCAATCGACATGCATCCAATCAAATGCTGGCCATTCAGCATGTTCCCTAGTATGACATTAGAATATCTTCGAAGTTATTATGGCCACAACTAGGCTCAGTATTATTAAAGGTTACCCTTACCAGGAAATAAACCAAAAAAATAACTTAATAAAATTAAATGAAAAGAAAGAATAAAAGAAGACAACCAGAGCTTACCTTGCATACGTTTCAAGCATGGAGGTAGAGAACATCATGTCCTTTGACTCAGGGGCTGAAGACAAAGGGCAAGTCTCAACTGCTTTCTGGTGCACAGAGGAAAGCAATTCCACCAGCATTCTTAATAAAACATCAATATTCCAGCGCTCACGTTCCCCTAAAACATGTAGATGTGATTCCATGGATCCTTCAACCCCTGAGAGAGGTGGACAATGCTGAAGATAGCAGAGACTAAATTTAAGGAGAAATGTACCAAAAACACAGAAGAATATCAAGAAGAAAATAACTGCTAGAAACAACCAAACCTGAGCAGAGCTCAAGATGTGGGAGAGCAGAACTCTTAAAATGTGTTCTAGTCTGTTTCCCCACTTGATAACTGCAGGAAGCAGTTCTTTCAATGCAGTATCCACCACCACTCCAGAGGGATCACATACCAAGTGGAACATCAACTCCTCAACCTATCAACAAACAATGTGAGAGATTGAAAAAACTTTAAGTTTCAATGTTTTTTACTTCAATATTTTCATCTTCTTCTCAGACATCATATTGTGGCCAGGAAAAGGCTACATTGCCTGGACCACGTGCCATCAGCCTGTTCTAGAGCTTACATTGTAGCCAATTCGGTCAAATCAGAATTCTTCTCCATGATTGCCCCGAAGCTTATTTAGTGAGGCTGACCTTGAAATATTTGTCCACATTTGGGAATAGTGGAAGTAGCAAAGACAAATTATGAGCAGCAGCTTCTCGTACAACAATTGCAGAATCTTCTATCAGTTGTTGCACGATGGACAGAATTAGAGAATCACGAATCTCAGGGCGGACGAATTCAGCAAGCTCTCCACAAGATTGAGCCACAAGCAACCTACGCTCCTCATACATATGGTTTATCTGCAATCCATGTAAAATTGATCCTTACAGAGGAGGGGGCAGAAATCAAATGAAAGATGAAAGGACAATTATGGAAAATATTGAAATTCCCCGCAAAATAACACTGAACTCACTTGTTCCCAACACTGGGGAAGCAATTCTGTTTCTGTTCTCATCTCCCCTACATTCTTAGCAAGTCTAACGCATGCCTGAAACAAAACTCAAATTAGATATTCATGTTGCTACAAAGCTTTAAACTTCTTCAGTATCAAAAAATTATGACCCTACATCCATTATAATTCGTCTCTGCTGCTCATCCGGACGTTTTATCAGATTAAATAGTGTGTGGGTCAAGGAGTCTCGTATACCACTATCTGGATGACACTCAATTGCACACATCATTAGGGGAAGAAGCTCCTGAGCAAATAAAACCAAAACAGTATATGAAAAAATCTCTCCACAGAGCTCAGAGCCAGATGAAGAACTAATGAGTCTTAGGCATACCTCTCGGTGATTGATCAAAACATAAGGAACAATCTTGGGCAAGGCATCAGCAAGGATCTCAATCGTTCGTAAGCCCTAAAAGGTAAATATATATTTCAGATATAGCATATAAATAAATTACTTCTAAGGAAAGTATGGAAAAGAAAACCAGGGAAATTAATTTTTGGGTGGTGAGGGAGGCTAGTTTATCTATGAAATTATGATATTAAAAACAAAACCCCATTAGGATTCAGGAGAATTTATAGGCCGGAAGGTCTACATCTTATACAAGAGGTGCCACCTAATTTATAGTGAAAGGGAACATCAACACATGGGAGAGAGCATAATGTCCGATAGGAAGAAGATGAACTTGCCATATTCTCAGAAGCAGCTTTATCACCCAAGTTGTCTGATTCTAGTTGTAGCCTACCATCTTCTGATGGTGCTTGCCCATTTTGTTTGGTGACTAATACACTGTTATCAATAGGGGCATTTTCATCTGTACTGTTCAATAAATCTTCCAAAGCTTCCTCAGATTTATTGGTTTCATTGATTGACAGAGGTAGAACATCTCCATTGCCCACAACTCCTACCACATCAACTGGGTGGGAGACTATAGTTTTATCTTCATCTATTTCAACCACTTTCTCCTCAGCCTGATGACTCTCTTTCTCAGAAGTGGAGTTATCTATGGATTCGGAAGCATATGCTCCCTTTGCCTTCAATCCTGCTATTTCCATCCGCAATGACTTTATCTCTTCCTTGTACTTTTCCAAGGACTGGGATTGAACAGCATCGACATCACTAGCTACCATGTTCATTCCAGAGCGAGATCCTTCAATGTGCATTTTTAATGAAGTGATTTCAGATCTGCAATCATTGATTTCCTTTCTTTGGCGCTCCCATGATTGCTTCAATTCTTGCATCTGAAAAAAGAGAGGGAGAGAGAACTTTAAACACACACACTCACATGACAGAAATGTTTTCCTTGCATGAAAATTACTTGGCTCTCCCTGTCCTTGAGATCCTTTTGCATGGCTTCTAAGGATTTAGTTAATCCACTAATTTGATTGTCGGACAAATCTTTAGCTATCAGCAACTTCTCCTTTTCGTTATTCAGCCTTTCATTTGCTTTAAGTAACGACTCATTTTCTCGAAGCATAGCAATTTTCTCCTGCAACAAAAGCAAAAATGTCATTGATGTGCAGTTCAGCACATAAAATCTTATTTTGCAATAAGCATCAGAGCAAATTTGTTCCATATGTTTTGTCCAAGATGTCTAATCTGGGATCTTCGCATGGAAAACATATTAACTTACAGAGAAAGAATAATATAACTTGTGTTTAAGTTTCAATACAAGCAAAAAAAATAAGGATACAAGCCGACAACAGATCAGAATGCTAGTGGGTCTTAGACTATAGAATATCATATGCAAACTGATTTTAGTGATCTAGAAATGACTTTCAGGAATGGTTCTTTTTACTGCTTAAAAATTAGCTATTTTTGCAGGCAGTGATTGAGCATCAGTAAACCAAAGCAGTAGAGCATGATTCACACATTGAGGTCAGTAATCTTGTGAACTTATAGAGCTCTAAAGTAGTAATGATAGTTTTTTTCATATTTTATTTCAGTTGGTCTTCCAGTAGCATTTCACATGATAAGAAAATGCATTACAATGAGAGCCTCACAGAACAGAAAGAAACAGCAGATTAACTACAATAAAGCCAAGCTTTGGAAAAAATAAGTTATCATTTCATCAAGCCCAATGAAGCATCATCATTAAGGTAGCCATTAGCTTCATACATTGACATTTGCCAAAGATATCTTCAAGCATATGTAAACAATAAGTAGCTTATCCAACATGTACAAGAAGAAATACCTCGGCAGCCTCTGAAGTGGATGAAAGGTATTGATAATAATAATGGCGCAAGGCATCTGGGACACATGCAGGTGTATTCTGCCAAACATCTAAATTCTGATCTGTAACCTGAGGTGGAAAAAGTTATCTGACCATGATAATATTTCAAAATAGTTGTACACAAGCACACACAAACAAGGGACACACATCCACCTGATTGCAGGTTGTATATTAGCAAAGAGCTACAAGCATTTCTATGCATGGAAAAAAGTAATTAAGGTATTGGTTTTCTGATGCAACCTTCAACAGCAATGAACAGATGAAATGATATTACCCTGTCTAATATTAATTTTACCTCAGGTTCCTTTTTGTCCTAACTTTCAAATGGAAAACTTTCAGAATTTCCCAACACTGGACTAAAATATATGAAATCAATGCAAAGAACACGCAAATAGTAACAAGGTAGATTGATCAAGCATGCTAATCCAAATAACAGTCAGTATGCCAGATGTTTG
Source organism: Salix dunnii (assembly GCA_015731905.1). NCBI lineage: Eukaryota > Viridiplantae > Streptophyta > Magnoliopsida > Malpighiales > Salicaceae > Salix > Salix dunnii. Next base: position 6,153,152 of record CM027662.1, on the reverse strand, counting down.
TTTTCAAAGCTACCTTAATACCCAAGCCTACATCATCTTATTCATTCTTAGCTTGCCAAATGCACTAAGGTATATATCAAAATAAACTTCACATGTCTCAAGACTTTCTGTTTTTAATCATTATAAGTTTGTATTATGTTTCACCCCTTGGATCGGCAGGACATGCAACAATTGCTGCTGCAACAATTGCTGCTGCAACAATAGATTCAATTCAAGGCTTTTCTAATGATTAGTGCACTAGATCAGCAGAACAGCCTACAAATGCAGCTGCCGTCCCCTGCAATCACTGTTTCTTGTCTAATTCTGAAGCAAATAGAACATAGCACAAAACAATCACAAAATAATTTAGAAGGAAAAAGCTTGTATACAACAACAGAAAAGGCTACACGCTGCATTAAATGTCTTACATAATACATACTTCTTCATAAAATGTCATAGCAGCCAGCCGGTACCCTGCTAAAAGTAAATATTCCTTTACAGCACAGTTAAGATCTCTACGCTCATTATCTTTCAAAGGACCCAAGTCAGTGAGGGAAGCATTCTTCTTTTGTCGCAGAATATCTGGTCCCAGATTTACTGGCAAATTTGACTTTGACTCTGGAAATTCATCCAAGATGAAATATTTATAAAATGACAAAAGAAGTGGCTAAGTAATGAACGTTGTTTATGCATGGTAAGTCCCGTAATGCAGCAATATTTACGGTTAAATAAGTGATCCCAGACAGGACAGCAATTTACATAATAAATGAAAGCCAATAAGAAGAAGAAGAAGAGGGTGGCCAATTAATCAAAAGATAGTGCAATAAAACAACATATATGAAAATGACTCGCACAAAAAGTTATAAATTAATATCAAGCAGATGGAAGAGTTTACCGCTCAATTCAGCCTGTGACAAATCTAATTTCTTCTGCAATTCAGTCTTCAACTTAGAAATATCCTCTTGTGCTAAACGAAGCTCGTAAGCAGTAAGTGCTAATTTTTCTTCCATGGCTTCTTTCTCTTCTAACAAACTCTGAGGATCTGCAACTGCTTTTCAACAACAAAGGGGGCAGAAAAGAACAATGCTTACATTCTGTATTCAATATACCATCAAGAAAAGAATGCAGTAACTCATTGCTCAATAACTCAATCCTAATACTATTGGCATGCATTCGACACATTTCCCAAATTATCACCACCAGAAAAATGCAAATTCACGTTTGCTGTTACATAACCTGAACCACAACACAATCGGCTATTGTAATCACACTGTTTGTTGCCATCATCAACTACATTTAAAAGCAATGCCAATTCATGATTAAGAAAAATAATCAAAGTTTAATTACATTATCATACTTTAAGCTCAACTTTGATAACTATTAATTAATCATATCGGAAAAAAACGCAATAACCATTCATTTCTTTGCACTATCATGTACCAATCACGACCTAATTAGTTTTTCATTCAAATCCAAATGTAAAAAAATCAACAAAAATTTATCAAAATCAGCAACTAACAAGATAAAAGAAGAGTGAGAGAGAACCTCGAAGAGAGTTGAAGCGAGAGATCTGATCAGGAGGAAAGTGAGAAGGATCAGAGAAGAATTCTTTGAGACGAATAGCGTGATCGTCTCTTCCATCATCTAGTAATTCTTGTAACAATTCAAATGCTGTTAATATGTATTTCTCTTCTAACAAAAAATTCACCACGCAATTGCACAGCGACGATCTCTCCACGTCCATTTCTTTTCTTTTAGGTTTAATTTAATATAAATTTTAATTCCAATTTTTTGCTACAAAAGACTGGAACGACTCCATTTGATCGAGATCTGTCAGAGTGGGGAGGGACTCGTTGTTTTTGGGAGAGATAGAGAGGGAAGGGGAGAGATGATACAGCGCATCGCGGGTGGTTTGGAGGTTTTGGAGTATTGGGTTTTGTGTTGCTGGTCTTGATGTCTTGGGAGTTGGGAGATTGAGAGGATGGTTTGGATCTGTCGGGGTGTGTGCTGTGCATGAAAGTTGAGTCACCCACTGGAAAGTCAACGGCGAATTCTGCTTCCGTGATTCGTCATGCTTCTCAAAATTTGTTCTTTTTTTCGAGTCAAGTTTGGGTTCAATTAACATCTAGATGAGTTTGGTAAAAATAATATTATTATTTTAATGTATTTTCTTTAATAAAATATAATATTAATAATAAGATTTTTTTTTCCTAGACTTTTTTTTTTAATTGTAAAAGTGTTTTTGGATTCGTTTAATTAAATTAACAATATATATTTTTGTTACGGTAGATTCACGTGTTATATATTTATGTTTGTGCTTCATTGCAACTTTACATATTACTATTTCACTCTATAGGCATGTACTTTTTTCCATATTACATATTATTTTATTTGCATTCTAATATTATGAGAGAAAGCTACATCATTAAAGAGAGTAAGATGAAAACCCTTACTTTAAGCTCCTACTATACAAAATAATTTTTAAAAAATAAAAAAATATAATTTTCATACATTTCGGCACAAAAAGTACTTTCAAAAGCTACCACAACCACCCTCCCAAACACCCTTTAAAATGAAAACCCTTACTTTAAGCTCCTACTATACAAAATCAGGGGTGTTTTGGGAATCCATTTGAAAAGTATTTTTTGAAAAATTTGGATAAAAAAATTATTTTTTATTTTAAATTAAAAAATTACGTGTTTTAAATCATTTTCATATATTAATATTAAAAAAAAAAAAAAAAAAAAAAAAAAAAAACATCAATCACTTCCAATCAGACACATTATGTTCCTCTCCAAACATTCCATATACAAATTTCAAATTTTTTATTTTTTTAAATTAAAAAATAGTGTTTTTAAATTATTTTCATGTATTCATATCAAAAATAATTTTTTAAAAATAAAAATATATTATTTTAATATATTTCTGAACAAAAAAATATTTTAAAAAATAACTTCAACTACATTATGAACAGATAAAATCTCTATGAATGTTCTAGTTAATATTATCACATCAAATCCTCCTATGTATATATTTGACAAACAAAAGTTGTAATTTGTCTTGTCCTCTTAGGAAATTCATCGAGCCTGTAGTCTAAAGTTGGTGTTTTTATATTATTTTTATATGTTGATATTAAAAATAATTTTTTTAAAATAAAAAATATTATTTTAATATATTTTTCAATAAAAAAAAATTAAACTTAATTTCAAATATACTCCTGAGTAAAATCTCTATACATCTCAACATTCCAATTAATATCCGTACATGTTATAGTTAATATCATCATATCAAATCCTTTATATATATATATACCCACACAGACACACACACACACACATTCTTGCTAGCCACTTACTCTCATCTCATCGGGACATGAATCATATTTTTTTTAATATAAAAAATATTAATTATTTGAGTTTTTTTATTATAGTATAAATTTAAATAAAATAATAAATTTATATATATATATATATACACACACACACGACAAAAAGAAGTTGTAATATGTTCTGTCCTCCTAGGAAATTCATCAAGCCTGAGGTCCACAGTATTTTCCAAAACATTATATTGTACAATATAAAGGGAAGAATCATCAGGTGGCACCGGCAGCGATTCCTCCAATACCATCCGGATTCAATTCTTCTTTCTCTGCATTGCCGTTTTATCTGTTACTACTTATTCCATTTTCCTAGGCATAGCAAACATTCCTTCTCAACTCCATAAGCAAACCCCCGCTCTCTAACACTGTCAAGCAAGCACAGTCCAACAACATCGACTACACATGTATGTAGCAGACTTTGAGGAGGTATGATTGGTCTTGTCTATCAAGGCTCCTTGCATTTTCTCAGCAGTTGTACCATAATGTGCATGCTTTTTTGTTCTATTTGAATATTAGTAGCAATTTGACTTTGATTGTATGAGAAAATGTTCCTTTTTCCCTCGATGGAACAGTGGAAAAATGGATAGGAGGGTGTTTGATGACAGGAGGAGAATTGGGACAGTGAAAGCAGCTGTTAATCTGTATGGAGAAAGAATTCTTGAAAGCAGTAGCTCTTCACTTGTGAAACCAGCCCAGATGGATTTGCCTAAGGTATGATAAATTTGACACAAATCGAGAACCGCCAAGCCCCATTTTTTGATTTTTTGTTAATTTTAAGCTCTTTAAGCTAGCTTAAAATGTCTGTTTGTAATACTGTATTTTTTATTCCATTTAGAAGTCTTCAGAACTGCGTGTTGCTGAGAGAGACTTGGTTAGGTATAAAGTGAGTAGAAGGGCTGCGAAGTCGGCAAAAGGCAAAGCAGAATCAAAACTCTCGGAGGCGAAAAGAAAAGTGAAAGACCTTGCTTTACGGATTGAGCAATCCAACTTGAAGGTAAAAGCTCGGATGAGAGACGTGGACATGCTGAAGAAGTTGATTAAGCACGAGGACAAGGCTTTGATTGTTTGGAGTGCTGAAGGCCATCAATTTGCTGGAGTGATAAGGGAGTTGGAAGGAGTGAAGCAAGAACTGCGTAAACTTAAGATTGAGATGGTTTCTGTTTTGGAAGAGAAAACGCGGATAGAGAAGGAAATAGCAAGCTCTAATTCTAAATTGTCGTCTAATATGAACAGTGTGGAAGCAATCAGGAAGAAAATTGACAAGGCAAATGAAGAGCAAATGCAAGTTGAGTTTGCACGGATTGAGGCCTTGAAAGAATTCGGAGAAATTCAAGCTCAAAGAGAGAAAGAAGCGAGCGAATTCTCATCCGCAATGGTGGAAAGTAAGAAGAGAATAAAGAATGCCAAAGAGGAAAACAACAGCTCGAAAGATCTTGAGTCTGAATTGGCTGTTACGTTGTACGATGTCAATTTGTTACAAAATGAAACAAAGCTTGCTAAGAATATGGACATTAAGGGAAGAAATGACAGTATGAAGCATCTGGGAGACAGTTTTCGGAAAGGCAAGCAATTGGAGAGCTCCCCTGCATGGAAGTCCATAACAGAAGAATTGCACACAGCTGAGAAAGAGTTGGCTTCGATTAGGGAAGAGGGTTTTCAGTTCTTGACTTCAATGGATATCATAAGGAATGAGCTGAGGCATGTAATAGAAGAAACAGCTCGATTGCAGAAAGCAAAAGAGAAAGCTGATATAACTGCTCAAAATCTGAATTCAAAGCTGCTGAGAGCAAAATCTAAATTGGAAACTGCTGTTGCTGTTGAGGAGAAGGCAAAATCAATTTTATCCAGTCTGTCTGTGACACTTGAACAGTTGAAGACCGAAACGGAGGTAGCAAGGAAAGAGAAGAAGCTCATCAGTGAAGAAACTGCAAATATTAGGTCAGAAATCCACAAAACTGAGTCTCAAATGGACTTGACAGACAGAAAATTGCAGGCGGCAATTCGGGAGCTTCAAGCAGTCAAATCATCAGAGTCTTTAGCTCTTGAGAATCTGCGAAACGTTATTGAAAAAACCATGAGATCTAGAGCTTCTGCTTGTCAACAGAGTTCATCGATCACAATCTTAAAGTTTGAATATGAGTATTTAACTGTACATTCAGCCAAGGCTGAAGAAATTGCAGACAAGAAGGTTGCAGCAGCTCATGCATGGATTGAAGCACAGAAAGCCAGCGAAAAGGAGATATTGATCAGAATTGAACTAGCTCATAGAGATATCAAAGAGACAAGGTTAGAGGAAGAGGAAGAGGAAGATATATATAGAACCGAGAGTTCACTAACTGCTAAAAGAATGGTAGAGGGAGAGCTACGAAAGTGGAGACAAACGAGCAAGAAAAACACAGAGGCTGAGAACCAGAAACAGCCATTGCCAGGGAAATCCGGGAAAGCTAATGGTAAAATGACTCCATCAAGACGTTCTAAGCATCGAAATTCTGGTTCTCCAGCAGTTCGAATGACTCCTCGATTAACTTCAATCATTAGCATGAAGAAATGAACAGTGGAGCCATTTTTGGCCATGATTTGTAAGGAGTCGACAAGGATCCATAAGGTGTTTCAAAGCTTTTATGACCATGTGGCATGTGCAGTTACCTTTTTCCTCCTAGTCATTATGTTTCAATTGAAGAAGAAGAAAATAGCTGCATACAGAGAGCATTTGGAACAAAAGTCTCTAATAAGTGCTAGTCTTCCAAGTTTAATTTGTCTTCAATTCATTCACTATCATGCACTGGAAACTAGCAACTGCGGGTTCTGTGTGAAGCATTCTTCACTCTTTAATGGAAGATTGAATGTCTCAAACAAGACAGTCATGTTTTGGATGTTCTTGTGCATAAATACTAAACCATAGATGCTATTTTATTGAGTTGAATTAGCATGCTTTTGCTGTGTACAGATGCATTTCTGGATCAGGGATGCATCATCCGAGAGTTAAAATTGCTCTTAATCTGCAGTGCAGCAGATGATTTACTGCTGAAATCCTCCTCACAAAAATGATCAAGAACAACTTCCATATGGAATAAGCGAAAAGCCAACTCACCCTTGAATTGTTTGTCATGTGTTATTAGGTTCTTATTCAATCTCTGCTGACCAATAGGGGAACTGAGGAGCACATCAGGCTATCAAGATATCATATTTTGGAAGTGTCCTACTGTTATGTTGACGAAAGTACACATTCTGCAAATGAAACGACAAAACTATACAATTACCGATTGCATTTGCGTAACAAGCTCCTTGACAGAATTGGAAATGAAGGTATCTACAAATTTCTGAAACTAGACATGAGTTTTCCCAACGATCGACGACTGAAAACCACTGGAGTGCAGAAGGACATCAAAATTAACTAAACGTGCATGCGAACTAGATACAGATGCTTGATTGTCATCTCATTAGTCATATTCTCTGTGTTGTCGTGTTAGAAAATGACAAGGTGTTTTTTTATAGGGATTTCAGACAAGATGTTAACAAGGCTTTTAACTTACAGGAAAAGGCAAAACTGTCAAAAATCAAAGCGCCACGAATCCTATGAGATCCTGTAAAATATTAGAATATCTGTTGAATGGTAGCAGTTTGCCTTCTTGTTCATTGTAGGATACATGAGAAAAATAGATTAAAGATTAAACAAAAAACAAAATACTGAAACACAGGTTTGTCAAGATAAGTTGAGGAGTCCAGGCATAAGAACGATTCCCTGTTGCATGCTATATATAATAAATCTATTTTCTCCTGAAAGTGACATAAAACATTACAGCAAAAAATGGAGGTGAAGGCATGGAATCCATCTAATATTGACAGCGAGAGAAGTGTCTTTATAAATAAATTGAGAGGAACTTCACTTCCAATGTGCCCTATTTTCTTTGTAGAAGCACTAGGAAAGACAGATAAGGCCTAACAATATGATAGTTCCCATAAAAAGTCTTAGTTCAAGCTGTTTAGCATGTTTCCTTGTAAAATACAAGAAGGGTCTATATATTGGTTTGATAATCTGTGAAGGCATATATGGTTACCCACTGTTCCACAGGTCCTAAAGGCTTTCTGTTTTGGTTCATGAATTCTTATATTTTAATCTGTAATTTTAGGGGTTTTTTTTTTAAATTTAGGATTTTTAGTGTGCATTTGAATTTATTGTAGTTTTTTTTAAATTGTTTTTTATATGTAAACATATAGTTATAGGGTGTGTAAATAATATAATAAAAAAAAACAATGAGTGTGCTGTTTTTCTTTTTCTTTTTCTTTTTAAAATAAATAATAAATGATAAAAAAAAACAAATAAAAAGATAAACAAAAAAATCTAATTAGCACAAAAAATATTTTACTTTCATATGGCCAGGTCTCTAAAAAAGTACAAAAAATCATATTGTTATTATATCCGTGTGAAAATTCAAAATATGTATTTGCATATATTCTGAATTTAATAACCAATTTGCTAAATCTATGAGAATTTAGTCAATATTTCAATAATTCATAGTTTTAATTCATGAGAATATTAATGGTAAAAATTGTAATATAAATAGTAGACCTACAAGATAGTTGATATTTAAATATTCAAAACTAACCAAAAAAAATCCCATAATTATTCCATGCTTTTACCAATTTTTTATTGATTTTTTTTACCATGATGTGTGAGTTGTAGAAAACTCATATGTCTTAAATGATAGTTGAACCCTATTAGGGAACCTACATGGATCTTCTCCAATAGAATTTGTTTGAACACACGAGCCCACAATAAAATTCAAAGAACTGATTTATTCACATAAATAAAACTTACTCATCAAAATTTTTAAATCACATTAAATCTCAAAATACAACTTACCTAAATTAAAGTTTATTAGGATGTTCATATCTTCTCTTTACACAATCAGTCTTTTACTCTTGAATCTCTGACAAAATCAGTGCAATCGAGTTTTCTTAGCAACCCTAAACCAAATAACTAGGTGGCAATTTCATCGACCCCTCGACATTATATGTCTACATGTGACAATATACAAGTTACTTTAAGAGAAAACAACATCTAAATCTTAAATCTTTGATTATACTCTAATTGTTGCTATTAAAAATTTATATTCCAAGAAAAAAATATTTAATTTCATTATCACTATGATTTAACATATTCAAATCCTTAAAATATTATTTTTATATAAAGATATTATAAATTTCAATTGTATTATTTATTCTAGAGCTATTTGTGATTAAAAAAAATACACTTATAAACCATTAAGAGTTAGGTATTGATACCGTAATTTCACCTAGTAAATTGAATAAAACATATTTCCAAGTGGTGAAAAATCTAGAAGATTGAATATTGTCAAATGGTTTAAGAATCTTGATATGGATTCACCAGGTGGTTATTGTACTCTTAAACTTGGACTAGTATATAATACTCATGACTAGTTTAATACTTAAGGTGTAGATGTATGTTTGTCGATCCATGTTGAAATTTATTTTTGCAAATTCTCTCCTTGACCTATTCATTTTAAACACTTTAATTATATTGTTGATTATTATATTTAATTCAATTAAATTGCATTATTTGTTAATATTATTAATATACTCTATTCAACCTTCTTTAGATATTACAGTTGCCTTAATTATAGAATAACACATGGTATTAGAGTCTTATTTCTATTTATAAAAATTACTTAGACTTTTAGTAAAATAACAATCATTAGTTATAATCTCTAAAATATAAGTTCATCCATGTTTAGAGGACTATCCATATTTAGACGACCATTATATAATGATAATGATTATGCCGATTATAAAGTTATGATGATTATATATCTTCAATCTATTGATTATGATTTGTGGCTATCTATAGAGAATGAACCTCATAGATATACTAAGATTAAAATGGTATTATGATTCCTAAGGCTATAAGTGAATATGATAAAAATGATTAAAAAAAAATATTTTCTATAAATGCTAAATCTATGAACACTTTGTATTGTGCTTTAAATAGAAGTGAATTTAATATGCTAATTTCTTGTAAAAAACTAGAGATATTTTTTCTATTTAGAAGTAACTCATAAAGGAACTAACCAAGTCAATGAGTCTAAAGTTAACATGATAGTTTATCAATATAAATTGTTCATGATGCTCTTTAATAAATCTATAAATAAAATATTTACAAGAATAATTACTATTATTACAGATACTATGGATGTTTTTGGTAAGACTTATACTATTGCATTGTAAAATATAAAAGAATATATATTTCTCATATCTAAGTTACATATTAATTGTCACCATAAAATAATAGAGAGATTGTTGATCTTTTGGTCATATATTTTTGTTATACATATATCGATGATAAAAATTACATCAAAATTAAAATAATAATATGTTTAGTTGAGAATAAGTTTTAACCAAGTTTATACCAATAAGCATGAAAGATTTCAAGAAGAAATCAAGAAGAAGTTAAAAAAAAAAAAAAAGCTTATGAAAGACTTATAATTTAAGTATTCAATTTTAGTGATTTGTATAAATCTTATATCTTATCTTGATAGTTTAAAATTAAAATAAAAATACATAATTCACTATATATATATATATATATTGATAAAAAAACTGATGGTTCTAAAAATTCATTTATGTTAAAACTAATAAATCTAGAATTTTACATGAACCGATCAATGTTTAGAATGAACATTGAGAATTTATAAAATTCATTATAAATTTTTAATATTGATGAGATAATTTCATCGAGTAAAAATATTAAAGATGACATATCTTTAAATGATAAAAGTATTGTTGTGAATTCATCAAGTGGTGAAAAGTCTACTAGACTTGCAAAACCATATTAAAAATCAAGTTTTTTTAAGATTTAAGAGGATATTTTAGATTAATTTGACATTAATTACTGTAGTTATAAGTTCATTATGATAACTCGAGTTCATTAGATTTGACAGGATATTTTTTATACTATTTTGGGCACTTAAACATTATTTTTTTCTTAAAAAAAGGGGGGGTTAGTTCCCGCATCGAAGAGCAGCCGCTTAGGAGTCTCTAACCAATTTAATGATAAGTAGCCCTGAAGCAAAATCTAGTCCAAAGTTTGATCTGGACCCTAGTGGACCCCAAACGTTTCCAGTATTGCCAAAACGAGGGACACCAGCCCCAGTTGGGGGAAGTCATAAAAAGGTTGAAGACTTGTATCCTCCAACCAACCAAGACAAAACCGTAAAGCTTGAAAGTCAAACCGTCTTACCAAATCATACTGGGTTCCCCATCAAGTGGCATTTTCATGCACCTAATAGCGCCATCAATCACGCTAGAAACTGGATTCATAGACCATTACTTTGAAAGTGTCAACCTCACTGAAGTTTATGGAATTCAAATCACAGCTTGCCCCCATCAGCTTCGAAGATGTTTAAGATTAGACAGCACCTGCAACTTGACTGATCATGGTTTTTTGCCAGGCAATAAGTAACTATGATGAACTGTCTGCCTGTATAATTCTTGGTATTGAAAGCATGCTACAACAAGGCCTGTTCAATTCATGTTGTCTAGCAATAATTCGAACTTAAGTTTGCGTTTAGAGAAAGCAAATGTGGTGGGCACATGTTTTGGCTTTTAACTTCAATGCTAGGAAACAGTGGGGCTGCATTGACCGGTTTCTCATAGTCTGCGCTATAAGTGGATACTTCCTTACAATGTCATATAAGGTCCAGAAGGAAGCACAAAGCACTAAAGCAGCGAGGAGCCTCTCTTTTCTTTCCGTATATGACCTCCCTTACCACACATGATGATCCCACAGCTACAGACATTTCTCCTTTGAACTCCATTCAACATTTGCTTTTATGTAGAGATGGTTCTGCAATTTGTTTCTCTAGTTTTCCTTATTGTCCACTGTATTACTTTTGCTGGTTCTGTGAATGATGAAGGCCTTGCTCTTCTATCCTTCAAGCAATCAATAAAAGACTCCACAGCTCGCAGTCTGGACAACTGGAACTCATCGGATGCGAACCCGTGTTCGTGGTATGGAGTTACATGCAGAGAAGAAAAGGTCTTTTCTCTCAGGCTTCCAAATAAAGGACTGGCTGGCATGCTGCAACTTGATACTGGTAAGCTTGTTTTCATTAGTCATGTTAATCTCAAGAGTAACTACCTTTCTGGAAGCTTGCCAGTCGAACTCTTTAATGCAGCTGGGTTAAAATCCTTGATACTCTCAGGAAACTCATTTTCAGGGCCAGTTCCTGAAGAGATAGGGAACCTCAAGTACCTACAGACCTTAGATCTTTCTCAAAATTCTTTCAATGGGTCATTACCTTCATATCTTATTCAATGCAAGAGACTGAAGAATCTTGTAATCAGTCGAAACAGTTTCACTGGCCTTCTACCAGATGAGATAGGTAACAATTTGGTTATGCTTCAGACACTGAATCTTTCACATAACAGCTTCAGGGGCTTGATCCCTGGCAGCCTAGGAAACTTGTCAAGATTGCAAGGAGTGCTTGATATATCTCACAATCTTTTCGATGGCCCTATTCCAGCAAGCCTAGGAAATCTTCCTGAGTTGGTTTATATCAATCTTACCTACAACAATCTTAGTGGTGCAATACCACAAACTGATGCTCTGGTGAATTTAGGTCCAACGGCTTTTATTGGGAACCCTCTTCTCTGTGGGCCGCCTCTGAAAAATCTCTGTCCTTCAGCCACTTCCCATCCAAATATAGATCCTAAACCCTTAGCAGTAGGAGACAGCTCAGGCAAGCGAGGGAGAGGGAAATGGAGCGGGGTTGTGATTGCATCTGTTGCCAGCACAATGGTAGGAATTTGCCTAGTTGCTTTATCTTTCTGTTACTGGTACAAGAAGGTTTATGGTTGTAAGGAAAGAAAACGCACCCAGGGCTGTAGCTTTGAAGAAAAATCAATGGTTAGAAAGGAAATGTTCTGCTTCAGAACAGATGACTTGGAATCTCTATCGGAAACCATGGAACAATACACCTTTGTCCCATTAGACTCAAAGGTCAGTTTTGATCTTGAACAACTTCTGAAAGCATCTGCTTTTCTGGTTGGAAAGAGCGGTATAGGGATCGTCTATAAAGTTGTTCTTGAAAGGGGGTTAACTGTAGCAGTGAGGAGACTGGAAGATGGAGGATCTCAGAGGTTCAGGGAGTTTCAAACCGCAGTTGAAGCAATTGGAAAAATTAGACATCCTAACATTGTCAGCCTTCTAGCTTATTGCTGGTGCGTCAACGAGAAGTTGCTTATCTATGATTACGTGCCCAATGGTGACGTTGCCACTGCAATTCATGGTAAGTACCAGCCTGACTCCCCATGTAAGAAACTCAAAAAATTAGTTAGCTACCGTATTGATAATGTTGTTTTTCAAGAAAAATCACAATCACTTGTTACATTAACTGCTTTGAATCTCTTTTTAACTGCTCTGAATCTCTTCAAAATATGACCAGGAAGAACAGGAATGACATACTTCAAACCTCTTTCATGGTCCATTCGATTTAGAATCATGAAAGGATTAGCAAAGGGTCTAGCTTTTCTACATGAAAGCAGTCCCAAAAGGTATGTCCATGGAAATTTAAAGAGTAGCAATGTACTGCTCGGAGAGAACATGGAGCCCCACATCTCCGATTTCGGACTCAACTGCTTTGCTTATACAAGTGAAGAGTCCATACCAGTTCAAGGGGAACAGATGACAAGCGGAACACCACAACAGGGTTCTCCATATGCTTTGACACCAACACATTCAAGCACGCCGGGGTCTTGTTACGAAGCTCCCGAGTCCTCAAAAGTCATAAAACCATCACAGAAATGGGATGTTTACTCATTTGGGGTAATTCTATTGGAGATCATCTCTGGGAAGTCACCAATTATGCAGATGAGTCTGTCAGGAATGGATCTAGTCCGATGGATTCAGCTTAGCATTGACGTGAAGCCACCATCCGAAGTACTAGATCCCTTCTTAGCTCGTGATTCGGACAAGGAACATGAGATGATTGCAGTACTTAAGATTGCTCTAGCATGTGTTCATGCCAGCCCTGACAAGAGACCCTCCATGAAGAATGTGAGTGAAAATCTGGAAAGATTGGTCTCATCAGCTTAAAATTTTTCATCGAGGGAAATCAATCTATACACCTTCCTCAGAAAAATCAAATCAATGGGTGCGTTGTTCCTAAGTGTTAAACCACTAACATGCTACAAATATTTATCCTTCTGTTTGGATGTTGTCTTACATTGAACTTCTATTCACCACCATGTACATCTGAGTTGCAGTATTTGTTGTGCTAAAATAAATAATTCGTACAGAATTTTTATTATTACTTTCCATGATTTTGTTACATTGTGGTTAGAACTCCTAAATCCTAAATACTGGAATTTCTTCCTCCTATTACCCTATGCGCGTCTCACCAAAAACATGCCATCTATTTCTACTTTCTAAAAAGGTGAAAAGAGTCATTAAACTATCTGGAATCAGTAATTGAACTGGATTTCGATTGAAGTTATACAGCCTTCACTCTAATCTAGAGAAGCACATAATTTCGGCAAACAAGTAATGCTACTTTAGCATACAACCATGTTTTAGATAAGAAAACCGGCAAAATATGACAAAGATCATCGGGAGGGTAAATCTGAAATGTGTTTGTAATAGCATAAATCACAACTATCCTCGAAATGGGACCGCTAGAGGAAAAAAATTGTAGCACTTACACGCTTAGCACTAATCATCAAGAATTACATTCAATAAAGTAGTCGTGCTGAATTTCTTAAAAAAAATTCCTAGAAGAGACGACAAACATGCTTATCTTTAAGGCAGCGAAGAAATGAAACAACTATTAATGGGAAGTAAACCACGATGAAACGATGGAAACTGAAACAAAATTCCACTAAAGTACATCGATGAGATTTAGTTCCATCCATATAACCTTTAACAACATCCTTTGTAAGATGAAAATCTTGATCTACACTGCTCAAACGGTGGCATTATTGCAGGGACTGAGTGATGGTCGAAATGCATGACATGTTCCAAGACTTTGAATTCACGAACCCCACCAAACAACAAATGAATAAGAATAAGAATTAAAAGCATAGCCATGCTTGTAGGTAAGGATTTTGAGCTGATTTATTGAGAACAAGGATTAACCTCTACACAAGAGCGCAAAATCACACCCCAAAAACTGAATCTCATAACAAGAAATTAAAAATCTAGTTCCCTTGTTTCAAAGAATTAAAGAGCAATGACAAATTAACCAACATGATTAAATTATCGTATGATTTATATAAACAGACACTGATTGTCAAGCGCAGAATACTATTGTATGGATTTAGTCGTGTAACCTTAAGCACCTAATTTCAAAAAATAATATTATCATCATACAGGCAAGGGAATATTAAACAAAGGGTAAGAAGATTGGATCATCACTTCTATTACAGATTAATAAAACAGTACACTATCAAAACTTAAAATCCATGAAAGAAAGTCCAAGTTACCATAAACAGCTGTCCCCAGATTGTTTTACTGTAGATTATGCTCATTGCGGCTTTATATTTTTGGCTGTTGCTGCTTAATGCTATCTGTATTTAACCGTGCAATAGCCTCTGATAACAAGATTGTTGTGGCCGGGGTGATGGTTTGAAACTGAGAAGGCAATGTCGGAGGCGGAGGCTGAGACTTGTATATTTGGGCATGTACATGATCTTCATCAACTTGTTTACTATAGTTGCCACTCTCCTTGGAAGAAGCACATACAGGCTGAGCTTGGTGATTCATTTGAGGAAGTCCTCCACATTGTTGCTGATTTTCATAATGAGGTACATTATCAGGCAAACTTGCTCTTGGGATTGTTCTATAAATCTGTGAGGTTAAATCAGCTGCAGGTAAAGCGGTGGAGGCATTGTAAGCTACTTGAGGAGGGAGCATAGTAGACTTATGAAGCACTGGAGGACGGCTAGAAGCAACAGTTGCAGTGTTCATCAAACCACTTTGCACAGCTAAATTATGTGGCTGCGCGGGCACTAGGTATATCGGCTGAGGTTGGTTGGTCTGATAATAAACGTGCTGCTGATGCACTGGAGAACTCATCGCATAGTAAGAAGACATTGGCGCTACACCACTTGAGTCCTGGGGAATATAATGAGGGCCACCTGTATGAATGAATTGCAGTTGTTGTGGCTGATCATATTGTAAAGACACTGGATACCAAGAAACAGGAACTGTTTTATGCATCTCAACACCGATGGGAGGAGGATGATCAGGGGTTTTACTCTCTGATTCAAATAGATTTATAAGAGAAACTTTACTCTCCACTGAAGTAACAGCCCCAACTGGATCTTGATACGTCGCATACTGTGGATCCTGACAAACCGCAGTTCCTGGACCATGATCACTGCAATAACCAAAGTTACAACAACCATTACATTCATTTACACCCAAAATAACATAACTTTAATATCTAAAATATCCAATTTTACTCTCTTTAAAGATGTTCATTAAAGAAAAAAAAGCAAATCCTGGAAAGTCACACGATAAAACATCAAAAACAAAAAAATTGCTAACAATTATCTACAAATTCACCATCAAAGGAAAATAACTTTACCACAAAAAGACAACATTTGCATTCTTTTCAAGATTTTCCAAAAAACAAATAATTAACAGATTGAAGAAACTCATTCCCGAAAAAAATAAAACACATGCTACATAATATCAA
Organism: Salix dunnii; assembly: GCA_015731905.1. NCBI lineage: Eukaryota > Viridiplantae > Streptophyta > Magnoliopsida > Malpighiales > Salicaceae > Salix > Salix dunnii. The sequence goes on along the minus strand of CM027662.1, from coordinate 6,137,078 downwards.
ATAATCGACTATATAACAATCAACGATGCAATCATCTAAATTAACTACATTTCCACTATGAAGAACAGAACTTTTAACATCCTAAGAATCTAAATTTCCATACTTTTCAAAACTATCCAACAACAAATGCAAAAACTAACCTTACAAACTCGAAAGATAACATAAAAATCGAAAATTTTATAAAAAGAAATACCAAGAAATTCCTTCCGGGGTAGGCAATGTAACCTTATTATCCACCATACTAGTGTCAATATCCTCAACAAAACCACCTTTGACACCCAAAATAGACGACGAAACCGGAGACGAAGTAGACCCAAAAGAAGAAGAAGTTTCCAAAACCATAGACTCAGCACCACAGAACCCACCACCATTACTACCATTACCCTCAAGATTCACAATCTTTGTATTCTTCAATGCATCAACAAACCAAGTTTCAGTCTTCGGGTGAGTTAACTGCGTTGTAGACTTTGACTCCGGCTGACTCAAAAAAGGTTTGGTTGGAAACACATATAATCTAATACGTGAAGGTGTAAGGTTGTTTTGGTGCTCATCAAGCATGACAAGGACATCTTCATCTGTAGAAAGCGAAATGAGAGAATCAAGATTGTGATGTGGAAGTTGGTATTTCAAAGTGATTGGCGTGGTTATTTTCAGAGTTGTTGATAAGTGAGTGATTAAAGATGAGAGTGTGAGACTGTTGGAAGTGGTGTTTGAGGTGGCGGTCCCGTTGCTCGTACCTGTGGGGATGGTGATGATGCGGGTGTCACCACCTGAATAGATGAGGGATTTGATGTGGGGGTGTGGGATTATGTGGCCACCGTAACTGCACATTAGGCGAAGCTTTGGTGTGGTGGCTGGTGGTTGAAGTTGTGGTTGCGGTTGTGGCAGTGGCTCGGGGTCCATGGCGTGGCGGTGCACTGGAGATGGCGGTGGTGATCTAGGGAGTAGAAGCTGGTATTGGGTTACGTGGTAGCGCTTTTTATACAATTTTAATGCGGCAAGCACAGAGATGCAGCGTTAACTTAAACTTGTCCCTGAAGAATATTCAATATTATAATTTGATCCTATCACGTAAACTTTTCCAGTATAATATTGAAAAGTTTCAATGGGAATTTGTGGCTCTCTTATTTCTTTTTGGATTTGTAATATGTTGTCATTTATAAGTAATTTTGGAACAAAAATATGAAAGAAAAGGATGAAGAAAAATAACCATTTTTATAGCTATTTTTAACAATGAGAGGTGATGTGATAAGGATTGGTTAACTTGGGACAGGTTTTAGATGATGATGAAGGAAAAAACATTATAAAAATAACTAATTTATTAAAGGTTGTGATTTAATAATAATAATAATAATAGTTAGTAGTAATACTAATACCAATAATTTATAATACTAAAAATACTATATCACAGTATTATCTAATATACTAAAATAGCTTAGAGTCATTACTGTAGCATGTGTGTATTTTTGCTGTGGATTACAATAGCATTACTCAATTTTCAGATCGGGTCGGTTCGCTTTGAGTCGTTCGGTTCGCCGATATATTAGTTTTTTTCAATTTTGCACAGTAAAATAGTTATTTTGCCCCTCGAAAAAAACAAAAAAGGCACATGGAATTAAGGGTTCCGCGGTAATTGTATATTTTTAGTCTGGTTCGGTCTGCTGTATTTTTATATTTCTTTGCACGTTAAAATAACTACTCTAGCCCTCAAAAAGGATAAAAATTAGCTCTAGGTGGGAAGGGTGCCAGGAGAATTTCATATTTTTTGAAAATTGCTAAATACAGATATAGCCCCTAATAAGACAAAATTGATGACTTAGGCACAGAGATAGATCAGTAACTAACCATCATTTTTTTTTTGGAATATTGTCGACGCGTGTGGCACACGGTACAGACTATATTCCGCCTCACGCCCTGTTAAAATGGCGCGTGTGGGCTCATATGGTCGACAAATATGGGCTATCGACGTCTCTGTCGATACGCCTCCGCATGGTCTTCCTCCCGGTGTGGTGTGTTTTGTCACACAGTGGCCGTGGCTAATTAAAGTCGTTTTCCTTGTTTTCTCTCTCCTGCACGCAAAAGTACAGGAGAGGTCCCCGGTTTTATTGTTTTTTCACTTCACTCCCTATACTTTGAATTTTGTATATGGTCTTGATTTCTGTTATATAAGTTTTGATTTAGTTCGATTGAGTCATTTGATTTCTATTATATAATGTTTCACTTTGGTCCTTCTTCTTTTAATTTCCAGATTAGGTTTAAATATTTTAATATATTTGTTACCAAAGTTTCAATTTTTTCTTTTGATTGAAATTGATAATATATTTGATTTTTATTTTGGCCCTTATATTTTTAATTTTTTATTTTAATCCCTTTATTTTTTTATATTTATGTAATAATCCCTACGTTTATCCATGTATATATAAGTGTTCTCTTAGTTTTGATTTTTAATTTTTATTATTTTCTCTTCTGTTGAGGTGATATTTTTTTGAAAAAAATTAGTCTATAAATTTCATTTTGTATCTATAATCATTTGAAAAATAATATTTCTGCTTTTTTTTTCTCTTATTGTTCTTTCTTTTAGTTTTTTATTTTATTTTCAAGTCAAATGAATTTTTTTTACCTAATAATTTTTATTTTATTTTTTTATTTGATCTTTTGTTAAAGTTTTTAGGATATTTTTAGTCTTTCAGTTATTTTTATTTTTTTTATTATTAACACAATAATAATAATAATAATAATAATAATTTTAGTTATTTTTCTTGCTTACTCTTTTGTTAATGTTTTTGAGTTTTTCTTTCTCAGGATAATTTGATAATTTTTATTGTTTTGACAGTAATAGAATGATAATTTTAGATGTTAAGACTTCGACGTTGCTATTTTTATAATAGGGTGTGGTGATTTATTTTATTATATTAAATTTTACATATATAGATATTATATTTTATTTTTAGACCAACAAATCCTATTAATTTCTTTAATTCCAATAATTATAAAAATTATTTGTTTAGCCCGCAAAGTAGTGCGGTCAATTTTTTTATTTTTCAGGTCAAATGTTTTTTTTCAGGTAATAATTTTTATTTTTTTATCATTTATTTTATTTTTTTTATTTGCTCTTTTGTTAATGTTTTTATAATAATAATTTTAGTCTTTGATTTAATTTTGTTTTTTCAATGCAATAATAATATTAATATTAAGAATAATAATAATAATTTTATTCTTTGTTCTTACTTGTTTTTTTGTAAATTTTTTTTGTGTTTTTTTCTCGGGGTAATTTAATAATTTTTATTATTTTGATAGTAATAGTGATGATAATTTAAGAAGTTAAGACTTCGATGTTACTATTGTTATGATAGGGTATGTTAATCTGTTTTATTATATCAAACTTTACATGTTGAAATATTATATTTTAATCTCAACAGTTATAAAAATTATTTGATTTACACACAACGTAGTGCAGACAATGAACTAGTTACTACTACTAAGAAGAAGAAGGAAATGGGTTGGACTTGTTTGTAATCACTAAGGACAATATATTTTTTAAGTGAGATAATTCATATCTTAATTAATTGGAAATAAAAAAAAATAAAAAAATCTAATAGAAGCAGTTGTCTCTCCCTTGAATAACTTTTATTTTCTTTGGGTTTTTTTAATTTTTTTAATTTTAATTTTATCATTCAATATTAAATTTATTTGAAATTGAGTTATATAATTTCATTCTCATGATCCAAATCACAAGTTTGGTTGGTTGGCTTGAGTTATTTTCATCTTTTTCTTATAAACTTATTTTTTAATTTTATCTTTTAATATTGTTGATTGTGAATTATATTTTGTAATCTGTTTTAGTTTGGTTTTTATAAGATTGTCTTTATTTAATGATTCATGTCATATATTGACAGGTTAACTCGAGATTTTTTATATAAGTTGAGGGGATATATACTTTAAAAGGATTATTTTTCATTGCATATATCATTATGGTTGAATATATAATTGAAAAAAAAATTATTATTATTATTATTATTATTTCAGTCTTTATACTAAATATATCCTTAGACGTGCTTTTATATGTTGAAACTCAATTTGTTTTCTTCTTCATAGACTATTTGTCATAGTCGAATCTTGATCTTCTTTTTTTTTTAATTTCTTATTTAAAGTTAAATTTAAAAATTAAAAGGTTAGAGAATGATTTTGATCAAGGATACAATTTGTCAATTGTTGGAAAAATCAACAACTAAAGTGTATGGTAAGTTTTTCTAAGATCTAGAAAATAAGGTCATCAATATAATTTTTATCAAATTTTTTTCTTCTCAAAATCAAATTTCAAAAGAGCTATGGGTTAAATTTTCATATAATGTTGAACTCTTTTACTATAAATACATATGCTTAAATTCAGTGACGGCTTTAGGACCAAAACATTTTTTATCGAACACGGAAGAGAAATACACATAATTGAAAAAAAAAATGAAAACTCCCAACACCTAACCCAATTGAACCAACGTATCTCTTTCATAAGCCACTAAAAAAAAACATATGCCATTATATAACCATATAGTGATTTAAGGTGAATTTGAGTTTTAGTTTTAGTTTTTCGATATATAACTCATTTAAGCACAACTCGCACTTCACTAAAATTTACAAATACATGATTTTTGGTCTTTTTTTTACCCCGCCAAAAAAACTCAAACTCACTATAGTCCAAAACACACACTAAAAATGTGTTTTGGCATTGATGTCAAAACTTTATCTCCTAAAAATGTATTTGTTTTATTTAAAATTATTTTTTATTTTTTTATTTATTGATTTAAAAAAAAATGAAAAAAAATTATTTTAATATATTTTTGAATAAAAAGCACATTGAAAAAAAAATCATTACAGCAGTGTCAAACATGTTAAAATCAACCTTTTTTACTCACAATAAAACCTTTAAAAACCAATTGTCTCTTAGACTGAAACCAAAGTGGCTTCATTCTAAAATCACCATAAACACCTCGTTTACCCAATTCTCAAGCAAGAATATTTCCCTCATTAGCAAGCAAGAATATTTCCCTCATTAGCAAGTATTGTAAGCCTAACCACTAACACCTTATCCTTCCTCATGTTTGGATGAAAACCTAACAAGATATACTAGTAGTAGCTCACTAAAAAACTTGTATAATTTGCTTGAAAACAAAAACTCAAACCATTCTTCATTCTTTTCCACTTATCCAATACACTTATTTATAGGATTTGAAAACAAAACATTAATACTCATAATTCATGAATGTTTATTATTTTATGATGATGCTTATAGTTCATAAATTACTCATAATTACTCATAATCCATGAAACAACTCATGAATATATCAAATTCATGAAACATGCCCATGAATACATTCATTTCATCACATAATTAATGTAATAGTTCATTTACTAAGATATTTTAGGGATTAAAAATAAATTACTGATCAAACATGGACTTCATATCAAAAAATACTTTTTATTAACCAAATTCAAACCCAAACTTATAAGCCCATAGACTCGTATTCCAATCCACAAAACTATTTTGAGTTAAAAATTTTACTATACAATGGTTCATTGAGAACAAATTCTCATTCATGTTTAATTAATTTTTAAAACATGTTAATATTTCTTGTTAAAGTACTCATGTTAGATTATAAAAAAAAACTTAACATAATTTTAACCACAAATATAAATGAATCTCACATATGACTTGAATTTAGAAAGATTATTATATATTTTACTAATTTCAATAGTTATCGCATGCTCATACCTTTAGGACAAACTCTTTAGATCTTTAGATCATATTATACACCATACACTCATTAGATCTTTAGTAAAATATATGATAAATATTAAAAATAGATAAATTTTATTAATAAATTAAATATTTATACATGAGCAACATTAACACAAGTATAAGTAGTAAAGGAAAAGTTACCAATTCATAGATGTTTTATAAATTAATGTAATGATTTTATACATGATTTTAATGATTTATACATGATTTTAATGATTTTTTTATCTTCTTTTACTGATTAAACATCTGCAATTCTGCTCTTATGGTTTAACCTTTCTGCTCTAAATAAAAAGTATAGCCCTTATTTTCTTCAATTATTTGAATGAATCCTGAGCATAGTCTGAAAGTCAACATGGCACATGCATACACGTGATCTTCTTGGAGATAATATCAATGGGATTTTTTCACCGTCAATGATAGATGATAGAGATAGACTCAGATCGACCCCCGATGAAGACTCGTCAACAAAACATGGCTAGCCAATGACAATGTGCCACCGGTCAAGGGGGTGGAATTTAAATTCGTTACCCTTTGTAAGTTAAAGCCTTATAAAATATTAAAAAATTCACTCAATAAAAATATTTTAATGACCTGATGAGTTCAAGATATTATTTATGTTATCTCTAACAAATAGATATCATCTTATCATAAAGAAAGCATTTATAAAATTGTACCATGTTGTTGTTCGGATCAAACTTTTCCTTGAATATAAACATAATAATCTTTGTTAATATATTTTATAATAAAAGGTTTTTATTTTTATGATAATTGATTTAATGTATTGTAGTAAATGCGATGATTTCAAGTGATTATTTAAGTGATTATTTCAAGTGATTAAAATTATTTTTAAAAATATTGTAGTAAACCGTGCTTTTATCGAGTAATTATATGAAGATTAGTTGTCAAATGTTCTAATCAGAGTGGACAACTGATGGGATTTTTTATTTAAAAAAAAAATCAATGAAATTCAAGATACTCATCAAATAATATGTTTAGACAGCAGTTCTGGAAAGGTATGACTACAACTACATCTCTCCCTCATGTTGATCTGCATTTGAGTCCTTTTGTTTATCTGACATCTATTGCACGATCCATGTCTTTTTTTATTAAACAAAATAATATAAATTATAATATAGAAATTTATTTAATAGTTTAAACTTTTAAATGGGATGATTCTTTAATATGATATCATAATTTTATTGATCTAACAGTCACGAGTTCGAATCTCATCATCCTTATTTTATTTAATAAAAATTAAACACACGGTATCATGAGTCTATATAAATTTCAAGTTCAATGAGTTTTCACTTGAGGGATATATTAAAGAATAATATAAATCATATTATGAAACTTTACTTAGCGGTTTAAGTTTTTAAATGAAATAATTTTTTAACAGGCATTATCCTTGACCGAGGAGAATTATCAATCACCAACATGAAAATTTCAAGAGCATCTCCAAGGATAAAATACTAAATCAAAGAGCTAAATAATCCATATATCATTTTAAATAATAAAATTAAAGCTTTTTTTTAAGTGTGCAACTTCCAATGGCAAATGCTACTGCTTCAAGGTAAAGTGATTAATTTATTATTTTTCTACATCAGTTTTTAAAGTGATCAATGGATATTTGTACTTCCAACAGTATTATAGCTCTTTTTGATAAATTGTAGATATAGCTTTTCATTTACATAAATGTTATTTTACAAACTGATATAATAGTACCGTTGGAGCTGCTAAATAAAAGGAAAAAAACTAAAATAATATATTTTTTTAAATTTTACTTCTTTTTTTTAACAGTGCAGTTGGAGATGCTCTAAAAAACTACTGTAGTGATCAATTGATGAAACTAAACATAGAGCCTCTAAAAAGTGAGTAAAATAAGCCTTTTACTGTACTCATGGAAGTGGTTTATTGTCTCAGAAATGCTAGCCATTTGAATACTTTTGGTAATTCATACAGCAAATCTTTCTTTCTACCTCTCTTTGTGCTACTGCATCTTCTTTGTAAGCCGACTTAATTTGCCAATGCGGGCATGCAATTCACTCACAGATTATACGAATTCGATGTCTGCATTTTCAAGCTAAATCTGCTTAAACAAGGGATGGATTCTGGAAATTAGCCTGCAAGAATCTCTTGTGAGCAAAATAACACTAATGAGTAACAACTACATTAATCTTCATTTCCCCGTAGTGAACACAAGTAGGATGGGCTCCGTATGTAACTGCTGACATTTGCATGATGATTCTTCCACCAGATTTTCTCAAACTCCTGAGCTTTTCAAATAATCCAATTCCCCAAGTAATGTTCTAACATCAGGGCACAGCAAGACATGCCCCCAGCAAAGTACTGCATTCTATAAAACTCAGCATCCCCACATATCCTGTTACTCCGAAAAGTGGTAAGCTTTCTCAAACAATCAGGTCACTTCATCTCCCTTCATAGTTCCTACATGAATGAATTTATGGCAAACTATTTCAAAGTCCCATGCCCTGATAACAGAATCATCCAAAATGTCTTCAAGTGACATGGCGTGATGGTAAAGGACTTGTAATCAGTACAACAAGTTTCAAATTCAAGTCAGAGCGTGCATCTCTTATAAAAATCTGGAATAATCAGAGTCTTATTCACTCGCTTATATCTATAAAATGTGTTTTCTAAAAAGTTGATTTCCTAGCATAAAAAATCATCTATGTGCTAAAATTGACATGATAACAAGCCACCAATTCCAATGTTGAAATCAAATCTCATAAAAGTATTTCTTTCACATAGCAATTTACTTGTTATAATAACACTAAGAGCTTATTTGGTATTGCGATTGCTGTTGTGGTTGAAATTAAAAAAAAAAATTTCATGAAAAACACTTTTAGCAACAAAATGAAAAACATTTTTAGTAGTGGTTCATAACAGAAATTGAAGTGTTTGGTTAAAATCATAGTCGGGTTTAATTTTAGATAAAAAAATAGTTTTATGTGTTAGGTTAATATATTTTTCATATCGCTGTCAACTTGTAAAATTACTTTAAAAAGCATATAAATATACACAGATATACATACATACATATGTTAAGAGATAATAAAAAATAGAAATAGAAAGAAATAAAATTAATTAAGAAAAAAATCTATTTCTCTAAAAATATCAAGAATCAGATATAAATATGTATTTTATTTATTATTTTTATCAAAAAAAATTTATTTGATGATTAATTTCTGGAAACAAGTTATATTTTGAGACACATATATTGTCTTTTTCCCCTTCAAAAGCATTTGTTTTTGGAAAATTGATTTTTCAAATAAATTTATTGTTAAATGTATTTTATCTTTTTATTTCTTATTTCTGCTGTGCATCAAAATTATAATAAAGATCAACATATGTATGGAGTTAATATTATTTTTTGTATATGTATGGAAATCTTAAGGGCTAGCCAACCACACGATAAGCAGCTGGATTTTGTGGGTGAAAAGCAATAAACGGCTAATAGCTGCTTTTCCTCAACCACTAGTTTGAGAGCATCGAACTTGTCAAACACAAGTGATAAAAAAAAGTCAGGCAAAACGCGATAAGCAATTCCCATTGTGATAAGCCTTGCATAAAAATAAGAACATATATACATGTTCGGACAACTTCCACATCGACCACTAGAATTGCATGCTATGCAACCAAGATTTTTCAGCCTATTTATATACAAGATTTTTCAAATAAAATTAAAAGGCATCATCTTTTTTTATTCATGTTTATCACATTAGTCCTCTAATTTTTAATTTTTTTTAAATATATAATTATATGCTAATTTAAATTACAAATAATTCAATGGTATAAAATAAAAATTTAAGGATAAAAGGGATATTTTATTTAGATTTTAGAAAGCCATCGCTCAAATGAAGAAACGTGTGAGATGATAAAAAGTGATTGCATACAGTGAGAAGATTTTTTTTTATTTGGAATTGTCCTTGATACCGAGGCGCCGATTTTAATCCAGAGAAATTTCAATGGCAGAACCAAAAGCAGGCCCAAAAAATCCTTCATCATCAGGTATTATATTTGATAATAAAGATTGATTTTGTACATTTTCTTGATGGGCTTTGCTTGAAACAAAATTTTGATGTAAAATTCTCATTTTTTTGGTGGTTTTGATGCAGAAGAAAAGGATTTAAAAGCAGCCCCCAATGTGATGGAAAGCGAGTTAGAAGCAATGACTCGTAGTGAAAAATCTCCATACGATCTTCAAGAAACGCACGGAAGAAGTGATGATATTGATAAGGATACTCCGATCGATGAAGTTAAAGGACCAGGCGTGTTTGGACGGGTCAAGGAAGAGATCGAGGCCCTTGTTGGGGCGATCCATCCTAAGAAGGACAAGACTGATCAATCATCTTCTTAGAGAGGAGTTTGATTTGCCCTTTGCGCTTTTACTATTTGGAATAAGAACTTAATGTTGCAGTAGAAAAAACTTCATCTTGTCTCTGTTTATTTGTCTCCTGGTTCGAACTTCACCTTTTGAAGAAGAAATTCTGGTTTCTGTTAAATTTCTTGTGTTGGGTATTTTCCTGTTTCTTCGCTGGCTTTATTCAGGTGCTGGTGGCTGCAGTGACCCTGGTTTTGGATTTAAAGATAACCTCAAGCTGTGATAATGGAAATGGTAAGATGCGATTCCACGAGCTCCTGATGCTGGAAATTGTCAGTAATCAAAGCTTGCCATCATTAAGGATTGACCCTTTGTTTGGTAATGTGTTTATCAGATGTCCGGAATTTTGTTCGGGGAACTTATGCTTGCTTTGAGCAGTTTCATGCTTTGCAGTTGCAATTGCTTCTGTAAATTGGTAAAAGTTTCGAGCAATGCAGACATTTCGATACCATTTTCTTTCTCGAATATTGGTTCTATAATGTTTCTGCGCCTGGGAATTGATTCTCGTACTTGAAGTATGTTTATTCGAAGGTTTAGTTTGCAAGAAACGGGCTATCAAGAAAAGGGTCAAACGGTGTCGCTTAGTTATATGCACAGTGTAATTACTGATATGCCTTTCCGCTCATAAAAAATAATTACTTGTTTTGAGGTTTTTTTGTTTTTTTATTCAGCAGTAAAACTACGGTTTTATCCCTAAGAGCAGCGAAGAAACTGTTAGTTAGACAATGGTATTCTGGATATATTTTGTTTTTTAATAAATTGTAAAATAACCCTTGTCATTAAATGAAAAAAAAAAGTCAGCCAGGGTATTGTTTGTTTTTTTATTTTTATGACAGATGAAAATACTAATTTGCAACTGAAAAAGACAAAACCGAAGAGTTGTATATGGAGTATTTTTGATATTTGCGTGTATTTTTTTTTATTATGAGCAAGGGCTTCTAGCGGTGTTTTGGTGATTTCATATTTTTTTAGAAAATTGCAAGTAGATAATTTTTTTATGTTTGTACAATGCCTATAAAGCGTGAAGCGTCATGTGGTAGCTAAAAATATACAAATCTCTTCTCACCAAATACACAGTCATGACCTCTTCATCATGGTGGTGCGTGTCGGCGCATGGTTATTAGAATCTTGTCGATTGTTTTTTCTATTTTCTCTCTCCTGAAACCACATATGCATACAAGTTATATTTGAATATAATTTGTGTATTTCAATCCTTAGTCTTTTGATTTTTTTTGTTCCTTATTTCTTCTATAAAAGGCTTGATTTATTTTAATTGTATTCTTCAATTGAAATTAATTATATATTTTATTTTTTATTTTGACCCCTATTCTTTAAGTTTTTTGTTTGGTTTTAACTCCTTTATTTTTTTTCTGGTCCTTCTAAAGTAATTCCTATTTTTTTTTTATCATTCTTATATATCTATACTCTTAGTTTTGATTTTTAATTTTTATTATTTTATCTATTGTTGAGCTTTTATTTTTTTTAAATTTACTTCATAATTTTAATTTGTGTTGATCATTTTAAAATTGATATTTATTCTTTTATTATTACTACTACTACTACTTTTATTTGTTCCTCAAATCAAATGATTTTTTATGTTAATAATATTTATTTTAGTTTTTTCATTATTTTTTATTTTCTCTTTTATGAAAGTTAGTATTTTTTTCTTACTCTGGATAATTTTATGATTTTTGTTATTCAGGAAATAATAATAATTTTAGTAATATTTTTCTTGATTGCGCTTTTGTTAAATTTTTTGAGTTTTTTTATGTTATTCTTCGAGGTAATTTAATAATTTTTATTATTTAGTCAAGAACAATAATGACTTTTTTGTTGATATTTTATTTTTTTTAATCAATCTAGTTTTTAAATTTTCATTTCTGTTAATGGTCATTTTAACATTAATATTCCTTTTTTCTTCTTTTTTTGGTTTTTTATTTTCTCTTCAAATCAAATGATTTTTTATGCTAATAATATTTATTTTAGTTTTTTTTTCATTTTTTGTTTTTTGTTTTCTATTTTATTAAAGTTTTTGGATTCTTTATTTTATTCCTCAGAATAATTTTATGATTTTTATTATTTAGACAATAATAATAATTTTAGTGATTGTTTTTTTCTCTCTTGCTTACTCTTTTATTAAAGTTTTGGCTGTTTATTTTATTTTTTAGGAAAATTTAATAATTTCATTGCTTAGGCAATGATAATAATAATCTCTTTTGATGAGATTTTATTTTTATTCAATTTAGTCTTTAAAGTTTAATTTGTGTTTATGATTATTTTAAAATTGATATTTCATCTTTTCTTTCTTTCTTCTTTTTGATTTTGTAATTATTTTTATTTGTTCATCAAATCAAAATATTTATTTTAATTTTGTTATTTTCTTTAATTTTTTGTTTGCTCTTTTGTTGTTTTATTTTATTCATAAGAATAATTTTTATGTTTTTTATTATTTAGGAAGTAATAATAATTTTAGTGATTGTTTTTTTTTTGTTTTTTTTCTTAAAATTTTTGGTTTTTTTAATTTATTCTTCGAGGTAATTTAATATTTCTTATTGTTTAGGCAATGATAGTAATAAATATTTTTGTTGAGGTTTTATTTTTATTGAATTTCATCCTTGAATTTTAATTTGTGTTGATGTTTATTTTAAATTTTTGTTATTTGCTCTTTTGTTAAAATTTTTAGATTTTTTATTCATTCTTCAGGGTAATTTAATATTTTTTCTTGGTTAGATGGTAATAACAGTTATAATAACTACAATAATCATTTTAATCATGATTAGAGGCGAGCAAAAAAAATGAAAAACCAAGAAAATAAAAAAAAAAGAACCAAGAAAAAACATATTAGATTTTTTTTCAAACTTCTAGTCTAGTTTCGTTTTCTCAGTTAAAAATTGTTAAACTGAACAAAATTGATTCAAATTAAAAAATATATGCTATATTTTTTTTATTCGTCCAGTTCAGTTCAAATTTTTTGGTTTCCTTCCATTTTGGTTAAATGAGAAAAGTGAAAAGTTGGTTAAAGTAACAAAAAAAATCCTAAAAAAACCAAACTAAAAATGTTCGATTTAAATCAAGTCCAGTTAGGTTTCAATTTTTTTTTTCAATTTAGTTTTTTTATTGATAAAAACCTAATTGAACTAAAATTATTCACCCCTAATCATATCATGATAATGACAGTGATATTACTAATAGCAATGATGTAACAATGATAATTTATTTTAATAGTTATGATACTTATAATATTAATAATTATGATTATGATAATAATAACTCATGCAATAATATTAAGAATATCAATAATAATAAAAATAATTATAATATTGATAGTAATACTAATGCTAATGGTAATTTTGATAATATTCATCACAATAGTAATGCTAGTAATTATAATAATGGTAATTATTATTATTATAATGACAATGGTTGCGATGACGGTGATACTAATAATACTGATAATTAAATAATTGCACTAATAATAATTATAATGGTAAAAATAAAAATAAAAATAAAAATAGTGGTAGTATTAGTTGTAGGGTTGATGATGATAAATGTAACGATGGTTTAACCAGTAATAGTTATTGTGATATTGATGACGATGATAATAATAATGATGATAATGACAACTATTATGATACCAATAATAATTAGAGTATTGATTATTTATAATAATAATAATTATGATAGTTATAATGATAGTGACAATTTAACAACCATAATAATCATAATGAGAATAGTAAATGAACTAATTCACTATTCAATGCTGTATATGTTAAGAATTAAAATTTTCAACTTCTCTATGTATAGTATTTCAGATCTAATATCCCAAATTAATGATTTGAAAAAAAAATTGTGGCTCAATATTATCTTTTATTTTTTTTATCTTATTATTAAAAAGTTGTGTTGCCTGACATTATTTGTTTAAGAAAAATCATTCATTTTTTTGTTATGGAAATTATTCAATTTATTTATTTAATAAGTTTTTTAAATATATTAAATAAATAAATTTATATCGATTTAAAATCTATATATTTTTATTAAAAAATTGATAAAAATTCTGTTAAAATTTATTATTTTATCTACATTTATAGTTTTATGGAAAAAATGGTTCGGGAATTTCTAAGTACAAGGTATCTTGCCCAAAGACTGAAAGCAGGATTGCAAAAAAGACAGGCTTGAGTTTGCGAAAGCATTCGTCAATTGCAGTTATTTCAATTCCATGACCTCAGAAGTTTACTTGTCTTCTCTTGACAATTTCCTTTTCTAGTAATCATGTTGGATTGTCATTCCAACGAATTCCATACGATGACGAGAGCCCTTTGAATTGGTAACTCTTTGTTGCAAATTATTTTCAATCTGCAGCTCAAGTCAATGAATTTGAAAGCTATCCCTCAAAATCACTGCAAATCTTGTAAAAAATTCAGCCATTGTGTTTTTAATGCATCCACAATAAAATATAAATCATAAGTCAATTAATTTGATTTATTTTTTATTTTGTTCAAACCCAAAATAATAATACAAAAATGTAATCAACAAAGAGAGAGAAGAAGAAAAATAAACACAAACCCCAAAAATCACGTCTTAATAATAAGCCTTTTCTTGTTAGAATCCGATCTCCGTGAAGTAAGACTCCAGTGAATCCAAACTCAGACCATGTCCAAGACCATTACCATATCCAAACCCGAAACCAACACCACAACCCATACCAACCCCAAAAACTAGCTTCGTATGGTTCCACGGCCGGCCACCATACCCGGCTCCACCCACCCACCCGATGCCTGCTCCGATACCACACCCGATTCCAACACCACCTCCAGGACCCATTATTGTTTCCTCAAACTTGCTGTAGTTGTCGTGTAGGAATTCAGGTACTGGGAATTGAATTCCATTCTTCTTCTTGCTGTCATTTGTGTTCCATTTCCAAAGGGAGTATGAGTTTTTAGTTCTGGACTTCGGCTTCATTTCATGAAGTGAGTAAAGGATAAGATTTTGGACAATTATTGGACTTTGGATGTGGGGGTAGTGCTTACACACATGTATTATATATATATTAGCTAATTTATCTGATGTGAATTGTGATTTTTTTTATAAAAAAAAACAGATATTGACATATTTTTTTATATAAAAAATTTTCTGTAAATTTTTATAAATAAACAAAAAAAATCATTAACAATATATGTGTATATAAAAAAAATAAAAAAATAATTGTTTTTATAAATAAACAAAAAAAATAACAATAAGTAGAGTGATACATATACCTGGTCATGTTTATTGAATTTGATTATTAAAATCAATGAAAGATAATAGAAATAGAAATTTATTGATTGATTGAATAAAATAAAATAAATAACTATGCAAGGCCTAACATGTTAGATATATTATCTAAAAATGAATATTTTTATTTTAAAAATATAATTAATCTATATAAAATAAAGAAAATAATAGATGAATCAAAATACTATCTTTAAAATATAAATACACACAAAATAATTATTTTTTTAAAAAATATTTACTAATAATACCCTATAAAACTCATGATCCAGGTCATGAGACAGAAAAAACCAATAAAAAACTTGAAATCAATCACAAAATTATTTAAAAAAAGTAATGTAGAACAATGAAATAGAAAAAGACCAAAGAAAAATATTAAACTATTTTAACTTTTTAAATACTCGATCTAAAATATTAGTTTGGAAACATCATAAAAAAATAAGAAATCAAATCCCTAACAATTCAAATGTCGAAGATGAAACTAGGACCAAAATCAACAGCACAAAAAGAATTTAAAAATATAATTAAGAGAATGAGGTTAAAATCACAATAAAAAATAAATTAGAGGTCAAAGTTAAGTTGTAAAGAGAAATAATTTTAACAAAAGAAAATATCAAATGAAAGAAATAAGGGCAAATTGAAAATACAGTAATACACCATAAAATAGTAGAGCATAGCGCATATACCAACAACGACTTAATTCCAGTAAAAAATAAAAGTCATACAAAATTTATTTTTTTAAGTTGGGAAAATATTTACCAAAATATGCATGCATTTCTTCACCATATATATAATATTTAACTCATTTTTACCTATACCAAATTAATATCACATACAAAATTACATTTTATATGCAAGTAATTCTAGAGAAAAATATCTTTAAATACTGTGTTTAAATCAAAATATATATTTTTTTTATAAAAATCTAAAAGAACTTGAATTTTATTCACTTATTTATATTTATAAAATATACTTCCCAACTTTCTTTCATCCAAAGAAGTTCTAGAGAAAAATATCATTAAAGCTTCTAGTTTAGTGGGATGTGTTGTTAATACTTGGCCTTCGACGAAAGTCAAAACACACAACCTTTAATATTGGACCAAAGAATTGTCATAAATTCAACTTGATGATCTCAACTAGCTTTTTTTGACCTTCCTCGATATATTTCATGACACATATTTTCAATGCTCAGTTCACACGCCAACAAACCATCTTCCTTGTATAAATCATGCTCTTATCTCACCAATCCACAGCACAAACTCACAACTCCCTCCTCCATCCTATCAAGAAAGAAGACGAAAACCCACAGCTCCCTTCTCTTTCTCCCAAGCGCTAAACATGGAACCAGCTCCCACCTCCTTCCATGGTTCTTGGAGGAGATACTGGAGGAGAAAGCGGTACCAGCGACTCGACGGTGCGATCACAGCCCGGAAGAACACGAACGTGGCAAGATTTGGAGGTAGCCCACGAAGGGCATGGAAGATAAAAGCAGTGCCCAAGTTAAGAATTTTAAAGAATATTGCTTCTCCATTTAAGCTGTTGAGAAAGCTCAAGAACAGTTACATCAACATGATCCTTAGTGTTACTGGTAATGCGGATGGAACACCTGTTTTTGGAAACAAAAGGGTTCCAAGAGGCAGGCATGCCAAAACTATTTACCCGAGTGAAGCTTTTGAGAAACGACTGGTTTATGAGATTTATAAGAATCTGCTCGCAACCAGAGAATTATCTACAGTGTAGAGCAATCAACAGGAAACCTACCTGTAATTAATATTTTCTGTGTCTCCTAGCTTCCTCCCATGGAAAATGTGAGGTTAGAATGTTCAGCTTCTTCCTTGCTGTAAGGTTCTACGATGTCGTATCTTCAGTATACATTTAGAAATGTTTCTCATGCAATTCCAGCAAAGGGACTGAGATGCAAAGCTTGTATAATTTCAAACCAAAATATCCAGTTATAGGTATGAAAAGGAGATGAAACCCATTATAGTTTACAATTTCTTTTTTTTCTTTTCTTTTCATGAGAGTTATAATACAACTATTTCTTATATTTCAAAAGAAATAAAACAAACTTGAACGACACCGAAGAGAAAGCTTGCTTTATTTTATTTATAGGGTACGTTGGAAACTGAAATAATAATAATATTATCAAAACAAATATAGTTATATATTAAAATATAAATATGATAAAGAATAATCTAATAAGTTTAAATTAAAAATGTTGAACTTCTTAAAAGAGTGTGTGTGTGTGTGTATATAAACAATGACATTTATTCTATATTGACTTCTTCTACATTTCAAACAAACGGCGTCAATGACTTTTTAATTTGGATTTATGAAAATTCTCGATCCATAAATATGTGCAGTTGGACATAACTATGATATGAATAAGTTAAGGAAGTTTCGAACAAAATGTTTTGTTTATTAAACACAGACTCTTAAGAATCATCCGTCGTTAATTTCAGCGCGTCCCTTGACTTGAAACCTCGGTTGTCTAGCCCCATTTTGCCGACTTCAACAGCAAGCTTTTCTTCTTCTTCTTGATCCTTTTCACACGTGGACCATATTCACCGTATGCTCCTAACCATATTAATTATTAATGTGGTGTCAACGTTATTTTTAAAAATTTAAAAATCATTTTTGATATAATAATAATCTAAAATATTTAAAAATTAATTTAAAATAAAAAATCCAATATTAACAAAATTGATAAAAATGCAACATGAAAGATCAAGGTTGTCAATACCGTTCCAGTCGTTGTTCTGGTTTTTCTAGTGGTGCAGAATGTTTTGGTTTCGGAGCATTTCGGTGTGTCGTTTCGGGATTGTACTGTTCATATATAATTAATTATATATATAAAAAAACTTAAAATATTAATTTAACAAGCATAATTAAAATTCAAGATAAATTAACTTTAAATTATACAATACAAACACAAAGTCAAACAAACATAATCTCAAAATTAGAAGAAAAACCCCACAAGTTAATCAAAATAAGGAGGATTTTAAGGGTGGAATGGTACCGAAATGTTTTGGCTGGAATTTGGCTTGAATTTCTTAAATAAACTGGAATTAAAACTGAGACGAAAATGATACTGTTTTGTCTTAAATTTTTTAATGAGATAAAACGATATTGATAACCCTGTAAAAAAGTGTATGCATGCGCGTGCCGGGGTGGGGGTGGTTCATTATGAATTGAAATGGTAACCTCACATTCTATTTCTTCACTTCAGTTTTAAAACGGTGTGTACTGGGCTTTAAAGCATTTTATAAACTATTCTGTGCCCAGATTAATTTGAGAAAAAAAATGATAAATAATAATAATGTGAGTGATGAAGCAACAAACATTACAATGCATGGTTTTCATTCAAAGGGAGGGAGGGAGGGAGGGAGAAGAGGGAGGGACCATGGTTAGTTAAAGTAGTGATAAAGAAGCAAACAAAAACAAAATTATTAAAAGACCTTACTTCAAATAGACATACAAACCATACCTTAATCAATCACCATGATCATACCCAATTATATTCAAAACCTTCAAACATCATTCTTCACCTCCCTCCCTTCCTTCTTTGCCACTCCTCCCTCCTCCTCCTAACCACCTTTCCTTTTCTATCTAACTAACTCGAATATATATTTATATATATACACTCTCTCCTCCCCTTTGCATCCATCACCCTCTCTCTCTCTACTCCTTTTATTTTATTTTATCTCTCTCTCTGAAACTGCTTTCTGTTTCTGTTGCAGTTTCTCTAACGGTTTCTCACCCCCTTGGCGGGAAACAAATGTCTTCTTGAAAGATTTTGCTCTCGTGTTACTGCACCGTTGCCTCTCACCCCTCCCAACCAATAACATTCGTCCACGTGTTGATAAAGCTAGAGTCAGATGAGCAGGATTGGTTCACGCAAATTACCCATCATGTTTTGGTGAGTACCGGATTTAAAAGCCGGCTGCGGGGGGGGTGTATATGCTGTAAAGAAGCTTCATCTCTCTCGCTCTCTCTCGCAAGAAATGGAGAAAACAGAATCACCACCGTCTGATTCAAAAACAGCTGCACAATCAGCACCTTTTGATGATTACCACCAAGCACACGATCAGGATCAATTCGCTTCCAATTTCACCTCTCTCTACCACTCAGTTTTCCCGCCCAAACCTTCACAGCTCCCGAACTCGCTCTCTTTCACCCCCTCCACCACAGCCTCGCCTTCCTCCTCCACCGCCGCAGATGAAATCTCCACCGAGAGCCGCCTCCGCCAGGCTCGACTGATTCTCGAGTACCAGGACCTCTGCGATCACTACAATCTCTCTCTCGCGCGCCTCCAAACCCTAACTAATGAACTCGAGTTGATTCGTCGAGAAAATGCAGATCTCAAAGTCGCAAATAGTGAGCTTGTCAAGCTTATCAGTCTCTCTTCTCAAGCCTCCGCGATGCAGCATCAGAACCGTACTGTGGGAAACAATCGTGATGTTGCATTTGATAGGAGGAATAATGCTAATAACGTGGGGACAGAGAGAGTGACGTTGCCGAAGAGTATTTCCGTCAGATCTACTGGTTTCGTTAAGGTGAATCAAGCGGTTTCTGGTAATGTGAGTAACAATGGAGGCGGTCGCGGTAGTGCTAGCAGTAACTCAACTCGGTCTCGTGTGGCGAGTCAACTCGATCAACTCGTTTCTGGATCGGTTAGTAGAGATTTCTTTGAGTTTTGCTTAGCTTTCAAGTTCCCATTGCAATGCAGTGTAGCACGTCAACTGTGTGTGTTCGTTTCAGTTACTGTGTCTAGTTCGTCCGGTTATGCTATTTAGAAATGCAGCTATCAGTTTGATATTAAAACTTCATCCTCTCCTGTTCTCACTGTTATCTTCAAACTCACAATTTATTGGTCTCTTTTATTTTCATAATTGATGGCGGGTTATATATATATATATATGCTAAAAATAGCCGTAGATTTGCCCCATCGGCTCTCTGATAGTCCAAATTGAATGTATAATAATAGCTTTTAATAATATTATTTTATTTATTTAATTTTACAACAAACTATAGAATTAATTGAAAGAATAGAAGATGAATTAAATATTAAATTGTAATGTGCACGTATCTAAAGCCTAATTTGTAGAATAGAGTTTCTTACCAATATCAAGAAGAATAATCTATGCACAAATAAAATTGGATGATTAAATTTTATATAAAGAGTACTGATTTATTGGTTAATCACAGTGATACATTTTATGCTCTTTGATCCTTCGCATATTGTCAAGGATTGGTTGTGCAATATTTTATTCCAATAGCAGTAATTTGATTGAAAAAGATGTTCGAATCATTCACTCCTTTAGAATCGAGTTTTCCATCATATTATTATATTCACAATTGAAACTGGACATGAAGACAAATTTCTTGCATTAATTAAAAAAGATCATTATTTTTGCTGTGGTTGAAAAGGGATTTTATATAAATTAGTGTATGCAGATGCAGCAGAGGGTGTATGTGACCGGAGGGGGGGGAGGTGGAGGAGGAGGAGGGAAGAGATCAGAGGAGGAAATAGCTGCTGGAATGGAGTTGGAGGTGTTTAATCAAGGGATGTGGAAGACAGAGCTATGCAACAAGTGGCAAGAGACAGGCACGTGTCCTTATGGTAACCATTGTCAGTTTGCTCATGGTATTGGCGAGCTACGTCCAGTTATCAGGCACCCGAGGTACAAGACTCAAGCTTGCCGCATGGTTCTTGCTGGCGGGGCTTGTCCTTATGGTCACAGATGCCACTTTCGCCACTCTCTCACTGACCAAGACAGGTTACTGCTGGGTCCTCGTTGATAATCTTGAAATATTGAAATAAATGCATGGATTAATTTGGACTTGAGTATTTGATTGATTGAAAAGGAGGGAGGCGTATAGATTAAGCAAGTGGGGCTATGTATATATATAAACCTAATGTTCAGTAATATTCATGCATCAAATAAACGTAGTAATAATAAGTAAAACAGAAATGTTGGGAAACATGGTTAATTGTATCTGATAGAAATTGAGGGCGATGAGAGAATTGGATATCTTTTTTTTTTGGTAGGAAATATTTCAAGTGGGGCTTGGAGGTATTATTGTTTATGAACGAACAACCCACCAACCAAAACTAGACCAAACTCCCAAGCTCTGTAATGATGATTCTTTTGATCTATGCAATAGCTAGTACGCTACGCAGCTTTCAATAATTCAAGTTCGTTACATGGTTTTCTTTGCTTTCACTGTCAAATTGATCACGTTTTATAATATATATTTACACATACATTCGGATGTTGATACCCACCACACACACACACGCATATTGTGAAAAATGTCGTCGTTCCATGTTTATCATATGTATGTAGTTGGACAGATGCTGTTGTTTATGAATCCGGGCCATCTGAAGGCTGGTGTCTTAATCCATTGAGGTATCTACAACACCAACTACCGTTGTCGGTGATGTGTTGAGGCTCAAATATCCATGAGTGCATTGCTTGAATATATATATATATATATATATATATAGTAATAATGGAGGATTTCATATATAATAAATAGTGAGATCTGTGAAGCTTCTGTCGAGGCTTCAAGTTTAAGATGTAGTGATGATAGCTAGTCTAGTCTTGGAGTGAAGATGGGATCAAAAATTGACCAGAATTGGAATTTAGGGCATGGTTCATGAGCGATCACCGAACGTTTCATTCTCAACCTTGCATGGTTGAAGAAGCAACTGTTGCTATGGCATCCAGCAGTGAGGTCACTATTTAGAGTCTTATTTGGAATTTTTTGGAGAAGAGGATGAGGATTGAGCCATTGAGGAGACGAGAACTGGGGGGATTTTATACTAGTTATAAATTATAATAATAATAATAATAATAATAATAAATAAATAAATAAATAAATAGGTTTCTAACTTTTTACGGGGGGGTTATAAATTAATAATAATAATAATAATAATAATAACTTACTCCTATTTATTATATAATTAATTGTATCATTAAACTATATATAAAATACTTGAACTTTATTTAAAATAAGATAAACAAAATGGTTATTTTATTAATGATGTAGAAGATGTTTGATTTATACTTCTTTTAGTTTTGAACATTTTACTTTCATAATAGAATGTTCCGTTCCAATAAAAAAACCTGAACGGATTTTACAACTTTGGGATTCATCATATACTATTAGAACAGTGTAATATTCATTTTATCTTCTCTAAAAAAATCAATACTCTGGTTATTGACGCTAATAAAATCGTTTTGTAAAATTCCATTAGTTGTTGTCAAATTGATGGGGGACAAATCTATCTTTGTGTTTCTTAAAAACACAATAAAATAACTAGATTATTATTGGAAGAAAATAAAACTTATTTGACTGGCATATAAAAGACTTTTCATATTTTCATCCAACTTTTTTATTATTATTATTAAGTTGACTGAGAAATAATTTGAGATTTTAATAAATTAAAAAATATAACTTAAAAATCAAAGTTGGCAAATGTGTCAATTAATAAAAGGTGCCTATTATTTTTTGGTGGTGTATATAGTGTATCTTAACGTTCAAACAATGACTTACACAACATTTGAAAACATCAAGACATCTCTTTTTACAGGGATGAGTGCGTGTAGCTGTGACAATTTTATTTTCTTTTTTCTTTTCTATACTTGAAATTTTCACTATTCATTCAGAATTTTAAAGTTGTCATCTTATTTTAAAAAAAAAATCTTGACCTTTTTTTAATCTTGATTTGTTTTTAATTTTATCGTTGAATCTAAATTATGATTTGCTATTTTTGTTCAAATACGATTCTCATTTTTGTTTTGTGGTTTTTTGTATATGTTTGTAAATTTCATTTTCCTTTTGAGCTTTCCCCTTCAATTCAAAATTCTAAGTTGTCCTCTCATTTTTTTTTTTCAAATTTGGTCCTTGTTTCTTTATTGCTATTTTTTTAGTGTGGATTATTTTGTATTTTTTTCAATTTTATTATTAGGCATTAATTTATTGGAAATTATTTTTCATGTTTTTTCCAGGTAGGGAGCTTTTGGTTTGTGACTTGGGTTTCTGGTTTAAGAAGTTAATCAAACATCATTTGTCTCTTTTTTATGAACTCTTTATTTTATTTTTTATTTTACTCTTCAACTTAGTTTATTTTGAAAAACAAGCTTCATATTTTTTTTTAGTTTCTTTTTAATTAAATTATGATGATCTCATAACATGAATGATATGTTTTGATCAATTAAGTATTTTTAGGGGGGTTTATATTACAAAGGAGACCCCAAAAAAAAATACTCAAAGTAATTGGCCAAATATATTATCCAAGTCATGAGATAGATATAATTTTATTGAATATATATATTTGTAAACCTGAGTACAGCCATTAAGTCCAATTAAGTCTTGCAAGCTGATCATGCAAACAAGATAATATAATAGAAAAATTAAAGAACCCAATATATATATAGATATATATATATATATATAAACACGTGGTGACATCTAAAAATTATATTGTTTTACATTAACATAATTGGCCCACCCATGGACAATCACAATCCACCTCTATACGTACGAGCTAGCAAGTTTAAACATCATCGTAAGTTTCACGAATGCAAGAGTTTACATACATAAATCTAGAATTGGCATGAAACTTTGACCTTGAAATGGTGGAAAGAAATCAATAGGATCCCTTTAAATAATTGTAGTACTTTGCTACTTTCATATAGAGAAGACGAGCGTTTATTACATATGTTTTTGGATAGATTAATTTATCTAGATTCAAACACCAATAAATACTTGTTTGGTTTTTCTTATATAATAAAAGGAGCTTTAAACCTTGAGATTGTCTACTTGTAGAATGATTATCACAAATAAAAACATTGGCTTAGTTATAATTTTGTACAAGTTTATAATCATTTATTTATCTTATGTGTATATTAATTAATTATAAGTTTCTATCTATACATCGGTGCTGATTAATGTTGTTAGTGATTTCATTTCATAATTATTAAAATAACAATAAATTTGATAAGCTATATATCAGAATGAAGAGGGGAAAAAAACATAATTGTAATTACAAAATCGTTTTGCCTTGATCATACAATTGAAAGCTGTCTCGGGCCATGAATCCGATTCCTTCAGCAAAATCATTCAGGCTAACAAACAAGATGTCATAAATTTAGTTAAAAATAATTTCTGATATCTGACAGAAAATATGATTGAACTTGTTTTTGAAAAAAAAAATTATTTATAAATATATTAAAATAATTTTTAAAACAAAATTATTTTTAACATCAAAATATAAAATTAATAAAAAACATTAAAATTTTTAATTTTAAAAAAAAATATATATATTTTCAGAAATACTTTTAAAACATAATATAAAAAATACCTGTGAGATCCCAGAGTCGAATTAGTCAAGAAATAACACTCTACCAACTATCAACAGACGGAGAGGAAAAAAAGAAAAGAAAAACAAACACAACTATCTCCAGCCAAAAAACATAAAAAACATGTGAACGGTTCGAGCAAGGAGAAATTATATCATTCTTTTCTCCTTGCCAAGTGATTTCTTCTTCTCCAGCAACAATGGTTTGTTCAAATACCATCAAAATTGTTATGATCCCAGCCATGAACATCATCCTCCCTGCAATATTTGTTCGAAGAAGCAGCAACCATTTAACACTGTAGCAACCGATATCTTTCTGCAAAATCTCTTTCAGCAGCAAGCAGACTGGCACTGAGAGTTTCATCAGACTTCACCAAGCACCCCTCACCCAACTCATCAATCCGGCCATCATTTGATGATTCCACCGAGAGTGGTAGCAGCAATTCTTCGATAGGCATGCCACTTTACCGTAAGATTGTCGATTCTACTTTGTTTGTTTCGTTTCAGTTAATATTTTATTTTTTAAATTGTAACGGAATATTTCAATTTCAAAGTATTTTGATGTTATATATATATATATATATATATATATATATATATATATATATATATAAAATAATATTTTTTTTATTTTTTAAAAATTATTTTTGATATTAGCACATAAAAATATCTATAAATATTATATTTTTTAATTTTAAATGATATAACTCAACCGACTTGATGAGTTCAAAAATAACATGAAAAATTGATAAAATTATAGTTTAATTAAAAAAAATCAAGTTGATATTTATATTGAATCAACCTAGGTTAACCTTTCAAATGTGTGACCTCTATTATAAGACCATAATGACCATAAATAAAGCAAATCAAATCAAATTATGAGGTTCAATTCATAATAATATTGTTATTAAATAATGAAATCATGAAAAAATAATTTTTAAAAAATACAATAAAATATTTTTTCTAAATAAAATTATGAACATGTATAATATTACGAGAAACCATAATTAAATTTACAAGGTCATTTCATTTTCTGATTGCTCTAAAATGTTAACATAATATATATAAATATGTCAAGAGATTCCTTATAAAATTTCATATTAATCTAACTATCAGATTAAAAGATATGATTAATATTGTAAAATTATTCATTATTTTTTTTACTGAAATGGAACAGGCGGAACAAAACTGAAACTTTCTGGTCAGAATTTGAATGAAATTTTTAGAATAAATTAAAATTTTAAACGAGATAAAAACTGTAATATTTTATTTTAATTTTTTAATTAATACGAAGAATGGAATCAGATTAGGAACACTACTTTACAGCCTTACAGTAGCATTAATAATTTTTGCAGTATGGCTTTTGCCGTATGGCTAGCAGTGAGAGGTCTTCAAGCACCAATAACTTCCTTCTCCTCGAGGAGCTCCAGCTATGCACTCATCGACACTACCATGGACTTCTTCATCTGAACTGTGGCTTCTTTTCCGCCATTACTGCACTGCAAGCTCTGGTTCCGCTAGCAGCATAGCTCCTCGGTTTTCTTTCAGCAGAAGCAATAAGAGGCATTTTTTCATAGCAACAACAAGAGATTTGCTCAAGCAGGTCAACCACGAACAAAGAGTTTTCCATCAGCCAACATTAGTTCCACCTTAATTCATTTCTCCTTCATTTCATCCATTAAAGTCAAAAGGAGTAGTAGCGTTCCAGGATTTAGCAGCACCACCGTAAACAGCTCTAGCAACACCGTGAGCAACAAAAACCTTTTTCTTCGACGCGAGTTTCTCCTCGCCAGTAGGCAAAACCCTCCTCCGACCAGGTAATGCCATTCCTCCTCCTTTCCTTTAAATACATTTTTCCCCTGCATAACGTGAATTAATTCACGTTCTACAAAAGGGAAGAAAAGGGTTGAACCTTCCTTCTAGCCCAGCCTACACGGTTGGAGCTAGGTCCAGCCACACTAAAATAGAGACACACATATGGACAAATTATTAGGCCATTTATAGGCCTAATCAATTTGGGTTGGTAGTGGGCCTCAGACTCAGCCACTCCAACCCTTGGATTAAGGTTATATTTAACACACGAATACTTGTTTGTCATTTTCTTAGTTTTTAACTTGTACTTATTTTAATTATTTTATCATACATGCCTTTATAAAAATCCAATTATCAAAAGATGAAATCAAAATATTTTTTTAAGTGTTTTTATGGGTGTATACGATCAAATATCTCAAAAATAAATTCATGTTTTAATTGAGAATAAATTCATTTTTGCAAGTTTATTAAATCCCCAAGAATTTAACCAATATATCAAGAATTGATAATAAACACTATGATATAAGTACTAGACCTACAAGGTATGATGATATTTGAATTATTAGTAATTTCCCCAAGACTTCTTGGAATTAATCTTGAATATTCACCAATCGGGTGGACAAAAAACCATTATTCAAGATAGATGAACCCAGTCAAGACACCTACATGGATTCTTCATAAATAAAAACTTGTTTAGCTTCACAAGCCCATAATAGATTTGAAAAATCAAATTTATTAATACTAATAAATTATAAGTAAAAAATGCTCACGAATCAACTAAATTCTTAAATCACATTGAAAACCTTAAAACAACTTACCTTAGATAGGGTGTACTAAAAGTAGTAATATTTATCATGGTCACACCTAGTCCTTTACTCTCAGAATCTCTTATAAGACTAGTATATTTAAGTTTCCTAAAAACCCTAACCAAATAACTAGGTGAAGATTCCCAAAACTCTTGACTACATCACTAGAATCTTGTGACACAATACAATATTACAATAATATAATGATTTTGTTACCTTCTGATTATTTTATTTTTTGCCTTTGCTTTGGGTTAAGGTAGTCTTTCCACCATAAATATTTTTAAAGAATTATGCAATGCTATTTTGGTAATTATATTTTTTTAATACATAGCAAAATCACAAATGTCTTCTCGACAAGTATATTTTTTTTATACTTGATGAAATAATAAAATTACTCCATTACCCTTACAATTTAAATGTCATACCCTTGGTTTCAGGGGCTTGGTTTTGATGTTATCATAGTTTATTTGTTAATATTGTTTATCTCTAAAAACATTTTATATTGTGTACAAATAAGAAGAATGAAAAAGTTAATGCATGCCTTGCACATCTTAGTCGCTTCGCAATCTTTAGACAGCTTGTGCAAGTGAGTTTGATAGTTTTAATGGTGATTCATCTTCATTGTTTGATTCATCTATTTTTTCTTGGATTGTGTGTTGGTCATACAAAAAAATCACATTAACCTTTCAATTATTTTTTTCTTTTGATTGTTTTTCTTTTTATTTGTAATTTTTTTATTTATATTTATTTGTAATTGGATTTTATTTTTGATTTCATCCCTAATAATTTGATTTTCTTATTTTCTTAGAACTATTCCTTGTTTTATTAATTGCTAATTGTTTTGTTATAAATCACTTTTTGGATTGCTTTCCCCCTTCTAATTCCACCCATAAAAAAATATCTTCATTTAATTTTATGTCAAATTTGGTTCTAATTGTTTTTATTGCTATTTTTAAATAATTTTCTTAATGGATTTTTTTTACAATTGCTCCCCTTAACATTGAATTTCATTTAAATCTTACCTAAACATTTAATTTAATTTAATTTAATTTAATTTTTATGTCGAATTGAATCCTAAATTTTCTAATTGCTATTTTTTTTGCTTTGCTTTGTTTTTTTGTACAAATGTTTTCCCTCAATTTCATCATGCAATATTTGTTTGACTAAGAATCTAGCTTATTTGTTCTATATGTTTGTCTTTAATGTGATCAACCCTGTCTGATGACCTTAGTTATAGATCTGAAAGGTTAATTCGAGTCAATTCTCATCTTTTTCTTAAAATATTTTTTAAATATTTATATTTTTGACATCTTTTTTACTTTTCTACTTATAATGTTATCACAATTTCATATCATGGATCAAGTGTTTGATTTGTTAACCCATGTTGGTTGTTGTGTTTGCTTAAGGGTTTTTTTATATTTTTTTTCTTTTTCTTTGATAAGTTTTTAGATTTTATATTTTAAATCAAATTATAATAAAATTTTTGATAAAATTAAATCTAGGGTTTCATAAGTTGAGAGTTTTTTAAGATTTGACCATGATTAGAATGTTTGTATAGTTGGTTTGTACAAATGTTTTCAATTTCACTCTTATGATTTTTTTAATTTTTAAAATTTCGCTTCTTTCCTTTTAAATAATATTTATTTATTTAAAATTATCATTTATTTTTTTTTAAATTGCATTATCCCTTTTTCTTTAAATAAATTTTTTCCTCATTCTTATTTTTCAAGTTTTTTATTAATATTTTATTGCCAATCTTATCATTTAAATTAAATTGGTTGAGAATTATAGGTCTTGATTTAATCTAGTAAAACATTTCACATGATGCAACTTATAGTGATTATATCAGGTTTAAAAGGTTTGCTAGGATTGCTCTATTTTTTTCTATTTCTCTAAATTGATGTTTTTTTTTTGTTTGATTCTTTTAGGTTAGCCCTTAACATTTTTTTTTTCTATTTCATCCCTAGCATTTCTAATCTATAAATAATTTATCATATTACAAATGATTTTCAATTTCATCCCCTATAATTTCTCAATCTTTCAAGTTTGGCCATAACCCTTTTAATTTCAATTTGTTTTTGCTAGGTATATTTTTTTCTCTTCAGATTACATCCTCATTGATTTTTTTTTTTCATGTTAGATTTTAGCTCTATTCTTTTTATTATTATTATGTTCCTTTTCTTTTGTATGTGTTTTTATTAATAGTTTTCCAAAAATTACATCTTTCAAAATTTAATTGGATGGAATTTAAGTTCCTTAATTAATCTCAAGTCCATTATTTAATAAGTTACATTTTTTTAGATTAGACTAGGTTCAACAAGTTTGTTGAGGCTTGTTTTTTTTTTTTGAAGTTTGACTCTTTTTTTATTTCATGGTTCTCCTTCAATTAGATTAACATTGAGTTGTTGGATTAATTCGAATAAGCTTGGGTATCGTTTTTTTTTATCAGTTTATTTATTATTTTTATTTCATATTACTTAAATTGTCACTTTAACTAATAAATTGGTTTTTTTTAACATATCACTTTTTTTACATAAAAAATAAAATAAAATAAAATTATTTGGCATATCTAGCTTATATAAAATGACCAAGATCAACATCACAATACGTAGAGAAGGGAGAGCCCAACTATGTATGAAGTGAAAGAGTTCATATTCTTTTAAACTAATGCCAAACGTTAACACATTAATTAAACCATACAACATGAACAATATCGAACTAGGTATGAAGTGAAAGAGATCATATTCTTTATTTTTCATTCAAATTAATATGGAAGTAATTACACCAGTAATTCAAAAGTCTCAGATTTAATTAATGTTAAGGAACCATCTCACCTAAAAGCTCGAAAATCTCATATTTAATTAGTGTTAAGGAACCATCTCACCTAAAAGCTTAACATGGTATCAGAGCCTTGTTGACTCAACAGTCATGAGTTCAAATCTCACCACCCCCATTCTATTAGATAAAAATCAAGTACAAGGTAATGTGGGTTTGTGCAAGTTTCAAACCCAAAGGGCTTTCACTTGAGGGGGTGTGTTAGAGAATAATATAAATCATATTCTAGGGCCTCACTTATAAGCTTAAACTTTTAGGTGAGATGGTTCCTTAACAATTAGATCTACATAGTTTGCCTCCCTTAAAAATCTTGACATAAAAATTAAAAACGGTGTAAATGTTTTATATATATACATAAAATACATGTAGTGTTTGTTAGAGAATAATATAAATCATATTCTAGGACTTTACCTAACAATCTAAATTTTTAGGTGAGATAATTCCTTGATATGATATAAAAATCTTGTTCACTTAGCGATCGCGAGTTTAAATCCCACTATCCTTATTCTATATAATAAAAATTAAACACAAGATAGTATGGAGATGTATACAAGTTTCAAGAAAGAAAAAAAATTCTTATCCTTGCAACGTATAAGCACATAATTTTTTTAATTGACTTGTCACTAAGAAATTTTCTCATGGCTGACCAGAGAATGAGGGATCATCGGAGGAAGGGGGCCCTCCACTAGAACAGCTTGCTAAGTGCCCATAACATGCAGACGTAAAGAGGTCGAAAAAAGGAGAGGGCGTGCTCATCTTTGTTTGGCCAAAACAAGTGGAATAAAGTTTCCCAAATCAAAATACCAAACAAGAAATTCTCCATTCCTCTTTCAAAGCAGGAAACCATAAAGCAATTATCTTGCATCTTGAACTAGATTTTGATTCATATTGTATCTAAAGGAGAGTGTTTGCCCCATCTTAAGTCCATTTTAACCATATCTGCTGTAGTAATTAAATTAATAACAGTTTGAATGATGGAATTTGTGACCAAGTGGAATCCAAGAAGAATAGGATTCAAAGATCAGGGATGACGAACACGATCTCAATGCTAAGTTCATTGCTGAGATATTTATCTTTAATCGCCTGCTTCTCATGAAAGATTACGTGTACATAGGTTTCAAATACGAAAACTCAAAATTCTTAAACAAAATCTGGAATTTAAGGCTGAAAACCCAAAATAAATTATGAAAATAACAAAAAACAACATCTTCTTAGACTGATTTTAAGGTTTTCTTACCTTGGTTATTGCAAATTGATCTACAATAAAACTACATCGGAAGAATCTACTTGTATAATTTGAACTGATCAATTATCGAATAAAAAAAATATGCTTGTTATTCAAGAACTTGTTTGCGAATACCATAATATCGAATGAACAAAATAGTTGACGAAGTAAATATGTGATTAAACACGGTGTTGTCTCATTTTAAGAACAGTGAAAATTTAAAAATACTATAAAAAAACAACCCTTAAACAATCGAATATCAAACTTTTTATCATCAAATGTTTCAGGTTTCTTCCCTTTTGAATTCTTTTATGTTGTTAATCAAGCAAGTTCCGAATAGATAATCAAGTTCTTGAAATGAGCATGTTGGACAGCAGAGGAGTATCTACCTGGGTTTTCCTGCCCAAATAGGGAAAGCACGTAATCCTGTCTTGAAAAGGTTAGGCTCCCAAAAAGGATCAGTCCAAGAACTGGCACGTGAGAGGATGCCAATTATAGCTAGCTAGCTATTTGTCTTTATTCTTTCTCTCGATGGAACTGGGGCTCCTCTCCCAGTTGATGGAATGGTATCTGGCTTTTTGCAGGCTGTTCCATCGAATTGATGCATCCCTTCCAATTCGTTTGTTCACAGAATGGTATGCTTGGATTTAATTCAGCCTCATAATTCGAGCTGGAATCTATATGGGACAGCTGATATGCCACTAGCCACACAAGCAGAATGATATGCTTACTATTTTTTCAATATATTTTTGCCTTCTTTCAGTCTCCTTTTCAGATTCAAAATTTACATAATAAATATTCTGATTGTGCTCATGCCACAAGACCGAGAACCTTCTCCCGTCTAAAAAAGTTATGGGAATTGATGACCAAAATATCTTGATCGAACTGATCTGTAACAACATGGCATGGGCACTGGAAAGATTGATGGAGAAGATAAGCTGAGGTCTGTTGAGAGAGAAAAGTAGGTTGTGGGGGGATGACAGGTGGAAAGATTGTAGTCGTCACCTTCTCATGATCTGTTTCTTAGCAGAACTGACCGATGATGACGACGATTGACGAAGAAAAAGCAGGATAGCATTTTAGTGACGGGCGATTGGCCAGCTTTCAGCTTTCTTCTCCATACTCATCACTCGCTCCCATGTAGTAAGATAGATTTATATATATATATATATATATATATATATATATATGAATTAGCATAAAGTTGACTTAATAATAAGAATATATATATATATATATATATATATATATATATATATATATATATATTCTTATTATTAAGTCAACTTTATGCTAATTCTAGCCAACACCAAGGTTATTTATAAGTTTATTATATGCTGGAAGTATCGCTACAACAAAATCAGCTAATTTATACTTGGATAAAATATTTTTATCGGTCTTTGATTCATAATATTACCGGTAAAAAATACATTATATTACCAACAAGAAATCATATTGATAAAACAATTTATTCTAGCAGTGCATCGTAACATCTTATGGGGAGATATTAATTTGGATGTATGAGGTATATATATATATATATATATATATATATATATATATATATATATATATTGTGAAATCTCTAATTTGGTAAAAATTTTGTATTCAGGTAGACATGCATACGCTTAAGAATGTTAGCCACAGAACTGATAAATGCTACTTGGGATTCGAATTCAAGACCTCATCCTTGTTCTTTGCATGCTGCTACTCACTCCAAACACTAAGCTATTCGATCTTGGATGCACTTTATGTTTCCTTCTCTCTTTAAACAGCACACAAAGACAGCAAGCAAGAAAAGAAAATAAAAAAATAGAATTGCTGTCAAAATGGGATTTTACACAAAAAAATTAATTCGCATTTTGTTATTGAATTATTATTTTTGATATATTCTGCTTCTTTAATGTGTTTATAACCATTTAAATTGACTAGAAACCAATCTTTTCAAGTAGAATAATCAGAACCCTTTATTAAAAAAGAAATATAACATAAGATCCAAAATTAAGCTAAGAAATTGAAAAGCAAATAACAAAATTAATTGAAACAACATCTTCAAAGTCTAATTTAAAAGAAGTTTTTCCGTTGTTGTTTTTTAGAAGGAAATTAATTTATTTAATACTGAAAAAGTGTCTCGCGAGTAGGTCATAATTCCAGCTATTAAATATAAGAGTGTAAAAAAAATGTGGGAAATTCAAAATTAATGGCAAGATGATCTTCCAAAAAACCTGAAAATTTATTATAATCAAGACTATTGAGCATGGTGACAAAATATTTCTCTTGGTGAGTCTGTTGATGAATTATGATATGATGTTATTAATGGAATCTTTTTTTTTATTTTTTAAATTATATTTATAATTTCATCGATAATTAGAGACATTAGATCAAAATCTTGAGCTAAAAGTTCAACTCGGATTACGCTTTGAGCTGTTCTACATTTCAAGGGCCAGCCCATGAAACCAGATTTTAATTTGACAACCACAGATTTTTTCTTCAAAATAATTTAGAGTTAGGCAACGCAAATGGGGTGACAATTCTTTCTCCTAACACAACTCAAGGCATGATCCGCGGTAATATTCTTAGACAATGCGTAACGGGTGATTATTAAATCATCAGAAGTTTCAAGTTGGGCGCACTTTTTCTTACAGATAGATGCACACCTATCTCATGAAAAAGTGACAGGGGTCCAGCCATTATTTCACAGTTTTCTCCTATAAATTGAGGTGTTGGAGACCAACTAGGTCATGTACAAAAATCCTCAACAGCTAACACACACAAACTCTCTCCCCTGTCTCTTCCATTCCACAGTTTTCTTCTCAAATGATAGCTAGGGTTAGGAATCCCGAGCTCTGAGCTCTGGCCTCTGTTACTTTTTTAATTGTTATTATTATTATTATTATGTGAAGAAGGCACTGCTGATGTTGTTGTTGACAGAAGATAGAGAGCACTGATGATGAAATGCATGGAGCTTGCATCTCCCTCCTTTGTGCTCTCTATTCTCCTGTCATCACCTTCAGCCCTTCACTCCATCTTTTAATTGTTCATAATATTCTTGAGTTTGTTTGATCATGAGCATTGAGCAATATAACTCCACTATATATATTTATAAAATGTTATTTTCATTTCAATATATCTAATCAAATTATTTCCTTTGCCCATGCTCATTTTGAGGGTTTTTGTTTTATTTCACCGAGTGCTTGTTGGAGATCTGAATAAAATGTTTTGTTAATTTGATTGTTTCGTTCTCATGTCCCTCTAATATATTTTGCAGATATAAATGGTTAGCTAAGAACACCAAAGCATTCCAAAGTGGAATCACACAGATCATCTTCGACGACACTATCACAGTACTGACCACCAACTCCATATATACATATAGTATGGTATGCTGGTGGTCAGTACTGTGACCATAAAAATCCTCTAACATCATTTGCAGGTGTTAATTACTGGGAATACCAAAGCATCCCAAAGTGGAATCACATGGATCATCTTCAACAGCACTGTCACAGTACTGACTTCAACAGCACTATCACAGTACAGACCACAGCAAGCTTAGCCATTTTTCTTATTGGCTATGATTTTGTGATTTATGTATTACCATACTCCTTCTGCTAGCTGAAGTACAGTTTTCCGATTTCACAGAGTTTGTTATTGTATTAACTTTGCTTTTTGTTTAATCATAATGAAAAAAGTTGTTTGGGTGCTGCGTAAACGTGTAGGTTGTTCCTGCAAATTCCAATCTAGAGCTGTAGTAGATTAAAGATGCGGGTCTCCATCACCTTGCTGTTATGATCCCCACGAATACTTGAACATATATCCTTTTTTTTCGTTGCTGATGTTGTTCATGAAGAATATATATATCAAATTGGTCTTATATCCATATATTGTTGTTCCCAGAGACCTTAGCTTCTACTAAAACTGAAACAAACCATTTTTGGATAATATTAGCTAGCTAGATTTGTCACAGAAGGCCAGCATATAGCTATATCTTTGTAAATATGTAATGAACTTTACATTTTGTTCAGGGATTGCATGTATTTTGCAATATTCCTGTATATCTGGAGCTGACAAGGAAGGATTGCATCAGTTTAATAGTTCACTGGATGTTAACTACACAGTAATTATCCAGGGATTCAACTAGTCCTTAATTTAATTTAAGACTCTGCATTAACTGGGAAACTTCTACTCCTTCATTGAATATTTCACTAGTATTGTGAAAACAATTAATCATTGCGTGACGAATTGCCGATGGCAGTAAGATGACAGTGCCATGAATATATAGCGAAAACTCATTGCCTAGATCAAAGCCGTGACATGTTTGTTACGAGTTTTAGGGTTTTCCTCGTTTCGTTGTCATTGCTGTTCTTCAAAAACTTCCCCTTAAATCATCTAGCACCAGGAGCTAGCTTAAGCTTACAGTGATCAGTATACCTTCAGACTAGCTAGCTAGTTTGCCACCTGTCTCATAAAAGTCCATGTATATATATTTATGAAAGTTAACACACATCAGCAGCACAGATCATCTATTATAGGGAAGGTGAGAAGGAGAATAAGCTAGGAATTATATTGATTGAACATCTCTCGATTACTTTTTATGAATACAGTGCAGACAACCACGAGGGATTTCCTTGTAATAATATTAATCCATCTCATCTAAAAATTTAGACCGTAAGATAATGTTCAGAATATGTATTATAATATTTTTTAATACACATTCTCAAGTAAAAATAATTTGGGCTTGAAACTTACACAGATACACATTACCTCGTACTTGATTTTTATGAAATAAAATGAGGATGATGATATTCAAATCCGTGACTGTTGGGTCAATAAATCTCCGATAAAATGTTAAAAAATCATTTAACCTAAAAACTTAAATTTTTAGGTGAAATGATTTCTCAACAAATCAAATTGGATTTAAGAATCTGTTTGACTTCACTTTTTTTTTTTAATTTAACGGTCGTGTTTTATAATAAATTTAGCTATCAAAATACTAAATATATATAATCTAAGAAAATAATAGGGGGGACTTTGCGTTTTTTAGATGATAATTGAGGAGCTGTTCGTTAAAAATATAAAATAACTTGAAAAATCTTAAATTGTAGTGTTGAATTTATATCTCAAGAAAATTGTAATGTAATTCTATGAGATTAACTTGAGGTATATTTTAATTTCTTTTGCTATTTTATGGGTCCATCATCTACAAAAAATTATTTACATATTCACCTGGCGATATAGGGTATACATGTCCCTAAGATTAATTGAGAAAAATAATTAGTTTTAGTTGATGCATAAACTAATTATAAGATATTATTTACAAATCAAAATAATAAAAAAAAGAGAAAAGAAAATAGAGCAATTTGGATATTAGAAAAGAAAATATTAAAGTTATTGTGAGAGTTTCTATGAATCTTTTTAAAATTACGTAATGTTTAATTTTCTTAGAGAAACTACATGTTAATTTAATTTTTTTTATTTCTTATAATTATATTTGTTTTAAAAACACTTAATTTAATTTAATTTAATTTAAAATTCTTGACTGCTTTGTTTTGAATTACGAAAATTCAAAATAAAAATAAAAATATATTCAAGTAATATATTTTATTCCAATAATCAAATCTCGCATTTAAGTCCTGTCCTTGGTGGTATTTTAATTCAAAGAGTACAATAATATATTAATGGATAAAACAGTTTGGTGGAGTTTGGTTTACAAAATGTTATTTTATCTCAATAATTACTCTCTCAGGAAAGCGATTATTCAGAATTAATCAATTTTTTAAATTTTTCTTAAAGACACACACATATTTCCCTTAAGAATTCTAAAGATATTTGATGTATTTACTCTCTTAGGTTAAGAACTTGTTTGGCATTATTTTTTAAAAATATTTTTTATAAAAATTAAAAAATATATTTTTATTTTTAACTTTAAATTAATTTTTTTTATACTTTTATATCATTTTCATATAATGATATCGAAAATAATTTTTTTAAAATTTAAAAATATTATTTTAATGCATTTCTAAATAAAAAATATTTAAAAAAATAATATTAATTATACTCCAATTAGAAACTAAATAGAAGGAATCAACTCTCGGGTATGAAAAAGCAAGACTTCTAGAAAAATTCGATGGAAAAATTGGATTCCTGAGGTAAACCAAACATACAATAATATGTAGAATCCTACTGTTTGAGCTCATTTTCTCCTTCAATTCAGTGAACCAAAAGCACAATGCAATAATGATCAATAAATAATTATAATTTAATATATTTATTCAAGGCTCCAACCATTCAAAGCCATAAAGCTTCTATGATGGATACCTTGATTACGACTTTGGACATGTGAGGAAAACTGGGAATCGTCCTGCCGCGATAAACTTAACAATGCCCCAGTAAAATGCTTAGACATGAACGATAAACATATGATTTTGACGTCCACGAGACAGCAATCACACACACACATGTATATATATAAAAGTCTGCTTGTTGATATGGAATACCAAAAGTGGTTGCATGATCTCCTATAATATATTTATTGAATGGAGGAGAATATATAAAATTTGAAGCGAATTATGCAGCGCAGTGGAGAATTCTGGGTGACGAAAGTCATCTGTGAAAATGGTGATTCCTTTCAGAGATCTAAGTGGAGATCGAATTCTTGACGTGATGAAGTATTTGCATCCAAACTCAGATGTAACCAGTGCTTGTTCAAAAATCTAAAGGTTATCCAATTAGAGCTTGTTATAGTGACTCGTATATTGTGCGAGTATCTGTTCGACTGATAACCTTCATTTTTTTAATAATAAATCGCTGTTCAATTTTTGAAAAACCTTGAAGACATTTTCCATTCGAAGCCACCTTCCCCCCCCTCCTTTTGTGCTGGCTGAAATGAAGTTTCATAGCATTTACTTGTAGTTTATATATGCTGTATGATTTCTCCAAACCCTAAACTGAGTCCAATAAATTCTTATACCAAACATATGATCTAAAATTGCCCCTATGCTCGAATCATTTTGGCTAACCAGCTCAGTCTTCACTCAAAAAGGTTCATAATAAAAAGAGAGAGGAGGAGAGGTGCACTGTTTCTTAATTTCATGCGAGTGCTTACAAGATATGGTGTTCTTCAGCAACAAAGAATCCAGTGGAATCCTAAAAGACGGCCAATAATTGGAATTGGATGATGTAGAAGAGGAAGAGTACTGCTGTACAACTTAGTCATTTCATCCCGACTGATTCCATGGTCAAAGAAAAGTATCTAATTCTACTCCATGATTTCTTGTCCACTTCAATTCCAGATTCAATTTCTACTTTCTAGTTCTTGGTAGCGAGACTTGAATTATGTCGTCATCTCTTAATTCGATTTAGCTTTGAAATAATAATTCGATTTTGGAAAAGCTACAAGATCGATGTACATGTTCTCATTTATGGAGCAGCTAAAGTTGACTATTATTATTAGCACCCCCATAATTATTGCTAACATTATCATAATTATTATTAATAATAATAGCATTTCCATTAACATTATTACTATCTTAACGATCATTATCACTATTCTTCTACACCTTCTTCTTCTTCTTCTTCTCTCTCATATTATTATTATTATTATTATTATTATTAATAATAATAATAATAATGCTAGTAGCCACAACATTATTGTCACCACCACTGCTGCTACATTTGAAAAAATAAAAACCATAAACTTGATTTTAAGAAAAGAATTTAAAATTATAAAATCTTTGACAAAATTGCTAAGAAAATGGTTAATAGTGATACATTGATAATATCTGGAGTACATGGACCACCGATAATGAAAGAGAAGACAAAAATGTATCAATTAAGATGGCAAAAAAAAATTAACTGTAAAAAATCATTGCACACATTGCTTAAAATGTTCAGTGGTTCTAGCACTTTGGTATATACTCTTCACGCATCAATGATTTTTTAAATAAAAAATTATTATTTTAAAAAAGAATTATATTACAATCTCATTCAAACTTACATTTAATAGCAAAAACAACGCTAAAAAGCTCAAATACCCCTAACTACAATGAACTAAATGTTTTGCATTAAAAGATATGTGTATAATTCTACTATGTATAAAAAATAAAACTATAAAAATACCCTTCCCTTGGACCATTAATACTTTTACTATTGGGAGCATTGTTGTTAAAATCGTGAGTTGACTCGTAAAATCGAACGATTTTACGAGTCAATTCAACAAATCTTGTTAACTCGGGTAAAAAAATCGGTTTGGGTCAAACTTGATCAAAAAATAACAAAATCTTACAGAATCATAAAATCGGACCGGATCGGTCCGATTTTACGATACCAGACCATTTTACATTTCAACGCCATCTGACTCTCTCTCCTTGCCATGTGGCCATAGGCCATCGCCCCCTCCCTTCCCCATGCCCTAACAGGCCCTACTGGTTCTCTCTCTTTCCCACCACATGGGCATAGGCCATGCCCTGCCCCCCATGCCCTGGCCCTCTCCGCCCCCTCTACTGGATTAAAAATTAAAAAATCAGTACATTTTAATTATCTTGGTTTAAAAATAAAATAAAATAACAGTATTTATTAAATATTCCTGTATTGATTCTCGTATATTTACATAATTATTTTATAATATATTTTTAAATTATTTTAAATCATATAAAAATCTTAAATAATAAAATTTTATAGCTATAATAATATTGTATTGCATTTGAAAATATTTTACTTAAGATTTTATGATTTTTCTACCTTCACGATTTTAGTTGTGATTTTATGATTTTTGTACGGAAAAATTCAGGTATGATCTTACGATTTTACAATCCGATTTTACGATCCGAGTTTCAAAAGCCCTTTACGATTCGTGTCAAAATCGCGATTTTAACAACCATGATTGGGAGTCTTTCAAAAACATTGAATGGACAAATATATCCTCAAACAAATCAATAATGACTAGTACACCTCATGAAAATAGCAAAATAACACTAGTCCAAAAGCTTGTATTTTTTTTTATGGAAAAGCTAAAATGATTATTTTATTGCAATGGTGAACAGGAAAATGCAAGGAGGGCTACAATGAATCCTCCTCCTAATATGGTTCTGTCAATGTTTTTTTTTTTTTTTTGAGTTAAATAGTTTATTTCCCCACTTTTATATAATATATCAAACCTTAAAACAACCTCATAATTTTCTATACTTAGCATATTTTCTAGCAAATCATTTCTTCACTTTAATTTTATGAGGAAAAAACCTGAGGATCCATAAACCTAAAAGTAAAATTATCAATCACCAAGATATATAGTTATTAGTTTTAAATTGGCTTTTTATTTTATTTTTGAACATACAATTCATTCAATTTTTTTCAAAATTCATTCGTTGTTTTTTTAGTGTATGCTTATATGTTCCCTTTTTTTTCCAAATTATTTGTAATCTTTTCAATTTAATGCATTCATTTTGTAAAAGGACCTATAGTGAAGAATGCTGGGTTTAAATGGGCTCAAGAATCGGTTGGAGAATCAGGAGATGTTGATCGATAAGCTCTATTTTTTTTTTCTTTTTATAGAAAATTTACTATTAAATCCCAATATCAAATCAAGCCCATAATTGAGATGCAATCTTCACTTAAAAAGGGGTGGGGGGGGGGGGGGGAAGAGAGATTTTTCGATATATAGTTGATATCAAATAAACCTAAGAACCGTTTTGAGCAATAAAAATAACACACGTATTTCAAATAAATTCTTAGAAGATTAATTGAATGATCATGAAGAAAAGGAATGGTATAGAAATCTAGTCCACAGGCTTTGTATATGGTCAAAGAAAAGTATCTATTCTATTTGCACAAGGCTTTGCATGATTTTTTATCCACTCCA
Source organism: Salix dunnii (assembly GCA_015731905.1). Taxonomy (NCBI): domain Eukaryota; kingdom Viridiplantae; phylum Streptophyta; class Magnoliopsida; order Malpighiales; family Salicaceae; genus Salix; species Salix dunnii. The sequence continues at coordinate 6,095,713 of CM027662.1, read as the reverse complement.
TATTGGAATATTTGAAGTTAGATATGGGAGTTTTGTTCGCTCGATCCTATATGTGCTTGTTTGAAAATGTAGTTGTGATTGTTTTTGAAAATATTTTTCATTTAAAAATATATTTAAAATACGTGCAAGTTTAAATTTCATGTTTTCTAAAAGTGAAATGCACGTTTAAAATGCACATAAAAATATAAGTTGTTGCACTTCTAATCACTTGTTAATATGAAATAAAAATATAATTTTGATTTATCCATTGATTGTTTCCAAAGTTCAAGCCAGTCCATTGTCAGCTAAAATGGATCCCTCGAAGATCCTCTCCCTGGCCGCAGCTGCCTGCATTATTCAAACATAACCAGAATTAAACTAAAGTTAGCTGGGTTTTTTAATCTTTATTATACAATAGCAACTTCAATTATAGATAAAGGAAACAAACTTGAGAACCAAAACACAAAATCTGCACAAGTTAAAGCAAAAAACTAGAAAGACGGGAAAGTGCAGAAGAAGAACCTGTTTTTGCCAATTTGTTAAAGCAGTTATGACAGCAAATGATGTTACTTGAGCAACATTCCCTATTAAAAGTCCCGTCCAAAGCCCTTTGCTTCTAAGATGCAGCACAAAGCACAGAAGAACAGCTAGTGGAGTTGCAACAAGATAATACGCTCCGAGGTTGACATAGGCTCCTACGTGTTGCCACCCACATCCCCTAGCAATCCCTGTTTGCCAAGATGAGACGGGACTAGCATTATATAGGTGAAAGAATCGATTTGTATCCGTAACAGATGAAAAAGATAGATGGGACTAGTATTATATAGGTGAAAGGATCGATTTGTATCCGTAACAGATGACAAAGTTAGATGGGACTAGCACTGAGAAGTTATTAAACCTTGCTCCATGTTCATATCATCCTGCTGTTCAGGTTGAAGCAATTATATGATCTAGAAGTCCAAATTGCTTGCAAGAAGCTTTATATGCATGCTAATATTTCATTACAAGATGGTGGGAAACTTACCAGAAAATATTGCCTGCAAGCCATCCAAGACAAGTGAGAGACAAAGCAGGGGAGCTAGTTCGGCAACATAGTCCACAACTCCCTCGTCATTACTAAAAGCATATCCAAAAATGTGACGGCAAGAGAACAGAATTATGCTAACAATAGCTGCCTCCGTAATTGAAATGATCAGTACTACCTGGACCGCAACCCGAGCTGCCTGATGATTTCCAGATCCTAACTCGTTTGAAATCCGAGTGCTGCCAAAGTGAGGTTTGTTATTAGAATGCAAGTAGATATGTATTTCTTATCCATGTACATACATGAACAATCCTTGGGGTACAAGTTGGAAATCAAACCTCCCAGCAGCACCTATCCCATACTGTACATAGAAGTGCAATGTAGTTGTAGTGAGACTGATTATAAGAAAATAAAGCTAATCAGAAGCATTCCAAATTTCCAACTGGAGGCCTTATAAACCATGATGAAAGTTTGGGCGAGGAAACATACCAGACAGAAAGAACTGATGTTTGAAGCTTCGGATCCGGGAGTAGTCCTGCCAGTAATATAACTAGCTCAAAGGTCCACCATTCAAGACTACGATCATTGACATGAAAAGAACAAAATAAGACTAATAAGAAATCAGACCAGGGAAAACAGGAGCTCAAAAACATGCAGAGAAAATTTACCAAACCATCACAGCAGAAGGGACAGCGAAGTGAAGAAACTTAGTAATGCTTGAGAAAATATCATTCCAGTAGATGCCTCGGGTTTTCTCACATGATGAAGAGAACACCATGTAGAGTGCAAGCAAGATCACATTTAACCAATAAGACGCACTGATGGCGAATGCTGCTCCTGCGTTCCCTAACTCCCATTTATATATTAGAGCCCAACAGAGAGGAATATGGAAACATAGAGCTGCACAGGTGCTCGTAAGTATGGGGTGAATCAAGCTCTGAGACTGGAAGTAGCGAAGTAGCGGCTGAAGAATGGAATGGGCAAATAATGCAGGAATAAGCCGAATCGCATATTGGCATGCGACGATTGAGATATCTGAATCCTGGCCTATTGCTATTAATAACCTGTCCATGAATATCCAAAGCACAGATACCGGGATACTTGTTACAATAAGAGAGATTATTGCACAATATGTATAGCTCCCAAACTTTTTATATTGCTCTGCTCCATAAGCTTGCCCGCATAGAGTTTCTAATCCTCCAGACAATCCGACCTGATTGGTTTTCAAATGAAAAGATTACATGGTGAAAAAATTGAAACTGGAATAAGATCACTTCACTTGTTTAGATTTTTTAGGATATTGCGCGAGCGCCCACATATATAGTAAGTACTAAACTGAGATATCCCAGTTCGTCTAGTAAAAATGTGCTTGAATTAGCTCCGACAACCAAGATCTATTCATTATAAATTTATGGATTCTGAGTAAAAGTTGAGTTCAAGCATCATGTAAAGTCAAACTAGAGTTAATTGCAAGATATAAATTAGTTCCCTTGGCTTCCAATATCATCTTACCACTTTGGTATAGTAATATAGAGATTCTCTATGTATCATAGGAATGAGGCAAGGAAAAGTTGCAACATATACAACGAAGGAGAGAATAGATGACTTCAATTTACCAGGAGACTGAAGCCGGTGACATTGGTGAAAGAGGTAGCAATCGATACTCCAGAGAGTGCCAATTCACTCAAGTGCCCTGCCATCATCAATGACACCACCTGAAGTAGGTATAGTGTCACCGATGCCACCATCATTGGAGTTGCCATGCAGCTCACTCTTTTTATCTCTTCCACAAAGCCATCCCATGTTAGCACCCATTTCTTCTCCTCAGTCTTACGTTTGGGCAACAATGGCTGATCCATCGACTTGGTGAAACTTGGGACTTGGAGCTTATGAGGTATAAGTGCGCCAAATGTGAAACAGTAGTTTCAAATGGATTATCTGCGAAGAGGAGGAGAAAAGGAGAGAGTGAGATGGAAGGGAAACAGAGATGCCAGAACTGTATTAAAGAACATTCATTGCACAACACACTTGGACTTGTTTACTGATTACTGGCACCCAAGCTCCCACATGTCTAACTAAATTTACAGTACTGATCTACCCTGGTAGCGCATTTATTGCAGCTATGTGGATATATATATATATATATATATATCGAAGCCGTGATGAGCAAGTTCTGTTATAAAATGAACAATACCTTTCGACATTATAATTTGTCCAAAGCCCTAGAAGATGATTAGCTGGAGCGGATTTGTTTATGAAACTTGAAAATACAAGTTACTCGTTGAGATATATATATTATTGTTGAAGTAGAGCATGCATTCCATCATGCAAAATTTAATTTAGATAACGTGAAATCGGGTTGAGTGATTACTTTATTAAAGTTAAACCAATAAAATTGGAATCGCAGTTGATAATTCTCAGTTGACCCTTGAGAAAATGGATGGTACGATGGCCTCCAACTTTTCAATCAAACAGAAGACTTGGTGGTTAATAAGTAATCCAAGTGGGCTCATTTTGCTTTATTATTGATCTACCTTGTCAAATTCTATGTTTTAAATGAGTTTTGTGATTCACAGAGTTTATGTTTGGAGTCATGGCAGGAAGAAATTGAAGAAAAACACAAAAGAAATATCAAACAACTCCTCCTTTAGACATCATGAAAAGTATGTTGTATGAGCTTTACGCATTCGAGCACCTGCATTTAAGAAAATTAAATGTGGAGGTGCAGGGAGATTTCTGCGTAATCTCTTCTTTTATTAGCATGGGTCTGCGATATTTTATTATGTAAATCTCAACTAATTTTATAAATTTAAAGTTAATAACTATATAAATTTTTAATAGTTATTATATTAATAACCACATGGTTCGAATTTAAAACTACATGAAAAGCAAAAATTTTAGTTTTAAGCTTTTATCAGATAAACTACTAAAAAGTTAGCATAATCTCATATTTACTTAAACCGGAGTTAGCATAATCTCATATTTACTTAAACCGGAGGTGGTAACTTTGGACTAGCAGGACTATAACCCAACCACATTTTTTTAATTTGATTTTTTTTATGCTGACACTACAATTACGAGATGCTTTTAACATAAAAAGAAGATTTTTTTATTTAAAAATAAATTAAAATAATTTTTTTATTTTTATAAATTATTTTTAATATAAGTATATGAAAATAATCTAAAAATATCAGAAAATATTAATTTAAAATAATAAATAAATTTTCAAATTCTTTTAACAATACTTTTGAAATATAATGCTAAACAGGGTCAAAACCTGCATGTCCGAGTTTTGTGATGAATAATTTTATGCGTTGAATTTTGAGATATGCTGTGTTCACTTTGAAAAAAAAAAAATCCATGCATAAATTGAACAAGCACTCTGTGTCCACTAGTAAAGAGATTGGTAGCTGAAGAGACAGTCTTGCAAATTGGCTGGTGGCATTTGTTGGCGTCTATTTTATATTTTCACTATAAAATATATTTATATTAATTTATTATGAAATTTAATATGATAGATCAGATTCTAGTCCGATGGAGGAGACCCCAGACAGAGACAACTCATTAATGACGCAACCTGCAGCCAGTATAGTGACACGTCACCACCACCGTGGGATTGTGAGGTTGAATCCTTATCTCTGTTGCCTTTTTTTTCTTGAGAGAGAGAGAGACAGAGAGCAAGATATACTGAAAAGATGAGGGGGGAAGACGAGGGCTGTCGGTCAGGTATGTGAGGGAGAGAGGGAGGTGAGGTGAGGGAGGGACGGAGAAGACGGCTGAGGGAGGTGAGGGTTGAAAGGGAAAATCAGCCACGTCATTCAGCTCACTCAACCACGTCACACAAAATTAGCCACGTCATTTTTCAGTTGATGAAGATTGTTTGTTTCTAGTTTTTCTGTTTTTTTCTGTTAGTTGTATTTTTGTTATTCATTTCTTTTCACATGTTTTGTATGTTACGAATCAGTTACACATGCGTATTGCGTGATGAACTATTTCGTCAATGGCTATAAAGTCAGTGGTAGTATTCAATAACAGATTGAACTTCCATCATCAAATTCTTGCGTCAGATATTCTTATTCTTTCACTCTCAAAACTGTTCGTGTGCCTGTCAAATTGGTATCAGAGCCTTAACAAGGCTAAAGCCAAGAATTGCAGAGTCTTGTTCTTCACAGAAATGGCAACAGATCCAAACAATTTTGCACAGCCATGTATTCCTAAGTTTGATGGGGATTATGATCACTGGTGCATGCTCATGGAGAATCTACTGCGTTCAAAGGAATACTGGAGTGTTATTGAGGTAGGCTGTGGGGAAACAAGTTCTGGGGAGGTTTTGACAGCAGTACAAAAGAAAGCTGCGGAGGAGATGAAATTGAAGGACTTAAAGACCAAGAACTATTTGTTCCAATCAATTGACAAGTCAATATTGAAGACAATTGCTCAAAAGGACACTGCAAATCAAATTTGGAATTCCATGAAGACAAAATATCAAGGGAATGCTAGAGTTCAACGAGCACAGCTACAAATTTTGAGAAGAAATTTCGAGGTTTTGGAAATGAAGGCTAGAGAAACAGTGACAAATTACTTCTCAAGGGTGCTGTTGATTGCAAATGATATGAGAAATTTTGGAGAAAACATGACAAGTGAGAAGATTGTGGAAAAGATATTGTGCACTTTAACTGAAAATTTTAATTACATTGTCTACTCAATTGAGGAGTCAAAGGATATCAATTCCCTTACAGTAAATGAATTGCAAAGTTCACTACTGGTTCATGAGCAGAAATTTCGAAGAAGTAGAAAGGATGATCAAGCATTAAGGGTCTATGATGATCGATTTGGGGGCAGAAATTGAGGGAGAAATACTTACAGAGGAAGAGGCCGTGGGAGAGGAGCTCAAGCATACAATAGAGCCATAGTTGAGTGTTTTAGGTGCCAAAAACTGGGACACTTTCAATATGAATGTCCCAGTTCCAATAGAGAAGCAAACTTTGCAGAGATGAATCAAGAAGAGGAGATGCTTTTAATGGCACATGTTGACTTGGATTTGAGTGAAGAAGATGAGATGTCATTGATGGTGCATGTTAACCAACAGAAGAAAAACCGAAGTGATGCTTGGTTCTTGGATTCGGGTTGCTCAAACCACATGTGTGGAGAACAAGGTATGTTCACAAAACTAGATCACATATTCCAACATTCAGTAAAATTGGGGAATAGCAGCAGAATGAAAGTAACTGGGAAGGGAAGTGTTGAATTGATACTGAATGGCATGAATCATGTAGTGAGTGAAGTGTACTATGTGCCAGAACTTAGCAATAATATGCTGAGTCTTGGACAGTTACAAGAGAATGGTTTGGCGATTCTAATCAAGGGGGGAATGTGTAGAATTTATCATCCCGAGAGGGGATTGATAATTGAGACAGTAATGAGTGCCAACAGAATGTTCATTCTGTTGGCTGAAGCTCACAGAACATCAAATGTGCAGAGGTGTTTGCATGTTAATTCCCAGAATTTGTCACAATTATGGCATAGAAGAAATGGACACCTAAGTGCTAAGGGAATGCAGCAATTACAACAAAAGGGGATGGTGCGTGGCCTTCCCTATTTCAAAGTGGCAGATATAGCATGCACAGATTGTTACTTAGGGAAGCAGAAAAGAGAAGCAATTCCAAAGAAGAGTGTGTGGAAGGCATCGCAGCCATTAGAATTGGTACATGCAGACATATGTGGACCCATTTCTCCTAAGTCCAATGGTGGAAAGAGATACATATTGTGCTTTATTGATGACTACAGCAGAAAATCTTGGGTGTTTTTATTGGCAGAAAAGAGTGAAGCCTTCGGGTGTTTCAAAGCTTTTCACAAGCTGGTTGAAAAAGAGAGGGAATTGCCACTGAAATGTTTGAGAACAGACAGGGGTGGAGAGTTCAATTCAACAGAATTCAGTGAATTTTGCACATAAAATGGGATCAAACGACACCTAACTGCTGCATACACGCCACAGCAAAATGGCGTGGCTGAAAGAAAAAATCAAACAGTGATGAATATGGTGCGTTGTGTTTTGAAAGACAAGAAAATCCCAAAGAGCTTTTGGGAAGAAGCTGTGGTTTGGACTTTTTACATTTTAAAAAGATGCCCAACAGTAACTGTCAAGGAGAAAACACCACAAAAGGCTTGGAATGGGGTAAAACCAACAGTGGAGCATTTTCGCATTTTTGGGAGCCTTGCACATGTCCATGTCCCACATGAATGAAGGGGAAAACTGGACAATAAAAGCTTGACCTGTGTTCTGTTGGGTTTAAGTGAAGAGACTAAAGGTTACAAGCTATTTGATCTAGTTGCAAACAGAGTAATTGTGAGCAGAGACGTGGTGTTTGAGGAGGATAAGGAGTGGGATTGGGGAGCAAATTATCAGGAATAGGTCCTGTTGGATCTGGAGTGGGGTGAGCAACATGAAAGGAGTGATGATAAGGGGAGTGAAACCACTGACAGTGGGGAAGATAGTTGTGAAGAAGGAGACGAGTCAAGTGAAGATGAAGTAAGAAATGCTGAGCCAGAAGAGAGTGTAGAAACAGTTGGGGTAGAAGAAACTGTGGCAGAGAGGGAAAATGAAAATGAATTGGTTGAAGGAAGAGCAAAATATGCTCCAGCGTGGATGGGTGATTATGTGATTGGAGAAAATTTCAGTGAAGATGAAGAAGAAGTATATGTTGTGTAGATCACAAAAGACCCAATTTACTTTGAAGACGCAGTGAAGGATGACAAATGGGTAAAGGCAATGGATAGTGAAATTAAGTCCATTGAAAAAAATAATACATGGAAATTGATTGATTTACCAGCTGCGGCAAAGAAAATCGGTGTCAAATGGGTGTACAAAATCAAATATGATGAAAATGGGGAGATTGTCAAATACAAGGCTCGTTTGGTGGCAAAAGGTTCTTTGCAGAAGGCTGGAATAGACTATAATGAAGTATTTGCACCAATAGCCAGACTGGATACAGTAAGGATGATTTTGTCCATGGCCGCGCAGAAGGGTTGGAAAATTAGGCAGCTGGATGTTAAATCAGCATTTCTTCATGGGGAATTAAATGAAGATGTTTATGTTGAACAGCCTAAGGGATACGTAAAGAGAGGGAAGGAGCATCTGGTATACAAATTACACAAAGCCTTGTACGGTTTAAAACAGGCCCCACGAGCTTGGTTCAATCGAATTGAAGCACATTTTCTGAAAGAAGTTTTCAGAGATGTGAGAGTGAACAGACTTTGTTCACTAAGCAAAACAGCGAGGGTAAGATCATTATCGTTAGTATCTATGTTGATGATCTAATTTTCACTGGTGATGATAGTGATTTGCTGTGTGAATTCAAGAAATCTATGCTAAGAGAATTTGATATGTCTGATCTGGGAAGCATGCATTTCTTCCTTGGAATTGAGGTGTTACAAAGAAAGGATGGTATTTTCATATGTCAACGAAAATACACATTGGAAATTCTAAAGAGGTTTGGGATGCTGGAGAGTAATGAGGTAAATAGTCCAATTATCCCAGGTTTTAAAGTCAGCAGGGACAAAAATAGGACTTTGGTGGATGAGACATACTTCAAGCAACTAGTGGGAAGTTTGATGTATCTGACAGCTACAAGGCCGGATATGATGTTTGTTATAAGTCTTGTAAACAGGTATATGGCAAAGCCCACCAATCTACACTTGCAAACTGCGAAGAGAGCTCTTCGGTATCTCAGAGGGACAGTGAACTATGGGATTTTTTTATAGAAGAGATGGAAATGGTGAATTGCGAGTGTATACAGATAGCGACTACGCTGGAGATGTGGAGGATAGGAAGAGCACAAGTGGGTACGTATTCCTATTAAATTCTGGAGCGGTGTCATGGTGTTCGAAGAAACAACCAATCGTTACCTTGTCGATGACCGAAGCGGAATTTGTGGCTGCTGCAGTATGTACATGTCAGGCCATATGGATAAGAAGGGTTTTACAGGAGCTGAGATATAATGATGAGAATTGCACTCATATCTGGTGTGATAACAGTTCTACTATCAAGCTTTCAAAAAATCCGATGATGCATGGACGCAGTAAGCATATAGACGTGAGGTATCATTTTTTGAGAAATTTTACGAAGGAAGGTTTGATTGACTTGGTTCATTGTGGAAGCAAGGATCAGTTGGCTGATATAATGACCAAGCCATTAAAAGCTGATGATTTCCAAAGGCTATGAAGTTTACTTGAAGTATACGATGTTGCAGAATTAAACTAATTGTTTTACAAACAATTTAGCTTAAGGGAGGGATTGAAAGGGAAAATCAGCCACGTCATTCAGCTCACTCAGCCACGTCACACAAAATTAGCCACGTCACTTTTCAGTTGATGAAGATTGTTTGTTTCCAGTTTTTCTGTTTTTTCTGTTAGTTGTATTTATGTTATTCATTTCTTTTCACATGTTTTGTATGTTACGAATCAGTTACACATGCGTATTGCATGATGAACTATTTAGTCAATGGCTATAAAGCTAGTGGTAGTATTCAATAACATATTGAACTTCCATCATCAAATTCTTGCGTCAGATATTCTTATTCTTTCACTCTCAAAACTGTTCGTGTGCCTGTCAAGGGTGAGGGAGGGACAAGCGAGGGAGATGAGAAAGGGGACACAACCTGACAAACTAGAAGTCAAATTATGTCAGAAACAAGACTCTTCTCATTTATTTATTTATTTTATATATAAAAAAAAGTGGATCTTATACATCCCTCAAGGTTCTTCGTGGAAAATAATGATTGTGAAAGGTGAAGAAGAGTTAAGAAATTTTAGATTAAATTATTCACTATTGATTTTTAAAAAATATATATTTAAAAGTTACCTAGTTTTTTTTTCTAGCAAAACAAATTAAATCATTGAACTTAAATAATCCAGTTAATTTTAAAGTTCAAACATTTCTCATGTAACCAATAAAAGTATAGTTTAATTAGAAAATAACATATTATTTTTTTTTAATATTAAATAACCTCATAATAAATAAATAAAAATAAATGATGAAGTCTAATTTCAAATTGACTCAATATTAAATTGATATGGACCAGCTCAAGTTAATATATTAACCATGTAATTTGGGTAATGAGACTACAATAACCTCATAATAAATAAATAAAAATAAATGATGAAGTCTTATTTCAAATTGACTCAATATTAAAGAATAAAATTTTAATTTTTTAAAAAAAAAAAACTATAGAAATGACCCGAGTTAACCTGTCAAACCATAAATTGAGTCATAAGACCGAAATAACCTCATGAAAATCAAATTGAAGCAAATTAAAAATTACAATTCTTAATCACTCAATGTTGAAGCATGAGGTTAAAAAGGTAATCAATTATAAAAACATAAGAAAATACTTGAATTAATCTATCAAACTCATGACCCAAGTCATCATATAAAGATAACTTTATAGAAAAAAAAATCTTATTTAACTCGGATTAACTTATCAAATTCATGATTTTGGTCATGAGACAGGGATAACACCATACAAATTAAATAAAGATAAACTATAAAAGTCAATACTCAATCATCCTTTTTAGACTCAATGTAAAAATATTTAATTAAGAAAATAATATAAATAAGTCAAGTAAACTCATGTTAACTAATTAAGCATTATTTCTGGATTATGAGACCAAGATGACCTAAATGAATTATGAAGGCTTATTTACAATCAAACAAAAGATTAAATGATGAAATTAAAATGAATTTTTTTTAACAAAAAAAAAACTAACTCAATTGTGTTAATCTGTCAAACTCATGACCCATGTTCATGAGATGGAGACAACCCAATTAAAAACAAATTCAATGTTTAATGACTTGTGACCATGAACCAAGTTAAATTCTTAAAAAAAAAAAAAAACATCTTGATTTAGTTAGGATTAAAATACCAAAACTTACAATCTTGATTTAAACCAATATTGAATGATAAAATAAAAAAAAAAAAACACAAAAAAACAACCAGGTCATCTTGGATTAACCTATTAAAAATTATTCTTAGATTATAAGATTGAAATAACTTCTTAAAAAATACACAAAACAAATCATGAAATCTAATTCTCAAATAATTCAATACTAAAGAAGAAGAAATGAAAAAAAAAGGCTGAAAAAACAAATTTGAATCAACCGGGTAAATTTGCCAATCAAGTTAACCCGGCAATCCATGATCAGTGTTGTGATAATTCAATAAAAATATAATTTTAAATATTAATTTATTACTATTGATGCCAAATTTTGAAATAAATATACCTTATCTAAGAACATGGCGACGAGCTAATAGCAATTTCATACAATCAAAGGATCATGCCTACAAACAGAATATACGTTCTTATAATATAATTTTCTTCGTCCTTCATCGAAGGTCTTCCCTCGAATACTCTATCCCTTGCCTTTGTTACCTGCATGCACACAACTTCGTAAATCTGTCAGTGCACTTAAATGGAAGCCTATAACAGAACCGAAAACATGAAATATATATAGGGGGGAGGATCAGCTGAAGAAAAGAGAGAAAATATTGGACCAAGGACCAGTTTGTTCCAATCTATAAAAGCAGTAGCAATCGAAAGAAGAAGAGTCTGCATTGAGGACCCAGCAACGATTCCAATCCAAAGACCTTTTCCTCTTAAACGAGCTGCAAAACCAAGCACAACAGCCACTGGAAGTCCAACCAGATAAAATGACCCAAGATTGATATATGCCCCAGTTTTCTGCCATCCACTGCCTCTAGCCACACCTGATGCAAAGGATGAAACATCCCTTAAATCATCAGGTATTTCCAAGTTTATACAACAATTTAAGGTGGTTCTTGCTTGTATATTAACCGAAGAAAAAAAATGAAATAGAGCTAAGAAACTAACCAGAAAGGACAGCTTGGAAGCTGTCCATGATAAATGAGAGACAAATCAGAGGAGTCATGACTGAAATATAATGCACAACCTGCCTGTCATTGCTGTAAGAATATCCCAAAACTTGTCGGGAAAGGAAGAGTCCTGAGCTCACAATGACTGACTCTGTGGCAGCAAGAAATAACGCAACCAGAACTGCCATCCTAGCTAACTGAGGATTCCCAGCTCCTAGTTCATTTGAAACTCGTGTACTACAAAAGAGCCATGAAATCTATATGGATGAAAAAATTGATATGAAATCTATACATTATTTTAATTTGAAGAATATGCTTTTCAATCGGGGAAGGTAATAAACCTTACAGCAGCTCCAAATCCATATGGTATAGTGAAGTGCAACGTAGAGATTGTGAGGCTAAATCAAGAGATGTAAATTTTAATGAGAAATTAGAGTTAGAATAATATTAATAAAATCTTTAAAATCATCTCATTTGTCAGTATATAGAAAGGCACAGAAATAAATATTAAAAATACCATATTGAAAGCACTGAAGTCTCCAGTTTTGGATTTTTGAAAAGACCAGAAAGCAAAGTTAGCAACTCCATTGACCACCATTTAAGACTGTGATGATAGCATAACAGTATTAACGTTAGGGAAACAAAACAAAAAAAAAAAAAAAATCATGATAGAAAAAGATGGTAAAGGAAATCACCAAACCATAACAGCAGAAGGGACACCGAATCGAAGGAATTCTCTGATGCCACGAAATGCTCCTCTTGACAATGGAGCTCTAGTTTTCTCACATGCTGAGGAGAACCTTACATAAAGGCCCAGCAGGATCACATTCAACCAAGTTGATAAACTGAAAGCTATAGCTGCACCTTTCTGCCCTAAATGCAGTTTGTACACAAGAGTCCAGCATGTAATGGTGTGAAAACATAGGATGGGAAAAGAGGTTATGAGCATTGGTAGAATCACACTTTGTGTCTGAAGATATCTGGTCAAAGGTTTAAGCGCAGCAGCCCCAAATAATGCAGGGATTAGCCACATAGAGTACCTGCAGGCTTCTTGTGAGATTAAAGTGTCTTGGCCTAGTAGAGGTAGTAGTTTGCCCATGAAGATCCACAGGACACAAATTGGAAGGCAGAAGATTATTAGAGAGATGATTGCACTATATGTATAGGTTCCAAGTTTACGATATTGTTTAGCTCCATATGCTTGGCCAGCTAGAGTTTCCAGTCCACCTGCCATTCCTGACTGTTTGCCAATTACAAACTTGGGTCATTTTATGTTTGTTAGCACAAATACAATTATGAAAAAAAAAGGTTTAAATTTCATTTTAATGGTAGAGTGCAATTTAACGTGGTAATAATACATCGCAACCTCCAGCTTTAGGCATGAGGTCACGCTTTATTGGACTATTTCACTCCAATTTGTTTGATTATTATTCAATTCATGGTTTCTGTTAGATTTTTTTTATTATTATTAGAATGCTGACATGAACTGAAGACAGGACCATCTTATAGAAGTTATGATCTTGACAAGATTAAACAGCACAGGGTGCTAACTGAATAGTTTCTTAATACCGGGATGATATTGAACAATTGTTACGAATTAAGAGGCGAGTAATGCTACAAAATAATTATAATAGTAATAATTAAGAAAGAAGGCAAGGCTGGGGGTCTTTGTTCGTGAACAAAGCACTTGGAACACAAAATTAAGTCCATATACATCTCACATGGATGTCATTAAACTATAGAACCCAATAACCCACTTGCTTCATGCATTATTGTTAATAAATTTCAGTCTAAGAACATCAAACAAACAACTTTCGTTTACATATTTGAAGCATTTTAATTCTCAACTTGCTATGCGTAGCATGGACACCCGATATATTTCTCTGCGAAACATATTTTATTTTTTGGTGTGGGATTTTTATTTGGTTTTTGCTCAGATTAAACATGCTGTTTGATTCCATTAAAGACATGCCATTTAAATTATAGTTAGAGATTTCAGGAGAGCTGAAGTGGATTCTTGAGGAAAACTCACTTCCCTTCCTACTTAAAGTCTTTTCCTCCTCTAAAAAGCAACCCTAATTTCTGAAATGAAAGCACGATGATACATACTAGTGCAAGGATTTTATTTCATAAACAGATTTTGCTGAAAGATGCCAGAAGATAAAAGGATCGTTTTTGAGAAATAAAATTAAAAAAAAAAAAAAAGGAAGAAGAAACATAGGATTAAAGACTTACAAGAAGGCTAAACCCTGTAACATTTGTAATAGAAGTGGCAATGGCAACACTAGATAGGGCAAGTGCACCGAGGTGTCCTACAATTATCACAGACACAACTTGTAGAAGATACTGCAATAGAGACACAGCCACCATTGATGCTGCTAAATAGCTCACCTTCTTCAGCTCTTGAACAAATCCTTCCCATTTTCTCTCTTCCCTCTTTCCCTCTTCCTCCATAACTTCTCATCAACAAGTGAAAGAATTCTTTAGTTTTCTTTCCTCGTAGAAATCACAGCAAGAGTGACCTTATATGTGAAGAACAACTGAAGAGACAAAGCTCAATGTTGAATGGATTATTGTGTTGTTTTGTTTGTAATTTGTTTGAATTGATTAATAGTATTTTGTCTGGTTCTAGAATATGGCTAGTCGATTAAGAAGGGCTATTGACTTCTGAATCATGATTTTCGTGAACTGCTCGTGTTCTCGTCATATTCTGTGCAGAGACACAAATTTAGGCATTTTAATTTGCAATCATGCCATGCAGCTTACAATAAATTGGGAATTAAAAAGCCAATTCTAACATTAGCATCGCTCAAAAGCAAGTTTACATAATACCATCTTTCATGAAGATAAATAGAGTTAGGGATGAATAAAAAAGAAAAAAAAAGGATTAAATCGAGAAAACGAGAGAGAAAAACTAATAAAAAATTTCAATTAAAAAAACTGATTAAACTTATTAAAATATTTTCAGAAACTTATGATCCAATTCAATTTAGGATTTTTAAAGTTAAAACCAGTAAATCGAACCAAACCAAATCGGCTCGAATTAAAATAAAAAATACCATGTAGACTCTAATTAAATTAAAATTTTTAATCTAAAAGGAAAAAAAAATCAAAATACTATATTTTGGGTCTAGTTTGAGTTTAGAAGCAAGAGTCTAAATATGATTCAATCGACAAAGAAAAAGAAAAATTATATGATTAAATGCTAGACATTTTCACAACTCCTCAAAACCTACAATACTTTAACATTTTAGAAAGTTATATAATAAGAATAATTATGATAAAAGTAATAGGAAAAAGTATGTTACATGAGGGTGACAAGCTCAACTATTTCCCACTATCAAGACATGTTGAAGAACACGTCCACTTTCTTGCAATTTACTCATTTTAATAGCACTTTTACTTTTTTACATAATTTTTTTTGGAAATAAAAAAATCCTATTTTCAAAAAAATAGTTCTAGTTAAACGAGTAAAACCTAATTGTCTTAGATTTTTATAAAAAATATATATTCTGCTTGTAGTCGAGATTTACTATACAGATCATAAACTCTTTATCATTATATCATGTTTCTTAAAGATTTTTTTAGATAGACCTTACATAAAATAAAACGTTGAGTAGAAAATTTCATAAATAGAGATAAAATTCAGAGTTCCTTATGAATTGATTCACTAACCATCAACCAAGTTCCTAGATGATACCGTCCAAGAAAATAGTATTCAATAAGAAAGCAATAAGAAAGCTTGGATTCTAGCATAATTATGTTGATTGCAGGGTTTTATGTTGGTGGACATGGTTTTTAATTTACTATTTGATCAAATTAATATTTTATCTAGAGTTTGTATACATATTTTTCATATATTGGATTAAGATTTCAGCTCAATTGGAGTTCAAAAACATGAATTTTAGTATTTGTCATCATTTGACTTATGTACTTTTTATTTAAATAAGATTTATTTTCTAATAATATAAGGATATTATATTTAATTTTGGGATTATTTTATTTTATTTTCTAGCAGGACAATAATCTAGGTTTTGTTGTGCGGTTGGGATTATCTAATAAAATCGATCATAGGTACAAAAGAAAAGCTCATGGGCAACAATAAAAGGAAATTTGTCTCATCATTGTTTGTGCATGTTTTGCTAGGAACTTATAGCACATTATTATGAGCTGCAAGTTAAGATGAACAAATCAATAATTAAATTTAAAAACTTTCATGCTAGGAGAGGATATTTACAGAGACAGCACTTTTCGATTTCTGCTAGGAAGTGATTTCAGCTGCAAAGAAGATTACATTGGGGTTTATTTAAATTATTTGTATTAATTCGAATATTTATTTGAGGCTTTATTAATGTTTTGCTTAAATTATTTTGGGATTTTTCATTAATTTAGGGCTTTGCTTTAGTTTTGGTTTGTAAAAGCCCAAAATCAATGTTTTATAATTGTTTTAGATATTAAACTTGTGTTAGTTGGTTATTAGCATATATGAAAGAAAAGAGAAATGAAGAAAGAAAACAAAGGGAAACAAAGAATGGGTAGCCAAAGAGAAACCAGAGCTTTGTTTCAGACACATCGTAAAAAAAATTTCAACAAATTTTTTTTACTTACATCTTGTAAGACTATAAAACAAAATCATAATTGGTTAAAAATTTTAAATCATAATTGGTTAAAAATTTTATTTAAGTTAATTAACCCTAAAATACGTTAATCTCAAATTAACACCAAACAAAGTCATAGGTCTACAGCCTCGTTTGATAATCTTTTATAATATAGTTAGAATTATCTTATTGAAATCTTTCTAACAATACCAAGGGTGTCAAATAAAATTCTAGTATATCCCTAGTGACCCATTTTTTCTTTTTTTTCTTTTTCATCCTCCATTTCCATTTTTTATATATAATATGAATATCTAGATCAACTTGCATATACTTTCATTAATTTCACAAACCTTGAAATTAACAATTATATAAGCTTCTAGTGATTTTAAGATTTGTAGAATTCAAACTAGTAATTTCTAGAAAGCAAATCTAGAGTCTAACCAGTTGAGCTGCACCAATCAGGATTTCCATTTCCATCTATATCAGCTTCAGTCATTTTTCTTCCTCCATTTGTTAACCCCTTTATTTATCTATATTAATTAGCTTGCATCAGACATGCATTTTTTCTTTTTAACTAAACAATCATTATTCTAATAACAATTGTTTACAAAAAAACAATATTTACAAACAAGGTTATATTTAAACTATATTATTTTTCAAATATATTTTCAAACATGTATTATTTTCCATAACTTTTATCAAACTATATTAGAAGGGTAAATCACCCCTCCTAATGCATGCCAAATTATAGTCTTTGTACAATAGGTCCCACCACCACTGCCACAACAACAACAACAACAGGACATTGATTTCTCATGACTTCTTCATTGCAGCTTCCCCGTCCTTTTGAATCTCCTCTCCTAAAAAATGAATTGATTATTTTATTAAGTTATTATTCTGACAACTCTGCATCTTGCGATTAACTTCATTGTATTTATATGTCAGCTAACACAATCTCATGTAAAGGACGATGCCAAAATCTATGGACAAACCTCAGACAGACAAGAACTGCAGACACCACATGCTGATCGAGAAAAAACTCTTTATTTTTCGTTTTTCTCGTTTCTTTACGAGGACGCATAATAGTCTATCGTGACTTTCATTGGTTCGGAGTTTTGCAGCTTCATGATCTGGATTTTTATGAATGGTTCCCATTCAGAAAGAGACAAAACCATACAAGAGAACCCATTTGTTAAGTACTAGTCGCATCAATAAGGGGTTGCAAGGAAATGATTGAAACCAGTAAAAAAAAATCCATCTAAAGAACAAAAATAAAGAAAATGTTCCATATCAATTTATTATATGGCATGGTACATCTATTAAAAAACTAAAAAAAGAGGTATGGTCAATACATCTACCCATTTGATAAACAGTTCATATATGGAGGGCTGAGAGCTAGGGAAAGTTGATTTGTCAAGCCATCAGCACGCAGTCTTCTTCAAGTGATAATAAATAAACCAAGGCAAGAAAAACAAATGGCAAGCTCAATTCTACGCTTAATTAATTTCAATTTTTACCAAGTACTGAAGTTTATTTCTTAGATCTTACATTGCAATTCTCTAAACAAACTAGTTTATTAGCTGCAATACTTCCATTTGCTTACACGAAACTAAACAATAAGGTACTATGAGAACCCAGTCCTTAATTCAATCACCATCATTATATGACTGGCATGTCAATCCTATACACGTATATCAAACTACAGCCTAGTCCTTGCCAAAGCTCTCCTCTTTCATCTTTCCCAAGAATCCATAATGTGCTATTTCATGCCAGGATACTACAAAATATGTAAGACTCTGTTTTATTGATAATTTGTGCGTCTTCTGCATTGAAGATCTAACATGAAAAACACAGAACTCAAGTGATTTTACATTATTAAACAAGATCCGGCAAAACCAGTTCAGCCAGAGGATGTACAGATTAAAACAAAAGACGTGTAAAGACGTGGGCAGGTTACCTCAGTTTTTGTGCTGCATCCTACCACTTTCTGAACCAGCATAAGGGTCAATGATGACATTTATTACAGCTGGCTTTCTTGCAGTGAAGGATTCAGAAAGGGCAGACTTGAGTTCATCAGGTGTCCCGACAAGATAACCTTTTCCCCCGAAAGCTTCAATTAAAACATGATAAGCAGCACCAGGGACAAAAGAAGTGGGTGCTGGATCATCTTTAAAAGGCCCTGCAATTTCTTCAGGGTTCCTCCGATCACCACCATAAACACCGCCATTGTTAAAAACTATCACGACCACAGGCAGCTGGTAACGAACCAATGTCTACAAAAGATTTTACAATATAAATGTAACCTGTTGTTTTTATTTTGTATCATGAGGCAAGCAAAAACAAGGGTGACTTGAAAATTTCAACAGGAGCATTGCCTTTCTTTAATTATTATTATTATTATTATTTCTCATCTAATTCATTAAAGGACAGCTTTTACAAAACTTCTTAACAAAGGGTACAAAACAACAAAGGCATCTGCAGATTAGTTAAGTCGATTGAGATTTTATCAAAATCTATATATGCTTTCATACCACTGCATTCATTTTCAACCCCTAAAATCTTTTAATTCTAAGACATATGCTTCATGACCAACTTGCTAAAAGGTACAGTTTTGTGATGAATAAAAAGGTTATTCGAAGACCAGCATACAGCTGGTTTTAGAGTGATATTTCCCATTCCTAAAAACTTTTTAAAAGCAAATGTACTTTGACCAATGTAGTAAAATAAGCTAATCCATACATCACATAGTATACTACTTAATACTATAAATCTGCTATTTTCTTTACATTCCCAAAGTATACTAGTCAAGTAAGTTTATACCCCACGCATTGCATAGACAACTTTTCCAATGAAACATATACACGCATGAACATGAACTTCTGGTTTAAAACAAACTTCAAACCAAATAAAAGTTAACCCTTTGCAAGGAAATGCTTAACATTTGATGACTGCATATCTAGTCTAACATGATAATAAGATTAGAAAATGGAAGACAAAGAAGTGGTGCTCTCATCAACACGTGAATAGCCCAACTATTCACCATTGGATAAAATGGCGCTTTTTTTCAGAAAGAACGATAGACATTTAACTTTAAAGGCAACAACAATACATAGATTTCACAAGATAAAAGCTTCCAATTTCTGACTTGAAAAAAAAAATATTCAGGTAATACATGAGCATTGCACAGTTTTTTATTTTATCTTACTACTCGTCTAAATTTGTCTGAGAGGAGTTATTAAAAAAAAAAAACAATTGGACTAAAAAGACTTTCTACTTAACAATTAAAAAAACCTTTTCGATCTTCTAAGAAAGATAGCTTCTTTAAAATACACATGAAAATAAGTGCAGTAAACAGCTAGCTGCGGTATCCGAGAGAGAGGGAGAGGGAGGCAGAGAGAGGGAGAAAAGCACATCATATTCTAATGTTAGAACAATCAAATATCACAAAAAGTTCTCAGCACGAATATTTTAAACATGATTGCAGGTAAAGAGTAAAGGCTTATACCTCAACTTCCATCGCACTGAACCCAAATCCAGAGTCGCCCTCTACTGCAACCACAAGGCGATGAGGCTCCGCAACTGCAGCAGCAATGCAATAACCCAAACCAACACCCATAGTCCCCCAAGTTCCAGCATCCAACCTAGTTCTTGGCTCAGTCTGAACCAAAACAGCTCTGCCAACATCCATTGTATTCGCCCCTTCTGAAACCAATACCGGTGCAGGACTCCCCACTTCTAAAATCGCATTTCTAATTATCCTCATTGGCGTCAAAAAATTAAACGGCACAACATCCTTAGCCAACTGTGCTTCCATTCTCGACACATTCTCCTTCGTCTTCTTTGTAATCGCCTCCAACCACGGATGGTTCTTCCCCAAACAAAAAGGATTCTCCTTGATCTCCTTATTTACCAATTCCAACACCTTTTTTGCATCTCCAGCTAACCCCAAATGTGGCTTCCTCAACTCAATCTCCTCCTCGCTAACATCAACCAAAATAAACTTCACATCCTTGGACCACTTTGGCTGTTCCCCAAAATGCAACAACCAATTAAGCCTCGCGCCAACCACAAGCGCAACATCGCATTTCCCAATAGCAAGTGACCTCGCGGCACTAGCAGCAAGTTCATGTGTATCAGGCAACAACCCTTTTCCCATAGGGGTGGGCAAAAACGGAAAACCAGTACTTTCCACTAATCTCTTCAACTCATTCTCCGCGCGGGCATAAGCAGCACCTTTTCCAAACACAATCAATGGCCTTTCAGCATTTCTAAGCAAATCCACCGCCCTTTCAACTTCCAAACTTGCAATGCTCATCTTCTTCGCACCCTTTTCAATTTCTGAAACATCCACGGCAGATTTTATCAAACTATCCGCCTCGGATTCCGATATTGTCTGATGCAATACGTCAGTTGGAAGATCCAAGTAACACCCACCAGGCCGGCCCAGAACAGCAGAATCAAGCGCTTCAAAAAAACATTTAGGTATTTCTTTAATGTCTTTAGCTTTACCTACATGTTTGGAAAACGGTTTTGCAGCTTCAATTTGGTTAAGTTCTTGAAAATCACCTCTACCAACATCGCTTTGATCGCAAGAACCCGAAATCAAGACCATAGGCCATGTATTAATCATGGCATTAGACAATCCAGCAAGCCCATGAACGCAACCCGGCCCAGAGACAGTTAGGAGAATCCCAGGCCGGCCAGTGAGGTAACCGTACGCGGAGGCAGCGTACCCAGCAGATTGCTCGTTGTGAAAGGCAATGAAACGGATTCCAGCGGCCACAGCACGATTGGCAAAGGAGGTTACTGGAATACCCACGACGCCAAACATATGGGTTATCCCGTAGGCGGCCAGAGATTTGGCGGCGAGGGTGTTGCCATCGATGAGGGTCTGTGAGGTGGTTTGAGAATTGGATTCTGCCATGAAAGAGGAGCAATGGAGTTTGGTTTGGTAGGTGAATGAAGAAGAATTTGATTTGGATACGAGGCTTGCTGGGTTGTGGGTGAAGTATTTAGAGGTTAGGTTAGGAGATCATTTGGTGGGAAATTTTAGGTTTGTACCGACGATATTTGGGGAAGGGTGTATTTAATATATCAATTGATATATTAAAAAGATTTTTCTTTAATGTTTAGGGTTTAAGACATTCATATTTCTTTTTTTATATAATTTCAACGGTAATTTTAAGTTCTTAGAAATCTTTTTTAAGATTTAGGTGAGTGTTTTTTTGTAAATACTTTTATTAAAACTATATATTTAAAAACACACCATATAATTAATAAAATATTAATAAAACAATAAAAATTAATAGAATAAAGAAAGCAATCTAATTTCATATAACTTGTAATAATATATATATTAATGTTTATTTTTTATTTTGGAATTACAACTTTGGAATGTAATTGTAATGATCTTATCACTTTACAAGCACGAAATCTTATTAGTAGTAGTATCGGTATTTAAGAAGGATAGACTTTTAGGCTCTGGCGTTGAGAGGTAAGGCGACGGAGGTGATGAAAAGACGGTATGAACCTTAGACAAAGCCAATTTGACTTTGAACTCTGCGCTCTTTGATTGGCAGCAAGATGATTAGTAATTAACTAGTTAATTACCTGCGCTACCGGGTCAAGTAAATATTTTTTATGATTATTGAGATTAAAATAATTAATATATTTTGTTAATTTAAAAATAAAATATAATATTTATACATATAAGATTTGATATAATAAAATACATCAACACACCATGTTATAACAACAACAACATCGAAGGCTTAACATCTAAAAATATTATTATTATTATTATTGCTAAAACAATAAAAATTATTAAATTATTCAAATGAGAAAAAAACTCAAAAATATTAATAAAAGAGAAAGCAAGAAAAAAAACTAAAATTATTATTGTTGTTGTTATTGTTGCTGCTGCTGTTGCTGTTGTTGTTGTTGCGTGAATAATAGGAAAATAAATTCAATAAAAGAATAAAAAACCCTAGAAATTTTAACAAAACAAAAAAAAATAAAAAAAATCATTTGATGTGAAATTAAAAAAAAACTAATAAAAAGACAAAAAAAAACAAAGAAAAAAATAAGAAATATCAATTTTTAAGTGATCATAAACACAAACTAAAATTTAAAAACAAAGTTTTTGAAAAAAGATTTTATCTCAACAAAAGAAAAAATAATAAAAATTAAATATCAAAATTATAGGCTCACATATATAGACATGGACAAAAATATGGACTATTTAATAACTATAAAAAAATTAAAGGAATTAAAATAAAAAATAAAAAATATAAGGGAAGAAACAAATATAAAAATATATTATCAATTTCAATCAAATGGAAAAATTGAATAAAATATAACATCTATATATGCAAGGTTTGATATAATAAAACACATGAATACATCCTATTATAACAACAGAAACATTGAATCTTTAACATATAAAAATATAATTACTATTACTGTTAAAACAATAAAAACTATAAAACTACTCTGATGAAAAAAATAAAAAACATTAATAAAAAAGAAAGCAAGAAAAAAAACTAAAATTATTATTTTTATTACTTTAATAATGGGAAAAAATCCATTGAAAGAAAAAAAAATCAATAATTATAAAAAAAATAAACAAAAAAATAAAAAAATATAAGCAAAAAAAAAAATTTGATGTAGAAATAAATAAAAATAAAATAAAATAACGAAAAAAAAAACTAAAAACAAATCATAAGTGAAAAAAATAAAAATAAAAAACAAAAAAATGGAAGGAAAAAGGAAACGCATTGGGGAGGGGTCGAATCTCTGCCCTCCTACAGAAAACAGGCGCCAGTTTTTCACTGCACTAAAGGCCTTGGTTTGCATTTACTTGTGCAAGAATAGATAATATATAGTAAGATAATCGAATCCGACCCGAACCGAAAACTGAACAACACTATTACGATCCACAGTTATTTGTCTCACATGCTACAGTAACCGAATCTTGATCTCTTTTAGTATATAGTATAATTAGCTAGAAAATAAAAGTTGTGGGTCGTCGCTGAACACGTTATCTTTGGATTTCGCATTGCGTTTTAAATGTTTTTTTAAAACATTAAATCATTTTATTTTTATTTTTTCTCATATAAAAAATATTATTTTAATATATTTCTTGAAAAATAAATAATTTAAAATTATTTTTTATAATAATATATCATTATAATCTAAAAACATTTAAAAATTTAATTTAAAATAAAAAATATCCAAATGAAACCTTATTGTACTTTGAAATAAATATTGAGAGAAGAATTTAACTTTTAGGTTGGTTTGAAAAATTATTTTTACTTTAAAATTATTTTAAAAAAATATTAAAAAAATATTTTTATTTTGTATTTTGAATTTTTAAATTGTTTTTGTTAAAAATAATATTTAAAAAATAAAAAATATTTTTTTAATATATTTTGTTTTTTTTTTTTAAAAAAAAAAAAACACTCTTTTGAAAATACCTCTCAACCACACTGGAAACAGCAGGCACGCAGTCGTCACCTGCAAAACCCAGAACCCTGTCGTTGCGAGCAAGCCGTCGCCTATCTGCCATTCGATTCCAAGTAAGTCTTGCCCCTCTCTCTCTCCCTTTCCCTTTCCCACTCTCAATCTCTTGTTTCCTTTTCTTACACTTTATTTTTACCATACCAATTCTTTTTTATTCAATTTGACTAACCATAATTGCTTGCTAATTAGGAAAAAAATATGATAAAGAGGAGATTTTTTAAAGCAGAGCATGGAGAGAAGGATGAAGCTTCCTCTGATTCATCATCATCTTCTTCGGATTCTGAAGCTGACGCTACTGAACAATCAGAGGATGATGTAGTTGCTGACCCAGAAAAAAATAGTGAATCTGAGGATGATGATACAGCTGCTGAGCCAAAAGAGAACAGTGAGTCAGAGGCTTCATCATCATCAGGTTTGTTGTTAATCTTGTGTTTGACTTAATTTGGCTTAGTGGGTCAGGGTTAGATTGTTGATATTAGTGACAAGTTTCGGTCTTTAAAGAAAAGATGTGGCTTTGGGTATCCATTTTGAAAGTTCAGTACTAGCAAATTGTGTTTTACTTTTCATGCCATCATGTATTTTAATCGTTATGTTTAGTTATTTGCTTGTTTTCCTTAAAAGTTTTTCTTTTAACAAGTAAACTGGTTTGCCTTAAGGATTAGTATTTTGCTGTCTGACTGGTTTCTTATGGTTCATTGATATGTTGCAGGCTATGAGAGTGAGGATAGCTCAGCAAATGTGATTGATGGTTATTCATCAGGTAGGATTTATTTTTTTCATTTATGGTATTGGATTTTTTTTTATGTAGGAAGGCTATATGCATATCAGAGGATAATTGTCTTCTATGATTCTTTTTGAAGGATCAAATGAGTCATATTTGTTATAATTGTAACTGGGTAGCATAGATTAATTAGCCATGGCATTTTGTATGATTGTGATGCGGGGCAAAAGAGATTCGAAGATGATGTAATAAGCTAAGAAGAAGAAGCCAAAGAAAGAGAAGAACAAAAGCTGAAGAAGTGAAAAAATAAGGGTTAGAAAGTTGCAACTCTATAAATTTTTATCCAGTTCATTGAAACTGTCTAACATTTAGAATATAAATACCAAAAACGTAGCTAGTAACCCACTAAAAAAATATCAAACAATAACTAAATTAATCCCGATAAATAAATCTAAATAAAAACCAATAACACAAGGGTCGGGTTATCCTCCATCATCATAGATCATACCAACATGTGAACCATGTCTCGGATCCCATGTCCTCATCAAACTGTTTCGAGTTTGCTGTTTTGATTTGCACTATGATCCTATGGGCAACTTCTGTCTGTTATTTTGAGTGCTTGTTCAGGTCAAGATGTTTAGTAGTTGTGGATGGTCACTAACCAATTCATCCTGTTTGATTTCTTATGTTAATGGATAACAGAACATTTGCATTCAAGATTGGATTATTATTTTAAAATGTCCGATGATGATGAAACTGCAGATGACATAAACACCCGTACAGGCATTGAAATACTCAAGAAGCAATCTAATGCCACAGCTGAGGAATCAGTTCCAGACGATGTTCCAGATTGTATATTAAAGTGCAAATCAGTTTATAAGTGCAGGATGTGCCCTCGAATTATCTGTTTGACTGAGGAGACTATGAGGACTCATCTTATCTCTAAGGTAAGGCATGGCATGTTCCTGTTTCGTTGTGAAAATGAATTTTGTGCTAACAATTCTATATCCCACCATTTGGAATCAAATGTGCAAGGAAGCAGTACCAGTTGATAAGGCAATATGTACATGATATAGTTATTGATCAAATAGACTGTTTTGCTCATTTCTTTTTATAATTTCCAAAGTCATTGTAGATGTAATTCACTCCTTTTTCTCCTCCTACCCTTCTTTTTTTTGTGCTCTCTGTTGGATGAATTATGCAGGCCAGCATAATCACATCTTTTTCATTTAGTTTTCTTGTATTATCATTTTGATCTTTTTCCATGTTATAAAAAACAGGGTAGAGAGCATCCATGTTCAATGCAGTTATTAATATAAAACATATATTCGGTATCACTTTTCCATGTGGAACATTAAATATCGTCGGCTGCATCAATGTACTATTTTGTGTGGTTATAAGATGAGTATTTGTCAGTACCTTACCATGACATGGATGACATGAACATAACTCTCCATAACCGCTTTTACTTTCAAATTGATTGGCATGGAATTGAAAACTTTGAAAGCTGGTATTTGGCTTTAGTTTTCCATTATTTAACTAAGTTTTGTTTTCGGTTGTAGAGACATGCTCGATCTGAGAAATTGATGAAGGAAAACAGGCTGAAGGTAATGCTTAACAGTGATGGGGAAATTGAGAACATGGATGAGGAGACACATGCTGAGAGACATGCTCGAACTGTGGCTCTTGCACAGGTTGCTTCTTGAAACTAAATGAGTACATTGGCTTATTGAACATCAGATATTCCTGTGGCTAACTAGTTTTGACTTGTAGCGTTTATCAACAAAGAAAAATAAAGGGGGGCGGCAGCGGCAAAGGAAGAGATTAAAGAAGAGGGTATAAATTGTTTGTTTATTTATTTTCTAGTGCATGTTTGAGTAAATTGTGGTGAGGTTGTTTGAATCAATTTTATATGCAGAAAGAGGGGAATGCTGCAAGCATGGAGAAAACGACATCAAAAACAAAAAGTCCTCCCAAGAAAAGGCGCAAAAATGAGAAGTGAAGGATGCTTCTTTTGTGTTTGCTACTTTTTTTGCAGTTACTAACATGTGGCGTACTGTACTGTGCTCTTTTAAATTTTGGCATGATAAATTACTGTTTGACAATCATTTGTTTCTTTGGCCCCTTCAAGTTTATGTTTGTAAGGTCTGGAATTGCACCGGGCTTTCTTTTGTTTTTATAGCACTGAAACTTCGCTTAACTGTGTTTTTCTTGTAAATTAATTAGGTACTATGTACAACAGTGTATTTGCTCTGATGTCTTTCTTTCAGCTGTTCTCCAAGAATCAAAACCAAGCTGAAAAGCCTTGTCAAAGTTTATGATTCATTTGAAATTGGTTGCTACCCTATTGACTTGTGTCTTTGAGCTATGCATCGGTGATTGGAAGGAGCTTTTTCAAAGTTTTATTCATAGAATCAAGCAGATTATATTTGTAGAGAATACAGATTATCTGCTCCTTTCCTTTCCTGGTCTTCTTGCACTCTTTTTTTATATGTAATTTTTATTAAAAAAAAATGAGAGGGAAAAATGCTCGGGAATCAGAAGTAATAATGATTCTTTTTGTGATTGTTCCTTTCGTTTTCTTCTTCACTCTGTTTTTCAGAAATTCTTCACTTCTCTATTCTTTTTTCTTTTTCAACGGGCAATCAAGGGATAAATCTTCTTTGAGAGATTGATTTTTTATAGCTTGATATGTCAATAAAAATCAACTATGATCAAAATAATCATAAAAAATATTATCAATGCTCTTTAGTATTTCACTAGTCATCTACCCATAAAAAAAATTGTGACTTGAATCAAACCAAACTAGATCAAATAAGTTAATATATTTTAGTTAATATATTTTAAATGATAAAGCAATAATGACGACAAATGGACAAAATTGGTTTTAAAAAATAAAAATGGATTGGGTTAATTCAAGTTAAAATAACAAATTTGTAACTCATAAAATAAAATGGTAAGCTAACTTTAGATTAACTTGTGATCTAATTCATGAGATGAGGATAACTTGATATAAAAAATAAAAATAAAAAATCACAAAATTAAAAAGAAAAAAAAAATGATGTCAAACTATGTTGGACTTTCAAACTCATGTCTTAGAGCATTAGATAAGAAATACTATACTTGGAAAAAAAAATACAAAACACTCAACCAAAAAAAGAATAACTTGAAAAAGAATATCAATTACACAAAAAGATCCAAAACAAAAAATGACAATTAAAGAGATAGATATTAAAATTTAAATACAAAATGAATCTTATTTATCTATTGAATGGTGAAATTAAAAAGAAAAATCAATTCAACAAAAAAACCAAAAAATAATTGAAAGAATGGGGGCAAATTGAAAAAATAACAAAAAAAAATGAAGTTAGAATACCAACAACAAAAGGATCAAGCTGTAATTTCCAAAAAAATAATGAGAAAAGAAGAAACACATCCAACATGTATCACTCCACTAAAAAGAGGATGCGGCATCAATAGCAACATGGTAAAATGATATTTTTGAATGCTTGGAGGCACTACATATGCTATGTGAATAGTGAGCTCCCACACATTAAAGAGTATGATACTAAAGTCTCATTTTTTTTATTACTAAAATTATATGAGCAATAATAATCCAAACAATTATAAAGAGAGAGAAAAAAGAGCCCTTTGACATCATTTTTAAGATTTTTGTTTGTAAAGATATTTGATAGTTTCATTATATTTTTTTTTTATTTTCTATACTTGGTCAAATAGCAAATTACCTCTTTGCTGAATTGATAATAATGAAAAAAATCATTGTGAAAATATGAATATTTTTCTTTCAATAGTATTTTGATTGTTTGAAATGGAAAAAAAGACTTATTTGTTCCTAATAAATTTGATAACGAGTAATGGACCTTGTGAAAAAAAATCTAAACACCTCGATAGCTAATGTTAGTTTTTTTACTAGAGAGGTAAAATCGTGAAATCATTATTCCAATTAACAATGATTTTACTCACAATTTACAATGAAAATCTTTCATGATTTAGCTTTTGTTAACTAGATCATTGCTCACACTAGTGATGCAGGTTAGATGATTGTAGATGATTGTTTTTAATATAAAAAAGTATCTAGGTGTTACGAGTAAAAAAAACTGAACAATGAGAAAATTGATTTGACATGACTCGCTAATTTAATGAGTCTAAAGATAATCTAAAAACCTTAAAAAGCATAATTTTATTATAAAAAATCAAGTTAATCTGTTTTTTTATATATAAATATTAAGACAATATATTAAATTGATTCAAATTAACCTGTTAAATTTATAATCTAAATCATGAAATCAGAATAACCTCGTATGAAATTAGTAAATAATTTTATTATAACAATTTACAATAAAATATATATTATATACTAAAAACCAACACTATAATTTTTATTTAATAATATACTAATATTTCAAAAAAAAATGTTTAACGTTGCTGAAAAGTGCGAGTGGAACCATTGAAAGTTCGAACCTCTTATTTCGTTAACAGTACATCAAAACTATACAGGTTAGGCAAGTGAACAATCTCAAATTGCTCGAAGATTAAAGAAAAAAATTTGGATCCTTTACAACCAAATGAAGTTTGATTTAGATTTTGACTGTATCAAACTTCACAGCAAGTTCGATTCTAGGTGTGGCTACCAGCATGTATCTACCTCTGGAGAGGTGAAAAAGCAGTGCCCAGGGATACAAATCAACCCCCGACTATCAACCCCATTGAAGCATCATCGTTGCGGATCACAGGGATCATTTTGCTGTTTCATATTATGCATATGAGTAAATACCTCCCAATAATACAGAAACATCAAGAGGAAAACACAAACACTGCTCTAAAAAAAATGTCAGAAAAGAAACACTCTGTATATTAGATGTTGAAATCAAAAGGACCTAGGATGCTTCTATTCATACTATCAATTTTTCACAAACTAAGACCATCCGATTAGAATACAAAATCAGTCACCTCAGAACTAAAACTGTATCAATGACAACAAAAAAAAAGAGAGAAATTACAGCCAATTCAGCCCATTCTATCAACCATCACTCCTTGCTTTCCAGATGCAACAGTTCTTCACATTCCGCACATCAAAATATATGAAAGGCATCACCTAAAATCCTGATAATATGAACCTGAACGAGAAACTTATGAGGCCAGGAGTTGATGCTGATTGTAACTTAAGGCCCCTCTTTATCTGAAGAATGAGGAGGAGAAGCTGGCAGTCGTTCTTCATTTCCATCAGTTTCAGCAGGTTGATCGTTCACAGGGGGTTCCTCTGCACCCTCAGTATTTTCAGGATAAAAATTAATGGGGAACTTTGTAACCCTGGGTTTATCAGATAGGATGTTTCTTTGGACCTTATCAATCAACACTTTAGGTGGAGGTTCCTCTCTAAGTTGCTCATCTTCATAATCGTTGTTCACGTAGTAGCCAACTCGAACAAATTCCTGGCCTAAATAAGAGCACGTCAACAAAAGTACTGTGACACCAATGATATCTTCATCACGAATCTTTGATGGGTCAGGTGGGTCTGCCTGCAAAGCACATACAGCATTCATGAATCAGAATTTACTCCAATCAGAAACAAAATAGGGGTCTAATTTGATGAATCTAAATAAATGCTCAAAGAAAATTGCCTGTAAGAGAAAACGATAATTTCCAACATTGACAGGCCCAACAAGTACACTCTCCAATAGTTGGTCATATGTTTCATCCTCAGCAGACCCCACATAGATTAGTTTCCATTCCAAATCTGCATCACAATAACAAAATGGAACATTCTTTTATAAGAACAAACAATGTTAAAAATCCAAAAGACAGTTCGGCTGAAAAGGAACAAGATCAATTCAAGTTCCCACGCCATGTGGGATATTTACATTAAAAGATACATAAAAATATAATATACCAACAAAATAACCTAGTCCATCATAAAGAGCCTGCTTGATATTGTAGTAGCAGTTGTTTTTAAAATGTTTCACTTAGAAATGCATTGAATTTTTATTTATTTTTAACATCAATATATCAAAACAATCAAGAAACACCAAAAAAAAAAAAATTAGAAGCAAAGGAAAAAAAAATAAAATTTCAAAGACATTTTTAAAACACAAAAACAAAAGGGCTCAAAATACTTGCGATCAAAGTACATAGAAAATGCTCGTCTTAAAATGCAGTGAATTTCAGACAGTAAAAAATAAGTACATGATCCAGATCTGGTAAATAAAAGTACGCCAATCCACATTATTTCATCATTTTAGGATTTATTTATCTTTATTTTCTTATGAAGTTCGTTTGTGCACTAAATGTTGCTCTTGGAGACATCCTTGCACACCATACAATCTACAGAAAGCTAATTGGAGCCTTGGAGGCTATCTGACTCACAACTACAATTGCAAAGGCAGGTATACGCTTCAAAAGTGCCACTATAGCACAAAAGTAAAGCACTGAGCAGTTAATTGAGGAAAATTGAAGGACCATTCCCTCTAGTATCACTGATGCACACGATATTTCAGAAAGATTATGAAGTTAAAAATCACTCAAAATGACAAACATAGGCACTAACTTCATGCAATCATGACACAATATCCTGAAAAATCATGACAGGTTAGATACAAACTAAAGGACTGGTTCGTAATCATTCAAAGAATCAAAGAGATGCCAAAATGTTCTTAGATTTGGTTTCTGATCAGGTCCCTACCTACGACAAGAACTAAAATATCTAACGGGTTAAATTACAACAAGGGCATCAGGTTTACACCTGAGATTCCAACAACATAGAAGACGAAAAGAAGTAATTAATTCCCATCAGCAACTAAATATTGCAAGGTCAGATGCACAACAATAATAGACCTTTTCAGTAAAATCAAACCATCTTTGATTCCCATTCAAAATTTAGAAAGAGAAACGAACAAACAACATTAGCTATATGTATATGTATATATAGACAGATGGATAGATAGATAGATAAGCCATTTAAGCACGCATACACACCACTAAAATTATTTAAAGAGCAAACTTCTGACACCAGAACCTAAATCCCTAAAAACAGCTTAAGAAAAAAACAAAGCAAACTCACTGGACTAGAAAAATCACCTTTTAAAGGATTTATATCAAAACCCATATCACAATTTTGGCTCAGTTTCTCAACAGCTCACAAACTAATTAAAAATATTAATAAAATAATCAAGGCAAAAGCACTACAGATTCGAACACAGTGAGAAAGGTACCGTCTTTAAGAGGAGTCAAGCACTCATAAGAGATCTCGAACTGAAACGGGAACAAAAAGGGCGCCGGATTATCTAGTACGGTAACGTTAGTAAGATTCACTGCACTCATTATCAACCGTCTTTCTATCAGATCAAAACACAAAACCCCTAAGGTTCTAAAACCATCATCTAAAACCCAAAACAGAAGAAACCCTAATCTCAAAATCGAGAGTGATTACAGGTTTACTTCGAATTGAATTTTGTATTAGGGTTTTTGTTACTAATGATTGGGAATGGCGGGAGAATTGAAATGAGGGAGCGGGAATTGATTTGGGAGGGAGCCTCAGGCTATTATTAGGGCCTCGTTGGAAATGCTCGAGTTATCAAGTTTTACAATTTAATCCTGACTAGTTGAGTGACCTCAGCAGGCTGATCGAATTTCTTTTAATATACAATAGAGATTTTAAATAATTATAGTATTAAAATAAAAACAAGAAAAACTTGATGCTTAAGTTATATCCTGTATATAATAATAGATGAATAGTTAAAACAACATTTGCTAACAATTAACTAAAAGAAATGAATCATTGCGTCCATTCTACTCAGATTCTTTTTGGCACTGCGGCTAAATTGGTGTATGGTTGTGGTTTTTTTTTTTAATAAATATATTTTGATATTTTTAGATTATTTTGATGTGTTGATATAAAAAATAATTTTTAAAAAATAAAAAATAATATTATTTTGATGTATTTCGGCATAAAAAGCACTTTGAAAAACAACCGTAACCACACTCCCAAACACCCCCTTAAACATCACTCATAACTCATGAAATTGTAGATAAAAAGCTTAAATCTAAACTAATTAAACATTAAAGAATGAAAAAGGTTAAGAAAATATTAATCTAAAAACTTTTGTGGGAAAAAAACCATGATGATAAAATTAAATAATAATAATAATAATAATAATAATATAATAAAGGGTGATATCACAAAAATACCTTCTCACAAAAAAAAAGTTAAAATTCTTGAGTTCAAGGGTATATAGGTCATTTGTGTTTCAAATAAAAAATATGAAAAAACTCACCATTTATTTCCCAAGGTACATTGGTTATTTTACTATTTGTATTTTATATGAAAAAACAAAAATAACCCTTAATAGGAGTTTTCTTTTAAGGATAGTGATGTAAATTTACTATGTCACTAGAACATAAAAGACCTGGTACTATCCCCCAATCAATTTAAAAATATCAAAATTGTCTTATTGCAAAAATGAATCTACCCTCAACCATTTTCATATCATTTATTTTTTCCTTAAAAGAACAAGAAGGTGAAGACATTATTTTCTACCACAATGCATTGTGTTTAGAGAATGTGTTTCGGTGAACAATGTTTACACCTTCTCTATCATTATTTTCATAAAACATTTCTCAATATTTTTTATTATATCTTCCAATTAAAATTTAAGATTTATTAGAAAGGAAATCAATGTTCCACACTTTCACCTCCAAAATCATATATTATTTATTAACCTTTCATTTATTTGATTTTATTAAAGTGTGTGTGTGTATGTGTATATATATATATACATATATATATATATATATATATATATATATATATATATATATATATATATACATATATGTTCACTCTTCATTTTGATTTTTGGTTGTCTTTGGTCAAGCAAATATGACTTGCAAGATATCAAAATCACAGAGATTTAAGTTATAATCTACTCAAAGTTCCATGATGACTCAGTGCTCGAGCAAATATTTTAGACTTGGTGAACGGATGTCGGGCATGACAAGTCAATAAATATATTGGAGTTGACAGATGGATTAAAGTTTCATGGCCTCAGATGGAGTAGCCGAAGAGGAGGCTGAAGAGAATAATGCACAGCAGAAGGCATTCAATCAATAATGATTCAAAAATTGAATACGCATTATGTTTGCATCATCACAAGGCTATGCAACAGCCAAAAGAGGCTACAAAACATGGCAACAGGCCATCTTGTAAACAAGAAATTGGAAAAGCATATTCACACATTGCCTTAAAGAAAATTAAGCAGCAACAAGAGCTTATGTGCAAGATTGCTGAAAAAAACATTCATCTTTCGGCTGTCACGTCCATCTTCCTTGTTTGAGAATTAAACATTTCAGCTATATCTGCTGCTGTGCTACATTCCTCTGGATTTCTATCCGGTTTGGAGTGAATAAATCTTGGAAATCTGATTGAGATGCCACGAGATTGATGAACTAAACCTACAGCAGCCTGGTGAACAGGTGAAATTGTAAAGTCAGCACCTCTTATTTCCCAGACAACTTCTGGAGAAAACCACATATCTGGCACCTCCACAGTTCGATAGTAAGGTGACTTTTTGGCCAAGATCCTATCTCCAGAGAAGAATTCTTTCATCTGCAACTCAGTTATTACCTTGGAGGATTAGAATGATAGACTCCAGAGGGTAGGGGAAATCAGTCTCAAAAACCATCAATCCAAGATCGAACTACAAATCAACGAGCAAGAAACACTTTCTTAATTTTTTCACATATTTTACATGTGTCAAGAACTGCATTACTTTCTTGTTCACTTTTTTTTTTTTTAAGAGTTGCGAATTGCAATCTAAATACTTACATGTTAGGTTACTGATCCAAAAATCTACATTACAGGTAGGTACTATCAGAGAATCTCCTAAAAGCACAACTAGCTGAATTGACTATCCATGTAAAGTGCAGTACTGCTTATGGAACCTATATGGCTAACTGAAATATGCACGGCGCTGCCACCCTTCTAAAGTTCATCATGTAATCCTCTGGAATAAAGTTCATAATGAAATACTTGGGAGGAAAGTATGTTGATGTCAATTCGATAAAGATTTCTTTAAGATCAGAGGTACTTTCCCATATGTTAAAAATTTAGAGTCTTCTTCAGGAGGAACTTGAAATAGAAAGACAATTCTGTTTAAACCCACCATATCCTTGATAGTTATCTACATGAGTATCTTTAAATCCATTTACCTCTATATAAAAAGCATCTGAGAACCCAGACATGACACGGCACACACTTTGGAATTCCTCAGTCTCAGGGTTGTAACATGCCATGAGGAATGGACTATACCTGTAACACAAATAAGAGTCAGATGATCAAGAATAGCAACATCACTTTGACATGTCATGGATACACCCACAAAATACTTAGCAAGTGCATGGAATAGAAGAGAACATAACAGCACATCAAACTTTTCTTCTCTTTTTCTTCTTTCAGTTTCTTTTTCCTGAAATTACATTCTTTGACCTCATTTTTTGAGCTTGAGTGCTGCAGTACAGACCCCAATCTCCAACTTGTTCACATTGATTTCATTGTGGTTTATCAATAACAGCAAAATAAACTTAATTCTTGTGTATTTTTATAATACCAAACAGAGAGAAGAAAAAAATGACACAAGAATATTCCAAGCAATGTTGGTATGAAGGGGGAGGAAAAAGAAAAGGTTACTACCATCCTGCTTTTCTCCCATTTCCATGCCAAGCACCGATCGGGACTAAATCAAGAGAATCATTTAGTCCTTCAACATAATCCTTCTTGACCTGCAAAGCATCATCAGTTCAACCAGTAACTAATCATCCTTTTATTTTTATGAAAATAAATCAATAAAATCAAACCTTTAACCATCCGTCAGTCCGTTTTGATGGAAAGTATCCCGCATCTATATCTAGAGATTTCACCATAATCCCTTCACATGAGGACCGCAAAGCATCTTCAAGGAAAGATTTCATCTTGGTCAAAGTTGCATCATTAGTTAAAGTTGCATCCTGTGCTTCAACCTACAAAGCATAGAGCCACTTAAAATACTGAAAAGAACTGATTATGTGAACTGGTAAAATCACAGCAGTTACCGTCATCTCCTTCGCATATTCAAAACAGCCTATTCTCTCGTCACAAAACAAGTGTTTCAAGTCTGTTATTACAGAAAAGGGTTAGAGTTGAAACATGCAACACTTACATGGAAAAGAAGTTATTAACCAGTTAAATAAAAGAAGAGAACACCTCCTCAAAGAATAAGAAAAATGCATACATTGTCGCCTTTGGCGGAGAGGAAGCTCCAACAGCCTGCAACAGAAGATCAACCAGTTTAAATAGAAATCAACTTCTGCAAAGAGTGAAATTTAGCCTACATAATCCATATGGTTTGATTGATTCTCAACGGATGGGAACCGCACATAATGAAAGCACTTTCATAACTGATGCGGTACCTTAAAAATTGGAAAAGAATGCTCCAAACCTTGTTGTCAGATCAGGAGTGACAATGATCTCATTATTAATTTTGAGACATCAACATACTTTCATCTTCTGATGGAATTAGAAACTCTTCTTAAACTAATGATTATAAGAACAAATACTACATGTTAAAGTTCATATCTAGTTTATCTAATTGCCTTGATAATTATCCTCTCACCTATAGCACACACAATGGAATCTCAACTCAATGAAACCTTAATCTCAAGTTAGTTAGAGCTAGCGGCATTATAGAGCTACCATAGTAATTACTAGATTTGCGGCCTGCACTTTGCCACATGCCGGTCAAAAAAAAATTTCAGCATGAAAAATATGCCATTGGAAAAAAAAATATGAGACCTGTTGAAGATAAGGATAATTAGTTTCTGTTTCAAATTCAGATTTGAATAAGTTTGTTGGGAGAGTATGTCAGTGGCTCCTATTCTGTTGACATTTCCTATTTTTATGTAATCTAGTAGATTAGGATAGACTTCTACCAGCACTACTTTTGGTATAAATAACTCCTGTAACTTCTATTATCATGATAAGAAAAGATAGAGAAGTTGATATTCTTCTCAAAAACTTTCAACACCCAAGTCATCAGATCAACTGATAATTTAAAAAATATGAATAAAAAAATATAACAAATAAAAAAAAGAAAAAAAAAAGATATCAAGAAAGAAATAAAACAAAACAACAGGATCCCATCCTAAATCTGAAACACTCAACATTTATGGGCAAAACTATATAAAAACAAGAAGAAAAAACTCAATTAAACAGAGTTAACTTCCAAACTCCGTGACAATGGACATAAAGAGTAAGATAATCTCATAATAATAAAAGCAAGATTTTTTTTTTTTAAAGAGTGAAAAAAAAGTACGAAGATCAATTTTCAATATAGAAATATTGAATGATAAAATTAAATTAAATAAATTTAAAAATGATAAAAAAAAAAATCAACTCAAGTAAACCTTTGAAACCGGTATCTCTGGTCATGAATCAGAGACTAACCTTTCATCAAATCAAAAGAAAAACAAAGAAAAAATAATTATTTTTTTTTAAAAAAAAAACTAAGCAAACCTCCTAAACTTAATCAAATCTTTAAAACTCACAACGCATAAAAATCTAAATCCAAGTGGAATTAAGATATTTAATTATCAACCAATTTAATTTTGAAGGTTAAAAACATGATTAAAAAAAATATTAATCTTAAAAACTTGTAAAAACAAAGATGGCAAAAAAAGCACAATGATCAAATTTGATAGAAAAAAAAAATTGGAATGAAACTATAAAAATAATAATCTAAAAATTAACCCTCAACAAAACAAATAACAATAAAAAAAATTGAGATTAAATTTAAAAGATAAAAATAGAAATGATGAAATTGAAAAGCATTTGTATTTTTATAACGCATGTTTTTATTTTTACTTTTTTTAAATGTTACTCGAGGCCTAAACGCAACCAAGTAAAAAAGACTAGTACATGGACAAACCTAGAAAAAAAAGGAAAATACAAAAAATGCATGATTAAAAAATATATAGAAGCAAAATAAGAAAAAAAATAACAACGAATCACTAATAATATAAATGTTGAATGATAAAACTGATAAGATAAAACAAGATTTTTTAAAAAAATTAAACCAAAAAACAGAGGATGTTCTAAAGCTAGGCAAAAATCTCAAGCTAGCAACCCATTAAATCTTAGATCCAGGTTGAGTCAAGAAGTTCAATTTCTAATGAATTTAATATTGCAAGCCAAAGCAAATCCAACAAAGAACAGCAAATACAAAACCCAAGTTATTTTTAAAATCAATGGAAGATCCTAGAGAAAACAAAAAAAAAAATTGTTTTTAAAAAATCATTTCAAATATTGAAGGAAAGGATGTAGAAAGTTCAAAGAATAACCAAAAACAAAACCCAACAAAGAACGATATACAAAAAGAATTGAGATAACAAAATTATTTTCAAGATCAATTAAAAATTCTATAGAAAGCAAACTACAAAAAGAGAACTTGGTCTTCAAATGAATAAACACTTAAGGATGAAACTTGACAAAAAAATAGAACTTGGTCTTCAATTGAATAAACATTGAAGGATGAAACATGAAATTTTTTTAGCTTAG
Organism: Salix dunnii; assembly: GCA_015731905.1. Classification (NCBI taxonomy): domain Eukaryota; kingdom Viridiplantae; phylum Streptophyta; class Magnoliopsida; order Malpighiales; family Salicaceae; genus Salix; species Salix dunnii. The sequence continues at coordinate 6,057,378 of CM027662.1, read as the reverse complement.
ATAAAGAAAAACAATACCAAGCAAACTTGGACAAACATCCCAAACTTAGTTAAATCTTAAAAACTCACAACCCATGAAACACTTGATTCGCGTCCAATCAAGAAGTTTATTATGAACCAATTTAAAATATCAATTCTGAAAAGCTATCAAAACAACAAAATTATCAATCAAAAGAATATAAATTAAATTTGAAAGGAAAAAAATTCAAAAAGGGTGAAACCGTAAAACAAAATCAATTTAAGAATTGATTTCAAATAAAAGCTTGTCAAAGCAAAAAAAAAAAAAAAATATAGCAATCAAAAGAATAAGAATTAAATTTGATAGGAAAAAAAATTAAAGAAGGGTGAAATGTTAAAACAAAATCAATTAAAAAAAATCAAAAGAATGATAATCAAATTGAAAGCTTAAAAAACTTAAAAGAATTGAAATTGAAAAGACATCAATTTTATAGATTATTCAAGATAAAAAAAATATAATAAAAAGAGCCAAATCTTTAGAATCTTGGAACATGCAATGCCTCATTTGAATGGGGGCTTCAAGAACTTTCAAACCCTACCCCGGAAGGCAGCATTTGGTTGTCAAACAGCCCCTCATGCACTATCCGAAAAGCACAGGAGGGTGTGCTCAACAAATTTTTATAATCATATTTACTAAATACAATTTACAGCAATGCCCCCGGATACCCTTAAAATTTACAATAAAAACAAATAAAATTATAAAAAAGTCATTGGATAAGCAAGTTTTGTTGGTTTTGACTTTAAAGGAATCAAAATAATTACATTATTTTAAAAATATAAAAAAAAAAACACCCTCTTAGTGGTAAGCATCAGATTATTTTAATATGGTTAAATTAGTAATTTACAGTAAATAAAACAAAATAACCAATCTAACCTCATATAATTTAAAGATAATTGTCATGATAAAAAGATTACTTTACCCCATGTCTAGTTGAAGTTCTAATGACCGAGGGATAATTTAGTAAGTGCACTATTATAATAAATAATTTTGTGTCTTAGGGTACAATAACCTACCTTCCCTTTATTTTATTTTTTGAAGTAATCAAACGAGTTAACACAGTTGCATTACCACAAATAATATCAAATCCAACTCTCACAAAAAATTATCTGGTAGCTTAGAGATTGACACATGTAAAGAAATTCCAAGAGAGGGTTCAAGAAATTACTGTTCTCCATTAGCAAACATGATATCAAAGACAAACATGCATATATCAACCTGCGTGCAATGGAAACATTAGATACAATACAAAAGCAGAATAGTAATCATTACTGAAAATGAAATTAGGCCATATCACATCAACAAGACAAAGGAAAATGATGATACAAATAGGAAAATATTACGCAATTAAACCCATCACTTAACTACGCCCCAGTTCTCTTGCTTTCTCAGCCTGTCAGGCACACTAATTAATCATTCACCAGCATCAGGCTTAAACAAACATTTTCCATCACTTTAAGAAGACATTAAGCTTATTCCCACACCCAGACACTCTAAACACCTAATGGCTAACACAACGCATGCTAGTTACCAATTTATAACTGGTTTCAAGGATTACATCATCACGCATATAATGCAAGTGGATACGTTATAATTGACAATAGGTCAAACCTTTATCTTATTCACAGCAATGGAAGAATCTTTGCCCCCTCTTTCCCTTGAAGATAGCTCTTGAAAGGACATGAGCTTGCAGCCATTCTTTCTATCAACTGCAACTACCTGATCCAAAAGGTACTGCTAGTTTATACACAATAAAACCTTCTCCAGTTGAGGAACAATAATTTACTAATGTAATGTAAGCTGAAGTATAATAAGTAAATAAAATTCTCATTAAAGAACTAAAAAACTTTCCACTGTAAAATATATAACCTCCGCATCCACTATTAAAGTCACTGCAGCAGGTTTACAGGATTCCTCAATTATCTTGATCAAATCAGGAAACCTTGAAGAAGTTTCATCCCCATTTCGTGAATAGATGCGTATAGTGCCATCTGGCATTTTGTGAATTTGGGCACGCTGACCATCATATCTGAAATTATACACACAAAAACAAGTTCCATGAGGAATCCTGCATTAATCTAAGAAAAAACCCAAATAGGATATCACATAATGTGCATACATGTTTTCCCAACTCAATCAATGAAAGACAGAAATCAAACTATGATTCTTAGAAGAAGAGCTACACAATGCTGAGTACATAAAAATATCTGGCAAAGAGCTTATCTCGATGGCAACAGCTAAACATAATAAAAAAGACAGGAGATTCAAGTTAAAAAGGTACAGCTCCTAATGCTGACTTTTCATAAATCAAAGAGCTGCAGGAACAAATATGACCACAAATCTCAAGTTCAAGCAGCAATTTAAAACCATATTGCTAGGAACAATGGCATTTGTTGTTATTATGGCATTGAATGATGTTCTGGAGATTGATCAGTTACATGTATCATCTTTGCTTGCATCAAGGCTCTTTCATTTCTATGAAGGGTATAAAATTGCTACTGTTCTCCTAAAGTAAATACCAATATCTCTAATCAATGTGATACCCAGAATATCCACTGTTGTAAGCAATGTAAGCATAAAATTCTAGATGGCATACATTGATGTGACTACTAGGTTTTCTTCAAAAACCCTTACCTAACCATCATCAAAAGGGAAAGGCACATAGAAAGCAATGGAAAAAAACTTTAAAAAACATGTCATGAAAAGAGGAGCACGCACTTGTATTCACATGTAAAAGCTTTATTTTCAAAGAGCTTTAGTACTTGAGCAACTCCATTTGTAATTCTATTATCCAAAAGCACACAATGAGTCAAGGAATTAGTACAGTATATTTAATGAGCAGTATGAACAGATAATAAGCTTGAAGTGATTTAAATAAATCTGTACTTTGCAAGCATTGGTTTAAGAGGTATCCCGGCAACCATTGATAAAGTTGATGATGAAAATCCAATGCCTTCATTTATGAGTGAAGGAACAACCACATCCTGTTAGAACATCTGGCATGATATAATGGAAGTACATGATGAAAACATCAAAAGAATAAGGAAAATGACTGAGTCAAATACTAGCAACTTACCAGAGCAGGAAGGATGTTATAAACTTCAACCACTGCTGTGGAAATGTACTACCAGTAACAGAAATATTGGATCAGCAATTTAAATACAGAACAACAGCATCCATGTGTCTAGAAATGCAAGTTGAATTTTTCATAGAAAGTGGACAAAAGTTCATTTAGCATCGAGATACATGAGTGGTCAGAAATCACTCAACCTACCATTTACTGCGTAAAAATAATATATTACTTTAATATAATACAGCTAAATCAAGTAAAGCAAACAGTTGAAAGGAAAGAAAAAGAAAAAGAAAGCATCCGGGTATATAAAAATTAGAAACCAAACCTGAAGTTTCTCCTTCACATTCTCAGCTTTACATTCATCAGAAGAAAAGGAATTCAAAACAACAGCTTGAGCTAAAGCAGGTAGGATAGTTCTCATCATTGCTCCAATCCGTAAATTCCTTACCTGTTCATATAGCAAGAAAAATTAAAACCACAGCACAGCAGATTTTTAAAAATTATTTCAGTATTTGGCTTTCGTATCTCTATGAATTTAGAATAAAAGATAAATGGCCTACATATGTATTAGGGTGCCTGATCACAAGCAGCTAAACAACAAAGCTGCAAAAAATTTCTTGTCATTCTCTTTTTATATAAGTTGATGAATTACTGGTATTTTTCAAAAGACTTCCATCTTTTCTTTACATGTGTGTGTGTGTGTGTGATTAATTATAAACAGAAAATGGAAAGTTTTTCTGTGTGTAAGCTATTAATAACCCAAATCCCAGGTATTTTAAGACTCCCAAGATGGGGGAAATTTACTATTTCAAAGGGAAATAGACTCAGTATAGCAATAAATTACCAACTTAAGGACAGTTGCTAAAATCTCTCTCAATCAAATTCAGAAATTACAATTACCTTTAGAGAGAGTTATATAAATCACTGATACCAGAAACTAACCTCAATCAAATTATATGAATGGTTTTAAAATGACTAACAAAGACACCATGACTGAAATAGACACTGCAGAAGATTTGCAAATTGAGTTTTATTTGCTTGATTCCATCACAAGAGCTTATGATGGAGAAAGACAAGTACAAAAAATTATGAAGATCAACTCCTAGATCTATACGCTCAGATCACAAGACAAGATGTAGAGCCTTTGTAAAAAATGAGATCTTAAATTCTGTGATATGCTCGAGTGGTCAGTAACCCTTACAAAATAGCAGAAGGGCACAATGGGAGTCCAGAGTGAATAAGAATTAAGATGAATTAGAAGAAAAGCATGATAATATCAATGCATTCATCTTCCTTCCTAAAAGTAATGCATGGAGTAGGGAGAACTCAATGCATAAAGATAGACAACTGGATGTAAGTACAGATCCATGTGAAAAAGATTATTAAACTGAACTAGGATTTCAGGACTAAAATCATCCTGTCACCTTTTCAAATCCACAACTAGGTAAGGTAAATCAGCAATTATCAAGTCCCTAAAACGGATATCTCCTTATGTTGTTTGATAAGACAGCAAAGACCAGTAGCTTATCTACTTGAATAATAAAATGGTTATAGAATACCTAATATAGTCATTATCCTGAGAGGCTGTGCAGGACTCTTACCAAAGTTCTGACAATAAACTTCATCTCCTTCTCCCTACAAGAATGCATGAGATTCACAATGAGGCTCTTCTTTCGACCAGTACTTCCGCTACCTGTTTGTAAACTGGAGAATCTTACATGAGAAAAACATGAACAAAGCTATTGACTTGTGTGACAATGAGCTTGCCAGTAAATTATGTGATAGGTTATATATATATCATCGCACTCCTTTTCGTATTATTCTAATCATCTAGGAGTTTTAAAACAGGAGAAGTAAAGTGATTATTTAATTTCTAACTATTAGACAAAGAAGCTGCAAGCATAATCAATTACTTCCACTGTAAGATTGTTCAACTTCTAGGCAACTCCTGCATGGATCACAAGAACAGATCATTAAGGATGCAATCCTTCATCCAGCAGCAACTAGAATCCACAGAAAAAATTTGTACTTGCAATCTTATTTGGAATTAGTAATGATCTCCTTCTATAACTTTGCACCATTAGATTGTCTAGTGATAACTGCTACAAAATCATGAATGAGAGAAAGAAAAAGGTAAAAATGATACATGACTACCTAAGCCCAATGAAGCTTTAACAGTCCCCTCAAAATTCATCAACAGAAAAAGACATTGTTTACTACTAAGAAATTTGCCTCATTCTCGCCTCCTAAAGCTGAGTTCACTTCTTAAAAGAGTGTCGTCACCAGAAAACAGTGCTCTCATAGCCATCCCATCAAGAATCCCATTAAAGTTGTAGTTCTATCTTGAATCAGAAACACTAGCCATACCTTATCTTCCGCAGCGCAGAAAATACATCTTTAATAAGAAGGGGAGGGGGAGGAGCTAGTAATGTCTGTGTTTGTCCGCAAACTTGAGCAACGTCACCTTTAGCCACAAACAATATATTTGTTCATCAGGCCATACTGAAGGGGGGAAAAAACTAGCAGGAAAATAAAACTAGTTATAAAAAATCATAATAGATCAAAGTTTGAGGGAATATTTTTCCTACCAAGATCCCCCATGCTACTGTACATTTCCCTTATTTTAGACCGGTTTGTTCCACATGCCTCTTCCAAAGCTGATGTGACCAAGGTTCCACCTATGTTTAGTTCCTGAAAAATTCAAGGCTCATCGGTACATCTTTCTTTTTTCTATTTCAGAGAAATCACCAAGCATTCAATCCTGGAGATATAAAGCATCTCCAATGCTATTCAGTAAAAACATGCAGTTGGGAAGCAGAGCGAATGAGAGAGGTAGAAGAATTAAATGAAGCAAGATGTGAGCCAAATGAAAAAAAAAAAAAAACTTATTAATTACAGAAGGCTTGGTTTTAGCCCTGACAAAAGAATGGGGGGCAATGGATCTATGCAGCTGAACCCAACTACTTTAAGACCAAGGCTTAGCTTTTGGACTGGACCAAGATTCAAATGAATTATAGTCAACTGAGAAACACAAGGTGAAAAAAGAATTATGGATGCCAGCTCAATTATGAAAACACAAAAACTTCATACTGTTAAACCACATGTAAGCAAGTCCATATCTCATTCTCAGAAGAAGAAGAATGTCCATATCTCCTAGAAAATAGAACATGATTATAATGCTATTGCATAGCATATGTATATTCTAAATATTTGACCCCGAAAACCTATATGCAAATTTCATAATCCGAAGATCATTCAATTCCAGAAATAAATGTTCCACAAGTTATAATTACAACCAAAATGTTAAAAGTTTGCATGATGAGACCAAAAGAGGATGGAATGTAATTATATCCCATGACTGATAAAAGCAAACAAAAAGTTCAAGAAAGAAGTCCACTAACCACATTTTCATGGTCAGCAGCAATCTTATTTGTGCACAGATAGACAGCAGGCAACACATCCTCAGGAGACAATGCCAGCAAACTGCATGACACAAAAAATTGCAAGCAACACTTCCTGCTGAGCTAAGTATTACCATAGTGCATCCCTTGATTTTACTAATAAAGAAAAAGGGAAGCCTATGAGGAAACCTTCTAAACATATTGCACAATAATGAAGTAGCTTTGATCTTTCCTTTTTCTGCCTCGACCAGGTCAAAAGTGCGTGCAAGATGGATATATGGTGCAGGTTGTCCACCATTCCAGCATGCTGTGTAACTTCAGAACTCAATGCAACATAGAGAGAATGTGAGAATACTAGTAAGTAAATAAACTTCAAAAGTGAAGAGACAAACCATGCTCTATGGGATTATATTTTTCTGTTGGTAGTGATACAGGAGTTGCAACCACATTTTTTATTAATGATCCCTGAACGGGTAGATCAACCATATTTTCTATTTCCCCAAACATTTTTTTTTCCCTGTCAGAAGAGGAGCCAGTTTTGCACTGGCACTCAACCATGTTGCCAGAAACCACCAAAGCCTCTATACTCTTGCCAAGGTTTCCCTTGGGATCACCATAATGCATGTCCAGAGCCTTGTTAATATCCCCTTCTGTCTTCTTAATGATGGCGGCAGCATAACTTCTTGTTGCCTCATTGCCATCAATTATCTGAATAAACTGATCTACCTGCTCCCTGTGTGACTCTGTTTCATCATCATTTTGCAACGAATTTTTATCTCCAGGGCATTGCTCAGATATAGATGCAACCACGCTAACTTGAGAAGCATCAGGCAATACTTTATTGAAAAACTTAGTAATGGTGGATTGCTTCGACCCACCAGATTCGATCTTTGAATTAATTTTTTCTTTCTTGCTAGGCTTATTGTCAACATTCCTCTTCCTTTTTCCAGGAGATTTACCACCCTTTAATTTAGGGTTCTTGCTAGGTGACTTATAGTTTTGACTTGACAGAAAACCCATACTTCGACTATCACTATCAATAGAAACTGATTTTGAAGGTGATTCAGAGTCATATAATGGAACCGTCACAGATGAAGAAACAGTTGCTCTACAAGCAAATACTTGATCATGGAATTCCGTTTCATGTTCATAAAAGCTAGAAACTGCTTCAACAATATTCCTCCCAGGAGTGCTGATTAAATCAAGCATTTGGTCCCGAGTAACCCATGTGGGTAAACAACCACTCAATTCATGAATGAGTTTATCTCTTTCCTCATCATTTGGCATGCTTAAATTTTGCGAAGGAGATTCTTGCTGCGTAGATGAGGAGTTGAGAACAGCAACAGTGTCATTATTCTCATGGGTTTTCATTTCAACTGACTCCTTTAACTCTTTCTCTTGTGCCAGCCCCTCGTTCAAACCTAAGACAGAATCCATTTCAACCTTCTCATCATTCTCAGACGACCCATGAAGAAAACCCTTCAAAAATTCCTTCTTATTAGCCATCTCGTCAACTAACCCAGCAAAATGCTTCTGCATTTTAGCAGCAAGTTTACTATCGAGTTTTTCAACATCCACACCAACAGTAGGAATGACACGTTTAGGTCTCAAAAACTTCACATACTCCCTGAGTTCATTGTAATTTGAATGCTCACTATATGGCACAAGATGAATCTCACATGAATCCTTTGATCTCACTGCAAACTTATTACGTTTCACTTCATAAGTCCACCCAGTTGGCACAAACCCCACAACCTTATCGTAACCTCTTTCCACCATAATTTCCTTCATTTTCACAAAATTTGGCCGAAAATAAGGCCAAGTTTCCCCCAAAATATTCCAGCCAACAACATGCACATCACTCTCATTTTCATCCTCTGTAAACATCTCACTCTCCCCGTACCCCAAAACCCTCAAAACCTCCATTTTCCTCGCATCCACGAAGACCTTTCTATTACACCTCCTTGCAATCTCAATCAAAATCTTCTCTTTCCCCACCACATAAGTAGCCACGAGGAACAAAACCCTCTTCTCTAAACCCCCACTAAACCCCTCTCCTCCTATCTTCTCAATCGCACTAACAACATAATCAACCGACTCCTCTTGTAAAGGAAACACAAATTTCGGATGACAATAAGTAGTATCCAAAAAAACTGCATTACACCCCACAAAACCTCTCAAAAAAACATCATCTTTCATCTCACAAGAGTACCTAAAATCACCAGTATGAACGTACGACTCAAAATTCTCTAAATTCTTACAAATGGGCACTTTCAACAAAAACTGAACAGCACCAGGACAGTGATTAGCATCCACTAAAGTAACTTCAACACCATCAATGTCAACAGCACGATTCAATGGAAGCGAAAAGACAAAACATTCAGGGACATTAAGGATACTAGTAACAAGAGCGGCAGTGATTGGGGAACAAAAAATGATACCTTGATACCAATGAGACGAAATACCAGTGTAATGGTCAGAATGGAAGTGGGAGAGGAAGTAGGCGATGATAGAAGGGGAGGAAAAGCGGAATCCGTCAATGAGGAAACGGGTTTTGGGGATTAGTTTTGAAGGAGGGAGAGAAAGAGGGAGAGGGAGGGAGGGTGGTGGGGTTGGAGGGACTTGGAGGGAAAGTGAAGTGAGGGATTTGTAGTATAGGGTTTGTGAGTTTATGGACTGGGGGGTTTGGTGATGGGATTGAGAGGCCATTGAAATTTATCGTGAGGGAAAGAGGAAGGTGAAGAAGAGACAGGGCATTTCTTTTCACTCCGATTTCTGTTGTAAGTTTTATATATATATATATATATATATTAGCCGATACCTGCCCCTCTTCATGACGAACACCATATATTTTTCAATATAAAAAAATATTAATTATATAAAAAATATTAATTATAACATAAATTTAAAATAATAATAAATTTATCCAAAAATCATATGAAATACAATTTTTTTATAAAATATATAAATTTTTAATGGATAAAAATTTATCTACTTAATAGATTTCAATGAAATAATCAGTATGAAATTATTTTTATCATAAAAAAATAAAAAAATTTGGATATCTGAATTATTGAATTTATTGTATTGAGAATATTTTATTTTATAATTCAATTTAAATTAAACATAGCAAACCAAATATAGATTATGAAAACACATGCAATAATTAAATAACAAAAATAAAAAGTTAATTTTCATTCTTCAAAAAAAATATAAATTAAAAATTCATCTCTATATTATCGTTACTATTATTACTATAATAGTTAAAATTATTATCAATATCATTGTCCAAACAGTTGAGATCATTAAATTGGGTTGAAAAAAAAAACAAATATGTTTTACAAAAAAAAAACTTTTTTTACAAGAAAATAATAAAAAATAATAATCAATAAAATAATCATTATCATGGCGCAAAAAATAAAATTATAAAATCATATGATCCGAAAAACAGATAAAAATAGCAAAAAACACACAAAAAAAAAAAGAATAAAGGGAAAAATGAGCAATATTAATTTTAGAATGATCACCAACATAAATTAAAATTTTAAAACTTAACCAAATAAAAATAAAACCTCAATCAAAAATAAAATGATAAATATTAAAAACTAAAACTAAAAGTACAAATGAATAAATACGGATTAAAAATAAGCATTGTTGAAGAAGGACTGAAAAAATCAAAAGAATTAATATTAAATAAAAAATTTAAAGAATAAATACCAAAATAAAAAAATAATATATACAATTAATTCTAATTGAATGAGAAAACATGCAACAAATCAAAACCTAGGGACCCAAAACAATAATAAAAGAATTTTTAAAAATGAAATACAATGTAACCAACATAAATAAAAATTTCAGAACAAAACCTAATAAAAATAAAACCCCAGCAAAAAAATAAAATGACAAAAATAAAAATAAAATCTAAAAGCATAAATGAATAAATACGAACAGAAAACAAACATTGTTCAAGAATGACCACAAAAAAAAAGGAATCAATATTAAATAAAAATTAAAAGAATAAGTGTCACAATAAAAAAACCAAATATATAATTAATTCTAATTGAATGAAAACCTTGAGACCAAAAAACAATAAAGAGATTTAAAAAAATAGTATAATCAATATAAATTAAAATTTCATAACAAAACCAAATAAAAAGAAAATCACAACAAAAAATAAAACGACAAAAATTAAAAACAAAACTAAAAGCATAAATGCATAAATATGGATAAAAAACAATATTGTCCAAGAAGACAAAAGAACCAAAGGAATTAATACCAAAAGAGTAAGATAAAAGAATAAGTGCCAAAATGACAATCAAAATATGTAATTAATTCCAACTGAACAAATCAAATAATAAAAATGAAACAAATCAAAACTTTGTGACTGAAAAACACTAAAGGGATTTTAAAAAATCATTACAGTGCAATTGTTGAACAAATTAACAAAATAAGGACCAAAATAAAAAGTACCATATATATAACCAATTTCAATTGGAGGATAAAATTAGAACAAATTAAAAGTTGCATTCCAAAATTATTAAAGGAACAAAAAACAAACTGAAATCAAAAGATGAAGAACCGAAATGAAACTTACCGTATATAATCAATTTCAATTGATAGGCATAATTGAAAATAATAAAAATTCCATTAAAAAATCAGTAAGCAAAATGAAATCAAAACCTCAGGGACTAAAACGAAACTACCCGAAATATGAGGGACTTGACCGTACGTCCTGTCAGCAGGAGAGAGAAAAGAGGAAGAAAGAAAAATCGTCCACTAGTGATTCTATTACTATATTCACATGCCACGTGCCACTCAAAGAAGAAGAGGACATAAAGGCAAACCAGGAGACATGATGGAAGGTCAGTTTTAACCATCGTATGCCACATGCACGCTCCTCTCAAATGGCGCGTGTGGACGGAACACTGCCGGCGTTTCCGTACAACGCGCCTGCAATGTCACAGTATCAATTACCCATACACCCCTAGATCCAGCGATATCTATAAAAAAAACCAGGGGTGCAAGTATTGGAATACCCCTAGTTGCAGAGAATGATTTTTGTCATTTAGCGAGGTGAAATTTGTTAATTCACTGTGCAACAAATTCAAAAATGACATCCGTGTCCCCTGGAAAATTCAAAAATGCCCCTGATCATAGGGCTAAAAATTAACGGTCTTGGGGGGTAAAATGGTCATTTTATTGTGCGAACCCATGGTGAATCATGCACAGTGAAAGGGTGACACGATTTATACACACACACATTCACACACGCTAGTCTTTTCCCCGCGCTTCGTCACAGTCGGAACCATATTTTTTTGTCATAAAAATTATTAATTATGTAAGATTTTTTATATTATAATATGAATTTGGGCAAAATAATAAATATATGCAGAATTTTTATGGAGTGCAAGTTTCCTATAAAAGTAAGAAGATGATTCAGATATCTGAATTATCAAATTCACCGTGTTTGAATAAATTGTGAGAACATCTTTAATAATCAAATAAAAAATAGTTAATTTTCTATGTATAAAAAAAAACATAATTGAAAATTCATCCATGTATTGTCATCATTATCATGACTATATTATCAACATTACTATCCAAACAATTAAAATTATTAAATTGAGCCAAATAATAAAAAGTAATCACTAAAATTATTATTATTATTATTATTATTACACAAATAATGAAACCATAAAATCATTTGATTTGAAAAAAAGATAAAAATAATAGTAAACACAAAAAAATAACAAAGAGAAAAGATGAACAGTATTAATTTTAAAATGATTACCAATATAAATTAAAATTTGATGATTCAACCGAATAAAAATAAAACCTCAATAAAAAAATAAAATGACAAAATTTTAAAACAAAAACTAAAAGTATAGATGCATAAATATGGATAAAAAATAAAAATTGTACAAAAAAGACCGCAAAAACCAAAGGAATTAATATCAAATAAAAAAATTAACAGAATAAGGGACGAAATAAAAATAAAATATATAATTTTTTTCAATTGAAGAAAAAATTGAAACAAATATAAACATTGAGAATGAATCAAATAAAGGTATTTTCAAAAAAAAAATGCAGTGTAATCTTGTTAAAAAAAAAAAAGATTAAGAACCAAAATAAAAAGTGGCATACATAATCAATTTCAATTGGAGGATATAATTGAAACAAATTAAGATAAAATATATAATTAATTTCAATCTTGAAACCAAAGCAAATAAACATATTTTTTAAAAAATGTTTATTTTAAAAAAAAATAAAAGAATAAGGATCGAAATGAAATATAAAATATATGACAAATTTTAGTTGGAGGACTCAATTAGAACAAATTAAAACCTACATATCGAAATTACTAAATGAACCAAAAGCAAACCAAAAATCAAATGAATAAGGACTACATTGAAAACCAACATATATAATTATTTTCAATTCAATGGCACAATTGCAACAAATCAAAATTTTCTTTGAAAAAATTAATAATAAAAGAGAAATCAAAAGGCTAGGGATGAAAATAAAACATCCATAAACGGCAAGGACTGAAGTGTATTTCATGGTACTAGGAGAGAGAACAAAGAGAAAAACCAAAAATCATTTACCAGCAATTCCCCAATAACTGTATGATGACACGCGCTGCAACAAAAGGTAGATGGCATGTTAGTACACTAGGGGACATGGAGGAAGGTCTATTTTCACCTTAGTATGACGGCACATGCGTCGCCTGAAAGGCACGTGCACATGAAACACTACATAAATTTCACGTGCCTAAAAGAGGCGTGGTGGTACGATGCACATGCAGTGTTCCAGGAAAAGAAATTAAAAAATAATAAATTACCTTTACACCCCTAAACCCAGCAATAACCATGAAAAAACCTAAGGTGCAATTACCATGCTACCCCCAACTCGAATTGTTCTTTTTTGTCATTTTCAAGAACTAGTTTCGTAGTTTACTGTGTAGAAATTTAGAAAAAACCAAAAATACCCCCAATTGTTCCACGTCGTGCCCTCAGCACCCATGGGTAAAATAATAGTTCAACTATGCAAATAATTCAAAAATACAATCAATGTACCAGGGGTTAAATTTTTTGGACATGGGGTAAAATGGTAATTTTACAATCGCAATCCACAATGATCTATATCTGCATGAATAGTAAAAATATGAACTGTAATTGTGGGGCGCCATATATATATATATATATCCCTGTAGGGAGTATATTGTAAAAAAAAAATTCTTATAGGAGTAAATTGTAAAGGGCACTTTTCAACTTTAAATGTAAATAGTATAAGAGAACATATTCAATGTTTTTATATAAAAAAAGATAGATTGAAACTTTATTTTTAAATCATAATATTCTTTATGCATGGATTTTGTACATTATTTCTTTATTTATAGTCATAGGTAGTTATTATGATAATGAAACTGGTAGTCTTTAATTTATGTGAAAGAAAATATTGTATCTAATAATTTTGGTTGGCAAATACTATCCGGAAATAATTTTGAAGTTTAACAATTCTACTCCATAATCTACTTTCATTGCTCAATTATATCAAAATGTTTTTAATTATAACTTTAAATGTTAGCATAAAAATATTAGTATTATATTTATATCTATAAATATAGCTAATGAAAAGTTTTTTTTCTTCAATATTTAGTATGAAGCTCATTCAGGTTTTAAGTAACTCTTAGAGAACCATATAGGTATCGTGAGCAATTAGTCCATAAAATTAGGTGATAATATAAGTAAACAAATATTCGTGCAAGAAATTATTAATATTTAAACCTTAGTTGAACATGATATTTGCTTTATATTACTATAAAGTATTTAGACGAAGTTACAATCAAGATGACTATCATATTTATGTATTTGAGGTTGAGAATAAAGATACAGAAAAGGGAGGATAATATAGATGTTGACTTAGTTGAACTTGTTAATTAATGTATAACTTCTATTGCTATTGAGTTTGAGGATATAAGTGCAAATGATCAATACAAATGTAATGACTAAGTTAATGGTTATGGGCATCTAGGCTTACCAGTTGAAGAATTAAAGGTTGGAAGAAAATTCAGAAACAAATATTAATGTATTAATCCAACCAAATAGTGGTATATAAAGAACTCATTACAGTACAAGACTTATTGTTTAACTAAAATATATGATTCTTCAAACATAATCAGGTGATCTTATGTGATTTTTAAATAGTAAAAGGTTCAAGTAAAATTCTTGAGACTTATTGTTTAACTAAAATATATGATTCTTCAAACATAATGAGGTGATCTTATGTGATTTTTAAATAGTAAAAGGTTCAAGTAAAATTCTTGAGGTTTAATAGAAAATTTATCTTATTTTAGCATCTACTTTATCAGCATGCATAATGATAGCTTAGTTTGTGATGTCACGACCCTTATAGAAAGAATCTTTATGTTTTAAGAGGGTTATATATCAATTCGAATCTTTTATTTGATTAAATTTATTTTTTGAAACCATGTAATGATGTTATGATTTATGGCTATGAAAGAAAAGAAAATGCATGGGCTCTAAAAGTATTTAAAGGTTTTAAAGACTCAAGCTTACCATAAACTATTAATTAACTTTATTTTTTTGTTCTCGTTATAGAAGAAACCTCTAACCATGTTAATCATATTAATAGGAATTTTTATCAATAAAAACAATGTTTTAGGAAACTTCATAATCATGTCTTTCCATATATTGCTCTAGAAATGATGTTTTGTAGTTGGATGACCTCACATGCATCATCTAAATAGCACATGGGTCACTCCCATGGTGGCACACTAGCCACTAGTTTTTTTTACTAATATTTAAATTATAATAATACCCTTAAAATAACCTTTAAATCTATGATAAAACCAATATAAAATATTGAAAAAGTTCTTATATGGGAGTTATTTTTATTTTGTCTTTAAGGGCATCAAAGTAATAATATTATTAAGGGAAATTGAGAAGACTAAAACTTCCTTGAGTAATATGCATTAATTTTTTTCTTATAGAGTTATAGTAATTCTATTATGTATTAAAAAAATGAAATGACCAATATAACCTTGTACAATTTGCAAAGATAATTATGACATGGTGAAAATACTTCTTTGCCTTCAATGCCTAAATCAAAGGTTTAATGGCCAAAAGAAAAATTAGTAATTAAACCATTACAATTAATAACATTTTGTCTCTTGGGGCATTTTAATTTTCCTATATTTTTTTAGTATTTTTAACTAGTTATTTAATCCATGTTCAGTTACATGTCATATATATATATATATATATATATATATATATAGATATATATATTGTTTTTTATATAAAAAATTAGATACGCAAGCTTTTTGAATGTGTTTTCTTAAATAAAAGTTATAAGTGTAAATTAAGATTTTTATACAAACATCCAATTAAATAAATTGATAACTATTTTATGTAAGTAATAAAAAACTATTAACAATAACTAAAAATAAAAATAGAAAATCAAGAGATAGATATAAATCAAGATATTTGATCTCGTAACATCAAATACTTATCCAGTTATATTTATTGAATTTGTTTGATAAAATCAAATGATAATAGAAATAGACATCCATATGACATTGGTTGAATGATAATTGTTATTCTTAACAACAACAACAACAACAACAATCATGAAAGATTTCGCATATAAAAAATATTATCTAAAAGTATATTTTTTTTATTTTTAAAAATAAAGTTCAACTATCTAAAAACATAGAGGAAGGATTTTAATTGAAAAAAACAAATGACTTGGGGTTATAACACAGATAAAGTTTAATAAATTACACACACACACACACTATAATAACTTAGAAAAAAACTTGGAATTACAAAATTAAAAAAAATAAAATAAAATAACAGCCTAGATCATCTTGAGTTATTGTTATAAACATGTAATCTCGAAAATAAGAGGTGACCAATTTGGTTTAACCTGCAAAAGCATCCACAAGTCATGGAAGAGGAATAACTTGATAAAAAGAAATTGAAAAGCACCATAAAAATGTGTTTTGTTTTTAAAAATGTAATATTGACCGATGAAGCCAAAAAAATAAATAAACCAAAATAAGATCAATCATATAGCTTGAGTCACTAGACCATAAGCACTATTTATGGAAAAACCGTGAAGCCTAATAATTTAGAAATCAAATATTGAATGATGAAATAAGAAAATAAAAACTAATTACATGAAATCATTTAAAATTAAAAGATATAATTAAAAATGAGGGTGAAAATTAAAATTAAAAATAAATAAGAGAGCAACCCAAATTTTAAGCTATGAAAAAATAAAGGATGTGTGATTATTTTTTTCTTAGAGAAAGGAAGAATTAACAGAGATTTAAGCTAGGTTTTGAGTTTTTATTAGTGATAAGAAGAGAGAAAAGGATTCCAAAACTAAAGGAGTAGGAGGAAATGAGAAAACTAATCTTTAACAATTTATCACCATTTTGGGTGATAAGTTACCTCACAATTATATATTGTATGCCTTGCATTTCACTATCAAATCTTAAAATTTCCTTGTTAGGCATTAGATTAATATATCATGTGATGTTAAGTAATCTAATCTTAAATTCCATCGTTCTTAATTTATTTGTTAGTATATTGTATGTATGTATTAGATTTGATGAATCCTAATGAATTAAATTAATAATATGTGGCCTTGAATATTTTTCAATAAATCTTGTTGCTGATAAAATTTGTTTGGATATTGATCAAATGTTGAAAATTTTGATTGAAATAACGTATATTAATATCAATAACTTGGGATGTTCCCGATACAGGGGAAACTATGTAGAATCTCTTTTACTAATTTTTGTTCAAAATAAAAAAAAAAAATTGTTTCCTACTTATCCCATAATCATTAAGAGATTATTTGAATTTTTTACCATGGTTAGTTAGATATCACAAAATTAAAAAAAAATAATACATTACAAAGTGGGATGAAATTGAAAAAAAAAAAAAACTTTAAGAGAAAGGTCAAGGAGAAAAAAATAAAAAATCAAAAGAATAAAGTTAAAATTAGAAATAATAACATATAATATTTTGTAACTGAAAAACTAAATTAAAAATAAATAATTTTTTTATAAAAAAAGTCAAAAACACAAATGAAAAGTCAAAGAAAAACCAAAAACAAAGAGTAATAAAATATATATTTTAGTAAAGGAGGGAGAGAAAAGAAAAAGAAAAAAGTTCGCCAGTGAAAAACCGCTCCCTTATCCTTGACACGTATCACATCAAAATAAAGCTGGCACAATGCTAGTGGGAGGCGTTACCCTTGCCGTTCAGAAGGCACGAGAACATCTAGAGCATGATTCAACAACTGTTTAAGTATTTATATTAATTATTCAAAATCAAAAGACCAAAATGCCATCCACTGGTCTAAAGTTAACAAAAAAAAAAAAAAAAAACGATTTACTTTGAAAGGAAGAAAAGAAAACCCTTATTTTTTTCTTGAATCCACAGGCAAAAGTTTCTTTTTATTGTTTTTTAAATAAAAAGACAAAAATACATCAACACCTCTAAGTGTTTTTACTTGAAAGACAAAACCCCTTATTTTTAATATCACCAGGCTGTGCCAGATATCAGGCCATCTTTCTCCAGGCTCTTACCAGCGCTGTTCAGAAACAACAGTCAGCAGTTCACTTTGACCGATGTTGTAACTAGCTATAGAGCACTCATCCTGCAGTGGTTTCCCACGGAAATAAACTTCCTTTACCGTTCTGGGAATTTTATTTCGGATCATAGCCTTTAAATCACGAATTGTAGCGGAGGAGTTCGGTGCAGCCCCAGTCTGTGACAATGACATTGTGGAGGTTACTGTTGAAGGTGAGAAAACCATATGAAGTGTAGCATGCTTCCTGATGTTGTAATATGCCAGATCATTGCTTGCCTCGAGTCGTTTTCCAGAAAATACAATACTCTGACAATAGCCCGGACGGCCAAGCTTTTGGAAAATCCTGTCCTTCACATCTTGAACAGTATCACGATGGTGAACATTAAGAGTTATGGTTTTCCCACTCCACGCCTTGACAAATACCTGAAATGTATGGGGTGACATCTCCAAGAAAGATTCTTCTTGGAGGTTATACCAAGCCAATGAATTGGAATCCTCAAGCTTCTTGCCTTGGTAGATTAGATCATAATCACTGACTGGGACACCAATCACGCCACCAATTATTGATTTGACCTCAGAAACAGAATACAGGAACTTAACTTTGAGCTTTAAAGTTTCCCCTGTAGGTGTGATTACAGAAAGTGACAACACATCTTTCGGATTGAAAACCAAGAGAAGGGTTGGATCACTTTGCAAATTTAGAGAGGCCAAAGTCCTATGATCCTCGAGCACTTCTCCAGCACTGATAAGATTGTACTGATGTGGAAGAATCTGTTCCTTCTCAAGAATTACAGCCTTGATATTTTGGACGGTATCATAAGTCCTTGCTTCAACCACAACACTTTTCTGGAGTGATGGTATAATGACTAACAATTTCACTCCAATTGAACTCTGAAGAATCATATGCAGAGTGGCATTATTCGGAATACCACAATCATCCACTCTCTGGCCATCCTTGAGCCGGTCACCATTAAAAAAAAGCTCTTGGAAACTTCTAGTAATTCCTTCCTCCTCACAGATCGCAGATTTGATAGTTCCAATTGTATCTGATCTCTGAACTTTCATCTTCGTTGTTTTCATGACTTTCAAATATACAGTCATCTGCAAGGGAGGAAGAAATCTCTAAATTCTGCAAGAACCGCAGAAGTTTCGAAAATAAATAAAACCGAACAATAGCTTCCATTTACACAAGCAGAGATAAAACAGAGTACACAACATCTTAGAGTGTGTACACCATCAACGCCAACGAAGTATAAAGAAACCCTTATTAACCATGGGAGAGGTATATCGCTGAGAACAAGGAAGCAATAGCAATAACCCAGTAGAATAAATAAATAAATAAATAAAACCCTAAATTCGTAGCATTCAAGACATGACAAAACATGCGTCTTGAACTAAAAAAAAAAAATCAATATTTTTATACATATTCAGCAACAAACAGGTCACTCTCTGTTTTGGGTTTTATTTGATTCAATCAGACTCTATTAAGTTTTCAATCCATAAAGTTTGAAGATTATAACAGTGCAAGGACGAAAAATCACAGCTGAGAAACGCTACGAAAACAACAACATCTTGTTTATAAACAGAGATGAAGGACAATAACCCACAAAACTGCAAAAGAAAAGAGGGAGAAGGTAGAGAGTTCAGACCTCTTCTTCCCTTTCCTCCTGAGAATCATTTCTTGGAGTTGAAAGTTCCATTTGTGCAATCCGAAACCCTTCCTTCCCTCACTGCGTTGTCTTTGATCTAATAAGCACAACTCCTCCTTCGTGAAGTTATCTACTTGGAAAGTCTACACTGAAAACGTCCTTTTAAATGCCTTTTTGACAGACACTTGCAAGACAAGTTTCCTTCAATGTATGGCTTTAACCACTCAGTCATGGAATCTTGACAAGTAAAAGAAATAAATAATTGATTCCATCTATATATATATATATTTTACATGTTAATGGGTTCAAATAATCAGAAGAAAAGTTATTACATAATAATCCTACATAAAACATCCTTAAACTTATTTTTTATGAGAAAAAAAAAGTAATTAGTCGTATGGCTGCATTTAGTTATTAAAAATAGTAATAGTTAGATTTTTTTTTTAATATAATGAAATAATATTTAAGTTATTAAAATTTTTCAGCATGGTCATAAATTTCAGTACAACAATTTAAATTTAAAAAATCTGAGTATTTGCTTATGTTACATTTTAAATTAATTCATATAAAAATTACCTCAGCATAATTTTGTTCATGGGATAAGTTCAAAGAGAAAAAAGCAACTTAAAAAAATAAAAATAAAATCAAAAACCTCAAACACAACCCAATGACGACGAGGCTGGTATTTTTTTTTTTATTTTAATAAGAGGAGGGACGACATGTTCATCTGTGTGAGATATTTTTATTCCGAAGGCTCAAAGCCCCGTCACGGCGTCATCTCCGCCACGCCTGGACCATCAAGATAAGGGGTATGCGATAGTGTGGTTGTGATTGTTTTTTAAAGTATTTTTTATATCAAAATATATTAAAATGATATTTTTTTTATTTTTAAAAAATTATTTTTAATATTAGAATATTAAAATGATCTAAACACACTAAATTTTTTTATTTAAAATGCAAAAAAATATAAAATATAAAATTTAACAAAACACTGATTGCACCACTTATCTAATCAGGGGTTAAGACATGAATTTCTTACCTAAACACATAAAATATATATGTCAAGCTTGTCGTCTGTATCATAAACGATAATATTCGAACCTATGGGTTAACACGTCATGAGTTGACCATTGAGCCCAGACTACTCAAATTTGCTAACTAAACACAAAATAAAATATCAAGCCACTTCACTATTCACATAATTTGATTTAGTTGGGAGAGATCTAACGTCAAGAAATAGTGAATGATCTTATCAACGCAAAAATTTACAAGTCCCCAGAATTTTAATTGCGTTTATATTCCGAAATTGAGCCCAAGCTTTTCCTTTATCCTCCTCATCAATCGACTCTTAACGTCTACGAAGGAGTGTGATCTGTTCAGAAATTTCATACCTCTCCATCTATCTTTGAGATGCTTGGATTTCTCAAGACTCCATGGACATGCAGAAGAGAAATGCTATCCCTACTCGATCTAGCTCTAGATTTGAGTGGCGATTCACCTCTGACCATAACTCATCCGTTGATTCTTCAACATCAATCATCAGTTTGGACCTCCATTTTTAGTTTCATCAAAGCTTCATCCTAGTCATGGATAATAAATCACCCAGGTTTGGTTCCATAAGCAGTAACAATATTTGCCTTATTCTTTTTGCTATGGCTCCAATGAGCTGCCTTGACCAAGCCACTACCTACGAGTCGCCGACTCGTTCAGAGCCCAGGACTCCTCCCTCTGCTTGGAAAAATGAATTTTAATGTGTTAATACTGAGGGTTTTGTTTGGTAGAAAGTTGTGCTGCGGTTTAGCAACCCCACGAGGTATGATCTACGAAGAAGTCATACATCAAAAAAGTTTTGTGTTCTATCCCGGACTTTAAAATTCTATAAAATTAAAATTTAAAAAATCTTATATAATTAACTAAAATATAAATCTTATGGTCCTATTGTGCAATTATTTACTGGTCATTTAGACGGTGGATTATTATAGTAAAATTATCATTTGATCTCTAGGGTAAAATTTTTTTTTAACTCTCGAGAATAGAGGTATTCTAGAAATTTTAAGGGGATATAGTTGTATTTCTGAATTCTTTACACGGTAAAACTATTAAATTAGCCCTAGAAAATGACAAAACATACACACCGGGACCAGGGATATTTTAGAATTTTCCCTGAGATATGGATTGTATTTCTAAATTCTTTGCATAATAAAATTATTAAATTAGTCACCAAAAATGACAAAACATAAGCCTCGGAAATGGGGGGTATTGAGGTATTTTTCACGGTGATTTTTTCGTAGTTATCATTGGGTCTAGGGATATGTAGGTAATTGATCATAATTTTTTTTTTGAAACACTGCAAGTGCATCGTACGGATGCACTTGCACTGTTTCACGTCCACGCACCATTCAGGCGGCTCGTGCATCTCATTCCGGTAGTGAAGAACAAACGTCCACCGTGTTCCATGGTACGTCGACATGTCTTCTACCTCCCAGTGCGGTGCATGTCTGAGTAGGATGGCTAGTGAAGCTTCAGTAGTCCCTTGTCTTTTAAGTTTGTTTTTATTGTTGTTTTTTTCAATGCAGTTTTTGATTTGTTGCAATTATGTCCTTCAATTGAACTGATTATATATATTGAGTTTTAATTTAATCCTTATTCTTTTGATTTTTTGTTTGCTTTTGGCTCCTTCAATTATTTCGGTATGCAGGTTTTAATTGCTTCTAATTGAGTTATCCAATTGAAATTTGTTATATATTTTATCTTTCATTTTGATCATCATTCTTTTAATTTTTTAAAAACATTACACAATATTTTTTTTAAATATCTTTATTTATTTCGGTTCCAAGATTTTATTTATTTCAATTTTATCATTTAATTGGAATTAATTATATAGTTTATTTTAATTTATTTTGATTGTGTCCTCCAAATAAAATTAATCATATATGTTACTTTTCATTTCAGTCCTTATTCTATTATTTTTTTAACAACATTACACTATATTTTTTTAAAAAATATTTTTATTTATTTTGATCCCAAGGTTTTTATTTGTTTTAATTTTGTTCTTCAATTGGAATTATATATTTTATTTTTCATTTTGGTCCTTGTTCTTTGAATTTTTTATTTTCTATTAATTTCTTTTATTTTTCTGTCATTTTTAGACAATATTTATTTTTTATCCATATTTATGCATCTATGCTTTTAATTTTTGTTTTTATTTTTTATCATTTTTTTTATTATGGATTTATTTTTATTTGGTTGAGTCTTGAAATTTTAATTTATGTTAGTGATCATTTTAGAATTAATATTTCTCTCTTTTTTCCTTTTTCTTTGTGTGTTTTCTGTTCTTTTTTTTTCTTTTTTTTTTGGATCAAATAATTTTATGATTTTATTATTTGTGCTATAATAATGATAATTTTAGTGATTATATTTTTATTCTTTATTTGTAAAATTGTTTGCTTTTTTATTTTATTTTTCTAGATAATTTAATAATTTTAATTGTTTAGACAATAATGTTAATAATAATTTTAACTGTTATAGTAATGATAATGATGGTAATGTAAGGATGAATTTTTAATTTATATTTTCTTCTTTTTGTAGGGATAAAAATAAGTATTTATTTTTGTATTTTGATTATTGTAGATATTTTCATAATTTATATTTTATTTTTATGTTGAATTTAAATTGAATTATAAAATTAACTAATTTTAATATAGTGAAATCAATAATTCAGATATTCAAATCTTCTTACTTTTTAAATGATGACAATAATTTTATGCTGGTTATTTCATTAAAACTTACTAAATAAATATATATATAAAACTTGCACTTAACAGAAATTCTATCTAAATTTATATTATAATAAAAAAATTCATATAATTAATATTTTTTATGTTAAAAAAATATGATATTATTTACGAGAAGATGAGAGGCATTGACTAGTTTAATATATACATCGTGATACGTCATCCAGTCCGAATACATGTTCCGAAGAAGGTTAGTCAAAATCTACATGTTTTTATATATATGCTATTTTTTCTACTTGCATGGAAGGAGTTAAAGGCTCTATAAATATGAACAGTGTCTAACCCTATATGTGCTTGTTTTATAACTGGATGCTTTGGTTTAGTTCCACCTTTATTAAATTATTTGTATTTTAAAATACTGTGTTAAATTATAATTAAATTTATATTCTATTTTTCGACAAATAAACAGTTTAAGTGACAAGACCATGTAGATATATAGGGAAAAAACAATTTTACATTTTAATTTCAAACCATGCCAAAGTAAATTAACGATGCAATTGGATGACAATTAATTATTGGCTCCAATTGAACAAATTTTACAGCCCGAAAGTGCTATTAAATATATTATTTTTATTAACACTGCATGATTTGAATAATTGAGACAAATACATTTATTGGCGTAAATGGAATTAGTGATTTGATTTCTATAATCATCGATTTTGAATTATAAATTAGAATTTACTCTATTATGGAAATAAATCAATCGTAAGCGAAACCTTCCAATTAACTTCGAGGAACATGTTAGAAAAATACTCTATAGTATAAACTATTTAATTTCTATAAATACAAGTGATCTATAATATCATTATATTAAGAAAAAGTTATTTTTGAATGAGTGATATTTTTTTTTTGACAATTTATTTAAATTTAAAGAGCCACTATTCTTTTGACAATTTTTTTCTCTACAAATCTAAAAAAACACCTTCTTGCATGGGGTATGTCCACATTCATCAATGAAAATAATATAAAAAATTCAATTTTCTTTACAAATCACTAATTAATATAAAAAAATACATTATCTTTTATTTTATTTTTTTATTAACGTGACTATCCAGGTCAGTTTACGTATACCTTAACTAATTACACAAACCTTGAAGTTAATGATCATGAAAGTTTCTAGTGACCAATCATGTTAACAGTCATAGAGCTCGAACTTGAGACTAAAGGAAAAAATAAAATTTTAATCTCAAGCTTTTATCATTGAAGCATTTATTAGATAATTAAATACATAATTATTGAATGCTTTTTTTTTTTTTTTTCATTTTATTATTGAATGCTATCCTTTTGAAATGCTCATAAAATATTATGTGTTTCTAAAATAGCTCAGCATGCAAGGGTGTTGAATAATTGTGAATGGAGTTGACTAGTGTATGAATACCCCCCAACCATGGACGAGTAATAAATAAGAGAAAGGGAGAGAGAAAAAAACCCAAACTTTAATGTCTTTAGCTTGAAGCTTCAATTTTTTATTTCTTTTTTTAGAAAAAAGAGTAACGTTTAAGCTTCATCTTCAATCAAACCGGGTAGATTTTTAACAAATATGCCTTGCTTGTAAACTTGTGCAGCTAAAATTGATTGCTCATATGATTAATGAATATAATAAAAACCAGCAAATTAATATCCATAATCTAAATTTATTCTTCTATATTTTGGATGAACATTAGATATAGCCTCTCCTTTCCTATAGTTTCCCTTGCTAAATACATTGTTTTCCGGGGGGGGGAAACGAAAACACACCCTCAAATCCTGCAAATCCACCAAATTTAAAAGCCTTTGGCCTCAAAAAGAAAATAATTAGAAGAGAAATTGCACATTACTTTGAGCTAACTTGCTCTTCCTCTATGGTCTCCAACAATGGCTTCTTTGACCTTGATATTGACATCCTATGGATAAAGTAAGGAGAAGAAAGCTCTTCAATCTCCTCCAAGCTCAACCTTGGCGTTGCATCAACATCGTTTCTTTCCATATTTTGTGAAATCTCCATCGTATATTCAGGCAAGACCCTAATGTTCCCTTTAGAAGCCCTTTTCAAAACCGAGTTGGCAGTGACAAATAAAGCACCCATGTCACCAGCAGTGACCACAGAGTTCTTTTTATGCATTGGGAACATGGCATACACGCTGGCCTTTCCAAGCTCATCATCTGCATTTAGAGGACAAAACCTTCTGCCAATTTTGAGAGACTTGGTGTTAACGATGAAGAAGTTCGGTGCTTCCAACATTAGCTCCGCTGCTTTCGTGGGTTGCTGGATTTTCTTGATCTCTCCTGATGGGAGGATCACTTTTGTTGATTTCGACGAGTTCTTGAACACCTGTGGGTTTGATAGTGTGCAAGATACGTAGTTTCCCATCAAGAAAGAAGGTTAAAACAAGATCAGAAAGAAAGATTCAAGAACTCGAAATATTAATTTGAAGCTAGTTTCTGGACACTGTCAAACGGGCCGAAACTTTTGAGAGAAATTAAGTTTGAAGAAGTAAAAAAAAGGGGGTTTCAAGAATTTCAGAAGTAAATGGGTGGTGATTTGGAGGACGAAAATGTTTTTGAGAGGGAAGAGTGATAAAGATGGTTGATTCATGAGAGGTTAACACAAACACACACACACACATATATATATATAGATAGGGCAAACCAAAGGGCAAAATCGAAGATTCTATGGACAGTTGTGTACATGGGTTGACATTGTACAATTGACAACGCGTTGGAGAAAAGGAAGGAAATAACCTAAAGCCTAAAATATTTGATAAGGATCAAGAATTTTCTTTCTTATTTTCCTTCCTGCTATGCCGTGTATTAATACGTGTTGAACTGGATTCATTTTTTTATTTTAATAATTCGACAATGGTGGGGAATATCGGTTACTCTCCCAAAATATTTACTAAGGCAATCTTTGTTCCGGAAACAGATCAAGTTAAGAGACAAATTAGGGATCAAGGAAGATCGATCAATCAATTAAATTGAGCACATGAAGATCGAGGAATCAAAAGGATCATACGTTGAAGGAATTTAACCAAACAAATGGAGAACATGAAGGAGATATTGATTCAGGGATATTATTTTTACCTTGATACACACACACACATTAAAATTGCTGGCCTGAATTGTTTTAACTTTCATTTTCTTTTTAAATAAAACCTTTTAACTCTTATG
This sequence comes from Salix dunnii, assembly GCA_015731905.1. Taxonomy (NCBI): domain Eukaryota; kingdom Viridiplantae; phylum Streptophyta; class Magnoliopsida; order Malpighiales; family Salicaceae; genus Salix; species Salix dunnii. The sequence continues at coordinate 6,030,668 of CM027662.1, read as the reverse complement.
TATTTCTTTTTATATAATGAAACCTTGTTCCTGGAAAGCATATTTTGTGGATCTAGATGAACAGGTAAATTTTAGCTGTTTCAAAATTTTATAAAAAATACATATTCTGATTTATACTCAAGATTTACTATGCAAGACACAAATCCATGTATACTACTCAGATATTCTTATGGATCAGGACGTAGAAAAATAATAATTATGACTTACTCTCTAGCCATGAAAAAAAGACCTTTGTGGCTCTTAACATTACACACATATATTTTCAAGGGGCATATATGCCATTGTGTTTTCTTTCTTTACTTCGAGAGTTAAAACCGTGAAGTTAGTATTTAGGCCCCATTTGTTTGCTGGAAAGTGGTTTCCTTTTGGAAAGTGAATTCCGGGGAAAATGAATTATTGGAAAGTGAATTCCTAGAAAGTGAATTCCGATGTTTGGCAGTGTTATGGAAAATGAACTGGAAAACACTTTCCAGTGTTTGTTTATGTTATGGAAAATGATCTGGAAAATAATTTATTAATAAATTAATTTTTTTTTCAAGTTTATTAAAATAATGAGGAACAAATCTTACAAATTAAAAAGTTGAATGAGAATGAAATTGAAAAAAAATATAATTTCATAAATTATCTCAAATAAAATAAATAATAATCAAAATAATAGAGATCAAATCTAATTTTTTTTTAAAAAAAATAAAAGGTGAATAAATTAAAATAATAATAATTAACATTTCATAAATTATTTCAAATAAAATAAGTAACAATAAAAAAATGAGGACCAAATTTGATAGATAAAAAATTTCAATAAAAAAATGATAAGAAAAAAGCAAATAGCAATTATAAAAATAAGAACCAAAATTAATATAAAAATTAAATTTTAAGAGATGGAATTGAAAAATAAATATTCAAAACAAATTATATATAGCAATCAAAAGTTTAAGGATCAAATTTGATATAATCAGCAAATAATGACATTTCTAAATTTTTCACAACTTCCGGAAAGTGTTTTCCGCCCAAATTTTCCGGAAAACACTTTCCTGAAAACCAAGTCAAATTCTTCTTTGACCGGAAAGTGTTTTCCATTGACCAGAAAGTGTTTTCCGTTGACCAACTTTCCAGAAGACAAACAAACACAGGAAAGTTTGGAAAGTGGTTTCCCGGAAAATGAATTCCGGGAAACAAACGGGGCCTTAAATAAAATATTATCTTCTTAAAATACACTAGAATGATTTGAAAGATATACTTTTTAAAATCGTATGGAAAAACTTAGTTTTAGTTGACATATATATATATATATATATATATATATATATATATATAAACGGCATCGTGATTTCATTGTAGCCAATTTTACTGTTCATACACACATAATTTACTATTTATTGCGACAGTAAAACGACATAAATAGCCCATAAAAACGACAAAATAGTGCACAGGAACTAGGGGCTTTACCGGTTTTTCTATTTTATTTGCATGAAAAAAGCCCCGAAAAAGACAAAATAGAGCATAGTAAACGAGGGCAGCTACGTCCTTTCCCTTACGGTTTTTCCGTAAATATCAGTAGGGACAGTAGCCTCTTGGTAATTATCTCATATTTTATTATTTTTTTTGGATTAACTGCTGGCGCGTTATACGGACACGCCGGTAGTGTTCGACGCTTACGCGCCTCTTAGGCGGCGCGTGCGACTTCTTCCCGCCTTAAAAAATTAACTTCTGCCCTGCCAGAAGATGCGCCAGAAGGTCCTCTATCTTTCATCATGACGCGTTCCGATAATAGATGTTCGGGTAAGTGGCGACAAATGATTTTTTGTTAGCTGTCGCTTTTTTCTCTCCTGCCACCGCAAAGTTAGCCCTGGTCTCTAATGTTTATGGTAAGTTCATTTTGGTCCCTGATGTTTTGATTTTGTTTTTATTATTGATTTATTTAAGTCAAAGTTTTATTATTTTTAATTATGCTCTTCAATTAAAATTGATTATATAAGAAGTTTTTATTTCAGTCCTTATACTTTTGATTTTTGATTTATTTTTTATTCCTTCAATTTTTCCGGTATGGATGTTTTGATTTCTTTAATTTGGTCCTCCAATTGAAATTGGTAATATATACAAATTTTGATTTCAGTCCCTCTTCTTCATATTTTTTATAAAATGACAGTAATTATCATTATTTATTTTTGGTCCTCCAATTATTTTTTGTTTCAATTTTATCCTTCAATTGGAGTTAATTTTATATATGTTATTTTTCATTTCGGTCCTTATTCTTTTAATTTTTTATTTGATATTAATTCATTTTTTTATAATGTTTATTTTTTATTGATATTTATGCATCTATGCTTTTAATTTTTTTCCTTTTTTTAGGTTTTATTTTTAATTGATTCAATCCTGAAATTTTAATTTGTGTTGATAATTATTTTTAAATTAGAATTGCACATTTTTTCCTTTATTTTTTTTATTTTTATTTGTTCTTTTGATTAAATGATTTTTATGATTTTGCTATTTACGCAACAATAATGACAATTTTAGTGATTATTTTTTAATTGTTTTTTATACAAATCGTTTGCTTCTTTGTAATGATTTTCCAGGGCAATTTAATTATTTGAATTGTTTTGACAGTAATATTGATAATAATTTTATCATTATAATAATCATTTTACTATTAATATTGCTCATTTTTTCTTTTTGTTCATTTTTTTTTGTTTTTTGCTTCTTTTTCTTCTTCTTTGGATTGGATGATTTTTATGATTTGACTATTTATGCAATGATCATGATAATTTTAGTGGTTGTTTTTTTTCTTTTTTATACAAAAATCTTTTGTTTTTTTTAATGATTTTTCAGGGCAATTTAATTATTGAAATTGTTTTGACAGTAATGTTGATAATAATTTTAACTGTTATAGTAATGATAATGACAATAACATAAGGATTAGATTTTTAATTTATGTATTCATCTTCTTATGGATAGAAAATTAACTATTTATTTTTGTTATTTGATTATTGGAGGTTTTTTTTTTATAAGAATGTCTTCAAATAACTTTTATATATATATATATATAAAAGTTATTTGAAGACATTCTTATAAAAGTTATTTGAAGACATTCTTTTATATATATATATATATATATATATATATATATATATATATAAAAGCTATTTGAAGACATTGTTATGGTAAAAAAAAACAATTGTTTTTCTAATATTATTAATGTTCATATTAAATGCTTAAAACTTGAGAATGAAAGGAGGGACGCCACTTTCCTTGAGTTTTCCTCGAAGCGGTGACACCCTCCATCCTTTTCAATCTGAAGTCAGCTTTGCTTCATGCTTGAGATTAATTATTTCCACAACAACAAGTTAGTGTACGTGTCATTGTCGGTGTTCGTTACCCTTAAAAGTCAGTCCACCCAGATAATCATGTGCACCGGAAGGGATACTTACTTCCATTTCAACAAGTCTTTTATTAATTTTATTTTTCTTCATGATCGGGTGAATATTTTTATTATTATATTTAATAAATATTTTATTGTTGGTAAGCTCCTCTTGACACCTCTTTGGCTTTTGTCATGGATTACACTGACCAAGAGAAGAATATTACAAATTCTTTCATAACCCTCTTTTTATATATATATATATATACCAAGCAGTTCACATAGCATCATCCCTACCATCATCAATATGGCACCGAATTTATTTAATTTAAGCCGATTTCAAGTCACAGGATGCTTTATAATGACGTTTTAAAAATATAAATTATAGCTAAAGATGTGGTAGGCAATTCGAGATTTTCATGTAGCTAAAGATATTGGGAGAGTAAAATATAAATTATATTCTATCAATAAGAAATATCTAGAGACCTGTTGAGAAAGGCAATGACACTGGGTTTTTTCTTTTATGGCGAGCACAAGGTGTTGGTCTCTTCTCCTAGAGTGAGACTCTAAAGTTGAGTTCTTTACCTAGAGGAGCTCAAGGGCTATTCTTTTAGAGGGAGCCTATGAAGTTGAGCAATTTTTCAAGAAAAAAACTTATAAAATTGAAATTTTTTTATATGGTTAGATCATGAGATTGAGCTCTTTTTTTACGAGAGCCCATGACATTGACCTCTTGCTTTTAAGATGAGCCCATGGAGTCCAAATCTTCCTCTTTGAATGAGCCACTCCCAAGATGTTGGGATATTCCTCTTAGAACAAGCCGATGGTGTTGGGCTCTTCTCCATGGACGAGCTCACTACTTTGAGCTCCTCCTCTGGGATGGGCCTATGATGTTAGGTTCTTTCTCCAAGAAAAGCCTATATAGTTGGGCTCTTTCTCCATGGAGAGATCATGACATTTGACTTGGGCTTTTTTTCTTATAAAGAGTCTATCACTCACGGCATAGATAGTAAACCTTTGACCACACCATCAAAATCTCTGAGATTTTAATTTATAAAATAAATAAAATCAAAATCTAACCCTGGGATGTCAATCTCGCAATGTAAACATATTACAAGATTGAAAATGATATTCTCGTAATATTATATATGTTTATAATTTTATTTAGAACAATTATTTTACCATGTCTTTTTTTTATATTAAATTGTAAAATTCTGAATAATTTTTTTTTGAATTTGAACTATTTTTTAATTAATATATTTAATTATATACACACGCACTCATAAAAAGTATAACCTAGAAACAACACACCGAAACACTCCAAAACCGAAATATTTCGTTCCAATTGAAAAAGTAAAACACCAACTGTAATGGAATTAATAATATGATAGCAAGTTATGCTCTTTTTTAAGGGTGAGTCCATGGAAGCAAGAATTTTTTCTTAGGGTGAGGTCATATGCAAATGTGCTAGATATATTGCATGGGCTCTTGAAATTTTGAATTTCGAGGGGGGGTTTATATCAATTAAATTTGATTTTCTTACTTTACTAGGTTATCATACTTATGAAAGCCCCAACTGAGTATAATGAGAGAGTAGAATTTGTATTTATATAAAGATAATTTTTAATAGCATTGTAAAAAGCAAGAAAGGCATTTTCTTTTCGAACAAAAAATAATATTATCATTACAATCTATAATCTGTTTTGATCCAGCTCAACCAAGTTTTTTTTTTTTTTTTTAACAATATGAAAAGAAATATTAATTATAATATCTAATGAAAATTTGAGTTGTACCTTAGAAGATCCATATTAATTACATTTTGAATAAATCAATGTTTTTTAAATTAAGGGTATAAAATTGAAATATATATGAATCTCCAGTGATAAAAACATAATTTAGTTGAAAAGAGTGGAAACATTATAAATATATTGAAGTATTCCAAAGTAAAAGTAACTAGTTTCTCACTCTCATCATTCCGTCCCGTCCAGACTCCATATAAAAGACACTTGTCGAATCCGAACAGCTCACCCATCCTTCCATCTCTTCCTGCTCCACCGCCCCGTTCCAGTCTCGATTAGCCTACAAAAGACATGAAACCAAAGTCTCTGATTAAAAAAATAAATACTATTCTATCTCTAAAAAAATCTAAAAATATATAAATAAAAAAGTCACTCTCAAAAAGACTAAAAGAACTCTCACTCACTAATGCCACTTATCCTCCTCCTCCTTCTTAACAGTGAAATAGGTAAATCTACTTAAAAGAGTTTTATCCTTTTTTTTGTTTTTTTTTGTACCCATGATTTTCTGGGGAACCATACGTTTCTCGAAGGAAGAAAGGGCCTTGGGAGCCAACATCGAGCCCCGCCCCGCCCCCAGCTTCTCAAGGGTCCACAAAAAAGACATGAATGGTAAGAGTTCTTTCTAGCAATCTTAATAGCCCCCCCCCCCCCCAACTCTTCTCTCCATCCAGAGTTATGACTATATTTTCAATATTATAATTTTTTATATTGAATATCAATAAAAAAAAATCGTGTCTCTAATTAATAAACTAAATTGATATATATATGATTCAATAAAAAAGTATTATCATACTAATTACAGCTTAAAAGGGGTAGACAATAATTTTGTAAAACACAAGATATTTACACACACAAATATTTTATTCTGATTTTATTTTATTTTATATCGTAGATATTAATTTTGATAACTACATATAAATAATTTTTGTTTTTATAAATACCATACAAATAATCACAATAATCTCTTTAAATTTTTTACACAATTCAAAATATTAATTTCTATTTTTTAAAACATAAATTAAAATAAAAAAGAGATTAGATATTGCTGAGCTTAGAAAAGAAATGAAAAACCATATTGGCAAATAACAAGGTGTTCGTTTAAGCATTTTTCAATCACTTTTGGTTATCGAAAAATCTTGATCTAAGTTTTTGAATACAAAATATCTAGTTTTTCAACTTGTTTTCTTAAAAAAAAAACTAAAAAATATAATAGAAACCCTAATAAAAATATTTGTAACTCTAAAACACCTTCTAATCAATTCATAGACCCAAAATAAAATTTAAATAAAATAAAAATCATAAGTCTTGATCCATTTTTCTTATTTTTTAAAGGACAAATTGTTTTTATACAACTTTCTTCTTTAAGAAGAACCATGAATATCAACTTCAACTTTTTTTTTTATATGGCCAACCAAACACTTTCTCATTTTGAATTTTTTTCTTGAAACTTAGGGAGAAAAATGAAGTTTTTCTTGTATTTTGAAAAGAAAATAGCTCTTTTTATAAATAAAAAATGGAACATTTTTTAACAATAACCTAAAACTATGTTTTGTAAAATCAAACTTTAATTTAATGTTCAAATATTCTACAGCACATTAAGCAAGAATTTGCAAATAAAAACAAGTTCTAACATATAAAACCATGTTAACATCTTTTACCAGGATGAAATTAAAAATAAAAAAAATTAATCATTAAAGTGGAAAAAAACAATTAGGGGCTAAGTAGGAAAACTATGAATATAAATAATGGTATGAACAATGAAATGAGTGGATGCATAGTTAATATATAAAAAAAAGTATCCAATGTTGGTATGACTTATTGAATGATGGATTTTATTTTCTAATCTCAGCATAAATGCATATAAATATTTATTGAAACGAATTGATCAAACAGTGAAAAAGAAAAACCTTGATCTGGTTGCAATCCTCAAAGGCTAACCAACACCAACTTATTAAAACTTGAAGTAAAAACAATACCCTAAAGATATTACTAGAAGACAAAAAGATATGTTTATAATTGTATTTTTGGAATGAAGTAGTTTCATAACTTGCCAAATGAAAGTAGGCTTTTGATGCTTACTTTGATGCATGTTCATGGCTTGTGGGTTTGTGTGAATTTTGTTAAGTGTTAAAATACAAATTCTGAACACCAAAGTATCAAATATGCTTACTGTTTTAATTTGATAATTTTGGGATGCTAGGCATGATTTTGATGATTTAGTGTTGGTTGTTGTTCATATAAGCTCAATCATGTGTAACAATGATAATGTGGTTTGTGTGAACAAAAAAAAAAGTTTTTGGAACTTGAAATGTATTTTTTAAGTTTGGGCAATAGCTGGGTTTCTTGAAAAAAATTTAGGCAATATTCTTCTCAAGAACATTCTCTTAACTATATATTTTAAACTATTTTTTTATCTTAATTTTTGAATTAGTATCTCAATATGACATGATTAATCAATAATCAAGGGTTTATTTACATCAATAACTGTTAATTATAACTTTTATTTTTGTAGTTGTTTTTTTAAATCAAACTCATTTTGATTAAATCATGTTGATTTATGGATAATCAATATGAATAAAGGTAGATTATTGGTCAATGATTGATTTTCGACATGTTTATGTCCTCATATCGTTAATAACTAGTCTTGATTTTAATTTATGTTCTTGAGCATGTTCTTAATGTTCTTTGTTTCCTTAGTTTTGATTTATTTTGATTGAAATTTTGGATTTTCTTGGTTTTGATAAAAGAGATTTGGGTTTTTGAAAATCTTAATTTGTTTTAAGTTTTGATTTTAGTTTATTATTTGTGTCAAACTAGTTACTTTTAGTTTGGGTCATGGTTGAATAAAAAATTTCAAGTCAACTTGATTGAGTCAAATTTGGATTAGATGGATAAGACCATATTTGTTTCTCAAACTTTTTTTTTTTTAAAAAGTATTTTTTAACTTAAAGGCTTTTTTGACAAAATTCTCTTATGCCTAATTTGGTAGTTTTACCAAAGAAATAAGTTTCTTTTTGCTAAACAAAACCTTACAGAATATTAATAATATAAAATATATTAATATATATTTGGGCTACCAAAAAGGTTGATCTTAGTGTTAATGAATTGGTTTTTACGATAATAGTTTATTGACACTTCTTTTTTTATGAAAAAAAAGTCTTTTGATTAATTTTCTGTTTAAATTTTAATTAATATCCTTTTTCTTATTTTTTATAAATCAATTTATTTTTTAATTAGTCATTAATATTTTTAATTACATAATGCTTAAAAGAGATTATTATAATTTATTTTTATATTTATATTTTATATAAATAAATTATATTTACATGAAATATTTATAATAATAATAAAAATAATTTGTTCTTGGGAACTAGAGTTCACCTCTAAGATACAACTAATAAAAAAAATGATAGTTGAGGTTAGATATTTGAATCTATATCTATATTTTTAATTTGCTAGAAAAAATATATTTTCATTTCAATAATTAACTAGTTATTTGACCGACACTTTATTATTGATTGGATAATTGTTTCTAGAGAAAAACAAATATGCAAGTTTTTAAATGTGTTTTTTGAAAACAAAACTACAATTTTAAATAAAAAAACCTATGCATCCATTTAATTAAATACATTGAGAACCATCTTTGCCAAAATATAAAAACAAAGTGTTCACATGTCTATTCAACTTGTCTCATTGTAGGTCAATGTCATAACCCAATTTTGAGTTATTCTCTAAATCTATCCAAAAATTTAACAAAAATAAAATAAAAAGGGCTGATGTTGGCAGAAAAATCAAGGTGAAAATTTTAGACTTTTTGAAAGCACGGTCATACCTCTATTTTGCCCCAAAATAAAGGAAGATGCAGATTCAAGGCTAAAATAATTTACGATAGGATAAATCTATATAAAAGTTAAGTCAAAAAACATAATTATATTTTTATGGGTCACTTTGATTTAATTGTCAACCAATTTAAAGTGTAATTATGCTTCAGAATTAATTGAGAGTCCAATTAAAGGATTTAATTAAGTGCAAGGACTTAATTATACTTTAAAATTGGTTGCATCAAATTAATTAAGGGCCTAATCAATGAAAAATCAAGGTCTTGAGTTTAATTTGGGTTCAATTGAGAAGTTTGGAGTTTTCGGAGACTGAATTGTATTTTTCCAATCTAATTGTGCGAAGTCAGGGGTCAAATCGAAGACAAATAAATTTTAATAGTCAAATTAGGGATCAAACTATACAAATTCGAAACTAAGGACCAAAATAGAAAAGGTGTATAACTTTGAACTCTATAAATAAGAGCTGATTGTTTTTTATTAGTTTTATTTATTTATTTTGATGTCAAAATATTTTTTTTTCCTTATATTTTTTTTCATTTTTCATTTGCTTTTTTGTTAAAGTTATTGACTTTTTTTGCTTGATTGAATTTTTTTCCCACTGATAACCCAATAAGAATAATAATTTTAGTTTTTTTTTTTACTTCCTCTTTTTTTTATTTTTTTGTTGAAATAATTTTATAATTTTTATAGTTTAGCAATAATAGTAATGATATTTTTAGATGTTACGACTTAAGTCTTTGATGTTCCTGTTGTTATAATAGGGTGTGTTAATATGTTTCATTATATCAAACCTTGCATGTATAGATGTTATAATTTATTTGATTTTTTCAATTATTTAATTTAATTGAAATTGATAATATTGTGGTTTTTTTTTGCCTTTATACTTTTGATTTTTTATTTTAATTCCTTTAATTTTTAATAGTTTTTAAATAACTCATGTTTTTGTCTATGTTTATATATATATATATATATGTGCCTTTAGTTTTTTTTTTTTTTAATTTTTATTATTTTCTCTTTTGTTCATATAATATTTTTTGTCAAAAATTTTGCTCTTAATTTTAGTTTGTGTTTATGATCATTTAAAAATTGATATTTCTTATTTGTTTTCCTTTTTTTTTTCTTTTGGTTTTCTTATTAGTTTTCTTTTTATTTTCATGTCAAATGATTTTTTTAGCTAATATTTTTTTTTCATTTTTATTTTGTTTTCTTTTTTGTTAATGTTTTTGGACTTTTTTTTTATTGAATTTATTTTTCTATTATTCATGCAATACTACTACTACTACTACTACTACTACTACTACTACTACTACTTCTTCTAATAATAATGATAATAATAATAATAGTTTTTTTCTTGCTTTATTTTATTAATATTTTTGAGTTTTTTTTCTCCTCTAAATAATTTAACAATTTTTATTGTTTTAGCAATTATAGTAATGATATTTTTAGATGTTAAGCCTTTAATGTTATTGTTACAATATGATGTTTTGATGTATTTCATTATATCAAACATTATATGTATAGATATTAAATTATATTTTTAAACTAGCAAAATCTATTAATTGTTTCAATCCCAATAATTATAAAAAATATTTGCTCAACCCGCAATGCATTGTGGTCAGCTTTCTAAAAGGAAAGGTTTGCTTTCCAAATACTATCAATACAAAAAAGAGGGAATTAGCAAAGAATTGTTGCATTGAAAAATAATTTGTTGTTGTAATTAATTAACATTGGAATATGTTTAGTAATAAATTTTTTGTTGCTGACCAATTTTTTTTAAATAATATATCGAATCTGCAACGAATAATTCGTTGCAGTTTAAATCGATAAAAAAAAAATCTATTACAGATTAAAAATATTTGCAAAAGATAATTCATTACTAAGGGCAAGTCCAATGGTAAGAGCTATTTTAGAGAGCCAAATCATAAAAATAGCTCTTTGAATAGAGTGTAAATGGCTTTTGAGTTGATGTGCTGTCTAATGGTAAAAAACCATTTTGGAGATCCATTTTTTTCTAAAGGAAACAAGAGTCTGCAAGGAAGGATATGGAGAGGGCATTTGGTGTGTTACAATTTCGTTTCACAATAGTACATAGACCTGTGCGATACTGGGATGAAGAAACTTTTGCAAATATTATGAAAGCTTGCATAATAATGTATAATATGATTATTGAGGATGAAAGCGCAATGTTTGTTGGAGTTCATCATGATATTGAAAGTAGCTCTTTTATATCAATGTCACATGATGAAACACCAAAACTATATGATTTTCTTCAATCTCATAATCAAATCAGGGTTAGAGTGATGAACTCCCAACTGCAAGCTGATTTGATTGAACATTTATGGAAACAATACGGTAATGAGTAGATAATCATTACAATTAAGCTACTTATTGTATGTTCTTCAAGTAATTGTATGTTCTTCAAGTAATTTTATTGTTGTTGTATTTGAAGTAAATTAATGTTACTTATTGTCTTTGAGTGTTATAAAAAGTTAAAGATAAATTTAACACATTAACAAATAACCAATAAGTTCTTATATAATTAATTAAAATACATTCCATTACAAATAATTCAATCAAATTAATTACAAATTAGTACTCATTTTTGCTATATTTTCCAACTTTTTATCTTCAAAATCGCTGCAGAAAGTGGATCCATTGTAGAAGTATCCATCTTCATAATCTTCATTTCTTGTTTCTCTTCCTTTTGTTTAATCAATAGAGCTTGTTGTTCTAACATAATTTTTCTGTCTTGTTTTTTTTACCTCAATTTCAACAAAGATTTTTTTCAATTGTTGTAAGATATTTGTTACACTTGTCTTCCCAACTTTCTCTTTTCCTTGTCTGTGTTTAAGTCCTTCCTTTACAGTTTTCTGACCAATTGTTCTATTTTGATAAATAAATGCGTCATTGTCTTCTCCTAAACTAACAGAATCGTAGTTGATGGATTTGAAGAAACTGGACTTGCATTTCCATGATTGTTTTGCTTCTTATTTGACTTCTGATGAAGACTTGCATGTTCAAATTGCCATTTGGGTTCTTTTTTTAAGATAACCCAACAATGTTCCAGTTGAAATCGTTTGCCAACGACTGAAGTATACATTTGTCGAGCATCATTAATTTGGAAAATAAAATTCAATAGATGAAACTATGTTATATAATAAATATGTTAAACAAATTATTCAATATGTAAATGTTAAAAAAAAAACATTACCCTTGATTCTTCGGTCGTTCCACTTTGTTGTCGATTTTCAATTTGGGTAACAAAACTAATAGATTTTCCAACTTCTTTATTTATTTCTTGCCATTTATTTGAGATGCTTATTTGAGAACGATTATTCAAGTTTCCTCCATTCTCGACAAAATACACATGTGCTCGAGCCTAAAATTATCTTGTTTGTTGATCAACTCCTGTGATTGAATCTTTACTAGTATTTAACCACGCAGATACAACTAAACAATCTTCTTCTGGCAAAAAGTTTTTACTTCTTTGTGATTTTTTAGTTGTATGAATATTAGGATCACTTTGTTGAGAAACAATATATTCAAACTCATTTATAAGAAAGTCAGTGAATGAATTTGGCAAATTTGAGTCCATCTGCATAAAAAATATATTGTGTTAATTAAGCTAATTGATAAAAAAATCGCAATTTTTCAATTTTGTATAATTTTTTTTTACTAATTATTATTACTAATTATGTTTTTTTTCTAAATATTATTATTAATTACCTCCATAACAATTTTAAAAACTAAATTTACACAGTTCTTAAATCTAATTGTAAATTTAAAACATGTAATTAAGCTAATAAATCAAAAAAAATTTAATTTTTCAATTTCACATAATTGTGTTTTTTTACTAAATATTATTATTAATTACGCTTTTTTTTCCTAATTATTATTATTAATTACCTTCACAACAGTTCTAAAAATTAAATTTATACAGTTCTTAAATCTAACTATAAATTTAAAACATGTAATTAAGTTAATTGATCAAAAAAATCATAATTTTTCAATTTCATATAATTATTTTTTTTACTAAATATTATTATTAATTACCCCAACAACAATTTTAAAAACTAAATTTACACAATTCTTAAATCTAACTGTAAATTTAAAACATGTAATTAAGCTAATTAATAAAAAAAATCATAATTTTCAATTTCGCTTATTTATTTACTAAATATTATTATTAATTACACTTTTTTTCCCTAAATATTATTATTACCCCCCAAAACCCTACTCTTTCATTTGCGCTGCAACCCGCCCTTTGAGCTCGCCCCATGCCTCTCGACTACTCACTCTCCCATGGCTATCTCGCCTGCCTCTGTCCCTCTCCCATCTTATAATCACCTCCATTGATCTCGCCTGTATATCCCACATCGGCGGGTGAGGGATTGGTGACTGGGCATATAAGGCATTGGGCACCTAACCTTGTAGAACGCGTTTTGGGGCCTGTGGGCTGCCAAGAACAAAACCGTGAGGCGTGGACGCCGGGTTGGGCTGAGCCATAGCGGACAATATTCTACAAGGGGGAGTGGGTCGGGCCTTACATCGCCTCTGTCCCTCTCCCATGGCGATATCGCCTTCGTCCCTCACTACTCCCTCCCCCATCTCTCTCTCCCATGACGCCCCCCTCACTCTACTCTTTCCACCCCTCTCCCTCGGCTCCCTCTCACTCTGCTTTCCCCTCCCCCTCTGCTCTCTGCTCCCTCCCCCCATCTCCCTCGGCTCCATCCCCCCTCACTGTGCTCACTGCTCCCTCCCCCCCTCTCCCTCAGGCTTGATACCGTTTTCAATCTTTGACACAAATCCATTGCTGAAGAAGAAATCAAAGCTTTTGTTTTGTTTTTCTTGTTGAAGTTTCAATCACATGAGTTTTTATTCAACTCGAAATCAAAGCTTCTTTGAAGTTTCTATTATATGGGTTCTAGGTTTTGATCAACAAACCTACTTGTACAGAAAAAAATAGATTAAGTTAAGAAAACAAACCTAAGATGCAGGGGGTAGAAGGTTTGACATAAACCGAAAATGCAGTCTACTTGTTGGATTTTGAATTTTGATGAAGGTATTTTCTGTGATTTTTCTTGTTCGGATTGGTTCAAAAATATTCTGTGTTTTTTCAATTTTTGAATTCGTTGGGTTGCTGTGTTGATGAGTGTTCAATTGTTGAATTCGACGGGTTGCTGTGTTTCGTTGGGTTGCTATGTTGATGGGTGTTCAGATACTGTGTTAGTTGGGTAGCTGTGTTTCGTGAGGTTGCTGATGGGTGTTCTAATTTGTACAATGGCATCAACGGTAACATTTACACAATTTTTTTTCTTTTTCTTTTACCTCTGCAGGATATACATGTAGGAATGGCTCCCGAAGATAAAGAAGCTATTTTGACTCTTCATTTGGCTCTTTCCATTAGAGACGGAAATTTAACAAAATAAGCTAAATTTTTAAAATTTTACAAACAAATATAAAAATTAATCAATTTTCTACATAAAAAAGCACAGCGCGCGAACGAGTAACCTTGTTTAATCTAAAAAAAAGATTATAAAATAAATTTTTTGAATAAAATTATTAACATAAATAATATTATAAAAATATCATCATCAATCTCGCAAGGTTTTTATATTTTCTGATTGTTCTGAAATTTTAATATCATATATAAATATATCAAGACATTTTTTATAAAATTTCATCTCAATCTAACAGTCGGATTAAAATATATGGTTAATATTATAAAATTATTTATTATTTAAAAAAATATTATTTAGTCAACACGACATAGGCAGAATGATATTGGCATGTTTCAGTATGTATTTGGCTGAAAAATCTGGAATTGATCAAAATTTCAATAGAGGTTAAAATAAAGTTGTTTTATCTTGTTTTTCTAACTGGTATGAAATATTTTAATTGTTTTGGCTAAAACAAAATGGACAACCCTGATTAACATAAACATAGATGATTTGGAAGTTTGCAAGGGAAGAATTTGGAAGTTTGTTAATTTATTTGTATATTTATCAGAATTTTTTTTTATTTGCACCATATTTGGTTTTAAATGCAAATGTTATTTAAATATTTTCTTCTACTTTTAAAATATTCATACATAATTAATTAAACAAAATAAAAAATTAGGAAATTAATAGTGATAAAAAAAACAGCAACAATGATGCTCAACAATGAAAATAAACAATGGATTTTTCAGTGAATTTAAATAGCTCAACGACAAAAATTATGTTGCTAATTATTATTTAGCAACGAAAATTAACAATAAAATTTTCATTGTTAATTGTTTTTTTTTATAATAGAAAATCCATTGCTAATTTATTTGCTATAAATAATTCATTGTAGATAAATTAGCAATCACATACTTGTATCAGCTAGATTTTGATGCAAATTCTGTTGGCTAATATATGTTAGGAGGTATGAATTCGTTTGTAAACAGCAACATCCCTTTTTTTTGAAGTGTATAGCAACAAAAACATAGAAAAATATATCACTAGTACAGGTCTTGGATGTTGCACGCAGGTTCATTCACAGAAATAGATACAAAAATAATAACATAGATACATATTATTTTAATTTTGTGGTGAATAAGAGGATTTATTGATAATAAGATTTAGAACAAGAGAATGCTTAGCAGCAAAAACACAGAAAAATTCACCACTGATGCCGGTCTCGGTCATTAATTGCAACCAACACATCTCTATCTATCAGCTCCTCAAATTAATTTAGTTTAATATTACTGATTGATGACATTACAAGCTGTTTCTTAACATCTTAAGGCCATGAACAAACAGAGAATCAAATATCTCCATTTCATGTTTCTTCAAAACCAGGCCAATTTCAACTCCACCACTTTCATCTCTACTTTCCATCATTGAAAAAGATTCACCCACGTCTATGGTTGTAATCTCTACATTCATAGGCTTGCCCCACCCAAAATCTACCCCATACTTCCCAAATCGGTTTGACCCTGCAACTAGAATCACTCGAGCTCCTGGTTCCACATCCATAAATGGGACCTTCTCATTGGCTATCTCTAGAACTCCATTTTCTAATCCTTTGATCATCTCATTAAGCCTCTTGGCGACATAAACAACCCCATTTTCTTTGAGGAGATGTTCCGCTTCAACAAGTACATCACAAGAAGTAACACAATTACCAATATAATTCCTAGATAATGGAGGATTTAAACGGGTTCTACAATCTGTTGTCAACCCAAATTTAACCTTATTATTATTTTTCAGGCCTTTTGCTTTAACCATGCAAACCAATGTATATGCATATGCAAGCACATAAGTTGAGAAAGGTTTTGTTTGATTTCCTCTCTCTGATTTAGAGTGTACCCTCTCGCCTAGCTTCTTTATGTCTTCACGAGAAAACCGGAATGTCGCTCGTACTACATCAGCTAGAACTGGAAATGGTATTGGCTTCAAACTTCTGGGGCTGACATCTGAACCTGGTAGTTTAAGCTCTAGCCAGTAGTTTAAATATTTCATTTCAAGCCCTTCTGAATCCTGAATGACTGTTCGGTCAAAAGATGGATTTAGTTCTTCTGGTAACGAACTGGGGCTTATTTTCACATTTGCATCTAAATTTCTGCATATGCAAGCCCATGAATTCATAAACAAAGATATGCTTCTACCATCAAGAACAGCATGGTTTAGGGTGTAACTGATGGTAAAACCTTTGTTTGGAAACAAAGTGATTTGGAAAGAAAGTATGGATGCTTTAGTTTCAGATGCAGACAAAGGTGCCAAATAAGGATGTGACTCAGAAGCATAGCGTGTATCACTGTAGAGATGGTCAAGGTCTTCATCGGACTCGGCCACTGTAAGCAAAACACCATCATTTGCAGTATTGTAAATGATGACGGGTTTTGCCGAATTTTGCGGCCAGCTAAGGTAGCCAGCGAGAGGAAGGAAATGGAAGAGAGTGATAGAAAGTGAGTGTTTGATTTTGGGAAGGATTACTGCCTTGAAAAACGTAGTTGTTGATTCTCCGAGTTTATAGAAGAAAATGCTTTGAACCGGAGGGAATTTGCGATTGAAAATGTCAGAAAAATTGAGCGGAAGAGAGAACTCGGTGGGAGTAGACCTGGATGGAGTTTGAGAAGGGAGGAACATGGCAGACCTCGATTATAGTCATTGGCTTTGATATTCCCTTGGCTCTTGTCGAAGTTGAAAATAACTAAGAAAGAAAGAAGGACGTAGCTTTGTGCAGATGTTATGGAGATTTGAGAGGTTATATATAACTTCCTAGCCCCAGTATTATCGTATTAAAAAATAATGAATGGCAAAGGAGATTTTCCTTCTGCTGGCAAGCATCTGTTCCCCATTTAAAACGTGTAAAAAGTATAATATATTTAACCAATAAGTTTTTGTTTTCGTGTTTCAATTTTTTAAAGTAATGTTTTTGCTTGAAAAAAGCATTAAACTAATGTTTTTTTTTAATTATTTTTTTAATAATTTTGATATGCCAATTCTAAAAAATAAAAAAATATTTTGAAATATTTTTATTTGAAAAATATTTTTGCAGAAAAAACTTAAATCACATTACCAAATACATAATTATGTACTCTCTCTCTCTCTCTCTCTAACATATACAAAATATCGAGAAATATTCTGATAATAAATTAAAATTAATTTTATAAAATAAAACTTTATTTGTGGTTAAAAAATGATTAAATTTAATAAAGATAACAA
This sequence comes from Salix dunnii, assembly GCA_015731905.1. Classification (NCBI taxonomy): domain Eukaryota; kingdom Viridiplantae; phylum Streptophyta; class Magnoliopsida; order Malpighiales; family Salicaceae; genus Salix; species Salix dunnii. The sequence goes on along the minus strand of CM027662.1, from coordinate 6,012,982 downwards.
AACAAACCCTACTTTGATAATGGCATTAAAAAACATCAACTTTTACTTTAAGGTTTTAGTTTATATATTATTGGGTCCTTATTCTTTTGGTATTTAACATTTTAATCTCAAACTTTAGTTTTTTTTTTATATTTTATTCTCTAAAATTGAGAGAAAAGAGAAGTGACATTGACAATTTTTTGAAGAGAGAAAGATTGTTTAGATGATGGTATTCTGGCAATTTGATAAATTATCTTTGTAAATAAGTTTATCATTTCAAAATACTAGATGATGATATTTGTTTTTTTTTATAAAATTATATTACATCTACATGATACACACGCTTTGTTCTTAGGATCTAAACTTGACTTCTAAAATAAATTAAATTAAGACATATATAATAGAAAGGACAATCGATATTAAATTAAGTCTAATTTCTCTATTTTATAAGGTGTTATAACTGAATAAGTCCTCCTTGTTTATTTTATGAATTCCAAATAAACTAGGAAAATATACTTTGATTTCAAAATCTTTATCGTTGCCCTATTTCTTTGTAGTAGTATAAACTTTTCAAATCAAGCTTCATAATCCCTGTAAGAAAAGGATGATTTTCAAATAGAAAGTCCACATTTCAAAAAGAAATAAATAACAAAATATGTAAAACCTGTTTTGAACCATATGGCAAAGCTTTTATGAACTCCGATAAACCATAAATTTTATCCAACATAGAAAAACATCTCTAGAATATTCTAGTAAAGTTTCAACTTAGCCAAATTATTTGATATAGAGTTATGCTTAATAACATAAAACTAAGCAGTATAAAATTTTACACCAAAATTTAATAATAACTTTATTTGGACTGTATTCCAATATATGTCCATATAAAGTAAATATATATAGATCTTGCAGTTTGATTCTCAGGTGATATTAAAAAAATTAATTATAAAAACCAAAAAAAATTATAAGTCAACTCTAATTAATTGTGAGGAAACAATAGGATTTTCAAATAAGTAAAAACAATTTGAAACTTGGGTGATTGAGTCGATTGAGTTTATCAAGTTTTGTTAATATGTGCATGTGTAGCAATCTCAATTTAATAACATAAAAAACTAATCAAATCTTTTAAAATCACAACCCGAGAAATCTCATACATAAATTTAAATAAAAAATTCAATTCACAATCAATTTAATTTTGAAGAATAGAATTGAAAACAAAATCATAGTAAGAAAAAAAACGATGACTACACATGAAAAAACAAGAATAAAATTTGAATAAATAAATAAAATTATAAGTCATTAGAAACAATTTCTTGTTGAAATAATTGAGATTAAATTTGAAAGATAACATGTAAACCGATAAAGTTGAGAAAATTTTCTAATTTAAAGTGACCTGTTAAAATAAAACAATTACAGTTCAAAGAACACTTTAAGGGTGTTTCAGCTGTTTTTCAAAAATATTTTCAAAAATATTTTTATTTTTTGTATTAAATTATTTTTTTTATAAATATCATTTTCATATGAAAATATTTTTTAATATATTTTTAAATAAAAAATACTTTTAAAAATTAGCGCCGCCTCCTGTCGTTATGAAAGCGTGCCAGCTTTTCAGAAGTTGAATTGCTGGTGATGAAACAGAACGGTAATTGCTGGAGATTCTAACACTATGAAAGAATGTTAGACTACTGTTGACCGGCGAGTATCTGTATTTTGTATCCGTCCGATCAGAAAAGGGGCCATCCAACGTACATGAGGCTGTCTGTTTCAAAGTTGAATGTTAGGCAAGTTATTGATTGTGATCGGAGTGGAGAATGGCATGCTGCCTCCCATTTTGACTCGGCAACTTAACAACCTTACTCTTGTCGGCTCTATGCCTTCGTTCTTCAATATACGTTAATAATTTTTATTATTTTAATAGTATTAATAATTGTCACGACGGCAATTTTTATGGCGCTTCGCGCCCCGCCAAACGGCGCGTGGTGAAAATAAGGTATTTATTTTATAGTCATAAAAATTACGAGTATAATTATAAGGAGTCGCCACCTAGTATTAAGGTCACTAGAAACCTAATGGTCTGCGTGAGTTTGGATAAGGGGACTTGTTGTGCAAGGGAAAGACGTATCACCCCTTGTACACCCTACTTAGGGTAAGCTGCATTGTCATTTGATTGTTTTTTTCTAAGTTAAATTGTTTTTTACACTGCATAAAACAATATTTATTTTTTTATCTGCGGGTGTAATTTACGATGTAATTTTACACCGCAGTTAGAAACTCTTTTTTTAGTTTTTATCTGCAGATGTAATTTACGCTTTAAATTTACACCGTAGTTAAAATCCTCTTTTTTTTTATCCATGGATGTATTTTACAATGTAAATTTACACCCTAATAGATAAAACAAAAATGGTTTTGATTATTTTGGCCAAATTCCAATGGATAATCATAAACCGGTTATGATATCCAATTTTTATTTTAAAACATGAGAAAGATGCAAATTTTTTTTACAAAAAATATGCTTGGAAAATATTGGAATTCGGCCGTATGTACGAAAACAACATACTTTATATTTTTGAAATTTTTTTTTGTAATAATAATAGTGGTAAAAAAAACATTATTTTTTTTTTCATTTTTTAGTTTTTTATTTTTTATTTCTCTATTTTTTATTTTTTAATGGGCCGGGCTGTCAGCCCAGCTTTCAGCACAGTGGGCTGACAGCCCAGCTTTAAGTGGGCTGGGCTTCAAGCCTTCACGAGCTGGAAGCCCGCTTTTTCCTAGGCTGGGCTTCAAAACTAGGTGGGCTTCTGACCCACCTTTTATGGACTGGGCCTCCAATCCATGTGGGCTGGAAGCCCTCTTAAAAAAATTTGGGTCGGTCATAGAGCCTGGCCCGTCTCCCTCAGGCCCTGGCCCGCATGAACAGTGGGATGCAAATTGGGTCCCGCTGCATGCAGCCGACCAGAGGAAGAAGATGAATGAATAGTATTTTTTCAAATGTGAGGAAATGCGTACCTGTTAGTTCCTTTGGGTAGAGGAGATCGAGGTGATTGTCCTGGTGGTTGTGACGTCGTCAGCGGTGGCCTATGGTGGCCGGAGTAAGCCTCCAAAGTTATGGTGTTCACGTTGCAGTCGCAGAAACCGTCGCCGGGAGCCTCGCCTGAAAGTGTATTTATGTTGCTGGTGTAGAGGGAAATTCACTGTGGCGACAAAGGTGGTTTTAGGTGCTTAAATGGGTGTGCAACGGTGGAGAGAGAGACGGCCGAGATACTGAACGTAGAGAGAGAACGAGTTCTGAAACTGGGGAAAGAGAGAGAGAGATAGCCGAGAGATGAAGATGAAGATGATAGTGTTTGTTTTGCTTGTTTTTGATGTTAGAAATTTCTATAAATTTCTCTAGAATTTCCTCCCCGTTTCTCGTCTTTTTTTCCAGTTTTTCTCTCCTCCATTTCTGCTTCTCAAGCCGTCGTGCATGGTGACTTTTATAGGCATGCTTGGCCTGACACGGTGGCTGGATGGTCGGTGACGTAGTGGCCTGCTGGTGGGCTGTCGGTGGCGTGGTGGCTGGTCGGCAATGGGCTGTCGGCAAGCATGCATGTGAAGGCAGCGGGGTGCAGCTTTGGGTAATGGTAAAGGTTCATTTTGGTCCTTTACTTGTAATTGTTCTAATTGAACCCTCAATTGGATTTAAATTTGTAATTTTGTGCAATTGTGCCCTTGTCCGAATTTCAACATTACCCTTGGCTTTGCACGCCTTTTTCATTTTGATTCCTCACTTCTGATTCACGCAATTTGGCCCTCAATTGATAATTAAACTCTCAATTGTCTTCAATTTAATCCCTAATTATGCTAAATTAGCTTGGAAAAATTCAATTGGGTCTCCAAAAATTCTGATTTTCAAAAATTCAATAGGGCTGGAAAGCACACTATTTTAACTGATGGTCGAGGGTTGGAAAACATACTCGACGAGGAAGGAAAAAATAGGGTTGGAAAGCACACTATTTTAATTGATGATCGAGGGTTGGAAAACACACTCGAAGATGAAAGGAAAATAGGGCTGAAAAACACACTATTTTAATTGATAGCGAAGGTTGGAAAACGCACTCGAATATGAAAGGAAAATAGGACTAGAAAGCACACTATTTTAATTGGTGATCGAGGGTTGGAAAGCACACTCGATAATGAAAGGTAAATAGGGCTGGAAAGCATATTCAAGGAAATAAAAGAGGTGAGAGCTTGCAAGCGTGCACAAAAATGATGAATGAAGGTTCGTAAATTACGATCCCTCCAAAACAATTGCTATATTCTCAATGGGAATGCAATGCATGATGATGCATGTATACTTACGTGAGAAATATAGGTCCCATTTTCTTCTTCCTGACCTTCCTTTCCTAGGGTTTGGATCATTGGCTTTGACGGCTTCTCGCTTCTGTTTACTCGAGCCGCAACTTAAGATTTTGACCACTGGAGATGATAGATTTTCATATCAACAGGCCCTCCTGAGTTTGATCCAAATTATTTGAAAAGGATTGATGGAGTCAGCTTCAATTGCATTTATAGATTGCCCCCCCAGTCTAGTCATGCCCCTCAAGTGTTTTGGGTTTCAAGAGTAGTGTTTGCATGAAAAGGGTTGGTTATTTGCAAAGATTGTGTTTCATGTGGGTGTTTTGGAATTTCAAAGTCATTCCAAACACAAACTATTTTGATTGCCACAGTCAGGTCCCGCCACACCAGTGTTTTAGGCTTCAAGTGTTTCCAGGAAAGGGATGGTTATTTGCAAAGATTTTTCATGTAAGATTTTTGGGATTTCAAAGCCATTCCAAACACAAAAACCAATTTGATATTTGTTTAAACAAACTTGTTCTCGAAAGAATTCAAGTGATCTCATTGTTAGGTTTTATGTCGATTTTGAAAGAACGTGAAATGATGCTTGTTTGCATGTCTTGTATCTCAAAAAGACTTCGATCAGGTTTGGTGAAGCATTCGTAAGAATCATTTCAAATGGAAAAGCATTGCCTATCGATCCAAATTACTTGTATTTGATCAGAAAGGGCTTTATCATGCTTGTAATGTAGGCTCAGGTTGCTGACTATGAAGAAAAGATATTTGCAAGCTCAAAAGGTGTTTGAGGGTTTTCTAGACTAAGAATCACTTAGTGCTCACTCTTAGAACTCTTTTAGTCCTCATGATTGATTTTCATGACATGCCCTCCAGTATTTGTTTGGGCTTTTACCTAGACATGCCCCCTTAGTATTTGTTTGGGCTTTTTATCATGAATTTTTAGTACTATCATGTTGACTCGTTTCATCCTAATGTACTAAAACTCCTTTTATTTTTATGACCCACAACGTTATTTGGGTATCTCTTGACATGCCCCCCTGTATTTGTTTGGGCTTTTGAGAATGAGCTTTTAGCAGTGCCATAATGTTGACTTGACATGCCCCCGAGTACTTTGTTTGGACTTTTATTGTTATATGCCCCCCAGAATTTTTGGGTTTTTTATGTTGGATCTTTAATACTACTAAAATATTGAATTGATTTGCCAATGTACTAAAAACCTTTTTATGTTTATGCCCCCCAGCTTTCTTTGGGCATCTTTTGTCATTGAGGAATACCCTGTAATTGAGAGTTCTTCTCTCTTCGCACTTGCCTCCCAGTGTAGGGTGTGATCCAAGTCAGGGTTAATTATCAGAAAAATAATTATTTGGCTCAAACAGGGACGACAATGGATATTTAAGACTTTGTGAAGATATCAAAGATGGCCTCTCCTTATTTCAAAACATACAATTTGAACCGATAAGCTTTGCAAAATATATTTTTTATTTGTTTTTCTGGGTTATTTGTTCAGCTACAAGATTAGCTTATTATGTGGTATTTTTTTGGGATATGAGATCACCCTTCAGTGAAAATCCTTTGAATTCTTAGAACATATTTGTTATACAAACAACAAATTGGCATTTCTTTTAGTACTAGACTTTGATTTGCCAAAAATCTTGATGAAATTATGGGATTATGCAAAAATAGAAAGGGTAGGATACACCAAAAATTTCATGGCCAAATTTCAACTTCATTAGATGTCATGTGCGATACATTAAGCATAATATTTCTTCACAACATCGGAGTTTACAGGCCTAGGCAGATTTTCTCCATCCATGTTAGTTAGAATTAAAGCTCCTCCTGAAAAAGCTTTCTTCACCACATATGGTCCCTCATAGTTTGGCGCCCATTTACTCTGGTCTTCTCCTACTGAAATCCTCTTTAACACCAGATCTCTCTCTTTGAATACTCTCGGCTTGACCTTCTTGTTGTAAGCTCTTGCTATCCGACCCTGGTGTAATTGGTGATGACAAATAGCTGCTAGTCTTTTTTCATCGACTAAGTTTAATTATTCGAACCTCCTCTTTGCCTAATCCGATTCATCTAACTCTGCATTTTTCAAGATCCTTAATGATGGAATCTCCATTTCTAAAGGTGTCACTGCCTCCATCCCATAAATTAAGGCATATGGGGTTGCCCCTACAGAAGTTCGGACAGCAGTGCGATATGCGTGCAAAGCACATGAGAGCATTTCATGCCAATCCTTGTAAGTAACAACCATCTTTTGGATGATTTTCTTAAGATTCTTATTAGCTGCTTCAACAGCCCCATTCATCTTTGGTCTATAAGGAGAGGAGTTAAGATGCTTAATCTTCCATTTGGTACAAAGTTTGGCAATCAACTTTCCATTAAAATTCTGTGCATTATTAGTCACCAGCCTTGCTGGTAGGCCGTAGCGATAAACCAAGTTCCTTTCAATGAACTTCTTGACAACCTTTTGTGTTACATGGGCATAGGAATTAGCTTCGACCCATTTGGTAAAGTAATCAATTGCCACTAGAATGAACCTATGCCCATTGCTTGCCTTTGGGTTAATTGGTCCTATGACATCCAATCCCCACATGTCAAATGGCTAGGGTGAGGTCATGTTGAACAAAGGTTTCGGAGGCGCGTTCATTTTATCACCATAAATTTGGCATTTATGGCATTTCCTAACATATGCCACGCAATCTCTTTCCATTGTCAACAAAAAATATCCAAGTCTTTGCATTTGCCTTGCCATCATATGTCCGTTGGCATGGGTGGCACAAATTCCTTCGTGAACTTCTTTCAAAGCCTGCCCAATTTCTTTCTCATCCAAACATCTAAGTAAAGTTCCATGAAATGATCTCCTGTATAGGATTTCACCATCCAAGAAAAAAATTGTAGCCAACCTTCTTAAGGTCCCTTTGATGAACTTCTCCTGTTTCAGAAGCTTCTTGAGGGTATTCTCGGTGTTTGATGAATCTTTTAATATCATTATACCACGGTTCTCCATCTAGCGATTCTTCAAGCACGCAACAATGGGCTTGATGGTTTCGAATCTTGATGTCAATTGGGTGGATCTTTTCTTTATCAAGAAGCTGTACCATTGAAGCCAAGGTCGCCAAATCATCGGCAAACTGATTTTTGTCCCTGCTCATATGAGTGAACTTGACCTCCTCGAATTCACTGGCTAACTTTACAAGGTAGTTTTGGTAGGGTTTCAACTTTTCATCCTTTGTTTGCCATTCTCCCTTTACTTGGCAAATGATTAACATGGAATCCCCGAAGACTTCAAGCTTCTTAACTTTAAGTTCTAAAGCTGCCTCTAAACCAAGGATACATGCTTCATATTTGGCTGTGTTATTAGTGCACTCAAACTGTAACCGTACTGAAAAAGGGTATTGCTTCCCATATGGGGAAATTATTACTGCTCCAACCCCATTTCCTAATACATTTACTGCTCCATCAAAATAAAGTGTCCACCACTCACTTGTTCTCATATCATCCTTGATTACCAACACATCTTCATCAGGGAAATCAAAATCCAGAGGCTCATAATCTTCCATGGCATGATCTGCAAGATGGTCAGCGATTACACTACCTTTTACAGCTTTCCTTGTCATAAAAACAATATCGCATTCTGCTAACAACACTTTCCATCTTGCTATTCTGCTCGATAGATAGGGCTTCTCATAGATGTACTTAAGTGGATCTAGTTTGGAAATCAGCCACGTTGTGTAGTACAACATATATTGTCTGAGTCTTTTTGCTGTCCATACCAGAGCACAACATAACTTCTCAATCATGGTGTATCAAGACTCACAATCGTTAAATTTTTTACTCAGGTAGTATATAGCTTGCTCTCTTCTTCCAGATTTATCATGTTGTCCCAACACACAACCCATGGCTGTTTCTGTGACCGTTAAGTACAAGATCAATGGTTTCCCTGGTACTGGAGGTACCAATAATGGAGAATTTTGTAAGTATCTCTTTATCTTATCGAAGGCCTCTTGACAATCATCATTCCACACTCCTGGATTTTTCTTTCTGAGGAAGTGAAAAATCGGTTCACACGTTACCGTTAGTTGGGATATGAAACGGGCTATGTAATTTAAGCGTTCGAGAAAACTTCTCACTTCTTTTTCAGTTTTAGGCGTTGACATTTCTTATATAGCCTTGGCTTTATCTGGATCGACTTCTATTCCCCGGCTGCTCATAATAAAACCTAGTAATTTTCCCGTCTTTACTCCAAAGGAGCATTTGGCAGGGTTTAGCTTTAACTGGTACTTTCGCAGTCTTTCAAATAATTTTCTCAATATCTGCATGTGGTCTTCCTCAATCTTGGATATAGCTAAAATATCATCCACATATACCTCAACTTCTTGGTGCATCATATCATGGAACAAAGCGACCATCGCCTGCTGATATGTAGCCCCAGCATTCTTCAAACCAAATGGCATTACTTTATAAAAAAAAGTTCCCCAAGGTGTGACAAAGGTGGTTTTCTCTTTGTCTTTTTCTGCCATCCTGATTTGGTTATAGTTAGAAAATCCATCCATGAAGGAATATGTGGCATTTTTAGCTGCGTTATCCATCAGGATATCTATATGAGGCAATGAAAAATCATCTTTTGGGCTTGCCTTGTTCAAATCTCTGTAATCCACACAAACACAGATCTTTCCATCTTTCTTGGGGACCACAACCATATTGGCTACCCACTGAGGGTAGTGAACGACATCCAGAAACCCTGCCTCCCACTGCTTTTGTATTTTTGCTTTTACCTTTAGAAGCATATCTAGCCGTATTCTCCTGGTTTTTTGCTTGACCGGTACACTTCCTTCTTTTAAAAGAATCTTGTGCACCACTACATTAGTATCTAAACCAGGCATTTCTGCATATGTCCAAGCAAAAAATCCATATATTCATGCAAAAGAGAAACCAATTTTTCTCTTTCCCCAGTCATTATAAGGGTACCAATTTTTAACTCCTTTTTATCTTGCTCGGTTCCTAGATTAATGGTCTCAAGCTTTTCGCTAAAAGGTTTCCAAGCCTTTTCAGAATTTTCCATCAATCTAGTAAATTCTTTTGTCTTCTGCCCATTCCTCATTATCGAGTGTAGTGACGTTATTGAAATTTGGCCATTTATTCTTAGTGTAGTGGTTTTGTGAACGGTTGGAATTTTCAAAGCTCTTTTTGGACACAATATGAACGGGCTCTATCCTCTAGTTCTGGAACACTTATGTCAATCTAGCACCAATACATATTCTTCTAGAAGATAACCATGAAAATTATTAAGAGGAAATTGAATAGATAGAGAATGACGTCTACGAACTTTGGTGTGTGTATTTTCTTATAAGGTAAAACCATAGAAGTAGGTGATAATAAAGTTCTGGGCTATATCTTTCCTGAATAAGCATTTAAATTTAAGGTGGTAAATATTTCTTTTAATTAAGACATAAAATTAGAGTTTCTTGTTTAGGGACATGTATGGCTTCTATTTAGCAGAAGTTAATCAAACTTTTCCCTTTTATTTCTATAGTAAACAACAATCAAGATTAGACATTAATATAAATTAATTCTAGAGAAAAAGAGAAAACATGAGTAGAAGATGAGAAAGGAAGTTTACTTTCTCCAAATTGAAAAGATTTATCACAAGTGTGCGGTATCGTGGTGATCATTCTCCTAGATTAGGATGGTCGGTAATGATGTGAGAGGAAAGAACGCCATAATAAACAAAAAAAACCGAGAACACGAAAAACAATGAATATGAACCCAACAACATGGGTTCTAAATCACACCAAATTTGATATGTAAGAAGGTATATAAATGTTAGAAATCATGCAATAAACAATAATCTAGCATCCATTCACTTTCATTATCATCGAAACATTATAATTTTATCAAAATGGGTTTCAATTCCAAACCCTAGATTATGCAACATTGATTCAAAATTGTTTTTGTGAACCTATTTTATGCTTGAATAGGCTTAACAAACTAAGATAAACACATTTTCTTTAAACATGCATAACTCAAAACTAAAAAATGCTTAAAAAAACATTATACATTAAAAACAAACTTAAAAGAGAACTTAAACAACAATATAAGTACATTAAAACATAACGAGAAATTTAAATAACTTCATTAAAAAGAAATGCAAGCAACAATAAGATGAATATAACATTGTTTGTTAAATCATTCAAAATTCCCTTTTGTGTTTGTAACTATAAACATTAAAACAGATGAACAACGAAAGCAAACCATAAAGAACCTATTTTTGGGTGTGCAATGTATACCTAGAACAACTACTTTGCCTTGCATTTTATTTTGAAAGTTTTACCTCTCATAAGTTTACAAAAGCTTAAAAAAAATTGGGTTTTCCCCTTGGATCCTTAACCTTATATTTCTTATTGTTATTACTCTCTTTTTGTTATCTTTTCTTATCCTTTTTTACTTTATTTTCCTTGTTTTCTCCTTTCATTTCCCCATTTAACTACCAATTTTGACCTCTTAATCTTGAGAGACGTGCTGTAGATTCTTGATAGGAAACTCTTATAAAGTCTTTGAGAGTAAATCGCCAAAAACACATAATTTCTTACCCAATAGTTTCATTATAAAGGCTGACTGAGTTGTTTATTTTTGAGGTTTTGTTAGAGAAATTTTGACATCATCATAACTTGAAATTACCATAAGTTGGTAGAGGGAATGCACAACTTTTATTCAGATCCATTCCTTTTCAATTTAGAGGTTTCTAGCTCTACATTAATTTATTTGAAGTTGCCAAAACAACAACGATGTCGAATGACATGTCATTCACATGCTCATCATTAAGTTTGATCAATACATCATTTAGGGTTTTAATTTTAGGATTGAGAAAACTCAATGGAGTCTTTTTCTTCCAATTACTTTTAATTGCACCCATAATCGCCTCTTAACTTTTAATTTTATGCAGAAACAAGCTTGGCAAACTCATTTATCGGCCGCAAAGTTCAACATCTTTTTCAATTTAGTCTTTGGTTCTGAATTTGTGCAATTTGACCATTGATTCACCAATAAACTTTTATTTGTTTTAACTTGGCCCTTGATTTAATCAATTTTAGCCTTTATGTTCACACATATTTTTTAGTTTGTTCTTTGGTTTTTGATTTTTTTCAATGAAGTCTCCAATTGCCTCCTAAACTTTATGTATGCATTTAAGCCCGTTAACCAAATTAAATCTTAAAAATTACAATTCAACCACCATACTTTAATCTCTTCCAATTAAAGCCAAAATAAACTTCAAAAATTATTTTTTCATAAACCCTTAATAAATTCAAATGAACCTTGAAATATTATAATCAAATTCCAAACATCTAATTTTGATTTTTCCTCCTTAAACTTAATTTTTCTTACAAATAAAACCTTAGTTAGTGGAAAATACATTTCAAATTTTCTAATCTAGTATATTTTGATCTTCTTCAACCAATCTTTAGCAATTTCCTAGTCGTTCTGGTATGCTCTTTTCACTAATATATATTTTTTCTTATTTTTGTCAATATTTTTTTTTCTCTTTTTTATACCAATGTTTTGGTTTATGTGGAGCCTGAAAATGGATAATAACAAGGCTCACAAAAAGATAATTTATCTATTGATTCTTCAATAGGTAAGGTATTCCAATTTAATAACGTAGATACAATACGAAGAGATACATGACCTAGCCAAGAGTTCCAAGTAGAAGTTGGTGCTTTAATTCCAACAACAATTTCCAAAGTATGTGATTCATTAGTAAATAGTGACTTTAAATGGATTGGATAAAGAACTCCTTCACTCTTACCTTTCAATATTGTCATCCCTGTTTGGATATTCTTGACAAAGTAATGAGTCTTGGTTAAATTAATAATAATAAATGATCAATTGTTATCATGATAAAAAAATCCTTGACTTTGTATAGGTTTGTAAAGGTTTGAACAATGATTTTAGAAAAAAAATATAGCGCTTATATATGTTTTCACTATTAACCCACCCTATGCTATAATGCATAATTATGAGTTGCTTATAAATAATTAATGGTCAAAGTATCAAGACCCCTATAAGAACTCTTTTAGATAAGAATTGATAAATAATGATTCTTTTTTAGGTGCTCAATCTCATATATCTAATTCTAATAAAGCCTAAATTTATAAATTAGGTAAGGGAAAAATAATCGTTAATGAAATAATCTTGAGGACTTTAGTAAACCAAATAAAGATGATATGCAAGGAAAGGAACTTACCACTATAAGCCTAAATATGTTTGAAAAGGAGAGTAAATAATCCTGCTTTAGTAGTAGAGGAAAAAGTTTGAAGAAACTCTTTAGTTGAATTGTTGGAAGAGGTACGCATGCTCTTAGAAAAATCACATGATATTAGTCCTCTTAAACTACTTGATTCCCCACCTATCATGCTTTACATCCAACATGTCATAGGTTTAGAACAATATACTCCTTATCCCTTCATGTTTAATATCTAGCAATTAATAGTTCTAGAACAACATATTAGGCCCTTTGATCTCTTACCTGAACACCTAAAGAGGAAGATTAAGATAATCATATTTTACTAAGTTATGCTCAATTTATATGTAAGAAGACTTTAAATAATGTTTGTTAAAAGGGGTTGATAGAAAAATCAAGATTGAAATTTTGAACATTTTTTAAAACCTGATCATACCTCTTTTATGCCAAAAAATGAAGCAAAATATAGATTCAAGGATAAAACAATTTATTATTGGATAAATCTGTGTAAAAATTAAGTCAAAAGGCATAATTATATTTTTACGGGCAAATTTGATTTAATCGCTAACTAATTTAAAGTATAATTATGTTTAGAAATTAATTTATAGTCCAATTGAAGAATTTAATTAAGTGAGAGGACTTCATTATAATTTAAATGGGTCAAATTAATTTTATTAAGGGATTAATTGGTAGAAATTAAGTTTGGAAACCACATTTGGGTTAAATTGAGAGGAGATGAATTTCCAGAGATGAAATTTCTAGGTGAAATTGAAAGCCAAAATTATAGAAAAAACATTGTTCTTATCGGTTTTGCTTTCAAAACACTTTTTATCACAAACCAATTTCTAATTTTATTTCAAATTTTTAATTAAAAAAAGGTCCTGCCTAGGCAATACTAAAAGTCATGCTTTGCCATACTAGCAGCCATAGTCAGCTATACCCTGCAACCCACCATTGCAAACACCATTTTCTGGATATAACTCTCATACCTGAAAATTGCACAATTGAGTCTATAAAAAGGAGAGAATAGAACGGGGGAAGACATGAAATAATAGAAAAACAGGGGATACAACATAGAGGATAGTAAACACATACAGGAGAACATACATAAAAGTTGCATGAGGAAGATGATAACATAGACACAAAAATTTGAAGTGATGTCGTGAGTAAAAACTTGCACACGACAACAACCCTTTCATCTCCCTCAATATCTGCAGGACACCAGCATCGATAGCAACAACCAGTAATAGTAAGTCATGCAAAAACTGACCCTCTCTCTCTCTCTCCTTCCTTCAAAGTAGCTCCCTTTCTCTCTCTCATTCTTCTTGTAACAACTCACTCCGTCTGGAAAGCACAAACATCACCCCCTCAGAACCTATAGTGACCTACAGCAGCAGCAAGTTTCGGTGAAGCAACAACAATGTAGACCAGCCAAGCTTTCAACGCTCCTCTTTGCATCCATTTTCAATGCCACCACCACAGGAAGAACCATCTTGTTCTACTCTACCTGGCAATAGTAGTAGGTGAGCCTCTCGTCACCGTCGGTCAACCTTCTTATTACTGTTCACATAACACGTTAACAATGTTGCTTTGCTTTTTATTCTTCTTTTCTGCTTTGACTTTGGATTGGATTTGTTTATAGATCTAGCCGAAGTCAAGTAGAGTTGGGCCTTTTGGCCCATCTTGGCTGGGCCGACCCATTTAGTTAGGTTTAGACCAGTCATAATTTTTTTAATTTTTTTTAAATATAAAAAATATTCATAATTTTTTTAATTTTTTTTAAATATAAAAAATATTCTGTTTTTATGCATACGATAAAATTTCAAATTTTTTCCAAGCATATTTTTCATAAAAAAAAAATATAACATATTTCTCATATTTGAAACAAAAATTGGATAACGTAACTAGTTTATGATTATTCATTAGAATTTGGACAAAATAAATAAAAAATAGTAATTATTTTCTTTTAGCTATTAAGATATAAAATTATATTGTATAGTACGCTCTTAGATAGTTAAAAAAAATAGTTTTTCAAAATACAGTGTAAAATTCTTTTTTGTTAAGCTTTCAATCTCAATAAGGTAGAAACTCTGTCACAGAAAGAGATCTATCTCAAACTTTGGAAAATACCAATGACTAAAAAACTATCTTAGAAAAAATAATCAAACAACAATGCAACTTACCTGAGGTAGGGTACACTAGGAGTGATGCGTCTTTCTCTTGCACAACAAGTCCCCTTACCCTAACTCTCACAAACCATTAGGTTTTCTAGTGAACTTAATACTAGGTTGTGACTCCTAAGAATTATAGTCATCATTTTATGACTATAAATACTCCTCTATTTCACCATACATCGTTATACCCTTCAAGGATGTCGGGGTGCAAAACATAGAAAAAGATGTTGTGGTGAAAGATGGCGACTCCACTAGGGATATGAATTAATCATGTATTTTAAATTCATAAATAAACCCAATTCTAAGTTAGGTGAGGAGTACCGGCTTGTCTTATGACTTTTTGTTGAAGTTTAGATTGATGAAACGTTCAACTATAAATTGAGAGTTTACTCGTTAATGGCGGTCACATCATGCCCCAACCATTTCTTGTAAACCCCTATACTACCTTCATGTAAGGTGGTTATAAGGCAATTCATAGACCTTTGAGACCAGGTAGAAAACTTACCCCTCATGTAATGGTGTACAGCTTGTACTGGAAAGAAGCTCCCCAATAATTCACCGGTTGCGTGTTGTGTATGTATATATGTTTGCATCCACATGCATCCATCATTGTATATATATCATGAGAAAGCTGAAAGATATGTCCCTGAAGAGCTTTTGTTCATAACACTTGACTTGACAAAGAAATATGGACATCAACAAACGTGCTCACTGCCATGTTCATTTCCAAGAAGAATTAGATTCTCTGAAAGCTAGTGTGACTCATCTTACCGACTTACTTGAGCAAGCACTGAAATAACCCCTACAAGAGTGTTTGAAGAAAAAGTATACTGGAGTTAGAAAATGAAGCATGTTTCTATAATGGCTCTTTGTTTGGTCATGTCCACATATTATGTTTCGATTTGAACTTATATTTAGTCTTGTCTGCAATTTTGCTCATAACACCACAAGACCTTTCTTTCAAAAAAGTCTTTCTTTCAATAAGATCATGTATTTTATTGTGTTTATAGCATGCTCTTACTTTTTATTTAAATAACACAAGCACACCTTATACCCTTTCATCCAAATTATAAATGATCCCATGACTTGATAAAGATATTTGGCAAATCAAAGTCTAGTGTCACAACCCAATTCCGGGTTATTCCCAAACATTCACCCAAAATAAAACAAAAATAACATAAATAAAATAAAAAGGGTTTGTGTTGGTAGAATTGAAAATTTTGGATGTTTTCGAGAGTCCGACCGTACCTCGTTTGGGCCAAAAAATAAAGATTCAAGGCTAAAGTAATTTATTATCGGATAAATCTGCATAAAAGTTAAGTCAAAAGGCATAATTATATTTCTATGGGCCAATGTGATTAAATCGTCGACCAATTTGAGGTATAATTATATTTAGAAATTAATGTAGGGTCTAATTGAATGATTTAATTAAGTGCAAGGAATTAATTAAACTTTAAATGGTTCAAATTCATTTTATCAAGGGCTTAATCAATGAAAAATGAAGTTCTTAAGCTTAATTTGGGCTTAATTGAGAAGATCAGAATTTCCGAAGACCAAATTGAATTTTTCCTAAGATAATTGTGCAAAATCAGGGATACGAATGCACAAATTTGAAAGTTTAAGCCAATTGGAAGTGCAATTAAAACAATTATAAAGAGAATGAGCAAAACATATTTGCACCTTCTCTTAAAGCATGCAGCACGCCGCCAACACGGCACCATTGCAAGCACGTCGTTGCTAACAAGCCGCTATTGCAAGCTTGCCGTAATTGCAGGCACATATAACAATTAGTTTGAATTAGTTTGGTGCATTTGAATTGTTGTGTTGAGTACAACAACAAGATTTCTAGTCGATCAAGAATTAACCACTCAATTAAGGGTTACAACTATCACTTGATTTAAAAAAAAACATTTCATTACAATCTTATTCTTCTAACAACCAACTACACATGATAACCACAATGGCAATTAACTTTCATGAAGATGCAAATTCACACAATGAATTTTTTATAATTTCATCTCCAAACACAGGGAACAAAGGCAGAACACTCCATGGATTGAAAAATTAAAAATTTGAATTCAATTATTTTTAGGAACATAGCTTATACAATGTATAACTAAGACTTAATTATTATGATGTTTTGCTAAGGGTGGAATACCTTTATCATGGAATAGAAGATAAGATGACATAAATCTCAGACAACATAATAGACTAGTTGAGAGGTATTTTTATACCCATTTGTTATAAGGGCAACTAAGGATGTCAGTGTTGTCAATTTTTTATTTCATAAGTTTTCTACCATTTATTTAAGATATTCAATAACGGAGAATGAAATGAAAAGAAATCTATAAAATTCATTATTTTCTCCTTTTTCCCTTTCTTGCAAAACAACACAAAAACCCAGTAATTTAAATATCTTTTTATTAAAAAAATAAAGAAAGAAAAAAGAAAGACATAAAGCCAAGATGGCTCTTCAAAAAACATCTCTCCCATCTACAAGAAAGAAAAGAAGAAAAAACAACATAATAACCCACTAACGAGTTCACTTTTTGTTAATATTTTTATATGTATTTTTTTTAAATAAAATTAATATAGTAAATTTACTAGGCTCAAGATACTTGAACTTCATAACCGACCAAGTTCAAGATGCATGAATTTGAAAATCATGTTAGGCCCAAAGTATCTAGACTTGATCAGTTAGCAATTTCCAATGCATTTGAACTTCGTAATTAGTCAAATCTAAAATAATGACTTTGACAAACATGTGAGATCTAAGGTACATGAACTTGGTAGTCAACTAGGTCCAACGTGCTTGAACTTGATAATCAATAAAGTCTAAGATAATATGGGTCTAACATGTTTACCTAAACTTGACAGTGAACCTCATCCAAGATACTGTGGGTTTGATAGATGTGCTAGACCTAGATACCTAGACTTGGTATTCATCCATGTATATTATAATGTGGATTTGTCTATTATGTTAGACCTAAAGTATTTGGATTTAACAGTCAGTCAAGTCTAAAAAATTTGGACTTGGTATTCAACCAAACTAAAATAACATGGGTTTGACAAACATCCCAGATCCAAGGTCTATTTTTTATTATCATCCCTCTAATTGTATTTATAGAGGAAAACAAAGGCATTACAAGAACCCTAATCAAACACAAACTCTTAAACTAATCTTATCATAGATAAGATTTAAACTAGAAGTAGAAAAGAACAATCAAAGCATATCACTAAATGCTAGAATTTAAATGATTAACATCAATAAAAAAAACTTATCACTAATTTGTAGCATAATTGGAACCAAATTCTTCAACACTCCTACTTGGTTCTAAGGCTGCACATATCTATCTTCTCCTTTAGCTCTTTAAATTTGTCTTTATATGGGAGTTGATTGTCACTCTCCACTATCTCCTATAACTCGAAAGCTTTCAGGTATGTCTCTATTTTTACAACCTTAATACCATAATTCAAACCTGTAAATGATAGTAATTTGGCAGGAAAACTTGTGATTGATTCCATTGAAATAATACTTTGCTCACACTCTCAGTTTTTACCACACAAAACCCTTCAAAGCCCTTAGCTTTGATTTCGCTTAAAACCTCACTTTTAAACTCTCATGTTTCACACAGTTCTTTCAAAGCCCTTAGCTTTGATTTTCCTTAAAACCTCACTTTTAAACTCTCGTGTTTCACACAATCCCTTCAAAGATCCTAATAGCTCTGATACCAATTGTTGGAAAATAGAGGTGCCCACTATTTCAATTGAAAAATTCTAGCCCTTAGCTAAGAATTAATTGAAATATTTCAGCCCTCAGCTAAAGAAAAAAGAACAAAGAGATCAAGGGGTAAAAACCTAATATCTATTTTTTATTGTCATCGCTCTAATTGTATTTATAGAGGAAATCAAAGGCATTACAAGAATCCTAATCAAACACAAACTCTTAAACTAATCTTATCATAGATAAGATTTAAACTAGAAGTAGAAAAGAACAATCAAAACACATCACTAAATGCTATAATTTAAATGATTAATATTAATAAAAAAACTTATCACTAATTTGTAGCAGAATTGGAACCAAATTCTTCAACATATTCATGGATGGTAAGGTAAGCTTTGCACTTCCAAGAATTGACAATAATATTATTGAAAGCCTTATACCCCTGGAATTTTCCAGCAATATAACCCACAACACAAGATTTCCATATATCACCAAGACTGTTGGCGTGAGTCACGTAATCAGCTAGCATGGACTTGGAAATCTCTTCTCGTTAGAAATTACATGTTTGTAGCCAAAGATATTGTATATGCATTAAATAGCTTCCTAAAATAGGTCCCCTATATCACTATATTTTGTACCCCATTCTACAAAAATAAACAATAAAGAAAAGCTAAAGTTGACATGGTATGAGAGTAGGATCTTGGGTTTCCTGTTTTTTGACCAGACCAGGGTTGTCTCTTTTCTTTTCTTCTACTTCTTACCTAGCCTCCATGGCTGATTCTACTGAAATGATTCTTGACAATTTAGCGTAAAAAATGACAGAAGTCCTGATAAAAGTTCAGACCTCTCCAAATGAGTCTCCAACGGTTCCTAACAACATTAAGTTGGATGGATCAAACTATGGATTGTGGTCCCAAGTGATGGAGATGTACATCGCTAGAAAAGATAAACTGGGGTACATCAATGAAGATTATCCCCATCCACCAGAAACAGAGCCTCCTTTTAGAAGTGGCACACTGAGAATGCCATGGTGAAAGGTTGGTTGATCAACTCCATGGATCAGTTCCTGGTCGTAAATTTTATTTGCTATCCAACTACTAAACAGGTTACATGGAGGAAACTTGGTTACATAGAGGAGTAAATAGCAGAAAGTGGTGGCACAGTCCAGTGCTTAAGCAGAATTCCGAGGTATGGCAAAAGGATTATGTGAACTTATTTGGTTTAGAAGGCTGCTAAAGGCGATTGGTTTCCCACTCGAATCTGCAATGAATTTATTTTGTGATAATAAAGCAGCCATCGACATATAACACAACCCAATTCAACATGACCACACCAAGCACGTGGAGGTAGACTGACATTTCATCAAGCAGAACTTGGAAGAAAAGATTATTTAGTTCTCTTTCGTCAAAATTGAAGATCAGCTGGCTGATATTCTTACCAAGGCAGTCTCCAGTAGAAACTTTTACAGCGCACTCAGCAAGTTAGGTGTTAGAGATATCTACTCACCAACTTGAGAGGGAGTGTTGGCGTGAGTAACGTAATCAGCTAGCATGGACTTCGAAATCTGTTCCCATTAGGAATTACATGATTGTAGCCAAAGATATTGTATATGCATTAAATAGCTTCCTAAAATAGGTCCCCTGTATGACTATATTTTGCTCCCCATTCTACATGAATAAACAAGAAAGAAAAGCTAAAGTTCAGAAAGAATTCCAATATCCTCATCCAGTAAAGAGCAAGATGCAGCATTTTGCAGTTCAGAAAAAAATAACAATTTGGAACCATTTTCAGCACAACGGTTTGAGGAAAATAAATCTTTCGATTTACCTGGAGGGGGAGTAGGGTCTGATTGGGGGCCGACCCTATTGGTAAGGGAAGCTTTGCACTTCCAAGAATTGACAATAATGTTATCGAGAGCTTTATACCCCGGGAATTTTCCAGGAATATAACCCACAACACAAGATTTCCATACATCACTAAGACTTCCAATATCCTCATCCAGTAAAGAGCAAGATGCAGCATTTTGCAGTTCAGAAAAAAATAACAATTTGGAACCATTTTCAGCACAACGGTTTGAGGAAAATAAATCTTTCGATTTACCTGAAGGAGGAATAGGGTCTGATTGGGGCCGACCCTATTGCTGATCGGATGTAAGATTTTTGTATTCCGAGCTTCACCACCTTTTCCTTCACCCTCAGGATGTAGAAAAGGGGAGGGGGATCTTTGCAAGGGGTCCGTGCCTTCTTTCTGCTTGCAGAACTGGCTGCTAAAAGCCTTTGTGAGAGTTAATGCAGGAGGGGTGCAGTACAGGTCACCTGGAAAGTCATCTTCAGAAATGGAGTAGTCAACATTATCCTCCACAAAGTGTTCTTCCTCATCGTCATCTTCATCTTCAAAGTTTTCCTCTCCCACCCTTAGCTTGGAACCGGAAGATAGGGAGATATCAAGCTTACATGTTTCTAGAGCAGGTGGGATTACCTCCTCTTCATAGAAGTCTTCCTAGCCGGGGCCTCCTTTATCCCCCTGTGCAGCAGATCCATTCACCGGGACGTCTTGCTTGGACCACTGCCTTCTCCATGCAGAGGAGAATAATCAGGTGAGACAGGTTGCGGGGCTGCCAGTGCCAAGACCTTACGTTGATGAAGAAGAAGTTGGGACTCATAAAGTAGCTCCTTTTGTTTTGGCCTAGAGCCGCCAGATTTCTTTTTGCCTTTAGCCATTTGAAACAACAATAGACAAGGAGAACGAAAGAACAAGAAAAGAAACAGTTGCAATCTCAAAGTTTCAGAGACGAGGTAGCAGCCACCGGGAGGAGAAGAACTTTGCTGTGAAAGGAGAGCATCTCTCACCTCTTTCTCTCACTTATAGGCTGGTTGATGAATTTGGACTTTTGAATGTTTAATTGCCTTTCATATTATCGTTATGAATGACTAAAAATCAAGACACTTTTTAAATAAGATAGATATAATGGAAAATATATCACTCTCATGGAAGTTGTACTCAAGTACAATCACAGCGTTTTTCATTCATAGAAACAAAAATAATAACGTAGATAAATATTGTTTTTGTGGATTTATTAATAATAAGATTTGGAACAAGAGAAGGCTTAGCAACGAAAACACGGAAAAAGATACCACTAATTAATACAGGTCTTGGTCATTAATTGAACGCAAGTAATATCAGACCCGAACCAACACATCTATCGATCACCTGCTCAAATTTATTTAGTTTAATGTTACTGAATGATGACATTACAAGCTGCTTCTTAACATCTTAAGGCCATGAACAAACAGAGAATCAAATATCTCCATTTCATGTTTCTTCAAAACCAGGCCTATTTCAACTCCACCATTTTCATCTCTGCTTTCCATCATAGAAAAAGAGTCACCCATTTCTATGGTTGTAATCTCTACATTCATAGGCTTGCCCCACCCAAAATCTGCCCCATACTTCCCAAATCGGTTTGACCCTGCAACTAGAATCAGTCGAACTCCTGGTTCCACATCCATAAATGGGACCCTCTCCTTGGCTTTCTCGAGAACTCCACTTTCTAATCCTTTGATCATCTCATTAAGCCTCTTGGCGACGTAAACAACCCCATTTTCTTTAAGGAGATGTTCCGCTTCAACAAGTGCATCACAAGAAGTAACACAATTACCGATATAATTCCTAGATAATGAAGGATTTAAACCGGTTCTACAATCTGTTGTCAACCCAAATTTAACCTTATTATTATTTTTCAGGCCTTTTGCTTTAACCATGCAAACCAACCAATGTATATGCATATGCAAGCACATAAGTTGAGAAAGGTTTTGTTTGATTTCCTCTCTCTGATTTAAAGTGTACCCTCTCACCTAGCTTCTTTATGTCTTCACGAGAAAACTGGAATGTCGCTCAAACTACATGAGCTTGAACTGGATATGGTGTTAGCTTCAAACTTCTGGGGCTGGCATCTGAACCTGACAGTTTCAGTCCTAGCCAGTAGTTTAAATATTTCATTTCAAGTGCTTCTGAACCGTGAATGACTGTTCTGTCAAAAGATGGATTTAGTTCTTCTGGTAACGAACTAGGGCTTATTTTCACATTTGCATCTAAATTTCTGCATATGCAAGCCCATGAATTCATAAACAAAGATATGCTTCTACCATCAAGAACAGCATGGTTTAGGGTGTAACTGATGGTAAAACCTTTGTTTGGAAACAAAGTGATTTGGAAAGAAAGTATGGATGCTTTAGTTTCAGATGCAGACAAAGGTGCCAAATAAGGATGTGACTTAGAAGCATAGCGTATATCACTGTAGAGATGGTCAAGGTCTTCATCGGACTCGGCCACTGTAAGCAAAACACCATCATTTGCAGTATTGTAAATGATGACGGGTTTTGCCGAATTTTGCGGCCAGCTAAGGTAGCCAGCGAGAGGAAGGAAATGGAAGAGAGTGATAGAAAGTGAGTGTTTGATTTTGGGAAGGATTACTGCCTTGAAAAACGTAGTTGTTGATTCTCCGAGTTTATAGAAGAAAATGCTTTGAACCGGAGGGAATTTGAGATTGAAAATGTCAGAAAAATTGAGCGGAAGAGAGAACTCGGTGGGAGTAGACCTGGATGAGTTTGAGAAGGGAGGAACATGGCAGACCTCGATTATAGTCATTGGCTTTGATATTCCCTTGACTCTTATCAAAGTTGAAAATAATTGAGAAAGAAAGAAGGACGTCGCCTTGTGCAGATGTTATGGAGTTTTGAGAGGCTAACTATATCAATAACCTTCTTCCCCGAGTGTTATATAGTATTGAAAAATAATGAATGGCAATATATAAGATATATTTATATGGATGAAATATTGAAAAAAGAGATTTTCCTTCTGCTCTGTTCCCCATTTAAAACGTATAAAAAGTATAATATATTTCACCAATAAGTTTTTGTTTTCGTGGTTCAATTTTTTGAAGTAATGTTTTTGCTTGAAAAAAGCATTAAACTAATTTTTTTTTAATAATTTTGATATGCTAATTCTAAAAACAAAAAAAAAATGAAATATTTTTGTAGAAAAAACATATATCGCATTACCAAATACATAATTATGTACTCTCTCTAACATATACAAAATATTGAGAAATATTTTGATAATAAATTAAAATTAATTTTATAAAATAAAACTTTATTTGTGGTTAAAAAATGATCAAATTTAATATAGATAACAAAACAAACCCTACTTTGATAATGGCATGAAAAAACCTCAACTTTTACTTTAAGGTTTTAGTTTATATATTATTGGGTCCTTATTCTTTTGGTATTTAACATTTTAATCTGAAACTTTAGTTTTTTTATATTTTATTCTCTCAAATTGAGAGAAAAGAGAAGTGACATTGAAAATTTTTTGAAGAGAGAAAGATTGTTTAGATGATGGTATTCTAGCAATTTGATAAATTATCTTTGTAAATAAGTTTATCATTTCAAAATACTAGATGATGATATTTTTTTTTTTTATAAAATTATATTACATCTACATGATACACACACTTTGTTCTTAGCATCTAAACTTGACTTCTAAAATAAATTAAATTAAGACATATATAATAGAAAGGACAATCGATATTAAATTAAGTCTAGTTTCTCTATTTTATAAGGTGTTATAATTGAATAAGTCCTCCTTGTTTACTTTAAGAATTCCAAATAAACTAGGAAAATATACTTGGATTTCAAAATCTTTATCGTTGCCCTATTTCCTTGTAGTAGTATAAACTTTTCAAATCAAGGTTTGTAATCTCTGTAAGAAAACGATGATTTTCAAATAGAAAGTCCACATTTCAAAAAGAAATAAATAACAAAATATGTAAAATTTGTTTTGATCCATATGGCAAAGCTTTTACGAACTCCGACAAACCTTAAATTTTATGCAACATAGAAAAACATCTCTAGAGTATTCTAGTAAAGTTTCAACTCGGCCAAATTATTTGATATAGAGTTATACTTAAAAGTATAAAACTAAATAGTATAACATTTTACACCAAAATCTGAAAATAACTTTATTTGGATTGTATCACCAATATATGTCCATATAAAGTAAATATATATAGATCTTGCAGTTTGATTCTCAGGTGACATTAAAAAAATTAATTATAAAAAATAAAAAAAATCATGAGTCAACTTTAATTAATTATGAGGCAACAATAGGATTTTCAAATAAGTAAAAACAATTTGAAACTTGGGTCATTGTGTCGATTGAGTTTAACAAGTTTTGTTAATATATGCATGTGTAACAATCCCAATTTAATAACATAAAAAACTAATCAAATCTTTCAAAATCACAACCCAAGAAATCTCTTACTTAAATTTAAATAAAAAGTTCAATTCACAATCCATTTAGTTTTGAAGAATAGAATTGAAAACAAAATAACAGTAAAAAAAAATGATGACTACACATGAAAAAACGAGAATAAATAAATAAATAAAATTATAAATCATTAGAAACAATTTTTTTTGAAATAATTGAGATTAAATTTGAAAGATAATACGTAAAATGATAAAAATTTGAAAGATAACATGTAAAATGATAAAGTTAAGAAAATTTTCAATTTGAAGTGACTTGTTAAAATAAAACAATTACAGTTCAAATAACAAGAATTTAAGGATAGCGAGCAAAACAAAGTAAAGGAGAGAGAAATAAAATCAAACCAAATATAATCACCATCCACTATCACCGAAGCAAAAAGAAACGCCATGACACTTTAAGGGTGTTTCGATTGTTTTTTAAAAATATTTTTAAAAGAAATTATTATTTTTTATTTTAAATTATTTTTTTATAAATATCATTTTCATACAAAAACATTTTTTAATATATTTTTAAATAAAAAAATACTTTTAAAAATTACCACCACCTCAAAACCTGAATGTCGATATGAAAGCGTGCCAGCTTTTCATAAGTTGAATTGTTGGTGATGAAACAGAACGGTGATTGCTGGAGATTCCAACGCTATGAAAGATTGTTCGCCTACTGTTGACCGGCGAGTATCTGTACTTTGTATCCGTCCGATCAGAAAAGGGATCATCCAACGTACATGAGGGTGGCTGTTTCAAAGTTGAATGTTAGGCAAGTTAAATAATTGCGTAATAGACCCTAGCTTAAACATTAATTAATTATTGCCCTTAAACTTAATAGAATTTCACACTGCCCCCATGTAAATACGTTGACTAGGGTCTGTCTTTTGGCTTGTAACACAATCTCCTCCTTCAGAAGAGCTCGCCCACCAGCTCCGGGTAAGCTTGTCTCAATTCCCCCACATCCACCCACGTGGCGTCCTCCCTGTCAGCTGAACCAACAATTCATCCCCAGCTCGACTTCCTTTCCGTTTGATTCTCCTTTCTAGCATTTGCTCTGGCTTCGGCGTTAGGGTTCCATTTTTCATGACCTTGGGTAACCTTGGATTAAGGTTCACACTGTCTCCAACCTTCTTCTTGAGGCAGGAAACATGGAATACAGGATAGATCTTTGAATTGGTTTTCACGAAATTAGTTTATTGACACTTCTTTTTTTAAGAAAAAAAAGTCTTTTGATTAATTTTTTGTTTAAATTTTAATTAATATACTTTTTCTTATTTTTTTAATTAGTCATTAATATTTTTAATTACATAAAGCTTGAAAGAGATTATTATAATTTGTTTTTATATTTATATTTTATATAAATAAATTATATTTACATGAAATATTTATAATAACAATAAAAATAATTTGTTCTTGGGAACTAGAGTTCACCTCTAAGATACAACCAATAAAAAAAAAAATGATAGTTGAAGGTAGATATTTGAATCTAAATCTATATTTTTAATTTACTAGAAAAAATATATTTTCATTTCAATAATTAACTAGTTATTTGACCGACACTTTATTGTTGATTGGATAATTGTTTCTAGAGAAAAACAAATATGCAAGTTTTTTAAATGTGTTTTTTGAAAAGAAAACTATAATTTTAAATAAAAAAAACATATACATGCATGTAATTAAATACATTGAGAACCATCTTTGCCAACAATATAAAAACAAAGTGTTCACATGTCTATTCAACTTGACTCATTGTAGGTCAGTGTCATAAATCAATTTTGGGTTATTCCCTAAATCTATCCAAAAATTAACAAAAATAAAATAAAAGGGGCTGATATTGACAGAAAAATCAAGATGAAAATTTTAGACGTTTTTGAAAGTCCGGTCATACTTTTTTTTTGCCCTAAAATAAAAGAAGATACAAATTCAAGGCTAAAATAATTTACGATTGGATAAATCTATGTAAAAGTTAAGTCAAAAGACATAATTATATTTTTATGGGTCAATATGATTTAATCGTCGACCGATTTAAAGTGTAATTATGCTTCGGAATTAATTGAGGGTCCAATTAAAGGATTTAATTAACTGCAAGGACTTAATTATACTTTAAAATTGATTGCATCAAATTAATTAAGGGCCTAATCGATGAAAAATCAAGGTCTTGAGTTTAATTTGGGTTCGATTGAGAAGTTTGGAGTTTTCAGAAACCGAATTGCATTTTTCCAATCCAATTGTGCGAAGTCAGAGGTCAAATTGAAGACAATTGAATTCTAATGGTCAAATTAGGGATCAAATTACACAAATTCCTCATCTCTGATGGAACTAGAAACAATCTCTCTCCCCCGTTCAGTCGACGTTTCTCTCTTAACCCCGTTGCAGCTCCTTACTCTCTCCCCGTAGCATCCTCTCTCTCTCAAAAAACCAGCACGTCAAGCAGCACCCTCCTCCACCAACGCAGCCAACCACCACCTGGTCTGCCTCCTCAACTTCGTTGCTAGCCACAACCTTCCTTCTCCAGCTTCAGTGTCATAGCAACGACAAGGAGCAGCAGCAACTCCAGCACAAACCATCACTTTAGAAGCTTCCCTGGCCACCACAGGCCGCTATTTTTGACGTTGCCACAACAAGGAGAACCACCTCGATCTCCTTTACCCGGAGACAATAGCAGGTAAGCCTCTCGTCATGGCCGACCATTTTACTGATCATTGCCTTCTTCCTCACTTTGAGGGAGTGAGTTAATTCACTACCCCGTTGGGTTGTTTGGGCCGGGTTCAGTCCCCGGCCTAGCTGCTAAAGTTGATGGGCTTTTTGGCCATTAGGGCTGAATAGTCAAGTCTAGTTTAGCCTAAGTTTGTCATAGTGGCCCCCAGCCCATCAATGGTGGCGTTTTGGCCCACCTTGGTCGGTCCATTGAACTGGGCCAGGTTCGATCCAATTTTTTTTTTGTTTTAAAAATAAAAAAATACATTAAAAAAACAAAAAAAATATGTTTGTTTTCGTGCATACAGTCGGATTCCAAAGTTTTTTCCACTGTATTTTTTGTTAAAAATATGTTGTATCTTTTTCATATTTTTAAAGCAAAAATTTAGATATCTTAACCAGTTTATGATTATCCGTTGGCATTCGGCCAAAATATCAAAAAATAATTTTATTTTATCTATCACGATGTGAAATTACACTGTATAGTATACTCGTAGATAGTTAAAAATGTGATTTTGAAAATGTAGTGCGAAATTTATTTGTTGGCTAGTCTTTCAACCCTCAATGAGATAGAGATTCTTTCATGGAGAGAAATCTATGTCGAACCTTAGAAAAAAAACCAATAAAAAATGAATTAGAAAAAAAACAATCAAACAACAATGCAACTTACCTTAGGTAGGGTGTACTGGGGGTGATGTGTCTTCCCCTTACACAACAAGTTCCCTTACCAAAGACTCTCGTTGACCAATAGGTTTCCTAGTAACAGTAATACTAGGTGGCGACTCCTGATTATTATAGCTGTAATTTTTATGACTATAAAACAAACACCTTCATTTTAACCGCGCGTTGTTGTCTTCCTAAATCCCGCAATGGTTGGGCACGAAGCGTGTAAAAATCGTTGTTGCAACAATTAAGTATTGTTTTTTTTTTAACACAAGAATTAATGTATAAGTGTTATTAACGTGTTTTTTTAACATCGAGTAACAAATATAATTGTGAATCAAAAACTCAATGCTTACATATCAAAAAATATCATAGAGGTGATGTGCATTAATAAACACATATATATAAGATCTCAAGATAATTTTTAATGTAAAGAATGGAACAATGTTGAAATTAATATAGTAAAAAATTATTTTCTTAGTTTTTTATAGTAATTGTTTATATAAAATGCCAATTTTTTTTTTAACAAGAGATTAAAGATATGAAAAAAAGAGAGAATGGTATAATAGGCCAAACGCACAGTGATAAATATTAAAGATAAGGAAAAAAAAAAAAAGACTAACGAAATATTAGAATAAAAAAATTGAAGATTAGAACAAAATTGGAGATAAATAGATCAAGTGTAAATAAATATAAAAAACCCAATTGTAAGGAAAAATAAATATAAGAAAAACTTCTTTTGATAAGAAACCCTGAAAATTACAATTATACTATTTTTACAGGAAAAAAATATATTTTAATAACTCTTTTTATTTATTTATTTATTTATTTTATTAAGTATAAACAATATCTTATCTTTAATGACCTTAAAAAAATCATGATACCATAAAATAGATCCATAGCGCGTGCACCTTCTTCATTTGCATTAAGATTTGTTTTAGAATCCTATCTACAATGATGGATGGTTTACAAGATTATTGTACTTGCATAATTATTGTGAGCAGAAATATAAAAGGTGTGGCAGAATTATTGTACTTGGATAATTGCTTCCAAGTGAAATTACTATCGATTGTAATAAAAAATTCTTTGTTTATATATTCTTTTTATTTTATCATTTCATAATTAATTTTTTATGTATTGGACTTATTGAGTTATTTTATTGGGTTTTTTTTTTGGGTTATCATTGTGTCAAAGAAACTCATGATATTTGATTGATACTTGACTTTATAAAAAAAAAATCATTTTTATTCTTTATCAAGAGGAGCAAGATTAAAGATCGGTGAAAAGTTTAATTCTTTTTTTAAACCAATCACATCTCATTCAGTGTTTTTTTTAGGAATATATGCATTTAGATTATTCTTAAATTCTATGTGTTCCTTTTAGTTTGAAAATTATACATTTTGGTTTAGAAATTTATTTTATTCATGTTTAAATTTGGATAGGACCGCTTCGTATGGTTCGTTAGATTATTGGTTTTTAATTATTTTTGCATAATAAAAAATCAGGAAATGCCTGTAGCTCAGTGGACAATGCACTGTTTGCTAAACGAGGAGGGCAAGGATCAAACCCCTTCCTAGTGCGCCTAATTGATTTTTTTTTCTTTTTTTTTATTTTTTTTTCTTTTGATTGTTTTTTATTAGTTTTATTTATTTATTTTGATGTCAAATTTTTTTTTTCTTATAATTTTTTTTTCATTTTTCATTTGCTTTTTTGTTAAAGTTATTGACCTTTTTTTTGCTTGATTGAATTTTTTTCCCATTGATAACGCAATAAGAATAATAATTTTAGTTTTTTTTTTCTTACTTCCTCTTTTTTATTTTTTTGTTGAAATAATTTTATAATTTTTATAGTCTGAGCAATAATAGTAATGATATTTTTAGATGTTAAGACTTTGATGTTTTTGTTGTTATAATAGGGTGTGTTAATGTGTTTCATTATATCAAACCTTACATGTATAGATATTATACTTTATTCGATTTTTTTAATTTTTTTATTTAATTGAAATTGATAATATCGTGGTTTTGTTTTTGGCCCTTATACTTTTGATTTTTTATTTTAATTCCTTTAATTTTTTATAGTTCTTAAATAATTCCTATTTTTGTCTATGTTTATATAGATATGTGCCTTTATTTTTTTTAATTTTTATTATTTTCTCTTTTGTTCAAATAATATTTTTTTCAAAAATTTTGCTCTTAAATTATTGTTTGTGTTTATGATCATTTAAAAATTGATATTTCTTATTTGTTTTCCTTTGTTTTTTATTTTGGTTTTTTTATTAGTTTTTTTTTTCATGTCAAATGATTTTTTTAGCTAATATTTTTTTTTCATTTTTATTTTGTTTGCTCTTCTGTTAATGTTTTTGGGCTTTTTTTTAAATTTTTTTATTGAATTTATTTTTTTATTATTCATGCAATAATAATAATAATAATAATCATAGTTTTTTTTCTTGCTTTCTTTTATTAATATTTTTTATTTTTTTTCCTAGAAGTAATTTAATAATTTTTATTGTTTTAGCAATAATAGTAATGATATTTTTAGATGTTAAGCATTCAATGTTGGTGTTATAATAGGATAATTTGATGTATTTCATTATATCAAACCTTATATGTATAGATATTTTATTTTTAAACTAGCAAAATCTATTAATTATTTCAATTTCAATAATTATAAAAAATATTTGTTCGAGTCGCAATATATTGTGGCCAGCTTTCTAAAAGGAAATGTTTGCAAAAGATAATTCATTACTAAGGGTAAGTCCAATGACACAAACCATTTTGAAGAGCCAAATCATAAAAATGACTCTTTAAATAGTGTGTAAATGACTTTTGAGTTGATGTGCTGTCCAATAGTAAAAAGCCATTTTGGAGAGCTATTTTTTATCTTATTTTAAATAAAGTTCAATTATTTTGTATATAGTTTAATTTACAATTAATTATACAATTAATAGGAGTAAGTTATATAATTAAATAATTGCTTTTGAGAAACCCGCCAACGATTAAATTATTATTTTATTTATATTTAAATTTAAAAGAAAATAAAAATAAATTTAATTATAATTAAAAGATTCGGAATATTTGAAATTTTAAAATATTGAAAAATCCCATCAAAATTTAATTTAAAAAAAAAAAGAGCCAAGTTTTGAAATTTTAAAATTTCAAATAATGAAAGAATAACCGCCAATAATTTCAATTTTTTGGAGTTCAAATTTTGAAAAAAATGGCGCCAACATTTTGAAATTTGAAATTTTGGGGAAAATAAATTCATCTACAATATCCACAGAAACCTTAACATTTTCTTCATCATTTTCTTCATGATAGTTTTCTCCATCGTTCTCTTCTTTGATCTTTAATTCATTTCATTAAAGTTCATTATGAATCATTTTAATTTTTATGATGCTTTTGATTTTGATGATGACACTCCCATGTTTGTTTGCCAAGTTGCTGCTGTAGTGGCTGTCGAAGAAGAATCGATAAATGAAGGGCGAAGAACAGGGGCTCATGGATCTATTACTGGACATAACATCATCAATCGTGATAGAAAGGAAGGTGCATTAAGGCTATATAATGATTATTTTGCTCAAACTCCGAAATTCATAAAAAGTCAGTTTCGAAGGAGATTTAGGATGAGTCGTAGCCTTTTTATTTGGATCGCAAATGCGGTGGAAGCTCACAATCCATTTTTCAAACAAAAGAAAGTTGTAGTTGGTGTTATTGGATTATCTTGTCTTCAAAAGGTAACTATTGCTCATAGGATACTTGTGAATGGTACTCCTGCAGATCTAACTGATGAATATATTCAGATTGGAAAAAGCACTGCAATTGAAAGTGTTAGAACTTTCATCAAATCAATTGTTGAAGTTTTTGGGGATTGATATCTAAGAGCTCCAAACGATTATGATATTAGTCGACTATTATCAATGGGCGAGTATCATGGATTTTCAAGGATGTTAGGGAGCATTGATTGCATGCATTGGAAATGAGAGAAATATCCAACTGCATGGCATGAGATGTTTACTGGGCATTATCGGGAACCTACTATAATTCTAGAGGCGGTGGCTTCACAAGATTTTTGGATATGACATGCCTTTTATGGAATGCCTGGATCTCTAAATGATATTAATGTTCTTGATCGGTCACCTGTCTTTACTGCTCTTGCTGAAGGTCGTGCTTTACCTGTCAATTACACAATCAGTGGACATGAATATACAATGGGATATTATTTAGTAGATATGATTTATCCAAATTGGTCAACCTTTATTAAGACAATCCCAATGCAATTAGGAGAAAAGAGAAAATATTTCGCAAGGAAACAAGAGTCTGCAAGGAAGGACATGGAGATGGCATTTGGGGTGTTATAATCTCATTTCAGAATAGAACGTGGACCTGTGCGATGGGATGAAGAAACTCTTGCAAATATTATGAAAGCTTGAAGGCGCAACGTTTGTTGGAGTTTATCATGAAAGTGAAAGTAGGTCTTATATATCAGTGTCACATGATGAAACACTAGAACTACATGATTTTCTTCAATCTCATAATCGAATCAGGGATAGAGCGACAAACTCCCAACTGCAAGCTGATTTGATTGAACATTTATGGAAACAATACGGTAATGAGTAGATAATCATTACAACTAAGCTACTTATTGTATGTTTTTCAAGTAATTTTATGGTTGTTGTATTTAAAGTAAATTAATGTTACTTATTGTCTTTGATTGTTAGAAAAAGTTAAAGATAAATTTAACACATTAACAAATAACCAATAAGTTACATAATTAATTAAAATATATTCCATTATAAATAATTCAATCAAATTAATTACAAATTAATACTCCTTTTTGCCATAATTTCCAACTTTTTATCTTCAAAATACGCTACAGAAAGTGGATCCATTGTAGAAGTATCCATCTTCATAATCTCCATTTCTTTTTCTCTTGCTTTTGTTTAACCAATAGAGCTTATTGTTCTAACATAATTTTTACGTCTTGTTTTTTTTTTGTACCTCAATTTCAACAAAGATTTCCTTCAATTGTTGTAGGATATTTGTTACACTTGTCTCCCCAACTTTCTCTTTTCCCTGTTTGCATTTAAGTTGTTCGTTTGCAGCTTTCTGACCAATTGATCTATTTTGGTAAATAAATGTGTCACTGTCTTCTTCTAAACTAACAGAATCAATAGTTGATGGATTTGAAGAAGCTGGACTTGCATTTCCATGATTTTTTTTATTTCTTATTTGACTTCTGATGAAGACTTGCACGTTCAAATTGTCATTTGGGTTCTTTTTTTAACATAACCTAACAATGTTCCAATTGAAATCGTTTGCCAACGACTGAAGCATACATTTATCGAGCATCATTAATCTGGAAAATAAAATTCAATACATGAAACTATGTTATATAATAAATATGTTAAACAAATTATTTAATATGTAAATGTTAAAAAAAAAACATTACTCTTGATTCTTCGGTCGTTCCACTTTGTTGTCGATTTTCAATTTGGTTAACAAAACCAACAAATTTTTCAACTTCTCTATTTATTTATTGCCATGTATTTGAGATGTTTATTTGAGAACGATTATTCAAGTTTCCTCCATTCTCGATATAGTACGCATGTGCTCGAGCCCAAAATTATCTTATTTGTTGATTAACTCCTGTGATTGAATCTTTGCTAGTATTTAACCACACATATACAAGTAAACAATCTTCTTCTGGCGAGAAATTTTTACTTCTTTATTATTTTTTAGTTGCATGAACATTACGATCACTTTGTTGAGAAATAATATGTTCAGACTCACTTATAAGAAAGTCAGTGAATAAATTTGGCAAATTTGAATCCATCTGCATAAAAAATATATTGCGTTAATTAAGCTAATTGATTAAAAAAATCATAATTTTTCAATTTCACATAATTATTTTTTTTACTAAATATTATTATTAATTACGCTTTTTTTCCTAAATATTATTATTAATTACCTCCACAACAGTTCTAAAAACTAAATTTACACAGTTTTTAAATCTAACTGTAAATTTGAAACATGTAATTAAGCTAATAGATCAAAAAAATGGTAATTTTTCAATTTCATATAATTATTTTTTTACTAAATATTATTATTAATTATGTTTTTTTTCCTAAATATTATTATTAATTACCTCCACAACAATTCTAAAAACTAAATTTACACAGTTCTTAAATTTAACTGTAAATTTAAAACATGTAATTAAACTAATAAATAAATAAAAATTTAATTTTTCAATTTTACATAATTATTTTTTTTACTAAATATTATTATTAATTACCTCCACAACAGTTCTAAAAACTAAATTTACATAGTTCTTAGATCTAACTATAAATTTAAAATATGTAATTAAGCTAATTGATCAAAAAAATAGTAATTTTTCAATTTCATATAATTATTATTTTTACTATATATTATTATTAATTATGTTTTTTTTCCTAAATATTATTATTGATTACCTCCACAATAGTTCTAAAAACTAAATTTACACAATTTTTAAATCTAACTTTCAATTTAAAACATGTAATTAAGCTAATTGATTAAAAAATCATAATTTTTCAAATTCGCATAATTATTTTTTTACTAAATATTACTATTAATTACACTTTTTTTTCCTAAATATTATTATTACCCCTCGAAACCTTACTCTTTCATTTACGCCGCAATCACCCTTTTAGCTCGCCCCATGCCTCTCGACTACTCACTCTCCCATGGCTATCTCGCTTGTCTCTGTTCCTCTCCCATCATATAATCACCTCCATCGATCTCGCCTCCGTCCCTCTCCCATGGCGATATCGTCTCCATTCCTCACTGCTCCCTCCCCCCATCTCCCTCTCCTATGACGCTCCCCCTCCCTCACTCTACTTTTTTCCCCCTCTCACTCTACTTTCCCCCCTCTCCCTCTACTCTCTACTCCCTCCCCCCATCTCCCTTGGCTCCATCCCCCCCTCAATCTGCTCTCCCCCCCTCTCCCTTAGGCTTGATACCATTTTTGATCTTTGACACAAATCCATTGCTGAAAGAAGAAATCAAAGCTTCTGCTTTGTTTTTCTTGTTGAAGTTTCAACCACATGGGTTCTTGTTCAACTTGAAATCAAAGCTTCTGTGAAGTTTCTATTATATGGGTTCTAGGTTTTGATCAACAAACCTAATAGTACAGAAAAAAAAAAAGATCAAGTTAAGAAAACAAACCGAAGATGTAGGGGGCAGAAGGTTTGACAGAAACTGAAAATGCAGTCTACTCGTTGGATTTTGAATTTTGATGAAGGTATTTTTTGTGATTTTTCTTGTTCGGATTGGTTCAAAAATATTTTGTGTTTTTTCAATTTTTGAATTCGTTGGTTTCTGTGTTGATGGGTGTTCAATTGTTGAATTCAATGGGTTGCTGTGTTTCGTTGGGTTGCTATGTTGATGAGTGTTCAGATACTGTGTTGAGTTGGATAGCTGTGTTTCGTTGGGTTGCTGATGGGTGTTTTAATTTGTACAATGGCATCAATGATAACATTTACACGGTCTTTTTTTTTTTTTTTTTTTTTGCCTCTGCAGGATATACATGTAGGAATGGCTCCCGAAGATGAAGAAACCATTTTGACTCTTCATTTGGCTCTTCTCGTTAAAGACAAAAATTTAACAAAATAAACCAAATTTTTAAAATTTTACCTTTGCCCTTGCCTTAGCCAAATTATCGGTTGCTAAGTAATAAAATTATTTTACATTTCAGCCGTTGATGTGTTCCTTAAAATACAAACCGTTGATGTAGATTGTTTTTCATTTTCACTGATCACTCGATCTCTTCCTTCTATTAATATGAGAAACCAAAACAACTAAAACTAATTAACGTCCTCGTCAATACCACCAATCTCTCTCCAAGAATCTCTTGAATCTTCCTCTGAAGGTTTGTTTCCTCACCATCACACACAAGCTTATATTTTCCCCAAAATTTCTCTTTTTTATCGTTCATATTGATTTTTTATCCCTTCGCCGGGTTTCTTCTTCTTCTTATATTAATGCTCACTTGGCATTCTTAATTTCCTACTATTCACTAAATTCTATGTTTTGTTTGGCGCTAACAATGTTAAAACCAAAAAAAGATGCAGACTTTAAAGATTTCTGATATGGGTTTATCGAAAGCAACACCATCTTTAAGAAACAAGAGACCAACAAAGCCCTCATGCAGTCGAGCAGGCGGTATCCGTACTCTCTCCGATCTGAACCGGTGGTCTGGACCTGACTCTGACAGCGATGACGAGGATGCTCCTCAAGAGTACCACACTGGACTGGTGGCGAGAAAAGGTAACAAACAACTACTCTCCCTGAACCTAACTTTATATTCAAATTTATTGCTTGCTTTTTAATATAAAGTTGCATTCTTTTTTGGGTTAGCAATAATGGGTTTGTCATATAATTCATGAATTCTTTAATTTGTGTGTTAATTGATGGGTCAATGGCAGCAATTGATTGGCTATGAATGGTGTTTTTAGTGTTGAGAGGATGAATTCTTTTCAGGAAGAAAAATTGATGGGGTGGGTGTTTTTAGTCATGGCAAGAGCGATACTTGAAAGCTTAAGCATGGAAAAGGATGGAGAGGGAAGTTGGGCATTTGAGAGTTAGTCCCTTGGGTGGAGGGATAGTGTGGAAACCGAAGAAGAAGAAGAAGAAGAAGCACCAGTAGCCATCCTAATACCTTTATCATGTTGAATTGAAGAAGAAGATGCACGAGCTGTTGTTTGAATGACAGGAATATCATCACGGAATTTCTCTGCAAGTTGATTTTTACCATGATGATTAGGAGGTGGGTGATAGACAATACACATAAAAGCTGTCAATTAAAGTTAGTGTTTTATTTTCTTAATTCAAATAATGATTACGTTAGAAAGTGTTTATCGCAGTACGAGCGCGTTATTGGAGATTATTCCTCGTTAGGATGGGAAAGAATTAGGGGAAGAAGGACCCACCGGGAATCAATGGGAAGATCGAGAGCTGGAAGAAGGAAGGATTTTTTTGTCAAATTATTTATAAATAAAAAATGTACGAGTCTTTTATCCTGTATTTTATTATAAACAAAATTAAATTTTATAAATATTAAAAAATATTAATGGTTGATTTTTTTAATAATATTATACATTATAGCAAAATAATTGAAATGGGTAGATAAATATTACGTAATAAAAAAATACGAGAAAACACATAAACAAAGTGGGTAGACATATTGCTAGCCATAATGAAAAAAATATACTAGCTACTTTACTTGCGATTCAATTAGAATATTCATTTTAAGATTTTATTTATTATAATTTTACTACTTAGATATTAAGGTAACCATTTACAAACAAATATAAAAATTAATCAATTTTCTACATAAAAAAGCACAGTGCGCGAGTGAGTAACCTTGTTTAATCTAAAAAAAAGATTATTAAATAATTTTTTTGAATAAAATTATTAACATATATAATATTATAAAAATATCATCATCAATCTCGCAAGGTTTTTATATTTTCTGATTGTTCTGAAATTTTAATATCATATATAAATATATCAAGAGATTTTTTATAAAATTTCATCTCAATCTAACAGTCGGATTAAAATATATAGTTAATATTATAAAATTATTTATTATTTAAAAAAATATTATTTAGTCAACACGACATAGGCAGAATGATATTGGCATGTTTCATTATGTATTTGGCTGAAAAATCCGGAATTGATCAAAATTTCAATAGAGGTAAAAATAAAGTTGTTTTATCTTGTTTTTCTAACTGGTATAAAATATTTTAATTGTTTTGCCTAAAACAAAATGGACAACCTTGATTAACATAAACATAGATGATTTGGAAGTTTGTAAGGGAAGAATTTTTTGTTTGTTAATTTATTTGTATATTTATCTGAATTTTTTTTATTTGCACCATATTTGGTTTTAAATGCTAATGTTATTTAAATATTTTCTTCTACTTTTAAAATATTCATACATAATTAATTAAAAAAAATAAAAAATTAGAAAATTAATAGTGATAAAAAAAACAGCAACAATGATGCTCAACAATGAAAATAAACAATGGATTTTTCATTGAATTTAAATAGCTCAACGACAAATATTATGTTGCTAATTATTATTTAGCAACGGAAATTAACAACAAAATTTTCATTGTTAATTGTTTTTTTTTATAATAGAAAATCCATTGCTAATTTATTTGCTATAAATAATTCATTTTAGATAAATTAGCAATCACATACCTGTATCAGCTAGATTTTGATGCAAATTCTGTTGGCTAATATATGTTAGGAGGTATGAATTCGTTTGTAAACAGCAACATCCCTTTTTTTTGAAGTGTATAGCAACAAAAACATAAAAAAAATATATCACTAGTACAGGTCTTGGATGTTGCACGCAGGTTCATTCACAGAAATAGATACAAAAATAATAACATAGATACATATTATTTTAATTTTGTGGTGAATAAGAGGATTTATTGATAATAAGATTTAGAACAAGAGAATGCTTAGCAGCAAAAACACAGAAAAATTCACCACTGATGCCGGTCTCGGTCATTAATTGCAACCAACACATCTCTATCGATCAGCTCCTCAAATTAATTTAGTTTAATGTTACTGATCGATGACATTACAAGCTGCTTCTTAACATCTTAAGGCCATGAACAAACAGAGAATCAAATATCTCCATTTCATGTTTCTTCAAAACCAGGCCAATTTCAACTCCACCACTTTCATCTCTGCTTTCCATCATAGAAAAAGATTCACCCACGTCTATGGTTGTAATCTCTACATTCATAGGCTTGCCCCACCCAAAATCTGCGCCATACTTCCCAAATCGGTTTGACCCTGCAACTAGAATCACTCGAACTCCTGGTTCCACATCCATAAATGGGACCTTCTCCTTGGCTATCTCTAGAACTCCATTTTCTAATCCTTTGATCATCTCATTAAGTCTCTTGGCGACGTAAACAACCCCATTTTCTTTGAGGAGATGTTCCGCTTCAACAAGTACATCACAAGAAGTAACACAATTACCGATATAATTCCTAGATAATGAAGGATTTAAACGGGTTCTACAATCTGTTGTCAACCCAAATTTAACCTTATTATTATTTTTCAGGCCTTTTGCTTTAACCATGCAAACCAATGTATATGCATATGCAAGCACATAAGTTGAGAAAGGTTTTGTTTGATTTCCTCTCTCTGATTTAGAGTGTACCCTCTCGCCTAGCTTCTTTATGTCTTCACGAGAAAACCGGAATGTCGCTCGTACTACATCAGCTAGAACTGGAAATGGTATTGGCTTCAAACTTCTGGGGCTGGCATCTGAACCTGGCAGTTTAAGCTCTAGCCAGTAGTTTAAATATTTCATTTCAAGCCCTTCTGAACCTTGAATGATTGTTCGGTCAAAAGATGGATTTAGTTCTTCTGGTAACGAACTGGGGCTTATTTTCACATTTGCATCTAAATTTCTGCATATGCAAGCCCATGAATTCATAAACAAAGATATGCTTCTACCATCAAGAACAGCATGGTTTAGGGTGTAACTGATGGTAAAACCTTTGTTTGGAAACAAAGTGATTTGGAAAGAAAGTATGGATGCTTTAGTTTCAGATGCAGACAAAGGTGCCAAATAAGGATGTGACTCAGAAGCATAGCGTGTATCACTGTAGAGATGGTCAAGGTCTTCATCGGACTCGGCCACTGTAAGCAAAACACCATCATTTGCAGTATTGTAAATGATGACGGGTTTTGCCGAATTTTGCGGCCAGCTAAGGTAGCCAGCGAGAGGAAGGAAATGGAAGAGAGTGATAGAAAGTGAGTGTTTGATTTTGGGAAGGATTACTGCCTTGAAAAACGTAGTTGTTGATTCTCCGAGTTTATAGAAGAAAATGCTTTGAACCGGAGGGAATTTGAGATTGAAAATGTCAGAAAAATTGAGCGGAAGAGAGAACTCGGTGGGAGTAGACCTGGATGAGTTTGAGAAGGGAGGAACATGGCAGACCTCGATTATAGTCATTGGCTTTGATATTCCCTTGGCTCTTGTCGAAGTTGAAAATAACTGAGAAAGAAAGAAGGACGTAGCTTTGTGCAGATGTTATGGAGATTTGAGAGGTTATATATAACTTCCTAGCCCCAGTATTATAGTATTAAAAAATAATGAATGGCAAAGGAGATTTTCCTTCTGCTGGCAAGCATCTGTTCCCCATTTAAAACGTGTAAAAAGTATAATATATTTAACCAATAAGTTTTTGTTTTCGTGTTTCAATTTTTTAAAGTAATGTTTTTGCTTGAAAAAAGCATTAAACTAATGTTTTTTTTTAATTATTTTTTTAATAATTTTGATATGCCAATTCTAAAAAATAAAAAAATATTTTGAAATATTTTTATTTGAAAAATATTTTTGCAGAAAAAACTTAAATCACATTACCAAATACATAATTATGTACTCTCTCTCTCTCTCTCTAACATATACAAAATATCGAGAAATATTCTGATAATAAATTAAAATTAATTTTATAAAATAAAACTTTATTTGTGGTTAAAAAATGATTAAATTTAATAAAGATAACAAAACAAACCCTACTTTGATAATGGCATTAAAAAACATCAACTTTTACTTTAAGGTTTTAGTTTATATATTATTGGGTCCTTATTCTTTTGGTATTTAACATTTTAATCTCAAACTTTAGTTTTTTTTTATATTTTATTCTCAAAAATTGAGAGAAAAGAGAAGTGACATTGAAAATTTTTTGAAGAGAGAAAGATTGTTTAGATGACGGTATTCTAGCAATTTGATAAATTATCTTTGTAAATAAGTTTATCATTTCAAAATACTAGATGATGATATTTGTTTTTTTTATAAAATTATATTACATCTACATGATACACACGCTTTGTTCTTAAGATCTAAACTTGACTTCTAAAATAAATTAAATTAAGACATATATAATAGAAAGGACAATCGATATTAAATTAAGTCTAGTTTCTCTATTTTATAAGGTGTTATAACTGAATAAGTCCTCCTTGTTTATTTTATGAATTCCAAATAAACTAGGAAAATATACTTTGATTTCAAAATCTTTATCATTGCCCTATTTCCTTGTAGTAGTATAAACTTTTCAAATCAAGCTTCATAATCCCTGTAAGAAAAGGATGATTTTCAAATAGAAAGTCCACATTTCAAAAAGAAATAAATAACAAAATATGTAAAACCTGTTTTGAACCATATGGCTAAGCTTTTATGAACTCCGATAAACCATAAATTTTATCCAACATAGAAAAACATCTGTAGAATATTCTAGTAAAGTTTCAACTTAGCCAAATTATTTGATATAGAGTTATGCTTAATAACATAAAACTAAGCAGTATAAAATTTTACACCAAAATTTATTAATAACTTTATTTGGACTGTATCACCAATATATGTCCATATAAAGTAAATATATATAGATCTTGCAGTTTGATTCTCAGGTGATATTAAAAAAATTAATTATAAAAACCAAAAAAAATTATAAGTCAACTCTAATTAATTGTGAGGAAACAATAGGATTTTCAAATAAATAAAAACAATTTGAAACTTGGGTGATTGAGTCGATTGAGTTTATCAAGTTTTGTTAATATGTGCATGTGTAGCAATCTCAATTTAATAACATAAAAAACTAATCAAATCTTTTAAAATCAAAACCCGAGAAATCTCAGACATAAATTTAAATAAAAAATTCAATTCACAATCAATTTAATTTTGAAGAATAGAATTGAAAACAAAATCATAATAAGAAAAAAAACGATGACTACACATGAAAAAACAAGAATAAAATTTGAATAAATAAATAAAATTATAAGTCATTAGAAACAATTTCTTTTTGAAATAATTGAGATTAAATTTGAAAGATAACATGTAAACCGAT
Organism: Salix dunnii; assembly: GCA_015731905.1. Taxonomy (NCBI): domain Eukaryota; kingdom Viridiplantae; phylum Streptophyta; class Magnoliopsida; order Malpighiales; family Salicaceae; genus Salix; species Salix dunnii. The sequence goes on along the minus strand of CM027662.1, from coordinate 5,970,945 downwards.
AAAGTTGAGAAAATTTTCTAATTTAAAGTGACCTGTTAAAATAAAACAATTACAGTTCAAAGAACACTTTAAGGGTGTTTCAGCTGTTTTTCAAAAATATTTTCAAAAATATTTTTATTTTTTGTATTAAATTATTTTTTTTATAAATATCATTTTCATATGAAAATATTTTTTAATATATTTTTAAATAAAAAATACTTTTAAAAATTAGCGCCGCCTCCTGTCGTTATGAAAGCGTGCCAGCTTTTCAGAAGTTGAATTGCTGGTGATGAAACAGAACGGTAATTGCTGGAGATTCTAACACTATGAAAGAATGTTAGACTACTGTTGACCGGCGAGTATCTGTATTTTGTATCCGTCCGATCAGAAAAGGGGCCATCCAACGTACATGAGGCTGTCTGTTTCAAAGTTGAATGTTAGGCAAGTTATTGATTGTGATCGGAGTGGAGAATGGCATGCTGCCTCCCATTTTGACTCGGCAACTTAACAACCTTACTCTTGTCGGCTCTATGCCTTCGTTCTTCAATATACGTTAATAATTTTTATTATTTTAATAGTATTAATAATTATCACGACGGCAATTTTTATGGCACTTCGCGCCCCGCCAAACGGCGCGTAGTGAAAATGAGGTATTTATTTTATAGTCATAAAAATTACGACTATAATTATAAGGAGTCGCCACCTAGTATTAAGGTCACTAGAAACCTAATGGTCTGCGTGAGTTTGGATAAGGGGACTTGTTGTGCAAGGGGAAGACGTATCACCCCTTGTGCACCCTACCTAGGGTAAGCTGCATTGTCATTTGATTGTTTTTTTTCTAAGTTAAATTGTTTTTTACACTGCATAAAACAATATTTATTTTTTTATCTGCGGGTGTAATTTACGATGTAATTTTACACCGCAGTTAGAAACTCTTTTTTTAGTTTTTATCTGCAGATGTAATTTACGCTTTAAATTTACACCGTAGTTAAAATCCTTTTTTTTTTTTTATCCATGGATGTATTTTACAATGTAAATTTACACCCTAATAGATAAAACAAAAATGGTTTTGATTATTTTTGATATTTTGGCCAAATTCCAATGGATAATCATAAACCGGTTATGATATCCAATTTTTATTTTAAAACATGAGAAAGATGCAAATTTTTTTTACAAAAAATATGCTTGGAAAATATTGGAATTCGGCCGTATGTACGAAAACAACATTATTTTTTTTTATTTTTTATTTTTATTTTTTTTATTTTTTTATTTTTTCATTTTTTATTTTTTATTTCTCTATTTTTTATTTTTTAATGGGCCGGGCTGTCAGCCCAGCTTTCAGCACAGTGGGCTGACAGCCCAACTTTAAGTGGGCTGGGCTTCAAGCCTTCACGAGCTGGAAGCCCGCTTTTTCCTGGGCTGGGCTTCAAAACTAGGTGGGCTTCTGACCCACTTTTTATGGACTGGGCCTCCAATCCATGTGGGCTGGAAGCCCACCTAAAAAAATTTGGGTCGGTCATAGAGCCTGGCCCGCATGAACAGTGAGATGCAAATTGGGTCCCGCTGCATGCAGCCGACCAGAGGAAGAAGACGAATGAATAGTATTTTTTCAAATGTGAGGAAATGCGTACCTGTTAGTTCCTTTGGGTAGAGGAGATCGAGGTGATTGTCCTGGTGGTTGTGACGTCGTCAGCGGTGGCCTATGGTGGCCGGAGTAAGCCTCCAAAGTTACGGTGTTCACGTTGCAGTCGCAGAAACCGTTGCCGGGAGCCTCGCCTGAAAGTGTATTTATGTTGCTGGTGTAGAGGGAAATTCACTGTGGCGACAAGGGTGGTTTTAGGTGCTTAAATGGGTGTGCAACGGTGGAGAGAGAGACGGCCGAGATACTGAACGTAGAGAGAGAACGAGTTCTGAAACTGGGGAAAGAGAGAGAGAGACAGCCGAGAGATGAAGATGAAGATGATAGTGTTTGTTTTGCTTGTTTTTGATGTTAGAAATTTCTATAAATTTCTCTAGAATTTCCTCCCCGTTTCTCGTCTTTTTTTCCAGTTTTTCTCTCCTCCATTTCTGCTTCTCAAGCCGTCGTGCATGGTGACTTTTATAGGCATGCTTGGCCTGACACGGTGGCTGGATGGTCAGTGACGTGGTGGCCTGCTGGTGGGCTGTCGGCGGCGTGGTGGCTGGTCGGCAATGGGCTGTCGGCAAGCATGCATGTGAAGGCAGCGGGGTGCAGCTTTGGGTAATGGTAAAGGTTCATTTTGGTCCTTTACTTGTAATTGTTCTAATTGAACCCTCAATTGGATTTAAATTTGTAATTTTGTGCAATTGTGCCCCTGTCCGAATTTCAACATTACCCTTGGCTTTGCACGCCTTTTTCATTTTGATTCCTCACTTCTGATTCACGCAATTTGGCCCTTAATTGATAATTAAACTCTCAATTGTCTTCAATTTAATCCCTAATTATGCTAAATTAGCTTGGAAAAATTCAATTGGGTCTCCAAAAATTCTGATTTTCTCAATTAGGCCTGAATTAAATTCAAGAATTAAATTTTTCATCAATTAAGCCCTTAATAAAATTAATTTAACCAATTTAAAGCATAATTAAGTCCTTGCACTTAATTAAATTCTTCAATTGGACCCTAAATTAATTCTCAAACATAATAATATTTTGAATTAGCCCATGATTAAATCAAATTGGCTTATAAAAAATATAATTATGATTTTTGACTTAATTTTTACCTTGAATTTGTATTTTCTATCATTTTTTAGTATAAAAGAGATATGATTCGCCCCAAAAAATTTCCAAAGTTTCTATCGTGATTTTTCTACCGACACCAAACCCCTTTTTATTATTTTTATTTTATTTTGGGGAGTAACCCAAAAATTGGGTTACGACAGTTGCCCCCCTCTTTACAATGCTTACGATAAAAGTCTTGTAAAAGACTTTGAATAGTAAGCGTTGTAAAGAAAAAGATAATTGATTTATTAGACCAAGAAATGGTTGATCCATCCAAAGCGAAAATGAGGGTTGCAAAACACACTCAGAAGGGAAATGATAGAATAGGGCTAGAAAACGCACTACCTAAATATTTGAGGCCTAAAGAGGACACTTAAAGGGTGGAAGATTATGATGTTTGTGATTAGCACAGGGAAATTGTCTCATTGTAATGGGTGACTACCCAGATGAAAATGATGAAAGGGTTGAAGATTTCATGAAATGGAAAATAGGGCTAGAAAGCTTGCTATCTAGAACGCACGACTGAGGGTTAGAAAACGCACTAAAATAGGAGAGAAAGTAGAGCTGGAAGGTGCACTAATTGAGTTGATGGTTGAGAATTGGAATATGCACTCAAGGAGTGGGGGGATAAGGCTTGAAAGTGCACTATCTAGATTGATGGTCGAGTGTTAAAAAACATACTCGACGATGAAGGAAAAATAGGGCTAGAAAGCACACTATTTTAACTGATGGTCGAGGGTTGGAAAACATACTCGACGAGGAAGGAAAAAATAGGGTTGGAAAGCACACTATTTTAATTGATGATCGAGGGCTGGAAAACACACTCGAAGATGAAAGGAAAATAGGGCTGAAAAGCACACTATTTTAATTGATAGCGAAGGTTGGAAAACGCACTCGAATATGAAAGGAAAATAGGACTAGAAAGCACACTATTTTAATTGGTGATCGAGGGTTGGAAAGCACACTCGATAATGAAAGGTAAATAGGGCTGGAAAGCATATTCAAGGAAATAAAAGAGGTGAGAGCTTGCAAGCGTGCACAAAAATGATGAATGAAGGTTCGTAAATTATGATCCCTCCAAAACAATTGCTATATTCTCAATGGGAATGCAATGCATGATGATGCATGTATACTTACGTGAGAAATATAGGTCCCATTTTCTTCTTCCTGACCTTCCTTTCTTGGGGTTTGGATCATTGGCTTTGACGGCTTCTCGCTTCTATTTACTCGAGCCGCAACTTAAGATTTTGACCACTAGAGATGATAGATTTTCATATCAACAGGCCCTCCTGAGTTTGATCCAAATTATTTGAAAAAGATTGATGGAGTCAGCTTCAATTGCATTTATAGATTGCCCCCCCAGTCTAGTCATGCCCCTCAAGTGTTTTGGGTTTCAAGAGTAGTGTTTGCATAAAAAGGGTTGGTTATTTGCAAAGATTGTGTTTCATGTGGGAGTTTTGGAATTTCAAAGTCATTCCAAACACAAACTATTTTGATTGCCACAGTCAGGTCCCGCCACACCAGTGTTTTAGGCTTCAAGTGTTTCCAGGAAAGGGATGGTTATTTGCAAAGATTTTTCATGTAAGATTTTTGGGATTTCAAAGCCATTCCAAACACAAAACCAATTTGATATTTGTTTAAACAAACTTGTTCTCGAAAGAATTCAAGTGATCTCATTGTTAGGTTTTATGTCGATTTTGAAAGAACGTGAAATGATGCTTGTTTGCATGTCTTGTATCTCAAAAAGACTTCGATCAGGTTTGGTGAAGCATTCGTAAGAATCATTTCAAATGGAAAAGCATTGCCTATCGATCCAAATTACTTGTATTTGATCAGAAAGGGCTTTATCATGCTTGTAATGTAGGCTCAGGTTGCTGGCTATGAAGAAAAGATATTTGCAAGCTCAAAAGGTGTTTGAGGGTTTTCTAGACTAAGAATCACTTAGTGCTCACTCTTAGAACTCTTTTAGTCCTCATGATTGATTTTCATGACATGCCCTCTAGTATTTGTTTAGGCTTTTACCTAGACATGCCCCCTTAGTATTTGTTTGGGCTTTTTATCATGAATTTTTAGTACTATCATGTTGACTCGTTTCATCCTAATGTACTAAAACTCCTTTTATGTTTATGGCCCACAACGTTATTTGGGTATCTCTTGACATGCCCCCCTGTATTTGTTTGGGCTTTTGAGAATGAGCTTTTAGCAGTGCCATAATGTTGACTTGACATGCCCCCGAGTACTTTGTTTGGACTTTTATTGTGATATGCCCCCCAGAATTTTTGGGTTTTTTATGTTGGATCTTTAATACTACTAAAATATTGAATTGATTTGCCAATGTACTAAAAACCTTTTTATGTTTATGCCCCCCAGCTTTCTTTGGGCATCTTTTGTCATTGAGGAATACCCTGTAATTGAGAGTTCTTCTCTCTTCGCACTTGTCTCTCAGTGTAGGGTGTGATCCAAGTCAGGGTTAATTATCAGAAAAATAATTATTCGGCTCAAACAGGGACGACAATGGATATTTAAGACTTTGTGAAGATATCAAAGATGGCCTCTCCTTATTTCAAAACATACAATTTGAACCGATAAGCTTTGCAAAATATATTTTTTATTTGTTTTTCTGGGTTATTTGTTCAGCTACAAGATTAGCTTATTATGTGGTATTTTTTTGGGATATGAGATCACCCTTCAGTGAAAATCCTTTGAATTCTTAGAACATATTTGTTATACAAATAACAAATTGGCATTTCTTTTAGTACTAGACTTTGATTTGCCAAAAATCTTGATGAAATTATGGGATTATGCAAAAATAGAAAGGGGAGGATACACCAAAAATTTCATGGCCAAATTTCAACTTCATTAGATGTCATGTGCGATACATTAAGCATAATATTTCTTCACAACATCGGAGTTTACAGGCCTAGGCAGATTTTCTCCATCCATGTTAGTTAGAATTAAAGCTCCTCCTGAAAAAGCTTTCTTCACCACATATGGTCCCTCATAGTTTGGCGCCCATTTACTCTGGTCTTCTCCTACTGAAATCCTCTTTAACACCAGATCTCTCTCTTTGAATACTCTCGGCTTGACCTTCTTGTTGTAAGCTCTTGCTATCCGACCCTGGTATAATTGGTGATGACAAATAGCTGCTAGTCTTTTTTCATCGACTAAGTTTAATTGTTCGAACCTCCTCTTTGCCTAATCCGATTCATCTAACTCTGCATTTTTCAAGATCCTTAATGATGGAATCTCCATTTCTAAAGGTGTCACTGCCTCCATCCCATAAACTAAGGCATATGGGGTTGCCCCTACAGAAGTTCGGACAGCAGTGCGATATGCGTGCAAAGCACATGGGAGCATTTCATGCCAATCCTTGTAAGTAACAACCATCTTTTGGATGATTTTCTTAAGATTCTTATTAGCTGCTTCAACAGCCCCATTCATCTTTGGTCTATAAGGAGAGGAGTTAAGATGCTTAGTCTTCCATTTGGTACAAAGTTTGGCAATCAACTTTCCATTAAAATTCTGTGCATTATTAGTCACCAGCCTTGCCGGTAGGCCGTAGCGATAAACCAAGTTCCTTTCAATGAACTTCTTGACAACCTTTTGTGTTACATGGGCATAGGAATTAGCTTCGACCCATTTGGTAAAGTAATCAATTGCCACTAGAATGAACCTATGCCCATTGCTTGCCTTTGGGTTAATTGGTCCTATGACATCCAATCCCCACATGTCAAATGGCTAGGGTGAGGTCATGTTGAACAAAGGTTTCGGAGGCGCGTTCATTTTATCACCATAAATTTGGCATTTATGGCATTTCCTAACATATGCCACGCAATCTCTTTCCATTGTCAACAAAAAATATCCAAGTCTTTGCATTTGCCTTGCCATCATATGTCCGTTGGCATGGGTGGCACAAATTCCTTCATGAACTTCTTTCAAAGCCTGCCCAATTTCTTTCTCATCCAAACATCTAAGTAAAGTTCCATGAAATGATCTCCTGTATAGGATTTCACCATCCAAGAAAAAATTTGTAGCCAACCTTCTTAAGGTCCCTTTGATGAACTTCTCCTGTTTCAGAAGCTTCTTGGGGGTATTCTCGGTGTTTGATGAATCTTTTAATATCATTATACCACGGTTCTCCATCTAGCGATTCTTCAAGCACGCAACAATGGGCTTGATGGTTTCGAATCTTGATGTCAATTGGGTGGATCTTTTCCTTATCAAGAAGCTGTACCATTGAAGCCAAGGTCGCCAAATCATCGGCAAACTGATTTTTGTCCCTACTCATATGAGTGAACTTGACCTCCTCGAATTCACTGGCTAACTTTACAAGGTAGTTTTGGTAGGGTTTCAACTTTTCATCCTTTGTTTGCCATTCTCCCTTTACTTGGCAAATGATTAACATGGAATCCCCGAAGACTTCAAGCTTCTTAACTTTAAGTTCTAAAGCTGCCTCTAAACCAAGGATACATGCTTCATATTTGGCTGTGTTATTAGTGTACTCAAACTGTAACCGTACTGAAAAAGGGTATTGCTTCTCATATGGGGAAATTATTACTGCTCCAACCCCATTTCCTAATACATTTACTGCTCCATCAAAATAAAGTGTCCACCACTCACTTGTTCTCATATCATCCTTGATTACCAACACATCTTCATCAGGGAAATCAAAATCCAGAGGCTCATAATCTTCCATGGCATGATCTGCAAGATGGTCAGCGATTACACTACCTTTTACAGCTTTCCTTGTCATAAAAACAATATCGCATTCTGCTAACAACACTTTCCATCTTGCTATTCTGCTCGATAGATAGGGCTTCTCATAGATGTACTTAAGTGGATCTAGTTTGGAAATCAGCCATGTTGTGTAGTACAACATATATTGTCTGAGTCTTTTTGCTGTCCATACCAGAGCACAACATAACTTCTCAGTCATGGTGTATCAAGACTCACAATCGTTAAATTTTTTACTCAGGTAGTATATAGCTTGCTCTCTTCTTCCAGATTTATCATGTTGTCCCAACACACAACCCATGGCTGTTTCTGTGACCGTTAAGTACAAGATCAATGGTTGCCCTGGTACTGGAGGTACCAATAATGGAGAATTTTGTAAGTATCTCTTTATCTTATCGAAGGCCTCTTGACAATCATCATTCCACACTCCTGGATTTTTCTTTCTGAGGAAGCGAAAAATCGGTTCACACGTTACCGTTAGCTGGGATATGAAACGGGCTATGTAATTTAAGCGTTCGAGAAAACTTCTCACTTCTTTTTCAGTTTTAGGCGTTGACATTTCTTGTATAGCCTTGGCTTTATCTGGATCGACTTCTATTCCCCGGCTGCTCATAATAAAACCTAGTAATTTTCCCGTCTTTACTCCAAAGGAGCATTTGGCAGGGTTTAGCTTTAACTGGTACTTTCGCAGTCTTTCAAATAATTTTCTCAATATCTGCATGTGGTCTTCCTCAATCTTGGATATAGCTAAAATATCATCCACATATACCTCAACTTCTTGGTGCATCATATCATGGAACAAAGCGACCATCGCCTGCTGATATGTAGCCCCAGCATTCTTCAAACCAAATGGCATTACTTTATAAAAAAAAGTTCCCCAAGGTGTGACAAAGGTGGTTTTCTCTTTGTCTTTTTCTGCCATCCTGATTTGGTTATAGTTAGAAAATCCATCCATGAAGGAATATGTGGCATTTTTAGCTGCGTTATCCATCAGGATATCTATATGAGGCAATGAAAAATCATCTTTTGGGCTTGCCTTGTTCAAATCTCTGTAATCCACACAAACACAGATCTTTCCATCTTTCTTGGGGACCACAACCATATTGGCTACCCACTGAGGGTAGTGAACGACATCCAGAAACCCTGCCTCCCACTGCTTTTGTATTTTTGCTTTTACCTTTAGAAGCATATCTAGCCGTATTCTCCTGGTTTTTTGCTTGACCGGTACACTTCCTTCTTTTAAAAGAATCTTGTGCACCACTACATTAGTATCTAAACCAGGCATTTCTGCATATGTCCAAGCAAAAAATCCATATATTCATGCAAAAGAGAAACCAATTTTTCTCTTTCCCCAGTCATTATAAGGGTACCAATTTTTAACTCCTTTTTATCTTGCTCGGTTCCTAGATTAATGGTCTCAAGCTTTTCGCTAAAAGGTTTCCAAGCCTTTTCAGAATTTTCCATCAATCTAGTAAATTCTTTTGTCTTCTGCCCATTCCTCATTATCGAGTGTAGTGACGTTATTGAAATTTGGCCATTTATTCTTAGTGTAGTGGTTTTGTGAACGGTTGGAATTTTCAAAGCTCTTTTTGGACACAATATGAACGGGCTCTATCCTCTAGTTCTGGAACACTTATGTCAATCTAGCACCAATACATATTCTTCTAGAAGATAACCATGAAAATTATTAAGAGGAAATTGAATAGATAGAGAATGACGTCTACGAACTTTGGTGTGTGTATTTTCTTATAAGGTAAAACCATAGAAGTAGGTGATAATAAAGTTCTGGGCTATATCTTTCCTGAATAAGCATTTAAATTTAAGGTGGTAAATATTTCTTTTAATTAAGACATAAAATTAGAGTTTCTTGTTTAGGGACATGTATGGCTTCTATTTAGCAGAAGTTAATCAAACTTTTCCCTTTTATTTCTATAGTAAACAACAATCAAGATTAGACATTAATATAAATTAATTCCAGAGAAAAAGAGAAAACATGAGTAGAAGATGAGAAAGGAAGTTTACTTTCTCCAAATTGAAAAGATTTATCACAAGTGTGCGGTATCGTGGTGATCATTCTCCTAGATTAGGATGGTCGGTAATGATGTGAGAGGAAAGAACGCCATAATAAACAAAAAAAACCGAGAACACGAAAAACAATGAATATGAACCCAACAACATGGGTTCTAAATCACACCAAATTTGATATGTAAGAAGGTATATAAATGTTAGAAATCATGCAATAAACAATAATCTAGCATCCATTCACTTTCATTATCATCGAAACATTATAATTTTATCAAAATGGGTTTCAATTCCAAACCCTAGATTATGCAACATTGATTCAAAATTGTTTTTGTGAAACTATTTTATGCTTGAATAGGCTTAACAAACTAAGATAAACACATTTTCTTTAAACATGCATAACTCAAAACTAAAAAATGCTTAAAAAAACATTATACATTAAAAACAAACTTAAAAGAGAACTTAAACAACAATATAAGTACATTAAAACATAACGAGAAATTTAAATAACTTCATTAAAAAGAAATGCAAGCAACAATAAGATGAATATAACATTGTTTGTTAAATCATTCAAAATTCCCTTTTGTGTTTGTAACTATAAACATTAAAACAGATGAACAACGAAAGCAAACCATAAAGAACCTATTTTTGGGTGTGCAATGTATACCTAGAACAACTACTTTGCCTTGCATTTTATTTTGAAAGTTTTACCTCTCATAAGTTTACAAAAGCTTAAAAAAAATTGAGTTTTCCCCTTGGATCCTTAACCTTATATTTCTTATTGTTATTACTCTCTTTTTGTTATCTTTTCTTATCCTTTTTTACTTTATTTTCCTTGTTTTCTCCTTTCATTTCCCGATTTAACTACCAATTTGACCTCTTAATCTTGAGAGACGTGCTGTAGACTCTTGATAGGAAACTCTTATAAAGTCTTTGAGAGTAAATCGCCAAAAACACATAATTTCTTACCCAATAGTTTCATTATAAAGGCTGACTGAGTTGTCTATTTTTGAGGTTTTGTTAGAGAAATTTTGACATCATCATAACTTGAAATTACCATAAGTTGGTAGAGGGAATGCACAACTTTTATTCAGATCCATTCCTTTTCAATTTAGAGGTTTCTAGCTCTACATTAATTTATTTGAAGTTGCCAAAACAACAACGATGTCGAATGACATGTCATTCACATGCTCATCATTAAGTTTGATCAATACATCATTTAGGGTTTTAATTTTAGGATTGAGAAAACTCAATGGAGTCTTTTTCTTCCAATTACTTTTAATTGCACCCATAATCGCCTCTTAACTTTTAATTTTATGCAGAAACAAGCTTGGCAAACTCATTTATCAGCCGCAAAGTTCAACATCCTTTTCAATTTAGTCTTTGGTTCTGAATTTGTGCAATTTGACCATTGATTCACCAATAAACTTTTATTTGTTTTAACTTGGCCCTTGATTTAATCAATTTTAGCCTTTATGTTCACACATATTTTTTAGTTTGTTCTTTGGTTTTTGATTTTTTTCAATGAAGTCTCCAATTGCCTCCTAAACTTTATGTATGCATTTAAGCCCGTTAACCAAATTAAATCTTAAAAATTACAATTCAACCACCATACTTTAATCTCTTCCAATTAAAGCCAAAATAAACTTCAAAAATTATTTTTTCATAAACCCTTAATAAATTCAAATGAACCTTGAAATATTATAATCAAATTCCAAACATCTAATTTTGATTTTTCCTCCTTAAACTTAATTTTTCTTACAAATAAAACCTTAATTAGTGGAAAATACATTTCAAATTTTCTAATCTAGTATATTTTGATCTTCTTCAACCAATCTTTAGCAATTTCCTAGTCGTTCTGGTATGCTCTTTTCACTAATATATATTTTTTCTTATTTTTGTCAATATTTTTTTTTCTCTTTTTTATACCAATGTTTTGGTTTATGTGGAGCCTGAAAATGGATAATAACAAGGCTCACAAAAAGATAATTTATCTATTGATTCTTCAATAGGTAAGGTATTCCAATTTAATAACGTAGATACAATACGAAGAGATACATGACCTAGCCAAGAGTTCCAAGTAGAAGTTGGTGCTTTAATTCCAACAACAGTTTCCAAAGTATGTGATTCATTAGTAAATAGTGACTTTAAATGGATTGGATAAAGAACTCCTTCACTCTTACCTTTCAATATTGTCATCCCTGTTTGGATATTCTTGACAAAGTAATGAGTCTTGGTTAAATTAATAATAATAAAATGATCAATTGTTATCATGATAAAAAAATCCTTGACTTTGTATAGGTTTGTAAAGGTTTGAACAATGATTTTAGAAAAAAAATATAGCGCTTATATATGTTTTCACTATTAACCCACCCTATGCTATAATGCATAATTATGAGTTGCTTATAAATAATTAATGGCCAAAGTATCAAGACCCCTATAAGAACTCTTTTAGATAAGAATTGATAAATAATGATTCTTTTTTAGGTGCTCAATCTCATATATCTAATTCTAATAAAGCCTAAATTTATAAATTAGGTAAGGGAAAAATAATCGTTAATTAGGTAAGGGAAAAATAATCGTTAATGAAATAATCTTGAGGACTTTAGTAAACCAAATAAAGATGATATGCAAGGAAAGGAACTTACCACTATAAGCCTAAATATGTTTGAAAAGGAGAGTAAATAATCCTGCTTTAGTAGTAGAGGAAAAAGTTTGAAGAAACTCTTTAGTTGAATTGTTGGAAGAGGTACGCATGCTCTTAGAAAAATCACATGATATTTGTCCTCTTAAACTACTTGATTCCCCACCTATCATGCTTTACATCCAACATGTCATAGGTTTAGAACAATATACTCCTTATCCCTTCATGTTTAATATCTAGCAATTAATAGGTCTAGAACAACATATTAGGCCCTTTGATCTCTTACCTGAACACCTAAAGAGGAAGATTAAGATAATCATATTTTACTAAGTTATGCTCAATTTATATGTAAGAAGACTTTAAATAATGTTTGTTAAAAGGGGTTGATAGAAAAATCAAGGTTGAAATTTTGAACATTTTTTAAAACCTAATCATACCTCTTTTATGCCAAAAAATGAAGCAAAATATAGATTCAAGGATAAAACAATTTATTATTGGATAAATCTGTATAAAAATTAAATCAAAAGGCATAATTATATTTTTACGGGCAAATTTGATTTAATCGCTAACTAATTTAAAGTATAATTATGTTTAGAAATTAATTTATAGTCCAATTGAAGAATTTAATTAAGTGAGAGGACTTCATTATAATTTAAATGGGTCAAATTAATTTTATTAAGGGATTAATTGGTAGAAATTAAGTTTGGAAGCCACATTTGGGTTAAATTGAGAGGATATGAATATCCAGAGATGAAATTTCTGGGTGAAATTGAAAGCCAAAATTATAGAAAAAACATTGTTCTTATCGGTTTTGCTTTCAAAACACTTTTTATCACAAACCAATTTCTAATTTTATTTCAAATTTTTAATTAAAAAAAGGTCCTACCTAGGCAATACTGAAAGTCATGCTTTGCCATACTAGCAGCCATAGTCAGCTATATCCTGCAACCCACCATTGCAAACACCATTTCCTGGATATAACTCTCATACCTGAAAATTGCACAATTGAGTCTATAAAAAGGAGAGAATAGAACGGGGGAAGACATGAAATAATAGAAAAACAGGGGATACAACATAGAGGATAGTAAACACATACAGGAGAACATACATAAAAGTTGCATGAGGAAGATGATAACATAGACACAAAAATTTGAAGTGATGTCGTGACTAAAAACTTGCACACGACAACAACCCTTTCATCTCCCTCAATATCTGCAGGACACCAGCATCGATAGCAACAACCAGTAATAGTAAGTCATGCAAAAACTGACCCTCTCTCTCTCTCTCCTTCCTTCACAGTAGCTCCTTTTCTCTCTCTCATTCTTCTTGTAACAACTCACTCCGTCTGGAAAGCACAAACATCACCCCCTCAGAACCTATAGTGACCTACAGCAGCAGCAAGTTTCGGTGAAGCAACAACAATGTAGACCAGCCAAGCTTTCAACGCTCCTCTTTGCATCCATTTTCAATGCCACCACCACAGGAAGAACCATCTTGTTCTACTCTACCTGGCAATAGTAGTAGGTGAGCCTCTCGTCACCGTCGGTCAACCTTCTTATTACTGTTCACATAACACGTTAACAATGTTGCTTTGCTTTTTATTCTTCTTTTCTGCTTTGACTTTGGATTGGATTTGTTTATAGATCTAGCCGAAGTCAAGTAGAGTTGGGCCTTTTGGCCCATCTTGGCTAGGCCGACCCATTTAGTTAGGTTTAGACCAGTCATAATTTTTTTAATTTTTTTTAAAAATAAAAAATATTCTGTTTTTATGCATACGATAAAATTTCAAATTTTTTCCAAGCATATTTTTCATAAAAAAACAAATATAACATATTTCTCATATTTGAAACAAAAATTGGATAACGTAACTAGTTTACGATTATCCATTAGAATTTGGACAAAATAAATAAAAAATAGTAATTATTTTCTTTTAGCTATTAACATATAAAATTATATTGTATAGTACGCTCTTAGATAGTTAAAAAAAATAGTTTTTCAAAATACAGTGTAAAATTCTTTTTTGTTAAGCTTTCAATCTTAATAAGGTAGAAACTCTGTCACGGAAAGAGATCTATCTCAAACTTTGGAAAATACCAATGACTAAAAAACTATCTTAGAAAAAATAATCAAACAACAATGCAACTTACCTGAGGTAGGGTACACTAGGAGTGATGCGTCTTTCTCTTGCACAACAAGTCCCCTTACCCTAACTCTCACAAACCATTAGGTTTTCTAGTGAACTTAATACTAGGTTGTGACTCCTAAGAATTATAGTCATCATTTTATGACTATAAATACTCCTCTATTTCACCATATATCGTTATACCCTTCAAGGATGTCGGGGTGCAAAACATAGAAAAAGATGTTGTGGTGACAGATGGCGACTCCACTAGGGATATGAATTAATCATGTATTTTAAATTCATAAATAAACCCAATTCTAAGTTAGGTGAGGAGTACCGGCTTGTCTTATGACTTTTTGTTGAAGTTTAGATTGATGAAACGTTCAACTATAAATTGAGAGTTTACTCGTTAATGGCGGTCACATCATGCCCCAACCATTTCTTGTAAACCCCTATACTACCTTCATGTAAGGTGGTTATAAGGCAATTCATAGACCTTTGAGACCAGGTAGAAAACTTACCCCTCATGTAATGGTGTACAACTTGTACTGGAAAGAAGCTCCCCAATAATTCACCGGTTGCGTGTTGTGTATGTATATATGTTTGCATCCACATGCATCCATCATTGTATATATATCATGAGAAAGCTGAAAGATATGTCCCTGAAGAGCTTTTGTTCATAACACTTGACTTGACAAAGAAATATGGACATCAACAAACGTGCTCACTGCCATGTTCATTTCCAAGAAGAATTAGATTCTCTGAAAGCTAGTGTGACTCATCTTACCGACTTACTTGAGCAAGCACTGAAATAACCCCTACAAGAGTGTTTGAAGAAAAAGTATACTGGAGTTAGAAAATGAAGCATGTTTCTATAATGGCTCTTTGTTTGGTCATGTCCACATATTATGTTTCAATTTGAACTTATATTTAGTCTTGTCTGCAATTTTGCTCATAACACCACAAGACCTTTCTTTCAAAAAAGTCTTTCTTTCAATAAGATCATGTATTTTATTGTGTTTATAGCATGCTCTTACTTTTTATTTAAATAACACAAGCACACCTTATACCCTTTCATCCAAATTATAAATGATCCCATGACTTGATAAAGATATTTGGCAAATCAAAGTCTAGTGTCACAACCCAATTCCGGGTTATTCCCAAACATTCACCCAAAATAAAACAAAAATAACATAAATAAAATAAAAGGGGCTTGTGTTGGTAGAATTGAAAATTTTGGATGTTTTCGAGAGTCCGACCGTACCTCGTTTGGGCCAAAAAATAAAGATTCAAGGCTAAAGTAATTTATTATCGGATAAATCTGCATAAAAGTTAAGTCAAAAGGCATAATTATATTTCTATGGGCCAATGTGATTAAATCGTCGACCAATTTGAGGTATAATTATATTTAGAAATTAATGTAGGGTCTAATTGAATGATTTAATTAAGTGCAAGGAATTAATTAAACTTTAAATTGTTCAAATTCATTTTATCAAGGGCTTAATCGATGAAAAATGAAGTTCTTAAGCTTAATTTGGGCTTAATTGAGAAGATCAGAATTTCCGAAGACCAAATTGAATTTTTCCTAAGATAATTGTGCAAAATCAGGGATACGAATGCACAAATTTGAAAGTTTAAGCCAATTGGAAGTGCAATTAAAACAATTATAAAGAGAATGAGCAAAACATATTTGCACCTTCTCTTAAAGCATGCAGCACGCCGCCAACACGGCACCATTGCAAGCACGTCGTTGCTAACAAGCCGCTATTGCAAGCTTGCCGTAATTGCAGGCACATATAACAATTAGTTTGAATTAGTTTGGTGCATTTGAATTGTTGTGTTGAGTACAACAACAAGATTTCTAGTCGATCAAGAATTAACCACTCAATTAAGGGTTACAACTATCACTTGATTTAAAAAAAAACATTTCATTACAATCTTATTCTTCTAACAACCAACTACACATGATAACCACAATGGCAATTAACTTTCATGAAGATGCAAATTCACACAATGAATTTTTTATAATTTCATCTCCAAACACAGGGAACAAAGGTAGAACACTCCATGGATTGAAAAATTAAAAATTTGAATTCAATTATTTTTAGGAACATAGCTTATACAATGTATAACTAAGACTTAATTATTATGATGTTTTGCTAAGGGTGGAATACCTTTATCATGGAATAGAAGATAAGATGACATAAATCTCAGACAACATAATAGACTAGTTGAGAGGTATTTTTATACCCATTTGTTATAAGGGCAACTAAGGATGTCAGTGTTGTCAATTTTTTATTTCATAAGTTTTCTACCATTTATTTAAGATATTCAATAACGGAGAATGAAATGAAAAGAAATCTATAAAATTCATTATTTTCTCCTTTTTCCCTTTCTTGCAAAACAACACAAAAACCCAGTAATTTAAATATCTTTTTATTAAAAAAATAAAGAAAGAAAAAAGAAAGACATAAAGCCAAGATGGCTCTTCAAAAAACATCTCTCCCATCTACAAGAAAGAAAAGAAGAAAAAACAACATAATAACCCACTAACGAGTTCACTTTTTGTTAATATTTTTATATGTATTTTTTTTAAATAAAATTAATATAGTAAATTTACTAGGCTCAAGATACTTGAACTTCATAACCGACCAAGTTCAAGATGCATGAATTTGAAAATCATGTTAGGCCCAAAGTATCTAGACTTGATCAGTTAGCAATTTCCAATGCATTTGAACTTCGTAATTAGTCAAATCTAAAATAATGACTTTGACAAACATGTGAGATCTAAGGTACATGAACTTGGTAGTCAACTAGGTCCAACGTGCTTGAACTTGATAATCAATAAAGTCTAAGATAATATGGGTCTAACATGTTTACCTAAACTTGACAGTGAACCTCATCCAAGATACTGTGGGTTTGATAGATGTGCTAGACCTAGATACCTAGACTTGGTATTCATCCATGTATATTATAATGTGGATTTGTCTATTATGTTAGACCTAAAGTATTTGGATTTAACAGTCAGTCAAGTCTAAAAAATTTGGACTTGGTATTCAACCAAACTAAAATAACATGGGTTTGACAAACATCCCAGATCCAAGGTCTATTTTTTATTATCATCCCTCTAATTGTATTTATAGAGGAAAACAAAGGCATTACAAGAACCCTAATCAAACACAAACTCTTAAACTAATCTTATCATAGATAAGATTTAAACTAGAAGTAGAAAAGAACAATCAAAGCATATCACTAAATGCTAGAATTTAAATGATTAACATCAATAAAAAAAACTTATCACTAATTTGTAGCATAATTGGAACCAAATTCTTCAACACTCCTACTTGGTTCTAAGGCTGCACATATCTATCTTCTCCTTTAGCTCTTTAAATTTGTCTTTATATGGGAGTTGATTGTCACTCTC
Organism: Salix dunnii; assembly: GCA_015731905.1. Classification (NCBI taxonomy): domain Eukaryota; kingdom Viridiplantae; phylum Streptophyta; class Magnoliopsida; order Malpighiales; family Salicaceae; genus Salix; species Salix dunnii. The sequence continues at coordinate 5,953,283 of CM027662.1, read as the reverse complement.
CACTATCTCCTATAACTCGAAAGCTTTCAGGTATGTCTCTATTTTTACAACCTTAATACCATAATTCAAACCTGTAAATGATAGTAATTTGGCAGGAAAACTTGTGATTGATTCCATTGAAATAATACTTTGCTCACACTCTCAGTTTTTACCACACAAAACCCTTCAAAGCCCTTAGCTTTGATTTCGCTTAAAACCTCACTTTTAAACTCTCATGTTTCACACAGTTCTTTCAAAGCCCTTAGCTTTGATTTTCCTTAAAACCTCACTTTTAAACTCTCGTGTTTCACACAATCCCTTCAAAGATCCTAATAGCTCTGATACCAATTGTTGGAAAATAGAGGTGCCCACTATTTCAATTGAAAAATTCTAGCCCTTAGCTAAGAATTAATTGAAATATTTCAGCCCTCAGCTAAAGAAAAAAGAACAAAGAGATCAAGGGGTAAAAACCTAATATCTATTTTTTATTGTCATCGCTCTAATTGTATTTATAGAGGAAATCAAAGGCATTACAAGAATCCTAATCAAACACAAACTCTTAAACTAATCTTATCATAGATAAGATTTAAACTAGAAGTAGAAAAGAACAATCAAAACACATCACTAAATGCTATAATTTAAATGATTAATATTAATAAAAAAACTTATCACTAATTTGTAGCAGAATTGGAACCAAATTCTTCAACATATTCATGGATGGTAAGGTAAGCTTTGCACTTCCAAGAATTGACAATAATATTATTGAAAGCCTTATACCCCTGGAATTTTCCAGCAATATAACCCACAACACAAGATTTCCATATATCACCAAGACTGTTGGCGTGAGTCACGTAATCAGCTAGCATGGACTTGGAAATCTCTTCTCGTTAGAAATTACATGTTTGTAGCCAAAGATATTGTATATGCATTAAATAGCTTCCTAAAATAGGTCCCCTATATCACTATATTTTGTACCCCATTCTACAAAAATAAACAATAAAGAAAAGCTAAAGTTGACATGGTATGAGAGTAGGATCTTGGGTTTCCTGTTTTTTGACCAGACCAGGGTTGTCTCTTTTCTTTTCTTCTACTTCTTACCTAGCCTCCATGGCTGATTCTACTGAAATGATTCTTGACAATTTAGCGTAAAAAATGACAGAAGTCCTGATAAAAGTTCAGACCTCTCCAAATGAGTCTCCAACGGTTCCTAACAACATTAAGTTGGATGGATCAAACTATGGATTGTGGTCCCAAGTGATGGAGATGTACATCGCTAGAAAAGATAAACTGGGGTACATCAATGAAGATTATCCCCATCCACCAGAAACAGAGCCTCCTTTTAGAAGTGGCACACTGAGAATGCCATGGTGAAAGGTTGGTTGATCAACTCCATGGATCAGTTCCTGGTCGTAAATTTTATTTGCTATCCAACTACTAAACAGGTTACATGGAGGAAACTTGGTTACATAGAGGAGTAAATAGCAGAAAGTGGTGGCACAGTCCAGTGCTTAAGCAGAATTCCGAGGTATGGCAAAAGGATTATGTGAACTTATTTGGTTTAGAAGGCTGCTAAAGGCGATTGGTTTCCCACTCGAATCTGCAATGAATTTATTTTGTGATAATAAAGCAGCCATCGACATATAACACAACCCAATTCAACATGACCACACCAAGCACGTGGAGGTAGACTGACATTTCATCAAGCAGAACTTGGAAGAAAAGATTATTTAGTTCTCTTTCGTCAAAATTGAAGATCAGCTGGCTGATATTCTTACCAAGGCAGTCTCCAGTAGAAACTTTTACAGCGCACTCAGCAAGTTAGGTGTTAGAGATATCTACTCACCAACTTGAGAGGGAGTGTTGGCGTGAGTAACGTAATCAGCTAGCATGGACTTCGAAATCTGTTCCCATTAGGAATTACATGATTGTAGCCAAAGATATTGTATATGCATTAAATAGCTTCCTAAAATAGGTCCCCTGTATGACTATATTTTGCTCCCCATTCTACATGAATAAACAAGAAAGAAAAGCTAAAGTTCAGAAAGAATTCCAATATCCTCATCCAGTAAAGAGCAAGATGCAGCATTTTGCAGTTCAGAAAAAAATAACAATTTGGAACCATTTTCAGCACAACGGTTTGAGGAAAATAAATCTTTCGATTTACCTGGAGGGGGAGTAGGGTCTGATTGGGGGCCGACCCTATTGGTAAGGGAAGCTTTGCACTTCCAAGAATTGACAATAATGTTATCGAGAGCTTTATACCCCGGGAATTTTCCAGGAATATAACCCACAACACAAGATTTCCATACATCACTAAGACTTCCAATATCCTCATCCAGTAAAGAGCAAGATGCAGCATTTTGCAGTTCAGAAAAAAATAACAATTTGGAACCATTTTCAGCACAACGGTTTGAGGAAAATAAATCTTTCGATTTACCTGAAGGAGGAATAGGGTCTGATTGGGGCCGACCCTATTGCTGATCGGATGTAAGATTTTTGTATTCCGAGCTTCACCACCTTTTCCTTCACCCTCAGGATGTAGAAAAGGGGAGGGGGATCTTTGCAAGGGGTCCGTGCCTTCTTTCTGCTTGCAGAACTGGCTGCTAAAAGCCTTTGTGAGAGTTAATGCAGGAGGGGTGCAGTACAGGTCACCTGGAAAGTCATCTTCAGAAATGGAGTAGTCAACATTATCCTCCACAAAGTGTTCTTCCTCATCGTCATCTTCATCTTCAAAGTTTTCCTCTCCCACCCTTAGCTTGGAACCGGAAGATAGGGAGATATCAAGCTTACATGTTTCTAGAGCAGGTGGGATTACCTCCTCTTCATAGAAGTCTTCCTAGCCGGGGCCTCCTTTATCCCCCTGTGCAGCAGATCCATTCACCGGGACGTCTTGCTTGGACCACTGCCTTCTCCATGCAGAGGAGAATAATCAGGTGAGACAGGTTGCGGGGCTGCCAGTGCCAAGACCTTACGTTGATGAAGAAGAAGTTGGGACTCATAAAGTAGCTCCTTTTGTTTTGGCCTAGAGCCGCCAGATTTCTTTTTGCCTTTAGCCATTTGAAACAACAATAGACAAGGAGAACGAAAGAACAAGAAAAGAAACAGTTGCAATCTCAAAGTTTCAGAGACGAGGTAGCAGCCACCGGGAGGAGAAGAACTTTGCTGTGAAAGGAGAGCATCTCTCACCTCTTTCTCTCACTTATAGGCTGGTTGATGAATTTGGACTTTTGAATGTTTAATTGCCTTTCATATTATCGTTATGAATGACTAAAAATCAAGACACTTTTTAAATAAGATAGATATAATGGAAAATATATCACTCTCATGGAAGTTGTACTCAAGTACAATCACAGCGTTTTTCATTCATAGAAACAAAAATAATAACGTAGATAAATATTGTTTTTGTGGATTTATTAATAATAAGATTTGGAACAAGAGAAGGCTTAGCAACGAAAACACGGAAAAAGATACCACTAATTAATACAGGTCTTGGTCATTAATTGAACGCAAGTAATATCAGACCCGAACCAACACATCTATCGATCACCTGCTCAAATTTATTTAGTTTAATGTTACTGAATGATGACATTACAAGCTGCTTCTTAACATCTTAAGGCCATGAACAAACAGAGAATCAAATATCTCCATTTCATGTTTCTTCAAAACCAGGCCTATTTCAACTCCACCATTTTCATCTCTGCTTTCCATCATAGAAAAAGAGTCACCCATTTCTATGGTTGTAATCTCTACATTCATAGGCTTGCCCCACCCAAAATCTGCCCCATACTTCCCAAATCGGTTTGACCCTGCAACTAGAATCAGTCGAACTCCTGGTTCCACATCCATAAATGGGACCCTCTCCTTGGCTTTCTCGAGAACTCCACTTTCTAATCCTTTGATCATCTCATTAAGCCTCTTGGCGACGTAAACAACCCCATTTTCTTTAAGGAGATGTTCCGCTTCAACAAGTGCATCACAAGAAGTAACACAATTACCGATATAATTCCTAGATAATGAAGGATTTAAACGGGTTCTACAATCTGTTGTCAACCCAAATTTAACCTTATTATTATTTTTCAGGCCTTTTGCTTTAACCATGCAAACCAATGTATATGCATATGCAAGCACATAAGTTGAGAAAGGTTTTGTTTGATTTCCTCTCTCTGATTTAAAGTGTACCCTCTCACCTAGCTTCTTTATGTCTTCACGAGAAAACTGGAATGTCGCTCGTACTACATGAGCTTGAACTGGATATGGTGTTAGCTTCAAACTTCTGGGGCTGGCATCTGAACCTGACAGTTTCAGTCCTAGCCAGTAGTTTAAATATTTCATTTCAAGTGCTTCTGAACCGTGAATGACTGTTCTGTCAAAAGATGGATTTAGTTCTTCTGGTAACGAACTAGGGCTTATTTTCACATTTGCATCTAAATTTCTGCATATGCAAGCCCATGAATTCATAAACAAAGATATGCTTCTACCATCAAGAACAGCATGGTTTAGGGTGTAACTGATGGTAAAACCTTTGTTTGGAAACAAAGTGATTTGGAAAGAAAGTATGGATGCTTTAGTTTCAGATGCAGACAAAGGTGCCAAATAAGGATGTGACTCAGAAGCATAGCGTATATCACTGTAGAGATGGTCAAGGTCTTCATCGGACTCGGCCACTGTAAGCAAAACACCATCATTTGCAGTATTGTAAATGATGACGGGTTTTGCCGAATTTTGCGGCCAGCTAAGGTAGCCAGCGAGAGGAAGGAAATGGAAGAGAGTGATAGAAAGTGAGTGTTTGATTTTGGGAAGGATTACTGCCTTGAAAAACGTAGTTGTTGATTCTCCGAGTTTATAGAAGAAAATGCTTTGAACCGGAGGGAATTTGAGATTGAAAATGTCAGAAAAATTGAGCGGAAGAGAGAACTCGGTGGGAGTAGACCTGGATGAGTTTGAGAAGGGAGGAACATGGCAGACCTCGATTATAGTCATTGGCTTTGATATTCCCTTGACTCTTATCAAAGTTGAAAATAATTGAGAAAGAAAGAAGGACGTCGCCTTGTGCAGATGTTATGGAGTTTTGAGAGGCTAACTATATCAATAACCTTCTTCCCCGAGTGTTATATAGTATTGAAAAATAATGAATGGCAATATATAAGATATATTTATATGGATGAAATATTGAAAAAAGAGATTTTCCTTCTGCTCTGTTCCCCATTTAAAACGTATAAAAAGTATAATATATTTCACCAATAAGTTTTTGTTTTCGTGGTTCAATTTTTTGAAGTAATGTTTTTGCTTGAAAAAAGCATTAAACTAATTTTTTTTTTAATAATTTTGATATGCTAATTCTAAAAACAAAAAAAAAATTGAAATATTTTTGTAGAAAAAACATATATCGCATTACCAAATACATAATTATGTACTCTCTCTAACATATACAAAATATTGAGAAATATTCTGATAATAAATTAAAATTAATTTTATAAAATAAAACTTTATTTGTGGTTAAAAAATGATCAAATTTAATATAGATAACAAAACAAACCCTACTTTGATAATGGCATGAAAAAACCTCAACTTTTACTTTAAGGTTTTAGTTTATATATTATTGGGTCCTTATTCTTTTGGTATTTAACATTTTAATCTGAAACTTTAGTTTTTTTATATTTTATTCTCTCAAATTGAGAGAAAAGAGAAGTGACATTGAAAATTTTTTGAAGAGAGAAAGATTGTTTAGATGATGGTATTCTAGCAATTTGATAAATTATCTTTGTAAATAAGTTTATCATTTCAAAATACTAGATGATGATATTTTTTTTTTTTATAAAATTATATTACATCTACATGATACACACACTTTGTTCTTAGCATCTAAACTTGACTTCTAAAATAAATTAAATTAAGACATATATAATAGAAAGGACAATCGATATTAAATTAAGTCTAGTTTCTCTATTTTATAAGGTGTTATAATTGAATAAGTCCTCCTTGTTTACTTTAAGAATTCCAAATAAACTAGGAAAATATACTTTGATTTCAAAATCTTTATCGTTGCCCTATTTCCTTGTAGTAGTATAAACTTTTCAAATCAAGATTTGTAATCTCTGTAAGAAAACGATGATTTTCAAATAGAAAGTCCACATTTCAAAAAGAAATAAATAACAAAATATGTAAAATTTGTTTTGATCCATATGGCAAAGCTTTTACGAACTCCGACAAACCTTAAATTTTATGCAACATAGAAAAACATCTCTAGAGTATTCTAGTAAAGTTTCAACTCGGCCAAATTATTTGATATAGAGTTATACTTAAAAGTATAAAACTAAATAGTATAACATTTTACACCAAAATCTGAAAATAACTTTATTTGGATTGTATCACCAATATATGTCCATATAAAGTAAATATATATAGATCTTGCATTTTGATTCTCAGGTGACATTAAAAAAATTAATTATAAAAAATAAAAAAAATCATGAGTCAACTTTAATTAATTATGAGGCAACAATAGGATTTTCAAATAAGTAAAAACAATTTGAAACTTGGGTCATTGTGTCGATTGAGTTTAACAAGTTTTGTTAATATATGCATACAAGTTTTGTTAATATATGCATGTGTAACAATCCCAATTTAATAACATAAAAAACTAATCAAATCTTTCAAAATCACAACCCAAGAAATCTCTTACTTAAATTTAAATAAAAAGTTCAATTCACAATCCATTTAGTTTTGAAGAATAGAATTGAAAACAAAATAACAGTAAAAAAAAATGATGACTACACATGAAAAAACAAGAATAAATAAATAAAATTATAAATCATTAGAAACAATTTTTTTTGAAATAATTGAGATTAAATTTGAAAGATAATACGTAAAATGATAAAAATTTAAAAGATAACATGTAAAATGATAAAGTTAAGAAAATTTTCAATTTGAAGTGACTTGTTAAAATAAAACAATTACAGTTCAAATAACAAGAATTTAAGGATAGCGAGCAAAACAAAGTAAAGGAGAGAGAAATAAAATCAAACCAAATATAATCACCATCCACTGTCACCGAAGCAAAAAGAAACGCCATGACACTTTAAGGGTGTTTCGATTGTTTTTTAAAAATATTTTTAAAAGAAATTATTATTTTTTATTTTAAATTATTTTTTTATAAATATCATTTTCATACAAAAACATTTTTTAATATATTTTTAAATAAAAAAATACTTTTAAAAATTACCACCACCTCAAAACCTGAATGTCGATATGAAAGCGTGCCAGCTTTTCATAAGTTGAATTGTTGGTGATGAAACAGAACGGTGATTGCTGGAGATTCCAACGCTATGAAAGATTGTTCGCCTACTGTTGACCGGCGAGTATCTGTACTTTGTATCCGTCCGATCAGAAAAGGGATCATCCAACGTACATGAGGGTGGCTGTTTCAAAGTTGAATGTTAGGCAAGTTAAATAATTGCGTAATAGACCCTAGCTTAAACATTAATTAATTATTGCCCTTAAACTTAATAGAATTTCACACTGCCCCCATGTAAATACGTTGACTAGGGTCTGTCTTTTGGCTTGTAACACAATCTCCTCCTTCAGAAGAGCTCGCCCACCAGCTCCGGGTAAGCTTGTCTCAATTCCCCCACATCCACCCACGTGGCGTCCTCCCTGTCAGCTGAACCAACAATTCATCCCCAGCTCGACTTCCTTTCCGTTTGATTCTCCTTTCTAGCATTTGCTCTGGCTTCGGCGTTAGGGTTCCATTTTTCATGACCTTGGGTAACCTTGGATTAAGGTTCACACTGTCTCCAACCTTCTTCTTGAGGCAGGAAACATGGAATACAGGATAGATCTTTGAATTGGTTTTCACGAAATTAGTTTATTGACACTTCTTTTTTTAAGAAAAAAAAGTCTTTTGATTAATTTTTTGTTTAAATTTTAATTAATATACTTTTTCTTATTTTTTTAATTAGTCATTAATATTTTTAATTACATAAAGCTTGAAAGAGATTATTATAATTTGTTTTTATATTTATATTTTATATAAATAAATTATATTTACATGAAATATTTATAATAACAATAAAAATAATTTGTTCTTGGGAACTAGAGTTCACCTCTAAGATACAACCAATAAAAAAAAAATGATAGTTGAAGGTAGATATTTGAATCTAAATCTATATTTTTAATTTACTAGAAAAAATATATTTTCATTTCAATAATTAACTAGTTATTTGACCGACACTTTATTGTTGATTGGATAATTGTTTCTAGAGAAAAACAAATATGCAAGTTTTTTAAATGTGTTTTTTGAAAACAAAACTATAATTTTAAATAAAAAAAACATATACATGCATGTAATTAAATACATTGAGAACCATCTTTGCCAACAATATAAAAACAAAGTGTTCACATGTCTATTCAACTTGACTCATTGTAGGTCAGTGTCATAAATCAATTTTGGGTTATTCCCTAAATCTATCCAAAAATTAACAAAAATAAAATAAAAGGGGCTGATATTGACAGAAAAATCAAGATGAAAATTTTAGACGTTTTTGAAAGCCCGGTCATACTTTTTTTTTGCCCTAAAATAAAAGAAGATACAAATTCAAGGCTAAAATAATTTACGATTGGATAAATCTATGTAAAAGTTAAGTCAAAAGACATAATTATATTTTTATGGGTCAATATGATTTAATCGTCGACCGATTTAAAGTGTAATTATGCTTCGGAATTAATTGAGGGTCCAATTAAAGGATTTAATTAACTGCAAGGACTTAATTATACTTTAAAATTAATTGCATCAAATTAATTAAGGGCCTAATCGATGAAAAATCAAGGTCTTGAGTTTAATTTGGGTTCGATTGAGAAGTTTGGAGTTTTCGGAAACCGAATTGCATTTTTCCAATCCAATTGTGCAAAGTCAGAGGTCAAATTGAAGACAATTGAATTCTAATGGTCAAATTAGGTATCAAATTACACAAATTCCTCATCTCTGATGGAACTAGAAACAATCTCTCTCCCCCGTTCAGTCGACGTTTCTCTCTTAACCCCGTTGCAGCTCCTTACTCTCTCCCCGTAGCATCCTCTCTCTCTCAAAAAACCAGCACGTCAAGCAGCACCCTCCTCCACCAACGCAGCCAACCACCACCTGGTCTGCCTCCTCAACTTCGTTGCTAGCCACAACCTTCCTTCTCCAGCTTCAGTGTCATAGCAATGACAAGGAGCAGCAGCAACTCCAGCACAAACCATCACTTTAGAAGCTTCCCTGGCCACCACAGGCCGCTATTTTTGACGTTGCCACAACAAGGAGAACCACCTCGATCTCCTTTACCCGGAGACAATAGCAGGTAAGCCTCTCGTCATGGCCGACCATTTTACTGATCATTGCCTTCTTCCTCACTTTGAGGGAGTGAGTTAATTCACTACCCCGTTGGGTTGTTTGGGCCGGGTTCAGTCCCCGGCCTAGCTGCTAAAGTTGATGGGCTTTTTGGCCATTAGGGCTGAATAGTCAAGTCTAGTTTAGCCTAAGTTTGTCATAGTGGCCCCCAGCCCATCAATGGTGGCGTTTTGGCCCACCTTGGTCGGTCCATTGAACTGGGCCAGGTTCGATCCAATTTTTTTTTTGTTTTAAAAATAAAAAAATACATTAAAAAAACAAAAAAAATATGTTTGTTTTTGTGCATACAGTCGGATTCCAAAGTTTTTTCCACTGTATTTTTTGTTAAAAATATGTTGTATCTTTTTCATATTTTTAAAGCAAAAATTTAGATATCTTAACCAGTTTATGATTATCCATTGGCATTCGGCCAAAATATCAAAAAATAATTTTATTTTATCTATCACGATGTGAAATTACACTGTATAGTATACTCGTAGATAGTTAAAAATGTGATTTTGAAAATGTAGTGCGAAATTTATTTGTTGGCTAGTCTTTCAACCCGCAATGAGATAGAGATTCTTTCATGGAGAGAAATCTATGTCGAACCTTAGAAAAAAAACCAATAAAAAATGAATTAGAAAAAAAACAATCAAACAACAATGCAACTTACCTTAGGTAGGGTGTACTGGGGGTGATGTGTCTTCCCCTTACACAACAAGTTCCCTTACCAAAGACTCTCGTTGACCAATAGGTTTCCTAGTAACAGTAATACTAGGTGGCGACTCCTGATTATTATAGCTGTAATTTTTATGACTATAAAACAAACACCTTCATTTTAACCGCGCGTTGTTGTCTTCCTAAATCCCGCAATGGTTGGGCATGAAGCGTGTAAAAATCGTTGTTGCAACAATTAAGTATTGTTTTTTTTTTTAACACAAGAATTAATGTATAAGTGTTATTAACGTGTTTTTTTAACATCGAGTAACAAATATAATTGTGAATCAAAAACTCAATGCTTACATATCAAAAAATATCATAGAGGTGATGTGCATTAATAAACACATATATATAAGATCTCAAGATAATTTTTAATGTAAAGAATGGAACAATGTTGAAATTAATATAGTAAAAAATTATTTTCTTAGTTTTTTATAGTAATTGTTTATATAAAATGCCAATTTTTTTTTTAACAAGAGATTAAAGATATGAAAAAAAGAGAGAATGGTATAATAGGCCAAACGCACAGTGATAAATATTAAAGATAAGGAAAAAAAAAAAGACTAACGAAATATTAGAATAAAAAAATTGAAGATTAGAACAAAATTGGAGATAAATAGATCAAGTGTAAATAAATATAAAAAACCCAATTGTAAGGAAAAATAAATATAAGAAAAACTTCTTTTGATAAGAAACCCTGAAAATTACAATTATACTATTTTTACAGGAAAAAAATATATTTTAATAACTCTTTTTATTTATTTATTTATTTATTTTATTAAGTATAAACAATATCTTATCTTTAATGACCTTAAAAAAATCATGATACTATAAAATAGATCCATAGCGCGTGCACCTTCTTCATTTGCATTAAGATTTGTTTTAGAATCCTATCTACAATGATGGATGGTTTACAAGATTATTGTACTTGCATAATTATTGTGAGCAGAAATATAAAAGGTGTGGCAGAATTATTGTACTTGGATAATTGCTTCCAAGTGAAATTACTATCGATTGCAATAAAAAATTCTTTGTTTATATATTCTTTTTATTTTATCGTTTCATAATTAATTTTTTATGTATTGGACTTATTGAGTTATTTTATTGGTTTTTTTTTGGGTTATCATTGTGTCAAAGAAACTCATGATATTTGATTGATACTTGACTTTATAAAAAAAAAATCATTTTTATTCTTTATCAAGAGGAGCAAGATTAAAGATCGGTGAAAAGTTTAATTCTTTTTTTAAACCAATCACATCTCATTCAGTGTTTTTTTTAGGAATATATGCATTTAGATTATTCTTAAATTCTATGTGTTCCTTTTAGTTTGAAAATTATACATTTTGGTTTAGAAATTTATTTTATTCATGTTTAAATTTGGATAGGACCGCTTCGTATGGTTCGTTAGATTATTGTTTTTAATTATTTTTGCATAATAAAAAATCAGGAAATGCCTGTAGCTCAGTGGACAATGCACTGTTTGCTAAACGAGGAGGGCAAGGATCAAACCCCTTCCTAGTGCACCTAATTGATTTTTTTTTCTTTTTTTTAATTTGTTTTTTTTTCTTTTTTTTTTCTTTTGATTGTTTTTTATTAGTTTTATTTATTTATTTTGATGTCAAAATATATTTTTTTTCTTATAATTTTTTTTCATTTTTCATTTGCTTTTTTGTTAAAGTTATTGACCTTTTTTTTGCTTGATTGAATTTTTTTCCCATTGATAACACAATAAGAATAATAATTTTAGTTTTTTTTTTTCTTACTTCCTCTTTTTTATTTTTTTGTTGAAATAATTTTATAATTTTTATAGTCTTAGCAATAATAGTAATGATATTTTTAGATGTTAAGACTTTGATGTTTTTGTTGTTATAATAGGGTGTGTTAATGTGTTTCATTATATCAAACCTTACATGTATAGATATTATACTTTATTCGATTTTTTTAATTTTTTTATTTAATTGAAATTGATAATATTGTGGTTTTGTTTTTGGCCCTTATACTTTTGATTTTTTATTTTAATTCCTTTAATTTTTTATAGTTCTTAAATAATTCCTATTTTTGTCTATGTTTATATAGATATGTGCCTTTATTTTTTTTAATTTTTATTATTTTCTCTTTTGTTCAAATAATATTTTTTTCAAAAATTTTGCTCTTAAATTATTGTTTGTGTTTATGATCATTTAAAAATTGATATTTCTTATTTGTTTTCCTTTGTTTTTTATTTTGGTTTTTTTATTAGTTTTTTTTTCATGTCAAATGATTTTTTTAGCTAATATTTTTTTTTCATTTTTATTTTGTTTGCTCTTCTGTTAATGTTTTTGGGCTTTTTTTTAATTTTTTTTATTGAATTTATTTTTTTATTATTCATGCAATAATAATAATAATAATAATAATCATAGTTTTTTTTCTTGCTTTCTTTTATTAATATTTTTTATTTTTTTTCCTAGAAGTAATTTAATAATTTTTATTGTTTTAGCAATAATAGTAATGATATTTTTAGATGTTAAGCATTCAATGTTGGTGTTATAATAGGATAATTTGATGTATTTCATTATATCAAACCTTATATGTATAGATATTTTATTTTTAAACTAGCAAAATCTATTAATTATTTCAATTTCAATAATTATAAAAAATATTTGTTTGAGTCGCAATATATTGTGGCCAGCTTTCTAAAAGGAAATGTTTGCTTTCCAGATACTATCAATACAAAAAAGAGGCAATTAGCAACGCATTGTTGCATTGAAAAAACAATTGTTGTTGATGTTGTAATTAATTAACATTGGAATATGTTTAGTAATACATTTTTTGTTGTTGACCAATTTGTTTTAAAATAATATATCGAATCTCTAATGAATAATTCATTGCAGTTTAAATCAGCAACAAAAAAAAAATCCATTGTAGATTAAAAATATTTGCAAAAGATAATTCATTACTAAGGGTAAGTCCAATGACACAAACCATTTTGAAGAGCCAAATCATAAAAATGACTCTTTAAATAGTGTGTAAATGACTTTTGAGTTGATGTGCTGTCCAATAGTAAAAAGCTATTTTGGAGAGCTATTTTTTTATCTTATTTTAAATAAGTTCAATTATTTTGTATATAGTTTAATTTACAATTAATTATACAATTAATAGGAGTAAGTTATATAATTAAATAATTGCTTTTGAGAAACCCGCCAACGATTAAATTATTATTTTATTTATATTTAAATTTAAAAGAAAATAAAAATAAATTTAATTATAATTAAAAGATTCGGAATATTTGAAATTTTAAAATATTGAAAAATCCCACCAAAATTTAATTTAAAAAAAAAAAGAGCCAAGTTTTGAAATTTTAAAATTTCAAATAATGAAAGAATAACCGCCAATAATTTCAATTTTTTGGAGTTCAAATTTTGAAAAAAATGGCGCCAACATTTTGAAATTTGAAATTTTGGGGAAAATAAATTCATCTACAATATCCACAGAAACCTTAACATTTTCTTCATCATAGTTTCTTCATCATTTTCTTCATGATAGTTTTCTCCATCGTTCTCTTCTTTGATCTTTAATTCATTTCATTAAAGTTCATTATGAATCATTTTAATTTTTATGATGCTTTTGATTTTGATGATGACACTCCCATGTTTGTTTGCCAAGTTGCTGCTGTAGTGGCTGTCGAAGAAGAATCGATAAATGAAGGGCGAAGAACAGGGGCTCATGGATCTATTACTGGACATAACATCATCAATCGTGATAGAAAGGAAGGTGCATTAAGGCTATATAATGATTATTTTGCTCAAACTCCGAAATTCATAGAAAGTCAGTTTCGAAGGAGATTTAGGATGAGTCGTAGCCTTTTTATTTGGATCGCAAATGCGGTGGAAGCTCACAATCCATTTTTCAAACAAAAGAAAGTTGTAGTTGGTGTTATTGGATTATCTTGTCTTCAAAAGGTAACTATCGCTCATAGGATACTTGTGAATGGTACTCCTGCAGATCTAACTGATGAATATATTCAGATTGGAAAAAGCACTGCAATTGAAAGTGTTAGAACTTTCATCAAATCAATTGTTGAAGTTTTTGGGGATTGATATCTAAGAGCTCCAAACGATTATGATATTAGTCGACTATTATCAATGGGCGAGTATCATGGATTTTCAAGGATGTTAGGGAGCATTGATTGCATGCATTGGAAATGAGAGAAATATCCAACTGCATGGCATGAGATGTTTACTGGGCATTATCGGGAACCTACTATAATTCTAGAGGCGGTGGCTTCACAAGATTTTTGGATATGACATGCCTTTTATGGAATGCCTGGATCTCTAAATGATATTAATGTTCTTGATCGGTCACCTGTCTTTACTGCTCTTGCTGAAGGTCGTGCTTTACCTGTCAATTACACAATCAGTGGACATGAATATACAATGGGATATTATTTAGTAGATATGATTTATCCGAATTGGTCAACCTTTATTAAGACAATCCCAATGCCATTAGGAGAAAAGAGAAAATATTTCGCAAGGAAACAAGAGTCTGCAAGGAAGGACGTGGAGTTGGCATTTGGGGTGTTATAATCTCGTTTCAGAATAGAACGTGGACCTGTGCGATGGGATGAAGAAACTCTTGCAAATATTATGAAAGCTTGAAGGCGCAACGTTTGTTGGAGTTGATCATGAAAGTGAAAGTAGGTCTTATATATCAGTGTCACATGATGAAACACTAGAACTACATGATTTTCTTCAATCTCATAATCGAATCAGGGATAGAGCGACAAACTCCCAACTGCAAGCTGATTTGATTGAACATTTATGGAAACAATACGGTAATGAGTAGATAATCATTACAACTAAGCTACTTATTGTATGTTTTTCAAGTAATTTTATGGTTGTTGTATTTAAAGTAAATTAATGTTACTTATTGTCTTTGATTGTTAGAAAAAGTTAAAGATAAATTTAACACATTAACAAATAACCAATAAGTTACATAATTAATTAAAATATATTCCATTATAAATAATTCAATCAAATTAATTACAAATTAATACTCCTTTTTGCCATAATTTCCAACTTTTTATCTTCAAAATACGCTACAGAAAGTGGATCCATTGTAGAAGTATCCATCTTCATAATCTCCATTTCTTTTTCTCTTGCTTTTGTTTAACCAATAGAGCTTATTGTTCTAACATAATTTTTATGTCTTGTTTTTTTTTTGTACCTCAATTTCAACAAAGATTTCCTTCAATTGTTGTAGGATATTTGTTACACTTGTCTCCCCAACTTTCTCTTTTCCCTGTTTGCATTTAAGTCGTTCCTTTGCAGCTTTCTGACCAATTGATCTATTTTGGTAAATAAATGTGTCACTGTCTTCTTCTAAACTAACAGAATCAATAGTTGATGGATTTGAAGAAGCTGGACTTGCATTTCCATGATTTTTTTTATTTCTTATTTGACTTCTGATGAAGACTTGCACGTTCAAATTGTCATTTGGGTTCTTTTTTTAACATAACCTAACAATATTCCAATTGAAATCGTTTGCCAACGACTGAAGCATACATTTATCGAGCATCATTAATCTGGAAAATAAAATTCAATACATGAAACTATGTTATATAATAAATATGTTAAACAAATTATTTAATATGTAAATGTTAAAAAAAAAACATTACTCTTGATTCTTCGGTCGTTCCACTTTGTTGTCGATTTTCAATTTGGTTAACAAAACCAACAAATTTTTCAACTTCTCTATTTATTTATTGCCATGTATTTGAGATGCTTATTTGAGAACGATTATTCAAGTTTCCTCCATTCTCGATATAGTACGCATGTGCTCGAGCCCAAAATTATCTTGTTTGTTGATTAACTCCTGTGATTGAATCTTTGCTAGTATTTAACCACACATATACAAGTAAACAATCTTCTTCTGGCGAGAAATTTTTACTTTATTATTTTTTAGTTGCATGAACATTACGATCACTTTGTTGAGAAATAATATGTTCAGACTCACTTATAAGAAAGTCAGTGAATAAATTTGGCAAATTTGAATCCATCTGCATAAATATAAAATATGTAATTAAGCTAATTGATTAAAAAAATCATAATTTTTCAATTTCACATAATTATTTTTTTTACTAAATATTATTATTAATTACGCTTTTTTTCCTAAATATTATTATTAATTACCTCCACAACAGTTCTAAAAACTAAATTTACACAGTTTTTAAATCTAACTGTAAATTTTAAACATGTAATTAAGCTAATAGATCAAAAAAATGGTAATTTTGCAATTTCATATAATTATTTTTTTACTAAATATTATTATTAATTACGTTTTTTTCCTAAATATTATTATTAATTACCTCCACAACAATTCTAAAAACTAAATTTACACAGTTCTTAAATTTAACTGTAAATTTAAAACATGTAATTAAACTAATAAATAAATAAAAATTTAATTTTTCAATTTTACATAATTATTTTTTTTACTAAATATTATTATTAATTACCTCCACAACAGTTCTAAAAACTAAATTTACACAGTTCTTAGATCTAACTGTAAATTTAAAACATGTAATTAAGCTAATTGATCAAAAAAATAGTAATTTTTCAATTTCATATAATTATTATTTTTACTATATATTATTATTAATTATGTTTTTTTTCCTAAATATTATTATTAATTACCTCCACAACAGTTCTAAAAACTAAATTTACACAGTTTTTAAATCTAACTGTAAGTTTAAAATATGTAATTAAGCTAATTGATCAAAAAATCATAATTTTTCAAATTCGCATAATTATTTTTTTACTAAATATTACTATTAATTACACTTTTTTTCCTAGATATTATTATTAATTATTCCTAAATATTATTATTACCCCTCGAAACCTTACTCTTTCATTTACGCCGCAACCACCCTTTCAGCTCGCCCCATGCCTCTCGACTACTCACTCTCCCATGGCTATCTCGCTTGCCTCTGTCCCTCTCCCATCATATAATCACCTCCATCGATCTCGCCTCCGTCTCTCTCCCATGGCAATATCGCCTCCATCCCTCACTGCTCCCTCCCCCCATCTCCCTCTCCCATGACGCTCCCCCTCCCTCACTCTACTTTTCCCCCCCTCTCCCTCGGCTCCCTCTCACTCTACTTTCCCCCCTCTCCCTCTGCTCTATACTCCCTCCCCCCATCTCCCTTGGCTCCATCCCCCCCTCACTCTGCTCTCTGCTCTCTCCCCCCCCTCTCCCTTAGGCTTGATACCATTTTCGATTTTTGACACAAATCCATTGCTGAAAGAAGAAATCAAAGCTTCTGCTTTGTTTCTCTTGTTGAAGTTTCAATCACATGGGTTCTTGTTCAACTTGAAATCAAAGCTTCTGTGAAGTTTCTATTATATGGGTTCTAGGTTTTGATCAACAAACCTACTAGTACAGAAAAAAAAAAGATCAAGTTAAGAAAACAAACCGAAGATGTAGGGGGCAGAAGGTTTGACAGAAACAGAAAATGCAGTCTAGTTGTTGGATTTTGAATTTTGATGAAGGTATTTTTTGTGATTTTTCTTGTTCGGATTGGTTCAAAAATATTTTGTGTTTTTTCAATTTTTGAATTCGTTGGTTTCTGTGTTGATGGGTGTTCAATTGTTGAATTCGATGGTTGCTGTGTTTCGTTAGGTTGCTATGTTGATGAGTGTTCAGATACTGTGTTGAGTTGGATAGCTGTGTTTCGTTGGGTTGCTGATGGGTGTTTTAATTTGTACAATGGCATCAACGATAACATTTACACGGTTTTTTTTTTTTTACCTCTGCAGGATAAACATGTAGGAATGACTCCCGAAGATGAAGAAACCATTTTGACTCTTCATTTGGCTCTTCTTATTAAAGACAAAAATTTAACAAAATAAGCTAAATTTTTAAAATTTTACCTTTGTCCTTGCCTTAGCCAAATTATCGGTTGCTAAGTAATAAAATTATTTTACATTTCAGCCGTTGATGTGTTCCTTAAAATACAAACCGTTGATGTAGATTGTTTTTCATTTTCACTGATCACTCGATCTCTTCCTTCTATTAATATGAGAAACCAAAACAACTAATACTAATTAACGTCCTCGTCAATACCACCAATCTCTCTCCAAGAATCTCCTGAATCTTCCTCTGAAGGTTTGTTTCCTCACCATCACACACAAGCTTATATTTTCCCCAAAATTTCTCTTTTTTATCGTTCATATTGATTTTTTATCCCTTCGCCGGGTTTCTTCTTCTTCTTATATTAATGCTCACTTGGCATTCTTAATTTCCTACTATTCACTAAATTCTATGTTTTGTTTGGCGCTAACAATGTTTAAACCAAAAAAAGATGCAGACTTTAAAGATTTCTGATATGGGTTTATCGAAAGCAAACTACAATGGCTTTAAGAAACAAGAGACCAACAAAGCCCTCATGCAGTCGAGCAGACGGTATCCGTACTCTCTCCGATCTGAACCGGTGGTCTGGACCTGACTCTGACAGCGATGACAAGGATGCTCCTCAAGAGTACTACACTGGACTGGTGGCGAGAAAAGGTAACAAACAACTACTCTCCCTGAACCTAACTTCATATTCAAATTTATTGCTTGCTTTTTAATATAAAGTTGCATTCTTTTTTGGGTTAGCAATAATGGGTTTGTCATATAATTCATGAATTCTTTAATTTGTGTGTTAATTGATGGGTCAATGGCAGGAATTGATTGGCTATGAATGGTGTTTTTAGTGTTGAGAGGATGAATTCTTTTCAGGAAGAAAAATTGATGGGGCGGGTGTTTTTAGTCATGGCAAGAGCGATACTTGAAAGCTTAAGCATGGAAAAGGATGGAGAGGGAAGTTGGGCATTTGAGAGTTAGTCCCTTGGGTGGAGGGATAGTGTGGAAACCGAAGAAGAAGAAGAAGAAGAAGCACCAGTAGCCATCCTAATACCTTTATCATGTTGAATTGAAGAAGAAGATGCACGAGCTGTTGTTTGAATGACAGGAATATCATCACGGAATTTCTCTGCAAGTTGATTTTTACCATGATGATTAGGAGGTGGGTGATAGACAATACACATAAAAGCTGTCAATTAAAGTTAGTGTTTTATTTTCTTAATTCAAATAATGATTACGTTAGAAAGTGTTTATCGCAGTACGAGCGCGTTATTGGAGATTATTCCTCGTTAGGATGGGAAAGAATTAGGGGAAGAAGGACCCACCGGGAACCAATGGGAAGATCGAGAGCTGGAAGAAGGAAGGATTTTTTGTCAAATTATTTATAAATAAAAAATGTACGAGTCTTTTATCCTGTATTTTATTATAAACAAAATTAAATTTTATAAATATTAAAAAATATTAATGGTTGATTTTTTTAATAATATTATACATTATAGCAAAATAATTGAAATGGGTAGATAAATATTACGTAATAAAAAAATACGAGAAAACAAATAAACAAAGCGGGTAGACATATTTGCTAGCCATAATGAAAAAAATATACTAGCTACTTTACTTGCGATTCAATTATAATATTCCTTTTAATATTTTATTTATTATAGTTTTACTAATTAGATATTAAGGTAACCATTTACAAACAAATATAAAAATTAATCAATTTTCTACATAAAAAAGCACAGCGCGCGAGTGAGTAACCTTGTTTAATCTAAAAAAAAAAATTGTAAAATAATTTTTCTGAATAAAATTATTAACATATATAATATTATAAAAACATCATCATCAATCTCACAAGGTTATTATATTTTCTGATTGTTCTGAAATTTTAATATCATATATAAATATATCAAGAGATTTTTTTATAAAATTTTATCTCAATCTAACGGTCGAATTAAGAGATATGGTTAATATTGTACAATTATTTATTATTTTAAAATACTATTTAGTCAACACGACATAGGCAAAATGATATTGGCAAGTTTCAGTTTGTATTTGGCTGAAAAATCCGTAATGGATCAAAATTTCAATAGAGGTAAAAACAAAGTTGTTTTATCTTGTTTTTTTAACTGGTATGAAATATTTTAATTGTTTTGGCTTAAACGAAACGGACAACCCTGATTAACATAAACATAGATGATTTGGAAGTTTGTAAGGGAAGAATTTTTTGTATCAAATTTTAATTTTTTGTTTGTTAATTTATTTGTATATTTATCTGAATTTTCAATTGTATTATGAATTTTATTTTTATTTGCACCATATTTGGTTTTAAATGTTAATGTTATTTAAATATGTTATTCTACTTTTAAAATATTCATACATAATTAATTAAAAAATAAAAAAATTAGAAAATTAATAGTGATAGAAAAAACAACAATGATGCTCAACAATGAAAATAAACAATGGATTTTTCATTGAATTAAATAGCTCGACAACAAAAATTATGTTGCTAATTGTTATTTAGCAATGGAAATTCACAACAAAATTTTCATTGTTAATATTTTTTTTTTGTATAACAGAAAATCCATTGCTAATTTATTTGCTATAAATAATTCATTGTAGATAAATTAGCAATCACATGTATCAGCTAGATTTTGATGCAAATTCTGTTGGCTAATATATGTTAGGAGGTATGAATTTGCTTGTAAACAACAACATCCCTTTTTTTTGAAGTGTATAGCAACAAAAACATAGAAAAATATATCACTAGTACAGGTCTTGGATGTTGCACGCAGGTTCATTCACAGAAATAGAAACAAAAATAATAACATAGATACATATTATTTTAATTTTGTGGTGAATAAGAGGATTTATTGATAATAAGATTTAGAACAAGAGAATGCTTAGCAGCAAAAACACAGAAAAATTCACCACTGATACCGGTCTCGGTCATTAATTGCAACCAACACATCTCTATTGATCAGCTCCTCAAATTCATTTAGTTTAATGTTACTGATTGATGACATTACAAGCTGCTTCTTAACATCTTAAGGCCATGAACAAATAGAGAATCAAATATCTCCATTTCATGTTTCTTCAAAACCAGGCCTATTTCAACTCCACCACTTTCATCTCTGCTTTCCATCATAGAAAACGATTCACCCACGTCTATGGTTGTAATCTCTACATTCATAGGCTTGCCCCACCCAAAATCTGCCCCATACTTCCCAAATCGGTTTGACCCTGCAACTAGAATCACTCGAACTCCTGGTTCCATATCCATAAATGGGACCTTCTCCTTGGCTATCTCTAGAACTCCATTTTCTAATCCTTTGATCATCTCATTAAGCCTCTTGGCGACATAAACAACCCCATTTTCTTTGAGGAGATGTTCCGCTTCAACAAGTACATCACAAGAAGTAACACAATTACCGATATAATTCCTAGATAATGGAGGATTTAAACGGGTTCTACAATCCGTTGTCAACCCAAATTTAACCTTATTATTATTTTTCAGGCCTTTTGCTTTAACCATGCAAACCAATGTATATGCATATGCAAGCACATAAGTTGAGAAAGGTTTTGTTTGATTTCCTCTCTCTGATTTAGAGTGTACCCTCTCGCCTATCTTCTTTATGTCTTCACGAGAAAACTGGAATGTCGCTCGTACTACATCAGCTAGAACTGGAAATGGTATTGGCTTCAAACTTCTGGGGCTGACATCTGAACCTGGCACTTTAAGCTCTAGCCAGTAGTTTAAATATTTCATTTCAAGTGCTTCTGAACCTTGAATGACTGTTCTGTCAAAAGATGGATTTAGTTCTTCTGGTAATGAACTGGGGCTTATTTTCACATTTGCATCTAAATTTCTGCATATGCAAGCCCATGAATTCATAAACAAAGATATGCTTCTACCATCAAGAACAGCATGGTTTAGGGTGTAACTGATGGTAAAACCTTTGTTTGGAAACAAAGTGATTTGGAAAGAAAGTATGGATGCTTTAGTTTCAGATGCAGACAAAGGTGCCAAATAAGGATGTGACTCAGAAGCATAGCGTATATCACTGTAGAGATGGTCAAGGTCTTCATCGGACTCGGCCACTGTAAGCAAAACACCATCATTTGCAGTATTGTAAATGATGACGGGTTTTGCCGAATTTTGCGGCCAGCTAAGGTAGCCAGCGAGAGGAAGGAAATGGAAGAGAGTGATAGAAAGTGAGTGTTTGATTTTGGGAAGGATTACTGCCTTGAAAAACGTAGTTGTTGATTCTCCGAGTTTATAGAAGAAAATGCTTTGAACCGGAGGGAATTTGAGATTGAAAATGTCAGAAAAATTGAGCGGAAGAGAGAACTCGGTGGGAGTAGACCTGGATGAGTTTGAGAAGGGAGGAACATGGCAGACCTCGATTATAGTCATTGGCTTTGATATTCCCTTGACTCTTATCAAAGTTGAAAATAATTGAGAAAGAAAGAAGGACGTCGCCTTGTGCAGATGTTATGGAGTTTTGAGAGGCTAACTATATCAATAACCTTCTTCCCCGAGTGTTATATAGTATTGAAAAATAATGAATGGCAATATATAAGATATATTTATATGGATTAATTATTCAAAAAAGAGATTTTCCTTCTGCTCTGTTCCCCAATTAAAACGTATAAAAAGTATAATATATTTCACCAATAAGTTTTTGTTTTCGTGGTTCAATTTTTTAAAGTAATGTTTTTGCTTGAAAAAAGCATTAAACTAATGTTTTTTTTAATAATTTTGATATGCTAATTCTAAAAAATAAAAAAATATATTTTGAAATATTTTTGTAGAAAAAACATAAATCGCATTACCAAATACATAATTATGTACTCTCTCTAACATATACAAAATATCGAGAAATATTCTGATAATAAATTAAAATTAATTTTATAAAATAAAACTTTATTTGTGGTTAAAAAATGATTAAATTTAATAAAGATAACAAAACAAACCCTACTTTGATAATGGCATGAAAAAACCTCAACTTTTACTTTAAGGTTAGTTTATATATTATTGGGTCCTTATTCTTTTGGTATTTGACATTTTAATCTCAAACTTTAGTTTTTTGATATTTTATTCTCTAAAATTGAGAGAAAAGAGAAGTGACATGTAAAACCTGTTTTGATCCATATGGCAAAGCTTTCATGAACTCCAGTAAACCTTAAATTTTATCCAACATTGAAAAACATCTCTAAAATATTCTAGTAAAGCTTCAACTCGGTCAAATTATTTTAATATATTTTTAAAAATTACCACCACCTCAAAACCTGAAATGTCGTTATGAAAGCGTGCCAGCTTTTCATAAGTTGAATTGTTGGTGATGAAACAGAACGGTGACTGCTGGAGATTCTAACACTATGAAAGAATGTTCGACTACTGTTGACCGGCGAGTATTTGTATTCTGTATCCGTCCGATCAGAAAAGGGATCATCCAACGTACATAAGGGTGGCTGTTTCAAAGTTGAATGGTAGGCAAGTTATTGGTTGTGATTCGAGTGGAGAATGACATGCTGCTTCACATTTTGACTCGGCAACTTAACAACCTTTCTCTTGTCGGCTCCATGCCTTCGTTTTCACCCATCGTTGAAGTCGGAAGCCGTTAGCATTGGAATGAGCAGAAAATAAATGCTTGTTTACTATTTATCAAAATTATTTTCCTTCAACTTTTCATTTCTGACACATGGTGTTGTATCCTCGGTGGATATAAAATACTAGTCATGACACCCTTGTCTCAATGCGATAAGAATTATATTTTTTTTAATATAAAAAATATTAATTATATATAAATTTTTTTATAATATAAATTTGGATAAAATAATTAATCTATTGAGAAATCTTGTAAAGTACAAGTTTTTTATAAAAAAATATGAATTTTAAATGGGTATAAATTTATCTATTTAGTTAGATTTCAATAAAATTATTATTATCATTAAGAAAAGCAAGAAGATTTGGATATCTGAATTAATGAATACATTGTATTAAGATTAGTCCCTTTTATAATTCAATCTAAATTAAACACAACAAAAAAATATAATTTGTGAAATAACCTGCATTAATCAAATAACAAAAATAAATAGTTAATTTTCTATCTCCAAAAAATAAGAAAATATAATTCATCCCCACGTTACTGCTATTATCATTACTATAACAGTTAAAATTATTACTAATATTACTGTACAAACAGTGAAAATCATTAAATTGACCTGAAGAATTAAAAAGAAAATAAAATACTTTGCCAAACAACAATAACAAATAATTACTAAAATTATCATTACTTTTGTGCAAACAATAAAATCAAAAATCATATGATCCAATAATTAGTTAAAAATAATAGAAAACAAAAAAAAAAAGAACAAAGAGAAAAATGGAGCAATATTACTTTAAAATAATCACCAACATAAATTAAAATTTCAGAATTGAACTGAATAAAAATAAAATCCGAATAAAAAGTAAAATGAAAAAATTCAAAACAAAAACTAAAAGTATAAATGAATGAACACCGACAAAAAATAAACAATGTCAAAGAAAGATTGAACAAAAAAAAAAGAATCAATACTAAATAAAAAATTAAAACAATAAGTGCCAAAATAAAGAAAAATAATATAAATAATTAATTCTAATTAAACGACAAAACTGCAACAAATCAAAACCTTGAAACTGAAAAACAATAAAGGAATTTTTAAGAATAAAATGCCATGTAATCAACATAAATTAAAATTTTAGAGTGGAATGAAATAAAAATAAAGCCCCAACAAAAAACTAAAAACAAAATCTAAAAGCACAAAGACATAAATATTGATAAGAAAATAAACACTGTCCAAGATGGACGAAAAAATCGAAGGAATTAATACATTTTTAAAAAAAGAATAAGTGTAATAAAATCAAAACCTTGGGACCAAAAAATAATAAAGGGATTTTAAAAAATCAATAAAGTGCAATTGTTGAACAAATTAAAAGAATAAGGACATAAATGAAAAGTAACATATATGACAAATTTCAATTTGAGAAAAAAATTAGAATAAATTAAAACTTGCATACCTAAATTATTAAAGGAACAACAACAAATGAAAAATCAAAAGTTAAAGGACCAAAATGAAAATTACCGTATATAATCAATTTCAATTGAAGGGTATAAATGAAGATAATTGAATTTCCATTGAAAAGTCAATAACAAAAACGAAATCAAATGATCAGGGATTAAAATTAAATTTATACAAATATGAGGGACTGTACCATATTTTCTGGTAGGAGGACAGAGAAAAGAGGGGGAAGAAAAACTGTTTATCAGCGATTACAAGGTCACATTTGAAACACACGTTCTGCGTGTGAAGTCATAGAACATGCTGGCGAACCATATGGCATGGCGGATGCCCTATTTTCGCCTACGGAGGCCACATCATGCTCTGTCTTAAAGGCGCGTGTAGGCGGAATACTGTTCGTGCGTCCTAACGAGGCGCCTGTATTATTCTAGAAAAAGAACTATTAAAAAACTGGTTAATTACCCATACACCCCTGGAGCCAGCAATATTTACAAAAAAAACGAGGTGAAAGTACGGCAATACCCTCGATTTTAGGAGACGATTTCATCATTTAGGGGGGCTAATCTCGTTGTTTTACTGTACAAATTCAGAAATACTATTCATGTCCCATGGAAATTTCTACACTACCCCTGTCCGGTTTGCCTTATTTTTTCATTTTTGTAGTTTTATTGTGCAAGAAATCCAGAAATACAATCCATATCCCTTGGAAAATTTAGAAATGCCCTTAGTCCCGGGGGTTAAAATTTTTCGATCTTGGGTTAAAATAGTAATTTTACTATCGCAATGAATATTAATCTGAGTCTATGTGAACATTAAAAATGCTATAGGAAAAGACCAAAACCCTTTTATATTTTAGTTAATATTGTCATTTGTTATATAAAAAGAATAATATATATATAGACAATATCTTTGGCTTGGGATACATTACTAGTAATATTATTTTTTGCTTCGACCTAAAACATATTCGCAAGTTTTTTTTTTTTGAAAGTGATAAAACAAAAAAAAACCCAAAAGAGCTCAGCTGTTTACTATAGATGTAAAGACAATTCACTATGGATTTCAATAATATAATTACTATTTTACCTCTTAGTTCGTCTTTGACTTTGCCTTGGAATCATGAGTATTTTTGAATTTTTCATGGTACTGGTTGACATTATCAGATTGTTTGAGGGTATTTTAATCTTCCCTGCACGCATGGAACAGTAGCTAAACCAAGGGTACTTTTTATTTTTTAAAGATATGTGTACAATGAAATAACAATAAAGCCCTACATTAAGACAAAAAAACAAAACATCCGGGTAGGGTCTTCTAGACATTGCACAAAATTTGAAAATATGTTAATACATATATAGCCCCTGAAAAGAAAAAAAAAGTAAAGAATTAGTTGTAGGGGTGTTTAGATAATTAACTCTTTGTTCAATATCTTTTTCCTAGTGCATTGTTTGGCATCATACGGACGTGTTGGCGCATTTCTTCCTCACGCTCGCTGCTGATGGCGCATGCGGTGTCATACAATGGTGAAAATTGTCAATTCAGCATCTCCAAAGATGCATCGCCATGCCATCGGTCGAATGGAGTGGCATGGCTTACCATAATATCCGGTGAGACGTAGATGGTCGGTTAAATGTTTTTGTACCCTTTTCTCTCTCTTAAACACTAGATTACACTTCAGTACCCTCGGTTAATGGTGGATTCATTTTCATCCCTTGACTTTTGATTGTTTTGTATGGTCCTAATTTCTATAATAGAAGTTTTCATTTATTTCAATTTAATCATTGAATTGAAATTAACTATATATTTCGTTTGCATATCGGTCCTTCTTCTTTTAATTTTTAGTTTTGTATTAAATTCTTTAATCTTTTTGGTACAACAAGTTGTATTATTTTCAATTCTGTCCTTTATTTGAAATCCATTATATATTGTATTTTTATTTCGGTCACTATTCTCTTAAATTTGATTTTGTTTTAAATCCCTTAATATTTTTGGTATAGAAGTATAGATTATTTTCAATTTTATCCTTTGTTTGAAATCAATCATACATTTTATTTTTATTTTGACACTTATACTTCTAATTGTTCTATTGGAATTTAATTCATTTATTATTATTTATATATTATGCATTAATCCCATTTATTATTCATGTTTATGTGTATATTTGTTTGTTTTAGTTTTGAATCGTTTTTTATCTTCTCTTTTGTTAGGGTTATATTTTTTTTATTTAGTCTTTAAATTTTAATTTGTGGTAGTGATCATTTGAAAATTCATATTTTTTTTCTTATAAAAAAATTCCAATGTGTTTTTAAGGCTAATAATATACATTTTTTGTTTGCTTATTCTTTTGTTATAATTTTGAGGTTTTTTTTTTTTAATCTTCGAAGTTAATGTTTTATTTTATTTATGCAATAATAATAAGAATTATTTTTTAAATTTTCTCTTTTGTTGGGGTTGCTTTTTTTTTTATTATTATTATTTATTTAGTCTTTAAATTTTAATTTGTGGTAGTGATTATTTCAAAATTATTTTTTTGTTTTTTTCTTCAGATCAATTACTTTTTTAAACTAATAATTTTTATTTTTTCATTTATTTGATTTTTGTTTCTTCTTCTTTTGATATAATGTTGAGTTTTTTTTTTTCGAGGTAATGTTTTTAAATTACTTATGTAATAATAGTAAGAATTATTTTATATATTGTTTTTTCAAAATATTCTTTAAGGTAAATAATATATTGTTTTGTTTTCTCATGAATTTTTTTTGCATACTCTTTTGTTATATTTTTTATTTTCTTGATTCTTCAAGGTAATTTTGGTTTTATTATTTATGAAATAATAATAGTAATCATTTGAAATGTTTTTTTTTCAAATGATTTTGTGAAGGCTAAAAATATTTATTTCTCTATCGTTATTTATTTATTTTTATTTTATTTTATGTTTTTATATAATTTTTAGTTTTTTTTTAATTATTTGAGGTCATTTTTTTTAATTATATATTCAATAATAATAATAATTAGAGATATGTTTTTTCTTGCTTACTCTTTTGCTACACTTTTTAAATTTTTTTATTCTTCAAGATAGATTAATATTTTTTATTATTTTAACAGTATTAATAATAATAATTTAAGTTGTAATGTTGATGATAATAGTGACATTATAAATTATTAATTATTTATGATATTAATTATTTATAACAATTATTATAATAGTAGCTAATAATAATGATAATTTAAAAATCATGATGATTCAAATATAATAATAATGAAAAGAGCTCATTAGTCGATGTTGTTTTTGTTCAAAATTGACTTGCATGACTTTTTTATGTAACCAAAAAATAAACCAAACCAAATATAGAAAAAAATGGTTGGAAAGTTGAGTCAAATTATTTACAAGCGCTTCAATGCACATAGACACTCTACCGATTAAATAATTATCCAAACATTCAAACAATAACAACATTCAATAGCTTTGATATAGAAAACAAATAACCCATTTGAAATGGATTTTATTGATCATAATTGAACTAATTAAAATTTTAATTGATCAATGAAAACATGCATAACAATGAATTAGTTTGCTTCATAAAAAAAGCCCAGCTCAAAGTACAGGCAAGTCATCACGTGAAACCTATAACGGGATAAGATACAAAGCTCAATTATAACAAACTAAATATTATTGGCTAAAAGTGAAAAAAAATATCAAAGGAAAAACAAAAAAAATAGGGTGTGCTATGAAGTGTAAAAATTTTCAATTTTAGAATGGGTAGGTTTTCAACTCGAATTTGTTATTTTATGTAGTGTAAAAATTTTCAATTTTACAAATTTTTCCATTTTGAAGTGACTAGTTAAAATAAAATAATTATAATTCAAAGGATGAAATTTGAAAGGCAAAACAATTTAGGGTGTGCTATGATTTTTGTCATAGGTATAAAGTAAAACAAAGTAAATGAGAGGAAAATGAATGGGGGTGGGGGATCAAATTAGCATCAAACCAAACATAATAATTGCCTTAACCCAAATTCTAGGTTACTCGCCAAACTCTACCCAAAATAAAATAAAAGGGGTTGATGTCGGTAGAAAAATCAAAGTGAAAATTTTGAATGTTTTCGAGAGCTCGATCATATCTCTTTTTTTGCCCAGAAATGAAGAAAAATACAGATTCAAGGCCAAAATAATTTATTATTGGATAAATTTGCATAAAAGTTAAGTAAAAAGACACAATTATATTTTTATGGGACAATTCAATTTAATTGTCGGACAATTTAAAATGTAATTATGTTTAGGGTTTAATTGAAGGATTTAATTAAGCGAAAGGGCTTAATTATACTTTAAATGGGTTAAATTAATTTTATTAAGAACTTAATTGGTAAGAAATAAAGTTTTGAAGCCAAATTTGGGTTAAATTGAGAAGATCAAAATTTTCGATGATAAAACTTTTTGGGTGAAATCCGAAGCCAAAATTAAAGAGAAAATCATTCTTTTTTGTTTTCCTATCAAAAAATTCTTTTTGTCATAACCTATTATTTATCTATCTATTTTATATTTTTGAAAAAAAAATGGAGAGAGGCATTACTGGAGTCATGTTGTGGCCATGTAGGCAACCATGCCTTCAAGCCACTTCTGCAACCTACCACTAAAATGTCATTCCTAGATATCAGCCCCATGCCCTGTAGCTTACCACTTTATCCTATAAATAGCAGGAGAAAACAAAGCAACGTGGGGAGGAGAATTTGGATAGAGGGGGAAATATAAAAACGAGGAGGAAAATTTTGTTTAGGGGAGGATTGAACACACACGGGACGATGGTTAAAACTGTAGGATTGACGGGGAAGAATTTGAGCAATTTGTATATGAGAGACACAGACATGAGAGGATTTCAACCAACTAAAAAAACAACAAACAACCCCCTCTCACCTCCCTCGGCAACAGCATCCCATCATCTCCATCGTCGATGAAAGTTCTCCCTTTCCTCCTTCATCGTCAACTCTCTCTCTCTTTCTCTCATGCACCATCAGCTCTCTCTCTCTCTCTCTCTCTCTCTCATGCACCATCAGCTCTCTCTCTTGCACCATCAACTCTCTCTCTCCCGCCATCGATGTCCCTCTCTCTCCTATAGTCATCGGTGTCTCTCTCCTCCAGCACAAGCTAGCCCCCTCGACAGTGAGTGAGTTCTTTATCGTCGACCACCACTTAGTCTTCCTCCTTAACTTCGGCAACACTTATAGCAACTTATCTTTCTTCTTAAGCTCTAGCGAGCTGCAGCAACAGAAACAACGTAGTGGCAACCCCTCCTATATGTGAACCAAACCAATAGCTTCCAATGCCTACTCCATCCGCATAGACCACCATTTTTTACATCACCACGACAGAGAGAACCATTTAGATCTCCTCTACTTGGCGACAATGGCATGTGAGCCTCTCGTCATGGTCAGTCGATCACTCATTACTATTCACGTGCATGAATTATTTCACAGCATTTATATATATATATATATATATATATATATATATATATATATATATATATATATATATATATTTTTTTTGTTATATATGTTTTGGGTGGGGTTTTGGGTGGGCTATATATATATATATATATATTATGTTTTGGGTGGGCTAGATTGCTCGTGGCCCAGCCTAGTTGGCTAGGCCAAGTCTAGCCCTAGTCTAGCATAGATGGGCCTTTATCCTAGCCTAATTTTTTTATTTTTCTTTTAAAAAAATAAGAAAAAATAGACTTAAAAAAATAAAAAAAATGTTATTTTCATGTATATGATCGAATTTCAAGGTTTTCCAAGCATATTTTTCATAAAAAAAATATATGTTGCATCTTTCGTATATTTTGAATGAAAATTGGATATCGTAATCGGTTTATGATTATTCATTGGAATTTGGATAAAATATCAAAAAAATATATAAAATATTTTGTTTTAGCTATCGAGGTGTATAATTACATTGTAAAGCATACGCTTAGATACTAAATAAAAAGAGAAGTTTTTTTATGTAGTGTAAAAATTTTCAATTTTAGAATGGGTAGGTTTTCAACTTCCAACGAGGTAGAGACTTTCTCATGAAGAGAGATCTAAAATCAATATGTACAATAAAAGTTAAGAATATACTTCAATAATTTTTTAAAACGTATATAACCAAAGTGAAAGTAATATATTTATTAATGTACCATGAGTTTTAATGGACCATAATGAATTTTAAGAGCACATTACTGCTTTTATGGTCTTTGGATTAAGTCTACTATAATGTGTACTCGCAAATGTAGCATTTGTACTGAATGTATACTTTAAAGCTACAGTAGATACAAGGATAACTAATAAATCTCTAACAATGGATTGTAGGATTGGGTAATTGCCACCTTAAACTTTCCACCATGTAAAATATGAAAATCATCTCTTCTTTACAAAACATCATTATTTAAATAATGATCCAATTCATTTACATCACAAAGCTATCAAATTCAGCTCAATCACAACTTGAATCTATAGAGCTAACACCCAAATATGGAGTTATGTGATTAAAAATTACCTTCCTTTTGCCTTGAAACATAAAGACTCATCATATCATAATAAACTCTCATATACTTTAAAAAGATAAAATTTAACAAAAATCATTTTATATTGTGGATCAAGTACAACTATCACTCCCATTAAACAATAAATTTTATCCTAATACTTTTCAAGTTTTTCTAACATTTTAATTGCCATGTTTGATATTTCTGTAACATGACAAGAAACTAAATTTTTCAATACCAATCTAATCAAACAAATTTTGGGAAAGTATATATTAGTTGTAGGATACTTTATTCGTGAACAATTCTATGATTTTATAATATATCTTCAAATGATCCAAAATTAAACTTACAAACTTTATACTGCAGATTATACTCTTACGTTGTTGTTTTGATAGTTTTGTTTGGTGTTTATGCAATTGCATCGATATTGTCATGATTTGATGATGTATGTTATGCATTGAGTGTGATGTCGTCTTTCAACATGATATTGAAATATAAAACAATGGTCCTATACAAGTTCGATCACACAAACATAAGAGAACTTTTACAATTATACCATGTTATAAATTCGATTGCAATTAGGCAATGTCATCTAGCACCAATACATATTCTTCTAGAAGATAACCATGAAAAGTATTAAGAGGAAATGGAATAGATAGAGAATGACATCTAGGAACTTTGGTGTGTGTATTTTCTTATAAGGTAAAACCACAAAAGTAGGTGATAATAAAGTTCTGGCCTATATCTTTACTCAATATGCATTTAAATTTAAGGTGGTAAAGATTTCTTTTAATTAAGACATAAAATTGGAGTTTCTTGTTTAAGGACACATATGACTTCTATTTAGCAGAAGTTAAACAAACTTTTCCCTTTTATTTCCATAGTAAACCACAATCAAGATTAGACATTAATATGAATTAATTCCAAAGAAAAAGAGAAAACACGAGTAGAAGACGGGAAATGAAGTTTACTTTCGCCAAATTGAAAAGATTTATTGTAAGTGTGTGGTATCGTGGTGATCATTCTCCTAGATCAAGATGGTAGGGAATGATGTGAGAGGAAAGATCGCCATAATAAACAAAAAAAACTAAGAACACAAAAAATAGTGAATATGAACCTAACAACATGGGTTCTAAATCACACCAAATTTGATATGTAAGAAGGCATATAAATGTTAGAAATCATGCAATAAACAATAATCTAGCATCCATGCACTTTCATTATCATCAAAACATCATAATTTTATCAAAATGGGTTTCAATTCCAAACCCTAGATTATGCAACATTAATTCAAAATTGTTTTTTTGGACCTATTTTATGCTTGAATAGGGTTAACAAACTAAGATAGACATATTTTGTTTAAAAGAAATGGTATGTTCTTGTCACTAATATATATCTTTTTCTTATTTTTTGCAATATTTTTTTTTTGCTTTTTTCCTCTTTTTTATACCAATGTTTTGGTTTATGTGGAGCCTGAAAATGGATAGTAACAAGGCTCACAAAAAGATGATTTATCAATTGATTCTTCAATAGATAAGGTATGCCAATTTAATAACATAGATACAATACGAAGAGATATGTTGCGATGTCGGGGTCGCATAAATTAATTACCCTAGGTTAAAATAAATTTAACAAAATAGTATAGGGAAAGTAAGGGGTCGATCCCACGAGGACGATTTAGTTCAGATTTTTATGCTATATGCTATGCATTTTGGGGGGGGGGGTTGGAAGTTGTCTAGGCTAGGCTAAAGCAAACTAAGCGAAAATTATATAAAACTGAAATTTATCAATAAAGCAAACCTTGGTCGCAAGTCAACATCCACCTACAGAAATCAGAACTGATCATGGAAACTACACATCAATTTATATTTTGAATATTTATCTCTTC
Source organism: Salix dunnii (assembly GCA_015731905.1). Taxonomy (NCBI): domain Eukaryota; kingdom Viridiplantae; phylum Streptophyta; class Magnoliopsida; order Malpighiales; family Salicaceae; genus Salix; species Salix dunnii. The sequence goes on along the minus strand of CM027662.1, from coordinate 5,919,884 downwards.
TTAAAATTGATTCGTTAATGGATCCGCCATATAACTTATCCTAACCATCAAACAACCACAATGTCCGCACTAGTAATTTGATTCAATGACAACATTAAAAACTAGATAAATTGATCAATTAAGAAATATAATTGTCCGCAGTATATGTTTAGTTCAATTGAATGTTCTCCCTAAGATTAATAACATAGATCCGCTATAATTATTAACTTAGTTGCTTCACAAGCTCTTATATCACAACTTCGGTTTTGATATCAAACTTATCAATAGATTGTCTACAATAATAACTTCGAGTCCGCTCTTAGAAATTAAATAAACAATCATAGAAAAATAGGCATAGGAGAACAAACATATTCATCATATAATTTGAAAATTGAGGTAAAAATAAATCTCACAGTTCTTAAAATCTGAAGGTTTCTGTGTCCTTCCAGCCAAGCAAAAGAGTCTAGCCTTGCATGTTTATTGAACAACTAAATAAAAACATGGAAAAAAACATGGAGGAGGAAGATTTGTGTTTTCTTTACTGCTGGCCAAAATTTCCTTCCTCCTATCTTCCTTTATATATGCTTAGAAACTCTAGTATCTATTTTACAAAATAGTCCTTCCTTAAGCTGGTAGAATTTAGCAGTCCCTTGTAAAATTAATATCTCATTCACAACATATCATTTAGATTTTAAATTTGGAGCGTTTATAGGGCTTTGAGTCCTGAATCCAAAAAAAAATAGATTTGCATTAATTGGACTTCTATAGCTCGAGATATTAAAGTTGGAATGGACAAAGGTTGACATCGGCAGATTGCAAGATTTGACTTTAAAGGATGTGATTCCCATGTTCTTCCTTATTTTATTTATTTTTCCTTAGCATTCCAGAAATTTATGGATGTTAGCTTTTGAATGCCACTAGAATCACTTCATTTCGATCTCTAGAGCTTCCGCCCTGCACAAAACATTAACTAAGGGTCAAATTTGTCAATCAGCTCAAATTACCTCCTTTTTGCATCTTTCATCCAAAAATACCTTCAAAACATAAAACAAAGTATCTTAAGGCATTTGATACACAAAACATATGCAAAACACTAGGTAAATATGCATAAAACTATCAAATAATATGGTCGCATCAAGATACATGACCTAGCCTAGAGTTCCAAGTAGAAGTTGGTGCTTTAATTCCTACAACAGTTTCAAAAGTATGTGATTCATTAGCAAATAGTGACTTTAAATGGATTGGATGGAGAACTCCTTCACTCTTACTTTTCAATAGTGTCATCCCTGTTTGGATGTTCATGACAAAGTAATGAGTCTTGGTTAAATTAATAATAATAAGAGAGAAAATGTTATCATGATAAAAAAATCCATGACTTTGTACAGGTTTGTAAAGGTTTGAACAATGATTTTAGAAAAAAAATATAGGGCTTATATATGTTTTCACTACTAACCCACCCTATGCTATAGTGCATAATAATGAGTTGCTTATAAATAATTAATGGACAAAACATCAAGACCCCTATAAGAACCCTTTTAGATAAAAATTAATAAATAATGATTCTTTTTTAGGTGCTCAATCTAATATATCTAATTCTATTAGAGCCTAAATTTATAAATAAGATAAAGGGAAAATAATTGTTAATGAAATAATCTTGAGGACTTTAGTAAACCAATAAAAGATGATAAGCAAGGAAAGGAACTTACCACTATAAGACTAAAAATGTTTGAAAAGGAGAGTAAATAATCCTGCTTTAGTAGTACAGGAAAAAGTTTGAAGAAACTCTTTAGTAGAATTGTTGGAAGAGGTAAGTATGCTTTTAGAAAAGTCTCATGATTTAGTCCTCTTAAACTACTTGATTCCCCACCTATCATGCTTAACATCCAACATGTGATAGGTTTAGAACAATATACTCCTTATCCCTTGATGTTCAATATCTAGCAATTAATAGCTCTAGAACAACATATTAGGCGTTTTGATCTCTTACCCTCAACACCTGATGAGAAAGATTAAGATAGTTATATTTTACTAAGTTATGCTCAATTTATATGTAAGAAGACTTTAAATAGTGTTTGTTCCACTCCACACCCTCAACATATAGTTGTCATAACCCATTTTTGGGTTATTCCCCTAAATTTACTCAAAATAAAATAAAAATCATAAAAATAAATAAAAGGGGGTGGGGTTGGTAAAAAAATCAAGGTAGAAATTTTAAACATTTTTTAAAACCTAATCATACCTCTTTTATGCCCAGAAATGAAGAAAAATACAAATTCAAGGCTAAAATAATTTATTATTAGATAAATCTATGTAAAAATTAAGTCAAAAGGCATCATTATATTTTTACAGGAAAATTTGATTTAATCGCCAGCCAATTTAAAATGTAATTATGTTTAAAAATTAATTTGTAGCTCAATTGAAGGATTTAATTAAGTGCAAGGGTTTAATTATAATTTAAATAGGTCAAATTAATTTTATTAAGGGATTAATTGGTGAGAAATTAAGTTTGAAAGCCAAATTTGAGTTAAATTGAGAGGATCTAAATTTTCAGAGACGAAACTTTTGGGTAAAATCAAAAGCCATAATTAAAGAAAAAACATCATTCTTACCGGTTTTGCTTTCAAAACACTTTTTGTCACAACCAATTTCTAATGTTATTTGAAATTTTTAATTAAAAAAGGGTCTGCCTAGGCAATATCGAAAGTCATGCTTTGCCATACTAGCAACCATAGTCAGCTATACCCTGCAACCCACCACTACAAAAACCATCTCTTGGATATAACTCTCATACCTGAAAATTACACAATTGAGTCTATAAAAGATAGAAAATTTACAGAACAAGGGAAGAGCATAAAATAATACGAAAACAAGGGATACAACATAGAACATAGCAAACACATACAGGAGAACATACATAAAATTTGCACGAGGAAGACAATAACACAGACACAAAAATTTGAAGTGATGTCGTGCCTAAAAACTTGCACACGATAGCAACCCTTTCATCTCCCTCAATATCGGCAAGACATCAACATTAACAACAACAACTAGTAATAGTAAGTCAGCAATAACTGACCCTTTCTCTCTCTCTCTGTCTCCTTCCTTCATAGTAGCTCCCTTTATCTCTCTTCTTCCTCCTATAACAACTGCAGTAGCTCTGTCTGGCTATCACAAACATCACCCCCTCATAACCGACAACCTCTCCTCCTCACCAAAAGCTTTATAGTGACCTACAGCTACAACAAGTTTCGGCGAAGTAGCAGCAACGTAGACCAGCCAAGCTTTTAGCACTCTTCCTAGTATCCATTTTCAATGCCACCACCACAAGAAGAACCATCTTGTTCTACTCTACCTGGAAGTAGTGGTAGGTGAGCCTCTTTTTGGTTAAGCTTTCAGTCTCAATAAGGTAGAAACTCTCTCACCAAAAGAGATTTATCTCAAACCTTGGAAAATACCAATGACTAAAAAATTATCTTAGGAAAAATAATCAAACAAGAATGCAACTTACCTTAGATAGGGTACACTGGAGGTGACACGTCTTCCTCTTGCATAACAAGTCCCCTTACCTTGACTCTCGCAAACCATTAGGTTTTATAGTGAACTTAATACTAGGTTGTGACTCTTTAGAATTATAGTCATCATTTTATCACTATAAACACCCCTCTATTTCATCGCACGCCATTCTCCCCTTCAGGGATATCAGGGTGCAAAGCGTAGAAAAATATGTCATGGTCATAGATCGTGACTCCACTAGGGATATGAATTAATCATGTATTTTAAAATCATAAATAAACCCAATTCTAAGTTAGGTGGGGAGTACCGGCCTATCTTATGACTTTCTATTGGAGTTCAGATTAATGAAACGTTCAATTATAAACTGAGAGTTTAGCGGTCACATCATGCTCCAACCATTTCTTGTAAACCCTATACTACCTTTATGTAAGGTGGTCACTAGGCAATTCATAGACCTTTGAGACCAAGTAGAAAACTTACTCCTCATATAATGGTGTAGAACTTGTACTGGGAATAAGCTCCCCGATAATTCACTCGTTGTGTGTTGTGTATGTATATACATTTGCATCCACATGCATCTGTCATTGTATATATATCATCAGCAAGCTACAAGATATGTCCCCGAAAAGCTTTTGTTCATAACACTTGACTTGACAAAGAAATATGGACATCGACAAACATGTTCACTGCCATGTTCGTTTCCAAGAAGAATTGGATTCTCTGAAAGCTAGTGTGACTCATCTTACTAACTTACTTGAGCAAGCACTGAAATGACCCCTACAAGAGTGTTTAAAGAAAAAGTATACCAGAGTTGGAAAATGAAGCCTGTTTCTATAATTGCTCTTTGTTTGGTCATGTCCATATATTATGTTTCGGTTTGAACACCACAAGATCTTTTTTTTAAACAAGTCTTTCTTTCAATAAGATCATGTATTTTATTGTGTTTATAGCATGCTCTTGCTTTTTATTTAAATAACACAAGCACACCTTATACCCTTTCATCCAAATTATACATGATCCCATGACTTCATAAAGATATTTGGCAAATCAAAGTCTAGTGTCATAACCCAATTCCAGGTTATTCCCAAACACTCACCCAAAATAAAACAAAAATAACATAAAAGGGGCTCGCATTGATAGAAAAATCAAGGTGAAAGTTTTAGACATTTTCGAGAGCCTGATCGTACCTTATTTGTGCCCAAAAAAAAAGAAAAATGCATATTCAAGGCTAAAGTAATTTATTATTGGATAAATCTGTATAAAAATTAAGTCAAAAGATATAATTATACTTCTATGGGCCAATGTGATTTAATCATCGACCAATTTAAGGTATAATTATGTTTAGAAGTTAATTTAGGATCCGATTGAACGATTTAATTAAGTGCAAGGACTTAATTATACTTTAAATTAGTCAAATTAATTTTATTAAGGGCTTAATTGATGAAAAATCAAATTCTTGAACTTAATTTGGGCTTAATTGAGAAGTTTGGAATTTTCAAAGATCGAATTGAATTTTTCCTAAGACAACTATATAAAATCAAGAATACGATTGTACAAATTTGAAAGTTTAAGCCAATTGGAAGTGTAATTAAAATAATTACAAAATGAAGGACTAAAACATATTGCACTTACTCTCAAAGCATGGAGTACGCCATCGACAAGTCACCATTGTAGGCACACCGCTGTTGAAAAGCCGCTATTGCAAGCACGCCGCAGTTGTAGGCACACATAACAGTTAGTTTGAATTAGTTTGGTGCATTTGAATTGCTGTGTTGAGTACAATACAAGATTTCTAGCTAGTCAGGAATTAACCACTCAATTAAGGGTTGTAAGAATCACTTGATTTAAAAAGGTAAAAAAACATTTCATTACAATCTTATTCTTCTAACAACAAAGTACACATGATAACCACAATGGCAATTAACTTTGATGAAAATACAGATTCACATGATGAATTGTTTATAATTTCATCTCCAAACATAGGGAACAAAGGTAAAATACTCTCTGGCATTGAAAAATAAAAAATCTGAATTCATATTTTGTTAGGAACATAGCTCATTCAATGTGAAACTAAGACTTAATTATTATGATGCTTTGCTAAGGTGAGACTCTTATACTGGAATACCTTTATCATTGAATAGAAGATAGGATGGCATAAATCTCAGACAACACAATGGACTGGTTGAGAGGTATTGTTTTACCTATTTGCTATAAGGGCAAATAAGGAGGTTAGTGCTGTCAATTTTTTATTTCATAAGTTTTCTACCATTTATTTAAGATATTCGATAAAGGAGAATGAAATGAAAAGAAACCTCTAAAATTCGATATTTTCTCCTTTTTCCCTTTCTTGCAAAACAACACAAAAACCAAATAATTTAAACATCTTTTTATTATAAAAATAAAGAAAGAAAAAAGGAGGACACAAAGCCAAGATGGCTCTTTGAAAACATCTCTCCCATCTATAAGAAAGAAAAGAAGAAAAAACAACATAATAACCCACTAATGAGATCACTTTCGTTAATATTTTTATAAGTATTTTTTTAAAAAAATAATATTGTAAATATACTAGACTCAAGATACTTGAATTTCATAACCGACCAAGTTCAAGATGTATGAATTTGAAAACCATGTTAGGCCAAAAGTATCTAGACTTGACCAGTTAGCAATTTCCAATGCATTTGAACTTTGTAATTAGTCAAATCTAAAATAATATGACTTTGACAAACATGTGAGATCTAAGGTACATGAACTTGGTAGTCAACTAGGTCCAATGCACTTGAACTTGATAATCATTCAAGTCCAAGATAATATGGGTCTGACATGTTTACCTAAACTTGATAGTGAACCTCATCCAAGATACTGTGGGTTTGACAAATGTGCTAGACCTAGATACCTAGACTTGGTATTAATCCATGTATATTATAACATGGATTTGTTTATTATGTCAGACCTAAAGTATTTGGATTTAACAGTCAGTCAAGTCAAAAAAATTTGGACTTGGTATTCAACCAAACTAAAATAACATGGGTTTGACAAACATCCCAAATCCAAGGTCTTGAACTTGGCTGTTAGCCAAGTCTAAAGTGTTTAGGTCTCATAATTAGCCAAACTTAAGATGACAAGGGTTTGGTAAACATGTTAGACCTAAGGTACTTAGACTTGGTTGTCAAACAAGTCCAAGGCACTTGGACTTGGCAGTCAACCAAGTCTAAGATAACATGGGTCTGATAAGCATGTCAAACCCAATATATTTAGACTTGACAGTCAACCAAGTCAAAGATAACATGCAACAAAAAAATTAAAAGGAAAAGATGGAGCAAATGATAATTAAATGAAGAAAAAAAAGAGTACATGCAAATAATGCGAATACACCATGTGTATTCAGCCATGATGTATTTTTTTTCTTAACTTGAAAAACAACAAGAAAGGAAGAGAGGAAAGAGAAAAACAATAATGAATTATTAACGAAGATGATTTTTGTTTATAAAGACCACAAGTTTTAAAACAAACACATCTACAATATATTTTTCATTGCAAATTGACATCTGTAATGTATTTTCCATTGCAGATTTAAAACAAACTCATCTGTAATGGATTTTCCATTGCAAAATATAATTCGTTGTTAAATTAGCAATGATATTATTCCGTTGCTAAAATTCATTGCTAACCATGTTGTTTTTTTAGTAGTGAACCAACTTAAAACTCTAGAACAAATATCTTTGTTTCTTGAATTTAAAGCTTTTTAAGGTTATTCAATACCTTTCCTATAAAAATACCAACTTTATCATATTGGAGGGCCTTTAAGCCTCCCTCTTAGGACTGCTTTTGTAGTTGCTCAAAATTTCCATTGTAAGCTTAGAGCTTTTTAAATCAATAAGAAAAAGTCCAAACCTTTAATATATTGATTAACAACTATCCTAAATATTAAATAACTTTTTATGTATATATATTGAGATTGAGACTAGTGATGTTGTCTATAAAAATTATTTAAAAAAGTTATACATTACTTTATTGTTTAACTGCCATTCATTTTTTGATCAAATGTAAGTATAATAAAATAAAAGGAGAACAAAGCTAGAAAACAAGCAAAATAAAAATATATACAAGACCGAGAGAATATAAAAAAAAAAACAAAAATGAAAAACCATCGAAATAGGGAACATGATCCCTATTCAAAACCTCAAAAGACCTAAGAAAAAATACATTCAACCCCTAGCCCAGCACTTAGAAAAGAAGAGCCCAAAATACTAGCTTAAGACCCAATTAAGAAGCCGAAAAGCCGACCCACATTTCATCCCAGCTTGCCCGAAAACCAGCTCCTCAGCCTACAGAGATGGAAAACAGATGAACAAAGGACAACAACTCAAAAACCCATCAAAAGAATCATTCAAACAACCGACCTACCAGCTGGAGGGAAGAAAGCTTCCACATGCAAAGGGGAAGGCTCAAGAAACAAGGGATGCCCATGTAACCTATCAAGGCAGCATAGGGGAAAACAAGAGACTGGAGAAGAGAGTCAGCTCAACACAAGGCCTGCCCGAAGATGAACTGCACTCCAAGTGCTGCCCGGAGAGAAACAGCAATAGAGGGGACTACAAAGGTAGAGACAATTTGAACAACTAAAACCAGAATGGGCAGCAGCCGGATAACACAGCACACAAACCTAACATACCTGAAAGAAGCAAGGAAACCCTGTAGCTGCTAAACATGATTACGGCTTCCAGAACAGCAGCCATCAAAGGAACTGGGACCACCTCATTCTACTGCCTGAACAGTTGAAGGGGAGAGTAAGAAATGGAGGATAAAGCAGAGATTAAGAGAGCCAACTCATCATAAAAGGGAAAGGCAGCAGACTAACATTGACGCGCATTGATCAGGAGGAGAAACAAGAGTCATCAGTGGGAACAACCAAAGAAGGAGGCTCCCAAGGAGAAGATGGATTTGGAGATCTACACAGTCGAAAGGCTAGGGAATCCAAGAAGACAATTAATGAAAAACCTGCAGAAATTGGTCCTAGCCAATGAAAAGAGGCTAGCACATTAAACCAGAGCACCAGAGGTCGTCACCCAAAGTTGAGGGAGAAATGGTCCTTTTTGCGAAAATGAAAGACAGTGAAAAACAACACTTGAAATTTATGAAAAATGGTAGCCACCGTGGATGAAGAATGGTTGAAAATTCTCGTTTTCCTCTCTTCCCAAATAAGATAGATTGTGATACGAAGGGATGCCCTTCGCAAACGAGATTCTGTAGTGTTATGCTTACCGTTTAGACCTCTAATTGCACTAATAAGGGTGGACATGGGTCGGTTGTGATAAACGGAAGATGATCTCTTGTCTTTAGCTTACCCAGAACGGCTAACCATAGGATGAAATTAAACTTTGGCATTGACCATGATTCCCAAACAACTCTCCCGGCTAACCTTAGAGCCATGGGCTCAAAAGATATCATAAAGAATAGTTGAAAAATTGTCATCACCATGCTCCCATTTTTTGAGCCGAGTTATGGCTTCTAATTGATTGCCAAAAATCTCAATCAAATTATCTTTCAAGGCCATTATAGTTTTCCAGAGGGGAAATGGTGTTTTCTAATTCCAAATAGGATGATTATGCATGTAGTAGTGATGTGCCCATTGAATCCAAACTAAATCTGTTTTGAGATGGATGTTCTAGAGATGCTTTGCTAAGAAACTCTTATTCCTGGCTTTAATGTCCATTAACCCCAACCCTCTCTCTGATTTTGGAAGGCAAACAAAATTCCAAGCCACCAAAGCTGAAGAAGTGGAAGAACTACCTGACCACATGAAATTCCTGCAAATTCTAGTAATATGGTTAATAACAATAAAAGGAATAGGGAATATGCCCAACCAGAATTGAACCATCCCACTACTAAAAAATAGGTCAATTTGCAACGGATTGATCCGTTGCAAATAAACTGGGAAGCCGTTGCTAATTATTATTTGCAACGGCATTTGCAACGGACACAATCCGTTAGAAAAACGTGGTCACAAATTAAGTTTGCAACGGATTATCCGTTGCAAATTTATTTGCAACGGATAATCCGTTGCAATTTCTCCTGTTGCAAATACACACTTTGCAACGGCTGATCCATTGCAAATGCAACGGCGTAGCCGTTGCACTTGCGACGGCTGATCCGTTGCAATTGCAACGGCTACGCCGTTGCATTTGCAACGGATTAGCCGTTGCTTTTGCAACGGCGGGTGCGTTGCAATTGCAACAAATAGGCCGTTGCAATTGCAACGGATAGGCCGTTGTAATTGCAACAGATAGGCCGTTGCAGATTGAATATAATTTATATTTTAATATATTTTTAATATATTTTAATTTTAATTAATTAAAACTAAATATTTTAAAAGCACTAGCAAATATTGAAATAAAAATAACATAAATATGGTGGAAATAAAAATTATTATAAATTAAAATTCTTAATACAGTACTGCTTCGAGTACATTTAAATAAGTAAATAAACGTGGAACCTTAATACACTACAAATTCGATCATATTTACATGACTAAGTAAATAAACATGGAACTTCAAAATACATATTTTCCCATCTGTTTAAGGCGGAAATGATCTACGATGTTGTTGATGAGAGGAAGATGGACCATTATATGGCATTTGAGGTTGAGGTCGAGGTCGAGGTCGAGGTCGATATACTGGTGCCATTGTAGGTGATGGCATCGACGGAGCCACAGGTGTTGGCATACTTAGACCCATATGTCCTACCAAGAGCTTAAGACAATCTTGAATGGAAGAAATTTGAGTTTTCATTTCATTAATAACCTCACGACTTTCATCCAATTGCTCTTGATACTGTCTAGTAGTTGTGCTTGGATATGATGAATTTACTGAGTAGGTATGTGAAGAAGAACTCACATCAACTTTAGATTTAGGCATACGGGGTGCACCATATACTCGACCCTTGCTTACTCCCCTTGAAGCCTGATACCAAGCAGCTCCATCAAAAGAGGGATGATTCTCCTAATCAGGTCCATATCTTGCAACCATCTCATTTCTATATTTTTCCTGCAAACAGACAAGTCCATGTCAAAATATATTAATTTGAATATGAATGTTATTTCATATATATATATATATATAAAATATAAGTACTTACCACCACTGTTTTAGACCGGTTATCTACAAATGTGCCGGTCTCATTTGATTTTTGATGCAAAGCAGAAAAGACCTCATCCCATGGAAGTTCTTTCCCCCCAGCCTGTTCTTGCTACGAACATGAAAAAAAAAGTAAGCAACAAAAATATTAATCAAATTAAATTACAAGTGTTGAACAACAACATTTCGTACCATACTAGCTCGATATGATGCAAATGACACTGAGCCAGCAGAATGGGTACTTATTTTCCCATCTGTTTTCTTCAATCGATTTTGTTTTGAAGTTTTGGATCGTTTCCGAAATCTATCGGTGGACCAAACATCGTTGATCATCGTATTCCAATCTTCATTTTGGATCCAAACAGGTCCTTTATCCAGGCAATCGATGATATTTGTGGTACCTATTATTGACATAGCTTTATTTCGAGCTCTTGCCAATTGTTGGTTTAAGGAAATTCGAGCTTTATCTTCCCATATTTTACGAACAATTGCTTCATCTTCTTCGGGGAAGGCATATTTTTTCTATCAAATACATATGACAATTTATCATTATTCTTATTAATCATAAAGAAAATTAGTTAAATCTCCATCAAAACATACCTTGAACTCCTTAAACAATTCATCTTTACATATAGCATCAACTTTATCCCAGGAGTGCCATGGCCCCTTGAAATTAGTTCTCAAAATTAATCCGATTTCTCGTCCACATGAAGCGTTATTGAACCTGAAAAATTATATTAACAAACTTTCATGGTACAAAAATGACACAAATGATAACTATCAAATTAAAATATTATACTTACTCATATGTTCCATACAAACTCAGTTCTTTTTTTCCTGAAACTAGATTGATTGCCGTGTCAAAACTCTTCCGTTTAATGCATATACTGCTTCGAGAACAGTTTGAACCATGGATTGAATTGAGGCAATCCGGATCCTCTGAACATCTCATGTTACTACCTTCTCTTGATTCATAGAATTCTGTCCCATCACTACCATCTTCATCAACTTCATTGGTAATGGCATTCTCATCACCAACACCACCTCCTCCCGCATAACCTTGATTTACATTAAATTCTCTGAACATGTTTGTATCATCTCGCGGGACACCTTGTGTTGCTAACAAATCTTGAAACCCGAAAGCTTCATGTGCATTTAACCTCACATGATCCTCTTGATGAGGAAATGTACTTTCAACTCTGTGTGTATAATAATCATGTAATTGATCAGGCTCGGGTTGGTGAGAAGATGAGGTGTTCTTATCCACGGTAGCTGGAGTTCTATTTGATCTGGAAGCGGACCTATCAGTCCTGGAATATTGTAATACAGATCCACGTCTAGACATCCTACAATAATTGGATTGTCGTCAATAAGTATTATTGGTAAAAACTAATCAATATGAAAATAATAAGAAAAATGAACAAAAGAATATTAAATATCATAAGTTAATATATCAATTAAATATAAGAAATACAAGTAGCATGCTAATTAGCATCATCATCACATAAAAATAAATGCATTGAATATACCTGCATAATGCTAATCATCATCATCATCATCATCATCACTTATAATCAAATCATCATCATTATCATTATCATCATCACCAACGACTTCATTATCGTAATCAATTTCCTCATCCGAATCCATTTCATTATCTTCTCCCCAATTTCCATCTACCGTAAGCAAATCATTTTGGTTGACTTCTTCATAATAAGATGTGTCAACAAATGTACTTGGTTCATCAAGTGTCATATTAGGAAGCACACAACATGGTTGAGAAATGTCATCTGATTGATCAACATCAAATGTGTTTACATTGTAATTGTTTTCAATAAATTCACCCATCTCAACATTATAACGACTTCTAGCTGATGTCTTCATAACTGCCCACCATTCTGAAGATTTATTATCGGGTGGACACGTAAAGTAGACTTGTTGACATTGCTGCGCCAAGACAAAATCTTCACTTCCATGTAGTGTAGAGGTATGTTTGATCTCAACCAAACCATTTGAACGATGCACTTTAAGCCCACGTTTGGTATCGTACCAATGACACTTAAACAGAAAAACCTTGCACTTACTCCCTAAATATTTAAGATGGATCACTTCTTCAAGCATTCCATAGTAATCCATTTCATTACCATTGTAACAACTTCCTTTGACACAAACCCCGCTATTCATTGTTTTTTTATAGCGACCATAAAATTGAGTATGAAATTTAAATCCATTGACATAATACCCATTATAACATTTAACGGAATTTGATGGACCCATAGAAAGAGCAAAGATTTGATTCTCAATTCCAGTTGATTTGTATTCAACCTAGCATAACAATAACAATGTACAAATTATTATTTCATACAAACTAGTAAATTTAACAAAATATGTCCTGAAAAAAACTTACATGGTTTTTCAACCAAATTGGAAATTCCACCTCACATAGTTTTTCAATTTCAATATTGGTCAATTGTGGTTGTCGTGAATGTAGCTCAAGCCGACATTGCCTAAATCTGTAATTGTTAGTTCAATTCAAATTATTATAAATTCAGAAACAAATTAAAATATTTCAAACTTACTCTATGTAGGGTTTCAATTCTTGACAATTGAAAATGACATAGTTGTGCGCAATTTTCACTTCTTCCTGCGATAATTGCCGTCTGTAATATTTTTTAGACAATTTTCTTCCTGGATAGGAAAAAATTGAAAGTTTTCCACTTTCACTTCTAGCTCCACCATCGTCATTTCTTGGAACTCGATTCCATATTGTTTGAACGTCATCACCAAAATAATACGACGCAAAATTTGTAATTTCATCTATCAAGTACGCTTCACATATGGAACCCTCTACTTGGGCTTTATTGGTGACTTTCTTCTTCAAATAGAACATATACCTACATTATTTATGTTAATTTGTTTGAAAAAAAACAAATTATTCAATTAAAGTGCAAAAAAATTACATTGTATAAAACCATACCGTTCAAATGGATACATCCATCGATATTGAACGGGTCCACCAACTTGCGCCTTATAAGGTAGGTGTATTGCTAAGTGTTCCATGGAGTCGAAGAACGATGGAGGGAAAATCCTTTCAAGTTTACAAGTTATTTCAATAATATTTCTCTGCATCAACTCCAAGTGTTGGACATTTAAATTTGTCGCACAGATATCCCGAAAAAATACTGACAATTCTGTTAATGCCTCCCACAATGGTCGAGGCAAGTAAGGTCGGAACGCAACAGGAAGAAGTCTTTGCATAAAAACATGGCAATCATGACTTTTCATGCCCGAGACCTTACATTGTGCCTCTTTCACACACCGTGATATGTTTGAAGCATAGCCATCAGGAAAGGACAACTCTTTCATCCATGACAACACTTGTTGTTGTTCTTTCTTGAAGAGATAATAAGTGGCTTTCGGTTTGTAAACTCTACCACTTGCATCTTGTTGCAAATGTAAGCTTGGCTTTTTACAATACAATTGAATATCCAACCTAGCCTTTACATTATCCTTGCTTCTATCAGGGCAATCCATTACCGTGTAGAAGATATTGTCAAAGAAATTTTTTTCTATGTGCATGACATCTAGGTTGTGACGAATTAAATTTGTATGCCAATATGGAAGCTCCCAAAAAATACTTTTCTTCACCCAATTGTGATAGACACCAAATCCGGGAATTTTCCCACAGTTTGAAGAGCTACCAACATGTCCCTCGGTGAACTTAGAAACTTCAGCTAACATTTCTAAACCAGATCGACGAGGAAAAGGAGGAAGCTCTTCAATTACTCCTTTTTTAAACTTATCCGACTGGTATCTGTAAGGGTGATTCATGGGTAAGAATCGTCGGTGACAATCAAAGAATGAATTTTTCCCACCATGTTTTAATCGAAATGCCTTGCTATGTTCCATACAATAAGGACATGATAATTTGCCATGTGTACTCCAACCCGACAACATACCATATGCAGGAAAATCACTTATGGTCCACATCAAAGCTGCTTTTAACTGAAAATTTTCTTTATGGTATACATCATAAGTTTCGACACCTACAGACCATAACTTATTCAATTCATCAATCAAAGGTCTTAGAAAAATATCAAGGTTTTTTTCTTTGGAATTATCATTGATAAAAACATAAATGGTCTTGTCATGCACTTCCATGGAGGCAAATTGTACACAGTTACAATTACTGGCCAACAAGAATATGCATTTGAAACCATATTAAATGGACAAAACCCATCAGTGCATAATCCTAATCGAACATTTCGTGGATCTGCCGCAAAGCTCGGATGGACTCGATTAAACTCTTTCCAAGCGTATCCATCTGATGGGTGCACCATTATTCCATCATCCGACTTATGCAAATGATGCCATATCATATCCTTGGCATGATGTGGAGACATAAATAGTCTCTGAAGTCTTGGTGTCAATGGAAAGTATCGGAGTTGCTTCTCCGCCTTGTAAGGGTCTTTACTAGTAGGGTTTCTAGGCTTGTATCGTGAACTTCCACAGAAATCACACCTTATTTTCATCTCATCAACCCCATAATACAACATGCAGTTATTACGACACACATCATATTTTTCATAGCCAAGTCCAAGAGGCCGCATAAATTTCTTGGCATCATAAAAATTTGAAACCAAATTAGCATCAACAGGCATGCAACTCTTAGCAAATTCAGTTAATTTGTTGAAGGCATTCTGAGTTAAATTTAAATTTGACTTCATATTAAGCAATTGTACACAAGCAGATAATTTTGATTGCTTAGTACACCCATCCCACAAAGGTTCCTCTGCAGCTTTCAACAACTTAAAAAATTTAGATGCCTCTAGATTCGGAGGTTCCTCTATCACAACAGTACTGCAAACCCTATCATTATAGTATGCATCATCATCCCTCATTGCATCTATAACCATATTTCTATATGGATTTGCATCTCCCTCACCATTCACAACACGACTAATCCCTCCTGATGAAGGTTCAACCATATTATCTGTGTCATAAGGCTCCCCGTGTACAGTCCAATTTTTATAATAAGGTAAAAACCCTTTTCTCAATAAGTGATTACACACATCATCTTCTTTCTGAAACTTTTGATTTTTGCATTTAACACAAGGACATCTAATTTTCCCTACTGATACATTTCTTTCAATTGAATATGCAAAATTGATAAATCTTCTAACACCCGTAATATATTCAGGATTCATACAACCACTTCTCATACGACGATACATCCACTCTCGATCATCCATATTAATCTAGTAAACATTAAAACATAGAAACATTTTAGAATGTTGCAACATTTTGTATTACGCATAATGTAAATATTTGACGCAATTCAATACTACATTAATTACGAGGCAAAGGGGACAACTATGTATCCCTTTAGTTCAATCGATATCCCTAGTTTATGGATTATTCCTGGCCAAGACAAAAAAAACAAAAAACCAACAAATACTTAACAAAACATCAAACAAACAACAGCAAAACACATAGGAGCAACACACACAGCAACACCATACACAACAATATGCATTAAATCGATATTAATACTCAAATGACACAATCAACAAATTACACTAACCTTTCAAGCGAATTTAATACAATTTCAAGTCAAAAGATATTGATCGATGCTTGATGTCCCTTTAAAAAACCCTGCGTAGAGAGATGTTGTTAGTACTTTCAATTAAACTTGAAGACATTGTGCGACATTAATTTCAGCATATGGATTATTTTGAGTTAATGCAACATAAATGGATGGTGGTAGCCGAAATATTATTGAAGCAATGCAAGCCTTTCAACCCTGTGTTGTTTTCTTTCAATGATTTAATCAAATTGTTTTGATTTTGTACCTAATTAATTCATGATTCAATTTTCCTTAAATGTCCAAAATCCCAACAATTGAATGCATATTCTGTAATTAACAGAATCAAATATCCTTCTAATACAGGCATAACATAATATCGCATTAACCTTTACATGTAGTTAAATAAATAATCAACCTATGGAGGATTTATATTTTGAATGGTCCAAGTATGCTTTGCAAATTGGACAGCTTGGTGGTTTCTTTTGGAGTTTTACATCATTTATTACTCTATATATCTGATGTATCTGTTAGTTGTGAGTCAAACCTACTAATTGATTTGTTTCTTTATCTAGAAAAAGGAACATAGCAAGCATGTTTTCAGACACAACACAATATCTCTCTCGAGGGGATTCTCAGCCTCAAGTATGCATGGACACATCTTATCCGAAGAGGACTCAGAACAACAGGGAAAGGATGGTGTCCATGCTTTTGCTAGCAGAAAATTTAATCTTATTAATCAACCACTGCTCTTCCATAGTATAATATAATGAATTCATATAACTATTTATTAAGTACACAAGTTGCAATAAGAAAATAAATTAAAATGAACACAAAAACCAACAAACTTGGAGAAGTCAGAGAACACAAAACGTATTAGAAAAAGAAAAGAAAAGAATACGGCATATCCCATTTTCTTGTCTCTCTCCCTCTCTCCGGCTTAAACAAGTAAGAAGCAACAATTATCATGTTTCTGAAACTGGATTCTATGGCTACTAAGCTAGTAAATCCAGGTTCTCAAGCAGTGCATTCAGAACCAAGAAAATGAGAAAGATGCCTATAACTCATAGCAGGTCAGTCCCACCTATAGTTCATCCATGGACCATGAGGAAAACAATTGCTGATGGGGTTAGGCAAATTCACATCACCAAAGTTGCAGAACAAAGCCCTGGTTTAGTTAATGATAATAAGGATATCAAAGAAAATGTCAAGGATAACAGGGAAGTTGAGCAGATTAAAGCAGGCCTTTACCAGACAGTCCAAGGTATGTCTGTCCCCCCTTGAATTTTCTGCCTCATCACCATGATATTCGGTCATTAATTCCCTTTAAAATGAGCTTGTTGAGCATTTTGCTATGAATACTGAAATGGGGTGGCATTAAAATGTGATCAAAGTAATTAATAGAGGGATTTTTGGAGTCCCGTCTGCAAAGCAATCTGACATTCATGGTTGATAATTTGGCGGAGCAGTGTGTAGTCTTTTAGCTTTGCAGGATTAAGGATTTCATATTTGGATAAAAAATAAATCCCTCATTATTACAGTGTAAAAGGAAAGGAGTGGTGCCAAGTAAAATCGTTTTCTAAGAACAACTATCTACAATTCGTGAGATACATGTACTGCTGGTCTGGTTTTGGAGACATAGACGAGATGTGGTGACGTTTTTGCATGCTTTTATTGTGAGCTGTTTAATAATCCCATGGAAAGATGGTAGCTATTTTATACTCCTGTAAAAAATTTGGATTAAGTTTGCATCCAACTTATGTGATATTGTTTGTGGGCTTTGAGGCTTAGCTTTGGAGCATTTTCTAAACCCACCTGACTAATCAAGTCACCAAACTTCTCAAACCATAACCATTCATATTCAAAACCTGCCTGCCTAATCATGTATCAAAATTTTCCGAAACCAAACAAAATATGAAATCCTTAAAACTGCTAGGTTTGGATTGAGTTGAGCTGAACTGTGCATCTAAGTAGATGGATGTATTTGTGCCTAGCTATGCTTAGAAATTGTAACAAAATCGATTACCTCCCCCAAAACTCCCTAAACTCTAAACAAATTTAGGAACTAAGCAAATTTCGAAACTGAGCAGAAATTTAAATTTTGAAATGGTGACCGTACCTTCGTTGTGGTGGTGATGGGCCTGCTGGGTGGCTGAAGCTCGTCGCCGGCGAGGTGCTGATCGGGAAGAAGAGATGGAGAGAAGGTAGGTGGTGTTTGGTTGATGATCGGTTAAAAACTTAAATGTCAGTAAATGAGGAGACAATCGACCGGGAAAGAAGAAGAGGAAGACAATGGATTTAAATGACCAAAACGGTGCGTTTCATGCCTAAATTTGCGAGTTTCTCTTTAATTTGCAACGGATTATCCGTTGCAAATGCAACTGCTAATCCGTTGCAAATGCAACGGATTTTCCGTTGCAACTGCAACGGAAAGTCCGTTGCAAATTAAAAGGAAAATTCGTTTGCAACGGAATATCCGTTGCAATTCTTGTTTCTTTTTTTTAATTTTTTCAATTTGTTTAGCAACGGAATAGCCGTTGCTAAACAATTTCCGGATGCAAATTTAGCAACGGAATTTTGCAACGGCAAAATTCCGTTGCTAATGGCACCCTTTTCTTGTAGTGTCCCATGCAAAACCGATCTGAATAACTCAAGCCTCCCAGAATAGGAGAGGTGCTTGCCCATCCAACTTTGAACTTTCAATTTCAGCTACTGAATAAGAGGAGCAAATTGATTGGCCAAGAGTTTGTGAGGACTTAAGGGGACCCTAAGATATTTAAAAGGAAAGGATCATTCGCTGAAGCCAGAGATGTGCAAAATAGATGAATATCACTAACACCTTCAAAGTAGATAAATGATTAGGAAGGATTGATTATAAGACCCGATGTTTGCCCAAAAAGTGACAACTGCTGGAGTAAGATATGAGTTGAGCTTTTATGCCCTCGAGAGAACAAGAGAATATCATCCGCAAAAGCAAGATGCGTAATATCAAGGTCACCACACTTAGGGTGGAAATGAAAGTTGGAATGACCAGAGGCAAGCTTGAGCATTCAAGAGAAGTACTCCATGCAACAAATGAATAAATAGAGAGAGAGAGAGAGGATCACCTTGTCTAACTCCACTATTCCTATAGGTGAAATAGAAGTGGGAGATATTAGAGAGAAACACCACTAGAGAGAAGAAGAGAGGCTTTGACAAATTGAGCAAGCCTCTGTGTAATTTTTTTTTGTTGAACTAAAACAGTGTGTTTTATCCCTTCTGAATGTTTAGAAGTCACCACCAGTGACCTCTCCCACCAACATTCCATACATCACTAAGACTTCCAATATCCTCATCCAGTAAAGAGCAAGATGCAGCATTTTGCAGTTTAGAAAAAAAATAACAATTTGAAACTATTTTCAGCACAATGGTTTGAGGAAAATAAATCTTTCGATTTACCTGAAGGGGGAGTAGGGTCTGATTGGGGGCCGACCCTATCGCTGATGGGATGTAAGATTTTTGTATTCCGAGTTTCGCCACCTTTTCCTTCACCCTCAGGATGTAGAAAAGGGGAAGGGGACCTTTGTAAGGGGTCCGTGCCTTCTTTCTGCTTGCAGAATTGGCTGCTAAAAGCCTTTGTGAGAGTTAATGCAGGAGGGGTGCAGCACAGGTCACCTGGAAAGTCATCTTCAGAAATGGAGTAGTCAGCATTATCCTCCATAAAGTGTTCTTCCTCATCGTCATCTTTATCTTCAAAGTTTTCCTCTCCTACCCTTAGCTTGGAACCAGGAGATAGGGAGAGATCAAGCTTACATGGTTCTAGAGCAGGTGGGATTACCTCCTCTTCATAGAAGCCTTCCTAGCCGGGGCCACCTTTATCCCCCTATGCAGCAGATCCATTCACCGAGACGTCTTGCTTGGACGACTGCCTTCTCCATGCAGAGGAGAATAATCAGGTGAGACAGGTTGCGGGGCTGCCAGTGCCAAGACCTTACGTTGATGAAGAAGAAGTTGGAACTCATAAAGTAGCTCTTTTTGTTTTGGCCTAGAGCCGCCAGATTTCTTTTTGCCTTTAGCCATTTGAAACAACAATAGACAAGGACAACGAAAGAACAAGAAAAGAAACAGTTGCAATCTCAAAGTTTCAGAGACGAGGTAGCAGCCACCAGGAGGAGAAGAACTTTGCTGTGAAAGGAGACCATCTCTCTCTTCTTTCTCTCACTTACAGGCTAGTTGATGAATTTAGACTTTTGAATGATTAATTGCCTTTCTTATTATCGTTATGAATGACTAAAAATCAAGACATACACTTTTTAAATAAGAAAGATATAATGGAAAATATATCACTCTCATGGAAGTTGTACTCAAGTACAATCACAGCGTTTTTCATTCATAGAAACAAAAATAATAACGTAGATAAATATTGTTTTTGTGGATTTATTAATAATAAGATTTGGAACAAGAGAAGGCTTAGCAACGAAAACACGGAAAAAGATACCACTAATTAATACAGGTCTTGGTCATTAATTGAACGCAAGTAATATCAGACCCGAACCAACACATCTATCGATCACCTGCTCAAATTTATTTAGTTTAATGTTACTGAATGATGACATTACAAGCTGCTTCTTAACATCTTAAGGCCATGAACAAACAGAGAATCAAATATCTCCATTTCATGTTTCTTCAAAACCAGGCCTATTTCAACTCCACCATTTTCATCTCTGCTTTCCATCATAGAAAAAGAGTCACCCATTTCTATGGTTGTAATCTCTACATTCATAGGCTTGCCCCACCCAAAATCTGCCCCATACTTCCCAAATCGGTTTGACCCTGCAACTAGAATCAGTCGAACTCCTGGTTCCACATCCATAAATGGGACCCTCTCCTTGGCTTTCTCGAGAACTCCACTTTCTAATCCTTTGATCATCTCATTAAGTCTCTTGGCGACGTAAACAACCCCATTTTCTTTCAGGAGATGTTCCGCTTCAACAAGTGCATCACAAGAAGTAACACAATTACCGATATAATTCCTAGATAATGAAGGATTTAAACGGGTTCTACAATCTGTTGTCAACCCAAATTTAACCTTATTATTATTTTTCAGGCCTTTTGCTTTAACCATGCAAATCAATGTATATGCATATGCAAGCACATAAGTTGAGAAAGGTTTTGTTTGATTTCCTCTCTCTGATTTAGAGTGTACCCTCTCACCTAGCTTCTTTATGTCTTCACGAGAAAACCGGAATGTCGCTCGTACTACATGAGCTGGAACTGGATATGGTGTTAGCTTCAAACTTCTGGGGCTGGCATCTGAACCTGGCAGTTTCAGTCCTAGCCAGTAGTTTAAATATTTCATTTCAAGTGCTTCTGAACCCTGAATGACTGTTCGGTCAAAAGATGGATTTAGTTCTTCTGGTAACGAACTAGGGCTTATTTTCACATTTGCATCTAAATTTCTGCATATGCAAGCCCATGAATTCATAAACAAAGATATGCTTCTACCATCAAGAACAGCATGGTTTAGGGTGTAACTGATGGTAAAACCTTTGTTTGGAAACAAAGTGATTTGGAAAGAAAGTATGGATGCTTTAGTTTCAGATGCAGACAAAGGTGCCAAATAAGGATGTGACTCAGAAGCATAGCGTATATCACTGTAGAGATGGTCAAGGTCTTCATCGGACTCGGCCACTGTAAGCAAAACACCATCATTTGCAGTATTGTAAATGATGACGGGTTTTGCCGAATTTTGCGGCCAGCTAAGGTAGCCAGCGAGAGGAAGGAAATGGAAGAGAGTGATAGAAAGTGAGTGTTTGATTTTGGGAAGGATTACTGCCTTGAAAAACGTAGTTGTTGATTCTCCGAGTTTATAGAAGAAAATGCTTTGAACCGGAGGGAATTTGAGATTGAAAATGTCAGAAAAATTGAGCGGAAGAGAGAACTCGGTGGGAGTAGACCTGGATGAGTTTGAGAAGGGAGGAACATGGCAGACCTCGATTATAGTCATTGGCTTTGATATTCCCTTGACTCTTATCAAAGTTGAAAATAATTGAGAAAGAAAGAAGGACGTCGCCTTGTGCAGATGTTATGGAGTTTTGAGAGGCTAACTATATAAATAACCTTCTTCCCCGAGTGTTATATAGTATTGAAAAATAATGAATGGCAATATATAAGATATATTTATATGGATTAATTATTGAAAAAAGAGATTTTCCTTCTGTATGTTCCCCATTTAAAACGTGCAAAAATTATAATATATTTCACCAATAAGTTTTTGTTTTCGTGGTTCAATTTTTTAAAGTAATGTTTTTTTCAATATTTTTTAAAATTAATTCTTTCTAAATAATTTTGATATGCTAATTCTAAAAAATAAAAAATCTAAAAAAATTATTTTAAAATATTTTTATTTGAAGAATATTTTTGCAAAAATATCATATACCGCATTACTAAATATACATTTATATACTCTTTCTCTCTCTAACATATACAAAATATTGAGAAATATTCTCATAAACAATTAAAATTAATTTTTTAAGATAAAAAATGTATTTGTGGTTAAAAAATGGTCAAATTTAATAAAGATGAGTCATAAACCCGCGCTCTGCCATTGGAGTTAAAATGTTTTTTTTATCTAGTTTTAACATATATAATTTCTTGTTTTGTATTTCAATTTTATTCTTTTATTTTTTGGTTTAGTTTCGATCCCTTGATTTTTTCGGTCCTTCTGAAATAACTCTTAATATTTTGTTTTTATTTATACACCTTTGCTCTTAATTTATTTTTTTATTTTTATTGTTATTTATATTTGTATTAAATGCAGCTTGCATTAACAAATATAGTAAGTTTAGTTTTGATGGTGTAAAATGAGAATGAAACTCTCTTATACATGTATAGTTAAATATAAAATATTTAAAACATCCACGTAGATAACTCTTTCATTTTGTCTTATTTAAGGCTACAAAAGTTATTTTACTATGCACTGAAAATGTGAAATTACCGAGATACCCCCATTGATAATTTTTTATTTTTGTCTTATTTATAGGTATTATAGTTATTGTACTATGCATATAAATAAAAAAATATTAAAAATACCTCTTACACAATGGCATAATTTTAAACACATTTTACATAATAAAATGAATATATAAAAACCAATACACAATTATTATTATTATTATTATAAATAATTTTATTACAGTAACAATAAAAAAAAATTATAAGCTAATTAATTCACTAAGATATATAGCATCATAAGAAAAATCTAAGATCATTAATATTTTTTTGCATGTTAAAAAATTTGATTCTAACTATGCCAAAGTGTATGGCGAGTAGCTCGTATATTCTTTTCATTGTAGATAATTTGATATAATTTGTTCACCTGTTTTATTTAACATTTGACTTCGTATATTTTTTTTATGTGATATTAAATCTGAACTATCATACATAAAAAAAAAAAAATCAAAAAAATTCAACTTTTAAGAAAAATAACATCAACTAATGAATTATTTTGAATATTATTCTCATTGTTATTATCATGATTGTTAAATTATCACAATTATTAAAGCTATCATTATAACCATTATTGTAAATAATTAATATTTTAATTATTATTGTCATACTATCGTTGAAACCATTATTATTGTTAGAAAAAAAATTATTTTTTTATTTTATAAGAATTATTCTCAATATTATTATATTAAAAGTATTTTAGAACACTGAAATTAAATTAATTTGAGTTTGTTTTTCAAAAAACTTAGGTCATTTATTTATATATATTTTAAGACCTTAATATTAAATAAATATCAAAATATATAATTAGTCTAACATATTTATAAGATACAAAGAATCATTATTATTATTTTGAATGCCTTATATATAATAATTAGAAATTTTAACGCCTAAAAATATTAACAAAAAAGAAATTAAAAAATAAAATCAATGAAAAAATAAAAATAAATATTAATAGCTTAAAAACATTATTTGACTTCAACAATAAATACAAATAATAAATAAAAAAAGAACAAAGGGAAAAAATAAATAAATATCAATTTTCAAATGATAACCAACAAAAATTAAAATTTTAAAAATACAACCTTAACAAAAGTGGAAAAAATAAAAATTAAAAACAAAAAACTAAGAGCATATACATACAAACATGAATAAAAATAGGAACCAATTCATAAATATATTTAAAAAAATAAAAGAATAAAAATAAAATAAAAGATTTAAAGTATAAGGAACAAAATAAAAAAATAAATATATAATCAATTTCATTCGAAGGACAAAATTAAAACAAATCCAAACTTTGATACCGAAAATATTAAAGGATTTAAAACCAATCCGGAAATTAAAAGACTAAGATCTAAAATAAAACTTAAAGATATTTGATGAAAACTAGACCGAACATCATGATCATCAAAAAAACAAAATGGATTCGGTAATTAGTTGTGACGCGTGTAAACTAGTTTGGACACCTCAATTATATATAAAAAAAAAGGATTTGGGGATTAGTCGTGATGCACTTAAGATAGCCTGGACACCCCAGTTATAAAAAATAAAACAAAAAATAAATAAAAAATATAAGTAGAAAAAGAAATAAAAAAAAGTATAACTAGGGAAAAAAATGTTTTAGGGAAATATACACACACAAAAATAAAAAAACAAAAAAAAGCATCCAAAACGAATTTGAGCCTGAGGATTAGTCATGGTGCGTTTAAATTGACCTGGACATTTCGGTTATAAAAAAAATAAAAAAATATATAAGTAAAAAAAAATAAGGATAATGGGAAAATATATTATAGGGAAAAGCACTATAGCTAGAAAAAAAAAATGAAAAAGAAAGCATAATAAGGGGGCAAGGAAAAAAAGTATTGGAAAAGTAGGGGGGGAAATATATAAAAAAAATAACAATAAAAAAAAACTGTAGCGGTAAATGAAAAAAAAAACATTGTAACAGGAATCAAATGCTAGTACCTTTTTGTATTGTCTAGAAACACATCCATAATGCTAATACTTTCTTGTATTATCTTTGAAACTAACATATAATAATAATAATAACATACAATTGTTTACATGATGAGTTAACAATAACTTTAAGGCATGCCATAATTATTGTGCTTGCATGTTTTTAGTTTTTTTTTTTTTTTTTGAGTTTCATCATTTCATAATTCATTTTTTATGAATTGAGCTTGATAATGTGTTTTTATTATTTATCTATATGATTAACATTGTGTAAAAACAAAAATTCCTTATATTGGGTTGATGTTTGATTTTGCAAAAAATAATATGATTTTATTGTTTGTAAGAAATTAATAATAAAGAGACTAAAACTAAAAGTGGATAAAAAAATATAGGTTTTTTTTTATAACCAAACACTATTCTTTTAGCACATTTTGAGAATAAGATTTTTTTTAAAATAGTTTTTTTTATATTGAACATGGCCTTTTTATGGAACACACCTGATCTTTTTTTTTTAAAAAAAAGAAAAGTAATTAAGTAAGAAAATAAAAGGCTTATGGCAACACAAGATAATATTTGTTTGTTTGACTTCATAACTTATTTTTAATATTTATAGTCAAATAAAATTTTGAGATCATAATTAAAATTATTCTTATTGCTAAAAAACACATTAGCAATGTTTGTGGTCACTTTTTTTTTTTTTTTTATCTAACTAACAATATAAGCCATTGATTAATTAAGATCAAAATATATGGTTTCCAAGTGATTTCTCTACTTACCTTTCTGGGTTTTTTTAACTATCTCTTATATAGCTTTAATAGTTACCAAACTAGACAATATTAAATCTACTTGTGATAATGACTATAAGATTATTAACTAGTGTTACGCTGCAAGACAGGTTATAATTTTCATAAGGTTAATATGATATAATCTAGTTGACTTTTCAGGCTTAAAAATAACATGAATAGTTTATAAAAATGATTCAATGTTCAACAATAAAATTATAAAATAAATTATAAAAAAAACTCTAATTAATATGTGCTAAAAAAACATTAATTAATTATTTTTAACTCTCCAATCTTTTTTATTTTTTTTACAACGGAATTGTTTGTGGAGGACGATTAAAACGGTCATTTCACGAGAATCTAACGCTTTGAATGAATGTCGGACACTTGTCCACAGGTAGAGTACGGGTATTTTGTAAACGTGCGATCAATAAAATTACGCACCAACCATCGTACATTTTGGCTCAGCAACGTGAACAGCTTTAGCATTGTCGGCTTTATGCCTTTGTTTTCACCAGTAAGTCAATAACGCTGCTTCCATCGCATGTAGTCTGATGCATTGGATTATACAGAAGAAAATCTTGTTTTATATTTAAAAACTTTAATATATAAAAAAATTATTTTCCTTCGATCATATTTCCATTTTTACACGTGATATTGTTTACATGGTATATAAAATATATCATCATCGGGTGATGTAAAAAGAATAATAAATATAATTATATAAAATTTGGCCCGTGCTAATAATTTTTTGTTTTAACCTAAAACAAATTAAAAAATTTGTTAGAAAGTCAAAAGTTTCATTTATTTGGCTATAATAATTGTTAAATATTTAAATTGTGACACATTGCATAAAATATTTTTTAAAAAATATTAACATGGTAACACATTATATTAGCTCCAATTAACTATAATTAGTCTATAAGTCCTCTAAAAGCCATGAAATTTATAGCAAAATAGAAATAAAAATATAAAATTAAATTATAACAAATGATTGAAAGTGAAAAATATTAAAGGAAGGATAAAAAAAATTGATTTGAGTAAATCGACATTACTGTTCAGCACAACGTCTTGGATTAAATAAGTAGAAAGAATTCCGGTCATTGAATCCATTGAATTTAACTAGAGATTGGTAATGCGACTGAAAAGTATTTTTAAAAATATAATTAAAATTTAAAATTTTTTATTTAAAATTAATTTTTTTGGTATTTTTCGATTATTTTGATGTATTGATATCAAAAATAAAAAAAAATAAAAAAAACTTACCATACTCAATACAGTGACTTGAGTTTAAATAAAAAGTTCAATGCTGACATTACGAGGCGTGCAAGCTTTTCATTAATTGAATTGTTGGTTATGAAGGAGAACAGAACGGTAGATTTTAACACTTTGAATATTAGTAACTTTTGACCGGCAAGTATCTGTATTTTGTATCCGTCCGATCAGAAAAGGGATCATCCAACGTATATGAATGTGGCTGTTACAAAGTTGAATGTTAGGCAAGTTATTGACACTGATTGGAATCGAAAAAACGGATGCTTCACGTCAACTGAACAACCTTACTTTTGTCGGCTCTATGCCTTCGTTTTCACCCGAAGTGGTCAGTGCGAGGTAACTTGTACGTGGATAAATTTTTTTTTATGTAAAAAATTAATTAATTATTTTTACGTATTATAATAAATTATTTTAATATTTCATTACTGAAATTATAATAAATAAAATTTATTTGAAATACAGTTTTTTTCTATTTGAAAAGAATAGTGTAATTAAAGCAAAGGAAAAATAGTTCATATATTTTTAATCATATAAAATTTGGTAAATTTATCTACCTATTTTATTTATGAGTTGTTTTTTTTTCCCACAAATATTATATCTGAAATATTATACATAGAAATATTGTAAAAGATTTTTTTTCTTCACAAAAACAACCTAAAATCCAAGAATTAAATTTTCTAAGAAATAAAACTTAAACAAAAGAGGATATATTTAGAATTAAAAACCAAAATTAATAGTGTGTATATATTGTCGTAACCCAATTTTAGGTTATTCCTTATGTCTACCCAAAAATAACAAAAATAAAATAAAAGAGGTGGTAGGAAAATTAAGGTGAAAATTTTGGACGTTTTCGAGAGCTCGATCATACTTCTTTTATGCCCAGAAATGAATGAAAATATAGATTCAAGGCTAAAGTAATTTATTATTTGATAAATCTGTGTAAAAATTAAGTCAAAAGATATAATTATATTTTTATGGGCCAATTTGATTTAATCATTGGCCAATTTAAAAGTGAAATTATGTTTGTGAATTAATTTAGCGTCCAATTGAAGGATTTAATTAAATGCAATGACTTAATTATACTTTAAATTGATCAAATTAATTTTATTAAAGGCTTAATCAATGAGAAATCAAGTTCTTGAATTTAATTCGGGTTCAATTGATGAGATTGGAATTTTCAGAGACCGAATTCATTTTTTTCAAGCCAAATATGCGAAATCATGGGCCAAATTGAATGAATTGAAAGTCTAGTTGTCAATTGAGGGTTAAATCACTTAAATCAGAAATCAAGGGAAAAAAAAAAAAGCGTGCAAAGTTAAGGTTGTTCTTGAAATTCTGATGAGGCTATAATTGTATAGAATTAAAAGTTTAAAACCAATTGGGGATGCAATTAGAATAATTTCAAAATTAAGGAACTAAATTGTACTTTCACCTTCCCAAAATCACTCGAAATCTGTAGTATGCCTGCATTGTTCCGACACCTGAATAATGTCGTGCCCTGAATAATGTAGGTCCATGATCTAATCACTCGAAATCAATTGGTTTTTTTCATGTCTTCCCTCATTTTACTTGCTCTCCAATCTTGGGCTTTTGTTCTTAGCATCCCCCTTCTACATATTCTAATATTGTCACTATCTTCTCAAACTACAAATCTCTCATTTGCCTCCCATTGTGAGGGTGTGATCCATGTCGGGTTTTTTTTAAAGAAATATCCTATTAGGCTCAAATCGGGATTACCGAGGGATAAATATTTCAATAATAGCGAAGGGAATAAACAGAAATAGCCTTTTGTCATTTCAACCAAGGTTGATTATAACTGATAAATTTTAACCTCGTCCAATGTAATGATTTGGACATGTAAGAATCACGATTCACAAGTCCATAACTACCAAATCCATTACATGTCAATATGCATATTGATAAAGTTTAGCTCTATGATATGGTTCAAAAACTCAATGTATAGGCTTAAAAAAACTGTTTAGTCACCCGATATTATCAATCATGTCATTTAACAAAATCAGGTCAATTTTGTAGTCAAAACACTTTTAATTTTCAAGAATGATAAGTTTTAAATTCTGCATATTGGAGTTTGATAAAAATATTTTGTCAAAAATATATCAAACATCTCTTTGGTTTTAGAACAACAAAAAAACAAGGAAACCAAAATCTGTAATGAAATGATGATTTAACCCCATAACAAAGTGATAACCGATGAAATTCCATAAGAAAATTATTGACAACGCGACAATTTTCTCAGACTTTCAACCAATCATTCCTGTTTTGTAAGTACTCATTGATCTTTGTTATGCTCATAATGGTTTATTGCTGACACTGTTGATGATAACATCCTCCACAAAACTTGACTTGCCATTTGCTAATTAACTTCCACACTTGATTACTAAAATTCTCACAACAATTCATCCCCCTCATCTAGATTATATTGCGCAAGGAATGCATAAAATTTTCAATGTTTTGCGCCACCATGCTCCTCATTGGATATAAGAAGTGAATCGAGATAGGAAGCACTCATAAAGTAAATCTCTTTACAGCGGCATTATTGTTTTCAGTATGTGAAGTGTAAGAATTTCCTATTAAGAAAATATTCTTCCATTAGTGTAATATTAACATTACAAAAAGGCCAAATGAATTAGAACATGCACTTTCTTTATTAAAACCCTCAGATTTACTGGATGATTTTTGTTGCATTGTCTTATGATGTAATCCTTGATTATCCATAACTCCATGTATTTTTTCTGTATCAATGTAAGTCATGACAAGTTTTTCTTTGCTTTCGGCACGTCTAATCTCTTTGTCATTCATTGTCCTCATAGCTTTATAAAGGAAGTGAAAAAAAAGTAATGACTCTTCATTGTCATATCAAACACCATATCTCTCTCTTTTAGATAAGTCACCGAAGTGTGCTATTCATGAACGCTCTCGTCATAAATACAAAAGGACTTTTCTTGTGGCAACTTCACTTCATCGAGCAATGTAATCTTGCAGTGTACATGCTTTGATTTTTCAAACATTGGGTCAGATTCAACAATACCATATTGTGTTTTCGCACTCCTGATATTTCATCTTTGCTTTAAAAGGCAAAATTGTGTGCAAAATAACATGGTCTATTGTGCGTGATGGCATAAAACTCCTTGAATTGATAATGTTGTAACAGCTCTACATGATCAGGAGAGAAATCAAATGATACTTAAGTGGATTGACAACTTCTTTGACTGATGCTTGCTTTTTGAAAGTGGATTCGTATGTGAACTAACCGCACTCCTTAAAAGAAAACCTGAATTTTCCATAGTCTCTTTAGATAAACACATTAACACTTTGCAGATGGTATCTAAGTATATGTCCAAACTAATTTCATGGTAGAGTAGAAAATTTTGTTGTCGGCTTGTAGAAAAACATGAATGATGTTTTTGTATCGATGTGAATCCTTCTTAGCAATATCAAATGTCAACGACTCTTGAGTTTTTGGAGGATGATAAATAGAGGGACCCTTATTTCAAACTGTGGGGATGCATGATGAAATGTAAATGCAAGTTGTTTTTGTTTTTTACAAGCTCGTCTTTCAAGGAGTGACACATAGTCGTAACAATTGCATGATAAATAAAAATTTTAGTTTTTGCTTAAAACTCTACAATGAAAATTTCTTAAGTGACAACCATTGTGTTGCTCGTAAGTCTTGAATTCAAGAAGCTCCGAGAAGGGTTTGCCTTAATGCAAAATAAAATGGAGGGAACATACAACTTAATGATTGGTTCTAATCTTTGTGCAACAAAAAGGGAGTTTGCTATTTTGGTCTCTACACAGGGTCTCTTGCTGTCCTAGTGATCACCCTCGTAGGTAATGAATTGGCTCGTGTACCAAACATTATCAGTTTAAGCACTAAGCAAAGAGTTGGGGTTTACACAAATTAAACCTTGACTAAAATCGTAAAGTAAACTATTAGTCTCCCACTTAACTTAAAGTCACAAACCACAAAGATGTAACTTAAATAAATTAACAATGTATGGACTTATATATATATGAACCAAATAAAAAATGCAAAAACATGACTAAAAATAAAACACATGTACAAATTCAAACACATCAAAACAAATAAAACACATCGAAATAATCAAAGTTTAGCCAATATGTCGCACGATGCCATGCGAAGTCATGGGAGGGGGTGTCGTCAGTTGTTGAGGAGTCGTCACTTGATTATTAAGGGTCGCTAAGAAAACTCGGTTGTACTGGTGTGGTCAGATATTTAAAAGTAGGGGATTGGTTGCATAAAAAGAATGTATTAGCATCCCCAGTACGTCTTACCTAAGGTAAGTTACATTATGTATCTTGATGTGATTTTAAACGTTTCGATGAGTAATATTTATTCATGTGAATAAATCTAGTTTTTCAAATTTTATTATAGGCTTGTGAACCCAAATAATATATTAGAAACAAGAATATGTGTAGATGTCATAAAATGATCATTTATCTTGGAGAGCGGATGGATTTTCAGCAATTTATATATCATAAAAAATGTTCTGATTTAAAAAATCAATCATTAATAAGAATAACTCTGAAAATTTTTTGATCGTTTCTAGATATTTAAATATTAATATGTTTGTAGATCCAATATTTATTATCTGAATTTCACTATTAATTCTCATGAACCAAGTTCGTGATTCATTTAAATATAGACCAAATTCTCAAGATTTAATAAACTTGTTATTAAATCTACAGTAATTTTTCTGAAAAGCTTTGGCTATATAATATAAAAATATTTTTTTATTTACATTTTATATTTTTTCTTAAAAAACAACATAAATAAATAAAATGCATCATACACCCTATTTTTATTATTTTCCATTTACTGTTTATACAACATTTACAAAAATAAATAAATTGAAATACATGAAATAATTAAAGATTAAAAGAAAACAAGATCTAAAATTAACACATGGTCGGAATAGTGCTGGAACAATGCTGGAATATTTCTGGAACAGTGCGGTGGTGGAGGGAATAGTGGTGGGCCCTGTGGCGCGTGGAAAGCGGCATAACAGGGGGGTAATGGATCTACTCTCTTCCTCTCTTTCTCATCGGTGAGGGTTGTTCACAGTGACCTTCAAACACAAACAGCACAAAGCATACAACAAACACAAACATAAAATACT
Organism: Salix dunnii; assembly: GCA_015731905.1. Lineage (NCBI taxonomy): Eukaryota > Viridiplantae > Streptophyta > Magnoliopsida > Malpighiales > Salicaceae > Salix > Salix dunnii. Next base: position 5,887,516 of record CM027662.1, on the reverse strand, counting down.
GGACTATAGAGAAATGGGACGGCTGATGAACATAGAACAGCTGTGGGGGGTGGTCGTCGGTGATTGGAACTGCCTAAAGAGAGAGCTGGAATCACCGACAGTGGTGGCGGCTAGGGTAAGAAAGAATCGAGAGGGGGCTGTTGTGGGTGGATTGGACCTTTCAGTTGTTGTCAAGGGAAGCAATAGGTGGGGGTCACCGACGGTGACAATGAAGGATTGGGGCTGTGATAGGCCACGACGCTCATCCAGAATGACCAAGCCAAATCCCAAATATTTGGCTTGAGATAACAAACGTGGGAAAAAGGCAGAGTGGAGCATGAGGTGGCAAAAGTGGGGAGAAGATGAAGATGCGCCAGATTTCCAGTAGAACGTGGGAGGATTGTGGCAGTTTAATTGTTGTTTAATTGTATTTGTTAATTTCATTATTGCTATTTTTAATATGCAGTTATTTTCAATTTAGCAGTTACGTTGTATCTTTGGCTTATATAAGAAGCCTGGAACCTTATTTGAAAAAAAAGAAAAGATTTGTTAACAAATTGGTACATTCTCACCAGAAGAGAATCTCTCTATCCCTATTGTTTTACAACAAATTATCAGGGACCTATCATTGGTATCAGAGCACTATGGGAACCAATAAGGAACGCATTGAACAATTGGAAGCTGGCATTGGAGGAGTGCAGGACAGACTCGACAACTTGGAACAAGGCATGAGCGGCAAATTTCAACACTTGGAAGAGACCATTAACCGTCTCGCGAATGTCATGCTGGTCAACAAGGAACAACCCAATCATCCCAATCAACCAAGTGATGGCCAAGAGGGAGGGAGAATGGTGGTTTCATCCAAGACTGCACGGCTGGAATTTCCACGGTTTTCAGGCGATGATCCAACAGAATGGTTCAACCGTGTGAACCAATTTTTTGAATTTCAAAACACCCCTGAAATTCAGAAAGTTTCGTTGGCTTCGTATCATTTGGAGGGAGAGGCAAATCAGTGGTGGCAGTGGCTACGCATAACTTTCCAAGGAGAAGGACGGGCAGTAACGTGGACAGATTTTGAAGATGAGCTCTGGGCTCGCTTCGGTCCTTCTGAATGTGAGGATTGTGATGAAGAGTTGTCACGCATAAGACAACAGGGTTCACTACGAGAATACCAGAAAGAATTCGAACGACTGGGCAATCGCGTGAGGGGCTGGACGCAAAAGGCGTTGGTAGGGACATTCATGGGTGGATTGAAAACGGAAATTTCTGATGGAATAAGAATGTTTAAGCCGAAAACTATGAAGGAAGTCATCAGCTTGGCTCGCATGAAAGATTATCAAATTTCGCGACAAAGAAGAGGAGTAAGACCTGCTCAATTGCCGCGGGCTCCATTTCTGCCTAATACTGTTAACAAAATTGCAGCAGCCACAACCATTCCAGTACGCCGATTGACATGGGAAGAGATGCAACGAAGGAGAGCCCAGAATTTATGTTTCAATTGTAATGATCGTTTTACTGCTGGGCATAAGTGCCAAGGGGCTCGAGTACTCATGCTGGAGGGGTATGATTGCAATGATCAGATGTTGGTTGACAATGGAGATACCGAAGAACCAGTGGAGGAGAACCAACAAGATTTGACGACACCAGAAATAACATTGCATGCGCTGACAGGGTGTTTCGCGCCAAAAACGATGAGGATTTCGGCAACAATTGGCTCTCACCACATCATTGTTTTAATAGATAGTGGTTCAACTCACAATTTCATCAGTGAAAGGTTGGCCAATCTATTGAAGCTACCAGTTATACCAACCAATGTCTTCTCGGTTAGAGTTGCTAATGGGGAAAAGCTCAGATGTCAGGGAAGATTTGAGGAGGTAAAAATAGACTTACATGGAACTATCTTTTCCTTAACTCTCTATTCGTTACCTCTCACAGGCTTGGATGTTGTGATGGGAATTCAATGGCTGGAATTGCTTGGATCGGTGGTTTGTGACTGGAAACGGCTCACAATGGAATTTCTATGGGAGGGCCAGAATAAGAAATTGACAGGAGTGGATGGGCAAGCAATTCGGGCAGCCGCATTCAACGAAGTGTCCAAGGATATTCGGCCAAATAATATGCTGTTCGCACTATGTCATCAGATCACCAGTTCAGACTCACCACGGGAGGTTCACCCCAGTATACAGGCCATTTTACATAACTTTTCTGAATTATTTGCAGAGCCTTCCAGTTTGCCACCCACGAGAGATATTGATCATGATATCGTCCTAAAGGAGGGGACCGAACCAGTCAATGTCCGGCCCTATAGATACGCACACTTCCAGAAGAATGAGATTGAGAAACAAGTCCAAGAGATGCTAAATGTGGGTCTTGTCCGCCACAGCACCAGCCCTTTCTCTTCATCAGTACTGTTAGTGAAGAAGAAGGATGGGAACTGGCGTTTCTATACAGATTATCGCGCGCTTAATGCGGTAACTGTTAAGGACCGTTTTCCGATTCCTACGGTGGATGATATGTTGGATGAGCTTTATGGTGCAGCTTATTTTACAAAATTGGATTTGCGCGCGGGTTACCATCAAGTTCGGGTAAATCCCCGGGATGTCCACAAAACGGCCTTCCGCACACATCATGGCCATTTTGAATACTTGGTAATGCCGTTTGGTTTATGCAATGCTCCATCTACCTTTCAGGCTATCATGAATTCTATTTTCAGTAATCATCTACGAAAATTTATACTCGTTTTCTTCGATGATATATTGATTTATAGCCCGGATTGGGACACTCATTTATTACATGTTAAGCTGACTTTTGAGATTTTGCAAAAGCATCAATTCTATGTCAAGGGTAGCAAATGTGCATTCGGCAAGCAGGAATTAGAGTACTTGGGGCACATCGTAACCCATCAAGGTGTGAAGGTGGATAGCAACAAGATTGCAGCAATGGTTGCTTGGCCATCACCAGCAAATATTTCAGATTTGCGTGGTTTCTTGGGTCTGACGGGTTACTACCGGAAGTTTATCCAAGGTTATGGCCTCATAGCTCGGCCACTCACTACATTACTAAAAAAAGGAAAATTTGCATGGCATGAAGAGGCTGAATCGGCTTTCCAAGCTCTCAAGAAAGCCATGTATACCACTCCCACTTTAGCCATGCCAAATTTCGACCAACCATTCACCATAGAATCTGATGCGTCTGGAGAAGGAATTGGCGCGGTGCTCACTCAACAAGGCAAGCCAATCGCATACATGAGCCGTGCACTTGGAGTTGCCAAGAAATCCTGGTCCACTTATGCGCGGGAGATGTTGGCAATTGTAGAAGCCATACGCATGTGGAGGCCGTATTTATTGGGTCACAAATTCTACATTCAAACGGATCAACGCAGCCTCAAATTTTTCCTGGATCAACGAGTGGCCACTCCGTAGCAACAGCGTTGGGTCACTAAGCTCATGGGATATGACTATGAGATTTTGTACAAACTAGGAAAAGAAAATTCCGCAGCAGATGCACTCTCTCGCAAGCAAGGCAGCCCCACGCTCCAGGCGATTTTCACTCCACAATTAACAATTTGGGATGAAATCAAAACAGCTGCTGCAACTGACGCCTATATTCAGCAAATGGGAAGCTTGGCCTCGGCAGATTCAAATGGTTCATACAATTGGTGAAATGGGTTGCTGTTATACAAGGGACGGGTCATTATTCCAAATATTCCTACTTTGAGGAATCAGCTGCTGCATGAAGTTCATGACACGAAGGTGGGAGGACACTCAGGTATACTTCGTACCCTTAAGAAATTACGCTCCAATTTCTATTGGCCTGGTATGCATCAATCCGTGCAAGACTATATAAGGGGCTGTGAAATTTGCCAAAAGGTGAAAGTGGAAACATTGTCACCAGCAGGGCTACTTCAGCCACTGCCGATTCCAAGCCAAGTGTGGGACGACATTACTCTTGATTTTATTGAGAGATTACCACTATCCCAAGGCCAAGACACAATTTTAGTTGTGGTGGATCGTTTAAGTAAATCTGCCCATTTCCTTACTTTAAGCCATCCATTTACTGCCAAGACAGTGGCTGCCAAATTCGTGGAGGGTGTCATCAAACTACATGGCATGCCAAAATCAATTGTAAGTGATAGAGACCCAATATTTATTAGTCACTTTTGGCAAGAATTCTTCAAGTTATCAGGTACCAAACTCAAACTCAGTTCGGCATATCATCCTCAAACGGATGGACAAACCGAAGTTATCAACCGATGCGTCGAACAATATCTCCGCTGTTTTGTTCACCAATGGCCGCGCAAATGGTGTTCTTATTTACCATGGGCTGAGTATTGGTACAACACCACTTATCACATCTCCACTGGAATGACTCCTTTCCAAGCACTCTATGGTCGTCCACCACCATCCATTCCGTCTTATTCTGTAGGGTTCTCGCCAGTTCATGAATTGGACCAACAACTACAGTCCCGTGATGAATTGTTACAACAATTGAAGTCCAACCTTGCTAATTCGGTAAATAAGATGAAGCAATTGGCTGACAAAAAATGGAGAGATATCTCATTTGATATAGGTGACAGGGTCTTGTTGAAGCTACATCCCTATCGTCAACAAACTGTCTTCAAACGTGTTTCACAGAAATTGGCTAGCCGATTTTATGGACCTTACAAAATTCTGGAGAAAATTGGATCCGTGGCATACAAATTGGAGTTACCAGAAGGCGCACGAATTCATCTAGTGTTCCATGTTTCATTACTCAAGAGATTCGTTGACAACATGGAGACAAAAGATCGCACAATTCTATCATTACCACCATTCACTGACGATGGCATTCTCCTCCTGGAACCACAAGCCATTCTGGAATTCTGTTGGATCAAACAGGGGACACAACTGATTGAAGAATGTCTCGTGCACTGGAAACACCTGTAAACAATTCGTGAGATAATTCTTCTTGGGGTGAGAATAAACCACAGTGATTTGATTTTAATAATTGCCTGCATTCTTCATGCATAATTGCAGAATATAAATACAAGGAAATAACTGAATTCATAAGGAAATAACTGACTTCTCCTACACGTTCTACCCACAACTGACTCCACCAAATAACTGATTCCTAGCATTTCCCACGATCAATACCCTCAAACACTTGACTCGGCAACAATTGTCTTATCAATACTCTCCCCATTAAAAGGAACCTTGTCCTCAAGGTTCAAGTGGAGGAACTTGCTCCGTAGCTCATGAGTGTTTTCCCATCCTTGTCAACAATCTCCTCGCATTCTTCTGCATCGAGTTCTCCATAATTTTCCATTAGTAAGAACTGAGGGCCTTGACATTTGTGCCCCACTGTGAATCTCTCATTGCAATTAAAGCAAAGCCCCTGTGCTCGTCGTCGTTGCATCTCGTCCCATGCCAATCTTTTGAATGGGGCAGTAGCATCTTTCGTTGGAGATGGCAAAGCAAGTGGAACCCTCCTTTGTCGCAATAGCTGTTCCTCTTTCATTCGTGCTAGACTGATGGCTTCCTTCAGAGTCTGTGGTTTGAACAAGCGTATAGCTTCAGAAATTTCAGGTTTTAGTCCACCCATGAACGTGCCTACCATTGCTTTTGGTGTCCATCCATAAACCCGATTGCCCAATCTTTCAAACTCCTTCTGATAATCGCGTAGTGAACCTGTTTGTCTGACCCTTGATAACGCTTCATCAAAGTCTTCGCAATCTGTAGGACCAAATCGTGCCCATAGTTCTTCCTCGAAGATATTCCACGTCACTACTATGTTCGCGACCTTATGAGATCACTGCATCCATTGCCACCATTGGTTGGCTTCTCCTTCAAGGTGGTAAGAAGCCAATGACAACTTCTGGTTGTCTGGTGTGCCTTGATATTCAAAGAACTGAGCAACTCGATTGAACCATTCGGTTGGGTAATCACCAGAGTATTTTGGAAAATAGGTTTTGATGTTTGCTTTGATGCATGATCTTTGGCTTGTCCCCAAGGGGTGTGGCGTGGTGGGAAAGGGTTTGAGATCTACACAGTAGGTCTCGAGTTCGAGTTAGGGCGTGCATTTTTTGTAAGAGTCTGGGACAACTGGGGTTTTATTCACTCACCTAGGTCCACAAAGTGCGCTTTCCGAGGAATGTGGTTTCCTCGAATCCAAAAAAAAAAAATATTCTTTGGCTTATGGGTTTGTGTGAGTATTATTGAGTGTTAAAATACCAGTTCTAAACACCAAGTATCGAATATGCTTACTGTTTAAGTTTGACAATTTTAGGATAGTAGGCATGAATTTTGATGATTTAGTGTTGGTTGTTGTTCATACAAGTTCAATTATGTGTAACAATGATAATGTGGTCTGTGTGAACAAAGAAAAAAACTTGGCTTTTGAAACTTGAAATTCATTTTCTAGGTTTGGCAGTAGTTGGGTTTTTGAGGTTTCCTGGAAAACTTTCTAGACAAAGTTCTTCATATGAACATTGTCTTAACTGCATGTTTTAGACTAATTTTATCTTAATTTTTGAATTAGTATTTCTATATGACATGATTAATCATTAATCGAGGATTTATTTACACCAATAATTGTTAATTATAACGTTTATTTCTATAGCTGCATGATTAATCATTAATCGAGGATTTATTTACACTAATAATTGTTAATTATAACGTTTATTTCTATAGCTATTTTTTCAAATCAAACTCATTTTGATTAAGTCGTGTTGATTTATAGATAATCAATATTAATAAAGCTAGATTATTGGTCAGTGATTGATTTTCAACATGCTCATGTCCTTAAATTGTTAACAACTTTGATTTATGTTACTGAGCATGTTCTTTATGTCCTTAGTTTTGGTATGTGAGTCTTGCAAATATGGAAGACCCAAGATACTTGTCGAGTTCAAGATGATGTGGATATGAAAAACATTTTCAGCTCAATGGGTCTAAACTTGACAGTTAGTCATTTCCAATGCACTTATACTTGATAGTTAGTTAAATATAAGATAATATGGATTTAACAAATATAACAAACCTAAGGTACCTGAACTTTATACTGCACTAGGTCCAATGGACTTAGTAATCAATCAAGTCCAATATAATATGACTCTTACAAACATGTTAAACCCCATATATCTGAACTTAACAGCTAGCTAGGTCTAAGACACCACGAGTTTGAAAAACATGCTAGACCTAAGGTACCTGGACTTGATAGCCAGTCAAGTCCACTATAGCATGAGTCTGCCTAACATGCCAGGCTTAAGTCCAATTATAAAATATTTGGGCTTTATATTGAGCCAAACTTAAAATAAGATGGTTTTAATGCTAGATCCAAGGTTCCTGAACTTAGTTATCAACCAAGTCTAAGGTGTATGGGCCTGATAGTCATCCAAACTCAAGCTAACAAAGGTTTGATAAACATGTTAGACCCAATGTACTTAGACATGGTAGTCAAACAAGGCTAAGACAATTGGTATTTACAGTCAATCAAGTGTAAGATAACATAAATTAGATAAAATGGGCAATTTTAATTTTCTATTTATTTTAATCATTTAAATTTTAAAATTGCAATTTCATAGTTATATTAGTATGGTTTCATGTTTTGAGATTGTTTCTCATTTATATTGTTTAGCATATACAGAGTGTTGAGAAATATTTTTGTAATGCATTAAAAAATAATTTTGTCCAAGAAACTTTATTTGAGGTTTTTTTTTAAAATTAAAATAAGAAGTACTGGATTAACAAAAAAAAAACCCATCTTTATATAGGCATAAGAAACTTCAATATGAAACTTAAGTTCTAGTTTATCTATTGTTTGATCCTTATTGTTTTAGCATTTTAAATTTGGTTTTTTATGTTTTTGTCCATGGATGCAAAGAAAGGAGAGCTCTAATGAACTCTTGGTTTAATTAATACCCTCTTTCTTGTTTTTTATAAATCAATTTATTTTTTAAATAGTCATTAATATTTTTAATTACATAATGCTTGAAATAAATTATTGTAATTTATTTTTATATTTATCTTTTATATAAATAAATTATATTTCATGAAATATTTATAATACTAAAAATAATTTGCTCTTGGAAACTAGAATTAATCTCTAAGATAAAACCAATAAAAACAAACAAAATAAAAATGATAGTTGAAGTTAAATATTTGAATCTACATCTATATTTTTAATTTGCTAGAAAAAATATATTTTTTATTCAATAATTAACTAGTTATTTGGCCAGCATGTTATTGTTGATCAGATAATTATTTTTGGGAAAAACAAATATGCAAGTTTTTTGAATGTGTTTTTAAAAAAAAACTATAACTTTAAATAAAAAAACCTATGCATGCATTTAATTAAATACATTGAGAACCATATTTGTCAATAAATGTAAAAACAAAATGTTAAAATGTCTATTCAATTTGCCTTGTTGCATATCAAGTTTTTTTTTTTTTTAACACAAAAAAATTAACATATAAGTGTTATTAACATGTTATTTTAACATCAAGTAAAAAATATAATTGTGAATCAAAAAGTCAAGGCTTACATATAATAAAATATCATAAAAATCATATGCCTTAATAAAAACATATAAGATCTCAAGATAATTTTTAATGTAAAGAATAGAACAATGTTGAAATTAATATAGTAAAACATCAAAAAGTCAATGCTTACATATCATAAATAATTGGTTTTTTAAAAAAAAATGTGTTCTTTTTACAAAATATTAAAGATGTGTAAAAAAAAAAAATGGTATAGATAGGCCAAGCATAGAGTAATAAATATTCAATATGTAAAAAATATTTTAAAAAAAAGGTAAAGAAAAAAATAAAAAAACTAAATAAATATTACAAAAACAATTGAAGATTAGAAAAAAAAAATGACGATAAATAGGCCAAGTGTAAAATAAAATAAAATAAAAATTTCATTGTAAAGAAAAAAAAATATAGGAAGAACTTCTTTTGGAAAAGAAAACCTAAAAATTACAATTTTGCCACTGTTACAGTAAAATAATTTAGAAAAAATATTTATACTATTTCTACATGAAAACACTATTTTATTTTAGTATATGTATAACTAGTGTTAATAACTCTTTTATTTATTTATTTTATTAAGTATAAACAATATCTTATCTTTTATGAACTAAAAAAAATAGATTTATAGGTGTTTTAGTTTGAAAATAGATTTATTCAATTTTTAAATTGTTTTTCTTAGGTTAATATTGGGCAAATAATGATTTCTTACTTACCTTTCCCATGATTGGATTCTAAAAATACATCACTAGTACAGGTGATGGATGTTGTCTGCAGGTACTGTCACAGCATTTTTCATTCATGGAAACAAAAATAATTACATAGATAATTATTGTTTTTATTTTGTGGTGAATAAGACGATTTATTAATAATAAGATTTAGAACAAGAGAACGCTTAACAACAAAAACACAGAAAAATATATCACTAATTAATACAGGTCTTGACCATTAATTGCACAGTGGTAATATCAGACCCGAACCAGAACCAACACATCTACCGATCACCTCCTCAAATTTATTTAGTTTAATATTACTAACTGATGACATTACAAGCTGCTCTTAAGGCCATGAACAAACAGAGAATCAAATATCTCCATTTCATGTTTCTTCAAAACCAAGCCTATTTCAACTCCACCACTTTCATCTCTGCTTTCCATCATAGAAAAGGATTCACCCACGTCTATGGTTGTAGTCTCTATATTTATAGGCTTGCCCCACCCAAAATCTGCCCCATACATCCCATATCGGCTTGACCCTGTAACTAGAATCACTCGAACTCCTGGTTCCACATCCATAAATGGGACCTTCTCCTTGGCTATCTCTAGAACTCCATGTTCTAATCCTTTGATCATCTCATTAAGCCTCTTTGCGACGTAAACAACCCCGTTTTCTTTCAGGAGATGTTCCGCTTCAACAAGTACATCACAACAAGTAACACAATTACCGATATAATTCCCAGATAATGGAGGATTTAAACGGGGTCTACAATCTGCTGTCAACCCGAATTTAACCTTATTATTATTTTTCAGGCCTTTTGCTTTAACCATGCAAACCAATGTATATGCATATGCAAGCACAAAAGTTGAGAAAGGTTTTGTTTCATTTCCATTCTCTAATTTGGATTGTACACACTCACCAAGCTTCTTTATGTCTTCACGAGAAAACCGGAACGTCGCTCGTACTACATCAGCTGGAACTGGAAATGGTATGGGCTTCAAACTCCTAGGGTTGGCATCTAAACCTTGCAGTTTCAGTCCTAGCCAGTAGTTTAAATATTTCATTTCAAGCCCTTCTGAACCCTGAATAACTGGTCGGTCAAAAGATGGATTTAGCTCTTCTGGTAACAAACTAGGGCTTATTTTCACATTTTCATCTAAATTTCTGCATATGCAAGCCCGTGAATTCATAAACAAAGATAAGCTTCTACCATCAATAACAGCATGGTTAAAGGTGGTACTGATGGTAAAACCTTTGTTTGGAAACAAAGTGATTTGGAAAGAAAGTATGGATGCTTTCGTATCAGATACAGACAAAGGTGCCAAATAAGGATGTGACTCAGAAGCATAGCGTATATCACTGTAGAGATGATCAAGGTCTTCATCGGACTCGGCCACTGTAAGCAAAACACCATCATTTGCAGTATTGTAAATGACGATGGGTTTTGCCGAATTTTGCGGCCAGCTAAGGTGGCCAGCTAGAGGAAGGAAATGGAAGAGAGTGATAGAAAGTGAGTGTTTGATTTTGGGAAGGATTACTGTCTTAAAAAACGTAGCTGTTGATTCTCCGAGTTTATAGAAGAAAATGTTTTGAACCGCAGGGAATTTGAGATTGAAAATGTCAGAAAAATTGAGCGGAAGAGAGAACTCGGTGGGAGTAGACCTGAATGAGTTTGAGAAGGGATGAACATGGCAGACCTCGATTATAGTCATTGGCTCTGATATTCCCTTGAGTCTTATCAAAGTTGAAAATAATTGAGAAAGAAAGAAGTAGCTTTGTGCAGATGTTATGGAGTTTGAGAGGCTATATATAACTTTCTAGCCCCAGTATTATATTATTAAAAAATAAAACTTTATTGTGGTTAAAAAAAGAATCAAATTTAATAAAGATAAGAAAACAAACCTCGTTGGGATACTAGGTTGAAAAGACCTCAACTTTCACTTTTAAGTTTTACTTTATATATTATTGGTTACTTATTCTTTTGGTATTTAACATTTTAATCTCAAATTTGAATTTTTATATATATATATATATATATATATATATATATATATTTTAGTCTCTGTAAATGAGAGAAAAGAGAAAATGATATTGAAATTTTTTTGAAGAGAGAGAGATTGTTTATATGATGATATTCTAGCAATTGGATAAATTATTTGTGTAAATGAGTTTATCTTTTTAGAACAATTCCTTTTATATATATATATATATTTATTTTGAAGAGAGAGAGATTGTTTATATGATGATATTCCTTTTTAGAACAATTCTAGCAATTGGATATTTATTTTCTATGAATTCAGCTTGATAATGTGTTTTTATTATTTTTCTATTTGATTAACATTGTGTAAAAAAATTTCCTTCTATAGGGTTGATGTTTGATTTTGCAAAAAATAATATGATTTTATTGTTTGTAAGAAATTAATAATAAAGAGACTGAAACTAATAATGGATAAAAAATATAGTTTTTTTTATACCAAACACTATTTTTTTAGCACATTTTGGGAACAAGATTTGTTGAAAAATGGTTTTCTAGATTGAAAATGGCCTTGTCATCCAACTTGATATATTTGTTTTTTAAAAAGTAATTAAGTAAAAAATAATAAAAGGCTTCTTCCAACACAAGATAACTTGTGTTTGTTTGACTTCATAACTTAATCTTTCATTAATATTAATGATTATTTTTAATATTTATAGGCAAATAAAATTTTGAGTTCATAATTGAAATTATTATTATTGCTAAAAAAACATGTTAGCAATTACTAAAAAACACATTAGCAATGCTTGTACACACTTTTTGTTTTTATCTAACTCACAATATAAGTCATTGATTAATTAAGATGAAAATGTATGGTTTCCAAGTGATTTCTCTACTTATCTTTCTGAGCTTTTTTAACTCTTTCTTACATGGTTTTAATAGTTACTATCGTGATGACAATTTTTTCACGCTTCGCGCCCCACCCTCCCCTGATTGGGGAAACAATGGCACACGGTGAAAAAGTATTGTGTTTTATAGTTGTAAAATTACAACTATAATTATCAGAAGTCGTCATCTAGTATTAAGATTACTAGGAACCTATTGGTCTATGAGAGTTTTGGGTAAGGGGACTTGTTGCGCAAGGGGAAGACGCATCACCCCTAGTGTACCGTACTTAAGGTAAACTACATTGTTATTTGATTGTTTTTCCTAAGTTTGATTTTTTTGTTGTCTTTTCTAAAGTTTGACATAGATCTCTCTTCGTGAGAGAATCTCTACCTTGTTAGGAGTTGAAAGACTAACCAAAAGAATAAATTTTGCACTGCAATTTGAAAATCACATTTTTAATTATCTACGAGTGTACTTTACGATGTAATTTTACAACGCGATAGCTAAAAAAATAATTTTTAAACTTTTTGATATTTTGGCCAAATTCCAATGGATAATCATAGACCGATTATGATATCCAATTTTCGTTTCAAAATATGAGAAAGATGCAACATAATTTTTTTTTATGAAAAATATACTTGGAAAACCTTGGAATTTGGCAGTATGCACGAAAACAACATATTTTTTTTATTCTTTTCAAATGTAATTTTATATATAAAAAAAAAATATGTCTAGGTCTAGCTCAACTAAATGGGTCGGCTCAACAAAGAGGCAACTAGACTTGGGCTGGACCCGACCCAGCCAACTAGGGTGGGCCGAGAGTAGTCCATCCCAAGAAATTAAAACAACAAAAGAAAGAAAAAATAAAAACAAGTTACCTACTGTTCACGTATTACGTGAACAGTGGCAAGGTGGTCAGCCGACCATGACGAGACGATCACCTGCCACTACCACTAGGTAGAGGAGGCCAAAGTGGTTGTCCCTGTGGTGGTCATGTCAAAAATGACGGTCTGTAGCGGACGGAATGAAGGCTAAAAGCTGGCTGGTCTATTATCGCTACACCTGTTGTTGCTACCGCTGGCCGGAGATGGAGAAGAAGATGGTTTGTCTTCAAGTTCTGCCGGAGCTGAGGAGGAGCTGCTAGCATTGTGGTCAAGGGGAGCTAAAAGAGCTAAAGCTACAACTGGTTTTTTTAGAGAGAGAAAACCACGTCAGGGAGAGAAAAATGGCAACTGCTGCGTGGCTTGTGAGGGAGGTGAGAAGGTTGACTGTTGGGTGGTGAAGGAGATGATGGAGCTGGTGATGGGGATGATGGTGGCTGCTGTGGTTCTTAGTGGTCGATGGGAGCTGGTGTGTAGAGAGAGAAAGCATCTGGTGACTGTAAGCTGTGTAGAGAGAGAGAACGACATGCTTCTTCCAGCGCCAAGGAAGAGGAACGATGTTCGTCTGCTCTGTTTTCACGTGATTGTTTATAAATTCGATTGTTTCCCCCTCTCGGCTGTGTATCTCTCTTTCCTCTATTTGTATTGTTTGCAAAAATCCCCCAGTTTTGGTATTTTCTTACCCCGTGTTCCCCAGTGTTATTTTCTCAGTTTTACGATGAACTCTCCTCGCTGTCTCTAAATTTTCCCCTCAATTTTTACTCTCCTTTCCGTGTTCACTCCTCTCCCTTTTATATGCTCAAATCTATAACTTGTAGTATGGGAGACGTGTCCACAGAATGGTGTCTTGTGTGGAGTAGGTTGAAGGAATGGGTGTAGCATGGCTCTGGTGATGGCCTTGGCAATTTTTTTTTTTAAATATGAAGTAAATAAGTTGTGACAAAAAAGAGTTTTTGATGGAAAAACCAGGAAGAACGATGTTTTTATCTTTAATTTTGGCTTCCGATTTCACCCAAAAAGTTTCGTCACCAAAAATTCCAATCGTCTCAATTTAAACCAAATTAGGCTTCCAAACTTGATTTATCACAATTAAGCCCTTAATAAAAGTAATTTGGCTCATTTAAAGTATAATTAAGCTTTTGTGTTTAATCAAATCCTTCAATTAAGCTCTCAATTAATCCTCAAACATAATTACACTTTAAATTGCCTGATGGTTAAATCAAATTGGCCCATAAAAATATAATTATGTCTTTCGACTTAACTTTTACGCAAATTTATCCAATAATAAATTATTTTAACCTTGAATCTGCATTTTCCTTCATTTCTGGGAAAAAACAAAAGGTATGACCGAGTTCTTGAAAACATCTAAAATTTCCACCTTGATTTTTCTGCCGATACCAACTCTTTTTATTTTATTTTTGTTATTTTTGAGGAATAACCCAGAAATTGGGTTGTGAAAGTTACCAAACTAGAAAATATTAAAGCTACTCAATGATAATGACTATAAGATTATAAACTAGTGTTACGCTGCAGACCAAGCTACAATTTTTCTAAGGTTGATATAATGTGACTCAGTTGATTTTTCAAGTCTAAAAATAATGTTAATGATTTGTAAGAATATAATTTGATTAAAACAAATTAAATAATTTTTTTTTAATATTAACATAACAACATAGTGAATTGACTTAGGTCAACCTAAGCTAAGATGTCCAATCTACAACTTAAGTTATAAGACTATGATAACTAAACGAAAAGAAGATAAAATAAATTATAAAACTTTATTCTCATTCAACCTAATGTTAAGGGATTAAATTGAGAAAAAAATCAATTAAAAAATAGCTATATAAAAACAACTTTAGTTAACTTGTTTAACTAGCAAATCATGTTATAATATAACCTCTTAGAAAGCAAATTGAAATAAATGATAGTCTCATTCCTAATTAGACCACTATCAAATGATGAGATAAAAAAATCTAATTAAAAAAGAACATAGAAAAAAAATAAGTCAGTTATACAAATCCATAACTCGGGTCATAAGACTGACATGACATCACAAAAAGAGAACAAAATGACCTAATTAAATAGGGCCAACCTGCTAAATTCACATCTATGATAATAAGTCTAAGATAATTCTATAAGGAGCAAATTAAAACAAAATATAAAGCTTAATTCATAACTAACCTTGTCAAACTCAATGTTGAATGATAAGACGTGTAAAAAATTTAATTAAAAAAAAAAAAAAAACATAATTAAAAGCACATAAAAAATAATGAGGTCTAATTTTCAATCAAACACAATATTAAATTATGTATTTGTTTAATAAATATTGATTTGGTTAACCTACTAAACCTGCGATCCAGGTTATAAGACAGCAACATCCTAATAAAAAAAATTAGTGTTGAAGGACTAATGAACTAAATCATGAGACTAAGGTAAACACTAAGAAAAACCTTTAAACAACCTAATTTAACAAAGGTTAAAATGTTAGAACCCACACCCATGATCATAAGACCAAAATATACCCATATAAAGCAAATCAAAATAGATTATGAAACTCAATTACCATTCAAATTAATTTTAAATGATAAAATTCAAAATAAAATCAATTAAAAAAAACAACCTGAATCAACTTAAGTTAACTTGTTAAGCATTATTATTAGGTATTGAGAAAAAAGTAACCTAATAAAAAAATAAAATAAATTATGATGTTTAATTCTCAATCAATTTTAAATGATGAAATCATGAAAAAAGTTAATTAAGAAAATGAAATTAAGTCCACCGGGTTTACCTGTCAAACCTATGATCCATGTCATGAAAGTTAGATAACCCACTAAAAATAAATCTATTATTAAATAATTAAATTAAAAGAAGAAGAAGCTTTGATTGAAAAACAAATAATAAAAAAGAAAAACTCTTTTTTTATGTGAGGAGGGGTACATTAAAAACCCCTCCTCCTTTGGTTATTTTTATTACAACCCTAATCATAAGATCAAATGATGTGAACCTCTTAATCATGACATCATGCAACTTATATATAGAGACACTAGTTTTTAGAAATCAAGTAAATCAGGTTCAATATGATTTTAACAAAAAAGATAACTTGTATTTAAATAAAAACATTATTTGAATCAAACCCTCACCCAAAAAATATTGATTCAAGGATGACTTCACGAAGTTATTTGTTATTTGATAAGTTATTTTCAATTCTTTATATATATATATATATATATATATATATATATATATATATATATATATATATATATATCACCAACACACAAAACAAACTTTGTGGGCAAAAAAACATTTATTATTATGAAATACAATTGATAAATGTTCGATAAGAAAGCTATAGATACTAAACTTAAGTTCTTAAACCCTAGTGGTTCCAAGCTATGGACTTATATAAGGTTCGCTTACAATCAAACTTAAACCCTTAATTAAACAAGCCTAAGAACATAAAAATTAAAATGTTCAGAATTGTTGCAACAATTAACATAAAAAAGAGTCTAGTTTCTATGGTTTATAAGGTATTATAACTGAATAAGACCTCGCATGCTTAATAAAAGCTGTTGACTTTAAGAATCTCAAATAAACAATGAAAATATACTTTGATTTCAAAAAATTTATGGTTGTCCCTAGCTTTTCCTAGTAGTAGTATAAAATTTTCAAAACAAGCTCTCTAATCCGGGTAAAAAAATGATGATTTTCATATAGAATCTCCACATTTTAAAAAGAAATAAATAAAAAAATATGTACAGCCTGTTTTGATTCAAATTGCAAAACCTTTATGAACTCTAATAAACCTTAAATTTCATCCCAACATAGAAAAACATCTCTAGGTGATATTTTTTACATAGTTGATATAAAATATATCAGCATCGGGTTATGTAAAAAGAATAATAAATATAATTATATACAATTTGGTCCGTGCTAATAATTTTTTATTTTAACCTAAAACAAATTAAAAAACTTAAATAATTAACATTGCATAAATTGTGACACATTGCATAAAATATTTTTAAGAAAAATATTAACATGATAACACATTACATTAGCTCAGATCAACTATGATTAGTTTGCAAGTCATGTAAAAGCCATGAAATTTATAGCAAAATAGAAATAAAAATATAAAAATAAATTATAACAAACTAAATATTGTTGATTGAAAGTGAAAAATATTAAAGGAAGGATAAAAAAAATTGATAATGCGATTCAAATTGAAAAGTATTTAAAAAAAATTAAAAGGATTTTTAGTTTTGAAAAGGAGAAAAAAAGAGAGAGAGAGGATATAAATGCACATAAAAAGGATCAATATGTACGAATTAATCCTTGGTTCTGCGAGACCCAAATGAAAACTTGATTAGACCCAAAAATTGCTAGTGATGTCCCGTTCTGCCCTTCTCGTGCTGCAGAAAGCGAAGGCTAACACATGCTAGTGATGTCCCATCCTGTCCAGGGTGTTTGTTAACGTGATTTAAAAGTATTTTAAAAATAAAATTTAAATTTATTTTTTTTTATTTTAAATTTATTTTTTTTGCTGTTTTTATATTATGTTTTGATATCAAAATTAATTTTAAAAAAATAAAAAAGTATTATTTCGATCATACTTTAAACAGTTACTTGAGTTTAAATAAAAATTTCAATGCTGACATTATGAAGCGTGCAAGCTTTTCATAAATTGAATTGTTTGATATGCAGAACAGAACGGTAGATTTTAACACTTTGAATGGTAGTAACTTTTGACCGGCAAGTATCTGTAATTTGTATCCGTCCGATCAGAAAAGGGTTCATCCACCGTATATGAGTGTGGCTGTTTCAAAGTTGAATGTAAGTCAAGTAATTCACAGTGATTGGAATCGAAAAAAGGTTGCTTCACATCAACTGACTAACCTTACTCTCGTCGGCTATATGCATTCGTTTTCACCCGAAGTATTTAGTAAGAGGTAACATGTAAGTTTCCTGTGCTGGATTTTTTTTATACAAAAAAATTAATTAATTTTTTTGTATATTATAATTAATTATTTTAATATTTAATTAGAAAGATTATAATAGATAAAATATATTAAAAATATTTTTTTCCATCTAAAAAAACAATATAATAGAAATACAGAGGAAGTGATTCACATATTTTTTAATTGTATATAACTTTAGTAAATTTATCTACCCATTTTATTTATAAGTTTCCTTATTTTCTCAGTAATATCAGATCTGAAATATTATATATAAAAATATTATAAAGGTATTTTTTTTATCACAAAAACAACCTAAAATTCAAGAATTAAATTTTTCTAAGAAATAAAACTTAAACAAAAGAGGAAACAATTAAAATTAAAAATCAAAATTAATAGCTATATATATAAACATGAACAAAAATAAAAACTATTTAGAAATATATATATATATATATATATATATATATATATATATATATATTAAATAAAGAAATTAAAATAAAAAATTAAAATCTATGGGTTGAAATAAAAAAAAATATGTAAATAATTTTAACCGAATGATTAAATGAAAACAATTGAAAGTGGTGTAAGGAAAAAATAATTAATTATTTTATTTCTTGATTTAGTTTTGATCAATTTATTTTAGTAATTTTTTCAGTAATTTTAGTGGTGTAAGTGGTGAAAGTGGTGTAAGGAAAAAATGATTTATTTTTTCAGTAATTTTAGTAAAACTCTAAAGAATTTATTTGTATTTATGCATCTATACTCTTAGTTTTAAATTTTATTTTTTAGTAGAATTTATCTTTGTATTAAATGTAAATTTCATTAAAAAATAGAATAAGTTTATCTTTGGTGATATGAAATAAAAGTAAAATCCTCTCTTATGGATGTATAGTTAATCTTTAGTTGTTAGTTATTTGTAATATTTTTTAAAGCGTTAATATTGAGTAAATATTAAAATATATAATTTTTTTTAAGAAAAAAACCTTTAATATATTACTAATTATTTTAAATGCATTATCTATATTAAAATGAATATATTAAAAAAATTAATAATTGAAAGTCTTGTAGATTCATTATTTTGCTCTAATGTATGCATGTTATAAATATTTTTTATTTGCAGATAATTTGACAAAAAAAAAATTCACTAGTTTTGTATATGTGTAGCTTTATATATTTTTTATTCATGTAATATTTAGTATGAAATATCATCTATAAAAAAGTTGTGGAAGTCAATTTTTCACAGAAACAACATCCATTAATAAATTATTTTGATTATTATTCTTATTGTTACTATCATAACTGTTAAATTATCACAATTATTATAAGTGTTATCGGAACAATCATTGAAAATAATTAATATTCTAATTATTGGTGACACTATTATCGCTACCACTATCATTACTGTTATAAAAATAAATTTATTTTTTTCCCAAGATTTGTTATTCATATTATTATATTTGAAGTTTTTTTATAGTATTAAGATTAAATTAATTTGAGCATTTTAAAAAAAAACTTACTTATTTTTTTATATATATTTTTAAGTTATTCATCTCAATAAATATCAAAATATATAATTTTTTATTTTATAAGATTTATTCCTCCCATTATTATATTAAAATTAGTTTAGAACACTGATATTAATTCTTTTTTTCAAAAAATTCTAGGTGATTCTCTCTCTCTCTCTCTCTCTCTCTCTCTCTCTCTATGTGTGTGTGTATGTGTGTGTATTTTCAGATGTTAATATTAAATAAATATTAAAATATATAATTAGTCTCATATATTTAAAAGAAAACAAACTTAAAAATAATTATTATCATTATTTTGAATGTTTTATCTAATTTTTTTTCTATATAGGAAATTGATTGATTTGATACGTGTTGTAATTGGTTATTTTAATATTTAATATTTCTAATTATATATATTTATAAAGAAAAGTTAGTTCATTTTTTATATATATATTTTAAGATTTTAATATAAAAAAAATATTACAATATATAATTAATATCTCCTATTTTTTAAGTAAAAAGTTCTTAAAATAATATATATATATATATATATATATATATATATATATATAAACATTTATGACCATTAACAATTTTGTTACATGTTAAAAAATTTGGTGTTATTTATGGCGAAACACAATACAATTTTTTATTTTATTATTGTACATAATTTAGCATAATTTTTCTATTTGTCTTGTCTATGTGTGGTTTCATATTGTTTTTCGTGATATGAGATTTGAAATATCATACATAAAAAAAAGATGCAGAAGTTATTTTTTTTAAATAACATTGAGCAATTAATTTTTGTCACAATTATTATAGCTGTTATTATAAATATTATTATATATAATTAATATTATAATAATATTTGTCATACGATCGATGACATCGCAATTATTGTTTTAAAAATAAATTAATTTTTGTAAGATTTATTTCTCATATTATTATATTAAAAATATTATAGAACAATGATAGTAAAAAATTATTTTCAAAAATAATAAATAGGTCATTTATATATATGCAATAATCAAGTGCGCTAATGTGTGTTTGTGTAGGCAGGAGAGAGAAAAAAAGGGAATTCAAATGACCACTAACACTTTTCCAACCAACAATTAATGTCACAAGCCACACCAGGAGAAAGAGAACATGACTTAAAATTATTCTAGATGCCGGTTGGGTAATTTTTTATCATCGAAATACATCGCATGCGCCATCCGAAACCTATGTAAGCATCAAAAATGGATGGCATGTTACGCGACGCGCCAACGGTAATTCAGCAGAATAAATATTAAAAAAAATAGTAAATTGCCATAACACCCCTGCAACTAACTCTTTAATTTTGTCTTATTGGGGGGGACATATTCGTGTTTAGTCATTTTCAAAAAATATGAAATTCCCGTTTCACCCCCCGTCGTCCAAAGTTGATTTTTGTATTTTTTAGGGATAAAATGGTTATTGTACTATTCAAAAAATATAAAAAAAAATCAATAAACCGGTAACCCGAACCAGACTAAAAATATGCAATTACTGGGGAACCCTTCCATTTAGGGTGTGGTTTTTGTTTTTTTTCTAAGTGATAAAATCGTTATCGTATTATGGAAAAAACAACAAAAAATCAATAAACTGGCAAAACAAATGAACCAAATGGACCGAATCGACCTAAAAACTGAGCAACACTATTGTTGTCTATAGTAATTTGTCTCACATGCTATAGTGAACAGAATATGATCTGTTTTAGCCTTTAAGATAATCATGCATTAAAATAAATCCTTTTTTACTATTTATAAAAACTATTTTCCTTCAATCATATTTCATTTCTGACACGTGGTGTTGTTTCCAAAGTGGATATAAAATATATTGTCATATGGGTTATGTAAAAAGAATAATATATATAATTATACACAGTATCTTTAGCTTGGTATGTTACTAGTAAAATTATTTTTTGTTTCAACCTAAAAGATATTTAAGAGTTTTTTTTTTTTACTAAAAAAGATAAAAAACATGAAATCTATAACAGAAATATGAAGCTTAATTATAACAAACTAAAATATTATTAGCTGAAAGTAAAAAAAAAATATTAAAGGAAGAAGAAAAAAATTGATTTGAGTAAAACAGCGCGATGACTTGGGTTGGGATATAATTTTTAGAATAAAAAGGATAGAAGTTAATGAAACACTAGGACTTTCAAATAAGTAAAAGAAATTCGAGATTCTGGTTATTGAATTTGTAGTGACGACGTTTTCGGCCTTCCTGAGATGTTGGTATATGGAAATTATTTTTGTATATTATAAAATTAAGATTATAATTTTCATGAGTCTCTATGTAGTGTTAAGATCATTACAATACTTAATGATCTTTGAGAATTTAGGTAAAGGGACTAGTTGTGTAAGGAAAGATACAATATCACCATTGCACCCTACCTAAAATAAATTGCATTATTATTTGATAGTTTTTCTAGGTCAAATTTCTATTCGTTGATCTTTTTTTAAAGTTCAAGATTGATATCTATCATGAGAAAGTCTCTATCTTATTGAGTAAAAAACCTAACTATTCTAAAATCTAAATTTTAGCACTACATTTTATTTTGCTCGTATCTTATACCTGATGGTATACTCTATGTCGCGACGGTGGTTTTTTGCGCTTCGCGCCCCGCCATCCCCCATGGGTTTGGGGGAGACAACAGCACGCGGTGAAAATAAGGGGCTTGTGTTATAGCCATAAAAATTACGACTATAATTATAAGGAGTCGCCACCTAGTATTACGGTCATTAGTAACCTATTGGTCTGCGAGAGTCTTGGGTAAGGGGACTTGTTCTGCAAGGGGAAGACGCATCACCCCCAGTGCACCCTTCCTAAGGTAAACTACATTGTTGTTTGATTGTTTTTTTTTCTAAGCTTATTTTTTTACACTGCATTTTAAAAGAACAATATTTTTTTTTATCTGCGGGTGTACTTTACAATGTAAATTTACACCGTAGTTTAAATCTCTGTTTTTTTTATCCATGGATATATTTTTCAATGTAAATTTACACCCTAATAGATAAAACAAAAATGGTTTTAGTTATTTTTGATATTTTGGCCAAATTCTAATGGATAATCATAAACCAGTTATGATATCCGATTTTTGTTTTAAAACATGAGAAAGATGCAATATTTTTTACGAAAAATATGCTTGGAAAATCTTGGAATTCGGCTGTATGCAGAAAACAACACATGTAATATTTTTGATTTTTTTTGTAATAATAATAGTAAAGAAAATATTTAAAAATATTTATTTTTTTTATTTTTATTTTTATTATATTTAGGCTGGGCTGCCAGCCACAGTGTGCTGAAAGCCCAAAGTGTTTTGGCCTGGGCCAACAGTCCAACACTGACGGCCCATAACCTTCCTACCTGTTTAGGCCGGACCACCCCACTGATACCCCCCCTACATGAACAGTGGGATGTAAATCACGTCCCACTGCATGCAGACGGGAGGTGGAAGATGATGAACAGTGCCGATTCCCGAGTATGATGAAAGGCTTACCTGTTAGCACCGTTGGGTAGAGGAGATCGAGGTGGTTGTCCTAGTGGTGGAGGCGTCATCAACGGTGGCCTATGCTAGCCGAAGGAGGCGTCGGAACTTTACGGCTTCACGTCGCTGCTACTGCCACTATCCCTGTTGCTTCATTGGAGAGCATGGCTAGGTTGCCGGAAGCTCACGGTGATGATGCGAGAGGTTTTGAGTGGTTGAATGGCCTCCCATGGTGGAGAGAGAGAGGGCTGGACGGGGCTATTATAGAGAGAGAGACGGGCTGTGAAACCAGAGAGAAAGAGAGAGAGCTAGTGCCGAGGAAGATGAAGATGATGGTGTTGTTTTGTGTGATTTCTCTTTGTTTTTATTTGCTAAAGATCTCCATGAATTTCTAGAACTTCCCCGTTTTTTTTTTGTCTTCCCTCTGTTTTTCTCCTCTTGTTTCCCTCTGTTTTTGCCCAATTTTCTTCCCAATTTTTCCTTCCTTTTGCTCTCTGCATGCATGCATTTATAGGTGAGAGGCAACCCTTCGGTTGCCCATTGTGTGCACCGTTGGGTTGCCTCTTCACCTTAAAGGTGGAGAAGGCAGAGGCGTGGCTGCATTGTTCAGGTGACTGAACAGTGCAGTCATGCATGATGATTGCGAGAGAGAGTGAAAAAAATACAATTTGGTCCTTCAATTTTAAGTGGTTTAATCGCACCCCCAATTGGTTTCAAAATTTTAATTTTGCAATTGTATCCCCGTCAAGATTTCAACAGAAACTTTAGATTTGTGTGTCTTTTTTATTTTGGTCATTGGTTTCTGATTTACATGATTTGACCCTCAATTGACTAACAAACTCCCAATTGTTTTCAATTGGACCCCTGATTTCACACAATTGGCTTGGAAAAATGCAATGCGGTCTCCGAAAATTCCAAATTTCTTAATTGAACCCAAATTAAGCTCAAGAATTTGATTTTTCATCGATTAAGCCTTTAATAAAATTAATTTGACCCATTTAAAGAATAATTAAACCCTTGCGCTTAATTAGATCCTTCAATTGGGCCTGCAATTAATTCCTAAACATAATTGCACTTTTAAATTGATCGACGATAAAATCAAATCAACCCATAAAAATATAATTATGTCGCGCGACTTAATTTTTACACAGATCTATCAAATGATAAATTATTTTTTCCTTAAATCTGTATTTTTCTTTATCTTTTGGGACAAAAAAATATGATTAGACTCTCAAAAACAACTAAAAATTCCACATTGATTTTTCTACCCTCGCTGGCCCTTTTTATTTTATTTTTGTTATTTTTTTATATATTTTAGGGAGTCACCCAAAAATTGGTTGATGACACTCTACATTGTAATTTTATACTCTTTAATATTACTATTAAAATCTACAACTAATTCCCAATATGTGAAATAAAAATGAACAAAATAATTTATGAATAATTTTTACCTAACCCTGATAGGTGATCATAAACTGATTACAATATCTATTTTTATATTTTAAAATATTAAAAAAATGCAATATTTTTTAATGACAATATGATCGAGAATATTTTGAAATTCAGCCCGTATGCATAAAAAGAAAATATTGTTTATGGTTTTGAAATAAGATGAGAAACCATTGTGAATAGTTGAACTGAAAGAGAAAAAGGAGGGTTACCAAGTGTGAGGTTACATTTGAAGGTCCTCTTGGTAGCGGATCGCGGCGTTGGCAGAGGTGGTGGTGGTTATGTGAACTATGAGAGGGAGAGAAGGAATTTATAGAGGGAAAATAAAAGGAGGTTGCATCGCAAGTTTAGTGATTAGCCGAAGATGATGGGATTTTGATGGCATTGCATTGAAGTTTATCATGACATAGAGGGGTTTTGGTGGCAATAGAGGTGAAAGAGAA
Source organism: Salix dunnii (assembly GCA_015731905.1). Taxonomy (NCBI): domain Eukaryota; kingdom Viridiplantae; phylum Streptophyta; class Magnoliopsida; order Malpighiales; family Salicaceae; genus Salix; species Salix dunnii. Next base: position 5,862,700 of record CM027662.1, on the reverse strand, counting down.
AGGGAAAGAAAAGGAGGAGTTGCTGCTAGTCATAAAATCGAGGGAGGGGTTGTTGTTTTTCAAATTTTGGCTTCCAATTTATACCTCTGTACGCCATGAATTTTACCACTATTTATTGGTGGTCAAAGAAGGTAATAATTTTTATTAAGGATAAAATTTAAATCCTTTATTCTACTCCAAAGCATCTCAACTGTTGTTTTAAAGTAGATACCACAAGATTATTACTTTCGACAACTTAGAGTTGTCATCTTGGGATGGCACCACTACATGTGTGGTGTTAATAAACTTGAATTAACTGCTACAATACCAACATCGGCAACCCTCTCCATCTTCTGCAGCAGCCTCTCCCTAAGCTGCAACAGCCCAGTTCAGTTTTTCCTTCAACAACAAACCTCCAACACAAGCCACCCTCTCGGTAGTGAGTTTTTTTTCCCCAACCACAACTTGGTCTCTTTCCTCATTGCCATCAGCACCTGAAACAGCCCAACTCTTCTTCCCCAGCTTCGTCGACGTAGCGATAGCTTGTTGCGGCACAGACTAGCAAGCTTCTGGTGCTTCTCCCAGCCATTATAGGTCACCATTTTCGATGCCACAACCATTGAAAAAACCATCTTGGTCTTCTTTACTAGATGGTAGTAACAAGTGAGTCTCTCATCATATTCTTTTGGCCACCTGTCATTGTTAACGTAACACGTGAACATTGTAATAATGAATTAATTCACTCTACACTATTAACGCAATACGTGAACAATGCAACTGTTTCATTTTTTTTCTTCTTTTTATGTTTTAACTCTTGGGATGGACCTATTCTTGACCCAGCTCAGTTAGCTGGGTTAGGTCCACCCCAAACCCAGCAGAGTTGAGCCTTTTTGAGCCATTTCAGTTGGGTTAAACCCATCTGAATTTTTTTATTCTTCTATAAAAAATATAATATAAAAAATTACATTTAAAAAAACAAATAAAAAATATGTTGTTTTCATGCATACAATTGAATTCCAAGATTTTTCCAAACATATTTTTCTTAAAATAATTATGTTGAATCTTTCATATTTTGAACAAAAATTAGATATCGTAACCAATTTATGATTAGTCATTGAAATTTGGCTAAAATATATATAAAAAAATAAGTATTTTGTTTTACCTATTGAGGTGTAAAATTACATTGTAAAGTATACCCGTAGATAGTAAAAAAAGTTTGTTTTAAATGCAGTGTGAAATTTCTAAACTTTAGAATGATTAAGTTTTCAACTTCCAATGAAATAGAGATTCTCTCACAAAGAGAGATTTACTTCAAACTTTAAAAAAGACTAATGAATAAAAAAAAATCAAACTTAGAAAAAAAATCAAACAACAATGTAGCTTACCTTAGGTAAGGTGCACTAGGGCATGATGCATCTTCACCTTGCATAATAAATTTCCTTACCCAGACTCTCGCAAACTATTAGGTTTTCTAGTGATCTTAATACTAGGTCGACTCTTATATTTTATAATCGTGATTTTATGACTATAAAAACCCTCCTTTATTCGCGTGTTATTGTCCCCTCTAGGGATGGCAGGGCATAAAACGTGAAAAAAATGTTATCGCAGCACATTAAATGTGATGTTGTCTTTCAATTTGATTTTGAAATATAAAACAATGATCCTATACAAGTTTGTTCACACAAATATGAGAGAACTTTAACAAGTATATTATATTTTAAAAACCATTACAGCTAGGCAATGTCAATTGAGCACCAATACATAATTTTCTAGAAAATAACTATGACAAGTATTAAGAGGAAATGGAATAGATAGAGAATTACAAATAGGAACTTTGGTGTGTGTATTTTATTAAAAGGTAAAACTGCAAAAATAGGTGACACTAAAGTTTTGGGTTATATCTTTCCTGAATATGCATTTAAATTTAAGGTGGTAAAGATTTCTTTTAATTAAGACATAAAATTTCTTATTAAGGGACACATATAACTTCTATTTAGCAGAAGTTAATCACACCTTTCCCTTTTATTTAAAGTAAACCACAATCAAGATAAGACATTAGAATGAATTAATTCCAAAGAAAAAGAGAAAACATGAGTAGAAGACAAGAAAGAAATAGACTTGTATTATCCCTGGCACTATCGTTATGGCCATTTGAGTTTTGATGGCCTTCAAACTCTCCAACAAAAATAGGTGGTTCATGGGTTGCCACATTTGAAATGTTCTAGTATGATATGTGAAGATTATGTATGGGGTAAACAACATCGAAACTCATTTACATGAGCAAATATATGGCGAGCATCACAGCCACTCCAACTCCTTCATGCTGATATATGTGGACCAATTTCTCCTATATGCAATTGTCATTAAAGGTATTTTTTTTTTACTGTCAATGATGATTTTAGCATGAAACGTTGAGTTTTTTTTTCTTGACAAATAAGTCAGATGCCTTCAAACGATTTTGACTTTTCAAAACAAAGATTGAGAAAGAAATTGGCACCAGTATTAAGGGCTTGCGTACTAATAGGGGCAAGGAATTCACATCAAATGAGTTCTCTGAGTTTTGTGAAACTAATGGTATTCATAGTCAACTTACTACAGCCTACACTCCCTAGCGGAATGGGGGTGATAAAGAGAAAAAATCACACAATCATGAACATGGTTCACAACCAACTTACCAGTAAAAAGGTTCCCAAAACCTTTTAGCCCGAGGCTGTTAATTGGGCAGTACATGTTCTTAATAGGAGTCCTATGCTTGCAGTATGCAATAAGACACTAGAGGATGCTTGGAGTGGCACTAAACCATCAATTACTAATTTTCAAGTATTTGGGTAAGTCTTGTATGCTCATGTTCTAGATAACAAACGTACCAAATTGGTAGTAAAAGCTTAAAATGTGTTTTGTTAGGAATTAGTGAATGTTCCAAAGCTTATCACTTATATGATCCTCTTTCTCTAAAGATAATTATCAGTCATGATGTTATCTTTAAAGAAGAGGACAATTGGCCCTGGAGTGAAGATCATGCTGAGGTCATTCAAGCATCTTTTGAATGGGGGGATATAGATGAAAACAACACCAATAGTGTTCGGGATGTCCAAAATGAATCTGGAAACATCAACAATTTGAATAGACTGGTTATGACGAAAACAATGACAGTGGATTCACTAATACTGATCGTCATGTTGACTTTCCAGCAGGAGATTTAGAGCAGTTTAAAACTGCTTATGTTGATCTTGTAAATTCAGCTAAGATTTCCAGTTCTGTTGAAAGACATTCTCGATAACAACTAGTTTGGCTATGTGAATATGATAGTGGGGAAGGTTTCTATTATGAGGATCATCAAGGTAATCTTTCTTTACTTGTTGATGCACATCCTTTATCATATAAAGATGCAGCTCGCAGCAACAAATGGAGATGTGCTATGGAGTCTAAAATTGCAGTAATTAGGAAAAACAAAACATGGGACCTCATTGATCTTCCTACAGGTGCAACAGTAGTTAGGGCGAAATGGATATATAAGACAAAGTTAAATGAACATGGAGAAGTCGACAAATACAAAGCGCGTCTTGTTGCTACAGGATACACACAAAAACATAGGGTGGATTACACGGAGGTATTTGCCCTTGTGACTCGTATGGATACTATTAGGATGGTGCTTGCTTTAGCTGCTCAAAAAATATGGTCTCTACTACAGCTGCTAAAAAAGGGTGGTCTCTATTTCAGCTAAATGTAAAGTTTGTGTTTCTTCGTGGTGAGTTAAATGAGGAGGTGTATGTTGAGCAACCCCCTAATTATATTGTGAAAGGAGCAGAAAACAAGGTGTATCATTTGTGAAGAGCTTTATACAGTTTGAAACAAGCCCCATGAGCATGGTACAACCGCATTGAAACTTATTTTTTGAGAGAAGGATTTGAGAAATGTCGGTATGAACACACTTTGTTCATCAAGAAATCAAAGGGTACCTTATTATTGCTTGTATGTCTTTATGTAGATGATCTCATCTTTAATGGAAATGATGAGATACTGTTCAGCTCTTTTAAACATTCCATGATAAAGGAATTTGATATGACAGATTTGAGAAAAATATAATATTTTCTAGGTTTGGAAGTGGTGCAATGAACTGATGGCATTTTCATTTGCCAAAGAAAATATGCTCAGGAGGTGTTGGAACGTTTTAATATTGTTGGGTGCAATTCTGTATATAATCCTATAGTTCCAGGCTTCAAGTTAGTCACTGACTCTGCTGGCATGGCAATAAGCAACATCTAGTATATGCAAATGTTGGGCAATTTTATGTTTTTGACATCCATCAGACCTGACATTATGTTTATGGTTAGTTTGCTAAGTAGATATTTGGCACATCATACAGAACTTCATCTTCAAGCCGTTAAGAGAGTACTTCGCTATATGAAGGAACTCTCTCATATTGTATTCCGTATAAACAAAATGGTAATAAAGAGCTTCGTGCATACACCGACAACAATTATGTAGGAGACTTGGAGGATAGGAAGAGTACATCGGGATTCTTGTTTATGCTAGGTTCTGGAGCTGTATCTTTGCCGTCACACTCTCCATCACTGAAGCTGAGTTTATTGCAGCTGCCTCCTGTGCTTGTCAGGTTGTGTGGTTGAGAAGGATGTTGGAAAAACTTGATCGAGGCTGGAACTAAGATAATGTATTGTGATAATAGTTCCACTATCAAACTCTCCAAAAATCCTGTCATGCATTGTAGAAGCAAACATATTGATGTTCATTTCCATTTCCTTCGTAATTTGACTCGAGATGGAGTAGCAACTCTAATGCACTGTAACTTTCAAGAACAATTAGCAGATATCATGATCAAACCATTAGCACAAGCTGTTTTTGATAAATTGCGTATGTTGATGGGTGGCTGTGAAGATCCAGAAATATATTGAAGACAATAGCTTCAGGTCAAGGGAGAGAATATTAATAGTTGCATTTCTGTTATTCTATTATATTTCTGTTATTCAGTTTAAACTTCTGTTATTCTATTATATTTCTGTTATTCAGTTTAAACTTCTGTTATATTTCTATTATTCTGTTTAAACTTCTGTTATTCTGTTAATAACATGTGATTCACGTGTGACTCACGTTACATTTCCTTTCTCTGTTATCCTCTGAGTGGCTATATAAATAGTCACCTTGATAATGAATAAACTAGAGATATGATCTCCTGGAAAACTAAGCTTCAACATCATCACATTACACCTGCCTGTTGATTTCCTCACTCCAGAGTCCAGAGAACGTCGTGCGACCTCTGTCTCCAGATGACATTGGAACGTATGTGGTCGGCGGGAATGGGCTTCCACCAAACCGTTTGAGATGAGACTGCCAAGCACAGGAGTTTTGAACTTTCGAGAGATGAGCTGTTATTATTGGGACGTTTTGAGGGACATGCCCGAGAGATGAGATGGGCAGGCACAAGGGTCTATTTTTTTATATTTAATTTGTGTATTTAAATTACTTTTAGAATTTGAATTTTTAGTGTTTTGTGTCATTATTGGGAAGTTTTGACTTTTGAGGGATATGCCCGAGAGATGCGATGGGCAGGCACAGGGGTCTATTTTTTATTATTTTTTTATTTAAGTTGTGTATTTAAATTACTGTTAGCATTTGAATTTTTAGTGTTTTGGAAACACGTGTAATTTGTAGTTGTTTAAGTAAAATATAAAATATAAAAAAAATGGTCTAATCAACGGAAATAATAATTTTTTAATTTTTTTATGTAATATAATTAATTAATTATATATAAACAATACAACTTTTAAATGACACATTGAAATATTTTAAAATCAAAATATTTTATATCAATTAAAAAAATAAAATACCAATTAAAATAGAATTGCCAACTATTATGATTTGGCAGAGATGTGCTGATTAGCTCCACTGTCAGCAAACCATGTTTCTTCCTCTTGTTTGCCATTGAATTGTACCACCATAGTAGCTAATTAAATTGGTGGGTGACAACCTTGATAGGCACTATCCATTTTATAGAAGCAGTCCAAGGCTTTGTGATTTCATTTATCACAGATTTGACAAAGTGATTTTAGAGAGTTGAAATGAATGTTGTATCTAAATGGGCTGCGATGAAGAAGGTAAACCAGGAGGTTTTGGTGAGTATCAAGGACGAGGGTTTAATGAATACGAAGAACTTCAGCAGGGGTTTGATGAGTATGAAGGATGAAAATATGATCTGGTTAGATTCCTGACTTCATGGTTTTCCTACTGTTGATTGGATTTGGGAGTGAAAAAAAAAGGCAAATTTATTAGTCTCAAGTGGTATAAAATTATTCTGGTTTTCCAGAAGCAGTTAATAGGATAAGAGTTCATTATGAGAATCTTCAAAAGAAATGGTTTTGTCTCTGGTGATGAAGTGTAGGGAGGTGATGAAGGGGTTAAATGAGGAGTTAAGACTACTCACAATATCGTATGATTCATTCTCAGGAGCCTTACCAAAAGCAGCCAGCTCATCTGACAACAGCTTTGCTTTTTCAAGAAAGTTCATTGACCCTTGATGAAAAGTTTGTAGTTCTCGCATAAAGTGATGCACGCGAGCTCTGGAATGAGATGCAAATTTGTGAGGTAAAGAGATCCACACTTGTCGTGCAATTGTCAACAAAGAACCTCGATGGACACAGATCAGAACCATTCACGAAACCCATCAAGTCATCTTGATCGACTTTTTAATGTCGACACAATTTGAGATGATCATATGAGGTGGTTCAAGTTTCTCACTATAATATATAGATACAAGATGTCCAACGTTAGGTGATCAAGCAAAGTTCATATTGGAGGCGGCAACAGAAACAGACGGAGAGTAGAGCCATAGCAAATAAGGAGGGAAGGATCGATTAGATGTAGCCGTGCGTCGACAGCACTAAAACCATGTAAGTATAACAAAATTCTATGAAATGATTTTGGTATTCTCAAATACCAAAACCATGTAATTGCTCTCCGTTATATACGATTACAGTGCTTCATAATAGAGTCCAAAACACTATAATATAGTAGATAATTATATTCAGAACTCAAATGTTGCAAGAGTTTTATCTACAGAATTCAAATGTAGCAAGTGTTGATAAGATGAGGAAGAACTTGGCTTGTGCTTATCAATGATCAACGAAGAAATCTAAGAAAAGCTCGAGCTCAAGAACCCTCCTTTTAATTCCTTTTAAAAACCTTTCGAATAGCAGATTTTGGTTGCTCTGCTGGACCCAATACATTCCCTGCAGTGGAAAACCTCATAGAAGCTGCGGAGCATATACACAATACCCAACTCCCTATGCGAGCATTGGCTCTCTAAGGTCCCAAAAGAAGTAGTGGATAGCGAATATCAAGCATGGAACAAGGGTAGTGTACAGTGCAGTGGAACTGTAAAAGAAGTAGTTAAATTAAGCATATTCAGCTCAGTTCAAAAATGATATGGATACTTCTCTAATGCTAGAGCACAAGAAATTATGGGTGGCGATGGTAATTATAATTGCTGGTCTTCCATATTTCTGAGACTGGAGCTGGAATAGCTTTTGTTTTTTTTTAATCTTGCCTCATCAGCATGGCTAAAATGGTAAAATACTTCTCTCACGTATTGATAGTAACAATAAAACTCTGTTTTTTTTTTCCCTTTTATTAATTGAACTTGCATAATTAATTTTGTTTCCAGGAAAGGAAAAAAGAGATTTATACGTATCTTTGAAAAAAAATCCTCAAAAAATATAATATGATGATAGAAAACTTGTAATTTATACAGTAAATCTCATATCTAAGTCAGGATCCAAAATAATAATAATAAAACCAGAACATGATTTTTATGTGAAAAAGTCAATCTGCTGCAAACGAGAAAACATATTTTCAAAGTAGTCCTTATCAATCTAGTGCACTTAATTTTAATTAAATTTAGTGAAAAAACAGCATACTTGGAATATATATATATATATTCTTTGTTTGAAAACATAATAGTGAAAAACAACTGGTAGATTTCCTGAATCAATAATCCTTTGACCCTGTTCTCTGTAAATCCTTGCTTTGCCACTTCTAATATATGCTTTACGCATGCATACAGCTTATTGTAACAGTAAAGAGATATATTGCTGCCACAATTTACATTAATGTTTTGCTGGCTAAAACATTAATGGGAACACAATTGACCGGTCGCCCTATAAAAATCTATTTACATCTTGATATTTCAAGGGAACTAAGTTTCCTAAAATTATTTGATTAGTAAACGTACTTCTTTATGCTGAATAAATATAGTATGAATATATTAGTATAGTGTCTGCAATTTGAAGCCTTCAAATCACTGAATCAAACGCACCAGGAGGGAAACAACACAAAGGAAAAGAGTGCCGCCAAGACAGGTGAGCCCTACAGTGCCAAAAACCAAACTTGCAAGATCAATGAACTGAGTAGGCAACCCTACTTCCTTTTTTAGCTTAAAATTATATCCAGGCGTGTAATTCCAGCCATGTTCACATCTGCAGCACCTCTCAAGCCTCTCCTTGATCTTGACGTTCTCTATCCTTCCTCTAAGAACGTTCAAATTTGCATCAACAATGTTACTTGACTTCCCTGCAAATAAAATCGAATTAAATTAAGCTCAAATTCATGGAAGGAAAGAAAACTAGAAGAACATTTCAATACCTTCATCTCCAGGTCTTCGAGCTCTAACGCGCATGGCTACCCCAGGTGCACGCTTGTAAGATGGTTTGATATTCAAAGATGGGCAAGAAGGCTTTTTAGACAGGGAAGATGCCATATCTTTTATTTATCTTCAATCCCTAGATGCTTCGCTCAAATGTTATCTGTCTCAACACAGCAATGTAACCAGTGGAGGACCTCAACCCCGGTAAATAGGATTGTTTTTATGTCTTTTTCTACGATATAAAATATGGTTTTATAGTCAAACATAGCCTATAGTTAAGACAATAGAACCTACGTTAAAACAAATGCATGTATAATTAGTCCAAACGAGGTGGAGCCACTGCACGACGTCGGTCACAGAGAAATTTATTGGGTCAGTAAAACGATCCCATAAAAAAAACATGGCGAGTTGCGCGGAGGTTAAACAAGTAATTGAATTTTGGAGCTACATATTTGGAGCCAATGTGTTTGAATGCTGAATGATTCAACATTTAGGTTTTTAAATGCATGCATCGTAGTTAATTATAAATTAATAAATTATCAGGGCAAAAAAAGGTTATCAATGTGATTATTTTAAAAACATGTGATTAATTATTTCTTCAATGTTGTCGTACCTCTTTTTGCCATCATCGTGGATTGAGGTTGCCAATGGAGCCCATTAGAAGCCCATGACTATTACCATCAAAGAAGTAGACTTTACGTGGCTATCCAAGTTGTAAGAACTCGAGTCCATGGTCTAGTGTTAACCATTAACTAGTGTTAAAAAAATCGGCCCAGCTCAACATGTCAGTCCAGTAAGTCTTGGAACAATCATGATATACGAGACTATGTTATGAAGAAAAGGATGTCTCTTTATCATCCCAAAGATTGAGCCGTGGTGGGAGCGGAGGTATACGTAATATATCATTTCTACCCCCAAAACCCATCATAAAATACTCTTTACGCTTAGGATATTCTTGTCCTTTTCTCCACTCAACTTCAAATCTGCGAGTATTTTCACACATTCTATTATCCCAATTATTGTAAGATCAAAATACCCTTATTATTTAGTGTAATATATATAGTTTCAATCAACACTAATATTATGATTTATTTCATAATAGGTGAATATCTAATTTCATGAAAAATATTTAGGAAGTGATTGGTTGTTGACTCAAAAAAAAATATTTTTATATCTTTTTTGTGTTGAAATAATCAAAATATTTTAAAATTTTCATGAAATAAATTATATATATATATATATTATGATATACAAATTAAACACTCAATCCTTTTATTCACATTATCCTTAACTCCAGCATGTGTAAAAAGAAAGGGAAGACGGTGTATCGAAATAAAGAAGAAAAATAATAATTATAATAAATTGAGAAACGGGAAATAAATAAATAAATAGAACAATCTAGAGAAAAATAAAAACCACCGCAACAGCCTTTGCCCATATAACAAGCCAAAACACAGCACGGTAACCTAACACCCAGACGCCTCGCCTCCTTCTATCTCTCTCCAAAAGCCAGATTTGCTTTCTTTTTCTCTACGAACAAGCAGCTAGGGTTTGCTCGACTCTTAATTCTATTTAACTTTTGTTCTTTATATTTATCGTTTATTATTTGTTTTTTCTATTGGACTAAATCTGCTGTTTGTTTCTGTTTTAATCTGCGATGAAGTAATTTGTCAGATCTCATAGAATCGATTTTAGATTTATAAAAAAAATATCAATAATTATTTGAGATTTTTTACTAAGTCGGTTATTAATGCTGCGGGGAAACATGCTTATTGTTTACGAGTAAGCATCTAGTTTAGCTCATTATTATTAATAAAAAAACCGATGATCAATTTGAAAGTTTTCCTAATTTTTTGTTACTGATGGTGGAAAAAACAATGGTAATTGTTTATTGTGTAGATGAAGTGAATTTTGGTGATATTAAATGATGGGTGCTTTGCAGCTGCTGTATGGGTTTTTGTTTCTTAGGCTTTAGATGTGCATGAAGTGTATTTGTTGGTTTTGAAATAGTGATGGCTATGATGTTTTGGTATTGTTTTTTCGTGTGTATTATGATAATGTTGAAAAGGGAGTAGGAAGATCAATTTGATTGGAATTAGGATAAGGGTTTGGACTACAGTTTTAAGACTTTTATTGCAGTGATGTCTGATTCTAGATTTATGCCCTTTTGTGTTCGCCCGTGTTTGTGTTTGGCCTTTTCTGCGCAGTCTTATTTCAGCACAAGATGATGGTATAGTGGACACCAACTATTTTAGTATTCAGGCTTGGTAGTTGTTGTAATTTAATATTTGCTTTTGTTATTGGCATTGTTAGTTGTGTTTGCCTTTGTTTTTCTTGGCTGTAACTCGGTTGCTGATCTTTTCATGAACCTGCAGGTGGTGGTGTTGTCTGCGGATTTTCAGGGTGAAGCGTGTCAAAGTTGAGGTTTCTTTTATGTCCATACAGGCCCTTTCGTTTTTGGGAGAGATTGGATTGCTTGGAGAGTATACTCCTTCATTAAGGAAAAGGGGCAGACCCTTGTCTGATAAAGTTGGCTGTATGCATCTCGGACCATTTAAAGGATACCCTGAGTTTAGTGGTTGCTGTTGGGTGCAACCTTACGTGATTACTGGAAAACAGTCTTCTCTTTTTGAAGAATCTTCAGAAGACATCAAAGCTGCTACCCTCTCCTTGTGTTCCATCCTTGGCTTTCAGTGACATCTTCTGAGTTCGCTTTTTGAGTCTGTTTTGCAGTGATCAAGATGGCATTGCAGAATATTGGAGCTTCAAACAGTGATGATGCCTTCTATAGGTATAAAATGCCCAAGATGCTTACCAAAGTTGAGGGCCGAGGAAATGGCATCAAAACAAATATTGTCAACATGGTTGACATTGCTAAGGCTTTGGCAAGGCCAGCTTCTTACACTACAAAGTATTTTGGGTGTGAGCTTGGTGCCCAATCCAAGTTTGATGAGAAAACTGGGACATCACTTGTCAATGGTTCTCATGAAACTGCGAAACTTGCCGGGCTTCTCGAGAACTTCATCAAGAAATATGTTCAGTGTTATGGCTGTGGAAACCCTGAAACTGAGATAATCATCACCAAAAGCCAGATGCTCCAACTAAAATGTGCTGCCTGTGGTTTTGTATCTGATGTGGATATGAGGGACAAGCTCACCACTTTCATTCTGAAGAACCCTCCTGAATCAAAGAAGGGATCAAAGGACAAGAAGGCATTGAGGAGGGCTGAGAAGGAGCGACTCAAGGAAGGTGAAGCTGCCGACGAGGAGCTGAAAAAACTGAAGAAAGAAGGTAAGAAGAAGGGATCTTCTGCAAAGGATGTCCCTGCAAAAGCTAGCTCTACAAGGAAGAAAGCAAACAGCTCTGATGAGGAACGTATCTCACCAACTCATAGCCAGGTTGATGAGAAGGAAGAGGTGGTTGTTGTTGATGATGATGATGTCCAGTGGCAAACTGATACATCTCTTGAGGCAGCTCGCCAGCGTGTACAAGAACAGTTGAGTGCTGCGACGGCTGATATGGTCATGCTTTCAACGGATGAAACAGAAAAGAAGGCAAGGCTGCCCAGCAAAGAAAATGACCGACCAAAAGTTGCTTCACCAGCCCGGGAAGAAAAACCAAAAGCTGAGAATGGGAGTCCAAGTACCCATGGAACTCTTGTCAATGAGTTGAAGTTAGACCTGCAGAAAGGAGTATCTGCAAGCCAGTTAAAGTCCACTCTCAGTTCTCTCACTGGATCTGCTCAGGAAAAGATGGATGCTCTTTTTGAGGCATTGTTTGAGGGTGTTGCAAAAGGATTTGTGAAGGAGGTTGCCAAGAAGAGGAACTATCTAGCTGCTGCTGTCACTCAGGATGAGGGATCACAGTTGCTTCTGCTTCGAGCAATTGGGGCATTCTGTGGGAAGTCAGGCTCAAGCGCACTGAAGGAAGTGGCACTTATCCTGAAAACTCTCTATGATGCTGATGTCCTGGAGGAAGAATACATTGTGCAGTGGTATAAAGAAGGGCTAAAGGGGAGCAACAAAGATTCTCAGATTTGGAAGAATACTAAGCCCTTCATTGAGTGGCTCCAGAATGCCGAATCCGAAACAGAGGAAGAATGATGTGCCCATTCTCATGCCCTAGGAGGAGGAATAAATGATGTCTCTTTCGTGTAATGTCTTTTGTTTCGAGTTTGGTTGAACCCTAGGAGGGTTACCCGGTCATGGAGTGTTTCGATTTATGTTGCAGTGATATCATATTCATGACTGCAAATCTGGTGCTTTCATGGTTGTGTTGGTGTGCTTGTCTCCGTCTTTGATGAAAAATGTTTGTCAACTTTTGTTATGCCATCTTTATTGATTTCTCTTTATCAGCAACATCCCTATATCCGACGTTACTATTGTTCCTGTTTTTGTGTTGCAGCAACGGTACGTCTTTCGGCCGTGGTCTCGTTTACTTGGCGGTTTCCGTGTTTTTTTTGTTATAAATTTATTTATTTATATTTTTAGATGTATTGCTTTGAAAAATAAAAAAAAAAAAAAAAAAGTACTACTGTCATTTCGGCTGAAGCTGTTTGCTTATGTTTTCAATGGAATCATCACTTCTCGCCAACCTGAATTATTCCAGCTGTTTCATTATTCAATTTGTTTTTGGCAAACAAATCAATTAATATGCAAAACAAATAAACAAATTATTTTAATCTATATTTTTCACAAGTTACACTTTCAGATCATGACTCCCATTAGAAAACAACACGAGATGTATCACTTCTTCAATAGGCTAGGAATAGACCTTTACATGTAAGAAAATCAAATTTAGAGATCAATTTAAAATTAAAAAAATAATAAAATTGTTTCAAACTACATATTTCAAACTACATATTTCAAACTTAAAAATATAATTGAGATTCTTAGATATCTTAGGCAGGCTAATTATAGTCAAAATTTAGATATGTAAAATCATTTGGTAAATTTAATCAATTAAAAATTAACTTTTCTTTTTAAGTTATTATTCTAGCGCAAACATGTTTTATTTTAGGGCATGTTTTATTTTAGATTTAGCTTAGTCTCATTGTCCTATAAGCAAGTCTGATAGACTTTCTATATGATCACTTGATAATATATCTATAATCGACTTGGCATACCTATCATATTCAATGAACTCACTAATATCAAAAAGTCATGTGAAGTGGATTTACATTTGTTTTTAATCATAATTTTTAAAAGTTACATAAGTATAAAAATCATATCATCGTTTTAACCTCAATATCATTATTATTAAAATAGTAACACAAACAAAAACAACACCAAAAAAAAAAAAAAAAAACACCAAAAAGGATCTCCATATAAAAATTTTAATTTGAAATTTTATTACTCGGTATTTTCTTAAAATAGTTTGCCTCTCTAAGGAGTATATTAATGCTTCTATAAACCCTACAAAATAACCTAAACAATGCAGAAAACCAAGACTTCTGATATCAAAGGAAAAACAATAAGAATCCTAAACATACTAAAAAAAAAAAAAAGAATAGAATAGTCTAGCATGACTCATTCTAGACCTAACGAGGAGATTTATCCGTGTGGTGAGCTAGGTTTTTGTTCATGTAGAAAATTAATTATTTTTTTATGTGTTGTAATTAGTTATTTTAATATTTACTTAATAAAATTATAATAGATTAAATCTTTTAAAAATATTGTTTTTCCCGCCTAAAAGGAATAGTATAATCAAAATGCATGAGAAATGATTCATATATTTTTTAATGTAGATAACTTAGGTAAATTTGTCTATCCATTTTGTTTATAAGTTGCATTTTTTTCCTAGTAATATTATATCTGAAATATTATACATAATTATTTTTAATTTTACACAAATAACCTAAAATCCAAGAATTAATTTTTTCTAATAAATAAACTTAATCAAAAGATGATAAAATAAGAATTAAAAGCCATTTTTTTATAAGATTTATTCCTCATATTATTATATTAAAAGTGTTTCAAAACATTGACATTAATATTTTTTTCCAAAAAATCATAGGTCATTTTTTTCTGTCTATATATATATATATATATATATATATATATATATATATATATATATATATATATATATATATATATTCAGGCGCTACATCAAATAAATATTAAATATATAATTAGTGTCACATATTTATAAGAAAAAAAACTTAAAAATAATAATTATTATTATTTTTAATGTCTTATCTTGTCTTTTTTATATTGAAAAATGATTGATTTTATACGCATTGTAATTAGTTATTTTAATATTTGATTACTTAAATTGTAATTAATAGAATATGTTTAGATGATTGAATGTTGCTACTGTTAAAACTGTTTTGATAATTATTTTATCGATAGATTGTACAATTGGAACAAAAAAAAATGAGTCTTGTGCTCCGTGTCACATACTGATTAATTGTTGTGTTTATTTTATTTCTTTTATGAAATCTTCAATTAACAAATAGTAAAATGACAGTCGTTGAATTTTAGTACAAGTGAGTGATTTGTTTTATGCACCAAACAATTTGATTGCTGGTTTTGCTTTAGCTATTTTGGTAATAATTTAATTTGTAAATAGCAAAACCACAATTGATCATATTGACTAAAGATATATTATTTGTTGTTTGCAAAAAAAAAAAATATATAATTGCTAAAATTTATTAAAGATTATTTTTTTGGATTTTCCATGATATTATTATATTTAAAAAATTTTAGAACACTGAGATTAAATTAACGTGAGATTTATAAAGAAAAGTCAACTCAATTTTTTCTTATATATTTTAAGATGTTCATATTAAATAAATATCATAATATATAATTAGTCTTACATACCTATAAGGAAAAAAAAAACTTACAAATAATCATTATCATTATTTTGAATACTTTATCTATAAGAATTAGAAATTTCAATAACTAACAATATTAACGAAAAAACAATAATAAAACTAAATAAATGACTAAACAAAAATAAATATAAGCATATCTTTAAAAATTATTTCACTTGAAGGATAAATAAAAAGAATTTCAAAAATAACAAAGAGGAAAAACTAATAAATATCAATTTAAAAATGATCATCAACACAAATTAAAATTAAAAAAAACTTAATAATAGTAAAAATAATAAAAATTGATGAGACCATAATTACTGTTAAAAAAATTCCATGATTTTTTTTGTTTTATAAGATTTATTACTTATATTATTATATTAAAATTATTTCAGAGCAATGATAGTAAAAGAAACCCAGGTGTGAGTGTGTGTATGTGTGTGTGTGTGTATTCTTGAAGGTGCTAATATTAAATAAATATCAAAAAATATAATTAGTCTAACATATTTAAAAGAAAACAAAAATAGAAAATAATCATTATTATTATTTTGAATGTCTCATTAATAATAATTAGAAAATTTAAGACCTAACAATATTAACAAAGAATCAATTAAAAAACAAAGTAAATGATAGAATAAAAATAAATATTATTAGATTTTAAGAAATTATATGACTTGAAAAGAAAAAAATATAAATCATAATTATTATTAATTTTCAAATGATTACCAGCATATATTCAAATTTGAACATTAAATTTAAGAATTTAATAACATTAGAAATGAAGAAAAATTGAAAACAGAAACTAATAGCATGTATATTTAAATATAGACAAATATATATATATATATATATATATATATATATATATATATATATATATATATATGAAATAAAGAAATTAAAGTAGAAGGGATAAAATAAAAAAGAACATATATATTAAATATAATTTGAAGGAGAAAATTGCAATAAATCTAAACAGTGATACCAATGAAATTAAATAATTTAAAACCAAACTGAAAATTAAAAGAATGAGGACCAAAATGAAACTGAAATCTATAATTAATTTGCATGGAAGGATAAAATTGAAATAAATCAAAACTTTGATACAGAAAATATTAAGAAATCTAAACCAATTTAACAAATTCAAAGTTTGAGGACCTAAATAAAACTACATAATAAAATTAATTTCAATTGAAGGATGAAATTGAAACAAATTAAAATCTATATAACAACAATAAAGACCATAAAAAAAAAAACCCATCCAAAGTGTAGGGCTTGAAGTGAAAATTCAGAAAAAAAAAAAACAAAAAAAACAGTTGCGCTAACATCAGCTTGCACATGCATGAGAGAGAAAATGGAGGGAAATTTTCAAATGATCATTGAAACATCTTCGGCCACCGTGTATGTACATGAGCCGCATCATTGTGAAGAGAATATTGATGAAAATCATTCTAGAAGTCGGTTGGGTATTTTTGGACGCCGGAATACGCTGTATACACCGCTCGAAACACGCGTGAGCATTGAAAACGGGTGGCATGTATGATGATGCGCCACACAGTAAATCAACGGGAAATGAATAAAAAAGTAGTAAATTACCGAGACACCCCTTCTAGACAAATCTTTTGTCGTTTTCGAGGGCTAAAATAGCTATTTTACTATACAAAGAAATATAAAAAAATAAATAAACCAGGTAGTTGAACCGAACCAAACCAAAATTGTGCAATTACCTGCGAACCCCTCAGTCCAGATGACTTATTTTGTCTTTTTCGAGGGATAAATTTGTTATTTTATTGTGCAAAAAGATAAAAATTATTAAACTGAACAAACCGAACTAAAAATTAAGCATTACTATTAAAGTCCACAGTGTTTTATGTGAGGATAAACAGAGTAATCACTCGTGAACTGATCTAGCTTTTAAGATAATTTGAAGCCCTTTGAGACCTCCACCACGTTATGAAGTTAAATATCATCAAAAATCTGAATCGAAAGTTACACGTATTCTTATCAAGCCAATCATTTTCAGCAAACTAGACATCTTTTGACGCCTGACAATATCCTATTACTCTATAAATATCCTAGCAATTTTATCCGCACTAACTAATCATAACCACATGCATCAAACACATCCACCAAATTAATGACCAGGGAATTCACTAGTTATTTAGTGCCCGGACAAGCACGTCTGGAATTATGCGGTATCCATAAAACAAATCACGAATTTTGACAATTTCAGTAGTAGTTTGTTGTTTCCGGGCTTGTTCTACTTATTAAGTTGTTATTCCAGACAGAGAGTGAGAGAGAGATATTAATCGGGCAGAAATATGAATTAGTTTAAGGCTATTAACACTTCACATTTTCTTTCAGAAACAAGGCCCACAATTCTCACATCAAGGGACATGGTATGCGCTAGGATTAACTCTACTTTTTAAGATACATCCTTTTCAACTCTTGTTTCTGGCTTCCGTTTCAGGGAAGCAGCAGTGAAATAGCTGTTTAATACCAACGTAGGTGTACATGGGTTTCCTAGCTTTGAATTCTATTCATTTTGATTGGTGTGACGAATGCCTGAGGATTTGATGGGATCCAACCCAAAAAAGCAAAGCAGTTGATTGTCTCTATTGTGATGCTACGTCAACGCTGCATCATAGAAATTTATATACTTTTGACTTTTGCAATCCTTTTACGTACAAGGTGGTTGCAATGATCACCGAATATGAATAATGCGCGAATGAGTCTGAAGTTGCGGCAACTCATTTTCTTCATCCGATTCAGAAAGGGGAAAACGAGGATCCTATTGCGTAGAAAAAAAATAAGATTTAGTTTATATCCCTAGCAGTCACCGATGAAAAACATACACAACTCACTGGATTTCTATGTTTTGCATGTTCTGGAATCAAATTCATAATTCACTTAGCTCAAGGAATTAAGCTAGCTGTGTGTGTGTGATGGCACGAGGCATTTTGCTACTTTCTGGATAGCATCATCATTAAATGGGATTCGAGACTAGATGCAAGCAGCCATTCCCAGCTGATCATAAACAGATTTAAGAAAACGGTCCAAGACTAATGAAAAAGTACTTCCAGGAACTCAATGCTAAAGTAACTTCTAGAATTATATGCTTCTGCCACCTAAGCCACTGTACAGTCAAAGTCAACAAAATGCATTAATCTTCACTTACCTGCTGGCGAGCCCGATGTTGGATAGCAGTAAATGCTCTGACCATCACATAAATAGGCAGGAGAATCCCAACTGTTCTCAATATCAGCAACTGCATATAAAACATAGGTTGAGTTTGTTTGTTTTTTCCGCACCATTGGGAAAACCAAGTTGCAATTTTTTTATAAGAGGAGCAGGCAACGGAGCCCAGCCTTACCATGAACAAGGTCATTGAGTAATCTCCAGCTCCGCTAATTATGATGGCAAGAGTATGTCTTAAAACCAACAGAACCATAAACTGCAAATTGAATGAAAATAAATTTCCTCATAGGATCTTGTAGACCAAACAAACATGAAGTCACATACACATGCCACAATGATAATGAATAGGAAAGGTGCTTGGTCTGAATACGTGGCCATGGGGCAACATTGTTGCTTGGAAAGTAAGATATCAATATTTTTGCTAATGTACAACCTGATATTTTAATGAACGAGTCCATGATTGATCTTTTGCTCTAACTGGACAAGAATTCAGCAACAGGACATAATACTCCAAGTTATATTGACAAACATGAGTTGGCTCAGAGAACAAGGGTTTGGCCCTAGAGTTTGAGAAATTATTAGGTATACTAAGTCCACCACATCATCCATGGACTAGGCCATAAACATAAGTGATGTTTTAAAGTCACATGATTTTGTCTGTGTAGCTTTATAGATTTACTTTGTTTGTGGATGTAGTGGTAGACTCAGTCTACTTAATAATTTCTTTGAGCTTAGTCAGATCTAAGAGAAGGGCTCGGTGGCATCCACCGCCTGGAGCTCTCACACACATAAAAGAGCAAAAGAACTGCTGATAAAACCTTTGCTATAATGGTCACACATATTTAGGGGTGTCAAATTAATAAAATATGTTTTTTTATTGACAATAACTGAACAAGAGGATTTGGAAGTATATTATGAATTTGTTAGATCAAGTTCTACACATGAAGCAACAAATGCATGTGTATGAGCAAACATGGTCCAAGGGGAGGGGGGAGGAGAGAGACATACTATAATAGCAATTATGCGGCAGCACATCACACTCTTAGGAGAGGGTGCTGAATACTCCTCAAAGTCAGAGTCCAAAAATTCACGGTCAGTAGTAACCATAGTTATAGATGGAGGATTGCGCAGGTCCGTTCTGGGTATCTCCCAATTTCCTCTGAAGAAGAAAATTCTAAGCAGATCAGGACTATTATTGTTAAAGAAAAGGAACCAGAGCCCCAATAAGAAATGAGGAATGATTGGAGAACACATACAGGAAAGTACAAATATACCTGAAGTTCATTGGAATAGGACCATAACAAAACAAAGGAGGCGGTGCTGTATAACCAGGCTCAAATTGCTGCAATTTTGCAAATATTAAAAAAAAAAAAAAATAGAATGCTTGTGTTTTTCACCTTCAAAGTTATTGGAAAACAGCACAAAATGCAGAGGACATGAAAATAATATAATGTGCACCTGATGGCAGATCTCACAGATAGTGTTGCCCTTCTCATTGCACCACCTCTGAACACATTTTCGATGAGCATACTGCAAAGAAAGAAGATAACGAGAAACTTGTAACCTTGTTTGCAGCATCTGAAACTAGCAACAGAACTTAATGCCACAAAAGAGGGCAGAATAATGAATTCAGCTCGTATCATTTTGCTCCTGCATGTATAAGGAATTCAGCTAGTAGCATTTTCCTCCAACATGTAATTGAAATTAATGTGATAGTTGATACAAGTAACAGTATCACTGAAGTTTGCTCCATGCCACTATACTCCATTGTCAGGGATTTGCACCCTCTAATGGCTTGGCATCTTACTCGTGCTAAATTTGTGTTGTGAGACATCTTAAATTGCAGCACTACAATGCACTTTACTTGAGCTTTGGCTATTTAACAATCAATTGAGATTGCTCATCTAAATTCAAAGACATGTAGCTTACTCACGCTAAGTTTTTGTTGCAGGACATCTTAGTTTACAATGTACTTCAGCTTTAGTTATTCAACAGTCAATTGAATACAAGACTAAAAGTGAAAGCATCAGAAGCATTATGATAAATCTACTATTTGAATTTTTGGCAACATTCAGAGACCAAAATCCCTGAGGTACATGTAGGAATTAAAATTTACAAGGAATCACAGGGCGCATGAATTTGAGGGAGTAATCTCTGCTTTATTTGTTCATCAAAAATGTCCAAATTATTTGCCTAGTAAACATTAAAATTTCAAGGGAGGTGGTTGGGTATTATCTTGATATATCAGAATTGTATACAAAAGGTCTATGAGAAATAAGGCTAACATTTTGTTTGTTAGCAGCATATACCGAGATTTTCAAATAAATGGTCCCACTAATTTAGCTAAAACTGACCTTCAAACTACCACGGCAAGAACACGGCATCTCCATGTTCATGTCATCCTCCTCCTCATGGCAAATCCTACACTCTACTGATTTTCCTGCTGATGAACTCAATTCTAAATCCATCCAATGTGGTGAAAATTCAACTGTATTTTCTTTACTTGCTGAAGGCAAGGCTTGCCGCAATCGATTTTGACTCTCAATAGCAGCTTCAAGGGTGGATTCAGTTAGCAACCGATCCACCAGGAACACAAAATGATCCCCCATCCTTCAAATTGCAAAAACAAAAGGACTTAGAAATGTTTTTTCCTTAAAAATAGAAAAAGAAAAAAGAACATACTTTAAATCAAGCCATCCCTGTTGAATTCCCTTTCCCTCACCATAAGTGTAGAACTTAAACACTAACAAAGCCCTGGCAGATCAAATTGCAACATGCTTGACAATAACTAAACAAAGTGACCAGGGGCAAAACCTAAAACATTTCTGCTAGCTCCTCAACATTTAAAACGCACAGAAACCTGCATTCACGATAATATTTTACTCCGCATTTCCCTTGTTTTGATGAGCATGAAACCAAGGAAGAAAAACAAAACAAAATGTGATACATTTTAAAGAGAAACGGATTGTAAATAGAGGCACCTTTATTTACAAACTGGAAAGACATGATAGATTTTCCTCCAATGAAGAAATCCCAGCAACCAAAACCACGAAAAGATCAACAAAAACAAATGGATACAAAAATACAATAATGCAGATTAAAACTGAAAAAAACAAAGAGCCAGGCTAAAAAAGAAGAGAACCCAGAAACCAAAAATGACTAAAATGATTAAGAATAGCAGGCATGACTAAAATGATAGAGAGAGAGAGAGAAGCTTCTTTGAGAGGTTGAAAAAGCTATCACTTTTGACAATGAATACAACTTTTGAAAGGCACAAAAAATGATTGACAACATGTGAAGCTTATGAATGTAACATTAAAGAAAGAGAAAGAAGCTTACGGAAATGGAAATGGGATTTTCCTCGAGTGAAGAAAGCAACAATCTTTTTCTTTCCCTTTCCTTCTTCTGTCTGTGTTTCTTGAAATGAAGCAAGAGATTGGGTGCTATGGATGATCGTCTTAGTAATATATCAAAACTAACGTTCTATACTCTCTCGATTCAAGTATAAACACGGCTTGACTTGGCAGTCTCTTTCCAGTTGGCTTTTATAAAAAAAATAGTAGCTATTTAATTTGATTAATCCGGTTAAAAACTTGACTTAATTAATAATTTAATTAAAATTCAATATTTTTTTCTTAAAAAGGGTGATTTTGAATTATTTGTTAAAAATTTCTTTTTAGTTAACCTACTTATCACTAAATCAAATTTTAAACACCATCAAAAAATACAAAGTGGTTGATAATGTGATTGGATTATTTTTTAAAATAATTTTTATTTAAAAATAAATTAAAAAAATAACAGTGTAATAAGCGAAAGAATGCTAGGTGTAAACAAGAAAGTAGAGTAGAGGTGTTTACATTTTAGTTTTCATGGGAAGGGGCGTCAACTGATAATAAAGAGATTATAATTTATATATCAGATGTTGAATTTAAATTAAGATATATATTTTTTTATAATAAAATATAATAAAAATTAAACTAAGTTTCCATTTATTCAGATATCTTTATAACATATAGTAACTTATAACTATATCCAATAATTTCTCCAGGTTGTGGAAAAGAAAGAGCTTGAAATACTTGTTGACTAATCTGAAGTATCATCTCATCTTATCCGACCTAAGGACAAGTTTGTAATATTCATGTAGATGTAAGGAGGAATAATTAGGATACTGGTGGAAGAACCGACATCATTGCCAACCCGTCCCATATGTTGCTTATAAAACAAAGAATAAATTTATTTTGATATATATAAATAAAATTAATATGTGGTCGCATAGATACAAGAAATATATATTCTAATTTGAACTTAAAACATGTTATATAAATCACAAGATTTTTGTCATTACACGGTGTACTTGGAGACATTTTATGTATATTATTTAGAAGTTAGAGACATATTTTATTAAGAGTTGTTTGTTTTGCATAATTTTTTTTTATATAAATAAGATTAATATTTTTAAAAGATTTGCTAATCTATTATATTTTATAATTAATTTAAAATTTTTATTTACTGTAAACTATTTTGATTCATGAAGTTTTGTAAAATAATTTATGAACAAAAATTTATTTATAAAATAATCCAATAATAAATTTATAAAATAATTCTATTATTTCAATTACTTTCAATGACTACTGTTGCTATTATCATCTTCACTCTATAACAACTATTAATATCATCATCATCAAAATAAATATTACTATCATTATCACCATCATCATAAAAATAACTACATTATTATTATTATTATAATTATTTATAAAACATGATAAGATTCTACATAAAAATATCCTCTATTCATAAAATATCAAAACATTCCTTTCAAATATAAAGTTTTTATTTTTTATTTTTTTTATAAAGGGGTTCACTTTCAAATAACAATAAATATAGCTTATAGATGGGTTTTCAAGAGTGTTTTTAATTTAAGAAAAAAACATTGAATTTATTATTATTTTTAATATTTTTTTTGATGATTTTGATATAATGATATCATTTTTTAAAAAAAAAAATTATATACCACAATGTCAATAATGTGACATAATAATTAGGCATGATCAAAACTTATAAATATATCTTTTTTGAGAATTTAAGCTTACGCACTTAATATATCATCTACAAATGTATTTTAAAGTTTTTTTCTTGTCCTAAACTGTAATTTAAAAATGACCACGTTCCATGTTAATATGTTATAATGCAAGAATGGGAATACTAGAAAAACTTTACCTTTTGAGTTGAATAAATAATAATAGTAATAAAATAATAATAATAATAATAATAATAATAATAAATGGGTTGCGTACGTAGGCTATTGGTATTATTATTGTAACTATGTTATAATCGTGTCAATGAGCTCCCATGGCCCTATTTAAGAGAGAAATCATAAAAAAAAAAAAAAAGTTATAAAAATTAATAAGAAATAAATATTGAAAAATGTTATTAGTTTTAAAATAAATATTTCAAACCATGATCTAGAGAGAAATTTACGTTTAATTGGTAGAAGGGCAGATTTTGAAGGAATCATATAATGTCTCGAAGTAGTCAACATTCAAAGCTAAGAAATAGAAAAAAGGAATTATATATAAAATATTAGTGAATAATATATAATTCGATACTTGCACTGCTATTATCCTAACTTTACAATTTTTCTCAATATCAAATCAAGTATATGAATTTTAGTTTTTTTTCATTTGAGTACACCAACTTTTAAAAAATTCCCAATCAAGTACTTTCATTGATTATCACACTGGTGTTTCCTTTTTTCTTAATTAGTTGTTGCTACACCAACTTTCATTTTATCTTAATCAAATACGAGATTTTAGATTTTAATCTTTCTGATTTTGATGCATCAACTCTTTTTATTATGTCAATCAAGTATTTTCTTGATGTGATTTTATTTGGTAAAAATACCATCCAAAATAATATTATGTTTGATAAACAAAAATATTTTAAATTAAAATAAATTGTTTTAAGAAGGTAACCTTTTAATCAATAGAAAACTATCTATATCCTATATAAGGTTAAGAATTAGTTATAAATAAAAAATATTTATTAATAAATTTTATAATATTTATTATTTTAATAAAAAAGTAGATATGATGTGATTGCAAAATAAATAAATAAACTAAAATTTCTCTTATTGAAGTACTTGATTGACACAATGACAAATTTTGCTATACTCAAATGAAATAAAAATCTAGTTTACTTGAAAAAATATTAAAACATCATACAATTTAAAAAATATTAAGGGAAATAGCATTTTTGAGAGTCATGTTAAATTGTTAAATGGCTTGTAAAAAATTTCAATGAGAAGAGAACTTAAAGAAAAAAAAGAAAGAACGAATGAATAAGACCTTGAAAATACCTTGAAATTTAGATAATAATACAACCAGTACTATGAAAAATATATTGATTAAATAAATTCAACGACAACAAGAATAATCAATAATATAGATTATAATAGATCACACCAGTGATCGAAAATTAATAAAGTTGTCTAAACTTTAGATAACTCACGTGATATACTCTAATCACTATTGATGATATTCAATTTATCTTGTCAAATTTTTCTTGTGATGTTTATAGTGTTGTTATTAGAATTTTGGTGTGTGGGTTTATGTCTTCTCATTTCTCTCTCTTTTCTCTCCTTCTTGTAGTATGTGAAGAGAGAGGATAGGAAAAGAAAGAAAATAAATAAAGATATCATATAGACACATCAAAATTCTAATAATCACACTACTAATTTTATTATAGAGTTTTTTTTATAAAATAAATTCAATAACACTAAAAAATATCATTAATTATTATTAGAGTAGTCACACTAGCCATCAAAATGTGAAAGGACCAAACCACTATGGATTATTATTACTTAGTATTATTATTTTGGTAATTGTAGATCAAGATTTTTTTTATTAAAATTGATACACTAGATTGAGAAAATGTATAAAATTGGTATGCTAATAATATAATTATCTCACTAATTTATTATTTGGAAGTAAATTTGCCATTAATTTCCGCAGCATGCATTAACTATGTAATAGACTTTAAATTCTCATTGTAAAGACAAAAAAAAAAAAAACGATTACCAAGACGTTTATTCATGAATTATAGTATAAATTAAAGCATTAATTTTACTTTTCCATGATTGCAACTATGGAACCTGCAACTCACGCATGAACCTACTGCTTGCTATATCTCCATATCCCTTTTTGGGGGAGTTTGGGAATCCATTCAAAAGTGTTTTTGGGTGTTTTTGGTCTATTTTTTTTTTTTTTGAATTTTAAAAACATACAGTTAGTGTTTTTAGATCATTTTGATGTGCTGATATCAAAAATGATTTTTAAAAAATAAAAAAAATATCATTTTAATATATTTCGGCACGAAACACACTTTCAAAAACTACAACAACAACTCTCCCAAACACCCTTTTTGTGTTCCCTAATTATCTGAACTCTGAAGTGATCCAAGAACAATCTCCTTTATGGTTTGACAAGGAATAACAATCGCCAAAAATGATGGCACACCGCAATGCATCATTAGTTTTCTGACAAGGAATAACAATCTCCTTCTTCTTTTTTTCATAATAATAATAATAATAATAATAATAATAATTTGGACCTCCAATTTCGTGAAAGTAAATAATGCTAGAGAAAAGAAAAGAAAAACAAATTTATTTACCATCGAATGCTGAAGTGGACTCTTGAAATCTTGACCAAAAGTGAGTGAGGAAGATACTATTCGATCATTTGAAAAACTAAACCATGTAAATGCGCTCTCCACGAGCTCTCTTCATTCCTAAATTTCGTGTCCTTTTTAGAAGAGTAAATCTATAAAAACAAATAATTTTTTATACAAATATAAGAGATAATTATTTTAAATATAATATGATAGACATATAAACTTTTATATGAAATTAGGATAAAAAATACCCTCAATATGATAGGAATTAGGAACATAATTTAGGGCTGAAAATCCAGGGATTTGTTTGTTCAAAAGAATATTTATTTTTTCACAATTTACCCATAAATCTATGATCGTGGGGTTCTGTTGTTTTCATGGACATAGTCACTTTGTTTTCAATGATCGATAACAATCTTACCCATATGCCTGAACATGTTTTATAAGGGTGACCACCAAACAAGTGTCGGTAGCGATTGGCCAAGAGTGTCACATGAAGTAGAGCAGAAACTTAATGATGCACATGGAACCAAACTAGGAAGGATTCGTGAAAGGGATTGATGGGGCCTTGCTCCACAAGAAAACTGTACCGCGCGAGAAGCCACATGATTGCTTGGAAACCTGATAGGCGTATAGCTAGCAAGAAGTTTCACTTTGGCAAAGCTTGAATTTGCTGGCCTTTTGTTTTCTTGATTAGAATCTCCCTTTCATGTCTTGTCAATATTAATAAGATTCATCCCCCCAATCTCACTTTCCTGTCACAGACATTTATGCTTCAAATATGGGCAAAGGTAAGTGTTAAGTGGAGCAACTTATGGCGGTCTCCTTGCCACAACTAAAGTATATAAAGTGAGCTTTCAGCTAATAAATCCTGATTTGGTTACTCTTATACTAACCTTTTTCTTTCATCAAAAGAAACTGGGAAGAACGTAAGGAATCAAGATCACTACATGTATACATATATATATATATATATTAGCGTTATGGTTTGCGTGAATAGGGTTACAGACCAGTTTAAGAAGATGATTTTGTCTCGAACTGGCCGGTTCTAGCAGTGTTTGAACCGGGAATAGTTCTATTCTATCGCCAAACCCTTTGTCCTGACCATGCATGGCTATAGACCAGGTGGTGTGCTGTAGGCCAAATGGTATCATCCTTGTGCCATGCCAACAACCGACTGAGCAGATGAGGCTAGCTGCTGTCATGCCCTAGCATCTAGATAGGTCCTTCCCCTCTGTGGTTGTTATTATATCTTCATTTTTTTCCTTCTATTTTTCTCATAGTCCTTGGATATTCATTTCTTTGCTTCATAAATTACTTCCAATGTAAGGATAAATAAGATGGAGCAAAACTAAAAAAACAGAGATAATCTTTGAAATAAGGGTTCCGCTAATAAAACTAATTCTATAGTACTTAAATTGTAATTACTAATATTTATAATATTATAAGAGTAATAGACAAGGAAAGAGAGGGGAGAGGAAAAGCAGAATTACATGGAATCATATTTACAAAATAATACAAATTCCTCTTTCAAATCAATAGCAATGATTTTTATTTAAATATCTTATTCTTATCCCTATTTATTACAAATTAACAATAAAATAAATATAATTAGATAGTGCTTAACATGTACCTAGAGATTCTCGTTGACTTTTCTCTTAAAGTCATAAAAAAATCTCTTAAAGTAATAAAAAAAAGAAGGGATTATTGCCTCTAGAGCCCAGTGTTAAGTCCAGGCCTACTCAGTTCTAAAAATTAGAAAACCTTATGTGTGTTAGAAGATAGATATCAGCTATTTTTCATGTTCTCATTGAGCAAGGCCTCGCTGAAGCCTATTTGAGATGTTGTTTATGAGCCTACATTGAGCTTCAACGTGTTCTTCCACCTCGCAGGCAACCCTTTATCCGAGAATTCGTCCACCATGTAAGACTCGGGATTAGAAGTACCAGTGAACTAGATTTTGGGTTTGAATTTTTTATCATATTATAAACCATGTCCATGTAATAGCTTAGAATTAAAAGAAAATGAAAAAAGAAAAGAAGAAGAAGAACGGATTCCAATCCTTGAAAAGACAGTCCATCTTGGAAAACCAAGCACTTAACACGCAACATCTACTGCGGATGGAAGGCCTACGCTCTTTAAAAATGACATGTAATTAATAGAAGATGAAAATCACAGTTTTATTCTTAGATATGAGGAATCCCATTTAAATTGTATTTTGTGGACTTGGATAAACGAGTAATACCTCGATTTTCTCACGTTCTTATAAGAAATATACGTTCTGACTTGAATTTGAAATCTACTGTGAAAAACTCGTATCCTTTATCTTCACGCCATGTCTTTGAAGACTAAAAAAAATCACAAATTGATAGATAGCCAACAATTGACAGCATGATCAGAAGGCAACATTCTGATGTTGCCTTCTGATCATGCTTTCAATTGTTTAGTATCAGTGGAAATTCAACAAACAGTTTTGTTACAAATCAACTCGAATCCACTTACCTTAAAGTGACTTGAGCTAGTGATAAGAAAACTTAATATTATCAAGACATTAATCACTCTCATATAAGATTTGATCCATGTGAAAAAGCAACTATGTTGTATATGTTCAAGCTAGTGAAATCCACGCACAGTACCCGTTGCTTGCCATTGGCTTTCTTTACTATCACCACATTTTTCAACTAGTCGAGATGCATCGCCTCTCGAATAAATCTGTTGACAAGAAGTTTATTGCCTTCCACCCTTTAAATCTCTCTTATTTACTCAAGCGGGTTGTACATAATAATGATTAAGCAAATTTTGTGCACTTAATTAAGCCCTAAGACCATCGTACTTGAAACATAAGAAAGCGAAACTGTCCATTATCAGTAAGATCCGGTCAGTTGTAGTTTGCAGACTCCTTAGCTGCATTTTCAGAAACTGTTGATGTTTTTTTGCATCATCGCTCGCTTTTCCATTGCCAATAGCACTTTCAACATCGTCATTCTCTCTATAGATAGAGAGCTTGAACTCTTTAACAACTCCTAGCCTGTGGTCCATAAATATGAACATCTGTCAAGTAGACAAAAAAGATTGTTAAGATCCACATGAAGGGGGTAGATATGAAAGAATGTCCTGTTCATCAAGAAGGGTTTCGTCTGGCATGTCATCTTCATAAAGACCTAGGGCCTGCAAAACTGCAGGTGTCTCTGCAAACATGTAAGAATCTGTTTTAGAAATCACTGAGGAGGAGAATCCAGGAAAGATTATAGAAAAGGAAAGAAATTATAATGAAAATTAAGTTCACACTACCATTGTCCAGAAATCAAAAACGCATCCTAACATCAACAATAGTATAAAAACACATACCCCTCTCTTATTGAATCAGTAAGATTTCATTCCAAGATATAGATCAAGTGGTCAAAGAGGTTTCACTCGACGTTTTTAATATAAACAATTTTAAGGAAGCATTTATTTGTTTTAATAAATTATAATAATGCAGTGATTGTAATTTTAAAAACTATCGCTCAAAACATTAATTTCTTTTTGTCTCAATTAAATTATATTTTTTGAAATCTTGGCATCTTTTTTTTAAAACAGAATCTGTACACTTGGCGATTGTAAAGCAATTCGACAAATATGACAGCAACAATGTAAGTTAGCTAGGTGTATCAGGGCTTATCGGCAAGGAAATCGCGTAATGAAAGCGCAATCCAGCAACTAATCAAATTCCAGACTTTATGCCTGTTGTATCATCTAGTAAAATGCTCGCTGGTATGGTAGAAGGATCTCATTTAGCCAATGTGCACTGATAAATAAGAGCAAAGAAGAACCACTCAGATACATGAACTGCTTATCAATGGCACGTTCTGGCAAGGCTTAGCACTTGCAAACTGGCAATTTGTTGATTCAGATCCATGTGTTTTTTTATTGTTCATTTGATAGTTCTAAACTTAAGATTTGCATTTACCATTTAAGCTAATGCCTACAGACTATGCAATCAGACATCTCCTATCTTACTGAAATTTGCAAGGTTCAGTATATGCAGTTTGATTAGCATACACAAATCCTTTTACCAATCACACAAACCATTCATGCTCAAATAAGGCTCCGAGTTCATCTTAATCAGAAACTCATGCCCAGTGCATAAATATATATAACTGGGAAGTATTAAACATGAAGGTTAAAGAGAACTTAGATATACGAAAGAAGCCGCTTAAAGTAGACAATGATATATATAGAAAGAGAGAGCACAGCGCACACATGCTGCCAGAACAAGAGTGCCAAAGCCTCTTTGACTGCATATCCTCTCATGCTTGCAATAACTCGCAGCAAAATGGCACATGGTGTAGTGTATTGCAGCAAAAGCACAAACTGGTACAGCCGATCCCCGGCAATTAAGAGATCCCATTTATCAGCCAAATAAATGACCCCAATTCCAATTACAGGAAACACCAGCAGCCTTGCAACAATAATGTCAATCTCGGTCCGAATCCCAAGTTTCGATTCATTTGGACCCTCACCAAGCATTCCCCCGAGAATAAGCATGACAGAAGGCATCAACCATAATACCTAAACTGTCTGTGATGACTTCAAGAGGAGCATGGGCACCATAAACCATATGTTTGAAAGAAGGAATTGCTCCAATAACAATAGATAAGAAAGAAGCAACTGTTGGAGGCTGAAGAATGTGATGAATTGGTGTCTGTTCAGCAACAACTCTAATCTTTCTATCCACCCTAGGTTCTGCCAGGCACCTCCAAATGGGCTTGGAGCTACTTTCACCTCCCTCCACTCTTCCCTCTTCTATTGTTTCAAGATCAGGAAAATTTGTTTCTGAAGTTCCAGAGACGCTATTGAAGATCCTAGGACTGAAAGGCGTCTTGCTATGTTCAGTTTCCATTTCTTCTATCCCTGGCAACTCAGCTTCTACAAGGAGTGGCTTATTGGGATCAACAGGCACCAGATCAATCTCTATCACTTCATCAACAATCTCATACTGCTCCAATGGGGGCTTTATCATGTGGTAAACCAGAGTGTAATCAAGAACAACAGAAACCCATTGAGAAAAGGATACATAAGCAATACCATTTCCATAACAATTCGGACTGATAGGAGCATTAGAACTATGACACTCTGATGCAACTGTTAAGGAACCAACTCACCTAAAAGCTCAAGCTTGTAAGTGAGGCCCCATAATATGATTTATATCATTCTCTAACACACCCCCTCAAGTGAAAGCCCTTTGGGCTTGAAACTTGCACAAGCCCACATTACCTTGTGCTTGATTTTTATCAAATAGAATGGGGGTGGTGAGATTTTAACTCGTGACCATTAGGTCAACAAGGCTTTGATACCATGTTAAGGAACCAACTCACCTAAAAGCTTAAGCTTGTAAGTGAGGCCCCATAATATGATTTATATTATTCTCTAACAGCAACTACTGCCAATAGAATATTGCCAGTGTTGCCAAAATTAAAGCAGTCATGATGATTGTGAACCGAACAAACTCCCTCGGTGGCGGGCATTTAAACGCCACCAAACAACTCAATATGCAACCAATGGCAGTACTAATGATAACATTTACAGGAATGAACCACCATTGAATAATATTCTTGACAGAGATAGATGGACCAAGTTGAGTGAATATTAAACAAGGCAAGAACAAAGCAAAAACAAGCTTGCTAAGGAGCTTTAAAGTAGCTTTCGGGACAAAATGGACTTTTGGGTGAGCAAGAACTACACCAAAGAGAGTAAGCACTATAAGCTTCAATAGAGGCAGTATTGCAGATTTTGTTGACGTATAAGCTGCTCACGTGGACTGAATTAGTATGCAGAAGAAGGATGTTGTTCAATTTCAACTGTAACTAACTCAAATGTAACTAGAGAAGTGACAGCTGGAAGGTTGTTAGGAAATAACAGATTTGTTACAGGTGTTTTACAAACGTGTAATACATGCTCTGTTTTTTATATATAAGCATGCGATTCATAGATATGCAATAATAAGAAGTTGCTTATCTTTTCTGTAAAAAAACTATCTTTGTCTTCAATCTCTTTCTCTCTTCTCTTTCAATCCTCTGCACCTGAAAAATAAAAAACAAACAAACTGAGAAAATTCAATAGATTTCACATCCTCTCCTTCAGATTTTTTTTTATGAACTGAAGCAAGAAAAGTTTCCATTATTTTATTCACTTTCACAAACTCACCTGCAAATCCAGCAGTTCTACTGGATTGAACTATACAAGCTCCAAGCAAGCTTTACAAGACATGGAAAAACATAAACAAATTTTCAACCCGAAGGGTTTCTGTCAATCAGTTGATCATATCATGCCCAAACAAAGTTCATCATATAAAACGCAATCATAAAAGGAAAACCCCGAGAAAAACTTCAGAAGCTATGATTTAATTTACCAGCGGAAAAAATGAGAAATTTATCGTGGACCATTTAGAAAGTTGGAAGTTGAAGACAGACATGGAGATTCAAGGTAGGAGTTTTGTTTTTGTTTTTTTTTTAAATTCAGCACATTACAAGGAAAGTTGGGAAAATAATAGGGTCCACATAATATAGAAAGAACACAATTTACCACTTCATTCACTGATGGTTGTATTCATGGTCTGATTTAATTTGTTTCATTGAGGATAGTTTGTTGTCGTGGTTTTGATATTTACTAAGAAAGATACTTGCAAAATATATTAAAATTCTGATTATACATCCTGAATATTAATAATATAAAAAAATATTCACCATAATAATTAAAGTTTATCACAGTTCTTCTTGATTTATTTATTTATTTTTCACTTCACTTCAATCATAAATAAATTTTTTCCTTGGTATTTTTAAATTGTTTTTGACAATATCAATAAATTCATTATCGAAATTTTATTATATCTTTGAAATATTATATTATTATTTTCTCTCTCTTCATTATAGTTTTCGTTAGGTTATTTTTATTATATCTTTGAAATTTTATCTTTTTTCTATTGATTTTATTTTTTTGGATTGTGTTTTTTAAATCTCATCCTTACTTTTAGGTTTTATTTTATTTTTACATCAAATATGATCATTATTCTTACGAATGTTATTATTTTTATCCATTTCTTGATTTATTTGTTTTTAATTTTGTTCCTCAACATTTAATTTTTTTTAATTCAATTTTAGCATTTGACATTGCTTTAAATTTAATGTTTTTGTCTGATTTTTTTTTTATACATGGATATCCCAATCTCATTTTCTGAGTTATATGTTATTATTTTTTAATCACATAAACTGTCTAATAATAAATAACAAACTATCTAAAATTATTATTTTTTATATGATTGTGCATGTGCCAGCGCGCGCGCACGTATATATTACATGCACATGAGATACTTGCTTTATACTTTGCCGCAACTTGAATCAAATGGATTAACTTGACTAACGGGCTTAGCAATTCAGAAGGAAAAAAAAGAAGCCGTCTAGGCCCAACGGATTGTATTGGGCTGCAGAAGGACAAAAAGAGCCTTTTGGGCCTGCACGTTGAATATGCTTTTGCGGCCTCCCTCGTCTCCAAGATATTTTCCTTTTCTTTCCATATACTGTTACACCGATAATATTTCTGTGGTAGGAATCATGGGTCCCTCTATTTTCTAAATAAAGAAACACCTTGAATTTTTTTTTCTAAGAAATGAGTTACTAGAAAATATTTTCTCTAATATTTAATTAAGTTATAGAAAATTATATAAAAAACATGTTTCAGTATTTGATATTCACGAAATTAAAATAGCTATTTATATTTTTTGAACAATAATATGTAAACATATAATTAATTTAACATTAACATAAATTTTTTAATTAGTTTCTTCAAGCTTTTATTCCCTCAATGAGATTTTTTGTTTCTTCTTGTAACAATCCCATATTTTAACAACCTTGAATCAAATTAAAAAAATTGGGGCACGTGTATTATTTCTAGTTTTATTGGGCTCCGGCCCATTATAAAAAGATTTTGATTAGTCTGTCAGCAGTTCACACCAAGCTAACTTTGCTAGGTCGGGCCCATTCCTAACATATTTTATAATATAATATAATATTATATTATATTAATAAAATATTATTAAAAACAAATAAATTAAATGATTTAAAAAAAATTGTATTTGAAAAGAATTGTGACTTTATAACATTTTTTCAAAACTTTTGCATAATATTCAGAGGTATATTTACACTATAAATTATAAATTGGTATTAAAAATATCTTATTTCCTCCAAAACTTGGATAAAAAAACTCCAAAAACATTTAAGGATCATTTAAAAAGTAAATGTAATTTAATCTCATGTTTTCCAACTAATTTTGTTTAGTATTTATTAATAGATTCACACTGTAATATTTCGAGTGAGTATAACCTACCTGTTTTTATTTGAAATTTCCAAACAAAAACAAAAAAAAAATCTTTATTTGAAAAATATATATATAAAAAATATGTTCTTTTTGTGCATACGATTAGATCCTAAAAACCATTAAAAAGTTGAAGTTGATGTTAATGAGTTCAGAGAAGAGCTTAATGGATTGTTTTTTTCCTTTTAAATATAAAAATAGTAGATTTGAACCTTGAATCTATTATGTTTCATATTTTAATTCATTTTTAAAATTTAAAACCTAATGTTTTTATATAGAACAAGTAGAAAGTGGACTTGAGAAAATCTTAAATTACTAGACATATTTTCTGTTGATGGCTACAATGAAATCGTGGATTTACTCGGGAAGAAAAGATGTCATGCTTAGGAGTAGAGAGAGTGTGTGTGTGTGTGTGTTCCTGATGATGTGCTGATGTATGAATGCTAGAAACTCTTGTCAACCCAAAATCATTGGTAGCCCATCTGCGGTTGGCATCACAGTGTCTGAGAAAAAATTGATGCCTCCTTACCTATGATGTGATTATCCTTTTTTTGCAAATACAGACGGCGTGACTAAAAAGAGCGGCTGCCCCAAATGTCAATTAATTATGACATTGCTAATTAATGCGGCGTGATCATGCGTTCTTAAGCATTGCTTTGTGAATGCCCTTTTAATTTCAAGGATTTGATTTGGTGTTAAGAAGATTAAGAAGAAGAAGAAACAAGTCTAATTCCTTTTTTCTGCCGTTTTATTTGAGTTTGAATTCTACATTATTGTTTTAAATGCACTACATCAATATTTTGAAAATTAATATTAATTAATAACCAAGACATTTTAAAAATTAAGAATTAGTGATCTCATCTCTCCTCGGCTTCTCTCCCACACAGGTCTCAAGGGGCAAGTTACGATTGCAGAGGTCATCAACAACGGTGAATGGATGTGTCCCTTCAAGTGATGAAAGGCTGCAATCTATTTGAAATACTATCCCCCCTCCCCCTAACACTCCTTAAGAAGACCAGGTCATCTGGAAGCACCATGCTAAAGGAATCTTAAGTATAGCCTCGGTTCGGGAAAAGCTTTGAAAGAGAAAAGCTAATAACCTTAACCAAGAGTTGATATGGTACAAAGGGCACCTCTCTCGATAGTCTTTCACTCTCTGGTTAGCTTCCCAAAATCACCTTCAAACCTTTGATAGACTATCTCGTACAGGCATCACTAAGAACATGACTTGCCAGCTTTACAGGAGAGAAGGAGAGATCCACAATCACTTGTTTTTTCAATATCATTATTCGAAGGAAGTTTGGGATAAAGTTTCAAATCATGGGCAGATTCAATGGCCATATGTGCAGTGGGACCGCCTTCTTCAATGGCCACATTGACCCTTTCAGCAAAAAAAAACATCAAGAGCCATATAGCTAAAACAACTCTCTCAGTAACAGTCTATTATCTGTGGTATGAAAGGAACAACAAAACCTTCAACAACATTCACCGTACTCCTCAGGAGCTCAACAAGAAAATAATTCAATTGATAAGAGCCCACCTAATATGCAACGAGATAGCAAAAAATATAGCTGAGAGGATTCGAGAATGATGGAACATCCATCGTGATCCCTCCCTAGATTTAAGAACAGGAACTTAAAATTCTTTGTAGGTTTTTTTCTTAGCTTTGTATATGGCAAAAGCTAAGAGTCTCTGGGGGTATGCCCCTTGATCTATGTATTTTTCTCTTTTTTGAATATAACGAAAGTTTTTTTTTTTTTAAAAAAGACATTTTAAAAATATTCCAAATCGTGGGATGAAAAATAAAGAGAAAAAAAAACAATATCAAATCAAAGCGTATATTGCTGGAATTTTATCTTTATTGTACTCCTGTGGGCAATGTCAAATCCCAACGGGATGAAGAATGAAATATTCATGTTATATATATAACATTATTTGATTTAAACTTATTTTGTTACATTATGGATTTTCCACTCTCCCCTACAAACTTGTTTCGATGATTTAATATATTAATTAGTTTTTAAAAACCAGTAACTCCATGCATATATTATTTAACTACCTAGCATTCAACTTTCTCCACCAAGGACCCACCTTATTCATCCATTTAGGATGCTCATGAAGCTAACTAAATTCAAATAATAATCATTTAAACAATATTTTCATCATAGATGTTATCATATATTCGACTTCGATATTGGTAAATCTGAAAATCAATTAATTGAAGTTATTTTTCGTTTGATGCCGGGCTTCAGATAATCTAATACAAATAAATGATATAAAATATCATTTACATGGAGAGGTCATCGTTCTACTTCGCTATAGTTTTACCTGAAACATGCTATATGCGGAAGAAGGGATGTTTGCTAGCTGTATTGTTCTCATTGGTCGGTAACCTCTGTTCATAATTGCCACCTAGACTAACAAGACCGACAAGACTTTTCTGTTCTTGTTAATAATGGCACTTGAAAGTCAACAATAAACACACTCCATATGAAACATAATCCTATTTCCATTGTTAGCAAGACCTCTACATGCTCTCTCTCGAGTTCAAAACAATAAGGGCAAGTCCAACGGGGACATTAAACAGGGGAGTCAAAGCTAAATTTTTAAAAATTTGGCTATTTTTGTTAAATTTGTATCTCCAACGGGGAGAGCAAAACGAAGAGCTAAAATGGATTTTGATTCTTCCGGAGGCATTCCTACATATATCAAATGCAGAGGCAAAAAAATTTATCCGACCGTTGCAATTGCAAATGTTACCGTTGGCATTCATCAAATTAAAACCCACAGCAACAATTCAACAATTTTTCAGAAACACACAGACTGCATCAATTTTTCCAAACAACACTTACCAACAGAACATATTCATCAAAATCCAACGAGCAGAGCATCTTCATCTTCATCAGAAGTCAAACAAGAAATAAAAAAATCATGGAAATGCAAGTCCAGCTTCTTCAAATCCATCAACCTCTGATTCTGTTAGTTTAGGAGAAGACAGTGATGCATTTGTTTATCAAAATAGACCAATTGGTCAGAAAGCTGCAAAGGAACGACTTAAACGCAGACAAGGAAAAGAGAAAGTTGGGGAGACAAGCGTAGCAACTATCTTACAACAATTGAAGGATAGCTTTGATGAGATTGAGGTAGAAAAAAAACTAGACAGAAAAATTATGTTAGAGCAACAAGCTTTATTGATTAAACAGAAGCAAGAGAAACAAGAAATGGAGATTATGAAGATGGATACTTCTACAATGGATCCAATTTCTGCAGCGTATTTTGAAAATAAAAAGTTGGAAATTATGGCGAAAAAAAGTACTAATTTGTAAGTAATTTCATTGAATTATTTGTAATGGATTGTATGTTGATGAATTATGTAAGAACTTATTGCTTATTTGTTAATGTGTTAAATTTTATTATAATTAAATTTCAAATTTCATATATTCTGTATCTTTTAATTATAATTAAATTCATTTTTTTATTTTCTTATTAAAAAAATTAATTTTATTGTTGGAGGGTTTTTCAAAAACAATTATTTAATTATATAATTTACTCATATTAATTGTATAATGAATTGTATAATTACACTATATACTTATTTATAATAAAATTAAAAAAATAGCTCTAAAAAATGGCTCTTACCATTGGAGATCATATCAGCTCAAGAGCCATTTATATACTATTCAAAGAGCCATTTTTATCATTTGGCTCTTAAAAATGGCTCTTTCCATTGGACTTGCCCTAAGGGCACTAGATATGGCAGCCTTCAAACTAGTCTCATAAATATACAATGCATCACAAATAATTATAAAAATATTCTTGATTAGGTCCCTAAGGGATTAGATTTAAAAAAAAAACATCACTAATAAAGAAAATGTGAGCACGAACATGAAATTGCATTGATGATTTTGAATGGAAGGTGTGATTGTGAATACTTTGGTTATTCAATTCCCACTTAATCATCAGCACCATCAAACCTGATTTTAACCTCTATTCTGTTAAATTTCAACCAACAAAGGGAAAATCATTCACTTGAGCTATATATCTCTAAAACCCTAACCCTAAGTTTATTGAATAAAAAAAAAGCACAAGAGAAACTGGGATGAGTAGAGGGAGGTGGCACTGGATTTGTAAGCAGGGGAGGGTGGTTGCTACCCGTTGCTGCTGCGCCGGATTTAGGTAAGGGACAATTTTATGTTAATGCATTTATGTAATAGAACAAAAAGATTTCGCTATACATTCTACTTTCATATCTGTGCCTCATCTTTCCCATAACACACTTTTATCTATCTATTCGTAATATTCAAATTATTCTCATTCGATTACTAGACATATGCTAGTTAATAATTATAACAAGAATCTTGAAATCTTTCTTCTTCATGGATGTAGGAAGGAGTAATTTTAGAAATTCACAGAAACTGATCAAATATCACAAAACGAGAACAGAAAAGAAGATTGGCGAATTGAAGTAATTGGTAATCGGTATACTGATAATAGCCAGAAAGCATGAAAAGAAGGATTTCTTGATCAGCTCAGAGTAAAACGAGTAGTACAAGTTGATCACAAAACTTGCAAGAGATCATCATAGTCATTACTATTTATGAATTCTTGGTTTATAAAGAACTCCACCCTACCACTTGTGTGTGTATATCATCTAGTGTGTAAGAAGGATAGAACTCTCATACCTATCTCTATAGACTGAAACAAAACCACACCAGTAGAGATGGGCACACTCAATGAAACAAGTGCCACCATCCCTAGTGCAAAACTTGGCCTAACACCCATCAAATAGTTCTGCAACATCCCCACTGCTTCACAAACATCCTTGTTGTAATTGCAATGCAAGTAATATTGTTTCTCCCACTCCATCCAATGAGAAGGTGGGTTGTTGCATGCCTCTAACATCTTCATCTCCTTGATTCGTAATCGCAGCACAATCATGCTTTCATCTACAAGCTCACCCCAGTGGTCTCGTCCATTAGTTCCTCTATCAAGGGCAGCAATAGTGTTTCTTCGCGGGCAACGTTTCGCTAGAGAAACTGGCCTCAAGACAAGCTTGGGCGATGAGAATTTTGTTGCTTCCATGAATGAAAATACAGAGCTGCTCAAGCAAAGTTTTTCTTTTGTTTTGGCTTTAATTCTTTAGTGTGCGAATGCGGCATGCGGTACTGGATTATATATAGCGAGGGGGGGATGTGTTGGGTGCTTCATTCCTTCACCATTACAACTTCTGTATAAAACCGTGTCAAGGGGAGTGGCGTGTACCGTATCGAGAAGGAATTTCTTTTGTGAAGCAATACAAAGGTCGGTCTCAACTTCGAAGAAAAGAAAACTATGTACATTCCTTTGAAGCGAACATGGACTTGCGTTTTTTTTATTATTATTAACGCGTGTATGTTCAGACCAATATCTGCCTGAATCGACTAATTTTAAATATTTAATAACTATATAAATTTTTAATAATTATTATATTAACAACTATAGAGTTTAAAATTAAAATTACATACGAAATAAATATCTTAATCCTGACTTTTTATTATTGACCACCAACCAGATGGCTAGACTTAGGATTTTTTTATATTAATGGAGTTGTATTATATTTTAAAGTGTTTCTTCAAATATGTTTGATATGTATAAAAAAGACAAATCAAGAATTTATTTAAAAAAGACAAATCAAGAATTTATTTAAAAAAGAAAAACACTTGTAATGAAATGTCAGATGCACCTCATACATGAACGGATGTCACAATACATATCCAGCCTCACCTATAACCCCAATAAAATGACAAATCCTGGCTGAAGATCTTTTCATGGCACATGATTATTCAATTAGATAGTAGTTTAAAAATCATATTTAATGTTAATTAAAAAGAATTATTCTAAATAACAAGAAAAGACACAAGAGAATTGAATTAATAGAGTTCACAATTAATAATTAATATATAGGTTTTACTATAATTGTAATAATTAAATACTATATAGCTATTTAAATTTTAATGATATTTACTAGTTATGATAAACAATATTGCTGTATCTTGAGTCACCCACATTCCATGCCATGGTGAAATTAAAAAATATTCAGAAAATTGATTGCACCATTTGAAGAGTGATTTTAGTTTTGTCTTTCAAGACGAGTTAAACTAAAGTTTGCGTGGGGCTGCCGTGTGGCCAGGCTAAGTTCATGCATCAGGCAAGTTATTTCCTATCATCATATAAAACATGCTATCGCTCAACTTCACCTGAGGACTTTACCAGCGGAGGAAGGGGATTTTTACCTTCTTCTGTCACAGGGAGTCTTCTCTATGTTTTTGTTATTTAAAAGTATTTTATTTATTTATTAGATTTGCAAGATATACAATAAATTTAGCGATTAATTGTAATGTTTGTAAACTGAACCAAACACCCTATTATAAAAAAAATAAAATGAAAGCTTTGAAATTTACCTAAATGGGGTTTTCTGTCTTTCTAACCCCATTTAAGTAAATTTCAAAGGCTTGCAATTTAGCTATTTTTGGCCCTTTTGCTTTGATCAGAAGAAATTCTAATGAAAATCATTATTATATTATATTGTATTCGACATGAATTCTTTTCTCGTCTAGCTAAATCGTCAAATCTAGTATGGTGTTTTGAATTTCGAAAATTGATTGCCCATGGTGGCGATAGATTCTTTCTTTGTTTTTTCCAAGTTAAATTTGATATTTTCATCGGGATATTCTTTTTCACATTTTATTAATTGATAAAGCAAGAGGGTACCCTTAAAATTCTTATAAGTTTGAGGCTCCGCCTATATATATATATATATATAAAAGATAGATTT
Source organism: Salix dunnii (assembly GCA_015731905.1). Classification (NCBI taxonomy): domain Eukaryota; kingdom Viridiplantae; phylum Streptophyta; class Magnoliopsida; order Malpighiales; family Salicaceae; genus Salix; species Salix dunnii. Next base: position 5,821,213 of record CM027662.1, on the reverse strand, counting down.
AATTAACCTGAAATGTAGTGATCATATGATTACTCTTTAATTATATATTTATCTGTAGTCAGAGCAATTAAACCGAAATAAACAGCAGATATAAATAAGAAGTCCAAGAAATGATAAGAGTAGGCGGCCGATAATTGGAGGGCTAGCAAGAAATTATATCGTGGGGCTTATGCGATGATATCTTTCATGATGATAACATGCAGTGATGTGACCCTGGTAAATAATTTGCAGCACAGTTTCGGCAGCCACGCGTACACTGTATGAGGGATGTTGACGAGCCGCGTCTTTCAATAATGAGCTTCTTCGAGGCGAAGTTATTTTTTAATAAGTTTAATAATTGAAAAAATAATAAAACAGTACATGTTAAAAATAATTAATGTTCTTAACACAATTTTAATGAGTAACAAGCATCGTTCATGATTCATTTCTTTTTTTATTTTGATTCGAGAAAATCCCACCATACATAAATGTACTTTACAAATCCAGATGAAAGAGTAAAATTTTGATTGTTCCTGTCTCTTATAATAGGTGCACATCCCGACTTGAACTCGAGACCTGATATGCAGTTCTCAAACCCTTTGTTATCATGACATAAGCCTTGGAGACATGATTCATTTATTGCAAATTATGTGGATGCTTCAGGAAATTTGACCAAGTATATGTAATATTGAATCGTAATCATTAAATACCATGTCATATAAGTATCTAAATCAACTATCAAATTTCACTTGTCAAATATTCAATCATCCTAGCATCCCAAAGATTTAGGTAAGCTATATGAATCACTAGGCATTTATATTCATGCTTACATGATGACTAATACTATATAGCTCATTATAGATATCAATACAATATGGTATGCGTGTGAAATACAAAGTTATCACTTTTCTTTATTAGAGTAATGCATCTCAATTGTGTTAAAGCAATGCAATATAAATTGTGTTAACCAAATCTCAAACCCCTCATAATATATGAATGAAATTGAAAGTATCTTACTCGTGGACATGAATGAAATTTATTGTGAAATGTCCAATCCTACACCATCTGACATGACTATAGCTATATTAATTAATACTAACAATTATAAGCAAGTAATTAAAATGTAATTCATTATAACACGGCTAGGCCGGCTCATTTTGTCAGCTCTAATCCAGTTTGAATTTTTAAAAAAATATATATAAATATATAAAAAATGCATGTATAGAAAAAAAAAATAAAAAAAATTATTGTTTTCGTGTGTACGACCAAAATTCTAAAACTTTCTTAAGCATATATTTTTGCAAAAAAAAATATCTTTTTTTCATATTTTTAAAATGAAAATAGGATATTGCAATAAATTTATGATTATCTGTTAGATTTCAACCAAAATATCAAAAATCTTTCAACAATCTTTTTGTTCACTTTTTAGCTGTAAACTTTAATTATCATGATGTAAAATTACATTGTAAATTACACCAATGATATTAAAGAACAATAAATGTGGTGTTAAAATTCAGACCCTAAAATGAATAAATTTTAACTGAGTGAGGTAGAGACTCTACACGAAGAGAGATCTACTTCGAGCCTTAGAAAAGACCAACAAATAAAAATCTAACATAAAAAATAATTAGACAACAATACAATTTACCTTAGAAAAGGTAAACTGGGGGTGATGTGTATTTACCTTGCACATCCAGTCCCCTTACTCAGATTCTCGCAGATCATTAAGTTTTCTAGTGATGCATCTTCCACTTGCATAACAAGTCTTTTTATCTAAATTTTTGAAGACCATTAGGTTTAATAATGACCTTAATATTATGTGACGACTCTTAAAAATTATAGTTGTAATTTTATGATTATTATAAAATCCTTCCACACGTCGTCTCCCCTCCAGAGATGTCAAAACGTGAAGTGTTAAAATAAACTATTATCGCAAGTGTTCATTAAGCAACACCCCATAGGATATATTATTGTGAACAAAACTCAAAGTATAAAAGGGTTAGGATCAACATGTTAGGTAGATAGGTATTTCATTTTTATACTTAAAAAAAGAATTAATATTATTATACTGCGATGTTAAATTATTTAAATTCCATAAAATATATAGAAAGTATCATGCGGACAAGGAAAGGGAGAAAATAAATAAAGTATAACTTGAATTGTTTTCCACAATGTGAAAGTTAATGATATCCATTGAAGTGATGCCAGAATTTTTTCAAATAGTGTTATGGAAAAGAAGTTGATTAGTTGTTCAAGAGTTTTAGTGGCAAATGATGTCAGAAGAGTTTCTTTGACATGATATTTAACCTAAAAGATTGAAAGAAAAATATTAATTGGACTTGATTTGCCTTCTAGATTTCATGGCTAATGAAATCAACAAGATTATATTGGTATCAATATTAACAAGGGCATGATTAGCTTTTCAAATTACAAGGGCTACTAATACCAATAAGATTATATTGGTACATATTGATATCAACATTATCATGGACTTGATTAGTTGTTTTACGTTGTTGAGGTTAATAATATTAGTGGAGTTACACTAGTGTTACCTAAACAATTGATTAGTTATCTAAGGTATGGGAACTAATAATAATGGGATAAATAATGCCAGCATACCCTTGATTAATTGATTAGCTAATACTAATGGAATGACATTACTGATTTGGTTTAACAAGAAACAATTATGATTGTAATAAATAAACTTGATATGTGACTCTATGGTGTATATTTGTTTATATATTTTTATCTCACCTGAGATAAGAGTAACATTGCAGTTGAAGTTGTACTTATTTTACTATAGATTAGGTAAAATTTTGTCTAAAATGAACTTTAATGTAATTATTAACTAATTTCATCAATTAAACTTTGGGATGTTCATGTAAGTATATATGAATGCATGCTTATTTTGTATTTACTCTGCATTTTTATTTTAAGAGTTTATAAATTAATCCTCACAATGAATTCTTTTACCATTATTCCATGAATTACTTGGATGGTGTTGAACTTACCATTTTTAACAATATTATTTATAAACTACCTTGACTTATGAATTTTAGATTTCTAAAATTCTGGAAATGATATAGATAAACAAATGTTGTTAAGAAAAACAGTAATAAGTTTGAAAAATCATGTGTAACAAGTCAAGTCAATGACACATGAATGTTAATGCTTAGATTTCTAAGTTTTCCCACAAATGTTGTTTCAGTCGTATGCCTTTGAAACTGTTTTTTTTTTTTTTTTTTTTTTTTTTTTTTATCATCAGTTGAATGCCCATACTTATTCTTCAAAATCAATACTCTGTTCTGAGACTTTTTAAATGACAGCCCAGCTATGAATTTTCATGAAAAACAGCTGCTCTTGTTCATCTTCTTCTTTTTTTTCCGAGTCTCTCACCATATGCTCCTATCTGCAGCCACCCTCTGACCATTCATCCATGTCAAACTTAAACATTGCATTATGTTGCGTCTTTCCTTATCCATATTTGCTCTACGCTTTTTATTCTAACCTATTGGTTACAGTGATACCAGACAACATCTTGAGTGAAATTCAACAATGGCTATAAAAATCATTGTGTCGATCCGTAATCAAATATGGTCATTGATTCTTTTTTTATCTTTTTATGAATGTTATTGGCTGTAAATGGGTTCGTTGAAGAATCGAGTAATAGCCAAAGGGTGTCATTAACAACCTGGTATTAAATTTTACAAGGTCTTTATTCCATTTGTAGAGCTAGTTGTTGTTCAAATAGTTCAAAGATTTGTGATGATTTTTTCAAAATACTTTTCTTAATGTTGTTTTTTACACTAATGTTTACATGAAACAGTCCATGTATTTTGTTGATCATCACCTTCCGTCTCGTGTATACAAACTTCACAAATCTCCTTGTGGACTTGAACAAGTCCATCGTATACGACGCTATTAACTCCGCTAATTACTGCAGAGTCTCGGCTTGCATGGATGACAAACTAGCACTTCACTTTTATATACAAATTCTTGACTATTTGCATCTGTATTCTAGTTTATGCTGATATCTTTATCATAGATAATGATTTATCTTCTGTTTAGATGAATTGATATTTCTTTTGTAACTTGGATGATGACTTGGATGAATGAGCTGATAATATTGATGACTGAAAGTCTACAAGTGCTTAAGCTATCTGTTTTGATCATAATCTTATCTGTTTAAACCAAAAAAGTCCCACCCGATTTGTTGAATGAGAAATTAATAAGTGAATTACCTCAGTACAAAATTTTCCACAAAGGACGAATGAAGAGATATAGTTGACCATGCATGAGCAATCAAACTCGTAATAATCAAGAATATTTCCACAGAAAATCAGCTGCATCGCTAATAACACATCATGGATCAAAGGGATCTTCAGGCACTGCAATGCCAATTGCTGGCAGAATCAGGAGTATTCATAGCACATACAGTATACACACTCTCAAACTTCCTGTGTCAGAAGAGCACGAATTACTGTTTCATCAAGCCTACTGATTTCAAACATTTACATGAAGATATTAAATATGTCTAAGGTATGCTAACACAGTGGTTTCAAAGAAGCTTCATCTATGTAAGCAATGGCTTCCTCTTCTGAGAGTTGTCCACCTTCAACCAAGCCCTTCACTAAGGTACAGGCATACTCTTTAGAGGGAGGGGACATGGGAAGCTCTCCAAGTTTAAATCTTTCAACATCAGAAATCGGACACCTGAAGAATCACAAAGTGAAAATGGTAAGAGAAAAATTCAGAAAAATAAAATTCAACAGAAAATAAAGTGTCTCAGTGTGTACGTCATAGTCAGTATAGGAATATCACGCTCATTTCCCAAGTAAACAACATTATGGTACCAGCCGTTCTGCACGAGAAACAAAAGTGTGAATTTTGCAAGCACTACGAAACCCATAATGTAAGATAGTATTTTACTGTTGTCTGTTGCAGCCTGATACAAGCCAGGCATAACAAAGATGACATACCTTGAAAACCTCCAAGGAAATGGACCCTATGTTTGTGATAGACCGTAGTGCAGCCAAATCAAATGCAGGTGAAATCATCTGATAACTCGAAACATTTTCTTGAAGCAAAACATCGTTGAACTGCTCTAGCCTGTGCAGAGAAGGGGGGGAAAGAAAGCAAGCAAGTGAGAAGGCAAATAAAGTGGATAATAAAAAGAAACCCTAAATCATTTAATGAATTTTCCTTTTATAATACTGAAAATTCAACAAAGACCAGGATTCGCTTCAAAACATTGAGAGGGAGAAATATAAATTAAAAAAATAAACCAGGAACATACGTTATTTTATACAGGCACATGTAAGTTTTTTCACCAACACTACTATCAGGGTGAAGAAAAGCAGCTCCCCCAGGGCCCCATGTACGTGTAGAATCACGACCAAAGTATAGTCTGTGCGGGAAATTTTTCCACAAAATCTCTTTTGGCAGGTTTTTATCCATTGAACCAATACATGGCTTCTTCATGCCATCCACCTGAAAGTCATTTACAAAAATGGAATTGATATATGCCAAAGCAGGTGGACACTTTGAAATTTTCAAGATACTAATTGCAAAAACTTTAAATTGCATAAGATCAAAACCTAAGAAATGCTTTGAATCCATTAAAACCGTGTACATTCAGTGTGGTAACATCACATGATACCCCAAATATAGTACCTGACCGCCTTCAATATAGCATAGGAATCTAGGCTTCCACATATTTGATCCATAAGAAGCATACCAAATGTCAATCTTTGAAAGCTCAGATCTCCAAGAGCTAGAAGATGTTAACACTTGATCTGCATTTAGTTGACAATATGTAAAATGAAACAAAATCACAGAATGATTTAACTTCTATGTCTTCTGGCTTCAAATTATCTCATTACCTTGACTATCTTCAACTTTCAGCTTTGAAAAGGGTTCCATGACCTCCTGAACAACTTCCGACACAATAACTGGGGCCTTTTCATCCTCGTCTTCAGAGTCAGAGTTTGACATAAGAATATGCTGGAAGGAAAAATGTTTATCTTAGCATGGTACACAACTAAAGAGTAGAACAAACTGCATTTTAGGCAAAAACATTAAAAATGAAAGCGGTAAGAAAAACATATCTAAATTACATGAGGAAATATAAAAAATTAAGTTGAAAACTCTTTTCTTTCAAGAACAACATTTAGATCACCAGCATTCGGGTACTGTGTCTGATAGTAATTCTACAATCATGTCCTTCAATGCCTTGCACTATCTACTTTTTTCCCCAGCAAATTCAAGTTTCCATTCACCAATAAAAAGATTGTCTGCTTTTAAATTTGGTGAGACTAAGACTTGAAAGATTTGCAAGAGAAAGGGATGTTTCATTTAAGAAAATCCTTACTGGATGAGGGGCATTTTGACTAGTCAACTTTAATGGTAATTCATCTGCGAGTTCAGGCCAGTAGGAACTTAATTTCTTGCGAACCTGGGGAAAGAATAATACATGCTTTAGTCAAACAGAAAATAGCTAACACACGTCGCTTGAGATTGAAAGAAATAATAACAGAAATAAACAAAATTGATAGTGGTTAGCAAATAAGATAATCTAGTTCAATTGAAAACTGTCATTTCACCTCTTGTATCACACGCCATGTAGACTCAAATGGATATGCCTCTGCAGACCCACTGACAGGTTTGTCTTCAAGAAGAACTTCCATGCATGCAAGAAATGAATTTGCTATAGAATTGAGGTTGTATCCTCCTTCGAATGCCAACATAATCTTACCTTGTGCAAAATCCATCAACTGAAAAGAAAAGGAAAAAAGAAAAATAAACATTATGTTCTCATGCAAGTTAGATCCCTATAAATAAACCAATCACCACCCATAAAGGCAGGTCAAGTAAATCCTAGAGAATTCAAACATAAAATTTTCTCATGCAAGTAAGATCCCTAGCATATGTGCCACTTAACAAGTCCAGAAGTCTTTACCCCTCAGTTGAGTAAACATCACTATGAAAATACCATACAAATTCAAAAGGAAAGGGGGAAAAAAGTTAAATGTAGCAGCAACCTTTTTCAGCATTACAGAGTATCCATATGGAGTGACACAACATCCACCAAGAGGATCACCAACAGCTGTTGAAAGATGTAAAACAACACTTAATAAAATAAAAAACAAAAAGCCAGTCATCTCATAAAACTACTATAAGCACACATCAAATCAACATATAATAGGGAATATGATTTCTATCTCACACGTAAATTACAAAGGAATGCCTAGATATTTAACATAGAACTAAATGCAACCAAAAGAACATTTTAACTAATATAAGAATTATGATATGGCATAAGCATCTGATATATTCTGAAAAGTTGCTTAGTTTCCTAATCATGCATTACTAGGCATAACTACACAGCATAAGCAATCAATTGAATATAAAACAGATTTGATTGGTACAAAGGTTTCATAAAATCAATACTTTAGTTCTTGCTGTTGAAAGAGCTTTGTTGAATTGAATTAATCTCTATCATAAATATTTATCTCTGTTAAGTGTTCAATGTCATGTTTGAGGCATATGAAGAAGAACAATGTGCGTATTCATGCATTATATAAAATGTGTTAGCATCTGGTAGTCAAGGCTATTACACTTAACAAAGCTTTGACATCTATACAAAGCTCAATCTCTAGTGAAAGACCTAAAACACAATCATAAAAAATAAAAATAAAAACACTAAAGTAATTACAGAAATCAGACCTGCATCAAATCCTGCAGATACTATAATCATGTCAGGATCGAATTTCTTAGCAACAGGGATTAAGATGTGATCCCAAACAGCAAGATAATCTGCATCCCCACATCTTGCATGCTCCCAAGGGACATTTATATTATATCCTGTACCTGGTCCTTCTCCAATCATGGTATAAAAGCCATCATCATTCCCTGGGTAAAAACTACCAAACTCATGCCTACATAAATTCACAATCAACATAATCATCATGATTAGATACAAGTACTATAATTATTCATACCACACAGAAATTACAAAATGAAGGTCAGCTTAAAACATCCCATCAAAAAGAACAAAGATAAAATTATGACAAGATAAGGCCTAATAAATCACTTCCTAAAAAGCTGGAGTTGGATACAAACATAGAAAATTACCACTCAAAAAATGTAAATGCTTCAGTGAAAAAAAAATATCAGAATCAAGAGATAAAGATATAGACAACATATTGCTAAGGTTATATTGTCAAGTTGAGGCTTGTGATAAAAGGATGATGGAAGAGAAAATTAAGAGCATAAATGCATATAGTACCTATGAACAGAGAAAAATAAGACCCGGGAATCATTCCAAAATGTCTTTTGAGTTCCATTGCCATGATGAACATCCCAGTCAACAATCAAAATCTTTTTAACACCCAGTTCTGGCTGTAATATTCATATGAAATAGGAATAAATGAAATGTTAAAAAAGACAGCATCTTAGTAAGAGTTTAAAAACAAACAAAAAAATGAATATTAGTAAACTAGATTCAAGGATAAAATAAAATTTGAACATATGTAAATGCCAAAACATAGTTCTCACTTTCTCATTTAATAGAAAACTCGCTGCCACAGCCACATTATTGAATAGGCAAAAACCCATCGCCTCATCATACTCAGCATGATGTCCAGGAGGCCTAACAATCGCAGCACCAGAATTCAAATCCCCTTTTGCAATTCTCTCAGCAAGCTATTGGAAAACACGTTCACGATTAGAAATAAATTTTACTGATAATATATTTTTACTAAACTAGTCATAATTCACGACTCAATGAAGTAAATTAGCTTCATATCCAGTATAGAAATTGCAAGTTGCAAGCCAAATGTAAAGCAAACCAGGACATAATAGCCAGCCTAAGAATGAATTCATTCGAAACACTCGACATTTTAACCTTACAGTTATTGTCTTTAAAACAGCTTAAGAAATCAAACAGAAAAATACAACCACCTTAAAGTTGGACATTTAATTTCATAGAAATTTCTCTTACCAAACACATCATCTTTGTGTAATTTTCAATAAATCTTGACGGTAATCAAAAATAAGATAGAACACAATAAACAAAAGACAAGTATCCAAAAATACGTCAAATACTAGTAACAAAAGAAAACATACCTCTATAACGGAGCCGGCAGCAAGGTAAGCAGCTTCAGATGATCCCTCATTAAAGTAAATTGAATTCAGTTTTGAAGCAATCCTATTTCTTCGTGAATCAAACTGTTTGGAGCTTATATTTCTAATCAATTTAACATGATTTTCAGAGTGAACAGCCGTTATATATTTATCTTCTGCTTCTTTCCCATTCAAAACCACACACCTGAAAGATTCAAAGGTAATAAGAATAATAACAAGTCCAGTCATAAACCATTAATACTAATTACCCCCCAAGAAGAAGAAGAAGTCAAAAAGGGAGTACCTTTGAGGAATGTTATTGGCTAAGAGCTTGTTCCAAATAACCCTAATGCGATTGGGATTCTCTGGATGATAATCACCATCAGGAGTGTCATGTTTACACATCTTCTCATCATAAATTATTCCCACGAGCCTTTCACTGCTATTCATTTCACCGGATTCCTCCACCTCACCCATACTTGCTGATCTTACTCTTTCTCTCTCTCTCTATCGCTTCAATCACCTACATGTGAAGGAATCATTTATGTGTTCATTGTTATCAACTACTTGGAATTCAAACAGCTAAACTCAAAAAGATTATACCTTTGCGTTGGTTGATGGGAAGGAGAGAAAGAGAGAATGATTGGAACTCTAATGCTGACCTGTGAGGGAGACGTGAAGGGTAGTGGCTGCTTCGCTACTTCACGGTGAACAGAGAATTGCTCACTCAACTTAAATTCTAAATTTTATGACGTCACTCTTTTTTGGATAACTATTGTGTAAAATAAATAATAATTTATTTTACTTTTATCAGATACTAAAGGTCAAATAAAATTATGTTTTGTTAATTAATAAATAAAAATGCTATGAATAAAAAGTTCTAGCAGCTCGTGAAGAGGTATGAATAAAAAATTATATAAAGTAATTATTTTCTTATAAATAAAATTTTAAAGCTCAATCAAAATATATATATAAAAAAATCATTCTATTTTGGGTTTTTTTTATTATCAAGTTAAATGCTATGAATAAAAATTAATAGTAACTCGTGAAGAGGGACGTTTTTTACAGGTAAATTTAAAAAAATATATAGAGTAATTATTTTTTTTATAAATAAAATTTTAAAGCTCAATCAAAATAAAAAAGCTTAAGATGGAAAATCAATAACTACATTCGATTTAGCTGATATTCATTTTAAGAAATTAATGAAAAGAAATCTGATTTTTTTTTTCTTCAATAAAAAAGGATTGCCAAGAATTAAAAAAACAAGTACTATAAGGGAATTGCCTCTATATTGGAACCATATCAATTACAAAGAGGATTTCATGACACCATGTCCTAGTAGAACTATGAATTTCTAATTTAGTTAAGAAAACATTTGTGGAATAAGCAATGGAGTCTTGACATTTTAAAAATATTTTTATTTTTACTTTAAATTAAAAAAATTAATATTTTTATATTATTTTCATATGTCGATTTCAAAAATATTATTTTCTAAAAAATTTTATTTTGGTATATTTTTAAAAGAAAAGCATATTAAAAATAAAGTCAATCACGCTACTAAATAGACACTCGAATAATATGTGTTGGTCCCCTTGTTTAGTTAAGAAAACATTACATTAATGAAACAAAATTAACCTTTAACCAATATAATTATTGACTATATATTTCTTTGCATGTCCATTAGTTATTTTATTTGTAAGCTTTAATTGAATTTTTATTTAAACCAAAAATGTTCAGAAACCTCTTTAAAAATCACTGATAAAATTTAGGCTCGTTGATAATTATTTTCATCATAGTCAATGGCATGAGAATATTTTTTTTTTAATTCTATGAAATTTTCAGGTGAGCTTAATTTGATGGTGATTTGGTTTTTAATGGCAATGACATTGGAGTATAATTTTTTTTTCCAACTCCCTATGTTAATAGATCTAAATACATAAGACATGTAGTCAAATTTTAGTTTGGTTTGATAGAAATATGTTGTTTTTTAATTTTTTTAAAAATTTAAACTTATTATTCTAATTTATAAATGTATTAGCTAAATATTTAATGTTATAATTTCCTCCACAACCTACCTCCTCAAAAAAATAAATAGATGTAAGCATGGTAAAAGAATCATTTGCCACTAGGTGAGATTAAATTTAATAAGAGGGTATTCGGCAATATGTTTTAAAAAAATTAAAAAAAAATTATTTTTTTATTTTTAATTATTTTTAAAAAATTTTTAAATAATTTTAATATCAATAATATTTTTTAAAAAAATATTTTTTTAATATATTTTTATTCGTAAAATATTTTTAAAAATAATATCACCAAAAGTCTATGTGAATGATTCCTAGCAAGTGCGAAAGGTTAACGAACTTGGCAACTTGCCCAACTCACAGTGTCCAATCTATAGTAAACAAATCAGATTATTTTAGAGTTTGACCTAAACAGAAGCACCGACCCTTGGCAGCCCAAGGCACGGAGGACCAACCAGGAACTGACAAGTATCACCTTAGATTTACTGATCTAATATTTAAAATACTCAGCTGTACGCGTGTCAGCCTCACAACAAAACTCTAACCTCGTCTTCGACCTTCACATCTTGGCATCCATCCATGTATAAATACAGAACCAAAAGCATAACATTTCCCCATCACATGTTTTCATTAACTCCGATCGATCAAAGGTTTTTTCGCAATGGGATCAGCTGCTCTTCGCTCCTCGTTACTTCCTTATTTCCCACAAAAATCTAGATTTGGAGATGGTAAGAGGCCAAGCGGCACGGCTGTGGTTGCCTCCAGAAGAGAGAACTCGCGAGAGCGGAGGATGAGAGTGGATGAAAGCATGGTTGTGCTGAGGAAACGCATCCATGAAATGAAAATGGTAGAGAGAAATTATGAGCCGCCAGAGGAGTGGATGGAGTGGGAGAAGCAGTGCTATACATCGTATGATGAGTTTATATGTAAGCTTGTTGGGTTCTTACAATGGCATTTGATGAATACAAGGCCTGGTTTGGCTCTTGGGATGCTATTGCTAATGTCAATGAGTGTCCCAGTATCAGTGGTCATGATTGCCCAACAGCTGGTAGAGGCAACATTTGGAGTCTTCTCAACCGTTCATGGAGGTTGATGGGGGTGTGGAATTAGCCTTCTCCTGCTTATTAGAGCATAATATTCTCTCCTTTTTTAGGGTAGGTCCCTAGAATATATGCATGTGTATGGGAATGAAAAAACGTTTACATTTTATTTTATTATGTAATTAGTTTAATTTTACCTTTTTTATTTCTTGGTTGGAAGAGTATCAAATTGATTGGTATAATTGTCTTGATTTCGGTGTTTTACGGTTATTTAATAGATATATGGGGCAACCATTACAATCTCTAATATTAATTATTTCATGGTTTAAAAATATATCAAAATAATATTTTATTTTTATTTTTTAATAAATATTTTTTTATATTAGTATATGAAAATAATTTAAAAATATCAAATTTTTTAATTTAAATTATATAATAAAAATAATATTTTTTTCATATATATTTTTAAAATGCAGTTATAAACACCTCATCAAGGAAAAAAGGCTAAGACAAAACCCTAAAATAAACCGAAAAGCAGGGACAATTCAGCTAAACTCCCAAGCCCAGTAAAAAGGAGGAAGCCGAAAAGGAAGATGAGGCCAGTTTCTGAAAACAAAACCCTACAATCCCAAGTCCGGGTGTCAGGAAGACCGTGTACTAACTTAAAGAACACTTTCTTCGTTTTGTTATTTGTTTATTTATTTAAATCTGGATTGCCCAAATATGTAATGCGTAATTAGTTTAATATAATAACTTTGTATATATTTTTCTCCTAAGAGATAATCTTTCACTTACTATTTCATCGAATCCAAGATTTCTTTTCTTTTATCAGAATCAACTTAACCCTTGGTTATCACAAATATGAATTTTGATTTATAATAAACTAGCTAATTGTTCACATTCTATGTGTGTGTATTGTAAACTTCGGGAAACAAATATAAGTGTACATTATAAACTAAATAAATGAAGAGATTAAAAGTGAAAGAATTCACGAGTAGATTTAGGGTGTGTTTGGTATTACTTTTACTTTTGCGATTGAGGTTGAAAAAAAGCAGTTTAAAAAAAAACGCTTTTACTGCGGTTCAAAATAAGCTGTGAAGTGTTTGGTTAAAACTGTGGTTGAGTTGGAGGTTGAAAAAAAACAGTTTTAAGTGTTTGGTTACCAAACTTTTCATATTGCTTTTAACTTGTGAAATTACTTTAAAGGGCATATATATATATATATATATATATATATATATATATATATATATATATATATATTAAGTTTTTAGATTTTTATATTATTTAAATATTTAAATATTTTTAATATTAAAAAATTAAAAGCATTTCAACATCAACAAAACAATAAAAAAAAATTAAAAAAAAAATGCTTATTAAAGCTTACCCCATATAATTCCCACGTTTGTTGCTTAAAAACTGCTTTTTACTAGATAAGCTTTCTTTTCCATTAAAAAAAAATGTTTTGTTAAAGCTTATCCCCTCTCTTCCTCCCTTATCCCATTTTCAACATCCATCTTAAGGCTGGGAATTCCAGGCACCCAAGAAAAAATTGTTTATTACTGGACGAGCTTTCTTTTTCAGTAGAAAATTTGCTTATGAAAGCTCGTCCAGGTCTTCCTCCCTTATTCCCTTCTTCAGCATCGATTCTCAAGGGAGGGAATTCCAGGCTCCCAAGAGAATCAAAAAACCAAAAATAAAACGGGTCTCTCGCCCTTACGCTCCCTCCCTCAAACTTCTCGTTCCAATTACTAGAAAAGAAAGAAGACGAGCCTCTCTACCTCTAATTTCCAAATTGTTTCTGCATAACAGTCGAAGAAACCCCCTCCAAAATAAACATCAACAAAGGACGGACACTCATTGATGAAGAAAGAGCAACGGGAGCAGCATCTAAAGGGTTATTTTGGCATAAATATTTCAACGGTATTTTTTTGTATTTAAATGTTGAATCGCCGTTTCTATATATTTATCAAACTGGAATCGCAAACACATAAGCATGTATTTTCAGCTTTTCAGAAAACGCAGTTTTTATCAAATTTCTTTGTGGGTCCCATGTCAAAAATCTGCGTTTAAAACTTTACCAAACACTTGTTGCATAAGCTGATTGGTAAACGTGGGTGCCACCACAATGCCAAACAGGCACTTAGTGCCTGTTTGGTTCGGCAGTGTAACCGCCGTTTTGCATAAATTCAATTTTTTTTCATTTTAAATAAATATGTTTCGGTGTTTTTAGATCATTTTGATGTGCTGATTTCAAAAATAATTTTTAAAAAATGAAAAAAAATATTATTTTAATATATTTCAGCACAAAAAGCACTTTAAAAAGCTACCGCAACCGCAACCGCACTCCCAAACACCCCCTTAAATAAATTGAGAATTTGAAAATTTTGGATATAACATTCAGATGAAATATTCAAGATATTGTAGTTTACAACTTGGAATTAATTGAGGTTAGTTTTAAATTAAAAGAGAAAATGAATAAGTTGAAGGGGTGGAATTGAAAGAAATGTGAATAGTATTATTTAACTATAAGAAGACAAGATGTGGTGTAAAAACAATTTAAAGAAAATAGAGGCTTAAGCGTATATAAAAGAAATTGATGGGTATAAATATCCCTCTCTTTTCTCCTATGCCCAATAGAGTGAGGGGAAGAAAGAGAGGGGAGAGATAGACATTTTTCTTACCCAATTTAAAAAGAATTTCAAATTAAAAGAGAGATTAAGTGTTACCAAAATATTTAAATATTAAAAACACAATGATTTAGAGTATTATTGGAAGAAAAAATTGAAGAAGAAAAGAAGTATTGAGCCTGACAGCAGCATAAAAAATGGATGGGGGAGATTGTGATTTCACAAGCAATTATAATTTTAAATTTTTCTTGGTATGGTGTTTCTTAGATGCATATAAAAATTCTTGACTATATTGTTAAAATACATGATTTTCTTTATTGGATTTGGGTTAGGATTCATGGAAGAATTTTGTGGGAAATGTAATATGGTATGTAATTGATGAATGTGAGATAAAATGAGAGTTAATTGACAAGACAAATGAGAAGAAAAAAAAAAACCCTAAGAAAAGTCATGGTTGGTCATAAGGGCAGTAAAAAGGGAGCTCCCTAAAAAATCTTATTTGTTATAATTTAAAATCTACATAATATATGGTAGTTTTAAAACTTATTTTTCTAACAAATAAATAATTAGAGCTTATAAAATTATCCCCAATTAGCATAATATGACATAATATGGTGATAAAAGATTTGAGATTTGCATTACAAGTCTCGAGTTTGAGTCAAGACATGCTCATCTTGTAAAAGTCTGGGACAACTGAGGTTTTAACTTAGACCCACAAAAAGTACCTAAAAGGAGTGAGGTTTCCTTAAATCCAAAAAAAAAATGTAACAAGGAAAATTAATAAAACATAATGAAGGTATAATGATTAACAATTTATTTATGTTAATTTTTGTTTATCAGTTCATAACTTCATATAATAACCGAGTACACAGTTTGAGGTAAACAAATTTAAGATGGTTGAAATATTTAATGGATGTATCTTCAAGCGATGAATGGAGCTTCATTTTAATGCCGGTTTTATTCGACCATATATAAATATCTCTGCAAATTATTGATTCTTCAGGTACAATCCTCACTTGACATTGCATCACATCAACGATCAGATTGATTACAAGAAGTTGGTAAAATATTATGTGAATCTAAAAATGATAGAAATAATACATCTATACATCTATATATATATATATATATATATATATATATATATTTGCAAGTGAATATTGGTTATATATATACATCTATATATATATATATTTGCAAGTGAATATTGGTTATATATATACATCTATATATATATATATTTGCAAGTGAATATTGGTGACCAAGAGAAAAACCTTTTGCAGTCAAGGTCGGGGCTGATTTTGTAGGGAAGGTTTACACCGCACTTGGGTGGTATCCCAGCTACGAGTACATAGTGACTCCAGGGACGCTGCGGACAAGTGATTTCACGCAGCCGCAGGTTTGCTGGCGGTCTGGTGTGGTCCTCGCAGCAGAATTCAAGGCCCTCATCCCATTGTAACAGGATGCATTCAGAGCTCCACCACCCTTGGCATAGCCTATGCATGATGACAGCACGGTGAACACTTGCCCGCCCGATTTGGCTGCATGGGCTAGGGGTGCTGCTCCCAAGACAATGCACATGATCACAGCACAAACCAGCTTACTGAGGGCCATGGAGCTAGCCATGGTTTATATTTTAGCAAATGAATTGAAGGGAACTTGGTGAAATAAAAACTATCTCAGGAAGCTGAATGGCTATGAATTGCTAGCTAGCCAGGAGCTAGTGTTTATATAGGACAGTTTGTGCGACAAGGAAATGGTTTAGTAGTTGGCTTCATTCAATGCTTGGATGTTCTCTTTGATGAATTTAGGGTACCATCCACACTTTCTTTCATTTCAGTACCATCCACACTAGCTAATGTTCTGCTGGTTTTTTATCACAAGAAAGCGAAGAGTTTCCTAACTTGCATTTCTATTGAAATGGTAAGATAAGGGTCTGCTTTTTATTAACTTTTGAAAAAAATTGACTTAAAGTTTCTTCGCCATTGCACTTTATATATATTAAAAAATGTTTAAAGTAATTTTTCCATGACTTTTTCGTAAAACTATTGAAATAGTAAGACAAGGGTCTGCCTTTTTTTCCGTCTCTCCCTCGGGCACGACTACAATATATAGATTGAGAGGAAAAGAAAGAATAAACGGCGAGTGGGATCCTCAAAGTTTATATCGAAAATGATATCCATGAGGATTGTACTAGCAATACATATTCTTTGTCTGTGGTATATTATAGATATATATAAATGGAGTCCTTGTTCAAATTTTTATTGTTTGCATAGATATAGCTTACTTTGGATTATAAAGATAAAATCAACATTTTACCCCCAATTCTGAAAAATTTAACACTAGAGATCAGGGTCATTTTTGACATTTCCAAAGGATATCGATGATATTTCTGAATCTTTTGCACTATAAAACTATTGTTTTACCCCTGGGTGCTGAGGATAGGATGCAGGCCAGTTGGGGTTGCTATCGTTTTCTCACAAAATTATGCACAGTAAAACTATAAAATAATCCCCAAAAAAGATTAAAAAAAATGTTTAGAACCGCGGTATTGCAATACTTTTACTCCCAGTTTTTTCATACATATCGTTGGGTCTAGATGTATATGGGGTAAGTTTCCATTTTTTTTTATCAAAAAAATTTTCTGAAACACTACAGGCACACTGTACGGCCACACCAGCACTGTTTCATTCACAAGTCAATCAAGCGATGCGTGCGTGGTCTCTATGTGGTGGAAAATGATCATCTATCTTCTCACCTGGTGCGCCGTCATGTCCTCTACCTCCAAGATCGACGCGTGGCATGTTAATGTGGCGGTGTAATCACCAAGGGATGCTTGTTCTCCCCCTACTTCTATTTCTACTGACGAAAAGTACAATATGGTCATTCATATTTGTTGTTGTTTCATTTCAGTCATTAATCTTTTAATTTTGTTTTTCTTACTGATTTTTTCAATGGAAATTTCAATTATGTCCTCCAATTGAAATTAATTATATATGGTATGTTTCATTTCAATCCTTAATCTTTTGATTTTTAGTTTGTTTTTTGTTCCTTTAAAATTCTGGCATGCAAGTTTTAATTTGTTTTAATTTTGTCCTCCAATTCAAATTGGTCATATATGCTACTTTTCATTTCGATCCTTATACTTTTAACTTGTTAAACAATTACACTGTATTGATTTTTTAAAATCCCTTCATTGTTTTTCCATCCCAAACATTTGATTTGTTTCATTTGTATCCTTCAATTGGAAGTAATTATATATTTTGTTTTTCATTTAGGTACCCATTCTTTTTATAAAAAA
This sequence comes from Salix dunnii, assembly GCA_015731905.1. Classification (NCBI taxonomy): domain Eukaryota; kingdom Viridiplantae; phylum Streptophyta; class Magnoliopsida; order Malpighiales; family Salicaceae; genus Salix; species Salix dunnii. Next base: position 5,803,119 of record CM027662.1, on the reverse strand, counting down.
ATTGGTATTGATTCTTTTGATTTTTTTGGTCCTTATTGGACAATGATTATTTTTTGTCAATATTTATGCATTTATGCTTTAAGTTTTTGTTTTTAATTTTTGTCATATTATTTTTTGTTGGGTTTTTAATTTTATTTGATTCAGTTATGAAATTTTAATATATATTGGTTATCATTTTAATATTAATATTGCTCCCCTTTTCTTTGTTATTTTCTTTTATTTTTATCTATTTTTTGAATTTGATGATTTGATGATTTTATTGTTCGAGCAATAAAAATGATAAATTTAGTGAATAGGTTTTTTTATTGTTTTTTTAAAATATTTTTCTTTTTTCTTATTCTCCGGGGTAATTTAATAATTTTGATTGTTTGAAAAATAATGTTGATAATAATGTTAACTCTTATAGTAATAATAATGATGTTAACGTACAGATGAATTTTCATTTTATATTTTTTTCTTTTTAGAGATAAAAAAAATTAACTACTTATTTTTTTTATTTGATTATTGCATGTTTTTTCATAATTTATATTTTATTTGTTGTGTTTAATTTAAATTATAAAATAAATTAATCTTAATACAATGAATTCAATAATTCATATATCTGAATCCTCTTATTTTTGTAACGATAATGATAGTTTTATATTGACTATTTCATTGAAACCTACTAGGCAAATAAATTTATATCTATTTAAAATTTATATATTTTATAGAAAACTTGCACTTCAAAGGATTCCTACACATGTTTATTATTTTACCCCAATTTATATTATAATAAAAAATATCATACAATTAATATTTTTTTGCGTCGAAAAAAATATAGTTTCGACACGACAAGATGCGGGGGCAATGACTAATAGTTAGACAAATATTATCTAGTTGGAATATTTCGAAAACGAGTTGCTGCTATTGCATAAGTAGATGTGATCTTCCATAAAAATAAACTAAATATAATTCTTCAAAAAAATATATAATTTTGTTTATAAACATGTTAAATTAAATTATTATATATTACATAGGTTTTGCGAGAAGTTATAAAGCATTCTATTCATTAAGTTAAGACAATTAATGAATTAATATGATACACACACTAGCCATTTACCTGTTCTTCATCGCGGCTGAAATTATAAAGCAAAAAATATTAATTGTGTAAGATTTTTTTTATTATAATATAAATTTGAGCAAAAGAATAAATTTGTATAGAATTCTTGTAGAGTGCGAGTTTCCTACAAAATATATAAATTTTAAATCGATATAAATTTATCTTTTTAATAGGTTTCAACGAAATCATCAACATAAAATTATTATTATTATTATTATTATTATTATTATTAAAAAAGGAAGAAGATTTAGATATCTAAATTATCAAATTCACTGTTTTAGGATTAGTTTATTTTATAATTCAATTGAAATTAAACACGACAAACAATATAAATTGTGAAAAAACCTACAATAACCAAATAAAAAAATAAATAATTCATTTCTATCTAAAAAAAATGTTATTGAAAATCTATTCATACATTATCATCATTATCATAACTATAACAGTTAAAATTATTATCAATATTTTTACCCAAACTATTAAAATCATTAAATTTCCCTAGAGAATTAAAAAAAAAGCAAAATATTTTGATAAAAAATAATTATAAAACAGTAATTGTAAAAATAAATAAATAAATTTTATCTAATTTAAATCCTTAGTAAAGAGAAGTGGGGAAGGAAAAAAAGTCAATCTCCATGCACTGATACATCAGTCATCCAAGGGTACACATAACGTTTCATATTGTTTTCAACTTGTGAAATTATTTTAAAGTGTGTGTGTGTATTTTTTTTTAAATATTTAATCATTATAATAAAAAAATGTAATTAAAAATTCAAGTAAATTAGACACTTGTTTTTATTCTCCAATCAAACTACTTGTAATCTCATCACGAACTATAAATCCATACATAAAGGTCTCTGCGATCCTAGAACAATATATAGTAAAATATCATCTGAAATAAAATTAGGATTGCGAGGCAAAAATTATATTGCGATATCCTTCTAATATATTTATTTATATTTTAATTAAATTTTTAGATTATTTTAATATTAAAAAATATAATAAATAATAAACCTATATTATTTCATTCCCCCCTCTCTCTCGACCCACCATCACCCCAGCATCTCCACCACCATCACCTCTAGCCTTAACCCCTCCATCACCACTTCTTGCTCCTCCCCCAACTTTTACCACTTCACCACCCCCTCCTCCACGTACCTCTCCAACAACTCCTGTAACCTCACCTTAAAGTTGTAGTGTTAGAGAAAAAATCCAAGTCGGTTCAATCCACTAACACACTGAGGGAAGAGAGCATTATAGCAATGTATGAACAAGAACCAAGATGGAGAACTTTTTCACAGCTTGAATCTTTGCACCAAATAGCCTCCAATTAGAAAGATTTGTTGATTTTTTATTTTCTTAACAATCGTGCTTGGTTTTACTTTAAAGAAGATGGGCAAATGGTCACAGTAGTGGGAATCTTAGTGGCTTGCACTCGAACATTTAAAAATGTCCAACCATTATTTCTAGGGAGTTTTGGGCTAACTTCGAGTTGATTTACGTATTGATTTAAGGATGCATTTTGGCTGGAAAATGGATTGATTTGGGAAGACTTCAGGTCTATTTTTTTGGGTCAATTCTATTGCGATGTTAGGTTGATTTCTTGGGAAATCTTTAGGTAGATGGTCGCTAGAATTCATGGCCCTGGACGGTGGTTTGTTGAGTGGTAAATCTGGTTGAAGTGGCACGGCTAGGTTGATGGCAGGAGTATGTGGTTGTAGACAATGAACGTAGGGGAAGATGAAGGGTCGTTTATTTGGAAATAGTTATTTAGGAGTTTATTTGTAAATAGTTATTTAGGAATTAAGCAGCTAGTAATTTATGTTGAAAAGCCATGAAAAGTAGCTTAGGTGCTTTTCATAAATTGATGTACCGTCATTTTTTAAAGGTGAGACCTACTGAAAATTATTTGCTTTTTTATTTTTACCAAACATTAAAATACTAATTTATTTTCAATCTCCAATCCTACCATACTACTAAACACCTTCAAAGAATATAAATATATGCATACTATTTAAATGTATAATAAATCACCTCACATGTTATACGCAATAAATATCCATATCTTTTATATTTTAGGTCTATATATATATATATGCGCGCGCTATGAAAGTTTGCAGGGATGTAATAGAAGATTCTATTTATTCCGTTCAGTGAATTGAATCATTAATGGAATGACTTGTCATATTAAAATAAATAAACTAAACTGATTTTTATTTATTAGAAAATTGAAAATGATTGTTTAGAAAACACATATTCTGATTGAAATTGTGTTTTTATTATTGAGGAAGTATAGAATATCAAATTCAAACGAACTAAGATCAATAATAAAAAGGCATCTCTTATTAAAAAATAATTTTGATTTCTATTTATTAAAAATTAGACATGTTTGTTAAGAAAGATCCTAAAATGGTGGTCTTAAAAATTATATACTGTTTGAAAATGGTATTTTTCAAAATATAATTTAAAACTTTATATATATATATATATACATGTATGTATATATATATATACATGTATATATATATATATAAAGTTTTAAATTAAAAAATTAGTTTTTTTAGATATTTTTATGTATTAATATTAAAAATAATTTTTAAAAATAAAAAAATATTATTTTAATATATTTCTAAATAAAAAATAATTTGAAGTGTAATATCAAATAGCTAGATAGAAAAATGTTAACATGGGCATCATTAAATAATTTCCGACATGTTTTTTATTTCACAAAACCATTTTATGACTTGATGTGCCATCTCCAAGGTGAACAAGGGAAGCAGGTTTTGTTTGGTGTACCGGCTATATAACTTGACTTTATTTCTATCAACTTCCATAATTTGTCTCCATTTATGGCTGGGAAGGTGGGGTGCCATTATACTTTTTTGACCTAATGCTATATAGGTTTTAAGAAGAATTCCGGGTGTAGACAAAGCTGTCAATATTAGTTGGTGATTTGATTTTTTTTAACTGAAATGGAATAATTTAATTTTGGATTATATATATAGATATATAAATTAATTTAAATTTAAAAATAAATTTTTTTAGAATTATATAATTTAATATTAAAAAACACAATAAAATAATTTTTCTGAATAAAATTAGAAAAATATATAATATTATAAGACAATATTATTATATTCTCTAATTGGTTAGAAATTTTGACATAATATATATAAATATATCAAAAAATTTCTTGTAAAATTCCATTTTAATTTAACAATAGGATTAAAAAATATAATTAATATTGTAAAATTATTTATTATTTTAAAAAAAAATTATTTTGTTGAAATGAATAAACAAAACAAAACCAATAAATTTTAACTGGTATTCGGTTAAAAAATAAAAATAAATTAAAATTTAAACTAGATAAAAATAATACTATTTTACCTTATTTTTTATATTAATATGAAATATTTTGAACAAATCTAAATCAAAACAGATACGATAAATACGAGGGTAGAAGATGCTAAGCACCCACCTACAATCCATCACTTCCTTGCCATATAATCTTACAAAATCGACTTATAAAGAAATAAGAACAAATGAATTTATGAAATTTACCCATGAGATTCTCTTCCGTTAGATCTTTCCGACGAGTAAATTTAATAAAGTTATTATATCCACTTTACTATTATCTTGTTTTTCCATGGACGGAAGAAATGAGTGGTCGTGGAGAACTGCTAAATTTTGCTATTACTATAGAACATAAATTCAACATAAAAGTTAAAACAGACCCGCAGTAACTGTGCATAATGATAGAATTCTGAGGCATCGCCGCCCAATGACCAGCGTCAATGGTGAAGAACTCCGCAATTTTGAGTTAACTGCGGCATCCAAACTTCATGTTTTTTGACTTCCGAGAAGGCATTGCTTTAGATTCATGGAGGGCGGACGATTGTTTTGCTTATAAGGCTATAGCCTGGACAGTCTCTTGTCAACAAATACTTTGACCTCCGAGAATAATTTTGAAGACTCGGGTAGTTCCGGGAAGATATAAAATGCGTGAAACATGTTTGAATACTCAATCAAGGTAGCCTCTTTCCCGGATCTCCTTAGCCACTCATAATACCTCCTTTGCCAATCTTGTAACGGGTCTAGCCCGCAAACAAACACAATTGTTTCCGGAAAATCCAGATCCGAAATATCCTCAGCATTCGGTCCACTCACATTCACTGCCGGATGATCTCGGTCCGATCCATCCGGCAAAAACGCTTTCCAACACCAATCGGTTCGTTCCACAGACACGAACGGGTATCCAACCAATTGTAATTCGGACTTGGTCCTCTCTTGCCCGCCAAAATAGGGTTGAATGGAAACCAATCCAATGACCTTAACATTCTGGAACCCAGCCCGACAAGCCCGAACCGCAACGTGATGGGCCAAATTTGCCCCCGCACTATCTCCAGCCAGAAAACACTTCGACAAGTCGGCATTAGGTGGCAGTGACCCATTGGCTCGATTATTGTCTACGAACCGGAGCACGTCAAATCCATCGTCGTATTGACAAGGAAATCGATGTTCAGGCGTAAGACGGTAATTGACTGAAAGAACAACAGCAGGAAACCGGCGTGCGAACCTGCGACAAACGGCTTCGTACGAGCTTGTTGCAGCACTTAGGAAAGAAAACCCACCTCCATGGAAAAATATCAAAATAGGCAAAGAGGCAGGATCGCCTCCGTCAATCCCGCTATTTTCCGGGGTGTAGAGGCGGAACCAGAGGTTGCGGGTGGGGTCCACCGTGATATCAGAAGAGAAAACGGAGCGAACGGGTTTGTTAGGGGAAGGAGAGGACTTGAAATCAAGGAGATTAAGGAAACGTCTGTTTATGGTACCGTCTGAACGACGTGAAATATCTGTGACCACTGAGAGGACTGCAAGGGCTAGCCGTGTCCTCCATGGGATGACTAGTTTTGCCGGTGCTAGTGTTTCACTGCTCATGTTTACAAAGATAGAAGAAGGAAAGGAGTGAAAATAAGATGGAAGAGACGAATGTTTTTAATGGCTGGATTTCAAGGGTAGCGTATGGGAGTAGCTCTTGGTTGGTTTGTTGGCAGTTTGGTCATACACACGCACACCCTTTGATAAAGTGATTATATTTTTTCTTTTCTTATTTATAATTTTTTATTTTTTATTTCTGTTTCAATTGTTTTATATTTTTGTTTAGGTTTTTTTTTTTTTTTTTTTTTTTTTTTTTTTTTTTTTTATCTTTTCATGACAGTTCTTATTTTTATTTATATTTATGTATTGATACTTTTAGTTTTAATTTTAAATTTTTATTATTGTTTATTTCTATATTAAATGTAATTTGCGTCAAAAAAATAATAAGTTTAGTTTTGGTGGTGTGAAATGAGAGTGAAACTCTCTGATATATACATATATTTTGTTGTAAGTAATTTGTTATATCCGTGTTTTTTTATCTATTTTGTCTATATGTGACTTGATATAATTTTTAGTTTAAAATTATTTTTATTTTTAAAAAATAAAATATATTTTTTTTATTTTTTAAAATTTATTTATAATATTTTTATATTAAAAGTATTTATGATGAGACTCCAGATGGACATCTAGAACCACTAGATGATACCCCACACACATCCAAAAGGGAACATAAGGAAAAAAAAACCATTAGATGTGTTAGTCAAACGTGCCAAAAATGTTCTGTAGAAAAAAATAATAATAAAACCTAAAATTATCTAAACATTCTTACAATCAACTCTTGAATTTTATCTTTTATTAAGTCATATCCTTATTTGTACTATATAGAAAAAATAAAATACCAGAAACACCCTTTCTGATAAATCTTTATTTTGTCTTATCTGAGGGTAATATGATTATTTTACTATTCATATTAGTGTAAAAAGATAAAAAAAACTCTTGGATAGTCAATTATTTTTGTCTACTAACAGGGGTAAGAACATAGTATTATTGTATAAAAATATCCGGAAAAGACTTAAATACCACTAAATAATAAGAGAGGGTCAATTGGTCCTATGGAAAAGTCTAAAATACCCCTGAGTCAAAGGAATAAAATTTCATGCACTAGGGAGCAAAAACGGTAATTAAACTATTACAATTCACAATAATTTGTGTCTACTGCTATAGTTAAAAACCCACACGGTTTATTACTTTCTTTAATAAAATAATATCTATCTATCTATCTATCTATCTATATAGATATAGATATAATATTTATTATTCAATATTCATATACTGTTAGAATTAGCTTGCTATAAACATAAGAGCTCAACGATAAAAGACTGAAGAACTTTCATGAATTATTGAAGACTCAACTTGGCTTTCATAGTCATTTACAACTCTAACAAAAAGCATAAATATAATACATGTTAGCTTTATCTTAACTATTTGAGTGACCAACTAAAATGAATAACAATATGCCTAAAGATGAGGACTCATCCTAAATAAATGATTTATTAAAATAGAAAATAGACCAAGTAAACAATTACCTCTTCAAACCCTCCCTTAAACTAATATGCAAAATTACAATTAGATTATGTCAATATCTTCACACACTCCCATCATCTTCCTGAGTTTCTAAAATGCATCTAATTTTAATGGCTTTGAAATCAAATCAGCCACCTACTCCTGAGTTCTACAATGAATTAATTTAACAACATCATCTTTTGTGAGATCTCTCAAGAAATAAAATTGCATATCAATATATTTGCTCCTTCCATGGATAGCTTGATTTTTTGAAAGCTTCATCGTTGAACTATTGTCACACATGATAGTGGTGCAACCTTAATTGTTGATAATGTAACGATGAGTTGTTTATTAGGTAGCCATGAAACAACACTTGAACTTAAAAAAAAACACATATAACCAGACATGCTTTTACGATCGTATGAATCACCTGCATAGTCACTATCTGTAAAGGCAAGTAGCTCTTCATCTTCCCCTCCCTTCTTATACAAAATCCCATAGCTGGTAGTGCCTTTTAAGTCTCTAAAACCTTTTGGTAGCTTGTAAGTGAAGTTCAGTGGGTTTAGCTATAGTTCTACTGATTGAATTGACACTAAGCATTATATCTAGAGGAGTTGTTATGAGGCATATCAAATTTCCCACCATTTATTTGAAATACGTTGCATCCATTGCAACTCCATCTTCATCTCTACTCATTTTGAAACTTGGCACTATTGGGATGCTTCCAGACTTGCTTTCAAACATCCCGAAACGTTTAAACACTTCGGTAGCATGCCTCATTTTGACAAATGAAAATGTCATCTAGTTTTTGTAATACCTTTACCAAGAAAAAGAAAGGATCTCATTTTTCTCAGATCAGTCATGTCAAAGACTTTCATCATAGAATTCTTAAAATCAAACATTATATCCTCATCATTACTAGTGTAAATCAAATCATTTGCATAAATACTTACTGTCAAGTTTTACCTCCAATGCTCCTCTTGGTGAATAAAGTCAATTTATTAGAGCACTTTTGGATGTCTTCACTAATGAAATAAACTTCAATGCATCTAAACCAAGCACTTAAAGCTTGTTTTACATTGTACAAAGCTTTGTGCAGTTTACACACCTTATGTTCACTTCCCTTTTTTTATAACATTTGGTTTGGTCCACACATGTCTTCACTGAGTTCACCATGGAGAAATGTTGATTTTACATCTAATTGGTATATTGTCCATCCTTTTTATGCTCCAAGAATCACTATTATCCTTATTGTATCCATACAAGCTAATGGAGCAGAAACTTTAATGAAATTTACCCCTTATTGTTTAGCATACCCTTAGGCTACCAACCAAGCCTTGTATTTATCTACTTCACCAGATTCATTCAACTTTATTTTATAATTCCATTTCACTCGAATGGTTTTAGCACCAGCTGACAAGTCAATAAGTTTCCAAGTCTGATTTTATAAATATCTCTGCAAATTATTAATTCTTCAGGCACAATCCTCACTTGACACTGCATCACATCAACGATAAGATTGATTGCAAGAAGTTAGTAAAATATTATGGGAATCTAAAAATGATACATCTATATATATACAGTTGCAAGTGAATATTGGTGGCCAAGAGTCAAACCTTTTGCAGTCAAGGTCGGGGCTGATTTTGTAGGGAAGGTTTACACCGCACTTGGCTGGTATCCCAGCCACGAGTACAAAGTTGACTCCAGGGACGCTGCGGACAAGTGATTTCACGCAGCCGCAAGTTTTTTGGCGGTCTGGTGTGGTCTTCGCAGCAGAATTCAAGGCCCTGACCCCATTACAACAGGATGCATTCAGAGCTCCACCACCCTTGGCATAGCCTATGCATGATGACAGAACGGTGAAGACTTGCCCGCCCGATTTGGCTGCATGGGCTAGGGGTGCTGCTCCCAAGACCATGCACATGATCACAGCACAAACCAGCTTACTGAGGGCCATGGAGCTAGCCATGGTTTATGATTTTAGCAAATGAATTGAAGGGAACTTGGTGAAATAAAAACTATCTCAGGAAGCTAAATGGTTATGAATTGCTAGCTAGCCAGGAGCTCAGTGTTTATATAGGACAGTTTGTGAGACAAGGAAATGGTTTAGTAGCTGGCTTCATTCAATGCTCGGCTGTTCTCTTTGATGAATTTAGGGTATCATCCACGCTTTCTTTCATTTTAGAATGCGGTTGCGATTGTTTTTCAAATGTTTTTCGTGCTGAAATATATTAAAATAATTTTTTTATTTTTTAAAAATTATTTTTGATATTAGCATATTAAAATAATCTAAAAATACTAAACCACGGTTGTTTAAAAAAAAAAAAAAAAGCCTCCAAACCTGCATTTGGCCGCAGTGCCAAACAGGCACTTAGTACCATCCACACTAGCTAATGTTCTGCTGGTTTTTTATCACAAGAAAGTGAAGAGTTTCCTAACTTGCATTTCTATTGAAATAGTAAGATAAGGGTCTGCTTTTTATTAACTTTTGAAAAAAGTTGCCTTAAAGTCTCTTCGCCATTACACTTTATAAATATTAAAAAATGTTTACAGTAATTTTTCCTTGAATTTTTCGTAAAACTATTCAAATAGTGAGATAAGGATCTGCTTTTTCTCTCTCTCTCTCCTTCGGGTAATAATGCAATAATTGAGCGCGCGATAATAGAAGACTTGTAATATGTATAACAGATTTTAAGTTTAAATTAAATTTTATATTTTTTATAAAAATTTGAGATAATTCATATTTTATTTATTTATCTAGACCTATAAAATATACTTTTCAAAAAAATAGAATATGCATAAAAAAATATTAATGAAATATTCAAATTGGGAGGAAAAGAAAGAATAAAAGGCGAGTGGGATCCTCAAAGTTTATTACGAAAATGATATACATGAGGATTGTATTAGCAATTAAAGCTTTGAAATTGATTCACGTATTCCTTGTCTATGTTATATTATTAAGAAGAAAGCTAAAACAAATAGTTCTTTCACTGTACATGTCGCGACGATGATTTTTTCGCGTTTCGCGCCCCGCCGTCCCTCGTGGTTTGGGAGACAACGGCGCGCGGTGAAAATGAGAGGTTGTTTATAGCCGTAAAATTTACGACTATAATTATAAGGAGTCGCCACCTAGTATTAAGGTTACTAGGAACCTAGTGGTCTGCGAGAGTCTTGGGTAAGGGGACTTGTTGTGCAAGGGGAAAACGCGTCACCCCCAGTGCACCCTACCTAAGGTAAGCTGCATTGTTGTTTGATTGTTTTTCTTAAGTTTATTTTTTTTACACTGCATTTAAAAAGGAAAAATATTTTTTGTCCGCGGGTGTACTTTACGATGTAATTTTACACCGCGGTTAAAAACCTTTTTTTTTTACCTACGCATGTACCTTACATTGTAATTTTACATCATAGTTAAAAATTCTTTTTATCTGCAAGTGTACTTTACAATGTAAATTTACACCGTGAAAACTAAAACAAAATAATTATTAAATTATTTTTGACATTTTGGCCGAATGCCAATGGATAATCATAAACTGGTTACGATATCCAAGTTTCGTTCAAAATATGTGAAAGATGCAACATACTTTTTTTCCATGAAAAATATGCATAGAAAAACCTTGGAATTCGGCCGTATGCACGAAAACAAACACATTTTTTTGTTTTGTTTTTTTTTTAAATATATTTTGTTTTTTTTTAAAAATAATAAAAAAAAATTCCGGGCCGGGCCTAACCCAACCAAATGGGCCAGCCATGGTGGGCCAAAGGCCCACCACCGCTGGGCTGGGCTGGGCCGAGAGCAGCCCAGCCCCACATTTTCTTTATTTCTGTTTTCTTTTTTTTTAATAAAAAAAAGAAAAAAAAACAAAACACGTAAACAGTGCAGTGCAATTTACGTGAATAGTGACGTGAACAGTAACTTGATCGGCCGACCACGACGAGAGGGTCACCTGCCACTGCCGTTGGGTAGAGGACGTCGAGGTGATGATTCCTGTCGTGGTGGCGTCCGAAACGGAGGCTCGTGGTGGCCGGGAGGAGGACTGGAAGTGTCGGGTCTGTGGCTGGAACCGTTGCTGCTCTTCGTCCCTGTTGCTGCTGCTGCTCGCCGGAGCTGGAGAAGGTAGCTGGGGGCTTCTGCTGGTGATGCCTCTGGCGTGGGGGGAGGAGTTGCTGGCGTGGAGTTGCTGCCGGTTGTGGCCTGCACCCTGTTTTTAGAGAGAGAAAGGAGTCGTCGGGGAGAGAGAAGACTGAACACTGCAACTCGGGGAGAGAGAGGGAGAACTGAAAGACTGACTGCAAGGGAGAGAGAGTGACGCCGATGGTGGTGACTTCCCGGGGATGAAGAAGAGAGAGAGACGCCGCTGCAGCAGCTGGGAGGAGTTGTCGTTGCTGCTGCTTCGGGGAGAGAGAAGGATGTTGCTGCTGTTGTGAGGAGGGTGCTGGTGGCTGCAGCTGTGGCTGACGGGAGAGGTTGGCCTGAGATGGAGAAGAAAATGGCTACTGAATGACTGGTTTTAGAGAGAGAATGCTGCCGGAGGTTGTGCTTGAGGGAGGAGAGAGAGGAGGCTCGGCCGGAGATGATGAAGATGAAGTTATCTCTCTCTGCGTATCGTAAATTTTCTCCCTGTGACCACGTAGTTTCAAAATTTTTATCTCCCCTTTACTGTCAATTTCTTCCCCTGTTTTTTAGTTCATCCCCCTTTTTTTTTTCCTTCATTTCAGCCTGTTTCCCTCTGTTCTTCCCCCCCTTTGTATCTTTTTTATTTCTCCCCCCCGTGACAGTGCTCACTGTCCAAAGAATCCCCCCCCCCTCTTTGTGTTCATTCTTCCCCTGCTATTTATAGCCTAAGGAAGTAAGGTGCAGCATGGGGGACTTGTCCAGGGAATGGGCTTAGGAATGGTGTTGTGCAGGGCATGGCAAGCATGGCTGAGTTATGGCAGCCGGAATGGCCAACCATGGCTGTTGACAGATTTTTTTTTTTAATTTTGAAATAAATAGGTTGTGATAAAAAAGAGTTTTTCGATGGAAAAAACCAGGAAGAAAGATATTTTTATCTTTAATTTTGGCTTCCGAATTCACCCAAAAAGTTTCGTCACCGAAAATTCCGATCGTCTCAATTTTAACCCAAATTAAGCTTTCAAACTTAATTTTTCAGAAATCAAGCCCTTAATTAGGTTAATTCAACCCATTTTAAGTATAATCAAGCCCTTGCGCTTAATTAAATCCTTCAATTGGGCTCTCAATTAATTCCGAAGAGTTTCGTCACCGAAAATCCTGATTTTCTCAATTGAACCCAGATTCGGCTTCCAAACTTAATTTCTCACTAATTAAGACCTTAATAAAATTAATTTGACCCATTTAAAGTATAATTAATCTCTTGCACTAAATTAAATCCTTCAATTTGGGCTTTCAATTAATTTCGAAGAGTTTCGTCACCGAAAATTCTGATTTTCTCAATTGAACCCAAATTCGGCTTCCAAACTTAATTTATCACTAATTAAGACCTTAATAAAATTAATTTGAACCATTTAAAGTATAATTAAGCTCTTGCGCTAAATTAAATCCTTCAATTGGGCTTAATTTTGAAGAGTTTCGTCACCGAAAATTCTGATTTTCTCAATTGAACAAGATTCGGCTTGGAAACTTAATTTCTCACTAATTAAGACCTTAATAAAATTAATTTGACCCATTTAAAGTATAATTAAGCTCTTGCGCTAAATTAAATCTTTCAATTGGGCTCGTAATTAATTCCGAAGCATAATTACACTTTACATCGGCCAATGACTAAATCAAATTGACCCATAAAAATATAATTATGTCTTCTGACTTAATTTTTATGCAGATTTATCTAATAATAAATTATCTTCGCCTCGAATCTGCATTTTCCTTCGTATTTAGGCAAAAAGAAGTACGATCGGGCTTTCGAAAACATTCAAAATTTTCACATTAATTTTTCTGCCGACACCAGCCCCTTTTATTTTATTTTTGTTATTTTTTGGTATATTTTAGGGAGTCACCCAAAAATTGGGTGATGACAGTACACACAAACTAAAATTATTGTGGATTGAAATAGTGAAAATATGGTTTTACCCCTCAGTTCGCCTCAGATTTAACCTTTGAATTAGGGGTAATTCCAATTTTGCATATTCTCGTGTACAATAAAATAGTTATTCTACCCCTCAATAAGACAAAAACACTTCAATAACAGGAGGGGCATGTCGATAATTGACACTTTTTTTAATTATATTTTAATCGGATGTGAATGGTAGTTATGGTATGCTAATACTTATTTATCCCTATAAAAGACAAATTCAAAGAATTAGGATGAGGGGTTATTCGGTAATTGACCACGTTTAAAAAATTATTTCCTGCTGACAGCAGCAAGCGCATCCATTGGACACGGTTTTGAATTTCAGATGCACGCCTCCTTCGACTAGCACGTGGCGTCTACTCTAAAGGTGAAAAATTTGCATCTGACCTATCATCGGCTTCGCCTCCATGACATCCAGCTGATGGTTGAGCGCATTCCCTCCAAAGGTGGCCTTAACTGTTCCCTTTGGCAATCAAATGTTTGTTCCCCCGTTTCTCTCTCCTTCCGGTGAAAGTTAACGGAGTCCCCGGTGTTGTTGATAGTTTCTTTTCAGTCCTTGATCATTTGATTGCGTTGTTTTTTGTCTTGATTTCTGTTATAGAAGTTTTGATTCATTTCAATTGTGTCATTCAATAGAAATTAATTAGATATTGTAGTTTCATTTCGGTCTCTAGTCTTTTAATTTCTGGATTTGTGTGAAATGCGTAATATATTAAGAATCACAGTTTTGATTTCTTTTAATTTTATCCTTCAAAAGAAATTCATTATTCATTTGAATTTCATTTCGGTTATTAGACTTTTAATTTCCGATTTAATTTGAAATTCTTTAATTTTTTTGATATCACAGTTTAGATTTGATTTAATTTTGACCTTGAAATGAAATTTAATATACATTTGTTTTTCATTTCGGCCCTTATACTTTTAATCTTTTGTTTTATTTTTATTTTTTTATTTTTACACACACACACAGATATATATATATATATATATATATATATATATATATATATATTTCTTAAATGATTATTGTTTTCCATGCTTATATATACATGCTTTTGATTTTTGTTTTTATTTTTTTATTTTCTCTGTTATTAAGGTTGTTTTTTTTTAAAATTTAATTTAAAATTTTAATTTCTTTTAATGATCATTTGAAAATTGATATTTATTTATTTATTCTTTTAAAAAATTTCTATTTATTCTTCAAATATACATTTGTTTTTCATTTCAGTCCCTATACTTTTAATCTTTGGTTTTATTTTAATTCCTTTATATATATATATATATTTCTTAATTGGTTATTATTTTTGTTCATGCTTATATGTACATGCTCTTGATTTTTTTTTCATTTTTTTTATTTCCACTTTACTTAAGGTTTTTTTTATACTTAATTTAAAATTTTAATTTCTTTAATGATCATTTGAAAATTGATATTTATTACTTTTTTTCCTTTTAAAAAATTTCTATTTATTCTTCAGGTTAAATAATATTTTTAAATATAATAATATATATTTTTTTGTCATTTTTTCTGGGGTAGTTGCTTTTTTGTTAATATTTTTAGGTAAGGCATTAAAAAAAATGATTATATATAAGTTTTGTTTCTTAGAAATATATTAGACAAATTATATATTTTGATATTTGTTTACAAATTTTAAGATTATTTTCTTTTATATGTATTAATTTTACTATGGATAAGATATTTAGATTAACCAAAATAATTATTTTTAGGATTTTTTTCTTAAAAAATAGGTAAGGCTAATTATATATGTCATCACCCGATTTTTGGGTGATTCCCCAAAATATACAAAAAATAACAAAAATAAAATAAAAGGGGTTGGTGTCAGCAGAAAAATTAATATGGAAATTTTGAATGTTTTCGAAAGCCCGGTCGTACCTCTTTTTTACCCAAAAATGAAGGAAAATGCAGATTCGAGGCGAAGATAATTTATTATTAGATAAATCTGAATAAAAATTAAGTCGGAAGACATAATTATATTTTTATGGGTCAATTTAATTTAATCGTTGGCCGATGTAAAGTGTAATTATGCTTCGGAATTAATTAAGAGCCCAATTGAAGGATTTAATTTAGCGCAAGAGCTTAATTATACTTTAAATGGGTCAAATTATTTTTATTAAGGTCTTAATTAGTGAAAAATTAAGTTTGGAAGCCGAATTTGGGTTCAATTGAGAAAATTAGAATTTTCGGTGACGAAACTCTTCGAAATTAATTGAAAGCCCAATTGAAGGATTTAATTTAATGCAAGAGCTTAATTATGCTTTAAATGGGTCAAATTAATTTTATTAAGGTCTTAATTAGTGAGAAATTAAGTTTGGAAGCCGAATCTGGGTTCAATTGAGAAAATCAGGATTTTCGGTGACGAAACCCTTCGGAATTAATTGAGAGCCCAATTGAAGGATTTAATTAAGCGCAAGGGCTTAATTATACTTAAAATGGGTTGAATTAACCTAATTAAGGGCTTGATTGCTCAAAAATTAAGTTTGAAAGCTTAATTTGGGTTAAAATTGAGACGATCAGAATTTTCGGCAACGAAACTTTTTGGGTGAATTCGGAAGCCAAAATTAAAGATAAAAATATCTTTCTTCCTGGTTTTTTCCATCAAAAAATCTTTTTTGTCACAACTTATTTATTTAAATTTTTTTTTAAAAAAAAAACTCACCAAACTTCTGCCAACAGCCATGGCTGCCATTCCAGCAGCCATGCTGCAACCATTCCTTCAGCCCATTCCCTCTGCAGCACCATTCCTCAGCCATGCCCTAGACATCAACTCCATACCATGTCCCATGCTTTCTTTGCCTATATATTGAGGCTGAAAACTGATGGAAAAAGGGGGGAGGAAACAAAAACATAACACTATCACGGAAGAGCTGAAAACTAGAAGAAAAATAGAAAAATTTTGACAGTGAGGACTGTCACGGGGGGGGGGGGGGGGGAAGAAACAAATATAACACTGTCACGGGGGAGAAAATTTCGAAGGATAAAACTAGTTTGAATACAGAGAGGGAGAACACTGTCACGGGGCTGATTTCTGAAAAACTGAGGGGAACGGGGGGAGGATTTAAAGACTAGGAAAATCTTACACTGTCACCTGGGGGAAGAAAAACAGCAAAAAAAAACTTGCAATGACAGCTAGCTGCCCCTTCGTCTCCCTCGGTTCTTCTTCTCCAGCGCCGGCAGAGCAACTCCGGCAGCCCTCTCTCTCCTCGTGTGGCGGCGCCGCTGCCTCCCCCTCTCTCCTCCTTCTTTCTCCCATCAGCAGTCCTCTCTCTTCAAAAACCAGCCAGCAGCAACCGTTGTAGGTAGCTTTCTCTCTCCCCGACGGCATCCTCTCTCTCTCCAAAAAACAGCGAAAAACAACAGCATTCCCTCAGCTCTTGTCGGCCACCACGCAAGAAGATCCTCCTCAGCTGCGTTCCCAGCCATCATTCTTCTTCTCCGGTGACTGACCGAACAGCAGCAGCACGAAGAACGACAGCCCCTCTGCGTAAACCAGCAACCTTCCAGCCCTCATTCCGGCCACCACAGGCCTCCGTTTCCGACACCACCACGACAGGGACAACCACCTCGGCAGTAGCAGGGAACTCTCTTGTGGTGGTCGGTTGAACAAGTTACTGTTCACGTCACTATTCACGTAAATTGCAGTTTACGTGTTTTTGCTTTTTGTTTTTTTTTTCTAAAAAAATGAAATAAAGGAAATGTGGGGCCGGGCTGCTCTCGGCCCAGCCCAACCCAGCGGTGGTGGGGCTTTGGCCCACCAGGGCTGGCCCATTTGATTGGGTTAGGCTCGGCCCGAAATTTTTTTTATTTTAAAAAAAAACAAAAAAAATATATTTAAAAAAAACAAAAAAAATGTGTTTGTTTTCATGCATACGGCTGAATTCCAATGTTTTTCCATGCATATTTTTCAAAAAAAAATATGTTGTATCTTTCTGATATTTTAAATGAAAATTGGATATCGTAACCAATTTACGATTATCCATTGGTGTTCGGCCAAAATGTCAAAAATAATTTAATAATTATTTTGTTTTAGTTTTCGCGGTGTGAATTTACATTGTAAAGTACACTTGCAGATAAAAAGAATTTTTTTAACTACGATGTAAAATTACAATGTAAGGTACATTCGTAGGTAAAAAAAAAGTTTTTTTAATTGCGGTGTAAAATTACATCGTAAAGTACACCCGCGAACAAAATAAAATATTTTTCCTTTTTAAATGCAGTGTAAAAAATAAACTTAAGAAAAACAATCAAACAACAATGCAGCTTACCTTAGGTAGGGTGCACTGGGGATGACGCGTCTTCCCCTTGCACAACAAGTCCCCTTACCCAAGACTCTCACAGACCACTAGGTTCCTAGTAACCTTAATACTAGGTGGCAACTCCTTATATTTATAGTCGTAAATTTTACGGCTATAACAACCCCCCATTTTCACCGCGCGTCGTTGTCTCCCCAAACCACGGGGGACGGCGGGGCGCGAAGCGCAAAAAATCACCATCGCGACAGATGGCGACTCCACTGGGGACATCGTTGTACTGAGCATTGTTTGTTTGATTGTTATTTTGAGTTCATTTTTTTTTAACTCGCATTTTTACTGCTTTAGTATGTATTTTTACTACTTTAGCATGCATTTTTACTGCTTTAACATGCCTTTTAATTTCAATTCATACA
Organism: Salix dunnii; assembly: GCA_015731905.1. Taxonomy (NCBI): domain Eukaryota; kingdom Viridiplantae; phylum Streptophyta; class Magnoliopsida; order Malpighiales; family Salicaceae; genus Salix; species Salix dunnii. The sequence continues at coordinate 5,784,811 of CM027662.1, read as the reverse complement.
TATATTGTGGTTTATTAATTATCATGTATTTTAATTTCCTGAATAAATCCAATTCTAAGTTAGGTGGGGATTAACGGCCTGCCTCATGACTTTCAGTCGGGGTTCAGATTCGTGAAACATCCAACTATGAACTGAGCGTTTACTTGATAATGGCGGTCACATAGTGCCCCAACCATTTCTTGTAAACCCCTACACCACCTTCACGTGAGGCGGTCACTGGGCAATTCATAGACCCTTCGAGACCAGGTAGAAAGCTTACCCCTCATGTAATGACCTAGAACCTGTCTTTGGATGCAAATCCTCCGATAATTCACATGTTATGTATGTACATACATTTCCATCCACATGCATCTGCATGCATCATATCATCGGCAGGCAGGAATAGGTCCCCAAAGAGCTTTTGTTCATCACGCTCAACTCTGTCAAAGAAATATGGACAGAAGAATGTGCTCATCGCGATGCTCACCTTCAAGAAAACTGGTTTCTCTAAAAACTAGTGTGACTTATGTTGCCAACTTACTCGAGCATGCATTGAAATGACCTGTGTAAAATCTTTTGAAAAGAAATGCAGCGGAGTTGGAAAATGAATTCTTCTACCATAATTGCTCTTTGTTTGATCATGTCCACACATCAAGTTTCGGTTTAAACCTGTTTTGACTTGACGGCAACTTTGTTTGTAACGCCACAAGACCCTTTTTCTTGTTAAGCAAACTTTTCTCTTAAATAAGATCATGTATTTTCTTTGACTATGACGTGTTCTTGCTTTTTGTTTGAATAACATAAACATGTCGTATACCTTTTCCATTCAAATTATACTTGATCCCATGATTTCATCAAGTTTTTTGGCAAATCAAAGTCTAGTACAAAAAAATGTCAATTTGTTGTTTGTTTAACAAATGTGTTATGGGAATTCAAAGGATTTCATTGAAGGATGATCTCATATAAAAAAAAAACAACCACATAATAAGCTAATTTCTTAGCTAAACAAATAACCCCATAACAAATCAAAAATAACATTTCGCATGGAAAAGCAAAGTCTACCGATCTTGAATGCATGATTTTGAAATGAAGAGAGGCCATCTTTGATATGCATTCACAAAATCTTAAATATCCATTGCAGTCCCCATTTGAGCCGTATAATGATTTTTCATGATAATTAACCCCGACTATGATCGCACCCTACACTGGGGGCAAGTGCGAATAGAGAAGAACTCTCAATTACAAAGTAGTCCTCAATGATAAAAAAAAATCCCAAAAAAAAGCTGGGGGGCATAAACATAAAAAGGTTTTTAGTACACTAAAAAATCAATTCAACAATTTAGTAGTACTAAAGACCCAACATAAAAAACCCAAAAATTCTAGGGGGCATGTCACAATAAAAAACCCAAAATTCTTGGGAGCATGTCAAGTCAACATGATGGCATTGCTAAAAACCCATTCTCAAGAGCCTAAACAAATACTGAGGGGCATGTCAAGAGATACTCAAATAAAATTGTGGGTTATAAACATAAAAGGAGTTTTAGTACATTACGACAAATCGAGTCAACATGATAGTACTCAAAACCCATGATAAAAGGCCCAAACAAAATGCTGGGGGGCATGGCATGTCATGAAAATCAATCATGAGGACTAAAAGAGTTCTAAGAGTGAGCACTAAGTGATCCTTAGTCTAGAAAACCCTTAAACACTTTTTGAGCATGCAAATATCTTTTCTTCGTAGCCATCAGCCTAAGCCTACGCTACAAGCCTGATAAAGCCCTTTCTGATCAAATACAAGTAATCTAGATCGATAGGCAATGCTTTTCCATTCGAGATAATCCTTACAAATGCTTCACCAAACCTGATCGAAGCCTTCCTGACATACAAGACTTGCAAATATCATTTCACATTCTTGTCAAAGTCAACATAAAACCTGACAATGAGATCACATGAATTCTTTCGAGAACATTTTTGTTTAAACAAACATCAAAATGGTTTTTATGCTTGGAATAACTTTGAAATTCCAAAAATCTTACATAAAAACAATTTTTTCAAATAACCATCTCTTTCCTACAAACACTTGAAGCCCAAAACACTGTTGTGGCATGACCTGAATGCGGCAATCAAAATGGTTTTTGTATTTGGAATGACTTTAAAATTCCAAAAATCCCACATGAAAACACAATCTTTGCAAATAACCAAGCCTTTTCATGCAAACACTACTCTTCAAGCCCAAAACACTTGTGGGCATGGCCAGACTAGGGGGAAATCTATAGGTGCAATTGAAGCTGGCTCCATCATTCCTTTTCACGGAATCTGGATCAAACTCAGGGGGGTATGTTGATATGGAAAATCTATCATCTCTAGTGGTCAGAATCTTAGTTGCAACTCGAGTAAGCAGAAGCAGAAACAGTCAAAGCCAGAGATCCAACCTAAGGAAAGAAAGGTCGGGAAGAAGAAAGGGGACCTATATCTTTCAGGTAAGTACACATGCATCATCATGCATTGCATCCCCATTAAGACTTTAGAAAATATGTTGGAGGGATCATAATTTACGAACCTTCATTCATTATTTTGTGCACGCTTTCAAGCTCTCACCTCTTCCATGTCCTTAAGTACGCTTTTCAACTTTACCTCTTTCCTGATTTTGGGTTTCATCATGCATTCCATCCCCATTGAGAATTTTGAGAAATGTTTTGGAAGGATCGTAATTTACGAACTTTAATTCATCATTTTTGTGCACGCTTTCAAGCTCTCACCTTTTCCATGTCCTTGAGCATGTTTTTCAACTTTATCTCATTCCTGATTTTGGGTGTCGTCATGTATTCCATCCCCGTTGAGAATCTAGGAAATGTTTTGGAGGAACCGTAATTTGCGAACCTTCATTCATCATTGTTGTGTATGCCTTCAGGCTCTTACCTCTTTAATGCGTTTTTTAGCCTCATCTTCTTTCTTGAATTTGGTTTCCATCACTCATGGCGTCTCCCCACTAATAATCCAAGATATTTGTTTGAGGGATGGTGTTTCACAAACCTTCACTCATTGTTTTCTGTGCGTCCTTGAGCCCTTATCACTTTCACATCCCTGAGTGCAGTTGCGGGACTTTCAACAAACATAGATAGAGCATTATTCAACCCTATCTTCTTTGTTATTTGAGTGTGCTTTCAGTCATCAACCACCTCAGATAGCACACTTTTGAGTCTTGTCTTTTTCTTGAACATAGGTGAGTATTCTAGCGCCATCAATTAAGATAGTGTGCTTTCCAGCCTTATTCTCCATTCATCTTTGAGTGTGTTTTCCAACCCTCACCATCAATTAAAATAGTGTGTTTTTCGGCCCTATTGTCCTTTCGTCTTCGAGTGTGTTTTCTAACCCTCGCCATCAACAAAAATAGAGTGCTTTCCAGCCCTATTTTCCCTTCACATTCGAGCGCGTTTTCCAACCCTCACCATCAATTAAAATAGTGCACTTTTTTAGTCTTATTTTTCCCACACATCTTCTAGCTTGTTTTCCAACCCTTGATCCACCAATAAAAATAGAGTGCTTTCCAGCCCTATTTTCCCTTCATCTTCAAGTGTGTTTTCCACCTCTCAGCCATCAATTAGGATAGTGCGCTTTTTAGTCGTTCCTTTCCTCTCGTTTGAATGGGTTTTCCAACCCTCAGCCATCGATTAGGATAGTGCGCTTTTTAGTCGTTCCTTTCCTCTCGTTTGAATGGGTTTTCCAACTCTCAGCTATCGATTAGAATAATGCGCTTCTCATCCGTTCCTTTCCTCTCCTGAGCGAGTTTTCCAACCCTCAGCCATCGATTAGGATAGCGCGCTTCTCAGCCATGTCTTTCCTCTCCTGAGTGAGTTTTCCAACCCTCAGCCATCCATTAGGATAGTGCGATTCTCAGCCATTCCTTTCCTCTCCTGAGCGAGTTTTCTAACCCTCAGTCATCAATTAGGATAGTGCGCTTCTCAGCCATTCCTTTCCTCTCCTGAGCGAGTTTTCCAACCCTCAGCCATCATTTAGGATAACGCTTCTTAGCCATTCCTTTCCTCTTATCTGAGCGAGTTTTTCAACCCTCGGTCATCCATTACGATAGTGCGCTTCTTAGTCATTCCTTTCCTCTTGTTTGAGTGAGTTTTTCCAACCCTCAACCATCAATTAGGGTAGTACACTTTCTAGACCTTCCCTTCTTAGTGCGTTTTATAACCCTCATTCTCATTTTTGGATGGATTGACCATTTCTTGGTTTGATAAATCCACTTTCTTTTTCTTTACAACGCTTACTATCCAAAGTCTTTTACAAGACTTTAGTTGTAAGCACTGTAAAGAGGGGGGTAACTGTCATCACCCAATTTTTGGGTTATTCCCCAAAATATACAAAAAATGACAAAAATAAAATAAAAGGGGCTGGTGTCGGCAGAAAAATTAATGTGGAAATTTTGAATGTTTTCGAAAGCCCGGTCGTACCTCCTTTTTACCCAAAAATGAAGGAAAATGCAGATTCGAGGCGAATATAATTTATTATTAGATAAATCTGCTTAAAAATTAAGTCGGAAGACATAATTATATTTTTATGGGTCAATTTGATTTAATCGTTGGCCGATGTAAAGTGTAATTATGCTTCGGAATTAATTCAGAGCCCAATTGAAGGATTTAATTTAGTGCAAGAGCTTAATTATACTTTAAATGGGTCAAATTAATTTTATTAAGGTCTTAATTAGTGAGAAATTAAGTTTGGAAGCCGAATTTGGGTTCAATTGAGAAAATCAGAATTTTCGGTGACGAAACTCTTCGAAATTAATTGAAAGCCCAATTGAAGGATTTGATTTAGCGCAAGAGCTTAATTATACTTTAAATGGGTCAAATTAATTTTATTGAGGTCTTAATTAGTGAGAAATTAAGTTTGGAAGCCGAATTTGGGTTCAATTGAGAAAATAAGAATTTTCGGTGACGAAAATCTTCGAAATTAATTGAAAGCCCAATTGAAGGATTTAATTTAGCGCAAGAGCTTAATTATACTTTAAATGGGTCAAATTAATTTTATTAAGGTCTTAATTAGTGAGAAATTAAGTTTGGAAGCCGAATTTGGGTTCAATTGAGAAAATCAGAATTTTCGGTGACAAAACTCTTCGAAATTAATGGAAAGCCCAATTGAAGGATTTAATTTAGCGCAAGAGCTTAATTATACTTTAAATGGGTCAAATTAATTTTATTAAGGTCTTAATTAGTGAGAAATTAAGTTTGGAAGCCGAATTTGGGTTCAATTGAGAAAATCAGAATTTTCGGTGACGAAACTCTTTGAAATTAATTGAAAGCCCAATTGAAGGATTTGATTTAGCGCAAGAGCTTAATTATACTTTAAATGGGTCAAATTAATTTTATTAAGATCTTAATTAGTCAGAAATTAAGTTTGGTAGCCGAATTTGGGTTCAATTGAGAAAATCAGAATTTTCGGTGACGAAACGCTTCGAAATTAATTGAAAGCCCAATTGAAGGATTTAATTTAGCGCAAGAGCTTAATTATACTTTAAATGGGTCAAATTAATTTTATTAAGGTCTTAATTAGTGAGAAATTAAGTTTGGAAGCCGAATCTGGGTTCAATTGAGAAAATCAGGATTTTCGGTGACGAAACCCTTCAGAATTAATTGAGAGCCCAATTGAAGGATTTAATTAAGCGCAAGGGCTTAATTATACTTAAAATAGGTTGAATTAACCTAATTAAGGGCTTGATTGCTGAAAAATTAAGTTTGAAAGCTTAATTTGGGTTAAAATTGAGACGATCAGAATTTTCGGCAACGAAACTTTTTGGGTGAATTCGGAAGCCAAAATTAAAGATAAAAATATCTTTCTTCCTGGTTTTTTCCTTCAAAAAATATTTTTGTCACAACTTATTTATTTCAAAAAAATTTTTAAAAAAAAACTCACCAAACTTCTGCCGACAGCCATGGCTGCCCATTCCAGCAGCAATGCTACAACCATTCCTTCAGCCCACTCCCTCTGCAACACCATTCCTCAGCCATGCCCTAGACATCAACTCCATACTGTGCCCCATGCTTTCTTTGCCTAGAAATTGAGGCTGAAAACTGATAGAAAAAGGGGGAAGGAAACAAAAACATAACACTGTCACGGAGGGGCTGAAAACTAGAAGAAAAATAGAAAAATTTTGACAGTGAGGACTGTCACGGGGGGGGGCGGAAGAAACAAAGATAACACTGTCACGGGGGAGAAAATTTCGAAGGATAAAACTAGTTTGAATACAGAGAGGGAGAACACTGTCACGGGGCTGATTTCTGAAAAACTGAGGGGAACGGGGGGAGGATTTAAAGACTAGGAAAATCTTACACTGTCACCTGGGGGAAGAAAAACAGCAAAAAAAAACTTGCAATGACAGCTAGCTGCCCCTTCGTCTCCCTCGGTTCTTCTTCTCCAGCGCCGGCAGAGCAACTCCGGCAGCCCTCTCTCTCCTCGTGTGGCGGCGCCGCTGCCTCCCCCTCTCTCCTCCTTCTTTCTCCCATCAGCAGTCCTCTCTCTTCAAAAAACAGCCAGCAGCAACCGTTGCAGGTAGCTTTCTCTCTCCCCGACGGCATCCTCTCTCTCTCCAAAAAATAGCGAAAAACAACAGCCTTCCCTCATCTCCCGTCGGCCACCACGCAAGAAGATCCTCCTCAGCTGCGTTCCCAGCCATCATCCTTCTTCTCCGGTGACCGACCGAACAGCAGCAGCACGAAGAACGACAGCCACTCTGCGTAAACCAGCAACCTTCCAGCCCTCATTCCGGCCACCACAGGCCTTCGTTTCCGACGCCACCATGACAGGGACAACCACCTCGGTCTCCTCTACCCGGCGGCAGTAGCAGGGAACTCTCTCGTGGTGGTCGGCCGAACAAGTTACTGTTCACGTCACTATTCATGTAAATTGCAGTTTACGTGTTTTTGCTTTTTGCTTTTTTTAAAAAAAAAAAGAAATAAAGGAAATGTGGGGCTGGCCTGCTCTCGACCCATCCCAGCCCAGCGGTGGTGGGCCTTTGGCCCACCATGGCTGCCCATTTGGTTGGGTTAGGCTCGACCCGAAATTTTTTTTCTTTTTTAAAAAAAAACAAAAAAAATATATTTAAAAAAAAACAAAAAAAATGTGTTTGTTTTCGTGCATACGGCTGAATTCCAAGGTTTTTCCATGCATATTTTTCAAAAAAAAAATATATGTTGTATCTTTCTCATATTTTAAATGAAAATTGGATATCGTAACCAGTTTATGATTATCCATTGGTGTTCGGCCAAAATGTCAAAAATAATTTAATAATTATTTTGTTTTAGTTTTCGCGGTGTGAATTTACATTGTAAAGTACACTTGCAGATAAAAAGAATTTTTTTAACTACGATATAAAATTACAATGTAAGGTACATTCGTAGGTAAAAAAAAAGTTATTTTAATTGCAGTGTAAAATTATATCGTAAAGTACACCCGCGAACAAAAAAAAATATTTTTCCTTTTAAAATGCAGTTTAAAAAATAAACTTATGAAAAACAATCAAACAACAATGCAACTTACTTTAGGTAGGGTGCACTGGGGGTGACGCGTCTTCCCCTTGCACAACAAGTCCCCTTACCCAAGACTCTCGCAGACCACTAGGTCCTAGTAACCTTAATACTAGGTGGCGACTCCTTATATTTATATTCGTAAATTTTACGGCTATAACAACCCCCCATTTTCACCGCGCGTCGTTGTCTCCCCAAACCCCGGGGGACGGCGGGGCGCGAATCGCGAAAAATCTTCGTCGCGACAATATATTGTGATATATTCTTGATGTGAACATCTTAAAATATATAAAATTGAATTGACTATTCTTTATAAATGTCATATTAATTTAATCTTAGTTTTCTAAAATATTTTTAATATAATAATATACAAAAATGTAAAAAAAAAAATCTTTGGTGAGTTTTAGCAGTTGTATTTTTGCTATTTATCGAATAAATTATTCATCAAATAGTTAAAATATATCCAACAAACAATTACTATATTACAGGCAACAAATAATATATCTTTAGTCAGTTTGATCAATTATGGTTTTACTATCTAACTTTTAAATTATTACCCAAGTAGTTAACACAAAATTATCAATCAAATTGTTTGTTGCATAAAACAAATTACTAATCTGTGCAAAAATTCATCGATTGTAATTTTACTATTTTTTGATGACATCATTCATGAAACAAGTAAAACATACGCAACAATCAATCAGTATATTACACGGAGCATGTGGCGCATTTTCACAAAAAATTTTCGATTCCAATTGAATAATCTACCGATTAAATAATTAGTAAAATATTTTTAGCAATAACAACATTCAATCACTTTTAAACAGGAAAAAACCCCCTTTCTTACAGATTTTGTTTATTATAATTTTACTCATTAAATTAATCAATTCCAACACGTATAAAATCAATCAATTCCCTACATAGAAAAAAAAAACCAACGTAATGTGCGGGCAAGTTAGCTAGTAGAGATATATAAATGGAGTCCCGATTTTCCTGTTGAAATTTTTATTGTTCACATAGACATAGATTATTGTGGATTGTAAGAATAAAATTATTAATGTACCCCCAAGTCCGAAATATTGAACCCCCGGGACTAGGATCATTCTGACATTTCCATGGAACATGGATTGTATTTTTGAATTTTTTGCATAGTAAAACTATTATTTTACCCCTGGGCGCTGAGGACAAGACGTGGACTAGTCGGGTGTGTTATCGGTTTTTCACAAAATTATACATAGTAAAACTACAAAAATAACCCCCAAAAAAGACAAAAAAAGAATGCCTAGAACCGGGGGTATTGCAGTACTTTTACTCCCGATTTTTTCGTAGATATCGCTAGGTCCAGGTGTGTATAGGTAAGTTTCCATTTCTTTTATCAATTTGTTTCTAAAACGCTGCAGGCACGTCGTACGAACACTCCAACACTATTTCTGCGCAAGCCAATCAGGTGGCACGTGCGTGTTGTCTGTGCAATGAAAAATGCTCATTCGTCGTCTCACCTGATGTGCCACCATATCCTCTACCTCCAAGCGCGACGCTTGGCATGTTAATGTTGTGTTGGAATCGTCGGTGGATAATTGTTCTTCCCTTCTTTTCTCTTTTCTACTACTAAAAAGTACAGTACGGTCCTTCTTTTTTTTTTTGTTTCATTTCAGTCCTTGATCTTTTAATTTTGTTTTTCTTACTATTTTTTCAATGAAAATTTAAATTATTTTGAATTATATCATTCAATTGAAATTGATTATATATGGTATGTTTCAAACCAGTTCTCAATCTTTTAATTTTTAGTTTGTTTTTTGTTCTTTTATAATATTGGTAGGCAAGTTTTAATTTGTTCTAATTTTATCCTTCAATTGAAATTGTTCATCTATGCTACTTTTCATTTTGGTCCTTATTCTTTTAATATGCTAAACAATTATATTGTATTGATTTTTTAAAATCTCTTTATTGTTTTTCCATCCGAAAGATTTGATTTGTTTAATTTGTACCCTTTAATTGAAATTAATTATATATTTTATTTTTTATTAAGGCACTTATTCTTTTAAATAAAAATTTGGTATTGATTCTTTTGGTTTTTTGGTCCTTATTGGACAATGATTATTTTTTGTCAATATATATGCATTTGTGCTTTTAATTTTAATTTTTTTTTTAATTTTTATCATTTTATTTTTTACTGGAGTTTTATTTTGATTCGGTTCACTTCTAAAATTTTAATTTATGTAGGTTATCATTTTAATATTAATATTCCTCTCCTGTTCTCTTTGTTCTTTTCTCTGTGTTTTCTATTATTTTTATATGTTTTCAGATCTAATGATTTTATAATTTTATTGTTTGTTAAATAAAAATGATAAATTTAGTGAATATTTTTTTATTATTTTTAAATATTTTGTTTTTTTAATTCTCCGGGGCTATTTAATAATTTTAATTGTTAGGGCAGTAATGATAATAATAATTTTAACTATTATAGTAATGATAATGACATTAACGTAGGGATGAATTTTCAATTTATGTTTTTTTCTTTTTTAATATAAAAAATCAACTGCTTTTTTTTTTTAATTTGATTGTTACAGATGTTTTCACAATTTATATTTTGTTTGTTTTATTTAATTTAAATTGAATTATAAAATAAAATAATCTTAATACAATAAATTCAATAATTCAGATATCTGAATCTTCTTACTTTTTTAATGATAATGATAATTTTATACTGGCTATTTCATACAAACCTACTAATCAAATAAATTTATATCCATTTAAAATTCATATATTTTATAGAAAACTTTCCCTTCACAAGATTTCTGTACAGATTTATTATTTTCTTCAATTTATATTATAATAAAAATCTCATATAATTAATATTTTTTGCGTTGAAAAAAATATGGTTCCGACCGCGACGAGACGTGGGGGCAATGGCTAGTAGTTAGATAAATATTATCCACTTGGAATTTTTCTGAAATGAATTGTTGCTATTGCATATGTAGATTTTATCTTCCACAAAAATAAATTAAATATAATTCTTCAAAAAAATATATTATTTTGTTTATAAATATGTTAAATTAAAGTATTATATATTACATAGATTTTGTGGAGAAGTTATAAAGCATTCTATTCATTAAGTAAAGATTATTATTGAATTAATATGATATATACACACACACTCTCTCACACACACACACTAGCCATTTACCTGCGCTTCATAGTGACTGGAATCTTAACATAAAAAATATTAATTTTATAAAAAAAAATTATTATAATATAAATTTGAGTAAAATAATAAATCCGTATAAAATTCTTGTGGAGTGCGAGTTTTCTATAAAATATATAAATTTCAAATTGATATAAATTTATCTTGTTAATAGGTTTCAATAAAATCATCAACATAAAATTATCATTGTTATCAAAAATACAAGAAGATTTAGATACCTGAATTATTGAATTCACTATATTAAAATTAATTTATTTATAATTCAACTTAAATCAAACACAACAAACAAAATATATATTGTGAAAACACCTATAATAACCAAATAAAAAAAATAGTTTATTTCTATCTAAATTTTTTTTTTGAAAATTCATCCCTATGTTATTATCACTATCATAACTATAATTGTTAAAATTATTATTAATATTACTATCCAAACAATTAAAATCCTTAAATTGCCAAAGAATTGAAAAAAATTGACAAAAAAATAGTAATTATAAAAATAAAAATAAAATTAAAAAAACAAATAAATTCTATCTAATTTAAATCCTAAGTAGAGAGAAGAAGCGAAGGGGAAAAAATCAATCTCCACGCACTGATACATACGTCATCCAAAGGTACACATAACGTCCATGCTCCGTGTAAAGCAAATGCCAACCACTTTTTTAAGTGATCTGTGAACACAGAAATAAAGGAGAGCAAAAAACTGAAATCGCCCTCACCCAACAACAGACAATACCGGGGTCATTAAGGGTACAAATCTCTACTTACGGTTTAAATCCACAATAAATCACCTTATATATTATAGTACACTATACAGGAAAACATCCATACTTTTTATTTTTTAATATATATATATATATATATATATCATGAAGGTTTGTAGGGATGTAATAGAAGATTCTATTTTCCATTTAATGAATTGAATCATTAATGGAATGACTCGTCTTATTCAAATAAATAAACTAAACTGATTTTTATTTATTAAAAAACTAAAAAAAAAACATAAGGAAAATTTAAAATGATTGTTTAGAAACACATATTCTGATTGAAAATGTGTTTTTATTATTGAGGAAGTATAGAATATCATATTCAACGAAATAAGATCAATAATAAAAAGACATCTCTTATTAAAAAATAAATTTGATTTCTATTTATTAAAAATTAGACATGTTCGTTAAAAAAAAAATACTAAAATGGTATTTTTCTAAATAAAATTTAAAAACTATATATATATATATATATATATATATATATATATATATATATATATATATATATATATATATATATTGTAAGTCATAGATCAATAAACAAATCCAGAAGTGTCATTATTAAAGGAAAGAAAAAAACTAAAGAAAATGCACATAGAGGAGAGGAATTTGGCTCCCCCTCAAGGTAGGAGAATAGCGTAGCTAAAGCAAGAAATAATAATCGTTAGATTTTTTAGGCCGAGCAATGCCTGTCTATTTCTTTTTTTTTACTATATCGTTTTTTTTATTTAAAAAAATATATATTTAGACGAATATCCTTCTTTATTTAATTTTGTTTAGAGAGAATTTTTTTAATCCAGAATCTACTCTATACTTTAGGGATGTTACTATAAGATCTGGAAAACTTTTGCTGGTTGGATTCGTAGAGAGTATTTAGAATGTGTTTTTGAAAAAAAGTGAAATTTTTATTTTAAATTAAAAAAATTTAGTATTTTTAGATTATTTTCATATGTTAAAAATAATTTTAAAAAAAATAAAAAATATTTTTTTAATATATTTCTAAACAAAAAATATTTTTAAAAATAATTTTAATCATATTATTTTCAGTGACTAAGAAAAATGTTAGAAAAATGTTAACATGGACCTCATTAAATAATTTCCAACATGTTTTTTATTTCACAAAACCATTTTATGACTTGATGTGCCATCTTCAAGGTGAACAAGGGAAGCAGGATGGATGGAGGTAGGTTTTGTTTGGTGTACCGGCCATTATAACTTGAATTAACTTCTATCAACTTCCTAATTTTGTCTCCAATTAGGGCGGGGAAGTTGGGTGCCATTATAGTTATTTTGACCCGCAAGTCCAACGATGAAAGGTATTCCTATATCCAAAGTTATATTTTTAAATTTATGATTGTTTTTGTTATTTTTTTTAGTTTTTATGGGAGTAAATGAGCAGCTAAAATGATTATTTTAAATAAACAAAGCCGATACATGATTTTTCTAAGAGCTAAAATTGAAATATTATCGCTGCAATATTACTGTTAATTCTCTACTTTAAAACACAACAACACAATAGAATTGAGCTAAAACAATTCAAAAAAATACAGATGAATTGAATTGACACAACTCAAAAAAACAAAGCAAAGGGCAATATTTTCCAGCCAACAAAACACTCAAAAACACAACAACATTGCTTACCAGCCAATCATAACAAGAAAAAATATAACAAATAAGGGGATCAAATTCGTTGATCTGCTAGCTGAAAGAGAGTTGTAGTGGTTCATGGGAAAGGCTAAAAGGTAAGGGCTCGTCGTGGAAAAGGTTAAAGTCGAGTTCAGAAACAAAGGCCTTTTTTGCAATCAACGAGCTACGTACCCATAAAAATAGCTAGCTTGCTAGCATGGAAAGGAGAGTTTAGAGAGAGAGAGAGAGAGAGAGAGAGAGAAACACAATGATTTTAGCATTCTTTGAGGGAGAGTAGAGTGAGATGGGGGGAAGTAGCACAAGAGGAGAGTGAGATCGAGGAGGGAGGAGCAGCGTGAGAGGAGAGTGAGAGGGGGCTGCGCAAGTGATAAAGAGGGTAGGGTTTCGGGTGTGGGGAGATTAATTAATAATAATATTTAGAAAAAAATTAAGGGAGGTAATTAATAATAATAATTAGCATAAAAAATAAGAGGGTAATTAATAATAATAATTAACATTAAAAAAATAATTATACAACATTAGTAAATTATGAATTTCTTGATCAGTTAGCTTAATTATATATTTTAAATTTACTGTTAGATTTATAAGCTGTTTAAATTTTAAATTTTAAATTTCAAATATTCCGGATCTTTTAATTATAATTAAATTTATTTTTTTAATTCTTTATTTAAATAAAAATAAAAAAAATTATTGCTGGTGGGTTTCTCAAAATTAATTATTTAATTATATAACTTACTCCTATTAATTGTATAATTAAACTATTTATAAAATAATTGAATTTTATTTAAAATAAGATAAAAAAATGATTCTTCAAAATAACTCTTACTATTGAAGGACACATCAACTCAAAAACTATTTATATAATATTCAAAGATCTATTTTTATTATTTGACTCTATCAAATGACTCTTGTTATTGACTCTTGTTATTGAAATTACCTGTATGCTATATAGGTTTTAATAAGAATTTCGGGTGTAGAGGATGCTAGGCACCGACCTACAATCCATCCCTTCCTTGCCATATAATCTTACAAAATCGACTTAAAAAGAAATAAGAACAAATGAATTTATGAAATTTACTCATGAGATTCCCTTACGTTAGATCTTTTCGATGAGTAAATTTAATAAAATTATTATGTTAACTTTACTATTATCTTGTTTTTCCATGGTCGGAAGAAATGGGCTAGCGGTCCCCGAAAGACAAGTGGTCGTGGAGAACTGCTAAATTTTGCCCTTTTTCTAGAATCCAAACGACAACTTGCTATTACTAATTTACTATAGAACATAAATCTAACATAAAAGTTAAAACAGTCCCATATGAGCCCGCAGTAATGATAGAATTCCGAGGCATCGCCGCCCAATGACCGGCGTCAACGGTGAAGTACTCCGCATTTTTGAGTCAACTGCGGCATCCAAACTTCATGTTTATTGACTTCCGAGAAGGCATTGCTTTAGATTCATGGAGGGCGGACGACTGTTTTGCTTATAAGGTTATAGCCTGGACAGTCGCTTGTCAACAAATTCTTTGACCTCCGAGAATAATCTTGAAGACTCGGGTAGGTCCGGGAAGATATAAAATGCGTGAAACATGTTTGAATACTCAATCAAGGTAGCCTCTTTCCCGGATCTCCTTAGCCACTCATAGTACCTCCTATGCCAATCCTGTAACGGGTCTAGCCCGCAAACAAACACAATTGTGTCCGGAAAATCCAAATCCGAAATATTCTCAGCATTCGGTCCACTCACATTCACTGCATGATGATCCCGGTCCGATCCATCCGGCAAAAACACTTTCCAACACCAATCGGTTCGTTCCACAGACACGAACGGGTATCCAACCAATTGTAATTCAGACTTGGTCCTGTCTTGCCCGCCAAAATAGGGCTGAATGGAAACCAATCCAATTACCTTAACATTCTGAAACCCAACCCGACAAGCTCGAACCGCAACGTGATGGGCCAAATTTCCCCCCGCACTATCTCCAACCAGAAAACACTTAGACAAGTCGGCTTCAGGTGGCAGTGACCCATTGGCTTCATTCTTGTCTACGAACTCGAGCACGTCAAATCCATCATCGTATTGACAAGGATATCGATGTTCAGGCGTAAGACGGTAATTGACTGAAAGAACAACAGCAGGAATCTGATGTGCTAACCTGCGACAAACGGCGTCGTACGACCTTGATGCAGCACTTAGGAAAGAGAACCCACCTCCATGAAAAAATATCAAAACAGGCAAAGAAGCGGGGCCGCCATCGTCAACCCCGCTATTTTCCGGGTTGTAGAGGCGGAACCAGAGGTTGCGGGTGGTGTCCACGGTGATATCAGAAGAGAAGACAGAGTGAACAGGTTTCTCAGGGGAAGGAGAGGACTTGAAATCAAGGAGATTGAGGAAACATCTGTTTATGGTACCGTCTGAACGACGCGTCATATCTGTGACCACTGAGAGGACTGCAATGGCTAGCCTTGTCCTCCATGGGATGACTAGTTTCGCCGGTGCTAGTGTTTCACTGCTCATGTTTACAAAGATAGAAGAAGGAAAGGAGTGAAAATAAGATGGAAGAGACGAATGTTTTTAATGGCTGGATTTCAAGGGTAGGGTATGGGAGTAGCTCTTGGTTGGTATGGGGGGTAGTTGGTCAAGGAAGTATATATACACACGCACACGCTTTAATGAAGTGATTGTTTTTTGTTTTGCCTTGTTTATAATTTTTTTTTTGTTATATATTTTTGTTTCTATTCTTTTATATTTTTGTTTAGTTTTGATATGTATATATAGATATTATAAATATATATAAAACGTGTTGTGATTTCACTGTTTCGGTCACTGTGGCTCTAGAGATGAAATCACTGTGGATTGTGGCAGTGTGCTGCCAATTATATCCTTCACAAATTCAAACCTGCGTGTTTTTGGTGGAGGGTGTTCATGGTTTTCCCAGTGTTTTTTTTACTTTCTCTGTGTGTTTTAAATACTACCCCGTGCAAATCTGTTCTGGTCATTGTTGTATTCTGGGTGCGAGGATAATTCATTTGTGGGTGTTCATTGCTTTGGTTATTTGGTTTGATTTGGTTTGTTGGGGAGTTCTGTTATGTCACTTCTTGACCATGCCCTGTTTTCTCTTTGCTTACACGTCTTTGCTTTGGGTGAGAGTTGGTGGAGTGGTGTCTGCGTCCTTCAGTTATGTTTCTTTTATAAGCTACTTTTTTTTTGCCATTTGGGGTGTTCCATTGTCTTGCTCTTTGCTGGTTCGTCTCTTTTTTTCCTTTCCTATTTTGTTCATTTCAGTTTTCTTCTGTTTTTCATTGTCATTTGGTTGCTTTGTTATATCATATTTTCTGTGCAATTTTTCTTTGTCAAGGTTATGTTTTGCCTTTTTTGTTTTGTATTTTTGTGTCTGGCATTGTAGTGATTCTTTGTTGTTTATTATGCTGTTTTCATTTCTTGCTTTTAATGATAAATCCGACTGGTATAAATATGCTTCTTCAGCTGAATAAAACCTATTCAATCAAAAGCTCATATGTATTATTGCTATTTAAGCTCTCTGGATTTTCAAAAGCAAGGCATTTGCAGATGAGAGTTGCAGAGCTCGGTCGGGTTGGGATATGGGTGCCTAGGGCATAGAGTTGCACAAATTAAACATTCTTTTAGTGAACCCGAGTGGACCCTGATTGAGACAGAGGAGAGTGTAGTTTCATCGAGCAGTTCACTTGGGTGAGACAGAGGAGAGTGGAATTTCGTGTGTAGGGGTGAAGTTAGGGTATCTGCAAAGAAACGCCAAAAACAGTGGTAGCTCTCTGGTATTTAGCGTGGCTGGACCTTCATTTTGTTTTGAGTGAATTCTGGTTCGTGAGAGTGTTGGGTGAGAGAGACGGTGACAGAGGGAGGCCAAACGGTAAAAAAAGAAAGAAAAAAAGATTGTGACAATGGAGGCAATCTTTTAATGGTGTTGTTCTCTTTAAAAAGCATCTGAATCGGAAGCTGTTCTTTCAACATCCGCCTCAGATAAAGCAGATGAGGGAGAAGACCTTTGGCCTGATTCCCAGAATCGAATCGAAGCAGAGGAACGTTCTCTTCCCAGAGGAGAGAAGATCCAGAAGAGGAAAAGTAGCCAATGAGCTCAGCCCTTACACGAGAAGTTCCAACTGTTGTTTTTTCTAAAGAGAAAGTCAAAGTTCCAGTCTTGGTTGCTCTCATATCATAGGCGATTGGGCAGTAGATAGAGTGGGTTAATGTCGCAAAGGAGGAGGGCTTTATATTGTGTTGTTCAATGGATGATAGGCATGGGAGTGTGAGCGGGGGAACCATTCTTTTTATGGCACTCTGAATTTGTTGTTGCTAAAGGCTTGAAGAATGGCTGGAAATCATTTGAAAAAAACACCCCATCCTTTTCTTCTGTCATGTGCAGATGAAGATCAACAAATGCCCAACCAGATTTCTCTTCAAACTTGGACCAGACAAGGCTGCTCCCATGGTGGCTGCGATTTTTTGCAGCTCATTTTTTGCAATTGCAACTGGAATAGCAAGAATTGTTGGGGTTAATTTAAGGGAAAACAGCAGCGGCAAACCGAGCTCCCTGACTGAGATGTTAAGGCAGATTGATAACATTTTCTGGGTTGCAGCAGATTGATTTTCTTTTGGTTTTCTTGGCGAGCAAGAGCAGTTTCTTGCTCCCCCACTTGAAGGATTTCCAGTGCACGTGATTAATTCCCATTCTGTTTAATTAGTTCCCAGCAACAAAGAAATTAAGACCTATATATATATATATATATATATATATATATATATATATATATATATATATATATATATATATATTCTTCATGTACATTGTATGGAACTAGATGAGTAGTATGCAAGACGTGTGCTTGCACTGCAGAATGATTGATTTGGCCCCCTTCAACATGTATACAAAAGCATTGAATTAGTTTGATGGGGAGGATTTCCAGCGTACATGATTTCTTGGGCAAGTGTAAGATTATCTTGATAAAAAAATATCCAACAAAGAAAAAGAAAACGGTGCATTAAAGACACTGCTTTGAGCCTTTAACTAAACAACACGGCCAACGAAACTTTTCACGAAGCAATAATTCGAATACACAATTAATTTATTATGAATATATTAAAATAATATTATTATTTATCAAAATTGTGGACGCAGCGAAAAACAGCCCTTTAGATGTGATGCATTAATTTTCAATTTATGTTTTTGATTTTTTATGATTCGTTAATTTTCAATTTATGATTTTGATTTTTTATGGATAAAAAATTAACTATTTTTTTTATTAACTAAGTTTATAATATAATAAAAAAATATATATAATTAATATTTTTTATAATAAAAAAAATATGATGACACCCGCGACTAGGTGCGGGGATTTTGCTAGTATATATATATATCAAAACTAAACAAAAATATATTCTTCTATATATATATATCAAAACTAAACAAAAATATAAAAGAATAGAAACAGAAATATATATAGATAGATAGATAGATAGATAGATATAGATATATAGATATATAGATATAGATATATTAGTTTTGATTTTTATTTTTATTGCTATTTATTTCTATATTAAATACAATTTGTGTTAATAAACATAGTAAATTTAGTTTTGATGAAGTGAAATGAGAGTGGAATTTTCTCTTATACACAAATAGTAAATCTTCTGTTGTAAGTAATTTGTTATATCCATATTTTTTATTTGTTTTATCTATGTGTTACTTGATATATTTTTAGTTTAAAGTGATTTTTATTTTTAAAAAATAAAATATTTTTTATTTTTGAAAATTTATTTATGATATTATTATATTAAAAGTATTTCTGATTAAACACTGGATGGACATTTAGAACACCAAACGATGCTGCACACACAGCTGAAGGGAATGTAAGGATAAAAACCATCGACTCATTGATCAAATGTGCCAACAATGTTCTGTAGAAAAAAAAAACCTAAAATTACCTAAACACCCTAACAACCAACTCTTGAATTTTGTCTTTTATGAGGGCATATCTATATTTTTACTCTTTAGAAAAAATTGAAATACCAAAAACACCTTTTCTGACAAATCTTGGTATTTATCTTATTTTAGGTTGATGTGATTATTTTATTATTAACATTAGTGTAAAAAATAAAAAAAATACTCCTAGATAGTCAATTATTTATTACCTGATAACAGGGGTAAAAGTATAGTATAATTGTATTAAAATACCTGGAAAAGACTTAAATGCCCCCAAACAATCAGAGAATGTCAACTAGTCCCATAATAAAGTCTAAAATACCCCTGATTCCAAGAGTTAAAATTTAATGCACCGAGGGAGCAAAACAGTAATTAAACTATTACAATCCACAATAATTTGTGTCTACTGCTACAGTTAAAAACTCACACAGTTTATCGCTTTCTTTAATAAAATAATATTTATATATAATATTTATTATTTAATATACATATACTATTAGAATTAGCTTGCTATAAACATAAAAGCTCAATGATAAAAGACTGAATAACTTTCATGAATTATTGAAGACTCAATTTGGCTTTCATAGTCATTTATAACTCTAACAAAAAGCATAAATATAACACATGTTAGCTTTATCTTAGCTATATGAGTGACAAAATAAAATGAATAACAATATGCTTAAAGATTTGGACTCATCCTAAAGAATATGATTTATTAAAACAAAAATAAACCAAGTAAACAACGACCTCTTCATGCCCTCCCTTAAACTAATATGCAAAACTACAATTAGATTATGTCAATATCTTCACACACCCCATCATCTTCCTAAGTTTCTGAAATGCTTCTAATTTTAAAGGCTTTGAATTTAAATCAGCCACCTACTTCCAAGTTCCACAATGAATTAATTTAACATCATCTTTTGTAAGATCTCTCAAGAAATAAAATTACATATTAATGTATTTGCTCTTTCCATGCATAACTTGATTTCTTGAAAGCTTTATCGTTGAACTATTGTCACACATGATAGTGGTGCAACCCTAGTAGTTGATAATGTAATGATGGGTTGTTTATATGTAGCCATGAATCAACACTTGAACTTAAAAGAAACACATAACCAGACATACTTTTATGATCGTATGTATCATCTGGATAGTCACTATCTGCGAAAGCAAGCAGCTCTTCATCTTCCCCTCCTTTCTTGTACAAAATGCCATAGCTGGTAGTGCCTTTTAAGTCTCTCAAAATCATTTTGGTAGCTTGTAAGTGAAGTTCAACGGGTTTAGCTATATTTATACTAATTGAATTGACACTGAACATTATATCTAGATGAGTTGTTACGAGGTATATTGAATTTCCCACCATTTGTTTGAAATACATCGCATACACTACAACTCCATCTTCATCTCTACTCATTTTGAAACTTGGCACTATCGGGCTGCTTACAAGCTTGCTTTCAAACATCCCAAAACATTTAAACAGCTCAGTAGAATACCTTATTTTGACATGTGAAAAATTCATTTGGTTTTGTAGTACCTCTACCAATAAAGAATCTTATTTTTCTCATATTAGTCATG
Organism: Salix dunnii; assembly: GCA_015731905.1. NCBI lineage: Eukaryota > Viridiplantae > Streptophyta > Magnoliopsida > Malpighiales > Salicaceae > Salix > Salix dunnii. Next base: position 5,764,146 of record CM027662.1, on the reverse strand, counting down.
TCAAAAACTTTTATCATAGAATTCTTAAAATCAAACATTATATCCTCATCATCACTAGTGTAAATCAGATCATTTGCATAAATACTTATTATCAAGTTTTTACCTTAAATGCTCCTTTTGATGAATAATGTCAATTTTTTACAGCATTTTTGGATGCCTTCACTAATGAAATAAGCTTCGATGCATGTAAACCAAGCCCTTAAAGCTTGTTTTAGATTGTATAAAGCTTTATGCAGTTTAGACACTTTAAGTGCACTTCCCATTTTTATAACTTTTTGGTTGGTCCACACACATGTCTTCACTGAGTTCACCATGAAAAAAATGCTGATTTTACATCCAAATGGTAGATTTTCCATCTTATTTGCACTCTAAGAATCACTATTATCCTTATTATATCCACACAAGCTAATGGAGCAAAAACTTGAATGAAGTTTACCCCTTCTTTTTTAGAATGCTCCTTGGCTACCAACTAAGCCTTGTATTTATCTACTTCTCCAAGCTCATTCAACTTTATTATATAAATCCATTTCACTCCAATGGGTTTAGCACCAGCTGAAAAGTCAATAAGTTTCCACTTTTGATATTTTTTCAATTGAATTAATCTTCAAATCTATTGTCAATCTCCATTCAAACTCATTACTACCTTTTCATAATTGATTGGATTTGTAGAAGTTATGAGGGCCGTATTGAGATCAATTTCTCTATTTGACAATCTTTTATTAATGATGTAATCTTTCATATGTATAGGAGCATGTCAGACCTTTCTTTCCCTAACATCAAACCCTTCTACAAGTGCATCATTAACAACTGCATTAATTTTATTTCCTTTAGCTTCTTCATTTCCTTTACTTGCAACTTCAAGATTCTCGTTCATCTTCATCATCATATGTGTCATTCTTATTATCATAACCCCAGTTAAGATCTACCAAGACTTGTTCCTCATAGCTAGTGTTCCACTCCCACTGTCTATCTTCCTCAAATATTATATCTCTACTTGTCACCATGTTTTTTATCATTAGGTCATATAGTTTGTAACCCTTTGACTCCTCACTAAATCCTAAAAGCACACATTCAAGGCTCTTGTTATCAAGCTTAGTTCATTTGGCACTTAGCATGTGAACATATGCCACACACCTAAAGACTCTAAAATGTTTAATTATGGGTTTCTCACCAGACCATGTGTCTTCACGAGTGACATTCTTGACTATCACTATAGGACTTTTGTTTTGCGCATACACGATCTAATTCACTACTTCAAGCTAGAAGGTTTTTGGGATATTTTTTTAAGAGCATTTAATGAACCATATTCATCATTGTCTGGTTCTTTCACTCCATAACTCCATTTTATTACAGAGTGAATGCAATGGTAAGTTGCCTTTTGATACCACCTTATCTACAAAATTTATTGAAATCCTCTAAGTAGAACTCACTACCTGTATCAGTGTGTAAACATTTAATACACATTCTTGTATCCTTCTCAACAAGTCTTTTAAATCATTTAAATAAATTCAAAGTTTCTAATTTTTCAGTTAAGATGTAAACCCAAGTTTTTCTACTAAAATCATCAATAAGGCATAAAGACATATCTTTTTTTGCCATTTGATGTGAGTGTCATAGGACCATAAATATCTGTATGTATGAGTTGTAGTTTTTTGGTTGCCCTTCATGCACTCTTATTAGGAATGGGGTCTCGATGTTGCTTCCTATCCAAATAATTAGGGCATGCCAACGTAGTAGGAAGAAGATGAGGCCATCCATATACCATATTTTTGGCTTGTAAGGTATTGAGACCTTTATGGCTTAAATGGTCATATCTATGATGTTACAAGTGATAAAGTTCTTATGTACTTGCCTAAAAACATACCTCATTCTTTTTTTTTTTATTGGCTAGCAGGGTGAACATTCTATTTTTTTGATATAATAGTTTGAATAATTAAGCCTTTATCTGGGTGATAGATCTTACACAATTTGTTATGAGTAAGAATATATAATCTTTTCTCCCGTAATTATGTGATACTTAGAAGATTATTCTTCAACTTTGACACGTATAAGACTATTGTCAAGACAAGATTGAAACCATTAAAATGTAATCTGACATTTCCTTTTCCTTTCATTGTTATTCTAGAGATATTTCTGAGTTTTCCTTGTTGTCTAAAACTCTCATCCAATTAAATGAACATCTTAACATCTCCACACGTATGATTTGAGCAACTAGAGTCTAAAAACCATACATCATTATGCATTGCTTCATGTTCTTCTATATATGTCATTACAATATGTTCTCATGCTTTTCCAACTCAATATAATTTGCCTTTTTGTTCGATGAAGGGCAATTGTATTGAAAACGACCTAGTTAATAACAACGTTAGCATTCCACTATAGTTCTGTTGAAGGCTTGGCGCCCTCTGCCTCATCCCTTTCCTTTATAATTATTTATGCCACGTCTTTTTGCTCTAAATCTCTCATTTGCGGTCATTTTTAGAGCTTGCTCCTCTACTGCTCTTTTATGAAACTTTTGCTCATGTATAATCAAGGAACTTTGCAATTCATCGATGATAAGTGTGTCAATATCTTTAGATTTCTTGATAGAAAAAACAATATAGATGAAGTTGTCTGCTAAGGACCCAAGGATTTTCTCAACAATGGTAACATCACGCATTTACTTTCTATAAAATCTCAGCGTTACTTACTGACATAACTCTATTGTCAAGGAACCTTTTCACCTAAAAGCTCAAGCTATTAGGTGAGGTCCTAGAATATGATTTATAATATTCTCTAATACATCCCCTCAAGTGAAACCTTTTGAGTTTGAGACTTGCACAGACATATAACACCTTGTGCTTGATTTTTATTAAATGAAGGTGGTGAGATTTGAAGTAGTGACCGATGGGTCAATAAGGCTCTGATATCATGTCAAGAAACCATATCACCTAAAAACTTAAGCTATTAGATGAGGCTCTAAAGTATGATTTATATTATTCTCTAACACTATTAAATAATCAGCAATGCATTAACCTGATTTTCATTTCGAGAGTCTCTAATTCCCTTCTTAAAGCTTGAATGACTGAACGTCTTACTATAGCATTCCCTTTGTACTTCTTTTTCATCGAATCCCAGATTTGTGTTAATGTGTTCTTCTGTAAGATAGTCTCAAGAATTGTTTTGTCTATTGCCTGAAACAAATAATTCTTGACCTTCAAATCCTTGATTTTTGTCTCATCAAGCCTCTTATGTTGTGATTCTATCATAACTTTATTTGCTTCCGGTTCATCATATCCCATCTCGACCAAACTCCACTATTCTTTTGAACTTAAGAAGTCTTCTATAAGCATACTCCAATGATTGTAATGACCATCAAAACACAGAATGGCTGGTTGGATGAATTGACCTTCACTTGCACTCGACATCTCTCAAACTCTCGTGTTTAAACTCACCTGTGTGAGCAAGTAAAAAAAAACTACAACCTCCCTCTCTCAGGCCAAGTGTTGGCTCTGATATCAGCTTGTTAGAATCGATTTGATATAATACAAGAGCTCAATGGTTAAAAATTGAATAACTTGCAAGAATTATTGAAGACTACCACTCTAACAGAAAGCATAAAAACAATACATGTTAGCCTTGTTTCAGCTATGCAAGTAACAAAATAAAATAAATAACAACATGGCCCAATGACTAGGACTCATCCTAAAGACCAGAATTTATTGAAATAGAAAATAAACCAAGTAAACAACCATCTCTTCAAATACATATTTTATACATACATACATACATACATACATACATATTTGAATAGTAAGCATACCTCAAATCCAATTAATAATTAATAAATATAGAAGAATTTTACCCAATAAATAATAAATAAAATATAACTATCCAAAAATTCCAACCACATATTAACGATCACGGGCGGCAAAAAGAAAAGATGCACCGATCATGTCCATGTCCTTCTACTTGTTGAAGAGATAGAGATGGTCCCACTCTTTTTTGGGCTAAATATACGAAGTGTTATTCTATCAATTCATAGATGTTTCCGGGTATATGTTACCGAGTCATGACCGATTATGGCAACAAATAGAAAAAAATAATTATAGTTGTATTTGGTGGCCAACTAATATAATGGCCTCAATTAATAAAATAATTTCTTCTCCTCGCAATAAATATTCAAAGAAATATATAAAAAAGGTGGGACTCCTCTATGAAAGCGGCTCTACGTTTGTCAACCAAACGACTGGTATCTGTGAGAGTGATGTTGATAGTCATATTTTCAGATAAATTTGTTTCAAGTATTTAAATTTATATTATTGTTAAATTCTACATTGCTATCAAACAAATTTTGGTTTAATTTCATTTTCTCAGGACCTACCAATTTCCTTTTAAAATAAACTATATATAAAAAGAAATTATTGTTTCTATTTTGTGAATTTGGCATTGTATTTCTCTGCATTTAAGGTTTTTATTTATTGATATTTTTAATTAAAAAACGAATCGAAATTTTCTTTTAGTGATTAAATTTATTTTGATAATATTTCCATTCTTTTTTTCTCTCTTTCATGTGAATTTTCTTCTAAATAAAACTAAATATATTCAAAATGAATGACGTTAAGAATTTAGCTATGAAATTATTGGTAAATATCTATATTTGCTTTAGAATAAATTGAGATTTACTCGATAAATTAAAAAGGATATATTTTTTTTAGTCTTGCTATTAGATATAAATAGAAGGATTTGATTAATAAAAAGATGAAATAACAGGATCAATTCATATATATATAAACGATTTGAGATGAAATTGATATATCGCACGAGAGAAGATATGAAATCACGTTTGACAAGCTGAAATGAAATGGGTAGGCTTGCTAGCTTTAATAATTCCTCATTGATTGAAAAGTGGAAGCCAGCTGGTTTTTTCTAACTTCGAGACAAATTATTTAAATATTGTTCACGAGTATTATTAAAATTATTTTTGAAAAAAAAATTGTTTTATTTTAAATTAATTTTTTTATATTTTTATATTATTTTCATGATATAAAAAATAATTTTTAAAAATAAAAAAATATTATTTCAATATATTTATAAACAAAAATTAACATTGTTTTTTGTCAAGAAAGCTACCCTTTATGAATCTAGTTCACAAGCTGTTATACTAATTCCAATAGTAAGAGTCATTTTAAAAAGTAAAATATTTAAAATGATATTTTGAATAGTATATATATAGTTTTTTTATTGATTTGTGCTTTAATGGTAAAACTATTTTGGAGAGTTATTTTTTTATATTATTTTAAATATAGTGCAATTATTTTATATATAATTTAATTATACATTTAATAGAAGTAAGTTATATAATTAAATAATTACTTTTAAAAAATCCTCTAACAATATAATCATTAATTTTTTTAATTATATTTAAATTTAAAAAAATGAATTTAAAAGTTCAGAATAAAAAAGATTCAATTTCTCAGTATCTCAATAACACATTACAGCAAATACAAAATTTTAAATCTACACGTAAAAATAAAATATAATACACATATATGTCTTTTGCCATTTGCTCATGGCATATTAGGTATTGAGGGGCGGGTCAGCTATCGTTAGCTACCAATGCTATGAAAAAACAAGAGGCCAAAGGTACGTCAAGGTGATTTTGGTCAAGAAAGCTACCCCATTATGTTTTTTAGTGAGAAACTGACAAGTTATGAGAAGAACTCCTCTACCACTTGCCTAGATCCAACGCCATTGTTCAGCTATGAAAGCATCGACATTACTACTCGGTGCAGAAGGAGTCCTTTCTTATTCCTGAACACATGGCCCTGAGAAGCGCATCAAAAATGGAGTTGTCGACGTGTCATGTGAAAGTCTTTTTCTCCCGATATTTTTTTTATTTTTATTTTAGGCACCAGCTTGGCCCAAGGTAGCAGCCTATGCACTCAACGTGACGGGGTCTGATTGCTTTCGAGAGCTGTAGCAAGCAGTTCTATCCATTCAACGTGATGGGTTTTATCCATTGACAGTGATTTTGGGTATATTCTCTATGATGATCAGATTCCATTGCTAGTAAGAAGAGTATCTATGCTCGATTGATTCCACATCCTTACTTTTGAAGTCATACTAGCCATAAACCTTGTAAATAATGTATTGATCTGCTGTCTTGATTTAGTGTCTCTATAGACTTGATTCTATTGAAACAAAATCTTCATCCATGATTGAAAGGTCATTATTATTGTTCTCGCAACTTCAATATTTATAATTTTGAGATTTTATTCATTAAAGTTTTAAAACATTATTAAATAAATTTAATTATGAAAACAAAAATAAATACAATGAAAGATCCTCTTTCCATTGGGCTCAATATTTGCAGGTAATTAGATCTTGTTGTGAAGAGACACCTTATCGATTTTATAGCACTGTACTCCATAACTCTAGGTCATGTTGATGCACGTGCCTTACATGCATGTTCATGATTCACATCTAATAACTCGTGTTACTCAGAATAGCTGCTAGAAGAACTAGCAGTGATCTAGTTTTGATAACAGGTAATGGATTTTACACTGTGCATTTATACAAATGAATGCTCATCCACACACACATTTAGATGTTTTATGGCAACACCTCCTTTATATGGGAGACCATCCAAATTTACAAACCTGCAAAAACATATCATATATGCCATAAACTTGTTAATTTTATTTATTTTCTTCTAATAATTTTGCATAATTTAATTTCATACAATTTGTTTTATTTATACATTATAATATTTTTAAATTAATCTTCAACTTATAAAAATATGTTCAAAATTTACAAAAATTCAAAAAAAAAATATAATAATAATTTAACTAGACAAAAAATTATCAGTTAGTAATCAATTAGCAAAAAAAAAAAAAAAATTAATGACACAAAATTATCAATTAATAATTCATTAACACAAGAGGATCAATTAAAAATTAACAATTCATTATTTCTACATCAAAACCATTAGTAACAAAAAAAAAGAATAAAAAAGATTGCAAAAAAAAATATAAAAAGGAAGGAAAAAAAATATAAATCTTACCTTAAATTTGTTGCAATTGAAGCCTAGAGGAGAAAAAAAATAACACGTAAAATTTAGAAGAGAGATAATTATTGTCGTAACCTAATTTTTGGGTTACTCCCCAAAATAAAATAAAAATAACAAAAATAAAAGGGGTTTGGCGTCGGTAGAAAAATCATGGTGGAAATTTTGAATATTTTCTGAGCTGAATCATATCTCTTTTGTGCCCAAAAAGAAGATAAAATACAAATCATAATTATATTTTGAATAGGCCAGTTTGATTTAATCATGGGCTAATTTAAAATATTATTATATTTGAGAGTTAATTTAGGATCCAATTGAAGAATTTAATTAAGTGCAAGGACATAATTATACTTTAAATTGGTCAAATTAATTTTATTAAGGGCTTAATTGATGAAAAATCAAATTCTTGAATTTAATCAGGCTCAATTGAGAATATTAGATTTTTTGGAGACCCCATTGAATTTTTCCAAGCTAATTATGCGAAATTTGGGGTCAAATTGAAGATAATTGAGAGTTTAATGGTCAATTGAGAGTCAAATTGCATAAATTGAAAGCGAAGGACCAAAATAAAAAAGGCTCACAAAGTCAAGGCTAACATTGATATTCTGATGGGGATGCAATTGCATAAAATTACAAGTGTAAATCCAATTTGAGGGTGCAATTAGAACAATTATAAATTAAGGGACCAAACTGCAACTATGCCTCCCCCCAAGCTGCCATTGCAATTCCCGCATGCTACCTTTATTGCACTGCCCACCGATCAGTCACCACGCCTGCTGACAGCCCAATATAGACCAGCTACCATTGCAAGCACTCCATCTGTTGTAGGCCACCATGTCGACTAGCCAACCATCATAGTAGGATGATTTTGCCTATAAATAGCAACCATGAACGCTGCATGAGAGGAGGAACAGAGGGAAAACAAAAAGAACAGAGAGGAGAAAACAAAAAAACAGAAGAAGAGAAAAGCGAGGGGAAGTGCTGGAGATTCAAGGAAATTTTTAGCAAATAAAAACAAGAAAAATCACATGAAATAACACTATCATCTTCATCTTCCTCATCAGCTCTCTCTCTCTCTCCCCAGTTTCAATAGTTCATCTCTCTCTCTAAAAACAGCCCCGTTGAGCTCTCTCTCTCTCCACTGTTGGAAGTCATTCAACCACCCATTACCACCCTTATTACCACTGTGAACTTCCCCTATACACTATCAATCAAGCCACGTTTTCAGGCGAAGCATAGGCCACGGTTGCAGCAGCTGCAACGTAAGCCCCGACGACTTTGGGAGCTTCCTCCAGCCACCACAGACCACCGTTGCCGAAACCATCACCACTGGGACAACCACCTCGATCCCTTCTACTTAACGGTGCCATTAGGTACACCTTTCGTCACAATCAAAAAATCGACTGTTCATCTTCTTCTTCAAACCCGCTGTATGCAGTGGGACGTCATTTACGTCTCACTGTTCGTGCTGGCTGGGTCCGAGTGAGTCAGGCCGGGCCTTGTGCCCAACCCAAAAAATAGTAAAATAAAAAATAAATAAGGGAGGTGGGTTGACAGCCCACTTGGGCTGTCAGCCTAACCCATGCAAGAATGGGTTGTCAGTCCGGCCCATCAAGGCTGGACAATCAACCCAACCCATGCAGAGTGGGCTGTCAGTCCAGCCCAATAATTTTTTTATTATTTATTTTTTAATTTTATTTTATATTAAAAAATGAAAAAAAATATTGTTTTCATGCATACGACCAAATTTCAAAGTTTTTTTCATCATTTTTTTTCGTAAAAAAATATGTTGCATTTTTCTCATATTTTAAAATAAAAATTTGGATATCATAACCAATTTATGATTATCCATTGGAATTTGGCTAAAATATAAAAAATAATTAAATTTATTTTTAATCTATCTATCAGGATGTAAATTTACATTGTAAAATACATCCATGGATTAAAAAAAATGGGTTTTAGCTACGGTGTAAATTTACATTGTAAAGTACATCCGTAGATAATAAAAAAGAGTTTTTAACTGCGGTGTAAAATTACATCATAAAGTACACCAGCAGAAAAAAATATTTTTTTTTAATGTAGTGTAAAAAAAATAAACTTAGAAAAAAATAATCAAACAACAATGCAGCTTACCTTAGGTAGGGGGCACTAGGGGTGATGCGTCTTCCCCTTGCACAACAATTCCCTTTATCCAGATTCTCACAGACCAATAGGTTCCTAGTGACCTTAATACTAGGTGACGACTCCTGATAATTATAATCATAATTTTTTAGGATTATAGAACAAACCTATTTTCACCGCGCGATGTTGTCTCCTTTAATCCCAAGGATGGCGGGGCGCGAAGCGCGTAAAAATTATTGTCACGACAATTATCACAAATAAAAAAAATATAATTGTGTGCTTGTCTGAAATCTATTTCTGATAAATATCCTCCCAACAATATTTTTTTGAATGAGTCATCCAAGATAAGAGCATATTGACAAGTTTCCACTTAAGGACACTTCCTTACCATTTTCATGTCTTGAAAACGATTGATTCTTGTTGTTAATTGAGACTCAAAATAGAATGAGATAAATATTGCAATCTCTTCAATAATAAAGGTCTTGCATATTGAATTAAATGAATGTTCTTAACTTTTTTTTAGGTTGAACAAGTACCTGCATGGAATTAAATGAATGTTTTGATTTATATATAAAAGACAATGTATTTTAATTATTATACTTGCTAAATTGAAAATCATACAAAATGTCACCATATTTTGACACCATGTTATGTTGTTCTTCACCCCAATAATAGCGTTGATGCAAACACCCTTCTCAACTCTTCTAATAAAAATGCTTTTTTTGTTCTTTTTATATTTGTGGTTCATTAGCAAGGATCGTTGGTGATAATAATAAAAAGTTTTATTGAAGTTTACAGGTGTGAATACCTCATTGTTTTGCATACAATATGGTCATATTAGTTTTCCATGTGTGCTCCACCCAGAAACCATTCTACAAGTAGGAAAGTGATTGAAAATTCACATCAAATTTGCCTTCATATGAGAATTTTGTTTTCTATACAATATGGTCTCAAAATTGTTTTCTAAAGTAAAAAGTAATGTTCATGCTAAAACCAATGTTATTAATGAAGCAAGAAAAATCTAAGACCTGAGTCATTGACATGAGTAGGTTAAATATTTTTTTAATATAATAATATAGTTAAAAATGCAACAACAATAAATAGAAAAACAAAGTTTTATGGCAATAATTAACTATAAACAATGAGATTCCAAAATCATCCTTGGAGGAGGCAAAAACAAATCTTGTTGGAGACTTATCTTCGATCTATCATGGGCATTGTTCTTTTATAAAAAAAAAAGAGTTCATGAAGCTGATTCTAACACTAGAAAAAATATTGCACATGCTATAAGAGCAATCAATAGGAAAGCAAACAAAATAAAATATTATGAAGCGAACATCTCATGTTTGTATTGAATTAATTATCTTGATTTAACTTATTTTTTATTTAAAAAACTGCATTTAACAATGAGTAAAAATAACCTAGATAAACATGCATTGATCATTAATTCATGCAAAATAACTAATACACCAACAAGAGTCATCAATCATGACAAAGAGTTGTAAGTGGAATAAATAATATTAATACATATAAAACAAGATGTGTTTAAAGTATATTAATAAAAATATCTATTTTATAAGTTATAAGTAGAATAAATAATATTAATACATAATATTAATAATATTAGAAAAAAAATATTTTACACGAATTCTTCAAAACAAAAATGGATGTAAAAGATTGAAAAAAAAAATATATATAATTCTTGAAAACAGGCCAGAACAAATCAAAACTGGACCTATTCTAGGCCTAAACAAAAGTGGAGCCCGGCTCATGAATAAAAATATATTTATTATTGTGGTAATATCTATTTTAATTTTTTAATTAAAAATATATTAAAAAAATATATTTTTATTTAATATCAACCCATCATAATAATTTAAATATATTAAAATAATAAAAATGTTTTTAAAATATAAAAATAATCTGCCAAAACTTTACAAAAAATATTCAGTTTTTCGATTAAATTATTTTAATAAAATGGTATTAAAAATAAATTTTGAAAGATAAAAAATATTTTAATATATTTATATTAAAGCAAAACCACTTCCGGCTAACCCACACTCTCCATTAGTCGATTCCGACTCCACTTTCCCAAGAAACAAACACGCAACTCTCCCCCTTTTCCTCTTTCTTCCTCCATCCACCCACTGGAAAATCTAAACACCTCGCATTTGAAAATCAAGCAAGAGAGAGAAGAAAATGACTTTGAGCTTTGAAGAAATGAATTTGTTATATTCACTGCTGAGATCAGAGCAAAGACCAATCGATGAAATCGTCACCGAATTTATCAACAAAATGAATCGCACTCGCTCGTCCACTCTCTCTGCTTCTCTCTCTCTACTCTTACAGGCAAGCAACGCATCCTCTCACCCTCCCTATCCGAATTTCTTAATTTTGCTAGAATATAGGTGCTCACGATTTCGATATAATTAATCCTTCAAGATTCTATTTTATATTGATTGTGCCTAGTAGTAAAAATCACGAGGGAATAAGTGTTACGTGCTTACTTTGTATTGGTTGATGATGAATTGGAGGTTTAAGTGAAGTGCAGGAGGATACGAAGATGCTCAAATCTACGGAAAGGTTAATTGCGTTTGCGACTCTTTACCTGACTTATTCATTGCAACATTCTTCTGCAAATCCGTTTGTAGCTTTGTTTATCAATGTAAGTAGCGGAATTCGTGCCTGCGTCACGGAAAGATTATTATTATAGAATATGAATATTAGTAATTCTGATGAATGCAATTGTTCTGAAACAAAATGCGAGGTTTATGAGTTTCATTTTGGGATTTTGAAGGCTGCTTGTGATGAGGAAGCAGAAAAATATGAGAGGGCGTTTGTTCTTCAGTTGCTAGCCTCTGGAGGTTCTGGTGGTAGCAAAGAGGTTCTAAACTTTATTTTTTGTGCTTTTGATATTAAGTGATCTTTGAAAGTGGTCCAGTTAGCATGTGAAGGAATGTGGCAATTTAACATGTCAGCATGCTTATTACATGGTGGGTTTTTTAACAGCTGTTTTTTCTAGTGCTGTTTTTGTAGAATGTACTTCTAGGAAGAGGCTGGAAAACTTTACTCCTTGTTGCTTGAAGTTGGGTTTTGTCTATAAATCAATTATATTTAACATAGAAATGATCAGGAATTTGATAATTGGCTGAATTCTTGAAATGGTCTTGGAAATTATCTTAATTATATTATATATCTATCTGAAAATAGTGTGCTGTTGGGGATAGCATAGTAAATTTCAGCGTTTACCATCCGAAGATGTGGATCTTTTTGTTGGCAAATAGAATTGTAAATCTTGTATTTGACTCTTACCTTCATTAGGTGTACAAGATTAAGTTATTCAAGAGCTGGTTTGTAACTTTAGTTGGATTAGTCGCATCTATTCATGCTTTGTTCATTTTAGTCTCTCCTGCATTCTCCCATTTTTATTTCCAACTGTTTCTCTTTATAATAATGGTTTCTGAGAACAATTTTCTGCTCTTTACCAGTTTATTAAACAGACTGCTGCAAATTACATCAAAGTTTTTGATCCTTCAGTCCATGTAAGTTCATAATATGTCAAATCATGCTTTTGATGAGTGAATCCATTTTAAACTTGCGCGTATTATTATTTCACCACATTTGAGATTCAGTTCTGCTAAATAAGCCTTCTAATTCTAATTCTAGTACTTGGAACTTTTCTTTTTCACATTGCATTGATAAACTTTTCTGCTTGTTGTCAGGCTTTTCCACCCCGTGAACATTTGCAGCATCAATATGGTGATAAAGTCCATCCTGAAGCATACAAGTCCTTGTTTAAAAGTATTTCACTGAAAAATATAGTGCCAGATCCAGATGTACCCCATGGTTTTGATGCAAATTCACAAGAGTATGTCCTCTGGAATTGAAGGGACAATTCTAAAGATGTGATGTTTTCCTTTTGTTTGTGCACTATTTTCTGCTTTCAATTCGTGCCAGGTTCAATTTCCATTTTAATTCCTTTTTGAATTTTTAGACATATAGATGATAATGGTTCCTTTGTAGGTTTGATTTGCAACCTGGAGTGAAACCTAAACTTGGATCTGGAGATAGAGATGAGGCTCTAACTGGATTGTTGGCAAACTTGTCGCCAGAGGGCATAGGTCCTCAATGGATCAGGCCTAGACCACCGAGGTTGCCGGTACAGGATGGTGAAGTAAGGGCGTTTTATTGTCAAGTATTTGACTGCTTAGTAGAACTGTTTTTTTCTTTTTTCCTTACACTTTTCAAACTCATTTCCAGTTAGTGTGGCTCAACCCTGATAGCAATCACGAGCTTGTGTGGGATCAGTGTATGTGTGCTGATACTAGCAGGGGAGCAGCAGTTAGGGACTTGGTTGCAAAAGCCTTGAAGGGACCCCTCGCACCTGCTCAACAAGAGGTTCTGCTACTGCTCTATATTTTAATATATTATACACATATAACATTTATAAAGCAACTTCCCAAGTAGTTTTTATCACAAATTTTACTTGGATTCAGAAAGGGCTTTTGGAATCTAAAGAAATGTGAAATTCTGGTTCATAAAAGATACAAAGTAATTGTGCGTTTGATAACCATGTCTATTTGATTATACTACATCACCAAACTATTTTCAAATAGCTCACTTATTTTCAGCCTTCTTTTTAACCATGTAGCTTCCATATTTTAACTTCTTCCCTGTTGTCATGTCCTAGCTACCTTATAAGTTCTTTTTTTTTTTACCTCTTTAGATTATTTTTTTAATTATTTTTTCCCTTGATATTACTTGTATCAAACGGCTTATGTGTTTTTGCACGTGTTTGTACTAAAAATATCTGAAATGCTAGTTGAATGCTCTCAGCTTTGCTTAGCAATGAGATCCTGACAGGGCTCAGATTTAATTAGTTAGTGACCCTGGCAAAAAATATGAACCATCTGTATTTTAATGTTTTGATTAACTCAATAATGACCTTTTTGTAGATATATTGTCTTGATGAATTGTTCAAGTTCATATTGTCTTGATGAATTGTTCAACTTCATATTAATTTTAGAGAGAGAATTGCATGCTCAACATTGTTTTGTCTAGTTGTTGCACATATATGATATTGAAATGAAGTAATGACTCCTAGCTCTCTCTTGTCCAGCAAGTCTTGGTGGAATTGACTAATGACCCAAAGCTTGTATATCACTGTGGACTGACACCAAGGAAGTTACCTGTATGTCATATGACACTTTCATTTTTCATTTGTAATTCGAGTTCAGCTTGAAATTCAAAGGCCTTTTTCATCTGCTGTCAGGATTTGGTAGAGAACAATCCTCTCATTGCGGTTGAAGTTCTTACCAAGTTGATAAACTCTCCTGAAATTGCAGAGTATGTGTTTGGCGCAAGGGTTGTTATCCTTTATTTTTATTTCTAAATATGCATGATACTGGTCTGATGCTTGTTTATATATGTTTGTGGGTTCAGTTACTTTACAGTACTTGTCAATATGGACATGAGTCTACATTCAATGGAAGTCGTGAACAGGCTTACAACAGCAGTTGAACTTCCAAAGGAGTTTGTTCGGATGTACATAACTAACTGTATTTCCTCATGTGAAAATATCAAGGTACATTCAATGACCATGCATATTTATTGCATTGATAATATCACAGTACTGGTGGAACAAAATAATGTTCTGCTTGAGGAACAAGTTGGTCCCTTAATTATAGTGGTCACCATAATGAAAACATTTGATGAATTTCCACTGAGGAGATCATGGAGAAAATGAAAGTTAAGCATTCATTTGCATGTATCTATTTTAGGCAAGATTGTGCTACCTTGGTCATTTGTATGTGCACACAAACACAAGAATAGAAAATGTAGTAGTTGTGGTTTTGGTGCTTCTTAAACTAGCTATATGACAATTCATCATGCAATTTTTTTTTCTCCAAGAACGTGAAACTGCTTCATTTTTCCAGGATAAATACATGTACAAAATCAGCTAATTTCATTTGATGAGGTAGGTTGTAATCCAACCAGATATTAACCAATGATTTTAACCTTTCCCAATTTCCAGGACAAATACATGCAGAACCGGCTTGTCAGACTTGTTTGTGTTTTCCTGCAGAGTCTAATCCGAAACAGAATTATTGATGGTCAGTATGTCGATCTACCTTTGATTGAACTGTTGTAGCAGCCAGTTGACATTAATGCATATGCAGATGATGTTCTTTGTTCTTTGATAGCTCATACATGAGGTTTAATGAAATGAGAAAACTTAAAGAATATAAGCAAGCAGATTACATTACTTTGTCTGGTATAAATTAAAAATAATAATCTGGAAGGTTGTTTGGAGTATTTTTCTTAGCTTCAAATTATATTTTTTAGTGTTTTCGGATTATTTTGATATTCTGATGTTAAAAATGATATTTTTTTTAAGAAAAAACATTATTATAATGTGTTTTTAAGCAAAACACTTTGAAAAGTAATATCTACCGCACTCTCAAATAGACCCTAAATCAAAGGGAACAAAATTTTGTAATCATGTCCAGTGGTGGGGCTGAGTTGAAGATGGCATGAAACATGGAATTGGAAATTGCTCCCTGGAAAACGATGCTCTGCACTGCCCTTAAATTTCTTAAGCTTAGAGAACAATAAAGTGCCTGGACAATAAAAAAGGATGGGCTTTCATTGCATGGCATGAATTTGTTATTGTTCTCTCGTTTTGGCAACAATTCCGTTGACTTTGATCTATGGTTGTGATATTGCAGTCAAGGATCTTTTCATTGAAGTCCAAGCATTCTGCATTGAGTTTTCACGAATTAGAGAAGCAGCTATTTTATTTAGACTTCTCAAGTCCTTGGAATGAATGGGCCATTTCTAGTTCTCGTGCCACACACTTCTCCTTTTCTTTTTGTTTTTCAGTTAGAGTTTTCATTTTCCTTTGTAGATAACGAATCCCATTGTTGCTTTCTATCTTAGTGCGCCAAACTTCTCTTTGCAACTGGATCATATGTGTGTGGCTTCTGATTTATATCGAATGAACTGAGATTTGGTTTGGATTATGTTACCGCTTGTCAACGGAAAGATTTGGAGAAAGAAGGAAAGCATTTTTTTTAAAATTTCTTTAGTGTTTGTGAATTGTTGTAATGTGCTGGTAATAAAAATATTTATTTAAAATAATAATAATAATAAAATTATTTTAATATATTTCCGAGTAAAAAATGAACTAGATTACATTTTGCTTTCATCATGGTCGCTAGACATCTGCTTTTGCTCCGTGATAATCCAGTGCATTCATTACCTTGATCTTCTACTGTTTTGGCGCAATTTTAAAATAATATTTAAATAATAAATAATATTTAATCTAATTTAAAATCTAAGGCTGAATGGAGTTGTGTATAGTTATGGTGTTATCACATATATGAACTCCATTAAAAGGGCAGAGCTTTTTTCTTTTCTTTTCGACAAGGAAGCCCTATGGTCCACCAACACAACACATTAAGAATTAGTTTTGGTACGATTAATTTTTATGCCAAGCGAATTTAGATGACCTAAAGGATTAAGTCAATCTGCCCTAGTCTGCTCCGGGCACGGTCTTGAGAAGTGGAGAAAACACGGTATGGAAACCAGCAACATCCCCACCCCCATCAACTGTAGCCCCATAAGCACTACCATTGCTCCCAATGTAAATCTTAGGCTGTCAATTCTATGTTACTTAATTTCTATGTTGTTCAATTTATTTATACTCAAATCCTTTTCTATGTTTTTGAATTCATTTATAATTTAATTATTTTCTCGTATTAGTTTTTAGATGAAGATTGTATTTAGAATTAATCAAACTACATTAATAATAAAACGAAATAAATTAAGCTCACCGTGATATTCAAGTTTCACATGGTCCATGTTGCTGTCTGCTGCCACTTGTTACGGGGTGTTAGGCGGTTTTTTTTTTTTTTTTTTTTTTTTTTTTTATTTTTTTGTGATTTTGTATTTTTTATAATGTCATAAATAAAATTTAAAAAATAATAAAAATATTTTAATATATTTTCAAATAAAAAAATACTTTGTAAAACAATATTTATCATTGACTTGGACATCCTTTTAATTAACAAAATAAACCGCACGAGTGAGATTAGAATTGCTAAAAACTCTGTTGTTTTGTAATATTTAAATTATTCGACTCAGCTCAGCTCAATATATATATATATATATATGATAGTAAATTAATGAAAAATAAAAAATATATATCAAGAGTCAAGTAAACAATGAATTTTTAAAATCCGGTTAACTTGACCAATGTACCAACATGGTTATTATTTGTTAAAGCTAAAATAATTTAATTAATATATTAAAACAAAAAATAGTCACATAAAAAGTTTTGAGTTAATTTATTGAGAAAAAAATTAATTTTAATTTAGCCTACCACATAAAACCATAAATATATTTTTTAATACAAGCCGATATATTCAACTTATTGAAGCTCTTGAAAAATCAAATACATCAGACTTACAATTCACAAACCATTAAAAGTTGAGTTACCCTTTAGATCTTCCCAATTTAAAAGACCAAAGCACCCTCAATTTCCTAACCTCAAATTTCCCAATTATTTTTTCCCAATTAAATTAACCCTAGAAATTCTAGGGTTTTCAATTTCCTCATACAATCAAAATCAGATCAAATTGAGCTTAAATTATGGCGAAACGTAATAGCACCAATGAAGAGCCCAGCACAGCTCCGGATCCAGATCGCTGGTATGACATAAAATTAGGTTCTTCTTTTCAAGACCACCATAACCACTCCTCTCCGAAGTTCTGTACTTTAAGGTGTAAGTATGATCTTACCATTAAATCCCACTTTAAATTTTCTGCGTTCTGTTTTGTTTCCGAGAAAATTCAATGAAATAGTGACAAAATCGCTTTCTTAACGACGTTGTTTTGGAATTATGATAGCTTATTTGAATTTCCAGTCTTCAGTTTTGTGTTTTTCCTTATAGAATTTTACATGATTAGTGAGGAATTAGTTGGTCGTCTGAAGGAGGGATGGTAATTAAGTTGGTTCTTTTCAGCTTTGCTTGCTTGAGTGTAAAGAGTAATGAGGTAACAAGGGAAAATGTAAATGTTACAGGGTTTACTATCATTGGTTAAGATGATTGGAAAAAAAACTATGAAAAGATTTATCTTGGTGTTTTAAATGTGGGATCGCATAAGGCTGCCATTTTTTTTTTTTACTTTTAGAAAGGGTAGTTGTTTTTAATGGAGAATAATTTATTTATTGATTTTATTTTTGTATTTCTTAGATGAATTTAAACCAGCTTCAATTGATAAGAGTCAACCAGGATTGCTCCATAAGAGCAGGGATAACAGGGTAAGTGTAGAATATCACAACAACCAACAGGGAAAACCCATCGTTATGTTTGAGGGTGTAAGTGAGGATTACAAGGAAAACGATGCTGTCTTGTTCTTTGATGGGGATACTTTTCACCTGGAGCAGTTGCATCATGCAGTGAAGCGGTTGAGACATGTTCGGCTCCCTGGTGAGTCTGCAGCTGCCACTGCAACAGTTGCATTGGTTGCATCAGCATTTGAAACTCGTTCTCCACCTGCTGGTAAAGCAGTGAATTCAGAGTCTCTGGACAAAGGAATGGTTCTTCAAACACCAGTAAGTGTGCATTGATTTGACATTTCTTTTGTTATTTCTTGAAACTGCTTCCAGAATAAAAATGTGTAAACAGGAAGGAAAAAGAGAGAAATCTTGAATTGACACTTCTTTTATCCATCATGTCCTCTAGATTTTCTTTTGAATTTATTCCTTTTGCAGTCAAATCTAGATAAACCTGAGAAGCTCTTTTCCCTCTGCTGCTTCCCAGATAACATTTTATGTTTGGCACAGTTACTAGAGATGGAAATATTCATAATTTCTGAGCCATTTCCAAATCATGAATGGATGAAGATATTGCTGAAGTGTGCTGTAAAACTTGTTCTTTTACTCTAAAACATGGTGTGCTGAAATATGTGGTCATTGGATGACATCTGCTTTAGGTATTTTTGATTAGTTTCAAAATGAATCCAATTTCAGCAACAGAGATGGAAGCATTCTTGAACAAAAGGATTGTGATTTTACTATCTCAATTTTTGTTCACATACTGCATTTTAACATCGACTTTGCTTGTTTCTGAATGAACTCTGTGGTGTATTTGAATATCTAAGAATGTTTTATGATCTGTGGCTGATCGAACAGGGAAATAAACGTGTTATTTATGTTTGGTTTTGGAATTAGTGTTTGTGGCAGAAACTTTATGTAGACTTTATTTTGATGTCTCAATATTTCTTCTGTTTAATATGATTGTGCAGGTTCAGGTGGAACAGATTGGCACTGGTGGCTCAGAAAGCCCAGGTATACCTCTTTTCTGTGGTAACTGCTGATGTATTTACTGGTTGGTATTAGTTTTACTTAGACCTATAAGCTTGAGAAGATGATGGATGTTGTTTGTACCAAAGGTCTTTAGTAGTGGTTTATCCCCATTTGTTACAACCTTGCCTCATGTTTACCACCGCTGTATCCCATCCTTGGGTTGATGGATTGGCTCAACTTTCTCTTTGCCAGGTGCAGAACTTGAAGATGAGAAGAGCATGGAGCATCTACTATTTCCTCCTAACCTATCCACCTCATCACCAGACCCCAAGAATGAATCCGAGGAACAGGTGGACGTAGTCAATGATGATGGTGGTGGTGGCTGTGACATTTCTGGCAAGGGCAATGCTTCAGAAAAGGGATTGCCACGCACTGTTCTTAACATTGATATTAACTTGCCACATCAAGCGGAAACAGATGATGAGATTGCTGATGTAGATATCAGTGACGATGACATCGACAAAGGCCCTAATGCTGCAGAAGCCCTTAAAGCCCTGAATGCAGTCGACAAAGGCCCTAATGCTGCTGAAGCCCTTAAAGCCCTGAATGCAGAAGGAATGAAGGGACAAAATTCAAGCTCAAGCGGTAGCAGTGGGAGTGACAGTAGTGGAAGTGAGAGTGCAAGCAGTAGCAGTGATAGTGAAAGCAGTGGTGGTGACTCAGTCTTCTCTATCTGATGGTTGAAGTCATGCTTATTACTCAGAGATTGAGATTACAGAATATGGTTGTCCGGATGGCTGATTCAGTCCAGCATTCAGATCACGGCAAATGTGAAACTTGATGAGATTTTCTCCCACAGCTGATGTAGATGGAATAATCTCGAGCCAAAATGCAGCAGTTTAGAAACTTGGCTTAGGTACCTGTAGTTTAGTTAGATCAGCACCTCTTCTGTAGTTTAGTTGCATCAGCATGGTTCCTAGGAATTTGAAAAAGAGTGTCGGTGTACATGGTAATGCCAATTTTTAGGGTATTTGTTCACGCTAATTTGCTTGCAATCCACTTAGACAATGCTATCAATTGAAACGAGTCGTACCATCGGATCATAGCTTATAGTAGCAGAATTGCCCTGCTACCTCCACCTCCTACCTCCTACCAGGTGAGAGCAGGCATGCGCATGCCTTGAAAAAAAAAGCCTCCATAACCATGATGGTAAACCCACTACGGTCTTGAGTGGACTAGAGAATTTCCACTAGAGAGTTAGCCTCATGGACAACAGAAAAATTATGAATATTCATTTTAAATACTAGCCTCAAGGGTTTCGAATTTTGTCAGGTTTCAGGGTTCCTTAATGTTAATATAATGATTCAAGGGAAACGAGTCAATTCTATGAAAATTTGTTGAAAGTCAATAACAATCCTAATCTTTCACTGAAGTCTTATCCTGGATTAAATGCACATTTATAAAAAACCACATTTGAAGGAAATCAACACTATTCGAAGTAAATGTACAAATAATAGAAACCATGTGGCCTTTCACATTCTCAAAATTTATAATCATTAATCCATAATCTACTTTCACAACATTGCATGGCACAGCTCCTTTGATAGGTCAACAAAACCAAACGTGTCTCAAATCTTATACCGGACTAGGTGTTTTCCTTTTCCTGGTCCAAGTCTTTATCCTCGCCACCTCCTCCAACATATCCATTCTGTAACATTTTATGCTCTGAAGGCAAATTATTCTTAGCTTTCTTGCTCCCTTCAACTTTCCAAAGATCCCACACCCGTGTTTTTGGTGGAGGTGAAGCATCTGTAAGGGGTGCAACTAGTCCTGGCTTGCCATCATCAATAACTTCATCAACCAACCCATATTCTTTAGCTTCCCAAGCATTCATGAAATTGTCACGATCAGTGTCAACTTCAACCTGCACACAATAATGAATGAGGGGGGAAAGAAATGAAAGAACAGGGAAGAACGAACCAAACTATAGGAACATTAGATGGTGAGTGATGAAAGAAGGAAATATCATTTGATATCTAACCTGCTCTAGAGGCTTCCCTGTTATTCTTGATAATATCTTGTTCAGCTTAATTTTGTGGTAACTCATTTCCCTAATCCGGATGCTCATTTCTGATGCCTGAAATCACATGCAAGTGCTCAGAAACACACGCCAAGCAGTTTTGAAAACAATCATTTTACCAGTCAGTATTTTCTAGAGTAACATAAAACTCGAAACATCTTAAAGTAATTACTGTCTTGCAGTAATTTCGAACTATGTTACACCCCTTTTAAAACCAAATTGACCAGAAAAGATAACTACATTCAAGTGTAGAAAAAACTTTAGATCAAATCTAAAGAAGTGCAGCCTCAAACGAAGTTATGATCAATGGAGAAGTAATCTGTTCTTTATATACTCAAACCTGTAGCTATCTGCAGCTTCAACTGAAGTTATGATCTCAACATCCCCCTCCTTTTCCTTTCCAGGGAACAAGAAATAGAGCATAAATTAAACCTTAACTAGTCTTAAGGTTTTTGCAGCCAGCTGAGGGGTTGGCTGCAAAAACAAACGGGCTCTTAATTATCACAATACCAACCACCCTAAGTGTAGATCTTTTAGGGAGAAAGTATCAGCCAACAAAACTCCAGAATGGACACAAAGAAAGAAGTGGAGAACCTCAGAACAAAGTAGTGAAAGGTGATCCAGTGACTCTGTCACCTTGTGAAGGTAATTTAACACTCTTCTATGGAACAGGCTTTTATAGTTCTACTAATCAGATGATCTGATGCTAAACAAATTAGTGCTAATTATGATAATCACTTTCTTCTAGAAGTCACCTCTTAAAGAATCTCCAGTTATACATATTGAAAAGTTGTTGGAATGGAAGATGAGCATTAGTAACATTATCCCTTACTGAATTTCAAGCTGGAAATTACATCAGGCCCATAGATTTTACCCATTCAACATTCCTAGTGCAAGGATTTTTCAAATGCACAATAAAATAGGTAGATTATGAAAACATAAGTAAGAAGAGACTAAAGACTTACTTTGCCTCCAGCAGTTCCGAGTGGCTGATGAATCATCACCCTCCCATTGGGCATGCAAAATCTCTTGCCTTTGGAACCAGCAGCAAGAAGAAATGCTCCCATGGATGCAGCCAGCCCAAGGCAAATAGTTGAAACATCAGCCTTGCACAACTTCATCGCGTCATATATTCCCAGTCCTTAATGAAGCAATGCGTGAAGGAAAAGATAAAAGGAATAAGAGTGTACCCAGGAGCTTTTTAAACCCAAATAAAATGCTCAATGTGATACCATAATCATTCACACCTTTAATTCTACCCGACCATTTACAGAATGCCATAAAGTTCTTTTAGTTTAGATCAAAGAATGACATTATTTAATTAAGAGACAGCAAATGAGCTGTGACAACAGGAGACTAACTCATCCTCCGAGGGAAAAGAGATATGACAACAAAAATGTGACAATAAGGTTCTCAAAATCCATTGAACATCAGCTAGTAAAACTAAAAAAAAAAAAATCACCCAGAGGATGAGCTCTATAAAGAAGCCAGATCTCAATGTAATTGCATCAATATAGGTTGATCCTTAAAGATTGTTAATTGACCTCCAACCATCTTCATCTCCCAAAACAGATGAAGTGTAGACATAACATTTCCTTCACTATATTCTGGAGATGATCCAAGATACACCAATAATAACAAAAACTTTCTACCACATATTCAAAATCATCGAATTAGAACGCATAGCTACAGAATTAGTCATAAATGGTATAGCATAATCCTAAGCTAATAGGAATTGGGTATGTTCAATTGGTTGCAACTTCCATAACACATCAGACTCCTTGAAAAAAAGAGCAGATTTCATATACTAAAAATGTGCAGTCTAATATAAGTAACAGATTACACTAAGTTGATCTATGTAGCTCAAATTATTTTTGCAATTCCAAGGCCTTTAAAAAAAGAAATTTCTATGTAGGAACCATAAGCTTCAAAGTATATGGAGATATTTAAAAGGAAAATGAAAATAAAAAGAGATTGAAGAAAAAGGAAAGAGAGCACTGAAAAATAAAAGCATATTATATGAACCTATCCACATACCAGCAGTGACAGAACCCCCAGGTGAATTAATAAACAATTTGATGTCTTTTTTGGGGTCTTCAGCATCAAGAAATAATAGCTGACTGATAATAAAATCTGCTGTCACGTCATCCACCTGCCAAATACCAGTCAGAGTAAGTAAAATTAAACCAGCCTTTTTCCATAAGCATGTTTAAGAACCAGGAAGGTTGGAGCTAGCATCTCTATCACTTGCACACATAATGGCATCCAGATTAACAGCTACTGCAATTCTCAAAAAAAAAAAAACCGAAGGCTAAAAATTTCACAATAAGGAACTAATATGACAATTATCAGCAAAACCCATCTCAGAGTGCCAATGTCTAAGCCAGCAGACCAGAACAAACACATGCATATAATATATATATATATATATATATATATATATATATATATATATATATATATATATATAGCGAGAGAGAGAGAGAGAGAGAGAGAGTCCCACCACAAATCTCAATCCCTATATCTGAAAGAAGATGTCTAACAAAAAAGAAAGCATCAACCACAATCCAAGATTTAATTAACATTCACTACATAGAAAAAGACCCATTTAAACCTGTGTTTCAACATCAGTACCAAAACAGATTTGCTGCAAATAAACAGTAGTAAGAAACTCATCTAACAAGTTCAACAATTACTCACCAAAAACCACAACATAATACAAAGGTTCGATGAAACACTAAGGAGCAACATCAGAAAACCTCACTTCCAATATCTCTAACAAAACAAATACAATGCTTCTAAGTCATCCAGGACCTAACAACTACTCCTGCAAAAAAGAACCACAAATACCAGTCTACAAAATCCTACAATTAATTCCACCCTCCCCACCAACTTGTCAGGAAAAAAGAAAAATTATATCAGCCTACAAAACTAAAGGGCCACATCAAGATACTAGAGATCAATACTTTGACAACCAATATTACACACACACCCCTCTACAAACCTTACAAAACAAGAGAAAAAACCCATCAATTAGTCCCCAAACAAAAGCCCAGCAACAAACTTCGTTTAGAAACAAATTCTACACAACTTTTAACATCAATTCCAAAAAAGAGAAGAAAAATACTTGAGAGCCCAAAAAAATGATTCTTTGCCGGAGAAGCATGTTGGTAGTATCCAATTCCTCAAATTTTGGCAAAGTAGGAGCTGAATTAGCAAAAGCTGAGAACTTTTCAACATCCCAGTTGCTAGCCAAAGTCTGTCTTGTGGTTTTAGCATCGAATGAACTCTCTGAAGCCTTAACACAGATGGGTTTTCTTCTATTACTGCAAACACTAATAGTAGTGCTAGTGTCACTGGTGACTGGTAGCAGAAAATGATTCTTGTTAATGAAACTGTTGCGATTGGAGAAACATAGAGCGCTGGTTGTAGATTGTGAGGCTGTGAGATATGCTAAACCTACCTCCATTTTTCCTTTCTATCTGCTTTAATCTGATATTATGGTCCTGTTTTTAAACATTTTGTCTTTGGTTTATGGATATTTTGTTTGGAGAAATTTGAGAGGCTTCGGTGACCAAAATGCACCTTTTGTATAACTTTGTAATCTGAAGTGTAAGCAATAGTAGATTATGCTGGCTGGGTTTTCAAGACGAAAATTAAATATAAATACTGATCAAATCTCACTTAAATAGATATGATTTTTTTTTAAAAAAAAATTGATAAATAATAAGTGGAATATAAATATTGTTAGATTTGATTTAAAATTCATCCAAACCAAATATGAAATATATATTTATATTATATAAATATCTTTGTAAAATATTTAGATTTTTTTCGCATAATATAATATATGTGTGTGTGATTTATTTTTATTTTGTATTGATTAATAAATAATAGTTGATAATAAAAATCTATTGAATACCTAGAACCTGATGAATAGTTTATACATATTTGTTTTTTTTTTTATCAAATAAATAATAAATAAGATACAAATATAAAAAAAATTCAATTCACAACTATCCATTGTCATCTTTACGTCCAATTTGTTGAACATTATTGTTTCGCCTTTCTAGTTTTTATTTCTTTCTATGTTACAATAACCAAATCTATCTCGAGAATATTTGAGAATGCTTATAAAAATATTTATGAAAAAAAATAAAAAAATTTTATTTTTATTTTTTATTTTAAATGAAAATTTTTTGGTGTTTTTAGATAATTTTGATATGCTAATATCAAAAATAATTTTTAAAAATTAAAAAAAATATTATTTTGATGTATTTCTAAATGAAAAACACTTTAAAAAATAAATGCAACCACACTCCCAAAAAGACACTTCTTAGACCATTCAACTCATGACTAGTTTGACCTATCTTCTAGGAAGGGAGTAAAAAAAAAAGTTAATTTATAGTTAACTTGATTAAAATCTAAGTTATTTTGAAAAAAAATATATTTTAATTTAAAAAAAACTAAAAAAAATGGTGGATTGATGAATTAATCTTCTCAATATGATAGGGCCTAGTGATTATCCATCATTAAAAAAATGATTTGGTTTAACAATTTTTTCTTAAATAATTTTTTAATTATATGATAAAATAAAATGACTAGAACTTTTATAATGTTAAATCTATGATATAACCTTTTGGTCTATGATATAACCTTTTGGTCTATTTGGGGAAGAACTCTTGTCGCACTGAAATACTTCTAAATCTTTTTTAGATTGAAAAGGTTATTCATGTCTATAGAGACCGCTAAATATATGATATGACATTATTCACATGATATAGTGGATGGAGTCATGATACACCTTTTCAATAGTGAAACCTTAAAACAGTTTAACAAGTTGCATCCACAGTTTTTATTGGAACCACATAACATACATGTTAGGTTATGTACAAATGAATTCAATTAATTTGGGATTATTTCCTATATCTTATTCTTGTTGGTTAATGATATTAATGATTTACAACTTGTCATCGAGGATGTGTATAAGATAAAAATTCATGTTTTTATTTATGATTATACTCAGTCCTAATGGTTTTGGTAGGCATATAGATAGTTGTCTTTGACAGTTAAATGATGAGTTGTGGTCATTTAAAACTTTAACATATAATTTCTCAAGAATATAATTTTTTCAGATGAAGACAACTTCGATGTAACCTATTAATGATCCTCCTGCGTATGAGATGATTTATGGTTTAGCATGCATGTAAAATTAGTATGTTCATATTGCATATAAAATAACATAGACTTCAAATTAACAAATATTGATAAAAACATCACTTTTTTTTTTTTTTAATTGGCATAAAAGGTTCTCAACAACCGATCACAAGTACAGAAAAATCATAAATGACTTCTTTGTAGATAGAGTTGAAAAATTGTTGACATTGGGAGATGAAAAATTGTATGACATGGTCTCGTAGTTTGAGGATATTATCTCTGGTTTTAAATTTGATAAACATAAATTTTCTAGTTTTGATATGATCCATAATTCGGTAAAACAAACTATTTAGTTGATAATCAAATCTGTTTAAACCCTTCACCATTCTTGTCTTTCAGATTTGACTTCTCTTCTTACATTGTTGTTGATGATGTTTTGTTGTTTGTTTTCTTTGTGTTTCTTGTTAGCATTTTAGTGCTCGTTTTTCTTTATGATCGATTTTCATTGTCTTACACCACTTCCTACATGAAGAAAAACCTCTTATTCTTGTGGATGTAAAGATTACGCAGAACAAATCGAAAAAACAATTTTTTATTTAATTTATAAAGGAGGTTGTCAGGCTCAATTTGATAATAAAATAGGTTTTAACCAAAACTAACACGGCAATACAATCCACGGGTTACTGATAAACTTGGATCAATTATTTTTAATGTTTTATTCTTTATTTTAGTATTTACTTGGTTAAATTTGGATGAGGTTTGCAGACTTCTTACACAGGGACCATATCAGTTTCCATTGTTTGATTGTCCTGAAATGGAATCATGTCCAAAGGGAAAACTGATCTTAATCAGGAGCTAGAATCAGATTCCTTGTTCTCTTGTTGCTGTCTACAGCACCCAATCTGTGGCAGAGATTGATTCAAGAATTTTAGAACCCACAAAGCATGGTTTAGGTTAAGTTTTTAGTTGCAGAAATTGAGACTGATGATGATATCTGCATCTACATCTCTCCAGCAAATGCACAGAAGAGTCCACATTTGACACTGTCTTCATGAAGCCTGAATCAGAACTGTACTCAACAAGTATATAATTGATCGAAATGTCCACACAATATCGATCAATGATGGAAAGCGAGATTCTCAATTTATACAAATCAAAATTGATCATCAGTAACTATGATTTATTTAAAAATGGATACACGTGACCAAGGCAATGATGCCAGCAGCAGATGGAATGCTTCTCCGAGAGAGAGAGAGAGAGAGAGAGAGCAGGACAGCAGGTGCACAACTTTATGAGCCTAGAAACCAATAGCATGGAGATTCTGCCAGTCAAAAAATGTCAATTTTATGAGCCTAGTCAAATCACACTTTTCAGATCACCTTTCTACTTCACACCGATTTCTCCCTCTCTTTTATTCTGTCTATACACAAGGATTTTGTTCTTTCTTTGCATAAAACCCTTTACAAGTGGCCTCGCATGGAGGAGAAAGGTAAACTCCTTAAAAACTGCAGAACGATAGGGAGAATGTACTGATACTTTTCTTTTCTTTTTCAAGGACTCTTCGGAAGTTGAAAATGTTAAGAAATGACCATGATCAGCTCCTGAAGGTTGAGGTCTGCCCACACCACCAACATTCCCTCCACTTTAGACACCCTTTGTAGTTTCCCTTCATAATAAGCTTACTTTTGCCACTATATTTGCGTCCTCTAACCTGGGTTTGTTTTACTTCTCTTCCGATGGCAGACACATTATCTCAAAGTGCACATCAACTGTGAAGGGTGCAAGCAGAACGTGAGAAAACTTCTTAAGAAAATTGATGGTGAGAGTATTTTTAGTTTTTCCTTTTGACTTGTCATCAACATGAGTATTTAGTTCTAGTTTCTTTTTTACTTCTATTGCAGTAAGTTTTATGATTACAGCAAGTAACTTTACCAACAAATCTCTTGGCAAAAGGTAATGCCATGTCCAATGATTCTTTCAATGATATGTGATCTTTTTTACAGTGTGTTTTAGCATGACTCCTTAAAGTAAAACCCAGTAACCATTAACTATTTCTGGCTTTGAGTAAGGATCTATGCTACTACTGAAGTATTTGGTCTCGTGTTCAGGTGTTTACACAGTGAACATAAAGACAGATCACCAGCTGGTCATAGTTTCAGGCCGGGTAGATTCTGCTACTTTAATAAAGAAATTGGTCAAATCTGGTAAACGTGCAGAGTTATGGTCGCTAACCACCAAGAGCAAACGGAATCAAGAACAACTCAACACCAACCAACTGCAATTTCTAGCCATTAACTCTCAAAACCAACTCATGTATCTACCATCCTTTGACAATGAGACTGATAATATGAGAGCCTATGGAGATTTTTCAAACCAGAATGTTGGATTGAAAGCTATGAATGTGGGGAGAGGTCAGGATTTGATGGCAGCAACAAGAATGGGAAACTTTTACATGGATGACGATAATCTTGCTGGCAGTAGCAGATTAGGAGATGATTTAACTTACACGATGGCTCACCCAGATTATCAAGGCAATGGTACTGGTTTTGTTGGATTAGGAAGCTATGAATTTAATTTCATACCAGTTTATGAACAGACGTATGGACCATCCATGATTATGACAAACAAGCAGCAAAGGTACCACTACAATCATCCAGCCACAGAGATGCACAGTATTTACATGCAAGAACCGCATCCGAGCAATAACATGGTGACAAATGATAATTTCATGTACCAACCTTACATGATAGATCATGCATCTTCCCTATACTGACTGCCTCCTTTTCCATGCAATGTCATATCCTTGCTACTAACCAGACAAGTACTTGTCTAGCTGGCCAACAGAAACATCCGGGGTTTTTTCGAAAAGGTAGGGGCATGTAAGAGGTTAAGCTATGATAAGAATCCATTTTAATTACGAGATTGCTTTCATGTTCATGTTCCCTTTAAAGTAGTCAGCAGGTTTACTTTCCCTAGTTATTGGCTGCACACTACTTCTCCATAGTCCTTATTGGTAGGAGTTTCGATATTTTTCCTTTTTCTTTGTATTGTTGGTTATATATTTTATGCCACCTGGTCCTCCATTGAAATTTTTTTAAGAAAAAAAGTTTTAAATTATTTACTTTTATCATTGTCATATTGATATTAAAAATAAAATTTAAAAAAGAAAAATATTATTTTTATAAATATTTAAGTAAAAAATTATTTAGAAAGCAATTTTTATTTTATTCATAATGTTTCAAAACTATTTTTGAAAAAAAAATTATCTTTTACTTTAAATTAAATTATTTTTTTTGACATTTTAAAAATATTTTTATATACTAATATTAAAAATAATTTTTAAAAAATAAAAAATTATTATTTTAACTGAACTTTTTTTTTTCTCAAAATAACCTCAAACAGATCCGTGGGTGCAGCTGCGGTTGCACCCACGTCTCCCTTGTTGGAGTTGTAGCAAAAAACAGAGGATAAGAAATGAAAGGTTTAGGCTGCACTCTTTTGATTTGGTAGAATACGATACATATGAAAATGGTACTCTCACACCTTCATATGGAAATCAAATAACATATAAAGACATTACAGCATGACTGTTACAAACTTTAAAGAACTTAATAAATATAGAAACTCTTCAATACTTGTTATCGGTTCATCTTATTCTTAATGTGTATTAAAGTGTATTGTATTTAACTTTAATGCACGTAAGCTTAATAACCAAGTTTAATAACTGGCATTCTCCCCTCTTAAACTTGTTCCCTCAATTTTCATGATTTCAAGCTTCTTCTGCAGATAATAAAACATGTCAGCCTTCAATGGTTTCGTAAACATGTCAGCGATCTATTCATGAGTGTTGACATGAACTAACTCCACATCTCCTTCTTTTATGTGTTCTTTAATGAAATGAAATCGAGTATCAATGTGCTTTGAACGTTCATGATGAATTGGATTCTTTGCAAGAGCTATAGCAGACTTGTTATCAATAAAAATCCTTGTTGCCTCGTCTGCTTCTACTGCATATCTTCCATCAGTTTCCTTAACCATATTGCATGACACACACATGATACAACAACAATGTATTCTGCTTCACATGTGGATAATGCAACAATAGATTATTTCTTAGATGTCCACGTGAATGTTGTTTCTCCCATGAAAAATATGAATCCAGTTGTGCTTTTTCTGTCTTCCAAGCTTCCTGCCCAATCACTGTCACTATAACCTGTGATTTCAAAATTCTGTGATGATGAATAACATAATCCATAGTTTAATGTTCCTTTAATAAATCGAAGGATCCTCTTTGCTGCCTTCAAATGTGAACTCCTTGGTCTCTCAATGAATCTGCTAACCAAACCAACACCAAATAAAATGTCGGGTTTAAAACAAGTTAAATATCATAAACACCCTACAATACTTTTGTAGTATTTAGGATTAATCAAATCTCCTTCTCCTTCTTTAGTTAGTCTTGTTCCATATTCGACTAGAGTGTCTACTGCATCACAGTTTTCCATAGCAAATTTCTTTAACATTTCAGCTGCATACTTTGCTTGAGAAATGCAAATTCCATTACTGCATTGCTTCACTTCTAATCCTAGAAAATATACCAGAAGACCTAAGTTTGTCATCTCAAATTCCTGTACCATGTATTGCTTGAAATCTTGAATCATTGTAGGATCATCTACTGTGAACAGAATATCATCCACATATAAACAAACAAACATTACTTTACCTTGTAAGCTTTTCTTCACATATAATGCATGTTCATACGGGCATTTTGTGAAACCATTCTGAGAAAGATAGCCATCAATTCTAGAGTTCCATGCTCTTGGTACTTGTTTAAGTCCATAAGGGCTTTCTTCAATCTGCACACTTTTTCTTCTTTTCCTTTCACTATAAAACCAGTTGGTTGCTCGACATATGCTTCCTCTTTAAGATTATTATTTAAGAATGTTGATTTTACATCCATCTAAAATATCTTCCATTATTTCTGAGTAGCTAGTGAAATCACCAATCTCACGGTTTCCATTCTTGCTACTAGAGCAAAAACATCTTCATAATCTACTCCATATCGTTGCTTGTACCCTTTTGCAACTAATCTAGCTTTATGTTTTTCAATTTCTCCTTCAGCATTCTTCTTTGTCTTGAAGATCCATTTTACTCCAATTGCATTGTGACCTTCAGGAAGTATTGTCAGTTCCCAAGTGTTGTTCTTCCAAATGGAATTGATCTCCTTCTTTATTGCTTTCTTCCATTTGTTTTCCTGATATGCTTCTTCAAATGTTATGGGATCGTTTCCTGAAAACAAGCACAACATATTAACATCATCAAGGTTCATTCTTTCTGTTGCATCATAGATTTCTTGTATGCTCTTTGTCTTTCTTGTATGTTCTTTGTCTTTCTTGTTGAACTTGGAGAACTAGCAGGGCTATTAGTTGAAGGGGTTGGATTGATCATGATTTCTCCTTCATCAATTTGCATTTGTTCTTTATCTATAATCAATTTCTGCAGCTACTCCTCAGTGTTCCAATTCCATTCTTGCTCTTCATCAAATCTCACATCTCTTGACATGATCACCTTTTTTGTTACTGGATTGAACAATTTGTAACCATATGAATTTTCTCCATATCCTAGTAGTATGCATTTCTGACTTTTATCTTCAAGCTTGGTTCATTTTTCTTTTTGAATTTTGGCATAAGCTATGCTGCCAAAAATCCTCAAGTGATCAACTCTCGGTTTCTTCATGCTCCAGGCTTCTTCTGGTGTAAGCATATGTAACCTCTTTGTTGTAAATCTGTTCAACAAATACACAACATACATAACTGCATCTCCCCAAAACTCTTTAGGAAATTTTTTTTCTTTTAACATACATCTAACCATGTTCATAATAGTCCTATTTTTTCTCTTCGATACTCCATTATGTTGTGGAGTTTGTGGCATTATGAACTGATGTGCTATACAATTCTCTTTACAATAATTATCAAAAGCATGAGAAACATACTCTCCTCCCCTATCAGTTCTCAGATTTTTCAACTTGCATTCACTTTGTTTTTCTACTAGGATTTTAAATTCCTTAGACTTGCTCAACACTTCTTTCTTTTCTTTTAACATATATACCCATGTTTTTCCACTAAAATCATTAGTGAATGTACAAAAATACCTATTTCATCCTTTTATTGTAGGCATAATTGGCCCACACACATTTGAATACACCAATTCCAGAGGCTGAGATGCTCTAGAACTCTTCTTTGGAAAGGATTTTCGGTGCTGCTTTCCCATCACACACATTTCACACAAATTATTTGTGTGTTCGAGCTGTGGTATTCCCAAAACCATCTTGTTTTTCTCTATCAACATCAAAGATCCACAATTCAGATGTCCATATCACAAGTGCCACAAGTTCGTCGGGTTTGAGATTTTTGCCTTGAAGTATTTTGACATACACACATTCAAGTTTAGAGGAAACATTATGTTTCAGAGGCTGAGATGCTCTAGAACTCTTCTTTGGAAAGGATTTTCGGTGCTGCTTTCCCATCACACACACTTCACACAAATTATTTGTGTGTTCGAGCTGTGGTATTCCCAGAACCATCTTGTTTTTCTCCATCAACATCAAAGATCCACAATTCAGATGTTCATATCACAAGTGCCACAAGTTCATCGGGTTTGAGATTTTTGCCTTGAAGTAGTTTGACATACACACATTCAAGTCTAGAGAAAACATTATGTTTTTGGTCATCTTAACTAAAGCAATTTGAGCTCTAGATTCATCAAAAATCTTCAAGTTCATATTCTTCATTTGCACTTCAAAGTCTTGCTCCAGAAAATGTTCCAAGCTTAAGATGTTGTTCTTCATGTTTGGAATGTAAAATACTTCAGTTATGAATTTCTGCTCACCATTCTTGAGTTGTATAAGAATTCGCCCTCTTCCTTCAACTGGTATTTGAGAAAGATCTCCAAAAGTAATTTTGCCTTTGTAACTGTCATCAATATCCACAAATGCTTCCTTCATGCCACACATATGATTTAATGCTCCTGTGTCTAAATACCAGGTGCTAGAGTTGATGCCATCAAATTTTCCACTTGCCAGCAGTAGTGTAGGTTCTTTTGAATCACTTACCTTCTCAGTAAAATTAATAATTTTATCTGCAAATTTGTATTATGAGCAGTCAGAGGTGAAATGACCATATTCCTTGCAATTATAACATTGCATGCTTGCATTGTTATTTCTCTAGTTTGAATATCCTCCACGACTTCTTCCTCTGAACCTGCCTCTACCATTAAAGTTTTGATTTCATGCACCATGAATTCTTGATTTCTATATGATCTTCCTCCTCTTCCTCTTCTATGCAGAAACTTGCCTCTCTAGAATGCTCCTCTGTTAGATTCACTGGAATTCTTCAAAGTTAGCTGTGTCTACAGTGCATGTTCAAGAGTTCTTCCTTCTTCTCTTCTGTCAATTTTCTGCTCATGGGCTTGCAATGATCTCATTAACTCTTCTACTGTTAATTCTTCTAAATCCTTTGATTCTTCAATTGCTACAACCACATGGTCAAACTTTAAATCTAGTGATCTCAGGATTTTCTCCATCACATGAACATCATTAATATTTTCACCATTCCTTCTCATCTGGTGAACTAAGGAGATTACTTTTGTAAAGTAATATGAAATTATCTCATTACCTTCTTTGTTCATCTTCTCAAAATCTCCTTTCAAAGATTGTAATCGAACTCTTTTTGTTTTTTCAACTCCACTGTAAGTCTTGTTAAGCATTTCTCATGCCTCCTTTTATGTCTTTGCTAGTGCCACCATCTCAAGGGTTGCTTCATCAAGCCCTTGGTAAATCATGAATAATGCCTTGTTATCTTTCTTTCTTAATTCTCTGAGTGCTTGTCTCTTTACATTGCTCATCACTGCATCTTCTCTTGGTCAGCATAACCATCTTCAACTAATTCTCATAACTCTTGTGATCTAAGTAGTGCTTTGTATTGGATACACCACAAACCATAGTTTTGTTTGGTAAGACGAGGAATATGGAATTGAGAATTGTTGTTGTTGGAAGCCATTTTGTCTCTCGGGCTCTGATACCAGATTTGTTGGAGTTATAGCAAAAAATAGAGGATAGGAAATGAAAGGTTTAGGCTGCACTCTCTTGGACGATACATATGAAAATGGTACTCTCATACCTTCATTATAGAAATCAAATAACATATAAAGACATTACAACATGACTGTTACAAACTTTAAAGAACTTAATAAATATAGAAACTTTTGAATACTTGTTATCGGTTCATCTTATTTTTAATGTGTATTAAAGTGCATTGTATTTAACTTTAATGCACATAAGTTTAATAAACAAGTTTAATAACTGACATCCCTATCATTTTGAGCCTGATAAGCCCTTACATTATTCATCCAACCTCTCAAAGATAAAGACTGTTTTGTTCACCTTGGATCTAAAAATATCTAGCAGTTGATTTGCAACACACAAACCTCCACCAATTTTGAGACAGCCACCACATACTCTGGTCTAGAACAATATTCTTAAATGCTTCAATTAGGATGTTTATATCACCCATGACTTCCCACAAGTTGGTGTAACGCCCATCTGACCCTTTTTTTAATTTCTTAAAGGCATTCTCAATTGCAAGTTTCCAGCTTGCTTCCTAGGGGACAACTCCTCTGGTTCATTTTCTGTATTCATTAATTCTGAGATCGTCCGATACTTGGTTTTTTCCTCAAACTCAAACAATTCATCTAAATACCTATCATTGGCCTCATTGGGGTGTGCTTCTGTAGGAATATCATCCTCATCATCACATTCATCACCAATCCACAAAGTCTTCTCCTCGTCACTTCCAAACCATACACTTCTTAACTCATCACTGTCATCAGCATCGATAAGGTCTGAGTGCTCCTTCGCCTGTTACTTTACCTTCCGAATATCTTTTTCAAGTTGATTTTTACCTTTATCAGAACTGTTCTCATCATCACTTTTATCTTCACTTCCAGTCCATAGACAAGAATCTTCATCCATCTCTTTTTTCCATGTTTCCTGGAATCCCTCGTCCCTAGGTTTTTGACTGCCAAAAAGATCATAATGCTTATCCCTATTGCGAGCATAAGATCTTGAAATTGCAAAAATCCAATATAATGTCATGTAACATATTCAATGACCAACAGCAGAAACTAATTGCAATTGTGAATAACAGTAACTGCCTCAAAGCTAATATTGCTGATTCACTGTTTAACATATTACTCTCTACTTAAAAACACTTTTATCCTCTTGAGCATTGTGATTCTATTTTATAGAAAAATAATATAACCGAGTCATGTCCTTTAAAAAAAACATTAGCAATTCCATTATTATCACCATCTTCTTTTCCTTCTTCTTAACAGTCATATCCAGGGAAAGAACAATGTGTTTTACGCAAAGACAAACAAATCCTAAACTCAAAGAAAACCCACCAAAGATTAAGTCAAGAAGTGTCAATAAACTTATTTTTTCCAGCAAAGGACGTAAAGATAAACAAATAAATGGGTTCTGTGAGGACTTTCTACAAATTCATAGACTACAACCAATACTTCCATTAACATTAATAATACAACTCATCAATGATCTTCCACATGCAATCAACTTCTGAGATTTAATTGTCAGACATTGAAATTGAAAACAAAAAACAAATCAATGAGAGAGGAAATGGTGGTTTAAAAACTTGCAGAAGTTGAACTTGGAAACTTGGAGACAACCTATGATTACAACTATGATTTATTGAATAATAAATTGAAGTAACAGAGTTAGAGAGAGCTTCCATTCTGCATGTGTAAGGGAAAATGGGTTTTTAAATTTTAACAATGATATCAAATTCTTTAAAAATTATGAGCATAAAACACCTTTTTTTCATATGTAACCATGTGTATGCATTTAGAAAGAAAAAAGTGAGTTACCCTAGAGAAGTTTGAGGTAAAAAATGGGGTTTAGGGGTCCTAAGAGCAACTGTAACGGAGAAGACATATGCAGAGGCAAAGCCAAAATAATGTACTTTTTGACATTTCTTCGTTGCTGAATATGTTCCAACGGAATAGCTATACATATAGATAAAAATAGCTATTTCTGATTGAGCTGTTATATATGCCAGGAGACAAAAGAGAATGCACATTACATATATTACTGTTGGAATCATTGTTCATCCATATGATATATCACCACCGACACTGAAATTTCTCTCATTTGAAACTGAAGAGAAATCAGAGAGAACAACCTTTTTTTCTCGAAAGATTTGTTGATCAAAAGAAACAGAAGAAGAAGAACAAAAGTCGATTAAAAAGGTTAGTTTTCCAAACCTTTTCTAATTTTTATTTCTTGTTCTTGCATGTGCTCTCCCGCATGTTTCTTGAATCTGGTATAAAATTGATTTTCATGGATGGCTTGATTGTTTCATGTATTTGATATTTTTGGGTTTTGGATTTTAGATGTGGGGTTTTAATTTAAGTTGAAAAAAGTGATTTTTTAGGGGAATTTTGGCAAGTTTTTTGTGTTTTTGATTGAGTTTTGTGGATTTTGATGACTCAGAAAAATTAAGGTTAGGATGATGGTAAATGATTTAAAATTGTGAGGATGAAATCAGGATTCAATGATTTTGTTTTGAATTTGATGTTCTTATTTCCTTGTTCTCCCTTGTCTCTAACCCAACAATGCCTTGTTTCCGAGTATGAAAGAAGGATTCAATGAATTTGTTGTAATTACAATACCCACTTAAGATTCTAAGTAAAAGAGGAACTGCTGGTTTGCCCTGAAACTAAGAAACTAAAACACAACAGCATTTTGGAGAATGGTGAAGATGTTAGTGTGAAATTGGTATTCTTGAGTTGATAAATCAAATATCACTTGAAGAATGGAACATATGGTTTTGAAATTTCACATGACAAAAATGAGGAATAATGCAAGAAACTGACACCTTTTCTTTACTATAATTCATCTCTTAAATCATTTTTTTTTAAATATCCACTAACACTTAAAAATGGCCAAAATGCAAGGTTGAGGCCTTGATACTGTGTTTGCATCATCTCTTTGTCGATGCTTTATTCTGTCTGTAAGGAAACCAGAATGCATTAGAGCAGCTAATGACTCTGAATTCAAAGAAATACTTTTAACATCATTCAAAGAATTAAACTGCAGAATAGAAGGGTTTGTTAACAAATGAGACTACACAAGAGAATTTTGTGACGGTGAATCCAACAAAAACATATTTGCTACATTATGATTCAACATAGGCTTTACAATGGAAGGATTAGGTATTGAATACACAAGGCTTCTTGGAGGCTTTGAATTATACAAAACAGGGTTTGGAATAGGAACACCACAACCAAAGTCTGGCCTGTTGGCTTGAATCTGCTACAAAGCTGGGAGATTTTGCTTGAAAACCAAATTATCGGCTTTAAACTACTGCTTTGAAATTGTGGAGAAACTTGAGATTTTAGCAATGAAACCCCATCATAAAACCTTTGCCTCATGCACTGATTTTAATGCTTCATTGCTTGATTTGGTTGTTTGAGATAAGGTTGACTGACCGAGTTGGTAAAATAAATTCTCATTAAGGTTGTGATGATTGCATTAAACTTTTAATAGCGTTTCTGAAAAACTGCATGGGATGAATTTATTTATGTTTATCATGTGATTGTTGGTTAAGTTATTTTGTTCCTTATGCTAAAGAAATTGGCGTTTGTTCTATCTATGTTATGGTATCATTTTTAGACTATCACGTTCCAACGGACTTGGCAACATTTCTCAGAATGCAAGACAATCTTTTTAGCTTAGTGCATCAGAATTGCCTTTATTTAATAAAATATATTCTCGTACCCCTCCTCTCCAAAAAAATTATGCATCAGTTTTTAGACAATGTGAATGAAAGCAGGTTCTTTATGAATTTGTTTCCTTATATATATATGAACTAATACAATTTTTTTTTTATTAAATGGACTCAAATTTGCCAAACTCATTCACCAATTTTCTTATAAATGAGTTTGAAGATATTGTGTCTTAACCAAGTGATCCTCCTCAACTTCCTGAAAAATCACAAAGAACTAAAAACTTCTCATAAGAAGAAGATTGTTTACTTATTTCTGCATGGTTAAATACAAGTAAAGATCCGATTACAGGAGTTAATCAACAAACAAAATAATTTTGGGCTCGAGTACATGCTTACTTTATCGAGAACAGAGGAAACTTGAATAATCGTTCTCAAATAAGCATCTCAATTAGATGACAAGAAATAAATAGAGAAGTTGGAAAATTTGTTGGTTTTGTTACCTAAATTGAAAACCATAAACAAAGTGGAATGAATGAAGAATTAAGAATAATTTTTTTATTTGATTATTTGAATAGCAACATATTTGTTTCTTATATTTTTATAACATAGTTTAATTTGTTGAATTTATTTTACCAAATTAATAATGTTTGTCAAATGTATGCTTCATTGCTTGGCAAACGATTTCAACTAGAACATTGTTGGGTTATCTTAAGAAAATAGCCCAAATGACAATTTGAACATGCAAGTCAATATCAAAAGTCAAACAAGAAAAAAAAAGTCATGGAATTGAAATTCCAACTTCTTCAACTCCATCAACCACTGATTCTATTAGTTTAGGAGAAGATAGTGATGCATGTCTTTATCAAAATAGACCAATTGATCAGAAAGCTGTAAATGAATGACTTAAACACAGACAAGGAAAAGAAAAAGTTGACGAGATATATGTAACAAATCTCATAGAAAAAATCAAAGATACTATGGAGAAAATTAAGGATAAAAAAAAAAGAAGATAGACAAACAATGTTAGAGCAACAAGCTATAATAATTAAACAAAATCAAGAGAAACAAGAGGATGAATTCATAAAGACGGATACTTCTTGTATGGATCCAATTTCTACAGTGTATTTTCAAAATAGAAAACTATAAATTATGGCAAAGAGAGGTTTTAATTTGTAATTTATTTGATTGAATTATTTGTAATGAAATGTATGTTTAATTAATTATTTTTAATTTTCTTTAAATATATTATATCATGTTATAAAATTGATATCAATTCAGTTTGTTTCTTAAAGTTCTTATAACACTCAATGACAATAAGTAGCATTAATTAACTTCAAATACAACAACCTTAAAAAAACATACAAATACCTGCAAACCATACAATAAATAGCTTAAATGTAATGATTATTTACTCATTACCGTAATGGTCCTATAAATGTTCAATCAAATCAGCTTGGAGTTGGGAATTCATTGCTCTATCCTTGATTCGATTACGAGTTTAAAAAAAATCACGTAGTTCTAGTGTTTCATCATGTGACATTGATATAAAATAATTAGTTTTACTATCATGATCAAATCCAACCATCATTGCTCCTTCATCCTCAATAATCATATTATCCATTATTATGCAAGCTTTCATAATATTTGCAAGAGTTTCTTCATCCTAGTATCGCACAGGTCCATGCACTATTGTGAAACGTAATTGTAACACCCCAAATGCCCTCTCCACATCCTTTCTTGTAGATTATTGTTTACTTGCGAAATATTTTTTCTTTCTCCTAAAGGCCTTAAGATTGTCTTAACAAAGGTTGACCAATTCAGATAAATCCCATCAACTAAATAGTATCCCATTGTATATTCATGTCCATTGATGGTGTAATTGACAGGAGGAGCACGACCTTCAGCAAGTGCAACAAAGACAGGTGATTGATCAATAATATTAATATCATTTAAAGATCCAGAAAGCCACCACCTTTAGAATTATAGTAGGTTCCCGACAATATCCAGTATACATCCCATGCCATGCAATTGGATATTTTTCCCATTTTTAGTGCATGCAATCAATGCTCCCTAACATCCCTAGATATCCACACTACTCGCCAATTGATAATAACCGACCAATATTAGACTCATTTGGTGCTCTTAGATACCAATCCCTAAAAACCTCAACAATTGATATGACAAAAGCTCTTAGACTTGCTATTGTAGTGCTTTCCCCAATCCGAATATATTCATCAGTAAGATCTGCTAGAATACCATATGCAAGTATCCTATGAGCGATAGTTACCTTTTCAAGACAAGATAAGCCAAGAACACCAATTGTATCTTTATTTTGTTTGAAATATGGATTGTGAGCTTCCACCGCTTTTGCAATGCAAAGAAAAAGATGACGACTCATCCTAAATCTCTTTCGAAACTGACGTTTCGTGAATTTAGGATTTTCTACAAAATAATCATTATACAGCCTCAATTCACCTTCCTTTCTATTTCGATTGATGTTATTGTGTATAGAAATAGAGCCACAAGACTCTGTTCTCCGCCCTTGATTTATCGATTATGCTCCAGCAACCACCGCAGTAGCAACTTCTAAGGTGAGCATGGGAGTGTCATCATCAAAATCAAAAGTATCATAAAAATCAAAATGATTCATGATGAACTATAATGAAATAAAATGAAGACAATGAAGAAAACGATGAAGAAAAATGTTCAAGTTTATGCGAATATTTATATATGAATTTATTTTCCCTAAAACATGAAATTTTAAAATTTCAAATGTTGGCGGGTTTTTTTTTAAAAAAAAATTGAAATCCAAAATATTTAAAATTTGGCGATTATTCTTTCAATTTTAAAATTTCAAATGTTGGCGGATTTAAAAAAAATTAAAATCCAAAAAATTTAAAATTTGGTGATTATTCTTTCAATTTTGAAATTTCAAATGTTGGTGGTTTTTTTAAAAAAAAAATTGAAATCCAAAAAAAATTAAAATTTGGCAGTTATTCTTTCAATTTTAAAATTTCAAAAGCTGGTGTCAGATGAAATTTTGGCGGAATTTTTTAATATTTAAAACTTCAAATTTAAATTGTTACGGGGTCTTTAATTTTAAATTCTTTTTTTTAATTTAAATATAACTAAAAAATTAATAATTATATTGTTCGAGAGTTTTTTAAAAGTAATTATTTCATTATATAACTTACCATATTAATTGTATAATTAAATTATATACAAAATAATTACACTATATTTAAAATAATATAATAAAAAACAGCTCTCCAAAATGACATTTATCATTGGGGTACACATCAACAAAAAAACATATATACACTATTTAAAAAGCCATTTTAGATATTTGGCTCTCAAAAATAGCTCTTGCTATTGAAGTTGCTTTAAAGACAAAATGAAGGGAGGAAAGGTGGAAAAAGAGTGTTTTGGTCATTTATCCCCTGTGTAGACTAAGTTTCGAAATCATCTACTTTGCTTCTCTCTCTCTATTGAAAAAATAAGAGCTTTGAAGCTGGTAATAAACATGGCAAGCATACCGGGTTGGGTTGTCTCTGGTTCATGTCAATGCACACTTTAAAGTAATTCACAATTCATTTGAAAATACTTTTAATAAGAAAATTTCAATAACAATTAGGTAACTTATATTTTATTTAACTTTAGTTTGATTTAAAGTGTCTAATAGTTAATTTATCCACCACAAAAAAAAATGGTGTTATTTTCAAACTAATATTATTTTATTTATTTTGTGTATATCCTAAAAACTTTTTAGTCATCATCCTTTAAAGTCATGTTTGACATTGTGTTTCAAAAATATTTAAAAAATAATAAAAAATTATTATTATTTTTTATATTTCTATATTTGTAGATTATTTTCATGTTTTGATATCAAAAATAATTTTTAAAAAATAAAAAAAATATATTATTTTAATATATTTCTGAATAGAAAACACTTTCAAAAATAATTTCAATCACACTTTCAAACAGAAATTAAGAAGAGTCCATCTAAATCATTTTGGATTGAATCCATATATATATATATATATAACAAAAACATAAAAAACACATTTCTCTTTTCTAGTGCTTTTCAATGTAGACATAGAGATATTACATTATGGATGGATTGCAGTAGTGTAATGTTGATTTTTTCTTTTCAATAAAAATTGAGTGCTTTGGTTATGAGAGTTTTTTTTTTTTCATAAACATCAATTGATCATTAAAGAATTAGGAATTTCTGTTGCAAACCATGTTTTTTGTCTTTAATTTTTGGAATTTGTTTAGCAACGGAAAATCCGTTGCTAAAGAAAATCCTATTGCAAACACTACCCTTTTCTAGTAGTGTCTTGTGCTAAAAATCATATGAACAGCTCACCGATGATGTTTGTGTTTATGTATTTTTAATATTATTTATTTTTGATATGTCCCACCGTGCAAATGTATTTCTATCATTTTTTTAATTAATTTTGATAAACAGATTTCGTTGAAATAGATAAATAAATATTTTATTTTATAATATTAAATTTCCTTACGTTCTATATAACAACCACTTCATTCTTAGGGCTGAAAGTTTATTATGCAGGAGGTGCTTTTCTCCGTGACTTTCAACTTCACAGAAGACATTCCAAGTAAGCGAAGATCCTTCAGGAACTGTAGTTTCCCAAAAGGCGGGAGATTTTCACTACTGCCACACCTCTCTAGAGAGATTTTCACTAAATTCGGTAGAAACAAGTGCAGCATCCAGCTAGGAAATCTCTAGCCTTTATACTCACTGCTGTGCAACTTCTTCAAATTTGGAGGTGTCGTTGCAAAGGACCCAACTGTTCGGTTTGCTGCTATTAATGTGCATCAATCATTGATGAACGGCGCCGTTCACTGACAAAGAAAATGTAGCAACCGAAGGATACAAGGTTTGCACAGGCTAGGTGGCCACTTTGTTGACAAATGATGAGGTGTTATCCCTCCGCCATTCTTGCCTAGCAGCAGTAATATAGAAGAGAAAGAGAAGAGTGATGGGAGTTGAGTGAGTGGATGTGATCTTCCTCCTCCATTGATGTGTAGACTGTCACCTTTCTCTACTTCAATAACATGGACTGCTCTGTGGGTATAGCGATTTGCCGAGCCACGTTAAATCTTGTGGCAGCGTGCTTAGCTTCCACAGGGTAAACCACCAATTGCAGAATTGACAAGTTTTAAATTGTTCACACCTCTGGCCTCATTAGCATGGACCTGTTCCATCAAATTCATTCAAATAAATTTAGATTATTTAGATTTGACCTGCAACACAGTTTATTGTCCTGTAAAGAGCCTGCAGATTTATACAAGACGTTAGAACCTCCAATAAGTTATTAAACAAGACAAGTGGTTAAACACAAAAGCCTGCATGGAAAATAGAATCAATGTTATTAAACATGCATGGCATAGCAAGCTAGGTTGAGGTCATCATAGAGAAAGACAAGCTCAACATGAATCTTCTACACGAAGTCTCAGTTCTTAAAGTCAGTACGTAACCCCCTTGTTTACTCTGAGTGGAAATAGCAAGCAAGCAAACAAACAAGAAAGAGACAGCAAACCCCTTGTTTACTCTGAGTGGAAATAGCAAGCAAGCAAACAAACAAGAAAGAGACAGCAAACCCCTTGTTTACTCTGATTGGAAATAGCAAGCAAGCAAACAAACAAGAAAGAGACAGCAACCCCCTTGTTTACTCTGAGTGAAAATTAGGGCAAAAAAAATAGGACGAGTTTAATCCAATCCCAAAACTCTTGTAAACCCACGATCATAAACTCAAAAAGA
Organism: Salix dunnii; assembly: GCA_015731905.1. Taxonomy (NCBI): domain Eukaryota; kingdom Viridiplantae; phylum Streptophyta; class Magnoliopsida; order Malpighiales; family Salicaceae; genus Salix; species Salix dunnii. The sequence continues at coordinate 5,719,843 of CM027662.1, read as the reverse complement.
ACCTTGTATCTTGGTAACCCTGCTCAAGACCATGGACCATAAACCCAGCAATTATACAAACAGAATAGAGGTCAAAGTTGGAGGCTTCGGGAGCCACCATCCCAGCATCTTCCTTGCTCGGAAGAGGAAGTGTCCCTTTTGCTATAAGACGTCCAAACCAAGTAATTTAAATTTTCCTAAGGACATAGCTGCATCGTGTCGGCGTGTTAGAAAAATAAGATCATCAGGACTTGGAAATGAAAGCAACTGCGACATTAAGCTGGAAATTTCTAATATATGAGTAACTTGTTCAACAATCCTAAGAAAAAAGAACTGTACTCGTGAGCCCTTTAATTTTTCCGATACTATATAAATCTGATACTACTGTGGAGATGGAGGAGCAAAACCACACCTTTCACTCTCTAACAATTCTCATTCTCATCACTTTCAATTTATTTCTCAATGACAACTGGAGAAATGTGGACTCAACTGAGCTCGGCCATTACTGGCCTCATGCTTGCCTGGGTCATGCTTGAACGATACTTTCCATATGAACTTCGTGGCTATCTTCAAAAATATAGTCAGAAGTTAATGAGTTATGTGTATCCTTACATCCATATTACCTTTCATGAATTCACAAGTGAACGTCTCAAGCGCAGCGAGGCCTTTTCTGCCATTCAGAACTATATCGGCTCCAATTCTACCACTACTGCTAAAAGACTCAAGGCTGAGGTTGTCAGAAACAACCAGCCTTTAGTCCTCACCATGGACGATTACGAAGAAGTTACAGATATTTTCGATGGGGTTAAGGTCTGGTGGTCTTCGCGTAAAACAGTCCCGAAAACACAATCTATTTCTTTTCATCCTGTAGCCGAAGAGAGGAGGCAGTACAGGCTCACATTCCATAAACGTCATCGAGAAGTCATCACCGAGAAATATATAGAACATGTTTTGAAAGAAGGGAAGGCGATTGCTGTGAAGAACCGGCAGAGAAAGCTATTCACCAACAATTCTAGTGAGAATTGGTATCGGTGGAAATCTACCAAGTGGAGTCATGTGCTGTTTGAGCACCCTGCTACATTTGATTCTTTGGCGATGGAAACAAAGAAGAAAGAAGAGATTAAGAAAGACCTTACCAGATTCAGTAAAGGAAAAAGCTATTATGCGAAAATCGGCAAGGCCTGGAAGCGTGGCTATCTCCTTTATGGCGCTCCAGGAACTGGCAAATCCACCATGATTTCTGCTATGGCTAATTTTTTGGATTATGATATTTATGATCTTGAGTTGACCACAGTTAAGGACAACAGCGAGCTTAGGAGGCTTTTGATCGAAACCACCGGAAAGTCTATCATTGTGATTGAGGATATTGATTGCTCACTTGATCTTACAGGACAGAGGAAGAAAACGAAGGAGAAAGATGGTGATGGTGATGATGACAAGTCAGACAAAGAGAAGGATCCCATTTCTAAGAAGAAAACCGAGGCTGAAAAGGAAGACAAAAGCCGCAGCAAGGTTACTTTATCTGGACTTTTGAATTTCATTGATGGGATTTGGTCAGCTTGTGGAGGAGAAAGAATTATTGTGTTCACTACCAATTATGTGGACAGACTGGATCCTGCTTTAATAAGGACGGGAAGGATGGATAAGCATATTGAGTTGTCATATTGCTGCTTTGAAGCATTCGAGGTGCTGGCCAAGAATTATTTAGGGCTCAAATCGCATGAATTGTTTGGAAAAATCGAGGAGCTGCTGGGGGAAACAAAGATGTCCCCAGCTGATGTTGCTGAGAATCTGATGCCGAAGTCAGATGAAGAAGACGAGGAGGATTGTTTGAAGCGATTGATTAAAGCTCTGGAGACTACGAAGGAGGAGGCAAGAAAAAAAGCTGAAGAAGCAGTGTTGAAGGCTGAGAAAGCAGGCGAAGAGAGTGGTGGAACACCTTCTCAAGCAGTTCAAGAAAATGGCGAGAAATCAGCAAAAGAAGTGAAAGAGAATGGTGTAATTGATGAAGGTTAGGGTGGTGCAGTTTCATCATATTGAACACCGTCAGGCATAGATGATTGTCAAGCAGCTTGGAACACAGCGCTGTTGCAATCCAATTTGGCTGTCAAAATATTTGCTTTACCTGCTATTGTCAGGATACACTAGTATTTATAATCGGGTAACTTGATGGGTGTTGTTCGTTTTCCTTGTATTTTCAATTGTGTTGTTAGTTTTCCTTGAATCAATTGGTGGTGGTTTCAAAATATTCAGAGAGGATAAAATATCTTGTTTTATTTTAATAACAGAATTACATAGAGCATGAATAAACTGTCAAAACTCTCTCTATTCTCTCTAGTGTTTCTCTCTAATGCCTCTAACTATTATTTCACCTTAACTAAGCTTCTTATTTATACGCAAAATAAAAGCTTGATAAAATAGATTTTAAGGTGTGAAAGCAGCCGACGGTTGCAATAGGTGGCCATAGTCGGTGGTCGTGGATAGTGGCTGTTAAAGACTTTAGTTGGTGGCCGTAGATGGTGATTGCCGGTGGTTGTATTTTTGGACTTTTGTAGATTGAGTTTACGCCAACAAATTCGCCTTTTAAACTTTTCAGGAGATGTCATGCTAAACATGAACTTCAATCTAATAAATATATCCCCCTTCAATGGCTTTGTAAAGATATCTGCAACTTGATCATTTGTTTTGCAAAATATCAATTCAACTTCTTTGTTCTTCGCATGCTCCCGGATAAAGTGATGTCATGTATCAATGTGTTTACTTCTTTCATGATACATTGGATTATTTGGTAATGCAATCGTTGATCAATTATCAATATAAATCTTCGTTGAATCTTTTTGAGGAAATCCCAAATGCTTCAGCATATTCCTTAACCATATTAAATGGCAACTGAGTTGGCAGCAACATACTCAGCTTCACAACTTGATAACGTCACTATTGATTGCTTCTTGGATGACCATGTGAAAGATGTATCTCCCATAAAAAATACAAACCCTTTTGTACTTTTCCTTTCATCCAAATCTCAACCTCAATCACAATACTTGAGTAGCCAATAAGTTTAAAGTTGTTACTTGATGTATAGAACATGCCTTCACTTAATGTTCCTTTGATTTAATAGAGAAGTCTCTTAGCTGCACTCAAGTGCATCTGATCTAATGTCTCCATATATCTGTTGATAAATCCTACTCCATAGAGTATATCCGATCTTGTACATGTTAAGTACCTCAAGCTTCCCACCAAACTTTTAAAGTAAGTAGGATCAACATTTCCTACTTTTCTTTTCCTCAATTCCAATCTATTTTCAACTAGAGTTGATAATGGATTGCAATTTTCCATCTTGAACTTTCCAAGAATTTCTTTGGCGTAGTCGTTTTGGGACACAAAAATCCCTTCTTTTTTCTGAGTAACTTCTAAACCCAGAAAATGTGCCATCAGACCAATGTCTGTCATCTCAAACTCCTGTACCATGTTTTTCTTGAAGTCTGTAAACATGGTAGAATTGTTGTTGGTGAATAACAAGTCATCAGCATATAAGCAAGCAAATAGTGTGCTTCCATCATCTTCTTTCTTCACATATATGGCGTGTTCATATGGATATTTTTTAAATCCATTTTCTTGAAAATACCTGTCAATTCTAGTATTCCAAGCACGCAGGGCTTGCTTCAAACCATAGAAAGATCTCTTTAACTTGTATAGTTTGCCTTCATTTTCTTCTTCAATGTAGCCAAGTGGTTCAACATAAATCTCTTCTTCTAGGAAGTCATTCAGAAATGCTGACTTCACATCAAGTTGATAGATCTTCCATCTATGTTGTGCTGCAAGTGAGATAATTAGTTTGATTGTCTCTAGACGGGCTACTAGAGCAAATACTTCTCCATAGTCTATGCCTTCTCTCTATTTGTAGCCTTTTGCCACCAATCTTGCTTTATGTCTTTGTACTTCACCTTTTGCATTCTTTTTGGCCTTATGGACCCATTTCACATCAATTGCCTTCTTACTTTCTGGCAGATTGGTTAGCTTCCATGTATCATTCTTCTCAATGGCATGTATCTCTTCATCCATTGTTGTGATCAATTTCTCTTCTTTAATAGCCTCATCAAAGCTATTTGGATCACTATCTGTGAAGAAACAAAATAATGTTGTATCTCTCATTACCTGAATTGCATCGTATAAATCTTCTAGATTTCTCATCCTTCTTGGTTCTTCTAATGAGGATGATGCTTCTAGTGATATGGATGATGATCCTAGTGATGGAGTGTTTCTCCTGTTGAATACAGGGAAACTATGTACCGGAGACTATGGCTCCTCTTATGGTACTCTTGGATCTTCTGCAAGTACTGTTGGTATTTTTTCATCTTCAAGGATCGAATATGTATTGATCCATTTGATTTCTTTCTAATTCTCTTTCCATTCCTAGGATTTATCTTCTTTAAAGATAATATATTTGCTTATAATCACCTTCTTTGTGATGGAATTATACAGCTTGTATCCCATCCTTCTATCTCCATATCCCAAAAGATGCATTTCTCGCTTTTATCATCGAGTTTTGTTATTCTTGCATTCGGGATCTTTGCATATGCCACATAAACAAAGACTCGAAGATGAGTAACACTTGGTTTATGACCACTCCATGTTTCTTCTAGAGTGACAGCTTGTAAACTTCTTGTTGGGCAGCGATTCAATAAATATACTGCACAAGATACGGCTTCAGCCCAATATTGTTTAGGCAACTTCTTGGCTTTGAGAAGATTTATTGCCATATCAAGTATTATTCTATTCTTCCTTTCTGCTATCTCATTCAACTATGGTGTATATGCTGGTGTTGTCTGATGTCTGATGCCATGTTGTGTACAAAAGACTTCAAAGTCATTAGATGTAAATTCTCCACCTTGATCAAATCTTACGGATCTGATGTTATACCCACTTTGGTTCTCCACAATTGCTTTAAAATATTTAAAGCAATTTAATACTTTTGACTTCCTCTTCAGAAAGTATATCTAGGTCTTTATACTAAAATCATTAGTAAAAGTGAGAAATCACCTATTATGTCCAGTTGACATTGGCTTTATCAGTCCACACACATCTGTGTGAACTAACTCCAGTGGCCTCTTCGCTTTCCAGTTGATCTCCTTGGCAAAACTAGCTCTGTGATGCTTGCTGAGGACACAACTCTCACATACTTCTTCTAGATGATCAATGCGAGGCATACCTTTGACCATCTGTTTACTTGCAAGCATCTTTAAGCTTGTAAAATTCAGATGTTCAAGCCATAGGAGCCAAAGTCGTTCTTCACTATTGGTAATGGTAGTCAAACACTTTGCTGCATCATATTGAATGTTTAATGGAAACATCCTGTTCTTAGACATTTTGACAAAGGCAATCAATCTCTCATTGTTGTCTTTGACTGTAACATGACAATCCTTCATGAAGAGAGTATACCTTTTCTTCAGAAATTGTCCTATACTCAACATGTTGTGTTTGATAGCTAGAATATAGTACACATCAACAATATAGCTATTATCCCAATTATTCAACTTTATCTAGATGTTGCCTTTTCCTTTAACTGGGACTTTAGAAGTATCTTCAAATGTGACATGTCCTTGTATGGTCTCATCAAGATCACTGAAGAGGTCTCATTGCCCCCACATATGATTGCTAGCTCCAAAATCTAGATACCATACATACTTCTTATTTTTATCAAGTCCTTGTTGGATAAATAATGCAGTTGACCCACTAACGATGGCATTTTTTTTTTTGTATAGTTAGCTTGTTTACGCAACTCTACTGGAGCTTTCTTTCGGAATTCAGTGCTATAATGCCCAAATTGATTGCAGTTATAACACTGAATATTTCTCTTATCACGGTTATTATAATTGCCTCATCTTCCTCTGGGAGTCAAAGGTTGTTGTCCTCGTCCTCCTCTAGTGATGTTTCTATCACCTCTTCCTCTGAAGCTTGTATTCCAAGATCCTCTTCCTTGAAATCACTGGAAGCCTCCTCTTCCTTGTTGATTTTTTCCTTGAGGGGTATATTTATGTGTTGAAGTTCCTCTTTGCTCATATATGTCTTCCTTCAGAGATAGTTTTGATTGCAAGGCATGCTCGATTGCCTTATCTCCATTTCTTCTCACAAACTTTTGTTCATGAGCTTGTAAAGAACCCATCAACTCATCTACCATCAATTTATCCACTTCCTTGGATTCTTCAATGGCAACAACAACATAATCAAATTTTGGATCTAAAGATCTCAAAATTTTCTTAGTAATTCATGCTTCTGTGAGAGCTTCTCTATTTCAACTCATTTGATTGATTACTACCATAATTCTCATGTGATAACTAGAAACACATTCTAAGGATCTCATTTGTAACGATTCAAACTCACATCTTAAATATTGAAGACGAATCTTCTTGATTTTGTCACCTCCTTTGTATTTTTATTAGAGAGCTTCCCATATATCCTTATAATTTTCGGCAAAAGAGATAATCTTAAAAGTGGCTTCATCAAGACCTTGATAAATGATGGTCTTGGCTTTGTTGTCCTTCTTTTAGTTGTTTCTTAGAACTTGCTTCTCCGATTCTTGTAGAGCATCCTCTACTTCTCTAGACTCTGGTTCATCATAACCATAATCCACAATCTTTATGCATTCTTATGAGCCAAGAAATACCTTCATTTGGATGCACTAATTATCAAAATTATCTCTAGTTAGCTTCGGAATGAGTGTCTGAGCATTTTTTATAGTCATTGTATTTGAAAATGACTATATCACCCTTTTTGCCTTCTCTTTTCACAAAACTAACACCGCAGATAGATCCGGAATGGTCAAAATAGTAGGTAATCGGTCTGACTTGGTTCGAAATGAGGTCAAAAATGGGTGAACGGGTCTAAAATTCACTTTTGGACGGGGGATGGTTCACTGTGATTGAACCAGGAATATTCTAGGGAATATTCTTTGTGGCTCGACTTGTACAGTAGCGGATTGCTTATCAGCTCGGCTCGGCTCAGCTTAACAGCTCAAATATGGTGCATGTGAAGATCAGTCGTCTTCTTCCTCGGTGCACGTGGACTAAGAGTGGTGAATAGTGTCAAAATTTCAAATGGAGTGTGGCTCACCTCTAGCTCTGATTGAGTTGATTTTTGAACCGATGAGTTCATATTGAAGAGCTCTGTACTATGAAATAATCAAAATTTATTTTGGACAAACTTGAAAATTCAGATGTGCCCCCAAAAACTTCTTTGTTTTTGATGAACGAGGCTCTACTATCAATTTTTGGTGGGAGAGGCCACTAATGGTGGCTTCAAAAAACTTAGAGGGGATAAAACACACTATTTTATTTCAACAATAAAATTACACAGATCATGAACAAACTATCAAAACTCTCTCTACTATCTCTAGTGTTTCTCTCTAATGTCTCCCACTGCTATTCCACCTTAACTAAGCTTTCTATTTATACACAAATTTAAAGCTTGATAAAATAGACTTTAAGGTGTGAAAGCAGCTGGCAGTTGCAGAAGGTGGTTATAGTCGGTGGTCATGGATAGTGGCTGTCAGAAGCTCTAGTAGGTGGCCATAGACGATGGTTGTCGGTAGTTGCATTTTTGGACTTTTACATATTAAGTTTCCGCTAACATTTTCAATTGTAGTCAATTTCAAAGTTTCATATAAGAAGACAGGTTAACGAAAAATCAATGTAGACTTGTTGATGCGTTCATGACAAAGGGATTTTACGCCTAATCAAAACTACAACTTGGATGAATTGGAAAATGTTTTGTTACTGTCAAACCAAGTGAAACCTCTATCAAAAACCACAGACATGTTAGGTTGTCGGTCAATATACCTTATATCTAGACTCCATCGATGAGCTTCTTACTGTGTTTAATGAATCCTCTTGAATGGGTAATGAATTACACATTTACCAGCATTAGACTTGCAAACCCCCCCCCCCACACACACACACACTCATGAAAGGGATGAATCGTACGAGGGCATTTACAGGGAAGGAAGACGCAGGAAAACTGTGCTGCCTGTTTTTTTCTTGTAAACATCCCAAACTACAATCAAAGGAGAAAGATCCCGATGAAAGATGCGATTATGGGTCACTAATTTCCTTTAGATTCCAACTCCATTAACTATCCCCACTTTTAAACAAGAACGAATTACTTTAATCCCTTGATTTCTATTGTTATTACTCTGTCAATCCAAACTTCCTCAACAATCACAGCCTTAATTTCATGCTCGCAAGCAGATTTAAACAACAATTATAATGAATGTTAGAGAATAATATAAATCATATTATAGGGCCTCACTTACAAGCTTAAGCTTTTAGGTGAGTTGGTTCCTTAACATGGTATCAGAGTTTTGTTGACCTAATGGTCACGAGTTCAAACCTCACCACCTTCATTCTATTTGATAAAAATCAAGCACAAGGTAATGTGGATCTGTACAAGTTTCAAGCCCAAAGGGCTTTCACTTGAGGGGGTGTGTTAGAGAATAATATAAATCATATTATAGGGCCTCACTTACAAGCTTAACCTTTTAGGTGAGTTGGTTCCTTAATAATGAAGACTACTGTATTTCATTTTCTATAACAGAAACAAACATACAGATGATGAAGAAAGCCTAAATCTAGCCCTAGATACACATACCTGCAGCATACTTAAGAAACAAGAGCAAGATCAAACTAACACATCAACAACTAGATGGCTAATCAAATTATACCAAGAGAAAAAAACTCAAAGATATTAACAAAAGATTAATCAAGAAAAATAAAACTAAAATTATTATTGTTATTGTTATTGTGTTACTAATGAAAAAAAAATTAAATCAAAGACTAAAAAAATTCTAAAAACTATAATAAAAGATCAAATAAAAAAATAAAATAAATGATAAAATAAAAATAAAAATTATCACGTGAAAAAAAATTCATTTGACTTGAAAATAAAAAAAAAACAATAAAAAAAATAAAAGAAAGAACAAAGAGAGGGGAAAAAATAGGAATATCAATTTTCAATCATCATATACACAAACCAAAATTTAAGAACTAAATTTTTTAAAAAATATACCACCACAACTAATAAGAAAATAATAAAAATTAAAAATAAAAGTTAAGAGCACACTTATATATACATGGACAAAAATAGAGACTATTTAAGAAATATAAAAACAATAAAGGGATTAAAATCAAAAACCAAATTACTGCAAAAATAATAAAAATTATTAAATTACCTTGAGAAAAAAACATAAAAAATTGATAAAAGAGTAAGTAAGAACAAAATAAAAAACTATTACTACTACTATTATTGCGTTAATAATGAAAAACACAAATTTAAATCAAAGACTTGAAAAGGCCTAAAATTTTTAACAAAAAAGTAAAAAATAAAATAAATGATAAAATAAAAATAAAAATTATGAACTGAAAAAAATTAATAGAAAAACTAAAAGAAAAAAAGAAATATCAATTTTCAAATGATCATAAACGCAAATGAAAATTTAAAAAATATTTTTTTCAAAATAATATTACCTCAATAAAAGAGAAAATAATAAAAATTATTTGATTACCTTGTGAAAAAAAATAAAAAACATTGACAAAAGAGGAAGTACAAAAAAAAAGCCTAAAATTATTATTATTATTATTATTATTATTATTATTATTATTGCGCTAATAATAAAAAAAACAAAATTAAATCGAAAACTAAAAAATCCTAAAAACTTTAACAAAAGATCAAACAAAAAATAAAATAAATGATAAAATAAAAATAAAAATTATCAAGTGAAAAAAATTATATGACTTGAAAAAAAAGAGAAATAAAAAAACTAAAAGAAATAAAAAAAAAAGAGGATAAAAATATAAATATCAATTTTCAAATGATCATAGACACAAACTAAAATTTAAGAGCTAATTGCTTAAAAAAAAATATCACCCCAACAAATAAAAAAAGAATAAAAATAAAAAACCAAAGCTAAGAGCACGCTTATATATACATGAACAAAAATATAGACTATTCAAGAAATATAAAAACAATAAAGGGATTAAAATCAAAAATTAAAAGTATAAAGGCCGAAATGAAAATCAAATATATTATCAATTTCAATCAAAGGACAAAATTGAAAAAATAAAAAATTTTGTACCAAATATATTAAGGTATTTAAACTTAATCCGGAAATTAAAATAAGAATGATCAAAGTGAAATCTAAATATATATTTAATTTTAATCAAAAGACTCAATTGAAATAAATCAAAACTTATATAACAGAAGTTAGGATCATAAAAAAAATTAAAAGTGTGGGGATGAAAGTGAACAACCCATAAAATCAGGGGTCTCTACTATACTTTAGCGTGCAAGAGAGAAAAAACAAAAAAAAAAGTTCAATTGGTTACCATCACAACTCCGGCCACCCTCAGCCAAAACACGCCACATCATGATAAAGACTACACAGCGGAGCATCGAAGGAGATGCTGGAAGCTCATTTTCACCTATCTTAGGACATCATACTCGCTACCCGAAACAGGTGTGAGGAACACACGTGTGCAGTTTTCAATAGATAATAATAAAAAATATGTTCAATTACCGGAATACCCCTACAACCAATTCTTCAATTTTGTCTTATTATGGACACATTAATATTTATCCATTCTAAAAAAATAGGAAATCCTTGTGTTAACCCTCTCGGGTAGAATTGTTTTTTGTCTTAAATGGAGGCAAATTAGTATTTAGCTATTTTAAAAATTTATGAAATTCCCGTGAAGCCCCTATCAGTTATACCTGTTTTTTGTCTTTTTCGAGAGACATAAATATTATTTCACTGTGTAAATAAGTATAAAAAAACAGTGAAACGGCGGAACGAACGACCCAAACTGACCCGAAAACTGAGCAATACTATTATAATCCACAGTAATTTATCTCACAATACACAATAACCGACTCATGACACCATGATCTCTTTTAGAATATTAGATAATATCAATGATTTTCTTTTCATACTCGAGAATATTCCCTAAATAAATGAGAAACCAATAGAAATGAGAGTTTCTCGTGACTTTTTAGAATTTTTTCAAATAATACGTCAAGCTAAAAACACAAGATAGCATCGAAAACAAATAGGAGAAAAGTAATGAAGCTCAAGGCAAAAATGAAATCACAGAACCATGGATGGTTTAAAACATTTGTATAATTTTGCGCTAACTTTCAGGACAAGGAAGGAAAGTATATTGAGATCAAGACATAAGAAAAAGAGTTCTTATGTCTATCACAGTTGAATAAAGGAACTGCAACTTAACGCCTCTGTGCTTTTCTTCGTCTTGACTGTGCCTTCTGCCATTTCTTTCTTGGAACAAGTGTGCTCTTTGGTTTCAACTTTAACTCAGGTGAGAACTTGAAATTTGGATCTCTCATACGTGCTTGAATATCCTTAAAAAACTGCATATTTAATTTCTTAGGCCCTCCCTGACGAAGCTCCTCATACTCTGGTCCAGAAACAATATTCTCAAATGCTCCAATTAGGATGTCTATATCACTCATGACTTCCCACACGTTGGTGTAACGCCCATCTGGCCCTTTCTTTAATTTCTTCAAGGCATTCTCAACTGCAAGTTTTCTAGCTTGCTTCCCAGGGGACAACTCTGGTTCATTTTCCGCATTCATTAATTCTGCGATCGTCCGATACTTGGGTTTTTCCTCAAACTCAAACAATTTATCTAAATACCTATCACTGGCCTCATTGGGGTGTGCTTCTGTAGGAATATCATCCTCATCATCACATTCATCACCAGTCCACAAAGTCTTCTCCTCATCACTTCCAGACCATACACTTCTTAACTCATCACTGTCATCAGCATCAATAAGGTCTGAGTGCTCCTTCGCCTGTTGCCTTACCTTCCGAATATCTTTTTCAAGTCGATTTTTACCTTTATCAGAACTGTTCTCATCATCACTTTCATCTTCACTTCCAGTCCATAGACAAGAATCTTCATCCATCTCTTTTTTCCATGTTTCCCGGAATCCCTCGTCCCCAGGTTTTTGACTGCCAAAAAGATCATAATGCCTATCCCTATTGCGAGCATAAGATCTTGAAACTGCAAAAAATCCAATATAATGTCATGTAACATATTCAATGACCAACAGCAGAAACTAATTGCAATTGTGAATAACAGTAACTGCCTCAAAGCTAATATTGCAGGTTCACTGTTTAACAAAATACTCTCTACTTAAAAACACTTCTATCCTCTTGAGCATTGTGATTCTATTTCATTGAAAAATAATATAACCGAGTCATGTCCTTTAAAAATAAACATTAGCTATTCCATTATTATCACCATCTCCTTTTCCTTCTTCTTAACAATCATATCCAGCGAAAGAACAATGTGTTTTACACAAAGACAAACAAATCCTAAAATCAAAGAAAGCCCAACAAAGATTAAGTCAAGAAGTGCCAGTAAACTTATTTTTCCAGCAAAGGACATAAAGACAAACAAATAAATGGGTTCTGTTAGGACTTTCTACAGATTCAAAGACTACATAACCAATACTTCCATTAACATCAATAATACAACTCGTCAATGATCTTCCACATGCAATCAACTTCTGAGATTCAATTGTCAGACACTGAAACTGAAAACAAAAAACAAATAAATGAGAAAGGAAATGGTTAGAGAGAGCAGAAGCTGACCTTGGAAACTTGGAGAAAACCCATGATTACAACTGTGATTTATTGAATTATAACTTGAAGTAGCATAGTTAAAGAGAGCTTCCATTCTGCAAGTGAAAGGGAAAATGGGCTTTTCAGATTTTAACATTAATATCAAATTATTCAAAAATTATGAGCATAAAACACCTTTTTTTCTTATGTATCCATGTGTAAGTATTTAGGAAGAAGAAAGTGAGTTACCCTAGAGAAGTTTGAGGTATAAAATGGGGTTTAGGGCTCCTAAAGGAAAAATGAAGGGAGGAAAGGTGGGCAGCGAGTCTTTTAGCCATTTATCCGTGTAGACTAAGTTTCAAAGTCATCTACTTTATTTCTCTCTCTCTACTGAAAAAATGAGAGCTTTGAAGATGGTAGTCGACATGGCAATCAGACCGGGTTGGGTTGTCACGGGTTTATGTCAGTACACACTTTAAAGTAATTCACTAATTCGTTGGAAAATACTTTTACTAAGAAAATCTCAATAATAATTAGATAACTTATATTTTATTGAACTTTAGGTTGATTTCAAATTTCTAATAGTTAATTTATCCACCACGTTATTTTCAAACTAATAATATTTTATTTATTTATTTATTTATTTTGTGTATATTCTAAAAACTTTTTAATTGATCTTAATTTATATTCAAACTATAGTCAACATGCTTTAAGGTCATGTTTGACATTGTATTTCAAATTTTTTTTAAATATTATTTAATATATTTTTGAATAAAAAATATTTTCAAAAACAACTTCAACCCTCACACAAAACAGATTTCTCTTATCTGGTGTTTTTCATTGTAGAATTAGAGATATTACATTATGGATGAATTACAATAGTGTAATGTTGATTTTATCTTTCAATAAAAATTGAGTGTTATGGTTATGAAAGTTTTTTTCTTCTTTTTTCATAAACATTAATTGATCATTAAAGAATTAGAGTAAGTGTTGTCTTTATATGTTTTCAGAGAGTGTAATTACTTATTTGGTCTTGTGCTAAAAATCAAATGAACAACTCATAAATGATGTTTGTGTTTATGTTTTTTTTAATATTATTTATTTTAAGATAATATTTTTGATATGTACCACCTTGCATATGTATTTCTATCATTTTTTATTATTAATTTTGATAAGCAAATTTTGTTGAAATAAATAAATAAATATTTTATTTTATGATATCATATTTCCTTACATTCTATATAACAACCACTTCATTCTTAGGGTTGGAAGTTTATTATGCAGGAGGTGCTTTTCTCTATTACTTTCAACTTCACATAAGATATTTTTGTCAATTTTAGAGATAATTTTGTGTCAATTTTGTTCTTCTCTCTTTATTACACAGAACTTTGTATTTATACACGTACAATTATCCTATTCTAGAATGGAGAAATATAAATCTTTCCTAACTTGTTCATGATTCTTAGTTTTTTCCTAAACAAACAATTAATCCTGACCAACACTCCCCCTCAAGTTGGTGCAAAGATATCTCGTATGCCCAACTTGTTGAGAGAGAAATGAAATATTTTACTTGACACTGCTTTAGTAAGTATATCTACCAAATGATGTTTAAATTTAACAAACGGAAATATCACAGCCTTCTCATCGAGTTTCTGCTTGATGAAATGTCTATCTACTTCTATGTGCTTAGTTCCATCATGTTGAAATGAATTATTAGCAATGGAAATTGCAGCTTTGTTGTCACTGTAAAACTTAATCTCATTCTCCATCGGATAACCTGGCTCCTTAAGTATCCCTTTTATCCATAGTATTTCACACAACCCTTTAGTCATTCTTCTGAATTCTACTTCAACACTTGATAGGGCAGCAACATTTTGTTTCTTACTTTTCCATGTCACCGAATTTCCTCCAATGAAGGTAAAGTATCCTGAAGCAGATTTTCTATTAGTCAAACTTCCTGCTTGGTCTGTGTTAGTATAACCAATGATGACAAGGTGATTATTTTTTGAGAAAAGAATTCCTCTTCCTACAGAGGATTTTATGTTTTATGTATCTTAGTATTCATAATGTCGCCTCCATATGTACTTCACCTGGGTTGGGCATGAATTGGCTGACTAGAATGACAACATATGCAATATCCGGGCATGTATGTGAAAGGTAGATGAGTCTTCCCACCAATTTCTGATATCATTCTTTATTTGTAGGAACCTGATCTGGATAATAAGCTAAACAATGATTTTGTATGATTAGTATATTCGTAGCTTTGCACTCCAACATACATGTCTCAGCTAATAGGTCTAATACATATTTTCTCTATGAGAGAGATATACCTTGTTTTGATCTGTATACTTCTATGGCCAATAAATACTTTACCCACCAAGGTCCTTCATTTTGAATTTACTTGCTACAAATTTCTATAATAACCTACCAGGGTCCTTCATTTTGAATTCACTTGCTAGATACTTTTGTAATTCTGCAATTACTTTTTCATCATTTCTTGTGACTATCATATCATTAACATAAATAATCAAGGCTACAGTTTCCCCCCATCCTTTTCAGAAATAGTATATGATTTGAGTTGCTTTGATTGAATCCATATTCTCACATTGCTAGACTGAACTTTCCAAACCATGCTCTAGAAGACTATTTTAGTCCTTAAAGTGATTTTGTAAGCCTGCACATCATAATTTCTTTTATCCCAGTAATACTAGGAGGAATATCCATATATACTTCCTCCTCTAAATCTCCATGAAAAAATTCATTTTTTACATCAAATTGATGTAAAGGCCAATCTAGATTTGCTACAAGTGACAAGAGTATTCGAATAGTGTTCAATTTGGCTACTGGTGAGAACGTTTCCTGATAGTCTATGTTGTATGTCTGAGTGTATCCTTTAGCTACTAGTCTCGCCTTGTATCTTTCTATTGTCCCGTCTACTTTATATTTTACAGTAAACACCCATTTCCATCCAATTGTTTTTTTCTTGTCTAGCAATGTAGTTAATTCCCATGTATTGTTATTCTGGTTAGCCTCCATTTCATCATAGATAGTATCTTCCACTACTTGCTTGATATTGCTTCTTCAATATTTTATGGGACTTGCTCTAAAGATACCTTTCCCATGAATATTTTTGCTTCATCTGACATGTTATTGGATGAGGTAAAGCTTGCAATAGAGTATTTTGACTTCTTTCCTTCTATTTCTGGTGAGTACCGATTTGGGGGTACTCCTTGATTATACTTTTGAGGTAAATTGTCTGTCATAGAGTTAAATAATGTAGGAGAGTTAGAAGATCTTACCTCAATTAGTGTCGGGATTATCCTCACAATTTCGATTTTAGTCTTATGGTATACTAGAGAGGGGGTTATTTGATGTGACCTGAGTCTGTAAGTCAGAGTGGTTGATGATTTGCCTAGATGATGTATGGTCAGGATGAACCCAATCTCATATTTGTTGTTCATGTCTATTCTCCCCCTAATGAACATATAGGGATGGTTCACTAAAAAAATATTAAGTTTCAAGAAAAGTTACATCCATAGTAACAAAGAGTTTTCGAGAGAGTGGATCGTAAAACCGATATCCTTTTGTATGAGAACCATAACCAAGAAGCACACAACGAACAACACATGGATCCAACTTAGATCGTTGATGTTTTGGAACATGTACAAATACAACACAACTAAATATCTGTGGAGGTTTATGGAATGTTGAAGGTAGATTAACATACCATTCTAAAGTCTAAAGTGGTGTCTGAAATTCAAGTACTTGAGATGGCATGTATTTGAGGAGATACACAGATGCTCACACTACATCAAGCCAATACTGTTAAGGCATATGTGCAGTTGTCATAATGGTTCGTATTGTCCCTAGTATGTGTCTATTTTTTCATTTGGAAACTCCATTATGTTGAGGAGTATATGAACAAGTAGTTTCATATATGATCCATTTCCTATCACAAAATTGTCTAAATTCATGGCTAAGATACTCTCCCCCATTATTAGATCGAAGAGTTTTAAAGCTGATGGAGAATTAGGTTTCTATAAGGGTGAAAAATTTCTAAAAAATTGATAGAATATCTGTTTTGTGTTTCAATACATATACCCAAGAAACCCTTGTACAATCATCAATAAAAATGACAAAGCATTTAAAGCCAGTAGTAGTTATAACAAGTGCAGGCCTCATAAGTCTGAGTGAATAATCTCAAATGGTGCATTGCACTTATTATAACTGATAGGGTAATTTGTTCGATGTCTTTTACCTAAGAGACAATCCTTGCATTTAAAATTTGAGTGCAATATATTTTTAAATAAAGTAGGGAATAAATATTGTAGATAACTGAATGATGGGTGTCCTAACTAGTAATGTCATGACCCGATTCCCGGATCCATGACCAGCATATAGGCATGGTTCCCCTCAAAGTTTCCACAACTATGCGAACCCAAAATTACAAACTTGTCATCCATATTTAGACTTCAACACAACATAAATAACAAAATAAACTTATAATATAGTTCAATTGTCTTAATACAAGAGTCAAAAATATCTTGTTATAATTGTGGATCATTAACTAGACATAAAAACAAGTGTATAAAAATGGTCTACTAACAAGCTACGAGCCTAAAAATAACAAATAATGAGGGGGTAAGTTCAACAACTCAGTGAGTAGATAATATCTAATATAAATATATTATCAAATTGGCTCAAAGTTCTTATAGAAAGGTTTCTCAAATAGGTCATAACAAAGATGTAAAAGGTAAAGCTCTTTAAAAAATCAGAATGCAATGAGCATGAGGCTCTGTACTGTAGGATGATCATTTCGCACAGGTTGTTGACTCCCCCGAACAACTAGGGTTTCAGATACGATGTGCACAAAAACTAACATTTCACTATTAGCATGGGTATTCTGACTAACATACCATAGGTATATATCATAAGCAAACATACATATTCATATCTCAAGGCTCAACTCATGACATCAATCAAATGAGGAGCTATCAATTCAGAATTAAATATTAGCTCATATCAAGAATGTATATTCAACAACTGATTATGCTTTATCATTATAAGAATAGTAATTAACATATATATTATCAAGAAGCATAATCCAAATACTAGCAAATCAAATATTTATAATATTTTTCATGCATATTAAATATTATCCACTCACCTTACTCAAAAGAGAATAGAATTCAAAAGCAGAATGATGACAAAATCCTACTGACGTATCGTGGGTAAAATATCAGGATTATCTGAATATATGAAAGAATACATACTAAAAAATGACTCAAAAAGAATTAAAATATCTTTAATAAATATATCCAAAAGTTTAAGTCATAATCCTATGTGTTTTGAATCAAACTATCTATTTTTTACAAAATCTAAAAACAACGGTTTCTTCTAAAATCTAATTCAAAATACACAATTCATAAAATTGATAATAATTCATCAAATAAGCCTCAATTATACATCAAACCAATTTGAAATACTTATATTTCATCTAAGGACCATTTTGTAATTTTTTTATATTTTTAGGGTCAAATTATAATTTTATCATATTGAGTGACTAAATTGAATTCCTCCTAAATTCATAGCCATACTGAAATTTTACCCATAATTCATTCTCAATCCTGTTCAAAATCTAAAATTTCACTCCAGGGACCAAACTATAATTTTTCAAAGTTTAGGGACTAAAATGTAATTTTCATAAAAGGGATCAAAATGAAATTTCATCATCTTCAACCTCCAGCCTAGAATTCTAGCAAGGGTTTTTCACTTTTTATCAATATTTTCTTACACCAAATACATCAAATAACTTCAAAATCATATACAATCAACCTATTAAACCATTATCCAATACATTAAACCCTTAACATCTCAATTCATTCATCAATCAAACCCAAATAAAATCTATAAACCCTAATCACCAATATAAACAAAAAGCTTAACTAATAAATAATATTTTTTTATAATAACACGTACACATTATCTTAATAGCTTATTTCTCCTCATTCCCTTCTCCTTTCCTCTTTTCTCTTCTTCTTCTCATTTCTTCTCTCTTTCGTTTCTCTTCTCTCTCAAATTTTTAAGATTTACTTCTCTTATATTTTTTTCTATTTTTATTTTTATAAGTTAATACTATACCCTTAATTTATTTATACCTAATCTTAAGCCATCAAGGGCATTGATGCCTTTATTTTTTTCAAAACCCTACAGGTAATGTCATAACCAAATGTCTTGTCCTTATCATTGTGATGATTAGGCAGAGTGAACTTTTCCAAGGTCCAAATCATCCACATAATATAAATCCCTCTTTCTTAGTACCACGACCAAAAATCTTCTTCGTGAGAACATCCTGGAACAAATAAAATGAGGAGTACATCAGTACGCATCAGTTTAAATCTTTTATTATTTGCCCCGCTAATAGTAATTTAGTGGAGAGTAAAGGAACAAAAAGAGTTTTAGGGAGAGTGAATGAATTTGATAATTCCACTATTCCCCTCTGTTATTGGATGTGTATCACCATTACCATTTAATTGGCCTTTTGTTGAAGAATTAACTTTGTTTTAAAGTCCTTATACTCATAGGTCATGTGATATGTTGCTCTTGAGTCAATAATCTAATTGTTTTTATGTTCACCGTTGGATACTAGATTTGTGGAACCAATAATACCTTGGTCTTGAGTAACAGGCTGAGGTTGACTGTCAAGTGGCACAAGTGTATTTGGATCAGTGTTAGAAATAAATGTTGCATGACCATTTTGTACATCCTTTTTTTTTTAGTTCATACCACCACTCTGTCTTTGGTGTGTTTATTTCCACCACAATGAGTACATCCCCTTTCCTGGGCTTTCGGTCTAGAAAAAGTCTATCTGCTAGGATTAAACCCATGTGGGACAAGTCTAGCCTGTTGGGTCTATTTGGAGGATGATGGGCTAAAGAATGGTCTATATGGGTTGCGACTAAGTTCGGCTTGTCTGTTTGGGGCTGTAAGGGTGAGCCCATTAAATTGATTCCAGCCTTCAGTAGCCAATTTGGCGTTCTCCCCACCAATTGAAGCTCTTTCACTCTTCTACCCTAATCTTACCCTTCTCATCTCCCTCCCTCCCATTTCCTTTCTCTACCTTTCATTAGCAAACTCAGGTCGTCGCCATCATCTTTCTCCATCATCACTGTGCGTCTGTTGTTTTCTCTTCTTACCTAAGTGAAGGCTTGCTTAATTGATGGCAGAGGGGTCTGTTGAAGAATATATCGGCAGGTCTAGTCAAATTGATCATCCAAATCATCCAAAAAGGTATATATTTGAACTTCTTGAATTAGTTTATTGTATTTCTATATATCTTCTTCGCATATCATGGGATTTAGGCGTCTATAGTAAATCTCTCGCTGGAGGGATTGTAAGCTAGTGTAGTAGTCTTCCAAGGAACCTCTTCCTTGTGTGGTTTGATTGACCTTTCATTTTAGTTCATATACCTAAACATTGTCTCCTCCATTGAAGTAGGTTATGGCAATAGCATCCTACACCCCTTTTACAGTAGGAAACCTGATAAAATTTACAATTAAATCTGGGTTTAGGGAATTAATAATCCAACCTTTGACGATTGTATTTTATATTCTCCATTTACTGTATGTTGGGTCGATGAGTGGTGTTTGTCTGATTTCACCAATAATTAACCCAAGTTTGTCTAGACTGGAGATTAACATCTCCATCATCTGTGACCATAATTCATAATTCTGGCCATTAAGTTTTATTGTAAGGATCCAATTGGCAAGTCATGGTTTTGGGTGTTGGTTTTGGAATTTGTAGTTTCAATTTGAGTTTGGATTTGTAAGTTTGGTTCGGCCATGGGTTGTTTATGTTTTGAGAAAGGTCTAGGTATGGATCGGTGGCTCCGATACTATGTCAATTTTAGAGATAATTTTGTGTCATTTCTATTCTTCTCTCTTTCTTGCACGAAACTCTGTATATATACATGTACAATTATCCTATTTTAGAATAGAGAAATACAAATCTTTCCTAACTTATTCATGATTACTAGCTTTTTTCTAAACAAAGAATTAATCCTGGCCAACAATTCCAAGTAAGCGAAGATCCTTCGGGAACTGTAGTTTTCCAAAAGGCTGGAGATTTTCACTACCACCACACCTCTCTAGAGAGATTTTCACTAAATTCGGTAGAAACAAGTACAGCATCCAGCTAGGAAATCTCTAGCCTTTATACTCACTGATGTGCAGCTTCTTCAAACTTGGAGGTGTCGTTGCAAAGGACCCAACTGTTCGGTTTGCTGCTATTAATGTGCATCAACCATTGATGAACGGTGCAGTTCACTGACAAAGAAAGTGCAGCAACCGAAAGATACAAGATTGGCACAGGCTAGGTGGCCACATTGTTGACAAATGAGGTTTTATCCCTCCACCATTCTTGCCTAACAGCAATAATATAGAGCAATAGTAGAAAGGAAAGAGGAGAGTGATGGGAGTTAAGTGGGTGGATGTGATCTTCCTCCTCCATTGATGTGTACACTGTGACCTTTCTCTACTTCAATAACATAGACTGCTCTGTGGGTATAGCGATTTGCCGAGCCACGTTAAATCTTGTGGCAGCGTGCTTAGCTTCCACAGGGTAAACCACCAATTGCAGAATTGACAAGTTTTAAATTGTTCACACCTCTGGCCTCATTAGCATGGACTTATTCCTGTTTGTATGTAAGCTGATTACAGGAAGTACAAGTTACAAGAGTTCAAGAGTCTCTACGTGGACAACAAGACTTTGAATAACAAAGAAGAAAGACTGATGAATGCAAGCCAGGCCAACTGTCATTGTAACAGAATTAGTTGTAATATATCACATGTGTAATTGACTTTTGTAGGCAGTTACAGGTTGTTATAATCACATGTATTGCATGCTCTGCTCATACTATATAAATGAGCATTCTGTCAAACAAGAGATATACAATAAATGAACATACGAAGTTAGTGAAATTTCGACTTATCTCTTTTCTCTCCAGAACTGATCTTCCTCTTCCTCTCATCACCCACAAATTACCCAATCAAACATAACCTGTAACAAATCAATTGAAACATAATCAATCGAAATCACAGATTAAAACATGGTATCAGAGCTGATTTTTCTGATTTAAGTAGGGGCGTAAGAACTGTGAAAGAAAATCAATCAAAACAAGATTCAACAGCAAGAACAATGACTGGATCAACAGACCTTCGAGCACCACAATTTAATGGTGAGAACTATGATTTTTGGTCAGTTAAAATGAGAACAATCTTCAGAGCTTATGATCTATGGGATGTGGTTGGATATGGTGATACATCAACACAAGTCTCCAATGAAAGTAGTAGTGGAGAAGCTTCTGGTTCGAAAGACAAGAAAACTGAATCAGGAGAGGCTGCTGCTGAGACTAAAGAAAGAAGAATCAAAGATGCCAAGGCTCTAAGTATTATCCAAGGAGCCTTGACTGATGATATTTTCCCTAGAATAAGAAATGAAGAGACAGCAAGAGGAGCTTGGGATCTGTTGAGGAGAGAATTCAGATGAGATGATAAAGTTAGAGAAGTGAAGTTGCAAGCTGTAAGGGCAGAATTCGAGTATATGAGAATGGCTGAAGGAGAAAGCTTAGATCATTACTTGACTAAGTTCTTTGGAGTGATAAATGACATGAAGTCTCTCGGAGAAGAGATAACTGAACAAAGGATAGTGCAAAAGACTTTGATGAGTCTTAGCAGGAAATACAAGTCCATAGTTTCAATTATTGAAGAAACAAGACTTGAAAACACTTAGAAGTGAAGAGGTTATTGCTTCAATCAAAATGTATGATAGAAGAGAGGATATGCATGATGAAAGAGATAGAGAAATGCATACTGAGAGAGCTTTCAGTAGTCTCAAAATTGGAGGGAGCAGCTATGCTCAAAATAAGAAGGGCTCACAAGGTAGAAGTTATCCAAAATTGCAGAATCAAAACAGAAGGTTAGCAAATTGGAGTCAAGGTGGAAGTTCTGCAAATCTGCAAAATAATAACTGGAATCAGAAACCAGGAATGAGCTACAACAGTTCATTCAATCCTCAACATAGAAGTGCTAGTAGCATTCAAACAAGCATGAAGCCAAAATGTAATACTTGTCAGAAATTGCATTTTGGAATCTGCAGATTCAAAGGCAAGCCGAGATGTGGAAAGTGCAGCAGGTTTGGTCATAATCAAAATGATTGTGAACTAAATAGACAATTGGCTAATTGTGCAAAGGAAGAAGACATAACTGCGACATTAAGCTGGAAATTTCTAATATATGAGTTACTTGTTCAACAATCCTATGAAAAAAGAACTGTACTCGTGAGCCTTTTAATTTTTCCGATACTATATAAATCCGAAACTACTGTGGAGATTGAGGAACAAAACCACACCTTTCACTCTCTATCAATTCTCATTCTCATGACATTCAATTTATTTCTCAATGACAACTAGAGAAATGTGGACTCAACTGAGCTCGGCCATTACTGGCCTCATGCTTGCCTGGGTCATGCTTGAACGACACTTTCCATATCAACTTCGTGGCTATCTTCAAAAATATAGTCAGAAGTTAATGAGTTATGTGTATCCTTACATCCATATTACCTTTCATGAGTTCACAAGTGAACGTCTCAAGCGCAGCGAGGCCTTTTCTGACATTCAGAACTATATCGGCTCCAATTCTCCCACTACTGCTAAAAGACTCAAGGCTGAGGTTGTCAGAAACAACCAGCCTTTAGTCCTCACCATGGACGATTACGAAGAAGTTACAGATGTTTTCGATGGGGTTAAGGTCTGGTGGTCTTCGAGTAAAACAGTCCCGAAAACACAATCTATTTCTTTTCATCGTGTAGCCGAAGAGAGGAGGCAGTACAGGCTTGTAGAAATAAAAAACAAGAAAAGTCAACATTACTGTTTCATTAAGCAAGAAACAGTAACTGTGCAAATCAAAATCTAGGTTTGCACAGTAACTTGAAGAACAAATTTTTGGAGAACAAGGAGCAGAATTGAGATAAGGTTACTGCCATCCCTTTTCTTTATTTATAGAAAAAATTGAAATGGTTACAAGAGTTATAGTTGATTACAACTTTTTCTTGTACTAGATAAATCCTAGAATTTAAATTGCATCCTTAGCTAGAGAGCATGATCAACATGATCTTAAATAGGAAAATAACCTACAGCTAATTCAATGCTAAGCTAAACATTAATACTAGAAACAAACTAGGACTCAATTCTTTAATCTTCAATCTGCTGCAGTCTTGATATCCATTATCTTCAACACTCCTCCTTGGATGCAAGGCTACACATTCCTATCTTCTTCCTCAGTTCTTCAAATATGTCTTTGGCTAAAGGTTTGGTAAAGAAATCAGCCAATTGTTCCTTAGATGTGCAGTATTCCATCTCTAACTCCCTTTCTTGTTGAAATTGCCTCAATGCATGGTATTTGATCTTCATATGCTTGGTTTTATTGTGAAAAACTGAATTTTTTGAAATGGCTATGGCTGACATGTTGTCACATAGCAAGATAGTAAGATTGACTTGAACACAATCAAGATCCTTAAGCATTTTCCTTAACCAAACCAACTGTTTTGCTGCCACATATTCGGCCTCAGTTGTTGAATGTGCAACAATGGATTGTTTCTTAGAAAGCCAGTTGAACACATTTGAACCTAAGACAAAGCAGTATCCTGAGGTGCTCATCATGCACTCACTCCCTCCCCAATCACTGTCAGTATAGCCAACAAGGCTGACAGGTTTGGACTTCACAAAATTCAGGCCTAGAGATTTAGTCCCCTGCAGATATCTTAACACACGTTTGGCAGCCATGAAGTGTGTTTGATTTGGTTCCTGCATAAACCTAGAAAGATAATTAACAGCAAATACAATATCTAGCCTTGTGATGGTTAAATATAATAAGCTCCCAATCGAGCTTCTATAAGTCTTTCCATCACACTTTTGTGTTCCATCATCTTTTACCAATTTCAGTCCTAGTATCATAGGTGTTGAAACTGATTTGCAATTTGACATTGCAAAGTTATTCACGATCTTCTGAACAAAGGATTTTTGACAAATAAAACA
Organism: Salix dunnii; assembly: GCA_015731905.1. Lineage (NCBI taxonomy): Eukaryota > Viridiplantae > Streptophyta > Magnoliopsida > Malpighiales > Salicaceae > Salix > Salix dunnii. The sequence continues at coordinate 5,695,139 of CM027662.1, read as the reverse complement.
TCCTTGTTCTGATTGCATTACCTCCATTCCTAGAAAAAAGACAACAAGCCGAGCTCATTCATCTCAAATTGCTCTTTCATGTTCAATTTGAACTCTTCAATCAGCTGCTTCTTGTCCCCTGTGATTAGAAGATCATCCACATAGACTGACACCATCAATACATGTTCATCAGCATGCTTAACATACAAGGTTACCTCATTTGCACTTCTTTCAAATCCCAAACTCAACAAGTGTTCATCAAGTCTACTATACCAAGCTCTAGGAGCTTGTTTGAGCCCATACAAAGCTTTCTTCAAAAGATAAACTTGGTTTGAATTATCATTCTCAAACCCAACTGGTTGATCAACATAAATTTCTTCATTCAACACACCATTAAGAAATGCAGATTTAACATCTAATTGATAAACATACCAGCCATTTTATGCCGCAAGAGCAAGCAAGAGCTTCATTGTGTCATGTCTAAAAACCGGGGCAAATGTATCAGTATAATCAACCCCTGCCTCTTGAGCATAACCCTTAACCACCAATCTTGCTTTATGTTTGTTTATCTTACCATCAGCATTCAATTTTGTCTTAAAAAATCCATCTTACTCCAATTATCTTCTTGTTTGCAGGTCTGTCAACAAGCTCCCAGGTCTGGTTTTTTTCAATCATTGCAAGCTCCTCCTTCATTGCAGCTATCCAGACTTGAGATTTCAAGGCTTCTTCAACTTCAACAGGTTCAGCATCAGCCACATTGCATCTGCTATATATCTCAGCCAATGATCTCGTGCCCCTTGCAGGTTGGTCATCATTGTCCTCATTTTGCTCATAAAATTGAACCTGTTTAGGATAAGTTGCAGCTGTGCTCTCCCAATTCAATGAAGCATTTTCAATTATCTTCACATTTCTAGCAACAATTACTTTATCAGTACTTACAACATAAACCTTATAAGCCTTAGATTTTGAACTATAACCTATAAAAACTCCCACATCAGCCTTTTCATCCAGTTTTTTTCGGTTAATTTCAGGTTTCAACACATAACAAATACTACCAAATACCCTTAAATGATCAATACTTGGTTTAGTATCATACCACAATTCATATGGAGTTTTATCTCCTAAAACTCTTGAAATAATGCGATTCAAAATATATGTTGAAGTGTTGACAGCCTCTGCCCAGAATTTTAGAGGCATTTTCTTCTCAAACAACAAACACCTTGCCATCTCCATAAGTGCTCTATTTTTTTCTTTCACTTACCCCATTTTGCTGTGGTGTATAGGGTATTGTTAGCTAATGTTTGATTCCCTCTTTTACCAAAAAATCATCAAACTGCCGAGAGGTATACTCACCCCCATTGTCAGACCTCAAAATTTTGATTTTGTGTCATGTTTCTAGTTCAACTGCAGCTTTGAACTTTAGAAACTCAAGGAACACATCAGCTTTTGATTTCAGAAAATAATTCCAACAAAACCTGCTATAATCATCAATAAACAAGAGAAAATACCTTGATCCACTCAAGGATTCATTAGACATAGGGCCACACACATCAGTGTGCACAAGCTGCAATTTAGATGTGGATTTAAATGTGTTATTAGGAAAAGCAATTTTCGTTTGTTTCCCTAGCTGACAGGCTTCACAGAATACATCCTCATTCTGTATATTTGGCAAACCATGTGCCATCTCTAGGTTAGACATCTTTTTCAAGGCTGCATAATTAAAATGCCCAAGCCTTTTGTGCCAAAGTATTGACTCATCCTCTCAACAAGTATTTGCTGTCAAATATGTTGAATTCCAATCAACATTGAAGCTTCTATTCACCATTCTAGTGGATAATAACAGCACCCCTTTGTCATCTTTAATTTTGCATATTCCTTTCTTAAATGACAATGCATATCCAGTTTCTAATAATTGTCCCACACTCACAAGATTTTGCTTCAATTGAGGTACATACATAACATTCCTTAAAATTTTCATACCTGCCATAGTGTCTACTGCAATTGCACCTCTTCCTTCAACTTGCACATAATCTCCATTAGCAATTCTCACTTTGGACAAAAATTCTCTATCCAATTCTTTGAACAATTTTAGGTCTGCTGTCATGTGATTTGTGCATCCTGAATCAATGAGCCAAAGTGAAGATTTTACCTCAATTATGTTGCATGTCGGTTCTGCAATTACCATGAATAATTGCTCTTCTTTCTCCTCAGCATCTTCTTCAGTCTGTGCAATCCTTGCAACTTTAGTTTTCTTGCAAAATTTTTGCATGTGGCCGAATTCTTTGCATCTTCTACACTGGATGTTTTTGAACCAGCACCAAGTGTCTCGATGATTAGTCTTCTGGCAATACTTGCAAGGTGGAAATTTTTCTCTCTTTTCCACTCCTGAGGTATTCCCTTTCCTGGTTGATGTTTGCCAATTGTTTGGCTTCCAGTTGCTACCCTTCTCCCTTCTATTTTCAAAATTATTTCTGAAAACAGGTTTGGCATGATGCTTGTCTTTCACTTTTGCCACAAGTGCTTCACCACTTGACTCTTGATGTCTGTAAGAGTGCCTCTCCTACACTGATTGTAGAGCATTAATCAACTCTTGAAGGCTGATTTCTGAGAAGACTTTCGAATCTTCTAGTGAACATATCTTATGTTCAAACCTGTCAGGTAAGCTCACCAAAACCTTCTCCACAATCCTTGAATCAGGAAAATCTTCCCCCAAAAGTCTCACTTGATTTACAAGCTTTGAAATTTGGGAAGAAAAATCCTTAATTGTGTCTGTCTCCCTCATTCTTAAGGCTTCAAATTGCCTTCTCAGATTCATCACCTGCATCTTCCTTGATTTTTCATTCCCTTGGAACTCAGCCTTTAGCTTATACCAAGCTTCTTTGGCTGTTTTACAAGCCATAATCCTAGTAAAAATCTCCTCACTTACTGCATTATGAATGCCAGTAAGAGCTTTAAACCCCTTAGCTCTTTCTTCATTAAAAAACTTCATTTGAGCCATGGTTAGGTTGTTGTTTAAAGGAGTTAGAACCTTGTCCTTCTCTACATATTCCCACAGATCAAAAGCCTTCAGGTAAGTCTCCATTTTTACAGCCCACACACCATAATTCACTCCTGTAAATGTAGGTGTTTTGGCTGGAAAATTTGCACCAGAATCCATTTCACACAGCTCAAAAAAATGCACGAAAAAACCCAGAAATTCTGTTTTTCAAGAACCCTTCAAAGCTGTCAAGCTTTGATTTTCTATTTGACCTCACAAATAAATCACTCGTGTTTCACACAAAGGTCCCCACAAAGAACAATCTACTCTGATACCAATTGTAGAAATAAAAAACAAGAAAAGTCAACAAAAGTCAATGTTACTGTTTCATTAAGCAAGAAACAGTTACTGTGCAAATCAAAATCTAGGTTTGCACAGTAACTTGAAGAACAAATTTTCGGAGAACAAGGAGCAGAATTGAGATAAGGTTACTGCCATCCCTTTTCTTTATTTATAGAAAAAATTGAAATGGTTACAAGAGTTATAGTTGATTACAACTTCTTCTTGTACTAAATAAATCCTAGAATTTAAATTGCATCCTAAGTTAGAGAGCATGATCAACATGATCTTAAATAGGAAAATAACCTACAGCTAATTCAATGCTAAGCTAAACATTAATACTAGAAACAAACTAGGACTCAATTCTTTAATCTTCAATCTGCTGCAGTCTTGATATCCATTATCTTCAACAAGGCTCACATTCCATAAACGTCATCGAGAAGTCATCACCGAGAAATATATAGAACATGTTTTGAAAGAGTAAAAGAAGGAGATATGTGTGGAGCTAATTTGGTTTACATTTGTACATAATCATAATATGTACTCTTCAGGAATTATAGCACCAGGTTATGCAGGATTGACTACAGATATTGAGGAAGTTTGATTTGAAAATTCTTGAATATAAGTTTTCTAATCTGAGCTTACTGAACAGGATTTTTCTTATCAGAAACCTTAACATCCCCCTGTAAATTGACGGGGAGGAAAAGAATAATCAATTTGGACCGAAGAAATGTAAATCATACTGCTGAATGTCCCTTTGTAAGCACATCAGCAATGTGGTCCTGTGTGGCGATATGACTTACAAGAATATGTTTATTAGCAACTTTCTCACGGATGAAGTGATGATCCACCTTCACCTGTTTTGTTTATGCATGAAAAACTAGATTGGAGCCCCAGAGTTATCACACCATGAAACAGGAGGTGAGGATAGAGAGACACCACTTAGAGCGATAGTCTACCTTTGTGCTAGATTTAGAAACAACATTTTGTTTCTTCGCACTTCAAGATACAAGATTTTGGCAAATAAAGATTCCATAATCACTGGTGGATCTTAGGTCATCTGGATTATCACGGCCTAGTTAGAGTCATAAAAGGCATGTAAGACAGTCGTGGACGGAGTATAGTGAATACCTTAGTCAACTAAACCTTTCAAGTAGCGAAGGACACGTCCAATGAGGCTCTTTGGAATCGTGCATGAGCTGACATAAATGATTGACGGCATAACCAATGTCTGGTCAAGTGAAAGTGCAATATTGAAATACACCAACAACCTGCATATTTCCAGTCGAGTTAGATAACAGTGCATTATCATGGGCAAAGAGTTTGGTACCTGAAACAGAAGACGATGCTAAAGATCAAGCACCAACCATATGAGTTTTCTCAAGCGGATCAAAAATATATTTAGATTGCTTAAGGTGTAAGCCATCCTAATCACTAACTACTTATATGTCTTGGGAGTATAGTTGAAGTTATTTTTTAAAGTATTTTTCATTCAGAAATGCATCAAAATAATTTTTTTAATTATTTTTTACATTAACAAATGAAAATGATCTAAAAACATCAAATTTTTTTAATTTAAAGTAAAAAATAAAAATAATTTTTTTAAAAATTTTTCCAAAAATATTTTTGAAACACATTTTCAAACACCCACGAAATAAGAAAGATTGATAGGATGACAAACATGGAAGCAAGATTTCACACCAAATATAAATTCATCAATTTCTAAATGTCTAGAACCTATGACAGTGATATCATCTACGTATACGAGCACCAATAGCTTAGTGTCACTTTTATGCAGAGTGAGTAGGTTGTAATCAATTGCAAATGTTGTTAATTTAATATCCATAAGATACTATAAGAGTCTTTTAAACAAAGCCCACTATGGTTTATTGTCATATAAGGATTTATGCAACCTGCAAATAAAATATGGTTTATAGATATCACTAAAGACTCATGGTTCCTCCATATATATTTCTTCATCAAAGAAATAGTATAAAAATGCATTTGATACATCCAAAACTATGTAATAGGAAATTTATGATTTTTGATATAGTAGTTTTTAATCAGCTATTGATGACAACAAATCTAGGTTAAGATGTATTTTTAATTTTAAATAATAATGCTGTAAGTTGGAAAATTTCAAAAAAAAAAAAAACATAACTAATTTTACAACTAAAGCTTAATACATTTTTGCGTTTGGGACCAAAACAAAAGTTAGTTCGTTACTAAACTAGGTATGGTTCCTAGTATCATTGATCTAGTATCTTTATATTATGATAACAATAAAGTCATTAAACAAGCTAAGGAACCAACCTCTCATCAAAGACTTAAACATGTATTTAGGTTATTCCATTTGATTAGAGAAATTAGAGAGAGAGAGAGAGAGAGAGAGAGAGAACAAGTACCCATTGAAAATAATATTGTAAATCCTATTAATAAGGCATCGTCTTAATAAAAGCATGATCACTGTATAGATAAATATGATATTAGATAAATGAATGATTGACTTTAGTACAATTGAGACATATGTCTTGCAGTCAATCAAGTGGTTACACCTAGCACTGATTTTATTCATGTAAAATATATTTGTTAATATGAAATGATTTCCTTATCTTTAATATTAATTTATATTTGATTAATGGATCTAATGTCTAATTAATTAACCTAAAATAAAGATAAAGTTCATGGGATAAAAAAAATTGCAATTATAAAGTTGTTGTTATTATGATATTCTTAGTGCATCAAAGCATTATTCCTAAATGTTCATGGTTAATGCTTTACGAAGATTAACATTAATTATAATTGTTGAGACCAATATATGTTATATTTTTTTATGAAAAGAAATAATTGTTCTCACAAACTGAGATATGAAGGATACCTAGAACTAATGTGTAAGTGTTTGTTATATAGCATGAGTAATAAATTGGTCCATAAGAGAATTCTATATAGAAAGATCTTTTGTATCTATGAAAAAGCTCTCATGATTGTAGTATAAGAAATCCTAAGACTTGATATCATTAATTTATCTTATATAAAGAGTGTTATGCTTTAATCATAATCATACATGGTCCTAATCAAAGGTAATAAACGAGAAGATATTAAATATTATATAAACTATATAAAAGTATTTGAGTATTCATCACCCTATGTGAGTTAAAGAAAATGTTTCATTTGTTCTCAAAATAGTATAAATTATGCAATCATTGGTAATTATAGATTGAGTTTTGAAAAGAGTTTTAAAATCTTATTCAAAGAATCAATTACTATAATTTTGAGAACTAAAATGATTTAACAAAACATACATACTTAATGATATAATGTGTATATCAAGAAATTCATGATGAAAGACTAATAATTACACGAATAAAATAGTTATTGAAAAGCCAAGTCAAATTATTTATGACTTTTAAAATATTTGAGGGATCATAATAGGTTGTTAGACATTGTATTTGATCTTCAAATATAAATCAATCAATTATTGAGTTAATAGTAAATAAAATTATTTAATTTATTTAATCTTATTTTATATAGAATTATGATTTACATTTAGATCAACTAATTAGAAAACCTAATAGGTCACACAAATAAAAAAATAATTATCCAAAATTAAAATGAAATGATTAATCATGTGTGACTTGATTGTAAATCTTATAAATTAAGGAGTATAATTTAATTAATATAGGAGACTACAATTCTAGACCTAAAAAACCAAGTATGGACTTAATTGAATAAAATTCTAATATTATCCTAAAATCATATGAGAAAAATTGATTACTATTTATAGAGTTGAAACAGTTTTTTCCAAAAAACACAAATTTTGTTTTTACTTGAAACCCTTTTATAAGGGGAAATAATTTCTTAAAAATAAATATATATTATTTTGATATGTTTTAAAATAAAACATCTTAAAAATTATCTTACACCAACACCACCGATTGTAAATATGAAAAACGAATTAATACAAGGTGTCTCTCAAATTTTGAGCCCAAATGCAACGGACGAGCACAAGGTGTGACCTGCCACTCCTGTCTTACTAAACCGCTCAGTCCTCTCCAATGGGAAGTTTATAGTCTTACTCCGAATTTAATGCCATGATCAGCAGAGTGAATTGTCAGATTCTATTCCATAGGGGTATCTTTGCACGACTTGGCTCGAGTCAAGCCCTGTCATGTCATCGAACTGACTCGCTGAACTTTTCTCTCCATGGACCAGATGGCTAGTCAAATGAAATGCGCATGCTCAAGGGAAAACAACAGAGAATCGAAGTGGATTTTTAAGGCCTTAAGAAACCGACACTTGTTGGAAGATTCATGTTGCTCTCTGTGACGTCCTCGACATGGCTGTGCCATGCATGCCTAGATACAGTGTCCAAACAACGTTAAATTCAGATAAAACTAATGAAAATAAAGAAATTACAACAGGAGTTGAGCAGGAATCTTCGTGCTAACCCATGGACACTCAAGTACCCACTTCCAAAATATCATTGTTATTATTGTAGGGAGCCGCTACCATTTGTTGCTCGACCACAGCATAAACTCATCTTTGTTTTCTTGGTGACGTGGTTTGCACTCTGTTTCAGAACATCCATGGCATAGCAAGGTTGAGGTCATCACAGAGAAAGACAAGCTCAACATGAATCTTCCACACGACGTCTCAGTTCTTAAAGTCAGTAACCCCCTTGTTTACTCTGAGTGGAAATAGCAAGCAGACAAACAAGAAAGACACAGTAACCACGTGGAAATAGCAAGCAGACAAACAAGAAAGAGACAGCAACCCCCTTGTTTACTCTGAGTGGAAATTAGGGCAAGAAAACTACGATGAGTATAATCCAATCCCAAAACCTCATGTAAACCCACGATCATAAACTCAAAAAGAACCTTGTATCTAGGTAACCCTGCTCAAGAACAGGGACTATAAACCCACCAATTATAGAAACAGAATAGAGGTCAAAGTTGGAGGCTTCGGGAGCCACCATCCCAGCATCTTCCTTGCTTGGAAGAGGAAGTGTCCCTTTTGCTAAAAGACGTGCAAACCAAGTAATTTAAATTTTCCAAGGGACATAGCTGCATCGTGTCGGCTTGTTAGAAAAATAAGATCATCAGGACTTCGAAATGACAGCGACTGCGACACTAAGCTGGAAATTTCTAATATATGAGTTACTTGCTCAGCAATCCTACGAAAAAAGAACTGCACTCGTGAGCCCTTTAATTTTTCCGATACTATATAAATCTGTTACTGCAGTGGAGATCGAGGAACAAAACAGCACCTTTCACTCTCAAACAGTTCTCATTCTCATCACCTTCAATTTATTTCTCAATGACAACTGGAGAAATGTGGACTCAACTGAGCTCGGCCATTACTGGCCTGATGCTTGCCTGGGTCATGTTTGAACAATACTTTCCATATCAGCTTCGTGGCTATCTTCAAAAATATAATCAGAAGTTAATGAGTTATGTGTATCCTTACATCCAGATTACCTTTCATGAGTTCACAAGTGAACGTCTCAAGCGCAGCGAGGCCTTTTCTGCCATTCAGAACTATATGGGCTCCAATTCTACCAAGACTGCTAAAAGACTCAAGGCTGAGGTTGTCAGAAACAACCAGCCTTTAGTCCTCACCATGGACGATTACGAAGAAGTTACAGATGTTTTCGATGGGGTTAAGGTCTGGTGGTCTTCGAGTAAAACAGTCCCGAAAACACAATCTATTTCTTTTCATCCTGTAGCCGAAGAGAGGAGGCAGTACAGGCTCACATTCCATAAACGTCATCGAGAAGTCATCACCGAGAAATATATAGAACATGTTTTGAAAGAAGGGAAGGCGATTGCTGTGAAGAACCGGCAGAGAAAGCTATTCACCAACAATTCTAGTGAGAATTGGTATGGGTGGAAATCTACCAAGTGGAGTCATGTGCTGTTTGAGCACCCTGCTACATTTGATTCTTTGGCGATGGAAACAAAGAAGAAAGAAGAGATTAAGAAAGACCTTACCAGATTCAGTAAGGGAAAAAACTATTATGCGAAAATCGGCAAGGCCTGGAAGCGTGGCTATCTCCTTTATGGCCCTCCAGGAACTGGCAAATCCACCATGATTTCTGCTATGGCTAATTTTTTGGATTATGATATTTATGATCTTGAGCTGACCACAGTTAAGGACAACAGCGAGCTTAGGAGGCTTTTGATCGAAACCACCGGAAAGTCTATAATTGTGATTGAGGACATTGATTGCTCACTTGATCTTACAGGACAGAGGAAGAAAACGAAGGAGAAAGACGGTGATGGTGATGATGACAAGTCAGACAACGAGAAGGATCCCATTTCTAAGAAGAAAAACGAGGCTGAAAAGGAAAACAAAAGCCGCAGCAAGGTTACTTTATCTGGACTTCTGAATTTCATTGATGGGATTTGGTCAGCTTGTGGAGGAGAAAGAATTATTGTGTTCACTACCAATTATGTGGACAGACTGGATCCTGCTTTAATAAGGACGGGAAGGATGGATAAGCATATAGAGTTGTCATATTGCTGCTTTGAAGCATTCAAGGTGCTGGCCAAGAATTATTTAGAGCTCAAATCGCATGAATTGTTTGGAAAAATCGAGGAGCTGTTGGGGGAAACAAAGATGTCACCAGCTGATGTTGCTGAGAATCTGATGCCTAAGTCAGATGAAGAAGACGAGGAGGATTGTTTGAAGCGATTGATTAAAGCTCTGGAGACAACGAAGGAGGAGGCAAGAAAAAAAGCTGAAGAAGCAGTGTTTAAGGCTGAGAAAGCAGGCGGAGAGAGTTGTGAAACACCTTCTCAAGTAGTTCAAGAAAATGGCGAGAAATCAGCAAAAGAAGTGAAGGAGAATGGTGTAATTGCTGAAGGTTAGGGTGGTGCGGTTTCATCATATTGAACACCGTCAGGCATAGATGAATTGAAGCAGCTTGGAACACAGCGCTGTTGCAATTCAATTTGGCTGTCAAAATATTTGCTTTACCTGTTACTGTCAGGATACACTAGTTTCTATAATCGGATAGCTTGCCGTGTGTTGTTAGTTTTCCTTGTATTTTCAATTGTAGCCGATTTCAAAGTTTTCATGTAAGGTAAATCAGTGTAGAGTTGTTGATGTGTTCATGACAAAGGGATTTCGCGCCTTATCCAAACTAGAACTTGGACAAACTGGAAAATGTTTTGCTACTGTCAAACCAAGTGAAACATCTAACAAAAACCACCGACAAGCTAGGTTGTCGGTCAATATACCTCGTACCCAGACTCCATTGATGAGCTTGCTACTGCATTTAATGAATCCTCTTGAATGGGTAATGGATTACACATTTACCAGCATTGGCCTTGCAAACCCCACACACGCACTCATGACAGGGGATGAATCGTAGGAGGACATTTACAGGGATGCAAGATGAATCGTACGAGGGCATTTACAGGGAAGGAAGCCGCAGGAAAACTCTGCTCCCTGTTTGTTTTTGGTAAACATCCCAAAATACAATCAAAGGAGAAAGACATCGATGAAAGATGCGATGATGGGTCACTAATTTCCTTTAGATTCCAACTCCATTAACTATCCCCACTGTTAAACAAGAACGAATTGCTTTAATCCCTTGATTTCTATTGTTATTACACTGTCAATCCAAACTTCCTCGACAATCACAGCCTTAATTTCATGCCCGCTAGTAGATTTAAACAACAATTATAATGAAGACTACTGTATTTCATTTTTTATAACAGAAACAAACATACAGATGATGCAGAAAGCCTAAATCTAGGATACACATAACTGCAGGAAACTTAAGAAACAAGACCAAGATCAAACTAACACATCAACAAGTACATGGCTAATCAAGAACTGGTGAACTTCGTGACAGCCTTAGTCCCTTCTGAAACAGCATGCTTAGCCAATTCTCCAGGCAAAACCAACCTGACAGCAGTTTGGATTTCCCTGGAGGTAATCGTGGGCTTCTTGTTATACCTAGCAAGTCGTGAGGATTCCTGTGCAAGCTTCTCGAAAATATCATTAATAAAGGAATTCATTATACCCATGGCCTTGCTTGAGATCCCTATATCTGGATGGACTTGTTTCAGCACCTTAAAGATGTAGATCTTGTATGTCTCTGTGCTCTTCTTCACCCTCTTTTTCTTCTTGTCTCCAGCTGCTGCTCCTTCCTTTGGGAGCTTCTTCCCTGCCTTGGGCTTCTTCTCTGCTGGGGCTTTCTCTGCCACCGTTTTCTTCTCTTCTGCCGGCTTCTTCTCCGCTGGTTTCTTCTCTGCTTTTGGTGCCATTTTTCAGAGATAATTTTAAGAGATTGCGTTGTGTGTTGGGTTAACTGTTTACTTCTCTTTGTTTCATTATATATAGAGGAGTTGGATTGTGTGATTGGTCGCTTCCTTTTTACAAGGACTGATGACGTGGATACGTAATGCCGTTAGATTATGTCATGGGGACTTTTTTAATCGACGGTAGAACTGCTTTAGGGCAGCTCGATGGTCGTAGTTTTCGCGCAGATTGCTGACGTGGCAAAACAACACTAATGGAAAATTAATTAAAATTATCTTTGCCAAAGCCCGACAAAAATTATTTATTGGGTGCAAGTATTTATTTAAATGCACTTCTTATATGATTATTATATTCATGGAATAATTAATTTAACTAAAATCAATTTAAATATCAAATAACTTTGTTTATAAAAATATCAATTAATTAAGAATTAATTAATTGATATATTTAACAAAAAAAAAGAATTTTAGAAGATCTTTAGTTTTTTTCTTGTTTTAAATTAAATATTTTATAATTTTGCATTGTTTTGATATTATGATATTAAAAATAAATTTAAAAAATATTCTTAAAAAATAAAAATAAAAATAACATTGTCTTAAAAAAATATCAATGAATTAAGAATTTTTAAATTGTTTTAGTATTGTGGTAAATATTGTATTTTAAAATATTTTTCATTTATAAATAAATAAAATAATATTTTATAAAATTTATTTATTATATCACTATACCAAAAACAAATTGACGCCTTTTTTTCAAAAACACTTAAAACAGGGGGGGTTTAATTGTATATTGAACCAATGAATGGGATAATTGGGAAGAGCAAAAATCTTCTTCAACGACAAAGTGATTAAAGATGCTCTGAACAAGCATTATCTTTCAAAAACTTATAATATTTTCATAAATATTAATATTATAAAAGATATATTTATCCATAATTCATATTATTAGGAGTAAATGATATTTCAACCCTTCGATTGCAAATAATATGACCATGTTTAAGAGTTATATATTCACTCTAAACTACTTAAGTAAAACCTTCATGATTTATATTCTCTGAATACTGGTACTTTTATTTTTAAAGTATTTATCGTACAAAAACAAGAACAAACACACTTTAACTTATAATTAAAAGTTTATTCTTTTATTTATTACAATCTCTTATTAAAAGTCATTGACTTAATCGTCGAAGAGATTTTAAACCTCGCTAAAAGGGATTGATTTGTAAATTAGATCTTTTATCACTAACAATATACTTTTTAAGCTCTAAAGAAAAGAATATTAACCTAAACATATGATTCATCATTATTCCAACACCAAAAACCTTATTCCTAAGCATATTGAATTTTGAAATATTATCAATTGGCACTATCTACAGGGAATCTAATAAAAAAAAACCATTAGTTGTTCTTCTAAAATTTGTTTAATGTTATCCTTAATCACCATAATGGAAAATAATTAAGATATTTTTGGAATATGACATGTAATAGATCTATCTACCATAACAAACACTTTTGCCCAACCAAATTTTCAATATCTTATGAACCAAGTATAATTCCTTACCCGGACTACATTGGTAGCTCAATGGCCAAATTAGACTTCACCACTTTAACAAGGCTTGGTATTCATAGTAACACATTTCTTTATATCTCTATAGCCACATACAACACTTAACACTAAAATTGTCAATATCGTTTCTGTTGGTGTTTCATTTTTTCAATTGCAATGGAATATTTTAATTTCAGAGCATTTCAACACATCGTTTTGGGGTTATGTGTGTGTGTGTGTGATATTAAATATATTAATTCAAAAAAAAATTTAGTTCAAATCCAAAAATAAAATTATTTAGAATTGTGCGATTTAATCTAAAAAAGATACAATAAAATGATTTTTTTAATAAAATTATGAATATGTATAATATTACAAGAATGTCATCATCAATCTCGCAAGGTCATTACATTATCTAATTGCTCTTAAATATTAACATAATATATATAAATATGGCAAGAGACTCCTCGTAAAATTTCATCTTAATCTAACAGTCAGATTAAGAGATATAATTGATATTATAAAATTATTCATTATTTAAAAAAAATATTATTTGGCCGAAAAATTCAGAGCAGATTGAAATTTAAATCGAGATAAAAATGATATTGTTTTGCCTTTTTTTTTAACTGGTACAAAATATTTCTATCAAGACGAAACAAAATTGACAATTATGCTTAACACACAAATTATTGCATTATTTAGAGAAATTTGGGTAAAATAAAGTATTATGGGGTTTTCATCTTTAATGGTCACCAAGCCTTTATAAAAGGTGTTTGCATCATCATGATACTCATGCACATAATGAGTATTTTAGGTACCTATTTGGCCATTGTATGATGGTAGTTAATCATCAATCTCAGCATTTCATACTAAAAACTTCAATCTCCTCATAAAGATGTCTATAGCCCTTCATTAAATTTGAGATTTACCTCATAAAGATGAGTGTTGTGTACTTATATACCTAATAATTAGATTTATAGAGAGGGTTGTTTGTTTTACCATACATAAGCTTATTGAAAGTAAAATGAATAATATATATATATATATATATATATATATATATATATATATATATATATATATATATATATGTGTAAAAAACAAGTGTATTATGTCATAGCTCTCCCCATTTCTTTAAGGAAACTCTATTAGACATATTTTACAGGTAGGATCGTTCTCCTGTGAGGTATAATAATCATAGAAAAAAAAATTAGAATAGACTAATCAAAGAATGCATGACCTAACTTGAAATATGTGCTATTGTATTGAATTCCACCCTTATAGAAGTCTTTATTACCATCAAGGGTAAAAAATTTATTCAATATGAGATAACTACCCAATATTCACACTTCGAAAAAAAAAATGTTTGTTCCATAGAGATGAAGGATATAGCATAAAAGAGTGTTATGTTTTCAAAATAAAAATTGATAGTTAAAGGTTATCTTCACCAATTCTTAAAAAGGGATTTTTTTTATAAGTAGCGTAAAGAAGAGTCTTACCAATCTATACAAGTACCATTCAAAATAAATATGATATTGGGTAGTATCTTAGTTAAATATGATTCCAACATAGAGAAGAAAATGTATGCAAAACAAGTCCTTATAACTTCTGGTCTTTAATATCAATAATATGAATATCATCTTTACTTTAGAATATGGAGAGGGAGTAACCTTCATATATCATGATCCCTTGGTTATCTCCACATTCTTTTTCAACCAACAAGTTTATGAAGAGTTGATGGATGATAAGAATATAGTAAATATCATTTCCAACAAAAATAAAGATCCCTCCTCGAGACTAGTTTTAATGAAGACTTTTTTTTATTAAGATGGAAGGTTTAGGCATGCTAGTGAAGTGTGCCTTGAGAATCTCCATTACTAATTGCACTTCTTCTAAATATATATATATCCATTCAACAAACCTTCATGGTCATTTATGTCATTAACTTACAATGTCATTCTAGGTAGACCTCTTTTACATCGAATCAATTTTACAATCAACATTAGGTATTTGACATTGAAGTTTTAACTTTGAAAGGAATGGCTACAATGTGAGAGAATCAAATGACTTCAAAACAATATGCCTCTATTTGCTTAAAGGGTAAAAACTCCTTAGCACTGAATCAATAGAGGTTCTAAAAAAGGATGTGCATCTAGAAGAATATAAAACAGAGGTCATAAAAATGGGTTCCACCTTAGCATCAATATAATAACAAGCATTAATGAATCTTTTTTATGTCCAAAGATATAATTTTGAAATGGGAATTTCCCAACATGCCAGGAATCAATCCTGAGATAACTGCTTATTAGTTGAAAATAGAACTAATTATTCACATAGTCTAAGAGAATAAGAGGATTTTGAGGGGTGAAAGTCAAAGTAATGAACATGCCGAGAATAGAAATGATCTGTAATTTGTTAGCTAGGCTCCAAGCTTCAACTAAAGCTTGGCACAGCCAGGAAGCGCGAGTTTAACACCGGTTAGGACATGTGATCGAACAAGCCCAAGGTTTTAATTCTCTTATCGTTGATCTCTGAATAAAAAGGAAGCCACATGTCACCATTTTTGGTCTAGATTTAAGATAAGGCAAGAAAACTTCACACACGCACAAAACCAGGACCTGAATTATCAGCCACCAAAAGCTGACATAAAAAATTTAGTGGATTTTTTATTTAGCTCAACTAAGAAAACATTGATATTTTGATTATGCTTTCAAGCACCCAAAGATTGCATTACACAGCTTTATGTTCTAACATATAAAATTAATATTATTATGGAGGGCAAACCCAAGTTACTAAAAAACTGGCTTGAATCCGAAAACTAGACAGACCAATATCCTGTAATATGTCAGCCAACACCTTTTGGCGGCTATTGCTGCTCCTATTTGCATTATAAGACTCCTCATTCTCTGCCCATTTTACAATGGAATATCGGGAAGAACTGAACTAAGCCGGATATAATCGGTCAGTAGTGGCGATGATGAAAGCCATCCACTTCTGGGAACCTCCGTAATGAACTTACGAGGGTGGTAAGTTGAGCGTTGCAGAGAGTTTTTGCAAGTCCAAGTATTCCTTCTGGGATATGACAGCAGCTCCCACAGCCAGAACAGCTGTCACAATAAACAGGCTTCTTATGCATCCATGGCCTCGCGAAAGTCTTCCCAGAATTGCCTTGCAGTACTTGTCTGCTTCTTTCAAGGATGCATAGTCCCCTGCATTTCTCTCCTCTGCCAATGCTTTCTCATTCTATAAAATACAGTGTAAACCAAGTTAACAAGATGGTCACATGGTAAACAGCTGGCATAAAATAGATCATCAGTACAAACTGAAGCTGTGAGTTCGAAGAAGTGCGCCAGCAACTAAGACATTATTATCTGGGTCCCAATCACACACGCGATAGTGACTGTAATAATCACTTGATAATTGAAATATGGTAATAAATAAGGAAAAATATAAACGCCTGGGGCAATGAGAGGAAAACCCCGAGGCTCTCCCTTCCTTGTCAGGAAAGAGAGGAATGTTATTGGCAGAGTAATTCAGAAAACACGAGGGCAGTTCACCAAATTCACAACCAACCTGAAATGCCTAGTGGTGTTTTATTTTCAGTCCAGGGCTTGTCTAAGACAGCAACAGCAACTAATTGACAAGGTTCCCATATTTTAGTACTATAGATAAATTACTGTAAGTAATTATGCATATACGTGTTAAAAATGTTACCTTCTGCCTGAAACTCTTTAGTGTTTCCTTCACGGGGTCAGGAGAAGAATGTTTGACCAAGTGGTCCTTCCATTCACCAGACAGCTTTCTCAAAACAGTGACACTTGCTTCGAGATTATCGAGATAAAACATGTCCTGTTTCCAAGTAATCCATGTAAAGTAAGCCAAAGCCAATGATGTATATAACAACAGCAAAGTGTCTAAAATTTAAAATTAAGATCTTAGTTACTGAAGAAAAAGCCTACCCATTGTTTGTAACTATCAGGATTCTGTGTCAAACACCAAATAAAAATATCGCTTGCTTCCCTAGACAGTTCAGAGCTACCTGCCGAAAGCATTCTTGATCAGACTATGATGTAAACATAAAGAGAGCGACAATCAATTAATGCCCATTTGAGTTTAGACTACCTTCTCCGGTGGCTTTGACTGCAAAGTTCAATATCTGCTGTGTAACTTGTTTCATTGCTTTGCTTCCTGAGGAACCAGCAAGAGCAACCTCCTTCAAGGTTGGATAAACAGCTTCAAATCTCTCGGTTGCCTAAGGAAAAAGAACAACAGCCAAAACTTTACCTCAGACCTAAAATACTCACCAAAATCTAGCAAAAAATGCAGCACCAGAACACCCACCTTAACTCTAGCTGAAGGAACTGGGAAGGTGAGTCTCATCAGAAGTTCAAGAGCTGAAGGTGGCACTAGGCGCTCACCCTTTTTAACAGCACCATTGAATAAAATTGTACGAGCTTTGGGGGATGACAAGATTCTAATCCAAGAAAAAAGGGGGAAAGGGAGAAGAAGAAGAAAACACTGAAAATTAATATTCCATAGCTAACTGCCCAATAATTTCAAGGCTTTGAATAGCACAAGCATCAAATACGGAGTGAATTAATTTCAATCCCAGTGATACCTCTCAACCAACTGCAAGATCAAGTCTCTAGATTGAGGATTACTAGATTTTCCACTCAACATAGGGAAGAGAACACGAATCCATGTATATAATCCCACAACCAAATCTCCTTGAGATGCCTAAATCAAGAAACGATTCCAAATATTAAAATTTATCTTTCCTAAGAAAAGAATTCACAAATTTAGGAATTCTAAGTGTTCAGCTTACCTGAGCAATCATCCATACAATGACCGGTAGCTTGTCTTGTCCTTGGTATTTTGGATTTTCACTAATTACCGGCAATAAATTGATCAATACATCAGGCTTGCGTCGTAATGACATTGCCAAAACCACAAATATAGCAACCTGGAACTCATCAATATATCAATAGAATGGTTACTTAGATGAAAAGGCACAATCTATAGCCAGCACTATTACAACAGCCACATGAAAGTTAGCAAAACTTAAGATATGTAACGTGTGCTAGTGAAACCTTTAAGTTAAGTATGTCTCCACACATTTTTCAAACAGGAAAGAGTCATCTGACTTGCTGAAAAGACTCTGGAAAGAAATGGGTATTGACAAGAATATAAATGAAATTGAGGATGTGAAACTCATTTATGTTTTTCTAAACCTTAGAAATGTTGATCTCCAGATAAAATTTCTTTAAAGTAGGACTCATTGGATGAAACTATGGTTCCTGTCTACATGGAAATTGCACAATTATGTGCCTCAATTTGATGGCCATTAGTGCATCAGTCCTCACTGCTCCCTAATGCTTTTGCTGGAAGGCTAACCAATTTGAACGAAACATGTCCTCCAGTTCTTTACACCAACCTTGGGGTTTTTGCATGAATTCTACCGATGTTTCACTAGTTTGGTTTGTGTAGCCATAAGTAAGTTTTTTTGTTTATTTTCATTTAGCAAATTCCAATCGACAGCTACATTGTTGTTACTGAATGTATTATTTTATTTAGGGAAGTGACAGGATTTGAGCATTCAACTCAAGCGATGACAAGGTCAATGAACTGCAAGGCTTTGATAAAAAATTACTGAAGGAGTTTTATCAATCCCTGCTTTCAAGTCCGATGGAGTTTTCTCCAAAACAATAATCAACTCTGATAAGTCAAATATGTCTAACAGCTCTCCCTGTCAAAACTTGAACACAACAAATTCATTTGACATGGTTAATGAGCATATCCAAACTATACTTGGTAGATCTCAGAGTGCTCCAATTTCCACATGAAGAAACACTGGAACCTAGTGGCAAAATATAGTGACAAAATGGCCAAAATCAGATGATTTGACAAGCAGATAACCACCTCAAATGCAAGAGTTGCGTGTTTAATGCTAATGCCTGTGTTTCAGTAGGTGAATATATTTGTCAAAGCTCTTTGCAAACATACAACTCCATTACACGTACTAAATTCTTTCACCTATAATAAGGATATTAAAGCATTGGCATGCAAGTATAAACAAAACATGAGAATAGGGGAAAAAACTCTTGAGTGAAAGTATTGACTAGCAAATAAGTATTTAGAAATCATATAGAAAGAGTAGTCCTGAAAGCTACCTGAGACTTAGATGGTGATTGCTGGACCACCTTTTTGGATCCCTTGGCAACTCCTTGATGACTTGCAAGATCAGCAAAAATATTATCCAATGACCATAACACAAAGGACCCAAGTGCTTCAATGGATCTCTGGCCAAGCCAGTCAACTGATGTCTTGTAAACATCTTGAGAGACATGTGCGAGGGGGATCTACCCAGAAAAGAAATTTTTTAAAATAAAATGTTAGAAATGGTGAAAAATCATACAAAATCAATCCAAATCACTTTGAGCACTCTTAAACTTGTGGTAGAACAATGTAGGTGAATCAATTTCGATCGATCCAACCTAGATCATCATATAAATGAATTACACAATGTCAGTACCTAAACATCTTAACACACATAAAAATCAGAACAAGCAAACAAAGACCAACAATAGCAATATATATCCCAAGTCAATCGCAGCCATCAATACTTTTTTCCATAAAAAAACAATCCTTAAAAGAAAAGAATGCGTTATAAAAAATGATATTATTTTTATGCAATCAAAAATATTTTCTCCCGAGTCATAATTAGACTGATAACAATATTTTAAAAGGAAAAAACTTACATCAATCAATTTGGCAACAGAGGACTCCTTGAAGATCTTTAACCATGGAAACTGAGCTGAACTCACTGATGAAAATGCTCTTCCATAGTAATCAGCAAATCTCATTAACAGTATATCCTGTTGTGTCTCGTACGACGCCTAAATCCACCAAAACGACGTCACAAAAAACAAAAAAGAGAATCTTTTGATTTTTATGTTTTATTTTTTGAAAAATCATGTATGGATTAATCAAAAAATCACAATTGAATTAAACAGTTAAATTAAGTAATTAAATGCTTACAGTGATGTCAACAAGAAAGGCGGCTAGATCACCGGCATCGATCTTCGCGGCCGCCTCCGCCACCGTTATTTTTGGTTTCTTCACCTTCGGCTTCTTCACCTTCTTCACTTCCAGTCCGGCACCACCGCCATGACCACCATCGTCACTCTCGACATCATCCTCATCAGAATGCCGCTTCGATCCATCTCTCTCACCACTCTCCTCCTCTCTCCTCCGCCACTCCTCCTCAATCCTCCGGCGCCGATCCTCCGAGTGCTGCTCAATCGACCGAAACACATCAACTTTCTCACCGCTGACGCCGTTAGATCGCTGGTGGTCGGAGGAAGTACTCTCCGACGAGTTCGAAACTTTCGAGAGCTGTTGTTTCTTGTTCCGTTTTGAATACGTAACTGTTTTCCACCCGCCTTCGTTCTGATCTTCACGGCTACCGCTACCGTTACGGTTTCTCATTTCAATTTCATCTTCCATGAGAAGTTGTGCTATAAGAGCTGAATTCTCGTCCATGATTGAAAGGGAAGCAGTTCTAACGGAGCGACAGAACCTTTGGTTTAGTTCTCAACGGCGAGTGAAGAGATGGGGGTAAACCGGGTCGGGTTTTGAAGGAGAGGATCAGAGAAGGAAGTCACTCGTGTTAAAAGGACAAGGAATATTTCTGGTCTGGTATTTGGACTTTTCTGGTAAGTAAATTACGCTTAATGCCATTAATTTAGATATTGGCAGGCAGTCACAGCCTTTTCTAGTTTTTCATATTAAAAGGGTGTTTAAGAGTGATTATTATTGATTTTCATGTAGAAATATATTAAAATAATATTTTTTTTATTTTTTTAAAATTATTTTTAATATCATCACATCAAAATGATCTAAAAATACAAAAAAAATTATTTTAATTAAAAAAAATTTTTTTTGATGAAACACGATTTGCACCGCTCATCCAAACAGCTTCTAAATAACTTATTCTCACTAATATATTTTATTTTTTAAATTGAAAATAAGAAAAGATAAAAAACCAAACACCCTGTTTCTTTCCCTAACAGTCCTTTGAACTTGGGCTGTAAGATTGCATCGTGCACATGTTGGGCTAATTATTTAACTCACAATATTTGACAAAATCATGCAGCAGTCAACACCAGGGTTGGTGGGATTGGAGACTCAGATCCCATCTCTGATTTATGAAACTATATTATAATTGAAAAATCCTTCACCCACAGATATTTGCAATCCCATTTTGTAATTTGACGAGGTGGTGAGGGGTAAATGGGAAATATAAGAAGATCGGATGCGGTCGAGGGTCTTGTAATTTTTAATATTTCTGTACCCATTTAGAGAGAGAGAGAGAGAGAGAGAGAGAGAGAGAGAGAGAGGGCCCACCCCGATTTTAATGGGAAATTTAGGTTGCCTCATGCTAATCAGCAATTTATTAACTTCTACGGGCCCCACAAAATTATATCCCCTTTGAACTAAAAGCCATATAGGATTAACCCCCTCGTAATCATCCACTCATGACATCATCACCTTCATGATTTTTTTATATATATAAAATATAAATATTTTACGTTTTTATTTTTTAATTTTTTTTATTACAATTTCTTTTTATTAAAAAGAATGATGTGCTATTGTATAATAATATATCCAACTATCAAATAAAAAGCATTTAAATATTATTTAAGGCATTACTGGCAAGATCTCTCTCTTAGAACATCACTTGAGAGTTGAGACACTACGAAATTAAGAGAGTGATTTTGGAGGGAGTCGAGACAGGTAGTTGGTAGTTGAGCTACAAAAGGAAATTAAAGCAGGTAAAAAGAAATTCAAAAAATAAAATAAAAAATACCTCCCCTTTCTTTAAAAGAAAAGATGATGAAAGAAAATAAAAGATGGTTCTCTTTTTTTAAAAAGTTTCCTGTTGAGATTCTATTATTGTCATTATCATCATCTAGTGATAATATTAAAGTAATTGAATTCAATTAAAATAATATTATTTTATTTTTTAAAAGATTTTAAAACTTAGATCAATTGACATATGAATTGATTAGGTTAAACCAGATAAACTACATGTTTTTTTTATATATAAAAAAGCAACTCAAAGGCAAACCATTTTATTAATGGGTTTAGAAGTCCGATTGATTTTTTGTCTTAAAAATATATTTTTGAGAGAAAATCTTTTTTTATCTTCTTCTCAGCTTCAAATTAAAATAAATTGGTATTTTTAAAATAAAATAAAAATATTATTTTAATGATTTTTTTTATAAATATTTTACATATTTAACCACATGATATGATGTGGTTATTTAAGAATATAGTTACAATTACTTTTGAAATTGATTTTTATTTATAAATACATGAAAATAAAAATTTTTTTTAAAAAAAATAATTTTGATATGAATACATAAAACTGATCTAAAAATATTATTTAAAATTTAAAATTTAAAATAAAAATAAAAATAAAAAAAAATTTAACTTTTTTTAAAAATAATTTTAAAACTAACTATCAAACAGATATTTTGTTTTGGTGTAAGGCTGTGAAAATCCCAAGGTGAGAATGCGGGAAACATGTTGATAGATTTCATGCTGTTCCGTACGACAGCTTCAAACGAAAGAGAGAAATACCATTACTTTGTACAAGATTCAAGGCAATGTCATTGAACATGGTGTCCTTCTTTTGATATGTCTTGTCTGTAGAACAGCGATTATAAGCGCTTTTTGCTTCCTTTGGTTAATTGCTAATCAATTATCGAGAGGATGGATTGGTCAACTTGTGTACGCCTTGAATCAATTTCAACTCTTTTGCAATAAAATCCTCACCAGTTAAGTTCATATGAGTTTTGCTGAATCTCGAATTGCTCGTAAAGCTTTTGACTTAGCATAAGCAGACAGCAAAGTTAATCAATCGACAAATGAAGCCACATGTTAAATCGGAAAACAAAATCTATCAAAGGCAAGTATCTTGGAGGGAGAAGGTTTTGGTGGTTTTTGCTTTGATGGGAAGATGAACATCAAGATATTGCAGGCTGAAAAGTGTTTAGGAGAGGGAACGTTTTGGTGGTTGTGGTGGTGGTTCTTGGTTTGATGGGAAGATGATCATCAAGATATTGCAGGGAGAAAGGGAACATACTAAACCACGA
Organism: Salix dunnii; assembly: GCA_015731905.1. Taxonomy (NCBI): domain Eukaryota; kingdom Viridiplantae; phylum Streptophyta; class Magnoliopsida; order Malpighiales; family Salicaceae; genus Salix; species Salix dunnii. Next base: position 5,671,868 of record CM027662.1, on the reverse strand, counting down.
GAGCTTTTCATAACCACCCAATATAACAAGTCTGGAATATAACTCTATCTAGGAGAGAACAATAGCAAGTTTTAAGAAGAAGAAAAAAACTCATGCCAAGGAAATAAGAAACTCCGGATGCAGCAGTTCTTTTTTGCCAGAATGTTGCAAGAGTAAAGGAGTTGCAAAACTGGGATCAACGCAGGAACAGCAGTGAAATCGACCTGCAGCAAACTGTAAGGTATGCAGCATCAGCTGATACAACAGCCACAGCAAGTTACACAGCAGCAACTGCTCTTGGTTCAGTCATAACACTCAGAACAGGCATCCCAAAGCAGCATCGGAGAAACCAACAGCAAATCCACCCACCACTACCACCTCAATGCAGCAGTTCGCACCAGAAAATCAACATGAACCCCACCCACCACCTCCTGGAGTTAAAATCTCAAGAATTTCCCCTGCCTGCACCTCAACTGTATTCTTACCTCCAAGGTAAACTCTCCGTTTATCTTTGGTAATTAGGTAATTGGCCCCGCGAGCCCCATCTTTCCCTCCCTTCAGACCTTTTGGTGCAAGCACACGCCTTTCTGAAAGAATACTCACGACAACTGGCCGCCTGAACTCTATCTCTCTAACAAGCCCGTCACCCCCTTTATGAAGCCCAGATCCTCCACTGTTCTCTCTTAGTCCAAACTTATGCAAAAGAACAGGATACCTCTGCTCAAAAATCTCTGGATCAGTCATACGGGTATTAGTCATATGGCACTGGACTCCACTTGTCCCATCCCAGTGAGGACCAGCACCACTTCCACCTCCAATTGTTTCATAATAGCCAAAAGTATTGTCCCCAAAAGTGAGATTATTCATGCAACCTTGAGAACAAGCACAGGCCTGAAAGGCAGTAAGTACAACATCTGTTACCCTCTGAGATGTGAGAACATTACCTCCAACAACTGCAGCCTTGTCACTTGGAGAGAGGAACGAGCCTTTAGGAATATGGATTCCAACCGGGGCTAAACAACCTTGGTTGAGAGGAATATCAACATCAACCAAACAGCGAAGGCAGTATATGACTGCAGCAGCTGTTACTGCTTCTGGTGCATTCCAATTCCCATACACCTCAGGGCTTGTCCCACTAAAATCAAAAAATGCTTCCCCTTTATTAGAATCAATAGTTAGTTTCAGATGTATGACAGAGCCATCATCCATGCTGTCTTCTTCTTCTATAGTTACATTGTTATTCTCTCCACACTTCTCTGACTGGGATGAAACTCTAGCAGCAACTGATTTGAGCATTTCCCTCACCGCCTCTTCCGCATTTAGCTGTACATATGTCATATAGGCCTGAACAGTTTCCAAACCATACTGCTCAATCAGTTCTTTGATAAGGGAGATACCTCTCTGGTTTGCAGCTACTTGTGCATGGAGGTCTGATAAATTGTCTTGAAGCCGACGAGTTCCAGGGATTTTATGAGCTGGTTCATCAGAACCAGGAAACTGGAGAAGGTTAACAATTCCCTCTTCCTGAAAAATCCCCTTTTCTACAAGCTTAAATGCTTTAATTGCAGCTCCTTCTTCCCATATTGACCTTGAAAAGGGGGGCATGCTTCCAGGAGTAATACCCCCAATCTCTGCATGATGCCCTCTACTTGCAACAAAAAAAACCAGCTTCCCATTATCAAACACAGGTGTGATGACAGTTATGTCAGGAAGATGGCTACCTCCGGCACTAGGATGGTTGGTGACCAAAACATCACCTTCATTCAAATTTTCTCCCCAATAATTGAGCTGCCACCGAACAGTACTGGACATGGCTCCAAGATGCACAGGGACATGGGGGGCATTAGCAACTAGTCCACCATCAGGGCCAAAGAGAGCACAAGAGAAATCTAGCCTTTCCTTGATATTAGTTGATATGGAAGTTCGCTGTAGCGTCCGTCCCATTTGTTCAGCTATTCCCATAAATCTGTGATTGAAAATCGAGAGCTGCACAACATCTGCAACTTTTTCGGCTACTTTCACGGTGCTCGTGTTAGACTCAATTTCAATTTTGATGTTTCCATATTTTGTTATGATAGCTTTGCATTGAGGTTCCACTACCACCGTGCTATTTCCATTCATGATGATTGCAGGGCCAGGTATGATGTGTCCACAACCCAGATTGTCAAGCTTGAATAGAGGTGTATCAATCCACCCATTCCCAAAGTAAACCTTATAGTGGCCTTCCACTTCCAGGGTACCAGAAGTTGGTTCCAGTACTTGTGGCTTCAGTATGTTAGTGACTCCAATGCCACGAACTCTAACGTCACATATAAGAATATTCCTATTCTGTAGTTTGAATCCGTACTCCTGCTGGAATAGCTTCACAAACTCCACTGCATAGTCGGACCCTGACCCATCTTCATTGACATGTTTCTTTACCATAATGGCAGTATCCGTGCCCTCATACCGCAAGTTTAAATATGTTTCTGTTGTAATGTTCTCCTCTCTGAACCCTTGCTCCTGTAGCTTCTGCTTTACCTGCTTCAGTAACATATCTACTCTATGGGAAGCCTCCAAGATGGAATCAGGGCCATAAACAGCAGAATATGGCTCTTGTGCCTCTTCAACAACATCTGCCAAGCCCATGCCATACGCACTCAAGATCCCACAGAATCTGTGAACAAATACTTCTTTCATGCCCAACGACCTGGCAATAGCACAAGCATGCTGTGGGCCAGCACCTCCAAAGCAAGCAAGAGCATGGTTCCTTGTTTCATGGCCCTTCATCTCTGTCAACTGCCGTATCGGACGACACATTGTCTCATTTGCAACATTCACAAATCCCAATGCAATCTCTTCCACAGTCATGTCCTTAGCAGATGAATCTTGGCTCTTCCTATAAGAGTTTATTTGATTGGCAAGCTTCCCAAATTCTTCTCTAGTGGCCTTGATATCTAAAGGCTGATCTTCATCGGGGCCAAAAATGGATGGAAAATAATCAGGAATGACAAATCCTAGAACGAGATTGGCATCGGTAACTGCCAATTCCCCACCTTTTCGATAACAAACTGGGCCTGGATGTGCACCCACTGATTCTGGTCCTACCCGGAAAGCTCCAAACTGGAACTTCAACTTCGACCCACCACCAGCAGCGACAGTGCTTATGTCAAGTTGAGGTGCTTGTATAATGGCACCGGCAATCTGGGTTTCAAGCACTTGTTCATAACTCCCAGCATAACGGCTCACATCTGTAGACGTACCACCCATATCAAACCCAATAAGTGGCTTCTCTGTTTCAAGCCCAAAAAGTGTCTGCGAATAACCAACAACTCCACCTGCAGGACCAGACAAAACAGCTTTGTGTCCTGAAAACCTATTTTCCGGTGCAAGCCCTCCATCCGATTGCATAAACAAAACATTCACCTTACCCAGCCCTTCATCAAATTTCGACATAAAACCAGACAAATACTCCTTGATAACTGGGGTTAAATACGCATCCACACTAGCTGTTAACCCCCGAGGAACAGCTCGAACCATGGGAGTTAAAGATGATGACAAAGAAACATGTCGAAAACCCAAACCAAGAGCAAGCTTTTCCACAGCCAATTCATGCAGCGGAAAAGTATAAGAATGCATCAACACAACAGCCAAACAACTAATCCCTCTCTCCAACAACCCCTTCAACAAAGGCTTCAAACCTTGTTCATCAACCGGTTTCACAACCCTCACAAGCTCACCCGACACCCCTTCAACCATCGAACCCAAACCATCATCCCCACCGTCACCAGCAACAAGCTGAACTCTCTCATCAACCTCAATAACCTCCTCATAAAGATTGGAGGGTTTCGACACCGTAAGATCAAAGATATTCGGACGAGCCTGATTACCAATCTGCAACAAGTCCTTAAACCCACGAGTGACACACAAAGCAATCCTCTCCCCTTTTCTCTCCAACAAAGCATTGGTAGCAACAGTGGTCCCCATCCTAATCCACTCAATCTTATTCGTGGGGATTTTGGAGGTTCTGGGAATTTTTTCTCCTGTAAACTCCTCAAGAATCCTCCTAATCCCTTCCACCGGAGCATCCTCATAATTCGCCGGATCAACAGACAACAGTTTCAAGTCTCGACCATCACTCATGCCTGGAATTTCCGCATACACATCGGTAAACGTGCCGCCTCTATCTATACAAAATCTAAGCTTTCCTTCTTCTTTTCTCTTCAAGATTCCCATCAATGATCTATCAAGCTATCAACAAAATAAATAATAATCCAAATTAAAACAAGAGAGATGATAAATTAGGGAGCGATTGCTCGATGGATTGATTCAAAGGAGATGATATATCTATATCTGTTTATCTATAGAGAAAGGGAGGGAGGGAGCAGCTGAGTTGGCAGTACTGTAGACTGGAGAGCAGGAGTGGGTGGAGACGTGGAGTCGTCCAGTTTTTAAACACTACTCTACTGGCTGAGAGATATGATATAAGCGGAAAAACGGCGACGTTATCTAAAAACACCTTTCTCTCGCATAATTAATAGCTGAAAGAAATAAAGGAAACCTATATATATTTATTGTCAATTACACCCTAAATTTATAGAATTAAATATCATAATTTTGATTTATTTCTTGATTCCTTTTCTTTTGTCACGTTCAAGTCTAATTATCATATTTTATATGCTAAAATGACATTTGATTTGAAGAAAAATCGATGAAAAAGTCAATGAGTATTACCATTTTAGGTTTTGGGGCCTAATTGATAAAAATATATAGGTTTGGTAACTAACTAAAAATGATTATATTGAGTTAAAACTATATTGAGGTTTCCATGTATTAAAGAAATAATTATTCTGTGTGGGTTAAATACTATAGCTAGGGGTGAGTATATTCGATTCAGTTTGGTTCAGTTCTTATCATTTAAAAAAAAATAACTAGACCAGACTGAACCTAGTAAAAACTGACCATTTTCAGTTGGTTTGATTTTTATGATTAAAAAATTGAAAAAAATCAAATTTGTTTTATGATTAATTTTTTTCTCACTCTACAAGTTGTGTGGTTCTATCTTTAATGATACCAGCAATACAGGAGTGCAAGTTGCAGCTAAAGCAATGGAAGGATCATCATCAAGAGTTGAAAATTTCTATCGAGGTAGAGCCAAGACCACCTGCTATTATGTGGTCTAATTTTGCAAAAAAAAACCAATGATGAAGTGCTCCAACCTCCTTATTCTGGTAAGGATTTGAATCTGAAAACTTGCACGAGGTGAAGGCTAGTGAAACATGTTATAGGATTCATTCTACTGAGAAAAATAAAATCAAACTTGAAAGTACTATAACATCAATTGTCACTCATTATGAAAGGCCAGAGGGAGGGAGAGGCCAGAGGGGGACTGCTAAGGTTTTCAAAGTAATTAAGATTCGGGGAAAGTGAAATAACTTAACCGAGAAAGTTTATATTTATATTAATTTTTTAAATCAAACCGGTTCAATTTGGGTTAATCAGTTTTTGCCTTACAAAACCAATATTAAACCGCACCAAATATTGTTTTAAATGTTATAATAGGTTTAATATGTTTTTTTAATCGATTCAGTTTTCTCAGTTATTTTTATTTCAGTTTTCTTGGTTTAATTGGTTGGACGGTTTTTTTACTCATTCCTAACTACAGTAGTAAAACTATTATGGATTATAATGGTATAATTATTGTTTTGCCCTCAATATGTTAAAATTTAACTTTGGCCCCAAGAGCATTTTCTTATTGTTCGGGAGTTTTGTATTTTTTTTCTAAAAAAATTGCACAATTAAACTACAGTTTTACCTTTGTTATCAAACTAAAGGGTGTTGAATGAGCAATGGTATTTTTAATTTTTTTGGTTTGTTAGTGAATAGTGAAATACTATTATACATTTGAATAAAACAAAATATAAAAGTTCTGGTTGAGGGTATTTATGTTTTTTCACCATTTAATGCATAATGAAACCACATATGTATCCTCTAAAATGACAAAATCAAAGAGTTAGCTCTCGGGGTATATTCATATTTGCACATGCATTTTATTCCTTTTTAAGGAACGTTGCAAGCGCGTCTCGCGAACGCGCCACCAAGTTTCTCCCGTTCATGTCTTTCAAAAGAACATGTGCATTGTACTTTAGTGGTAAAAAATATTCATCCGTCATCTCAATAAATGTGTTGTCGTCGTCTCTTCCACATGATGGTGCGTGTATCATCTAATGGTGATCGTAGACATGTCATTGGTCGAATGATCCTTTTTTTTCACCTTTTCTTTCTTACAGGCAAAACTACATAGCAATCCTTTGTATTGATAGCTTGTTCTTTTCAGCACATGAGTTTTTTATTTGTTTTTTCCTCTTGATTTCTTTTGAAGAAGTTTTGATTTTTTTTCAATTTTACCCTTCAATTGAAATTAATAATATATGGGATTTTGCATTTCAACTCTTATTCTTTTAATATTTTTGTTGGTGTTGAATTGCTTTAATTTTTTCAATCCCGATGTATTGAATTGTCGCAATTTTATCCTTCAATTGAAATTGATCATATATGTGATTTTTCATTTTAGCTCTCATTTATTTGATTTTTGGTTCGTTTTTCATTCCTTTGATTTTTTCGGTTCTAAAATTGTGATTTGTTTTAATTATATCATTCAATTAAAATGGACCATATACTGTATTATTCATTTCGACCCTTATTTTTTTTTTTTAATTTTTTCAGCATTTTACTATAGTTGCTATTTTTTTGCTCATGTTTATGTTATTTTACTCTTACTTTTGGTTTTTTATTGTTATCATTTTTTTAGCTTTGATTTTTTTTTTGTTCATTCTTATAATTTTTTGATGTTGAGGTTTTAATGAGTTTCCATTAAAATTGATTTTATGTTCTGTTTTTTATTTTGGCCTTTCTTTTTTCTTTTTGCTTCGATTCCTTTAATTTTTCCGGTCCTTCTAGGATAACCCTTATTTTTTATTCGTATTTATGTATCTATATTATTAGTTTTAGTTTTTAATTTCTATCATTTTTCTCTTTTATTAGGGTTTTATTTTTATTCAATTTAGTCCTGAAATTTTAATTTATGTTAATAATCATTTTAAATTTGATATTTTTTCAATAATAATTTTTAAAAAATACAACATCGAATAATAAATTACTTAGGTTATTATTCTTATTGTTATTATTATGTTTGAAGGTAAACAATGAAAATAATTTTTGGACAAAAGCAAAAGTATTATATATTTTATATTTTATTTTTTATTCTTTTAATCTTTGGTTTAGTTTTAATACTTAATTCTTTTTTATCCTTCTTAAATGGTTTTTGTTTTTTGTTCTCATTTATGTATTATACTTTTAGTTTTGATTTTTATTATTATTTTTTCTTGAGGCCTTGTTTTTATTCACTTTTATCTTCAAATTTTGGCGATCATTTTAAAATTGATGGTCCTTATTTTTTGTTCTTATTTATTTATTCACACGTTTTGTTTTGGTTTTTTTATTACTCAAAATAATTTAATAATTTTATTCACGATATAAGAATGATATTCATGATAATATTAATTTTGATTTTTTCCTTTAATTATTTTTATTTATTATTTTAATCAAATAATTTTTTTTTACTTTGCTAATATATTTTTAGTCTTCACATAAATCATAATAATAACAATGAAAAATTTGGATTTAGAAATTTGTAGCAATCAATCTGTTTGTTATAAAAAACAAATAACTTATCTTTAGTTGATTTTATCAATTGTATTTTTATTATCTCTCAATTAAAGATTTAGTCAAACAATTAAAAACAGATCTAACAATCAATCAGTTTGTTGCATAAAACAAATAATTATCTTTAATGAATTTTATCAATTATTTGCTCATAAATATACTAGTACAATTGTCTTTAATTTTTTTTATATTTCTATTAAATTGTATTACTTCACATTATTACTAAGCACAAAAAATTATCTTATAAATAATTTTTTTAATATTATTTAACAAAAATTCTATCTAAGCTAATTACTAGTGACATTTTTTTATATTTTAAAAAATTTTATGCTTCTTGTAGCCAGCTTTTCAACGCGAAGGGCAAATAACTTATACTAGTTAATTGCTCACACTACGTTGCAGGTGGAGCAATTAATTTTTACAACTATTGAAATTAAAATATAATATTTCAACATGTAAAGTTTGATATACCCTGTCATAACAACAGTAACATCAAAATCTTAACTTCTAAAATTATCATCACTATTACTGTCAAAATAATAAAAATTATAAAACTAACCCGAGAAAAAAACACAAAAAAATTAACAAAAAAGCAAGTAAAAAAAAAACTAAAACTATTATTATTATTCTTAATATTAATATTATTATTGCATTAATAACAGGAAAAAAAATTAATCAAAGACTAAAAAAACCTGAAAATATTAACAAAAGAGTAAATAAAAAAATAAAAAAAATGATAAAAAAATTAAAAATTATTGTCTTAAAAAAAATTATTTGATTTGAAAATTAAAAGATTGACCGCACTACGTTGCGGGATGAGCAAATAATTTTTATAATTGTTGGGATTAAAGAAATTAATAAGATTTGCTGGTCTAAAATTAAAATATAATATCTATATATGCAAAATTTAATATAATAAAATAGATCACCATATCCTATTATAAAAACAACATCGAAGTTTTAACATTTAAAATTATCTTTGTTATTACTGTCAAAATAATAAAAATTATCAAATTATTCTGAAAAAAACAAAATCAAAAACAAAGTCAAGAGAATAATAACTATTATTATTATTATTATTATTATTATTATTATTATTATTATTATTATTATTATTATGTTAATAATGAAAAAAAACAAAAATAAATGAAAGACTAAAAAAATCCTAAAAACTTTAACAAAAGATCAAACAAAAAAATAAAATAAAAGTTATCAAATAAAAAAATCATTTGACTTGAAAATAATAATAATAAATCCAATAAAAAACTAAAAGAAAGAACAAAAAAATAAAAATATTAATTTTCAAATGATCATAGATATAAAATAAAATTTAAGAGCTAATGTTTTTCAAAAAAATATCACCTTAACAAATAAGAAAATAACAAAAAATAAAAATCAAAGCTAAGAACACACTTATATATATAAGGACAAAAATAGGGATTATTCCAAAAATATAAAAAAATAAAAGGATTAAAATAAAAACTTAAAAGTATAAGGGACAAAATAAAAATCAAATATAAAGGGATTAAAATAAAAAATTATAAGTATAAGGGCCGAAATAAAAATCAAATATATTATCAATTTCAATAAAAGGATAAAATTGAAACCTTTATACCTAATATATAAAGCTATTTAAACTGAATCCGGAAATAAAAAAGAGGACCAAAGAGAAATATTAATATATAACAAAAATTAGAACCATACATGAAATTAAAAGTATAGGGATTGAAGTGAAAAAGCAATAAAATTTGGGGTTTCTCCTGTACTTTTGCGTGCAGGAGAGAGAAAAACAGGACAAACATCTTTAATTGGCTACCGCCGCGTTCATAGCCACCGGTTTACAAAACGTGCCGCACCAGGAGGAAGACCACGCGACGACGCATCGATGGAGACTCTGGTAGCCCATTTTCATCCACCGGAGAAACCCTCATGCGCCACCTTAATAGGGCATGAAGCAGAATACTGTCGGTCGCGTGTTCCGCTCGCATCGATAGTATTTTGAAAAAAATAATAAACAATTATGGTTAATTACTGATCTACCCCTATACCTAAGTCATTAATTTTATCTTATTAGGGATATATCCATATTTAGTCATTTTAATAAATAAATAAATAAATAAATAAAAAGAGTGACAGACCAGACCACACCAAAATCATGCAATTACCAATGAGCCCCTCCTGCCATAGGCCTTTTTTTTTTAATCTTATTTTAGGGACAACAACACTATTTTACTGTGTAAAAAAAAACCCGGTAAACCGGTAAACTGAACGACCTGAAAATTAAACAGTACTATTATAAACCATAATGATTTGTCTCACAATAAAAAGTATCTTACACATCATAACATATCCTCTTTTAGTGTGTGTGTAAGCAATGCAGCATGATCATCCCTGTCGAGTAGCAAGGAGTCGATGCTCAGGGGCAAGCCGAAGATAGACAGAAGCAATAATGTCGTCCAATCTATGTATAAGGACCCTCATTTGTTTTCAACAAGAAATTTCATGATATAGCATAAACCAAGCTGTCTGCTGCTGCTACAGGATGGATCTGTTCATGAGATTGAAGAACTACCAAGCAAATACAAATACATCTGTAATCTCACTTGGAACAAATATATATGGAGGTACAGTACAGTACAGTACTTGAAAGATGCTGGGGGTCTCAGTTTTCGTGCCTGTTTGGCACACCGGTATAACTGGTGTTTTGTTAAATATTTTTTTTGGTATTTTAAATAAAAAAAATTTAGTATTTTTATATCATTTTGATGTATTGATATAAAAAATAATTTTTAAAAAATAAAAAAAATCATTTTAACATATTTTGACACGAAAAACACTTTAAAAAACATCAACAACCATATTCCTAAACATCTCATAATGCCTAGTTAATATTCTTGATGTTTTGCCGAGTGATTTTTAGCTGATCTAAGTGGTTTGGGTTTCAAGGGAAAAGTAGATTGAGCTGATTCAATGAAGGATCAGGCAAGGCATTTTCTAGGCATTTTCTAGCTTGATCCAAGTTTAACAGAAAACCTTCGCTTGTGAGAGTTAGAATTGAAAGAAAAATCTACTTCGTCAAAAAACATGGAGCTCATGCAGTAATCCCGACAGCTATATTGTAAACAAGAGCGCCAATTATGTGAGAGCACCGAGGCAGTCAAAATTATCACTCAACACCTGCAACAAGAATATTTTCAGCAGTACAGAAGGTAAGAACCTCAAAAACATCACCTTTTCATGAGGTAATTTTTCCCTTGGAGTTCAGTAGGAAATCAGAGAACAACATGCAAATTGAGCTACGGTTCATTTAGCTGTTTCATGGGCTGTGTGTTCTCGTTACACTGGGAAGCTTCCTGCACTACTTTTTGACAGATGAAACATATGGCTGAAGCTTCAAAGGGTAATATCGCATCCTTCCCAAGCAGATTCCCAAACTCCTGCAAACAATGGGGAATAGGCTACCAATTTCCAATTAACTAAATTTCAAGCCTATTTGTTGATCAGAAAGTTCCATTAAATGGTGAAACCATCACAGTAAGAAACAATACTCAGTTACATTTCGAGCGTGCAAACCACTTTAACATCTGATTGCCTGACTGCTCAGTTACTCTTTATTATGACTTGGTTCAATATGAAGCATGCTAACTACCTCAACGTCAAAATGAAGCAGCACTGGTTCAAACTAATTTGAACTCATGGATCACCGGTGGGATAAAATTGATTCTCTCCTGTTCAATTAAGTCTCAAGATGCTTACTCGAGCTTGAACTTGAGCAGAAGATGACTTCCCTGGGCCTAAATTTTTTTACAGAATACACAGGTAAGAATTTCAAGCTCACAGTCTCACTATTGCAGGTTCTCTCGTGAATGATTTGGTCCACTGTGGGGTGGCAATGGGGCGATACCTAGCATCTAGTTTATAGCAATTAAACATATGGAAACAGGCCAATCACAAATTAATAGTAAAACTCGTTGAATTTACATGAACGGGATGAGATGCAGGATCAGTAACCAACAAAGAGGAACAGATAATGCCATTCATCCAACCAACAGAGAAAAAATGAAATTATCAGAGACAACAAGCACAATCATGGGATAGGAATGAATTAGCTCTCATTACCTTAAATTTCCCGTAAATAATTACATATAACTACTTACAAAGACATATATATATATATATATATAAACCTAAATTAGAGAATGCACAGGTAAATCCAACTCACAAGTCAACCAAGTTATTGCCTATTTAGCAGAATTGTCAAGAAGCAGCCTCAACCGAAGAGCCAGAACATCAAACTCAGCAACCCTTTGCTCCCTCCACCTCCTTTGAAAATCCTTCTCCTTCTTCCCTTCCATAGAACTATCCAACCTCTCTTTAAGAACAACCTTCTTGACCTCATTTAAGCACTCGTCGAACACATTTAAAACATTCTTAGCCACACTCTTTACTGCCACACTACCGCAACCACTCACCCCCTTATCCACCTCCCACCCCACATTGCCTTCCCTCATTTTCACAATATACCCATCATCAAATTCATCCAAATCCAACGACTCCAGATCATTCAATTCATTACTCATATTTACATTTGCGCAAGGCGAACCGAAAATCGGCAAAATACTACCTTTATCACACACCAAATCCTCATCCAGTTTCGTCCTTTTATCATTATCACAACGAGCACTACTCATATTACCACCAAAATTACTGTTACTATTACTACCTGTACTCTTATTAACTCCAATAGGCGAGCTTGGATCAAATTCAGGGCTCCAAAGCTGTTTAGAGAGATTAAAAAGAGCACGATCATGAGGCGATAATAATGAATAATTGAACCCATTACGCGCAAGGCGCGAAGAAGTGCTGCGAAACTTCTTACGCAGCCTTCTCAGTTTCTCAGAAAGCTGAGATTTTGTGTAAGGCTGTGACACTGAATTGGAGAATCTATCATAAAAGAAGGGCAAGTCTTTAGGAAATGAGAGGCCTTGGGAGGATGAAGAGAGTAGTCCTTGAAGGAAGTTGATTTCATCAGGTTCAGACCAGATTCTGTGGAACTTAAAAGGTGGTGGCTTTGATTCAAGATTAGTGGCGAGAGTGGAGAATGCATCAGGGTTTGTGGTGGTGGAGGAATTTTCAAGTTTTGGAGAGAGGAGGAGGTGGTGGTGGTGGAGAGAATCAGGTGTTTTGCGTTTGATGGGGAGTTTGGAGGCTGAAGAAGAGGAAGAGGGTTTAAAGGGGAGATGTTGTGGGACTGGGGTGGAGTCCATGGCTAGGTTTTGGTTCGTTTGGGGAGTGAGAGAGGATTCTGGAGGGGGGGATTAGGGTTAGGGCTAGGGTGTTGAGACTTGAAGAGGGTGGTGGTTTGATGAAATGTTTGGTGATTTTTGGATTTGTATGCTAAATTGAAGAGTACAAAACGATAGGAAATTATAAGTTGTGACTGATTTTGTTTGGTAAGGTTACATGCAGAGAAGAGAATGCGATCAGCAGGTTCTTAATAGCATTGCCGATATCAATATTTTTTCTCTCCCCAAAATTAGATTTCTCCACTTTACATGCATAGACAAGAACTAAAGGAGATAAATAAACAAACTTTTTCTGTTGATTTATTTTCAGGGCCAGTTTCATCTATTTTTGAAGTGAATTATTTCTCATTTTTAAATTGGAGAGTGATGAGAAGAATTGAAAGGGGTTAACTTAGAAGTGTTTCCACATATTAAATTTTAAACAAGGAGAAGTTGAATCAATTAAATCTAAGATAATTTTAATCATCATCTTGAAATCTATTTAAAGCTTCATTTGACCTCTCTTTTTTAAAATGATATTTATATTAATCCAATAATTCATAAATATATAAACTTTATATAAATTTATGAGGCCTTCAACAATTTATGTGTATAATTTCATTTCATTCAATCAATAGATGGCTATTTTTAGTGAAAAGAAAAATACTATGTTCATTATGTTTGAGTAACATCTACCATGAGTGAGATATGCATGTCAAAAGTGTGCATCTTCAAATGTTGGGACCATCCAAATCTCATGAACAATAAAATTTGTCATCTATCAACACAACAAATTTTTAATCATTTGTTCTTGCCATGACCCAAGTAAACTTTTTTTTTATATATATATTTTTTTATCATTTTTGCAAGGGTTTAGTTCTTGATTTTATTTATAAAATTCATATTTCATCTAATCATTAATTCATGTTATCTAAAACCTAAAATATTTAAATTATTATTCAGTCAATATATAACTATTGAACTTATGAACATCAAAATTATTTATATATATATATATATATATATATTATCATTTTAATAAAAATAATTTATGTAGACTCACTGATGGGTAGGTTAATCTAATAACTTGTCGAAGCAATTTCCAAACAGGTACGATGAGTTTACTGCGGTTGGCACAGAAATGCCACTGACAACAACAATCAAACACCTTCCGACACCATCGCTCCAAACGAAACAACAAAATCAAGCAATATCAATGAATGGGACACCTTCCCTTCATTAAATCCCTTCCTTTGTATTGCTCTCTCTTCCCTTGCCAAAGCCTGTAAAACTCAAGGCAAAGCAAAAACCATAGACGAGCAGGCAGAAATTTAACAAGGATTCGTGAGGGTTTGTCTGTCTTTCTCAAGCACTGACAAAGCAGAATGAATCTCTCTGCTTACTTCTCAGGTTTCTCTCTCAATTCTTTTGGAAGTATTGAATTTTTTATTGCCTTTCTCAAAAATTTGAAGCATGGACATGGATATTGTTGCTTGTATGGAGATATATATATGAGAAAGAAAAATTCAAACTTTTGAGGGACAATAGTGCTTAATGACCCACACCCACATGCCCATTTAACCTGTTTTGCAAAATGGTAGCAGCTGCATGTTTGAAGATTCTGTGAAAGTGAATAAATGTATGAATGTTCTGTCTAATTCTGAGATTTTGGCAGGCAACAGAAATCTGAAGGAATATTTTTTGGCTTGATCAAAGATCAAGCTTTCGCATTTTTATTCAACTTGATATCTTGAAGATGTTACAGTTACATGTTAGTTGCCTAGGCAGAATGTTTTGCAGCTGCTTCCAAACGTAATAGTTGAGCACTTCGTAATATTTGTCAAGATGTACAGTCCTAATAGAATTCATGTCTCATCCGATACGTGGTCCTGATTGATTAGGTAAAACTTTGGCAAGAGCATGGCTTTGCTGCGACGAATTTTTCCCTCTTCTATTTCAACACCACTCAAGAATCCCATTCATCCACGTCTCTGCATTTCTTGGTTTGAGGTGGCTAGATTTCTTCATGATGGCTCAAAAACAGAAAGTAATACAGCTGTAAGCTCCATATGTGATTCGTTAAGGAGAGGATATAACTGGGATACGCTGAATAGAAAATTTGAGTCTCTTCAGCTCAACAATTTGCTTGTCAGAAATGTACTGCTTGAATTGAAGGAACCAAATGATGCAAAACGGGCTCTAGGCTTCTTTCATTGGTCAGCAAGGAGGAATTTTGTACATGGGGTTCAATCATATTGTCTAATGATTCACATATTAGTTCAAGCTCGGCTGATTATGGATGCTCAAGCATTGCTTGAATCAATTTTGAAGAAAAGTGTAGGGGATCCTGCTAAATTTGTGGTTGTGGATTCCCTCCTTACTAGTTATAAGATTATTATATCAAGTCCCTTAGTGTTTGATTTGCTGGTTCAGGCTTATGCAAAGTTGAGAATGTTTGACATTGGTTTTGATGTTTGCTGCCGCTTAGAAGAACATGGGTTCACCTTGAGCCTTATAAGTTTCAACACCTTGATTCATGTTGTTCAAAAATCTGATAAAAGTTCCCTGACATGGAAGATTTATGAGCATATGCTTCACCGAAGAACTTACCCGAATGAAGCAACAATCGAAAGCATGATCAATGCTTTGTGTAAGGAAGGGAAGCTACAAACATTTGTGAACATGTTAGATAAGATCCATGGAAAGAGATGCCCTCCTGTAGTTATTGTTAATACTAGTTTGGTATTCAGGGTTTTAGAGGAAGGAAGAGTTGAACCGGGCTTGGCTTTATTGAAAATGATGCTTAGAAAGAACATGATTCTTGATACTGTTGCTTACTCTTTGATTGTTTATGCTAAAGTTAAACTTGGAAATTTGAACTCGGCAATGCAGGTCTATGAGGAAATGCTTAAGCGAGGTTTCAATGCAAATTCTTTTGTGTATACTTCATTTATAGGAGCTTATTGTAAGGAGGAAAAAATTGAAGAAGCAAATCAGTTGTTGCAAGATATGGAAAACATGGGTTTGAAACCATATGGAGACACTTTTAACTTTCTCCTCGAAGGTTGTGCTAAAGCAGGAAGAGTAGAAGAGACTTTGACTTACTGCAAGAAAATGATGGGGATGGGACATGTTCCCAGCCTTTCAGCTTTCAATGAGATGGTTGGAAAGCTTTGTAAAATGGAGGATGTGGCACAAGCAAATGAGATGCTGACGAAGTTGTTAGATGAAGGGTTCTTAGCAGACGAGATCACATACTCTAGTCTAATTTCTGGTTATGCAAAAAACAATCAGATTCAGGAAATGCTCAAACTTTACTATGAAATGGAATATCGCTCACTTTCTCCTGGATTAATGGGTTTCACTTCCTTGATAAAGGGCCTCTGCCATTGCGGAAAATTAGAGGAAGCAGAAAAATATTTAAGAATTATGATAGGTCGATCGCTAAATCCTTGTGAGGATGTTTATGAAGCATTGATTAAAGGGTTTTTTGAAAAGGGTGATAAAAGAAAGGCTCTTAAACTTTACAACGTAATGGTTTCTAAAGGATTGAAGCTTTGTTGCTCGCATTACTTTGGTGCCAGTACAGAGAATATGGAAGGCTTCTAGCTGGATCAGAGAAATCTAGTGTGAGCTTTCTAGTCCGAGCATCAGACTGCCTTGGTAGATTTTTGCTTGAATCGTATGTAAAGAATCCTCAAAAACTTAAAATAATTTTTAAATTTTGTTTGATGGTGCTTTCAGGGAATTTCTTCTAATCCATAGTTTTGAACTGCATTTAAGTGTAAATTGGCCATTGAAATGATCAAGGCTGTAGCAGATAGATAATCACTCTTCCCTGTTTCACCTTCACAATCAAAACAATCTTGATTGTGACAACGGTCTTGATAAATTTCATATTTGATAAATTTCACATTCTTGATAAAGCTCATATCTGAGTGACAACGTTCTTCAACTGCATTACAATGGCCACCGATAATACTTTTGGTTTTACTCGGTTTCATATCATCGAAAGCCTAAAAGACTGCAAGATCATGATACGAGGCAAAATGGCACACATCCATTATAAAGGTAAAATATATGATAGAATTGAAGTTACTGTACAATGTAGAAAGATAAAAGCAGGCAATAGAAATTCTGGAGGTAAATGAATAACTGTACATTCAGATGACCTATAATTCTATCAGTGACCAATGGCACAAAAATTATCATGGATCTTATAAGCAGTTCTTCAAGTACCCGTCTCCCTTCCATATGCAAAGCAAAGAAAGACTCAATTCATGCTTAACTTCTGGACATCCGGCTGTTCCACTATCATGTCCTAAATGGTCATTCAAAATCGTCATTGTCCCACCAGAAAGTAGATGATGTGGATGTCAGATGGTTTGTATGGTGCACTGGGTCTAGCAATAAGATGAATCCAATTTTGTGGATTTAATCTGGACAATGAGAAGAAATGAAATCTACCCCAGACAGCCTATTGTGACACCAGAACAGAGGATTTCAGGAAAGCCAGCCGGTTCTTTGTGAGGTTTATCTTCTCCTCTGTTTCTGCTGCCTTTTCTCAAACCCCACGGACAACATCCTCAGGAGCTTTCTCACCAAACTGCGTAGTGAGGCAGATTGTTGGCATGTTGCAAAAGTGCAAATATCAAGAGCTATGAATGTTAACAAATATATTTATCCTAGGGTAAGAGACTAGCACTAGCAGTCTTTACTGAACACCAAGACGTGCTAGGGCCTAGAAAATTACAGCCTTGGATCACACATAATCTATAATGATCATGGTTCAACAATCCTTAATTTTTGAGGGGGAGATTTGTGGACATAAACGCATGAAAAAGTAGAGCAGAAAGATGTTCATACTTTTCGAGAACTGAGACGATCAACAAATCCACCATACTCCTGCTTGCAACTTGGAGAGGCGCTGTGAAAGGCGTTCTACTTCAGCAGATAAACCGACCATATCTGCAATAGGAAGATAAGCTTCTAGTCCCTCACTGGCAACCAGATGTACTGATTGGTTTGCATCCGCTAAAGCAAGACATAATTTACATCCATTAGAATTAAAATTTCGAAGGCCAGTCATAAGTGAAGGGAAAATGATAGAAGGAAAAGTAATGTACATCATTTATAACTGGCCCATTGACATGAAAGAAAACAAAAGGCAGAGACAACGCAGAAAAAACAAAACTGATGCCAAGATGCAGACTCAATCCCTAGTAAGTTCGGTTGTGCCCCAAGTCCAAGTGATTGTGATTCCGTAAGCTGTCAGATCCAACCACCCCTGAAATCGGTCATGCAATTGGATCAAGTGTTTTTGAATCTGGCAAGATACCAAACCCAACATTCGTGGAATCAACTAATCATCAAGCTCAAATGTTTATGAATCTATTAAGATATCACCTTGGGATCAGCTATGCAACAAGTTTAAGCACTTCATGGGGCATGATGCTATATATTCAATCCTCGTGAACTCGATTACATGTTAGACGTAAATGCTTGTGAGTCAAGTAAGACATCAGACTCAATTCTTGTAGGTTTAACAAAGATTATTTATACCGTTCTGGTTTTTTTATTGGTAGAGAACGTTTCTGTTTTGGAGCATTTCATCGTGACGTTTTAGGGTTGTACTGTTCATATATAATTAAAATATTAATTTAATAAGCATAATTAAAATTCAAGACAAATTAACTTTAAATTATACAATACAAACACAAAGTCAAACAAACATAATATCAAAATTAGAAAAAAAATCACAAGCTAATCAAAATAAGGAGGATTTTAAGGCCGGAACAGCACACCCGGAACGGTATCGAGACAAACAGAACGTTCCGGCCATTCCAGCCGGAACGGAACGATATTAACAATCCTGAATTTAACTACACGTTGAATTCAAGTGTTCGTGAGTCCAACAAATTATCACAAGTAATGCCTTTTTAGGGTAGTTATTTAAGAGTCGTTCTTACATTAATAAATATTTATGTTGATTATAAGAGATCGAAACTAATATCATGTACAAATTGATACAAGATTGTTTTCTATAAGCACATGTTATTCTCATCAATATTAATCTCATGAAGAAAAAAAAAACACTTAATCACAAGTAATGCCTTTTTGGACCAAGAATTCCTTCATATACAAGCTTCCAAGATGGGAATTTAGGGTAGTTATTTAAGAGTCGTTCATACATCAATAAATATTTATGTTGATTATAAGAGATCGAAACTAATATCATGTACAAATTGATACAAGATTGTATTCTATAAGCACATGTTATTCTGATCAATATTAATCTCATGAAGAAAAAAAAACACTTAGATTATAAAGGTTTTCCTCACACGTGGATGAAAAAAGGACCTACGATCTATTAGTTAAAAAAAATAAAACTCGAGGTTATAAATACACTTTCAATAACCTAAGTAATGATTCACAATCCTTCACTCTCTTCCAACTTATTTTCAACAATTATCGTACATAAGCTTGTAAGAAAAAGAAAAACTCAAGTTATAAATACACTTTGAATAACTTAGATAGAAGGTTCACAATATATACTCTTTTATCACTTATTCTCAACAATTATCATACATAAATTAAGATAATCAACTTTTTTGTTCTTAGAATTTAATGTTTATTTCATAAAATTTATCATAATAAAATCACTGATTTAATTATCGGAGGGTCCCTAAAACCCTAAAAAATAAATTGTTTTACAGGAAATTCAACCTTGGTCACCAAACCTCGAAATTGTCAACTATATAGAATGAAAGATTGACATGAACACATAATCATTTATCATCTTATTACGACAGATAGTAATTTTCATGGTAACTTGAATTTTAGGAGCATAATCAATTATCTACAAAATTTGTTAAATTAATGATTTTAGAAAATACAGAATTATTGGATTCATCGATAACAAATATATTAAAGCATAACAAAATTATTGTGTGTGTGTGTGTGTGTGTGTGTGTGTGTATTAACTTTGAAATCGAGATAAATCAAATCAGCACTGAAACTTTTCATATCAGAAAGAAATGCAGAATAGCTCCCAGAATGATATTGACGACAACTTTCATTCCAAGTAGTAGTTTCGTCCATGAAAGGATTTAGGAAACTATAGCAAGATGGCATCCATGAAGATGATTATATTTAGTGAAATTCATGATCATATGAAAATAATAATTCTCGTAAAATAGTTGAAATGGCATCCCAGAATAATAATTCTCGCAGGATACCACAACAAACCCACCAACTATTTTTGTAAATGGTAGCCTCTTTGTTTTTTAGTATTATCTTTATCCTTCGACCAGTGAAAAAATGGTGGATATTCTCTCTTTTTTCTGGGTATTTTTATGAGAAAAATCAATTAAAAAAACATTTCAAGTCAACTTTAACCAATTTCTTAAACTTGCAGTCTAGGTTATGGGATTTTAATAACTTAATAAAAATAAATAAAAAATCTTAATTTCTAACCGATCTAATATTGAAAATTGAAATCGAGAAAAAAAAAATTAAATAGAAGAGACTGGGATAACTCTACAGGAAAAAAAAATTATAGCAAATTATAAGCTATAATACTCTAATACTCTAATATTTAAAAATTAAAAAAAAAAAAATTGTAGGGGTGAAATTGAAAAACAAATCAATTAGAGAAGGCACCAAATTAAATTCAAAAGCATAATTTCTAAAACAATTTAATACTAAATGATAAAAAATACTGAATAAAAAAAAACACAAAATAGTATTTTAGTAAATGCGAATAGAATGATTTAACCATTAGGTTGTTGTTAATTAATAAATCTCTAATCTAACCGCCGCCGTGGCTCGTGCAATTTAATTCTTTCAATCAATATAATTATGAATTTTTATGTTTTAACAACTGAGTTAAAAATCTGATACCAATTATTAACATGCTAATTGTGTACGATGCATGATAATTTAAAATTATTATTAAAATAGGAAGAATCAATCCATGAAGAAAGTAAGTGAATGTGTTCCATATAAATAAAGATAATTATTCATAACAAGAAACAAAAGAATTTCGGTACCACCTCTGAAATAAATAAATAAATAAATAATTTTTAGATTTTACAGATAATAAATTTCTAATTATATATTATTATAATCTTACATGTTAATTGAGCAATTGTCTGTCATATCTTAAACAATATATTCATAAGAAAAAAGACAATTTTTTTCCACAGCCCTCCCTTTAAAGTACAAACAAAAAATCACCATTACAATTTAAAATCTCAATAAACAAATTAAAGCCAAACTTTTGGATGCCTTTCGGATCTTGTGAATGAAGGGTCCAAAACCATATAAGAAGGAATAATTATTACTTATAAACCGTACGAGATCAGCATCTTTTCCAGTCATCTTCTACCATATGAAGACAACACTCATCAACAACAATCATCTTGAAAATCTATCTCATTAAGAGCCCATCTGACCTTCTGCCAAAATCACATTTCAGTGATCATGGCCTTCTCCTCAGCAGTCTGTATCTATGACAATTCTCTTCTCCTCGAAAAATCCATCCATCGCCTAAGCAACCAACCAAGAACCCCATCAGGCCACATCAAATTTGTACCCATGAAAATTCAGGCCACGGATGTTGCAACCCCATCTTTCAAACAGTCATTTCAGTCCCAAGAAGTGACCGAGAAGTCGCGAAAGGTCCCTTTACCAGCATTCGACTTTAAAGAGTACATGATCGCCAAGGCAAATCATGTGAACAAAGCGCTGGATGAGGCAATACCCTTGCAACATCCCCAGAAAATCAATGAAGCCATGAGATATTCTCTCCTTGCGGGTGGAAAGCGTGTACGTCCAATTTTATGCATTGCGTCGTGTGAGTTAGTGGGAGGGGATGAGGGGTTAGCCATGCCAGCGGCTTGTGCACTCGAGATGATTCACACCATGTCATTAATCCACGATGATCTTCCCTGCATGGACAATGATGATCTCCGACGAGGCAAGCCCACGAGTCATAGAATCTTTGGTGAGGATATTGCAGTTCTTGCTGGCGATGCACTCCTATCACTTGCCTTCGAGCACGTAGCTAGGAACACCAAGAACGTTTCATCGGGCCGCGTTGTCCAAGCCATCGCTGAGCTTGGATCAACAGTTGGAGCAAAAGGTCTTGTGGCAGGTCAGATTGTGGACATTGAGAGTGAGGGTAAGGGAGTGAGTTTGAGCACACTGGAGTATATTCATGTCCATAAAACAGCAAAGCTTTTAGAGGCAGCAGCTGTCTGTGGGGGAATAATGGGAGGCGCAGATGCTGCAAGTGTTGAAAGACTTAGAAAATATGCTAGATCTATTGGCTTGTTGTTTCAGGTGGTGGATGATATATTGGATGTGACCAAGTCGTCGGAGGAACTAGGTAAGACAGCCGGAAAGGATTTAGCTAGTGACAAGGCTACCTTCCCCAAGCTGATGGGCATAGATGAGGCCAAGAAATTTGCTGCCCGATTGGTTGATGAAGCCAATCAAGGTCTTGCTTTCTTCGATCATGTTAAGGCTGCCCCATTATACCACCTCGCCAACTATATTGCTAGTCGACAAAATTAAAGGGGTTATTGGTTGTAGATGTCCATGATTTCGCTTTGTCTCAATGTTCAAGGATATAATATAAGATGGTGTTATTAATTTGACAAATGCCGATAATTTACTTATAAGAAATTGCCAAGTACATCGGCGATTGTGTTTCGTTATTTTACAAAAATATAGGGTTTTCATGTTTCTGTGAGATAGAGGAATGGAACACAATTTCCGTGAAGGGTCGGAGTATTTGACAGCTAGAGACCGGATGTGTTCCACCGGTATCTTAGAGTTTCCTCAGGTCACCGGGAAAGACACAGTAGTTGTGTATTTGCCTGCCCTCGAATTAACTTGGGCATATTTTGATTGTTGGGTCAATAAATCTTTATGGTGATGAAATTGTTTATGGTCATGTGGTTATCTTTCCCGAAGGTTGAAGGATGGATAAAATAATATGGGAAAGCATAGCTTTAAGACTTGGCTAACGTTTGTTTCCGAGTTTGAAACAATTAAAATCGGATCATCGATACCAAGAACCTTAACATATTGTGTCTGATAAAGGAATGGAACCTCACAAGCTGAATTTCCCCTGTTTGTTTGCTTCTTCTTCCTAAAAGATTCCGTAGCACTTGATTGATGGATATCTAAAGTATAATTTCAGTTGTTTTTTAAAATATTTTTCATTTAAAATATATTAAAATAATATATATTTTTTTTAAAAAAAAAGATTTACATTAACATATCAAAACAAATGATCTAAAAATATTAAAAGAAATTCATTTAGAGTAAAAAAATCAATTTTAATTTAAAAAAAAAAACATTTATTAAGTGCTTCCCGTTATTGCTGCAGCATGAGAGGTCATGTTTTATGACAAAGGATAGATGGTGGAATCTGTTAACAAAAGCTTTGGGATCTATCTACTTGCAAATCATGAAGTCACTTCCAGAATTGATAAAATAATAATAATGACAAATAATTTTATCAATAATTTTAATGAAAATAATGACGGCGTGATAATTCCTGATAAATTATATCTCATTGGTAATTTTTTTTTTTTTTTGGTGAACTCACAGAGCAAAAAGCTTTTTTTATTGTATCTACAAATAACTTTTAATTTGTGAACATAGATGGCACAATATGTCTTTAAATTCCTGGTTTATTATTGTATCTTCAAATCTTTTTTTTTTCTGTCCCGCATCATAAAAATACCTTTTAATTTGTGAGTGGAGATGGCAAGAGCAATTTTAATGGTATAAACTATTTTATAGAGACAAATTGTTAAAATAATTTTTTGAATAGTATATATATAATTTTTTTTTGTTGATGTGTGTTTTCATAATAAAAGTCATTTTGGAGAGTCATTTTTTTTATATTATTTTAAATATAGTAGAATTATTTTGTATGTAGTTTAATTATACCATTGATTGTATAATTAATAGGAATAAGTTATATAATTAAATAATTACTTTTAAAAAAATCCTCCCACAATATAATTATTAATTTTATATAATTTTTTACTCTTTTGTTAAGATATTTTTATATCTGTAAATGGCACCCCATTGCAGTGTAAAAATGCAAATAAAATAGGTAAATAATCATTATTTTATTTATCCCCGCTGCAGTTACTAGACAAATTGTTTAGGCTGCATTACTTGAGACATGCCATTCGTAGTAAAATGTAAAACATAACATAAATTATCAGCAGTAATTAAAAATTAAGTTGTAGAGAAGTCAGATGTTCAGGCACAATTCCCAGTTCGAATTGGATATCTCTAAGTCATAGTCAATGCTTACAACAAGAGAGAGATGTGTGACTATTGATTTCTTACCTTCTTTCTGCAGAACAAGAGAAGACTCTAAACAAGCTTCTGCTTTCCAGCAACACGAACAAGGTCTTTCAGCCTTTCAATTGTCTGTTTGACCATTGCTAAAGACAATACTGTATTGTGAGAGAAACACAAAAAAAACCATGTAAAGAAAAATGTAATAGAAATATTTACAAAAGGATGATAAATGAAAAGAAGGGTTTTCCAGGGATGCTTTCTTCAAGGGTACTTAGCGTGACTCTGTTGCAAGCACAAGAAAACACAACACTCAAAATATTAACCACTATCACGCTCTAGAAGCACTTCCTAGTAAAGAGCATCATTGATGCAGGAACTTTCTATAGATTCTATTTTATTCTATCACTGGTATTTGGGGTTTTTAATTATTTTTATGTCATGTGATTAGCATTTGACGTTTTATAGTATCTCCATCGAGGTTAAGCTGTTTTACATGGTTACTAAGACTAGGGCCTTAACTAGTATAAATAGGTTGCTGGGGTTAGTTTAATAAACATCCTTTGTCATTCATCAATCTATAATTAAGATTCTTGAGGTTTCTTGGTGAGCCCTAAACCTTTTATCTCGTTGCAGCTTCAATTTTATACCGTATTTTAGCCATTATTCTGCTGAGATTGCTGTTTTATACTGTTTTCTTCTTCTCACCGTGTGTTAAATATAAATATATGCGTCCTAGTAGCAGGAACTACAAATATGCCAAAGAAAATAATGCATGGTAAATCAGGAATTAGACTAAAAATTCTATAATACTATCAGAGCAAACTTTTTTTCCTTCTCGAAAAAGCACAACATGTTGCAATTGAAAGTAAAAAGAGAGAAAAAGTTCTTATCATACTGAAGAAACAATAACATGGCTGGTTCCTTCCTCTACGTAGCTCAAAGCATTGTTTACATTGATAGCACCTCCAACCTGCAAGCCGCCTAGATTTTTTGAATCCTCTCAGTAAGTTCAGCAGAGGAAAAATCTGCAAGTTTTAAACATCCCATCAACTATATAATCATCATAAAGTTGACAAATCTCGGTATAAATCATACATGATATTTTATTTATTTATTATTATTATTATTGTGTGAGTGTGTGTGTGTGTGTGTGTGTGTGTGTGTGTTTGAGAAAATTAGCATTCTCACATGTTACATATAAAACAGCACCTATTTGCAAACTTCCCCAATTGTGCCAACAGATCCGGAATATCTTCGGCAAAACAGAGTTCCTTCTTTTCAGCCAGCACAAACACAAGTAAACAACAGAACAGATCAAATAAAATCATCTTCGTTCTATGTAAGGGTGTATCCTGGAACAGATATGAAATCACACAAGCCATAGGCTACCATCAACCGCAAGGAATTATTTGTGGGATAGGTAAAAATGTATTTTGCTTGAATCATTTTATGAAAAAACCACAGAAATGGCAAAAGCTAAATCTCAAACAGTGGAGAACAAATCCAATCCACCAGAGACAGAAAACATAGACCTACAAATAATTCTTCAATGGCTATGGATTTGCTTAAATCATCAGCTCCACCCATGAACCCATCTTCTTTATGTAAATTTGCAAACTCTGCTGCAGTTTCATCTGATTCAAAATTTGTCACAAGAGCTGAATCACCCTCCCCCTTCAAATCCCGAAGAGTAGACCCAACAATTTGTTTCACTTTCCCCTGAAAAACAAATCATAATTTAAACACGAACCTAAACCCATTTTCACCCAAGGGCAACCAAACACAGAAGTAGCGTGACAATTGAAATTAAGAACCCCATTTCAAAACCCACTTCAAGAATAGAATAGCCAATAAAAACTGAATGTTGCTAAAATGCCACTCCTTGACTCTATTTGTTAAAACACAAGCAACCAAAGCACCAATTGGACAATTGACATATAAACTCAAAATGGGTGCTTAGAATAGCAATCAAATCACTCTCACTCGTAAACTTTTCTGTCACAGTTTACACACTTTTAAACAATTTCAACAAGCATTCAAATTGGTAAATCTTACAGGATTAAACAAGAAAGAAAGATAAAAAAAAATCCAATAATAGTGAAGATGAATGTTAGAACAATGATGAGAATCACAACTGGCATCAACAATATATTGAATCAAATACCTTGTGCATATCAATGCAGGGTCGTAAACGAACTACACACATTTTATAGACAAGCAAGAAGAAGATTCTGCAAGAACAAAAAATAAAACATTTCAAGTCAGATGATATATAAAATAATGAAGCAGAATGTAATGAATCTTAGAGAAAATATAACTGTAGAAGAATAATGAGATAAAAAAAAAAGAGTGGAGACGAAAGAAGAAGATGCTAGAGATGGCATGCTAAGAAGGGAAGGATGTAATGAATCCGTTTCTGTGGTGCCTTTAAAAACCATGAAAAGCTGAGGACCTTTCTTGAAGCAAGAAGCTTAGAGGAGGATGAAGCAGAGGCATGTAGGCGGCTGCTGCTTGCTGCCATTGTTGTTTTGACTGAAGAAACTGCGAAGACAGAACTGACTTAGCTCAGCTTGCGCTATAAGAAGAGGCCAAGCTACTTTCGTTCTTTCGATCCCCCGCTGAATTGCCGTTGGGGATCGCGTTCTTGACAGTTTTTTCTAACCATTTATGTTTTTTTATATATTTTTTTAAAATTGATTTTAATTGTTAAAAATATATTTTTAAAAAAATAAAAAATATTTTAAAAACAATTACTAATACTAATAGATATAGATATTCTATCTCTTCCAGATTAAAAAAGAGTTGTAAGAATAATAACGTCCACAATTATCTAAATCCAGCTTGATTTTTAATTTGGTTTCAAATAAATAAATAAATAATATTTAAACTCATTTAATTTTCACTTTTCGTATATAGAAAATATCTTATAGACAAGTATCTCTGGATGAGTCCTAAAACATATATTTTTTCTCCATTCAATCCTTAAAGATTCAGAAAATATTCAATTGAATCTCATGTTCATTAAACGACAATGTTTTGCATGAATCTTTTAATATTTTTCATATAAACATTGCAAAGAATTTATGAGAAAACCCTAGTGTGTGAGACAATTGAGATGGGAGATTAATTCAAATAATCATGGATTAAAATCGAAAATTTTACTTTAATTGAAAGCCTATCAAAAACTATATAAATACTTTTAATATATACGTCTATTATATATTAAAAACATTTTAAAAATACTTTTGCCCTAAAAATATATTTTGGTAAACTTCTCTTAAATGCAAGACTCGGCCTTTGAGTTTTATTTCCACGAAAATTCAATTTGGAGATTGAAATCATTGAATTAATACTATATATATTATTTTATTTTTTAAAGAATAATCTTGCATGAGACCAAACTTCTCTTAGTACTCAGTTAAAATTGGAGTTATAGTTTGGGGACTAACATGAGGTTTGACCATATCTTTATCTCGATCAATTAAAAAGAAAAAGAAAAGGAAAAAGAAAAAACAACATCATCGTCTCCTCTCTGACTCGCAGCACCACCACACAGCCTCACACCCCCAACACCTCCTGCTCACCTTTACAGCACAAACAGAGGTACTCTCATTTCCGCATAAAATGGCTTCAATATCCACCCGCCTTTTATATTTCCCTTCAATTTTCACTTCAATACCACCTATCCGTCTCAAACCGCCTGATTCCTTGATCCTCAAAACCCAAACACTCCATAAGCTTTCCTTCAAATCTCCAAGCCCTAAGACCCCCATTGGTTTTTCTGTCAAAGCAACCTCTGATGTTACAAAAACCATGGGAATTAGGCCTGGAGGTGTTGTGGAGACTGATAAGTTACCTTCTGATGTCAGAAACCGTGCCATGGAAGCTGTTGATGCGTGTGGTGGTAGAGTTACTATTGGTGATGTTGCTAGTAGAGCTGGGCTTAAGCTGAATGAATCTCAAAAGGCCCTTCAAGCTCTTGCTTCTGATACTGATGGGTTTTTAGAGGTATCAAAAAAAGCATTCTCTTTTATTTCTTTTTTCTTAAGCAATGATAAAGGCATTTGCTTCAAGAGTTAGTTAGGGTTGTGAATGCTCTTGTTTTTCATGGCATTGCGATGCCTTAGCAAGCCGGCTTTAACAATTCTTACTTAAGAAACTTTGCAATTTTCTGGTCCAAAATGTTGCGAAAAATGTCACCTTAGTCGCAGCTTTTTCAAGCAAGTTGAAGTTGCAACTGTTGTGATCACCCACTTGTGAACAGCAGCGATGGAATTGGATTAGACAAACAACATTGTAGAAAATTTCCAACATATGGATTGAAGATAAACAACTCTTAGTGATGTGATTTTTTGTGGAGTCAGAAGTTAACAAGAGAAATCGAAGCAAGAATTTGTTGAATGCTTGATTATATCTAGAACTTGCTATTGATTCACGGGAATGAATTCCGGTTAGTATGTAGAAGATTTACATTTCCTATGTGTACATAGTGAGCATGTACTCATATGCAAATGGTTTTGGATAGGCTTAATAGTTGTAGAACTACAGGGCTGGTTGATAGTCTGGTGTGTTTATCTAGTTTAAGTGTAGAATGATGTAATCGATGTACTGGGTGAGCAGTTGTTGCCTTTCTTTGTTGATGATTAGATTCTGTGGTTGATTGTAATAGACACTTTGGCAACTATACAGAAAACAAACAATAGTAGAGTGAAGCTCAATATTGTAAAACTAAGTAGAAAGCAGAAGTCTCAATTTGAAAGTACTGATTTTTCTTATTGCAATTATTTTTGTGCATCTAGAATTTGGGAGAAGCTTGTTAGTTGGATTTTACTTTTATGTGGATCAATTTGAAGTTCTTGATTTCATGATTGCAATTGTTTTCAAGATGGTCTCAACAGGTTTCAGATGAAGGAGATGTGCTTTATGTTTTTCCAAAGGATTATCGCTCGAAGCTTGCTGCCAAGTCATTAAGGCTAAAATTTGAACCTTTATTTGAGAAGGGAAAGGTACGAAACCCATTCATGTTCAGAATTGATATTTAGGAAAAAAACTAATCTTATAACCTGTACTTAGGCCTGTGCTACTTTGTATCCATAACAGGCTGCAGCTGAGTATCTCATCAGGGTTTCTTTTGGGACAGCTCTAATTGCTTCAATAGTGATTGTTTATACCACAATAAT
Source organism: Salix dunnii (assembly GCA_015731905.1). NCBI lineage: Eukaryota > Viridiplantae > Streptophyta > Magnoliopsida > Malpighiales > Salicaceae > Salix > Salix dunnii. The sequence continues at coordinate 5,642,386 of CM027662.1, read as the reverse complement.
TGCTATTCTTTCAAGTAGTCGGTATTGTTTTTACTCTTACTCTTGAAATTTCATTTTTTTGTTCCATATCAAGTATCTATTAGTAGCTTTCTGTGATGGAAAAGGCAGTGACACTGGAACTCTTGGTTACAGTGATGAAAATGACCGTGGAAGACGAAGAAGCAGATCATTTGATACAGGGATTTCCTTTTACTTAAGTCCTACAGATCTATTTTGGTATGTTCTCTGAATTGACTTGTTTTTCGTGGCATTTATAGAATGGGAGTTGTTCATATATCAGCTTACACAGTTTAAAGTTGGGTATCACAGTTTACAAGCATCTATTTGGAGATTGTAATTTTGGTTGATCCAAAATTAGAGAATATGTGTTTGGCTAGCTAAAAGTTGGAAGAATTATTATTTTTATTCTCTAAATTTTATGCTATCATTCAAATGTCAACTGTATGCAGCTCTTGCTCTCATGTAAGTAAAGAAGACACTTCAGCTAAATCCTTTCACCTCCTCTTTCTTGTTAGGTACTGGGATCCATATTACTATAGGAGACGACAACTAAGAACAGAAGGTGGTGACAATATGAATTTTATCGAATCTGTAAGTGAAAAACTTGCATCATGTCTAATTTCTTCTCTGGTTACTTTTACCTCCTGGAAAGAAAACAAATTTCATGAATTACTGTCTTCTAGGTATTCTCGTTCGTATTTGGTGATGGTGATCCAAATCAAGGAATTGAAGAAGAGAGGTGGAAGTTGGTAATACTTCAGTACTGAGTTCAGTGGTCCGTTGCTTTTCAACATATTTTTTTCATCTCATTGGTGGAACTTTTTCACTTAAATTGCTGCTGACATTCTCATTTTCTCATTTCTACCTTCTTTTAATTGCCTGGCTGTCTTCCAAGCCTAATATCTGTGATTCACTTTCTTTTCATACGCAGGGCACATATTTAGATCATTTAATTTGACCATCCATCCATTTTTTGTTCCTCCAAAAACTTCATTTAGCTGTGCGAATCAATTAAATCAAATGTCTTGAATCATGATGATATTATGGCACACATGGTTTTTCAAGTATAAGATCCATATGACTGAGGTGGCAAGTTTCATTGGTCTAGGTACTGACATGTATTACCCGCAATCATTTTTGGCCAAGGTTTACATTTGAGGGTTCACATTAATATTTGACTACAAGTTTGATGTGAACGAGGATTAGAAGTGTTTGTTTTATGTGTCATCTCCAAGAAATAACAGTTTTGTAGAGATGCTAGTTTCTTTGCAGTCTCTCTGGTTGATGGTAACAATTGTTTTTTATTTATTTATTATGTTTTTCTAGTTGTAGGATCCTTCTGCGTATTGTTTTTGAACTAGTAACAGTTATAGAGGTATATTCTCAAGGAAGACAATGAATTAGAGTCGGAGTTTATGGATATTGTTTTGTTCTGGAAAATGTTTACAGATTGGACAATATATTTCCTCTAATGGTGGTGTTGTTGCTGCTGAAGAACTAGCACCGTTTCTTGATTTGAAAACTACCGAGGATATGGTATGCATATACGTGTATACATGTATTTTATTTTATCTACCTTGTCATGATAATGTAGTTTGTCACCTTTATTTGTTGAACCTGTTATTTCTGCTCTTGAATTCACAATGATTACTTTATCTCAAATCCTTACCTATATTGGCCATTATCATTTTAAATATCATGAACCATCTTCTTACCTATTCATAAGTTAGGGAAAGAACCAGCAACCTTGTAAACTGGTTAGTTTGTAACTCCCCAGCTCCAACCCGTTTCCCCCAACATGCATGTGTAGTTTTATTTCATTATCTTATCTTTGTATCATGGAAAGTAAAATCTTTCTTTTCTGCTTATATATCTTGCTCCTTGTACTCAATGGATCTTTCAACCGTTTGGAATGCTTTTCATTTTTACTATTCAAAATCGTTATAGCTGATAACACTCAAGGTGCTTGTTTTTATGTAGATGTGGATTTTTTATCCTTGTTTTATAAATTATTCACTAAAGTCTAATCTAAAGAAGAAGTTTTGACCACATCTCCATGTTATTTTTCTTTTTTTGAAAGGGGAAAAATTTACACCGATAGAAAAAAACAAATATCTCTTTAACAGTGTAAAAACAAAATTTTGGAATGTGCTCTACAGAAATTAAGGGACTAACAAACAGTTTAGAATGTACACAGCTGGAAACTGTGTGCCTGACTGTAAATCAAAACCAATTAGGTAGCTAAGGAAATTGGATTCTGGTTTTCAAAATGACTCATGTTACTTGTTTAGAAATCTTCTAGATTATGTCTATTGCTTCATAATTGGATGCACAGAACTTATTTGGAATAGACTAGGTAAAAAATAAATATTGAGATAATTTATGTAATCTAAAAGTGAAAACTACAACCATTAAATTACATATAAAGGGGTGGAGGGGGGGGGCTTTATCATCACCATCCAATTGATTTTGTTGTCGAATCAATGTGAAAAGGAGATTAAAAAAAAGAGTAAGAAATTGTGGGGTGGGAGGTTGGGCTTTTAGTCCCCCATCCTCAACCCCTTCAAAAAAATCCTCTGGATTTCTTTCAAATTTTTTTGCCAGTAGGTATATAGAATTCTGATTAATCATGTTTAATTGACCTTTTGAAGACTACCAATTTAGTTTCTACTTTCTCCCTGCATCCATGTTATTTGCTGTTTTCAGTTTGGCTATATGACCTTTTTTTTTATTGTGTACAGAGTGATGAATCATACATCTTACCAGTTCTTCTACGGTTTGATGGACAGCCAGAAATTGATGAAGAGGTATCAAAACTAATGTGATGATTAATGAAACAGGAGAGTTCAATGCTGAAGCTTTTTCATATTTGCATATCATTGAATAAAACAGTGGTGAAAGTTCTTGTTTTAGATGTATGCATTATAATTGGCATCCATGTTCAAAGAATGTCTTGTCATTAAGGGTGGGATTTCTGTACCTGGTTGTACTTGTGTGAGAATATTTCACTTAAAGTTTTATCCAAACTGCTCATCATGCAGGGAAATATTTTGTATCAATTCCCTTCACTTCAGCGTACAGCTTCTTCTAAAAGGAGTGGGAGGAAGGAATATGTGGGAAGACAATGGGCAGATTGGGTTGGAGGGGTTGAGAAATTTTTCAGAGAGAAAACATGGCAATTCAGGTTCATCCTTTGCTAGTTCTTGCCACAGAAATGTGGTCAGTGTTATTAAATTCCTTGATCTGGGAAGTTTCCTTTTGCAGCAAGACAAGTGCATCAGAGAGAGCAATGGCCATTGGGTTGGGCGGGCTTAATCTATTTGGAGTGATCATTCTTGGAACAATGTTACAGTATGGTTTCTTGAGAATTGATGTTTCTTGGTGTATTTACATTTCATCTCTCTAAAGTCTCCAATTATCTCTTGATTTGAAGGGACATGGCCATTACACAAAATGGAGGATTCATTAAATTTGTTTCTAGCATATTTCCTCTACTTCAGGTATTTTTTAATGTTTCTTTGCAAATAAGTAAATTGCAGTCAATTACAGATTAGCTGTATATTGTTAGAGAGTTATAATAAAACTATTCTTGAGACCTTACCTCACAACTTAAATTTTCAGGTTAAGATAGTAATTTGATATGACATCAGAGCTTGATAACCAAACAGTTATAAGTTTGAATTTCATCATCTTATTCTTTCTTCTAATTAGCTTGTGCAAATTTTAAGTCCAAAAAACTTCACTCGAGGTAGTTTGCTAGAAAGTATAATAAAACTATTTGTGAAAAATCACTTAACAACTTAATAGTGATGCTGACTAGCATCACTGTGAAGCTGCTACATAAACTTGATAAACCACAGACCTAATTAGGGTCACAAAGCATGCCTGGTAGGTGAAAAAAAATGCATGTTCAGTTTATCCTACACTCTTGAGTATATATGGATTGATTTTTTAATCTATAATTTCTGTGCTATTCAGTCCTCTTATTATTTTGCACACCTCTATACAAATTGATTTTGTTGGCTATAAATTGAGGTGTAATTGGTAAAGAAAGATGCAGTATTGTAAATTCTCTCAACCTCCATTATAAGAACTCATTAATGGTCCTGGTTTTCAGTATTGTTTTTGGTCTGTTGTTACTTTTTTTCCAAAGACTTGCGAAAACTAAGCTTTATCATACTTGTGATTTCAAGATCTATTTTTGTGAGTGTCAACTCTATCCCAATATAAGGTGAAAACATTAGGTTCTTGGCACTTTCAATACGTTGATTCTAGTTTTTTAAAGTTCTTTATTGACTCTGCAATATAAGTTAGAAAAATTAGTTTCTTGGTGCTTCAGTATTATTGATTATGTTTAGCTGGTTTTGTCTAAATATTTACCTAATATAATTTGCAGATATATGCTGGTTCTTTCTTTTCAATTCCATTGATCCGGTGGTTCCTTGTTCTCCAAAGGAATGCTGAGATAGAAAAGAGGAACAGAGCAAGGGAGCAATGTGCTAAAATGCTCGGGTTACCTGATCTTTCACTGAGGCGGAAGGTAGTCACTTGAAATGCTTTTTGCACATTGCACTTTTGCATTGATAGTTGATTGTGAATGCTATTTCAAACGTAAAACTTGTGCTTTGTCATCGTGTGATTTAGCAATTTTCTGTTGTGGATGGTAGAAAGGCCAAATGACCAGAGGCCCTAGTTTCTAATCCATTGTCATGACATGGCTGTAGTTTTCATGGCATCAATCCTCAACTTGCCCAACTGTAAGAACCCTTTGTGTTGCAACATGCAAGGTGTCAGCTAGTTGCTGAAGCATTATACCTCTCCAATCTAGTTGCTTGTTTGTATTTTACACCATCCTTTTCTAGAGCCTTCAATGTTATGTTATCTTTTGGGTCAACATTATTAATATGCTGAGCTTGTTGAGTCCCAACACTCTAGTCTAGCTTTGATTCCCCTAGTTAAGTTAAAAAAACAAAAAAGACTGTCATTTTTGGTTAGCAAATACATAGTAGAAGCTGTTTTGGCAACAAATGGTAGTTTTGCCGTTTAGCTCTTCTTGCATGCTATATAGCGTTTGATCAAATTCAGATTAATCAAGTTCTGGTTACTTTTCTCAACATGTATTTCTTCATGAAATATTATATTTTGATTTATTCAAGTGAAAGGAAAATGGCTCAACAGTCTCTAGCATCATATCTTCAAAATACTTGACTTAAAAAAATTGCTTGTGATTATTTGCCCTTGATATTTAGGTTTCTCATCCTTTGGCAATTATTGCCACTTTCTATGATATCTTGTGATTTCACTAAATTCTCGCAGGGGCTTGTTTATTCATCTTGCTTCCAATAATCGAGTGTCGGATCTCTCTGATGATGTTGTTACAAAATTCTTGGGGACATATTTGCTGCAATTTCCACATGTTTAGTTTACATAAAATCTATTAGAAAATAATTCTTTTAATCTTGTTGCCTGCCAGATTCTGAGTGCTCGGGATATGGCCCGAAAAACAGTCATAGGGCAGGATCGTATTGTCTATACCACTGACAAGGACATAATTGAGCAAGATGTTGAGGCCCAAGAATGGGATCAGAGATTCCGAGAGATCAAGAAGTCAGACTGAGAATGGGCTATTGTTTGGTAAATTTTCACATGTTTCTACCTTTGGTCTCACCTCAAGGCATTTAATAACATTTCTATGTGCAAGTTTGTTAAATCTAATCAGGTCAACATACAGTATAAATAGCATGTTTCAATAACAGTTTGGATGGGATTTAACTGAAGAGGCTAAATAAGAATGCCGGTGGTGGTGTCTGGAAATCAAGCTTCTAAAATAAGGGACGGCATATCTAATCATGCATTTTTAAGTCTGATTTTGTAATTTAGTTTTCTTTTGGACAATTTAAGTTCATGAATTTGAGCATCTTTAGGAATCTCCTTGGTATGAAAAATACTCATCTATACTAATGTAACAAATTGGTTACTCAGCATGTGTTTTATTACCAATGTAACAGATCTTGGAGAAAAATGCAGTTGATAGTGCTTTTGCATGCTTTTTCGAAGTACTGAAAGTATTCATGTTTCCAGGGCGCGAGTTTGTATTAATCATCTCAGAGTGCATTATTAGTGTCTCTGCTTTGCACAGCCTCCCAGTGGAAGTCATTTTTTCTCTGATCGGACACCTGAAGTCAATTGGAAGCCCAATGCCGTCATGGTGACGTTTGCAATTCTATGTGCAAGGATCAACAGTCTCCTGGCATTGCAGCATGAGGCAATAACTCTGAACAATAGTTGCAGTTTTCTTCAGTAACATTTTCACCAAGATAAAACTCTTGGATAACGAAGCACAAGCTTACATACATGTACATATTATTGTTTTGAATTAAAGATGAAATTATGAGAAAGGGGGGAATAAGTAAATACAAATTTGAATGCAATGAATCCTCCATGGAGATATGGAATACAAACTGTTTCGAAAAATTTGTGTCGCAGATACCAGAAAACAATCCAATCCAATCATTACTGCTTTGAAAGGGAGCAGTTTCTAAGATTTGTCGCAGATACCAGAAAACAGAGATTGATTTGGGTTGCATACTGCCTTTCATCATACTCCTCATGGTTCACATCTTGCTACTGTGCACACGAAATAAAAAGTGGGAGTGTAATGAACAGAGGACACCATATCTTTCAATTTTGATTACATTTCATTATGCCACGCCGAACACCATACATTAACCGTGGAACGATGAAAAGAAGTAATTCATTCAACTTTTGCTCAAGAATAGCGTTGGAGGATCGGATCAAGCCTTCGTAACTTCACAAATAAAACTCAAATCTTTTGCCTGAGTAGACAAAGAGTACTTGACCAAGATGACGAAAAAAATATTTTAATTGTTAGAAACCACAGCATGCACCTCCTAAAGAGTGGCATTTCCAACACTCTATCACTTGTTTTGCAAACATCAGCAACTTTTTAATTAAAAAATCATTAATTCAAAGAGAAATTATGTTATCACTCTTACCCAAACTTACAATTAACAATAAAACCTTGACGAAAAGACTCAAATATCCTTGGCAACAATGAACTAAATGTCTTGCTAAGGGTACTGAAACCACTTTTTTTTTTTATTAATTTTGAAAGAATATTGGTTATTTTATTGTTCATAAAATATTAAATAGACATATACCCCAAACAAATTAATAATAAATAATGCAGCTCTTGGAAAGACCAAAATAACTATGCTCCAAAGACATGCAATTATGGAAGAGGGAAGGAATAAGAAGACAATTAGAAAAGCACTTTTAAAGTTGTTAATTCTAAGAATCCGTTTATGAACAAGGATTTTATTCTCTTAAATCGGAACAATGGCTCCTTGATCTATATTTACACCCTAAGAATCTTAGACTTTTATTTCTTTCCTCGAATATTTGAGAATTTTATCTTGAAATTATTCACAGCACTAAGAAATTTAGTGATTATATTAGCCTAACAAATATTCTTCATTAACATCGAACTGTTGTTGTGCTCGAATGTGTAAACAACAATGCATGTGGCTATCGGTCTTATAATTCGATTAAGTAGAGTATTTCTATCTGTTCTTGACAAAAAAGGATATGCAGAAGACATTCTAAGACTAGGAGACTTCATTGCACAGGTCAAGAAACAATATATATATAATAAAAAGCTTGATGAAGGTTTCGAAAATAAAGAACTTGAATGGTAATTCTTGGTAACAAGTTGATAAAACTTAATTATAGCTACGCAGAGCACTAGCAGAAACGGTACTCTTGCTCCTCTTCTTCATCTTCCTAAAATGCTTCCGAACTCTGCAACCAGATATTGTAGATTGCGAAGAAGATCAACCATGTCACAATTGAGATCATGCTTGCTCTTGTGCCCTTCTCTATAGAGTTTGAATTCATGGAGAAAAACTTTGAAGCTTTTCTTATAGAGTCTGACAAACATAAGAGCATCTTCCATGTGTTCCGGCAATGGTCGACTCCCTTTCTGATCTCCGTCATCTTTTAACATGACTTCGAATTCTTCAGCCATGTCTTGATAGTCATGAAGAAGATCAACCATGTCACAGTTGAGGTCATGTCTGCTCTTGTGCCCTTCTTTGTACAATTTGAATCCTGAGAGAAAATCCCGGAAGCGCTTCTTGAAAATACTGACAAAAAAGGGAGCTGCCTCCATGTTTCCCAGCTAGAATCCAGACCTAATTGTTCTCTCTTGATTAAATTTTGCTTCCATATAATACTTTTTTGTTATATATATAGGAGAGGGATTTGTTGTGCAAATAGAATTCCGATAGGAGAGGGATTTTCACTGCTCACAAAGTATCCTGCTCGAGCACGAATTCTATTTAATAATGCAAACACTAGGTTTGAGTTTAGAGTCCAACAAGCTAATGAAACCTGTATTCCTTGTTTCGTGTAAAACTATTTTCTACCTTTGTTGTTATTTTTATTTTTATATTTTATGGGTTTTTAGTATGAAACACTAATTTTAAAAATATTTATTAAATTTTCATATCGATCGATATTTTGTATTCTTTTTTTATTATTATTATTTTGCAAACAATACATAATTTTTTTATTTTATATCAATACAATTGTGGAGCTCTCTCCTTTCCCATTTCTTTATAGTTACGTTGGACCATGCTCCAAGATACCCTTTAAATTTACACTAATTAATACAATTAGAATGGACAAGGAATAATAATAATAATTATTATTATTATTATAATAAAATTGTATTGATCAACAATTTGAAATCTCAGCACAAAAAAGAAAATCAACACCTCAAAGATATAATCCTAAATAGGTGGCAACGGTCATTATTACTTAGACAATAAAAGAGATGGGAAAAGAAAAGGTTAAACATTCGTGTCCTCTGCTGATCATAATTCTAAGCAGTAGCAGCATCAACATTAGGGTTTGAAGCTGAATCTATGAGTAGTTTTCTGAGTTCTGCAAGCAAATCCTTGTTTTGATGAACAAGAACAACCATGTCACAGTAGAGGTCATGTCTGCTCTTGTGCCCTCTTTTGCACAGGTCGAAATCATGGAGGAAAGCTTGATACTCGTATCCATGGTGGTTCTTCAAGTAATCTGTGAAGAGATTCATGGATGAAGAGGCTTCCATGCTACTTACTCCTTGGCATAAAAAAGCTGAATCACCTTCAAGAATAGAATATTTCAAAGATTCTGTAAGAGTGGCTGTCTCTAGCTAGCTGGGAATGTATGCGGCAGTGTGTGTGTTTGCTTGTCAGTGCCCTGAAGCAGTTAAACAGCTTGGGGTAGGTATAAATATAGATTAGTATCCAGATATTTTCCTGAGAGGGAAGAAAATTTCTTGCTTTACAAGGGAAGTCACCGAGCCTTATTGATTATGCCACCCAGCTAGTTTCTCCAAATCTCTCCTCACTGATTTTGATACAAATTTCCCTTTTCTAACACCAAAATTGAACTGTCCTGTATGAATTTCTGATATTACGAAACAGTGGTTTTTCCTTATTTAATTAAAGGCTTTATAGCCCTGTTAACAGTCGATTAACGAAAAATAAAATATTTTTAAGACATTATTTATTAGAATAATATTTTTTATTTTTTTAACTTTAATTTTAATATTAGATTTAGTGGTGATTTAACTTTATTATTTTTTAATCATGAGGTTATCTTAGACTCATAAGTTATATTGTAATTTTGATAGTTTAACCTTGGTTGAGTGGAGTAATTTTACGGTGTTTTTTTATTTTTATTTTATTTATCTTTCAATGCTTGGATGATTAAGCAATGAATTTTTATTTTTATTTTTATTAGATTATCTTGATCTTACAAGTCAAGTTATGAATTTAGCAGGTTCACTTAAGTTATTTTTTGGTTCTTTTTTATTTGATTTTTTTCAACTTCTTTCAATAATATTGAATTTATTATAAATTATGTTTTATATTTTATGTTGATTTGTTTTATATGAGATTGGTGTAATCTCATAATTCAGAATACAAATTAATAAGTCAATCTTATTTAACCCAAATTAATTCAATATATTATAATTTTAATAATTATTTTGATCCAATCTATATTTCACAATGAAGTCAGATTCGATTGATTCCCATACAATTAGCAACTCCTTGACTTCATTTTTTACATTAAAAAAATATCAATCTAACTCGCTGATTAACAAAACTAAATGATCTAGTTGCCCATTAAAGATCGATTTGAGAGCCCGTTTGCACAGCTGTTCAAAGTTTCGATGTATCAGCCTAGGATCCTTCCCTGCTTGAGTCGTTGAACAGTTCTTGACCCTGGAGAAAATGTCTAGTCTCTTTGATGCAGACAGTGATGGTTATTTAAATTACAGCTGCTGAGCTTGGTTGCATCTTGGACCACTTGGTCACAACTTACAACGCAAGTGAAGCATACGTGAGAAGTTGACGAACAAGGATGGCTTGATAAGCGTACAATGAGTGGTTGAGATGGACACAAATAACATGGAAGTTGGTGAGCTTGAGGTAAATGGGGATTGCATTGTGCAAAAGCTTTTAACAGAGCCTATATACCATCATACTGACATACTCATGACCTATACATATGAAGATTTTTCTAATCTCCACAGTGTGGTGATCGAATTTCATTTGGTAACCGGAAGAAACACTGTATTCAGTTTAAGGCTAAACACTGTATAAGAGACACGCAGCAGTAATGAGTTTTGAAACCAAAGACTTTCGGGCCAACCAGAAATGGCATTCTCCGGCAGGGCAAGTGTGTTAACGAATGAATACCAGGAGAAAATTTCCTGAATAACAATTGTCAACAACAGACATCGTTATACATGGAATACGTTATGATTAATACTAAACCAGCAATCCACAGAAATATACTTTTATGGATAGTTTAAACTCAAAGAATTATCTCATACATCATGGATCAAAATAATCAGTTGCTCAAGCACATTGTCCAATCACCATTGCCAGTCGCTCAAGCATATTGAGTCCAATAACCATTGCCAGTTGCTCATTAGAAGAACAGTCTTTCACATAATTGGTCGCGTGGGCATTCATGTTTACTCATGACATTTCCGGCAGGTTACAAGGGGAAAAGCACCTAAACTGCATGATTTTCATAACTAAATAGGGTGTGAGAGCTTTTGAAGTCATGAAAACAGCACAACGTGATTATTCAAAGCACAGGCAACTGTGACTGAGGGGGCGGAGAAGGGGCGTGCGTGTGTGATTCTTCTTATGCTTGCTTCTGAGCCATTAAGGTAACGGGGCGCATTAGAATATGTTGCAGGTAAAAGACCACGGTCAAAGTCTGTATTCTATTTTCATCGGTTGCAAAACATATTCATTTATGTAAAGTGATTATCTTATATCCTTCATGTAGGATTTGAAACAGGGATGTGATTCTAGAACCAACCAGTTTTTATAATGTCCCAGAGAAATCTCTATATGGTACAGCTTTGGTCTGAGACATATCAGCAGCAGAAACCTTTTACCCTTGATAAAAGCCCCTTTCAAAGAAGAGAAGATGAATGAAAGACTGAATCAGTTAAACAATCAGATACCAAAATTTTACATTGCATGAAGGAATTCTGGAACAATAAAAGTAATAAATTGAGGCAAAAAAGAGAGTCCTACAGTAAAATGGAATTACTCAACTAAATATCTGAAAAAAAATGCATTTAAAATTCGTGAAAGCAACATCAAAGCTGGCATTTATGACTTCAGAACTCAAGAAACATTTCCACGCTATGGAAACATGAGAATCCATGGCATTTTACGCTGCTATAAAAAAAGAATAGGCATCTTCATTGCAATTAGATTTATCCTTCATAAGAAGTTACATCCTAACACCTTCTATCGTTTTTTCTGTCCATACCACAAGGTTAGCTGACCACCATAACTAGAAGGTAAATAAAATAAGGCCATGGCGGTTGCTGAAAAGGTCTTGACATACCTTTCTTATTTCTTAAATTAAGACTTTGGCATTTATCCAGGCAGCAAAGGTAACAGAAACCCATAACATGGATTCAACAGACTAACCAGTGCATCTTACATCTCTTTGATATGATCATTGAAAGCACTAAGTTCATTGAACAATGCCTGCTCTGTTCCCTAACTAGTAATCATTGCTTGTAGATTTCTTATCCTCTATTTTGTTTCATTTCTCCCAAGCCTTTTGCAAGGTGTCGTAAATTATTTTAGTTTTTTCCACTACCAAAACATCATTTGGTTCACCTCTTATATTCTCGGATGAAAAACACTTTCAAAAACAATTTAAATCACACTTCTAAACAGGTGCGAACAAGTGAGCTTTTTCTTCTCCCATCTCTTTTCCTCTACTTCGCTTTAGAAAACATGCCTGTCCAGCCAAGAATATGAGCAGTCCACTTTTTTTATATTGGTGTTCGACCTTCAGGTAGCAATGTTTGCTTCCAAGCTTAGGCCCGAGCTTAGAACTATAACTTGCGTTAGATCAGAGGCCCTGGGCCTCTTATTTTTCTTGAAAGAATCTCGCAGCCAGTGAATCCTTTCTGCATCGTGCATGCCAGGGGATTTATCGCCAGCTTTCACGTCACTAAACCCTATCTTTATCAGCTAAAACTTCATCGCCATACACCCATTTCCTGAAAGTGAGATGTTATGTGGCATATTTGCCAGAACATCTGCATATTCGAAAATTTGACCAATTTTTTTTATTTTATTTTGCTCCTCTTTTTTTGGTTCAAACTTAAACTTTGTAGAGATATAATTATTGCAGCACTCATTCATGGTATAAGTTATTATTAATATAAAGTAATCATCTCGTCCATAAGCTTAAGCTGTTAGGTGAAGTTCTAGATTATAATTTATATTATTTTTTAACATATCCCTTTAAATGAAAATTCTTTGGGCTTGAAATTTGTAAAAATTCATATTATTTTGTGTTTGATTTTTATCAAATAGAATGGGGAATCATCTTAACCTAAAAACTTAAACTGATAGGTGAGGTCCCAGAATATAATTTAAATTATTCTCTAATATACTTTCTTAAGTGAAAATTCTTTGGGCTTGAAACATATACAGTCTCATATTATCTTGAGCTTGATTTTTATCAAATAAAATAGGGGTAGTGAGATTCGAACTCATGACCGTTGGGTCAATAAGATTTTAATATCATGTCAAAAAATTATTTCACCTAAAAATTTAAATTAATAGGTGAGTAATTAGCATATTTCTCAACGACAAATTAACTTATGGTGTGATTCACAAGTACCCCGGAAATTAGAATCAATGGTTCAATTTAGTGAGTCATTAAAAAATCTTCTCTAGGTATTTTGTCTAAAATGTTTGTCCATGTCCATTAGCACAATACAATGACACGTGTTCATTTGCACATGAAAACTCACAATAATCTCCTGATCAACCTTTGACCATAACTTTGATTCACAACATTAAGTTACCAAATATACTCTTAAAGCCTGTTTGGCACAGCTATTGTTGTTATGGTTAAGGTTGAAAAAAAACAGTTTCATGAAAAGCATTTTTACCTGCGTTTCAAAACTAAAATTGAAGTGTTTGGTTAAAACTGTGGTTGAGTTTGAGATTTAATGAAAAATAGTTTCGAGTGTTTGGTTACCATGCTTTTTATATTGATGTTAACTTGTAAAATTACTTTAAAGGACACACATATTTTTTTTTAAATATTGTAGATTTAATTATCATAATAATAAAATATAATTAATAATTCAAGTAAATTACACAATTTTTATTTTTTTTTAAATAAGATTTTTATATTTTTAAAAAAATTGGATTGAGCCTGACCCAAATAAATGGGTCGGCCCAGCCAAGTTGGGCCAAAGGCCCACCCGACTTGGGTTGGGCCGGGAGCAGCCCAGCCCAAGTGTTAAGACTAAAACGCAAAACGGTGCATTTGGTTTTAAAGAAAAAAAACACAACACGCATCGTTTTGCCTTTCATTTTTGTTTTGCATTATTCGGCATGTTGCTGTGCATTTTCACTGTTCACCGGCTGTGACAAGAGGGTCAACGGCCGGTACCTACGGGTAGAGGAGACCGAGATGGTTCTTCCTGTCATGGTGACGTCAAAAATGGAGGTCTGTGGTAACCGGATGAGGCATTGGAAATTGTCGAGTTGTGCTGCCATTCACTTCTGCTGCTTCGTTGCTGCCTTCCAAGAGCTGGAGAAGATGGCTGGCTGCTGCTGGAGCTCACGATGGAGCGGGTGTTGTTGCTGGCCGAGAGCTGTTGCAGGAGTTGGCGAGGAGAGAGAGAGCTTGCTGCTATGGTGAAGGGAGAGAGAGCGAGTGAGAGAGAGAGAGATACCATCGTCTTCCTCGTGATAATTCCTATCTAATGCCGCTGCAACGGTAATGGCTCGGTGCCAATGTAGTGTTTATGTGATGAACATGAACTGAGCTCGTGTTTACGTGAGAGAACAATTATGTGGAGAGAGAGAGAGAGAGACCGTCGTCGTCTTTCTCGTTATATTTCATGTCTAATGTCACTGCAACGATAATAGCTCGGAGCCAAGGTAGTGTTTTGTTTTTTTCATGAACTGATTCGCTTGTGTACGTAAGAGAACAATAGTATGCTGCGGCTGCGGTTTATAAAAAGCATCTTTATGATGCTTTTCAAAATTAGGTTTGAAACGCAGTTTTTGTGCGGGACCCACAACAATAAATTGCAGCGCAAATGTTTACCAAACAGATTGGCTCTGCGGTGCGCCTCAACCGCAAAACGCACCACAGAGCCAAACACCTACTTAATTGGTGTTCATTTGTACATGGCATGCATCATTAATCGGTTAAAATAAATTATAAATAAAAAAAAGTTTAATAACTCTTAATTGACATCTTTAACCCAAAAATAATCGATCTCACTTTGAAATATTACATGATTTTCGTGTAGCCTATATAATAATAATAAGTTAAAGAATAAAAATTAAGCCTCTAAAAAATCAAAACTTTTAAAGATAAGAGGTTTTGGGCCAGGTGGGCTTAATCCTGAAACCACAGGCAACCTAGATGCACTTAGGTCGGGTCTTGGAGTTTGGGTTTCAATTACTAAAAAATGATTTCTTAGCCCATTATACAATAAACTAAAAGACATTAGGAAAATATTGTAGCTTGTAAGTTTTTTCACTGTGGATTGTAATAGTGTATTTTAGTTCGGTTCAGTTTTCGGTTCGTTCGGTTCGGTTGGTTTGCTGATTTTTTATTTTTTTATCATTATTTGCACAGTAAAATAGTGTTTTTAGCCCTCGAAAAAGACAAAAAACCGCTTATGGGTGGAGGGGCTCCGCGGTAATTGCACAATTTCGAACCGTACCGGTCCGCCTACCTTTTTTATTATTTTATAGTTTTTTGAAAATGACTAAATACGAATATAACCTCTAATAAGACAAAATTGATGATTTAGGCATAGGGTTATACCGGTAATTGACCATTTTTTTTTTATTATTTTCTTTATACTGTTACTGCGCGTGTCACACGCGACCAACAGTATTCCGCATCACGTCCTATTTAGACGGCGCGTGAGGGATCATAGGGCGGCCGGAGATGGGCTACCGGCGTATAAGATTAAAGATGTTAATACGAAGAAAATTATGGTCTACAAATTTACGAGCTTCAATATAATTGATTCAAGGAATATTACAGGACATGTTCAAGAGTTTTAGTTTATTTCACATTTCGCATGATGCAATGAGTTTAAGTGAATCATTTCAAGTGGTTAGAATTCAAGACTCAAGAGAACGAAGAGAGGAGTTCAAGATCTCATTTTAAAATTAAAAATAACAGAAAACAAGAAGTTATCGGAAAGCAAAAAACAACCCTTCCCCCATGCCCCAGATCATAGTTCATCTCGGCTCAAGTCCAGTTTCTGGGCTCAGGAACTAGCTAGGATTGTACAACGTAAAGCAAAAGAAGAAGTCAAGTCTTTCTAGCTTTTTTTTATTCCAAAATGATAATGTGAAGGACAAACCTACATGCCAGCTCAATTAGCCAGGCCTTGGCTAGCAGCTGCAAGTTCTAAACCTTAGTTGAGAAATGCATCTGATTGCAAATTGACAATCCTTCAGATTTGAGTATCTTCTCTGAGTATTTTGTCTGAAGTGTTTTTCATGTCCTTAGCCACTATACATACATTGACGTGAAATTTTGTTCATTTGTACACGAAAGCTCGCTGTAATCTCCTGAGCAAACCCTCGACCATAACTTTTACTCACAGAATTTAAGTTGCCAGATTGCAGGTGTTAAGAAATTAAGATTCACAGAAAAGCCTGATTTGCTCCACAAGTGCTCATGACATGTCAAAACAGAGGGAATTCGACAGTGAATAGAAGACCACAGTCTCAAACAGCTTCAATCTTAAAAAGGTTTGGACAAGAATCTATCCAACCAGTGTTTAAGCAGATGAATGCATTGAATGTCGTAAGGAATGAAGTAACGGTAACAGAAAATTTGAGGCTTGCTTGATAATTATCCTCAAAGGACATTTTTCACATGAAAAGAAACAAAACTACGGGTTGTTTTTTATTTAATAAAGCTTTATGGTATTTATATATAATCTTGATATAACATTTATTTTTAAATGTATTATGAATTAAAATGGTTGTTATAACAATTTAAAATATTATTGTTAAGAAATTAAATAATTGTGACGGTTATAGTTGTAGGATAAAATAAATGAAAATAAATAAATTTGTAATTATTAAAAATAAATTTTTAATTGACACAAATATCATGATTTCAATTTAAGAGTCATTAAACAATATTTTAATAAGGAGATAAATTTTTTTATAAGGAATAGGTGCTACCTTATGCGCATGGAGGAGAATCAATGATTTGTTTTTAGTCAACTTATTTTTATGTACTCGAGTATAATTTATCTTTTTTTTATTAGTTATTATTTCATCTTTTATTATATAAATAATTATGATTTTTTTGTCTGTAATAGTAAATTTTATATATACTCAAATTAGTTGTGATTTTTAATAAAGAATAAATTTTTAAAATATCTTTTAATATAACTTTTATTAAAACTTTTACAGAAGTGGGGTCGGTATAGAAATTGATCTGGAGCAAGTTTTATAAAAACAAAATAGAGGACTAACTCGGGACGATGAACAGGTCAAAAACTCATAACCTAGACCTGAACCAACTACGGGTCAAGTTTAATGACCCTGGCAGGGGCATGGTGGGGCTGAGTGAGGTTTCGGGACCCAACAATAAGTATGGTCCTCTCTCTGTCGGCACGGCTGACTCTTGAGCGGTAATTTTGCCTCCAACATCCTTAATGGGCATTCAGTACGGATTTGGACACCACCGCTTCAAATCACATGAAATCCCACGTGAAGAGGGACCAAACAGTTCCCCTCAAAAAAAGTGCCCACCGTCCCCTTCTCTTCCCCGTTTGCTAACAGCCTCGAGCTTATGGCCTTCGATTTCGGACCCCGAGATCATTGATATGAGAATGTATATCAACTGATGCCTGTAATAACAGAATGTGTAGGAGGAACATGATGCTCTACTGGGCTAGATTTTGTCTTATGGTCCTCCCAAAACCTGGTTCAGAAGCCCGTTTCGAAACAAGGTTCCACCTGCTGCTCAAACTGCAACCTGGAGGCGCAACCTTGTTCCCATATAAAGCCGATAAGCATCAGAATTATTCTTACTGCGAGTGCAACCTCGTTTTCGAATGTGAACCTATTAATTTGAGTTGATCTCATGCTAGATAGATATAAAAGGTAAAGCCAACATATTATCATGATAGATAATTGCTAGCATGCATATACCCAAATTTGAAGGCACTTGAGAGAAATTAATCTTCAAGAACATGAAGGGTTCAAAAGATTAAAAGAACTGAGAAGCTTAACATTAAAATAATAATACGAATAGCATGAACAAAATGTGAAGCTGTACTCTCTACTCAGGCAGAGGATCCCCTAAATTTGCCTTCCAAAGTTTTGTGAGGATCCCACAGATATTATTTTTGTGGACAGGTCCATTTCCCTTCCAAAAACTGTACAAGTTGAAGCCTGTCATGACTCATGGCTCCCGCCCAATCGCATACAAAACCATCTTGGTGGTGCAGAAAACACAGCTCTCATCACATGATATGGGGTCCCAGATGTACGAATTGATGGTGGTTTTGATTTTGGAGGCATGGGAGCCACATTGTGGAGGAAGGGCCCTGCATTCTCTTTCAAGCTCCATTCTACATTCTCATCAACAACAGCATGATCGACTGAACCTGAAAAGGAAAGCCACTAAGCCAGTCTGGTTTCCATAGAAGATTGCTCAAACTACCACAGATTGTTGAAGTGATGGGCTTAGAAAGAACCACTGGCTAGTTTTTAGCAGAATTGGTTAAACCACCCAGTTTCTCCGAACCATGTAGTTAAGAAAATATAAATAAATGCATTACTGTTATAAATTAATTTCTTAAAAAGTTTTAAATGGTGTGAAATCTGTCAAAATTCATGAAAATTATACGTGAATATCAAGAGACGAAGAAGATAAACCCTATGAATTGATTGTATTTAGCTGTTGATTCGATCAGTAAATCGAGATGCGCTAAACCCCTGCTAAGTCCCTTATCGGATCGATCCTCGTATTTATATTTAGCACAATATTATCATAGTTATCAGAAATGAACAAGAGGGAGAACTGGTTGAGTTTCTGATTCACTATTTTTCTTGTCGACTCCTTGATTCAACTAGCAATTCATTTATATTGAAATTATTATAGAATTACATAAAAATGTTAGTTTCTGCACAGTATTATATTTAAGTTTTCTATATATTTTTTTGTTTGACAAAGATATATAAAATAAAAGTTCTTTTTTATGTTTCATTTCAATTAGAGCATAATATCCATAAAAACCGACCCAGATTTCTTATTATTATTATTATTATTATTCATTTCTGTTTATGTTACTAGAATCCAAATAGCGATATACCAAAGGTTTAGAGAAAAGAGAGAGAGAGAGAATTCAATTTTACCGCAATGTTTCAAGATTCAATGAAGCTTACGAGTAAGAAACAGGAGGAATGAATCATAAGGTAAAAACTCGGGATTAAAGAATTATTATTTTTTTTAATTTTATGTTTGAATTTTATTATTATTAATATATTGATCATTAAAGATTTATATGATTATTAATTTTAAAATTTATAAAATTAATAAAAATATATATAAGCTAACCGGACATCAAATTAATTAAAAAAAAATAGGAGAAATGTGATGAAGTATAAAAATAAAAATATAAAAAGGCAATGCTTGTTTCAACTAGATACTTGAGGCAAATTGATTTGACACCATATTCGTCACCAGCCTTTCCAATCGTCACCGAGACAAGTCCTTCAAAGAGGTTGACGAGACTAATGCACAGTATGGTCTTGTTGTGCCCGAAGAGTGATGGAAGTGGAACCTTTTCCTTTTCTAGGTCGATGGGTGGAGATGGGGCAGGAGGCAACACTGATATTATTGACAGCACTAGCCCTAGCACTATCATGTGGCCATGCATTGAATTCCAAAACAGATTTAATCTCAGATTATATCTGATTTTGTGGTGGGAATTCTGTTCGATAATATGAAAAGCATTAAAATAATGAATATTTTGGTCGTTTAATCAAATCAAGTCTCCTGATTACAAAGACATCGTTCTGTTATTTGCTAAAATATATGTTTGTATAACGTTGAGTGGGAATTGAGAGTTTTCCTCTGGATTTGATACTCTTAATGTTTTGTATCGTGTTGAAATGAGAAGTTTATTATAAGAGATTTTAGATTTCGGTCCCTCTTGTTTAAAAAATCATAATATGGTCCTTTAATCCACTTGGGATTTCACTTCATTGACTTGTTTGTTAGTTTTAATCTAAATAATCAAAGTGCCCTTCTATTCCTAATTAATTTGGGGTGAAACTCAGATCTTGATTGCATGAGTTTCGTTAATTTCCTCACTATATCAAAGGAAGGGATATGGAGGCTAAAAACCCTTGTCGATGAAATACAAAATTCAGGAATAAAGAGACTGATATATGATTGTGCCCAAAATATAGGGATCAAATTATAATTTTCTTAATTTAAATAATTGGTCGAAGTTATAAAGGCGGGTCAATCAAAATATACTGATGCAAATATAGCTGTATGCATGGCTATGTGTGTGCACACACACAAACACACACAAGATATGTTGTCTGTTGAAACTTATAATATCATTGAAATAAAAATATTTAATAATTGCTTTAAGAAGAAGTCTCCTCTTACTCTCAGAACGACTCCATCAACTTCGCAATTTATACTCAATAAAAAAAATAGCCATTAATTGAAACTAATAATATTCTAATCACGAGGTAGACAACAAGATGCAGTGATGAATTGAGTATTGGACGGAGATATAATGTTACTTAATTCTTAATCAATTGGCTGTACGTACTTAGTTTGTACCACTAATTACTCGCCGGCGTGGATCCTCGGGGAACAATAATGGAATTAACAAAGATTAAATTCACTGAAAATAATAATAATTCTATACATGCATCGAGATCAACAAATGAAATACGAATGCATATCATTATCAAATGACTTGTGGGGTTTAACGTAATGAGACAGCATGGTATCTTGCTGATGAGATATTAATTTAGGGCAAAGGAATCTTATTGACTTCTATCTGAACGAGGAGGCGGAAGAGGAGGAGGAGTTTGGACAAGGCAACTTATGATGATGATGGTTTGGATTGAGGTGGCTGGAGTTTATGATCTTGACCACCTATCTAGTTTGAATAATTCTCTTCCATTTTTTTTATTTCCTTGTTAATAATAATAATAAATAAATAAATAAGGTCGGGAAAAGGATTGGAAGGATAGCAGAACTGTTTGGTAGCTTTCAATGAGCTAATGCATTTGCAGCTCTATCCTATGGCAGGAGGTCCAGCTTGGGAACAGGATAAGGCCTGACAAGTTCAATGGTGATATCATGGAGGCTAGAGCATAGGGCGTGGTTCATCTCATTTGACGAGGAAGAAGATGAACCCTAGTACTAGAACCCTCATAAAAGGAATGTGCACGATTGGCTTTTGCACAGTAAATTCTATCAAAAAGCATATATTTATTTATATTGAAAAGCAGGGAAATACATTGAATTATTGACCCCAGACTGTAGACAATTCCCTACTTCTATCTCTTCACACAGCTGACACTGCACGGTACATTTTTCTTTTTTCATTAATGTCATATTCTGTCAGTGTATTTTGACTCATTTTATATATTTTAAAATTAATAATTATATAAATCTTTAATAATTATTAAGACTCTAACATAAAACTATTAAGAAAACAATCTACTGAATCCCGAACTTATAACCTGCATCACCTAGCATATGGTTTGCACGGTACATTTCTCTCACAGCGTGGTCCTTGCTCTCCACAGTTTTATTTCTTGCACCTTATTATTTATTTTGGACTGTGGTGATTGTCAATTAATATTTCCTGCAACTTGTATATATATATACACACACACACACATATATATATATATATGTGTGTGTGTGTGTGTTCTTGTTTGTACTTCAGCTTCTCCCACCGACTATCTACATCAATAATGGTGTGTGTGTGTGTGTGTATAATTGAGAAAATCAATCACTAAATTATGCATCGAAGAAACATTAAGGAAGAGAAACATCGCTATATTTGTTTTTTCAGGTAATTAATGAGCAAAATACGACGTCAATGTAATTATACGATGCCCATTTAAGCAACCAACTCCTTTTCCTTTTTTGGGTACAAAAGAACAAGTCAAAGAAAACTTCTCTGGAACCCGAAAGCATGAAGAAAAGGTCCCCGGAGCTTAAAAGCATGATGATCCACTCCCGGAAATTGCTCAAAAAAGCTCTCTAAATTGATGTGGAGAGAAATAATACTTAGCCCACTTCTGAAAGACATGCATATGCTCTATATTGCTCTTTTCATGTTCCTGAAAATATTTATTTATTTATTATTTTCTTTTTCATTTAGTTTTCTTTATTTCCTTAATCCCCATTTTCTCTCCCTTGTAAAATTGTTTATAATTGTGATCTATTTTTTTATATTAGAATTCTGTCATGTTAATTATATTTAAATCAGCTTATGATACTGTCAAATAGAAAATACAGCTTTTCATATTGCAAATATTATTTTTAAAAAACAACTTTCACGAAATTAATTGTACTTTTTTCTACTTGAAAATAATAAAAATAAATAAAGTCACTATATTTCTCTCACCATTACAAATGACGTGTCCATATTTTTTTTATTTTTCTTAGAATTATTTCAACTGTGTTCGAAAATAAAATAAAAATAAAAGGAAATAGAAATCAGTGAAAGCTGCTTAAATGAAATTAAAATGTAGTGAAAAATGGAATTTTGAGGTGAGGGAGCAGGGGGGGCCATCCTGAGGTGAGAGCTAAGCAACGTGTCAGTCTACTCTCCTGGTTTTCTTTTTCTTTTCTTCTCTGCTTTTTACTTTTTTATTTTATTTTCCGAAAACCAAAAAGAAAGAATAAAAAAAGGGGGGCAAAACAGTGATACCGTCATCCCGAACTCACGTCCACTCCGTTAAAGAAACACTGACCGCCACCAACAAACAAACGGCCAAGCAGGACGACGTTTCCAAATTTTCGAACAGCTACGTTGGTACACACGTTTGGCCAGCCCAACATATTCGAGAATCAATGAAAATCCCTTCTATGCTACCGCTTTATGCATGATAAAAAAGTTCGATAAAATAAATATTTAATTAATTTAATTTTGTATAGGAATTTAAATTCACTCGATTATAGGTGAATCGATGCTTCACTTGCGATGCTTCAATATATTTTGTTTTTTATTTATACGAGACTATCTTTAAAAATTTTGGTAGAAGAAAGTGTTCTTATTTAATATATTTAGGTTTAGGCTTAGTTCTTAGGTTTAGAGTTGCATGAACACCCAGCTAAACACCAACCACGGCCACACATGAATTTAGAAAGTTATCTCATGTGCATGAATATATCAAGTTGTCGGTTCATGATTTCTAAGCATAGTTAATAGCTAAGCTCAAATGCTCGTCAATTTGATAAATTGTGATGCTCATTTAGGTTTAATTATTAAATATTAAGATTAAAAAAAAATACAGGTTTAATAAGTTATCAAACAATAATCTTCAAGTTTAGCTATGTGTCAAATCCAAGTATATATGGTTTTGACGAGCTACTAAACCCGCTACTTTTAGGATTATATTTTTTTTAACTTCAAAGAAATATTGAGGTTTATAATTAGATGATGAGTTAAAAATACTTTTTTTTGTCCTAGCAAGAAAGGGATATATTATATTGACAAGGTAAGGATACTTTAATTTGATAAGTTAACATTTTTATCATGATAATAAAATAAAAATATTTTTACTCTAATAAGTTAGAAATATCATAAATTTTTCTTTCATCGCAAAACATGGATATTTTATCCTATCATGTAAGATAAAATTGTTTTTTTTTTTTGTGATTTTTAAGGTCAATTTTCACTTATTGAAAATGAATTTCTTTTTAATAAATTTTTAAATAGATTATTGTTGTTATTTTTTGTGTCAAAGATAAAAAAATTTATTAATAAACTAGAGATATAAATTAGGTTTTATAACCCCAGATGGCACCCAAAACAAATAAAAAAAGGATTATACAAGTAAATGAAAAAAATAGAGCAAAATAATTACATGGAATAAAAAAAAAAAGAGCTACAATTTATTGTCGGGTAGAATTGTTATTAGTTTTTTCATTCAATTTTTTTTTGTCAAAGATTATCTTTTTTATTAATAAACTAGTGATATAAATTAGGTTTAATAATCCCAGATGGTACCAAAAATAAATAAAAAGGATTAAACTCTAATCAAAAGAAAATAAAACTAGATCAAAATAATTACATGGTATAAAAGAAGAGATGCAAATTAATCTGGTATAAATTATTATTATTTTTACCGTATTAAAAAAACTAATAAAAAAAAATCCATAACTCTAGAGAACAGTGTTATTAAATCCGTTTCGTTCCGGCCGGAATGGCCGGAACGTTCCGTTAAGAGTTAATAATTATAATCATAATGGAATATTATATTGGAGCATGGCGTTTTATCTCCAATCATCGATAAACCAAATATTGCTTAAATGAAGAAGATCAAAGGACAGCAAGGCAGTGCGTTACTAAACGCCGTCAACTTTGAATTTCCGTTACTGTAGAAGTGGGTCCGAGGAGGAGGAGGGACTGCGGTGGTGATCTAGTGTGATGGTCCTAAATTCGATGTTGACGTCTGAATCATTCACCCTTCGATCAAATCTCTGCATTTATCATGTGGGCCCTATTCCCAAGAATTTTTTTAAAAATACAGTATAGATCATGTTGTCTTCCTACTCGTCATGTAATTGAAGTGAACACACTTGCCGTAGTAGAGAGCCCCGAAAACCCTACTATGCTTTCACTGATTGGACAGTGATTGTCACTTGCCGCGTTGTGCGTTTGGTCCTAAAGTTGACCACTGAAACTCGTCAAGCGTGGTCTGGGGGTAGTAAGAGACGGTGTGCCCCACTTCCCTTTTTAATCTGAAATTTTTAGTTTTGTAAATAATAGTTAATATGTATATAAAAGAATTTCCTTGTCTTTTTTTTATTCCGATCTTTTATCATATTTGTTAATTTAAAAATAATTATTGTAGCTATTACTTATTAGTATAGGATTTAATTTAATAGCTAGTATTATTTAGTCTGCTTAACAAAATCACCTAACATTGAATAATATTTTAACTAAGTTTAGTTGAGCAATCAACTCATGAAATCAATATGAAAATTTATTTAGTTTGGAATTAGCGTGGTTTAATAATTACGGATTAATGAGCAGCGAGTGACCCCCCCATTCACGGGCTTGGAAACAGGTAAGAGAGAGGAGATATTTTAAAGCGTACGGACACGTGATTTATGTTGCGTATGTGTGTGTATTTGTGTGTGTGTATTTGTGATCATCACACGAGGCTGTGGTCACCGGTAACCCACCAGCACCGCCACCTTCTCTCTTTCAGCGTTGCGGTGCTGCCACGGCTCTTTCTTTCTCCCACTTTCGTAATCATCAATTAACTGACTCCGCTCACCACTTGTTCAGTACAAGGATTTTACCATCTTTTATATTTTTTATTTACTCCAAACAGCCCCCAACTTTTCTAAAAATTAGGGCATAGTATTGATTATTTAATTCACATTTTCTATTTTTGATGTGAGTGGTTTGAACTTTGACATCACTTTGAGTCGATTTATAATGTTTGTTTGGGCACTAACCGGTTGTCCTACTATACAATATATATAAATATCTAACAAGTAATTTACATGTGTTTAATACTATTTTTATTTTTATGGTTAAAGTTTTTAGAAAATAATTTAATGAAAAGTATTTTAGATACAATTCAAAATAATTCTTAAAATTTTTGGTTAAAACTGTAGTTGAGTTTGAGGTTAATGAAAAACAATTTCAAATGTTTGGTTACCAAGTTTTTCATGTTGTTTTCAACTTATGAAATTATTTTTTAAATATTTAATAATTATAATAATAATATTTAATTAATAATTCAAGTAAATTAAACATTTATCTTTATTCTCCTATAAAATTACTTGAAATTTCATCACGAATTATAAATTCATACACGAATGCATCTGCGATTTCGGAACAACATATAATCAAATATCATATGAAATAAAATTAGGATAGCAAAAAATAAAAATTATATTGTGATCTCCTTCTAATATATTTGTTTATATTTTAATTAATTTTAGATTATTTTAATATTAAAAATATATTTTTTTATAAAAAAATATAATAAATAATAAACTCCTCCCTCTAACCCTCTCACACATAAAATATAGTAAATAATAAGCAAAAAATAATACTCCTTGACCAAAACCGATTTTTTTACCCGAGTTGATAAGATTTGATGAGTTGACTCGCAAAATCGCAAAAAAACGAGATGCAATTTTTTGCAGAATCGTAAAATCGGACCGGATCGGTCCGATTTTATGATTTTATATGATTTTAACCGAATTTGACCAAACCGATTTTTTTACCCGAGTTGATAAGATTTGATGAGTTGACTCACGATTTTAACAACAATGCCCATCACACATATTTTTGTTATGGGACCCATATGATTTTTTCATCTTTTCTATATTAACTAAATACCCCAAATAACAATTTTTTCTATATCATTGGTCACACCTCACTCCAAATACCCTCCTAGTGGTAATAACTTTAAATTAAGACATGTGTTTTTTTTATGATTTTAAATTTAAGACATGTGATTACTAATATAAAAATCATTAGAGATTATATAATTATTAATTTTAATATCCGTAAAATTAGTTATAAGATATCGATGATAAAATAAAAAAAATTACAATATGTGGTCATAAGACCAAAAAGAAAACAGGAAGTAAAAGAAATAGTCATGAATTATTATTATTTTATTTAGTATTATATAAGATTATTAACACCAAAAAAAAAAAGTACTGCCGATTTGATTTGTTTATTTCATTAGAATATTCAATTTACAAGTTTTACTAAAGAGTAAAACACACACAGATATACAATTATTGACAATGAAGCCTTCACTAAAAAATAGTGGTCACTTTCACTAAGATAGGAAATTAATTTAATTTAATGTAATAAATAAAGATAGAAAGGAGGGAGAAGAATAAAATTCACCATCGCTTTCACAAACCCAAAATAAAAAATAAAAAATAAAAATAAATAACGCCCCATTATTATGGCCTCCATTGCACCTTATCTCTTCCACTTCCGGTGTTTCATTGGACCTTTCCTCTATCTCACCAGCTGCCTATCATTACTTCACGAACTCTTATTTTATATTTTGCCTTTAAATGCTAAAACAAAGGAAATAAACTAATAATTCATCTCCCCGTGTCACCACCATAACACCAAACCATGAGATGAAACCATAAAGAAACCATTCCTCTCTTTCTTGAACCCTTTTTCTTTTGAAATCAAGAAGAAAAGAAAACACCAAAGAAAAATGAAGAGAGATCATCAAGAAACCATTGGAAAGAAAGCTGAATCTTCTTCTTCATCAGTGGACACCGGGAAAGGAAAATCATGGTTTGAAGATGATCAAGATGCGGGGGGTGGGATGGATGAATTACTTGCTGTTTTGGGTTACAAAATTAAGTCTTCGGATATGGCTGATGTAGCTCAGAAGCTTGAACAACTAGAGATGGTTCTGGGTTCAGAAGATGGGATCTCTCATCTTGCTTCTGATACTGTTCACTATAACCCTTCGGATCTCTCTGGTTGGGTTCAAAGTATGCTTTCTGAATGCAACAATCTACCTTCTACTGATCTTGATTCATCTTTTCTTCTTTCCAGTAACCGAGATTCACTCCTTGGACAACCTCCCGCTATCACCTCCTTAGATTTCTCCAGTAATTCTCATTCTAAAGTATTCACTGACGACTCTGAATATGATCTCAGAGCAATCCCTGGAGTTGCTGCCTTTCCGCAACAAGAATTCGATAGGAGTAACGACAGGAAGCGGATGAAGCTTACTCCAATTGGGTCTAATATTGCGCCAGCACCTTCCGCGAACTCCTTGCAATCTCCCACCGCATCTTCCACTTCTTCTTCATCTCCGCAAGCAATGGCAGTTTCAGGTACTTTGTCAGAGCCCACAAGACCTATAGTCCTGATTGACTCACAGGAAACTGGAGTCCGTCTTGTCCACACGCTTTTGGCTTGTGCAAAGGAAACTCAGGAAGAAAATCTTGAACTTGCTGATGCCCTTGTTAAGCGTATAGGACTACTTGCAGCCTCTCAAACTGGGGCTATGAGAAAAGTTGCAACTTACTTCGCTGAAGCTTTAGCTCGTCGAATTTACAAGATTTCTCCTCAAGACTACCGTCTCGATTCTTCATGTTTAGATACTTTAGAGATGCATTTCTACGAAACATGCCCTTATCTCAAATTCGCACATTTCACTGCCAACCAAGCCATTCTTGAAGCTTTCGCGAATGCAAGTCGAGTCCACGTTATCGATTTTGGTTTAAAACAGGGAATGCAATGGCCGGCGTTAATTCAAGCTCTTGCATTAAGGCCTGGTGGTCCGCCAGCGTTTCGGTTGACGGGAATCGGGCCGCCGCAGCCTGATAACACAGATGCTTTGCAGCAAGTGGGGTGGAAGCTGGCGCAATTGGCTCGAACTATTGGAGTAGAATTCGAGTTTCGCGGATTCGTAGCAAACTCTTTGGCGGATCTTGATGCGGAGATGCTTGGCCTCCTCCCTCCAGAGGTAGAGGCAGTGGCTGTTAACTCGGTTTTTGAGCTGCATCGTTTGTTGGGTCGGCCGGGTGGCATCGACAAGGTTCTTGGGTGTATCAAGGCCATGAGACCTAAAATAGTGACGGTTGTTGAACAAGAAGCAAACCACAACAGTCCGGTTTTTCTAGACCGGTTCACGGAGGCTTTACATTATTATTCGAGTTTGTTTGACTCTCTCGAAGGGTCCGGGTTGACTCCACGGAGTCAGGACCTGCTTATGTCTGAGCTGTACTTGGGGAGGCATATTTGTAATGTGGTGGCATGTGAAGGGGCTGACCGAGTTGAACGACATGAGACGTTGGCTCAGTGGAGAACTCGGTTGGATTCTGCTGGGTTTGACCCCGTTCATCTTGGGTCGAATGCCTTTAAACAAGCTAGTATGCTGTTGGCCCTCTTTGCCGGTGGTGACGGGTATAGGGTGGAGGAAAATAATGGGTGTCTCATGCTTGGGTGGCATACAAGGCCACTCATTGCCACCTCGGCATGGCAGCTCGCCGCTGGTGATTCACAGCAATGAGTCAGCTCAGCTGAGCATGAGTTACCGAATCATTGAAAACTCAGTAAACCCTTGTGAATTCAGTGAAGTATGGTTGAGAGTTGATGAGGGTGAGAGTGAGACTTTTTGAGAGGATAAAAGTTAAAATCCAACCCTAGTGTGTAATTGTAGTTTTCTTCTTCTTTGTTTTTAACTTGCTTTCAAGACTTGTAATTTCTTAGATTTTTTATAAATTAATAAATATATCTATATAAAAACACCCAGATGTGTATCTATATGTTATGCTTTTAATAAAATCAGTACTTTTTTATGAAGTCTCTTGATCTTGGATACCTTAATATCATAAATTCTAATATTAACAATTATATAGGTAAAACCTGAGCAGGGCTGCCTTGATTCCCCTTGGCCTGCAAAATGTTTTTGGACTTAGCTTATGAGTATGGAAAAGCAGGCATGGTGCTTCCCCCCATGTCTCCTCCGCCGGAAGAAGATTCGATACTTCTCCCATGTCTCCTCCGCCGGAAGAAGAGAATTCTCCGAGCAGCTGGTGTAGTAGTATCATGAACGTGTTGCGAATGTGTGTGGGTGTGAGTGAGTGACTACGAAAGAACGGTGATCAACCTGGACGGCAATGGTACCTGGACCTTTAGCATCTATATTTATATTCACAGTATAAAAGTCCCGTATCATATAACAATTTGATCCGTATCTGAATTTTGAAAATATGTAATTTTTTATTTTCTTTTTAAAAGTATTTTTGTCAAAAAACTGCAATGAATTACAAGTCAAATAAATAATTTTAAGAGTATTTCAACATTCACACTCGTATAAAGAGACTCCAATCACATTTACATCCGAAACTTAGAATATATTCGTAAATAAAATTTTGAAGGATATATATCTTATGGTAGTTGAGTATTTTGTTGACCCCACATGATTTAACCCTTGATGTAGAAAGGACGGCATTTAATCTCAAGAAGAATACTTGGCAGACAATATTTTTTGGATTAACGACAGATTGACAGGCCAACTTTGAAGATATATCTATTGCCATTTGCAAATTGATTTTGAAAATCTTTTTTATTTAAAAATGAATTAAAATAATATAATTTTAAAAAATTATTTTTGGCATTAATATATAAAAATATTTTGAAAATAATAATTTTTTAATTTAAAATAAAAGATAAAAATAAAATTCTAATTTTTTCAAAAATATTTTAGAAAAAAAACACCTATGGGTAAACCTAATCAATTGTCGAGAGACGCTTTTTGAAAGTATGAATAATTGTCCGGATAGGAACAAAGAATAAGAAAAGAAAAATTCAAGAGTAATAATTCAGACTTAGGATTAATGATTAAGATTTTTTTTTTCAAGTTTTGAAAATTCCAATCTAACCCTTGATTTTTTGAGTTTTTCATATAATTAAAATAATTTTTATTAAAAAAGAAAATCAACATTTTCTTATCACAAAAAAAGCTTGTAGTGGCAAAAGTGATGATAAATATTTTATTTTAGTGGTAAAAAAAACTCACAATTTTTCTTTTTCTTTATATACATATATATAAAATATTTTAGTGGCAATAGTGATTGATGATTGCAAAACATTGCCAAGTTTGTTGGCTTAATTTCTACATACAATTTAGAGCATGTATTTTTTTCTATTTGAAAGCGACGTGAAGAAAGGAAATAAAATTTCTGTAAATGGAGGTCTATAAACGGCTATTCTTATTTGACTCTAGAAAAATCTAGAATTCTCAATCGAATAGGACGGCTAATGGAGGGATGAATAGCTTTCGTCGTACGTACTCCTTAATTTTGTTGAAAATGGAGTCGAGATTGAGGGATATTCTCAAGTATATTTAACACTAAAAAAACTTTATTATATCACTATATATATATATATATATATATTATATTAGAAAAAAAAACACAAATTTTCGTAAATATGTAATTTTCATTTTGTTTAAAATCTTTTTATTAATAGTTTACAATAATTTGATACTCTACTCCATATAATTGCCCCCTTTTCTTATATTGTATTAGATACAAAATGATCAAACCGAAAACGAGCGAGCGAGATAGGCACTTTGACTTCTTGGGTGGATATCACCATCCATGGAACCTACACACACACACATATATATATATATATGCATGATGTATGTATATGTATTTAGTAATACTACAACCTCTTTTTGAGTTGAATGTCAACTTCTTTAATGGTTGTATATCTCTTTCTTTCTTTCTTTTTATTCATGCAAAAGCATGTTATCAGGAGCATAGTTACGTATTATAATTAGCCGGGGAAGCTACAAGATACTACGGGACCAGGCACCTTCGGCTACCCACGTCAAGAAATATATGTGGCTAATATGTATGAAAATTGTCAGTACGTACAAAAAAGGCTCGGAAATAATTAAGCCTGTTTGGAAGCACTTGAAAAATGCTTTTCAAATTTTTTTTTTAATGTTTGTACACCATTTTAATGTCATTGTGTTAAAAATAATTTTATTAAAAATAAAATATTGTTTTAATATATTTATAAATAAAAAAATACTTTAAAAAACAACTATTATAACAATTCCAAACCAACATCAGTCAGTATCAAATTGTAAGCATCACAAGAGAATTACTCTCAAACTTTGACAGAGAAATAAAAAGTTTGAAATTTTTTTTAATATTCTTTTTCAAACCCAAACTTTATTATCACTTGACATAGACTCTGCAAGGTCATAGTTAGAGTATGAGTATCTCCAAGAACAAAGCCTAAGTGTACACCATATATCACCTTAACATAGACCCTGAGATCCAAGCAGGCATTAACTTTAATTAATGGTATGAAGGTCATGTTTCAGCAGTGCTTATAAGGGCTCCAGTAAGGTGTACTTGAAACTAGAGTTGGGTCTTAAATCATGAAGCTGAAGATGCTAGTTGGTCTACTCGCTACCACTATCATCAAATGAAGTATTTAGGGCTAAGGTTATCAGATAATCCATTATTAAGAGCACCAACAAGGGAATATTATTGTCAAAGTGAGTGAATAGCAGGGAATTAAACAGATAATAGGATTAGGGTTAAGTTTAATCATGAAGTGGAGGGAGGGACATACATGCTTGTGTATATCCTAATATTACATCAAGTGTACAAAGATTTTTGCCATGTTAAGACTTCGTCTGATATAGCCATGTTTTATGGTTTTAACATATGACTTTGAATATCATATGGTTAGAACGAACGGTGGATAATTGTGGTTATCATTATTTGAACATATAAAATCTTTGGGGAAGGCTTTTATTTATTTATTTATTATGTAACTTACAATTCAAAACATTAAATATAAGAGAAAAATAGCGTTGATGCATGTATCCAATAATTTAATATTATATTGTTTTTACCAATAAGTCATTTATAGAGTATAATATATTGAGGAGATTATAATATAAAACTCCACCTGACAAATTGATATGAAAAATCTAGGATTTAGAGTTTGATCCTAGTTGAGTTTTTAATTGAATCTTGGTTGAATTGATCAACATTTTAACCTAGAAAACTTATTTCATATAATTGAATTTTTAGAGATCACAATAACTTATGTAGAAGTTATTGATTCAAATTCTCTTATTAACTGTTTTAAACCATATAATAATTTTTGCAATCTATGCACTTGTGTATTTCCTTCAATCTATAAATTACATCTTGAAAGCGATTCCATGTATAATTTCTCTTGGAGATTTGCATATAAAAAAGTATTCTTTACATCAAATTGATGTAGTGGCCAATCAAAATTCACAGTTAATGATAATAGTATACGTATTGTATTTAGTTTTGAACACTAGTGTGAATGTTTCTACATAGTCAATCTTATTTGTTTGATTATATTTCTTAGCTATAAGTCAAGCTTTAAATCTCTTAATTTCACCATCTGCTTTGTATTTAATTGTGAAAAGTCATCGACATCCCACATGTTTTTTGCCAACCGGTAAATCAACCGCCTCCCATATTGTATTTTTTTTAAAGGACTTCGTCTCCTCGACCATTGCTTCTTTCCACCTAGAGTCTTTCATGGCCTCTTACAATAATAGCATGATCTCTTTTATTTTATTTTTCTATAACATATCATTTAATCCGTTTTATAAAAATTATATATTTTTCTCGAAAGAGTTCTCAAGGTGTTTTTTTTTATGCCGATAATTGCTTTGTTTTAAAACAGAATAATAAAAGCTAGAAAAAACAGAGAGCGTAATAAACCAAACAGTAGGTTTTAAAGAAGATTTCAGAAACAGAGGCCACTGAATCACTTCGCCTTGGGCTTTAAGTTCCTTTGATCACACACACACACACACACAAGTTCTCTCATTGGAGTCCGTGGGCTTTAAGTTCTAAAATAGAGAGGCATATTTGACCCAAATAATTATATATACTTTTATCCCATAAAAATATATTTTGATTTTATAAAATAATTCAATACAATAAACTTTTAAAAAAGTGTTAGAAGCAATAACATATTAAATCAATTTAAATTGACATGGTTAATCTTTAAAATACATGACCCGATAATAAAACCAACCTTAGTAACACTAAATAAAACAAATAAAAAACTGTAAAGCTTGGTTCTCAATAAATATATTATTAAATGATAAAATTAAAAAAATCAATCTAAAAAAAACACAAAAATAATTTTCATAAACAGTTATGAAAATATCATTGATATTCTCGCAAGGTTTATCTAAACTTCAATTGCCCTGATATTTTATCCTTTTATAAGAATAATATATTAGGAGACTCCTCATAAAATTTTATCATAGTTTAATAGTAAGATTGAAAGATATAATTAATACTGTAAAATTAGAAAATATTTTTCTGTTAAAATATACTATTTGGCTTTATGATTGGAACATTCTGACTAAAATTTAAGTAAAATCTATAGAACAAATCTAAAATTTTGAACGAGATAAAATTTATTTGGATTAATTTATTTTTAAAATAATCTTTTTCACTGATGAGGAAGCTGATGAAAGAAGGTTGTTAGACTTTCAAACTGATGTATTCAAGATTGTTAGAGTCTAGTATTCGATTATAACAAAATATAGTTGAAGCAGTTGCAGCTCAAAGTTAGTTTGTTGTTAAAAATGTATTGCGTGTAAGTCAAGTTAGAGAAGTTGTTATATCAAGCATTGTAAATATACAATAACTGAGCTGAAAATATACAACTTCATGATTTCTGCAAGTTCTTTCTTCTTTCTACTTCTGTTCCTCATAAAATTCCAGATAATTTGCTCACAAAGTGGTATCAGAGCCTAAGAAGGAAACAAAAATGGCAAGGACAAGTCACTTTGCACAACCCTGCATACCTAAATTTGATGAAGATTACGAGCACTGAAGTATGCTCATGAATAATTTCCTAAAATCGAAGGAATACTAGAGTGTGGTTGAAACTAGCTTTGAAGAACCAGGATCAGGAGCAATACTGACAGTAATGGGAAAGAAAACTCTGGAGGAAATGAGATTAAAGGACCTGAAGATCAAGAACTACTTATTTCAATCAATAGATAAGACCATCTTGAAAACAATTTCTCAAAAAGATACAGCTGAACAACTATGGGATTCCATGAAGATCAAATATCAAGGCAATGCAAGAGTGCAACGTGCTCAACTGCAAATACTTCGAAGAAATTTTGAGGTTTTAGAAATGAAACTTGGGGAATTAGTGGCTGAGTACTTTGGTAGGATACTGTTAGTAGCAAATAACATGAGAAACTTAGGAGAAGACATACCAAATGTGAAAATTGCTGAGGAAATCTTGTGAACACTTACTAAAAACTTTGATTACATTATATGCTCAATCGAGGAGTCAAATGACATGTGTGGAGATCAAGGTATGTTTACCAATCTTGATGAGGGTTTTCAACACTCAATAAAATTAGGAAATGATAACAGATTGAGTGTAGTGGGAAAGGGAACTGTGAAGCTGTTGGTGAATGGACTATGTTATGTAGTCAAAGAGGTCTATTTAGTTCCAGAACTCAACAATAACCTCTTAAGCCTAGGTCAACTCCAAGAAAATGGCCTAGCAATCTTGATTCAAGGAGAGACATTAAAGATCTATCACCCGGAAAGGGGAATGATCATACAGACCAAAATGAGCAGCAATAGGATGTTTATATTACAGACTCAAAATCAAGAAAATGTCAATGATCATAAGTGTCTTAATGTAAACACTCTAGACCTTGCTCACTTCTAGCATAGGCGCTATGGTCATTTGAGTCACACAGGTTTACAAACCCTACAATGCAAGAAGATGGTCTTGGGACTCCCAGAATTCCATACATCTAAAATCACATGCACAGATTGCATCTCTGGAAAGCATCACAGAGATGCTATACCAAAAAGAACCATGTGGAGAGCAGCACAACCTCTAGAACTTGTCCATGCAGACATTTATGGACCAATATCACCAATGTCTAATAGTGGTAAGAAGTATATTCTGTGCTTCATTGATGACCACAGCCGCAAGAGATGGGCATACTTGCTGACTGAGAAAAGGGAAGCACTACAATGCTTCAAAGAATTCCAGAAGATGGTTGAAAAGGAGAAAGGCATGTTTATCAAGTGTTTGAGAACAAACAGTAGAGGGGAATTCACTTCAGAAGATTTCAACGATTTTTATAAAAAGAATGGTGTTTAGAGACCATTGACAGCTGCCTACACACCTCGACAAAATTGGGTGGCAAAGAGGAAAAATCGAGTAGTAATGAATATGGTTTATTGCATGTTGATAAGTAAAAAGGTGCCAAAAAACTTCTAGGTAGAGGCTGTAAATTGGACATTCTATGTTTTAAATAGATGTCCAACAACAGCACTTGAAGGCATCACACCACAGGAAGCTTGGAGTGGTATAAAGCCATCAGTTGAACATTTTCGCATCTTTGGATGCATTACTCATGCTCACATACTCAATGCAAAAAGAGGAAAACTGGATAGTAGAAGCACTCCCTGTATTCTGCTTGGTATAAGTAAAGAAACAAAGAGGTACAGATTGTATGATCCCGTAGCTAAAAGGATTGTAGTGAGCAGGGATGTGGTTTTTGAGGAAGAAAAAGAGTGGCACTGGGATATGGACCATCAAGAAGAAATTCTAAAAAACTTGGAATGGGAAGGGAGTGATGAAAACAAAGTGAATGAAGGGGTGCAGGATAATGATGCAATACCAAATGATGGTGAAGAAAGAGTGAATGAAGGTGAATAAAGAGTGAATGAAGGAGTGTAGGACACAGTTGTTAAGCCTGCAGCAGAAGGAAGGAGGGTGATTCATACCCCATCATGGATGGATGAGTATGTTGATGGAGAAGGCTTAAGTGAGGAAAAGGCCTACATGGCACAAGTAGGTGCCACTGAGGATCAATTTTACTTTGAAGAGGCAGTGAAGGATGCAAAATGGAGGTTGGCCATGGATAATGAAATTGCATCCATTGAAAAAAAAAAACATGGACACTAGTTGAACTACCAATTGAGGCTAAGAAAATTGGTGTTAAATGGCTGTACAAAACCAAATACAATGAGAGTGGGAAGATTGATAAACACAAGGCACAACTGGTAGCTAAGGGATACACACATGAATACGGTATCGACTACATCAAAGTATTTGCACCAGTTGCTAGACTTGATACGGTTAGGATGATCATAGCATTGATTGCTCATAGAGGATGGAAAATTGGTTGGCTAGATGTTAAATCAGCCTTCCTGCATGGTGACCTAAGTGAAAATGTGTACGTTGAGCAACCGAAGGGATATGTGAAGAAAAGGGAGGAACACTTGGTTTACAAGTTACACAAAGCATTGTATGGATTAAAACAAGCTCCAAGAGCTTGGCTTAATCGGATTGAAGGACATTTTCTTAATGAAAGGTTTCGAAAATGTGAGAGTGAGCAGACTTTATTCACAAAGAAGGGCAACTCAGGAAACATAACAATTGTTAGCATCTATGTTGATAATTTAATAGTTAATAGGGATGACAATGCTATGATAATAGCATTCAAAAGGTCAATGTTACAAGAATTCGATATGACAGACCTGGGATTCATGCGATTCTTTCTAGGTATAGAAGTAATACAGAGAGATGATGGCATCTTCATATGCCAATAAAGGTATGCTCAAGAAATCTTGCGAAGGTTTGGGATGGCTGAGAGTAATGAGGTTAGTAATCCCATTGTCCCTGGATTCAAAGCTGGTAGAGACAAAGATGGATCTCCTGTGGATGAAACACACTTTAAGCAGTTAGTAGGGAGCTTGATATACCTCACAGTCACGAGACCTGATATGATGTATGCTACCAGCCTAACAAGTAGATATATGACTAAGCCTACTGATCTACATCTACAAATGGCCAAACGAATACTATGATACCTCAAAGGGACTACTGATTATGGTATACACTATAAGAGAAATGCAGAAAGTGAACTGGAAATTTACACTGATAGTGTTTATGTAGGGGACATAGAGGATAGAAAGAGTATAAGTGGGTATGTATTTCTGTTGAGATCAGGTGCAATATCATGGGGTTCGAAGAAATAATCAATCGTCACATTATCAACCACAGAAGCAGAGTTTGTGGCTACTGCTGTGTGTGTGTCAGGCAATTTGGGTTGAAAGAATATTGCGAGAGCTGGGACAAAATAATGATAAATGCTTAAACATCAGGTGTGACAATAGTTCAACAATCAAGTTGTCCAAAAACCCTGTGATGCATGGCCGAAGTA
Organism: Salix dunnii; assembly: GCA_015731905.1. Taxonomy (NCBI): domain Eukaryota; kingdom Viridiplantae; phylum Streptophyta; class Magnoliopsida; order Malpighiales; family Salicaceae; genus Salix; species Salix dunnii. The sequence goes on along the minus strand of CM027662.1, from coordinate 5,604,758 downwards.
AGCACATAGATGTGAGGTACCATTTTCTAAGAAATCTCACAAGAACAGGATCGATTGCTCTGGTTTATTGTGGAAGTGAAGATCAGATTGTAGATGTTATGACTAAACCAGTAAAAAATGATGTTTTTCTGAAACTTCAAAAATTACTAGGAGTATGCAGTATTAATGAGTTAAGCTAATGGCTCTGCAGTAATTAGCTTAAGGGAGGGTTTGATGAGGAAGCTGATGAAAGAAGGTTGTTAGACTCTGAAACTGATGTATTCAAGATTGTTAGAGTCTAGTATTCGGTTATAACAAAATATAGTTGAAGCAGTTGCAGCTCAAACTTAGTTTGTTGTTAAAAATATATTATGTATAAGTCAAGTTAGAGAAGTTGTTATATAAAGCATTGTAAATATACAATAACTGAGCTAAAAATATACAACTTCAAGATTTCTGCAAGTTCTTTCTTCTTTGTACTTCTGTTCTTCATAAAATTCCAGATAATTTGCTCACATTTGCTCACATTCACCAACCATTCTAATTAAAATAGAAAGGAATAAAATTGAGAGCATGCACTGGGTAAAATTTTGAACCTGTCGACCTTCACCATTAGAATGTCAAAGTAGCCAGGTGCATGCCATTCTTTATATATTAATTTTATTGAAATCAACTACACAGTCCCTCATACTAATTAACAAAGCTCTAGTGATTTCATTTTCTATTTTTTTTATGATTATAAAAGTCTTGGAGTGCTCCAAAATCTAGAGAGATACGAGAAGAAATAAAAAAAAATATTGTTTTTAGCCCAGGTAAAATTAAATATTATTTATCATCATTTAAGACTCTTTGAATTAAAAAATTTTATATTTAAAATTATTTTTAGTGTCAATAATTCAATTTTAATCTCTACAAACAGAACAAAATAAATTATAAGTCAATCCATTTAATTTACAATTCTATAAAAAAAACAAGTAAATGTTAAAACCAGCATTCTCAAAACACTCATACACACATCTCCTTTATTGAGAGACATTTAAAAAAATACAGTGAAGTTAAATATAAAAAATAAATTTATTTTATTTTATTTATTTCAAACATCTTTTAAGTATTTGAATTCAATTTATTCATCAATTAAATTCAAATTAAATACTATAATAGGATTTAATCACAGTAAAAAACTGATTTTGATTTTTTCTTTTATCATTTTTTTTTCAAAGTGGGCTAATTATTTTTATAAGTATGTTATTATTCTTGAAAATTTACCTTAGAGTATTTGTGTATTCCTCATTGTCATCATCTATATAATTCACTTAAATATTTTCCTAATTCCCTTTCAAAACAATAAAACGGATACCAATAATCAAAATTAATTAAAGAGTCAAGATTCGAATATAAAGAGTAACATAATGCATTCATTTGCAAATTATTAAAATTCGATTTATATATTGAGAACATATGCTCTCGTTTCTACAACACATTATTATTATTATTATTATTATTATTATTATTATTATTATTGTATTTAGTATATGCTCCAGAAAAGCATCGACTTGTGTGGTAGAGCTAAATCTGGGCAGAGTCATAATGAGAGACATGCTTTCTTCTGATCTTTCGCTGCTGATATTTTCAAGCACCAACCATTTCTCATGGGTGTGGAAATGGAGGTCATTAATGAGAATATATTTTATAGCTTAAAGACTTGTTGAGCCATGCCTTCCACCCAGATAATGGTTTTTTTGCTGTGATGATTTCTGAACTCATCTCTGTCTTTTGTGGTGGCAACTGTTTCTTGCACAGCATAAAATTCCTTCCCTTTTGAGAACCTATTGGTTCCCATGGATTCAACGCTACATAAAAACAATAATTAATATGATATTACCGAACGTACCATTCAGCTTATCTAGCACAGCTACTACAGTGTTAAAATCTTTGAAAAAAAGACAAGTTCTTGGAATCGAACATGTTAAATCTGATCCCTGGACTTGGAGATCTAATCTAGATTTAGAGCTTAACTCGGATCGAGGTAGCTTTTAACTGTACCTGAACGTCGGTTGATCCTGTATTGGGTTACAAATCCAAGCCTTTTTTTCATGTAATCCCAGATTAGTTTATACTTAAATCTCATAGATGAGAAATGATCAATATTAATATCAAATTAAAAGAAATTGAGGAAAGAATTCAAGGCAAAAAATGAGAAGAAAAACAATCGTGAGTTTTTCAAGAAGGGGAAAATACCATCTGAAGCTGGATTAGCACAGTAGAGAAGGAAGTTATTGACATCAAAGCCAAGAACTGGTAGCCGGCCTCCACGGGCATAAGTCTTTAAAGCAGTGTCAATGACCCCAGAAACAAGATCATCCCCATTAACCACAAACCTTATAGGCCCTGCACTCCCAAGAAAATTAATACTTACCAAGAACCTGTTCTTTTTGTCATCACCTTTCTTATTCTTCATCTGCTTCTGTAACATCATTTTCTCGCTCACATTTCTCTTCATCTTTTCCATTTTCGTAGCCTTTCTTTGATGACAGAACAAGATAGCTCGAAGTAAAAAGAAAAAAAGAAGTTGAGGGTTCCGAATATTAAACAAAAAAAAAAACTAATCTTGTGAGGTTCTCTTCAGGGATCAAGGCCAAGGCAACGATAGTACCAGGCTTGTTTGCCAGAGTCAAAGTGGTAAATAAGCCCGTGAAGAGAACGTGCAAAACCTCTCCGAGAAGAAAGAGTAGAGAGAAAGTGCATCAAAAAGGTTATAGATTTTGTTTCAACCATCCAAAAAGGGATGAAAAATGAAGAAGACAGGGAGATGTATGTACTAAGGTTCTCGTTTAGCAGAAGAATATAAGCATATGAAGAATAAGGAAGTGTTGGGTTTATTTATATACAGAGAGACAGGTCAAGAGTACTTGCTTTGTTCCTTTAGTTTTTATCATTTTTTCCATCTGCTGGTAGTGTTTTATTGGCTCCTGTTGGCTTACGTGAATCTGTTTTTGTGGCGTTCAGCATCCTATTTACATCTGTTTTCTTTCATTCTTTGACAATTTAGCTAGTTCTTCCCTTGATAATGTACTTCTTAATAGCCACTACAGCACAAGTGGATGCTTGGGATTTTGCTTTTAATACCGACTGAATTCATTTTTATATGTTTTCCTTGAAGCGTGTTAGCTACAGGATGGCATCAACTTGCTCTAAATAATTGGGAATTATTGTTAAATTGTAGATAATGTAATCTATTAGCAGTGACTAACTAGGAGAGGAGGACAGATGCGAGCTACCCCAGTCCATTCATGTCATGTCCAGAAAGCTTTATTTAATTTGTGTGGCCATGGTGTGATGGTGCTGCGTTGCAAAATTACCAGCTTTGGCATCCATCGGGAATCTTACTTCTTACGCGAGGCGTTTCATTTTTATTCTTCTAATGTTATTATCATGAGATTGCGATTAAAAAATGCAAAAAAGCGTAGTTAACTCGGTGAATATCAGCTCGAAAACTTAGCCAAGTTGGGTTGACTGCTAATGCTAGTAATCAACAGCCTGCGTCTTTGAGCAGGTTTCATAAATATGCTTTCTCGTAATTCAAAACAAAGGTGGCGTAATGCAACATTGCATGATTTCAGAAGGCTCGAAATGAGGCCTTTCCTCACGTGCCGTCTCTGCCTTGCTTGTAACTGTGCTTGATTTATAATATCCGGCGAAGAAAAGAGGGGCAGGGGACACAGAATAAGAAAACACTCGAGTCTTTCAGGAATTCGATGCCTTGCTCTTGATGCTGAACAGCTGCTTAGTTGGCTTTCAGGTTTTTTACCAGTTCGGCCAGAATCCCAAACAAAAAGAACATCGTATGGGCTGATATTCTGCAGACAATCGCCACTCTCCATCCACCAAGAACTTGATTTTATACCCTCAACATTGAAAAACAAAGGGTCAGGAAACATGGGGATAACAAAAGACTGATCGACTGGATAACAGAGTTGGATCCAGCAAGCTGGTTGACAGAATCCTACCTTCCAGGTCTAACCATTCATGTTGGTGCGAACTCGGTGAAAGAAACATCATACTCAGGAGATAAGTACTCCCCTTGACTCCAACCATCAAAGGTGCCCATTTCTTGTACACTCTGAAAATGTTTATGAGAAGAGGCTAAGCCCCCAACAAATTCTTTAACATTACTCAAAATATTTAAATGAGTCAGTATAATGTCTAAGGAATATAAGGTGGTGCTTTCTTGCATTCCCAACTATCAACTAGTTTAGAAAAGGCTGATTTATTCACATGCAAATTCATGTATCACTTTGAAAACACAAGGCCTGAAATTAAACCAACTTTTGTTCTAATATGTGTAAATAAACAACCCTAGTTTTTTAGCCTTCCATGCTGTGAGAACCTATCTGATTATTATTTTTCATTCATGATTCATATACTTTAAAACTCTATTTATTATTTCAAGCTAAAAATTACAAGAAAAAAAGAGTGCATGTACACACGCAACAAATCCTATAGCCATGTGATACTCGATAATATTTGTAGATTATTATATGATGCCCAATTGAAAAATAATACATGGCAAATTAGGATATTAAAAAATGAAATTATAAATAAATAAAACTTCTATAAAAAATAAAAATCAAAAGAATAAAAATATAAATTGAAATATCAACAACAAAAACAATTAAACTGTAATTTTTAAAGAAAAAACTCAATTATAACCAACCAAATCACCAGCATTGACATGCACCATTACACATGTAAGAGAACATGGTGACACTTCCAATAACATGGCACAAAAACATTTTTTGATTTCAAGAGATGCCTAACATGTTATCTAATGAAAGCACGCGATCTTATACGCTGATGAGTTCACCACACATGACCCATATTGTTATTTTTATATATTTGATTAAATATTAAATTATCTCTAAACTAACTTAATAATAACAAAGAAAAACATTATAAAAAGATGAAAAAATATCATTGATAGTAGTTTTAAACTTTTTTGCTCTCAAGAGCATTTTAGTCATTTGACTGTATTTTTTTATATTTGATCAACTTTCAAGTTGTCCCTTATCTAACATTATAATAGCAAAACAGGATTGTGCATATATAAAAAGTTAAAAACATCTCTGGACGCAAGTTTATATGTTTTATTTTAAAGAATATTTTAATTATTTTACTACGCAATTAGAATAAAAAAAAAAAAACCTTATTTATCCTAAGTCAAATGATAATAACTACTAAAGAGCCCTATAAAAAGACGTGCACTACCTTAAAAAGCAATATTAAATTTTTTAGGTGGAAGAGTAAAATCGCCACCAATGATGCATATTTTGTAGTATTCAATTTGATTATTTTTAAAAGTATTTTTTATTTATAAATATATTAAAATAATATTTTTATTTATTTTTAAAATATTAAATTGATCTAAAATTAACAATAAAAAATTAATATATAAAAATTTCAATTTTTTTTTAAAATATTTTTAAAATATAATTTCAAATATCTTTTAATATAAAACTAAACTGTTTCCCAAGCTATTTAAATATAAAATAGATTGTTGGGGACACAGTCCACCCGCCTATACATGATCATCAACCACTCTTGCATTAGCCTCCTTTTAATTCTTACATGAGAAAGAGAAAAGACTCAGAAAACAAAGCAAAAACCTGAACTTGGGGTTCAATGACAGCAAGCTCACTTTTGAAGTTAACTGTGCATCCTATATGCAGCTGTGAAAAAGCACAGAAATAAAGGATGTTAGTCTAAGGGCTTCATACAGCAACATCTGACTAAAAACTCAGCTTCTGGTAGCATTTATATAGCACCATTGAAACTTGACAGGCCACTATTAAAAACAATTGAAATAGGACTTGGGGTTGGACCTGGAAGAACATGGGGCTGAAATGAAATAGGAGCATTACAACTAGTCACAGAAAAGTTTTGCTGTAACACCACTAATTGGAGAAAAATGATTGATGCAAACGACCCCAATATTGTGGGGCTGAGTTTTGAGTTGAGTACAGGGTTATACACGAAAAAAAGTAAGTGATTATTACAGTAACAAGATGAAAAATTAACCATCAAACCAGAACATAAATGTGATACTACTGCTATAAAAATTTAATCATAGCTAGCTAGAATTCAGGCAAAGCCACAAGCAAACCATAAAAGAACTTTAGATGCAAAACTACACTAGTCTTTCCTAAGAACATGCCTAACTTTTCATATATAAAAACCTGTCGTTTGAGAAACCAGTTTTGCTGACAGGCTTCACTGTGTTTTTTTACAAGGATCTCTCTGAGAATCGAGCAGCAGTGCCTTCAACACCACTCACTTTTCTTTTTAAGAGGATAAATTAACAAATATGGAAACCCAGGGAGATTTGTCCCACTTCTAGTGCATGTCAATTGAACTAAATAGGAGCCAAAGATTACAATGATGACCTCAGGGGGCACGTTCAGCTCACAGCATAAAAAAAACTCAGTAATGGGATTGATTTCCGACACATCCTGATGAAAACTCACTTCTAATTACAAATGAATCAGAACAGTGACTAGAAATAGAACTGGACATATAAATCGGAGAAAATGGCCCCATACATGAGACTGATACAACGAAATAATACTCTCACTGCTCTTGTCAAATATATTACCATATTTTCGCTCAGCACAGAGAATGGAGACATCAAATAGAAGCTACCACTCTATTTGAGGTCGACACATAATTACATGCAGGAACATAATTATAAGCTGTAACTTGATGTATTATGCGGATACCAGCAAGTGTGTGCATGCTATTCTCTTATATGTTTCTTGCTTTATAATTTATTGTTGAATTCCTACCTTGAAAGTTCTTTTAATTTTTTGTGGTTCAATATGTTGATCATTGATTTCTAGTGGTATAGGAAGGAAGGCCTTTGTTTGTTATCGCACTTGATGAGATACTACATTTAACATTTAGCGGTTGTAAGAGTTACAGCATTGATAAAACTCTAAAATTTTAAAATTATTGTCAATTTCATCATTGCAAGGAGTTAGCTAAGTGATTGGTTTTCATCTTAGATAAGGATAAATCTTAGTCTTAGTCCAAGTAAACCGTGTAAGGCTATATATAGCCACCTTAAACACTTGGAATCATCAAACAAGAGATATTCAAATTGTTGGAGGGATGAATAAGGGAAAGTATTCAATGGCAGTAAAGACACAACCAGTTGAAGATATACATAGAGAGTGGAAGAATGAACCCAGTAAGGCAATGTTTGCCTTGAAAACCACGTTTGAAGAGGATATGTTGGAGCAATTTGAATAAGCATGGGATACCCTTACTGGTCTATTCTAAAAGAAGAATGATGTCAGATTACAACTTCTCGTGAACCAATTGTTGTCGATGACACAACAGTGAAATCAACATATCGTGAGATTTCCAAATTAAAACCTGAAGCAACTATTGGTCAATCAAGTATGAGAAGAATAATCATTCATGGTTTAAAACTCGAATATCAGAGTTTGTTGTTGCAGTACAAGGATGGCCTATCCAACAATTATGTGTTGAGTTTGAAAATTTGCTCGCAAGTCAAGAAAATATGGCTAAGCAAATAGCAGGAATCTAGTTGAAGGATGAGAAGGAAGCACTCTACTGGCAAGAGTAAGCAGTGGAGTGCTCTCAAAGATCGAAACCATCTGGCACATCGATGGTGAATCCAATAAGGATGATGATAAGAAGAAGAATTACCAAAGAAAAGGAAGTTTTCATCAAGGGGGGCTTCAATTTTTTTTGGCAATAACAGAAGATTTGAAGACAAATGTTATACTTGTAGAAAAAGAAGATTGTTGGTTTAAAAAGCCAATAAAAAAACACTGTTGTTAATTCAAGTTCAGAAAAGCAGGTTAAAGATGAAAGAGATGTAATAATTAGGATTGACAACTATAATTGAAGATCAAATCAATTATAAGAGTGATTGGATTTTTTACTCCTGATGTTCTAATCACATGACAGGTGATAAACAAAGGCTACAGCATCTGATACAGCATAAAGAGAGTCATGTGGTGGTGACATCTCAAAACTCAAGATTACCAATAACCCATACAATCAGCTTGAAAGAGGTTCTGTAATTTGGATATGACCATTGCAGAGAGTATATTGTTAGCGAACTACAAGACCATACAACCGGCTTAATTTACGAGATCAGTTTACAGAAAAGAGAGGGGTAAATCTAGTCTAATTTACCGAGAGCATAGGGAACATAAAGTTCAACATTACCAAGAGCCTCATTCTTCTTAAAGAATAAATGAATCATTACACAATCCCAGTGTGTAAGCAATCACATATGTGTAGAACCAAACATGAAACAAATCACATTCTATTTTCCCATTATTTAATCATATACAAGAAATCATCCCAAAAAAACTTGAGATTTGCAAACAAACATTCATTTCTACATTCTATGGACGAACACCTATGCTATTTGATGAAATTACTTAATATTCTGTTGAACTCATCAAATTTTGTTTTTATAGAATATGGGTGTTCGGACTAGTTTACATGAATCTCGATTAATCTCACGAATCCTGAGATTGATAATTAGTTAAAATTTTCAGTACCTAACTAATATGGGACTCAAGCTTATGATTTCAAGAAAGCAAACCTGCTCCTAGGTTTGACCAATTAAACTACAACCCTAAAGGTTTATTGTCTAGATGGACACCAATTTCAAAGTATGAGCTCTCATGCTCGCATAAATGCATTATAGTGTACACATAGAAAAACAAAAACAACATGTTACTTGTAAGGCACTGACCAACCAAAGCAACTTTGTGGATAGAGCACTTGACCTGGTCCAGCGGAGAAAATGATTTGTTCTTTTTTTCTATATTAAGAGTTTGAGTTTTTTCTGTATGTCTATTATTTTTGTTGTGTCTAGTAGATTAGGAATTAGTTGTAATACATGTAAGCTGCTTTGGATATCTCGATTAAAAAAAAAAAAAAAACTTTATAGATATAATGCGGTACACATTGAAGGGGAGGAATAAAGTAAAGGAAGGATTTTTACTAATAATAAATTTTAGGGTGGCAGAGTGAAATAATTAATCATCACCATGAGACAGTGTTATAAAATCATAATTTTACATATCATTATGGAAGAGGTTAGAATTTCGTTCATGAAATTAGAATAATTCAATATAAAAATTTTAAAAAAATCAAAATACCAAATCAAAAGATAAAATGTCTTTGGTGCTACCGTAAAGTCATTGTTTAAACCCCATATTCCCTTTTAGTAAATTTGTTAATAGTTTATTTTTGCATTATCATTGTGGCTTGGATTATAAAAAAATAAATATATAAAAATAATTTTTTTAGTATTATCATTAAATTCAATATAATAGCTTAAACTTGCAAGATCCTGGATCAACTCTAATTTACCATAAATCTTAAATAAAATCATGTGAAGTATTCTCAACATTACCTTGTTAACTAAGTAAATTAAATTAAATAAACTCACACAAAAAACAATAAACAAGTTAAGTTAACTTTACTTAACCCACACAACTCTTGGTTATATTAATGTACTCTAATGTGTTTAATTAATTTTTTTAATTCATTATATAATAATAAAAATTTAAAATAAATTCGATATTAAGTGATAATATTTAATAAGAATTAATATTAAATAATAATAAAAAAAAAAGCATGGTTGATCATACCACTTAACCTGCCGAACTCTTGTTTTTATTAATGGTTGCTAAACAAAATTGACATAAAAAATCAATGAATTGGATTCTTAATTGAATCAAATCAAACATAAATATGATATAACTTGATTGTTCGAACCACTTTTATAGTTATTCGATAGATATCAAGAATATATATATAAATATGATGCAATTTTAATAAATAATTGACTCAATTATCATGACGACCCGTGAATTCACCAAATAAATTAGTAATCCGGGTCCTTTATTGAGTTATTTATGGATCGAATAATAGTATAATATTCATTCATTTTAATATTCTTTGACGAAAAAGATATATATATATATAGTTTCAACGTTTTTTTAAAAAGAAATCTTCATCAAAACCTATATTTTATTATTTTTTTGAAGTTATTTTTAGTTTTGTTTTTCTTACAGCTATTTGATTGGTAGCTATAGTGTTTATTATAATATGTTGTAATTTAATTTATTTTTTTTATATTATTGCTTTAAAATTATATAAAAACAATATAAAAAAATAACTTTAATATTTTTAAAAATTAAAAATAAATTTAACCGTAAAAATAAGACATCTAATTTCTTAATAAACAAAGCAAGAGTCAAATGAGGCCTGCTTTTACATGATGTGATTTGAGAGTGTCGATGTGATTTAAAAAAAAAAATTGTATTTTACTTATAAATATATTAAAATATTTTTTTTTATTTTTAATATAAACAAAATATTTTTCGAGTGCTTTCTATACACCCTCGATGTCTACTATAAAATAATATTCGGTACATAGTCCAATATGAGTGAGATTCAATTAAGAAATATAAACAAAATTGAAACAATATAGTCTTAGACCATCTATAATACAAGTGGCATATTGTACTAAAAGTAAATGATAGATCACTATAAAATATTTTAATTTTGTTATTGTATTGATGAAAAAATTATGATTATTTGATTTTTTTTTTATTGTAGCATTACTATAGTAGTGGTAAAGTTTTGATTTTTTTATGTTAAAAACTAATTGATTTTATACGTGTTGAAAATTATTATTTTAATATTTAATTAGTAAAATTATAATTGATAGAATATGTTAGAAATATGGTTTTTTCCTGACTAAAAGTCATTGAATATTGTTACTACTAAAATTATTTTGATGATTATTTAATCGGTATATTATACAATTAGAATAGAAGAAATTATGTTAAAATGAATCACATCCTCTGTGTAACATGTTGATTGACTGTCGTGTATGTTTTATTTGTTTCATGAATTCTTTCATTAGCAAATAGTAAAATTACAATCGTTGAATTGTAACACAGATAAGTTATTTGCTTTATGCAGCAAATAATTTGATTGATAGTTTTGTTTTAACTATTTTGGTAATAATTTACTTGATAGATAGCAAAACCACAATTGATGAAATTAACTAAAGATATATTATTTGTTGTCTACAACATATTAATTGTTTGTTGGGTATTTTTTTAACTATTTATCAAATAATTTATTGTACAGATAGAAAAAATACAACTGCTAAAATTTATCAAATATTAATTTTTTTCATATTTTTTCCTTATATTATTATATTAAAAAAATTTGAGCACTAAGATTACATTAATATGAGATTTTTAAAGAAAAATCAGTTCAATTTTATATATAGATATAGATATATATATTTTAAAATGTTAATATGAAAAAAATATCACAATATACAATTAGTCTCTCTTATTTTTTTAAGGAATTAACAAATTATTACATGTTAAAATTCTTGGTGCAGACTGTGGTGAAATGCAAGGCAATATTTTATTTTATTATTGTAGATAATTTGGTTTAATTTTTCTACATGTATTTTCTAAGTGTGATTTCGTATTTTTTATGATATGAGATCTGAAATATCATACATAAAAGAAACGGAAGTTATTTTTCACAAAAATAACATTGATCAATGAATTTTTATTAAAATTAATATAGTTTTCATTATAAATATTATTATCCATAATTAATATTCTAATTATTATTGGTCATACCATCGATAACACCGTAATTATTGTTTGAAAAAGAATTTTTTATTTTTTAAGATTTATTCTAGATATAATTTAGAATACTATAGTAAAATACTGTTTTTTGAAACTAGGTTAAAATCAAAAGAAAGGCTATTAAACAAATTATCACGAATACTTTAATTAGTTTGGGTAAGAATTGTTTGCTAAACTCTTAAAAGAAATGTGATCTCTGTATAGGATAGCATGAAAAATAAATAAATTAAAGGCTGGTCTGGGCCTTCCCCCAACGGCTAGCCAGTCATACAAGATGGGCATGACTGTTCAATTAGTCAAAATGGCTGGTTACCTAAACATTCTAGAATATTCGGGCTGCCATGCACCTGCTTTACTGCAGGACCCCCCCTTGTTTTTTACCTCTCTTTTCTTTTCTTTTCTTTTCTTTTCTTTCCTTTTCAGTTTCTTTCTTGAATTTTGTATAAAATTTGTTCGTTATTTTTAAATTGGTGAAATTAATCTAGTTAAATTTAAATTAAATAAAGAGTTGAGTTGAGAAGTATTTTGATTTTTTATAATTCCATGTTTTTTTCTTATATTTATTTTACTAAAAATCAGTTTATTTTTGAATTAACCAAATTAATTATATCACATTGAAATAATTCTTACTAGATTTAGTTTTAAATCCAAGTTAGTAAAAGAAAAATGAATTTGAAAATTTTAAGATTGTCAGGCTAGACCAATTTTAATAATAGTATCAAATAGTTTATAAATTAAACATTTTTTTTATTATACAAATATATTTTTAGAGTATGTAAATTTTTTAATTCAATATAATACATATATACTTTAAAATGAATATAAAGCGCGCGTGTGTGTATATATATATATAATATTTTTTATTTTATTATTTAGTATACATATAAACACTTCAAATATATATAGATATTTTAATTATTTTATTTTTTAATAATAAATAAAATATCCAAAACCTGATAAATAATTCATAAATATTAAAAAGATTAGTTAATACATAAAATATAAATATACAAGTACTTATTGCAATCAGTACTTACATGTTTCTTTCCCGAAGAACTCTCTAGATTACGTTGAAATTTATGGCTGCTGTCGGACTGTGATCCTCAAAATCCTAGATAACTGGCCGACCAGAACAATCAATCATAGAATTTTCACGTTAGTTATTAAAAGAAACTAAAGGGAAGTGGTTTTAATATAGTTTTTTTTTGCTATTTATTTTCAATATAAATTAAATAATTCTACACTTAAAAAAAAACATTGGCAGCAAGGAAACAGTTTTTTTTATAATAAAATAATTAATACACCTTTAAGGAAAAAAACAAACAAACCGGTGAGTTGGGATTTTTTTATTTTAAAAGTACATGATGTTATTTACTTTATCATTAACTTTTTTAAGGAGTTCTTTCATCATTTTCCTATTGTTTATTATTATTATTATTATTATTATTATTATTATCGAGTTTGGCAGTTTATTATCTTAATATATTTTAATTTTTATTTAATATTAAAAGATGAGTCAATTGTTGTATATATCTCACGGGGAGGCGCGAGTACACCTGTGTTTTTCAGGTAGCGCCTCCAATGATTTATACGGCTGCTAAGCATTGGCCTGCAATGAGTACATACATGTTTTTTTTATTAGTGAATAAATAGTTACAAATAATAGATATCCATTTTTTATATGTTTCTTAATTATTTTAATAAGTAAGTTTAAGAATTAAAAACTAAAAAATAATTTTATTGTATTTGTAATTAAAAAATACTATTAAAAACATTTTAACTTTATAATTAAAAATGATTTATCGATGACACCCCCAACAATGCTGGTTATTGCAAACCTCACCACCACTTAGAGTGGCTTTACGTGTTCTAACTTGATAGCTTGGATGTTGACATGACATAACAAGTTGATTTATAATTTGTTGACTTGTAATCTCATAAATCAACGTCTTTTATTATTATCTTTTGTTTTATTACAATCAAATTACCATATAGTGCAACTTTAGAGATTTTTCTGGAAGGCAGAAAAAATTGTTTTTTTATTTAAAAATATATTAAAGTATTTTTTTTAAATTTTTTTTTTTTAATATTAACATGCTTAGATAATCTAAAAATACTAAAAAATAAATCTTAAATTTTAATAAAAAACCAAGTGAATCTCAATATCATACATCTTATATATAGGAGAAAGTCTATTGAGATTTTTTTTAAAATATTTTTTTATACTCTCTAAAATCATTAAATAAATTAAATGCATATTAACAAACTAATTAATGATTCAAATTGATATTGTGGTTGTGAAACTTGATATTTTAAAGCGTTACAGCTGTTAAACTCGATGTTTAATGGATTTTTATTTGTTATGATTATGAAATATGATATAAATAACTTGTGTTTTTAAAATATAATATTAATTAAATATCGTATTTCTGGACCTTTATATCCTTAAATTGGACTCCTTCGTCCGTACTTTTATTGTGGATTCAATTCACCAAATCATTTTATTTTCTATGTTAATAGCATAACTTTATATCTAAATATATTCCTCATAGCCACAGTGAATTAGTCATTAGTCATTGGTCATTTGCTTGAAATACAAGCAGGGTGGATCTCTACTGATTTGATCTCCACGATTGAAAGTGGATCTATGCATTACGTGGTGATTAAAATAGTAACGTTGATATTGTTTTTTTTTTTAAATATATTAAAATAATATTAAAAAAATATAACATTAGTATGTGCATGTTGGGCACCGCAATACAACCACAGGTTGCCCAAAATGATTTTTTTTTTATTTTAAATGAATTTTTTTTGATTTTTTCAAATCATTTTGATGTGCTGATATCAAAAATAATTTCTAAAAAAAATAAAATATCATTTTAATATATTTATAGATGAAAAGCACTTTAAAAAACAATCACAACTGCAATCGCACTCTCAAACACCTCCTATATGAAAATGATCTACAATTACTAAAATAATTTAATTTAAAATATTTTTTGCTTGAAATATGTGAAAATAATTAACTATTTTTTTATTTGTTTAAAATTATTTTTAGTATCAATATATTAAAATAATACAAAAATATACAAAAAAAATAATTTAAAATAAAAATAAAAAATTATCAGAATTTTTCAAAAATATTTTTATAACACCCTACCAAACACTCCAACAGTAAAAAATGGAGGGACCAGATTCCTGCAAGGCATCCAATATCTCAAGTTTGAACACCAAACTCGTAAAGAAAAGAAAAGGAAAACCTCGTCAAACTCTCAGACGATAGAAACTGACTTTCTCTCCGTTGCAATCTGAACTCGAGACTTTCACGTTAAATTCACGCAATCTGGACAAGTATTTATCGACTCGTTTTCATTAATTATTTCATAATATGTCTGTTTTTTTTTTCTTTCTGTACATTAATTTTATTGGCTTGGAAATCTGAGTTCAAACTGGCGATCTTAATTGCAGGAATGTGGTCCTCCATTACTGCCGGTCGAGATCTCGATTTCAATCTCAGGGAGTAAATGGCTTGATTGAATGCATAAACCCGCCCTGATTTATATTTCAAGCAGGTGACCAGTGAGTAATTCAATCTCAGGGAGTGATAAATATTTTTTTTAAATTATTTTTATTGAATGCAGGTCCAAATAGTATAGTATATATGAAATGAATTAAGAACTCGGATGAAATTATTAGAAATTGCACATTAGCAAAATTGTTGCTGAAAAAAAAGTTGTCTCATAACTTGTGTATCTACTTAATCGAGAATAAGGTAATAATTATTTTTAAATATATATTTTTTATTTAAAAATATTTTTGAAATCATCACATTGAAATATTTTAAAAACAAAAGATAATTATTATTAAAATGATTATATATATATATAATTATTTTTTAATATTAGCACATCGAAAGCTTTCGAGATTATAACAAAATAACTTAAAATAAAAAAAACTTTTTAAACGCAAAACAAACACATTTAATAATAATTTTTCAAAATAATAATTATAAAAATAACCCTTTATCTGAATTTTATTTTTTCTTTATATAGTGATATAAATTACACTTTCTCTTTATACTTTTATAAATTGCACTTTACGATATAGATTAAATAAAGATTAAATAAATGCATTGTTAAGGATATTAACTACTATTGAATATATAAACTACATAATATAAAAATGTAATTCATAAAAATATAAGCTCCCTCGTACCTCGTCTGTCTTGGCCTCTGGCATTCCTCTCCATGTGCTCTCTGTCTTCCTCTGCGCTTGTGCTACGAGGTATCGTTGAGAGGAAGTTTTCAGGTGGGGCAAGTGATGAATGATTTCTTTACAAAAGTGATTTATTAGCTATTTAAAAAAATAAATTTAATTGAAATGATAAAAATATGAAATGAATAATATATTTCAACACAGTTTAGAGTAATTTTTGTAATTCTAAAACATATATTATATATAAATATATTTTCTATACCTCTACCATTTCAGTCTCTTCTATTTAAATATAGTAACCAGATATTCTCCTAGTAAATATATTTAGACGTGTTTTCCTGTATCTATAGGTTTCTCCTTGAATTTACAAAGGATAATATCCTTTTCAGACTATATTATATTCGAGATCTTGAATAAAGATATTCTAATAATTAGTTGGTAAAGTAATTTCGGTTTTTAATATAAATTCTCTTTCCTAAGTTGACTGTCCCGTGCATTAAATATATGAATTCAATAATAAATCTCATAAATCCGATTCTTGAAATCTATGGAAATCTTGTGATAAATTAGCATTATTCCTTCTAAGAATTAATTCATGTTAGCTTTTTTATCCAATTACATTTAATTTCAAAAAATAATATAATAAAAATAAATAAGTTTACATAATATTTGATTTTTTTTTTAATTTTGTATTCAATATTAAAAAAGATGATTCCATTGAATATATTACCCCGTTTGTCATTGCTTACCAACCTGTTTTTTGCTGCTTTTCAATGTTTTTTTTTTTGTCATTTTAAAAACCGGCGGTTAATGTTTTTAGATCATTTTGATGTGCTAATGTCAAAAATAATTTTTAAAAAATAAAAAATATTATTTTGATGTATTTCGACACGAAAAACAGTTTAAAAATAAGAAAGAACCACACTCCCAGAAAACCCTCGCCCTCGATTATAGAAGAAAACTTAAACGACACGGGGAGCCACCAATTTCCCACTCCCAAACACTCCTTTTTGACCAGGTCAAAGCTCTCCATGGATGATCGATTGACATGATAAAAAAGCATCGATTTGATCGACTGAGTCCAAAATAGCGTTTATTTTGTCTAACCTATTAATTTACAGCTACAATAATTAATTAGCTAACAATACATTAAAACTCTACTGTTATTGATTGCTTTATATATATATATATATAATTTATTTTCTTATAAAAATTAATATAGTCTTATGGTCTTAATCACGAATTTAATATTTTAATCAATATTGATTTATTTTATTTTTTATAAAATTATTTGGATTTCATCACTTAAATTATAGTTTTGATATGTTAACTGTATCAATATTTTTAATAAATTCTTTTTCTATTCCTTTCTTCAACACTTAATTAATCAAAACATGGTCTAGATTTGTTATCGTTTCAATGATTTTTATATGTATAAAATTTTTTTTTGAATATTTGTGAGTTAAATTATATTTTTACTACTTATATAAATTATTTTAGACCTACCAAATTAATTAAATCATATCATGTTAATCTCTGCATCATTAAAGATTTTTTTTTGCTAGAAAAATATTAACAATATCTATTTTTTTTTTGTATTAATAAAAGACTTTGACTCATCCCGCAGCAGCCCGTCGGCTAGCAATCTAATAATTATTTAACCAGGTTTGACTCTAAACTTATCCTATTTACTATTTTTAAATGTAAGTGGACCTGTGATTCATGATCTAAATCTTTAAATAAAAATAGGAAAGAATGGATTCAATATGCTCTGGTAAAAAATACCATGGTTGACAGCTGGCCATGTGAATCAGAGAAAAACACAGTAAAACTGATGGTTTTTTATTTATAAAATAATATAATTTATATTTTTTAATAAAATAAAAATAGATTGATTTAACCACATGAATTGTGACCTCAAACCTCGCCCCTAATCAGCACTCAGATTGGGTTTAAAAGCTATGTTAAGATCCTGTTTTAATTAAGATTATTTTGTGCAAACTCGGATAATTTAGTTAATTAACTAGTAATTAAACTGTTCATTGATCCGTGGCGGCTCAATTGATTCAATCAAATCGAGGTAAAAACCAAACCGGATCGAAACTAATGAATTTATTTATTTATTTTAAAAATCAAACCTCGTAATTTGAAACTTCTATAGAGAGAGGGGGGGGATCCAGTAACACGTTTGACATATTATTCAGTCTATACCTTTTGGAAAAAGGTTAACATGGTATCGACACCTTCCTAGAATGAAGACATCAAGCTGTTTTTGGACATAAATACAAGACCAACCACTTCACATCTCCACTTGCAAAATACAGGAACCATACACAAAATCTCTCTCATTTCTGTTGCTGAAACGAGTCATTACTTGCTCTCTTTTTTGTTCGATCTTTTTCAGAAATGGAGAATTTGATGGGCTTGCTTAGAATTCATGTGCTTAGAGGGGTCGACCTTGCTGTAAGAGATGTCTCTAGCAGTGATCCTTATGTTGTGGTCAAGATGGGCAAACAGGTATTACAAATGTTCTCTTGGACTGGTTCTTGCGTATCTTTGCTCATTTCTTGCACCTTATTGACTTCTGAATTCTGTCATGTTTTTGGTTTCTTGTTTTCTGATTGCTTTTTATGTTTGGTTACTCTGATATTTGATATTATGAGTTACTTAGGAGTAGCTGTACAAAGGGTTTTACCCCTTTCTGTTCGATCTTGACTTTTTAACCCCTTTCTGTAGATTAAACCGTGGGTATATTGAAGCTCACGAACTGGTCCTGTTGTTGTTGCGCTTTATGACTGCAATTGTTGTTATTATCATCTCTGGTCAAATTCAAGGGGATCTGGGATTTTTTTTTCTCCCGAATCCTATAACTCAACCAGCAATAAACTTAAAAGTATTCTTGTTGTTGACTCTGTTTTTTTAGTCCTGTTTTTGCCCTTCAAAGTTCCAGCTGATTTGTGATGCTATCTTCTATTCTGAATTCTGAATTATCTCCCAGGCAAAAAAGTTTCTTGTTGCTAGCCTCATCACTCTTATCATTTTCATAGATTACGATCAGCAGATAGAGTTCTAAAATGAAAAGTTCTTGCACTGTGCAGTCTAATGTTTCAAGAAGTTCAAGGTTGAACACCATAACCTTATCAGATTTGTTTGAAATTCAAATTTCCCACTTGAAATTTCCTACTCACTAAATTTTGCTCTTGTTATTTGATTACTCGTTTCCTTTAAGAAAAAAGGCCGGATTTCAATTATTAAACTATGTCTCATCATCAAAATTGAAAGATAATTACAAACAAACAAGATGTACGGCTGCGTCCTTTTCATTCCTAATTAGTTGTGGAACCTTTCTATAACACCAAGAATCTTGTGATTTTTCCTTGTTTTTTTTTTTTCTTTCCAGAATTGATGTTTCCAATACATATTCTCTTGCAGAAACTGAAGACTCGCGTTATAAAGCAAAATATCAATCCTGAGTGGAACGATGATTTGACTCTTTCTGTTGTGGATCCAAAACTTCCAGTCTTGATTGTGAGTATACTTGTTTTTTCTCTATATATAATATGCTCGACTCTATTGATTGGAAATGATGACACCTAGTTGGAAAGGATACAGTTATAGAAAAGATGGAAGGACTGAAAGTTTGAATTGGCTTTTCGGTGTGTTTAGCACTTAAAGAACTCATGTGTCGTGGTTTAGCAGGCATCAAATATGCTTAGCTTCGATATTAAGATTGTAAATATAATAGAATCACGTCGGTAACAGTATGAAGTTTGAAAAACATTTGACAACAAATCATTAATTAAAGAAAACTTAGACAATAAAATCTTGTCGTAACAGTAACACACATTTAACACCAACATGCTTGAAGTTTCACATGTTTTTTCATATAGTATCCTTCTCTGTTTTGATACAATAACTTAAAGGTTCCTTGCTGTGGATGGATTAATTTAACTGACAGGATTCCCTCTCTTGTTGCATTTGAGTGCACAAGATATTTAATTTGCCAGCAGCATGCAACGGATTAGCAGCATGACATGCATTTTACTATTCTAAAAAGGAAAGATTTTTCAAGTATTCAATTTCCATGTGCTGCTGATCGAGTTTTTTTTTGTGATGAAATGCTTTTTTGGCGCAACTGCAGAGAGTGTATGACAAAGACACATTCAGCTTGGATGATAAGATGGGAGATGCAGAATTTGACATCAGTCAATTCATAGAAGTCGTGAAGATGCGATTGGATAACCTCCCTAGCGGAACCATAATAAGAAAGATTCTACCGACCAGGGAAAATTGCCTGGCTGAAGAGAGCTGCATTGTCTGGGCTAATGGCAAAGTGGTTCAGAACCTGTTTCTTAGACTGAGGCATGTGGAGACCGGTGAAGTTGAACTCCAGCTTGAGTGGATTGATATTCCTGGTTCAAGGGGATTGTAGATTGCATTTATCTGTGTTTTTAAGGTCTGCAATAATAGTGTACAGTTAGAGCTCGGAACGGTCAGCCGGAGACCAGTTTGTTATTGCTATGTGTGGAGATCAAATATGTAGCTTGATCTTGCTATTTAAATGTTTTGTATTTCCTCATCTGTTGCTATAAAAATTCCGCCGGAGACGGCTACTTGTGCCGCTGTGAATTTTTCTAGCAGAACAAGGAAAATAAGGATTTTTTTCCGGGCAGGTGAATATTCTTGAATGGCTCCTGCTGTTGAATAATGCACCGAGTTATTTGCTTGAAATTGATTAAAGTTTAGAGGTAATATGAGGATTGATTGAAGGCCAATAATGCTAAAAAAAAATATTTAATAATTTTATATAACTCTATTGAGCTACTTTGATGTCTCTAAGCCAACGATGCTTCCATCTGGGCCATTGTTGTTCATATCATGGATTTAATGATCCATCCTTTAGTTGAATTTCTACAAAACCTCACCATCAATCACATGTCATAGAATTGATGTTGCAATGGAATATTCTTGTTCCTTATCTCTGTAGGAAAGATAACATATTATGCAGAAAAGGGGGATGAACTTTTAGGATTAAGAGTACAATGAGCATTCCTTCATAAGAAAAAGGTGGAAAAAAAGACAATACTAAAAGGCAGAAGGCAAAGAGTTTATATTTTGCCTTCTATGCGAGAAAACCTTTTCTCTTGATAAACATATTTTATGGGTCTAGTTAAGTGTGTAAAACCCTAGTTGTTTCAAATTTTTACAAGGGGTGCATGTTTTGACTCAAATTTTAGATCTACTGTGCAAATCACAAGTTTTTTATCATCACTCCACACCCCCTTAGATACTTTGCCTAATAATATTAGAGACAGAATTAAAGATGACTTCTCATAATCACTGAAGATGACAAATATGTCTTCACCAGTTTTCTTATTGTGCTGAAAGAGGAGGGATATCTGCTAACAAAACAATGTGGTGTTGCTCTACAGCACAAAAGCTGACCAGTATATTATTTAGGAAGTCCTTTACTGTAAAATTTATGACAGAATTAGAAATTGCTTTAACCAAAACACAAAGAAGATGAAATGATATACTAGCAGAGAAGGGTTTAAAATGCAGCACCTCTGGCCCTTCTACTCTTGATTTCTTCACCTACCTGCAAGATTTACAAAAGGGGAATCTGCAGATTTTACCTGGAAGTAGAAATATTGATATCTGCAGATTTACATTTCCCTTGTTAGCTGAAGTACTACTGCCGCAGATAGATCAATCTGATTGTAACTCTTGCACTAGGTTTAGTATCTGAGCTAGAATAAGGGGATTGCCCTCCATTGTAGATACACCTATTTTCTCTGATTACTCGAGCAAGGAAAAACCTTGGAACAAATAAGACTAAAATCGAAAAGGATTTTCTTACCAGGCAGTGGATATTCAAGCATCAACTGTTGATATGTCCTCAAATTATTGTATGCCCTTTGAGTTTCATCTTGTTGTTTAATCAATATTTTCAAATTTGAGGATGATTACATGAATCTCAAATCGAATGAACAATGTGAAACTTGAATTAAATTTCGATCAAAAAATTTAAAAATAATCTATTCATCAAAAAGTTAAAAAAAAATAATCTATATAAATCTGCAATTAATCATATCTTTCTAATAGATTCCAAAAACAATTTCATCACTTCTTAGCATTTTCTTTTTCAATAAATAATATATCATCTATTTTGTAAAGATCATAATGGTTGGAGATTCTAGAGAAAATGAAAACTTAAACCCAAAATGAAAATGAAAATGAAAATGATTTTTTAGCCATATGATTATGGTTAATTAAATCTAGACAAAAAAATTGTTTTAGATTTTCTTCCAAGCTAAAAATAATAGTAATAAAAATAATAATAGAAAAAGGACTGACATTGTAGAAAGATCAAGCTGGGATTTTGGACGAAGTTGAGAGATTGGTTGTACCCTGTTGTGTCCAAGACTAAATAAACAACACAAATTTAAGGTCAAAACAAATTAGTATCGGAGGAATATGCAAAAAAATTAAGTTCATAAAAGGTTTAGTGGTATAGTTATATTTTTAATAGGTCAATTTGATTTTATCATGACCCATATTTAGAGCTTAATTATTTTTAAGAATTAATAAATGTACAATTAAAGAATTTAATTAGGTGCAAGACTTTAATTATATTTTAATGGGTCAAATTAAGTTTGGGAGCCCTATTTAGGCTTTATCGTGAATATTAAAAATTTAGATGATCAAATTTAATTTTTACCAAGTCAATTAATTGAAATCAAATACAAAATTGCAAGAAAATCATAATTTTAGTGTCAACTAAAGGTCAGATTAAAGAAACTTATAGCCAATGATCAATTTGCAAAAGTCACCGAACTATAGGGACATAATTGATTGGAATCAGGGGTAAAAATAAAAAGAGTTGTGAGCTTAATGATCAATTGAATATCAAATTGCATAAATATAAGACGATTGACCAAACTAAAAAAAGGAGTTGAAATCAAATGGTGATGTTAAAGTTAAACAGGGGTAGGATTGCGTAAAATCTAAAGTATGAAGTCAATCAGACATGTAATTAAAATATTTAAGAAGAATAAGGATTAAATTGAATTTTGGCTAAAAATCCCTAAATTAAGGGCTAAAATAACATCGTTTTGAAGAGAAAAAAAAAAGGAAACCAGAGGACACGTTGTATTGTTAAGTGTTCACCTTCTTCTCATTTTTGTCCCAAAAAGACAACTCAATGGGCTACTTTTTAGGTGCATTTAATACTTCATCTCTTCATCACATTTGACAAAACATATACTCATAAGGACTTGATATTGCACTACATTTTAACACGTTCATTCTAAATGATTGACACCACAACTGTCGAGGCATCACTCTAAAGTGGCCAATATAGACAGTCTTGACTTGTTAAATTTGATTATTCATGATAACAACTTTCAACCAACAGTTAAGATCCTTCCGGTTCGAATCAAAGGCCAATATTTGGCACTAGTAAAAGTAAAATATCCCCTTCCACCTTATATTAATAAAATATAAAACTTTATAACTTATGATGCATCTACAACCATCTTACCTTAATTGGCACAAGTTAAATCTCATATGTGAGACCACACTAACATGACAAGACATAAAATTTATACTTGCAATGCTTTCAAGAAAAAAGCTTTTACAACTAATAAAAGCTAGGTGGACAACATTTGAATAAGCTCCAAATATAAATACAAATCCTCTGTCCAATCATATACGAGTGATGGGCCAGTAAACAAGATAGTGGTAGAATACCCAAGAAGCTTGAATGTGTTGATGGATAGAGTTTACTAGATGATGATGAAAGTGGGGTATGAAGGAGATAACATGAAGTGTTACAAGCATCACTATAAAAAAGCCACTTGATCAACCTAGATGAAGATTTTCGTATAAAGGTGATGCAAATGATAGATTGATAAGTGATTCAAATTGAAAAGGCAATGGGTAAGGAGAAATCTATGATAAAAACATTTAGTGAAGAAATGTGCTAGTGAATTGCCCAAGCTAAAACAAAAGATGAAATTCTACCTTTTTATGTACACTATTAAAGTGACCCTTGTAAGAAGGTTGACTATAAGAGAGGTGTATCAAAATTAAAAGATGAACCTTGCTTCTATTGTGTTAAAAAAAATGTTTTTATTTGATTATGTCTTCATAAGTCTTTTGACTTTGTCATGTTTTAATCTATTTTAGTCTTATTGGCAATTTGACTCGTGATGCCATAAGACTTTCTCTGTTAAATAAGCCTTCTTTTTTTTTTTTTGTTAAGATCACATATTTTTGTCTTGTTGATGATGTGTCTTCACTCTTTTGTTTATTTGTAAATAACACATTTGCATTACCACACCTTATACGTTTAGGAATCAATTCACAAAATCATTACACCAAGAATTTCTATGGTGTGTTCTTTTTTACCCAAAAACTAGACGTCTCATGAAGATTTTTAAAAAATAAAAGTTTTAGTATCAAAGCAATAGTTAAATTGATGTTTATTTTGAAAGACAAGTTCTAGGAATTCAAGTGATTATATTGAAAAATGATCTTACACTCAAATTCAAAACCTAACAAAACAACCCATGTAATAAAACTAAGTTCTTAGTTAAGCAAATAATAAGAAACCATTTTGCATAGAAAAAAAAGGTTTATCGATTCAAATGCATGTATTTGAAGTAAGGAAATACCATTTTAACCATCCCTTTATAACTTTAAGACATCCATTATATGCAACCCTGAGTAGGATCACACCTCACATTAGATTGTAAATGTAAGAATGAAAAAACATTATGAATTCACAAATTGTATAAATCCAATAATAAAGACCAAGCTGATAAAGGCATCAAAATCTTGGGGTGATGTTGAAGTTCGGTAAGGGCAAAATTACATTAATTAAATATTTAAATTCAATCAGAAGTGTAATGACAAGAAAAACAAAGATGAAGGACTATAGTGAAATTTAGCCAAAATCCATAAATTAAAGCCTAAAACAATGTCATTTTAAAAAAGAGAAAAAGGGAGATAAACAATGTGCTATATTGTTTAGTGCTCATTTTCTTCACCAAATTTAACAAAGCATAAACCATCATGATGGTCTGAAATTATACCACCAATAATTGGAATCTTTTTGGATTGAATCAAGAGCCAAGATTAGATAGATATAAAGATAAAATATCTTTTTCTATCAACTATAAATATAAATTGATTTTATGCACTAAGCATCAAACAATTATCAAACAATTATAGGCCAAAGTTAGAGATGAATCATTGTCATCTCTTTTCATTTCCCCTATTACTTCTTCAACCACCTACACCTCATTTATGTCGTGACCAATAACAACCCAACACCTTGTAATCATATCCCTCGCCAATGAAAGGAACCACCACCACAAATCGCTTCTCTTTATTCTTCACTATAAGTTTCTTCTCCACCAACAATAATAACACAACCACAAACTTAATGTTAGTGTCCCTGCATGACCAATCAATTACTACTTCCTGTGTCAATTTTTCTTCTCCTCTCTACAAAAAAAATCATCCATGGTAAGCAAAATGAGAATTAATTTTGCATACAATAGGCAAATATAATAACAAAAATAACCTAGTGACCATGTGGGCTTAGATTGACTCAACTCATATGGTTGGGTAAGGTCCAACTCACTTAAAAAAAAATAAAGGGGGATATATATTCTATTGTTCTTTCTTTGTTTTTTTTGTTTTTATTTTATTTTCACTTTTAATGATTTTTTTTAGCCAACATATTTTTTTTATTTTTTCTTTTTTCTTTTATTAAATTCTTTAGGCTTTTTTTATTCTTTTATTGAATTTATTTCCCCATTATTCATGCAATAATAACAATAATAATAATAATTTTAGTTTTTTTCTTGGTTTTCTTTTGTTAATGTTTTTGAGTTTTTTTCTCTCTAGATAATTTAATATTTTTTTTATTTTTTAGCAATAATAATAATGATATTTTTAGATATTAAACTTTCAATTTTGTTGTTGTTATAATAGGGCATTTTAATGTATTTTATTATATTAAACTCTTCATATATAAATATTATATTTTATTTTTTAACTAATAAAATATATTAATTATTTCAATCCCAATAATTATAAAATCGTAACTTAAAATACTCCATCCAAGAGTCCCGTAAAAGACACCTCCTGCTGCATCATCAAGAAGCAAGAATCCCACCCCAACACTCAGAGAAGCAAGAGTCGCACCCCACCAAAACTGCCTCCAGTAGTTATGATTCTTGAGCATCTCTCCATCCAAAGAGACCTCAAAACCTATCCAAGTTCTAGTGTTGTCCAACAGCAGTACCGGTGCTAGTTGCTGTCTAAAATTAATACCTGGTAACAAATGCTCACACCCTACAAGCGTTAGATATCATAAATCACATTAATTGCTACACTGCGACTCCCAAATATATCATTAAATTGTTTGCATCAACCAATCAAAACTACCAAATAAGCAACTGAAAGAGGAAGAAAGAAGAAATTCCCTTAAAGATTGAAGCAGCTAACTAGTAGACAGTGGTAGAGCCAAACCAATTCCGCGTTGAGCTCAGCATTATGCAGCAACCACGTTTGTGTAAAGCACAAAATTTTCGTGCCCACATGATTTTTCTTCTTGAATTCAACATAAATGAACAGAGACCACACCTACTTACAACCTGCTGCTACTACTTCACATCTTGGAGACCACATACAACTTAGCTTTTAGTTCTGAAAGGTAGGTTTAAATAAAACTATAAACAATACTTCTTTTTAATAAAAAAATCTCAAGATTTATTCACGTAAACAGTGGCTGTGTTCATAATCAATTACTTTTTTCAAGTATATTGCTGGAGTTAAACGTAAAACATAGAGCACACCTATCCCATAACAAAAGTTTCATGAAGAAACTACCTACTTCTCGTGATAGCCATTCAAATTAAAACGAAAAAATTAATCAACAAATAGTATACCATAATTAGTTTCCTGGTAAATCTTAATTTATGAAGAGAATTCCAGTTCTATGTGACTCCAAGTTTGTCTATCCCTCCTTGGTAAACCTTATCTTGGCCTTAATCATGCTTATCAAAGAAACAGTTCTGAACCTAGCCAGTAGAGATGACATATTTTTAATTAACCAAAGATCACGTCAAATCTAGAAAAAAAAAATAATTAAAATATATAAATATCAAAAGAAAATACCCAAATAAATAGATCAAAAGATTGAAAACTAAGGTTCATAATTATCTCAAATCATGTGTTTCATAAGAAAAACAATTATCCAAATTAAAATTAAGTACTAAATTCCACTGCTATTTTTCTGTTCTTGCTAATAAAATAAAACCCCGAACAAGCACTAATCGTTTTAAAGACTACTCCTACAACGTTGAACCGGAAGAAAATTAAACACGTAATTAGATACTTAAAATAATTTAAGCTAACCCTTTAGTCATCATCTTCTTAAACTCCTCAAAATTAACATTACCATCACCATCTTGATCAACTTCACGTATCATGTTCCGACAGTCACTCAAGCTACACTTCAACCCCAACATCGTCATTACAGAGTGCAACTCATCGACTGAAATCAGTCCATTCTTGTTCTTATCGTATAAATCAAAAGCATCCCTCAATTCCTTACTGTCGTTGCCACCGCTATCGCCAAGTCCGCCATTCTGGATGAAGTCGACAAACTCATCAAGATCAATGTAGTCATCACCATCTTTGTCGAATTCTTTCATTATCAATTCGACCTCTGCTGGTGATATCTTGGTGCCCAGTTCGCTAAGGCTTTCTACAACTTCGCTGCAAGAAATCTTTCCATCCCCGTTTTTGTCGAACTTGTTGAACACCTTCCTTATGTCGTCCATGGAACCGAAAGTTGTCGGGTTTCTTGATCTTGCCATTGTACAGAAAATAAAAGAAAAGACAGAGACTTTGGTTTTGCTGTAGCAAGAGAAGGAAAAGAGTAGAACAGGTTTTCCTCTCTGTGTGTTGTGGAGATCAAGAAGCGTTTTATGGGGCTTCTTGATTCAACGCGGCTTTCACGCGCTTTAGAAACTTTTCTTTTTCTTTTTCCCGGCAAGTGACCAAAATATTTACTTTTTGTAGAGTGGTGATTGGGTGGACGTGGTGGGAAATTAATTTGTGTGGTTGATCTCACTCAGTTTCGAGAACTAACGAGAGAAATAAATAAATAATTAGGTTATTAGATTAATCTATGAATTATTGATTCCAATAGTTAAAAACTTAAAATCATTCCATTTTATGATAAAACTTTTTTAAAACAAAATCAGGCTAATATCATGTTGATTTTATGATTTAACAATATTTTATTTTTATTTTCTTGTTATATATTCTTAAAATGTGATGATAATTATTTTTTATTTTAAAAAATATTAAAATAATATAATTTTTACTTGAAAATACAGTTGTGAAGATGTTTAAATGTTTTTTTTTATTCGTCGAGTGAGGTTTAACAACCATGAAGAAGTCAATTCACTTTGTCAAAAGTATTATTATGGACAATTAAGTCTCATATGTTGACAAATGATGTTCATCATTAAGGACAACCATTAGGATTTTAATTTACGAAAAGATATATATATATATATATATATATATATATATATATATATATATATATATATATATATATATAAAGGGTTAAGAAGTGCCAGTTGAACTGTTGCTCTTAAATAGTCCAGGAATAAAACAAATTGATACAATTGATCCCTACACAAATTGAGATTAAAATCGAGCACTTCCTTAAATAATATTTGGGATTTCAACCCTACCTTGACTGAGACAAATGTATCCGGATCAACTTGTATGTACTTTAACTAATCCTACAAGTCCTGAAATTAATAATTATGAAAGTATCCAGTGACTATTATATTAGTAATCACAGAGTTTGATTCTAAGATTATAGTGGGGAACAAACTTTTTAGTTTGAAACTCATATTATTGACCTATTTATTAGATGATTATCACTATTTGTACTTTAAAAAGACAGAGAAGGAATAAAATAAATGAATAATCATTTATTAGATAAATATTAGATGAAATTTGGGGATTGGGCATAATATTTTGTTACCCAAATTAATTTATTTGTTATCGAAGAACCCATAGAATTGAGACACTTTTTTTTTTTTTTGGTATTTGATTGAATTAGAGATTAAAGCATTTGATACCCTTCTTTGAGATTTTATTTTTATAGTAAATCTTTGATATGATTATAATATTTATGAATATTTACTGCTATCTTTAGAAGGAAATTATTTTTTCTTATTTAGGGGCTCTTAACTATTCACGCGTGAAATGAATTAATAGGATAAGTCTTGAAGGGAATTTTAATTAAAATGATGAAAAATTAAAAAAAAAGTCCCATCTTCAGCCTGGAAATACTTTTCAGGCTATTCACAACATAATTTATTTTTATAATTCTGCACTTCGCTTTATATTTAATATTATTGATCAATGTTGAGCATGTGATATTAAATTTCTTATAATTCCACTTCTTTAAATTTTCTTGGAAGTATTTCATGAAGATCAACGATGTGGTCATGTTTGTGTTATGGATGGGATAGAAGTAGACTTAGATTTTGTTTTTATAATTCTCATAATTTATTATGAATTGTATTTACACAGGGACTTAGTGTCATGATTAGGGACATAGGTTTTGATATTTTAACCTTAGTTAAATTAAATTATTGTTTTTTTTCAAATAGATTATCTCAGTTTTATGACTTGAGTCATCGCTCATTAAATATTGGATTTTTTCTTTTATAGGGATGTTATAGTCTTATAACTTAGATCAAGAGTTTAACATGTTAACACAATTGACTTTGTCTTTTATTTATTTAATGATTTTAATCTCTCTTTTTTTAATTTTATCATTTAATATTGTGTGTCATTGAGAATTAAATTTCATAATTTATCTTAATATATTTTTTATTAGATTATATCAACCTCATGACCCATGGATAATGCTTATTAGGTTAACCCATGTTGAGTTGACTTATTTTTTGTTTTATTTTTTAATTAAAATATTGATACATTTTATTGTTCTACATTGAATCTAATAGGGTTGATTGATGATTAAACTTCATTAATGTTTTGATTTGTATTTTATGGGTTATTTTATTCTCATAACTAGGGTCTCATGTATTGGCGAGTTAAATCAAATTGTTTTTTTTTAATGAGGTTATCTTAAGGTTAACTTGGTTCACCATTTTAAATTATTTTCTTAATTGATTTTTAAAAAAATTTACCCATCAAATTTTTTGATGATTAAATATCAAGCTTTATAATTTATTTTGATTTATTTATGTAGAGTTATTATAGTCTCATAACCCGAACCATAAATTCGACTTGTTATCTTGGGTTGATATAAATCAATCCAATATATTATTATTTTATTATTAAAAAAATATCATTATAATTTTTTTTAAATAACACTATTTTTATAAGTTATTCAAATTACATTTGAATTTATAAAATCAACTGAGTCACGTCATTGCTCAAAGTACGCGTAATCACTATTTGTTTATGTGCCTTGAAATCGTGTAATAAATCATCAAGAAGCAAAGGCAAGTGAAAACGACATCCTCCATACACACAAAAGACACTTTGGAGAATCTTCCAAGACCCATTCTTCTTCTAACTATAGATGGTCAGAGCATTCATCTAAGTTATAACTTTGAGTAAATGGACGTTGTCCTTTGAATTTGCTAATAGATTTTAATATATATATATAGATAGAGAGAGAGAGAGAGAGAGAGAGATGAAGTGCTAGTCTTTTGTGTAACAGTGGACAGAACATGGGATCAAACAGGACCTTCAACTGTGACATGTTCTTCTTTGTTTTGAACGGGAATATTCGTTGTGATAAACATGTTGATGATGATCACCATTCATCAATTTAAAAAAAGAAAAAAAGGCTCATGATCATCCCACGATAAGAGGACTGACATGATAACGCGTCCAATAGTATATACCAGCTCAACTGGGGTGCCACTAGCAACCTGCAGGAGGAGCACTTTCTGAATCATCTAGATGAATTGAATGTCCAGACTCAAAGCCAGAGAAAACAGATTGCGGAATCTTTTTCTTAACATCAAAGCTCGTCGATCCTGGAAGCAAACTACGTACGTGAAAAGGGTGTCTGTTTGTTGCCCTCTTGAGAAACTCACCGGTGACACCCTAAAGCCAATCAATCCCTTGAGAAGTTAAGTGATGGGCGTACGTTCTTTCGACCGAGCGGGTGTTTTTAGGGTTAAAGAGTTGAAACAATACATGAACAGCCATTCGTTATGGAATATTCTTAGATGAGTTGTTATTATCAATTCATTGTCGTCGTATAAATAGTTGGTTAATATTTTGTTTTATTATTGGTACAAACGTTTTGATTTTGAAACGTTTCGGAATTAGATTTTATTATTTATATATAATTAATTAATTATATATAAAAAAAAGAAAAAAGAAAAAAAATAAATAGAATTTTTATTTTTATAAATCAAAGTTGATAACAATTTTATTTTTTTATAGTATATATTTTTTAAATTTTTATTGTTTTGATTTTGGTTTATATAAATATACACGGTTCATTTGTGTCCATGAATGGAGATGGTTCGGTTTGTCACTTTGTTAAGCACTTTGTCATCCAAAACAATCACATGTCGAATAAATAAGAGACGAGACAAAGTGATGTGTATATAAATATAAAACAGTAAATAACATTGTAAATAACTTACTTGAACGAGATCAGTGAAATCAAAGTGTTCACATATAATTAATTATGTATGTATGTATGTATGTATTAAATTATCTTGAATTTGAATTATGTTTATTAAATTAATATTTTATTATATATATATATATTGTAATTTATATATATAATAAAATATTGTATTGTTTTTGTATGTGTGTGTGTGTGTATAATTAAATACATTAATTCAAAAAAAATTAGTTCAAATCCAAAATTAAAATTAATTAGAAATATGCAATTCAATCTAAAAAAACACAATAAATTGATAAAATGATATTTCTGAACAAAATTATAAACATGTATAATATTACAAAAATATCATCATCAGTCTTGCAGGGTCATTATATTATCTGATTGGTTTGAAATTTTAATATATATATATATATATATATATATATATATATATATATGTTAAAAGACTACTCATAAAATTTTATCTCAATCTAATGGTCAGATTAAAATATATGATTAATATTATAAAATTATTTTTTATTTTAAAAAAATACTATTTAACTAAAATAGAATAGCCGAAATATTTTCAGAATATTTCTGCTGATATTTAATTAAAAAATTTAAAATGAACTGAAATTTAAATAAAAATAAAATAATATCTTTTTATTAGGTTTTTTAACTACTATAAAATATTTATACCGTTTTCACTGTTTTGACCGAAATTGAATAATATTGACAAGTATGATCACATCACACCCACAAGGAAAAGAGTTCGAGTGAACCCAAATCCATTATTTTTACTAAAAAGTTTTTGAGAGCTGACATAGCTAGCTAGATTTATTGGTTTAGAGGAGTTGCTGCTAAAAGGGTCCGCCATTTGTATTTCAAATCAGCTCAGAACCCAACTTAAACTATAGCGACGATTTTCTAATCAACTCGTGATCAAGATTAACAACCGTGCATTTGACTGCTCGAGGATGACGGAGAGAAGCATGTGTGGTTGGGGACATAAGCCAGTTCAGATCCTAAGGAGCATTATACAGGAAAGGAGGAAATTATAAAAAGGGGAATGGCATTATGGATCGTGCATGATTGTGTCTGTTGTTGAGAGACAATAAAACCACAAAATGACAGCACAACAAACTACTTTACTCTCTTGCATCCTCTGCTCAAGTCTCAAACACCATAGTTTTTATCCAGCACTCCCTATACACCTTGTAACGTCTCCGATCTCTCTCTCTCTAACAACTAAGAACCAATACCCAGCCGGCTGATCAGATCATAAATGAAAAAGCAACCAAATTTTGCTAACAAGTTTTGATTTTGAGGTGCATGGCTGCTCTTCACTCTACTGCTTTTTGTTTACGTGGTGTGGCTTTGTCTTCTAGTCAAGAACGTAGGAATGTTAAAGCCTCAACTTTTCCTTGCTCCCCTTTGGTTTCCATTCCTAAATTGAGCTTCCAAAGTAAGCATTTTTGTTCTTGGAATCAAAGATTAGTTTACTTTATCTTGAGTTTTGATGCACGTCAATGTGTTTTTCTATAATGGGTTCTTCATAACCAGTCTAAATCTCACTTGTTCTAGTTGGAAATGAGTGCCCATGTCTTGTGAATTGAAATTTTGGATTCCATGGGTTTTAGTCTCGTAATAGAAAACTGGTCATCAAAGTGAATCTCAAATTGTAATTTTTAAAAAAAAATTGGAAGTGACCACTTCAAAAGAGTCCAGAGACAGTCTCAAATTATAAAGTTTCGGTCATGTAGATGCCATATCATGAAGCTCTCTAATTGCTTTATTGTACCATTTTGTGAAATGAAGTCTGCTGGAAGAACAAGAGGAATGAATAAATGTTTTGCCTTTATAGTGAAAACTCCCTTAGGCCTCAGCTTCTTTTACCAAATTCATCACACTTCTGTTTTTACTATCTATTTGGAAATATGAACTTTTTCTCTCTTTTTTGGTTTCCAGCTTCTTATAACTTCTTATGAAACTCTTTGCTCTTTCTTTTGCTTCCTATTTTATGTGATCTAGGTAAAGCATTCGGAGGTGATGGGTCACCAGAAACGAAAGATTCCTCTCTTGTGGCTTGCTTTGGGGAAATGCTAATTGACTTTGTCCCGACCATTAGTGGACTTTCATTCTCTGATGCACCGGCAATTTAAAAAGGCTCCAGGAGGTGCGCCTGCTAATGTTGCCGTTGGTATTGCACGACTTGGTGGCTCGTCTGCATCTATAGGGAAGGTACCATTATAACAATAATGACCAATGTTTCTGGCAATGAATAGAAAATAAGAAAGCAAGGATGAATTCGTTTTTCGGATGCCCATGTAGCCAATTTATTGAGGAGTTGATAAAAAAATCTACCAACGGTTGGCTTGGTGATTTAGGATAGTAGTATTCAAGTTAGAGTCCTGTTGGTCATTTTTGTTTCCCTTCTCCATCTTTAACGCTTCAAGACAGAGCTCTTTTTCTTGTTACACAGATATTATTTATGCTTAATAGAAGCATAAGTTGCAAAGCTGATTTCAGGAATTTCCCAACTTTATCTAACATAAGTTTGTCTGGCATCCACTGTCCACAAACCTACGTCCTAGGTGTTACGTCCTAGGTGTTCATTTTATCTGAAGGTGAAAAGCTGTCATCCACCACTCTGAGGAGGAATTAAAGTTGACTCTTTGTATAGAGCTTTGGATAGCTCTAGATCGAATAAATCTGTAAAAGCAAGGAGCTGTCAAACAGCAATTTTCCTTGTTGACAATTTAGTTTCTTTCAACCTAGTGTGTTTCGACAAAATAGTACCTATTTCCTCTTTATTCTAAAATTTAACGGTTTATTAGTTTTGTAGCATGCCATACCCTGCTTATATTTATCTTATTGACATGTATTTTTCACAAAAATTAACCATAGAAATTTTATCTGTCATCTATCCTCTCAGATCTTCAATCTTTTGTATGACTTTCACAGGTTCGTGAAGATGAGTTTGGATACATGCTCGCAGAAATATTGAAGGAGAATAATGTGAACATTGAAGGGACGTGTTTTGATCCTGTTGCATGGGCATTTTAGCAGAGCCATGCAAGTCAGCGCACATTGCAGAAGGAAAAGCTGCTAAAGATGCTGGTGCTGTTTTGTCTTACTATCCTAACCTGAGGCTTCCACTTTGGTCTTCTGCTGCGAGTGCCGGAGAAGGCATTCTGGGCATTTGGGACACCGCTGATATTATCAAGGCAACATGCCATCTTGAGTAGATTAATTACCTTGTTCTTGCTGGCAATTTTTGTGCTTCCCCTAATTTAGTGGCTTGGTGCATTGCAGATAGAAATACCACTCTGATGGTCACACCTTGTTTATGTCTACCAGATAAGTGAAGAAATATCTTTCTTGACTAAAGGAGAAGATCCATATGATGATGCGGTTGTTCGGAAGCTATTCCATCCAAATCTAAAATTGCTTCGACTGCAGGGCTGCAGGTACTACACTAAATTAAGTACCAGAAATCTAGTCTTTAAAAATTTAATTTTGAAAGTTACGAGATCATCCCCTGTGCTCCTATCACATGCATGTCAATGAGAAATAGTTGTTGTATTATTGCTTTGATTTTCGATGATGACAGGAATTGAAATGAGAATATGCAAATCCATAACTCCAATTACATGTTGCTTACAGAAACTTTAAAGAAATGAAATGAAGGAAAGGAGGCATGAGAGAGAATGCGAAATTGTAGAGCAGGAATCAAGAAGCAATCTAAATTTTGCAATATAGAGTGAATAGGAGAGTTTTGGATATTGTGACAGGACCTTTTTCTTATCAACTTTTCCATAAAACTGCAATTTGAGAAAACCTTATCTGCCTATAAAAGTTTTCTTTGTTGAAGGCAGCTCTGAAAGACTGTCTTTCAAGAGGTTTTGACTTATAAATCAAGTGAAAATGCACCTGATTTTCAAAACTGATTGACCTTCTAACATAGTGCTAATTCCTTGAAATATTTCCCTCCTAGATTGGAGATAATGTTTTCTTCTAATATCTCTGACTAGATTTTCATTATCTTACATGTTTTCAGTTCTGTGGGAGAGTGAAGGGTGTAAAGGTGGATGCTGTGGACACCACTGGTGCTGGGGATGCTTTTGTTGCTTGAATATTGTCACAACTAACTAAGGATCTCTCCATTGCTCCTGGTAATGCCATTAACAATTAGATTAAGGAAATGGTAGTATCTTCAGGTAAATACTTGCAAGACAAAATTTACACTAACATTTTTTATCTTCATCATATTGCAAATTAGTCTGCTGATATGTACTGCATAATTCTAGCTTTGTCAACATATCAGCTGCTGGCTCAGACATTTCAGTTTTGGATCTGCCCTAGGCAATCTCATTAACCATATATGATCCTTGCCTATTATTTCATTTGATTCAACTATATAACCATTATAAGGTGCTTTCTTCCATTGTTTTGAAGAAACTTGATCCTCCGCTGTACTTGGAAGGTGTAACATTTGATAAGGGAGTTAGTTATAATCATGCAAGGAATTCATAGAGCTAGACAATCTCAACAACTTCTCCAAATTGTTTTGTTCTAAATTGATTTCCCCCCCTTTACATCATTTGAAAAAACTATTTTCTTTTTTTGTTTGGTTTCCAGCCCAGTCCAGGTTATTGTTAAGCAAACTAATGCAAGCCATGCTTAGTTTTCACAGTTTATGCTTTTAAACAACAGTGCACTTTATCTTTTAACTCTGTAATTTCACTTCTGATCGACTTCTTTTAATCTTAAGAATGAAGACCGATTGAAAGAAGCTCTCAAGTTTACAAATGCCTGTGGTGCATTAACTGTGAAGGAGAGAGGTGTTATTTGTTGAATTGATTAAGAGCAAAACACATAAAAAGGGAGGCTACAATAATGAGTGCTTAGCTTAACCTAATTACAAATAAACTATATATAGGTTAAGTGTAAAATATTATTCTACCCTTAATTAACAAGACTAAATAAAACTAAATACATATTATTTAACACCATTCCAGCTTTGCCAACCAGAGAAGCTGTGAACAGTGCCATCATTCAGCTTGTTGGATAGAGTTTTTGTGATCTCTGTGATAAGGTAATAAATTCTATGCCAATTCTTTAGATCGTTCGACAATTCTTGCAATGATGTAACCTGAAAGTTTTACGACAATCTGTTGAGTGAAATGATTTGAGTCCCGAGGATCACATCAACCCCCTTGCATGGCACCATATTGTAAACATTCAGCTGAGGTACATCATCAATAAAATAAAATTTATAATTTCAGTGATGTCGTCTTTCTCTCTGCAATTTATGTCTCTCTCTGCTGATAAAGGCTTCTTGACGAATATGGCCTGCAAAAATTTGATAAAAGTCTAGCAGGCTGTCAACTTATAATCAGGAAAAAAAATTGATTGGAATGGTTAAGTTTCACGATTCAAGTATAATCCTTATTTCTCTCCCAGCTGGCTTCCTGTAAGAAATCCAAGTCTTGATCGACTCACATCGGCACAACTGTAAAGCCAATACTGTCAATTTGCTTAATACTGCGCGTCACTTATTTGAGTTCTAATATCTTGTTTTTCTCCAGCGCATCTTAAACTACAAAATGAAGCGGCTTCCCCTATCCTTGCAAGATTTGAACCTAAGATCTCCGAGTGCAAATATCAAGTCTCTCGGTATTTGAACATAATTCTAACGAGACCTACAAGTGGAAATCTAAACTCAATCAAGCTGTAATGAAGTGCTTAATACTGTTGAGGCAACAGAAGAAATTTCCCATTAGTTCCTATCAAAATTGAGACATTTTCCTGTACATTAAGTCCAAATGATGAAAACAAATTTACAGCAGTAATCACTATAATTATAACTCTGAATTATTTGACAAGCTGACTGTTTTAACCGATAACATATCCTATTTTTCGTTGTGGGAGTTGTGTCCTACCTTTGACTTCGTTAAGAAAACTACAAATAGTTAGTGACTGTGTCAAATGACTGACATCCAATGTTTATCCCAATTTTTCTGTCGTTTCTTTGAACATTCTCTATTGTTAGATTGGTCTAGTTTAAGCTTCGATCGGTCTAGTTCAACCAAAGGATATTGTCGGCAAAATAGTAGAGAGTTTTCAGGTGATCCGTTCCAATTCCGAGTTCATTGGATGGCCTTAAAAGTTGAAGACGTTTCTCATCCCTTTAAAAACCCAACTCCTTACCTCCCATTCATCCTCGTTCAAAATTCCAAGGCTAGGAATCAAAACAGATTCACACCAACATGGCTGACGAAATATCTGAACTGGAGCGCATTTTCAAGCGTTTCGACCTGAATGGTGATGGCCAAATCTCTGCAACAGAGCTCGGCGATTGCTTGAAGAGCCTCGGTTCAGTCACACCAGAGGAGATCAAGCGCATGATGGCTGAGATCGATACTGATGGTGATGGATTCATATCATTCCATGAGTTCTTGGATTTTGCCAAGGCTAACAGTGGCCTGATGAAAGATGTTGCTAAGATATTTTAATGTTATTTTTGCACTGTTATTTTTTATTCGGGATGTGATGTAATCCATGATTGTGAAAGGCAGAGGCAAGTCCATCTGAATTTTGATTGACAAAGGCTTGGTTTGGTAGTTGCAATACAAACATCTATATCACATCATGTTTCTATATGAGCAATTTGGCATCTTGAAAGTGAAAGTGCAACAGCTAAGTGGTTTTGTGGTCAAAACTAGACACTGCCTCTTGCATGCTTTCAAATCCTCAATGGCTCCTATTTCAGAGCATTTTAGATGCACAAAAAAAAATTGACCAGCATCTTAATTTTGGCCATTGACTGGAATTATCATAGTAACATTTTCTGGTCAGAGGATGTTCAATTCCTTGGTCATTTACTACAGTATGGTCATGTGGAAAGATCCACTAACAAACCATATGCTATATAATGCAAGTTATGGCCTCAAGAACTCAAGAGTTCACTTGATTCAAACTAGAATTGTTTCACTTGATTCAGGCCAACATACACACACACACAGGGGCACGTAGTCAGAACGCATGAATTCAAGCGTTTCTACAATCAGCCAAGCACAGAAAAAAAAAAAAAAGAAGCAAATCTGCATGAGTTTAAGAAAATATACACTGAGAAGTCTAACCTTGAGATGATTCTATTACTCAAGGATCTTTAAAAGCAGCATATTGCTTCAAGAATATAAAATTAGAAGTCTAACCTTGAAATTATGCTTGTCATCGAAACCACAGAAGCCGGATGGAAGCTATTTACACAATTCCAGCAAACTCGTTTTTTCCTATTTACAATTTCAACACTCTTTTTTATTCTGATTTCTAGGCTTCTTTCTCTTCAAGCAAAAGAGTAAAAATACCAAAAAGAAAACAACAGAAAGCTGAATATACCAGGTTCTTTTAACGACAATAAAGGTGATCATCATCCTCACATTCTGAAACTCCTAACATAGCCAAAGATAAGTGACTATTCATCTCATTTTTTGTCTGCTGTAGTTTAGGGCAACAATCTATAATCCCGGAAAAATTGGATTTCTTCCTATTTGAATAGATTGGTTGTTCTTCACCTCTCAAAATCCCAATAATTTCATTTATTCCTGGTCTTCGAGATTCTTCATTGCTTACAGAGGCAGCGGCAGCCTGGGTCATCTGGGTTATTTGATTTGTATTTCTCAAAGTGCATTTAAGTTGTGGATCAAGCAACTCCTCAATGGCTCCCTTTCCCTTCTGCAATAGGGGTTTAGCCTGCAAAAAGATTGCAGGGTTCAGATGTCAATTTCACATCCAAGCCAAGCAGATACTATTATTAATAAAGACACAAATGTCATCATGTTTTCACTAAATGGCCAATATCAAAGATACTGTTTACTACTTGCTCAAGTCAAAACGATTTTTCATCATGCAATCAAATCCTACTATGAGTGGCCTTGTTGCCAAAGCAAAAGCACATGGTTTTATTGGCGCTTGAAGGGAAAAATCATAGTAAAGTTTAACGATGATAGAACTCTTCAAAATAATAAACCATGAGACAGCAAAACAAACCCATCCTCCATATGATGCATCTGCTACAAGAAGTTTGGCCAATTTGTGCATGATTCTGGGGTGAAAAATATTGCATAATAGATCATGCTTTGGCCAAAGAAGTCGGAGAATCGAGGTTGAAAGTAAACTAGAAGGAATTGATAAAGTCAAGCTAAAGCCTAGAATTCTAGCACCAGTATCACAGCAGTCTCACTACCAATCCATTTCCCTAGGATCAGCAGAGAAAAATTATGCATAAATCCCTGTTCATAGAACTAGAGGACAGAACAATGCCATCCTTGCAAAGCAAGTAATATATGCTCAAAGTTTACAAAGAAACGCTATTTGCTCCACATCTGATTCAAGTCTACACCTCATCTAATAGTTATGCTCAGAATGTGGCTTGTAGACTATGGCTTTGAGTAACAGAAAGCCCAATTTCTCCATGAAAGTTTATAGCAGGGCCATTCTCTCAAGCATTACAAAGTCAAAGGGACTGATGGAAAGTTAAAAGGAAATTAATTCAGTAACCTACCCATAGGACCAAATTCTCTTCCCCTAGTGGCTTCCTTGCTTCAATTGGCTTCCTTCCGGTAATTAGTTCCAATAGGACCACGCCAAAAGCATACACATCGGTCTTATCAGATATTTTCCCATGTTGGAAATACTCTGGAGCCAAGTAGCTGCACCTTTTAGATTTATATCAGCAAATGGGGAAAAAAGTATAAATTTGTTGAACCAGTAAAAAGATCATATGGTTTCTTTTCCCAAGTTTGCAGCAGTTCATACCCAAATGTTCCCTTGACAGTTTTACAAAGGAAAGGGACTGAGGGTGCAGAAGTCCAGGTAGCCAAACCAAAATCACACAACTGCAAGCATAATTGTCATTTTTCATCAATAAAAATACCATGCATAGCTTAAATTGATTCTGAATACCATAGAACCACTTAAGTAAGAGATTGTAATCCATAAACAAGCTCTTACCTTTGGGACTTTCTTGGAAGAAAGGAGTATATTTGAGGGTTTAATATCTCTATGAACAACACATCTTTCAGTTCCATTATGCAAATATGCAATTGCTTGTGCAATTCCAAGTGCAACCTTATATCTCACAGACCAGGGAAGGCCAGAGGAACGCTTAACTCCTCCCTTCCCTTTCTTCTTATCTACAAAATGTAGGTACTCCAAAAATTACTCAAATTCCAAAAAACTCAATCAAATTTCAAAATTCAAAATTCAAAATCAAAGAAGAAGAAAGTATACCGTGCAAATGGCGCTCTAAGCTGCCACCAGATACATATGTGTACACCAAGAACAAGCCCTCCTCTGGATCAATACAGAACCCGATAAGAGGCACAATATTTGAGTGGTAAAGAGAACTAGCAATCATTAATTCTCTACAAAATGCCTTTGAAGCCTCCTTATCCTCCTTGTCTAATCTCTTAATCGCCACAGCAGTCCTCAAGAACCCAACTTTACCTCTAAAGACAAAGCTCAAAGCTCCCCTTCCCAAAACTCTACCTGCCCGTCACCACAAAACAAGTCAAAATCTCAAAAAAGAAACAAGCTTTAAGATTAAAAAAATAAAAAAAAGAAGTTACCCATTTCTTACCTTTTGAGAAATTATTAGTAGCAGCAAGAATTTCACTATAACTGAATCTGACCAAAGAATTTGCAACTGGAGAGATACTTCTCTCAAGAGACTGGATTCTCCTCCATTTCAGCTCTTTAGCTCTAGTCTCATTCAATCCATTGTCCAAATTTACCATCAAAACAGTAGCTGAAGCTGAAGAATTCATGTTCATTGACTCAAGCTCAACTTGAGAGCATAAACTGAACCTGAAAGATGAGTGAACTGACTGTGGATCAGCACTTGCCAACTCTGCACCACCACAGCCACCAGACTCTGCCAACAACCATGCCTTGTTGTGCTCTAAATTTGCGCTCTTGTTATTGCTTTCCTTGCTGGTTTCGTCACTCTCATTTGGCACAAAACAGGCCAAACCAAATTGCCAAAACATTTTTGACCAAAAAGCTTTCATCTTTCGTTTGTAATCATATTCAAAGTATTGGTCTTTGGCTCTGAAAGTTGCAGTGGACAGAGCATCACTACTAGAGCTATTTGGTGGCTCTTCCATGTTTACACAGGAGCCTGGAAGGAAACCCATTTTGAAACAGATCACAATAAATGCACAAACACCCAAAAACCAGAAAAGAGAATGTAAAAAAGTTAAAGCTGATGCGTCCTTTGCTTCAAGGGTGGGAGAGAATTTGCCTTTCTTTATAGACTAGAGAGAGAGGGAGAGGAGATAAATAGACTTCAATGGGTTGTGGTCGTTGTGTACATAAATTAATATCCGATATTTTTTTATTATGTTTTAAAAATATTTTGAAAAAAATTAAAATTAAAATTTTTATTTTAAATTTAAATTTAAATTTAAATTATAATTTTTTAATATTTTTACACGCTGATGTTAAAAAAAATAAAAAAAATTATTATAATATATTTTTAAACAAAAAAACCTTTCAAAAACAATAATAATCTTACTTTCACTGCACATAATGTGCAGGTAAAGCCATGAAGGGGAGAGGTGAAAGCGTTTCCTTGAAGCTTAAACTATTTCATTGGGGTTTGGTATTAGTTTTACTAATAATTAAGAGAAAATAAGTTGATTTTTACAGGGAAAGCAGAGATTCTTGCTTCAGCTGTGCAAGTGAGGTGCATAAATAAAAATAAATTAAAAAACACCAATAATAAAAGAATAGAGAGTACCAAACAGGAAGATTCCGGGTTGGCAAGAGGTGAAGCTTGTGATTTTATGATTTTATTTTTATTTTATTATTATTATTTATGGGGGAATGAAAATTCAGACAAGAAAAGTCATTGATTAGGACGTCAATCATACCAACGATTACATTGTAGTTCGGTGACCATCCAATCTTTTTGGTTGTTTACTATATATTATTGTGTTTGATATTATTATAGTTTTTATGGCTATAATTTAAAAATAATAATAATAATTATAGTTTTTTAAAAATAAAATTGATGTGAGATAAATTTTTACATATATAATATATGATGGATTTAAATGATATTATAATTTTTATATATGTGAAAAGTTTGATGTAAAAAGAGGTTATTTTAGTAATCAAATAGCTTTTTTTGTATATAATTGAATAAAAATACAGAATTTAACATAATTCAAAATCTTCTCTAAATACATGGGGGGTCTTTAGCTTGAAATGTGTATGAATTCAAGCTATGTAAGGTCTCTCCAAGGCATGGGAGAAAGAAATTGAGTTCATAGTTTTGAAAATCAAAAGGGATTATAACATAAAAGGTATCATTTTAACCATATAAATTATCATTATTTAACTTACTTTATAATTTTAAAATTATTAGATATGAGGTGATAAGTTCTTTTAATAAAAAAAAATAATATTATTTTACAGTAGTAATTGTTGATTTTTATGGATTTTTTTTAGTATATATTGATTTAGATTGTAAATGAGATTGTTTTTCTAGTTTTTTATTGGCTGGGATTCAAATTAAAGAACTTATGAAAATACAATTTTTATTATTAATATTTTCATATCATCTATTTGTTCTCTTTATTTCTTGAAAAAAACAATTAAATTAGGGAAAAACAGGAAAATGATGAAAATGGTTAGGTACAAATATATTTAAAAATGAGCTAATTATAAATTGCTATTACAGTCGAGTTTTGTTTTGCTTTCGCTATTTTAATTAACGGTCAAGAAATCTTAAAATAACAAAATAGATTGATGTGAACATAAAACTTCAAGGATGACATGGATTTGTCACGGCTAAAAGAATAGTACATGATGCCAGTTATGTAAATTTATAATTTGTAATATTTCTCTTTTGCATTTTTTTAGGGTTTTGTTTTTCAATTTTAATTTTTCAATTATATTTATTAAAAGCATTTCTTTTTTAAACTTTTAATTATTTTTAATTTTATCTTTTGATAAAAAAAAAAATTGTTTGTAATTAGCTCTCATTCTTTTGGTGGTTTCTTCTTTTTTATTATTTTATTTATTTGATTTTGATTTTCAAGTTAACCCTTCAATCCTAAATTACTCATCCCCTTTTTTTAAAATTTGATTTTATTTATTTTGTGTATGGTTGAGTCTAGTTTTTTAATCTTATTTTTTAATAAATGGTTTATTGAGAATTGAACTTAGAGAATTTTTTATTATTGTGTTTCTAGTTAAATAGCTCGAGTAAAAGTTTTATAAGTTATTATTGATTTGAAAAATATTGGATCTCATGATTTCTTTTTCAATTTTTTTTCTATTGAGTTACCAAATCTCATCACCTAATCACTAGGTTCTATATTTTGAGCTCATATGCTAATTTAATTTTACCTACTTATATAATTAATTGTTTTTTCTTTAATTTTATCTTTCAACATTTGATGAGTTGAAAATTAAGATTCAAGGTTTTCAAAATTTAGTGATTCTATTTAAATGAACCTAATAAATTAACACAAGTCGATATTATTATTTTTTACTAATTGTTTTAGTTGGGGACCAAACCTCTTGGTTGAGAGTGTCAAAGGTTTTTTTTTTTCTTGTTG
The DNA here is from genome assembly GCA_015731905.1 of Salix dunnii. Lineage (NCBI taxonomy): Eukaryota > Viridiplantae > Streptophyta > Magnoliopsida > Malpighiales > Salicaceae > Salix > Salix dunnii. The sequence goes on along the minus strand of CM027662.1, from coordinate 5,560,485 downwards.
TTAACTTCATTTATTTATTTATTTATTAGCATTTCATATTTCATTCATTATAATTAATCCTTTTAATTATCTTGATATGAGCTTTATGGTTTTATTATAATCTCACACCCTAGATCACAAGTTTCATAAGTTAATCGTTGCTAACCTTAGTTGATCTAGCGAGTGGATTTCTTAATTTTTTTTTAAAAAAAAAATATGTTGTCCAATTTATCACTATTTTAAGTATTTAAAAAGTGTTTGGGCCATTAAAAGTTTGAATTCCTAATAAGCTATATATTTTTTTTTAGTTGAAATACACAAAATTATCCCTTATTATAGATAGTTTTAAAAAGCTAATGCAAGTACTAAAAAGTGGCCAAATTGCCATATAGGATGTGTTATAACCCATTTCTAAATTATTATCTTATATTATTATTTTCACCTTATTTCCCTTTTATTATCCCTTATTATAGATTGTTTTATATTTGATTGTTGTTTTTTATTATGTATCTTTTTTCTTTCTTTTTTTTCCAAATGACATACCTTCATCTTCTTTTTTTAATGCAAAAATGATACGCACATCACAATCTCAATGGTTTAGCACACATATTGATTGGTGTGCAGACTTGCTTTAATGGTAATTGTTGCTGTTATTTTTCTCTTGGAAGTAACGAGTGTAAAGAATGTCATCGTTTTAGAGAGAGTAGTTCTAATTTTCATCCAATATTGTATTTTCTATCAATTGAGTCCTCCTAAAATAAATAATTTTTCAACAACTTAGAGGATGTTTGATATTATATTTTAAAAGTGTTTTTGAAAATAAAAAATATTTTTATTTTCTACTTTAAATTAATTTTTTGAGTGTTTTTAGATCATTTTCATGTGCTGATGTCAAAAATAATTTTAAAATATATATATATATATATATATATAATTATTTTTTATTTAGAAATACAATAAAATAATATATATATTTCTTTTTGAGTTAAATTGAGATTATTTTTTAGATTATTTTTTATTTAGAAATACAATAAAATAATATATATATATATATATATATATTATTTTATTGTATTTCTAAATAAAAAATAATCTCAATTTAACTCAAAAAGAAACACCTAATTTCTAGAGAAGCATGAGCTTATTCAGAAGTTGGGTGTCTTATAAGATGGTTCAAGTTGCTCTCTAAATATCCTCTCTTGATATGCTATTTTGCTCCCAACACTTTTCTCAATAAATATTTTTTAAGCAAAACCAATTGCAAATTACTCACTTTTTAATCATTTATGATTAATTATAAATCTATTTTATAGTTTAATATATTTTTTATTTTATAGCCCTCTTGATCACATGGATAATCTGGCTAATTCAAAATGTATACGTATTATGAGAGGGAAAACTTGGGAACAAATCGTATGACGATGATCTTCTTCTTCCTCCAATTTATAAGCTCCAAATTGCTGTGTCTACATCAGCAAGACAACAACTATTTGCGACATTGATCACATATTTTGATTGATGTTTTTTACTACAATCATTATGCCATTGAAACATGGTGACTGTTTAGAGGCCCACCTTGCGATTCAATTCATGATTGAAATGGTGTTGAAAAGAGACGTTGAGAGCAGTGAACCGTAGGAATTCATGGAGTCCAGCTGCTCACACACTTTATCTTCAGGGCACAAGAGAAAACAGTATGCCCAATTATTATTTTTTATCTCAAAGAGCAGTTGCCACGCCTAGTTTAGGTTGAAAGTAAATTTAGGTAGGTGAGGTTGTTTTTTAAAATAATTTTTATTTATAAATATATTAAAATAATATTTTTTTTATTAGCATATAAAAATAATTTAAAAATATTAAAAAAAATTAATTTTAAAAAAATATAAAATATTAATGCATGAAAATAATTTAAAAACACTAAAAAATTAAATTAAAGTACAAAATAAATATAAATAAATTATTTTTGAATCACGATGCTAAAGAGAGTATTGAGTTAAAAAAATAATAAAGGGAAAAGGAAAGTTATTGTATCTCATGGAATTGTATAGGGTTAGATTAATCTTTTTGTTTTTTTATTGTGCAATAAAATTATCAATTTGACCCTATAATAAAATAATACAATGATTATTATTCATGGATATTATGGTTTTTTTAATTTTTTCAAAATAATGTAATTGTTTTGATATTCTTAAAGACAAAATCAACATAACTCTCTTGCAATTTTTTTTAAAACAATTTTTTTTGTTATTTTTAAGATTTGCTTTTTATAAGGTTAGCTCGAAGTTCATAACCATAATTATCAGTTTCAAAGGTTAACTTAAGCGTATTTTTTTCTTTTTTAAATTCATTTATTTCAATTTCATCAATGAAATGTTTTGTCTTGGTTTTTTTTTTATGAGATTATTTTCATCTTTTTTCTATGATGTAAGTTTTATGAGTTCATCTGGTTTAACAAGACTTTTTTTTTTATCATTATTATTATTTTCTCCACTGAACATTGAGTTATTTGATAACCCTAATGGGTGAGGTCTAGTTTTTTTTTTTTACTTTCCTCTTCTCTGTTATCATTTTTTCCCAGCTTATCTACTTTGGTTGCCTTTTTGTTCATATTATCTTCCTTCGAGGGAGAATAGCACAGCATCAAATCTTGATGAACGTCCAGCTTTCTCCAGGAAAAGACTGAAGGAAAGGAAAGTTCTCACGCAAAGAATAAGAAGCACAAGAACAAAATGTTCACAAAGATTCCGTTTAGTTTAGACTGGCTAGAGGCCATGGCTCCTTGAGCTGTTGTGTGTCTCCTGCGTCATAAACCCACAAACTAATTAATCGAAAATATATCATGTATTTTTTTATAAAAATATAAAATAATTAAAATTTTATTTGTTCATTTGAATTTATAAAATATATTTTTTAAAAAATTAAATTTAATCTCAGTAAATTGAGCTCCGAACATTCTTTACAATGGCAGGTGTTACCGACTTGCAAAGAGAATTTCTGATAGTTTATTGGCGTGGAATGTCAAACGTCTAATCATAGCCTAATAAATTACAAAAGGTCCTTGAATAAGATGAATATATGAATAATGCTCGTTTTTTTCTTTTTCCTTTTCACGTTGCATCTTGTATTCTACTTTCTAATTCTTCTCACTCGTACGCTTTTTGTTTATTTTTTTATTTGAAAGAGATTTATTAAGATATGAGATGACTACATCATAACCGACGTGTATCTCACTCACCATTCATCACCAAAACTTTAATATTGATTATTCTAAAAAAGTAGCAATTCAGTGCATGCTTTGAAGATATTTTTAAAAATATTTTTTTAAAAAAATAATATTTTTTTTAAATAATATTTTTGATTATTGAAACTTTAATTTAAAATAAAAAATAAAATTCAAATTCAATTTTTTTTAAATACAGTGACAACCACTCAAAACAAAATGGGTCCTTTTTTTTATTATTATTAATTAATGTTGTCCCCATATTCTTGTTGCTTCGTCGGGCACCATCGTGTAATTAATAAGGTGGGCCGTGTGGGTTCAGCATGCACATGAGCCGATGAGTTAAGAAAAAGTTGGATGATTTTCAAGCCTTTAAAAAATCATGCCATCAAATGGAGCTCTATTTTCAAGTGCTTTGATTTGCTAAATCTGTTTTTGATGACTTCGATGCTCGTGAACATGATACAAACTAATTAATGGGCTAATGGTTGTGACCTTATTCAAAGGTAATCAGAATTAGATTCCATAATCAACATTAATTCCATGTTGGAGCCCGTTTTGATTCATCGGAGAGTTCGTCTCGAGGATTGAAATATCGTGTAGGATATTGTGAATTAAGAAAAATGATGGCATGAAAGCTGGTAAGATGAATCAAATCTACTAATTAATATATTCTTTTTTATATCTGAAAATAGGAACATTTAATGCTTGCTCAATAGCCAAGGTAAGGGATAAGGCACGATAAACACCACTTAATTTCGTGCTCTAAAATTGAGTTTGGGGTTAGAATCTTCTTCTCCAAGTTAAAATGGAAGAATGGTACAAACATCAAATGTAGCTAACTTGTGAAGTGTTAGGGCTCTTTTTTCTTGTGTTCTCTTCTTTTTTCTTTTTTTTTTCCTAACGAGATAAACACTAACTTGTAGGTGTCATCACCCGATTTTTGGGTGATTCCCCAAAATAAAATAAAAAATAACAAAAATAAAATAAAAGGGGTTTGGCGTCGGTAGAAAAATTACGGTGGAAATTTTGGAAATTTTATGAGGCGAATCGAATCTCTTTTATGCCCATAAATGAGAGAAAATACAAATTTAAGGTAAAAATTAAGTCAAAAAATCATAATTATATTTTTTATAAGCCAATTTGATTTAATCATGGGCTAATTCAAAATATTATTATGTTTGAGAATTAATTTGGGGTCCAATTGAAGAATTTAATTAAGTGCAAGGACTTAATTATGCTTTAAATTGGTTAAATTAATTTTATTAAGGGCTTAATTGATGAAAAATTTAATTCTTGAATTTAATTCGGGCTTAATTGAGAAAATCAGAATTTTTGGAGACCCAATTGAATTTTTCCAAGCTAATTTGGCATAATTAGGGATCAAATTGAAGACAATTGAGAATTTAATTGTCAATTGAGGGCCAAATTGCATAAATCAAAGGCCAGGGACCAAAATGAAAAAGGCGCGCAAATCCAAGGGTAATTTTGAAATTCGGACAAGGGCCCAATTGCACAAAATTACAAATTTAAATTTAATTGAGGGTGCAATTAAAATAATCATAAATCAAAAGACCAAATTGCAACTTTTCCCCCAAGTTGCCTGCACCCGCTGCCTTTACCTAAACTTGTTGTCATTAAAGCCAACAAATAAAAACACCATGTAGAGAGTTAAATGTGAGGAAAAAAGAGAGAAAAACATGAGGACAGAAAAAGAGAGAAAAAAGCAAAAAGGGAAAAAGGGGAGAAAAAGCTTAAGTTTTTTATCAAAAAAAAAGAAGGGAAGATCACACAGAAAAGGAGAATTTTTATCTTCATCTCTCGGCTGTCTCTCTCTTTCTCCCCGGTTTCGCAGCTTCTCTCTCTAGTTGCAGACTTCGGCCCTCTTTCTCTCTCTTCGCCACAGCCAGCCATTCAACCACTCAAAAGCACCTTTAATCATCACGGTGAGCTTCCTCGTGACGCCAGCAACTCGGCATCACTCTCCGGTGACAAATTGGACGCGTCCCCAGTAGCTGCAGCACAGCCCCGTCGACCACAGGCCTCCGTTTTCAACGCCACCACGACAGGAAAGACCACCTCGATCCCTCTACACGGTTGTATCCTCGGTGGTTCTCTCGTTGAAGTTGTTGACTGTTCATTTTGTCAATCTTTTTTTTTTTTTGGGCTTCTCTGTTTTACATTTTGGGCTTCCACATGACGGGAAGCCCAGCCCATACACTTCGGCTTCATAATGGCCGGAAGCCAGCCCATATCTGTGGGCTTCCCACCACGATGGTGGAAGCCCGAGAATAAGCGGGCTTCCAGCGTGAGGGTGGAAGCCCACCCATGACCTCTTGGGCTTCGGCCGTGAGGTCGAAGCCTAGTCCACTCGAGGTGGGTCATCTACTATCCTTGACCCGGCCCAAAAAAAAAATAAAAAATAAAAAATATTTTATTTTATTTTTATTTTATTTTCCTACTACTTTTTTATTAAAAAATATTTTCAAAAAAATATAAAATGTGTTGTTTTCGTGCATACGGTAGAATTCTAAAATTTTTCAAACATATTTTTAAGAAAAAAATATTGCATCTTTCTCATGTTTTTAAAACAAAATTGGATATCGTAACGAGTTTATGATTATCCATTGGGATTCGACAAAATATCAAAAATAATCAAAATCATTTTTGTTTTATCTATTAGGTGTAAATTTACATTGTAAAATACATCCATGGATAAAAATATATTTTTACTACTTGTAAATTTAAAGCGTAAATTACATCCGTAGATAAAAAAAAACAAAAAGAGGTTTCCTAACAATGGTGTAAAATTACATCGCAAAGTACACCCGCGATATAAAATAAATATTTTTTTATGTAGTGTATAAAAAGTAAACTTAGAAAAAAAACAATCAAACGACAATGCAGCTTACCTTTGGTAGGGTGCACTGGGGGTGATGGGTCTTCCCCTTGCACAACAGTCCCCTTATCCAGACTCTCGCAGAACAATAGGTTCTTAGTAACCTTAATACTAGGTGGCGACTCCCTATAATTATAGTCATAATTTTTACGGCTATAAAACAACTTCATTTTCACCGCGTGTCGTTGTCTGGCAAACCATGGCGACTCCACTAGGGACATCGCTGGACTGAGCATTGTTTATTTGATTGTTTTTTTAAGTTCATTTTTTTTTTACTCGCATTTTTACTGCTTTAGCATGCATTTTAATTTCAAGTCATGCATATCAGTGAGTTTGAATTAATATCCTCATGCATTTTATTTCTTGAATAAACCCAATTTTAGGTTAGGTGGGGATTAGCGGTCTGCCTCATGACTTTCAGTCGGGGTTCAGATTCGTGAAACATCCAACTATGATCTTTGTGTTTACTTGATAATGGCGGTCACATCGTGCCCCAACCATTTCTTGTAAACCCCCATACTACCTTCACGTAAGGTAGTCACTGGGCAGTTCATAGACCTTTTGAGACCAGGTAGAAAGCTTACCCCTCATGTAATGGCCTAGAACTTGACTTTGGGTACGAACTCCCTAATAATTTGTCATTGTATATGTACATACATCTGCATTTGCACGCATTCATCACTGTACATAACATATCATCATCAGATTGAAATATAGGTCCCCGAAGAGTTCCTACCACTCGACTCCAGTAGAGAAATATGGAGGACGAAGAGCGTGCATGCCGTGATGCTCATTTCCAAGAAGAACTAGATTCTATAAAAGCTAGTGTGGCTAGTCTCACCAGCTTACTCGAGCAGGCATTGAGAAATACCTCTGGTGAGGGTCCTTCGACTAGACCCGCAGCAGCTGCTCCAGCACAAGCAATGAACCATCAGGAAGAGATGACTGGAGAAAGGGTTCAGGATCCACATCAAAACCCAGCTTTCATGCAATCAGCAGTGCCGACACCTGCGCCAACTCCAACAGTTATAGAAGCATCAGGGGGCATCGACCAAGATAAGATGGCAACCCTAGAGGCAAGGATAAGGGCCATTGAAGGGATGAACCTATATGACCCAGTACATGCTGCAGAAATGTGTCTAGTCCCAAATGTGGTAATACCAAAGAAATTTCGTGTTCCCGAATTCATCAAATACACCGGGACACAGTGCCCTGTCACTCACCTAAAGTCATACTGTAACAAAATGGCAGAAGTAGTGCATGATGAAAAATTACTTATGCATTTTTTCCAAGATAGTTTGAGTGAGGCAGCTTTAAATTGGTACATGAGACTAGACAGCACCAGGATCCGTAGCTGGAAAGATCTGGTAGATGCTTTCATTAAGCAATATAAGTACAACATGGACATTGCTCCTGATAGAACAAGTTTGTCCAACCTGGAAAAGAAGGACAGAGAAAGCATAAGGGAATATGCTCAGAGATGGAGAGATCTTGCTGCACAGGTGCATCCTCCACTTCTAGATAAAGAGATGGTGACTTTATTCGCCAACACGTTAAGAGCGCCCTATTACGAGCATGTGATGGGTAGTTCAGTACAACAATTCACGGATGTTGTAGCTATGGCGGAGCGAATAGAGCAAGGAATCAGAAGTGGTAGAATTTTTGCACCTGTGGAGAAAAGGGGCTTTGAAGGCAAGAGAAAAGATGTAGAGCATTTTGAAGACAGTTACAAGGGTAATAAAAGCCAATTCCAAAATAACCCTTCCTCTCAAATCACCAACATCAATCTTCAAGCCAAAGATCCACCTAAAAATTTCCCTAAAAGAAATTACCAGAAAACCCAAGAACAGCTACCTCCGCTACCATTGCCTTTAAATGAGGTGTATCAAAAATTGGTAAGCATTGGGCAAGTAGCTCCAGAACCTCAGGCACCTTTGCAACCACCTTACCCTGATTGGTACAAACCTGATCTCGCATGCGAATACCATGCTGGAGCTGCAGGGCATAGCATTCACACTTGTGGTGCTTTCAAGAAGAAGCTCATGCAACTGATTAAAGCAGGGTGGATAATATTCGATGAAAATCCAGGTTCTACACCCAATTAAGCTTCACAGAAGTGGAGTACCGAGTGTTTGCACTGTTAAAGTGAGGTCATCCAAACCTTTGAAAAGAGGGGTGCCGTTATCAGAAGATGAAGTCCGCTTTCTTGATTTCCTTTTGTTTTGGTCATGTCCGCACGTGATGTTTTGACTTGTCGGCAATTCTACTTGTAACGCCAAAAGGCTTTCCTTGTTAAGCAAGCATTTCTCTTCAATGATCATGTATTTTTCTTGTGTTTATGATGTTTTTTTAACACAAGTGCACCTAATATCCTTCCATCAAAATTATACATGATCCCATAATTTCATCAAGATTTTTGGCAAGTCAAAGTTTAGTACGAAAAGAAATGTCAATTTGATTTTTGTTTAACAAATGTGTTCTGGGAATTCAAAGGATTTCATTGAAGGGTGATCTCATATCCCAAAAATCTGCATAATAAGCTAATCTTTTAGCTAAACAAATAACCCAAAAACAAATCAAAAAATATTTCGCATGGAAAAGCAAAGCTTATCGGTTTAGATTGCATGTTTTGAAATGAGGAGAGGCCATCTTTGATATGCCTTCACAAAGTCTCAAATATCCATTGCAATCCCTATTTGAGCTGAATAATTTTTTCTCAATAATTAACCCTGGCTAGGATCACACCCTACACTGGGAGGGCAAGTGCGAAGAGAGAAGAACTCTCAATTACGAAGTGGTCCTCAATAACAACAAATGCCCCAAAAAAAAAAAGCTGCAGGCATAATCATAAAAAGGTTTTTAGTACACTAACAAATCAATTCAATATTTTAGTAGTACTAAAGATCCAACATAAAAAACCTAAAAAAATTCTGGGGGGCATATTACAATAAAAACCCAAACAAATACAGGGGGGCATGTAAAGAGATACCCAAGTAACATTATGGGCTATAAACATAAAAAGAGTTTTAGTACATTACAACGAGCCGAGTCAACATGATAGTACTAAAAACCAATGATGAAAAGCCCAAACAAAATGCTGAGGGGCATGTCATGAAAATCAATCACGAGGACTAAAAGGAGTTCTAAGAGTGAGCACTAAGTGATCCTTAATCTAGAAAACCCTCAAATACCTTTTGAGCCTTCCAATATCTTTTCTTCGTAGCCAGTAACCTGAGCCTACATTACAAGCCTGATAAAGCCCTTTCTGATCAAATACAGGTAATCTGGATCGATAAGCAATGCTTTTCCATTTGAAATAATTCTTACGAATACTTCACCAAACCTGATCGAAGCCTTTTTGAAATACAAGACATGCAAACAAGCACCACTTCATGTTCTTGTCAAAATCAACATAAAACCTGACAATGAGATCACTTGAATTCTTTCAAGAACAAGTTTGTTTAAAAAAATATCAAATTGGTTTTTATGCTTGGAATGGCTTTGAAATCCCCAAAAATCTTGAAAAATCTTTGCAAATAACCATCCCTTTCCTAGAAACACTTGAAGCCTAAAACGCTGGTGTGGCGGGACCTGACTGTGGCAATCAAAATTGTTTGTGTTTGGAATGACTTTGAAATTCTAAAAACTCCCACATGAAACACAATCTTTGCAACCCTTTTCATGCAAACACTTCACTTGAAGCCCAAAACACTTGTGGGGCATAACCAGACTGGGGGGCAATCTACAAATGCGATTGAAGCTGGCTCCATCAATCCTTTTCAAATAATCTGGATCAGACTCAGGAGTGCCTGTTGATATGAAAATCTACCATCTCCAGTGGTCAAAATCTTAAGTTGTGGCTCGAGTAAGCAGAAGCGAAAAGCCGTCAAAGCCAATGATCCAAGGAAGGTCAGGAAGAAAAAAGGGGACCTATATTTCTCAGGTAAGTATACATGCATTATCATGCATTGCATCCTCATTGAGAATATAGGAAATGTTTTGGAGGGATCGTAATTTACGAACCTTCATTCATCATTTTGTGCACGCTTTCAAGCTCCCACCTTTCCCATTTTCTTGAGCATGCTTTTCACCTTTATTTCTTTCCTGATTTTGGATTTCATCATGCATTGCATCCCCTTTGAGAATCTAGGAAATGTTTTGGAGGGATCGTAATTTACGAACCTTCATTCATCATTTTTGTGTACGCCGTCAGGCTCATACCTCTGTAACGCGCTTTTTAGCCTCGTCTTCTTTCCTGAATTTGGTTGCCATCATGCATGGCATCTTCCCATTAGAAATCTAAGAAATGTATTGGATGGATTGTAATTTACAAACCTCCACTCATTGTTTTGTGTGCGCCTTCGAGCCCCTACCACTTTCACATCCCTGGGTGCCCTTGCGAGCCTTCCAGCAAACACAGATAGAGCGTTTTTCAACCCTATCTCTTTTCTTATTTGAGTGTGCTTCAGTCATCAAGCAATTTAGATAACACATTGTCGCAACCCAAAAAATAAATTCGGTTTGCGGCGTCGTGACGACTTTCCCCAGTGCGCGGGGAATTCAGTTGTCGGGGGTCTAATCTTTATTTCCGTGAAAAAGGGAGTCGCCACCTAGTATTATGGTTACTAGGAAACCTAAAACTGGTCTTTCAGGGATTCTAGGGTAAGGGACTGGTTGCGTAAAGGGAAGGTTTTAGCACCCCTAGTACGCCCTACCTAAGGTAAGCTGCTTGACGTTTGGTTTGCTTATGATCTGTTATGACTCAAAACATATGTTAATTAAATGGCAAATGGGATATTACTTCACCGAATATTTTGGATATTAACCCCTTAGGATTTAATTATCCAAACAGTGAATAATATCATATTATTCGGTAGAATATTTTGGATATTAACCCTTTAGATTTATTTATCCAAATACCGATAGTGAATAATAGCGTATCATTCCCGTCGAATATTTTAGATATTAACCTTTTAGGATTTATTTACCCAAATACCAACAGTGAATAATAGCTTATCATTCCCGTCGAATATTTTGGATATTAAACCCTTTAGGATTTATTTATCCAAATACCGATGGTGAATAATAAATTCCCCAAAAAATAAGATTTTATATTTTTTGAAATTTTGGCCAATACCCTTTGGATTTTACAAACATGTTGTAAAATCTCAAAATGCAAGAAATGATTTTTTTCTTTGCGAAATCCATGCTAAAACTCATTTTTCTTCAAAACCCAAGATAATATATATTTTTTTGAAGGAAAATAATTTTTAAAATATGCTAGTATATTGGCCGTATGCATAAAACCACATTTTTTTATAGATATTTCCCAAAAAATTTATATTTTTATATATTTTTTATATATTTTCCCTATTTTTATTTTTTCTCTTTTTTTTCTTTTCCCGTCCCGGTTACTGTTTATGAACAGTAACGGGGACACTTTGCATGAAAACGACGATGAACAGTAAAAATGAGGATTTTCGAGTATGATGAAATGCTTACCTGTTAACACCTTTGTGTAGAGGAGATCGAGGTGGTTCTTCTGGTCGTTGTCTCGTCGGAAATGGGGGCTTGTAGTGGCCGGAGTCGTCTTCGGAAAACCTGCAGTTACGTTGCAGACAACGCGTTTGTTCTGCCAAATCCTTGACTGAGATGCAATCTGAGTTTTCGGGGAGGCAGTGAGAGTTTGGTGATGATGGGTTGGAGTGAAAGTGGCTAGAGTTTGGTTGCTGGAGCTGTTAACCGAGAAGGAAAATGAGAGACAGTGGTCGGGTTTTAGGGAGAGAGAAGCAGAGGACGACGAAAGAACATGAAGGGGAGATGCAGGGATTGACTCAAAGTTTTTATCTAAATGGCTCTACCATTCTCCCTTTCTCTGCGTTTTTAACACTGTGTTTTTTTACGTAAATTTCCCTCTCTGTTTTCTCTCTGTGTTTTCTTCTCTTCCTCTGTTTTTTTTTGTTCTACCCTGTTCCTGCGTTTTTTCTCCTCCTTTCCTTCTCTGCGTGAACTATCATTTATAGCAGTTGAGACCCGATCGTTCGCAGTGTTTGAGGAAGGTATGGACAGCTAAACAAAATCGATGGCAATAAAAGAGAATCAAGAGGACAGGGAGGAAAATCAGGAATGTGATATTGAAGGAAACAATCTGGGAATAAAATCACGACGAATATAGGAAGAAACTTTGATCTGTTTTGCTGATTGATGGAGATGAATTCGGGAAGAAGATCAAAATTGATATGGGAAGAAAAATCTGAGCTGTTTTGCCGTGATCAACGTGAATTAAGTGCCTGAAAAATTCAAAATCAATGCATGCCGTAACAGTGCATGCAGATTTCAAAATTTTTAGAAGGTAAAATCTGATTTGGTCCTCCAATTTATAATTTCTTTATTTGCCCCCAAATTGGATTTGAACTTGTGAGTTTGTGCAATTATATCCCCTTAAAAATTCACTTTCAACCTTAGCTTTGCGCGATTTTTTTATTTTGGTCCTTGGTTCTTTGATTTTCGCGATTTAATCCTCCATCGACCATTAAACTCTCAACTTATTCAATTCACCTCCGATTTCGCATAATTGACTTGAAAAAAATCAAATTGGTCTTCAAAAATTTCAATTTCATCAATTGAACCCAAATTAAATTTAAGAACTTGATTTCTTATTAACGAAACCCTTAGTAAAATTAATTCGACCAATTTAAAGTATAGTTAAATCCTTCAACTGGACCCAAAATTAGTTCTGAAAATATAATTATAATTTAAAACCAACAATTAGATCGAATTGGCCCGTAAAATATAATTATTATTTTTTTTGCTTAGTTTTTACGCAGATTTATCTGATAATAAATTATTTCGACCTTTAATCTGCGATTTTCTTTATTTTCGGGTGCAAAAGGGATACGATCGAGCTCTCGAAAACATCCAATATTTCACCTTGATTGACTTGCTGACATCAGATCCCTTTATTTTATTTTTTTGTTATTTTCGGGTAGTTTTGGGGAGTGACCCAAAATTGGGTTACGACAGTTGCCCCCTTCTTTACAATACTTACGACTAGAGTCTTTGTAAAAGACTTTAACTAGTAATTGTCGCACCCCAAAAAAATGAGCTGTGCGGCGTCCCGGCGACCGTCCCCGCGTGCGGGGGATTCAATGAGAAAGGGTCTAATTTTTATTTTTGTGAAAAGGGAGTCGCCACCTAGTATTATTGTTACTAGGAAACCTAAACTGGTCTTTCAGAGATTCTAGGGTAAGGGACTGGTTGCGTAAAGGGAAGGTTTTAGCACCCTTAGTACGCCCTACCTAAGGTAAGCTGCTTGGTGTTTTTTGTTTGTTTATGATTCGTTATGATCTTGATATTTTTTTTAAAAAAGGTTGGTTAAATGGTGATGGTGTATTATCCTCGTTGAATATTTTGGATATTAACCCCTTCGGATTTATTTATCCAAACACCAACGGTGAATAAATGCAAATTATCCCCGTCGAATATTTTGGATATTAACCCTTTTTAGGATTTATTTATCCAAATATTAACAATGAATAATATGAATAACCAAAAATAATATTTTGATATTTTTGGAATATTGGCCAATACCCTTTGGATTTTACAAACATGTTGTAAAATCCAAAAATACAAGAAATGATTTTCTTTTGCGAAATCCATGCTAAAATATACTTTTCTTAAAATTCCAAGGTAATATATATTTTTTGAAATAAAAGAGTTTTTTTTTTAAAATATGCTAGTGTATTGGCCGTATGCACAAAAACATAATTTTGTTTTTTTTAGATATTTTCTAATATATATATATATATATATATATATATATATATATATATATATTATGCTATATTTTTTATATTATATATTTTTTTATATATATTTTTTTACTATTATTTATTTATATATATATATATATATATACTATTATTTATTTATTTATTATATATATACTGGTGGGCTGGACTGCCAGCCCCGCGGCCCGCTTCCTCCTGGGCCCGCGGCCCGGCCTCATTGATATGGGCTCTCGGCCCACCTAATTTCTTCTATCATTGGGCTGGGCTTCCAGCCTAAACAGGCTGGAAGCCCGTACATTTTTCGGGCCAGGCTTATGGCCTAAACGGGCTCAAGCCCGTGACCCTTTATTATTCGGGCCGGGCATCAAACCCGGCCCGACCCGGTTACTGTTCAATGAACAGTAAACCGGGGCTGCATGAAGTGGGAGATGATGAACAGTGATTTGCTGAATTTTCAAGTGCGACGAAAGGAGAAACGATTAATACCTTTGTGTGGAGGAGGTTGAGGTGGTTCTTTTGGTCGTGGTCTCGTCGTGAATGGAGGCCTGTGGTGGCCGGAAATTGAGCTCGAAGTGGCCGGCCGGCGCTGCTGTCACGGGGTTGTCACCTCTGTTTTCTCGTCGGGAAAGATGACCGGACTGAGGGAGATGATAGGATGATGATGGTGGTGCTAAGGAGGGCTGTGGGCGATCAACGGTGGCCCTTGGTGGTCGGCCGAGAGGAAGAGAGAGAGTTCTCTGCAACTAGAGAGAGAGAGAAGAGAAAAACGAAGATGGGGAGAGAGAGAGTGAAGGAGCAAATGCGAGGGAACAGAAATCTTCAAAATTTTCACGTTGAATTCCTTCTCTTCTCCCAGTTCTCTTCTGCTCGTTTTTCCTCTTTTTTTCTCTATTGTCTATCATATTTTTCTCATCTGTTCATTCTCTCCTCTCTGTGTTTCAAATCCTCTTCGTCTATTTTTCGTGAAACTCCTCTGCAAGTTCTCCAGCTCTCTCTCTGTTTTTTTTTTGAATTCTCCCTCCTCCCCCTTCTGTTTTTCTCTTCGCCGGGCTTTTATAGCCATTTGCTGAGGTTACCGTTGCACAACGGTGGGCTACTTTCGGCTGGCCGGTGGCTGCATGCAGAGGGTGGCGGCGGGGGCAGCTTTCCCAGTCGGTGCAGGTAAAGAGGAGGGGTGAAAGTGCAATTTGGTCCTTCGATTTGTAATTATCAGAATTGCATCCCTAATTGGATTTAAATTTATGATTTTGTGCAATTACCCCCCAAAATTTCAAATATTAATATTGACTTTACGCGCCTTTTTATTTTGGTCCTCAATTTCTGATTTGCGCAATTTAACCCTCAATCGTCCATTAAATTCTCAATTTATTCAATTGGGTCCCTGATTTCGCATAATTGGCTTGGAAAAAATTCAAATTGGTCTCCGAAAATTCCAATCTCGCCAATTGAGCCCGAATTAAATTCAAGAACTCGATTTCTCATCGTCTAAGCCCTTGATAAAATTAATTTGATCAATTTGAAGTAACAATTAAGTCATCGCACTTAATTAAATTTTCGATTGGACCGAAAATTAATCACACGTTTAAAATGGCCAACGATTAATTCAAACTGACCCATAAAAAATATAATTATATCTTTCGACTTAATTTCTACGCAGATTTATCAACAATAAATTGCGTTAGTGTTGCGATGTCGTGGTCGCACAAATTAATTACCCTAGCTTAAAACAAATCAAACAAGATAGTATAGAGAAAGCAAGGGGTCGATCCCACGAGGACGATTTAGTTCAGATTTTCGTGCTATATGTTATGCAATTGGGGGGGTTGGAAGTTGTCTAGACTAAGCTAAAGCAAACTAAGCGAAAATTATATAAAACTGAAATTTATTAATAAAGCAAAACTTGGTCACAAGTCAACATCCACCTACAGAAATCAGAACTGATCATGGAAACGACACATCAATTTATATTCTGAATATTTATCTCTTCTTAAAATTGGTTCGTTAACGGATCCGCCATATAACTTACCCTAACCATCAAACAACCACAGTGTCCGCACTAGTAATTTGATTCAATAGCAGCATTAAAAACTAGATAAATTGATCAATTAAGAACATAATTGTCCGCAATAAATGTTTAGTTCGATTGAATGTTCTCCCTAAGACTAATAACGTAGATCCGCTACAATTACTAACTTAGTTGCCTCACAAGTTCATATATCACAACTCCGGTTTTGATATCAAACTTAGCAATATATTGTCTACAACAATAATTTTGAGTCCGCTCTTAACAATTAAATAAACAATCATAGGAAAAATAAGCATAGGAGAACAAACATATTCATCATATAAACTGAAAAATTGAGGTAAAAATAGATCTCACAGTTCTTGAAATATGAAGGTTTCCGTGTCCTTGCAACCAAGCCAAAGAGTCTAGCCTTGCATGTTTATTGAACAACTAAATAAAAAGATGGAAGAACACATGATTTAGGGTTTGAAGGAGGAATATTTTGTGTTTTCTTGTGTGCTGGCCGAAATTTCCTTGCTCCTCTCTTCCTTTATATATGCTTCGAAACCCTAGTATCTATTTTACAAAATAGTCCTTCCTTAAGTTGGCAGAATTTTGTTGTCCCTTGTAAAATTCATATCTCCTTCATATAACATCGTTTTGAGCTGATATTTGGAGCGTTTATAGTTCTTTGAGTAATGAATCCACAAAAATTGAGTTTGCATCAATCGGACTTCTGTAGCTCGAGATATGAAGGTTTGAATGGACAAAGGTCGACATTGGCAGATTGCAAGATTTGACTTTAAGGGATGCGATTCCCATGTTCTTCCTTATTTTATTTATTTTTACTTATCATTACAGAAAGATATGGATGTTATCTTTCTAATACCACTGGAATCACTTCATTTCGATCTCTAGAGCTTCCGCTCTGCACAAAACATCGCTGAAGGTCAAATCTGTCAATCAGCTCCAATTACCTCCTTTTTGCATCTTTCATCCAAAAATGCCTTCAAAACATAAAACAAAGAATATTAAGGCATTTAATACACAAAAAATATGCAAAACATTAGGTAAATATGTATGAAACTATCAAATACTATGGTTGCATCAAATACCCCCACACTTAACTCTTGCTCGTCCTCGAGAAAGGATAGGTAAAAAAAATTAAATTAAAAATAAAAGTAACCATGATAAATTTTTTAATCTCCCGTCAATATCCAAGAATTTAAGCATTATAAATAAGAATACAATCGAGAAGGATAAAGAACATAAATCTTCATGAATTTGTTTACATGCAAACTTCAAAACTCAATTAATCTTCGTGATTTAAAAGAAATCTATGCCATGCCAAAGTGATAGGTCCTCTCATTGATATACACTCCAACACTCATGTGTTTATGGCTTATGTGTTTAAATCTCTCAAATTCAATCAATGAAAATGTTCTACCATAAGCTTGCTCTTCAATCTCATCTCCATTACTAAAATATTACAAACAATGCATAAATCAAAAGGTCTTATGTTCTGGTTGTAATGGGGCTAAGGTTAAGGTGAGGTAAAAGAGAGTAGAAGAAAAGGTTCAAACCAAAGAAAGTAGAGCATTCTAAAAGAAAAAAAAAATTATATTTCAACCAAGATATTCCATCAAAACACATCAATTTTCAATCTTTAAGCACCAATGCTTAGCTACTTTCGATTTCAAACTCATTTCTATTCTTTTCTTTTCTTCTTTTCTTCTTTCTTTTTCTTTTTTTTTGTTGTGTTCTTTTCTTCTTTTCTTCTTTTTTTTTTTGTTTTTGTTTTGTTCTTCACCTTTAGCAACTTTGCCCATCTTTTCATCAAACATCACTACTTCTTTCTTTTCACATAATTTCCAACTATAATTCCATGAGATATCATAAGTGTATGCTCTACTAATCCTTGGCCAGGGGAAAAGAGGAAGACATATAAAAAGTTTAAGGCTTATACATGGGTAAAGCAAAGAAAAGATAAACAAGCTCAAAAGGGGCTCACTAAGGATAATATGCTTTAGGTTGGCTTTTTGGCTCAAGCGGTTAAAATTCCTAATGCCTTTATCATCTTCATGCATATATGTAATGCGAATGTAATCTCAACAAGATATGAAGCAAGTTCTAGAGATACATATCATTGAAAGAATGCGCACTCAAAGAATATAATGCTGAAGGCTCAAAAGCTTGCATTGGTATAGCACTATCAAGTCAACATGGCATATTCTCAAAGTCAATCCCTCAACCAATTAAACATTAAAACTTGCATGCTCACTCATTCATTCAATTTATATATTCATCTATCTCACTTAATTCTCATACATAATACCCATATTCTCCTAAACCAATAGGAGTTCAAAAAGATCAATCATGGATTTTTCTCTGTTTTTTTTTTTTAGAAGAATAAAGAAAAACAAAATAAAAAAAAAAAAAAAAAAAAAAAAAAAAACATTTTCCCAATACCCCCACACTTAAAACACAACATTGTCCTCAATGTTGAAAATAAAAGAAAAGGAATATAGGAGATTGACAAAAAAGAAATAAAATGCGAAAAATAAAAGATAAGGGGAAAAGAAAGCAAATCTGATTTTTTTTTTGTGTTGGGTTGCCTCCCAATAAGCGCTTGTGTTTTGTGTCATTGGCTCGACATGTGGCATGACATGCTCATTCTTCATAGAAACAGTGATTTCTACCATCCATTTTTCATAGAAAGGTCTCAATCGATGCCCACTGACCTTGAGTACTTTATTAGTATCTAAACTTGTAACTTCAACATGGGGAACGATTTGCAAAGCTTGCAAAGCCAATGCTGTTTCGTGCAAGTTTTGGGGAACACATTTGTGCCTCTCCATCTCCTCCAATTGGGTAAAATCATAGCCATAACTCAAAGGTACGCTTAATCCATCCACACAATTAAAATCACAAACTTGCTGCACACACTTATCAATTTGGTCATAACATGTGATAGAATAAACATTGCTATAAGGATATTTCATTGGATCATGAAACTTAAATTCAATCTTTTCATCTCCTACCTCCATAGACAAAGTATCCTTACCACAATCAATCTTTGTATTGGCAGTTTTCAAGAATGGTCTCCCAAACAATATAGGAGTGATGGTTGATGAATCACAAGAATCATGTTCCATATCAAGAATATAAAAATCACATGGAATAACCAAACTATCAATCTTGACTAGGACATCTTCTATCACACCAAGTGGGTAAACAAAACTACGATTCGCAAGTTGTATTACAATGCTAGTTTTATTCAAAGGCTTAAGACTAAGAGAATCATAAACATGTTTGGGCATAACACTAATGGATGCACCTAAATCGCATAAAGCTCTTTTAAAACTAGCATTACCAATAACACATGGGATAGT
This sequence comes from Salix dunnii, assembly GCA_015731905.1. Lineage (NCBI taxonomy): Eukaryota > Viridiplantae > Streptophyta > Magnoliopsida > Malpighiales > Salicaceae > Salix > Salix dunnii. Next base: position 5,541,200 of record CM027662.1, on the reverse strand, counting down.
AAATGTACCTGGGTCTTTTTGTTTCAAAGGCAAATTCTTTTGAATAACGGCAGATACAACTTCACCCATACTTACCGTTTCATGACCTTTTAGTTTGAAAGCTCTCTTGGTAGTACACAACTCCTTCAAGAATTTTGCATACTTGGGAATTTGCTTGATAGCATCAATCAAAGGAATGTTAAGTTCCACTTTCTTGAAAACCTCTAAGATCTCTTTTCTTTGTCTTCTTTCTTAGACCTAGAAGAACTCACAGGAAAGGGTGGAATTGTTTTAAAAGTGGAATTAATTGAGTGAGAAGTTACCTTTGGAGTGTTGGTCTTTGTTTCAGTTTGTGGAGGAGGATGATGTTCTTTCTTTGTACTCAATTCAGTTTCTATCTCTTCTTCCTCCTCCATCTCAATTTGTTTCAACTTTTTCTCTTCAAGTTCTTTCCCACTTCGCAGCATGATAGCACTAACATTCTCTTTTGGATTCAATGCTTGGGAGGGCAACTTTCCATTTATTTGTGCTTCCAATTTCCCTACACTTGAAGCTACTTGCCCCATTTGCTTCTCCAAGTTGTGAATACTTGACCTTGTTTCCTGTTGAAAAGACATGATATTTTGTTGCATGGTCACAGTGTTAGAAGCCAAAGTTTTCATCATCTCACGAAGATCATCACTGGATAATGACCCCATAACATTGGAGTTGGTGAACGGAGGGGGCTGTCTTGCTTGATAATTGTGTTGGGGCTGTTGTTGAAATCTATGGGCATGGAACTGTCTCCCTTGATTGCCTTTATGAGATGGATTCCCGTAGTGAAAGTTGGGGTGATCTCTTCATCCAGGATTGTACGTGTTAGAAAAGGGATCATACTTACGTTGGGCTTGTCCACTAAATGTTCCATCAACCGCATTTGCTTGTTCAATGTAATCTTCTTGAATTGTTGGGCACATATCCGAAGCATGTCCTTGTAAGGAGCATATGCTACAAACTTTCACCTACTGCACATTTCCACAAGCCAAAGAACGCACAAGAGAAGTAAGATCATTAACTTTATTTTCAAGGTTAGAAATACTTACCTCATTTACTCGTTTATTGGAGAGGTCTCCACGAGTGCCAAATTGTTTTGAGTTTGCTGCCATGTTTGAGATCAATTGGCGTGCAGCCTCGGGTGTCTTATCCATCAATGCTCCTCCACTTGCAGCATCAATGATACTACGGTCAGTGGGCATCAATCCTTCATAGAAATATTGAATGAGCAGCTGATCGGGTATTTGATGATGAGGGCATTGAATACATAGTTGCTCAAATCTTTCCCAATACTCAACGAGTGTTTCTCCATGAGATTGTCGAATCCCACATATTTCTTTTCTTATGTTGGCAACTCGAGATGCTGGGAAATACTTTTCAAGGAAGATCTTTTTCATGCCATTCCAAGTGTTAATGGAACCTGGGAGAATAGAAAAAAACCAAGCCTTTGCTGCCCCTTTTAAAGAGAAAGGGAAAGCTTTCAACTTAACTTGTTCTTCATTGAGTCCATTTGGTTTCATGCCAACACAAACCATGTGGAACTCCTTGAGATGAGTGTGAGGATCTTCTCCTACAAGACCATTGAATGTTGGCAGCAAATGTATAAAACCAGATTTGAGTTCAAAGTTCACATTACTGTCTATGTTAAAGCACAATGGTTGGTTTTCCACGTTAGGAGCAGCAAGCTCCTTGAGTGTTTGTCGTCGTGCAACAGCCATGATGTTGACGCGAGCTTCTTTTCGTAACCTGCGTAAAGTGTTTTCTATTTCGAGATCAACCTACACTTGATGACTTTGGTTAGCAGAACGGGTTGTAGGCATAAATCACAAAGAAAACTCAAAAGAAACCAACCACACAAGAGATTGAAAACAACGTAATCGGCAATAGTATCCCACGCTAAAAAACTAAAAGTGTCCAGAAACCTTAGAAAATGATCGAAATGGGCCTTGATAGGGTAGGGCTAGTGACCATAGGTCACTAGTTCTTCTCAAAATGTCGTTTTCCTTCAGAAAAGAGAAAGAACAATACCTAATTCCACCAAAAAATCTGTTTTGCACAGTACCTCCGCAAACACAAGTATTTTTTTTTCTTTCTTTTATCTTTTTTTTTTTCTTTTTTCAGAATAAATAAAAATAACAGCAAGTAGAATCAATCACAGTACAACACAACAACACCAGAATCAACTAAAATAACATCCCCGGCAACGGCGCCAAAATTTGTTGCGATGTCGCGGTCGCACAAATTAATTACCCTAGCTTAAAACACACAAGATAGTATAGAGCAAGCAAGGGGTCGATCCCACGAGGAAGTTTCAGGTCAGATTTTTATGTTGTACGTTATGTGATTGGGGGTTGGAAGTTGTCTAGACTAAGCTAAAGCAAACTAAGCGAAAATTATATAAAACTGAAATTTATTAATAAAGCAAAACTTGGTCACAAGTCAACATCCACCTACTGAAATCAGGATCATGGAAACGACACATCAATTTATATTCTGAATATTTATCTCTTCTTAAAATTGGTTCGTTAACGGATCCGCCGTATAACTTACCCTAACCATCAAACAACCACAGGGTCCGCACTAGTAATTTGATTCAATGGCGGCATTAAAAACTAGATAAATTGATCAATTAAGAAACATAATTGTCCTAATATATGCTTAGTTTGATTGAATGTTCTCCCTAAGATTAATAACGTAGATCCGCTACAATTACTAACTTAGTTGCTTCACAAGTTCATATATCACAACTCCGGTTTTGATATCAAACTTAGCAATAGATTGTCTACAACAATAACTTCGAGTCCGCTCTTAGCAATTAAATAAACAATCATAAGAAAATAAGCATAGGAGAACAAACATATTCATCATATAAACTGAAAAATTGAGGTAAAAATAGATCTCACAGTTCTTGAAATATGAAGGTTTCCGTGTCCTTGCAACCAAGCCAAAGAGTCTAGCCTTGCATGTTTATTGAACAACTAAATAAAAAGATGGAAGAACACATGATTTAGGGTTTGAAGGAGGAATATTTTGTGTTTTCTTGTGTGCTGGCCGAAATTTCCTTGCTCCTCTCTTCCTTTATATATGCTTCGAAACCCTAGTATCTATTTTACAAAATAGTCCTTCCTTAAGTTGGCAGAATTTTGTTGTCCCTTGTAAAATTCATATCTCCTTCATATAACATCGTTTTGAGCTGATATTTGGAGCGTTTATAGTTCTTTGAGTAATGAATCCACAAAAATTGAGTTTGCATCAATCGGACTTCTGTAGCTCGAGATATGAAGGTTTGAATGGACAAAGGTCGACATTGGCAGATTGCAAGATTTGACTTTAAGGGATGCGATTCCCATGTTCTTCCTTATTTTATTTATTTTTACTTATCATTACAGAAAGATATGGATGTTATCTTTCTAATACCACTGGAATCACTTCATTTCGATCTCTAGAGCTTCCGCTCTGCACAAAACATCGACTGAAGGTCAAATCTGTCAATCAGCTCCAATTACCTCCTTTTTGCATCTTTCATCCAAAAATGCCTTCAAAACATAAAACAAAGAATATTAAGGCATTTAATACACAAAAAATATGCAAAACATTAGGTAAATATGTATGAAACTATCAAATACTATGGTTGCATCAGTTAGACTTAATCTGCATTTTTCTTTATTTCCAAGCATAAAAAATATACGATTGAGCTCTCGAAAAACCTCCAAAATTTTACCTTGATTTTCTACCAACACCACCCCTTTTATTTTATTTTTTTCGTTATTTTCGGGTAGCTTTGGGGAATGACCCAAAATTGGGTTATGACAGTTGCCCCCTTCTTTACAATGCTTACGACTAAAGTCTTTCTAAAAGACTTTAACTAGTAAGCGTTGTAAAGAACAAGAAAATTGATCTCGTTATAATGGGTGACCTACCCTGTTAGAATGGCCTCATTGTTCCGGGTGACCTACCCAAGTTAGCATGGTCTCATTGTTCTGGGTGACCTACCCACGTTAGAATGGTCTCATTTTTCCGGGCGACCTACCCAGATTAGTGGAGTCTCGATAGTGACGGATGACTTACCCGGGTCTGATTATGACGGGTGACCTGCCCGAGTTAGTGGAGTCTCGATAGTGACAGATGACTTACCCGGGTCTGATTGTGACGGGTGACCTGCCCGAGTTAGTGAAGTCTCGATAGTGACGGATGACTTACCCGGGTCTGATTGTGACGGGTGACCTGCCCGAATTAGTGGAGTCTCGATAGTGACGGATGACTTACCCGGGTCTGATTATGATGGGTGACCTACCCGATTATAATGGTCTCAATGGTGACGGGTGACCTACCCGGGTCTTATCATGACGGGTGACCTACCCGATTATAATGGTCTCAATGGTGACGGGTGACCTACCCGGGTCTTATTATGACGGGTGACCTACCCGGATTATAATGGTCTCAATGGTGACGGGTGACCTACCCGGATTATAATGGTCTCAATGGTGACGGGTGACCTACCCGGGTCTTATCATGACGGGTGACCTACCCGAATTAGACGGTCTCAATGGTGACGGGTGACCTACCCGGGTCTTATCATGACGGGTGACCTACCCGATTATAATGGTCTCAATGGTGACGGGTGACCTACCCGGGTCTTATCATGACGGGTGACCTACCCGATTATAATGGTCTCAATGGTGACGGGTGACCTACCCAGGTCTTATGATGATGGGTGACCTACCCGATTATAATGGTCTCAATGGTGACGGGTGACCTACCCGGGTCTGATTATGACGGGTGACCTACCCGGATGGAAATGGTGAAGTTGGGGATGCAATGCATAATTATGCATGTATACTTACCTGAGAAATATAGGTCTCCTTTCATCTAATGCTCCATTGTCATAGGATCTCCAAAGCTTTGTTGTGACTCATCCGTCCAACTTAAGCACATTGTTTATCCCAAGTTATCTGTGATGATCTCTACTTTCATTGTTTATCAAGTCTGAAATTGCCCCCAAGTATGGTGTCGCTTGATTCATCATGAAGGGGTGCAACAATTCATCCATTTGTTTAGATTCTTTCAATAACAGTTCTTGGTCTTGTGCATTCTTCCAACAAGTCATCGCAAGACTCGCTAAATGTTGACTTCATCTTCGGTTATTAATCATGGAGTTTTCATCAATTGAATTGTATTTCTTCTACCATATATCATGATTAACCTTTATGGAAATATTAAGTCATCCAGAAAAGCATCCAAAACTCATCATTGCATGCTCAATGTTATCATTAATAAATTTTTCTCAACTCGTGAGAAGAGATGTGATGCTATCATGACCGACACTCATGTGATGAATTGCACCTTGAATTGATGCAACTATTCGGTCATGTTATTTGAAACTCCTCATTGTAGACTTGATTTCTTATAAAAAAATTCTTCTTAGTTTATGCACTGTTGTCATCAACGAGGTTTTTTCTTTTCTTTTTCTTTGCGGTGAATTGATCATTGAGTCGATAGGCTTCAAGATACATCATTCTGTAATTAGTCTTCGTGGTCATATATTCTCCAACATTTATCAATTTGCACCCATGCAATAACATCCTTTGGAGGAAACCAAATCTGCGAGTCCGCCGATGTTTCTAAAGGCGCTCCCCAAATGCGATGTTGATCTTAATTGTTGTTGGAGTTTTTTCTTTCTTTTTTCTTTTTTTTTTCTTTTTAAAACCATCATATTCTACTCAAACAATCCTTGTTGACGCCCATTCATCTGTTTGTTAACCAAAATATATTTATTGTAGCTATAAATTTGATGAATTCCACTGAATTATTATTCGTTTGTGCTCCTTGCCCCCAAGTTGATATAAAATTATTTGCATTCCTATCAAGATTCTCATTCTGGCGTTTGACTATCATTGATAGTCAAAAACTGTTAATGCCAAGGGTTTTGTGAATCCGATCAATGTTTTATTTGTTTGTAAGTCTTTCTTGTCCTGACATTAAGTCATCAATTTCAAAAATCATGTGTTTTGTGAAAAAAAGTTTCTTGTAATGAGAATTCCTAGCTAAATTTTATCCTATCGATTGGGGAGGTTCCAAAATATCAGACATAATTTTATTTTAGAATGCGAATTCTCAGGCCTAACTAAATCTTCTCCATCCATTCTAGGCAATAGCAAAGCTCCTCCCGGAAACAATTTCTTCACCATATAGAAGCCTTTATAGTTGGGGCCCATTGACTTGATCTCATCCCAATACAGGTAATTTCTTCAGTACCGGATCTCTTTCTTAGAATTTTTTTAAAGTCGGACTTTCTTGTCGTATGTTTCGGCCATCCTTCTTTAGTATAATTGATGATGTCAAATTAAAATTTTTTTGATTAAATTCAAATGTTCATATCTGACTTTTACCCATTCTGTTTCATCTAGTTCAGTGTCTATCAATATATTTTTTTTGACATTTTTATTTGCGGCTTCTATCGCACCGTTCATCTTTGGTTTGTAAGTTGAGGAATTTGGGAGTTCTGTTATTAATTTCCCGTTGAAGTTTTATACATTATCAATTATAATCTTTTCTGGTGGTCCCTATCGACGAATCAAATTATTTTCAATGAATTTGTTGACCACTTTTATGCGCTACATGAGCAAATGATCCGGCTTCTACCTAATTTGTAAAGTAGTTGGTAGCCACAAGATGAACCTATGACCTATTGTTGGCTTTTGGATTGTTAGACTCAATCACACCCATTTCTCGCATTGCAAAAAGCTAGGGATATATCAAGTTAAATAAAGGGGCCGGAGGGGCATTGATTTTGTCATGCCGGATCTGACACTTATGACACTAGCGGACATAGTCAATGCAATCCTTCTCTAGTGTCAACCAAAAATAACCAACTCTTTGTATTTTCCTAGCCATTATATGTCCACTAGCATGGGTTGAGCATATCCCTTTATGAATTTCTCGTAATACATCTCTGGCTTCAATTTCATCTAGGCATCTCAACACAGTCCCGTCGGACAATTTTTTTTTTTTTTATGCAAAATCTCCTCGTCAAGATAAAAACCAATTGCTAATTTCCTCAAGGTTTTCTTTTCAGTTTTGGATGCCCCCAGGGGATGAGTCTGGTTTCAAATGAAATTCTTAATATTGTAGCACCAAGGGTTTCTGTTTATTTCTCCCTCAGCTGAGCAACAATAAGCTGGTTTTTTTTTTTGTAAATTTCGCCCGTAGTTCATTTTAACCATAGAAGCTAGTGTGGTCGAAATATCCAAACTGATTTCTTTTCTTTCCTAGCCGTGTGAACTCATATTTCTTAAATTCTCTCATTAGTTTAGGTTGGTGTTCTAAGTATGGTCTAAGCCTTTTGAACCATTTTTATCTGGTCCCAACTTGAAAGCCCGTCTATTAACATATGGGAAAATTATTTTTAGGGCTAACATGATTTAAGGCCCTAAGGTACTATCGCTATGTTTGATGCCCAACCCAATTCAATAGTTTTGAAATTTTTATCTTTATTTTGAGCTGAATTTTCTTCTTAGCTTTTGTTGGATCGACTTGCATCTTTTATCTTTTTTTTCTTTTCTTTTCTTTTTTTTTTTTTAAAAAAAAAATTCCTTGTGTACTGCGATATCTGTATCCTATCTAGGCATATCCTTATAAGACCCAGCAGACATATCTATGTAATCCCTAAGTAATATAATCATATCTTCTCTTTCCTTTTGTGTGACCAAAGTTCCAATCCTGAGCTTTTTGTAACTTTCTTCATTAACCATGTTTAGCGCTTAAAGCTTCTCCTTAATGGGTTTCTGAACTTATTAAGTTTTAACATTATGTTCAATCCCTTATGTTTTAAAACTCAATCATTCAATGCAGGTGTTGTTGCGAAAGATCTTTTTTTTTTTTTTTTTTTTTTTGAACATAACAGTGAATTGAGCTAGAAAGAAATCTAGACAAATCACCAAAGTATGCAAATCATGAACAAATTTCGTTAGACGATGAAAAGACTCTCTTGTGGCAATTTCCTTCGTCGAGTAATGTAATCTTGCATATGCTTCAAACCCTCAGATACCAGAATAAATTCAACAATCCCATATTATCTAGATATTTTATCTTTGCTCGCCAAATAACGTGGTCTACTGTGCGTGGCTATTAAAAACTTCTTGATTTGGTAGTGCCGCAACAAACTCCACATGATCAAGAGAGAGATACTTAAAAGGATTGTACCACCCTTTTTGACTGATGCCTGGTTTCGGTAAATGGGTTCGTATATGGGCTACCCGCATTTTTAAAATGAAACCTTGAATTTCTATAAACTTCACTGATGATGTATTAACACTATGCAGATAATACCAGAGCATATGTCCCTACTGATTTCATTGTAAAAAAAAAAAAAAAAAGAACTCTGTTGTTATAGCGAATGATGTTTCTCTATCGATGCGAAATCTTTTCGGCAACGTCAAATGTCAACGACTTTGTACCTTTCAGAGGATGACAGATTGAGGGACCTATATTTCAAACTGTGAGAATGCATGCTGAACTGTATATGCATGCTTCTTCTTCTTCTTCTTGTTTTTTTTTTTTTTTGACAGACTAGCTCTACGCGATCTTAAAAATTGCATAAAAACTGTGGAAATGCATGTTAAAATGTATATGTATGTTTTTTTTTTTTTATGGACTTGCCCCTCGAGGAGTGATATGTGATCCTGAGAATGCATGTGCATATTTTTTTGTTTTTTGTTTTTGTGTTTTTTTTTTTTTTTTTTTTTTGACTGGCCCCTCGAGGAGTGATACGTGATCCTAACAATTGCATGATAAACAAAGATTTGATTTTTACTTAAACCCTTACAATGAAAATTTTATTAAGTGATAACCACTATGTCACCGAAAAGTCTTAAGTTCAAGATGCTTTGAGAAGGGTTTGTCTTTACGCAAACCAAAAAATGGAGGGAGCATACACCCTACCGATTGGTTCTAGTTCCTTTACGTGAGACATAGGGTAGGTTTACTACTTGGTCTCTAAAGAGGGTCTCTTGTTGTCCCAGTGATCACCTTCGTAAAGGCAATATGGGGGTTTAGCAGATAGCGGGATGGTACGTGTACCAATCACTACCAAGTCTAAACACTCAACAAAGAGTCGGAGTTTACACAAACTTCAACCTTGACTCAAGTCATAGGTAAGCTGCTAGTCCCCCACTTAACTTAAGGTTTAGTGTGTGCTCTCAAAATAATAACAGTGATTCATGACAAGGCATATTATGATGACATAATATAAAGATGCATGCTAAAGTTTCTGAAAAAGAATAAACCATTCATATCAATATAAAACAATAACATATCATTATCAAACAAAAATATCAAGCTTAGTCCTAAGTCCCCAGTGGAGTCGCCATCCTGTCGCACCCCGAAAAAATGAGCTGCGGCGTCCCGGCGACCGTCCCCGCGTGCGGGGGATTCAATGAGAAGGGGTCTAATTTTTATTTTTCATAGAAAGGGAGTCGCCACCTAGTATTATGGTTACTAGGAAACCTAAACTGGTCTTTCAGAGATTCTAGGGTAAGGGACTGGTTGCGTAAAGGGAAGGTTTTAGCACCCCTAGTACGCCCTACCAAAGGTAAGCTGCTTGGTGTTTTTGTTTGTTTATGATTCGTTATGATCTTGATATTTTTTTAAAAAGTTGGTTAAATGGTGATGGTGTATTATCCTCGTTGAATATTTTGGATAGTAACCCCTTCGGATTTATTTATCCAAACACCAACGGTGAATAAATGCAAATTATCCCCGTCGAATATTTTGGATATTAACCCTTTTTAGGATTTATTTATCCAAATATTAACAATGAATAATATGAATAACCAAAAATAATATTTTGATATTTTTGGAATATTGGCCAACACCCTTTGGATTTTACAAACATGTTGTAAAATCCAAAAATACAAGAAATGATTTTTTTGCGAAATTCATGCTAAAATACATTTTTTTCCTTAAAATTCCAATGTAATATATTTTTTTAAAACAAAGAGATTTTTTTTTAAAATATGCTAGTGTATTGGCTGTATGCACAAAAACACATTTTTGTTTTTTTAGATATTTTATAATATATATATATATATATATATATATTACATTTTTACTATTATTTATTTATTTATTATATATTTTTTATATATTTTTTTTTACTATTATTTATTTATTTATATATATATATATATACTATTATTTATTTATTTATTATATATATACTGGTGGGCTGGACCCTCCTGGGCCCGCGGCCCGGCCTCATTGATATGGGCTATCGGCCCACCTAATTTCTTCTATCATTGGGCTGGGCTTCCAGCCTGTTTAGGCTGGAAGCCCGTACATTTTTCGGGCCAGGCTTCTGGCCTAAACGGGCTGAAGCCCGTGACCCTTTATTATTCGGGCTGGGCACCAAACCCGGCCCGACCCGGTTACTGTTCAATGAACAGTAAACCGGGGCTGCATGAAGTGGGAGATGATGAACAGTGATTTGCTGAATTTTCAAGTGTGACGAAAGGAGAAACGATTAATACCTTTGTGTAGAGGAGGTTGAGGTGGTTCTTTTGGTCGTGGTCTCGTCGTGAATGGAGGCCTGTGGTGGCCGGAAATTGAGCTCGAAGTGGCCGGCCGGCGCTGCTGTCACGGGGTTGTCACCTCTGTTTTCTCGTCGGGAAAGATGACCGGACTGAGGGAGATGAGAGGATGATGATGGTGGTGCTAAGGAGGGCTGTGGGCGATCAACGGTGGCCCTTGGTGGTCGGCCGAGAGGAAGAGAGAGAGTTCTCTGCAACTAGAGAGAGAGAGAAGAGAAAAACGAAGATGGGGAGAGAGAGAGTGAAGGAGCAAATGCGAGGGAACAGAAATCTTCAAAATTTTCACGTTGAATTCCTTCTCTTCTCCCAGTTCTCTTCTGCTCGTTTTTCCTCTTTTTTTCTCTATTGTCTATCATATTTTTCTCATCTGTTCATTCTCTCCTCTCTGTGTTTCAAATCCTCTTCGTCTATTTTTCGTGAAACTCCTCTGCAAGTTCTCCAGCTCTCTCTGTTTTTTTTTTTGAATTCTCCCTCCCCCTCCTTCTGTTTTTCTCTTCGCCGGGCTTTTATAGCCATTTGCTGAGGTTACCGTTGCACAACGGTGGGCTACTTTCGGCTGGCCGGTGGCTGCATGCAGAGGGTGGCGGCGGGGGCAGCTTTCCCAGTCGGTGCAGGTAAAGAGGAGGGGTGAAAGTGCAATTTGGTCCTTCGATTTGTAATTATCAGAATTGCATCCCTAATTGGATTTAAATTTATGATTTTGTGCAATTACCCCCCAAAATTTCAAATATTAATATTGACTTTACGCGCCTTTTTATTTTGGTCCTCAATTTCTGATTTGCGCAATTTAACCCTCAATCGTCCATTAAATTCTCAATTTATTCAATTGGGTCCCTGATTTCGCATAATTGGCTTGGAAAAAATTCAAATTGGTCTCCGAAAATTCCAATCTCGCCAATTGAGCCCGAATTAAATTCAAGAACTCGATTTCTCATCGTCTAAGCCCTTGATAAAATTAATTTGATCAATTTGAAGTAACAATTAAGTCATCGCACTTAATTAAATTTTCGATTGGACCGAAAATTAATTACACGTTTAAAATGGCCAACGATTAATTCAAACTGACCCATAAAAAATATAATTATATCTTTCGACTTAATTTCTACGCAGATTTATCAATAATAAATTGCGTTAGACTTAATCTGCATTTTTCTTTATTTCCAAGCATAAAAAATATACGATTGAGCTCTCGAAAAACCTCCAAAATTTTACCTTGATTTTCTACCAACACCACCCCTTTTATTTTATTTTTTTTGTTATTTTCGGGTAGCTTTGGGGAATGACCCAAAATTGGGTTATGACAACGGGTGACCTACCCGGTTAGCATGGTTTCATAGAATGGTCTCATTTTTCTGGGTGACCTACCCGGTTAGCATGGTCTCATTTTCCTAGGTGACCTACCCAAGTTAGTAGTTAGAAGGGTCTCATTTTTCTAGGTGACCTACCCGGTTAGAAGGGTCTCATTTTTCTGGGTGACCTACCCACGTTAGTAGTTAAAAGGGTCTCATTTTTCTGGGTGACCTACCTAAGTTAGAAGGGTCTCATTTTTCTGGGTGACCTACCCGGTTAGCATGGTCTCATTTTCCTGGGTGACCTACCCGGTTAGAAGGGTCTCATTTTTCTGGGTGACCTACCCACGTTAGTAGTTAGAAGGGTCTCATTTTTCTGGATGACCTACCCAAGTTAGAAGGGTCTCATTTTTCTGGGTGACCTACCCGGTTAGCATGGTCTCATTTTCCTGGGTGACCTACCCGGTTAGAAGGGTCTCATTTTTCTGGGTGACCTACCCAAGTTAGAAGGGTCTCATTTTTCTAGGTGACCTACCCGGTTAGAATGTTCTCATTTTCAGGGTGACCTACCCGGTTAGCATGGTCTCATTTTTCTGGGTGACCTACCCGGTTAGCATGGTCTCATTTTTCTGGGTGACCTACCCAAGTTAGAAGGGTCTCATTTTTCTGGGTGACCTACCCAAGTTAGTAGTTAGAAGGGTCTCATTTTTCTAGGTGACCTACCCGGTTAGAAGGGTCTCATTTTTCTGGGTGACCTACCCAAGTTAGAATGGTCTCATTTTTGTGGGTGACCTACCCGGTTAGACTGGTCTTATTTTTCTGGGTGACCTACCCGGTAGCATGGTCTCATTTTTCTGGGTGACCTACCCGGCTAGCGTGGTCTCATTTTTCTGGGTGACCTACCCATCTCGAGGAATGAAGCAGCATTGGACCTCAATTCATATTCTCTTCCATGGTTTCGTTCACCTGAGATTCTGCTTCTCCATATTTTCCAAAATTTGGGGTGACATAATTTAATCAAACCTTTCCTGTCAGGTTTAGTGCTATGATAATATAACGTGCATGCTTTCGTTACCTCTTTTGAAAACATAGGTCCCCTTTCTCTAATGCTCCATTATCATAGGATGCCTTTGCCTAATCTTCAAAGCTTTGCAGGCTTCTCTGATTGGATGGCTCATTGAAGTTTGTCATAAGTCATTCATCCACTCAACGCAAGCGCATTGTTTATTATGGGCTATCTGCGATTTGCTTTTATCAAAATCTGACCATGCCCCCAAGCGTGGTGTTGCTTGATTCATCATGAAAGGGGTGTAACAAGTCATCCATTTTATTTGATTCTTTCAATAACAGTTCTTGGACTTGTGTGTGTTCTGCTAACAAATCATTGCAAGACTTTCCAAATGCTGACTTCATCTTCGGTTGTCCATCAGTCATGGAGTTTTCATCAATTGTATTTCCATATGTCCTCATTAACCTTGAATTTTTGCAAATGTGATCATGCCATCTGAAACTCTTCGCAGTAGACTCAATTTCTTCTAAACAAATTTTCCTCAATCCATGTGAAGAATTCTAATGTTGTCATTAATGAGGTTTTTCTTCTCATGTCCATGCTATGAACTGAACCTCGAGTCGATGGGCTTCAAAATCAGTTATCCCACAATTAGTCTTGGTGGCCCATATACTTTTCAACCTTTATCAATAATGCAACTCATGTGACAGTATATTTTGGAGACAACCAAATCCGCGAGTAAGTTGATATTTCTGAAGGTGCTCCTCAAATGCGATGTTAATCTCAACTGTTGTTCGAGATTTGTTAAACCATTATATTCTGCTTAAGCAATCCTGCCTTGAGCTAATCCTCATTCATCTACTGGTCACCAATATATATTTATTGTCGCTATGAATTTGATGAATTCTATTGAATCATTATTTGCTTGTGTTTCTTACCCCCAAGCTAATGTTAAATTAGTTGCATTTCTATCAAAATTCACATTCTAGCCTTTGACTACCGGGCTTTTCAATGATAGTAAAAAAACTATTAAAGTCAAGGATTCTATAAATCCGATCAATGTTTTTTTTTTTTTTTTGTAAGTCTTTCTTGTCCTATCATTAAGTCATCAATTTCTTGTAATAAGAATTCCTGGCTGAATTGATTGGGAGGTTCCAAAATATCAGGTATGATTTTTATAGAGTGAAAATCTACAGGCCTAACTAAATCCTTCTCCATCCATAGCAAAACTCCTCCTGAAAACAAATTCTTCACCACCTAAAAACCTTTGTAGGTGGGGGCCCATTGACTCTGATCTCATCCTGGTACAAGTAATATTTCCTTCAGTACCGGATCTCTTTCTTGGAATTTTTGAGGTCAGACTTTCTGGTCATGTGTTTTGGCTATCCTTCTTAGGTATAATTAATGATGTCAAATTAACCTTTTTGTTGATCAAATTCAATTGTTCATATCTGATTTCTGCCCGTTCTGCTTCATCTAGTTCGGTGTCTATTAATATTTTTTTTTTGACGTTCTTATTAACAACTTCTACCACACCTTTCATCTTTAGTCTATAAGGTGAGGAATTTGAGAGTTCTGTTATTAACTTCCCGTTGATGTTCTGTGCATTATCAGTTATAATCTTTGATGGTGGTTCCTACCTACAAATCAAATCTCTGTCAATGAATTTCTTGACCATTTTTTTTTTGTTATATGAGCAAATGACTCAGCTTCTCCCTATTTGTAAAGTAGTTGGTAGCCATGAGAATGAACCTATGATCATTGTTGGCTTTTGGGTTGATGGGCCCAATCACACCAATTCCCCACATTGCAAAAAGGCCATGGAGATATCAAGTGAAATAAAGGGGCCGGAAAGACATTGATTTTGTCATTTATGACACTTGCGGACATAGTCAATGCAATCCTTCTCTAGTGTCGTTCAAAAATAATCAACTCTTTGTATTTTTTTTTTCAGCCATCATGTCCTCTTGCATGCGTTGAGAAAATCCCTTCATGGACTTCTCGTAACGTGCTTTTGGCTTCAACTTCATCTAGGCCTCTTAGTAAAGTCTCGTCGGATGACCTCTTATAGAAAACTTCTCCATCAAGATAAAAATTCATTGCTAGTTTACTCAAGGTCTTCTTTTCGGTTTGGGATGCCCAGGGGATAAGTCTATTTTCGGATGAAATTTTTTATACCGTAGTACTAGGGGTTTCCATCTATTCTTCTTCAACTTAACCATAATGAGATGAGTTATTTCTGATATCAATGTGTAAGTTTGCCCGAAGTTCATTCTAAACATAGAAGCTAGTGTGGTTGAAATATCCAAAACTGATTTCTTCTTTCTTAGATGTGTGAACTCTATTTCTTAAATTCTCCCATTAGTTTAGATAGGTGTTCTAAGTAAAGTCTTACTTTTGGAACCATTTTTATCTGATCGTAGCTCAAAAACCCGTCCATAAAAGAATATATGGGGTTACGAGCTGCATTATCAATTAACATGTATATATCTGGCGAACATTATCTTTAAAGCTAACCTGATTTAAAGACCTTAAAGCCCACACAAAACTCTATCCTTTCTTCTCCTCCTATTCTCTTTTTTTTTTTTTTTTTACTATGTTTGATGCCCCTGTGGATTTTGACTACCTAAAAACACAATTCATTAGTTTTGAAATTTTTGCCTTTATTTTGATCTAAACTTCCAAATGGGCTTTTTTTTTTTTTTTTTTTTGATCGACTTGCATTTTGTTTTTAGCGATTCCCTGTGTACTGTGATATCCGTATCCTATCTAGGCATGTCCTTATGAGACCCAGCATAAATATCTTTGTAATCACATCATCTCTTTCCTTTTGTGCGGCTAGAGTCCCAATCCTAAGCTTTCTGTAACTTTCTTCATTAACCATGTTTAGGGCTTAAAGCTTCTCCTTAATGGGTTCCCAAACTTATTAATTTCATGAATTATGTTCAATCTCTTACGTGTTTTAAAATTCAACCATTCATTCTTAATGCAAAGTGCAGGGGTTGTTGTGAAAGATCTGTTTTTTAAGGTTCATAAAAGAGATTTTTTTTTTCGCTTTTCCTTATTGGACATAAAAGTGAAATCACGCTAGAAAGCACTCTAGATAAATTACCAAAGTACGCAAATCATGCTAGACGACGAGAAAACTCTCTTGCGGCAGTTTCACTTCCTTGAGCAATGTAATCTTTCAGTGCATATGCTTCAAACTCTCAGACACTAGAATAGATTCAGCAATCCCATATTATGTTCCCACACTCGGGATATTTTATCTTTGCTTGCCAAATAATGTGGTCTACTGTGCATGGCTGCATAAAATTTCTAGTTTTGACACTGCTGCAACAAACTCTACGTGATCAGGAAAGAAATCCAATGATACTTAAATGGACTGTACAACCTTCTTTGACTGATGTCTGGTTTCTGACAATGGGTTCATATATGAGCTACCCGCGCTTCTTAAAATGAAAACTGAATTTCCTTAAACTCCACTAATGATGCATTAACACTATGCAGATAATACCAGAGCATATGCCCCAACTAAATTCCTTGGAACGCGGAGAAGCTTTGTTGCTGGCTTGTAAAAAAAACCCGAATGATATTTCTTTGGGTGTGAATTTTCCTTAACAATATCAAATGTCAAACTCTTGACCTTTCAGAGGATGACAGATTGGGGGAGCCCTATTTCAAATTGTGGGAATGCATGTATATGCTTTTTTTTTTTTTTTGACAGACTTGCCCTTCGAGGAGTATTAATTGCATGATAAACAAAAATTTCGAGAATGCACGTTGAAATGTCAATGCATTTTTTTTAGGACTCACCCTTCAAGGGGACACGTGATTGCATTTTTTTTTTGACAGACTTGCCCTTCGAGGAGTAGCAATTGCATGATAAACAAAATTTTCGAGAATGCACGTTGAAATGTCAATGCATTTTTTTTAGGACTCACCCTTCAAGGGGACACGTGATTTTTTTTTTACGGACTTGCCCTTCGAGGTGTGACACATGATCGTAAAAAAAAAATTGATTTTTTCTTATACTCTACAATGAAAATTTCCTAAGTGATGGCCACTGTGTCACTCAAAAATCTTAAATTCAAAATGCTTCGAGAAGAGTTTGTCCTAATGCAAAACAAAAATGGAGGGAGCATACACCCTAATGATTGGTTATAATTCTCGTACGTGAGACATGGGGTAGGTTTACTACTTGGTCTCTAAAGAGGGTCTCTTGCTATCCTAGTGATCACCCTCGTAAAGGTGATATGGGGGTTTAGCAGATAGCGGGATGGCTCGTATACCAATCACTACCAGTCTACACACTCAGCAAAGAGTTGGGGTTTACACAAACTTCAACCTTGACTCAAGTCATAGGTAAGCTGCTAGTCCCCCACTTAACTTAAAGTTTAGTGTGTGCTCTCAAAATAATAAAAGTGATGCATGACAAGGCATATTATAATGACAAGAAGTAAAGATGCATGCTAAAGCTTCTATAAACCATCCATATAGCAATTATGAAAACAATAAAATATCATAAACAAACAAAATTATCAAGCCTAGTCCAAATTCCCCAGCGGAGTCGCCATTCTGTCGCACCCCAAAAAATAAATTCGGTTTGCGGCGTCGTGACGACTTTCCCCAGTGCGCGGGGAATTCATTTGTCGGGGGTCTAATCTTTATTTCCGTGAAAAAGGGAGTCGCCACCTAGTATTATGGTTACTAGGAAACCTAAAACTGGTCTTTCAGGGATTCTAGGGTAAGGGACTGGTTGCGTAAAGGGAAGGTTTTAGCACCCCTAGTACGCCCTACCTAAGGTAAGCTGCTTGACGTTTGGTTTGCTTATGATTTGTTATGACTCAAAACATATGTTAATTAAATGGCAAATGGGATATTACTCCGCCGAATATTCTAGATATTAACCCCTTAGGATTTAATTATCCAAACACCGACAGTGAATAATATCATATTATTCCAGCCGAATATTTTGGATATTAACCCCTTTAGGATTTATTTATCCAAATACCGATAGTGAATAATAGCGTATCATTCCCGTCGAATATTTTAGATATTAACCTTTTAGGATTTATTTACCCAAATACCAACAGTGAATAATAGCTTATCATTCCCGTCGAATATTTTGGATATTAAACCCTTTAGGATTTATTTATCCAAATACCGATGGTGAATAATAAATTCCCCAAAAAATAAGATTTTATATTTTTTGAAATTTTGGCCAATACCCTTTGGATTTTACAAACATGTTGTAAAATCTCAAAATGCAAGAAATGATTTTTTTCTTTGCGAAATCCATGCTAAAACTCATTTTTCTTCAAAACCCAAGATAATATATATTTTTTCGAAGGAAAATAATTTTTAAAATATGCTAGTATATTGGCCGTATGCATAAAACCACATTTTTTTTATAGATATTTCCCAAAAAAATTTATATTTTTATATATTTTTTTATATATTTTCCCTATTTTTATTTTTTCTCTTTTTTTTTCTTTTCCCGTCCCGGTTACTGTTTATGAATAGTAACCGGGACACTTTGCATGAAAACGACGATGAACAGTAAAAATGGGGATTTTCGAGTGTGAAGAAATGCTTACCTGTTAACACCTTTGTGTAGAGGAGATCGAGGTGGTTCTTCTGGTCGTTGTCTCGTCGGAAATGGGGGCTTGTAGTGGCCGGAGTCGTCTTCGAAAAACCTGCAGTTACGTTGCAGACAACGGGTTTGTTCTGCCAAATCCTTGACTGAGATGCAATCTGAGTTTTCGGGGAGGCAGTGAGAGTTTGGTGATGATGGGTTGGAGTGAAAGTGGCTAGAGTTTGGTTGCTGGAGCTGTTAACCGAGAAGGAAAATGAGATACAGTGGTCGGGTTTTAGGGAGAGAGAAGCAGAGGACGACGAAAGAACATGAAGGGGAGATGCAGGGATTGACTCAAAGTTTTTATCTAAATGGCTCTACCATTCTCCCTTTCTCTGCGTTTTTAACACTGTGTTTTTTTACGTAAATTTCCCTCTCTGTTTTCTCTCTGTGTTTTCTTCTCTTCCTCTGTTTTTTTTTGTTCTACCCTGTTCCTGCGTTTTTTCTCCTCCTTTCCTTCTCTGCGTGAACTATCATTTATAGCAGTTGAGACCCGATCGTTCGCAGTGTTTGAGTAAGGTATGGTCAACTAAACAAAATCGATGGCAATAAAGGAGAATCAAGAGGACAGGGAGGAAAATCAGGAATCTGATATTAAAGGAAACAATCTGGGAATAAAATCACGACGAATATAGGAAGAAACTTTGATCTGTTTTGCTGATTGATGGAGATGAATTCGGGAAGAAGATCAAAATTGATATGGGAAGAAAAATCTGAGTTGTTTTGCCGTGATCAATGTCGCACCCCAAAAATGATTCTGGTTTGCGGCGTCGTGGCGACGTTCCCCGCGTGCGCGGGGAAAATTCAGTTATCGGGGGTCTAATCTTTATTTTCGTGAAAAAAGGGAGTCGCCACCTAGTATTATGGTTACTAGGAAACCTAAAACTGGTCTTTCAGAGATTCTAGGGTAAGGGACTGGTTGCGTAAAGGGAAGGTTTTAGCACCCCTAGTACGCCCTACCTAAGGTAAGTTGCTTGACGTTTGGTTTGCTTATGATTTGTTAAGACTCAAAAACATATGTTAATTAAATGGCAAATGGGATATTACTCCGCCGAATATTTTGGATATTAACCCCTTAGGATTTAATTATCCAAACACCGACAGTGAATAATATCATATTATTCCCGCTGAATATTTTGGATATTAACCCCTTTAGGATTTATTTATCCAGATACCGACAGTGAATAATAGCGTATCATTCCTGTCGAATATTTTGGATATTAACCCCTTAGGATTTATTTATCCAAATACCGACGGTGAATAATAAATTACCCAAAAAATAAGATTTTATTTTTTTTTGAAATATTGGCCAATACCCTTTGGATTTTACAAACATGTTGTAAAATCTCGAAATGCAAGAAATGATTTTTTTCTTTGCGAAATCCATGCTAAAACTCATTTTTCTTCAAAATCCAAAATAATATATATTCTTTTTCGAGGAAAATAATTTTTAAAATATGCTAGTGTATTGGCCGTATGCAAGAAAATAATACATTTTTTTTAAAGTATATTTTTTTTTCTAAAAAATAAATTTTTTTATATTTTATATATATATCCCGTTACTGTTCACGTATAGTGAACAGTAACCGGGACAAAACAGATTTTTAGGAAGACGATGAACAGTACGTTGATTTTTCGAGTATGACGAAATGCTTACCTGTTAACACCTTTGTGTAGAGGAGATCGAGGTGGTTCTTCTGGTCGTTGTCTCGTCGGAAATGGAGGCCTGAGGCTGTCACGTTGCAGGGGCTGCTGCTGCCTCGGCTATCTTCGTCTCTTCCTTCTCCTGAGGTGCTGAATGAGTTGCTACGGTTGGGGGGTGGCTTATGTTGATGATAAGGAGTGATATGGGTGGTCGACGGTGGTGATGCTTGGCTTGGCCGAGAATGAGAGAGAAACAGCGGTCTGGTTTTTTTTAGAGAGAGAGAGGTAGAAAAACGAGATAAAAAACGATGGGGGGAGCGGGAAGCAAATTGACTCAAAATTTTTAGGTAAGTGATTCTGCCCTCTTCTCTATTTTCTGCATCCTTAATACTATATTTCTTACTCACGTAAATCTCTTCTTTCCTTCCCCTGTTCCTGCGTTTTTTTCTTGACTCCCATCCTCTGCCTGTTCGTTCCCTTTCTTTCCCCTCTCTGTTTCTATTTTTCGTCAACCTGGCTCCTTCCCCTCTTTTTTTTTCCCTGCAACTCCCTCGTGATTTTTCTCTTCTTTCTGCGTTCAAAATCCTCCTCTGTTTCCCTTTTTTTTCTACTGTCCTCTCTCTACATAAAGTCCTCTCTCTTTTTCTCTCTGCACAAACTGCTATTTATAGCAGAGAAGACCCGAAGATTGATTAGGAAAAAGAATCATGGTTGATCTATTTTGCCGAAGTCATGGGATTGAGCTGTTATAAAATCTGCTGCTGCATTGCTGTTGATTTTCTATTTTTATTCCAATTGATTTCCTTGATTCCATTTGATTGCTGCTGCATTGATCTGCTCCAATTAAATTGTTGTTGTGCTGCTATTTATCAGAGAAAACCCGAATGCTGAGGAAGGTAATTAGAGGAGAATCAAGGAGAAAGGGAGAGAATTAGGAAGAAGATTGATGGAGATAAATCAGGCAAGGTCACATGAAGCATTGATCTGCTTTTGCCGTGGTTAATGATAATTATGCACGCCTGAAAATTCGCTGGAACAGTGCTTGCTTATGTAGATTTCAAAATTTCTTAAGAAGGAAATTGAATTATGATCACGCGAAGATCAATGTGCATACCATTTAATGCAGATTTCAAAACAAATTTAGAAGGTAAAAATCTGATTTGGTCCTTTAACTTCTTTAATTGTACCCAATTGGATTTAAACTTGATTTTATGCAATTATATCCATCAAAAATTCAATCTCAACCTTAGCTTTGCGTGATTTTTTTTTATTTTGGTCCTTGGTTCTTTGATTTTCACGATTTAATCCTCTATCGACCATTAAACTCTCAATTTATTCAATTCGGCCCCCGATTTCGCATAATTGACTTGAAAAAATCAAATTGGTCTTCAAAAATTTCAATTTCATCAATTGAACCCAAATTAAATTTAAGAACTTGATTTCTTATTAACGAAACCCTTAGTAAAATTAATTCGACCAATTTAAAGTATAGTTCAATCCTTCAACTGGACCCAAAATTAGTTATGAAAATACAATTATTATTTAAAACCAACAATTAGATCGAATTGACCCGTAAAATATAATTATATTTTTTTTATTAGTTTTTACGCAGATTTATCTGATAATAAATTATTTCGACCTTTAATCTGCGATTTTCTTTATTTTTGGGTGCAAAAGGGATACAATCGAGCTCTCGAAAACATCCAATATTTCACCTCGATTGACTTGCTGACATCAAATCCCTTTATTTTATTTTTTTGTTATTTTTGGGTAGTTTTGGGGAGTGACCCAAAATTGGGTTACGACAGTTGCCCCCTTCTTTACAATACTTACGACTAGAGTCTTTGTAAAAGACTTTAACTAGTAAGTGTTGTAAAGAAAAAAAAATAAAGTTGGTCTCATTTTGACGGGTGACCTACCCGGTTAGCATGGTCTCATAGAATGGTCTCATTTTTCTGGGTGACCTACCCGGTTAGACTGGTCTCATTTTCCGGGTGACCTACCCGGTTAGCATGGTCTCATTTTCCTGGGTGACCTACCCAAGTTAGTAGTTAGAAGGGTCTTATTTTTCTGGGTGACCTACCCGGTTAGAAGGGTCTCATTTTTCTGGGTGACCTACCCACGTTAGTAGTTAGAAGGGTCTCATTTTTCTGGGTGACCTACCCAAGTTAGAAGGGTCTCATTTTTCTGGGTGACCTACCCAAGTTAGTAGTTAGAAGGGTCTCATTTTTCTGGGTGACCTACCCAAGTTAGTAGTTAGAAGGGTCTCATTTTTCTGGGTGACCTACCCGGTTAG
Source organism: Salix dunnii (assembly GCA_015731905.1). Classification (NCBI taxonomy): domain Eukaryota; kingdom Viridiplantae; phylum Streptophyta; class Magnoliopsida; order Malpighiales; family Salicaceae; genus Salix; species Salix dunnii. The sequence goes on along the minus strand of CM027662.1, from coordinate 5,518,726 downwards.
AAGGGTCTCCTTTTTCTGGGTGACCTACCCAAGTTAGAATGGTCTCATTTTTCTGGGTGACCTACCCGGTTAGACTGGTCTCATTTTTCTGGGTGACCTTCCCGAATGAAAAAATAAAGAGGTCTCACTATTACGGGTGACCGGCCCGGCTAGCGTGGTCTCATTTTTCTGGGTGACCTACCCGGCTAGCATGGTCTCATTTTTCTGGGTGACCGACCCGGCTAGCGTGGTCTCATTTTTCTGGGTGACCTACCCGGCTAGCATGGTCTCATTTTGCTGGGTGACCTACCCGGATGAAAAAATAAAGAGGTCTCACTATTACGGGTGATCGGCCCGGCTAGCGTGGTCTCATTTTTTTGGGTGACCTACCCGGCTAGCATGGTCTCATTTTTCTAGGTGACCTACCCGGCTAGCATGGTGTCATTATTCTGGGTGACCTACCTGGCTAGCGTGGTCTCATTATTCTGGGTGACCTACCCGGCTAGCGTGGTCTCATTTTTCTGGGTGACCTACCCATCTCGAGGAATGAAGCAGCATTGGACCTCAATTCATATTCTCTTCCATGGTTTCGTTCACCTGAGATTCTGCTTCTCCATATTTTCCAAAATTTGGGGTGACATAATTTCATCAAACCTTTCCTGTCAGGTTTAGTGCTATGATAATATAAGGTGCATGCTTTTGTTACCTCTTTTGAAAACATAGGTCCCCTTTCTCTAATGCTCCATTATCATAGGATGCCTTTGCCTAATCTTCAAAGCTTTGCAGGCTTCTCTGATTGGATGGCTCATTGAAGTTTGTCATAAGTCATTCATCCACTCAATGCAAGCGCATTGCTTATTATGGGCTATCTGCGATTTGCTTTTATCAAAATCTGACCATGCCCCCAAGCATGGTGTTGTTTGATTCATCATGAAAGGGGTGTAACAAGTCATCCATTTTATTTGATTCTTTTAATAGCAGTTCTTGGACTTGTGTGTGTTCTGCTAACAAATCATTGCAAGACTTTCCAAATGCTGACTTCATCTTCGGTTCTCCATCAGTCATGGAGTTTCCATATGTCCTCATTAACCTTGAATTTTTGCAAATGTGATCATGCAATCTGAAACTCTTCGCAGTAGACTCAATTTCTTCTAAACAAATTTTCCTCAATCCATGTGAAGAATTCTAATGTTGTCATTAATGAGGTTTTTCTTCTCATGTCCATGCTATGAACTGAACCTCGAGTCGATGGGCTTCAAAATCAGTTATCCCACAATTAGTCTTGGTGGCCCATATACTTTTTGACTTTTATCAACAATGCAACTCATGCGACAATATATTTTGGAGACAACCAAATTCGCGAGTAAGTTGATATTTCTGAAGGTGCTCCTCAAATGCGATGTTAATCTCAGCCATTGTTTGAGATTATATTCTGCTTAAGCAATCCTGCCTTGAGCTGATGCTCATCTATCTACTGGTCACCAATATATATTTATTGTCGCCATGAATTTGATGAATTCCACTTAATCATTATTTGCTTGTGTTTCTTGCCCCCAAGCTAATGTGAAATTAGTTGCATTTCTATCAAAATTCACATTCTGGCTTTTGACTACCGGGCTTTTCAATGATAGTCAAGGATTTTGTAAATCCGATCAAAAATTTTTTGTAAGTCTTTCTTGTCCTATCATTAAGTCATCAATTTCTTGTAATAAGAATTCCTGGCTGAATTGATTGGGCGGTTCTGAAATATGAGGTATGATTTTTATAGAGTGAGAATCCACAGGCCTAACTAAATCCTTCCCCATCCATAGCAAAACTCCTCCTGAAAACAAATTCTTCACCACATAAAAATCTTTGTAGTTGGGGGCCCTTGACTCTGATCTCATCCTGGTACAAGTAATATTTCCTTCAGTATCGGATCTCTTTCTTAGAATTTTTGAGGTCAGACTTTATGGTCATGTGTTTTGGCCATCCTTCTTAGGTATAATTAATGATGTCAAATTAGCCTTTTTTGTTAATCAAATTCAATTGTTCATATCTGACTTCTGCCCATTCTGCTTCATCTAGTTCGGTGTCTAATTTTTTTTTTTTGCATTCTTATTAACAACTTCTACCGCATCTTTCATCTTTAGTCTATAAGGTGAGGAATTTGAGAGTTCTGTTATTAACTTTCCATTGATGTTCTATGCATTATCAGTTATAATCTTTGATGGTGGTCCGTACCGACATATCAAATCTCTCTCAACGAATTTCTTGACCATTTTTTTTTGTTATATGAGCAAATGACTCATCTTCTCCCCGTTTGTAAAGTAGTTGGTAGCCATGAGAATGAAGTTATAATCTTTGATGGTGGTCCGTACCGACATATCAAATCTCTCTCAACGAATTTCTTAACCATTTTTTTTTTTTGTTATATGAGCAAATGACTCATCTTCTCCCCGTTTGTAAAGTAGTTGGTAGCCATGAGAATGAACCTATGATCATTTTTGGCTTTTGGGTTGATGGACCCAATCACACCAATTCCCCACATTGCAAAAAGGCCATAGAGATATCAAGTGAAATAAAGGGGCCGGAGGGACATTGATTTTGTCATTTATGACATTTGCGGACATAGTCAATGCAATCCTTCTCTAGTGTGGTTCAAAAATAATCAACTCTTTGTATTTTTTCAGCCATCATGCCCTCTTGCATGCGTTGAGTAAATCCCTTCATGGACTTCTCGTAACGCGCCTTTGGCTTCAACTTCATCTAGGCTTCTTAGTAAAGTCTCGTCGGATGACCTCTTGTAGAAAACTTCTCCATCAAGATAAAAAATTCATTGCTAGTCTACTCAAGGTCTTCTTTTCGGTTTGGGATGCCCAGGGGATAAGTCTATTTTCGGATGAAATTTTTAATACCATAGTACTAGGGGTTTCCATCTATTTTTCTTCAACTTAACCATAATGAGCCGAGTTATTTCTGATATCAATGTGTAAGTTTGCCTGAAGTTCATTCTAAACATAGAAGCTAATGTGGTCGAAATATCCAAAACTGATTTCTTCTTTCCTAGATGTGTGAACTCTATTTGTTAAATTCTCCCATTAGCTTAGATAGGTGTTCTAAGTAAAGTCTTAGCTTTTGGAACATTTTTATCTGATCGTAGCTCAAAAACTCGTCCATAAAAGAATATATGGGGTTACGAGCTGCATTATCAATTAACATGTCTATATCTGGGGAACATTATCTTTAGAGCTAACCTGATTTAAAGACCTTAAAGCCCACACAAAACTTTATCCTTTCTTCTCCTCCTATTCTCTTTTCGTTATTTATTTATTTATTTATTTATTTTACAATGTTTGATGCCCCTGTGGATTTTGACTACCTAAAAACACAATTCATTAGTTTTGAAATTTTTGCCTTTATTTTGATCTAAACTTCCAGATGGGCTTTTTTTTCTTTTTTTTTTTGCTTTGCTTGATCGACTTGCATTTTTTTTAGCAATTCCCTATGTACTGTGATATCTGTATCCTATCTAGGCATGTCCTTATGAGCCCCAGCAGAAATATCTATGTAATCACATCATCTCCTTCCTTTTGTGTGACCAGAGTCCCAATCCTAAGCTTTCTGTAACTTTCTTCATTGACCATGTTTAGGGCTTAAAGCTTCTCCTTAATGGGTTCCCAAACTTATTAATTTCATGAATTATGTTCAATCTCTTACGTGTTTTAAAATTCAACCATTCATTCTTAATGCAAAGTGCAGGTGTTGTTGCGAAAGATCTGTTTTTTAAGGTTCCTAAAAGAGATTTTTTTTTTTTTACTTTTCCTTATTGGACATAAAAGTGAAATCGCGCTAGAAAGCACTCTAGACAAATTACCAAAGTATGCAAATCATGCTAGACGACGAGAAAACTCTCTTGCGGCAGTTTCACTTCCTTGAGCAGTGTAATCTTTCAGTGCATATGCTTCGAACTCTCAGACACCAGAATAGATTCAGCAATCCCATATTATGTCCCCATACTCGGGATATTTTATCTTTGCTCGCCAAATAATGTGGTCTACTGTGCATGGCTGCATAAAATTTCTAGTTTTGACACTGCCGCAACAAACTCTACGTGATCAGGAGAGAAATCCAATGATACTTAAATGGATTGTACAACCTTCTTTGACTGATGTCTGGTTTCTGACAATGGGTTCATATATGAGCTACCCGCGCTTCTTAAAATGAAACCTGAATTTCCTTAAACTCCACTAATGATGCATTAACACTATGCAGATAATACCAGAGCATATGCCCCAACTAAATTCCTTGGAACGCGGAGAAGCTTTGTTGCTGGCTTGTAAAAAAAAACCCGAATGATATTTCTTTGGGTGTGAATTTTCCTTAACAATATCGAATGTCAAACTCTTAACCTTTCAGAGGATGATAGATTGGGGGAGCCCTATTTCAAATTGTGGGAATGCATGTATATGAATTTTTTTTTTTTTGACAGACTTGCCCTTCGAGGAGTAGTAATTGCATGATAAAAAAAAATTTTGAGAATGCACGTTGAAATGTCAATGCATTTTTTTAGGACTCACCCTTCAAGGGGACACATGATTGCATTTTTTTTTTTACAGACTTGCCCTTCGAGGAGTAGCAATTGCATGATAAACAAAAATTTCGAGAATGCACGTTGAAATATCAATGCATTTTTTTTAGGACTCACCCTTCAAGGGGACACGTGATTTAGTTTTTTTTTTTTTTTTACGGACTTGCCCTTCGAGGTGTGACACATGATCGTAAAAAAAATTGATTTTTGCTTATACCCTACAATGAAAATTTCCTAAGTGATGGCCACTGTGTCACTCAAAAATCTTAAATTCAAAATGCTTCGAGAAGAGTTTGTCCTAATGCAAAACAAAAATGGAGGGAGCATACACCCTAATGATTGGTTCTAATTCTCGTACGTGAGACATGGGGTAGGTTTACTACTTGGTCTCTAAAGAGGGTCTCTTGCTGTCCCAGTGATCACCCTCGTAAAGGTGATATGGGGGTTTAGCAGATAGCGGGATGGCTCGTGTACCAATCACTACCAGTCTAAACACTCAGCAAAGAGTTGGGGTTTACACAAACTTCAACCTTGACTCAAGTCATAGGTAAGCTGCTAGTCCCCCACTTAACTTAAAGTTTAGTGTGTGCTCTCAAAATAATAAAAATGATACATGACAAGGCATATTATGATGACAGGAAGTAAAGATGCATGCTAAAGCTTCTATAAACCATCCATATAGCAATTATGAAAACTATAAAAGCATAAACAAACAAAATTATCAAGCTTAGTCCAAAATCCCCAGTGGAGTCGCCATTCTGTCGCACCCCAAAAATGATTCTGGTTTGCGGCGTCGTGGCGACGTTCCCCACGTACGCCCTACCTAAGGTAAGCTGCTTGACGTTTGGTTTGCTTATGATTTGTTAAGACTCAAAAACATATGTTAATTAAATGGCAAATGGGATATTACTCCGCCGAATATTTTGGATATTAACCCCTTAGGATTTAATTATCCAAACACCGACAGTGAATAATATCATATTATTCCCGCCGAATATTTTGGATATTAACCCCTTTAGGATTTATTTATCCAGATACCGACAGTGAATAATAGCGTATCATTCCTGTCGAATATTTTGGATATTAACCCCTTAGGATTTATTTATCCAAATACCGACGGTGAATAATAAATTACCCAAAAAATAAGATTTTATTTTTTTTTGAAATATTGGCCAATACCCTTTGGATTTTACAAACATGTTGTAAAATCTCGAAATGCAAGAAATGATTTTTTTCTCTGCGAAATCCATGCTAAAACTCATTTTTCTTCAAAATCCAAAATAATATATATTCTTTTTCGAGGAAAATAATTTTTAAAATATGCTAGTGTATTGGCCGTATGCAAGAAAATAATACATTTTTTTTAAAGTATATTTTTTTTTTCTAAAAAATAAATTTTTTTATATTTTATATATATATCCCGTTACTGTTCACGTATAGTGAACAGTAACCGGGACAAAACAGATTTTTAGGAAGACGATGAACAGTACGTTGATTTTTCAAGTATGACGAAATGCTTACCTGTTAACACCTTTGTGTAGAGGAGATCGAGGTGGTTCTTCTGGTCGTTGTCTCGTCGAAAATGGAGGCCTGAGGTGGCCGTAAGGGTCGTCGGAAAACCTGCTGTCACGTTGCAGGGGCTGCTGCTGCCTCGGCTATCTTCGTCTCTTCCTTCTCCTGAGGTGCTGAATGAGTTGCTACAGTTGGGGGGTGGCTTATGTTGATGATAAGGAGTGATATGGGTGGTCGACGGTGGTGATGCTTGGCTTGGCCGAGAATGAGAGAGAAACAGCGGTCTGGTTTTTTTTAGAGAGAGAGAGAGGCAGAAAAATGAGATAAAAAACGATGGGGGGAGTAGGAAGCAAATTGACTCAAAATTTTTAGGTAAGTGATTCTGCCCTCTTCTCTATTTTCTGCATCCTTAATACTATATTTCTTACTCACGTAAATCTCTTCTTTCCTTCCCCTGTTCCTGCGTTTTTTTCTTGACTCCCATCCTCTGCCTGTTCGTTCCCTTTCTTTCCCCTCTCTGTTTCTATTTTTCGTCAACCTGGCTCCTTCCCCTCTTTTTTTTCCTGCAACTCCCTCGTGATTTTTCTCTTCTTTCTGCGTTCAAAATCCTCCTCTGTTTCCCTTTTTTTTTCTACTGTCCTCTCTCTACATAAACTCCTCTCTCTTTTTCTCTCTGCACAAACTGCTATTTATAGCAGAGAAGACCCGAAGATTGATTAGGAAAAAGAATCATGGTTGATCTATTTTGCCGAAGTCATGGGATTGAGCTGTTATAAAATCTGTTGCTGCATTGCTGTTGATTTTCTATTTTTATTCCAATTGATTTCCTTGATTCCATTTGATTGCTGCTGCATTGATCTGCTCCAATTAAATTGTTGTTGTGCTGCTATTTATCAGAGAAAACCCGAATGCTGAGGAAGGTAATTAGAGGAGAATCAAGGAGAAAGGGAGAGAATTAGGAAGAAGATTGATGGAGATAAATCAGGCAAGGTCACATGAAGCATTGATCTGCTTTTGCCGTGGTTAATGATAATTATGCACGCCTGAAAATTCGCTGGAACAGTGCTTGCTTATGCAGATTTCAAAATTTCTTAAGAAGGAAATTGAATTATGATCACGCGAAGATCAATGTGCATACCATTTAATGCAGATTTCAAAACAAATTTAGAAGGTAAAAATCTGATTTGGTCCTTTAACTTCTTTAATTGTACCCAATTGGATTTAAACTTGATTTTATGCAATTATATCCATCAAAAATTCAATCTCAACCTTAGCTTTGCGTGATTTTTTTTTATTTTGGTCCTTGGTTCTTTGATTTTCACGATTTAATCCTCTATCGACCATTAAACTCTCAATTTATTCAATTCGGCCCCCGATTTCGCATAATTGACTTGAAAAAATCAAATTGGTCTTCAAAAATTTCAATTTCATCAATTGAACCCAAATTAAATTTAAGAACTTGATTTCTTATTAACGAAACCCTTAGTAAAATTAATTCGACCAATTTAAAGTATAGTTCAATCCTTCAACTGGACCCAAAATTAGTTATGAAAATACAATTATTATTTAAAACCAACAATTAGATCGAATTGACCCGTAAAATATAATTATATTTTTTTTATTAGTTTTTACGCAGATTTATCTGATAATAAATTATTTCAACCTTTAATCTGCGATTTTCTTTATTTTTGGGTGCAAAAGGGATACAATCGAGCTCTCGAAAACATCCAATATTTCACCTCGATTGACTTGCTGACATCAGATCCCTTTATTTTATATTTTTGTTATTTTTGGGTAGTTTTGGGGAGTGACCCAAAATTGGGTTACGACAATCAACGTGAATTAAGTGCCTGAAAAATTCGAAATCAATGCATGCCATAACAGTGCATGCAGATTTCAAAATTTTTAGAAGGTAAAATCTGATTTGGTCCTCCAATTTATAATTTCTTTATATGCCCCCAAATTGGATTTGAACTTGTGAGTTTGTGCAATTATATCCCCTTAAAAATTCACTTTCAACCTTAGCTTTGCGCGATTTTTTTTATTTTGGTCCTTGGTTCTTTGATTTTCGCGATTTAATCCTCCATCGACCATTAAACTCTCAACTTATTCAATTCGCCTCCGATTTCGCATAATTGACTTGAAAAAAATCAAATTGGTCTTCAAAAATTTCAATTTCATCAATTGAACCCAAATTAAATTTAAGAACTTGATTTCTTATTAACGAAACCCTTAGTAAAATTAATTCGACCAATTTAAAGTATAGTTAAATCCTTCAACTGGACCCAAAATTAGTTCTGAAAATACAATTATAATTTAAAACCAACAATTAGATCGAATTGGCCCGTAAAATATAATTATTATTTTTTTTGCTTAGTTTTTACGCAGATTTATCTGATAATAAATTATTTCGACCTTTAATCTGCGATTTTCTTTATTTTCGGGTGCAAAAGGGATACGATCGAGCTCTCGAAAACATCCAATATTTCACCTCGATTGACTTGCTGACATCAGATCCCTTTATTTTATTTTTTTGTTATTTTCGGGTAGTTTTGGGGAGTGACCCAAAATTGGGTTACGACACACATTTTTTTAATCATGTCTCTTTTTGAACATAGGTGATTTTTCTAGCCGTCATCAATTAAAATAGTGTGCTTTTCAGCCCTATTTTTCGAGTGCGTTTTCTCGGCCATCAATTAAAATAGTGTGCTTTCCAGCCCTATTTTTCCTCCATCTTCGAGTGCGTTTTCCAACCCTCGATCATCAGTTAAAATAGTTGTTTTCCATCTACATTTTTCCATCCTCTTCAAGTGCGTTTTCCAACCCTCGATCATCAATTAAAACAGTGTGCTTTCCAGCCCTATTTTCCTTTCATATTCGAGTGCGTTTTCCAACCCTCGATCATCAATTAAAACAGTGTGCTTTCCAGCCCTATTTTCCTTTCATATTCGAGTGCGTTTTCCAACCCTCGTCATCAATTAAAATAGTATGCTTTCCAGCCCTATTTCCCTTTCATATCGAGTGCGTTTTCCAACCCTCGATCAACAATTAAAATAGTGTGCTTTCCAGCCCTATTTCCCTTTCATATCGAGTGCGTTTTCCGACCCTCGATCATCAATTAAAATAGTGTGCTTTCCAGCCCTATTTTCCCTTCATTATCGAGTGCGTTTTTCAACCCTCGATCATCAATTAAAATAGTTGTTTTCCATATATACTTTTCCATCCTCTTCGAGTGTGTTTTCCAACCCTCGACCATCAACTCAGATAGCACACCTTCCAGCCTGATTTCTCCATCACCATGAGTGCGTTTTCTAACCCTCAATTATATATCCTAGATAGCGAAGCTTTGTAGCCCTATCTTCCATTCCATGAAATCTTTACCATCCTCACCTGGGCAGATCGCCCATTACAATGAGACCATTTTTCTGCGTCAATCACAAGTAACATCATTTTTCATCCTTTGAGTATCCTACTTAGGCCTCAATTCTTAGGTGGTGCGCTTTCTAGCCCTATCCTATCATTTCCTTTCTGAGTGCGCTTTATAGCCCTCATTCCCATCTTGGATGGATTGACCATTTCTTGGTTTGATAAATCCACTTTCTTTTTCTTGACAACGCTTACTATCTAAAGTCTTCTACAATACTTTAGTCGTAACCATTGTAAAGAGGGGGGCAACTGTCATCACCCGATTTTTGGGTGATTCCCCAAAATAAAATAAAAAATAACAAAAATAAAATAAAAGGGGTTTGGCGTCGGTAGAAAAATTACGGTGGAAATTTTGGAAATTTTATGAGGCGAATCGAATCTCTTTTATGCCCATAAATGAGAGAAAATACAAATTCAAGGTAAAAATTAAGTCAAAAAATCATAATTATATTTTTTATAAGCCAATTTGATTTAATCATGGGCTAATTCAAAATATTATTATGTTTGAGAATTAATTTGGGGTCCAATTGAAGAATTTAATTAAGTGCAAGGACTTAATTATGCTTTAAAATTGGTTAAATTAATTTTATTAAGGGCTTAATTGATGAAAAATTTAATTCTTGAATTTAATTCGGGCTTAATTGAGAAAATCAGAATTTTTGGAGACCCAATTGAATTTTTCCAAGCTAATTTGGCATAATTAGTGATCAAATTGAAGACAATTGAGAATTTAATTGTCAATTGAGGGCCAAATTGCATAAATCAAAGGCCAGGGACCAAAATGAAAAAGGCGCGCAAATCCAAGGGTAATTTTGAAATTTTGACACGGGCCCAATTGCACAAAATTACAAATTTAAATTTAATTGAGGGTGCAATTAAAACAATTATAAATCAAAAGACCAAATTGCAACTTTTCCCCCAAAAACTGCCTGCACCCACTACACACCTTCGCTGCCTTCACAGACCAGCCGCCTGAACGCCCACCGGCCAGCCACCACGCCACCGACAGCCCACCAGCACCGCCTATAAAAGCAGCCATGCAAGCTGCAGCGAGGGAGGGAAAAAAGAGAGAAGAAAAACAGCAGAAAACGGGGAGAAAAACGAGAAAAAACAGAGGGAAAAGGGGGAGAAAAAGCTTAAGGTTTTTATCAAAAAAAAAGAAGGGAAGATCACACAGAAAAGGAGAATTTTTATCTTCATCTCTCGGCTGTCTCTCTCTCTCTCCCCGGTTTCACAGCTTCTCTCTCTAGTTGCAGACTTCGACCCTCTTTCTCTCTCTAGTTGCAGACTTCGGCCCTCTTTCTCTCTCTTCGCCACAGCCAGCCATTCAACCACTCAAAAGCACCTTTAATCATCACGGTGAGCTTCCTCGCAACGCCAGCAACTCGGCATCACTCTCCGGTGACAAATTGGACGCGTCCCCAGTAGCTGCAGCACAGCCCCGTCGACTTTGGAGGCTCCCTCCGACCACCACAGGCCTCCGTTTCCAACGCCACCACGACAGGAAAGACCACCTCGATCCCCTCTACACGGTTGTATCCTCAGGTGGTTCTCTCGTCGAAGTTGGTATTTACTGTTCACGTTCTTCCCCGTTTCCAGTTTACCCTTTTTTTTTCTCTCTTTTTTCTTCGGGCTGGGCTTCTCTCAGCCCAGCCCAGCCCACACACTTATGGGCTTCCAGCCCACGATGGCTGGAAGCCCAAACCAGAATAAGCGGGCTTCCAGCCCTCACCCATAACCCCTTGGGCTTCCAGCCCGTGAGGCTGGAAGCCCAGTCCATCAGGGTGGGCTGTCAGCCCATTATGCTGACAACCCAGCCCAAAAAATAAAAAAATAAAAAATAAAAAATAAAAAATATTTTTATTTTTATTTTTATTTTTATTTTCCCTACTACTTTTTTTATTAAAAAAAAGATTTTCAAAAAAATATAAAATGTGTTGTTTTCGTGCATATGGCCGAATTCTAAAATTTTTCAAACATATTTTTCGTAAAAAAAATATTGCATCTTTCTCATGTTTTTAAAACAAAATTGGATATCGTAACGAGTTTATGATTATCCATTGGGATTCGGCCAAAATATCAAAAATAATCAAAATCATTTTTTGTTTTATCTATTAGGGTGTAAATTTACATTGTAAAATACATCCATGGATAAAAAAAATATATTTTTACTACGGTGTAAATTTAAAGCGTAAATTACATCCGTAGATAAAAAACAAAAACAAAAAGAGAGGTTTCCTAACAGTGTTGTAAAATTACATTGTAAAGTACACCCGCAGATAAAAAAATATTTTTTAATGCAGTGTAAAAAATATTTTAACTTAGAAAAAACAATCAAATAACAATGCAGCTTATCTTAGGTAAGGTGCACTGGGGGTGATGCGTCTTCCCCTTGCACAACAAGTCCTCTTATCCAGACTCACGCAGACCAATAGGTTCCTAGTAACCTTAATACTAGGTGGCGACTCCGTATAATTATAGTCATAAATTTTACGGCTATAAAACAAACACCCCATTTTCACCGCGCGCCGTTTGGCGGGGCGCGAAGCGCGTAAAAATCACCGTCGCGACAGTAGGGATGAAGATTAAAAACAGCTCGAAATCATCTAAACTAATTTGGGTAGGAAATTTTTAAAACTCTTGGAAAATAGTTAATTTAGGTAATTATTATATTTTTTTGGATAATTTACATGATAGTTGATAGTTGTCAAAACCTCCACAAACTTATTCTGATTTTACTATCATCGAAACGATAATTTAGTAGTATAGTGGTACAGATCAGGTCGAACCCAAAGGAAATTGATTTATTTTCCTACAAATAAAAAATTCAAAACGAAGATGGGTGGTTTAAATAAACGGGAATTAAATAAACAAAAGTGCTAAATATTAACAAAGGTTAATCAATATGTTGAACCCCAATGCTGAACCCCAATGCTGGTAATATCCTATTTATTCAGTAAGAGTTGTCACTCCAATGTTGGTAATCGAGTATAAAAAGCAAAAAATTAATGTTGTAGAGAAAATCTCTCAAATCCTTGACAGATTAGGAAACATAATCTGTCATCCAAATTGCACTAGGATTTTATTATTGCAAATGATTTTTCCTTACTTTGATCCCTTTATGAACATTGTAATCCTGAATGTGTAAATGAATATGAGTTTTGAATCATTTGATTTCGACATTAGATGCTCCAGATATGTCTAGTTCAGTGTTGATGTGGGAACATAGTCAGCAATGACGCTATTGTTCCAATTGGATGTCCAAGAGCGACATTAGATTTTCATCTATGATACTTCTGCAACAAGCTTAATAGATATAATTCTGATTCTAAACTCCTATCTAGGAATTAAAACTTGAAACAAGCAACACGGGTCTAAAAAATAAAGTGTAAAGTTTTATATTCTGTAGAAATTAATCCACAAAATCTCTTTATAAAGTTGAGATAAGCTTAAAAAAATGTTAAATATATATTTTGCACTTGTTAATACCTAATAAAATCTTGGTTATCAAGTATTTTTTTTTTTAAATCTTTTTAAAATTGATGGACCTGTAATTTTTCTTTAACCTAGTTGGTTGGCTGTAATTTTTTGAAGTATTTTAGGTAAAAGGAATATTTTTGAGCCACATAAAGGAAGAAGACTCAAATAATGACCCAAAATTACAATTCTTCGTACAAATTATCCAATTATTCGTCCCTATTAATTTGAACAGGAAGCCTCACTGCATAAATTAGTTTAAAAGATAGAAAACATTTATAACTCCACACTGAAATTAAGGACACTTCAAGAGGCGTTAATACCACATGCATGAAGGGAAAAGAAGAGAAAAAAACCCCGTATTTATTTATGAAAAGAAGAGAAATTAATGCTCCCAAATTCTAAAAAAATCCACAATAAAAACATTATCCTTTACATATATAATCAAACCCTAGTCCATTTCCATTTGAATTTCGGGCCCCTAAGCCACGAAATTCTATTTCTTAGGCTGCTACTGAGTGAAAAATATAAGAAAAAAAATGTTAATAAAATAAAATTTACAATAAAACCTACACACCAATAAAAAAAAACCATATGTTTGTCAAGCACTGCGGCATTAATACATCAATTTAACCAGTTCCATGGCCCCTCGTGACCCTAACACCAGAGCATGCATTGCATGTGAAGTGATTCGTCCTTTGCCAATCGTCTGCAACATTTAGTGCTTATCAAGGTGTTTAGAAACATGATTTGAAGTTATTTTTTAAATTATTTTTTTATTTAAAAATATATTAAAATGATATTTTTTATTTTTTAAAAATCATTTTTGTTATCAGTACAATAAAATAATCTAAAAATACAAAAAAATTTAATTTAATTTAAAATAAAATAAAATTTTAATTTTTTTTTCAAAATTATTTTTCAAACGCAATCTCAAATACTCACTTAATCTTATCCTCACGTTCATGCATGCTCCTATTTATATATCTAATTCCTTTTAATCATGGGACAGCAAGAGATAGCCCAGTAAATTGTGGTTGATTTGATGAACTACCCAAGTGAATGAGAAAATCTTATCCCGTTTATTTCTTATATTGAGCATTGAATTAAATGTTATTAATGGAGTTTAAAATGTTTTTGGAAACAATAAAAAAATAAAAACAAATAAATGCATATAACATGCACATGCAATGTTCCACCAAATATGAGGCATGTGTACAAGTTCCATCTTGACATTAAATCTCGACTTTACCGATATGATATGGAATATTTATTCATTCACTTCGATTTGTTTAAAAGACTTCCTTTTGGTGCTTGACAGTTTGTCAATACAAGCTACGAAATATTTTATTTCTATCTTATCTTAACGATGCCATCAGATGTGGGCGTGCCGGAGTGGTTATCGGGCATGACTAGAAATCATGTGGGCTCCGCCCGCGCAGGTTCGAATCCTGCCGCTCACGACTTTTGTTCTTAAATTTATAATTCTCTTGGACCTCTTCACTTAAACGACGCTGCTTTTGAAGTTCCAATTCTTACGGGTGAAATTTTTGGCCCAAGAAACAATAGCTACTGTCAATTAAGCCCGTTTTATACTCGAATCGGATTTTGTTATTAAGGGTATGCTTAGTGTGATTAATGTTTTTTTTTTTTTTAGAAATACATAAAATAAATATATATTTTTTATTTTTTCAAAAATATCTTATATATCAACACATCAAAATAATTTTAAAACACACAAATAAATAAATAATTTTTTTTTTCAAAAATATTTTTAAAACACAATGTATATAAATCATACTAATTTCTCATATACCCAAACATATCACCTTCATCCCATACTTGCCTTGTAGAATTAACATCTACTGCATCGGTTTGCTATGGTTACTTTACGTCATTGTAATTATAGAGTTTTTAATGTGAAACAATAACATAGTATTTAAAATATAATAAGTATATATACTTGTTTATTGATTCATAGTTTCTCTTTTTTTTATGCGAGGAAATCTTATCCTCTGAAAAATACACTTTGTGGACCAATATGAACGAGTAAAATTTTGGTTGTCCCATATTTTACAAGAGGTATAAACTCTAATTCAAACTCAAAACATGTTATGCAGATTACAAGCCTTCTATCATCACATCATGCCATTTGAGGAACAATTTATAGTCACTTATTAGTAGTTTATTTATAAGTTGAACAATATCTCTTTTCTTTACCAGCACTTTTATTTTGTTGTCTAGAGAAATGATGGATGAGAAAGGTGGGATTGAGAATGAGAGCATTGTTGTCAAAATCGTTATTTGACTTATAAAATCATATGATTTTACAAATTAAAAGAACAAACTTAGTAAAATTGGGTAGAAAAATCAGACTCCGTTATAATTAGAGCAAAATCTTAAAATTGAGTTGAAAAATCAGACTCCATTATAATTAGAGCAAAATCTTAAAATTGGATCGAATCCAATTTTAAGATCCTAGGCTGTAATTCATGTCATCAACCCCCCCCCCCCCCCAAAATCATATGGTTTGAAAATCAAATTAAGAAAGTTAATATTTTTTTAAATGCACGCACATACCATTTCTTAGACAATAAAAATTTGTTGATTCTCATATATTAATTTAAATATTAACTTTAAAATTTAAACTTAATTTTTTTTCTTACCTTAAATTAATTTTTTGGTATTTTTAGATAATTTTCTTGTGCTGATTTCGAAATAATTTATTAGAGTTGGAGCTAGCAATATCAGTGTTGGTATCAGTAGTAGTATTAATAATCATTTCAATAGTAATGCTTTTGATGAATAAATTAGAAATAGCAAGGAAGATGACGGTAATGAGACTAATTTTAGTGTACATAGCATGTCAGCAAAATATTTATTTTAAATTTGTTAGTTTTTATCTAATGAAATTCTATGCACATAAATATTTTATAATGTATTTTTAAGTTATTTTAAATTATGTATGAGCCTTAACTAATGAAGTTTTATGACCATAATTATATTGCATTATATTCTGAAATATTTTACTTATGATTTCATGATTTTTCTACCTACACGATAGCTATGATTTTATAATTTTTATATGAAAATATTTTACATATGATTTTACAATCCAAGTTTAAAAACCAATTTCATATCATGTTAAAATTATGATTTTGACAATTTTTAATGGGAGGTTGAATGTATTCTTCTATTCGACAAGAAAGCTAAGAATTCAAGAAGGTATTCGGAGGACCTCTCTAATCACTTCTTAATTATAAATTTTAATTCTTCTGGTAACATTATTTTTAATTGAGAAGTGATTGAATATTTTTTTTTAATAAAATTGCACTATTCATCATTATCACAATTATGAAGCAATTAGTTAGATTAAGAAAAGAAATAAAGATAATTTTTGAAGTGCATTTAAAAGTTCATAATTAAAAATTAAATGGTAATTATTTTACTTTTAAAAATAACAAAGAACGTTTGAGTCATAATTTTAAAATAATATTAATAATAACATGATTATGAGATAATTAGGTAAGCTATTGAATTGTACGATAGGTTATAACAATTCAATAAATAAAAATATCTAACAGCTTGTAATTTGATATGACTATAATATTTATAATGTCTGAAGTAACCATAGCAACTCTCATGACTACTATTTAATAACACACACACACTAACACATATATATAGAAAAGTCCCGCGAGAAACATGAAACAAATGGAAAATTAAAAGCGCTAGAAGGAGGGCTTGAACCTCCGACCTTGTGGTTAACAGCCACACGCTCTAACCAACTGAGCTATTCCAGCTACCTGGTATACCCCTTCAAATAAACATATACATAAATCATAAACCCACTCTTTTTCCAATTTCATTGACACAGCCTGTTTCAGAATAGCCTCTGGTTGTTGATGTGGGTTCTAGTTCAGCCAAAAAGAGGAGGAAGAACAAGAAAAAGGCTAGCAAGACTGAGCAAGCTGATGGCGTTTTGATTTCTTTTTTCTGACACTAGTTTTTGTGTTCTTTTGTTTATTTTTGCTTGTGATGAATCATACGTGATGTTGAATATGTTTACAGGTGCATGTGTTTTCTGGATGCTCTATGGGTTTTACAACGTGGTGAATAAACTAACTTCCGTAATTCATCGTCACACAATCTGTGCTTTTTGCCGGAACAATTCTTCTGGAAGTGATCTAGAAGATGTTATTAATTAATACGACGGATCATCTTCCACCTCTGGCATTTTATTTTTCTGGAAGTAACCTTGAAGGCTTGAACTGGGTTAATCAGATGAGCTGTAGGATTAGTTTGGGCCAGTAAAATTCCTCCTAATTAGAAGGCATGGCAGAATAAATATAATTTAATATGAAAGAAATGTTGTCCTGAGTACTTATTATGATAGAAGTACCTGCAATTCAGCTGTATACATTAATTGTAAACGTGATACAGAACCAGTATGTTGATTCATCTGCTATTATCAATATTGTAACTGAGTTCAACCTATTCTGTATTCTCAAAAATAGACTTAATTGAATTTAAGGAAAACCCGGTTCAGTTTATCATTTCATTTATATTGAGTGAACGGACGCCTTTATTTGTACTTCCATGCATTTCTTTGAAGTTCATTTTTCTGCAACTTGCAGGTCGATGCTATTCATTTGAACCAAGCCTCGCCTTGTTCGGTAGCACAACGAATCGCCTGACCTTCGTGTATTCTGCTTCGGTCTGCAGTTAATAACTCTGTTATTTACTAGGTATATGCTAGAACTCGTCTCTGTCGTGAAATGGGATGAAGCATGAGACACCAGTGGCAGGAACTCTACTCTTGTTTATGATGATTGGTCTTATATGCTTCTTTTATTATTAACAACAATTTACAAGTGAGCACGTACCCTAACCACCTGATTTTACCACGCAACAAGAAATAGCTAATCGGTTACAGCAGGGCTTTCCTTGAAACTACTTCCATGAACTTCGTTTTTTTTTATGCGAGGAACCACACCTTCAAAGCGTATTTTATGACCAGATAAGTGAGTAAAATCTCAGTTGTCTTAGATTTTAATAAAAAAATATAAACCCTGACTTGAACTCGAGATTTACTAGCAGATTATAAGTTATATGTCATTACAATGCACTCCTTGAGTAGCATGAACTTCATTCTGTTCCCAGCATTTCATGACATTTCTGGGGCAAGAGAGTTCATGCTTGTGCCAAAACCCCCGAAGTATTGCTGAGGAATTGTGGAGGTCCATTTGGATGGTTTTGGCTTGTTGGGACTAGTTTGAGCCTCAATCCAGAGTAGATCCCTGGTTCGTGATCTTAAGGGCCCTCCAATTGGGGCCAGCATTCATTCGTATTTCTGTTGGGTTGACTTCTCCAGTGGTTATTATTAAGTGCAATAACGTGTGAGGTATTTCATTGATACATAGCATAGGGCATGTGAGCCCGCCGGCCAGGTTTTAGAATGGCTCACTCTGTAATAGGTAAGTGGAAGGATATCTCCATATAAATAAAGTTACAAAAATATTAATTAATGTGATGATTTTATAAAATAAATTCAATATGAATGCATTCACTAATTTTCAGTTTCTATTTTACTTTCATATTTGAAGAATCGGAGAGCTTTATTAACGAAGGGTTAGAGAAATTAAAAAGGCCAGCCATCAAGAAGATGGCTAACAAATGCATGAATGAAAAGATCAAAACACATACAAATCAGAGCCATCGCTTATCATAGATGGAGCCCATCCACTGTTCCTGAATGTTCTATCGTTCAAGTTAGTTCCTGAAAAGTGGAGGTTTACTTAAGTCTTATGGTGTGATCTTATGCGGTTTAAGCTCATTTCTTGTAAATAAATTAATAAAACTCAACTTAGAAGCACGATGAAAGCTCCCTCCTTGTTAAAAAAACAAGTCCACCCCATCTCCCTTCTCCTGATCAAACTACGGACTAATGAAACTAATGAAAGGTAAAGAGCCATACAGCCTAAAAGATTAATGAAAGGGCGTTCAAACATCTCGGCCACTTTAATTTCTTTATTAACAGAGCATATGGGATCATAAGATTTAAGCTAAAAATCATTTGGTTAGTTATTATATAGTTTATATCAAAGAACGAATACACTTACCAACGTTTGGTTACTTGTCGGATAAAAAAAACACATAAACCATTGGAACAGAAACTGTTTGGTTGGAGAAATAAAATTAATCTGTCTTTAAGATAATTTGGAGTAAATCTTGTACTTTCAAATTTATTCAGACAGTAATTACACTACTTTTAAGTTCATATAGTCTTATAATGCTATCCAAATATACTAACTTCCAATCACAGTGGATTAACGGCAACCTATATGTGTTTGATGCTGGAAAAGAAAAAAAATAAATTACGACTTCGAACATGACAGACGGATTAAGCAAGTAGCCTAATTAAGGAGCAGTTCGCAAGATAAATCCCTAGTTAATTAACAACGATTGAGTTAAAGAGATAAGATGAATCGATATTAAAGAAACGCAAGTGTGTTTGTGATCTGTGTTGATCTGAACGCAGTGATGGGGTTCGCTAAATTCAATACAAAGAAACAGCACCTCCCCTTGAAACAAGGAATTGCTCTTATTTCAATGCCAACTCTAATATTTCTGTGATTTTATCCATCACGGTTTTTTTTATCAGAAAAAGAAAACATAGATCATGATCTTCTGATGAGGAGAGAAAAAATTTAACTTAAATGCTAAATTAACCTGGTTTGTACGGATGATTATATTTTTTTTTTTACCCTAAACTGTATATTATATACTCCTCAGGTCTTGATTAATTTTCATTGATGATGAGCTTATTATATGCCTAACGATGCCAGGTTAAATATTTGAAGTTGTTGTGGTCCTTATAGATCCAATCAAAGAAACATGTCCTCAGAATTGTATAATTAATTAATGTTTACAGTAAATCTTCTGATGATTGCTGTAAAAAGTGTACCAATGTGTGATTGACTCAAGTTCATGTATAATAACTCCTTTGTGTTTAGACGTGACAATTGCTAAATCATGCTGTACCAATCGAAATTGTGAGGCATATATAATGTAAGGGAATTCTTTTAAAATCATCTGCTCTATTGCAGACAGCAAAAAACTCTAATCAAGCACGCATACTTTCATGTTCTTTCTAAAGAGATTTACTTGTGCAAACTATTGGCTAATCCTCAATGAAACTATTTGCATCGGAGTGTACTCAATGGTTTCTACAATAGTTATAATAACTCAACCGGTAGTTGTCTCGGCATAAGGCTTGGGGGTGTAGAGTTAAATTGGGCTAACTCAATATTTCTTTTTTAAATAATAAGTTTTAATATTGACCTAAACCAGATTCTGGTTGGTGACCTATCTGATAGCTAGGGTTTCTACAAGAAAAGAGATGAGTAGAACCTAGCATGAGTGTTAACCACACACCAAGCTAACTAGGGTGTGCAAGTATTGTAAGATTCTTTTTTAATTCAAATTCATGCATTTCAAGATGCATGGATCCGATAAGTCTTGAAATTCTTTTGTTTGTCGGATCTCTTTTGATCCCCACAATTAATAGACTTGCCACAAAAAAACATGGCGGGGTTCAAAATGATAAACACACACACACAACCATGCTAACTTGTGAGAAATTTTGGAAACAAAGTTAGGGAAGTGTTGAAAAGGAATTTTCAATGTTGTGGTAGTTGATGACTCGTCATTATTATCTAGCCGATCAAGTGTTGGCTGCAACAATTTTATAACCACAAGAGCTTTCCTTTGCGAGTTTACACAGTATCATGGAACGTAAGAAAATTATAAATTAGGGCATGAATCCACGTGGTTAAGCAACAAGGAAGGACTGAAGGAAGCTGCACCCTCTCTAAATTAGTCCAAGTTCTTGAAACTGACAGTAATTATTTGGGGAAACTGAAAGACGTGGGATTGCCGATACATCCGCCGAAGCTCTTGCTTCTTTGCCCTAGTTACCTTCTTCTTTCTTCTTCCTTTTCTTCGCCTTCCTCCAATTTTATTCACCAATCTGCCAGCTAACAATCCCAATAAAAAGATAAAATAAAATAGTTTTTACGTTATTATCGAAATAAAATACTTGTTACTTGGACTTTTTGACCACTAATCACACTTGGCATGGTGAAAACATACATGCAAATTATATTGTTGCTAATATAAGTGTATTATTTTTTGAGTCCCTACAAATAGGGGCTAGAGGTTGGTGTTTTTCTTCATATTCTTGCCTTAGCTTGAGCTAGACCAAAGTAACTTCAAACCCACTTCATTCTTAATTTCTCTCAATGTCACTTGCCAAGGATCGTATGGGATCGGTTCAAACTTGTGCCTATAATGGAAATGTGATGGGGGACTTTTCCTCCTTGGGGTCTTATGGGTTTGGTGAATATCAGAAGGTAGAATTTCATGAAGAGGGAGATAGCACCTTTGAGAAAACTAGTGGGCTTATGATCAAGAATTTAGCTATGAACTCTTCTCCTTCTCTTTGCAGTCCGAGCACTGCGATTTCTGGTGAATTGGTGTTTCAGGCTACTGACCATCAAGCTGAAGAAGCTCTTTCTTTGATCAACTTTAAAGGTATCGGACTCGATAACATCGTGCATAGCAATGGATCTTTGATTAGCTTCGAGCAAAGTAATAGGGTTTCTCAAACTAGTTGTCAGAAAGATGACTACACAGCCTGGGAGGGTAATTTAAGTTACAATTACCAGTGGAACCAAATGAATCCAAAATGTAACAAAAGTCCGCGATTGATGGAGGATTTTAATTGCTTTCAAAGAGCTAGCAACTTCAATTCCATGACTGAAAAGGAAAATCATGGTGATTGGTTATACGCTGAATCCACAATTGTTGCTGATAGCTTTCAGGATTCTGCAACACCAGATGCCAGCAGCTTCCATAAGCGTCCTAATATGGTATTTTCAACATCCTCACGTTGTTTTTCATAATTTGTGATAACCCTTTTCTTGAATTATAAACCAGTGACAGAATTCATGGTCTTAACATTTGAAGTGATTTTGTTTGCAGGGAGAGAGTGTGCAGGCTCTAAAGAAGCAATGCAACGACGCAATAAAAAACCCAAAACCGAAGTCTGCAGCAGGTCCAGCTAAGGATCTACAGAGTGTTGCTGCCAAGGTTTGCTTTTCATCATTTCAAGGCTAACCTGTTTTTGATATTAAAAATATCATTTTTTTCTTTCAAATTTAAGAAAATTAATGATTTTTTTTCTTCTCAGAATCGACGAGAGAGGATTAGTGAGAGGCTTAAGATATTGCAGGATTTAGTCCCTAATGGCTCGAAGGTAGACTCCACTACTAGAGACATTTCCCCTGGTTTTAATAGAGACCATGCATGAGCTTAATTTCCTCTAAAATCGAATCCAATTTATTAATTCTCTATTCTTAATGATGTCTCACACAGGTTGATTTGGTTACTATGCTAGAGAAAGCCATTAGTTATGTTAAGTTTCTTCAACTGCAAGTAAAGGTAATTACTTGGATAAATTTTATCTCCTAACTTTCCCTATTAAATGGAATACAACCATGAAAGTTGTCCATGACATTTCTTCTTCTTTTTGCTCCTACAGGTGTTAGCCACTGATGAATTCTGGCCAGTTCAAGGTGGCAAAGCTCCTGATTTTTCTCATGTAAAGGAAGCCATTGATGCCCTACTCTCACCTCAGACTAAAGACAGAAACTCAAGCTCAAGCTCAAAGTAAGGTGTCCATGAAAATTCAAGACGAAGAAGAAAGAAAATCACAAGTACTGATTTCCATGTTGAAGACAGCTTTTCAGAAGCAAAGGAAAATCTGTGTCTTGGAAGTTTGTGATGTTGGATTTTGTAGCAAATACATAATAATTTTTAGCTTTATTTTCATCTGGAGATCTTGTAGACTTGTAATAAAATCCATTTTCATCATGTAATGAAAGCTGCGACTGCAACCTTGTCCTCATTCCTACAATTAGATCTATGATACCTCACAGTTAATTAAGTATGAATTCCTCATCAAATTTTCTCATTCATAGCACAAAAATAAAAATAGTCAGGGCACATTACAGTTTTTATTAGTCGTAAATATTTTCCCAATTTTTTTTCTTAACCATGAACTTTATATCCCCCAGAAATTAATGAAATCAAAATATCAGCTCGAGCTACAAAGAAGCTCCATGGTGCAGCTGTCATGCTATCACCCTCCCTCAACTTCTGTGAATACTTTACTAGCTAGTCTCAAACCTAAAAACAATCTCGAGACAGGGATGAAAAGCAAATAGAATTTCCACGGTCCATTAAACGTTTTAATCATCTAGTTCTTCACATTGGAAGAATCCAATCCAATTATAATTGTCTTCCCTAAAACTTCTTCCTAGCAGATGATTATTCAATACTCTCTTTTCCACGTGTCCAACATGTAATGGTGATAGGATATTATTATGATTCAGAAACAATTATAAAGTCTGACACAAACAATTAATAATAAAAATTGAGTTGTTAAAAGTTGAAAATAGTACATAATTTCTAGTGTAAATTAAAACACTTATGCATAAAAGTAATTTAATTAAACTAAAAATTATACAAAAAAAAGTTACAAACCTTACATTAAGCCACACATAATGTATTTGCATTTAAAAAAAAGACTCAATTATCTTTGATTCGAGGGTATTTTGATTTTGTTTTCATGACATATTAGTCATTAGAGATTTGTATGGGGGTATACTTGTCTTTTTTATTTTTTTTTAGTATAGTAGAATGATCTAATTACCCTTTAGCTTAAAAAATTTAAAACTAGCTAAGAGGGCTAATTTTATCTTTTTATTAAACACAATAAATTAACAAATTCACCTTTGGAATAAAAAAAAGAAGCCATGCATTATAGGGCATTTCAATATTTTTCATATAGATTTCTTTTTTTTAAGAATTACAAGATCATTGAGGGCGCTTATATTTTTTAAGTTTGTTGAATTAATTGTTTAATCTAAAAAGTTTTTAGCATGGGTGATGTATAGGGAAATGAGTGGGAGGCGTTGCTTCATTTTGAACCCCGTGTGATTAGATCAACTTTTTGTAGCGTAATTACCTTTTTGTATATGAAATTACACATTTGTAGTGTCATTAGATACGTAACCGTATTCTTTTCTTAATGATGTTAAACATGTCTATTAAGGTGAGGCAATTTGTTGTTAATCAGGTTTTTTCTTCTTCTTTTCTTTCTCATCTCCATAAAACTACAAGCATGTCCTATTTTGTTTTCTTATTTCAACTTTAGTCCTTGTTCTTGGTCCTTTAATAAATGTTTATTTATTTTTAGTTCTATCCTTCAATCTTAAGCTATCATATATTATTTTTCCAATTTGGTCCATATTACCTTAATTTCTTATTTCTTTCCTCGGACTTTAATAGAAGTTTTATAGATTTTTAATTTTATCTTTTAATCTAGATTTATGATATATTATTTTTAAAATCTAGTCCTGATATTTTTTATTTTTTTTTAAGAATAAATTAATGTTATTATTCTTTTCAATTTAAGATTTGTTGTTATCCTCTAATTTATTATATATTTTTATTTTAACCCTTATTATTTTAGTTTTTGAATCATTTTATACAATTGTTTTTTCCTTATTTTTTCGTTCAGCATTTCAGTTTATAAGGATTGATCTTTTAAAGTTTTGCATAGATCTATTACGATGACTAGGATCATGAGCATTAAAAGTTAATACATGCTGATATTTTTTTACTTATTTCCCCCTTAATATTGTTGCTCAACATTGCTTTTTTTTTTTTAAATAAAAATAAAAAATACCTTGTGGTTGTCTTCAATTTATCTTTCTATTGAGTTATACTGATCTTGTAATAATCAAGGATATAGGTTTAACAAATTAACTCGAACTATTTTTTTCCTTAATGCCTAAATTGCATGTCTATCATGCTAGCTGCGTTGATTTACACCTTTTTTTTTTAAATATATTTTATCCTTTCATATTTAATTGGTTAAAAATTAAAAAAAAAACATTGTTTTTATGCTATTGGATAAAAAAAAAAAATCCCAAACCACTATTTAATATATATATATATATATATATATATATATATATATATATATATATATATATATATATATATATATATATATATATATTAAAAAAAAAATATTGCACTAACAACGTAGCGCGGCCATCTGGTGTATTCTAGTTCATAAAAGAAACACACATTTTCTTTTCATTCATGTTAAGAGACCAAGCAATATTACATCCTTAAATGTTAGGGTAGTATGACTTCTCAAGTAATATATATTTCGTTCATAAACTAATAATTGAAAGTATATATTGTACGTGTGTGTGTCACGTACACACGTATATTTAATTTGATTCGAAAGGGAATTTAGAAGACAAATATGAAATGGGTTATGATATGATAAACAATCAGAGTAGGAGCTGTCGAGCATGTAATTGCACATGAAGATGCATAGTTGACACGCTCATGTATAATATTTTTCAATTTTTCCTACAAGCATTGATGGTTTATCTGTGTAAATGTAGTTGGACCAGCAACACGTGACGTTGTCTTCATCATGAGCACATACTCGTGCAAAAGATCTCCACGGGACAACATTTGGAATCTGTTGACTCTCCAATGTTGCTGATGAGCTACGAGATATTCTTTTCGTATAGCCAAATGGCCTATTTCTCTATGGTAAATCCTGTGCTCGCCTAGCTTTGGAATGTGGGAGACAAAATGGCATAGGAAACTCTGAAAGTATAATACGCAGCGTATACCCTTTCACTTCGACATGGGTAGGGAATATCGGGTTTGTAAAGTGTATATTATTGTAACTTGATTAATGAAATACACAGCAAACCAATGGTATTTTATAAACGAAGTGTATGCATACTTGCATAAAAATTATACCTAAACACCTCACAAGTTTATGTGAATACGATTCATTGTGCTATCTCATTTTAATGATCTAGAAAATTACATGTATCAAGTATATTGGTGAGTTTTAAATCACTTGATGCATGGTTCACTTGTGGGGATATGGTTCACTGGTCATACTCTGGGTTTGTTATTTGGAGATGAACAATTTAAGAGTTCTATATCAGTTAAGATCACAGGAGATTTTAACTGGTTGTTAATGTTAGAGTCTAAAAAATTAATCGAAACATATGTAAACTGGGTTTGATATCCACGTTCCACGCAGCAGTAAAATATTTACAGTAAATACATTTTACTTTGTGTTTTAAACGAGGGATCACATGGCTAATCATAATGTATTGTCGTCGAAGTGTATCCTTGCAAGGGTATATGCTGCGTATTATACTTTCCGAGTTTCCCGTGCCATTTTGTCTCCCACATTCGAAAGCTAGGCGAGCACCGTATTTAGCAAAGAGTAATATGTCATTTGGCTATTCGAAAAGAATATCTCGTAAATTATAAATAATAGTTTTTTGAAATCGTATATTAATAAACTAACGATAATTATAGCTTCTAGTGGCCACCTGGATATGCAGAATAATAAATGATAAAGGGTCATTTCGAGAATTTGAAAGTTGTATAATTTATTAATTTCTATATTAATAATTTATGTCTAAAAGTATAGGGGCATCCGAAATGCTTAGCTATTTATGTTGATGTTTTGGTAACGAGACATATGACCTTTCACATTATCATTTCAAGGAGTAAATCCGAAACACCACATAATGTAAGTGTTCAAATCCAGAAAGAAATTAGGTTTAGGGTTTCAATTAGAAGCATTTATAGTCATGGAGATTTGTGTTTGAATTTTTATATTGCTGGGTTGGGTTTTGGGGTGAGGGAAGGGGATAATTTTCTTCTCACATGGTCCCAATTGGGACTTGCTCGTTGTTTTCTCAATTAAGGATATGGCTGTCTCAAATTTATTTCCACAAATGGGGTAAGCTTCATTTGTTTATTAATCAATGATTGCATTCTTGTCCTTTGACTCTTAACTAGTTTAGATGATCAAAACCTCTCGCAATAATCAATATCTTTTTAATTTTATATATTTAATCATTATGTCTTGTTGTCCATTCAATTTCATAGCTTGAATATATTCCGGTATTGCGACATATATAATTACCAAAAACAATTTATTGTAATGAAATATATAAGCTTATATCTCAATTTATTGTGTTGCTATATATATATATATATAGATATAGATATAGATATAGATATATTTCAGGATGGGATTTGTAAATATAATTTTCTTTCTGAATGAGGATTTTGATATTTTAGATCTAAGTAGGGGATTGGATCCTTTAAATAAAGATTTTAAGATTCTATTTTATTATTGGGAAATGCATGATGAGCATTTATTGACATTGATGAGAGGTTAAATCTTCCATCTTGCAAGAGTATGATAGTGGGACTCGTGCCCTCGTTGATCTATAATAACAAGAGCCTTGTTGTGTGTATGATTTGAATAAATAAATAAATAAATTCTATTTTAGAAAACCTTGATTGGAGAAGTGTAGAAAGCTCTATTATCATTCATGAACGAAGGATTAGGTGGTGCTTAAATTATTATATATGGTGCACGAACGATGTGAAGAGTTTTATTAAATATATTTTCTTGTAAAGGATGCAAGAAGAATAATTTTTTAATCAATCTAATATTAATGAAAAATTTGAAAAAAGAACAAGGTTGCAAGAAATTGTCTATTTGAAAAACATAAAATTGAATGATAACATATTCAATTAACTTGGATCAATCCATCACAACTATGACATCGATTATAAACTACTCTCGGCTTAAGAATACCTTTTATTTTACTATATGATAAAACAATATGAAGAACAGTATAAAATCAACTAAATATTGAATTATAAAATTAAAAAAAATAAAAACTCAATATAAAAGGATAAAATAAAAAACATGGAACATAAAAAAAATTCCAGGTTAATCTTGAATTATAAAATCTATTTTATTACCAAAATTATATTGCAACATAATATTCCTAAATTTTTAAGAAACATCAAATTTAAAATTGGCTTAAATATCCTTTAATGAATTTGGAATTCAATGAAACCTTTTGAACTTTTAACTTAATATTGAAAAAATATAAAGAGATAAGGGATATGTGATAAAGAAAAACACCATGTTGTCTAAGAATTAACAAAAACTAGAAACATGCTAATGTTCATAACATGCATTTGTTTTTCATTTTTATTTTTAAATATTGAGTTTAATGGAAATTCAATTTTGTTATTTATTTCGGTTTTTTTGGTACAAATTTATCTTGCTCTTAGAAAAAAACATCTGATATAATTTACGATTGTCTACTTTTTTACTACAATATTGTTAGATAAAAACTATTTTAAAAAATAAAAATATTATTATTATGAATTGAATTTCATAATTTATTTTTTATAGGGTCATTCAAATCTTAGAAAATATACTGACAATGGGTTGGTGCTTGGTTTTTTTAGCATTTTGTTAAATAAAATATGATTATAGAAAAGCATAATTATCTAGAATTATGCTTCATGATTTATGTTAATTATTTTTGGTGTGGTTATCATGGTCTTACAATAAAATCCTAGTATTAAGTTTGCACTCAGTTTTGCAAGCGACTATTCTTTTATTATATAATTATATAAAAATATTTTTTTCAAAAAATAAATTTTTAAGCTCAATTAAATTCATGATACGGATTGTAGATTAATCTAGGTTGATCAAGTTGATTCAATATGTCACAATCTTAATATCTTTTTAAAACAATATCTTATCTTGAAAATATTTGTAAAGATAAATCATATTTTAATTAGTAGTTTGGTTTTTTTTTAACTTGACAAGTCAACTAGATCATACAATGAAAACTTATATATAATTTAATATAAATCTAAGCTAGACAAGTATTCTGGTAATAGAATTTGAAACTATTGAGGAGAGAACTTTCTTTGGCTTAAATATTTTTATTACATGTAAAAAACATTTACCCCACCACATAATAGCTTGAGGAATTATCCATTAAAAAATAATATATTAATTTGTTTATCAAAAACGTATTATTGATAATAAAACTCAAATTGCCCGTTGGCACCGAATAGAATCGATCATTCCATGCAACCCATGAGTCACTCAAAGTAGGATATCATTCTCTTGTTCATAATTAATTGCTTTGTCGTTAACATAATTAATGTTTCTGCATTCTCTTGCTTTGAGACGTGGGAGACACAATGGTATGGAGGAGTACCTTCCATGTTGCAAATATTATAACTTCCTCCTGTGTTTGCCATTTATGTGCATGTGTTTATAAACAATTTGCATAGAACAATATACGAATTTAGCCTGATCATTCAGTCTTTCAATTCATCGCCAGGCCTGGTTTTCTCGTAATTTACAGAATGATTTGAATAAGATTTCATGGTTCATAGGATCTTTTACGATGAGGGTGTCATTCTTTTTACACAAATAGGTTTTTTAACTATGGAAAAAAATTTGATGTTTAATTAATGCACAAAATATAAGTCTAAGAAACATTTTAATTTTATGCTACCAGCAATATTGTGTGTGTGTAAATAGTTCTAAACTAGTTAGATTGCCCGCAACGTACTAGTTAGATTGCCCGCACTACATTGTAGGCAATATATAATTTTTATAATGGTTGAATTTGAAGCAATTTATAAATTTTACTAATTTAAAAATAAAATAAAATATTTACACATGTAAAGTTTGATATGATACAGCACATCAATACATCCTACCGCAATAATAATATTGAAGCTTTAACATCAAAGAGACAGAAATAGGTCATTGCCTAGAAAGTTTTTCAACAAAAAAATAAGGGAAAATATAGTTTTTTTCCAATATTTACATCAACTTTTGTGATGTTGTCAATTTGCACTACGTCGTAATGAAAAAAATTTGATATAATGAAACAGATGAACATATTTTATTATAACAACAGTAACATCAAAATTTTAACATCTAAAATTATCATCATTATCACCGCCAAAATAATAAAATTAATAAATTACCCCAAGGAAAAATAAAAAATAAAATAACAGAAAAACAAATAAGAACAAAAATTAAAATTATTATTGTGCTAATAATGAAAAAAGAAAAATTAAATCAAAGACTAAAAAAGGCATAAAAACTTTAATAAAATAGCAAATAAAAAATATAATACATAATAAAAAAAAATAAAAATTATTAGCTGAAAAAAATCATTTAACTTGAAAATTTAAAAAATTATCCACTCTACGTTGCGAGTTGAGCAAATAATTTTTATAAGATTTGCTGGATCAAAATTAAAATATAATATTTATATATGTAAACTTTAATATAATGAAATAGATTAACACACTCTATTATAATAATAGCAACATCGGAGTCGTAACATCTAAAATTATCATTGTTATTACTTTCAAAACAATAAAAATTATCAAATTATCCCGAGAAAAAAAACCTAAAAAATATTAACAAAAGAGTAAGTAAGAAAAACAATTAAATTATTATTATTATTATTATTATTATTATTATTATTATTATTATTATTATTATTATTATTATTATTATTGTGTTAATAATGAAAGAAAAAAAATGAAAGATTTAAAAAATCCTACAAAATTTAACAAAAGATCAAACAAAAAAATAAAATAAAAATAAAAATTATCATTATTATTACTATCACAATAATAAAAATGATCGAATTATCCCAAGAGAAGAAAAAAACCTAAAAAACATTAACAAAAGAGTAGGCAAGAAAAAAAATTAAATTATTATTATTATTATTATTATTATTATTATTATGTTAATAATGAAAAAAATAAAATAAATGAAAGACTAAAAAAATCTTAAAAACTTAAATGAAAGATCAAACAAAAAAATAAAATAAAAATTATTTGGTAAAAAAAAGTCATTTGAGTTGAAAATAAAAATAAAGAAACAAATAAAAAAAACTTAAAGAAAGAACAAAGGGAGAAAAAAATATATAAATATGAATTTTCAAATCATAAATACAAAATAAAATTTAAGAGATAATTTTTTTGAAAAAAATATCAACTCAACAAATAAAAAAATTAAAAATTAAAAATCAAAGCTAAGAGCACACTTGTATATACATGGACAAAAGTAAGGATTATTCTAGAAATATAAAGAAATAAAAGGATTAAAATAAAAAATTAAAAGTATAAAAGCTGAAATAAAAATCAAATATAAAGATATTAAAATTAAAAATTAAAAGTATAAGGGCCAAAATAAAAATTAAATATATTATCAATTTCAATCAAAGGATAAAATTGAAAAAATTGAAATTATTGTATCGAATTTAATTAATCTTTTTAAACTCAATCCGAAAAATAAAAGGAGGACCGAAGTGAAACATTGATATTGAATTAATTTCAATTGTATGACCCAATTGAACTAAATCAGGAGGAAGACCAAGCGGCAGTGCATCGATTGAGACGCCGATAGCCCATCTCCGATGACCCTATCACCCCTCACACACAACTTAAACAGGGCGTGAGGTGGAATACTGTCGGTCGCATGTGACACAAGCGCCGACAATATATATATATATAAAAAGTATGGTCAATTACTGGTATACCCTTATGCCTAAGTCATCAATTTTATCTTATTAGGGGTTATGACAGTAATTTTCTATTTTCAAAAAAATATAAAAAAATAAAAAGGTAGGTGGACCAGACCAAAATTTTGAATTACTGCGGAACCCCTCCACCCATAACCGGTTTTTTTTGTCTTTTTCGAGGGCTAAAAATGTTATTTTATTGTGCAAATAATGAAAAAAAAAACCAGCAAACCAACCAAACCGATCGAACCGAGAACCGAACCGACCCAAAAATACACTATTACAATCCACAGTGTTTTCACTCACATGCTACAGTGAATGTCTGATCTTTTTTAGTTATATTTATAATTTATAGTGTGGGTGAGAATATTTATCTTAATTAATTTGATTTGCAAAGTTTAAGACATTACCACATTTCATAATTTTACCAATGAAAATCTCTATCAGCATCTACACTAATCATTAGTGAGAACTTATTTTACCGACATGATCACGAACGAAATCTTCTTTTAAAAAAACTATCACTGATGGTAATTGGTTTGTTTGTGACTCCGTCGACATTAGATTTCTTGATAGAATTATAGACAAAAAAACAAGCCAAAATAAAGATTACCCACTTCATTCTATTAGAATCACCCTCAATAAATTTGGCTACTCACTGACAAGCAAACCTTATGTAATGTAATTGGTATTTTCATTTTTTAACTAGTTTATCCATTGGTACAATTACATATCACTTACAAAATATCATTTGTAATGTCATTAGTGAGTTAACAGTAGCAGTGACATTTTCATTAATTCTTTTCCAACTCTCTGACATATACCAACAAGCTTATTTTGTTAGTGAGTTGATAGTACTAATGGTATCTGCTATAATTATTTTCCAAGTCTCTATAATACTTTTTTTAAATTATTTTTTCAAAAATATATATTGAGCAAAATTAAAAAATTATAAGAAATAAATTATCGTAATATAAAAATCAAATATTTGTTATAAATTTAAACATTTGTATGTTCAAGTACAATAAAACTAAAATAGAGATAGTGTTAAAGGAGAAGGAGGAGGATGGTCATTTTCAAGGCCATAGGGCCAATTAGAGGGTGCACATGTATCACTCATTTGTGATCTTAGATATATTGATAATCAACATTGAGTCTTTCATATTTTTCATTAAGTTGGCATATATGATCTTGTACTCATTGATCTAACATCATTATGAACTCCAATGTTTGAGTGATAAGAATATATTGTGAGCATCAAGTGGTCGAGACACTACGGTTCGTCCACGAGTTCTTGACTGTAGTGTTAGAGAGTCCGTACACCCGATCTTTATTGGGTCCAGCAGACAATCCTGCCTCAAACCATATATATGGATCAATCCTTGTATCCATCCTTTGATTGATTGTTATATGTCTCGTAGAAAGAAAAAATAAATTCATCAAATTCATGTAAATATTAATTTAAGAAAAATATGGTTGAAAATCAACATACCACAAAGTGTTGAGCTTGATTATCCACGACCTGCTGCACTAATTTTTGGTAGTGATCACTCCCACATTTGTTTCAATAAAAAGTTCCATTAGGCTTGGCTCACGTCCAAGAGCCATAGCCTACAAGATAAAAGTGTTGTCAATTATATATATTTATAAAAAATAATGTATAAAAAAATAAATGTAATTAAAAATACCTTATCATTCACTTTGCAAACAAAATGAACAAAATTGAGATGTTGTATTGTGTGGTAACTAGATTTTGAGCACGACTGCTCTAGTTCTCCACACAAGTAATTGTTGCGTAAAATGCGTGAACATCACGTATTTGATGTATTCTTCCCATACATCCTCCAAGATATATATAGGTTTGAAATTCTTCCCAATCTCCATTTCATTCCTACCTAAAAGCTCTTTTTTTCATATATTTTTTGGATTTCTTTTATTTCTTGTACCAGATTTCATGCAATCTATATACTACATACACATTATCTTTTAAGTAAATGGAAAATAAACTCTAATATTTAGAATAAAAAAATTATCCTAATTTCGATAATACTAGTTGTAGCTTGATCTCCCAAACCCTTATCTCAACATTATCTTCAAGTCTATCCCATTAAAATTTTCCTTTGCATTTGAAATTGAATAAAAAGAAAAATTCAGTAATTTCAATGAATTAAATGGATTAATATAATAATAAATAAGTTAATATTAACCTTAAACCTTAAAAATCATGCATTGACTTGCAATTTCCATTCAGGATATTTGGAACTTGGCTCCATTAAAACAATGAAATTCCCATCGATTATTTAAATGTTGATGTTATTGTTCTCGTAGCCTTAATTTTTATAAACCTATAAATTTCATGAAATATTATTTCTTCAAAAAATATTAAACATGTTGTGAAAGAAAAACAAACTTACATTGAAATGTTGTTCTTCCAATAAGTCTCATACTTATAGGAAATGGATTCCCCACTTGACTTTGCAGCATTGCATTAAATAAGGCCAAGTCCTGAGCAATGTGTGTATCTTAGGTGCTTCTTCTTGGCTAACACCTAATGACTTGTGGTTGTCAACATCGTTGCTAAAAGAATTAACAACGATCTTGCCATCATGCCATGCAATAGACTTTCCCTTAATCAACACTTCTTTTATATTGGAAGCTACCCAAAAAATTTAATCTTACAAATAGACAATATATATAACACAAACTAGTTGATTTTATTCAATTCATAAAGCAAGTTGAAAAACAAAAAAAGATGACATACCTTAGAGCAAGAAAGAAGACGAAGCTTGATTTAGGCTCATGAGCAGTTAAGAGAGATAGGAGAGAAGAAGAGAAGACAAAGAGGAGAAAGAAAAGGAGAGAAAATTCCTATCTACTATACCCGTAAAGCTTTTATATTAGGTTTATAAGATGAGCTTACTGATGAAAAAATAAAAATTAATATTTTAAAATATATATTAGTGATTTTATCTATCAAGTAAAACCGAACAATTGAAACCCCTCTAGTATTTTTTTTTTCCGTCATTTATTCTTCAATAGAAAACTAAACAACCAACAATCAAAAATTCATTAACGAATAGTACATTGGGATTCCTATTATGTCAGTGATTTTGTTGGGAAACCTATAAAAATATGTTTAATGGAAAATAAAAGAATTAATTGTCTTCACATTGGAATTTCTATTTTTCCAATGATTGTGTTAAAGTATTTCCAAACTTCACAATCAGAAGGGTATATCATCTCTTCATCCATCGCATCATGTGATTGGTGCCATGTTAAGTGCTCAATATTCTTTGGTGATATAAATAATCTTTGCAATATAAGTGTGATTGGAAAGTATCTAAGTTTTCTGTGTGCAATAAAATTCCTTTCCTTACTAGTTCTGACTTTATAACAAAAATGCTTGCATGTTCTACACTCGGTCAACTCTACACATGTTAATTTTAAAGTATCATAGACTTAAGGGTTTCGTCATGGAGTTAACATTATATAAGTTCTCTTTAATTATGTTTCCTTAAGGTATAATACTTCTCGCTCATTCAACAATTTTGTCATAATCACTTTCACTCAACCCTTCATCTAACTTGATGGTGAATACTTGTGCAATAAGCAATAAATTTGTGTGATTTGTGCAACCATCCCATAATGGTTTATCAAATCTTTCAAAAAACTAAAAAAACTTAGCCATATTTGTATTAGGTTCTTCATAACTATATTTCTATATGGATTACTATTTTCATCTCAATTTCATGTACATTGTTAATACTAGAAGTTGACCCAACTATCCTTTCTACCATGGTATTCTTAGAAACATATGGTACTCTATAGGCATATCAATACAAATGCTTTTTTATAAACCCTTTTATTTTATAGAAGATACATCATTACAACATCTAGATCAAGAAATTTTTATTCTTATATGAACATTTAATAACTTCTCCACTAATATTTATTAGATTAAATAGTATGTAATTAATAAAATACTGAATTCCATTACCATAATCCATCCTTGACCCTTGGGGTGAATTTTGATACATCCATGAATGATCATTCATTACTTATACAAATCTATATAAAATAATGATAAAAAAGTGTATCAATTAACTATGTTAACTAAATAAATTTCTAAAAATATTGGTTTACCTCAAGCTCATTCAATCTATTTTAAAAGTCATGTTATTTCATTATCAATTATCTATATAAATTCAAATATCTATATATTTACCTAAAATTATAACTTAGGAATAACATAAAACGGAATCGTTAAATAAACTATTTTTTATTTCATCATGAAACACCCAAATACAAAATTTGATATAAATTAATCAATTCACAAACAAATACAATTTTATAAAATTTAAAGCAAACCCTAATATATATATATATATATATATATATATATATATATAAACTATGAAAGAAGAAGATCAGTGATCGATTTTAGCACAAGAAGCAATATATGATGCCAGATCAAGAATTTGTTTTTACTAAAAATCATCCAAGGCTGCAACTGTTTTGGAATCTTATATATGAATGATTTGTTTTTGTTCTCATTTATTGTTTTGAACTGTTGTTATTGATGGAGATTTTTATCAATAAGCACACAGATTAAAAAAAAATCATTATACTTAATAAAATGCAAATACATCATTATATCAATCATATTAATCATGATTAACTTTGACACTTGGGTGACAGACTGCTACGGAAACTAGCCTTATAGAAAAATTCATATTAATCATGATTAAAAAAGTGTTTTTGTAAAACATAATAAAAAAAAAAGGTTTTAATAAAAAATATGTGAATTATTTCTGGGAAACATCAAGTTTAATTATGCAAATCAAATTAACTAAGATAAATGCTTAAATGCATACAAATTTAGGATATTAATTATATAAATCGAAAATTTTGATTTTCTCAATTTAACACAGATTAGGTTTCCAAACTTAATTTCTCATCATTAAATTCTTAATAAAATTAATTTGATCCACATTTTAGAAATGATGATTGGACTTTAAAATTAGCTCGTGATTTCAAACTACTTTTTAAACTCACATTGAATTTAGACAAACAATTAGAAAAGTCTAATAGGTATATTATTATAACTTCTGAACATCGAAACACCCTATCTTCGATAAGATATTTTAAGATGATGAGTTTTTTTTTTCCAGAATAACTGCCCCTTGGTTAATAATCTCTGAATTCCAGTAAGAGTTTCTAATTTTTATAAACTAGATGGAAATTTCTCATGTATTTTTTATAATTTTGGTGCAACTTGGATTGCAATAATAAACTTCTAGGTTATAGGACCGGGATCAATAGTTTGAATATTGCAAAAGAATGTTTCCATATTTGATAGTCATTCCAGATAAATATTTTATATAT
The DNA here is from genome assembly GCA_015731905.1 of Salix dunnii. Lineage (NCBI taxonomy): Eukaryota > Viridiplantae > Streptophyta > Magnoliopsida > Malpighiales > Salicaceae > Salix > Salix dunnii. The sequence goes on along the minus strand of CM027662.1, from coordinate 5,481,808 downwards.
TATGGCAAATCAAGTCACCAAGTGCAATTTGCAAATTATTTAATCCAGATTGTAATGTCAGGCCAAGTTACATCTATTATGGCAGCAAGTGCTGTTTTGGAATCTTGCGTATTAATGCAATGGAGTTGTGCTGAGTTCCTGTAATTAATGAAGATGAACATATATGTCTGTGTGAGAGAGAGAGTTTATAGAGAGAGAGAGAGAGAGAGAGAGATTACTACATGACTCGAGATTAAACACAGAATTAAGAATATAGAAACACAGCAAGCATGGAAGCGAACCAATCTGTCTGCTTTGGGTGGAGAAAACAAGATTGAAATGATTGCATAGTTTATTACTGTAATTCTAATCGCATCCTCCCTCCTTACACGTCACCTGCATTCATTACATTAATTATCTACTCTAAATAAATAATTTCATGAGATGTCGACACTTGTCAGATGATAAGCATATTGAAGGGAATTTCATAGCTAGCTCATAATAATTGGGAATTAAGGAAATAGCTGTTAAGCATTCAGGTGCACATGGCTGGACACGTGACATGAGAAGATGGCAGGGTGGACTCCTATTGAGAGAAACATAATTTCTTCTTCATAAATTAAAATTAAAAATAAAAATAAAATACAGATAACTACAATAGCTGGCCTTTTGCGTTGTGCTTTGCGACCTCACTCTTTTGATAAATAAATAAATAACGAGGCCTGTTGGAGATCTGGTCAAGAATCCTACAAAATGGAAGGCCCATTGTACATCCACTCCAGTGATGATAGATTTGATAGTTCAGACTAGGAAAAGTACTCTGGGCCAAACAGGTCCTAAGGCCCTTTGGGTCTAGAATCTTCCAATTTTTGGCCCACTCATGTCAAATAATTTGCTTGCAGCCATCCAATAATTACACATTTTTGAAGGTTTTAATATTTTTGAAGATAATTATTATGAGAATTTATAATCTATGAAAAAAATGAAGAACCAAACAATAATTGACAATGACTTATCTAATTGCAAGAGCTTTCATTATCAACTCGGTAAGGGGATTTATTTTTATGGTCTTGTTTGGCATTGTATTTTAAAAGAATAGTTTTTAAAAAAAAATAATATATATATATATATATATATATATATATATATATATATATATATATATATATTTGATGTGTTTTCGAAAGAAAATATTTTAAAAAATAACTTCAATATATTACAAAACAGTCACAGTAAATGCTAAGGTCATTTGGTTAATGAATTAGCATATCAATTATTTTTATTAAAATAATATTATTTTATTTTTATTTTTTATTAAAGTCGCTTTAGTAAAGAATTGGATTATTTTTCCATTCAACTTGAATTCTAACCTGAATTAGATTTATAAAACATGTGGTAGAGACTCGATGTCCTTTCAAGTATAATTCTCTCATTATGTATATATAATATTCATCTAATTAGTATTAATATATATTATTGTCTCACACTTTAAGTATAATAACTTGATTACGCATTAAAATATTATTATTAATTATTTGGATTCCTTTCATCCATTTATGTGGGATGGTTATCAAGAATTATTTAAATTCTTAATGCAAAGAAAATAAAAAACAAATGAATCAAATTATTCGTAGTAATAGTAGTAATAATAATAATAATAATAAAATTACATGCGTACATGGATCATCACTAGAGATGATAATAGATTGGGTTAGGGTTGACTTTTGGTCCCCTATATCCACTCTAAAATATCTAAATTAATCACTCATTTCCACTTTAATCTAATTAAATTTCGATGGCATCATTTTCTTACTTGTTGATGATCAATAAATTGCATGAAGTTTATTCAAACGTCAATTGCATGAGATCATTACAAGAGATTTGTTTGCATAATTTTGTTCCACTCATCTTTTTGAAAACCATAGGGAATATTGTACGTCCTTCTTGTCCCCCACTAATTGTGTGAAGACAAAAACATAGAATGAGTTTGTTCATGTTTCAATACAAATGTTATTTTTATTTATTTACATACACTCCAATAAAAAAACATCAAATATATTTTAATATATTGAATATTAATAAAACTATTTATTAACGGTAAATAAATAATACAACTTCAATCAAAACCCTTCTTCTGTATACAAATATACTAAACAAACTTTTAGCATTTTTAAACAATGTATAGAAATGATTTTTTTGTTTAGAAATGTTATTTTTACTCTTTAATATAACTATTTTCTTAGATCTGTAAAAATAACATATGAAAAATAATATTTTTTTCATTGAAAATACCTTTAGAATGGAGGGATTTTTTTTGATATAACCACGGGTTTCCCAGGTTTTTGCCCAAACTAATCCCGTTTCGCACGACATGGGTAATGCTCTCTAGAGGACTTGTTACAGACGAAGAGAAGGGTCGAACCCCTGAACTCGTAAGCTGAGGCTGCCCTTACCAACTCGACCAGGACCCTTTGGGTCTTAGAATGGAGGAATTGCTTTCCCATCTAAAGGAGAGAAGAAAAAAAACATTCTAAAATCATTATAAATAGTATTTAAAAAAATAGAAATTGCCTGTATTTACTTGGTTTAGGATAATTAAAATTTTATTAATTTATATGAACTTATAAAATATAATTTTTCAATAGATGAAGATTTCTCGAATCGATAAAAAAATTTACTTTCCTTCAAACGTAATAATTTTATAGTGATAGCCGATACCATTACAAGATTTTGCAACGAATCCTCTCCATCGAACGTAATAATTTTCCATCTTGAGAAGCAAAGCCATGGCTTTGGCAGGAGACGAATTGTCGGCAGGAAATCTTGTGCTCAATTATTCAAAATCAAATACACTTAAAATATGAGTCGTGAAAATAAAATAAAAAAATAATAATAATGAAAGATAAGAAATTGACATGATTCTATCATAGTGGTCTTCTCCACGGCCATAAAAGTCACAGTTTATTGTATATTATATTCAGATCGAGATATATTATTGTATAATCAATACTTTGAATTAATGCTCCAGAAGATCTCGTCATCAATTAATTTAAATAAATTATTAAATTGATCTTATAACTTTGAAAAATTAATGTACCTCTCAACAAGTATCATTTAACAAGAAACTACAATCTGCATAAAGTTCAATAAATGATCTAATCAATCCTCACATTACTAATTTATATATATATATAATTAAATGGTTATTTGTGCAAATAAAAGGTTAAAATCTCAAAGAAAAGTGAACTAAATTAAATCATGAAGCTCAACTATTGAGAGATGGAGTATGAAAAAAATGCAATAAAGAAAAATCCAAAAGAAAATAAACACTTGTGAAATGAAATGAGGGCCAAATTTGACATGAAAAAAATTAAAATTAAATGATGAGGGATGAAATTGAAAAAAAATAATAATTAGTGGAAGGATTTAGAGATTCAAAAAAATAAGGACCAAATTTCATATTAAGTCAAATAGAACCTAATGATTAGGGATGAAATTGAAGAAGAACAAAATCTATCAAAACAAGATAAAAAAAATCAAAACAAATAGCAATAAAAAGAATATGGACTAAATTAGATATGCAATATAAACTGTAGGACACTCTCATATTTTGGCCAATCATTCCTCTTTTTATTAATATTTTATATCTGTGAAAAATTAAATTGCATACAAAATAATTAATTATAAAAAAAACCTTGAATAAAAAGGCGATGAAACCCTTGTAATGAAGTTTTATTTTTGTCTCTTTCTAAAGCAAATGAATAGTCTAAATGTACTTTGAAAATAAAACATCTAAAATGGTCTTGGATGCTAGTTAATATTTTTTTTTTGTTAAGTCATTTTACTATTTATAATAGAAGTAAATAAGTTAGATATATTTCCTAATTAATTTGCCAAAGACTAATGTGTGTGTGTCTATATATACTAGCTACTTGCCCACAATTCATCGTGGTCAGAACTATATTCTTTTCATTGCAAAAAAATATTAATTGTGTGAGATTTTTTATTATAATATAAATTTATGTAGTATTTAGTAGGTTTTAATTAAATTATCATAAAATCATCCTCATCATTAAAAAAACAAGAAAATTCGGATACTTGAATTATCGAATTCACTATATTAGAATTAATTTATTTCATAATCCTATTTAAATTAAACACAACAAATAAAATATAAATTATAAAAATAGCTGCAAATAATAATAAAAAAGTAGCTCTTTTTTTTTAATTTACAAAGAGCAGAAAAATGATTAAAAATTCATCCCTACGTTACCATTATTATCATGATTATAACAATTACAACTATTATCGATATTACTTCCTAAATAATTAAAATCATTAAATTACCTCAAAAAATCAAAAGCAAAACATTTAAAAAAAAATAATCACAAAACTTATCATTATTATTGTAAAAACAATGAAACCATAAAATCATATAATCTGAAATACAAATAAAAATAACAGAAAACACCAAAAAAATAAAGCAAAAAAAGAAAAATTAATTTTTAAATCATTACTAACATAAATTAGAATTTCAGTACTGAATCAAATAAAAATAAAGCCCTGACAAAAAATAAAACGATAAAAACAAAAGAACACTAAAAACATAGTTGCATAGATACTAGTAAAAAAATAAACATTGTGCAATAAGGACAGAAAAAATCAAAAAAATTAATACCAAATAAAAAATTCAAAGAATAAGGGTTGAAATGAAAACTCAAATATATACTTAATTCCAATCAAAGGACAAAATTAAAATAAATAGAAATCTTGGGACCGAAACAAATAAACAGATTTTTAAAAATTTAGTTTAATTTTGTTAAAAATCAAAAGAATAAAGACCAAAATGAAAAGTAACATACATGACCAATTTTAATTGGAAGAAAAAATTAAACAAATTAAAACCTGCTAACAAAAAAAATTAAAGGAACAAAAAATGAACCAAAAATCAAAAGAATAAGAATTGAAATGAAAACCAACATTTATGATCAATTTCAATTGAAGAGAACAATTAAAAATAGTTAAAATTTCCATTGAAGAAATCAATAAGAAAAATAAAATCAAAAGACTAGGGACTACAATAAAACACCCCAAAACATAAATGACCCTCATGTATTTTCTAGTTATAGGAGAGAGAAAACAATGGGAAGAAAAATCATCTACCGGCAATTGCACGAGCGCCTTCACACGACACGCATCGCACTAAGACAAAAAGGACATGACAACAAACCGGATGACACAATAATCAGATATTTTATATCACTTATAGACACTGCAAGCACCGCCTGAAAGGCACATGTACATAAATAACTGATGACACGTCTATATGACACGCGTGCAGTAAATTAAAAAAAGAAGAGGGAATCACACGAAAAAATCAGATGTGAAAGTACCGCCAATCCCATTCATAGACCTTCGTTTTTATCTTTGACAAGGGTATGCAAGTAATTGTGTCATGCACAAATATGTAAAATATAAAAATTATCCTCCGATAGCCTCAGTTTAATTTCTAGGAAAAAGTAAGTTCACTATGAAAAATATTGAAAAAACCAAAATATTCTTGGGACATGGGGTTAAATTTTGTAATTCTAAGAATAAAATAATAATTTTTCTGTTAAAAATCCACAGTGATTTATTTATAATAATAATAATGTGAAAAAGGCCGAATTACTTTCATTTGCCAGGTTCGTAGTTTGTGTTTTTTCAAGGCCATAGTCCAAAAAGCACCGTCCATTACTACAGTACTATCCCATGTGACTTAACTTTTGTCAGTAACCGTGAGAATAAGGTTGCGGGTGCAGCTTTTTGTTATCATTTTGTTGCTTTTCACCACAGAAGCACAACTTTCTATACAGTATTTTAGTACAATAACAGCAAAACATTCTTCATGGTCCTGTCCCCCAACACTACGTACCAAATAGCTTTACGCTCGTGATAGGAGAATAAAAACGTTAATTAGAGGAGTGATACTTGTTGAAATATTAGATGATGATGAACACAATTATTGAACCAAAATCAAACCAGTATTTACTGTTGGCAGAAAATTAACTACAACTAGGCATTGTCACTATTCAATGTTCTTTCTGCTTCACGCGAAGAGATTATAGGACCATGGGATCATGGTTCCATTCAATTGAGATTCTCAAACACATAAGTTATATTGATATTGATAATGATTTAATTGGGAATTGAATTTCATGATTATATCTTGTGGCTTATTTGATTTGATATATTTTGTTTAATGTTTGAGTGAGTTCCGTCATCGACGAACTTTACAAGTTTAATACAATAGAGAATTTATCTCTTAAATTGTAATTTATGATTCTATATGACACTTAAATATAGAATGTAATGTCAATATGGATAGAATGGGAAAGACAAAGGGTAAATAGGAACAGATTAAGACAATATTTTCTTAAAAGCAATGGAATTGTTCATTTTTTAATGGTATTGTCAATTACTATTCATTGCAAACAACATTATTAATGGTTAATATTTGTTGATATTTTCTCGAGATTTATGGAATTGTTCACTTTTCAATGACACTATTTATTATTATTCATTGCACACATGATAATTGATGGATCTCAAAGTCATAGGTGATATTTAAACGGGGTTTTTTTTATTGTTTTTTAAAAAAATTAAAATTTAAAATAATTATTGTAGACAAAAAAGCCAATGAAAATATTAAAATTGAAAATTATTTATCAATAAAATTATTGATAAAAACCTGAAATTAAGAGATTAAAATCGTTAATTTCATAATAGAAGAGCATTTCTTGTTCCTGTCTCTTCCTCTTCTACTATAACTAAGAGGTTTATCTATTTATATAAATTAGACTTGTTCAATTTTAACAAATATAGAACATATATAAATATCTTACAAATATATTAACATAAAATTTATTATACTTCCCAACTATGTGTATTCCACTATATATATATATATATATATATATTATGTAATTTTGGAAACATCTTACTTTAAATTCTGGAATGTTATGTAATTTTGGAAACATTTTACTTTAAATTCCGGAATATAGTGGAATACTATATATATATATATGTATATAAACATGTTTTATATGCATCAATTTTTCTATTCTAAATATTGAGATTTAATAGAATAATACAACAATTCGATGGAATTGTTTTTTGTTTTGAAGATTTTTCTTTATTTTGTTTTCAATTATGCAGGAGAGAAGTGATGCTTCGTATAATTCTAAGTCATTTAGAATTAAAATAATCAATGTATGAATTAAAAAAATCTATTAGAATACATCATTATAGTTTCTATACATTTTTTTAATAATAATTAAGCAAAATCTAAGGTATGGAATCTTGTCTTGGAAAGTCCTTGTAATAAAGAATTAATTAATTAATTACTTCTATCGTCATTATTGCTTCGAAGGCCCTACTTGACATGTACACGGGCGAGGGATTTAAGGACATTTAATGAACTGTTGACCTCTCCTAAAGTGCAAGTAAGGCTAGTATTAAACTAGATGGACTGGTAGCTTGCGATTAAAATATTTATTTTTTCGGGTTTGAATAATGTAATTGTTAATATAGAGTAATTAGAGATTTATATAATTATTAATTTTAAATTTTATAAAATTAATTAATGTATATATAAATTGGTTTGAATACTCGTATTAATAAAAAAAATTAAATATTTTGAGAAGTAAGGATAAAGGTATGATGAAATTCTCTCCCTCTTTCTCTCTCTCAATGTTTTTTTTTTGTTTTAATGAAATAATCTTGCTAATTACTTTTTAGAATATTAAGAATTTCGTTTGATAAGAATTTCAATAATAAAAAATATTTATCATTCAATATTCTATTCACTTAAAATGAGATATAGGAATACATTGATATATATATATATACACACCATTATATTAAAGTTAATATAGTTTTAATTTGATTTTCAATTTATCAATTTACTTAAATCATATCAATTTTAATATAGATATCAAGTTTTTTTTATTAATAAATTACTCAATTTAATAAGATGAAATGCACTAAGAGGATGAAGTGATTGTGATTGAGGTTATTTTTTAAAGTGTTTTTTTATTTAAAACTGTATTAAAATGATTTTTTTATTAAAAAAATTATTTTTGATATCAATACATGAAAATGATATAAATATATTAAAAGAATTTAATTTAAAATAAAAATAAAATCAAAATTTATTTTTTTTCAAAAATACTGTTGAAATATAATGCTAAACAAGACCGAGGTCTCTTATAAAAATAGCTTATGATTATTTTAAAATGTAAGATAATGTTTTATGCTAAGAAATATGTACATGCAGGTCAACAACATCTTCATTTTCAATTTGAACTTCCCAATAAGAAAAAAAAGAGTTTCTAGTATAAGAAATGAGTAAAAAATAATAATCAAAATTATATAATAAACCAATCAAAATTCTTAACTATATATTATTTGATTAATTATGCATCAAATTATTCCTATGCGCTTGAGGCCTTGTGGGTAAAGTTAATAGAAATAAAACAATTAAATCAATTTTGTTTTATTTTTTAAATAATCACTCCTTTCATTTATTAATAAGCCTAAACAATTCTAAACCAACCCATGGCTGCGCTACGTTTGCCAGCACACCTTTTTCATAACCACACACGTGTTATTCATTTACTCGCTAAAGTTTACCAAGTCAGCTTTTCTCACCGGCCTTTTTACCCTAGTCGCCACCCGCCACCTACTGCCTAATCTAGATAAATTTGACAACCATTAATATGAAGCCACGTAATAGTCATTACTCAATGTAAAGTACAATTGCGAGACGTGAAGCAAGAATGTCTTAGATCACGTATCCATTTTCTTGGTATAAGTAAATGACACATTCATACAAAATACGACGACTTATACCTTCGCCCCCCATCTTCTCAACAAACCGAAACCGGAAGCAACTATAATTAGAAATATTTATGTTACGAATAGAGATTTATTTTTATTTTTATTTATTTCATTATATTAAAATTACTATTTTTTCGTAAAAAATCATGAAAAGTCTTCTATTTTGAGCCCGTAATTGTGGAATCAAAATTTAATTAAAATGGATTTTGAATTCAATTTAATTTTATAAATATGAAACAATAATAGTTAAATCCCAACTTATATGCTAAGAATATTTTAAAAAATCTGCACTCGTAAATATATTTTTTATAAAAAAATCAGCACATTAAAATAAATTAAAAATGTTTTTTTATAAGATTAAATTTTAATAAAAAAAACATATTTTAAACACCTCATCATCTAATTAATTATTTTTTTCGGAATCAAATTGTGAATCCAGTCAAAGAAACGTTTAATAACTTAAAAAAATAAAAAAAGAATGGTTGCTTAACGCCACCCCAAGCAAAGATCCCCAAACTCTTCCACGCAACCAACGACAAACAAACCTCCCACCACCATACGTAGAGACACCTCTACATCCATCTTTATTTTTCTCTCTCTAACAAACCCCTCACTGCCCCATTTTTTTCTCTTTCTCTCTCTTACTCAAACTCCCACGCAACTAAACCTCCAACAGACAAAAACTAACTCCTCTTTATCTCACAATGAACTCCCCCACCTCCTCCTCCTCCGCACTCACTCACTCCTCCTCTTCCTCCAACACCGACACGCCACCCTCACCCTCCGCGGCAGTCTGCCGTGCGCTACTGTTAATCCAATCTGATGATTTGAGTTTGAAAATAGAAGCGGCGAAAGAGATAAGAAGGTTAACCAAAACTTCTCAGAGGTGTAGGAGGCAGTTAGCTGATGCTGTTAAGCCACTGGTTTGTATGTTACGAGTTTGCGATGATGACTCCGTTGAGTTGAACGAGTCGGCTCTCCTGGCTTTGCTTAATCTTGCTGTTAAAGATGAGAAGTATGTGATCCTTATCTTTCTCTATCTTTGTGTGTGATTTTTTTGGGTAGTTTTGTAATTAAGTTGGCTTTTAGTAATTTTTCTCTAAATTTTTCAGTCATGTGGTTTCTGGATTTTTTTTTATTGAATTGTGTGTGTTTTTCAATTACTTCAAAGTGGTTTTTTGAGATTTCTGTTTTTTTTTTTTTATCAAAATAAGTTTCTCGGTGTCTCCCTCTGTTTTGTGGGTCTGTTTACTAATTAATTGGAATTACGGGGGTTGTTGCAATTTGTAGAAATAGGGATTTTTTTTAATATTTTTTTAGCTTGCAGTGGTTGAATTTACATTTTACAAGATTCAAGGTGAAACTTGTGTAAAATTTTATGAATTCTGAATTGTGAGAAATTGATACTTTTTTGTAAAATTAATTCAATTATTAAAATTTTATGAGGGCTTAGAATTTAGATTCTGTTTTGTCTTTAATTTGGAATTATGAGGATTTTGTTACGAAATTTGTAGCTTACGAATCTATGAGGGCTTTGGTGAAATAATTTTATGTTTTGGGTATTGTTGTAGAATTATCATAATTGATTGTGTTTGTGGGGATTTTGATAAAGATTGGTTCTTTGCTTGAAGTTGAAGATGGATGGTGACTCTGTTTCCCTTTCTTTTACTTTTAAGATAAGATTTTCCTTGGATTCCTCAATTTGTCATGTTAAAAAATCTATGCAGCTACTGCAAGCATAAAGAATCTACTCTTTTTCTTTGGTTGCCTTTCTTCTCTCCTTTCCATTCTATTGGTTACTTTGGATTACTGGGACTACTTTGACATCTGGGATATTAGTTTATCCAATTTGAGGAGCTAGTTTATTTTGTTTTACGGGATATTTTAGAAAAGAACTATAACATGTGGAAAGAAAAGGGCCACATTAAAAAATGGTAATTTCTGTTTTTTTTATTGTTGAATGGTACAATATGGTTGTAATAGTGCTTAGATATTTATTTGTTGGTGAGTTTAGAATTTCTTTCTTTGAAATTTTAATGAATGAAGGCTTTAGAAAGAATTCGATGCTTTTATGGTTGGAAAAAAAATTAGAAGCTATTTGATTGGAGGGGGTGGTGTTTTTTGATTCACATGTTAATCTTTATCTTTTTGGCCTTTTCACCTTTTCTCTTATCTTTTTTATGAAGTTATCATATGATAATTATGGGCTCTTGGTTTGATGGTGGGTGCGGGAGAGGTTGCATAACTTCTTGGAGAGGGAAACTTGTGTTCTCTCGCTTTTTTTTTTTTTTTTACGCGTTTCCTTTTCTACATGTGCTAATCTTTATTAGTAGAGACTGCTGGTGTTACTCTTTTATAATCCTAATTGAGATTTATCTTCTCACTTTTAGGACATGTTGAATATATTGGCTTTGGGGTGTAATATGAGGAGGGAAATTGATTAAACAAACTGAACGAATTTAATGATGGACTTAATTATCTCTAGGGAGTTGATGTGAGAAAAGGAGATAACAGGATAAATTTCACCAGGACAGAGAGCTGCTTGGTTCTTGTGCGTGCTATGTCCTTGTACTTTTCTAGTGTAATCAGCCTTCCTAATGAGCCTGTATTCTGCAAGATTTTCTGCGATAGGATACTAATACCATTTGAATTAGTCATTTCACAGGTTGTTTTGCACTTGGATTGGTAGATATCATTAGCAATTGGACCTATGCTGCTGTCTTTTGAATTTGAACAAGGAAAATCTTACATCATGGCTGCCAGTTAACATGTTCCCCATCTTGTCTTGGGGTTTAAAAGGTCTATCATGGTTGACTCTGTGCTCATAGGGTTCTTGTTCTTCTACACCTTGATTATGCTTGAAACAAACTCAAATTCATTTGGAGTCTTTCCAAATGAGAGACATGCAAGTGATGGTGTAGGAGTAAGGTTGTTTACACCTTAATTATGCTTGAAACCAACTCAAATTCATTTGGTTGAGGATTTGCAATTACAATTTTAACCGTTTCCTGCTGCGTTCTTTTTTTCCACATGAATGTTTTGACGGTTTTGCTTCGTTGTTTGTATGACTTACTTTGTGACAATGTCTTCAAGGTTGAAGCTATTTGTAATGTATGATTTTTATTTTGGTAACAGATTTAGTTGACGTTATTAATTCAGTGATTGATTGTTTACTTTCTCTATATTTCTCTGCCTTATCTTGCAGGAACAAAATCAGCATTGTGGAAGCTGGAGCTTTAGAACCCATAATTAGCTTCCTTCATTCACAAAACTCAATCTTGCAGGAGTATGCAACTGCATCTCTGCTCACTCTATCTGCCTCTACCATCAACAAACCAGTTATAAGTGCTTGTGGTGCCATTCCTCTCCTTGTTGAAATCCTCAGAAATGGCAGTGCACAAGCCAAAGTGGACTCTGTAAAGGCTCTTTCGAATCTTTCAACACACTCCGATAATCTTGACATAATTCTCAAAACAAATCCAATCCCTGCCATAGTTAGTTTACTAAAAACCTGTAAAAAATCTTCAAAAACAGCTGAGAAATGCTGTGCTCTCATCGAATCTTTAGCTGGTTTTGATGAAGGTAGACTTGCATTAACATCCGAAGAAGGTGGAATCCTAGCTGTTATTGAAGTGCTTGAAAATGGGTCTCTCCAAAGTCGAGAGCATGCAGTTGGGGCATTGCTAACCTTGTGTCAGAGTGATCGTTGTAAATATAGAGAACCAATTCTCAGAGAAGGTGTGATCCCTGGACTTCTTGAGCTTACTGTTCAAGGAACGCCCAAGTCTCAGTCAAAAGCTCAAACACTTTTACGTTTGCTGAGAGACACTCCATACCCAAGATCTGAACTTCAACCAGACACATTAGAGAACATTGTGTGCAACATCATCTCCCAGATAGATGAAGATGAACAATCTGGTAAAGCAAAGAAGATGCTGGCTGAGATGGTGCAAGTTAGCATGGAACAGAGCTTGAGACATCTACAACAGAGGGCTTTGGTGTGTACACCGACGCCAAAGGACCTCCCTATCAGCAGTTGCACTTCTGAAGTATCTTCAAAATGATTGTTTTGGCCATCTGTTTTTACTTCTTTATTTGTGGGGTTTGTGTGATAAGTTTTCCTCATAGAAAAGAGGGGAAAAAAAGAATAGTGAAGAATGCCAGTCCAGGCCGTTGTCTAGGTATCGGGTGACTGGTGAGTGCCAATAATCTGGAAGCTTTACGAGGTTGAAAAATATAGTTTTGTAGTTTCAAAAACGAAACCTGGCTTGTATAGTAACTATTTTACCAATTGTTATACAATCAGTAAAGTTTCCTCTCCCCTCTATATTTGAGCTTAGTCCTGATCTTATCATCTGTAGTATTGATTTGAGTAGTCCTGAAATCAAACCATGTGCCCGACCAAGAATAGAATTCCTTGACATTGAAAATGCTAGCCGACTAGGGTGACTTATTATTCAAGATTCGTGGACATGATGTCAGCATCAATCCAGTGCATGTTAAATTGATCTTTGCTTCTGTTTGTTCCAAAAATTTCTTGACTCGACTCCTCTGGCTTCTTGGTTTGTTCAAGAATTTTTGGAATCTTGGTAACATGATTTCTTGACAAGTTAGGTAAGATAGGGAAAGTAATCTGCTAGGAATCATGGAGGAGGAGAATCGTACTGAAAGCGTTGAATGGTTATTACCTGTCTATACCTACTAAAGCAGTCGTATCCCTCACAACAATTCTTTTGTTTTCGTTGATTTTGGGTTGTTGGATGTAAGTTTGAATTGGAACCTGTCATTCATTTTGTTGTTAGCAAATGATCCACCATCTAACCTTTGAAGTCTTGCCTTGGACTTCCAGCTCTCTTCTAGCAACCCAAGTCTTAAGCCATCAGGAGACACTGTTATGCCTATATTCACTACTGTCATACCCCTTGTCAGCCATTTTGACTTCAAACTTCAATTGAGACCAATTGAGCCATACTTTCAAACTTTACCCCAATTACTCGATCTTATATTGTAAAGGAGAGATTAATTGAGTTTGGATAAAAAAAAAGGAAAAAAAAGAAGAAAATAACACATTGTTAAGGGAAAATAGCAAATTGTCTATGTTAATAGGAGTCAAAACGCAATATCAACGTTGGTATTATTGAAAGCATTTCTACAAAGAATTTAGCCCAGATGGAATTTATTGAAATCGATTTAACCGGGAGCTGCTGTTGAGCACTCTTTCCACCACCGGATTCCCGATGCGCTGATTGATGCTTCCTCTCCGACTCGATGAGACCACACTACTGAAGGTGGGATGCTGCAAAGTAGCTATTGAGAGCGAATAATAAACAAAACAAAAGATGAAGGAAATAGAGCGCAGGGGACCGTACTTCTCTGATATCAGGTTCTTAATCCACTCGCCAAGCAAAGAGTTTCCCTTCCTGCAATGCCTGAAAATGATAAGCTCAGTACTGGCTTCAACTGCAGTGATATTGTTCAAGCATCATTATGCAACACATGGTTGTTCTGGTGGATACCAAGCGCGTCCATGGTGTTGCTGCTCAATTTGAAATAAAAATCTTTTATTTGGAAAATGGTGAGTGGAGTGTGCCGTGCTCCTCAGGATTCGGAATTGCTTTGGTGGTTTGGTTTTCTGTAATGGGATACTTTTCTGCGGTGCGGGAAAGGCAATATCATTGCTTATGATCAATACAGTAAGCAAAGGATCAAAGTGGCAACCCCTCCCCCCTTATTTTTCCATAAATATAAGCCCATAATCACAAATTTGGCCAACTCGACACTCAATAGTGTCATTATCATTGTCTTTGTTTAATTTTTTCTTGTAAATATTCTTACACCAAGCACGTAAACTTACCACTTTATATTTTAGATTAATTTATTGATATTTTAGTGTAGTATTTATATCTTGCCTGTTTATTAAAGTGTGATTACAGTCTTTGCATAAGAAATTAAAGTATGATTTATATGGTTGGGTATGTTTCTGGTTTGGGATAATTTGAGTGAGTTTGTAATTTGATGAAATTGAGTTTGATTTTGTAATTTGAGCGTGTTATAAATGAATATATGTGGGTTATTTGATGGGTACCAGCCATATTTTGTGGGTTAATAGATTGAAAATCATGCATAATATTATCGTATTCCGGCATGTGTGATGCAGTTTTTCATCGGGTGATAATAGTGGTGAAATATCCCTCTCAACTCTTCAAATAATTTTTTTTTTCTATCTTTGCGATCCGTTGACAAGAAACACCATTGACGATAAAAAAATATGTTTTGTCGTCGTTCATTAACATGACTGTTTTGTTGTTTTTTATACAATATAAACATTTTAGTTTTCCATATGTGCTCCACCCAAAAAACTTTATGTAAGCTGAAAAATCATCGATAGTCCACATCAAAGTTGTTTTTATTTGAAAATTATGTTTTCTTAATACATTATAAGTCAAATCTCTGAATGACCACAACTGTTTCATCTCATCAATCAACAGTCAAAGATAGACATTAATATTATCGTCTGAACTATAAAGACCGAGTATGATCAATAATAAAAACATGAATTTTGACATCATAAATATCCTTGGTGGCAGGTTATACACTATCACTATCACCGACCAACAAGATTAAGGAGTGATAAATAATCTAAATGGATTGAACTTGTCTTCACATTAACCAATATGCATGTTCATTTCTTCAAATGAACATACAGGATGCACATAGTTAAAGTTTCATGTTTTCATTAGCACACCATCACTCCATCAATTATATTATATAAATAATTGTCATGTCATATGCTCTCCGATCTTTGATGACATGAATAATCCAGACAAAAAAGGAAAAAAGTAAATTACCTTGGAAAAGAGCATAAAACGGGAAAGGAAATTTTCAAATTTTCTCACCTAAAGTCTTAGAGAAACTAAATTTAGGGATAAACACTTAATTAAAGAAGGAAAGATAAACAAAATAATTAAGAGGTTGCACAGTCACGACAGCAGAGAAGAAAAAAAGGATTCGAAAAATATTTTGATTGGTTGATATTCGAAGACTGAATAATGTCTGGTACAGGTTTCTAGACATACTCTTAACAATATTAAGCAATTCAAATAACATTTGAGGTACAAATCATGAATTTTAGGTTAGGGTTTATAGAAAAGTTTTGGGAGAAATGTAAATTTTCTATGACTTGATCAAATGTAGTTAGATTAGGACAGGATGTGTTATCATATATATATCCATGTTTTTCAGACATCATATCATAGATATAGACCCATCAAGTTAATTTTTTTTTAATCGAATCTAGCAATCCTCCAAGACACTGGTTTAACTAGTTACACGGGGAAGCTCGTAGTTTTCTCAATTATATATATGATCTCGAGAATTCATCGAAGTCAATCCATGCATGCGTACGTCATCTGGTGGTAAATTTGTATTAAAATAATTATTTTACTTAAAAATTGAAAGTTAAATCTTACAATATAATTTATATTATTCTCTAATACTTTCTTAAGTGAAAGTTTTTTGGACTTAAAACTTATATAAACTTATATTACCTTGTGCTTGATTTTTATCAAATAGAATGAAGATGATGAGATTTGAACTCATGACTATTAGGTCAATTCTAATACCATATTAAAGAACCATCTCATCTAAAAATTTAAATTTGTGAAATTCTAAAATATAATTTATATTATTATTTAATAATTTTGTATTCTTCATGGGAGAAAATAACTCCCTTGCTTATTCAACAATTGTTTAACTTTCAGATTGTTTTGTTCCAGTAAAGTAGTCTTATAATTAATAAAAACAAAACAAAGTAAAGAAAGAAAGAAAGAAAAGTGTTCAGGTCAAGTAAAAAACCTGGTGCTTGACCTACCAGTTATGCATTGACCAAAAACGCTCCTCTTCAAAGATCAATCTTCCCTTCTCTCATACCTTAAAACGAAAGCCAACGATCATATGGGGTTGCTGCCAGAGAAGGAAGCCTTTTCCGATGATTGGGCTGCAACCGTCAACAAGGTTGCCCCAGCGGTGGTTGTTCTGCAAGTAACGACATGTCGTGCGTTTGATACCGAGCTTCCTTCCTCTGGCTCTGCCACTGGGTTCGTTGTTGACAAGCAACGCGGTATTATCCTGACTAACCGACATGTTGTCAATCCTGGTATGCTCCTTTAACTGTTTTTGTTTTTTCGTTGCTGTTTTCGCTGCTGTAAATTGTGATTATGATTGTTTTTCTTCTTCAAAATTACTTTTAGTTTTTCAATGAGCTATTTATTTTTGAGATTATGATTTATTGTCTGGTTAAATGACAAGGGAACGCGGGAAAATGTTAACCATATAGTTTTCCAGGCCTAAATCAGAATATTTGTTTTCTGATTTTACGTTTCTACCCTTTTCTTAGTTTTTTTTTTTAATATATAAATATTTTGTATTGATTTACGTTTTATTCCTTTCAATTTTGTCGATGCAGATTTCTATGTTTCAAGAAAAAGCTGTGTGTGCTGAGTTAATAATTTGATATATATTAATTTGTGTAATTAATTACTAATGATAGAAGGGTAATGCTCAAAGACATGATCCCGTAATATATATATATATATATATATAAACTATATAATTCGTAGCAAGAAAAAGTTACCGATTTGAAATATTAATGCATGTGGTTTTTTAGGCCCCGTCACTGCCCAAGCTATATTTGCAAGCAACGAGGAAACTCCGGTGCGTCCAATATATAGAGATCCGGTGAGTTCTACTTCTTCTTCTTTTCTTTTAAAAAATAAAATTAATTCAGGTTCTCAGTTGCATAACCACACTTGGTTCATTATGTTTCTCTAACCACGCCTTCTCCGTCCCGAAATAATTGTTATAAAAATCATAGTCTATTATTATATGTTTTTTTTTTTTTTTGGAATAGTTAAGCTGTATAAATGTAAAAAATATATTTTTAGAGCCAACAAGAACAATAAACAAAGTTAGTATGTCGGAAAGAAAATACATAGAAAAAGACTGTAAATAATGAAGAAACTGGATGGTTGATGATTTCAAAGCCAATCCAATGGTTACAATTCCTAGAAACCAGTCGACCGATTCTAGCAGAGCCAGAAACCGAACAGCAACTGGAAAGTAACCAAAACTCTAGTAGGATCACCACTCAACTGGATGGTTATGCTTCTTCATACTACTGAGAGAAAATCCCAGGTTTAATTTGTGTTGGGGATATCCGTCTTCTTTTTCTTCTTTGTAACGAGTAAATCCCGTTTCATCATCTGGAACAAATGAAGTCATCTCAGGGATATCTGCAGGAGCAACCGAGATGAACTTGTACAATCAATCATCACCTACAGTGATTGTGATACCATATTAATTCAGGTTAATTATTTAATATCGTCTTAGATAGGTTTGCCAATTGGGTTGCTAAAATCCTAACAAAGTCAACCGAGTTTTATCTTGTCAATATCTTTTTCAAATTCAATCTAAATCATGGTTTTATTATTTGGCCATCCTGGAAGAGCAACTAAGTATTTGTTGCGTGTATGATAATTTTTATTAAAAAATATATTAAAATAATAATAGTTTATATGAACTTGTTAATAATTTAAAAAAGCAAAGATGATACATTGCGATATGCATGACAAGGAATAATAATTTGGATTGGACAATGGACGACTACTTTTATTATTTGGCCCAAGATCCATTGGGGCTCAACGATGAAATATATGATTTAGTAATTTCATTTGCACTCATGTTCTCTTCTATCAGGTCCATGACTTTGGATTCTTTTCTTATGATCCTGGTGAGATACAATTTTTGAACTATGAGGAGATTCCTCTTGCCCCTGAGGCTGCTTCTGTTGGACTTGAAATCAGGGTTATTGGAAATGATAGTTCTGAGAAGGTATATATTTACCTCTTCACGTTTGAAGTTACTCGTTGTGCTTAAATGCTCTGTTACTTTTGTGAAGCAAAATTTGAAAGGGAATTTGCATTTTCAATGGCTATTTTGGTTGGAACTTGGCACATATTTTGTCCTTGAGACAACAGATTGTTGATTTCTTCTAGGTGAGCAAATCACTTTCTGTTCTTTATTTTGGTGATAAGCTCTGTTGTTTACAGGTTTCCATTTTGTCTGGTATCCTTGCTCGTTTGGATCGAAATGCTCCTACTTATAAAAAGTATGGTAAATTCATTCTCTTCAATTCTCTTCTTGGATGTTGGATGATAGTCATTAGGATTATATATACATACATGACTTCATCGTTCCATTGTTGTATAAAAAAAAAAAACCCAGTTGTTTTGCTCATTTTATCAAGTTATAAGTTTTAGCCAATATGTATCTCCCAAAAGTTGTCATTTTTCTGTAGATTTGGGCTTGCTCCCTAACATTGTAACTCTTTTTCTCTCTTGTTTTGGGGTTAACTTTTCTTGATTACGCTAGATTCAATACTCCCAATCTAAAAATGCTCTGTCCGCACATTATGGAAGAGGGTCATATTCAAACAGATATATAGCTGCAAATTTGAATGAAATAGATGATTTGGGCTGTGGTTTCATGTAATGATTTTAAAATTTAATAAGCATGGATATGGTGATAAAGTTTCTGGCATTAGGTTTACTTTGGCTGTTACTTGGCTCTCTACAGTTTTGAGCTATAGAGGAGCAATGAATTAGTAATCACTGAACTATAATGGAGCAATGAATTAGTAGTCACAGCAATGTTTTAGTCTATGATAATATGGAAGATTTCTCTTGGCTGTTACTTGGCTCTCTACAGTTTTGAGCTATAGAGGAGCAATGAATTAGTAAACACAGCAGTTTTTTAGTCTGTGATAATATGGAAGATTTTTCTTGGCTGTTCTTCAGCACTTCTTACACTTTCTTTTAATGATGTCTGTTGTTTGGTGCAGAGATGGTTATAATGACTTCAATACCTTCTACCTGCAAGTAAGTAGTTTATTCATTAATGCTATCAATTGAAGGCCAAATTATCTGTGTTACTTGAATCATTATTGAATTCAGAATGAGGGACCTAAGCCTACAATCCTTTGAGTTTGAGATTCTATATTGTCAACTGTTCTTAGTTTCTATTAGGATGCTGTGACTATAAATAACTTGTGCTTCTCGGTTATTTAATGGACTGTTCATGTTTGGCACCATTCAATTTCAGGCAGCATCTGGAACTAAGCCTGGTTCCAGTGGTTCCCCCGTAGTTGATAAGAAAGGTAGGGCAGTGGCCTTGAATGCTGGGAGCAGTTCATCAAGTTCATCAGCCTTCTATTTACCTTTAGAGAGAGTGAGTATTCTATCACTACGGGCCTATTTATTATTTTGTGGTTAAGTGTTTATATAAAATGCTCTGCATCTCTTGAAGCAAGATATAAAACTGTGAATGGATTAAATGGAGATGACGATCGAGAATTTTAGTAAATAAAACAGCATGCTCCATGATTTTTTTTTTGTGCTTGTAATAATAAGTCACCTATAAACATCAATAAAAGTGCATTATTTTTCCACATAACTTCCTCTTGGCAAATATAAAGTTGAATAATGTGGAGTCTCACTCAAGAACAAACTCTTCCGTGAATTCAACTCTGAAATCTTAGGATCTTAGCTATTCATGTGTTTGGTTTTCAACATATAAACTTTTGGACAAAATTCTACATTTCTTGGGCACTGATAAATATGAAGTGCTTAATTTCAGGTTGTTAGGGCATTGAGACTTCTTCAGAAGTGCAGAGATACTCATGCCAATAAATGGGAGACAGTATCTGTACCTCGTGGTACACTTCAGGTCTGTCGTTTATATTACATCTAAAATTGCTGTGACTGGTGGTCCTTGTGAAATTGGGAAATGGAGGTTTTCTGCACATCTTTAACCAGGAGAAACACAAAACTAATAGTGAACTCTGAAGTTTAATGTTCAAGTACTCAACTTATTTTTGTTTCTCAATGTTTTGTCTCAACTCTTTAAAGTTGACCAAGTACTACATGGTAAAGTTTCGCTAACACATGTCAATACGCAAGCGTGCACGCTATGTAATCTTTAGTTTTCATATATGGCCTTCCTCAAAATAATATGCTTCATTGACAGAGATCAATCCCATATTCTTGGTATTAGCAACATTGATGTTTTGGCTGTCTTATTTTCACATATGGTTCTCTCTTTTTTCTTATGATTCAACATGATATTGTGATTTATGATACAGGTAACATTTCGCCATAAAGGATTTGATGAGACACGCCGACTTGGTCTTCGAAGTGAAACAGAGCAGGTGTTTCTTTCTCATGAATAATTGCTTGGAATATTCGTAGATGTCTCATTCTGCTATTAACTTTTTAGATGGTACGGCATGCGTCTCTTCTAGGTGAAACCGGAATGCTTGTTGTCGACTCTGTGGTGAGCATACGTTGTGCTTTCATATTCCAAATTGTCAACGAAGAATTTCTTTAGCAGCACTTGCTTACTTTTATTGCTTCTGTGATCATGGACTTCTATAGGTGCCAGGCGGTCCAGCTTATGGGCAACTAGAGCCAGGGGATATGCTTGTTTGCGTGGACGGGGAAGTAAGTTATTCCTTTATTCACTCAACTATCTTGAGACTTGGTAAACTGCAATGAGCAATCTTATTAACCAATGGACGTGAATGCTGCACCTTTTCTAGCTTGCTATTGTAAATAGAAGGATTAGTTTCTAAAGATTCAGATTCTCTCTCTCTCTCTCTGATTTTTTCCCAGTTCGACCTCTCGCCTTATATGTACATCGTGGCTCTAGTTTTGGGGCTACTTTTTCTGTATTTGTTTTGTTACTGGACCTGATGTGCATGTCTATAACACTCTCTCCCCTAAAGACCTTGTTAATAGTATGAGGGTGCATTTGTTATGGTGGGGGCTATAGTAAATAGTAGTCTTGTGACAATGGTGCAAATGTATTTGTTCTCATTAGTTCCACAGTGAAAGTTCTCTCTAAAGAATTTGCTGTGAAGATTAAAGTATATGAGATGTTAGGCAATTCAAATTGCCTTTCTGTTTTTGCTCTCATTAGTTCCAGAATGAATTAGTTTGTAATATTGTAAAGGTATATCATCTGATTCTGCTATGTTACACGTGTCAGAAACTTGGAATTCGATGAAGAATAAGAAGACGTTTCATTTCAAATAAAAAACTCTTATGTTTATTTTCATATCACATAGAGTTTGAAATATGCTGTTTGATGAATTTATCTGTGTAGGTAACTACTCGGTTTTTGAGTTTGGAGACATTATTAGATGATAATGTTGATCAAAAGATTGGGTTACAGATTGAAAGGGGTGGCATATCATTGACTGTTAATTTAGTGGTAAGTTTAACACTAACGTAATAATCATTTAAACTTTTTTGGTGCTTCTAATTTCATGAGAGAAAAATTCTTTAAATAGCTTCTATTAGTATGACTTTCGTATTATCCTGATTGGACTCAGTTCCAAGTATCAAACAACATGGTTTCATGTTTATGTGTTTCTGTTGTTTGGTCATTGGTATCATATCTTGTATCTGTATTCTGCTACATGGTTTCATATCTAAATCTATATTGGTGTTATTATTTGTTCATGTTCCTCTCCCAAGATCATATGTGTTCCATATTTCTTTAGCTTCTTACAACGACTTCTCATATTTCTATCATTCACTTCAGGTTCAGGATTTACACACAATAACTCCAAATCATTTCTTAGAAGTAAGTGGTGCTGTGATACACCCATTGTCTTATCAGCAG
This sequence comes from Salix dunnii, assembly GCA_015731905.1. NCBI lineage: Eukaryota > Viridiplantae > Streptophyta > Magnoliopsida > Malpighiales > Salicaceae > Salix > Salix dunnii. The sequence goes on along the minus strand of CM027662.1, from coordinate 5,459,209 downwards.
GTAGGGTGGATTAAATTATTTATTCAGATAGCATTACTCTGAATTACTTAAAACTGATGCTCATATTTTTATTATGCTTGTAAATGCGTGTGCTTTCTCATTATTGTGAACATCTTGACATGTGCAACTTTTGTGTGAAACAGGCCACAAACTTCTCTATCCAATGTGGTCTTGTATATGTTGCAGAACCTGGGTCAGTTTATCCAGATCTTCTCACAATTTTAATTTGATTTCCCTTGTATTTATTTGATTATCTAAATGGAAGTGATAGAAAACTCTAGGATATAGTATGTAGAATCAGTTGTCTATACCCCAGTAGCTTGAAATGCCTTATCTGAATGCATGTAGCATTGTTTTAGTGTAATCTATATTTTTCTTAGTAAGCTTTTTCTCTCTTGATAATGAAAGTACCTCATTTTGTTTTGACGATTAAAACAATGTAAATTGCCCTGGATTCAAGGATTAATATATCCTGAACATCTCCTTGTTGGATTTGAGATTGAATGAGAAGAAAAATTGAGAGGAAAAAAAAATATAGATGCAGATTTCAGTTCAAGTTCCTTGCCATGCCATCATTAGGTTTTTTTTTGTTGATGTTGAGATATAATTGTCACGGTCTGCAGGTATATGCTACAGAGATCTGGAGTTCCTTACCATGCCATCATTAAGAAGTTTTCCGGTGTTGAGATATCACAACTCGAAGATCTAATCTCAGTTTTCTCTAAGCTATCTAGGGGTGCTCGAGTGCCATTGGAGTATATAAGGCACAATGATCGTCATCGAGCGAAGGTATGCAATGCATGAGCTGCTGACGAAAATGTTACATAGTGGAAATGTTATTATGCACAACATTCTTTTATTGCTATTGAAATTTTCAGATATCTGGTTTTCTGTGTATTCTTTATTTCTGAACAATACAGATCAACTCTTCTTTTCTTTGCGTAAATCAACGGATAATTGAATATAAACATTGAGTGCTTGAGGAAGTGAGAATTCTAATTTTTAGAATAGAAATTTGGATGATCTCTATGTGTTTTCGCACATCTGTGTGAGTGAGTGTGTTCAAGCTTGTGCATATGTGCATGGGTGTGTCTTCGTGCATTGTTGTGCCTTTTTATTCTGGTGATTGTGTTTAGAATATTGGTGGATTTTTGTTAACTGCTGTGATGCCTGCAGTCTGTGATAGTATGTATTGATCGCCATGAATGGTATGATTCTCCAAAGATATACACTCGGGATGATAGTTCAGGTTTATGGATAACAAGGCCTGCTATTCAACCTAAGTTCCTGCAGCTGTCATCTTGTAGCAGTGATGTTGAACAACGTCCAAAAATTCAATCATTTTCATTATTTGGTGAATCTACCCTGGCAAAACATATGCATCAATCTATCAAACTGGAGTTGACAAATGGTGATGTGAGGATAGAAGACAGTAATAAACATATTTTTAAGGAAGCCCATTCTAAAGAAGAATATGATGCTAAAACTAAAGAGTGCCAAGAACAGCGGCATTTTCCTTCTAAGGAAATTGTCACTGCCAACTGTTCTTCTCATGAAATTGGAGAAATCAAATTGAAGGATCCAAGTACCGCAGAAAAAACAGTGTTGATTGGCATTGAAGCTGCAACTTCAACTTCAACTTCTTCATTTGCAGAAAGTTTGATAGAGCCAGCTCTTGTCATGCTTGAGGTAATATCTCACAAGTTTTATCTCACAATTTCCTTTGAATCATGGCCCGCTTTCTCTTAAATGCTTTGACTTCTAGTAATCTAATTCTGAAACCCCTGTATTCATTCCTGATATAGCTTTATGATTTTCTTTTCCTTGGAAGAAAAAACTTCTGTCACGCTCAACTTCATATTCAATTTTGAAGGGGCATGCAACTTTATTCTTTAGATTGCACAAATAACCATCATGTTGGATATCCCTAAAATATTCATCATCATGTTGAGCGTGCTTAACTTGATACTGATTGTTGAAAATAGACCTGTAATTTGTTGTTCAAACATGTAGAATTCAGTCCACCCCTTCTTTTTAATAAGCTTATTGTTCATGATGGAGAGAACTGTGAGCCATGTTATTCAGTACCTTAATATGGTTACTATGACCTTTATTTCTGTGGAATTTTCACCAAGCTATCTTAGTAATGACCTAAACCCAAAAAGAGCACAACGTAATGAAGCTCATATGCCACCTTTTATCTAATTTTAGATGTTGCTTTTCAAGGAACTATCTCATCTAAAAGTTTAAGTTTTCAGGTGAAACCCCAAAATATGATTTATATTATTCTCTAACACCACCCTCAAGTAAAAGCTCTTTGGGCTTGAAACTTGCACATAAACCCATACTACTTTTTGTTTGAATTTTATCCAATAGAATGGGGGGGGTGTTAAGATTTGAATTCGTGACCGCTGGGTCAACAAGACTCTGATACCACGTCAAGGAACCATCTCACTTAAAGTTTAAGTTTTTAGATGAGATCTCAGAATATAATTTATATTATTTTCTAGCATTGCTGTGTTGACTTAATGGGTTCTCCAGCCTTGTTCTAATGCTTTTTCCCCCTTCAAATTGTCATGCTTTTCTTGAAAATGATGTTGAATGGGTTAGAATTTCTCTCGATAAATGTTTATTGTGAGAGCTTACATTAGCATGGCGTCTTAGTGCTTTTTAAGAGTGCATTACCAATCTTTGTTCTCTTTTAAATCTATCGCATTAATGAAGTAAATAGATCTTAGTACTTTCAGGTTGATGTCCCCCCATCTTGTTTTCTTGATGGTGTCAAGTCAGTGGCGTCTTCTGGGACTGGTGTTATTGTGCATCATTCTCAAAGCATGGGGTTGGTTGCAATTGACAAGAACACAGTTGAAATATCTGCATGTGATGTGATGCTATCATTTGCTGCATTTCCTATTCAAATCCCCGGGGAGGTAAGATTCTAAGAAGTAGATATGCTGGAAACCATTGTTGGTTCTTTCATTTACTGCCTAAAATCCATTGCAGGTTGTGTTTGTTCATCCAGTTTACAATTTTGCTCTTCTTGCCTATGACCCCTCTGCTCTTGGAGCTGATGGTGCTAAAATGGTTCATGCTGCTGTACTATTTCCAGGTGCTTTTGATTATGCATTTGTTCTCTAGTGATATTATATGACAAAGTGCAAGTTTTTTTAGATTGTTTTTGATAAATAAGTCTCTTAAGCTTGGAAATTCCAAACGGCTATTTTGTTTAGTTGCAGAAACGCGAATCTTCACATTTCATCTTTATAGTGAGATTTTTTGTCTGGTAAATAGATTATTTACGCAAGCAAAATATATGGTTATTAAGGTATATATTTCCTATTTGTTGGTGGCCTGTTCTGCTCAACCATGGAGTGAGTGAGGAGGAAAGATGTGTTTTTTTTCCCAGAGGATGAGGGATTTTTTGGAGATGGTAAAATAAAAAGCAAAGCTAAAATTTGAGCTTTTCTAGGAAAAACTCACGGTCATCTCCACTCAATAAAATTTTGACTTGAGCATAGCTCAGTGAGTTTGCTTTCAAGGAAAAAATCAAGCTTGACTCATTTAAATTATTGAAAGAAGTGATCAACATTGAAAATCATACATTTACCAAGTAATTGCTAGTTTTACCACTGACTATTATGAGCAATTATCCACAAATAAAAACTGCAGGCTTGCTAACTTATAGAACAACATCCAAAAATATTCAATCTCGACCCCTTTTACTTGATTACTCTTTCTTGATAACTCCTTTCATTTCAGCATTATTTGCCTATTTTTTGCTTGTATGTTGTTTTTTAGCAAGTACTTGTGATATTATATATCTCCAAGCTGGTCACTCTAAGGATTATGTTTGTACCGTTTGAGACAGAGCCTGCATTATGTCAGGGAGATTCAGTGTATCTGGTTGGATTAAGTAAAAATCTACGAGCCCAGTCTAGGAAATCTACCGTAACAAATCCATGTCTCGCATTATTTGTTAACCAAGTTGATCGTCCACGATACGGAGCAACAAATATGGAAGTGATTGAACTTGATTCTGGTAAGAGAACAGATCTTAGTTTACCATTTCTTGGTTTATATTAGTTTCAATGTCTTATTTATGTGGCGTTTCAGATTTTGGCAGTGAATTCACTGGTGTGCTGTGCGATGAGCATGGAAAGGCCCGGGCTTTATGGGGGAGCTTTTCAAATCAGGTTTCACAGTTAATTTGCTTCTCATAGTTTTCTTTGTTATTTTAAAATTTACAATTATTGAATCTCCATTTTCAACCAAAATCTGTTGACATTACATCACAGGAATATCAATTTGTTCGAGGTATCCCAATATACATGATCAGCCAAATAGTCGACAGTATTGTATGTGGTGGAAATGGATCATCTCTTCTCATAAATGGTGTCAAAAGGGGAATGCCACTTATTAGGACTTTGGAGGTTTCACTTCGTCCCATATTGCTTTCAGAGGCCCGGAATTTTGGTCTCAGCAATGATTGGATTCAAGTATGCTTTCTTCCCGATACAATATTTTTATTTATCCTATCTTTGCTTGCATGCTTTGAAAGCATATTATTCCTTAGGCCTTGAAAGCATGCAAGTGTAAACAGAAATATGTTCTAGTCTGTAATCTTTCGGTTATATGCTTTTCAAATAAGTAACATTTCCAAAAAGATTGTTACAATAAATACAATCATTACAGACTGCTAAAACCTTGAGTTGTAAAGAGAGCATTTTCCAGTCTTTCACATGCTGGGTAATAGATCTTGAACATAACATACTTTGACATCAAGATTTTGTAGGGAAAGGGCTTTTTTTTGTTCTGAATGTCAACTATTAACTGTTATTTACCGTAGGCACTTGATGAGAAAGATCCAGTTAGACGACAAGTTTTGTGTGTAGAAGGTTGTTATGCTGGATCAAAAGCTGAGAACATATTAAAACAAAGTGACATGTTATTAGCAGTCAACAAAGTGTCAATTACTTGCTTCCATGACATTGAAAATGCTTGTCAAGCATTAGAGGAGTGTGGTGACAATGATGGGAAGCTTAAAATAACAATCTTTCGCCAGGTAAGCATGTATAATGACTGTTTAAACTGATCAGAAAGAAGTAATGTAATTTGCTTGCTAGATATCTTCTAATATGTCATTAATGTGAGAAAAATAATTTATTTGAGTATGTCTTCTGTGTGGCATTCCAGGGATGCGAGGTTGATCTTTTTGTTGGAACAGATGTTAGGGATGGGAATGGCACCACACGAGCAATAAGCTGGTGTGGGTGTCTTGTTCAGGATTCTCATCCAGCTGTGCGTACACTTGGATTTCTTCCTGAAGAAGGTGGAGTATATGTGACTAAGTAAGGATTCTTTGTCTCAGAATTTCCTGTCTCCTTGGGAATAACAACAACTTGACAGTGATGAAAACTACTTGTGGGTTTTCCTTCATTTTAATGCAAGAATGCATTATATTGTCGTGTGAAAATGGCACAAAAGGATCCATATAGCTGACCCCAACTAGTTTGGGGTTTCTGCTCAGTGGTAGTTGTTGCTGTAATGCAAGAATGCATTGCATGGCCTCCAACAAGAAGTTGATTAGTTGACATCTTTTTAATCGACAACTTGGGCCTAAAATGTCGGTGGATTGCTTAGATACTGAGCTAATTAACTACTAGACTCATAACAATAATTCTGGGAACAACAAATATTGATTGTTAGATTTTTTAAGCATAACTTTGTAAGAATATAGAATATTGCATCATAGACACATGTCTTTCTTTCAATAAAAGCAATCCTACCTGAATTCCTCGAATCTCTGAGGAGTGGCATCCAAGGAAAGCTTGTGTTAACCCTTAATTTCCTCGTCAATGTTAACCAGTTTCAAACATCTTATCTTCAATGACGATTATTTATTTATTGATTTTGTCAGGTGGTCTCTTGGAAGCCCAGCAGATAGATATTTTCTAAGTGCTGTTAAATGGATTGTTCAAGTCAATGGAAAACCAACCCCTGATTTAGATGCCTTTGCTAATGTGGTAAAGGTATGGCTACAGTTCTTCCAGTCTGAATACATCTCGTCTCTAATCGATATTACCTTCTTATCATAATAGCTTAGAAATATGAGAGTATAACAGCGACATTAATGAGTTTTCTGGTTCTCAAGTCTGTTAAAAAACGAAGCCAAAACAAACTTGATTTTTCTGCATTTTCTGTTTGATGGTGCTGTTGCATGCATTCTAGTTTCAGAAAATATGTTTGATGGTTTTTTTAACCAGGAACTAGGACCTGACGAGTGTGTGCGTGTAAAGACCGTTGACCTGGATGGGAGGCCACAAGTGCAAACCCTAAAGCAGGATTTGCACTACTGGCCTACGTGGGAGTTGAGATTTGATCCAGACACTGCAATGTGGCGTAAGAACACAATAAATGTATTAGATTGCAGTAATGGATAAACAGATTGTTCTGTTCTTGTTCTACACTCTTTCATTGGGCGAGATTGCTTGTTCACACACTCCAACAGCCTCGTCAGAATCTGTGGCCTTCAAGGATGTCCATGAGCATTTTGATCTTTTTTGTGTTCTTTTAAAAAGATATATTTATTTTTATTAATTTCATAATGAATAATAGATAGTGGAAAAAACCTTCAATAGTTATTATTGAGTTTTTTTCATACGAAAGAAAAAAAACAAGAAACATTGTTTTAATAATTAGTGTGTTTTACCTACATACTATAATGTTTTTAATTCACGTGTTAGTTTTTGTTAATAATCTAATAATTATAAAAATATTTGTCTCACGAAATTTACTCGCACTGTTAAATACATATTTACAATAATATCCTTAACATTAAAATATGATTTAAGCAAATGTTGCATAAAATAATTACATCGAATTTAAAAGAGTTTTTAATTGATATATTTGGATAATCTTAATATATCATTGATGAAAATATATAAAAGATAATATTTCCAGTTTAAATATATTCTTGCATAAACGTTATGTTTGAATCAGAATATATTTTAGTGCTATAAAACATTTTAAATTATTTATAAAGTTATCTATGGCAAATCAATTTTTCTTTTGAATTCAAAGAAATCCTATCCTTTAAAAAATATATTTTGTGAGTCTAAGTGAGCGGGTAAAACCTCGATTATTCAAAGTTTTTACACGAAATACACGTCCTAACTCTAATAGGTTAACTTGAAACCCTAATGACTTAATAGGTTAACTTGAAAACCAAGTAACCTTGAGAACCATATTATTATAATTATTTTTTAAAAAACTATCCAAAACAACACTGTCCTGGACAATATATATTTTTTAAAATATCTAATATTTTTAAATTAATCCACAAATTTGTAAATTAACCAAGTAAAATTATAATTTTTAAAATCGAGTCAACGAAATGAGTCTCTTTAATCATATGATAGGTTACCATCCTTATCATTAACCAAACAAACATAATTATTTATTAGCAATAACTATTTGTTGTCCTTCCTTTTAAGGGCAAGTCCAATGGCAAGAGCCATTTTTAAGAGCTAAATGATAGAAATAACTCTTTGAATAGTGTATAAATGACTCTTGAGCTGATGTGGTCTCCAATGGTAAGAGCCATTTTTAAGAACTATTTTTTTAATCTTATTTTAAATAAAATTCAATTATTTTATATATAGTGTAATTATACAATTCATTATACAATTAATATGAGTAAATTATATAATTAAATAATTATTTTTGAAAAACCCTCCAATAATAAAAAAAATTTTTAATAAGAAAATAAAAAAATGAATTTAATTATATAATTAAATAATTGTTTTATAATTAAATAATTGCTTTTAATAAATCCTCCAACAATATAATTATTAAGAATAACCATCTTTATTTTATTTCATTCATCGTGAATCATTTTAATTTTTATGATGTTTTTAATCAATGCTACTTATTATCGTTGGGTGTTAAAAGAACTTTAAAAAACAAATTGAATTGAAATCAATTTTATAATACAATAAAATATATTTAAAGCTAATTAAAAATAATTAATTTTTTTTACAATTAATATAAGTAATTTATATAATTAAATAACTACTTTTACAAACCCATATTATAATTATTAATTTTAATTATATTTAAATAAATAAAACAGATTTTTATTTAAATTCACCAATTGTAAAAATATATATATATATATATATATATATATATATATATATATATATATATATATATATATATATATATATATATATAACTTATGCCTCTTCATCCAGAGGTAGCTACATATAGCTACTGATAAAAGGAATAGCCATTTTAATTTCTAAAATGGCTGCTCCGTTAGAACGATGAAAACTGACAAAAGAAGCTAAATTAATAATTATTTATGTTTTGCCTCTTCAAATAATCAGGAGTTGGACTTACCCTAAGAGCAAGTCCAATAGCAAGAGCTATTTTTAAGAGCCAAATGATAGAAATGACTCTTTGAATGGTGTATAAATGGCTCTTGAGCTGATGTGGTCTCCAATGGTAAGAGCCATTTTTAAGAGTCATTTTTTTAATCTTATTTTAAATAAAATTCAATTATTTTATATATAGTGTAATTATACAATTCATTATATAATTAATATGAGTAAATTATATAATTAAATAATTATTTTTGAAAAACCCTCCAATAATAATTTTTTTTTAATAAGAAAATAAAAAAATGAATTTAATTATATAATTAAATAATTGTTTTACAATTAAATAATTGCTTTTAATAAATCCTCCAACAATATAATTATTAAGAATAACCATCTTTATTTTATTTCGTTCATCGTGAATCATTTTAATTTTTATGATGTTTTTAATCAATGCTACTTATTATCGTTGGGTGTTAAAAGAACTTTAAAAAACAAATTGAATTGAAATCAATTTTATAATACAATAAAATATATTTAAATCTAATTAAAAATAATTAATTTTTTTACAATTAATATAAGTAATTTATATAATTAAATAACTACTTTTACAAACCCATATTATAATTATTAATTTTAATTATATTTAAATAAATAAAACAGATTTTTTATTTAAAATTCATGTCAAACCGTCTCTCTCTCATGTAAAATAATAATAATAAAATACATATATAACTTATGCCTCTTCATTAGCTACATATAGCTACGGATAAAAGGAACAGTCATTTTAATTTTTAAAATGGCTGCTCCGTTAGAACGATGAAAACTAACAGAAAAAACTAAATTAATAATTATTTATATTTTGCCTCTTCAAATAAACAGATCAGTACTCATTTTATATTTCATTTATCTGACGACCATTGATTCCTTTTGTAGATATTTATCATAAAAGGCCACCAGCACTAAACCATATTATTTGTATAAAACAATTGTAAATTCCAAAACTGCACCTGCTCTCATCACGAATCATAAGGCAGGCCAAGTCAGTCAGCTCCTCTTCCAATCCCATTTCCAATTTCAAAAATGGAAGACTCAAATTCGCTAGAGATATTAGAGTCAGAGATGGAATCCATGGACTTACGAAGCCGGGAATCGTCTAATCAGGTTGAGTTAGATAGCGACTTGCCACCAGAGAAGGAAGTAATCACCGACGACTGGATAGACGCCATCAACAAGGTTGTCCCCGCTGTGGTGGTTTTGCAAACCACCGCGTGTCGCTCCTTCGACACCGAACTTCCTTCCTCGGGTTCCGCCACTGGCTTTGTTGTTGATAAGAATCGCGGTATCATTCTTACTAACCGACATGTCGTCAAGCCTGGTACCTTATGCCTTCACTACTCGATCATTCTTCTTGTTATGATTGTGCTTTATTGATCGTTGAATTCGTTTTGCTCTTCTTTATTTTTGGTTAGTAAGAAAAACGCGGGAAAAAGGTTAAGATTGGTATTATGCAAATGTTTGGACTGAATTTACTCTATTGCCCTTGGTGATTGTGTCATGTTTTCTTTTTGGTTAAAAATTTGAGGGTTTGTAATTACAGTTTTCTCTCGTCCACTGTTCATCGAGGCTGTTTTGGGAACGTGGCAAAATGCATTACGAGGAAAACATTTTGCATTATGAATTTACATTTTTGCCCCTTCAATTTTGTTTTGAGTTTATTTTCTTAAGTATATTTTTGATAATCTATATGAGTTACTTGTTTAATTATTTGCTTTCGGAATGTAAATCCTAGTTGCTGTTATTATTAGTAGTATTTTTAATTTTAATTTTGATGGTTGTGGTGTTGTAGGCCCTGTAGTTGCTCAGGCCATATTCGTCAACAATGAAGAAATTCCAGTGTATCCAATTTACAGAGACCCTGTTAGTTTTTATTTTGTGTATTTTATTTACATATTGTAAAGACTACGAAAATGGGGTGTGATTAGTTTTACTTTGCATACGAGTTACACTCATATACTGTGCTTCTACAATTTCTATCAGGTTCATGATTTTGGATTCTTTCGTTATGATCCTAGTGGAATACAATTCCACAAGTATGAGGAGATTCCTCTTGCCCCAGAGGCTGCTTCTGTTGGGCTTGAAATCAGAGTTATCGGAAATGATAGCTGCGAGAAGGTAGTCACTCATTTTGTTATTTATTTGTTTACCAAAACTTATATATGATATTTGCTAATGGTTGGAGTTTTAGCACTTATTTAGGTTTTGAGAGTTTAGTGCTGGTAACATCAATTTCACAGGTTTCCATTTTGGCCGGTACCCTTGCTCGTTTGGATCGAAATGCACCTACTTATAGAAGGTATAGTAACCTCTCTAATCTTCTGCTTAGATCCATTGCTAAAAGTTGCGAGTTGTTGATGACTTCATTTTCTGTCATGCTATCTATGAGTCACGATTATAGGGATTTTGTGTGATTTATCATGCTGCATGATTTTTGTAGCTAATATATATCTCCAGAAAGTTATAACTGTACGTGGTTATTAAATCATGCATGTGCTTACAAGGAAAAAGGTCACGCATCCCTACATTATATTAATAGCTAGCTAGATGAATTAGTTATAAGCTCAACCTTGGAATGTTCAGTAAAGTATTTAATTCTGATTGCAAGTGGAGTGGTGTTAAATTTTCTAGCTTTACTTCTATGGTTTTATTTGGCCCAGCTTATCTCTTCAAACTATATTTGAACAATAAGTTAGTATCATAGTGTTGACTAGTCCATGATATACCGAAACCCACTATAATGACCTGTGGATGCTTGATCTTAAAGATTAATGATGACTATTTTTTGGTGCAGAGATGGTTATAATGACTTCAATACCTTCTACATGCAAGTAAGTAGTTTAATTCATCATGCTGGCAATCTGAGGCAAACAGTTATGTATGGCTTGAATAATTTTGCATTCAGAATCAATAATTCATTTTCCTTCTATAATTAGTTTGACACTTTGACATAAGTGCCTTCTAAGGATGAAGTCTGAACTGATATAGGTTTCATTTAAAGGTTTTTTACTGCCCTAGTTTGGCTTTTCCCTTTCTCCTTTCGATATAGTTGTATGGAAGATTTATTCAGTGGTTACAACCACTGAAAGTTCCATATCTTGCTGTTTGTTGTTGTCTGCAATTTTTTTTCTTTGTTATTTCATTTTTCCTTTATACATAAAAAAATTCAAAATTAAAACATATGCAGTGACACTTCTAATGTCCAGCTCAGTGTGAGCTTGTTATCTACTCCGACCAATATTCCCTGGTTCAAGCAGTTTGGTACCATCACAGGCGATAACTGAGCCACCTACTAGTCCTTGCTCTAAGATCCTTATACAAGGTTACAACTATGATCCTTATACAAGGTTACAACTATGAGGGATATAAACCTAAATATTATGAGTAGGAGATTCCAAAAGTGTCTAGTGGCTCTTAATGTGCAATAATACTTATCCAAATAGGCCATTTAAATTCTGTAATATTTGTTTCACTTTAATTTCAGGCAGCCTCTGGAACTAAGCGTGGTTCTAGTGGTTCCCCAGTGATTGATAAGCAAGGGAGAGCGGTGGCCTTGAACGCTGGGGGCAGTGTATCATCTTCATCAGCCTTCTATTTACATTTAGAGAGAGTATGTTATTATTTAATGGCCTAATGCATTATGGTCTGTTGAAGTTCTCATATGAAATGGATGATAACTCATGCAGCAGGGTGTCTAATGTAAATTCAAGTCCATTCTTTGTTACTTTGGTCTGTAATATATGAAGCCTTTAATTTTACATAAGCACCTGATTTTGAATAAAATTATGTGTGTTTCCTGGGCACTGACTCATATAATTACTTGATCTGCAGGTTGTTAGGGCATTGACATTTCTCCAGAAGTCCAAAGATGCCTGTAAAAACAAATGGGAAGCAGTTTCTATACCTCGTGGCACCCTTCAGGTCTGTAGTTGATGTTACTTTCATGGTTCTTGAAGGCTTCAAGTATTATAGTGCATTATGCTTGAACATAGATGGAAATTTTGCATTTTTCAATAGGCCAGATTTCTTTTAATGCTAGCTACATGGAAAGATCATATTTCAGCAATATGGATGCTTTCCTTTTTTATCCTAATTGTGTGTTGATTTACAATATGAATTTTTCTTTTCGTTATATTTTCACATGAGTATAGCTATTCATGATATAGGTAACGTTTCTCCATAAAGGATTTGATGAGACACGACGGCTTGGTCTTCAGAAGGAAACAGAGCAGGTATTTCTTCCTCGCATATAATTGCTAAGAATACTGGCAGGTGGCTCATTATGCTGTCTTATTTAGATGGTACGGCAAGCGTGTGCACCAGGTGAAACTGGAATGTTGGTTGTTGACTCTGTGGTGAGCACTTTTTTGTGTTTTTTAATTGAATATTGTCAAAGAACTATCTTTATCATTCCTAATATCATGAACTTCTTCAGGTGCCGTGTGGGCCAGCTGATAGGCAATTGGAGTCAGGGGATGTGCTTGTACATGTGAATGGGGAAGTAAGTTATTCATTCAATCACATACCACTGAATCTTGATCCATTATAATAAATAATCTCAATGCATTTCATGTAAATCGCCACATTGATTTTATAGCTGACTTGCCATTATATATACAAGAACATGATAGTGATAGTCTTTTCTCTGTTTTTTCATCTCTTTTATTTTATTTTCTCTGTATGTCCTCTTCTTTTCTTCTTTAGATATGAGATTTATATATGCTCCCCCCCTCATTTTTTCTTTTCCTTAGCACACTTTGTTAGTTGATATACATGCAAGCCAAAAACCATGTATAACCTTTAATAGTCATATGGGCAGGTCCATCACAGGTTTTAAAATCACTGGTGGGAGTTCTTAACATGCTTTGCTTGAATTTTCCATTTCTACATCTCTTGTAGTGATTGAAATGTTGAATTTTGACCTTTTTACTGCAGGTGACCACTCAATTCTTAAAATTGGAAGCATTGCTCGATGACAATGTTGACAAAAAGATCGAATTACAGATTCAAAGGGGTGGCACATCAATGACTGTTAATATAGGGGTAAAACTTACTCTGGGCATAATTTGATTTTGTTAATTTCTTTGGAAAATATGTTCTAAGCATTTGCTTTCTAGTATAACTCCTCATTATCTGGACTGGTCTTATTCTAATCTTAAAACTCATTGTTTTGCTTAGAAACCATACCTTTATTAAAAGTTGTGCATTGACTTAGAAATAAAAGTTTAAAGTCTCATTTACAAAAATTGGAAAAATTCATGCACACTAAGCGAATGTCTACATGTCACATGTCAATTTAATGGTCATGCTATATATATTTGACAAATCTAATAGAAGCACTTGATTAGAACAAAACTTTGAAGGTACACATGCTTAAATAGCAAAAATAAAAGCAGGAACACTGAAATAGATAAAATCAAAATGTTGGCACACCAAACATGTAACAGTCTCCAAAATAAAGTATCACCAATTAAATCAGTTTTGAAGTGCTTCTTTGAGGCCAATGGAGATAATCTGCTAGAAATGAGAGAGTGAAATAGATGGCATCAAAGGTATAGCAATAGGTAATTTTGTAATTCATTTAGTGTTTTGGACTTATGTACCAATGTGTGAATGGACTTTATCCAGTAAATTTTCTAATATTCTATGTTTGTGTTTGTATAGTATTTTGTCCACATGTTTTATAAGTGTCCATCCTTGATAGATTCATGTCTAAGTCTATCTTGGTGTAGTTACATGGTGGTATTGCTCTCCTGGGATCACTTGTATTCCATGTTGGTTAGGTGCATGGAGAAAAACTAGTATGCTTATGTGCCTATGCTGCAGGTTCAGGATTTGCACTCTATAACTCCTGACTACTTCTTAGAAGTAAGTGGTGCGGTGATACACCGTTTGTCTTATCAACAGGTTGGTTGGGTTTATTCATCTATTAGTCATTTATTTATTTCAGATAGCATTGTTTGTGAAACAACTAAAAGTGCTTACAGTTATTTTTATTCTGTTTGAACTTGTGCTCTTGCTCATCATTTTAACTCATGCAACTTTGAAATTGAATCAGGCCAGAAACTTCTGCTTCCAATGTGGTCTTGTATATGTTTCAAACCCCGGGTCAGTTTAATCAAGATATCTGTTTTTTTTTTTTTTTAATTTGATTGAGTTTACGAATTCCATGAACTAATCTCCTGTATTTTTTTTTTACCCTGAATGAAATTGACAAATTTAAGTCAAAATAAAAATGTTTTTGTTCAGTAATTTGATGGGCTTTTAGTGAGAAGGAAAACTATGTGATGAGTGTTTGATGCTTGTTTTGAAGGAAACCATGTAATAGCAAAGGGGCTGTTTCTTCTTACGTAGTAGGACTTTGTACATTTTGCAGATACATGCTATCTAGGGCTGGCATTCCTCGTCATGCCATCATTAAGAAGTTTGCCAATGATGAGATATCACAGCTTGAAGATGTAATCTCTGTTCTGTCTAAGCTATGTAGGGGTGATAGAGTGCCATTGGAGTATATAAGCTACAAGGATCGCCATCGAAGAAAGGTATGTGTTACATGTGCTGATGTGCCACATGACATTGCCTGTGCTGTTTTTATTTGGTTGTGTCGGTGTAAGATATCTAATCTTTTGATGAATCGATTCTTCTAAATGGTACCATATTGCATGAAAATGAAAGACTTACCTTTCTTTTCCATAAATCAATAAATTAGAAAATTGAGTGTAAACCGCCATAGGAAGTGACAGTTTCTGATATTTAGAATGGAATTGTGAATGATACTCTCTCTGCAAGTGTATGCATGTGTGCAATCTTTTTATTTTGATTAACAAATTCAGGATGTTGGTGATTTTTTTTTAACTCTTGTGATGACCGCAGTCTGCCCTGGTCACAATTGATCGCCATGAATGGTATGATGCTCCAAAGATATACACACGGGATGATAGTTCTGGTTTATGGATGGCAAGGCCAGCTATTCAACCACCCATCCTGCAGTTGTCACCTTTGTTGAATAGTGAATCAACTCCTGCTGAAGGTACGGATCAAGCAAAAAACCAGGAGTTGACACATGATATTATGATAACAGAAGCTGGTTATGAACATATTTCTGAGGAGGCCCATTCCAGGGAAGAGTGTGATGTTAAAACTAATAAGCATAAGGTACAGGGGAATTTGTCCTCTGATGAAATTACAGTTGCTGACCTTTCCTTGCTTGAAATTGGAGAAATGAAATTGGAGACTCCAGGTACCACAGAAAGTACAATTTCAAATGGATATGAAGGTATATCGGCAGCAGAAACTAATGCATCGTTTGCAGAATGTGTGGTGGAGCCCACTCTTGTAACAATGGAGGTAATCTGTGACAAGTTTTATCTTCCTATTGTCATCAATCAGCTATCTAACTTTGCAATGCGCCTCAGCTTCTAGTCAACCATCTTGTGAAACCTCCATATTTGTTTCTGGTATTGCCTTATGAACATTCTCCTATAATGCTGACAATAATGGAATTAGACTTAGCCTTCAAAACTACTGTGCTTCATCTCTTTACTGAGAGTTTATCTGCTTGTTAGTGATTTTTCTTATTTGCCAGATTCTAGATATACTTCACTCTGTGTAAGTCTGAACAGATTTATGTTCTCAATTATCAAGTCAGAGATACATCATCATCTGATCAGTGCCTGTTATGAATATCTCACTGAGAAAAAAGAGACAAGTAATGCTGAAATGGGATATGTAATGTGATAATTATATGTGCAGGTCAATGTGCCACCATCATGTTTGCTTGATGGCATCCACTCAGCGCATTCTTCTGGTACTGGTGTTGTTGTACATCATTCTGAAGACATGGGATTGGTTGCTATTGACAAGAACACAGTTCAAACATCTGCATGTGATGTGATGCTGTCATTTGCTGCATTTCCTATCGAGATTCCAGGGGAGGTAAACTTTTTTAAAGCAATGCTATGAAGTTATAAACCATTGCGGGTATATCAATTACTGCAAATACTTCAATGTAGGTTGTCTTTCTTCATCCTGTTTACAATTATGCTCTTGTTGCTTATGATCCCTCTGCTCTGGGAGCTATTGGTGCTTCTGTGGTTCGTGCTGCCGAGTTACTTCCTGGTAGGTTTGACTCTATGTATTTATTCCCATGTTATATATATGATCCCGTAGAAGTTATTTACCTTTTAAATTCCGAACTTCTCCCTGATTTAGGTGCATGCTCTCCCCATTGATTTTCAGTAGTGGCATATTTTTCTCATCCATGAGGGACGAGGGTCAAGGGTGAAGGTTTCTATTAGACTGCCAAAAAAGTCAAGTAGAGCCAAGTAATATTTGTTCAAACTTTGGACAGAGTAAAGAAACTCAAATTTATCTCTTTAGAGATTCAGCTTGAGTTTACCTCAGTCAATTTAGATCCAAGTCCAAGTTCAAGCTTAACTTGTTTATGCAAGCCTAACATTGAAAACTGACAGCTAACTAGTATTTGCTAGTCAGTACCGCAACTATTCCGAGTAGCAGTGCTAGGAAAGGCATGAGCCCATAGAAACATGCCAGTTAGTGAAAACAATGGTCACATCCATGAATATGTTCTATCTATATTTATTTAGTTAGGTTTGGATTGATGAACCCTTGTATTTCATTCATTTTTGCTATTTATTTGTGTTAGAACAAGTGATCTTTCAATTTGCTCTCTCCAAGTAAACTGACTGTAGTATTCACTGTAACAATCATGCTTGTACTTTTTGACAGTGCCTGCATTATGTCGTGGAGATCCAATATATCTTATTGGGTTAAGTAAAAATCAACGAGCAAAGTCCAGGAAATCATTTGTGACAAACCCATATGTCACATTAAATGTTGGCCATGCTGATCGTCCACGGTATAGCGCAATAAATATGGAAGTGATTGAACTTGACACTGGTAAGAGAATAGATTTGAATTTCCCAAGATCTTGTTTATATTTAGATTTAGTGTCTTATTTTGTTCTGTATTTCAGATTTTGGCAATGCATTTACTGGTGTGCTATGTAATGAGCATGGAAAGGTTCAGGCTATATGGGGAAGCTTTTCAAATAAGGTTTTCACCCCTAATATACTTGTCATGATTTGCCTTTTTATGATAGTATGTAATAACCTTAAATCTTCATTTTCAGCCAAAATCTTGTAACACTACATCAAAGGGTCATCAATTTGTCAGAGGTGTCCCAATCTACATGATTAGCCAAGTACTTGACAAAATCATATCTGGTGCTAATGGGCCAGCTCTTCTCATAAACGGTGTCAAAAGGTCAATGCCACTTGTTAGGACTTTAGAGGCAGAACTTTACTCTAGATTGCTTTCGAAGGCCAGGAGTTATGGTCTTGGTGATGAATGGATCCAAGTATGTCTTCTTCCTAGTAAAATATTTCTGTTCTTTCATCTCTGCTTGTGCTCAGAGAATGCATATCAATCTTATCCTGCCACTCTCTCATGTTTCTTTTATTTTGTTTGCAAATGAATGTGTGTTAAAAAATTTCATGGAAAATTCTTACAATAAAAATCATGCGAGTGATGGTCTTAAACTTGAGCATTTTTCCAATTTTAGTCTTTTCTTAACTGAATATTGTTTCTGATTATAGAATATTGTTTCTGATAATATAATGTCTTTCGATTGGTTTTTGTCCTGGATAATTGCTCTCTTAAACTTAACATGCTTTGCAGAAAAATGCTGTATCATTATTCTGAATATCAAAACTTGACTGATATTTACTGTAGAGACTTGTAAAGAAAGATCCAATGAGACGACAAGTTTTGCGTGTTAAAGGTTGTTTGGCTGGATCTAACACTGAGAATCTACTAAAACAAGGCGATATGCTGTTGGCAATCAACAAAGAGCCAGTCACTTGCTTCCAAGACGTAGAAAATGCATGTCAAGCATTAGAGAACTGTGTTGACAGTGATGGGAAGCTTCAAATTACCATTTGTCGGCAGGTTAGTTTATGCCAAATGTACATGCTATTGTTTGGTTTGCAAAGTACTTTAATTTGTTTGGTGTAATCTCTGATGTTGATGCAAGTATACTGATGATGCCCTTTTCTGTATGGCTTGCTAGGGAGCTGAAGTTGATCTACTTGTTGGAACAGACATTAGGGATGGTAATGGTACAATGCGAGCATTAAGTTGGTGCGGGTGTCTTGTTCAGGATCCTCATTCAGCAGTTCGTGCTCTTGGATTTCTTCCTGGTGAAGGTCATGGTGTCTATGCAGCAATGTAAGAATTTTTGTTTCAGTCCTTCTCTTTCTCTTTTTAAATAACTTTTTTCTCTCCTGATTATAGATGTTGAGATGAGAGTTATCATTACAATGTTGGAAAAAGAAGAATATAGCCTTACACTTATAGTGATGTGAATGGAAATGAACTTGAATTTTTTTGCCAATTTCATGCAAGAAGTGCGTAGTAATGATATGTTTATGGCTGCTACTGTTGCTGGATACAGTCAATATAAATTTGTCATGAAAGAATAAATGCCTTCAACAAAGGAATTCCTACCCAGTTTCAATCAGAAGTCAACCAATGTCAGAGGAAAGGGCATCATTCTAACTATTAAGTTGATCTGCATATTTTCCCCAATGATAATCAACCATACAAGACTGCAAATGTTGATCTTATTGTATACAGTTTGAACATTTTCTCAATTTCATAGGTGCTGCCGTGGAAGTCCTGCAGATAGATATGCTCTAGGTGCTCTTAGATGGATTGTTCAAGTCAACGGAAAACCCACTCCTGACTTGGATGCTTTTGTAAATGTGACCAAGGTATGGCCACTCATTTAAGTAATTTCTGTGTGGAGTTTTTGTTTTTTATAGAATGCATCTGCAATCAATGCATATGCTTCCATCCAAGTGGAAACCGCAAATTCTTAAAAACAATAGAAGATATGGAAAGCTATGAAGTAAATTAGGAGAAAGGAAAAAGAATACAATGAACAGAAAAGGATGATTAAAACAAATTGACTTTCAGCTGAGTTCTTTCATAGTGTCTTTCGTTGCGGGGACATACTGACTGTTTTTTTTAATATGGGCTGTAGGAAGCAAAGAAATGTATGCTAATTGGTTAACATTTTTTTTCATGATACTCTCTAATTTCTCAGCACTGACATCTCGGAATATGCATTAAGAGTGCAAGAATAATTGATCGGGGAACTATCTTGCATGCTTTTTTAGTATTTATTTCCATATGGTCAAATCATACACATTGAAATGCATTCCATTTATCAGGGATTACGATATGATGAGTTCGTTCGTGTAAAGACCATCAATCTGGATGGGAAGCCACGAGTGCTAACTTTGAAGCAGGACTTGCACTATTGGCCTACATGGGAGTTGAGATATGATCCGAACACCGCTAGGTGGCGGAGAGCGACAATAAAGGCTTTAGATTGCAATAATGAATAAACAGATTGTTCTGATCTCACTTCATATGCTCTTCCCTGGAGTGGTTCAGCACTGCACGAAACAGCTGGTGATTTGTACTTCAACTAGGCCATGCACTTTAATTGGTTGACAGCCAACTTGCCTATTTTAGTGCTGTATAATAACGGTCGTAAAAAATGTATCTACTTTTAAGATAACCATGCGTGCTACATCGTCAATTATGTGAAGTTTCTGTTATTTGAATGAAAAGCTGATGAGAGGCCAGCTATAACAAGAACAGACGCGTATGCCTCACGCCCCGTAGAATGCATGGCACCTGTCGATCTCAATCCTTCTAGTGGGTAGGGGAATCCATCTTTCTAGCTGTATGATTGTTATTATGGGTCAGAAAAAGGACCTTTCAGGTAAAACAGGAGTGTTGTGCGAGTGCTTGTGATAGGGTAGTACAGGATGATCTAAACTTTGCATGTTTCTTTGAATGTGACATGAGAGCGTAGCTTTTTGGATGTGATTTGTTTGAAAGAAAGAAAAGAAAAAGAGTTGGGGGTTAGTGAGTTCATGAGTTATTAAAAATCCAATAGGTTTAATTTAATTTTACCTCGTTTTCTGCAATTCAGTTAATTTCTCATATTATATTATGACCGATTTTTTAAAGTGTTTTTTATTTAAAAATATATTAATTTTTTTTTAAAATTTGTTTTTGATATGAGTATATAAAAATATTGAAAAACATAATTTTTTTTAATTTAAAATAAAAACTAAAAATAATTTTTTTAAGAAAGATTTGGTTAAAAATATTTGACATTGCGTTTAAATTTGGTTAAAAATATCTTCTTTTTGATTAAAAAGATTTTCGAGGAAGGGAAAAAAATGTTGAAAATGAAAGGGTGTTCAAGTTGTGGATGCAAATGTCAAAGGTGTTCAGGTTTAGTTTATTACTAGTTAGATGCCCGCATTACGTTGCGGGTTTAGCAAATAATTTTTATAACTGGTGATATTGAAATAATTAATAGGTTCTACTAATTTTAAAATAAAATATAATATTTACACATGCAAGGTTTGATACAATAAAATATATTAAAACACCCACGTACAATAATACTATTATAAAACCTTATCATCAAAGATATGGAAATGGATAATTGCTTCAAAATATTTTCAACACAAAAATTTTAAAAAAAAAAAATAACCCGCCCCCCCCCCCCCCCCCAACAACTATATCAACTTTCATGGTGCTATTAGTCCTACATGTGTGGTTTGATATAAATAGAAAACAAAATATATAAAGTGGCAATGAATATTGTTGGAGCACATCAATAGTTCAATACATCCACGGATAGCGAACCAACATAGAAAAATAATTTTACAGAAAAAAAATAGAACACCTAAATTAACTATTAAAGCAACTGAAGCACATGTCAACGAAGCCATAGGAAAAGGAAATAGAAAAACTGAAACCACTGAGACATGTGGCGACAAAGCCAGTGGGAAAAAATATAAAAAACAAAAATTTAAAAATATTTTTTTATTTTCTTTTTTAGATAATTGTAATATGTTGATGTCAAAATGCTCATATAAAAAATTATTGCGACAATAGACAACACTTTCACCAAAACATAGGAATAAAATAAAAGGCAAAGTTGACCACCATAAAAAATAGCAAACCTAACCAAAAGAACTATTGAAATCCACAATGAGCTCTTACTATGCATACTGATAATTTGAGCTATTTTAGTATATAGTAATATTTTTTTTCCTCATTTCAATAAATGCAAATCTTTGTTTTGTATTTCAGTTCTTATTTTTTTTATTTAGTTTTGATTTTTTTTTGGTCATTTTGGGATAATTCTTAATTTTTTATTTGTATTTATGTGTCTATACTTTTAATTCTGACTTTAAATTTTTATTATTATTTATCTTTGTATTAAATGCAGTTTGCATTAAAAAATAGAATAAATTTAGTTTTGGTGACGTGAAATGAGAATGAAACTCTCTTATCCATGTATATTGAATCTTCAGTTGTTAGTGATTTGTTATTTTTTTTATTTGTTTTGTCTACTTATGGCTTGACAATTTTTTAGTTTTACGTGATTTTTAAAGAAATGAAATTATTTTTTATTTATTTTTTAAAGATTTATTCTTCATATTATTATATTAAAAGTATTTCAAAATAGTGAGATTAAATTAATTTTAGATTTTTTTAATAAAAGCTTATTTTATTTTTTAATATATATTTTAAGGTATTAATATTAAATAAATATCAAAATATATAATTGGTCTCAAATATTTTTTAAAAATTAAAAGTATTATTTTAAATGTCTTATCTATAATAAAATGAATATATAAAAAAACTAAATAATTGAATGTATAACATCATAAAATAAATTTAGGACCATTACCATTTTTTTCCATGTTAAAAACTTTAGTTTTGGCTGCGGTAAAGCACAAGGCAAGGGACTCATATTTTTTTTTATTGTAGATAAATTATCCCAATTTTTCCACCCGTTTTGTCTATGTGTGGCCCTGTGTATATTTTTGTTAAAGTAATATTAAATTTGAAACATCATATATAAAAAAGCTGCAAAAATCAATTTTTAACAAAAACAACATTGAGCAATGGATTATTTTGATTATTATTCTCATTATTATTACCTTGATTATTAAATTGTCATAATTATTATAACTCCTATTATAATTATTATTGTAAATAATTAATATTTTAATTATTATTGACAGTATTATAAATATCACCATTATTATTGTTATAAAAAATATTTTCTTTATTTTAATATTTATTTTTCATATTATTATATTAAAAGTATTTTAGAATAGTGAGATTAAATTAATTTGTGTGTTTTTTCTTCAAAAAAGCTTAATTCAATTTTTAAATATATTAAGACGTTAATATTAAACAAATATTAAAATATATAATTAGTCTCATATATATATATATATATATATATATATATATATATAAATACCTTTAAAACAATCATTATCATTATTTTATACACCTTATCCATAATAAAATGAATATATAAAAAAACTAAATAATTGAAAATTTTATAGGTTGATTATTTCATTAGGATGTACAACATCATAAAAAAAATCCAGGAGCATTAATATTTTTTACATGGTAAAAAAATTGGTTTTGACTGTGGCGAAACATAGGGCAAGTGACTCATATATTTTTTCATTATAGATAATTTAGTGTAATTTTTCCATCTATTTTGTCTATATGTAATTTCATATATATATTTTTACATGTGATATTAGATCTGAAATATCATGTATAAAAAAGCTTTAAAAGTCAATTTTTAACAAAAATAAAATCAACTAATGAATTATTTCGATTATTATTCTCATTTTTATTAGCATGATTGTTAAATTGTCACAATTATTATAGCTACTATTATAATCATTATTATAAATAAATAATATTTTTATTATTATTGGCATTATTATTACTGTCACCATCATTATTGTTATAAAAAATATTAATTTTTATTTATTTATTTTTTAAGATTTCTTCTTCTTCTTCTTATTATTATATTAAAAGTGATTCTCAACGCTAAAAAATAATAATAAAAACTTACTTTCCAACATTTTTTTAATGATTAACAAATCACTAAAAAAATCAAAATATCGTCACTACCAAAGCTTTTTTTTTTTTTCCACCAAAAGTAAAAAATGGTATTTTTATTACAATAATGCATGATAAATGGTGTTTGTTATTGCAAGAAAAAACACACGCTCTCTCTATTTTTTTTTGTTATTTTTTTATCTCCAAATAATAAAAACTATTGGTTTTAGTTTTTTTTCAACATAAAAAAAATGCTAACAATCAACCATTGTCTGCGCAAGTTTTTTAAAACCATTTTTTTTTTGTTTTGAAAACCTCACAAATTATATCTTTGCTATTTTACAAAATAAAAAACCACATATAACTCTCGAAGACATGGATTTTTTAGTGGGCATCAAAATCATTGACTTCTTGCTTTATCTCTTAATGCAAAACAAAAACTTAAAAAACCCTTAATTCATCTTCCACTCACCGAGTCACTCACCGTGATTGAGCTATCTTCAATCATACCGAGTCAGATTCCGTTCCTTCTTCACACCTTGAACGAAGCCAGCGTCGATTCCGTGTTTCATGACCTCTTTCTGGTACTCTCTTTACATCTTTTCATTTTCCCTAATTTTGCAATCGATCGTTTATCTATCTTTCATTTTTTAAATTTTAAAAAATTTTAGCATTTCACTTTTTGTTTGACTGGATTATCTCTCAATCAAAAATAAAAAATTATTTTAGGTTTTGCAATTTTAATTCAGTTTTTATTGGGTTCAAATTGAGTTTTTATTTGAAAGCAGACTTGAAAAACATGCAGTTGGAACTCATACTTGTTTTGGTTTTCAAGTTTATTTGGACAAACTGAACTCCACTACTGTTTTTTATCAGTCTTTAAAAAGTTTGGAGATCTCTGTAAATCTCTTAGAGAAATTGTCTAATTTGCCGAACCTGTCTGTGGTTGAGAAAATCAGCATTGGTCTTGCGCTCTTTGATGCGGAGAACACGAATGTCAGAATGTTTGGTGAGTTGTTGGTTTATTCCTCCTTTTTTGCCCCTTTACTGGTTTGGAAGCTTGGATTGCATTTGTTGGTTGAGAAAGCAGAGAAGAAGAAAGCTAACATAGCTGGATGAACAGTGTTTTACTAACCTAATAAATAGTCGGGACACGTGGCAAAACAACCATCACAGAAAAAAACCATAAAAAAATCATGACCCAAAACAACCCGACCCAAAGCAAACTGACCTAAAACTACTATTTAAATCCACAGTTAAATCACTAACAATAAACAGTAAAAGAATGAGCTCTTTTAGTATATTGTACTAGTTAGATTGCCCGTACTACGTTGCGGGTCGAACAAATAATTTTTATAATAATTGGGAATGAAGCAATTAATAAGATTTGCTAACTCGAAAATAAAATATATCATCTATACATCCAAGGTTTGATACAATAAAACACATCAACACATCTTATTATAACAATAACAGCATTGAAGCCTTAACATATAAAATAATCATTATTATTATTACTAAAACAATAAAAATTATTAAATTATCCCAAGAAAAAAAATTCAAAAACATTAACAAAAGAGAAAGTAAGAAAAAAAACTTTTATTATTATTATTATTATTATTATTATTATTATTATTATTATTATTATTATTATTACCATTATTGCATTAATAATGAAAAAACAAAATTAAATCTAAGAATAAAAAAAAGCCTAAAACATTTAACAAAAGATAAAAAAATAAAAATAAAATAAATGATAAAACAAAAATAAAAATTATAGCTCAAAAAAATCATTTAACTTGAAAATTAAAAAAAAAAACTAAAAGAAAGAACAAAGAGAGAGAGAGAAAAAAATATTAATTTTCAAATGATCATAAATACAAACTAAAATTTAATAACTAATTTTTTTTTTAAAATAACACCTCAACAAATAAGAAAATAAAAAAAATATTAATAAAAGTTAAGAGCACATATATATAACACAGACAAAAATAACGACTATTTTATAAATATTAAAAAAATAAAAGAATTAAAATAAAAAAATTAAAAGTATAATGATTAAAATAAAAACCAAATGAAAAGATCATAAACATAGGGGTTTGCCCTGTAATTTAGCATGCAGAAAAGGGCCAAAATAAAGTTCAACTGACCACCTTCGCGACTCCGTTCATTGTGTGCAACCATGCGTCATACCATGAGGAAAAGTACACGGCAGCACATCTGGTGAGACATTGGATGAATATTTGTTTACCATCGGACGTCGCCGCACATGCCACCCGAAGTGTGCACAAGGCCGAATGCTGTCGGAGGGTGTGTCAGACACGAACACAATATTCGGCAGAAAATAATAAATTACAGAAACACTCCTATAACCAACTTTTCAATTTTATCTTATTATTGCAAATTAGTATTTAAACATTTCCAAAAAAATATGAAATTCTTTATATTCGCATATCAAAATTATTAGAAAAACAGTAGTTGTTCATCAAATCAGAGTTTAATATTAGTTGAACACTCAATATGCTAAATCTTTCAGGTTCTCCGGAGAGGAAGAGACCTGGGTACAATTAGTGGGACACAGTTTCTATAACCCGTGGTACGCTTCAGGTTAGTTTTAGATTGTTATCTTCATAGAGTTGGGAGTCACATTTAGATTTGCTTGGAAATTTAGAGAATGTTATATTGATTGTGCTACACAGAAGATTGAACATTATGAGCAAATGATGGTTCTACTTGTTTGCTTTTTCTTAGAATGCTGGATGAATTTCAGTTGGCATCAGATATTCACGATATAGGTCACATTTGTCCATGAAGGATTTGACGAGACAAGCCGGCTAGGTCTTCAAAGTGAAACCGAGCATGGTACCTTCTTCTTCTTGTTACCTGCACTTTTCTGTCTTGATGGAAAACTATACAGAAGAACAGTGGTTCTAATGGCTCACAGCGCTTTGACTGCTTAAGATTGTGCGGAATGAAACACCACCGGAAGAAACCGGGATGCTTCTGTGGTGAGTACAGGTTCTTTACATCGTCAACTGTTGAAGTGAAAGATACAGAGGGAAGCATTTATAATGATTCCTAACATGTTTCACGTCCCAGCTGGCGGCCCAGCTTATACACATTTGGAGCCAGGGGATCGATGTGCTCTCTCTCTCTCTCTCTCTCTCTCTCTCTCTCTTCCATGCGCTGCAGGTGATTACACAGTTTCTGAAGCTGGAGACTTATCCTTGATCTTGAATAAGTGGCTATTGCAGGTATATCAGTTTGGAGATGTGCCTATAATGCTAATAGCCACTAGCTTTGTTTTCCTACACTCAAAAAGATAAATTTATTCGTTTCATTCTTTACTTTTTACATGACTCTTAAATACTATAAATCTTGATTATTTTAATAATTTTTTTCAGTTATTATATATCTAATATGAAAATAGTAATAGTGACAATAAATTCTTGATGAAAATTCAATTGAAATTGGTGTGTTATTATTAAAATTTCTAAATATATTTTGAGCATAACTAGATCACATTTATGATTATTATTATTATTTTAGTTTTTTATCACACAAATAGACATGCTATTTTGATATTTTTTAAATATAGTTTTAAAAATGAATAGGCTATAGTTTTTTCTTACACATATTTTATTGAATATAGAATAATAGACCATAACAATATGTTGGATTACAGTTTCCAAGTGAGAACCTTTTTCCTCTTATTTTAAAACTAAAGGGTAATTAGAATTTTAGACATGGCACTCTTCTCTTGGCTTAAATATGCGTCTCATTGTAGTCACTGTTGGCAGCGTGTCCTATCAAGTTTGTATTGACAAGTCCAAGGATGAACCGAAGGTCCTTCCATGGTAGTTGGAACCGAAATGGTAGAAATGCTCAGATGAAACGTGAAACTGAATAATACTAATTTCACTTCTACACACTGTTTTTTTTAGTGCCACTTCTTAATAACGTCATACTGATATTCGCTTAAAAGGTGTGGTGTGATGACAAAATCAAAACATATTCATTTTGTAAGAATTTGACATAAACTGAGTTTACTCACTTAACCCAATTGTATAAAGAAGCTTACTCCAATAAAACAAGAAGTTATAATGAAATTCGGTGTGTAGCATAGGGTTTTTGCATGAATCCATGCTGCTAAATGATGGATCAACTGATCCAACATATATTTTTTAAACTTTTATTTTTCTAAAACTTTTATTTAAGACAAAACAAATATGTTTTTGTTTCCCATCAAATAAAATACACAAAATTAACCGTCATATTGCTGCTCCAATAAGGTGGTCGCATTTATTATGATTAAAATCATTTAACCTGAAGCAACTCAGGAATTGAACTTCTGACATGAATTTGTAGGAGAATGGCTATCTCATCTCTTATCGCACAAAGTGGGTTCTGTTCTGAAATCCTGAGCTGCAACTGTCTTGGCAAGGAGCTTCATTTACGAGTCTTCCAGTGGTAGAGAGAACTGGCTCACTGACAGCTAGTAAGAGCAGTTGAAATATAAATGCACCAAGTTTTATTGCTCCTAATCAAAGTGTGCCCATGAAAACGACTGACCACTACAATAAGTTGCATTAGTTGACTGGTTTTATTTGGAGAAAATCAATCTTCTGTAATTGACTAATAAATTAAGTTTGATAATGATCATGTCTTTTCGGAAAGTTATTATGTGATTTATTGTTTTTAATCATGTCTTTATATATATATATATATGAATATATGTATATTGTAGTTATATGCCAAAATATCAAGTTGGCTCAAGCCTCTTGAATCTTCTATTTACCTTCTTTTTTTTCTTGATTTAGTATTTTTATTTATATGAAATATAACTTTAAAGATATTGCTTTTATTATTAATTAATATTATCCTGTAATTGATTGAAAGCCTTAGATTCATACTAGAACTAAGCATTCAAACTAAGTACAAGGATTCACCAAGTAAAAACTATTGTTTCATCACTTTGAATAAATATAATGACTAAAAATCCAAAGAAAGTCTCATCCTTTTATTAGAATAAACATAGACAAAGGGTTGAATGGAGAAAAATCTTTCAATTTTTTTGGATATTAAGTTACATATAAATCATAAGTCTAATACTTTGTATGAGGTAAGATTCCAAGATATATATTATTCAGAAATAAATTGAATCACCAAATGAATTATTTTTATTAAAATAATTAATTAGAGCTGATTCAGTCATGGATTTATAGTTCTCTTAGTTCAACTTGAAATATAATTTTGAATCATTCTGCCCTAACAAATTAGGTTTAATAACTATATTTGGCAATTAAGAAATAAGAAAGGGATAATATTCCTCCTATTTACATATAATAAGAATATAGCTCAATGTGGAGTAAATGCTACGGTAGCAACAGGGTGGTTCATCTTAATTAGATACCTACCACCTCATACCATTACTGGTGAAGTTCTAGCCGGTGCCGGTGCTGACGACAGTTAGTGGATGGGAAAATTTCCACGGAGGAAACCCATAAATGCTTCCTTTTCTTGGTAATGAAACCTGAGGCTATTCTTTGCTAGCTAGGTCCATCTTTTGCACTGATCATATGCTTTTACACTATTTTCTGCTACATTGGCTGATCAAAGAGTGTCCTAATGAACAGAATTTTGGTGATTTCATTTGTCAGAACTCAGATCTGCAGTTATTTTTCAAAAAGTGTCAGTGGGCACAAACCAATTTCATTTCCTTGGTGGCCAGAACAGTTCATCAATTGGTTCATGTTTATAGGTTGATTACCGGAGCAATGTCAGGCCAAATCTGAGTTAAGAATAAATATACAAGACATGGCAACGTTTTCAGTTGAAGAGACCGAAACAAGTACATAAAATAAATAATTTTTGAGAAAATCTTAGAATAAATCTGTGTACTCCATCTCCCAGTGATTTAAAATGCATGATGACAGATTAATGTCTCTTAATTTAAACCCCATGGTTTAAAAGTGATCATCAGCATATAAATATAATCCTATTTATTGGAAGGTTAATTATAACTATAATCTAGCAATTGATTATAATAGAAACTACAGCATGTTTGATAGGACAACATTAAGAGCTTAGAGTAAATAATTTAAAGACGAAGCAATTATTTAATTAAACAAATTAGAACGAAAGTAATTAAAGGGAACTATGTAGCCTCGACACCAAATTCTAAGTTACCAAATCACCATCAGCTCTGGAATTCCAAGGCCAACCAAAAGCAGCAGCCATGTAACAGCATTTTGTCTAGCACCACTGTAGAATCTCCAATGATCATAAGGATCAGTTTCAGACAAACTCCCAGGCACACTGGTCACATAAATAAACCTTGGGGGTGGTGGTGCAAGAGGAGTACCATATAGAGTCTGAGGTGGTGGTGGTGGTGGTGCAAGAGGAGTACCATATAGAGTCTGAGGTGGTGGTGGTGGTGGTGGAGGAGGAGGAGACAGCTGGGAACATGGGTTGACACAAGGACATGATCCACACTTTATTCCGGTACCCGGTTCTCGGGGATCTAATGCCTGGTCTGGCTTTTTTGTCAGGCTAGCACTACATACGGGAATAATTGTGCATACCATGAAGGAATGAAGAGAGAAGAGAAGAAGTTGGCGAGGACTGATCATTTGATGCATGGACGATGACATTTTCTTGTTGAGAGAGAGAGTGATGATGATGATGATTTGAAGTTTTGAAGAGGGGAGTAGGGTAATAAAATTGAGGGACCTTTTTGAATAAAAATAGGAACATGGGGGTTATGTAGGCTTAGTTATTTTGGAAAATGCTGCGAGTGAGATATGATGAGACCAAGCATTTCAATGTGTTGAAATGTTTTGAAAGCGAAATGCATGTGGATGTAGTAAATGTTAAGGGTCATGCGTGTCCAAATTTACTTATTTGAGGTTAATAATCAATCATGTCTTAATTTTAGTAAGAGTTCATTTTATTTATTATTATCTTAGATATAAATTTAATAAAATATACTATGAAAAACATAATATCTCGTGTATGCACTAGTTCTATTAGACATGATCTATTAAAGATCTTATTAATTATTATTATAGTTATTTTGTTCTACGATAAAAATAAAATAAATTAAGATCAACAACACGCATCATCAAAAATTCAAATTCTATTTGAACTGTAACGATTAGTAATCAACCTTTTATTTCAAGATGATTAAAAGCTAAATGCAAATTAATATAGTGCAAGGCTGACAATATTCTCCATTAGAAATACTTAAACCAATCAGAAGAATCTAACCTTATCTCTTTGTCTATTATTGAGAAGAACGAAAAATTAAGGACTAAATTTGTGAAGCATAAAGTTTACGACACCGTTTTTAATTTTAAGATTTTTCTAATTTAAAAGACTCCACTTTATTAATTGATAAGAATAAAATTCTTAGCCCTAGGCCCATCTCACCCATGAGAGGGCTAGGGTTTGGGCCTCCAAGTCCTGCCACTTTCAGTTCAAGTTGTCCAAGTGAGAGTTTAGGGAACCAAAGTTGCTCAATTCACCATCACTCTTGAATTGGATTCCGGCTGACTTTATAAACGAGCCACACTACAACATGGTACCATGTTGTTGACTTAGGGATGATCTTGCCTCAACCTAACTACTAAGTCTATTCATGTCCAGTGACTTTTTGTATGGTTGATATTTAGTATTGAACATGATATTAGAGTGTTGTATGAATGTTTTAAAAGCAAAAGAAAATCTCACCAACTAGTTATAAACCTCAAAGACAAAGGATAGATAAGTTAAAAAGTAAGACAAAAGAATTTGATTATAGTTCTTATGATAAAAAACAATAATTAACAAAATAATGATAAAAGTCCACATAAAAATAAAAAATAACAAAATAATATAAAAGCTCTAAGCCAATCCAAGCTAGTATGAAAAATGTATGACCCGGTCTATAAAAGTAGAATATCATCCTAGAAAGCAAAACAAAAAAAAAACAAAGATAGTTTGTCTTTAATAAACTCAATGTTGAAAGATAAAATAAAAAATAAAATATATAGAAAAAATACATTAAAAAAATATCAATATTGATCTAGGTTAAAATTTTATACTTGTGACTTGGATCATGAAACCAGACTTATTGCAAATAAAGCTAACAAAAGTTAATTCTAAACAAATTAAATGTTGAAGAATGAATTTAAAAAAAATCAATTTCAAGAAAGGAACCAAGAAAAAACAAAAATTAAAAGATTAAGAGTCAAATCTCATATGAAAATCAAATGATTAGGAATGAAATTGATTTTTTTAAAAAAAAACTAACAATAAAAAGAATGAGAATTAGATTTGATATCAATGCCAAATAAAACAAAATGTTAAGAGATAAAATTAAAAATAAAATAATAATAATGAAAAAACATTCAAAACAAATAAAGAGTAATCAAAACAATGAGGGTTATAATTGAAATAAGAAAAAAATTGAGGACTTCTCTTCTTTCAAATTTTCATGTTGTCCAACATTGTATAACAACTCATAACAACACTACTTAAACAATTTTTAATTATTTATTACCTCAATAATCTTGTTGTTGTATGTCTTAGAATAGGTCACTAAACATGAACATTGAGTTTCAACCTACTTAACAAACTTTGATGCTCTATACCTTTGAGAGATTAGGCATAAAATACTTACACATTTCAACAATTTTTTTGGATTGTGAAAATTCACCCTTTAATTTTTTCTCATCTATTTTATCAAATTTATTATTTTTTAATGCTTTCACTTTCAAGGACTTACCAATAATTAAGTCTATAGAGATTGAAAGTTGTGTAAGGGGAGCCTATAATGAACTAATCATCTTGATATTCTATGGTAAAATATAAATTTATCATACTTAGTTTTTCTATATGCCTTGAATTTTGTGGGTTTTTCAATAGTTAGAGTAAGGTGAGGCTACAATGAACTTATCACCTTGATATTCTATAGTAAAATGTGAATTTATTATAGTTTTTCTATACGCCTTGATTCTTGTGGGTTTTTCAATAGTTGGAGTAAAGGAAGACTATAATGAGCTGATCACCTTGATATTCTATGGTAAAATATGAATTTATTATACCTAGTTTTTCTATATGCCTTGACTCTTATGGGTTTTTCAGTAGTTGGATCCACATTAGATACTGTTAGAGTTGGCTAAGCAACTAAGATATGAACATTAAACCAATAATTAGATATTTTCCCTTATAAATATGGTGCACGCATGGCTATAATAATAAAATGAGCAAATTATCCATTTTGAAATTTAGATATTATTCGAGTGGATTTATAAGTCTAACAACATCTTTAATGTTCTTAATATTATTTTGATAAATTGTTTCATGAACTTAAGCCCTAGTGAAAATTCATAGGGTAAGCCATTATTTTTCCCCTAACCTAAAATTAATGTGTTACCAAGAGAAATACTAGAAATAAGTGATGCATAAAGATGTTTTATCCATATAAAAAATGCATGAAAAAAAATTGAAGCATAAATAAAATAAGATAAACTTAATATTTAAACTCGCTTTCAGCAAATGAACCTCAAAACACAAAGCTTAGTCTAATGTCGTTAGAAACAACATGTCTCCCTTGTAAAGTTATTATTCTGTCACGAGATTCCTACAATGGTATCAGAGGTTTGAAAGTTACAACATAGTTATTTGGTTAAAGTTTATAGGATACTTGAATATTCTAGTAGTTCTCAAAGGTTTGAATGATAAGAGATTGATACTAGTTGGACATTGAGTTGTTTTAGTGTCTATGTATGTTTTTTTCTAACTAACTTTTTCCCATTTAATTCTCCTTCAATTCCTTCCCCCTATATGTGTGGGTAACCACCCTTGTATAAGTTTGTTATTTTTGATTGTTTGGTCTCTTAGCAAAAACTTCATGATTAAG
Organism: Salix dunnii; assembly: GCA_015731905.1. NCBI lineage: Eukaryota > Viridiplantae > Streptophyta > Magnoliopsida > Malpighiales > Salicaceae > Salix > Salix dunnii. The sequence continues at coordinate 5,425,873 of CM027662.1, read as the reverse complement.
AATCCTAAAATCAATATGGTCCCTCAACTTTTTTCTTTTCATATTTGGTCCCTTGAATTATTAGTTTTTTGTATTTTTGATTTAAAAAAATAACGAGCAATATCAACTTAAAAAAAGCACGTTAATAATTGAACCCTTAGAAAAATACATTGATGCAAACATGACAAGAACATTTTTTTTGGGGGACCCCCCCTAACCAACCCCCAACAATTTTAACAAAAAAACTTCAAAATTAGGTGGCAACAATATAGAAGAGGGATCCTTTATATTCAATCTTTGCTTGTATTTGTATATGATTTGTTTTTATTTATATTTATTCTCACCATACCATGATGATTTCATGATTATTGACTTGGATATTAAAATTTTATTCTTTAAAATCTAGTTATATTTTAGAGCTGATTAGACTAGATCAATCAAATCAGTAAAAAAATAGTTTTGTCAATTGAGTTTTATCCTAACTATGATTTTTATTGATTGACTTAAAACTTAGTCCATTTGAATCACATATTTTTCAAATCAACCCATTATAGGTTTAACAAATCATCACCACAAAATGTTGTTTTGTTTGATTCACAACAAAATAGTTGCCAATGAGAGGCTAAATTGATATTCTATTCATGCCTAAAGCAAAATGTTTCTAACCCTTGACCAATATTCCACGCAGTACATCATTCTCTTTTTTACCTCAAAATTTTATGGAAAAGTGTGTGTTACTGTATTTGTTTTAAGGTACACTGGTCCTATCATAACTGGTCCAAAAATACCACGTGGCTGTAAATAAAAATGAAAAAAAAATCAAAGATTAACCTCCCCGTTTTTCTGATTTATATTTTTATTCTATAGTAACCTGTTTTGAAATTAATTAACTTCCACTGTCATGCCCAATGCAGCAAACGAACAAAGTCCTCGAAATGATTTGGTTTGAAATTAAATCCTGTAAATGTGACTTTATTCTATATTTTATTACCATTTTCATTAAGATACAGGATCTACTTGAGGTTCTGTGTTGTCATGTTTGTTTAATTTCATTGATACTTGTAATTTTTCAATAATATTAGGTTCCAGGTTTGGACTTTGGACAAAAACATTCATGATCATAGTATTCTAACTGACCAAATACAGATTAATAAGTACCCAAATGCATTATTGTTGGTTTCCTGTTTCAATAAACAACTAATTAATGATCACTTCTGTTTTATTATCATGGTTTAATTAATACTTAATTATTTACTGTTCTTATAGAAATCTAGACTGCCGGTTGACAATTAATATTTCAAAAAATAAGAATCTTTAAATGTGAAATTATAAACTGGGATATCTTCCAAGCTATAGAGGCAAATCAATATGAGTTCATCGAGGAATTGTAGATGTTATTGTTCAAAAAGAAAAAAAAAAAAAAAGAATACAGTAAATGTTGCTAGCATTAAAATGATAGCGTCTTAAGGCTTGTACACATGAGTTTAAATGAACTCATGGGATACACAATGATCCATGCCTAAATTCTAGCTATATATCTTGCAATTAAATTGCAAGAAGGCACGATCGATGACAAAATATTCACAGCAAAATAGTTGCCAATGAGAGGCTACTGCTAAAATGAAGAGGGACTTCTGGTCTCCAAAATATCCACACTTTAAACTAGTTGATCTGCTAATGAGAGTCGACAGGTAAGCGGATTTCCCCCACTTCTCGAGCAAAACTCACTCGTTTCTGCACATTTGTCTGATGAACAATGTCAGTATATTTTGTCCCAATATCACAGAAATTTAAGTATCTGAAGGTTTTTTTTTTTTTCCCAAGGCAACTAGGGCATAATAATTGAGGTATGTACAGCTTTCAAGTATAAATTTAAAGAGAGGCAACTAGAAAAGGAGACTAATTACTGATGGAAAGAAGACCTCGACAAGGATCAACAACCCATCGTTATTCTTGTGATTGTAAAATTAGGAGGTTAACGTTTTAGAACAAAAAGTGACCAGTAAAGTAAATTATAAGAATTGTCCACGAAGAATGACAACATGCATTCTAATTTCAGAAGTGTATGAAACGTATATTATTCCTTTTTGTTATTTATTTATCATCATCATCATCATCATCTATCATTTAGTTAGTGCATGGAGAGAACAATAGAGATAAATAAAACATATTTTCATTAATTTTCTCTTTTAAGAAATAAAAATTCATTTTAAGACTGTCATAAAAATATTTTAATTTTAAATCTTTATTTATATCCTTTTTAGAAAAAAATATCTCTATATGTTTCGGTTTTATCTACGCTTGTCTACAGACTACCTGGTCGCAACGTTCATGTTTATTTGTTCTTGTTTTTCTATTTACGTTCTTCTTCCATGTGTAGCGGTGTGTATGACTCATGTCTCTTAAAAACCTTGAAGAAACTAGCTCTATTTTAGATAAATCATGAAGTCAGGCCCAATGCACAAGCTTGGCATGAAAAATTACGAAATTAAAAGATAACACACCTCATGAGTTGCTCGGAAACTCTCCGTTATGTCACCAAGCTCCGGCTTCCATTGCACATGCCGGTGCCCATCACTACCATTAACAGCACCGGAATTCCCCATGTATAGTTCAATAATCTTTCCAGCCACCTCTGCTTCATCTTGGCTCTCCTCCACCAGTTTTTGCACTTGGGCCTTAGGCAGCCGAACTTTCACCAGGACCGGCTCCTGTCCATCTGATGTTTGACTCGGCGATGGTCTAACCATCGACAAGTCAGAAACTGACCTCCGAGATAACATCAAATTCTCAAGCCGATCTTTGGCACTCATCTGTATAGCTGACCGAACCCTCCTAGTGCTCCTGGGATTTTTTTCCTCTGGAATTTCAGGCAACTCTATTAGGAAATATATTTTCTTGGCTTTCAATTCTTGCTGAGGCTCTAATGGCTTAGCCCGAATTCCAAAGTGCTTAACAGCTTCCGAATCCAATAATACATACCCTGGATAATCCTTAACGACCTCGCCGGCCCTTGCCGGAGTCTTTAACTTGAAAGTTTCACCATTGATTTTCATCACCTCTGCTGTCTTCCCTCCTAGATTGTTTCCCATCTCTGCTTGTGAAATGTGTTGCTCTCATAAAATGTTACGTCCGTGACGATATTTATAAGCGTTGTACGAAAGACGTTGAACTATTTAATAATATAGTAGCACGTGTAATAATTTGGGATGGTGTGAATTTGTTGAAAGACTCTCTCTCTATATATAAAAGTCAAAATAAGCATGTGAAACTAGATGTTAGGAAAACTCGAATTCATCGCATACGAGTATGTTTTGGATGACATAGAAAATAATGATTTTTCACGTAGCAATCACCTCAATTCAATTTCTAAATAATAGAGTAAGGATTCAAATTCACTTCGGTGTTGTTCTTCAGAATTACATTACAAAGGAGAATTGAGCTTGAAATTATTTTTATATATTTCTGAATAGTTTTAATATGTTTATGTTAAGAATTAAATTTCAAAAATTAATATATATATATATATATATATATATATATATATATATTCAAATAATTTTTCTCAAAAAAAAAAAAAACAATGACTAGTGTATTTTAAAACATCCCGTCAAAGATGGTATAATCAACTTTTGATATTCCCATCACGCCAAGGTAATGGGAATGGGCTACCAAAGATTCCTTTCTTACGTTGCCATGCACAAAGCGAGACATTTGTGGGATAAGCTTGAGTGTGTAAGGAAAATAGATTGGCTTGCGTGACATTAGATGTCTTTCATGGTGTCCTGCCCGCCACTCCATTCTTATCAGTTTCATGTTGTAAACAGCACATTAATCAGCAGCAAGCTCGATCTCACCGAGCAGGCAAAATCGGACTCAATCCCACTTGAATGATTCTTTTCTTTCTTCTTCGTTACTATTATTATTTTAAAGATAAGAATTTATTTAAAAGATTGAGTAATATGTAAGGAAAATCAACCTTATTAAATAACAAGTGGGAGTATAAGAGCACATGGCTCCAATCATGGCAATTATATTCCAAGAACGCACAATTATTAAATAGTTAAACCAAATTGATAAGTATTAATTTGTCAATTCTATCCAAAACTTCAATTTAATGAATTTTATAGAGAAATCATAGACATTCTTATTAGATTAAAGACCCGTTTTCTATTTTCTAAGATTTTTTTAATCAAAAGAAAAGTTGTTATATAAATAATAGGCAGTTAACATGTCCCAATATAGCATATGTCATAAGAATTCTTAGAATAAACTTCTTTTATAAAGGATTATTTAATGTGGGAAATTTATTGTTTAAATATTAAATGAATAATTAACCATAAAAATAACATTTTAGTTTAAGAAATAAAATGTAACCCTCATGCATTTAGCTTTGAAGCCAACCAGGAGACAATAAATTCTCTCCATGTAAAGAATAGAAATAGGTTTTCATGCTTTTACATGAATGTCTAGGAGCATAAAATGATAAATTAACATAAAAATCAATCTCCGAAAAAACTATTCTACAAATGGATGGATGGGCACATGTTTTTTCCCGACAATCCCTCACTAGCTCTCTGATCCCTTATCATTTCACGTAATACTCCTGTTTTGAATAAAATATTAAATAAAAGACCTCAAAATGGAAGATTACCAATTTTATAAAACTTACATCGGAGCGGGAGACTCGTAAAATGGTAGAGCTTAAATAAAAAAGAGAGAAAAAAACTAGACAAAAAACAAAAAAAAATCTTTAAAATAAGAAAAATACAAGACAAATTAGATAATATATATATATATATATATATATATATATATATATATATATATATATATATATATATATATATATATAAAAGCAATATTAGATCAGGGATTATTATAAAAAATAAACAATAACAATACGTTGGCGAAGAGACCAGAGCAACTTATAGAGAAATATTAATTTCATATTAAACTGTCCACTTCAATTAATTAATGTCATCATTCGATGCAGAGCAAGTTTAATTTTTCTTTCCTATTGAAGACGATCATATGTATTAATTTCCCTTTTCTCATGATTACAAACTTAAAGAAAAAATGGCGACCGTTCCTTCCAAAATAAATAAATAAATAAGTTTTGGAAGATAGTAATGGATCATATTCCGATTGCATCTAGAATGCTGAATATTTTCCTCACAACAATAGGAGATATTTGTAAATTCATTTATATACCAGTCAAAATGATTTTAAGAATGCATATATATTTTTAATATGATCACTAAGATCTGAATAAATGAAATTAATGCGCGTGGGGGTGTTTAAGAGTATAGTTGCAGTTGTTTTTTTTAGAAATACATCAAAATAATATTTTATTATTTAAAAAAATTGACATCAATACATCAAAATGATCTGAAAATACTGAAAAATATTAACGTAAAGTAAAAATTTAAAAGTAATCTTTTTCAAATTTAAAACACAAGCTCAAACATACACTAAATATGAGAATGAGAAGGTGAGGAATGATGTTTAACTAGAGCTTATCGTGTTTAATTTTTAATATTTTCTTTACCATGGTTAGCTCTCTTCAAGATCATTGGCATGGCTTTACGAGAGATTTTATGGTATTTAAATTGTTACTAGTAGATATTTACAATATAGAAAAGAATTTGATACAAGAAAAAAAAGAGAAACAAAAGAGGTAATTAAAAAATAATATATTTTAAGTTGGTAAGAAAATTCTTATCATTTTTTGGTGACTTCAGATGTTACTTACACACACACACACTAACACACACTATAAACATCTAGTAATTATAGCTTAGATATTCAGATGTCGTACGTATTCATTAATCTGATATGGACTATTGCTAGAGAAATTGTTGGAGAATGTTGAAATATTCAATAACCAATATGTTACGTAAAATATAAGAGGAAAACCACATAATATATGATTGAACGTTGAAAATGTTTTGCTGCTTTCATTTTGCGCAATCGTTCAAAAATCAGATTTACTTGGTCAAAATGGAGAATAGTCGTTGATCAAAGTAAAACCTTGTCGATCTCTAGAAGGCCACAGCCTCATCAGCCTGCCGTTAAATTTGATGTACTGGAGGTCGCAAGTTGATGATCCGGCAGCCATTACAGCGTCAACAAAGTTTATGATTGCTAAAAAAAATTACTTCGAGTGTATCATTGATTTTATAAAACCGGTGATGCATGCATATGAGAAATTGTTTTATGTTGAAACCACGACTTTGCCTAGTGGGTTAGATTAGGGACCAGATCTGGGCTGGTTTTTAAAGAGAAAACCACAGGCGAGGGTTAATTTATTTAAACCTAGAAGGCCTAAGCAAAACCCAGTGTTTTACATGGAAAACGATGTTGTTTCGAGTTTAATAATTTACTTGAAACTTGAACTTTTGATATCAAGAAAGAAAATAGAGAGGTATGATGAATCAAGTGTTTCCGTGGTTGAAAGGTAGTTTGACTTTTGTGTGGTCAACATCAAACTATCATGAAAACGTTGGTTTGCTTGAAAAAAATTCAAATTTTATAAGCGATTATTAAGGTACCTTTTAATTCCTTGACTTTCTTCTGATTGCTTGGCTGCGTTTTGTCTTTTTATCCTCTCTTTTTTCTCTCTATTAACCATTTTGGAAGTACATATAAATATACAAAAACCAAAAGAAAAAAAACCAAAAAAATCTGAAAAAGGAAATACCATTTTTTTTAAATAATAATTTAAGAAAATATATCAGTGGAGAGAACATGAAAAATTGCCAATAACTAGTTAGGAAGATCAAAATATACAAGGCTATAAAAATTAGCAATAGAGTCTTCATTGATGAAGACCCTAATGATAAGAGAGAATTGAATTTGGGAAGAAAATTTTGAAATTAAATGATTAAGAACTTAATTACAATTTTTCAGAGTTTAATTTATTTAGTAAAGGCCTAATTGCAAAGAAAATTTGATTTTTGAGTTCAATTTGAGTTTTAATTTGAAAAAATAAAGTCTAGGAGTTAAATTGAAATTTTGAAAACCTTATTCGATAAAATCAAGAGCTTAATTGCCTAAATATTATGATTTGGTGGTCATTTAAGGTGTCACAATCCAATTTTAGGTTATTCCCCAAGACCTATCCAAAATAAAACAAGAATAACAAAAATAAAATAAAAGGTGTTGGTGTCGGCAAAAAAATCAAGATGAAAATTTTGGACGATTTCGAAAGCTCAATCATACCCCTTTTGCCCATAAATGAAGAAAAATGCATATTCAAAGCTAAAATAATTTATTATGAGATAAATCTGTGTAAAAATTAAGTCAAAATACATAATTATATTGTTGTGGTTTAATTTGATTTAATCGTCGGTTGATTTAAAGTGTATAAGGGTTAATTGAAAGCTCAATTAAAATATTTAATTAATCACGAAACTTAATTATACTTTAAATGGATCAAATTAATGTTACTAAGGGCTTAATTGATAAGAAATTAAGTTTAGAAGCCTAATTTGAGTTAAATTGAGAATATCAGAATTTTCAAAGACGAAACATTTTTGGGTGACATCGGAAGCCAAAATTTAAGATAAAAACATCGTTCTTCCCATCAAAAAATTCTTTTTATAACAATCTATTTTTTTCAATCTATTTTATATTAAAAAAAATTGAATTGGACAGAGGCGTTGCTGGCAACCATACCTGTGACATGACAGCAACTATGCCCTTTGACATGCCGGCAGCCATGCCTTGTGACATGCCATTGAGCACACCATGTTTTGGACTTGCACATTGCACAATGAGCCTATAAATAAGGGAAAATTGTAGGAGAAAGGGGACATAAACGAATGAGGGAAAAGGCTGAGAAACATAACGAGCAAACTAAGGAAGACAATAACACAGTTAAATTATAGTGCAACCACTTGACACCTCCATTTTCAGTCCTCTTAGTCTCCGGCGAGGCCACTCTAGCATCACCCTCTCTCTCATGGTCTTGTTGTAACTTCTCTATCTCTCCTAGACATCAACTTTCTCTCTCTAAAAACAAGCACGTGAAACAACCTTTCTCCCCTCTGACAGCAACAAGCCACCCACCTAACACCACCACCATCACCACATTTAGCTTCTTCTCTATAGAAATAGCACGGCCATGTCCTCTGGCAAGGCAACAGCGGTAACAGGAGTTACAGCGGCATGAAGCAGCCAATTTCTGATGTCTCCACTGATCACTATAGGCCTTCATTTTCGACACCATCACCACGGCCTCGTCCTCCTCTACATGGTGATAGTGACACGTACACCGAACATCAAACTCCACCAAAACAATATCAACTGTTCATCACACTGAGGGGAGTGAATTAATTCACTCCTCGTCGCCCACTGCACATGTAAGGAACAGTGGGTTGGTCGGGTTGGTCTTGTTCCTGGACAAGCCACCAAATGGGTGGACCAATAGGCCCACTGGTCTGGTTTTTAGCCTCCCAAATGATGCGTCTCACAGCCCATCAGGGCTGGACAGCCAGTCACAACATTTATTTTATTATTTTCTTTAAAAATAGCAAAAACATATAAAAAATACTAAATTTTCAAAAATATAAAAATATATTTTTTTTGTGCATTTAGCTGAATTTTAGGGTTTTTCCCATCATATTTTTTATAAGAAAATATGTTGTATTTTTCTCATATTTTGAAATAAAATTGGATATTGTAACTAGTTTACAATTATCCGTTGGTATTCAGCAAAAACTATCAAAATAAATAATAATTATTTATTTTTATCTATTAGGATGTAAAATTACACTATAAAGTATACTTACGGATAAAAAATATTATTTTATGTAGTGTGGAAATTTCCAAATGGTAGAAAGGTTAGGTTTCCAACTTTCAAGGAGGTAGAGACTCTCTCATGAAGAGAGATCTACGTTGAACCTTAGAAAAAATCCCAATAAAAATGACTTAGAAAAAACAATCAAACAACAATGCAACTTACCTTAGTAGGATGCTTTGGGGGTGATGCATCTTCCCCTTGCACAACAAGTCCTCTTACCCAAACTCTCGCAAATCATTAGGTTTCCTAGTGACCGTAATTCTAGGTGGCGACTCTTGATAATTATAGTTATAATTTTTATGACTATAAAACAAACACTCTCTTTCATCGCACATTGTGCCTCCCCAATCTGAGGATGGCGGGAAATGAAGCGTGCAAAAATATTGTCACGACATAAGGGCTTGATTGAAAAAATTCAAATTCAAAAATCAATTTGTTAGCGGTGCATGACTTCAAGGACTAAAATCATCAAAATCATGGATCAAATTAAAGAAAAATAAAAATTTATTAGTCAACTGAGAATTGATTTGCACAAACCAGAAACCAAGGACTTAAATGAAAAAAGAACTAAACTTTGAGGTTGGTAGCTGAGTTTGATAGAGATAACATTGCATAAAATTAAAAGTTAAAGGGTAGTTAAGCAAGCTGTTGTGAAGGGAGGGGCTGCTAGTGCTAAGGAAGATGGTGCAGGTCTTGTCAAGGTGGAAACCATTGTTGGTCATTCTTCTATATTCGTTTGTGTTTAGTTTTTCCCCTATGCTCAGATTTTCGTGTTTTCTCTAGTAGTTCCCTTTGTTTTCTTCTCTTCTTTTTCCATCTACCCTTTTCTACTCTTTCTTTTTATATATTCTTGCTTTTCCCATTTCTGCTCTCTTGTTTTTCCATCCCTTTTTGAATTTTTCCCCTCCTTTTATAAACTCAATATGTAGGTTGCAGGACATGGGATTGTTATGCAAGAAATGATGTGTTGCAAGTAAGGTCATGGTGGGTTGCAGGGTATGGCACAAGCATGGCAACCGATAAGGCCTCAATAGACTACTTTTTTAAAATCACAAATGTGAAATAACATTAAAAATATTAAAATATAAAAATTGGATAGTAAAATAGCAGGCTGTAACAAAAAGGAGTTTTTTCAACATGAAAATTGAGAATAAAGCTATTTTTCTTCAAATTTGGCATCTTATTTCTCCCCCTCTAAGCCATAAATTTTACCTTTATTTATATTTGGAAGATAAGGGTAATCTAGTCTATATTGGAGTAAAATTTCAATCGTTGGTTCAAAGTAGAACCATACCAATCATTGGCTCAAAGATGTCATGAACTGCTGAATTTGACAACTACAACATGTTGCTTGAGTTATCATTTTTGGAGTTGAACCAACATGTGTGTAGTGTCAGTCAACAAAACTTGACCATACACTAGTATCGTCGAGAATCAGGGGATCATTTTCGCATAAGATTTGTTAAATTTGGTGGAGGATAACAACATTAAATATACCTGCAAAGATGGTACTAAAACAAGATTGTTTCAACGGAAATTTGGGGAAGAAAGTTGTTTTTTCTTCAATTTATCTAATAATAAATTATTTTATCCATGAATCAGCGGAAATTAATTCTCGAACATAATTATACTTTAAATTGACCCATGATTAAATTAAATTGACCAGTAGAAAATATAATTATGTCTTTTGACTTAATTTTTACACAGATTTATCAAATAACAAATTATTTTAGCCTTGAATCTTCATTTTCCTTTATTTTTTGGTACAATAGGGACATGATCGGACTCTCGAATCCATTCAAAAATTTTATTTTATTTCTAGTAGATTTTGGGGAATAACCCATAAATAGGTTATGACACCTTCTATTAACTTTAGGTAGTCTTTGTTAATGATGATATTGGAGTTTCTTCTACTAGGCGTTGAAAGTAGTCAACTCAATGAGTCATGAATATGATACCCATTGTGCAAAACCGTTGATTTTTTTATATATTCACATATCAAACATTCTCAATGGGTTCTTATCAATGGCTTGAAATTTTTTTCATAAGATCAAAGCATCATAAACAATTTTTTAGTCTTCAACCTTAACAAAACCACTAAAATCTTCAAAACCAAGTTTGTTGCAACACCAAAAAATTATAGAGATTGAAATCAATAAAATATGCTTAAAATCCTTCTATTTTGATATAAGGCTTAAGCATTGATCAATCTTTGATTGAATCCATCAAATGATCAATCCCTGTTAATCCATGTCAGTCCATTATTGAGTCCATCAAATGATTAATCCTTGTCAAACATTGATTGAATCAATCAAAAAACCTTAGTAAAAGCTTAATACCCAATGAAAATCTAGATGGAGAAGGGAGAAAAAAACACCAGAAAAAGGAGAGGAAAATATTGACATGAATATCATGTTGTGATGGCTCATAAGCCTAACACAAAGGTCTATTTAGTCTTATGGATGCAATTTTTTGCAAAAGACAACAAAAGATACAATACCTATTAATTGAAGTTTTAAAGGTGAAAACCTTTGTCATAACCCAATTTTGGATTACTTCCTAAATCTACCTAAAAATAGAAAAAATAAAATGAAAAGGAGTTAGTGTCGATAGGAAAATCAATGTGAAATTTTGGATGTTTTTGAGAGCTTGATCGTACTTTTTTTATCCCTATAAATGAAAGAAAATGCAGATTAAGGCTAAAATAATTTATTATCGGATAAATTTGCGTAGAAATTAAGTTGAAAGATATAACTGTAATTTCATGGGCTAGTTAGATTTAATCGTTGGCCAATTTAAAATGTAATTAATCGTTCTCCAATTTAAAAGTATAATTATGCGATCGTACCTCTTTTATGCCTAAAAATAAAGAAAAAATACGGATTCAAGGCTAAAATAATTTATTATTGGATAGATCCGCATGAAAATTAAGTCGAAAGATATAATTATTTTTTATGGGCCATTTTGATTTAATCGTTGGCCAGTTTAAAAGTGTAATTATATTTGAGAATTAATTTAAGATTCAATTGAATGATTTAATTAAGTGCAAGGATTTAATTATACTTTAAATTGATCAAATTAATTTTATTAATGGCTTAATCAATGAAAAAATCAAGTTCTTGAGCTTAATACAGGTTTGATTTGAGAAGATTGGAATTTTCGGAGATCAAATTGAATTTTTAAAACCCAATTATGCAAAATCAGGGCCTAAATTGAACGGATTGAGAGTCTAATGGTTAATTGAGCATTAAATCGAGCAAATCGAAAACCAGAGACCAAAATAAAAAAGGTGTGTAAAGCTAAGGATGCTCTCGAAATTCTAACGGGGTTACAATTGCATAAAATTAAAAGTTTAAAGCTAATTGGGGATGTAATTAGAACAATTGCAAATTAAGGGATCAAATCGTATTTTCACCTCCCCAAAATATTCAAAATTTGCAACGTGCTTGACTGTTTCGAAACATGAACAGCGCAGGGCACGGCTCTACAGCCCTCTGCAAAGTTCAAATGCAAGCTCATGCAATGTGCATGCCAAAGGTTACCCCCCTTCCCTTATAAAATGGCATCGTTCGCATGCAGAGGAGAGAAAAAAAGGCATTTGAGGAGCAGAGAAGGGGAACGGAGGAGAAAAAAAGAGAGCAGAGAGGAGAAGTAAAAGAGTAGAGGAGGTTGAAAATTTGTGGAAGACGAATACATAGCAAAAATTTGCAAACCAAAAATCATCCGTGCACAACCACAGGTCATTAGCCATGACCGCTCTCCCTTCCCTCTTCGATAGCCTACACAACAGCATCATCAGTTGTAATTACTGTCTCTCTCCCCTATGTCTCTCTCGTTTAGCTCACTCTCTCTCTCTCTAAAAATCTATAGCCATCGTTCTCTCTCTCTCTCTCTAAAAATCTATAGCCATCGTTCTCTCTCTCTCCCTCTTAGTCAACGACAGTAACACCAGTTCAGACCCCCCAGCACCACCTCATCATCACCATCATCTCCACCTCCATGCCACCATCTCAGTCACCTCCTCTAGCGAGCTAACAGGGCAATAGCCCCAGTTGACAGCAACGAATCCTGTCAACTTCTAAAGCTCTGTCCAACCACCATAGGTCACCATTTCCGATGCCACTATGACAGGAAAAACTACCTCGACCTTCTCTACCCAATGATATTAACAGGTACACCGTTTATCACACTCGAAAATCATCCATTTTCACTATAGCATCATCATTGCATGTGAGGAGTGAATTAATTCACTCCCCGCAAGGTTAGTCAGGCCGGGCTTTGACCATTTTATAAAGGCAGGCTTCCAGCCCAAGATAAGTGGGCTGGCAGCCAACCCCCCCAAAAAAATATATAAAATTAGCATAAAAAATAATTTAAAAAAAAAGACAAATGTGTTGTTTTTGTGCATATGGCCAATATGCTAACATATTTTGAGCATTCCTTTCCAAAAAATATATTCTGAGTTTTAAAGAAAAAAATATGTTTTAGCATGGATTTTGTAAACATAAAAATTAGTTTTCTCGTAGTTTTGGATTTTACAACATGTTTATAAAATCCAAAGGGTATTGGTAAATATTCCAAAAAATATCAAAAATCTTATTTTTGAGGATTCATATTATTCATTGTTGATATTTGGATAAATAAATCCAAAAGGGGTTAATATCCAAAATATTGGCGAGATAATTCATCATTGTTCACCGTTGATATTTGGATAAATAAATTATAAAGGGGTTAATATCCAAAATATTAGCGGGGATAATTCGTTGTTATTCACCGTAAATATTTGGATAAATACATCTTAAAGTGGTAAACATCCAAAATATTTTATGGGAATAATACGTCATCATCATTTAACCAATATATTTTTGAAGGATTAATATCATAGTAATCATAAGAAAAATCAAAATACCAAGCAGCTTACTTTAGGCAGGGTGTACTATGGGTGCTAAAACCTTCCCTTTACGCAATCAGTCCTTTGTCTTAGAATCTCTGAAAGACCAGTTTAGATTTCCTAGTAGTCATAATACTAGGTGGCAACTCTTTTTTTCATAAAATAAAGATAAAACCCCGACATTGAATTTCCTCGCTCACAGGGAGAGTCGCCGTGACGTCGCGCTCTCGCAGAAGGTGCAACAACCTTTATTAAACTAGTAGGTGATGTTCATGAGAAACACTTTTAGCTTTTCTTAACATGTTTTAATAATATTTTGAGCTTGTTTTAGGGTTACATTATGTTAAATTTGGATTTTAATTAGTACATAAAAATATATTTTTTGTTATTTAAATCGCTTTGAGTCGGTTGTTGATGTTCCACCTAGTTCATGGAATGTTGGGTTTCAACAATTTCTTGATGATATGTTATATTTACCAAGGAGATACTTATGAAATAATTGCATGTTTTTTTTTTTACCTATGGTGATTATTTATCAACATAATTATAGACAAAAGAATTACAGAGAAAAGTTTTTTTTAATGAACACTAACTATTTACAAGCAATATTTTGCCCGTAAATTACAGAATTATGATAGTGAAGGTACAAAAAATTACTATCAAGATCACTAGTTGTTAGATCAGAAATTTTGATCAGAAATATTATAATTGACTTTTAACATGTGCTGCAAGTGCACAAATTAATTATGTTAAGGAACCAACTCACCTAAAAGCTTAAGCTTGTAAGTGAGGCCCTGGAATATGATTTATATTATTCTCTAACACACCCTCTCAAGTGAAAGCCTTTTGGGCTTGAAACTTGCACAGGTCCACATTGCCTTGTGCTTGATTTTTATCAAATAGAATGAGGGTGGTGAGATTTGAACTCGTGACCGCTGGGTCAACAAGGCTCTGATACCATGTTAAAACAAGTAATTGATTTGTAATGTATTAAGCACAATACCTAATACGGCTGCTCCTCTTGTATTTATATAAGTAGGGTAAGTGTACATGTACTATGGTGTACCCTATTACACAAGATAGATCTATACATTTAATAATTTCCTATATAAGACTACATTCCATAATATGTTAAGGAACCAACTCACCTAAAAGCTTAAGCTTTTAGGTGAGTTGGTTCCTTAACTTGGTATCAGAGCCATAATCGGTTCTTCCCTCTTGCGCCGTCTGTTCTATTATTTTCCTTTCTCTTGCGCCGTTTCAACTTGGCTGCTCTGCTTCGACTCTGTTCCCGTTCTTCTCCACTGCAAACGTTGTTCTATTATTTTCCTTTCTCTTGCGCCGTTTCAACTTGGCTGCTCTGCTTCGACTCTGTTCCCGTTCTTCTCCACTGCAAACGTGACCATATTTGGCTGCTTTATCATGGCACAATCAGACAGCATCAACACTGGAATCAATACCAGTCCCTCTTCTCCAAAGTCTGCTACAACACCAGACGCAGTCATCTCTTCCTCTACTGCATCTGTTGCACTTGTTCCTCTCTCCAATACACAGCAGGTTATAAGTCTCAAACTTACCAACAACAATTATCTGTTTTGGCGTATGCAGATGAAGCCGTATTTAATCGGCCAAGGAGTTTTTTTCTTTTGTTGATGGCTCTACACAATGTCCTCCCTATGCTTCGGACAGTTCATCCTCTCTAATGTTGGCCTGGAAACAGCAAGACCAACTAATCCTAAGTGCCTTGCTATCCTCTCTCTCGGTTGAAGTTCTTCATTTGGTGGTTGATTGTCCCACCTCTGCTAGTGCGTGGAGCACCCTTGAACGTGCTCTTGCTTCCCCATCCAACTCCAGAATTATGCAATTACATGGCTCTCTCCGAGATTTGCACCAAGGTGATGACACTGTCACTCTTTATCTGCAGCGAGCAAAGGGATTGTTTGATGAATTGGCTGCAGCTGGCAGACCAATCTCCCTCACTGATTTTAATTTATATGTATTTCGGGGATTGCGTGGTGATTTCCGTGACTTGGTTACCACTTTGTCAACCAAAGCCGAACCATTATCTTATTCTGAACTCCACAGTCACCTATCTACACATGAATTCATCCATCGCAATGTTGTAGCTGCTGCACCTCTTCTCCCCACACCAGCGCAACTCCCATCAGTTTATGTTGCTCAGCGTGGATATTCTGGTGGCCAAAGCAATGGTTTTAGGGGACGACGTGGTGGATGGAAAAATCATTCACGTGGAAACTATAATCAGCAAAATGGGCAGTCCTTTAGAAGTGGACAATGGCAGCAGCCCCGACAATGGCAAGGCAATTCCAACCGGTTAACATCACAAAATCAGTGGCCTCATCAACAGGTAAAATGTCAGCTTTATAATGCATATGGTCATTCTGCCCAGCAGTGTTCTCAACTTGCACATCATGGAACTCAAGCCTCTGCAAATATCTCATTCCGCAATGGTTCAGCCGAGGATCTATCCATAAAAGAGTCGGCTGACTGGTTTCCCGACACAGGTGCGAATCACCATGTTACTCCGGACATTAATGGTATGACTTCCGTAAATCCCTATCTTGGTAATGATCAATTACATGTTGGTGATGGTAAAAGACTTGTTATCTCTAATATTGCACATAATCTTTTGCATACCCCAAAAAGAGTTTTCACTTTGTCCAACATATTACATGTTCCTAATATTAAAAAGAAATTGTTATCTGTTCAACAATTTTGTCGTGAAAATTATGTCTTCTTTGAGTTTCACTCGTCTTTGTTTTATGTTAAGGATCTCATCACCAAGAAAGTCCTTCTTTCTGGTCGGAGTAAAGATGGTCTCTACGTTCTTTCTGAGTCGTCCGCCACATTCCTTCCACAAGCCTTTTTGTCCAGTAGCATGGCCACTTCTGCCGATATTTGGCATCGTCGCCTCGGTCATCCCAGTTCTCGTATTTTGAGTCTCTTAGCGTCGAATAAAAAGGTTGTTTGTACTCCTCGAATTTCTAATTTTCAATGTCAAGCTTGTCCGCTAGGAAAATCCTCGCGTTTGTCATTAGGACCCACGGGTCATAAAACATCAACTCCTCTTGAACTTATTTTTAGTGATGTGTGGGGTCCTGCTCCGATGTTTTCTTCTGATGGTTTTCGGTACTTTGTTATTTTTGTGGATGCTCATACAAAATTTATTTGGTACTATCCTATTGCACTAAAATCCGATGTGTTCAATGTTTTTCAACAATTTCAATTACTTGTTGAACGTCAATTCTCTTGCAAAATTAAAAATGTGCAAACTGATTGGGGTGGTGAATACCGCAAATTAAATTCTTTCTTCAAAACAATTGGTATTCACCATCGACTCATATGTCCACATACTCATGAACAAAATGGTACCGTTGAACGTCGCCATCGTCATATTGTTGAAACTGGTCTCACCATGTTAGGTCAATGTAAGGCTCCTCTAAAATATTGGAACTATGCGTTTGAAACATCGGTCTATCTCATTAATCGTATGCCCACAGCGGTTTTACGCAACAAGTCTCCTTTTGAGTGTTTACTTTGTCAAGTACCTGATTATACTTTCTTGCGTGTTTTTGGGTGTCTTTGTTTTCCGTTTCTCCGTCCTTACAATGCTCATAAACTTGATTATCGCTCCACTCCGTGTGTATTCCTTGGTTACAGTTCGTCCCATCTCGGTTATCGTTGTCTTGATTTGTCGTCTGACCGCGTATATATTTCCCGTCATGTCCGTTTTAATGAACATGTTTTCCCTTTTATTGAGTCAACCATAAGGTCAACCAAATCTAACTCTACACCCGTGGCTGTCTCCAACCTTCCATCCCTCACCCTTCCCTCCGTCAATCTTGTCCCAGCTCCACTAGCTCCTCCCACTAACCAGTCTGTTTCTTCACCATGTCCATCTATGTCTATTGATCATTATGCAGGTACAGGATCAGCGGCTCAAGTTCAACCTTCATCTCCTTTATCTCCAGCTGCGGCATCTTCAGCTTTGCCATCCACATTATCTCCATCATCTGGACACTCGAATCAGTCTCTACCTGGTTTGGACCTATGTGTGGATTTATCCACTTATTCTCTTCCACAGCTGCCCTCCCCTACTGTGCCATCTGCTCCACCACTAATTCGGCAACATTCTATGGTGCTAAGGCCTAGGCAGCCGAAGACTGCCAATCTCAGCTCTTTGACCGTCTCCTCTCCGTCAGTCTCTCCTTCCCGGGTATTGTCTCCCTCTGATTTTGAGCCTATGAGCTTTAAGGAGGCTGACCGATTTGAGTGTTGGCATTCTGCAATGAAGGATGAAATTTCTGCCTTACATGCTAACACCACTTGGTCTTTGGTACCGTTTGATCCTTCTATGAATGTTGTTGGTTGCCGATGGGTCTACAAAATAAAACACCGAGCGAATGGGGAAGTTGATCGCTACAAAGCCCGTTTGGTTGCGCGGGGGTTCACACAACAGGAAGGTATAGATTATTCTGAAACTTTCAGTCCTGTTGTTAAACCAACTACTGTTCGGTTGGTTCTCACAATTGCGGTATCAAAAGGGTGGCAGATTCGGCAACTTGATGTCCATAATGCCTTTCTTAATGGCTCACTTCATGAGGTTGTATACATGCAGCAACCCCCCGGTTTTATTGACACCACTTCACCTACACATGTTTGTCGTCTTCATAAATCTCTATACGGTTTGAAACAAGCACCACGGGCTTGGTACATGCGCCTAAGTGTTTTTCTTCTAACTATTGGTTTCCGGGCTTCAAAGGTTGATACTTCCCTATTTATTCTGAGTGGTTCTCATGATATATGCTACTTACTGGTCTATGTTGATGACATCTTGATTACTGGTAGTAACTCTGCACTTATTCATCGTCTTATTACTCTGCTGAGCTCGGAGTTCAAACTTCGTGATTTGGGGCATGCTCGCTATTTTTTGGGAATTGAAGTTGCTCCCACTAGCATGGGTCTTGTGCTTAGTCAACACAAGTATGTTCTAGATATTCTGAATCGTGCAGGTATGACATCATGTAAACCAGTTGATACACCTGCTTCTGTTTCCAAACTTGATTTACAGTCTACCGAATTATTCTCAGACGCTACTCACTTCCGCCAAATAGTTGGTGCTCTTCAGTATCTAACATTTACTAGACCTGATATTTGTTATGCTGTGAACAAAGTATGCCAGTTTATGCATGCTCCTACCGTAGGACACTGGGCTGCAGTTAAGCGTATTCTGCGTTATCTCAAAGGTACCTCCTCCTTTGGTCTTCATCTTACTCGAGACACCACTTTGTCTCTTCATGGTTTTACTGATGCCGATTGGGCCGGTAGTATTGAAGACCGAAAATCTACAGGTGGCTATATGGTATTCCTTGGGTCTACACCTATTTCATGGAAATCTGGCAAGCAACGCACGGTTGCTCGCTCCTCCACCGAAGCAGAATATAAAGCCTTAGCCGATGGTACTGCTGAGGCTCTTTGGCTTCGCTATCTCTTGTCCGATTTATGCATCTCTCCTAGTTCTGCTACGACTATCTGGTGTGATAACTTGGGTGCCACTTATCTGTCTGCTAATCCGATCTTTCATGCCCGTACAAAGCATGTTGAGGTTGACTATCACTTTGTTCGTGATCGAGTGACTAAGAAGGAAATTCAGATTCGCTTCATCCCTTCCAAAGATCAATTAGCAGATATTCTTACAAAACCACTTGCTTCCTCTGTTTTTATTTCCTTACGTTCCAAGCTTCATGTGGGTAACCCACCCTCAGCTTGAGGGGGAATATTATGGAATGTAGTCTTATATAGGAAATTATTAAATGTATAGATCTATCTTGTGTAATAGGGTACACCATAGTACATGTACACTTACCCTACTTATATAAATACAAGAGGAGCAGCCGTATTAGGTATTGTGCTTAATACATTACAAATCAATTACTTGTTCTAACTGGCTCTAACCCTATTTGTGTACCCAAAAACATGACAACGCTCAAGTCCTATAGTTAATTGGCCATTATCTCTCTACTTATTAATTAAATGTCACAAAACTAGGTCTTAATAAATAAATTTTCTAACTATTCATTGTTATAAATTAAAATATAGTGATGATTATGAACAAAATAATTACCCTTGTAGTAACCTAGCAAGCATTTAGGAAAACCTCTACCAGCATGGCTATTAACTAAATTCTTTGCATTACAGGTACTCAGACAAGTTGGGGTGAGTAAATTAATTGAATTATCAAAATGAATGATTTTTCAAATTTGTGGGATAATTTTAGTTAAGAAGTTCTTAAGAAATAATAATTAGATTTTATTTTTTAATTTAAGAATTTTAATAAAAAACCTCAACTAAAAGCCCATTAATAAATAACCGTACTAAGAACGCATTATTCAAATTTCACTTTACAAATGTAAAACGTAAGTGATACTTGCATTCAATTCGATATGGTGCAAAACTTGGAAAGAAAAAAGGGGTCTGCTTAAATTAGTCCAAACCTAGCGTTTGCTAACCAAGGAATTGCGTCATCTAAAAAGAAGCAGAGTTGGCAATGGCGACGGGTCTGTCACAACTGTGTTGTTTGTTTTGCCCCACTTGCAATTCACATGCTTGTTTTCAAAAGTGGTACTATGAACCGGAGACGCTGGAGCGGCAATGTTAAGATCGATATGAATGCTTGAAGAACCAGAAGTTGCAGCCTGCTGCGTCACCAAAGATTCATTTTCATCTTCCAGACAAGTTGCTGTGTCCGAAACCCTATCAGTACTGTCACCGTTTGATAATTTCTTGGGTTTGGTGGCAGAAACATTATTCTTAGACACTGTACTAGTTGATGTAGCCATGACAGGAGCAGCATGCTCAGCTCGAGGACGAGGAAGAATTTGATTCAACCGGTGATTATTTGGGTCAATTCCCATGTTTATTAGCTTTCTCTGTAAATGAGAGTTCCAATAGTTCTTCACCTCATTATCAGTTCTTCCAGGCAATCTTCCTGCTATCAATGACCACCTGCAGCACCACACAAATTAACATAAGGATTTCTTGCTACCAGCCATGAAAGGAATCGCCTCCAGCTCGACCACCATGGCCAGCCCCGAAAGATTAATATGCCATACATATGTTTGTAAGGTCATAAAGGGAGATCATACCTATTGCCAAGGAGAGCATGGAGCTTGATAATGAGGTCCTCTTCATCGTGTCCAAAGTTACCGCGTTTTATGTCCGGCCTGAGATAGTTTATCCATCTTAGCCTGCAACTTTTACCACAGCGTTGCAAACCTGATGAATCACACAAGTTTCTTCAGCATGTATAAATTGGTTGCATATGCAAGGCGGAATCGATACTTATAATATATACCTGCAGCCTCAGGGAGAGAACGCCAAGAACCTTCACCGTGAGTTTTAATATAATCAATGAGCTTCTGATCTTCTTGCGCCGACCATGCTCCTTTGTTATTGCCTTGTTTATCACAGCAAGGTTTTCTCATAGCTAGCTATGGTACTCACTCTCTCTTCAAATTAAGACCCCAACAGTTGAACAAATAGAGATCGAGGGAGACAAAGAAATGGGAGCCGATTCCATGGCAAGAGAGATAAGAATTTATAAATGTAGGTGAAAGGGAAGAGAGCCGGATACGTACCGGAAAGGTTGACTTGGACGGTTGGACTGGTGGTTTTGGGTTTTTGGGTAGGTTTGAGATTTGAGAATGTCTTACAGTTAGAGTGGATAAGCAATGTCTTAATTTTGATCGTAGCCCTTGTTGCTTGCTGGTAAGTATCTATCACTTCCTTTTGCCTCTGTAATTTTTTATTTATTTTTTATTATTGTAAGTACATTTTTAATTTGGTATCATCTTATAAGTCGTCTATTACTTATATGGTGAATATTATTCATAAAATATGGTCTGTTTATATATATATATATATATATATATGAAAAAACAAAACTAAAAAATGTAAAGCATACAATATATAGGGTGATGCCAAATGATAGTACTGTGTACATGTTTTTCTCCTTGCATAAACGATGAAATTTGCCCTGGTCCATCCATGAACTCGAATCCAAAGCGACGCCCTCTTGCGTTGCACTGATGTCATTGACATGGACGCTGGTGTGTAATAATTATCTTATAAACATTTTTTATTTAAAAACATATTAAAATATTTTTTTAATATTTATTTTTAACATCATAATATTAAAATCATTTAAAAATATAAAAGAAAAATAGATTTTAAAACCACTCTCACTATACTCACCAGGATACCAATATCCTTAATTTTTACAGGTTTTATTTTTTGTAAAAACAATTTAAATTATGTTGAGATTCCGAGTCTTGATAATTAATTATATTAGGCACCTGTCACGACTGCATCTATGACAAATTCCTGGATTTCTTCTCTATTTTTTTTTTATTATGAAAAAAATAACAGACAAAACTCCAAATTTTCAAGCAGTTGTGTAGTGTCATTCAATCAATAAATTTTCAATTAGTTTTCCAAACTTTCTGTGATCCCAAGAGTAAGGTTGTTAATAGATCAAATATATTATTCCTGTTATTAAGTTAATTAACAGGTATTTAATTATCTTTATCCGACCATACAATCATCCAATTCAAATTAATATTATTTTTATTAATTGTTCAGTTGATTAAGAAGTTTCAGTGCTAGTCATGAATAAGATTATGAGTATTGTTGGGTATTTTTAAAATATTATTTTCAATATTAATTAAAAAAAAAAGTAATTTGAAAATCAGAGGTTTTCCCGTGTAAATTGCTTTTGGTTATTTTTTTTATGTTATGAAATCAAATCAATATCCTTGAAAGGATTCCAAACACATGAATTTATTTAAATTTTAAAATTTAATTTAATTTTGAAGGTTGCAAACAACCTAGCTATACATCATTATGATAGTTAAGGAAGCATTTTCTTTTCTTTTCTTTTTTCCAAACCTTGTGTCACAACTCAGGTATATTTATTAAATTTCTCCTAATACACACACACCCACAAAACACACACACACACACACACACACACATCAAGCTGATATGAGGGGGCTAATTGCAATTATTTGCTAAGAAAATTAATCTTGGTTGATTTACAAGCTCAAAAATACCTCTATGGCTGGAAAAAAAATCATTATAAACCAAGAATTCCCAATCTCAGCACATTTTTAATGCTAAAAAACTCATGTGGCAGGAGACTTTTGCCATGAAAGGATCAAGGAAATCGTAGTCCATTCACGAAACTATTGGCTGAAAACTGTTAGGTATAATGAGTCCTATCCCGAAAATTCGAATTTAATGTTACATGTTCAAAACATTGGCTGAAATTTCATCGAAAATTCGAATTTAAAGTTACATGTTCAAAACATTGGCTGAAATTTCATCGGGTTGTTTCGGAAAGTTAGTTTGGTAAGCACACGATTGCTTTGGTTTTTTTGAGTTGACCCTCCCAACTCATCCCAACTCATGACACAAGATTTACTATGTTGATTCTCGAATTACATTTTAAAATTATAATAATAATCATATTTATTCTTATATTATTTTAGATTAACTTAATTTGACCATCTTAGCCCATGACTTAAGCTTTCTTTTAGGTCAACCTTTTAATTAGATTTTAGAATTATCATAAATCATTTTTATTTTTATATTGACTCAGATCACTGTTCAACTTGATCCATTATCCAAATCTCATCTTGAGTTAAATTGTGAGTACAGTTTTAAAACTATAATAATAATTATTTTATCTTTTCATTAAGCTAATTTAATGGTTAACCCGATCCCTGACCTACATCTAGTCTTGAGTCATCTACCGAGTCAAATTTTAAAACTATAATAAAAATTATTTTTAACCTTCTATTGTCCTAGGTCAATTGTTAACCCAATGTATGACCCAGACCTAGTTCCGGATAAATCCTTATTTTAAATTTTAAAACCATAATAATAATTCCTTTCATTTTTGTGGTGTGACATAGCCAGCAGAAAACAGATGCTGCACATTGGAAGAGTACACGATCGGGCCGAGCCCTAGATCAGTTGCAGAGAAAGGTAAAGTCATTTGATACCATAAAGTCTCATCATAAGTTGTTGCCTTTAGTTTTCACTATCTATTATTGGATTTCAAATAACATTGTATGGTCTAGCTTCTAAAAGCACCACCACCTTTAGAACTTCAGGTGTCAACTGTTGGCAGAAGGGTTTGGTAAAAGTTTTGGATGGTGGGGTTATGGAAACTTTACCATCTAACAGTCATGCATGCAAGGATTCTACTACATGGGCGATTTTCATCTCATTCTTTCGTGCTGACAGCCAACAGTCCTACCTAGCTAGACAGATTCGGCATTGATATTTCGTGTAAGCTCAATTTAAGCGAAAGAGAGAATAGGGCATGGATTAGCATGCTTAGACACTGAGAAGACTGAAACTATCGTTAGAACGTCCTTCAAATTTGACCAGCAGTTGGCTGTCCAACAGTCTAACAATTGTTTTCTCCTTGAGAGAAAGTTCATATTCGTTGTCGCCTTGTCCAAGGAAAATGCGAATTATATGCGCGCGCGTGACTCGGTTTTTAGTTTGCTCTTATCTTCAGCTTTTTAGCAATAAGTGTCAACACTTATTGGTCGGTTCTGCTATCAAGCTACAGTGTGGGATTTGATGTCTTCTCCGTATGTAGAACATGCTGACAGGTTTTTAATGATCATACGGAAAAAGTGATTTAGCAAGAATATTTTGATTTATAATCGTTGCAGTAATTGCCGATTAAAAAAATTGATTTTTAGCAACAAAATAATATTGTTATTGATTTAATAATGAATTAGCAATGAATTGTATTTAACAACGAAAAAATTGTTATAAATATAGTTATTTCAAATCTGTAATAGTTGCAGAAATGTTTTTTCAAATCTGTAATAGAGTTTTCATTGTTGATTTTGAAAATTTTACAACCAGTCAATATTTGATGCTGATTGAAAAAATATTTCAAATCTGCAATATATGTCCGTCAAATTCACCATTAGTATCCCCAGAAGCACCACCATCATCAGATCTGGCTCCGTCAGTTCAAGCAGTCAAACGGCAACAGATATTGCTTAACAAGAGGCGGACTCACCTGACACAAGTATAAAATACAACTTCGCACAGGATGAGGTGCCATTGAATGGTGGTCATGGCCAGCTCGTTCTCGGTTTCTTGGACTGCTTTCTTATTGATTAATATAAGAAAAGGTGTGGGTTGGTGGGGGAGAAGAGAACAGTGAATACAGGTATCAGAGCTGAAATGTTAGCTTCCATTGTGAAATATGCACATCATAAGGCCAAAATAATTCACATAGAGGAAGACACTTTCTTTCTTTTTTTTCTTGGATTTTTTAACCTCGTGAGGAACATTTACCTTCTTGTTATGTCGATAACGTCTATCAGTTTCCCGTTTCTTTCGCTTCTTCATTTCCTTGGTGACAGTTTCGTTTGAGTGGAGAACTCATGAGGCGGGAGATGGAGAGCGCTAGCACTCGAGGGAGTGGGAACAATAAGAAAGGAGATCATTGGATAAAAGTTAAGCTTACATATTGATCAATAATGATGAACAACTTTGTTAAACCAATCGGGACTGTTAGCAATGCCAATTAGCATCGTAAATTTTTGTCATTGTTAATTTATCTGCAACAAATTATCCATCACACATAAATTAACAATGATAAATTTATATTAAGTAGTTTCCAATGCAAGATCCGTTGCTAATATTTTTTAGCAATGAATTTCAATATTATCTGAAACGAATTTGATGGTTACTAATCAACCTTATTACATTTAGATATTAGAAATTATAGACATCGAAATTTTTTGTAAATATTATATATATTTGAGTTTGAGTTTTAATTAATTAGAATGGTCGTTCATTGCATTAGTTGTGAAGCACTAACTATTACAGAAGTAGAACTACCCACCTAATTATGTGATTGAAATAAGCATAATTAAAGTAATAGCCTGCAAAATACATAAAGATAACTATGATTTCATAGATATACAGAATTACTTCAAGAACAAATGCAGAGAAAAAAATAAAAAACCTGGAGGTGAATAAGGTGTGTGTTGTTCTCTCTTTATCTTTTGTTTTGTAGAGAATGGCAATGAGATCTTCCTTGAAATCATATGCACGAGTTGAAGGTGAATCCCCATGCTGTGCAAGTGTGAATATCTTAGTTTTATCAGTTCATTCAAGAAAGTAAGTCTTCTATGAGGTCTTTTGAGATGGTTGGGTAGATGATGGCAGGTGCTTAAGGTTCCAAATTATTCATTGAATTAAATATGTTAATTTTCTGCATATTATAATCCAGTGAAGGGTTTACATTATCCATATTCACAGGAGTGACTGGTGGTTAGCATGCTGATCCCAGTGCAACTCAAGCGTTCTTTGAACGGAAGAAAAGAGACCAAACAGAAATCAAATGTGGAAAGAAAGATTCTTACATAAGCCTTGCAATATCAAAGCCAATGGCAACTCCTCCTTTCTTACGTTGGTCTCGTTCACTAACAACCAGATGGGTAGTGGTAGCCATGGTTGCCTAACTCAGGTGATCTTGGAAGAATGGAACGTGTATGTAAAGCGTGTATTTGTTCACACATAGGCTTACATGAAAAAAAGTAAAATAACTGTAATTTACTTGTAAAAGTTCTTTTGTCCATGTCTTAATCCCAGTGTGAACATTCTTATCACATGAGATAATATCAAATTACGACAGCAACATTTTCTCATAACTTGGAAATGGTGGTTTTAGGTGCATGACAGAAATTTACTACTGTTAGATTGGATAAGGAATGGAGTCTTTCATTCTACCTAGTCATCTGTTTACCGGCAAGTATACATCACTATCCTTCCCTTGTAGTTTTCGGTTTGCCAGCTGAGCAATAATACTAAATAAAAGAAGAGTGAGGTGGTTGTGTTTTTATCGCAATTGTAGCTGGGTTAGTCCACCAATCAGAAGAAATAAACCCTATCCTTGACCTGCCAAAATACTCTCACTTTCAAGTTTCAACCCGGCAGGTTTTGACTTGGGGATTTTAAATTGCTTTCCTTCCAATTCAGACATTGGAATCTAGATACATTACTTGGAATTTCATGGAAGTTTTTTTTTTAAGGAAAAAAAAAGCATATCTCCGACCAAGTCTCAGCTAAAGCAGGTGCGATATATTAAGGGAAAATCGAAGCAATGACTGCACACTTGCGCAGCAGTTGCGTTACAGGAACAGGAAGAAAACAAAGTCAAACCCACCTTTCAAAACCTATGACTGAAGGAAGCAGAACTTCTAGCCAACCAAAATCTCAAAAAACTTAAACAAAGATTAGAAGATGGTGGTTATAGCAGGTACCTGCAGATTTTGGTCACCTGTATCACAATAATTGCCTCAGAGAGCACTCACCCCTACAGAGCACGGAATGGGGGAAGAAAAAGACTCTTAAGGGAAAAACTGGCATAAATTATGAATATGAGATAATTCTGGGTTTGCCAAATTGTAGCTTGCTCATGTGCTGAACTTTGTCCTTTCATGTCTCTGTTAACAAGCTGTCATGTGCTACTGTTCATCTATTGGTTCTACACCTTAAACAAGATGTGATATGTGCATGAACACTCACACAGTTTGCCTAAGAACAGCCTTTGAGCTAGATCTTTAGGTATTAAGACCCTCAAAAGTCGCAGGGAAGTTTCAGAGGAAGCTAAACCAGCCAGTAGATTCTTTGTTTGTTTTCATCGTCTGACCTTCAGACACCATTAACAGTCATTCACGCGCGGTTGGGGTAGGTTTACCAAATTCCGCCATATCTGTGTGACAACCTTCCACAAGTCTTTGACCGACTGGTTTATCAGACCCCTGCAACGCATCAAACAGTATCGATCCTTATCCCTTCTTCATTGAATAGTCCAAGCTAGCGAGATATTTCGTCACTTGTAATCAAGATCTTCCCTTACATCCTTTTGGATGAAAACCAATAATTCTGTCGGGACAGACTGTTAGAATAAAATTAATTGATTGGTTGCTCCTGATTAAAAATATAAAGGGTTTAGATAAAGTTTGGAATTGTGACACGTAGTAGCCCTATTTTTAAAGAGAAAACACTATCTATTTAAGAACACTTCAAATATAAAATGA
Source organism: Salix dunnii (assembly GCA_015731905.1). Lineage (NCBI taxonomy): Eukaryota > Viridiplantae > Streptophyta > Magnoliopsida > Malpighiales > Salicaceae > Salix > Salix dunnii. The sequence continues at coordinate 5,398,032 of CM027662.1, read as the reverse complement.
TTTTCTCTCAAGATTTAACAATCAATTAAAATTTTAATAGATATAGTGGAACTTGAGAAAATTAATAAATGGATAAAAAATATATGAGAGAATATTTAAAATAGAAAAAGCACTTCTATTTTTATTCTTCATGTCACATTTTAATTGCATCTATCATTTATATATACCTTACAAAAACATATGCTATCAATCATATTTAATTGCTTTAATATCATGAAAAAATAATAACCAATTGATATAATTTAAATCTGAAATGGTTATGATATCAATCATATATAAAACAATTAAATAAGATGAATTAATGATAACCAATTGATATAATTTAAATGGTTATAGTAATTAATTATAATAGTTATAGTAATTAATTAAAACAGTTATATTAATTATTACCGATAGTTATCATTAAAGGTAAATTTTAAATTAAAATTGTAACATTCTCCCAAAGGATTTAAAATTTTTATTATGTATAATAATAATTTAAGTGAGCAATTAATGTTGTGTATTAGGTGCTAGGTATTTTTAGGGTTTGAATTTGAACTTGCACTTAGTGTAAATAACTCTTCACTTAAAGAACCATAGTAACTAAAATATTTTGAATTATATTTTTTGGACCAAGTATAAACTTATGACACACACAACATTGGATGATATTAAGATTCTTTTAGTGTTGTGGTTTTTACAGTCATGCGCATATATCTTGTCTCATGAGTGTATTTAAGGAATTGCTCAAGTTTTTACAATGCCAACCTTATCACCAAATTCAATATGGTTAATCCTTCCAGGATTTTTTGTGACCAATATCCTATAAGGAAATTTGTCTTTGGATTCATTTAGTGATTGACTCTTTCTAATCATCACAATAGAGAACATATCATTATAGAAATGGGACCTATGACCATCCAATAAAATATATGTGTGTGTGTGTGTGTGTGTTCTTTCCAATCACCTAACAATTTCATTTATACTTGTTGAACTTTATTCATGGGATTATCATTCATTTGAAGACAATTTTCCATTGTTAGTTATTAATTTAAGGGTTTCGGTTTCTTTTTTCTAGATAATTAAATAACTTGCTAGCGTGTCAAACTCTTAGTAAGTAAATCCGCAATGTTGTTTTCAAACCTAACAAAATCCAAATATATAATTACACGAGATATCAAATGTCAGATGAATTTATGAATAACAATCATATTGAGATATCATTGATATTGTCGTAACCCAATTTTGGGTCATTCCCCAAAACTACCCGAAAATAACAAAAAAATAAAATAAAGGGGTATGATGTCAGCAGGAAAATCAAGGTGAAATTTTGGATGTTTTCGAGAGCTCGATCTTATCTCTTTTGTACCCGAAAATAAAAAAAATATCACAGATTAAAGGTCAAAATAATTTATTATCAGATAAATCTACGTAAAAACTAAGTCAAAAAATATAATTATATTTTTATGGGCCAATTTGATCTAATTGTTGGTTAAAATTATAATTATATTTGGAGAATTAATTTAGGGTCCAGTTGAAGGATTTAACTATACTTTAAATTGGTCAAATAAATTTTACTAAGGGCTTCGTTAAAAAGAAATCAAGTTCTTAAATTTTATATGGGTTCAATTGATGAAATTGAAATTTTCAGAGATCAATTTGATTTATCTTTTTTTACAAGTCAATTATACGAAATCGGGGCCCAAATTGAATAAATTGAGAGTTTAATGGTCGATTGAGGATTAAATCGCGAAAATCAGGAACCAAGGACCAGAATAAAAAGATCGCGCAAAGCTAAGGTTGATATGAATTTTTGATGGGATATAATTGCATAAAATCACAAGTTTAAAATCCGTTTTGGTGCAATTAAAGAAATTATAAAGGACCAAATCATATTTTTTTTACCTTCTTAAAAATTTTGAAATCTGTATTTTAAAAAATGCACTGTTCCGGCGTGCATTTTGCATGGAATTTCCAGGCCCATTGATCACGACAGATCAATCAAAAATTCTTCCTATATCAATTGTGATCCCCTTCCTGATTTATCTCCATCAATATCATCTTCCTCATCTTCCTCCCTGTCTTCTTGATTCTACCTTTTATTGTTATCGATTTGTTTAGCTCTCCATGCTTTCTTCAAACTACGAACGTGGCTCTTCTCTACTATAAATAGCAGCACGGTGAAAAATAAATAAGAAGAAAAAAAAAGAACAAAAACTAGAGGAGAGAAAAGGGAGGTTTTACGTGAGAAATCAGTGTTAAAACACGCAGAGAAATAGAGAAAAATTGCAGAGCCATTCGTGAATCTTCTTCTTGCTCTTCCCAGCATTTTCTTTCATTTTTTTTCTGCCTCTCTCTCTCTACAACCAGACCTCTGTCTCTCTCTCCTTCTCGGTTAACAGCTCCAGCAACCAAGCTCCAGCCAAGTATTACCATCGTCGACCACCCATATTACTCCTCATCATCACCATAAGCCACCCCTCAACCCAAACAACTCATCCATCATCACAAGCGAAGGAAGAGGCGACGACAGCCGAGATAGCAGCAGCCCCTGGAACGCGACAGCAGACATTCCGACACCCATTCCGGCCACCACAGGCCACCATCTCCGACGCCACCACGACCAAAAGAACCACCTCGGAGTCCTCTACCCAAAGGTGTTAACAAGCCTTTCATCACACTCGGAAATTTGGTGCATCACTGTTCATCTTCTCTGTTTTTGCATGCAGGGAGTGAATTGATTCACTACCCATCGGGTCGGGTCGGGCCGGGTTTGGTGCCCGACCCGATCATTGAAGGGTCTTGGCTTTGGCCCACTGAGATCAGAAGCCCGGCCATTGAAGGGTATGGGCTTTGGCCCGTTGAGGCCGGAAGCCCGACCTAGAAGAGAGGTGAGCCTCGGCCCTTTATGGATCGCGAGCCCAGGAAGCAGAGCCCATGCTGGGAGCCCAACTCCTGTGCGGGCTGGCAGCCCATTACCAAGACAGGCCGGGCTGGCAGCCCAGCCCGAGACAGGCTGGGCTGACAGCCCAGACCCCACACTGGGGGGCTGGCAGTCCAGCCCGCCAGTAAATAAAAAAATAATAAATAAAATAATAGAAAAATAATATATATATATATATATATATATATATATATTTTTAAGAAAATATTTAGAATAAAAAATGTGATTTTTATGCATACGGCCAATACACTAGCATATTTTAAAAAAAAGAAATTATTTTTCTTTCAGAAAAAATATATATTATCTTGGGTTTTGAAGAGAAAAATGTGTTTTAGCATTGATTTCACAAAGAAAAATCATTTCTTGCATTTTTGGATTTTTCAACATGTTTGTAAAATCCAAAAGGTATTGGCCAATATTCAAAAAAAATATAAAAACTTTTTTGGTGATTCGTATTATTCACTGTCGGTATTTGGATAAATAAATCCTAAGGGGTTAATATCGAAAATATTCGACAGAAATGATATACTATTATTCACTGTTGGTATTTGGATAAATAAATCCTAAAGGGTAAATATCCAAAATATTCGGCGGAAAGGATATGCTATTATTCACTGTCGGTATTTGGATAAATAAATCTTAAGGGATTAATATTCAAAATATTCGACGGGAATGATATGCTATTATTCACTGTTGGTATTTGGATAAATAAATCCTAAAGGGGTTAATATCCAAAATATTCGGCGGAGTAATATCCCCTTCATCATTTAACCAACATATTCTTTGAAAGATCAAAATCATAACAAATCATAACCAAACAAAACACCAAGCAGCTTACCTTAGGTAGGGCGTACTAGGGGTGCTAAAACCTTCCCTTTGCGCAACCAGTCCCTTACCCTAGAATCTCTGAAAGACTAGTTTAGGTTTCTTAGTAACCATAATACTAGGTGGCGACTCTTTTTTTCATGAAAGTAAAGATGATACCCCTCACATATAAATCCCCGCTCACGGGGAAGGATCGTCACGATGCCGCACTCATTTTTGGGGTGCGACAAAATGGTGACTCCACTGGGGACTTGGACTAAGCTTGATAATTTTGTTTGTTTATGATATGTTATTATTTTTCATATTGCTATGGATGGTTTATATTTTTTTAGAAGCTTTAGCATGCATCTTTACATCCTGTCACCATAATATGTCTTGTCATGTATCACTTTTATTATTTTGAGAGCACACACTAAACTTTAAGTTAAGTGGGACTAGCTGCTTACCTATGACTTGAGTCAAGGTTGAAGTTTGTGTAAACCCCAACTTTTTACTGAATGTTTAGACTGGTAGTGATTGGTATACGTGTCATCCCACTATCTGTCAAACCCCCATATCGCCTTTACGAGGGTGATCACTGGGACAGCAAGAGACCCTCTTTAGAGACCAAGTAGTAAACTTACCCTATGTCTCACGTAAAGGAATTAGAACCTATCGTTAGTATGTATGCTCCTTAATATCTTTTACATAAAAAGAAAAACCCTAAAAAAAAAAAATATTTTGGCCTAACAGGTCTTGTAAACGAAATGGCCACGGCTACTAAACTTTCCATCATGGAATATGGGAGAAGTTCTGAATCATCACAATTGACTGAAGGAGACTGCCTTAAAAGCGATGCTATAAGGCTATCACCAATCAAGAATCTGAATTGTATTATAAATGAGGTGAACAAGTTAACGACCCATTTTCAGGATGTGGATAAGGACATATTTTTTAGAAAATATGGACGCTTGATGGAGATTGAGAAGGTAGAAATTTTAAGCCCAGCGGTACGAGCTCTAGTTCATTTTTTGGATCGTAACTACCGTTGTTTTTCTTTTGGGGGCATAGACCTATGTCCTACTATGGAGGAATACGGAATGTTGACTGAATTTCCGAATAATATGTACAAAATTTATTTCCCTTTGAGATATGACAAAATCATCCCTGAACTGTCGAAGCTGCTCAAGATCCCCAGTTTGGAAAGGTTTTTAGAGAAGAAGGCTACTGTTCTGAAATGGAAGACGCTGGAGTTTGAACTAGAACAGAGGTCCAGATCAGAGAAAGAGAGATTGATTGCCTTAGGCATATTTGGCCTTGTGTTATTCCCAAGTCGGACAGGTATAATAAGCTTGGAAGTTGTTGCTGCTTATGTGGAATATGAGAATACACAAATCAACCCAGTGGCCTCTATTTTGGCTGAAACCATCATAACACTTAACCATTGTGGAAGAACCGGGAAAGGAGCAATGAGATGTTGCACGCAATTGCTATATATTTGGATGGTTACCATATTGAAACAAAAAAACTTGTTTTTAATAATTTTTGGTGGTTCAACCAAAAACCATTGAGGATAGTGGAGGAAGAAGAATGGGGAGATCTAGACAACCAAGTTTGGGTAGAAAAACTAAAAGTTTTACCCAGTAGCGTTTTCAAATGGAGAGCTCATTGGGTCAAAGCAGTGGATGTCCTAATGAGTTGCGGGCAAAGATGCTGGGTTCCATTGGTAATGATTACCGGCTATGTGAGTTATGCTCCCGCCCTTGTGGTAAGGCAGCATGGGGGCATGCAATTTGTTCCGAGAACCATTGGAATTGCTTAGTTCTTTGGTTGGTTTAAGGATCCCGTTTCACGAGAGGTCTTGCAGATCATCAGATAAGATTGGAAGCATCTCATCTTGGTGGAAATAAAAGGTAGGGGAGATCCAAGTGCAAGTGAAGGGTATGCAAGATGGAGACACTTAGTTACTTCAACCGTGATTAATAAAGAAGTCAAGCCCTCTCAAATTGAAGAAAAACCTATTACGAGAAAAAGGGTTGGCAATGAAGAGGAATTGAGAAGACAGATAGAAAAACTCCAGATAGAATTAAGCAAAAGCAGAAAAGACAAGGCATCATTGGAAGAAATGGTGTCGAAAGGCGATAAGAGGAGAGCATTTTTAGATGAGCAAATACAGTCTAAAGATGTGAGAATAACCAAGCTCGAGTTAAAGTTGGGTGAGGAAAAGAATGTTAGGTTGGAAATGGAGAAAGAATTAACAGAGATGAGTCTAAAGTGGATGCAAAGTTGCTCCGAGTTCGGCGCATTGAAGACTGAACATAATGAATGCTAAGAGAGCATAGAATATTACCAAGAGAAATTTGCAGAAGTTCAGTGTGAGCTGATGGATAGAATTAAAAAGTATGAAGATTTGTATAAGAAGTATGTGATGTCAGAAAGTCGTTCAACGGGGTCCGAGAAAGATGAAGCCATTGAAGCAGAGTTAGCAGTTAAGGGAGAGGAGATAAAGACTCTAAGAACAAAGCTCGATAAGAAGAGAGAAAAGGTGAAGCATCTGGATGAGAAACTAGTAGTAATGGAAAAACACAAGGATCAAATCAATACCAACAATACTTTGTTAAACATAACCAATATGTTGCATATAGAGAAGATGACCAAGATGGATGAACAAATGGATAAAGCTGCAGGGCATGCTCGGGTCATTAGAATCAATGCACGAAATGTTGGAAGAGATATCATCCGCTACCGCCGAAGTCTAACTGAGACCAACACCTTTTTGGAGAAAATCGAGAATCGCAGTTTTGCCTTCCTACCTTTAGCCGAAGAGAAGTAGATTAATTTTTTTCTCCATGTTTTTAAAAATATAGTAACTTATCAAGCATTAATGAAAAGGGCGTTGACCCATCTCTTTTACAAAATCTACCTCTTGGTGAATATGACTCAAGCATCGACTCGAAAGGCAGTACTCATAGCAAAGCAATGTGACCAGAAACCCTATGTTCATGAGTTGGTGGCTATCAATCGTTCACAAGGGAAATGCATACATACTCATTATACAAAAGCATTTTTATCATAATCACACATTATATTATGCACTTTCTCATGCATTTATGCACGCATCGTCCACCGAGAAACATTTGGGACCCACGACACCTGGAAGAAAGGATGAAGAACTGCCGCAATTAACCATCTATGCTCTGGAGGAAGTTACTGCCTGTACATGTATTTGGAAGCTAGCCGAGGGAGAGAAGTTCCACAATTGAGAGATCCAGGATGCTCCTTTGGTTTTTAAAATAAACCCTGAAAGCAGAACTTCCACAACAACACCTGCACTTCACACTGAAAATTAATGACCGAATTTTAAACAATATATAATAGTTGTAGAAGAGGAAGATAGGGATGAAAATAACATTTAAGGAATTCACAAAATTAATAGAACAACATGGACAGGTGTGCAAACCCGCTAAGGAGGAACTTTAAACCATAAATATGGGTAATGAAGAAAGCCAAAGAAAGCTCAGATAAGAACTCTAATCACACACAAAGAAAAGACTCGACTACACTACTTAGAGATTACATAGATGTTTTTGCTCGGTGTCATGAGGATATGCATGGATTGGGTGCCATAGTATACAAGGTACCGCTAAAAAAAGATGCAAGCCGATTAAGCGAAAGGTAAGAAGAACTCATTCATAAGTTTGATCAAAGTAAAAGATGCAAGCCAATTTAAGCAAAATTAGAGTTTGTATGGATTTTAGGGATTTAAATCGTGCTAGTCCTAGAGATAATTTTCCGCTACCACATACAGACATGTTAGTCAACAATGCAGCTCATAGCTTCATGTATTCCCTTTATGGATTGGTTAAAAGGATATAATCAAATAAAAATAGCACAAGAAGATGAGGAGAAGACAACCTTTGTGACACCATAAGGAACCTTCTGTTACAAAGTCATGCCATTTGGGTTAAAGTATGTTGAGGCCACTTACCAAGGGGCTATGGTGATTTTATTTCACGATATGATGCACAAAGAGATTGAAGTATATGTGGATGACAAGGTGGCTAAATCTGGAGAAGAAGAGAATCACGTCCAGATATTGAAGAAATTGTTTGAAAGGTTAAACCCGGTAAAATGTTTATTCGGTTTGAAACCTGGGAAGTTGTTAGGATTTGTGGTGAGTGACAAGGGGATAGAAGAGGATCTTAAAAAGTAAAGGCTATTCAAGCCATGCCAATTCCTAAAAAAATAAAAATAAATAAATAATAATAAAAAAGAAGAATCCTAGGATTTGGAATGCGGAGTGTAAAGAAGCTTCTGAGAAAATCAAGCAATACTTGTTAAATCCACCCCTACTTGTCCAACGGAATTGCAAGATGACAAGTTCTACTAGCCTAGTACCACATGCTATAGAAGATTATGAGTCATTAGACTTTGATTTTCTTGATGAAGATGTACTTTCAAGCGAAGAAGGGAAACTAGAATGGTGGACTATGTACTTGGATGTTGCTGTAAACGTATGCGGTAATGGAGCGGGTGCAATGATAATCTCTCCTGATAAGAAACAATATCCGTTTCCAACTAAGTTATAATGCAGGCACACTAACAACACTGCTGAGTATGAAGCCTGTATTCTTGGTTTAGAAGTTGCATTAGGGTTGAACGTAAAAAAATAGATGTGTATGGAGACTCAATACTAATTATTTGTCAAGAAAAAGGAGAATGACAAACCAAAGAAAAGAAATACCTTACTAAGAAATCCTGTCTAAGCTAGCTGGAGAATTTGAGGAAATAGAGTTCACCCATCTAGGAAGGGAAGGGAATCAGTTTGTCAATGCTTTGGCCACACTAGCTTCTATGGCTAGAGTAGACTTAGGAAAAAACTTACAGCCAATACACATTGATATCAGAAAATAAACCAGCTCATTGCTGCTCAGTTGAAGGAGAAATAGATGGAAACCCTTGGTACTACGATATGAAGAATTTCATCCAAAACCAAGCTTATCCCCTGGGGGCATCCAAAAAGAGAAGAAAACCTTGAGGAGGTTAACAATGGATTTTTACCTTGATGGGGAGGTTTTGTATAAAAAATCATCTGATGGGACTTTACTAAGATGCCCAGATAAGCTGCAGCCAAAAACGCGCTACAGGAAGTCCATGAAGGGATCCGCTCAACCCATACTAATAGGCATATGATGGCTAGAAAAATGCAAAAAACTGGTTATTTCTGGAGGACATTAGAGAATGATTGCATCGAGTATGACCACAAGTGTCATAAGTGTCAAGTCCGTGGTGATAAAATTAATGCCCCTCCGACTCATATGTTTAAATCAATATCTCCGTGGCCTTTTTCACTATGGGGAATTGATGTGATTAAGCCTATCAACCAAAAGCCAGCAATGGTCATAGGTTTATTCTCGTGGCTATCGACTACTTCACAAGATGGGTAGAAGTTGGGTCATTTGCTCATGTAACGCAAAAGGTGTTAAAGAAATTTGTTAAAAGAAATTTGATATGTCGATATGGACCACCAGAAAAGATCATCACTGATAATGCTCAGAACTTCAAAGGAAGAATAATAATAGAACTCTGCGCTAAATAAAAAATCAAGCAACCCCACACTTGGGGGCATGGTCAGATTTTGATAAAAGCAAAGATCATCGCAGCAATGCGCTTGCGTTTGAGTGGATGAATGACTTATGACAAACTTCAATGAGCCATCCAATCAGAGAAGCCTGCAAAGCTTTGGAGTTAGGCAAAGGCATCCTGTGATAATGGAGCATCAGAGAAAGGGGACCTATGTTTCCAAAAGAGGTAACAAAAACATGCATGTTATATTATCATAGCACTAACCTGACAGAAAAACTTTGATGAAAGCATGTCATCCTAAATTTTGAAAAATATGGAGAAGCAGAATCTCCGGTGAACGAAACCACGGAAGAGAATATGAATTGAGGACTAGTGCTGCTTTGTTCCTCAAGACAGGTAAGTCACTTGTTATAACAAAACCACCTTCATCTTACACCCGGGCAGGTCACCCGTCACTATCGAGACTCTACTAACCCGGGCCGGTCACCCGTGATAATGAGACCTCTTTATTTTTTTAATCCGAGTAGATCACCCAGAAAAATGAGACCCATGTCTAACCGGGTAGGTCTCCCGGAAAAATGAGACCCATGTCTAACCGGGTAGGTCACCCAGAAAAATGAGACCCTTCTAACTCGGGTAGGTCACCTAGAAAAATGAGACCTTTCCAACTGCTAACCCGGGTAGGTCACCCAGAAAAATGAGACCCTTCTAACTTCTAACTCGAGTAGGTCACCCAGAAAGATGAGACCCTTCTAACTCGGGTAGGTCACCCAGAAAAATGCGACCTTTCTAACTGCTAACCCGGGTAGGTCACCCAGAAAAATGAGACCCTTCTAACTTCTAACTCTGGTAGGTCACCCAGAAAAATGAGACCTTTCTAACTGCTAACCCGGGTAGGTCACCCAGAAAAATGAGACCCTTCTAACCGCTAACCCGGGTAGGTCACCCAGAAAAATGAGACCCTTCTAACTTTTAACTCGGGTAGGTCACCCAAAAAAATGAGACCCTTCTAACTTTTAACTCGGGTAGGTCACCTAGAAAAATGAGACCCTTCATATCTAACTTGGGTAGGTTACCCAGAACAATAAGACCCTTCTAACTTAGGTAGGTCACCTGTCACAATGAGACCAACTTCATTTTTTTCTTTACAACACTTACTAGTTAAAGTCTTTTACAAAGACTCTAGTCGTAAGCATTGTAAAGAAGGGGGCAACTGTCGTAACCCAATTTTGGGTCATTCCTCAAAACTACCCAAAAATAACAAAAAAATAAAATAAAGGGGTCTGATGTCAGCAGGAAAATCGAGGTGAAATTTTGAATGTTTTCGAGAGCTCGATCTTATCTCTTTTGTACCCGAAAATAAAAAAAAAATCACAGATTAAAGGTCAAAATAATTTATTCTCAGATAAATCTGCGTAAAAAATAAGTCAAAAAATATAATTATATTTTTACGGGCCAATTTGATCTAATTGTTGGTTAAAATTATAATTATATTTCGAGAATTAATTTAGGGTCTAGTTGAAGGATTTAACTATACTTTAAATTGGTCAAATGAATTTTACTAAGGGCTTCGTTAAAAAGAAATCAAGTTCTTAAATTTTATTTTGGTTCAATTGATGAAATTGAAATTTTCGGAGATCAATTTGATTTATCTTTTTTTACAAGTTAATTATACGAAATCGGGGCCCAAATTGAATAAATTGAGAGTTTAATGGTCGATTGAGGATTAAATCGTGAAAATCAGGAATTAAGGACCAGAATAAAAAGATCGCGCAAAGCTAAGGTTGATATGAATTTTTGATGGGATATAATTGCATAAATCACAAGTTTAAAATCTGATTTGGTGCAATTAAAGAAATTATAAAGGACCAAATCATATTTTTTTTTTACCTTCTTAAAAATTTTGAGATCTGCATTTTAAAAAATGCACTGTTCCGGCGTGCATTTTGCATGGAATTTCCAGGCACATTGATCACGACAGATCAATCAAAAATTCTTCCTATATCAATTGTGATCCCTTTCCTGATTTATCTCCATCAATATCATCTTCCTTATCTTTCTCCCTGTCTTCTTGATTCTGCCTTTTATTGCTATCGATTTGTTTAGCTGTCCATGCTTTCTTCAAACTACGAACATGAGTCTTCTCTGCTATAAATAGCAGCACAGTGAAAAATAAATAAGAAGAAAAAAAAGAACAAAAAACAGAGGAGAGAAAAGGGAGGTTTTACGTGAAAAATCAGTGTTAAAACACGCAGAGAAATAGAGAAAAATTGCAGAGCCATTCGTGAATCTTCTTCTTGCTCTTCCCAGCATTTTCTTTCGTTTTTTTTCTGCCTCTCTCTCTCTACAACCAGACCTCTGTCTCTCTCTCCTTCTCGGTTAACAGCTCCAGCAACCAAGCTCCAGCCAAGTATTACCATCGTCGACCACCCATATTACTCCTCATCATCACCATAAGCCACCCCTCAACCCCAGTAACTCATCCATCATCTCGACAGCAGCCCTTGCAACGCGACAGTAGACGTTCCGACGCCCATTCCAGCCACCACAGGCCACCATCTCCGACGCCACCACGACCAAAAGAACCACCTCGGAGTCCTCTACCTAAAGGTGTTAACAGGTAAGCCTTTCATCACACTCGGGAATTTGGTGCATCACTGTTCATCTTCTATGTTTTTGCATGCGGGGAGTGAATTGATTCACTCCCCACCAGGTCGGGTCGGGCCGGGTTTGGTGCCCGGCCCAATCATTGAAGGGTCTGGGCTTTGGCCCACTGAGACCAGAAGCCCGACCATTGAAGGGTATGGGTTTTAGCCCGTTGAGGCCGGAAGCCCGGCCTAGAAGAGAGGCGAGCCTCGACCCTTTTTGGCTCGCAAGCCCAACCCAGGAAGTAGAGCCCATGCTGGGAGCCGAGTGATGGTCAGTGTCAACTGCACCACATCAAAGCCAGATCCAAGAAATAAAAAAATAATAAATAAAATAATAGAAAAATATAAAAATATAAAAATATATTTTTTAAGAAAATAGTTAGAACAAAAATGTGGTTTTTATGCATACGCCAATATACTAGCATATTTTAAAAAGAAATTATTTTTCTTTCAAAAAATATATATTATCTTGGGTTTTGAAGAGAAAAATGTTTTAGCATTGATTTCACAAAGAAAAATCATTTTTGCATTTTGGATTTTTCAACATGTTTGTAAAATCCAAAAGGTATCAATATTCAAAAAAATATAAAAACTTTTTGGTGATTCTATTATTTTATTTTTTAAATAATCCTAAAGGGTTAATATCGAAAATATTCATATACTATTATTCGTTGGTATTTGGATAAATAAATCCTAAAGGGTAAATATCCAAAATATTCGGAAAGGATATGCTATTATTCACTGTATTATTTGGATAAATAAATCTTAAGGGATTAATATTCAAAATATAAATGATGATATGCTATTGGTATTTGGATAAATAAATCCTAAAGGGGTTAATATCCAAAATATTCGACGGAGTAATATCCCTTTCATCATTTAACCAACATATTCTTTGAAAGATCAAAATCATAACCAAACAAAACACCAAGCAGCTTACCTTAGGTAGGGCGTACTAGAGGTGCTAAAACCTTCCCTTTGCGCAACTAGTCCCTTACCCTAGAATCTCTGAAAGACCAGTTTAGGTTTTCTAGTAACCATAATACTAGTTAGCAACTCTCTTTTTCATGAAAGTAAAGATGATACCCCTCACATATAAATCCCCGCTCACAGGGAAGGATCGTCACGATGCCGCGCTTATTTTTGGGGTGCAACAGATATAAGTGGTATCGGTTTAGAAACAAATGGTTTGTTAATTAAATTTTTTTAAAGTCATTTAGTTTCTGAACTAACATCTTCTAATGCAACTAATTATGCTTCCATTATGGAACAAGTAATTACAATTTGTTTAAAAATCTTTAACAAATTGCACCACTACATAAAGTAAACATATATCCATTAGTACATTTTGTTTCTTATGAATCAAAAATCCAATTGGCATCACTAAATCCCTTTATTGCAGCAAGGAAACCAAAATAATGAAGTACATGATCAATAATTCCTTTAAGATATTTAAAATTCTTTCTAAAACAATCCGATGGAAAATATTGTATGTATATCTACCTAATCTACTAATTGCATGTAATATATCAAGTCTAGTATGGTTTGATAAGTTCAATAAAGATCCAATAATTAGATAATATGTATACTCAAATACATTTTCACCATTATTTTTCCTTAATTTAGTAAAAGAATTAAAAAGACTACATACAATAGACACATCAAAATAATTAAATCTTTTTAAAAAAAAATCAATGTAATGTGATTGAGTGAGAGCAAAACCATTATTATTACTTTAATAATTTAGTTCCCAAAATAATATTAACAGAACCAAGATTCTTCGTATTAAAATTCTTAGACAAGATAGATTAAGTAATATTTATAACTTCGATACCATTGCCAAATATCATAATGTCATCACAGTCATTTTTAATATGTTAAAAAAAAAACATATTTATCATTTGTAATTATTTAAAAACCATCAATTAGCATGACTTGATCAAATTTTTATGTCATTGTTTTGGAGCTTGTTCTAAATCATAAAGAGACATTATAGGTTTGCAAACTTTATTTTCTTGACTAGGTTCTATAAATCCTTCTAGTTGATCCTTATAAATCTCATCTTCTAAATCACCATTAAAAAAGCCATTTTAACATTCATTTGATAAAATTCTATTTTGTAAAATAAATCTAAAGCAACCAAAATTATAGTTGTAGTGATTTTAGAAATTGGAGCATGTGTGTAGAAAGATATTTTAACTCTACTAATATTTTCTCTCTAAGATTGGTAGAATAAAATTAATTGATTGATTGCTAAAGAAAACAAACAAAATAAAAATAATTTTAGCTAAATATAAATATAAAAAAATAAGGGTTTAGATGAAGCTTGGGTTATGGTGCACAGTATCGTTATCCTTAGAAAGAAAATATCTTCTTTGCTCTAGGACACTTCAAATATATTATGCTTATCTCCAAAGATACAACAACATGTAAAAAGAATTTGATGCAAAAAAATCCCTCAAACCTTTAATCACTTAAAATGTTCACTTGAATTATCAAGATAAAAGATAAATATAATAAAACTATTAAGAAATGAATAAGAAAATATGAGACAATAGTCTAAAATAGAAAAATGCTTCTATTTTTATTCTTAAGAATCTTAGGGTGTGTTGGTATTGTTTTTATTTTTGTGGTTGAGGTTATAAAAAATCAGTTTCATAAAAAGTACTTTAGCTGCGATTCAAAATAATTTTTAAAATGTTTGGTTAAAACTATGGTTGAGTTTAATGTTAATAAAAAAATAATTTCAAGTATTTAGTTACCAAGTTTTTTATATTGCTTTCCCTGACTATTTGATTGAGGAATAACATCTAGTAAAATATCATCTAAAATAAAATTAGGATTACAAGACAAAAGTTATATTGTAATATACTTTTAATATATTTATTTATATTTTAATTAAGTTTTTAAATTTTTATTTTTTTTATTCTCCCATCAAACTACTTGTAATTCCATCACGAACTAAATTCATATGTGAAATCCTCTGCAATCCCTAACTATTTGATTGAGGAATAAAATATAGTAAAATATCATTTGAAATAAAATTAGGATTGCGGGACAAAATTATATTGTGATATACTTTTAATATATTTATTTATATTTTAATTAAGTTTTTAAATTTTAATATTAAAAAAATATAATAAAGTAATATATTTTACCCCTCTCTCAACTTATCTCAACTTAAATTGAAAAACATGCATTAGCTGCTTATTATAGAACGTGGTTTGCATTATATAATTGTGTGGGCTCCATGTCAAATTTTTGTTTCTCAAAGTTAACTAAATACTCAATCCCTCAGCTTTTTTGCAACCTTCAGTTGCACCACAAAAACAAACACCTTCTTAGTCGCAATTGAATTACACTCGTCAATATACCTTACAAAAAAAATATATTACAAATCATATTTAAAATAATTAAATATAATGAATTAATGATAACTAATTAATATAAATTAACTATGAAATGGTTATAATAATAAATTAAATCAGTTATAACAATTAATTAAAAAGGCTATATTAATTATTACTAATAATCATCATTAAAAATAAAAATTGTAACACAAACCAGATATTTCGAGCAAGTAATAGGCTGTCAGGCATTCCATCTGAAACTCCTGTTTGCAGATTATCTACCTTCAGTTTGACTAGCAGTTGTGCCAACCCTTGTTTCCCCCGCCAGGTAATCTGATTCAACGTTTCCTTTTTCCTACGCATCATTTGATAATAAGTGCTTTTCAAATTATGTTAGGGTTGAAAAGCATCTTCAACTTGGCGGTTTTCAGACAAAAATCACTTTTAGAAGGGTTACCAAAAAGACTCCCAGGTGAATTTCTAGTTCACATTTCCAAGGAAAAAAATGTAGAGACAGGGGCGATCACCATAAGCCACAAGGTTTGTAAATGCAGCCATGAACCTTAAGGTTTAGAGAGATTATTGAGCTCTCTTAAATTTATTTACATGTCGTCACCAAGATAATTTTTAAATTTGACTGTAAACTCTAATTCAAGTTTAAATTTACAGAAGATGATGAGTTCTGGGATTCCTGTATTATAAATATAAAATACCAGTGAATGGAAATGGCACACCCATGGTAAATCCAACGCTTCCCTTCAATTGTCAGACAGCTTCACAACAACTGTCTTCACCTCCATCTCTGAAATCGAAGCTTCCATTGACAATAAATCCACGTTGCTCTCTCTCTCGCCGTCACAGACCCGTAAAACCAAGACAAAAATCAACAGCCCCTACACGCCACCACTTACGGCGGACCCATCATCATGCGAAACCCACAGCCTTTCTCAGCTGAACCAACATTCACTACAGTCAGCCTGCACCAGCACCGTGAGTCACGCGACCAGCCGCTTTTCTTACTCCAGCTCACATGCCACCATCTTTCGCTCCCGAAACAATGGCAGATATGAGAAGATAGGAAGGGATTAAATCGATTTTTCTGTGTGATTTTTATTTTATTTTATTTTTGTAGGTAATAATATTGATTCTCACCGCAGGCACGTCCGCGAAAAAGAGAGGGGAAGCTATCCAATCTGTTATGCCACGCTCGATCCAGGACTCTGGAGTGTCATTCCACGCGTCTTCATCAGTTGCGGCGTGTGTCAAACACGTTCCGCTGGAAATTCATTGTTACGTCTACAGCATCTGGTTTCTTGGGGGCAGTCTTATCGCAACACTGTTGAACGATGATTCAGAAGCTGAGATTTGTTTTCTTGCAGTGTGCGGAACCCTGCGAGTATTTTCGATAAGGATTGTAAAAGCGGGTGTGAGTAGATTAGTAAAAAACAATTACACCATGGCCAAGTTAAAAACAAAATATGAAAAATGCAATTGCAGATTTCGTAGCATAAAAACTAGCTCAAAAATATTTTTGCAACTTTTATTTTTTATTTGTATTTTATAATAAATTTATAAAATCTATTAGAAGTTGAACTAAGCTTCATACAAAATACTAAAATTTCAATCTTTAAAAAGGTACAAAGCCCACTTCTATCCTTCTCTTGTAAACTCATCTTTTTAAAATTAAAGTTAAAAATATCAACTCTTTTTTTTATAAATAATTAAGGTGTTCAAATCAACTTACACGCATCACAATTAATTTCTAAATCCAATAAATATTCTGTAAGTTTAATAAACAAATAAGACATCATAAGGATAAGCCAAGACCCCACTATCAACTCTCATTTAATGATTGATGCTAGAGTTAAAAATACAAACCTTAATATTTATTAACATCAGAATGAGAAATATTAAAAATAAATATCAATAACATAGCACAACAACCTATAACAATTTAAGATATAACTCGCAATGCAATCTGGTTCAGGTAGAATATTTCGGGGATGATAATATTTTCTTTCTAATGTAACTAGTTCTTGTCATATAATTAGTTAGATTTTTAATAATTATTATGCGAGATAACAATTCTTTTAAGAAAAATCATAATCTCTTCTAGCAATAAAATATTAGAAATTTGTTTTTTTCCCTAGTATTTGGAGGTCACACCAAGATGTCGGGTGTAGAACTCATAATCAAGTCAGATAAAAAGGCATGGAATAAGTATTCGTGTCAATGCAAGAACTGAACTGTCCTGGTTTCACCTTGTGGAATTCTTTTTCTTCATTGTTTTTACAAATCAAACAGAATTTTAGTACTGGGAAAATGAAAACAAGCGATTCCAGGGAGCTAAGTCCTATTGCTACTGGGCAGGCTGATATCGACATTTTCTCCTCTCTTAATTGGAGACAGACCTGTATTAGTAAAGCATGCAGAAAATACAATTTGTTTTCAGTTCTAATATGACAAAACGTTTTCTGCTCCAAAGCCAAACAATGGAGAATAGCATTCCACCACCCATTTCCTTTCCATCCCGATTCATTTTTCCTATCTTCATCTCTACAGAACACTGTATTTGAAAAGCAGTTTAATAGAAAAGGTCACTAATATAACACTACAGAAAACACGTTGCAGCCCTTAATCATGCCTGTACAATACATCACATGTATGCTGATGGTGATTCTTTCCAGACTTCCTAGAAAATAGAAAGAGGTCGAACAAAAATCAATCATAGAAAATAAGTTATGTTTTGAAAGACCTGTGAAGAAACTTAGTATCAGACTTCTACGTGCAGAGAAATCACAAATGGTACAAGGTTGTGGATAGGCAGACTGTGATGAGCGGATAATACAGCTATGATGACCTACTGGCATATGGAAATTCTACAGATTATCAAGTCTGCTTTGAAAATTCCTTCTAGAGAACAGATAATAACATAACTGATTTTCAACTGCTGAGCTATTCTGCCAATATTATCCTAATCCTTTGGGAGCAAAACCAAGTTGACATTGAGAAGTTTTAGCACCTTGGTTGATGCTGTTTGTTCTATCAACTACTTTCAAACTTACTCCAAAGCTTTCGAAAGATAGAATCCTTCATCTTTACATCATGTCTAACAATTTCATAGTTGTCCCCTGTAAGAAAGCTAAATTTTGACCGGCGCTTATATAAAACAAGTGTTCATATAAAGTGTTCATATAAAACACCAGATCCAACAGTTACACTTACTTATTTCAAAGGACCATTAGCTAAGAAATGCACAGAAAGTAGCCATCAGACTAATAGTTAATTCACAAGTTTTTGGTCCCTTTGTTTATCCAGCTTGCCTACTGAGCATATATTCTGACCTAAAGATATTCTACAAACCCCATGCTCTAAGCCTCATTGAACAAGGGCCATCAGTGCCAAATGAAACATTGTCTCTGCAACTAAATCCAAACGGTCTGGCAGTTCGTACTCACTGTCAGCAAAATCATTTCCTGAACAGTTCTACATTTGTCTTTATTATCAACAATATGTCCTCTGTTTACCCCACAGATTGGCAAATCACGAAGAGAAAAAAGTATTCATCTTATGAACTCAAAGAAATCAATCATGAGTTTCTGGGCTATTTTCCACAAGAAGACTTTCTAGGCAATACTCCTCAAACCTCCTTATTTTACATAACAAAGTGTCCAGATCTCTCCAAAACCTATCAAATTAGTTTTGTATCTGACAAAAGTAATGTCAAATACAAAAGAATGTCCAATCTTAAATCCATAACTGGAAACTCAAAAGAGTAGAGTTGAGGAGTTTCAAAAAGTTGGTGCGTGAATAGCATACCATAAACAGCAATATTCAAGGAAAAAGAAGCACAATCCAAAAAGATACAATATTCTATTATTGGCATGCTATTATATTACAAAATTATGTAAAAAAACACATTCAATTATCATCAACTGATACATAAGATGAAGAGGGTTAAAATCTCACTCTACATGAACTCGGAAGGAGAATTGGCATCAGGCTTCCCACTGTCACCCAATCCTCCGGGATGTTGTAGATTCTGCAAAACCTGAGGCGGCAACCCACCCAGTCCACCACCTAAACCGTCATTTGTCGATCCAAAAAACTGGCAGATAAACCTAGCCATAACTCCAAGTATCTGCATTTGGTTCTGGCATGCGTCAGCATGTATTTGCATCATTGCCTTCTCATGCTCAATTTGCATCCCCAACATTCTCTCCCTCCATTCCATCTCCTCCTCCTCCCTCTTCTCCTCCATTAGTCTCCTCTTTCTCCTCTCCTCATCCAACTCTCTCTCTACCCTAACCCTTCTCTCAAATTCCCTTCTAGCCCACATCAACTCCCTCTCTTCCAACTCCATTTCCCAATTCTCCATCCTTTCTTCCTTCTCACTCCGCCACATGTCTCTCCGATACTCCAACTCTCTCCTCCTCTTTTCACTCTCTAACACACTCTTCTCCCCATTAAACTCCCTTTCTCTCCTTTTCTCCTCCCTCCTCAACACCACATCCCTCAAATCCATCACTTGTGCACCGAGCAAACCCAACCTCCTATTTCCTCCCAAAGCCTTCTTCATTTTATCCTTTCGACCAATACGCATCTCCCCATTTCCTTTATCTCCACCAAATTCACCATCTTCCTCACCACCAACAACAACATTATCATTGTCATCATCACCAATAACATCCCCTTCCTCTTCTCCATCTTCCTCTTCTTGATCATCTTCCTCTAAATAATCCTCACTATCAATCCCAAACCCCAAATCACCACAATCCTTAAACAAATCACTATCACCACTACCACTTGACTTCTTGCTCTTAACTTCAAGCTCAACATCACCAAAAACCTCTTTATACTTCAAGAAATTCTCCCAATGATTCTCCCCATCTTTCCAATTAAACTCATCATTTGATATTTTAATCTTTTGCTTCACACCCAAATACTGATGCCTCATGTTTTGAACTTTTATGGATACATCACGCCACGACCATTTAAAAGGGTAGCCAATTGGGTCTTGAAGATGGTGTATGGTGTTGACATGGTCTGCTATTGGACGAAACTTTTTCTCTCTGGTTTTAAGCTTCGATAAAGTGCCTGAAGTAAGGAGATCAGAGTATTTGGACAAAAGGGTTTGCTCTTCTAGCTCTGACCATTTCTTTCTCTTCATGTTTTGTGGTGGGTTTTTCTTAATTGTGCAGTAAAGCGTGCGCTCGTGGAGATTAAAGTGGAGGGTTGTCTGAGGAGCGATGATGCAGAGGTTTTCATTTGAGGGTTGACATTTGCAATTAGCTGCCGGTTTTAGCACGTCACTGTAAATATTTCCTAATATTGTCCCTTTACTTCATATTCAGTTGATAATTTAGTCCCTATTTTGAGACAAAACTCATAAATTTACCCTTGTATTTGTGTCAATTAATTATTTATGTCCTTGTACTTTTAGTTTGTTCAATTAACATCATGTTCTCTAAATTCATTCAATTAGTCCTCTTGTTCTCACCCAATACTTCATTTGTTTATCGTAGATATAGAATGAGTGCACTATGGATTAGATATTAAAATGACTATTTTATCATTTTCGACACCCAAAAAAAAAAAAAACAATGGTATGATTATTGAGGTAATATAGTCTTGTTTTTAGAATCTATTTGTTATTATCATATTAACCAAAGACAACTCTTATTTTCACTATAAATAGTCTAGTAAAATAACTGAATTATCTTTAAAAATAAAAATTAAGAGTGTCAAGAGGTTTTTTTTTTATTATTTTTTAAAACACAATAAAATAATCAAATTATTCTTAAAAGTTGAATCGTCATACAGGGACTTTTTGGAATTTTAATCCTTATTTTTTATTAATATAAGTGGGTATTTGGGAGTGTGAATAAAAAGTGTTTTTAAAAAAAAATATTTTTTAATTTAAATTAAAAAAAAATAGTGTTTTTATATCATTTTGATGTGCTGATATCAAAAATAATTTAAAAAATATCATTTTAATACACTTCTGAACGAAAAGTATTTTAAAAACAACACTAATCACACTCTAAAACAGACACTAAAGCTGACTAAAGACCACTTTAATATTTTGATAAATATTGTACATTATTTAAAATATAAAATGGTTCACATGCGTAATACATATGATAGCATATGGCACGCCTTTCAACAGGTGTCACTTGATGGCTAAACATCGGCTTTCATAACTACATTGGAAATGAACCACCAAAATATTTCAATTGGTGGGTGGACCATTTTTCCACTACTCTTATTTTCTCTCTCCTCATCTTGAATTTTACATTATACCTTTCTAGGATTAAATATTTCCTCTCAAGTTGTATTTATATAAAGTTTAGTCTTTGTTTTTTTATTGCTAATAGTTTTTCTTATAATGATTTTTTAAGATCACTATGTTTTTCTGTTTCATCCTTTGATGTTTGATTTTATTTAATTTTATCTGGTTTGATCCTCATACTTTTTAAATCTATTTGTTGTTTAGGGTATAGGGAAATAAAGAAAAAAAAATTAAAAGAATAGGAACAAAACCTAATAGGAAAAAAAAAACATGTAAGGTGAAATCACTAAGAAAAAACCAATTCTAAATACTATAATAGCTAACATAAATAACAATTAAAAAAATGAGAACACAAATTGATAAAGTAAAAAATTTGTTAAGGATAAAATCAAATCAAAATTTATAAATTATTTTAAATATAATAAATAAGAACCAAAAAATAGAGATTAAATAGAAGAAAAGAAGAAGTTTAAGAATTGATTTAAAAATTTGGTGGACATTGTATAAACATTGAAGATGAGATAGGAATAAAAGATCATCTACGCAAACCTAGAAGAACGAGTCATGGAGGAAATGTTGAGACAAATTAGGCACCACTCGAAATGATTTTTTTTTTTTACCATTGTAATTAGTTGTTTGTGTCATTCAAAGGTGAAGGAACGATTATGCATGTTTTTTTAATCCTTTTTTATTTATTAAATAACTAAGGTACATAACTAAAGTATTATTTGTCATTTTGTTTCAAAAATATTTTCGAAAAAATTTGATTTTTTTTACTTTTATTTTAAATTAATTTTTTATATTTTTAAATTATTTTCATGTTCTAGTGTAAAAAATTAACTATGCAAGATCATGCATCTTACATTATATATGGCCTATATAGATGTCTCCTTCGGTTCTTGAAAAAATGATATCCATCTATTTCTTTGAAAATCTCATTTCCATGTCATGCAAATGCATCTACCATTTGTAAATTGTCGTGATGGTGTTTTTTGTTGGACCTCCATGGTAGGGGAACGTCTGGAAAAAAAAAATTATAATCATAAAATTATAATTATAATTTTCAAGAGTTGTCATTTATAATTAAACTCATTAGAAAATCTAATGAACTGCAATAGTTTGGGTAAAAAAACTTGTTACACAAAGATAAAACGTTCACCCTAGTACATTCTGTCTAAGATAAGCTACATAGTTATTTGATTGTTTTTCTATATCATATCTTTTTATTATTTAGTATTTTTCAAGTTTGAAGTAGATCTCTCCTCGCGCGAGAGTCTTTAACTTAATTGGTCAAAAACTTAATCATTCTAAACTCTAAATCACATTTCTTTTAATTTTTAATATTTATAAGCGTACTCTACGATGTAGTTTTACATCTCAAATATTAAAGTCTATAGTTAAGTCCTAATGAGCAATGTGATTAGTAAATATTTTTTTATAATTTGGTCAAAGCATAACGGATGATCATAAATTGGTTATGATATTCCATTTTGTGTGTTTAAAACTTGAAAAAAGATATAGTTTTTTTAAGATATGCTCAAAAATATTTTAGGATTTGGTCATATACAAGAAATTTTTTTTAATGCATTTATATATATATATATATGGGTTATGCTTGGCCCAGGCATGTTAGGCTAAAATGGGCTAACATGCTTAATTTGGGTTATACCTGGCTCATCTAACTAAGTTGAGCTAAAACACATTCAACTAAAAAAAAAAAGCAAAAAAAGTTACCTAACGACAAAAAAGGTCTGGCTAGTGGCTGACCGAGAGTTGGAAAAGGAACAGTGGTAGGTGCTAGTTGTAGGAAGAAAATAAAGCATTTGATGGTTATTGTTGCTATTGCATCTAAAAAATGAAGGAGGACTTTGTCATCAATGTTGGTGGTGGTCAGAGGTTGCTATTTCTAATAGCGAGAGGAAAATGAGTTGTTTCTATATTGTTGTTGTCAATGATGGAGAGAAAGAACTACTTTTTAATGAGGAGTAAAGGGAGATGTTGCCGTGGAGAAGAAGAATTGTTGTTGCTAGAACTTGCTCCTGGTATTGCTGCTACTGCGTGGCTGGGTGAGGAAAATGTGTAGAACATGTGCTAAAGGTTTCGGTGGTTACTAATGCCCGTGGAGGAGAGTCGTTGCTGTCATGAAGGAAAAGTGTTGTTATTGTTGAGAGTGTATTTTTTTTTTTCTCTTCTCCTTTGCTCTTTTTTTTATTATTTTTTTCTTTCCCTTATGTGTTCTTTCTTCTTTTTATCTTGTTGTCTTTTTTTTTTCATTGTTACACTTTGTATGTTTTCTCTTTTGTCTATTCTCTCTTCCTTTTGTTCTATCTTTTTATTGTCCTCTTTGTTATATAACACAGGTGTTTATAGCGGAGACGTTGCCTCTTTAGCTGATCGTCGCATACATAGGTGATAACTTTTGAAGTTTGACTCTTCCTTTTTTGATGCTAGCATGGGATTTGCAATGATGGAGAAGACTACACGCTGCATTGTATTAGATTAAGATACATAAATCAGAGTATGGATTGCCTTTAAGATACATAAACCAGAGAACGGAATGTCTTCAAACTCTACAGAATGACATCATTTTGACAATTAGATTTGGTTTTTTAATTTTTAATTTCATTAATCATGTTTTTAATTGACTCTAAACTTTTAATTTTGTACAATTTCATCCTCGCTAAACTTCAATAACAACTTTGAATTTATGTACCCTTTTTTTTTATTTTGATCATTGATCTCGGATTTATATAATTTGACCCTCAATTAACTGTTAAACTTTTAATATTCTTCAATTTCACCCCTAATTTCATCCAATTAATTTAGCACAAAATAAATATGGTCTCCTAAAATTCCAATATTTTTAATTAAGCCTAGATTAGGTTCTAAAACTTAAGTTTTCACTAATGAAGCCCCTAATAAAATTAGTTTGACACCTTTAAAAATAATGAATTTTTTGCACTTGATTAAATTCTTCAATTGAATCCTAAATTAATTTCTAAACATAATTAGATTTTAATTGGACCCATGATTAAATTAAATTGACTTATAAAAAATCTAATTATGATATGGATTTAATTTTTATGTAGATTTACCGATGATAACTTATTTTAACATTGAATGTACATTTTCAATTTATTTTTTGCAAAATAAAAATACAATCGGACTTTCTAATGCATCATAAATTTTCAACTTGATTTTTTCATCTCATCAATTGTTTTTATTATATTTTATATTTTATTTCGAGTAAATTTTAAAAATAACCTAGAAATGAACACGCCATCCGCCATCCGCCATCCATAGAGCTATGAATTGATTATTATCCATGACTTGATCTTTGGGAAAAATAGAGCAAAACAAAAATCTGTTCCGTACGTTCTTCAACTTGAGTGTCGATTTTACTCGAAAAATTAGTGGTGTTTGATCAAGAGAGAAGAAGCTTCGTAAAGGGTTTCTCAAAACTCTCGGATGACCGCACCCTCTGCATCGTAAGCTGCAGCCTCGAGCTTTCTGAGTCAATCCCTCACAGCCTCGAGCTTCCATAGCTTCTTCTCTGCAACATGGCGAACAGACTCGGTGTGCTTTGAAGATTATCATGGTCAGTTTGCAAGCCCCGAGCAAGTAAACCATATTAAAATATAGATGAATTATCTTATTTTTTTATATATGAATGGTGTACCTTTTAATTAATTTTTATTTTCAATTTCTCTCTTCAATTAAAAAATAAAATTTATTTGATATTTCAATTTTTATCTTTTTTTTTTATTTTAATTGTCAGTTTTATTTTGAATTCTTTTGTGTAATTAGAATTGTTTTTCCAAGTTACAGAAAAGTTAATGAGAGTTAAATTTGTTTTTTTAATTTATTTTCTTTTTAATTTTATAAAAAAAAAATTCTATTTTGTTATCCCAATCTTATGACTTGGACTTCAACTTTGACGAATTAACTCGAGTTAACTTGTTTTTTATTTTTCAAGTTATAAATTTATAATGTTAACTTAAATTGACTACAACCAATATTTTTTTATTGTTTAAATCCACTTTCATCCTTTTTCATGTTTAATAAACTAAAAACTGAGCTATATTTTTTCTCTTTTTACAAAAATATTTTTTATATAAAAACAACATGTTTATGCAAACTAAATATTAAAAAAAAAAGATATTGCCAATCTACATCTCAAAATTTAGCAAATATGAACATCAAGCAAATATGATGAACTACATCTCAAAATTTAGTGCGTCCAAGATCCACACCAAGTAAATAAGCTACATCTCAAAATTTAGTGCGTCCAAGATCCACACCAAGCAAATATGAACATCCCATGTGCCAATAATTGGCTAAGTCCAAAGTAGATTGAAGTGAGGTAGTTATGTCCAGTATTGGATCTCAATCATCGCACGGGCCTTCTTGATTAACATCTGATCATCACTTGGGCCCATAGATGATGGGCTCCATAGCCCATAAGGGGTAGAGCAAGGCACCACCAATAACCTAGCTAGATTCACGTGATCTCTATTTGGATTTAAAAGACATTGTTTTTGAATAAAATTCATCGACATCCGCGAATTGATCCCAATAATTTAAACCCTAAATCTAACAGCTACGATAATGAATTTCTCTAGAAAATAAACATTAAAAAAAAAAAGGATGAAGCCTCGAGTGTGATCAGCTATCAAGTTTGATTCCTTGATCAAAAGTGATAATGCTGCTTGATTCCAGGAATTAAACCTAGAAAAGTGAAAGAAAACTAGGGCACCAAAAAGCAAAAGCGGGGAAAGAGATGGGCCACCATTAACCACAGCTTTATTTATAGAAAGGCTGTTTGGTCACCATCACCATCCCCTAATTTGATGCCCTCCCCCTCCCTCCTTCTCTCCCCCTTTCTTTCTTCTTGATGTCTTCCACTGTTCCACACCTACGTTTCATCATTCCCTCCTCCTTTCACTTTTATTTTTTATTTTATTTTTTTAAATAGAATCCCAAGTGCTTTTTCTCAGTGCATGAACTTGGAAAAAATGTGCGATTGATTTTTGATGTTATATCGAAAACATCACAGCAGAAAACCATTTGTATGACTATGAAATGGGTGCGAAGCCTCTTCCATAAAGTGCTTCTCGGCCAAAGTTTGGTAGTGTTTTTTTTTATTAGAATAGCGGTCCGGGTTAGTTTTTGTATATTTCAACTAATCGTACAGATTTTGAAGTTAATAACTATATAAATTTATAATAATTATAATATTAATAATTATATAGTTCAAATCTAAAATCACAAGAAAAACAAATCTTTTAGTCTCAATCTCTTATCTTTGAATCACCTACTAGATGATTAGTTTGGTAGCATTCTTATTTGCATAAATTTGTGTATGTTTGAAATTGTAGTTGAGAGAGGATTTTGAGGTTATTTTTAAGAGTATTTTTCGTTTAGAAATGCATCACAATGATATTTTTTTAAAATTATTTTTGATATTAACATATGAAAATGATCTAAAAACATTATTTTTTTTAATTTAAAATGAAAAATATTTTTTTAATTATATTCAAAAATATTTTTAAAATATAATGTAAAATACCCCAAAAATATTAAGAGTTGGTTCAATTTTGAGATTTCCCCATGTTACCTTTCTAGTTGAAATCCCCAATTTTATTTTTTTCATTGAGAAAAGATTGATCAAGATATAGCAACCCTTTCAAGAACATCATCAATTATTGGATTAAATATTTATGGGTTTTGTAATATATTTTTAAGTTATTTTGAATCATGTAATACAGGAAAGACAAATCTCTTAGTTTCAATCTTTTATCTTTGAATCAACTACTAGATGGTTAGTTTGATAGCATTTTTTATCTATATGAATTCGTGTCTGTTTGAAATTGTAGTTGAGAGAGGACCTTGAGGTTATTTTTAAGAGTGTTTTTCATTTATAAATATATTATAATATTTTTTATTATTTTTTAAAAATTATTTTTGATATTAGTATAAAATTTATTTTGGATAGGAAATTTTGCCCTCATAAAATTTAAAAACATTAGTTTGGATAGGAAATTTTATTTTAAATTTCAATATTTCCCTCATAAATATTATTTTTGACGACTTAGTTTGTTTTTATTTTTTTATTAATTTCCTATCCATTTATTTTTTTTTTTGCTAGGAAAACGCCTATAAATAGTAGAAGAAAAACAAATAATTTATTCAAGAGACAAGGCAAAACAGCCCCACGGGGAAACAGCTATGTGGGTCAAATTATTTAGAGTTTATTTATTTTTTTGGTTAGAAAATATTTTCTAAAAAAAATCTTAAAATAATTTTTTTTTAATACTTTTGATATATTAATGTTAAAAATATTTTTTTAATATTTTTTTTTAAATATTTTAAAAAATAATTGATATCATAATCCCAAACACTAACTCGATCTTGTTTATATTTTATATTTAAAGTAATTTTACTTTTATATATTTAAAAATATATTCAATTAAAAAAATACTAATAGAAATAATATTAAATGCTAAAGAGAGCGTCAAACTGTGGCGCTGCCGGTGGGCCTGGTCATTTTAAAAAACGTTGGCCCACCAATTCAATTAGTATGGAACACTGTGGGCCATACCCTCGGCGTGGTCTGACCCAAAGCAATTCAGGTGGACCCATCATGGTTAATTTTTTTACGAGTGTTATGCAAAAAATTAAATATGTAATTCTACATTGTAAATTCATGGTTTATATGGATATTAGGGTTAAATTGAGTAATTAAGTGAATCAATATTATTTCATCATTTAATTTATATTTTTTTATATCCATGTATTAATATATGTTATATAAATATTTATAAAAAAGAAAAATCATTAAAAAATTACATATATAATACGTGACTATTTTAGATTAAATATTAGTATGGTAGATTATAAAAAATATGGAAAGATTAAACCTCAATCTTTATCCAAGAATTTTAGATTAAATATTAGTATGGTAGATTATAAAAAATATGGAAAGATTAAACCTCAATCTTTATCCAAGAATTGAGTAAGCATCCTTTTTTTTTTCCTGTTAATGTCACATATTATGCTATTATTACTTTTACAGCTCATCATATTATAAAATCTAATTAATTAATTTACTGTTACTACAAGCAACATTAATATATTCTGAAAAGGCATCACCGCTTCTCTTCTCTGCAGCAACTCAGCCTTTGTTGCCTCGTCAAAACAACAGAAACATTCTTCATTGCCTTCCTCTATACCCTCTCTCTCTCTTTGTCTCTGTTTCTGGTCACCGTGAAGAACAGAAGTCAAGCATGGCAGGCAACAAGTTTGCAACCATGCTGCAAAGAAACACGCACAAACTCACTGTAATTCTGGTGTATGCAGTTCTTGAATGGATCTTGATCATTCTCCTACTCCTCAACTCTTTGTTCGCGTATTTGATAACCAAATATGCCAAATACTTTGGCCTTAAAAAGCCTTGCCCTTGGTGTTCCAGGATTGATCATATGTTGGAGCCTGGAAGAAACACCAACTCCTATAGAGATCTTGTGTGCGAGACTCATGCAATTGAGATTTCCAAACTGAGTTATTGCTCAAATCATCAAAAACTGGCTGCTACACAGAATATGTGCATGGAATGCTTGGCTTCTCGGCCAAATCACATCGATCAGTCTGCTGGGATGACAAGGAGAATTGCTCTCTTTTCTTGGGTGAGCAAGGATAATGCTATTGCAAATGGTGAGAATATTGTCAGGTGTTCTTGCTGCAACGAGAGTTTAAACAGCAAAGTCTACCCTTCTTGTCTGCTGTTCAAGCCTTCCTGGGATGCTTCGAAGTATAGCGAGAAAGGAAATTTGATCGTAGAAGAGATAGATGATGAAAAGGATGGAGTTTACTGCAACGAAATAAGCAAACCTGATAGCTTGGCACATTATACTGAGCATGAAGTCAGCGATGAGATTAAAAGAGATTATGGAGAAGGACAACAGGAAGATGAACATCAAATGCTATCTGATGCTGGAAGTTTTTGCCTCAAAGATGCAGTGGAGGAAGACTGTTCAGGGTCTGAAGCAAACTTGCATTGTGATGAAAAGGAATCTCACATTATGGAGCAGGACTCGTACGGTATGAACTCTACTCATCAAGGATTTGATGACAATATGATTGAATATTGTTTTGATAAAGATAATTCTCTTGAAATCATCAATTTGCACTTGGAGAGAAATCTTGGCTATGACTTTAGTCGCTTAATCCCTGTTGATTTGATTGATTCATCAACCACTGCAAATCATGAATCATACTACTTGAAGGAAGATCCCGCAGAGGAAAATCATCAAAATGGAACTTCTGATCCTGCATTACACTTTGAAATGAATAAAGAGGAACGGACAAGTTATGCAGAAGTTGAAAGGATGGGTATAGCAGCGGATTGCTGTGAGAAATATTCAGTTTCAAATCTCACAGAGATGAAAAAAGAATTGGTAGGCAAGGAACACGAAAAAGTTACTGCTCTAGAAGAAGCTCTGACATTATCGCTTGGTGGAAACAGTGTTGTTATGGAAGAAACAGAAGAACTAGATGAGTTTCCAGGTATAGAATAACAGCTCATTTGCTTGTCCAATCTAATTTTTTTTCATAAACATTATTAGCTTAACCAACATTGTGCAATTATCTTATCGAAAGCAGATTATGAGGAAGAAACTATTGGCTCCAGCTTGTTTACCGATCAAACCAAATCCAAAGACTTCATAGAGCTTTCTGATTTTGCAACCAATCAACCTCATGCTCAAGAATCAACTAGATTGCCATGCCTGCAGGAAGACCAGTCTTCGGAAACTGTTAATGAAGCTGAGATAACAGGTGCCCTAGAAAGTAATGAACTTGGTAAGCAGGATTCCATATCTTACCTCCTCTAATAATGCTTGCTCAATTTAATTACAACGATCCGCAAAACAAGAAGTAAATCTAATGCGATTATGGTATACTAGGTCCAAACGACACAGAAATAACTACCGAAGGAGAAAAAATGTTGTCAGCTGATGATAACCAAGAGGGTATAAGCCATCATTTATCTTCACATTTGGAGTCTAATGAAGCTGAGGAGGAGAAGTTTCCCGAGACACCTACTTCTGTTGACAGTGCTCACTACTTGCATAAGAAGCTCATGCTATTCGAGAAGCGAGAGTCAGGAACCGAGGAATCCTTTGATGGAAGTGTGGTAAGTGAGATGGATTTTGGTGATTCAGTTCTTACTGTTGAACGGATGAAAACAGAACTTAAAGCTGAAAGAAAAGCTTTCGGAGCATTATATACAGAACTAGAGGAAGAGAGGAGTGCCTCAGCCATAGCTGCAAACCAGACCATGGCTATGATAAACAGGCTTCAAGAAGAGAAGGCAGCAATGCAGATGGAAGCATTGCAATACCAGAGGATGATGGAAGAGCAGTCTGAATATGACCAGGAAGCCCTGCAACTTCTAAACGAGCTCATGATCAAGAGAGAAAAGGAGAAGCAGGAGCTCGAGAAAGAGTTGGAAGTGTATCGCAAGAAGGTTTTGGACTATGAGGCTAAAGAGAAACTGAGAAAGATTAGAAGAATCAAGGATGGAAGTATAAGAAGTAGAACTTCGTCTGTTACATGCAGCAACACAGAGGATCTTGACGAGCTATCTATTGATCTTAATCGTGAAGCAAGGGATGAAGATGGAGGCAGCAGCTTTGGGAACCAAGATAGTGGTAATAATAATACTTCAGCTGATGAGGTTGTAAATTTGCAGGAAATAGCACTGGATTGTGTGAAGCAGATGACTGCTCTAGATGATTCCCTGTTTGAATTTGAGGAAGAGAGGCTGTCTATTTTAGATCAGCTCAAGGCATTGGAGGAAAAGTTACTCCATTTGGATGAGAATGACAATATCGAGGATGTGCATTCGGTAGAGCAGTCCTCAAATTATAGCGTCAAGGGATTCGATGAAAGCTATGAAATGAGCACTCCAGAAGAAAATGGGATTTCAATTGACACGTCAAAGGATGGACGTTATCCCGAGAGGAAAACAATGAGTTCCATGGCAAAGAACCTCCTTCCTCTTCTGGATGACGCTGCTGATAATGAGACTGAAGAAGGGTTTCTGTTCGATGAAAATGTTGAGTCTGAGTTTGTTGAAATGGAAAACTCTTTGGTTCCCAAATTTGATCTAGATGGCAAAAAAATAGTCATTGAAGAGGAGGTAGATCATTTATATGAGAGGCTACAAGCTCTTGAAGCAGACAGGGAATTCTTAAAGCATTGTATGAGTTCAATACAGAAGGGAGACAAGGGGATGAATCTTCTGCAAGAGATCTTGCAGCATCTGCGTGATCTTAGGACAGTGGAACTCCGGGTGAGGAGCATTAGTGAGGATCCTCGAGAGTAAAGCTCCACCTACCAGCCATGGAACAGGAGATGAGGTAAATTTTTATTTCTTTCTTGCTAGCCATTCCAAGCTAATTTAAAATCTCATTTAACAAAGTATAACAATACAACAAGACTTCAAATATCAACCCAGTAAATTTGTCTGACAATCCAGGTCCCTTTCTCATGGATGAGAAGAACTTACTCCACATCAAGCGCAGGCCCAAAATTCGAGGAACTGGATGCTTTCTGCAGAATGCCAGGATATCTCCTGATGGAACAGAGGATTCCTGGTCTTTAGTTTGTTTTGGTCAGTGAATGATATTCACATACAACAGAAACTGAAGTCTGCCCTCGACTTCTAAATGGTCTCTTTTGGGTTCTACTGAAAAGGTGTAGACCCAAAAATTTGCAGGATCTCCTCCTAGCAGCCTTTTCCCAGGCAAGGGAGAAGGACCAAAAGGATTGCACAAGCATGCCTGGTTTGATTGCATTGGTTAGGTTACTTGTAGACTGAGGTTTATATCTACCATTTTCAGATCATATTCTTTTGTTTCAGACAGGGAAGGGTTAAAAGGAATAGGAAAGAGGATTAAGCCTTCCTTCCAGGTTTTTACATTGGTTATGTCACATGGGTTGAAATACTGTCAAAAATTGTGAGTGGTGGTTGCCATTAATGCTTTTTGTTGTTTTTATACTTCCCTTTCATGATGATATTGAGATCTCGACACATTTCCTGACTAAAAGCAGAAATTGCAACCATATTTTGTTTATTTGATTATTAGTGAAAATTCTTGGTAACAAAATGCTGTAGATCTTTTTGTATCTTTAATGTATTAGATGTAAAACAATTGAATTTTCCCATGCTGATTGGAGAAGAATCAGCCCTGAATTTAGAGTAAATAAATATGTTTTTAGATGGTAATTGATACTTGACAAGATTTGCAAAAAACTCATCCTGAGTGGAGTTTATTTTCTCAGGCATATTAGCTTCTAACCAATATGATCACATTCCATTTGAAGGCAGGCATTGTCCTAGTGAGGTGATGCGATCCAACCTGCAAACAACCTTGGCTTACATTTGGATGATATCCCGTGATAGAAGGGAAAGATATATTTGGAATGAATTTATGGTCTATAAATTTATGACATTTCATTAAATTTTTATTAAGAATTCTATCACAACATCCTGCTTCAATGAAATCTTATGAACATCAAGATCCAATAGCCCCATTCTTTGGCTGCATGTTTCAATCCTTCCTTCTTTTCCCCAGAGTAAAGGACACAGTTATGGTCCTGCCCTAGGCCAGGGACTTCCTTAATCGAGCTTCTAACTTTCTTCTCTGAAGTGAAGTACTCAAAAGCAGTGCCTTTAAACGGCAAGAGTTCTCCTGTTGGGATTGAGTTCCCATCCACGGCTGTAATTTGAGATCCTGATATCTGAACCAAATGCTCAAGCACATTCCCAGAGTTGTGACCTGCTAAATTCCAGTAGGTCTGTTGTGCTAGGTTAATTGGAGTGAACTTAATCTTGGGCACCGCTTCCGTATCCAACTTCCTGGTTTCGCTTGAACTAAGCAACTAGCAGTCACAATAAGGTCCCCATAGTATCCTCAATCCTGATGACAGAAAAAACCAAGAACAGCATCGGCAACTTTCCCTGCAAATCAAACAAAACAGTCATCACGTCATCCACTCTTCAAACACAAAGCAAAGAATCCAAGAAACTAAACCAGAAAATATACTGAAACAGATCGATACTAAGAGAGAGTGAAGGAACCATTTTTGTCAAGGACAAATTAAGAGAGAAGTGATGGTGGCACCATAGTTACTGACAATATTACGTTTGGCTCCATTGTTGAGTTGGAGTAGTGATCATGGTTTCGGCTGTCTCTTTTTCTGACCCGGGATTTTGCAACGTTACAAGACAAGATGATCACTTTAAGAAATAGGTTTTACAAAGTTCCTTATAATTTTTTCAACCAAGTTGTGAATAGTATTGAACCTGAGTTTGATCTAAACTACCATCACACTATTAACCCAGATCAACACCGGTTAACTCAATGCTTTTGTTGCAATACTACTAAATAGATCATGATGAACCTGAGCCTCTGTTGATTTGATTACAAAAACAATTTAGTTTTTTTTTAAATAATAATAAAAATATTCCAAATCAACTTGCATAACTCATTGCCTTATATATATATATAAGAAATAGAAAATCTTTAAACCTAATTGATTGACCATGAGCATAATACATTAATTAGTTTTGAAAACAATTATAATAATAAGTACAATAAAATTTAGTCGATCATTTCTTGGTCTCCAATTAACCAAAGAAAGGATGAAAGATTAAGATTATATATAGTGAAAAAACTTATAAATTATAAAAATAGAGACTATAAATAAAGAGAAAACATGTCACACCATGCTATCGTCCCTATTTGTTCTCTTCCAAAGCCAACTTTCATTAAAAATAAAATTATGAACAATTCACTAAACTTTTTCAAAATTTCGTTGAAGTGTTAGTATTTCAAAATCATAGTCTTAAAAAGTTGAGATGAAATGTAAAAACATTATAAACAGCCTTTTTTATTCTAAAACTTATGTATTAATCCTCTTGGTACTACCTTGTAAGGTTCATTGACAATATATATATCTATATATATATACACACCTCTTGTCACATAATAATATTAATTAGATTTTTTTTCTTTCATTTTTTCTAATATATTTATTAATTTTATTCTTTGATGTTGGATTTATTGAATACTATATTTCATAATATTTTACATTTTTCTTTTTATTATATTATTCTAGACTCATAAATCAAATCATAAGTTTAATAGGTTAACTTGATTGACTTGAGTTTTTTCATCTCTTTTTCTAATTGATTTTTTTTAATTTTATTATTCAACATTAGATTGACTTAGAATTAAGTTTGTGATTTATTTTGATTTGTTTCATATAAAGTCATTCTCATCTCATGATTTAGGTTATGAGTTTGATTAGTTAATTTTGGTTGACTTAGATTATTTTTTGAATTATTTTTTAATCTATTTTTTTTTTTAATTTCTTCTTTTAGAATTGAGTTGATCATGAATTTATCTTCATAATTTATTTTAAATTTTTTTCCAACGGGTTATTGTGGTCTCATGATTAGGTTTGCATGCTTAACGAGATGACCCAATTTATTTATTTTTGTTCTTTTTATGAATTTTTTATTTTTGTTCTTCAACATTAAGTTTATTGAAAATTGAGTTTTGTATTTATTTTTATTTATTTTTTCTAGGTTATCATGATTTCATGACTTGCTATATTGTCATCTCAATATTTATTAAAAAAAATTCATCATGAGTATTTATTTTGATTCAAATTATGTTTTTACTAGTCATCCAAAACAACTAAGTCATATCGAATTAGTTTTCACATAGTTTAATTTTTTTCTAATAAACAACCATTAGAGGACCTAGATATTTTTTGACATTAAAAAATAATTTAATTCACAACATTATTGAGACATATAGTATTGAGCTAGAATGTAATGAGTGAAAATGTAAGTTTCTTAAAACACATGAATGAAGCTCAATTAATTTAGACTCTCATGAACTAAAACTAGGTTTTAAAACCAATGTTCTGAAACTAAAATTGGTCTAATAAGTTAATTTTGAAACTCACTAGGTTGAATTTGTTTTTTTAAAATAAATGAGAATAAGTTATCATGGTGTAACCTAAAAAAAATAATCAAGTTGAATTATGATGCTATTAAAATTCATTGACTTTTTAAAACATATATTTTTTATTTAAAAAAATATCTTTATTATTTTAAAAAAAATCTTTTAACCTAGATTTATATTAATGGAGTTAACTTGCCGCACTAATAATCATATATTTGTAAGAATTTAATCTTTTTAAAACACACTAGCAATAAAGTGTTTCATAGAAAAAAAAATCTTTAAAGATCTATTAATTTAATAGTTTACTAAAACAAAAAAAACTTTTGACAAACAATATACTAAATTTTCACCATTGATTTGTTTTCTTTAAAATGATACGTGGATCAGCTTACATCCATTTCAATTAATCTTACATATCTTAAAATTAATAACTATATAAATTTTTAATAATTATATTAACAATTATATAACTTGAATTTGAAATTATAAAAAAAATTATTTTAAATTTAAATTCATACTACTAAACTAACTACAAGATAATTTGTGACCATTAGTTTTTCTTTGAGAAGGGAGGGGACCGTTCCATTGCACATCTTTCTTCAGCGCAAGAGGGCCATTATCGAATGACGACGACGAGGAGGAGGATAACAAAATAAAAACCCATCACAAACAATGGATAAACAAGTGATTTCGAAAACTAAAAAATAAAAATACTACAAATATTCACAGCATGCCACGTCATCAAATCTAAGTCACATCCATATGAAAGGCTCTCATCCGTTAGATCATCATCATCCATTAAACAATCCTGACCATCCATCCATCCATCCATCCATTTTCTCTCCTAAACCAAAATAAGGAAATAAAGAAAAAAAAACCTTGCGGTATGTCCTTTTTGACAGTATAGATGAAGATATAGTGATTTCTTACGGGATTCTGAAACAAAGCAATTGTTGCTGTTAGAGTTTCTTTGGTGGGGACTCACTTATTTCACTTCATTGAAGAGTTTGGACTATAAAATTTCAAACTTTTTCTCTATTTTGCTGGAAATTTAATGGCAGCTGAGGAGATTAGTAAGCCTCCATCACTCCCTCCTTACCCTGAGGTACTTAAATCACACAATATTTTCCCTATCTATACAAAAAATAAAAGGTGAAAGGTTTCTGTGTCTTTGCTGTTCTTGTAATCTTCAGTTCTGAATATTTCATTGCGTAGCTTACTTCGCTGAGGTTTTATTTTTAGATTTGTTTGGGGTTGATGCTTGGAATGGATGGTCTCTGAGTAAGATGATAAAGACCCATTTTTTATTAGATTTTGATTTTATTTTTTATTAAGATTGAGCTTGTGTTTCATAAGCTTGTTTTTTATTTATTAATTTTTTGCTTCTGGTCCTGCTTGAATTTTCATATTAAAGGGGGGGAAATGGAACTTCTTGGAAATTCAGTTTTGTAGAAATCATCATTAAAGGGGGGAAATGATCAAAGAGTTTTTTCTGGTTTTGGATTTCTTTGAGTTGGTCATGCCATTTAAAAATCAAAACTTGGATTGGTTTCCCCCCCACCCCACTTTTTAGACTCAGTTTATTCTACTTATGCTAAATTTTGGGTTAGTGAATTAGAAGAGGTGTTTTTCTCTCTTAAAAATTATAATCAAGAAATCTATTTCCTTGAAATCCCCTGTTCATTTATTTGTTAAGGAAAAAAAATAAATTTGACTGTATTTAGCTTCTTTTTTTAATATGCAGAAACTGCAGTGCCTTAACAGCCATTGAGATGAATTTTACACTTTGGTGTTATTGAGATCAATTTTAACAGCCATTGAAGCATCATGGTTAAATCACCAACGTTGTGTGCTTAACTATTTATTAAGAAGGTTGGGGATTTAAAAAGAAATTTAAGATAAAAGCCATTTTCATGTAATCCTCATCTTACATTTTCCTTGTTACAGTTGCAATTCAACGCATTTGGTCCTTTTGCAAGGAATTGATTTTTGTAATTTTGATGGATCTTTTCCTATTGCTCCCAGATGATTTGGTCAGCCATTGCAGCATTGAATGAGACAGGTGGCTCAAACAAGACGTCAATATCTAAATACATTGAATCAAAATACGGGGACTTGCTGGCTGGCAACACTGCCCTCCTCTCGCACCACCTCAATCGAATGACGGATACCGGAGAATTAGTTTTTTGGAAAAACAACTACATGAAGCCAGATCCCAATGCTCCTCCAAGGCGTGGTCGTGGTAGGCCCCCAAAGCCCAAGGATCCGCTTGCACCAGCTGCAGACCTGGCCCCTGCCAGACCGAGGGGTCGTCCACCAAAGGATCCAAATGCGCCACCAAAACCAGTGAAGCCAAAGGCTAACACTGCCGGAAGTGGAAGGCCAAGAGGGAGGCCACGTAAGATGGCACGGCCTACAAGAGGAATAACTGGAACACCTACAGCTACCTCAGCGGTGCCAATGACAGCAGGTAGTGGAAGGCCAAGGGGTCGGCCTCCAAAGGTGAAGGCTGCTGTTATGACTGAAGTGAGTGTTCAGAATTAGGCATCTCCTTCCAGTAGTGGTAATAACAGTTGATGGACTATGTTGTCTCTACATATCCGTAATATTGGGCAGCTGTGTGTTCGTCGTTGTTAACAGTGGTGTATGTTTCTGTGCATGTAACTGCGTCTTGTCTTCTTGTATAATTGGACGAATTTAGCTGTTATTATTCAGCTTTCTTGGTTTGTTATAGTTTTCGTAGAGAATGATGTTTATAACTGCATGTTTTTTCTTAATGTTAATCCGCTTGACCCTTGTCTGAGAAAACCATTACCTAGCCTTCTGAAATTTGGTGCCACGAAGAATTTTCGCTGTAGCTAAATCTGTTTTCTCTGTTTGAAAGCAGGTGGAACCTTGTCCATAAATGTTGGTCAATTTAGACCGATTGTGACTCCAGGACGATGTTCTGTATCTTGGATGAAAGAAAATTAAAGTGAAATGATTTTTTGACATAGTATTAGTTTTAATTGACTTAATGATGATGATGATGAGTTTGAATTGTCTTTATTGATCAACTTAAATGCCCTTAACATATGCAAGCATGCCATTTTCTCTTTCCTCAAAACCCTAGCTACATCAATGATTTCTTGAGCACGAGAGATTATCGGAATAGTGTGTAATCTATTCATAATCATGACTCAACATGATCTTCGAAATAAATTAAATTGAGTTTAACTGATTAATTTGACAGGAGTGATCACGTGACAACAATACACTTATGTGGATTTGTTTTTGATGATGAAAACTTAAGTTGATTTATGTTATTTTTATATTATTATTTTTTAAATTTATTTATCTTTTAACAATAAATTGGTTTCAAATTGAATTTTATAATTACTTTTTTTCTTTGTATTTAAAATTGAATTTTATAAATTATTTTTTTTCCTTGTATATAGATATTATAATCTGATGATTTGTGTTGAATCTGTTTTTGAATTTGTTATTAACACAATATTTTTTTTTAAACTAGGCTTCATATTTTTTATTTATTTTATATAAAATTATATTGATCATATATATTTGGTGACGTGTTTGGAAAATTGATCCAAATTAGCTCGATTCATTTTTTTTTTATACTTTTTTAATTGGGTTCTTTTTCAATTTCACCCTCCAACAACTCAATTTTTTTTTTTTAGAAAAAAAATTCTTATCTTTGAATACTAAGTTGTTTTAGAATTGAGCTTTGTTATTTTCTTTCAACTTACTTATCATGGATTTATCTTGGTTTCATGGATTTAATTTTTTTTTTTTATATATATATCTTTCAACATTGAATCTATTAGGAACAAAGCTTTGTAATTTTATTTATTTTCTTTTTATATCATAATCTAGGATATAAGTTTAACATGTTAGCCCGAGTTGACTTAGATTGTTTCTTTAAGTTGTTTTTATTTTATTTTTTCAATTGCATCCTTTAGCATTTGTTTGGTTGGAATCCAGGCTATGTAATTTTTTCATTCATTTTTTATGAGATTATCTCAATCTCATGATCCGAGTTACAAGTTTAAAAAGTTAACATGAGTTGATTTGAGTAGTTCTTTTTTGTTTTTTTAATATTTTTTTTTAATTTTATCTCTCAACATTGGATTGATTAAGAATTGGTTTTTATAATTTGTTTTCTACAAGATTCTTATGGTCTCATGATTTGGGTAATAGATTTCACAGATTAACCTTTCTCATATATCATCAATTCAAACATTTTTTAAAAATACCATTTGATATGTATCCATAACAGTATCTTTAAAAAAATCGTTTATATTTTAAGTTTGTGAATAATATTCTTATTAGAAAAAAGGTTATCAATATTTAAATATTTATTTCATTAAGAAAAATTGATTGGACCTGATTTGTAGTAAGGAACAATGATGTAGTGGATTCTAACATGTTCGGATGAATGCTGTCTCCTGGATTGGTTAGAACCTTGTACGGGGATCCAGGTGATTTTCTTTCGACAAGACTTGTCTGCACAAACTACATGGTTCCTAGTCTGTTTGTCTTTGCTGTTTGTTAGACACCTTGTCCCACTCAAGTATTGATGATTTCTGTGAGCCAAGAGAGTAGAATGTGACTGCTGGAATGAACCTCGAGCCTGGATTCATTGGCTATAGGATCAATAGTATGTTATTCATGAATCGCATGATTTCCTAGTGCGGCAAAATTTCAAAAATATGTGGTGCCAAGAAGAGTTGGGCCTTGACTTGGCCTACCTGCTGTCTTGTATGGAGGCAAGTGTGTGGTTTGTATAGAATGCTGTAGCTTGATTATGTGCTAGGCTAGCAGTTCACAAATTTTTGCAGAACAAGTATCTTGTATGATACAGAAAATTCTTTAATACTTAAGTTAGCACTATAAAAATGAAAAATGTAGTCTTAGAGGCTGTATTATTTGTTTGTATATTTATTATTGTTTGCAGAAAATAACAAAATAAAATGGAGGCCAAAATGTCAGAGCAAAATGAATATGTCCATTGCTTACCTTGCTGTTTATGAACGTAAATATCCATCAGCCACACCCGTTTGTCTAGCAATAAGAGCCGGGGAGGGGGGGGGGGGGGGGTATTATTTTATTACATATTCAAACTAAAAATATTTTAAAAAATAAACTCCATGTCTCTCTCTCTTTAACAGGACTCAGAATAGTATTGTAGCTCCACCTCCTAGAGCAAAGCAATTTTCTCCAACCGATGGTGTTTTTTATTGCAGTCATGGTTGCTCTACCAAACACGCAGTATGCCTCGAAATCATTTCTTACTTCTGACAATCTCAAGTCGAGTTTAAAAAATATTTACGTTTGGGAAGGGTATATTTGCATAGCACATAGAGGCCGTGGCAACTAGCATGGCCAGTTCAGAATGGCTCATGGTGCCAGTCCGTCGGTACTTAAATCCTTGGAAATCGAAAGCAGTATACCTGAATTTTTCGTATGACAATGAAAAGGAATGGGCTGTTGCAAAGGGGGAATATTGTTCCTCTGTTAACAAAAAGAAATTTATAATGGCTCATATTTTCAACACAAGAAGAGGAATAAAGCTGTTACATTTTCTCTAAGCCAAACTGTACAGGATCTGCTTTACGAACATTCAGCATAGCAACAACTACTGCTAGAGGAGGGGAACAGTACAGAACAAGAATTTCCGTGCACTGTCCTACAATCTAATCCAATGGGCTTCACTTCCTTACAATTTAAATATTAATTCCAGAGGCTAGCTTCTTCAAGTATCAACATGCTTCATTCCAAGTACAGGTCCTGCATGCTCTTATAATTCCTCTACTTGGATCAAAAATCCACAATGACACCGCTTTGTCCTTGTTGAGGTCTC
Source organism: Salix dunnii (assembly GCA_015731905.1). Taxonomy (NCBI): domain Eukaryota; kingdom Viridiplantae; phylum Streptophyta; class Magnoliopsida; order Malpighiales; family Salicaceae; genus Salix; species Salix dunnii. Next base: position 5,356,527 of record CM027662.1, on the reverse strand, counting down.
CTCATCAAAACTCTGATCCTCTACTAAAAACACATGCTCATGATCATCTGTTAGAGTCATAGATGGAGCATTTAACTTGCGATCCTTTGCATCTTTATGGTGTCCTGGAGGTTGTGTATCGCACTGACTACCAACATGCACATCCGACTGGTTATTTGTATTTTGGACGTTGCTTGGCATTTGTGGCAACAAACCATTCCCGTATGATTTGTTCAGCCTTTGTCTGGTTATGATTGATGAAAGAAGTTGATACCACCTACAAATAGCTTGGGCTTCATTTCTTTTCTTCTCTTCAGCATCTCGTCTCTCTTCTTCTTCAGCATATGCCTGGATAGAGAAGACAAGTACCAATGAATTTCTCACTTAAAATGGTTCGAAGGAGTAGGAATTAAGTAAAAAGAAGAAAACAAAAGATGTGGCTATCAGTTGGAAGACACCAGGACCATCTAGACAGGAAGTCTGAAAGTGAATAAAAAGGGGAAAAACAACTTTGCATACAGATGTGTAAAGGACATACTGAAGAAACAGAAAAACAGGTTGAGAAAAAGTTCAAGCACCGTTCAACTTGTTACATCATTTTCCTTCAGAAATTTGAGTCAAGGTAAAGAACTATACATCGTAGTTGATGCAAAATGAGCATCTTAATGGTAAAGTATAACCAATATATATATATATATAAAGGGGGCTTCAAGATCATACTGATCATTAAAAAATCATCACACCATTTCAACATGTTTTGACTTCAACAAGTAGCAAGCTATTTACCTCTAATATTGCATCCTTGAACTCATTGCACACAACAATACCATCAAAGACTGGAACAGATCTACCATTTCTAAATTCAAAACCAACCATGGCAGGTGCATAATCAATTTCCAGTCTCTTGGCAACATAAAATACCCTTGGCAACCTTAAGTGCACAGTCCCTGGCGGCAGGCATTTCTCAGACCACACGTCAACTTGACCTCGTTCATTCTGAATTCACATTCAAATTGAACTGTCAGTGAAAATATATTTTCATTTACAAAAGAAGAAGCATCAACCAAATGAGTGATAACTTCTAAATCTAATTGTTAAATAAACTACATATGAAATTGTACATGGCATTTAAAAGCTGTCCTAAGAAGGCTTTGTATATCTGTAAGTCACACAACCAGACAAATGATGAAAGTACAGAGTGGAAAAATACAATTGAAAATGAAGTCGTTGTATGTCCTGATAGAATTTTGTCCCATAGTTGGGAGCTTTATAAATCTAGAAATAAATGAAACGTGGCTTAAGGGGTTTTTCAGGTGAGTTCTCATATCCCAATATATCCATTCCTAAAGGAACTTTACAGTTTTTTTAGATTAAAAATTAGGTAAGATTGCACAAATGTTTATTGATCTTACTGTAAAACTTTATATATATTTCTTCAACAAACTTATTCAGTGATAGAATTTAAAGATAATCTCTGTACTGCCAAACATGAATGTTGTAATGAAGGAAAGTAACATACTTGCTAGGGAAAATTGTCCAATCCCCGTCATTTTGGAATTTAAGGACGAATCATATCATTAGGAGAAAAGGAGAATAATAGGAAGTCACCTTTGGAACAATCCCATTTACAGCACGGGGAAGTTGCAAGGGTTCTAGCTGCCACGTTCCATAAAGTTCATTATTTCCTTTGGAATCAGTCTCATCATAATCAATGTCTTCAGAAAATTGCGCTTTCTTAAGCTTTCCAGATTGTTTCACTACCTGTAGGAAATGTGCTATCTATTTGAAAAAAATTACAATAGAAAACTCAACTATCTAATAAAAGAACAGATCTACTATATAGAAAGCTCAACTATCTGATAAAAGAATAGATCTACAATATATTCACATTAGACAGACCAGACCTTAGCTGGAAGTTCCTTTGCTTTAACTTGCAGCCCTTCACGCAGCCATCTCTCTTTTGTTCTGAGTGTTTGTACACAAGCACGGGGATAAACAGGGTGTCCAGAACAAAATCCCAGAATAGGACCTTTAGGATGAAGTATTTGACACTTTGTAAGCCATTTTTCAATTGCATATAGGGAATGATTTTTGTAAGCCTGCACAAGGAAAAGGGTTCTATAAAACAAGAATTTGCAAAGAGACCTTTGAGATCATTTAATTGATACCAATATACCTGCTGATTAGTGGGAAGAGGCTCAGTTAGTGCCCTAGTTTCCAATTCCATATCCTCAATAGTATTTCTAGAAGCAGCAAAAGAATTCCAGCCAGAAGATTCTACCTCATTCTTCCTCTCAGATTCTTTGGGAACATTGCTTGAAAGTTCATTAGGCATTGGAAGATTAGATACTCCTGAAGCTATTACATTTTCATGTTCATTCAAGGCTTCAGCTTGGGGCTTTTCCAAATGTGTCATACCTCCAGTTGCTCCTGACTCTAACTCCCTCAGTGGGGCCAATACTGCATCCCACCAAAGCGAATTAATTCTTTGGGATGCTATCTTGTACCACTTCATACAGTACCTGCATTACAATCGTTTTGTAATATATATGGCTATAAAGATGACTATTGTTCCAACATCTCTTCAAGCCCTTCCACAAGTACTGCATTTACTAGCATGATTTTCAAAACACATGTACCTAGGGTTAAAAACTTGGAGAATATAAAGAGAATTTCAGTGAGTCGGAGCATGATTAGTAAGGTGCTTGAAACAAACATGTACATAATTCAAGTGTGCATTCTACTAGTCCTGTTTAGAAGTACAAAACCAAGGAAAGGTTTTTCGACGATCACTGAAAGGGAAAGAAAAGGGAGAAGACTTTATCTCCCATTGCCATATATCTATCAAGACAGCTCTTTTATCTCCAGGAATCAAGGTGTCATATCACATGACATGCAATAGAAGAAGATCAAAATCTCATTGGAGAAAATCTAAAGGTGCATTCATTTGCTAATCAAGTTAAATGTAAAAATGGAGAGCCTTTGGCACTATAGCTAAAATGGAAAAAGGAAAGGGTAGTGATAGGTCTCCTCTTCACATCTTGCCAATGAGAATTTCAAAAAACCAAAGGAATTGATCAAACATATACAGACTCTAGCAATTGGAAACTGAAAGATCATATTTACTGTCCTGTATGCCAAGACTAAAAGTGATTTTATTTAAAATTACCATATATATTTAGAGCAAGAGATTTCAGAGGATTCAAAACCTGCGAGTCACATCTTTAGCCCCAAGCCCAGCAAAAGCAACTACATATCTCAGAGATGTTTTGCAAGCAGCAGCTGCAGCTTCCACCTTCTGCTCTCCATCTACAATACCATGTACAGCATCCACATGCACCCACTTTCCAGTCAGATTTTCTCCACTGCAGTATACTTCTGCCCAATAAAGAGGAGATCCTATTTTTCTGGATCCAAGAGCAGTCGAGATTCCCTGGGAGGAAGATTCTTCATTTGCAATTTTTCTGGTTCTTTTAAATGGAGAAGAGACATCAGATAAATTACTATTCGATTCTTTTACATCCAATCCCGTGTTACTTCGGGGAAATGCAACAGCTGTTGCAGACATTGCCATTTGCAACTGCATCTCAAGCTCAAGGTCACCCTTCCTCTTTAAACCCTGAGATTTCTTGGTAACACATTCTTCAGAAGTGTTATTTTGTGTCTCATATGGAAATGTATCTACCATCTTATCTTTTAGTTCAACAGCAGGAGGAGAATCATTAAATTGAATTTTCTTGCTCCTTGAACAGTTATCTTTACTTTTGCATGAAGCCTTGGTCGAGGTTTCAGCGACATTTTTTTTCTCACTACATGAGGGAGATTTAGGAGACATCAAAACCTCTTTCGGTCTATCAACCATCAGCGTCGAAGTGTTGAATATTCCCCTATGCACTTTACTCGTATTTTGACTCAAGGACTCATATTTTTCGGCGTCAGGTTTTATGGAAGCAACATCAAGGATGGATACAAATCTGAAACAGGTAACCTTTACTACAAATATATGTTTTCATAAACAAAAGTATCAAAATTCAAAATCATAACATTCAGGGGTAGATATTTTCCATTTTATCCTAAAAAAATATCAGGCACACATATAAAACTACAAGAAACCTAAACAGCATAATTTGTTGGCTACCACCAGTTAATTGTCTGAAAAGAGCAGCCTCCAGCAAGTCCATAGATTACAACATGACTAATCAATTCAAAACTATGAAAATCGAATCAGACAGAGTAGAGAATATGAACTTTTTTTCTTTTTTCTTTTATTACCAAAGAGAACAATAAATTTAAAAGATGGGAGGGGAAAAAAAATCTTTATACAGAGAATCTTAAAATTGCTCAGTAGTAGGGGTCACAGACAGAAAAATTAACAGATTCAAAATTAATTATCATTACACATTTATATGGACCGGGGGGGGGGGGGGTCATCTCCAATTTCTCTACAATTAGTTGCTTAAATTATTATGCAATACTCAAGAACTCTCGTCCTTTATTTCATGCAAACATCAGTCAAACTTTCAATATGGTAATCATATTTGCATATGGTTTAACAATGCCTGCATGAGCAAAATGACTTCCCATACCGTGTTTTCAGCCATAATATCATAAAGATATGATTTCTTGCATGCGTGGAGTGTTCATACTTCAATTAAGATGAGCAAACAATCGTTTTGTAATGTCAAATCAGTGATAGTATCATAAACAAGGTTTGAAATATTTGATGAGGCTTCTGATACCCTTGATGTTATCTTGTAGGAAAAAAACAAGGTACCAAGAGGGTGGATCATCATAAATCGAGAAAAAACCTTTGAGGGACAAGGAACAAACAAATCAATAATTGTGACTAAAGCACTATGCACCACAACAATGAATGGTTCTTGATTTTTTTATACCACCATACCGGGTTGTAAGCTTCAAAGCTCTAAATAGTGCCACAGATAATGCTGCAAGCTGCAAGAAAAGAAGACTTGTCAACTTTTACATCCTTCCAAAAAGAAGAGGACAACCAATATGAACTGCAATTGTGTTATAAAGGCTTCACATATGACAAAATGACCAATATAATAATTAGGTCAAACCATTAAGGGATATTAAATTGTGGCCAATATAAGGAAACCTCTCCAACTTTGGAAATTTTGATTTGAACACTAAAATTATTCAAATGTTCTATCTGAACCCTTTTTGTTGTTTCAGGTAATTTGCCACCTCTGTTGTATCATTACCCGTCCAAAAAATATCATTCAATTTGCAGTTATGTGTTGGATAAAAAATGATAGAAATAGACAGAGGGGGTCCAAACCAAAAGCTTTAATTGTTTGATAAGTAAGCCATCCCAAGGCTTGATACTTTCTACCAGAAAGTGGACACAAAAAATGAAGATTAATCCACCATGAAGAAATTTTCTCATAAAAGTAACAAATTTACAACCAATGCAAATAAATAAATAGGAAAATCTGGAATCTGGAAGCAGAATCCAGTTCAAGAGATCAGGATACTACCTCCTCTAGAGTCCCTTTGCGAGCTTCAAGAGCACATGCCAACGCAGAATGAAACGATCTCTTTTCACTTAGTGAGCTTACAACACGAAAGTTATTATGGAACTGCAAATTTTATGATAAAGCGTCAAGAAATTATGACCCAAGAAAGCTGGTTTGATTCCTATTGAAGAATATATAGATATATATACAAGTACAGTATAAACTTACCCAATGGACAAGAGGAGATAAAGCCTTAGCATGAAGTTTTGAGTCCACTAATATATTCAACATTTGTGCCGGTAGAATAGAAAGTAAAGAGGCCTGTCATTATAATAGATTTTCTCAGATGCAAGAAAATAATGGCAGTACATATCTGTTGTTTCACCATTTGATGGTCCAAAAGAAAAAAACTAGTACATTTTGTGTCTGAGGAAGAGAGATGCACAAAGTCTAGCAAATCAAACATAATCTGTACCTTTTCCAATTCTAGCTATAACCTTTAGACAGTGCAGACAGGGTGAAAACCAAAAGGCTGGTAATGCACACAGAATTAACAAACAGACTAAGATATGGAAGTCAAAATCAATCTCAAACACCCATATAATCTCAAAATCATGACTAGTTGTACATCTCATTAAAAGTTATTGTAGCCGACCTGAATGAGAGGATCATCACAAACACGATCAATTATTCTGCCCCTTGCAAGTAAACAAAGCAGGTGAACCTTATGCACAAGCTCAGCCAATACCTGAGGAAGAAAAGATTAGTGGTCTTTTTCATTCATTAACAAGATGCACGAAATAATTCATGTGCAGTGCTAGTGAAAGAAGTGAATATCACCTTTTCTTCAGCAGTAGCTCGACGAATGGGCTTCTGTTTAGCAGAGTCAGGTGACTCACTGAATTCAATAGTAACCTCCCTAATGCCATCACCTCGATGATTTTTTGTACGATCCAATATGGGAGAAGAACCATCTTCCCAATCTATGTCATCCATCTCTTGATCACTCTCCTGAAAAGTAGTCTGAAAACCTCCCCCCTCAACTTTGCTAGTTTCGTTTGCGGCAGGATCTTGAGCAAGACCCCGAGCATCCAAGTCATTCCATGTAACTCTTGCATCTACAACTTGTTTTCCTTTACTTTTTATCCCATTATCTGCCTGAAGGTAAAATCGAGAAATAGGGCAAAAAGAAAAGAGTTAGATGTAGTTGATACCAACAATGAAAGTGCATATCCAAGTTAAGTCATTCCATGTAACTCTTGCATCTACAACTTGTTTTCCATTACTTTTTATCCCATTATCTGCCTGAAGGTAAAATAGAGAAATAGGGCAGAATAAAAAAAGAGTTAGCTGTAGTTGATACCGACAATGAAAGGGCATCATCCAAGTTAAGCTTTCATTTTCTAGGAAAAGGAATGAGAAGTACAAAGAACTTTAAAGCTCATCATTACATCTAAACAATGCAAACAGCAAATCAACCACTCAAGTACCTAAAGAAATAAAATTCCCTAAATCATGAAACTTAATTAGCTAAATCTTCTCTATCATAAAATATCAAAATGTAACATTGCTAGAAAATATAAGCAACCAGTTTCATTAGGCAAAATAAACTAACCGTGGCAACAGAATCACATTGCAGCCGATTATCTTGTTTCTTCTTCCCAGATGACCCATGCCCCTTTACACGTCTTACAAGCTTATCCACTGCCTCATTTGACATGTCAGCAAGACTTTCACAATCTACATCACGTATAGCACTCACTGTACTCTCCTTCCCTGACAAAACAAAATGGCAGAACCGACAAGTCTAAATCAAAATGAAGGGTACAAGCTGATGCCTTGCAGTTTTATATTATAAAAATTCACTAGCCTTAAAGCATCCCAATTTCCAAATAAAATTCAATTTTGAGCACCTAAACTAAGTAAAGATTCAATCAATCTTTTACCTCATATTATACATTGTTACAATAAAACTCAATTTGGAGCAACTAAAGTTCCAAACTTTACATCACAAAATGAAAACCAACGAAAAACCATGTCTCAATATTTCTACAATACCAACTATTCCTATCAAGAAACAGAAAATTCAAACTAAAAACAAATACCCATCAAAACGCTCATCGGAAATTCAATAACTTTACACAACGACACGCACACCGAAATAAAGACTTTCAAGGAAATCAAAGCACCGGTTTGTTTCATTGTAAGACTTAATGTTATTATAAGAGACAAGAGTTGAGATGGCAGTACTTGAAGATTGTTTGCTGTTGCTCCTTGTACGCATTTTGTTGTTGTTGTCAGAGATTTTCTCAAAACAGAAATAAGTCGCGCGTGAAACTGTTGAGGTGTTTTATTTGCAATTGGAGTTATACGGTGGGTGCGCCTGTACTAAGAGAGTTGGGCGGTCGCAGAAAGAGAGAGAGAGAGAGAGCGCGAGAGGTCGGGGGTTTAAATGATTGACCAAGCACACTTATTGGCGTAGTTATCGTAGCCATCCCGTAGTCTACCCGATTCATGGTCTGGATCGCTGCTAAAATAAAATCACTGCAGTTGATCACTACGGGTATCATTCCCGTGTTTGGAATGTATCGACCTTAAAATGAAACTTGTAGAGACTTGTGTAGTAGTGTATTTCAAATATTATTTTGAAAACTTTTTTAAAAAAAATGTTTTGAATTAATTTTTTTATTTTTAAATAATAAAATATTTCAAAAAACAACTTTAATTATACTCTAAAACTACCCTACAAGGTTTACTTAGCTGTATTATATTTCAGTATTTAAAAAATAAAAAATAATAATTTATATATATATATATATATATATATATATATATATATAATTTTGATTGTTTTGATACAATAATATTAGAAAATATATTTTTAAATAGAGATGTCCCTATTTTTACTTTGATAGATTCATCAATTTTATGTTTCTATATCTAAATTTTGAAACTTTATAATAGTAATTGTTTAAAAAGTTTATTAATTAATGTGGAGTAACTCACAGTCTCACTTTTCTTTTTTTTTACCCTAAGCTTAGATTTTTTTTTAGAAAAATTTACAGTTATATTTCTTCATGAAGAGAGTACATTGGATTTATTAACCTCCTTAGTATATTACATGCAACCCATCATATAATTTAAGGTCACTCCAGAACAAGTTTTACAAAGCCCTAGCAAATATAGCATCAAGAAACTGGAGAATTCACTCTAGGCAATTTCATCTCCTCTAAACTTAACCCAAACTCCCTACTAGAGGCACATCAACATGTTTTAAATCATGTTTGGGGTGTTGTTTGTGTTGTGATTGAAGATGTTGATAATTTGATATTGTTTAGGTATAGGAAAAACTCTACTGAAATTTCGGCAGAATTTAAAACAACAAATTATTAATTTAAAAAACTTAATTTTATTTTGCCAAACTAATTATTAATTGAGCATCGATATTTTTTCTCGACATCTTCGTAAGATCATCATGTCTAACTAACCTAAACAAATCATCAAATCCAATTTTAAAAAGACTCAATGTGAAAAGATCAATTTAAGAAGAAAAAAAGCAATAAAAAAACCATAGCATAAGAAAAAGGGTTGAACATTTTTCAATGTCCACTAAATCCAATCCCTGCTCTAGCAAGAAAAAGAGGTTGAACATTTGTCTCGTAATCATAGTTTTTTTAAATAAATAAAATTTCGTTTTATTCTCTTAAAATAGAATGTAAAATATCTTTGACTTCGAGTCAATACCAGAGAATGGGCGTTTTGCCTTTTTTTTTTTTTTTTTTTAACGACAGTTTGATATTTTAAATCATTTTGATGTGTTAATGTCAAAAATAATTTTTAAAAAATAAAAAATATCATTTTGATATATTTCAGCACGAAAAGCACTTTCAAAAACTACCACAACTGTCCTCCTAAACAGGCCTTAATCTTGGTCTGCTCGGGTCATTCCATTGAGACTCATCAGACTCGTCTTTAGGAAGAGGTAGGTGGGCTGACAAGGAGAGAAAAAAATCTACATCGGTTACGGGTCAAAACAAAAAAGCCAAGAAAGAAAGAAAGAAATCATTGTGAAACATAATTACAATCTATAATGATTTCTCCCTAGTGCTATGATTTTGCAATACACTTTAGTTTTTTGTTTTTTAAAAAGAAATAATTGTAATTAAATATATAATTATGGATTTGTTAACAAACCATTCTGTCACTCACTCAGCAGTGCAAACCGATTTAAAGACAGAAGCAGAAGGGAACTCACAAGTACCAGCCTCTCGTGATGATGATGACATGAAGCCATCACCACCAAAACCAAACACAACATTAAAGTTCAAAACTTGACAATTATTCGACTGGAATGAAATCATGTTCTTGGAGCAATATCGAAGCAGGCGGAAACAAATACAGCAACATGAAGACGCCACAAAAAAAAAAAAATTCAAAGAAAACATCAGGTAGATTATGTACATCACATCACATAATTCTGGGTCACTACCAATCATGTTAGATTTAGCTTACAAAGCCCTAGCAAATATAGCATCAAGGAATATGGAGAATTCTAAGCAACTCCATCTCCTCATAACTAAACCCAAACTCCCTGCCAAAGGGACATGAATTGGAGTTGTTTCTTCGGCCAGCTTACTGAATCCCATGATGTTAGCTTGAATCATAACATTTATCCTTCCATTGCCATCTAACGAAGCATCACATTTTATTATACCCCCTTTCTCCTAGCTTCTTCAAGATGTCGCTCGTTGAAGCTTGATAATTGCAAGAGAACATTAAAATCTATCATATCCTTCAACTGAGTAGCAAACATCTATGACTTGCCTACCACACAATTATTTATATCAGAATCCATCAAGGATATGAAATCCTTGTTTGAAACCTTAGGTCCTACAGTGTTAATCTGGAACATGAGTGAAAGATGAGACAGGCTCAGCCTTAAGAGTCTCTTTGAGAAGCACGTAAAGTCCGGAACTAGCAATTGCGTTTCTGACGTCGTAGCAACTCATCTGTACTAGACTCGCCAGATTGATTAGGCAATGATTCCATGTCTTGCTGATATGAAAGGGTCTGAAACCTTCCTGTCTACAGAATTGGGTTAGAAAAGCTGTCCTAGTTGATTGATCTTGAAGAGCACAATATTAACATACGTAACTAATTACATGGGGGATAGCATAAGGGCGAGTTGCAATCCCGATGACTATGCCAAGCAAACATGAAAGCGCAAGTCCAAGAACCCAAAATTTAACTGCTCCGAGCACTGTAAATTTAAAAACGATAAGATTCATGAAAAAAAAAACCCGATAAGCCTTGATTTCAGTTCAAGATAAATCAGGCCTGCTATCCAAAGGCACAATACAGTTTCCATTTAGCTCTGAAAGAACCAGAAGTAAGAGATTGTAACATTTTCAGGTTCTCACCAGATTGAGGACTAAATGCACAATCCTCTGGCTTAAGATCAATCTGGCGAAGCAGTTGGTTTCCATGATCTGAAATTAGTAAAGCACATATTTGAGGAACAAAAAGCACCTCAAAATCACTGGAGAATGTTGCAGTTTCCCCTGGACCATCTTGCCGACCTGTCTGGGAGTAATTACCAACAATGGTGGATGTCACCCCTAAAAAACCAGAAAAAGAAAACAAGTGTTTCTTCCAATACACAAGCAAAGCAAATCCAAATTCAATGCAAATATATGTGATCACAAGCACCTGAGTTGCTTATCTTTCTGACAGCATGGTTTAGTTGATCAGCCACGTAAACATTCCCTCTAAAATCAACAGCAAAACTCTTTGGTTTATTAAACCGAGCCAAACCCGGTTCTCCATCTGTGTAACCATTCCTCCCCTCTCCAGACAACCGTTTAATCATTACGCTGTCTGCAATTTTGGTATTAAGAAAATCGAGTTAATTAATCAGGTGCTAGCACTTTTGGTTGCAAACAAGCTTATAATCTTTGTAAAAAATTGCAGATGCACAATTCAATACTTCAGAAAATAATCGGAACGTAAAATGAAATTAATTACTACCCTGAGAAATGGGAAATGGTAGAGTGTAAAAAACACTGTGAGAAGAATCGAGGACAACAAGATCAGACGATCTGAGTTGAACTGCATAAGGGTTTATGTTTAGTTTGTTTCCATCAAAAACTGTAGATACCATGTACCCATCTTCTAACATGATCTGATCTCCTGTCACTGAAACATGGGGCAGATTATTAAAACTTTCTTTATAAACAAAATAAATGTAAAAACCAATTTGGTAGGAAAGAAGATTTACCATGAATTGAAGCTAGGTTGAATAGGAGGAGCATAAGAATGAGCAAAGATAATTGAGAAGCCATGGAGGCTGGGGAGATTTTGATGGTGGTTTTGGTGGATGATCGGAGAGAGTCCTTGCAAGTGAAGTCTTGATTCTTTATGGTTTTTTAAACCCCCGAGAACGGTAGAGTTGCGTATGACGAAGGTTAAAAGTATTCGGTAAGCCCCGTCATGATTTTAGTTTATGTTGAACCGTTAATTTGCCATTTTAGATTTTAAAAAATATTAACTAAAATATAGTGGTCATGCTTGTTTATTGTGGATTGAAATAATAAAATTATTATTTTATTTTAATAATAAAATTTTTTAACCCTGGAAACGGGGTGTTTTAGAAATTTTCAGAGAACATGAATGATATTTCTAAATTTGTTACACAATAAAACTACAAAATTAGCACTAGAAAATAACAAAATATTAGCCCAGTGACTGGGGTTATTCTAGTTTTTCCAAAAGTTTTGCATAATAAAACTACTGAAATAACCCCAAAAAGACAAAACAGAGTACAGTATCTGTGGGTAGTGTTGTATTTTACTCGCAGGTTTTTTCATGATTATCACTGGATGCAGGGGTGTGTAGGTAATTGACTAATATTTTATTATTTTTTATGAAACATTGCAAGCACGTCGTTCGGATGTGCCCGTAGTGTTTCACGCGCACGCGCTTTTCGGGCGACGCATTCATGGCCTTTAGGCGGTCAAAACTTCACTTCTGTTGTGTCAACTAGTGCACCGCCCTGTCATCTATCTACCGATGCGGCGTGTTCCGAGTGTCGGTGTTCAGGTAAACGCCTAAGAATGATTTTGTGTCTTTTATCCATTTTCTCTCTTCTGTCACTGCAACTTATGTTCAAGTCCCTCATGTATATAGGATGTTTATTTTCGTCTCTGAGGTTTTGATTTCATTTTTATTCTTGATTTCTTTAATTAAAAATTTATTTTTTTCAATTATGTTTTTCAATTAAAACTGATTATATATGGTAGTTTTTATTTCAATCCTTATTCTTTTGATTTTTTATTTTTTTTGGTTCCTTTAATTTTTTGAGGTACGGAGGTTTTTATTTGTTTTAATTTTATCCTCCAATTGAAATTGGTCATATATTCTCATTTTCATTTGAGTTCTTCTTCTTTTCATTTGTTAATAAAATTACACAGCAATTACCTTTAGAAATATCATTATTTATTTTGGTCCCAAGGTTTTTATTTGTTTCAATTTTATCCTTAAATTGGTATTAATTATATACAAGTTGTTTGAATTTGTTTTAATTTTATCCTCCAATTAAAATTGGTCATATATATTATTCTTCATTTCGGTTTCTATTCTTTTATTTTTTTAAATAAAATTACATTGTATTTTTTTATATTAAAAATACTTTTATTTGTTTCGGTCTCAAGGTTTTTATTTGTTTTAATTATATCCTTCAATTGATATTAATTATATATTTTTTGTTTTAATTTATTTTAATTGTGTCCTCAAATTGAAATTAGTCATATATGTTATTTTACATTTTAATCCTTATTCTTTTAATTTTTGTAACAAAATGACACTCCAATATTTTTTTTAAAAATACTTTTATTTGTTTCGGTTCCGAGGTTTTTATTTGTTTCAATTGTCTTTCAATTGAAATTAATTATATATTTTATTTTTCATTTCGGTCCTTATTCTTTGAATTTTTTTATTTGATATTCATTCCTTTGGTTTTTTTTTTCATTATTAGATAATGTTTATTTTTTATCCATATTTATACATATATACTTTTAATTTTTGTCTTTTTTTATTGGGGTTTTATTTTTAATTAGTTCAATCCTGAAATTTTAATTTATGTAGGTGATCATTTTAAAATTAATAATGCTCCTTTTTTTTTCTTTTGTTTATTTTTTTTGTGTTTTCTATTATTTTTATTTGTTCTTTGAATAAGATGATTTTTATTATTTTATTATTTGCACAATAATAATGATGATTTTTTATTGTTTTTTTGAAAAAATATTTTTCTTTTTTTAAAATAATTTTTCAAGGAAATTTAATAATTTTAATTGTTTCGACAATAATGTTAATAATAATTTTAATTATTATAGCAATGATAATGGTAGTAACGTAAGGATGAATTTTTAATTTATATTTTCATCCTTTTGTGGATAGAAAACTAACTACTTATTCTTGTTATTTAATTATTGCAGGTATTTTCACAATTTATATTTTGTTTTTGTTTGATTAAAATTGAATTATAAGATGAGCTTATATTAATACAATGAATTTAATAATTCAGATATCTGAATCTTCTTACTTTTTTAATGATGATGATAATTTTATACTAGTTATTTCATTGAAAATCACTAAATAGATAAATTTATATCGATTTAAAATTCATATATTTTATAGAAAACTTGCACTTGATAAAAATTTTACACAGATTTATTATTTTGGCTAAATTTATATTATAATAAATAAAAAAGCACACAATTAATATTTTTTGCGTTGAAAAAAATATGGTGTCGCCCGCGACGAGACGCGAGGGAATTGGCTAGTTTATGTGTGTGTGTGTGTGTGTGTGTGTGTGTGTGTGTGTTTTAAATTGTTTTAATGTGTTTATATTAAAAATAATCTTTTAAAAAATAAAAATACATTATATTTAATGTATTTTCAAGTGAGAAATTATTTAAAACACAATCTCCATTACATTTATAAATTTACAAAAAGACATTTAAAATCTAAGGTGGTTGAGTTTTGAATTAAATTGAAAAAACATTGATTATTTAATAAGTCAATGAAGCTACTAAAAACATTAATTGAAACAAGCATTCATTAGCTGAAGTATATTTTAGTGGTTTTATTGACTTATTAAATGTTTTCCAAACTTTATATATAGATAATTATAAGAAAAATTTTATAATTAAAATAATTGACTTGGGTTGACACAATAAGTCATTAATTAAATTAATGATCCAATGACCTAGAACTTTTTGACGATATCTAATAATTTCATATTCTATTATCATTATTTATTATTTTCTAATATGTTTTTGTTCTCGTTCAATAATTAAATATATATCTCTCACATTAATTTGATATATCAAATATTCTTTTAAATATTGATTTAAGATTTAAATTAAAAAAATCTTCTATGGTAACATTTTAATTTTTAACACATGTTATTGTCTGAATAATATGCTTAAATGCAATATTATGGTCAATTTTTTTTTGTTATTGTTTTAAGTTTTCTTTATACTTCAAAAATATCAAGTTACTAACATCTTCGATCACAATACAAATCAAGGATGACAATCTCATTCCGTTTCGACTTAAATGGCCAAAACGTTTCGTATCAATTAAAAAAAAAAATGACGTCGTTTTACCATGGGTTAAATTCTGGTCCATTCCAGATTTTTTTACTAAAACGCGTTAGAATCATTTCGCCTATGTCGTTTCGGCCAAATAGTATTTTTTAAAATAATGAATAATTTTACAATATCAATTATATCTCTTAATTCGATCATTAGATTGACATGAAATTTTACAAGGATTCTCTTGGTATATTTATATATATTATGTTAAAATTTCAAAGCAATAAAAGAATGTGACCTTGCAAAATTGATGATGATATTCTTATAATACTATACATGTCCATAGTTTTGTTTATAAAAAATATTTTATTGTGTCTTTTTTTAGATTAAACTACATAATTCAAAATAATTTTATTTTTGGATTTGAACTAATCTTTTTGAATTAATATATTTAATTACACACACACACGCACGCGCGCGCGCACATAAACAGCACAACCTGAAAATGACATCCTGAAACACTATGAAACCGAAACATTCAATTCCAATTAAAAAACAAAGCACCAACCGAAATAGAATTGACAATCCTGATACAAACAACACCACAAACATGATTTAATTCTCTTGGACCTCATCCCACATCAACATAGCTCAAGAGTGGCATACGATAAATTTTCTTTCATGAAATATGAATAATGAAGCTTAAAAATAATCAAAAGGTAAGAACATATAATATGTAACAAGAAAAGTACATGCATGATACTACATTTAAAAAATTTACAAAATAATTAATTTCCATAATGAAGTAAGGAATTGTACTAATTATACATAAAAAGTGTGTGCATATAAAATATAGCAAATACAACAAAATCTACCCTTAATATATCAACTTTGTCATGCAATGTGCGATGATCTATAAATGACAATAGTAAAATAATAAAAATTATAATAATGAAATTCACAAGTGCACACTAGTATTTTAATAAATCCAGATAAGTCTTGACACATGGATTATCATTTCCTTAAAATAACATCTTTTTCCTTCCAATATAGAATTTTGATTTCCTTATAAGCATAACCTCATTTTCATCCCAAAAGTCATATTCAATAATCATACACTTGATTTTATTCGTTTCCTTCTAACGATGGAAATGACATATTGTTGACTTTCATTCAATCATAAAAGCAACAAAGAGTGATTTCCACTCAACGACGGAAACTATAAATAGTAGCTTTTATTCAGGTATGAAAACAATATAACAAAAACTCTCGTTCATCAGTGGAAGCAATACATATAACATTGGCTTCCATTCAACAATGGAAGCTACAAATATTAGTTTTCATCCATGTATGAAAGCAACATAACAATGATTCTCATTTATTAATGGCAACAACAAACATTACTTTTCATTTAATAATGAAAACAATATAAAATTGGGTTTTTTTTTTCAATAAAGTATCATACATTGGTTTTCATTCAATATAACAGCTACATAATCATTAGCTTCCTTTCAATATGGAAGCAACAAACATTGGTTTTCCATAAATCCTTCGTCAAGATACTTTTATCATTGTTACTAAGGTTTATCAAGTGTAAGAAATTGTAAGACTAATATATAAAATAAAAAACAACTAAGGTGTTTGTCATAGCCTATTTTTGGATCATTATTTAAATTCATCTATAATAAATAATAATAGGATTGAGATGATGGAAGAATCAAACCAAATTTTTGGATAATTCCAATAGCTCGATTTTACTCTTATTATGCTCAAGAGTGAGAAACAAATATAGATCCAAGGTCAAAATACATTGTAATTGAATAAATTTGTATAAAGATTAAGTTCAACAACATAATTAGATTTTTAATAAGTCAATTTGATTTAATCATTGGAAATTAAAGTTTAATTATGTTTAAGAATTAATTTGGGTTCAATTAAGCTATTTAATTAGGTGTAAGAACTTAATTATACTTTAAATGGATCAAATTAATTTAGCTAAGGACTTACTTACTTTGTGAAAAAATAAGTTTAGGAGTGTAATTTGGGCTTAATTAAGAATATTATAAATTTAAATTTATATTTTATCAAGTCAATTGATTGAAATCAAGGGAAAAATTGCAAGAAAATTCAAAGTTTAAGGTCAATAAAAAAATTCATAGATTAGAACCATTTTGTAAAAGATATGGAAAACTGAGGACTTAATTGGTTGAAATCAAATGTGAAATTGAAGAACATTTAATGGTCAATTAAAGGTTAAATTGCATAAATCCAAGAGAAAGACCAAATTGAAAATGATGTAAATACAAGATTGACCTTCAAGTTTGTTAAAGGTAAAATTGCATATAATTAAAAGTATGAAGTCAATAAGGGTGTAATTATTAGAGATCAAAAATCAAATGACTAAACCTAATTTTACCAAAACAACGTTGTTTTGATTACTATTCATTATCTTTTTCAAGTTTTCTCTAAATCGATAAGTTAGCAACCTATTATGTTGTTGCATTTAATGATTATATCCTTCACCATATTTAACAAAACTTGTACAAAAATGATCATTTGATGTTTAACCATACCATGTTATGATCAGCTTAAGCTAATAGACACCACACATGTGGCGGTATCGCCCCAAATATGACAATAAGACAACCCTGAGTTGCCAAATATGATAGCCTATGATACCATTTTTGATCTAGCGGTTGAATACTTCCAACTTGAATCAAGAGTTGAAAGTTTACCACAACAAAGACATGATTACCTTTTTCCACCACTTATAAAAAGAGGTTGATTTTATGATCAAATAATTAAAAAAATTAAAAGCCAAAATTTCATTTTTATGTGGTTTTTCTTTTTTTAACCAACAACTCATTTTCTTCTCTCTTTGCGTTGCATCTAGCCATCAAAATGTCCTCCATATTATAATCAACATCATTATAGCACCACTAGTGCCCTATTGCCTCTGACCAACCACTGCACCTTATCAATAACTATTTTTCTATGATCTACAACCTTTTCCTCTCCTTTTTGCAAGCAACATCGACCATCATATCCTCCACCAACAGTTCTACCAACACTAGTAGAGCTTATCATTCATGGTTGAAACCCTTCAAATCAATAACTCTTTTATTCTTCATCCCCCTCGACAATTAATATACAAAAACTACATATGAATAATGGAATGTAAATTCATTCACGTTCCACTGTTCAGCTTAGTCATTGGGTTGACAAATGATTAAGCTAGATTGGACTAGATTTATCTTAGCTCGACCCATATTTTGGGTTGAGCCCAACTTAACCCAATATTTATATTTATAATGATATTATAATAAAATAATACTAAAATAATATTTTTAGAAACAAATTAAAAAGATTAAATGGGTATTTCAAAATATTTGTGATTTACTTGCAAGGTGTTTTCAATAATTCTACATAATATCGGGTTTTAAATTTTATACTATAAGTTAGAAACTAATTATTAAGAGTATAAAGTTTTCTCCAAAACTTCAAGAAAAATTATAAAGATTATTTTAAATATTTTTTATTTTATCACATGTCTTTCTAGTAATGTTTTTCAATATTTGGTCATCTACGTATACTATAAGATACAAACCTAGCATAAATATATGGTTTTCTCCCAAATTTCCAAAAACAATTCTTATTTCAAATGTTTTGTTTTCGTACATAGGATTAGATTTAAAAAAAAAATCAAGCATATTTAAAAAAAAAATTGCAGCTTTTTTCACGTTTTTAAAATGAAAAAATTAATATCATAATCAATTTATAATTATTTGTTAGGGTTGGCTAAAATGACAAAAAAATCTGTCATCAATTATTTTGTCCATTTCATATTTATAATATTAGGATTTAGTTGTAGACTTTAATATTCAAAGGTGTAAACAAAAAATGTCTTTAGGTATTAAAGATACATAAAAAAAAAATATTTTGGTAAAATTTAAACTTTAAAATGATTAGATTTAATCTAATAAGATAGAAAATATCTTACAAAGAGAGATTTACCTTAACGTTAGAAAAAACCAAAGAACAAAAATTTGACAAATGTATTGGTTTTTGAATTCATTCACCTATATCATTTAATTAATGTATTGGCTCATGTATAAAATATTTAGGAACTTACTAATCCAACATAGAATTAATACAAAAATATTTTTTATTTATCAAATGTAAGTCCAAACTCATGAGCATATAAGGCAGAGGATTTTGATATCTAAGGGTTTATTGAGAATAATTTCTCATTCACTTTCAATTAGTTTTTTTAAAACATATAAACATTTCAAGTTAAAATTAAAAAATTCAATATAATCTCAAATGAAAATAAATCTCTTGCATACTTTGATCTTACAAAGCTTACTGTATATTTTATAAACCAATTCCAACATTTTGATAATGCGCCCTACTAATCTTGCTTGCCGACAATCTGAAAAGAAAAGGGGGGGGATCATGTCAAGAAATGCACCAACTTTTATTTAATCCTCTTGATTTGTGGTAGTGGTTGCCTGATGGTGGCCCATGAAAACAAGCGAACTAACACTGCTTCTATATCTGTAGAAACAACAAATCTTAATCGGTCTGGAGATAGTGTAAGTGATGTTGATATGGTCATTTCTATTGCTTGAAACCTGAATAATCAAATTCACTATATTAGAATTAATTCATTTCATAATATAATTTAAATTAAACACAACAAATAAAATATAAATTATAAAAACATCAACAACAATTAAATAAAAAAAATAAGAAAATAACATTGAAAATTCAACTCTATGTTATTGTCATTATCATTACTATAATAGTTAAAATTATTATTAATATTATTGTAGAAACAATAAACCATTAAATTTCCCCAAAGAATAAAAAAAGCAAAATATTTTTACAAAAATAAAATATAAAAAAACAATCATTAAAATAATTATTTTTATTGTGCAAACAATGAAACCATAAAATCATCTGATCCAAAAAACATATAAAAATAACATAAAACACACAGAAAAGAACGAATGGGAAAAAAATGAGAAATATTAATTTCAAAATGATCACTAACATAAATGAAAATTTCAGTACTAAATCGAATAAAAATAAAACTCCAATAAAAAATAAAACAACAAAAATTAAAATTAAAAATAAAAACTAAAAGCATAGATTTATAAATACGAGTAAAAATAATTAGTGCAAAGAAGGATCGAAAAAACCAAAGAAATTGATACCGAATAAAAATTAAAAGAATAAGGGATGAAATAAAAAATAAAATATATAATTAATTACAATGGAATGAAAAAATTGAAACAAATAAAAACTCTAGAACCAAAACAAATAAAGGGATTTAAAAAAAATTGCAGTGGATTTTTTTGAAAAATTAAAAGAATAAGAACATAAATGAAAAGTAGTATATATGACCAATTTCAATTAGATGACAAAATCAAAACAAATTAAAACCTACATGCTGAAAAAATAAAGGACCAAAAACAAACCAAAAATAAAAAAATAAGGACTGAAATGAAAACCAATTATATATAATCAATTTCAATTGAATGGCACAACTGAAAATAGTCAAAATTTTCATTGAAGAAATAAGGATAAAAATTGAAATAAAAAGAACAAGGAGTAAAATAAAACAATCACAAACTAAAAGATTGCCATGTATTTTTCAGTGACATGAGAGATAAAAGGGAAAAAGAACTAAAAACTACCCACTAGGGATTCACAGAGCATCATAACACAACATGCCCTACATCATGAGGTTGAGGACATGGCGGCACACCTGGTGACATGGTGACTGACACTTTCCACTGCAAAAAGACGCTTCACACGCTACCTGAAAAGCACACATGTGATAAACATTGTTGGTGCGTCCATACGAGGCCTTATAGTAATTCTGAAAAAAATAATTAAAAAATATCAAATTACCTATACACTCCTAAACCTAGCAATAACCATGAAAAAACTGAAATGAAAGTACCATAATGTCCCTAGTTCTAGGCCTTTGTTTTTTTCTTTTCTAGGGATATTTGTGTAGTTTCACCATGTACGAATATGTGAAAAAACAAAAAACTCCCCCCACTGTTCCTTATATTTTTTTGTCATCTCCCATAGGTAAAATTATAGTTTTACTATACAAATTAAAACAAAAATACCAAAAAACACTAAAAAATATGAAAATATCACATGTCCTCCGCAAATATCTAAAATTTATTTTCTATGGAAATAAATTTTTAATAGAAAAACATATAAAAATTTATAATAGAAACTGACACACAATTTATTGGATAAAAAAAGGTGCAAGGTTGCATATATGAAAGATCTTATAAAAAAGTTATATATTTTTTAGAATAAATTGAATCGATATAAAATTAAAAAAAATCACAAACAAATCATATATACCTTTAAAAAACTAAACACGCACAATATCATTAAAAACATCACAGAGTAATTATAAAATGAACCAAAAATTTATTTGAAAGATAAAATACCAACCAACACATTTTTTTTAAATCAAACCAAGCGTTGTAAGGATCGATAGGCTAGTCCTAATTCCCAGACCAATCAAGCAACGACTCACGTAGGGGTCTGTAAGGCTAGCTCATACACGCAGTCTTTTTTTTTTTAAGTTTTATGGAGTAAGGCATGTCGTCTCCCCATGGAGAGAAATAATAATGATGCATCACCTGCATTAGCAAATGATGCGTCGTTTATTCATCCCTAAAATTTGGCCAATGTGGTGGCTAGAAAAACAAGGCTATTTTTTTTTACCTAAAAAAGTATTATCAACCCGTTTTTTTTTTCTTTTTCCAAAAACACCTGGGAAACACATTTGAGAACTTGTTAAATTAATCTATGACCATGAAAAACGCAAAACAACCATCCCAAAACTTGAAATCCACCCGAAATAACAAATGTTTCAAGCTGAGAACAGATTTAAGGTAAAAACACTTAATCTTTACTCCCCACATCATATAAAACCATTTGACACAAAAAGACAACATCTTTGATGATTGGATTCTTTATCAACAAACACTTTTCCTTTTTAAGAGTGTGTTTGGTATTACTTTTGCTTTTGTGGTTGAAGTTTTTTAAAAAAATAGTTTCATGAAAAGTATTTTAGTTGCGATTCAAAATAATTTTTAAAGTATTTGGTTAAAATTATGGTTAAGTTTGAAATTAATAAAAAACAGTTTCAAGTATTTAGTTATCAAACTTTTCATATTACTTTCAACTTGTGAAATTATTTTAAAGTGTGTGTGTGTATTATTTTTTAAATATTTAATAATTATAATAATAAAATATATTTAATAATTCAAATAAATTAGACGTAAATAATATAGGTTCGGTCAAATTAACCAATTTTAAAAAAAACTAACCCATAATATTTATTATTATTATCATTAATAATAATAATAATAATAATAATGAATCATAGATAATTCAAATATTACAAATAAACCTATTCACCCATTCATTCATCTACTGCCTTAATTTATATAATAAATAAATACAAACACAATAATCTTAGTCGTTCCAAGTAGGCTAGTGTATAAATATTTGTTGTTTTTCTAATGTCCGAGTTTCATTTACTTTTTTTTATGGGGCCCGCATAATATTTATGCTTTTTAAACCCAAACCAAACACCAAGCCCGAAGCTTTTTTTCAATCACAGTTCACACCACAAAAACAAACACTCGCTAAGTCATAGTTCAGTGACTTTCTCTCTCTCTTTCAACTGAGGGTGTATTTGATATTACTTTTATTTTTATGGTTGAGATTTTTAAAAAATAATTTCATGAAAAACACTTTAACTGCAGTTCAAAATAAGTTTTGAAATGTTTGATTAATACTGTGGTTAATTTTGAAGTTTAATATAGAATAAGAAAATAAAAACAAAAAATAATTTCCTTTAAATAAGAAATTAAAAATAATATGAAAAAAATAAAATAAAATCTCTAAACTAAAAAAATAGTTACTATTTTTTGTATTTATTAATACTTTTGATTTATTATTATTTTAATATAAAAAATAAATTATTTTAATACATTTTAAAATAAAAAAATAATTAATCTCTACCGACATTTTAATACATAATTAAGTCTACGTCAATGGTTTTTTTTCTAGAAACAAAAAAAAGACTGTCTTTTTTCCTTACTTAAAGCTGAATATTTATTTCGTAACTAAACATACCATGCACATTTTTATAATAATAATAATAAATCTCAAGCCCTACCTAAACTAACTTAAATATGAAAAAAATACCCTAAACAATTAAAGTGAACAAAGTACAACCTCAAAAACAAAGTATAACTTCAAAAATCTTTAGCCCGTAATAATTCAAAGAAGATCATATTTGTATCAAGGTTATTAATTCCGTTCTGTTCCGGCCGGAACGGCTATAATGTTCCGTACCATTAAGAAAACATAGATAAAACGGCATCGTTTTTGTTTCGGTATGAATTCCGACCCGTTCCGAAAATTCCAGCCAAATTCCGGCCGGAACGTCTCTGTACCATTCCGGGTGTGCAGTTCCGGCCTCAAAATCCTCTTTTTTTTCTTTTTTTTTTAGAGATATTATGATTAAAATTATTTTGCTTAACCTATTGTTGTTTTTCTAATTTTGAGATGAAGTTTGTTTGATTTTGTGTTTGTATTGTATAATTTAAAGTTAGTTTATCTTGAATTTAATTATACTTGTTAAATTAATATTTTAATTATATATATATATATATATATATATATATATATATATGAACAGTACAATCCCGAAACAGCACGCCGAAACGCTTCGAAACCGGAACGTTCTGTACCAATAGAAAAACCGGAACGACGACTGAAACGGTATTGACAACTTTGATTTGTATAGGAGATTTTCACTGATCACACCACTGAACAACCTCAAATTTAAAATCTATACATTTCATCGCACCTGCTTTCTCTCTCCTCATCGCACGGACAACAACAATTCATTGCTTTCGATTAACTTGTGGTTTTGCAAAATTTTGGGGTGGGGTCTACTAATTTTTTTCAAATTTCTACATTAATCAAATATTAAAATATATTCATTTTTTCTATACTACCAGTCACACCACTCTCCCAAACACCCTCCAAAAAAGGACTGAAAAATGAAAATCCAGTATCAAATTGAATTATGCAAAATGCAACGGGTCGGTTACCTAATAGCCAAGAAAGATGGGGAGCTAATATAAATGTTTGACATAAATTCTCAATTTGTCACCTATGATGGTACCCGCTATTTCCACTTTTTTTTATATATAAAAAAAATCAGTCATTCTTTACACAAAAACATGCAATCAGGCTCTAATTTAATGTTACAAGGGTTTAATAGTGAAACAAAACAATTCAGGGATCAAATTATTTTTTTTCAAAAATTGCACTATTGTAATGCATAATAAAATGTGAGAGGATTAACAGTAAAAACACCAGGCTTTTAGTTTTACGTATAATAGTTAATAGAAGTTAAATATGGTATTAAGACCATCAGTCAATATAAAATGCACCCCGCTGTTCTCCAACGTGAACTTCCTGCCTAAAACCTACCTTTCAATTCAAGCCCTAAAGGATTTGAGATCTAATGCATGTAGAAGAATAGGAACCATTGCAGGAGTGGCATCAGTTGTAGTGGTAAAGGAAGCAATACACAGTCAAGATATTGCAAATGGACTAGAGTTCATGTCTGCAATTCCTAGTGAAATATCAGTTGAAGAAGCAGAAAGTGGAACGAGAGGCTACGCACAATCTATGTTACAGCTAAAAGATTTGTTATGTGATGTTGTAATCCCTTTGCTTTTACTTGATGGAAAAGCTTCGGCCATTTTCGAGTACATGACTTCGTTTGCTGATTTGCAGCTAACGCTCAGCCCTAGAAACGCACTGACATCAGCAGCATTGGGAACTTGGAGAACATTCATTCTTCTCGTTTTAGTTTGGTTCTGGTTTCTGCAAGTCAATTGAATTTGAACTCACCACAAACCAGAGCATGAATTGAGAGAGAACCTAGATGGATATTTGAATGAATAGCATTTGTTGCAACTGAAGGCTCCTGTTGTAAATCAATTATCCTATTGAAAAAGAAGTTCAATCTAGCATATGAATTGGATTGAGGGAGATTTTAACAAAAAGTAGCAATAGTATTTCTGCAGTACATTATTTTACAACATTTCCAAATTTTTAAAGTGAAATGTGGCCTATCTGCAAAAAAGTTAAGAGGTGATTGTACAAAAAAATGGAGCACTTTCCAGAATATCACTCGCAGAAATTCTAGAAGGAAATTACCCCCATTACCCGTTTGGAAAATCCACCAAATTGTCTGTCCTGGGAAACCATGGTTCTCCAAGAATGATAAGATTAAGGTCAGCCAGTCATCCCAGGGAAGAGCTCTGATATTTTGTTGAAGACATCCATAACCTGCAATCAGAGAGAAAACGCCCCATGTTCTCCTGTTCAGATATTCAAGTGATCTATCGAATTGATGCAGCTTAAACCCTATCAGGCCAGGGCGTTTCTTTGAAAAACAAACCATTAACTGTGAAAGAGTGCAAAAACAAAACTAAAGCATGATAGGAATTGTATTTGGGTTCGCAAAAAAGGAGACTTACTGGTTAAAGACGTGGAAAACAAGTTTACAACAATAGATTGTTATTTGCAATTGTTTTGGAAATCTATCTAAAGTTTTCAAGTAAATTAACCTAGAAAATATCTGTCAATGAGGTACCTGCTGGAAAACATAATCCAGTACTCTACATAACAATAGACACTTCAAAAAGCAGTTATTCCTCCAGCTAACAATTGACACCTTAGACATTTCAAAAAACAAACACCAGTGCATAATGGTGTAGCTACAATGACAAACAATTTTCAATGATTGATGAAGGATGTCTAAGATCAGAGGAGATAGGACATACCTCCTTGTCATTCTGATATTTGGTAATGTTAAGTGGGTTCTGTGAACACTGCAAAATGGACAAAATATTAGAGATACGATTTCTAGATTTTAAAAAATTAATTACAAGTCAGTTGCGACATACCTCCATTATGGCTTGTTGAACTCTTGGATTTTGAAATGCCATGGCAACATCAGGATTGGCCATGATTTTTGAAATTACTTCCTCAGGTGTAAGGCCAATTTGATCTGAAACACATAAATGACCAGAGAACCGGATGATAAGAAGAAAAGCTAATTTTCTAATTACAGGTGATCAAATGTAAAATTAGAATCAGCAAGAGAAAAAAAAGAGCTGAACAAATTTCAAGCACATCAAGATAAATACTGCGGTCTGTGTAAGCTGAATCCTGACCAAAGGTGGATTTATAAATCCCTGGTATCTTAACCAAGAACTGGCCAGCCCTGATATTTTACCAGAGCACAAAAAACTTCATGTTAATAGAGCCAAAACTCATGTTAATCATGATATGGAAACTCCTTCAACATTTTTTTTATCCCTAATCAACACAATTCATTAAGCAATGTTGAATTAATCTGATAAAAACTCAGCCTTAAATGCAAATTTGGAGGCAATCTGCGCAACCACTGAAATGAGCAATCAAATTCACGACAATACCAGTAATTAATTTCAAGCTTGAGTATGGAAAGAGAAGATACAGATAAGGAGAAAAAAGAATATGACAAAAAGGAAATAGAACTCCTGAAAAAAGGTTATGGTATCATTTATGAAATTATTGAAACATCAAAATTCAATAAAACATTCTTCATTGAATGGATCAAGCTAAGAGAACATATTGAGGCAAAATTGAGCAGATTGAGCCTACATATTAATAGAACATAACCAAAAAACTTTAACAGCCAAGTTTACAAGTCCCTCATAAAAAAAGAAATAAAAGAGAGGTAGCAAGAAGGCAAGCAATAAACCCATGGTCTCAAATCATAATCATGAACATTGGGATGATGAAACATATAGCAGAAACAACAAATCCCAAACTCACCAAACTGCTGCTTAACCTCAGCACTGTTGAGATCAAAATCTTTGAAAGAATCCATCATCTGGCTGTCCCATTTACCACTTCCACCCATATTATTTCTGAAGAAAAAGAAGATAGCGAATGAATTTAAATCCATCAAAAACTGGCTAAAAATTGGCCTATGCTTATGATAAAACTTATCAGCACAAAACCAGCCTACTGAACCTTGAGAAAAAAGGGAAAAACTTGTTACAACAAAACATCCAGTAGCTTAAAAAACATTTAAACAATTACATTCACCAAAAGCTTGCAATAAGAAAAGCAATATATATCATCAACCATAGCTTAGAAATTTCCACAGCATGCCATCCTTTCAAATGCTAGGAAAGAATCAAACGAAAAGGCTGAAGTATCCTCAAGGTCAAACAAGCAATCAACATTGAGCATCATAATACAAAATCAACTGCAAAAGAGCTGGAACATGAGCTTACAGCATATCTTCCAGTTGTTGACGGTATTGTGGATTTTGTAGCATCCCTGTTACATATTGCACAACAAAGAAAACCATAACGTATCAATCAACATGCATACTAAATTTAGAGTTGCTGAAATTATTAAATTTTGCATTTGGATAGGATATGTAAACCATGCTATTGACTGAAACAGCAAAAGTAATAGCAAAATCGCATTCCAAGTGAACCATTCTAGTAAGACATTATGTCTGCAAAGTCCCCCATCCCACAAAAAAAGACAGGCAAGCTGCTGGGAAAAAAAAACCATGCAAACATCCAAAGTGAACTGACAAGATATTACATACAACATGAATGACCTGATAATGTTGAAAACTCATATACAACAGCCTACACAAATTGTGGTCTTCATATTTAAGTAT
This sequence comes from Salix dunnii, assembly GCA_015731905.1. Lineage (NCBI taxonomy): Eukaryota > Viridiplantae > Streptophyta > Magnoliopsida > Malpighiales > Salicaceae > Salix > Salix dunnii. The sequence continues at coordinate 5,328,646 of CM027662.1, read as the reverse complement.
TCACTTAAACTCTATGATGATTTAAATAACTACTCTATGATGATTTAAATAACTGTGTTAAACAACAACAAAAAAAATGTTCTATAATCCATCATATTTAGAAGATTTCTCAAATACTACAACCAAAGTAAGCCTTGAGAAAATATCAGTCAATGAAGAATGGACTTACATTTGAAGGTGGTAGGGTTCCTCATCTCCTCAGGTAAGTACCTGCAAGGATATGAGAAGAATTAAACTGTCAAGAGAAAATATGAAACAGGACATCTAATTTTACAGTGCAATTAACCATACATGTAAGTCAGACAAGCAAATGAGGAAGTAAGGCCACCACATCTTTGTATGAAAAAAAGCAAGACGAGAGCTAATATGACAGCTGAAGTTCAATGCAAATAAGGAAATGCCAGGAAAATGGAGCAGCATCGTACTGAAATAACTACACTTAGAAAAGCACAAAATGATTTGATTTGAGGAAAAGAAGCTATATTACGGATAAACCATCTTTTGCATTGTAGGATCTTCCATCATTTTCTCCAAAGCTTCCACGGATAAGAAAGGTCCTGCTTTTTTGTCCATGAATAAATATCAAGTCAGAGAGCTTTATTTATTTAATATCAGAGAATACTGAATAAATATCAGTTATTTATTTAATAACAGAAAATCATCAATGTACTAAAAACGAGCAATGAAAATCCTAAGAGATCAATCTTGAATTGTCACACTACATGTTACACCACCTACTAAGAACTTTTACTAACTGCGTATTTCCTTTTTAAAAATGGAAATTGATCTTCGCATCATCATTGCTTTCTAATTTTTATATCTTATGATTGTTTATTCTTCAAACTACTCTCATATTTTCTTCTAGCAAATTTGTATGAAGATCCTATAAAAGATCCAGAATACCAAAACACTGCTAGATATTACAGTCAACTTCATAAGTTCATGAATCCCTGGTTTCATCATTAGAAACAAAAGTAACTAAGAGCACATAAAACCAACAAGTGTGATCTATAATAATACGGGAAAATGAGTATTTTTAGTTTAACTTTTACTTACGAGTAGATTGAAAACTCTCAGCAGCACCAGGACCCTGCTTAAAGGCAGCTCCATTTTGAAAGACCTACAGACAGTATTGAACAGTTTACTTCAGAATATGTTGACAATAGACTATGGCACACTAAGTTTTAAATGATAGAAACTTACTTCCTTGGTGAACTGAACATCCTTGGATGAGCTTACTTCCTTGGCAAACTGAACATCCTTGGATGAGCTTGTGTTGTTTTCATCTTCAACACTTGAAAAAGGAGTATTCAGCGAGGTTTCTTCAGGAGAAATGTCCACAAAAGCTGCAAGAAGGGACTGCATTATACTTTCTTATGGAGAAAATTTCTACAAATCCTATAAGCAAGTGCCCAGTATTAAAATGAGCAATCAAATACTAGCATTTCTTAAGGTATCATCAGTTTTGAAGTTGTGGGGGTTCATATGCATCATCAAAAATCTGACAGTTCCTAAGATGCTACTACAGAGGGAAATAGAGGAAGAGGCAGGGGAAAAAGAAAAAAGGGAGAAGGAAATAGAAATAGTAGGGAAATTCAATACTTCAATAACCAGTTACCAGTCATCAATCTTCTGAATAACAACCCCTAAACAAGATTTGGACTCACAGTCAGAGATTCTGTCATACCATATTTCTTTGTCTCCTCCTTTGTCTCCCTTTCCTCTAGAAAATCAGTCTCCTTTTCCTTTCCAACATCAGTGGTTGGAGCTGCTTCTACTTCTGTAGCAGGAATGTCTACTGTGATTGCAGATTGAGAAGCAGCTGGAGAAGGTGATGTTGAAGGCTGTGATGCTGGTGATGGAGAAAATGGAAAAGGTGGCCTTGCAGAAAATGCAGGATTGAATTGGTTATTTTGTGTATTCATCTGTTCTGTCAAAGATTTGAAAGCTTGTTGCATGGCATAATTCTGAAAGAAGAGATGAACATGGAGAAATTATTGAAGTTAAATATCTGATGTCTCTATTTGTAGCTATTTCTGGACAAAGATATGAAACTTGGACTCATATAGACACATGCAAAATAGGATTGGAATGACTAGTTATATTCGTTGCAAGGTTAACTGGTTGGATCACAAAGAGTACATTGTTTACCTGAAAATGATAATCGCCAGGCCAAAATGTCATATACATAGGGAAAGAGCAATTATGTTGAAATCAAGCCAATGAAGTTTGGAAAGGAACAAGTGAAAGTAGAATTTAAGGCATACCACAAATATAATTGGGATCAGAGGTAGATTATTCAAGGTCCTCTGATTTGAGGTCAAGGCATTCCACTAGTTCCATTGGAAATGCCCACATTGAGGTCAAAGGTCCTCCAATTTTTTAGAAGTAGATTCCATAAGGTGCAGTTATTTTTATAACACCACTCCTCTAGGAACTGAGAAAAAGAGTTCTGTAGTAGGTAGTGCATACTAGAAAAAACTAACTGACCAGAAGCTCACTTATCGTGAAACCAAATTTAATTACTCAATATTTGAAACTACAGATTGAACAAATCATTGACAAAGAAAAATTAGAAGAGAACATTGGGTTGGGAGGTAATAAAAATTTGAAATACTAATTTTCCATCCACAAAAGAGACCAACCACCTAACAGCTGTAAGAACATGAAATTTCATTCAAAATAAGTAAAATTCCCTTAATTTAAAATTGGCATGATAAACCTTCAATAGAGTTGAAAAGAAAAGGGGAATAAAGCAGGAGACCTCAATCTTTGAAAAAACCAACTCTAACATGAGGAAAATAAATGTTGTTAAATTTCAAAACAACATATAGGAGTTAATTACATTCCACAGGTGCGACATTGTTGGATCTACAGAAGGCTGTCTAGCAAGACTAGGGGAATGAAATAACAAAGATAAAACTTAAGTGATTAAGCCCAACAAAAAGGAGAAAAGGAAAAAAAATCTGCAAGCAGTATGAAACCCAACAAAATGGATTTGTCACTGTCCTTAGAAGAAACTATAGATTGAAAAGGATGACACAATGAAATCACCGGGAGCTGATATTCAAACTCCCCTGATGTCTAACCACACTCCCACTAGCACTTATTTTTACTAAATGGACCAATATATCCTTGAAAAAGGCTAAGCTCTCCATATTTCCCTTGAATAAAACCAAGGTTCTCTATGTCCATCAACCTTTCAGTTTTCCAGTTTTGCTCTTAAGAATGAAAAAAGGCATCATTTTCTTAAACCACCACCATTTATTAACCAGTAGTAATCAATCATATTTGTCATATTTCATTAAAAAAAAGAGTAGAACCAATATTGACAAAGATTGCAAAATTTATTGCAAGATGCTCTCCACAAATCCACTATTGGTGCCGCTGCCACCAAAGGCACTCCCTTTCATTACTCCATAATCAACTCAAGTACATTAAAATCAATTTTCAATTTATTGCAAGATTGCAAATCCATTGGAGCTCACAGGAGAGACCTACAATTGCAAGATCCATTGGGACTTAAATCTTCACTATAAACACCTTGTTGTCAATACAGATCTTCATCATGTTGCCTGTGTTAGCTTGGTGTTTCATTTATTTATCTTTAATTATAATGGACAAGGAGGGCAGAGATGGTGAATTGGGTTTGTGGTCTAAGAATGGTGGTAAAGGGCTTGATCTGCGTTGAGATGATGGTAATCTGCGGTGGTGATAGCTGGCTTGATTTGGTGGAGTTGGTGGTGACAATCATTGACCGGAGGCATCTTTATTACAATTACAAAAATGATAATATTTTTATATATATATAACAATATCTATTCAATAGGTATTATAGTCAGCTTGAAAAAATGGAGTAAATGGGAGTGTGTTTAACCTTCGTTGGAGTGTAAATATTTCCTACTGAAATCACCATCATAAAATCTATCACCGCACAAAATCATACGCATAAATAATTGTTAAAAAAACACTCAACAACCGATCCTAAGTGAACAAAAAACCTTTCAGCCCCAACCTTTACTCTAAATCCCAATTCTACAGAACATAAATTGATATATAGTCAGGAAATGAAAAGGAAATTAAATGTTTGACCTAGCCAAGATTTGGGAAAGTTAACCTTGAAGCTACAAAGCCTCTAGCCCTCTACTATTCAAGTAACATCAGTCAATGACATACTGATTTCCACAGCTTAAGTTTTTCAAGCTCCTAACTACAAATATTTTTCATAAATGCCACACCAAATGGTGATTGCATTGAAAATATATATAAATAAAAACTAAGTACTACAAAATCAACAAAAAATTTCCCTGTCATCATCCCATTGCAACGTTGCGCAGTATGAAGAACAGAAAATTAAGCAAAAAACGCAGACATTTGTACCTTGCAGGAGATTAAAAAACAAAACTCACCTTTACCCTGGTAGCCACCTGCACATTTGATAAAACCCAACGTTAACCCAGCATCACAGAAAGAAAATAAAAACCCTTGACAAATAGATAAAAGTGCATATAAACCAGCGATTCTCACCAATGAAAAAATTGCTGATAACCCAACACCAACTCCAACCCAAAATAGCGGTGATCCTCTACAAACGCAATCAAAAAACAAAATAAACACCCATCCACACATAAGAACAAAGAACACCCAATATAACTTGTGTACAAGAATGCCTAGCTAGATGCAAAAAGCTCGAAAATCAATTCATTACATTTGCGTAGGAGGTGGCGACACTGGCTGTGGATTAACTCCTACAGAAAGTGTTTGTTTTCCACTTGATGAAGAAATGCTAGCAAAATATTCACTCCCTAATTTCCCTATCACATTATAACACAAAATTAACCAAAAAACAACAAATAAAATCATTAAAGAAACAAAATTTAACACAGAATCAACAAATGAAATCACAAAAAGGAAGAGACATTGATGTCGAATTAGTAAATGACTGAAAGTTACCATTTTTGGAGGTTCTACGGTGACCATGAGAGTTGCCAAGGGAAGAAATAGAGAGTCTTGAAGCATGAGAGGCAGTTTTGGAAGTTTTGAGAAAGAAGGGAAGAGAGGGCCTGGTTTTGGATATGAAGAATTTAGGGGTGGCAGGGTTTTTGAGGGAAGTTGGGCATCCCGTAACTAATTTCGGGGAAGAAGAAGAGAGTAGAGCTAATCTAGGGTTTTCCATGTTTTGAATTTTGAAATAAATAAAAAAACCTACAGCAGAGAATTAGAGCATGAAGAAGTCGGAGAAGTGACTGACTGGGGGAGAGGGGAGTGTTTTGGGTAGCTCTGGTCCTGTTGGTTTCAACGAAGAAGAGAGACGAGTGGGAGAGGAAGGGAAGGCAGTTTCGGTCAGCCTGGCCCAGATCAGCTAGAGCCCAGATAGATTTAGTTAGGTTCATGGGCCTATTTAAAACATTGATGTAATAGGCCTTGAAGTCACAAACCCTAAAACAAAAGCACACCCCACGTTATAAACGCGTGACCTTGCATCTGTCTTCCTCTCTACTTTCCTCTTCAAACACACCGCCTTCCTCGAGAGAAAAAAATCCCACTAAAAAGCCCTAGAATTCATCAGACCTCAATAAAATCCCCCCTCAAAACCTTAAATTCACATCTCTCCCTTCTCTCCCTATATCTCTTCGCATTTCTTCCCGATCTTTGATTCTCTCCAGGTATTCTCCCTTTCCTGTGCTGTCTTGTGTTTTTAAGGTTTCGAATTTTCTAGGGGTCTTGATTTGTGCTCGTTTACTAAGTTATTGACTTTATTCACGGATCTGAAAGTTTCCTCTTCCTTTTGGTTTCGAGCTCTGTTTATTTCAGCTTTTACAGGAAGGAATTAGGGTTGTGTTGATGTATGGTTATGTAGGTCATGTTTGTTTAGAGATTTGAAAGTGTGGTTTCTTAAGAAAAAAGTCTAGACTCGTAACTGTGTCAATTAGCTTTTCTTTTTCCTTTTTTGTTTTGCTTAGTTCATGATCCGAATCTAACTAATCTTGATATTCCCTAAGACGTCTCTGTATATTGATGAGACGGTTGAGTGGAAAAGGAGAACCAAGATCAGGGCTTTTTGTTAGTTTATTAATGGTAATGTGCTAATCCGAGTGTTTGAGTTTTTAAAAAACATACTTGACAACAGTTTGAAGTGGTTTTCATTGCATTTTTTTCTTTCAAAAAGCTTAGAAGCATTTTACTCTGGCTCTTTTGTGGTTAAGAAAGAGGAGCTTGGCATGCTAATTATGATCTGTTTGTTTTATATTTTTGACCTAGCATTTTTTAAAATTGCTGGGTTTTTTTTTTTTTGTTTGCGAGTTCATGTTTATAATTTTTTTGAGTGATCAAATTTGTGGATTCTACTGCTCAATGTGATATTTTTTTAGTGTTCATGTTCATTTTATTATGCCAAAGTTTTGATACTGACCATTCCACTGTTTTTTCTTTCTTTTTTTTCTTGTATCTTCATATTGCAGGTTTACTGCTTACTCGTTTGCCAAAAAAAGTTTGTACTGTTGCTGCAATTTCAATGTCTGCAACTGTGGATATGTCTCTTGATGACATTATAAAGAAAAATAGAGAGAGAGGTAGAGGACGAGGCCGGGCCAGCCGTGGACCTGGTAGGTTTTTTAATAATGGAAGGATGTCAGGGGCGGTTCGTAGAGGCCCTCTCTCAGTGAATGCTCGGCCACCAAAATACTCAAATGCCAAGGCAAGCTCAAAACTGTGGATGGTCTATGCATATGATTCAGAACCTTCTAGGACTATGAAATCCAAATGCAAGGGATCTCTGTTATGCTCTAGAAATTAGAAAGACAAAATGCAGTGGATCTTAATATTTATTTGTTCATGGAGAAGCTCATTTTGGCCCCATCCACTAAAGCATTACAGCTTGTAGCATTTATAACATTATCTTGGGGATTTAGTTGTACTTATGGGTTGTGGGACTTTATATCCTGGATTTTGCCACAGATCTGATGACATTAGTCAGAGGTCATTCTGGTTCACATTCAGTTATTATGCTACTTGCTAGCATTTTATTCCGGGCTTCATTAGGTGAATATTTTGGATTGGAGCTCACACCAGTAACATAATGTCAGTTAACAATTAGAGCTCTATATAATCCATATTATATAGTTATCACTTGTTTAGACGGAATGGATTCTCTTGCTATGTTTGGAATTTGTTCGGTGCGAGATCTCATCTCTCCTAGTTCATGGTGTTTTTGCAAAGGAGTTCCTTCGCTTAACTTCAGAACTGGAGCTCTCACCTATATCAAAGCACTGGTTTTTGCACGCAGTGGGTCGAATTCCTCACTCCTACCTTCCATCTATTAATTCAACCTCCTGAAGTTTGGACACATGGTTGCTTGAGCTTTTAACTAAACTGCAGTTGCTTTTTATCTTATGGAAATTTCTTCAACTGAGATTGATATTGAAGATGGTGATCTTGTAATGGAAATAAGCTGACATGTTCTATTTGGTGTCATCAGCCTTCTCGCAGAATTAGGAGTTTGCCCTGGCAGCATGATTTGCTTGAGGATAGCATTAGAGCTGCAGGGATAACAGGATTGGAAGTTGGAACCAAGTTATATGTTTCAAACTTGGATTACGGTGTGACCAATGAAGACATAAGGGTACTAGTTAAGCTATATGTTTTCATCATAGATGCTTTGTGTGCTGTAATGGGTTTCTAAACTAAGTTTTCTGGGAACCACAGGAGCTCTTCGCAGAGATTGGAGACCTGAAACGATTCGCTGTTCATTATGACAAAAATGGTCGCTCTACTGTAAGTTCTTTGTCTTAATATCTGAACTTATTGATGTTAAATGCTACAAGCATTTAGTGGGGGCAATTGTTAGCTACATGATTGTTGTTAGGGTAATAATTGAAGTCCTTTATTCCTCACCAAATGCACTCTATTGTTATTAAGATCAAGAAGCATGTCCATAGCTGTGTAATAAAACAAGTTCTTCAATGCAAATGAATAGATTGTTTAATCTTATGTATACTACTGGCCATTGTATATGGTGCCTCAAGATATTGATGCACGTGTGTGCCTTAATTGAAATCATTCACTTGGTCCACCTCACAAATCCTTAACCATGATTGTTTAGTGGGCAATAATGTCGTTGACTTGCTGCCAGATTCATAACCATGACCCTTAAACTTCTTATTGTCTGTTGCAGTTTCGGTTTGTAAGTGTTCTCTCAGGATAGGAATTTCTAATGTTGATCACTTGGTGACAGGGCTCAGCTGAAGTTTTGTATACCAGAAGAAGTGATGCGTTTTCTGCTCTTAAGAAGTATAACAATGTACTTTTAGATGGAAGGCCTATGAAAATTGAGATTGTGGGTTCCAATCCTGAGGTGCCTATTTCAGCTCGAGTGAATGTTACCGGAGCGAATGGAAAGAAGAAGAGAACTGTTGTTATGACGTATGTGGTTTTGCTCTTGTCTTTCTTTTCATGATTTGATTCTTGAGGTTGATTGAAAATTTTTGCATCCTCTATCTGAATCTGCCATTCTATGGGAAGTTAGGGCTTTTGCTGGTCACATGTTGAAATGTTTTGCAAGATACCAGTTCCAGAAGTTTGATGTAGAACATTTCAACATTTTAATGGGTAGCTTCTGTTTTCTTAAACAATTTAATTGTGGATGATTTTGCTGATGTTATAAGGGATTGGTAGCTTCAGCTTATCAATGAAAAAATAGCTTTTATGTGAATGTCTGCCAGCTGTTTTGCTGGAATCCTGGAAAACATGATGTGCATCTTTCATGTATTGCCACTTTTCATGTTTGAAGGTGATAGAAAACATTGATTAGAAGCTTTTTCCTGAAGGTGTTAATTGTATTTTTGGTACACTTCCATTTATAGTTTGAAAATTATGCAGGCCTGGACCAGGTCGTGGTGGAAGAGGTGGCGGTGCTGTGAATACTCATGGTCCTGGGTAAGCTTTTCTGACTGTAGATGTGGTTGCTTTGCTTATTGATTTATTTTCTTAATCTCGTTTGGCAATTAATTTTAGGAGTCAATTTTAGGTTTGCTTGAAACTGTTTTGTTCCATGTTACCTGCCATGGCTAACATTTTTTTTTAGCATCAGCATATTCTATGACCTTCTGGTGTGGATTTTGTTTGAGTTAATATTGTTATGAACAATAATGTGATTGATGTGTTGCTGAATCAATGCAGTCAGAGCCGTCGTGGTGGTGGGGGTCCAAGGAATGGTATGAGGAATGGCCGTGGTCGTGCTCAGGGTCGAGGACGAGGCCGTGGGAAGAAACAACCTGTTGAGAAGTCGGTAGATGATCTGGATAAGGAATTGGAAAGTTATCATGCTGAAGCCATGCAGACTTGAATTTGAAAGTTGTTAACCTAGACATCATAGTATCAGCTTGTGTTTTATCTTTGTTAGAAAACGTATGGTAATTGCAGTGATGGGTGGTTGTTCCCCATTCAGCTTCGTGACTTTTAACACTATATCTGGAAGCTTTGTTGTAAATGAGAATGCTGGTTGTCTTTTTTCAACTCGTAACCATCTTCATTTTTCCGTTCCTTGTTTATGTTTATCTGTATATACTGTTAACATGGTATTGAACATTCAAGCGTTCATATGTTAAAATTGGAGGCCGAAGCAGGGAATTAAATTTTTTATTTCAAGTTTGATCTCTCTAATGTTATTCACTGATTGATTTTAAATATGAACTTCAGTTAAGAATCCTTGCATGGCCACTAATATTGGCGTAAGAGAGTCATCACGACCTGTTTATTTGCACACACAAAGGGGGGCGCATCCTGACATGGTTATTAAACCTGGCATGGGACAGGTTTTATGGACCAATTATTTTTTTTTCTTTTTTTTAAAAAGCTAATTGGGCTTTAGGGTGTGTTTAATAATGTGGTTGAAGTTGAAAAAAAAATGGTTTTAAAAAAAATGTTTCGAATGCGGTTCAAAATTAAGTGTTTGGTTAAAATTGTAGTTGAATTTGAAATTAAAAAAAAATAATTTTGTGTGTTTAGTTACTAAGTTTTTCATATTGCTTTTAACTTTAGAAATTATTGTAAAGGGCATAGAGTAATATATAAATATTTTTTAAAAATATGTTTTTGTTTAATAATATATTAAAAAAAATGTTTTGTCTTTATATCCAAATTATTTAAAAAAAACACTAAGAAATATTAATTTTTAATATATATATATATATATATATATATATATATATATATATATATATATATATATATATATATATATATAACACATTAGCTGGTGAGTTCCGTGTCATTCTAACTACAATGCTTGGACTGCTGGAAAATTCAAGGCATCTATCTACACATTTTTTATTCTATTTTTTTAATAATTTTTTTAAATAAAAAATAAAATCAAACTAAGCCTAATCCAAATAAATGTGACAGCTCAGACAAATTGAGCCAACAGGCCCAAGTCCAGCTTCAACACGCAAGTCAAGTGAAACGGTGCGTTGCACTATTCACGTTTTTTTCAGAGGTGAACAGTAGCTTCCAAAAGACCACGACGAGAGTTTCAACAACCAATGCTGATGGGTAAAGGAGGCCGAGGTGATTCTTCATGTGGTGGTTTCATCGGGCATGATGGCCTATGGTGGCCGGGAGAAGCATCGAAAGGTTGTGCGTTGCTACTGCTGCTGCTTCACGCTGGAGCTGGGGGAGACGAATGTCATCTTGAAGGTTCTTCCAGTTAAAAAAAAGAGGTTTACAGTGCCTAAGGAAGAGCTTCTGTTGCTTGCCAATGACTGCTGCTTCTAGAGGAGAGAGAGGTTGCAGTCATGGTTGTTCTAGAGAGAGAAACCAGCGACTGAGAGAGAAAGGGAGTTGCCAGTGGTCTTGCCAGAGACAAGGTGGTCGGTGGTTATGCCATAAATTTTTAACGCACAATCATTGTTGCTTTGTCTCTATATTTTGTTTTTTGAAATGAAAAAGAAGAGAAAAACGTAGGCAAACACACCCGTAAACCTCGGTTTGAAACACAACCAAAAGCTATAAAATGCTGCTTCGTGTAAACCTCGGTTTCGATCGTGATTTTTATGGGTCCCGTGGCAATATAAACTACGCTTCATGGGTTACCAAACGAGTACAAACTGTTTTTATATTTTAAACGCCGTTTGCACCGCGTTACCAAATGAATACTTAAAAGCAAGCTTGCAATTAGTTGTTTCATGTGCAGGTTGTCTTCTGTTACACCGGCTTGAATCAGGAGACAGCACAGTTGTGTTGGAGGCTGATCCCTCGCGCCAGTCGGTTTTAATAATAGTGATCTATGCTCCGAAATCCTTTCACTTGTTATGTTGGACGAGACACGTGTGCTACGAAGACCAACTTGCCTGGTAGACAACTTGTTTAACAACTAAAGAATGTATAAATAATCATTGAAGACTTGTCATGGATGACAATTTCATGAACACTACTGGCTCATTCTGCTCGTAGCTATATAGCATAATAACATGGTACGATGGTTAACATTCATGGCTACGCAGTACAGTTTATTAAACAATTTCCTCTCATTCCAGTTGATTAGTCTTCTTCCGAGAATCGATGAAAAACTTGAATTCCTTAACGCTTTTGCTTCCCATCATGAGAGGATTACGTGATTGACAATTCACCTATTGCTTGCTTGCTCATGTAACGCCTTCAAGGTAGATAGATGCATGAGAAATTCGACTGATTGATAATGACAAGTTTATCGCAGACAAATTCGTTATGGAGGAAGAGTTAATGAGCTGAGGTGATCCTTGAATAATTTGGAAGTAGAAGGTTGATTTATTGTTTGCAAGGGGTTTTATGTTCTCTATCTTTAAACTCTAGACAAGATCTCGCATCCTGTGAATGACAAATAGCATGAACCAAATCAGAACATAGCTGCAGGATCTAATGAAAAGCCACATGAAGAATCACAAGATAATGTATCGACAAAGGGTCGGGTGCAATTCTGCATCTGTTCTCCATTTTCTCGCACAGTTGCAACAAACCAGGGGATTTATGGCATTATGGCAACAAGATACACAATCAAGTTTTTACAAAAAGGTTGAAAGAAAGATTTAAGTGTATTCACTAAGTTTGAACAACAGAAATGTTATTTAGAGCAGTTACATCTTTGTTTAAGACAAGGTGTCCTGACTCGCCGTTCTTGAAAAGTTTGTTAACTAGTTCATCCCAGTTAGGCTTTCCACCACCAGAGGTAGATTTAGTTTTCGAGTTCGAGGCTTGATCACCCTCGGACTGGGAAGGCACTGTTCCATTATCCATGCAGGGTTCAGCATCAGGGGTGGCCACAGCATGAGGAATATTTAAACTGACAGCTCTTTCCAATGCATCCCTGTGTTCTTGTTCAATTGTCTGCATCCTTTCAAATTTTTGTACAGCCGGAGGAGTTGTGATGGTTTCAGAATTTGTTTCCTTTATTTTCTGCGGGAAATTAATATTGTTAATAGCCAGTAAAGTATTCAACAGAAAAGGAAGTTGAGCCCCGGAAATTTAAGGGCAAAACAAAAATTTATCCCCTCGTGCTACTTTTAGACACAATCACGGTTATCAATAGCCAGGGAGCAATTTTATGCAATCTTGGATATGCTCATTTCAGACTGGCTACAGGCAGTTGATAGTAAAACCACAACAAAATCTCAGTGTTTAAATAATAGACTGGCGAAACAGAAAGACTAGAAATGTCAATGCCCTGTGACACAAGATGTATATCCATGACTTGAGTTAATGGGGAGAACTGTGGGGAGGTTTGTCCCCAGGGAGAAAACGGTATAAGATATCAAAGTTGCATAAAACAAGCAGAAAAGCATTAGAGTAGCAGTTAAAATACAATGATGTATGTATAAGCCATGGGCGGGCATGTATGATTCTGTGATGGAGAAAGGAGAGAGAAGATACATCACCAAATGGTTGAAATGTTGTATCCAAATAACCTTCTTTGGAACGGAAAAAAACGAGCATGCACTCTAACTAAATGGCTAAATAGCAGGTAAAAATGCTTTTGCAGTATGACACAAAAAAGTAAGACTATTTATTTCTATTCACTGCTCCAAATTACAAGGTGATTGTAATTGAACTGGCACATACATTTTTTATCAAAAGCAAAGAGTTTACCTCCAAGGCTTTTTGTGATTCCCTTACTATCCAGATAATTCCATGATCAGATGTGGCATTACATGATAAGACAATGTGTTCAAATCTTCCATCTACAGGAATGGCAGTTCTGACCTCTGGTGGAAACCTCCCACATCTGTGACAACATGAATGAGGACATAGTTTTAAGGACATGCACAATAGTTTTCAGTAAGCATTATACCACCAGTGCTCTCACGAGAGAAATAAATTTGATAATCAAACACCAAATTAGGGAGATTATAGTAAGTTCAAAGTCAACTTTAACCCAAGAATGATAAGCACACTATATAAATAAAAGGAGGCTCACAAAACTGGATAGCTGAATGATTAAACTGCATTTGTATCATGCTATAATCAATTGACTGGGCAACCTGATCGAGTTGATTATAAGTGGATGAAAGAACATTTAGATACAGACCATCTAATGGGCAGTTTGTGTGTGTGACTGTTATTGAGAGAGACACAATAAGAAGGGCTGAGCAACAATAGAAGTTAATATATTTTCTAAAGGTAAAGACTATATTAGCAATAACAGGATGGTAGAAGCTAACAGTGGTCTATACATCTTATCAAATTGCAAGTTATGCATGTGATTATTTGCAAGTTTTGTATAATGCCCAAGGGCAATGGTAGGCTTAGTCAACAAAACTGATGAATTGAACATGTTACCTGCAAAATTTTCTCTCTACAATATGATACATTCGTCCAGGAGCATAAAGTCTTCTTGGATCTCTAAGCTTTCTACCTTCTGGAATGAAGGTATCTCTCAAGCATACCAAAAACAACAAGCAAGGCAAGCTGTCCAAAGGATCAACACCTGGTTAAAGAGATGATAATAGTAACCCACTACACTAAGTTTAGGGGGTGAGGATTTGTATGACAAAATGAAAGGTGTCATAGACTTTATGACGATATAAAATTAAGAAACACCAACCAGAAGATTGACTTAAAGATATCTTCCAATGGAGTAGCTGTTCTTGGTAAGAAATCATCCTGGATAAGAGCAATAAGTGTATCAATTCTGTGCCTTCAACACTAAATTAGAATGATCCACGCAAATTAATACACTATTATATTACAAATTCAATAAATAACATAAACATCAAGTTCCGCCATCTAAACTACTTTCACATAAATATGGTATGATTAAGACATGCACATGCTCAGAGAATGATGTTCTGTTCATTTTATTTGCCTGGGCGACAAAGTACTACCTGAATCAATCATCAGTTATTATGCCCCAAAGTCACCCATCATACAATATGAAACCCAGATCAATACCTTCTGCGTTACCAGGCATTTATATTACGAAAGCATCATAGTTAAAATGAAATATTCATCACCTCTTACAACGATATTAACTGCAGAAGTCCCTAAACACACCCAGCCTCAAAACATCGTGTCAGCAAAAACTCATATCAAACTTTTGACAAATGAGCACCAGGAAAAAAAAACACGCATAACAGTCAAAAGCTAGTAGCTTTCATTGGAATCACAAATCAAACAAAATCACAAAACCAATTTATTCAATAAACATTAAACAATCAAATTACATAAATCATACACACCTGCAAAATTATAGAGTGAACAACATCAGCATACTTAACAGCCAAATTTAGTGACATACACCTCGCTGGAGCCATAGCATAACACCTAATCTTCCCCCTAGGAATCCCACCTAACTTATCTCTATGATTAACCACAATAACAGTTAACAAAGCCGCTACGCCAGACCCTAAAGAATGTCCAGCAAAAACCATACCATACACTTTTCCATTTTCCTCCCACAACCTCTTTAATATCTCCCCTTCTTCATTCAATAACCAAAGAGCAGACTTCAACAACCCATGATGCACAAAACCTCCATCAAACATCTGCTTTCCTAACCTATTATCTAACAACGTTTTGTAATCACTCTCTTTGTATAAATTCAATCCCCGAATCGCCAAAACAATCTCTTTATGATCATGATCTATGTAAATTATATAAGGAGGGGCACGCCCTTGTGTTTGTTCATAAGTTACACGCTTGATAACCCAATCTGGGTTTAAGCGGTAACCATGTTGAGGAAATCGAGGGCTGTCAAGATCTGGTTCGTAGACAGCAAGAACTAAACGACATATACGAGGGATTGGTTCAAACTCTCCTGGGGTTGCCAAGGTCCAGTTTGCACTGTCATTAGCACCAATGTATGTGCAACGCTTCCAAGCCCAGCGACCGAAGCCTAGTATAACTACGGTTTCTACTCCACAACACAATGACATCTTTTTGGGTTGATCTTGGGTTTGGAAAGAGATTTGTGAGGTGGGTTTTTCGTAGACTTGGAAAAGAGTGGAGCTTTCAAGAGAAAAGCGAGAGCTTGGAGGGGGTAAAAGAGAGAGGTTTTGAAGGGAAAGGAGAGTGCTTTTTGTGAGGCAGCTAGCTTGAATTAAGAGAGATAGATTTTGAGGAGAAAGAAGGAAGCTTGAGAAATGGAGTGTATGTACGAGAGAAATGTAATCAATTCATTTGATTTTATGAGAATACTTTGGAGAGAGAGAAGGAAAAGGGAAGAATGGAGAAGGAAAATTGTGTTTGAGATGGGAAAGTTTGCAAGGAGAGAGAGAGAGAGAGAGAGAGAGGGAGGGAGAGGGAGACCGTGAGGGTGGTTGAGCTTAGAATCAATGGAAGGAAGGTTATATTACAAGTTCACATGAAAAGCAAGTTTAGTGTTAGCTATAAGCTCTGCACCAAGACACAGAGAGAGAGAGAGAGAGAGAGAGAGAGAGAGAGGCAGGTGGGCTGTGATTGGATGACTGTGACTTGTGTATTACTGTTATTATCTTCTGTGTTTGCAAATATAATTTGGCGTTTTTGCTTCCATGTGAAGGATGATGAAACAGTGTGAAGATTCTGGGTCATCGTCTTGAGAAACAACAGCAGGAAAGGATTTGAAGGGCAGTCAATGAAAGCAAGAATTTGTTTGTTTACTTGAAAGTGTTTGTTTGAGAATTATTATTATTATTATGAAAAACTAGTTAATAAAATTTAATTTTTAATAAAAAAAACATAGATTTTAGATTGAGAAAACTCAAAAATAACACTTTCCCTGAAGAACCATAAAATTAAAGTGACTCGATACTTTATTACTTCTTATATATAAACATTATTGTGTCAATAAAATACTTTAAAATATAACATTATCAGAAAAATAATGAATTACTAATATATTTATATAGGAAACAATATATTAAGATATATTAATATACACTATAAAAGTATATTAATTAGGCATATTAGTGCATATAATATTTTAATTTAAATAATATTGCTAGAAAAAATATTTGAATACAAAACATATTATATTATACAATAATTATACATTTTAAATCATATAAATACTGTCAATAATTAGGGTACCATAGAAAAAAAAATATTGTAATGTTCTCCAAACACCAAAAAAATGGTTATATGTATAATATTATATTTATAATTATATTATATAAAGTAAACTATATGCAAGTATATGATATACTAAAAATATACCCTTACACTTTTTATATCTCATTCTTTTCTTCTAAGTTATCAAATAATTACATTTATACCAAAAAAAAAATCAAATAATTACATTTAATTTTCTTTAGATGAATTTGAAAATAAAAACTAATAAGCCATTTTCAACTCATTTTTCATGTCTGAAAAATATTTTTTAATTTATTCATCACACATAAAAAAGAAAATAATTAACATTCTATAAATTCCGCTTAGAAAAATAACTTGCTAACAAACAAACAAAACATAAATATATTTTTATAGGGTTTTTATAAGGTTTATTACATGATAGGATCATTATTATTAAACCTAGCCTACCAAAATTGTTTTGAAATTGATTAAATAAATCCATTACCTATATTTTGAATAATCAAGTAAAACCTCCAACATCTACTAGTTAGATATTTTCATTACAAATTAATTTTGGAGATGACTTATCAAACTCAATTTCGCCAATTTTTTTTTTTTAATTTATGCTCATAATTTCATTTAAAAAAAACTAAAATTATGTTTGCATACAAACCCTAATGAAGATAAACAAACAAGGACTTAACTCCCAAGACAAAAACAAACAAATAAATAAATAAATGGAAAGGATACACAGAAGGCAAAAGGAAAGAGATGCCACCCCTTGAAGATTTGCCGCTGTCCAGCTGTGACTCTCTCACCGTCCACAGGATTTTTAACTTATATATATATATATATATATATATATATATATATATATATATAATGTGATATTTATATATATAATGTGATATTTATCCATAATTTATTGCTCATCAACAAAACAAGCAAATAAAAACAAAGGAATGGTACAAGAAAGACTAAGAGTTCATCAACTTTCAAATCCTAACCGCTTCAAGATAAGTATATTTATTCCCACACAAAATTTTGGCTCCTAAGAATCTCATCTAACATAAATAAATTATGATTTTTTTTATTAATATAAGTGTTGGATCAGTTTATACATATACATCCACTAATTCCACTATTTATAAAATTAAAGACTATATAAATTTCAAATAACTATTATATCAATAACCACATAACTCATACTTAAAATCACATAATAGCTCTTAGTTATGGTGATGATATATAATAATTACTTGAAATCATTGAAATTTTACTCATTTATTTATATTTATAAAATATGTCTTACATGTGATTTTTCTTCTAATAAAAAATTATTTAAAGTATATTAAATTTATTGGCTTGATATTTTCAACTAATTGTCCTGTTAGTTAAAGCTTTGTTTTTTTTAATTAAAAAAAAACATTGAAATCGGACACGAAATACGGGAGTGAGATATTCCAGACAACATTCTCCGTACAACGAGTCATTTTTACTTACGTGCTCTTGTGGAATTCTTGCAAGTTGGATTTTGTCGATGCGCGTCAACGACGTGTCTTTCACGAGCAGGAACCCCCCTTCCTTGGTGATTCATACGCGCTGCGAAGGAAAGATTCTTCTACAGCTAACACATCTCTAAGCAATGGGCTTCTAGTTTACTAACCACATTGTTGACCTGCACTATGTTTGACCTGCAGGCTGGATTAAAAAACAAAATGTGAAAGGGATGTCAAGGACACTAGTGGTTTTAAAAAAATAAAAAAAATCTGAGATTCATATAATGAATTCAACTTGGCATTAATATGATTAAAAAAATTTAGTCAACAATAATAGTAATAAACCATACTAAAAAAATATTCAATGATTAATTTAAAAAAAAATGCTTTACAATGATCTATTAGTATTTAAAAACAAAATAAAAATTAAATCCATCAATAATGTGAATCAAACTAAGAATTCAATCCATTAATTTAGCTTCCTAGTCCTAGAATTATAACATCTCTCTTGCAATCAAAATCTCAATTTCTTAGTTTGAGCTCAAATCCTGAAATTAATCCTAATTTTTCAACTTATCGTAATGATATTCAACACCAATTTACAACTTTGATTGTTTTTTCAACAAAACAAAAACAAGTGAATTTTATTTTTAATGGGCCAATTATAATCATAATGCAAATGATTTAATTTTAATGCTTTGAATTAGCTCCCTCCCTGTATAAAAACACAAATCATTCCCAACAATGAAAGGAAGACCAACAACAACAAGGACAATATTTAGGGAAAACCAGCAGAGCACCAATGTCAAGTCACCAACCTCCATTCATAGAGAACAACAATACATCTTTTTTGAGCTCATTTTTCATCTCACAAATCATGAACTTAATTATCTTTATTCCTCAACACTATCAACAACCTCATAATATCATAACATTTTCTCTTATTAACCATAATCACCTTACCTGCAAGTAAAACAAACTTAGTAACCTCCACAATCATCTTTTCAAAAATCAATTTGTTTCTCTTTAATATTTATTGCTTTCTAAATCAAACACCATATAAATTGACCTAAACCTATACAAAACCTTATCATGTTAAATATCCAAACTATCATTCACATAGAGACATGACCTTTGTTTTTGTATACTTAGCATATCTATATTTTCAACGTCATATCATCATTTTTCCTTCCATTTAGCGTTTCGGCACCCAAAAAATCATCACAATCGATAACACATTGATAAGTTACCATGATATCATTCTTAGATCAAACATCAATTGCTTTCTTTTTCTTGTCATAGATTAACAACCTATTATTAACAATTGAAACCCAACAACCTTAGTCTTATAGATAAACTCTATTAGACCAACATTAACCTCCACTTACAATAGTCTTATTCTGGTTACTGAAAACAATCTAGATCTGGATCATTCTCTCACCAAGATCACTATTGATTTTACCATAATCTCCAAGAACCTAGTGTTATTCTTAAATGGACTAAGTCAACCAAAATAATCCATCTCGATCCCATTTTTAATCATAACATAAAAAAGGAAAGGATGTCCAAGTGAAATTGAAAGAATTTTAAGTTATTAATTGATTTATTTCTATAGTTTTTGGCATATTTATTTGAAGATATGTGAATAATATGATTATGCCACCCAAACAAAGGTAATTCTTAGATGTGTGTATTATAGATGTGCCACATGGTTAATATTAATTTTTTTTTTATTTTTTCTGGTGTTTTTCATCTTTAGGTCAATTTTGAGTCTCAAATAAATATTCATTTGACTTTTATATATATATATATATATATATATCAATATTTATGCACTTAATTTATATTTTGTATAAGTTACAATTTATTTTATCTGGTAGTAACATTCTTATAAAAAAACTATAATAACTAAGAAAATTCCTAAATACAATAAATAAATAAAAAATGCTTTGTTATTTGTTTTTGTAATCATTACTTATAATAAATTAGATTAGGTCAACATAATCCTATAAAGATTCATTGAGTTACAATAGCAATCTTTAGATCTATCTTAGAAAGCTAACTGATTTAAATGTTTCAATGCCCAATCTCTTTTTTACCATTCTTATAGGTCCAATCTCTATTTTAGAAACAACTTAAACAAAAATTCTCATTTTTATTAAGACAAATATCAATTTTTAATGAAAAAAAAAGTCTTCTTTTTAAGAAAAAAAAGACAAACTTTTCATGAATAATCAAAATGACAAGTCTCATTTTAAAAGGTGTCAATATCAAGATTTGTTTTTTTGTAAATAATCAAATAAATAATTCACCTATTTTTATGAATCAAAGTTAAATGTTTCTTGAAATGATAGGAAATAATAAACTAGAGATAATTAAGGGCAATAAAAAAAGATAGACTTATAAGAAGAACACACAATAAAGATAACCATTCATAAGAAAGGATGTGATTTTGGTGACATCACTCTTCTCTTAGGCATATCTAACCCTTTACTAATATCTCTGGAACTTGTGCTAATTTTTAGGACCCGTATTTTTCTATAATTACTAAATGAAGACTCCTAATTTTCCTTGATGTATAAATTTCCTCAGATTTCAAGGAGACTTCATTAACTTCATGGTGGCAAGTTATATGAAAGACTAATAAGGTTTTATTTTAAAAGAAAATGAATGATTATTTAGAAAACAAATATATATACCTTTCTTTGTAGCATATTCTAAGTTAATAAAATAAAATTAAAAAGGATGTTATTCATCCTTATAATATTAAAAAAAAATGAAAATATAGGAATCAATAATAAATTAGATAAAAATCCTTTGAATACATAACAAATTGTCTTCGAGCATTTCATATTGGTCCTTAAGTTCCAGAGAACCAGCTCGAATGACCTAGGATAAACCTAGAGGTGTCCCAAAATTGGTGTCAAACTAATCATCATAGCCATCAAATGACTCATTCCTAGTCCAACTCTTAAGCATCTCATATTCAATTCCAATCAAATTTTTAAGCACTTTTAATATAATCCAAGCTTGAGTGTTTGGCTTTTTAGTCTATACTTATCCTTGAATGTCTTATATTAGCTCCTAGTTGGATCCATCTTTGAATTTAGTTTTAGATTGATATATCCCTATACTAGTTCATTTTCCAACCCATCATTAGACTTAATTAAGGCATGTTCTCTAGATGTCTCAAATTTGGTATTAGATCAATCCATTGATGGCCCAACTAAGGTCCTGTCCAAATCTCTAAATATTATATGATGATGTCCAATTTTATGGCATTTTAGACCCAATCCTAGATCAATTTTTTGTATCATAGATATGATTCTTAAGTTTCCCAAACTCTAGGTTCCATGAAACCATTGCAGTGCAATTTTTATTTTCATTTATGTATTTTTTATTTATTAAATCCTTTTTACTTTATTATTTAACAATTGTAGTGTAATTTTACAAATTAATACTCCTTACACCATGAATTGGTGTTAAGAACCATGATCATTGAGGTTATCCAAGAAATAAGAAATATTTAAAAAATAATGGAAATGCAACATTGGAGAGAGAAAAAACAATGAATATATGAGGTATGCTTTTTAAAAAAAAAAATATTTTCTTCCCATTTAACAAACCTCAACCCTTTTGTTTTCATTTATATATCATTTATTGGGTTCTTTTACTTCCATTTAATAAATAAAGTGTGATTTCATAAAATTGATGTTTGATTAACAATGAAATAATGTCTGAACAATAAATAAATAAGGCAATATGAGATGGAAGGTGTCATGGTATGCATAATCTCAAATGAAAGGGTTTTTTTTAATCTTGGGTCAAAGAGATTTTGAATGTGGTTGGATAAATAAAAAAAATATGATTTGAATGGTTCAAGAATCCCTATCTAATATTATGATCACTAAAAATTCTAATAGTCGGTAAAAATTTAGATAATGTGATTAGTTGTGTTAGGAGAAAAAACATCATCCTCAATGCACCTCATATATGGTAAGCTATATTATCAATTGATTTTTTTCTTCTAAATCTAGTTGTTGTTTTTTTTTATCATTCTAAAGTTCAAGAAATGTCTTTTTTAGTACTACCTTATCAAGTTAAAATATAATTATTTTAAAAGTTTGATTATTGTTATTTATCTTTGTAGGTTAATTGATAATGAATAAGAAGAGGACAAAGTAGGTGTGCAATATTATAATGAAAAATGATTTTATGACCATCGAGATAAGTTAGATACCGCATCCAAGTGTCCATTTCTATAATGAAAAACATATCTAAATATGAGAGATGTAGCTAATTATTTGGGGGGTGATAAATTTTATTTTAAAAAAAATATATTTTTATATGATTTTGATATACTAATACTAATTATTATTATTTTATCTATCATGCTGGCATGTTTTGTGTTCTTTCTATGTTAACCTCGAAGTGCCTTGTCTATAAGGTAATCAAAGCACACGTAAAATAAGTTCTCTTTGCATAATTATCTTACCTTGAGTGTGGTTCATTAGAGAAATACTTTAAACTTCTAGACGCTATTTTGTAAAGATTTGTTCAGCTACTGATAATACAATTTCAGTGTATGCATGAAAAAGGGAATCGTGCCTGTGATTTTTCTTCTAGTGTTTAGTCGTCGAGTGAATCAGTGAACAATGTCACTGTTAACACAGGCAAAAACCTAACAATGTAAACCCAGTAAGATGAGTAGGCCAACTGCTAGAAGACGCCACCAACCACCCAAAACTTGTAAAGTTGCTCTTGTTAATTAGAGATCCTCTGCTCGAAGAGTATCTCATATGGTTATGAAATTAATCACCTAATATGTGCAAACTTGCAGAACTAGGCATGAAAAATGCCATGAATATGGCGCTAAACCTCGTATAAATCCATGCCATTGATTCTCCATTTCCCGGGGCAAGAACAAGCAGGTGGAAATTGGCAGACAATGGCGATACAAGGGCTTGCTTTGGCCGCATTCATTCTTGCAGCCAAGGCAACAACATTGGTTTCGGCTGCTTCACTTGTCACGTTTATTTTTGGTGACTCGTTGACCGAAGTTGGAAACAACAATTATCTTCAATATTCTCTTGCAAGGTCTGATTTTCCGTGGTATGGGATCGATTATTCCGGCGGAAAGGCAACCGGAAGGTTCACAAATGGGAGGACTATTGGTGATATAATTTGTAATACTGCTACTAGTTATCTTATAAATCAAATGTGGAAGTTGTATTTGTGATAAGCATTCTTGCTCATTGGACTGACCAGTTTTTTCTTTCTATTTTTTGTGGAATTTGAAGCTGAAAAACTTGGGATTCCACCACCACCCCCTTACCTTTCTTTGTCAAAGAATGATGATGCATTACTTAAGGGGGTCAACTATGCATCTGGTGGAGCAGGAATTCTTAATGACACGGGATTATATTTTGTATGTTCTTTTTTCCTTTGGAGAAGACGATTTTTCTGTGAATTTCTTGACAGAGCTTACTCTAATTGCATTATATTTATTTTATATTAATCTTCTTCTTTTATCCTTTGGCTATGTTAATTTCTGCATCGTAGATTCAGAGATTATCCTTTGATGATCAAATAGACTGCTTTAAAAAGACCAAGGAATCAATCACGACTAAAATAGGTGCAGAAGCTGCCAACAAGCTTTGCAATGAGGCCATGTACTTCATTGGAATTGGTACGATTGTTTTGACAAGTAAATGCATCAGGAATTCTGCCACTTCAGCTGTGCCAAGGATTAACCATTACCTCTCTTGGCAAATATGCAGGCAGCAATGACTATGTCAACAATTATTTGCAGCCATTTTTAGCAGATGGTCAACAGTACACCCCTGAAGAGTTTGTGAAACTCGTGATTACTACCTTGGACAAACAGCTTACGGTAAAAAAGGCTCCTTGCGTTCTCTTTTTGTACCTCTGCTGTATTTCTTGAGTTTTATTAGCAATTTTCTGACAATAAATCATGTATCATGGATCGTGCCCATGCCAGAGGTTATACCAGCTGGGTGCCAGAAAGGTGGCCTTCCATGGTCTTGGTCCGCTTGGTTGCATTCCATCTCAGAGGGTGAAATCAAAGACAGGGAAGTGCTTAAAGAGAGTAAACGAATGGGTGTTGGAATTCAACTCCGAAGTTAAGAAGCTGATTGCTACATTAAACCACCGATTCCCAAATGCTAAACTCGCATTTGCAGATACATATGGAGATGTTTTGGACTTAATTGATAATCCTACTGCTTATGGCAAGTTCAACCATCTCTTTTAATCAACAATCACGCAGATGCCTAAATTAGCTCCTTTCTTAAACAGATCGTTTTTTTTTCAGGGTTCAAGGTCTCCAACACTTCGTGTTGCAATGTGGATACCAACATAGGAGGTTTATGCTTGCCCAACTCCAAACTATGCAGCAACCGCACAGATTATGTGTTCTGGGATGCATTCCATCCTTCTGATAAAGCAAATGAAATATTGGCTGAAAAGTTCTTTTCCACCCTGTTCTCAGGTCCTCCATCTATAGCACCAAAGCCTTCTCAATGATTGATGCCTCATCAACAGAAGAGAGAACACATAGAGCTGAAACCCCATAGCGAGAAAGGGGTTTTTGTTGGAGAGACAGATATACATGTAGCTAATAAATACTTTATGAAAGCTTTCCATTGTGAAATAATGAACTTATTATGAAGTAGCTAGCTAAATAATCAAATCATTTGAATGGTCCGTAATATAATAAATACAGCTTATTTTAGCATTCAAAACCCAGTTAAATACATCACAAATGGAAAAGCAGGGGTAAGAGTCTGGACCAGAGAAAAACATTTTGTGCAACGATATTAAGCACTTGATTTCCTTTGTACTAAGAACTCTACATTATTAAAATTAATTCAAGCAAAATTGATGTCATTCAATATTATTTTATTTTTTTTGAAAAAAGCAAAATGATCTCATTCAAAAAAGAATAAATAAAACTGGTTGCTTAACATGAACTTAAGTTTTCAGAAACTTGCTCATAAGAACTCAGAGCATGGAACTTGCTCGTGAATCTCAAGAACCACGCTTCAATATGCATAAATTTCTCAAAAGCCCCAAACACTGTTTATGAATCCATCGAACTTAAGAACGTAAAAATTATTATAAGAACCGATCGCTCTCAGATAAGGCCAAAGTTGTCCACATGAGAGACTAAAGAGAGGGGACAATACTCATTTTGTTTAAGCCAAAGAGAAACTTGTTGGTAATGCTTGATAACAGTCTTCTTCTTTTCTCTATAAAAGAGAGATTATAAGAACCTCCACTCTAATAGAAAAGAGAGTCTTCAAACAGCCATCAAACAAAACAAGCAATAGCCTTTCTTTGGATTAAAGAAAAGGAATATTTTTTAAACACCCGAAATCTCTCAAGTCTGTCTTTCAGTGTGGTTAAAGCAACATCAATCATCATCGAGCAATATTCCATAAATTAAACTATAGAATTGATAAATTCAATCAGATTAAACGAAAGGGTGTTTGGGAATTTAGTAAGAAATAGATTTTCAAACCCCAAAACCTCTAAAATCTTAATCTTTCAGAAATAAACAACAAAAAGGTAAGAAAAATCAAATTAAACAAAGGGCAACGTATAAAATGTGAAAATAAAATATGGAACTTACGAGAAAAAGCTAGAATCCACGTGAAAAACTTGGAATCTGCTTGTCCAATAAGTACCAGGTTGATTTTGCATCATTTCTCATTCTATGTGATATACCGTAAGTTAAATCACAGAGGATCATAGTTACGATGCTTTAGTGATTGAAAATTAACAAAACTTCTAGGAAAACTTGAAAAAGCAAATGAGATTGGAGAAGATATTTTTGTGTTCGGAGATCGAAGAGGAATTGACGATGCGGTGGCTGAAATGAGATTGTAGTGTATTTATAGCAGATGAAATTCGAAATTAGGGTTACGCAAAACGTAACGTTTAGGAGTAGTTTTTTTTTTAATCCAATTTCTTTCACAATGTTAGACTCGACCACAGGTTGTGCAGGTTAATAAAGAAAATATGGGATTTAGTGATTAATTTGAGTTGAGTTCTTGGGTAAGTTAAATTAAATTAAACTAGATTGTTATAATTAAGTTTTTAATAATTTAGTTTATTTGATTAGAATTTCATCAAAAATAAAAATAAATAAATATAAATATAAAACCACAATAATAGACTTAATTTGATACAGTAACTTAAAAACTCAAATTCTTTGAAAGTTAGTGAATGTTCATCAATAGTTTACTCAAGGTTTTCAAAGTTTTTTTTTTTTTTGTTTAAAAGTATATTAAAATAATATATTTTTATTTTTTTAAAATTATTTTTTGACAATAATTAAAAATAATCTAAAAAAAAAAAATCCCGGTGTCATTTGTCTACCCACACATGGTTTTGGAATTTATTCTTTGAAATAGCATGGGGATTAAAATAAAAAAAAATTGCATTGCCCTTAATCATGTTATAGTGAAGAAACTTTTCTCTCTGATTATCTAGCAATGCCCTTCATGTATTTCGGGGGTGTTTGGAAGTGTGGTTGTTTTTGCTTTTCAAAATGTTTTTCATACCGAAATGCATCAAAATGATATTTTTTTATTTTTTAAAAATTATTTTTGACATCAGCACATCAAAATGATCTAAAAACACTAAACCGCCGGTTTTAAAAATGAAAAAAACAAAACAACGAAAAGCAACAAAAAACAAATTAAATCGCAATGCCAAACAAGACCTTCAAGGACGCAACATCAACAAGTGAAAATCAAATCTTAATCAATTTAATTAATATAAAAGGGGGTCTAATCCGTCTACTTCATATACTAATTAATTTCGTATATTTTTTTATTCCACCTGTTAAATCAAGTTGAATTTTTATCAAAAGTTTTCAAATGTCTTGTTATTCTATATTGGATTTTCTTTTCTGTTTTATTTTAAAAAATATATTATTATTTCAGCATTGTTTATATCCTTTTTATTTTCAAGTCTTTGCATACTCCATTTGTTGCGTTCTTTATCTTCTTTAAGAGCTAGTTACAATATAAAGCTAAAAAAGGAAATCATTCGGGATCTTTATTAAATGAAGTTTTATAAAATAAAAAAGAACACATAGGGATTGCAAAGAATATTTTCTTAAGGTTTTTAAGAGCTAGTGTTTGTGTTATTTTGAGTCATTTAAATCTTATTTCATTAGTTTTTGAGTGTTTTTTCTTGTTTTTATATTTCGTATAAATTCATATTGATATTCCCATTTTTGTATTGATATTTTTTTTTGTTTTATTGCTTCTCAAGTTCTTATATTATTTGATTATATCACCAAGATATTAATCTTTAATTTGTGGTGAACTAGTTTTCCAAGGAATTAAGACCTTGAGAATTGATCGGTAAAGTTCGCATATTAAAATGAAAAACTAATAATTTATGGGGAAACATTTTAGAAAATATGTAAGGTGTGTGTGTATATATATATATATATCGACATCAACGTTTGAAAATTAGTACCATACGTGTTTAATGTATTGGTCATATCTATCTATTTATCTATCTACCTATTATTATTATTATTTACTGGAGTTCCCATTTTATATGTAGAGATGTTGGATTAACTTTTGTGTTTGGTGGAAGATCAAGAAAAACCAGAGTATTAAATACGCCGGGCATTATTAAGTAAAAATATAGATATTTTTAGATGCACATAATGCATACAGTATCGTAATGCATGGAAACACAAACTCATGTGAAAGAAGATTGACTCAGTCCCTCGACGGGAATTCGCTCAAACAGGCTCTACCACCCCTTTTATTCTAGCACTCGCTTACTAATATACTTTATAATCTTCCAAACCGCATGCTTCTTCAACTCGATCTTCACTTCACGCTGCCAAAAAGAAATCATAAAAAAAGAGTCAATATTTATGAAACCAGGCTACCACAATATATAATTTCTAGTGGTCGATCTGCACATGAAGTATATATAGAATACGTACGTCTTGCAATCAGTGGAAGGACTGATTTTGTAGGCAATGGATACGCCACACTTCGAAGGGAGGCCGGCAGCAAAGCCATAGTTGATACCAGAGATCCTGCCAGACAGGGATTTCAAACAGTTGCAAACCCCTTGGCGGTCAGGGGTGGTCTTGGCGGCAGAATTGAGTGATTTCAACCCGCTGCAGCATGGTGCCGGCACAGCCCCGCCTTTCTGGAGGTAGCCTATACATTTTGCCAGGCTGCTTGTCACTTGGCCACATGAGATGGCAGCTTCTGCTAGAGGTGAACTGACAACCATCACGATAAGCATGGCAGATGCCAGCCTGATCAAGCTCGTTGAAGAAGCCATTATATTCTAGAGAAATATTACAGCTAGCTGGAGTTATAAGAAGATTTCAAGAGTATGGTTTAAGACGACTGCCTGTTGATTGAGTACAAATTCCTTCAACAATGGTGTTTATATATAGAGCGAGGCCTCAAGTGTAAGAACTGATGAAGAGACCTGTGACAAGGTGACATAGAAGGTTTGGTTAGCAGTTGGGATTCATTAATTCTGTGTTTCATCATCATGTCCTTGTCATGTTGGCTTATAGTTGAACATTTATTTCTTTTAACTTTTGAAAACGTTGATTTGGAGAATAGCTTGTCATCGTTGGTGACACTTGGCCGGAATTCCATTATCTATCAGTATCAGGTGGTGCAAATGGCGGGGTAAAGCGTCAAATATCGGCTTCAGATCTAGAGATTTAAAAAATAAAAATCTCTCTTAGTTTATAAAACTTGAATAATAATTTAAATACAAATATTCTTATAATAAAATACGTATCGTCTATTCAATTATTAGGCTAAAAATATTAAATGAAGTTCCCCACGTCTACACAACTAAGATCTAAGGGAATGGCCTGCTATTGCTTAGTCTAATCCGTCATTATTTGTATACTCATAGTACTATGTTTTAAAAATATTTAAAAATAAATAAAATATTTTTATTTTTTAATATTTTTAAGTTTCTTTTATATATTAATATCAAAAATAAATTTAAAAAATATATTATTTTAATATATTTATAAATAAAATTCAATTTAAAAAACAACCATCTCACATCTTGTGAATAAACAGAATTTTTTTTATGTTTTGATACTTTAATATTAATTTATTTATGTCATAATACTTGCACTAAATATTGGTTTGTTTGTTTTTTTATAATTAAAATGTTCATGTCAACTTATATATACGATAACTAATCTCCAAACTTACTAAATACTTGGAAATCTATGAGGTAAATAAGATACATGGGGTGTCAGGCATCCACAAATAAAATTGAACTGACACAGAGAAAGTGTAAATAATGGTCTGTTTACTAGATGTGTCTGATACATGAACAAGCATATATAGAGGAGCTCCAATGCCAAGAACTATTTTGGAGAGTCAAATATTTAAAATGGTTTTTTTGAACAGTATATATATGATTTTTTTTTGTTAATATGTGCTTCAATGATAAAAGTCATTTTGGGAAGCCATTTTTTTTTATATTATTTTAAATATAGTATAATTATTTTATAAGTAGTTTAATTATACAATTACTTATATAATTAATAGGAATAAGTTATATAATTAAATAATTATTAAAAAAACACTCTAACAATATAATTATTAATTTTGTATATAATTTTTTACTCTTGTTGATGTATTTTTAAATAAAAACAAAAATAAATATTTTTTATACAATTATATTATTTTCTAATACACACACGTGTGTGTGTGTGTGTAAAATAAATTGTGTGTGTGTGTGTGTGTGTGTGTATATATATATATATATATATATATATATATATATATATATATATAATAAATTGTTTAGCTTATTTGTTTAATTTTTGAAATTTCAATTGGGGTCAAAAGCAGAGGCAATACCTTCCCCTGTATGAGCTGCTATTTGTACCTCTACAGCACATGCAGGGGAAGGTATTTTTGCTAGGAGAAGGTATTTTTATCTCTGCTTTTGACACCCCCTTGAAATGTTAAAAATTAAACAAACAAGATAAACAATTTATTTTGTATTTTTAGCTCAAAATACCACTCCCACTGCAGTCGCTCCAGGACTTCTATTTTTTATATATATATTTTATGTGTCGGCACATTAAACCCACGCTGGCCTAATTAGAAGCTATGTAGCCGTCCATAATTCAGTCACTGGGAAAGTCAACTATATCTGCTAATGTATGGTGAGCTGCCAATTTTAATTGCTTATCAATGGTTATTATGGAGGGCAGCATGGCCTATTATGTAAGTTTTATCATCCCATATTGAAGGGAGTAGAATATGGGGACCGATTTTATATTTTTATTGCTTATTTACAGACCGTACGGTGTGCCTTTAATGCACCGACAAAGTCACTTGGTGAATTAACTACTGTGGGCCTGGAAGAGTTTCTCTTTCTGCTGTTTCTGCCCCTTAGATTTACAAAGAATCTCATTTGATTCTCTTCTATTAGAGAATACTTACTTTAGTCCCTGAATGCTAGATGGTTGCCAGTTTTGAAATCAAATAGTGGTGGCCATTTACTTTAGAGGATCACTTGATATTTTTTTTTTTTTTAATTTCACTGCCCAAATAACGTGGGCTTTCTGGCACCACATCTTTTTTCTTTTATTTTAAATAATGAATATGGGTTTGTTTATATATATACATACTAGTAAATTATCCGCATTACGTTATATATATATATATATATATATATATATATATATATATATATATATATATACTAGTAAATTATCCGCACTACGTTACAGGCAGAGCAAATAATTTTTATAATTATTGAGATTAAAACATGATATTTAGACATATAAAATTCGATATAATGAAACAAACAGATAAATATACCCTATTATAACAATAGTAACATCGAAGTCTTAACATCTAAAATTATCATCATTACTACTATCAAAACAATAAAAAAATATTGAACTACCTTGAGGAAAAAACACAAAAAAATAACAAAAAAACAAGTAAGAAAAAAACTAAAACTATTATTAATATTAATATTATTATTGCGTTAATAATAAAAAAAAATTAAATCAAAGACTAAAAAAAACTAAAAATATTAACAAAAGAGAAAAAAAATCATTTGATTTGAAAATTAAAAAAATTGATTGCACTACATTACGGGCTAAGTAAACAATTTTTATAGTTGCTGGGATTAAAGAAATTAATAGAATTTACTGGTTCAAAATTAAAATATAATATTTATATATGTAAAGTTTAATGTAATAAAACAGATAAACACAACTTATTATAACAATAGCAACATCGAAGTCTTAACATCTAAAATTATCATTGTTATTACTGTCAAAATAAAAAAAAAACTCAAAAACATTAACAAAAGAGTAGGAAAAAAAAACAGCTAAAATTATTGTTTTTATTGTGTTAATAATGAAAAAAATAAAAATAAATGAAAGACTAAAAATATCCTAAAAAAATAACAAAAGACCGAACAAAACAATAAAATAAAAATAAAAATTATAAGGTGAAAAAAAATCATTTCACTTGAAAAAAAACTATAAAAACAAAGGATAAAGAAAAATACAAACATAAATATTGATTTTCAAATGATCATAGACACAAAATAAAATTTAAGAGTTATTTTAAAAAAAAAATACCATGTCAACAAATAAGAAAATAAAAAAAATTAAAAAATCAAAGCCAAAAGCACACTTATATATGCATAGACAAAAATAAAGACTATTTTAGAAATATATAAAAAAATAAAGGGATTAAAATAAAAAATTAAGAGTATAAAGGCCGAAATGAAAATCAAATATATTATCAATTTCAATCCAAGGATAAAATTGAAAAAAAATCAAAACTTATGTATCAAATATATTAAGGTATTTAAACCAAATCTGAAAATTAAAAGAAGGAGGACCGAAGTGAAACATTAATATATAATTAATTTCAATCGTAGGACTCAATTGAACTAAATCAAAACTTATATAATATAAATCAAGACTATACAAATAATTAAAGGTCTAGGGACAAAAGTGAAAACATTGCAAAATCGACAGTCTCTCCTATACTATAGCGTGCAGGAGAGAGAAACACAGGAAAAAAAAACTTTCACGGCCCACCAGCACAAATATAATCACCCGTTAACAAAACATGTTTGCACCGTGAGTAAGACCATACAAAGGCGTATTAGTTGAGATGCAGGTAGCCCATTTTCGCGCGATCATCACAGGTCTCATACGTCACTTGAACAGGGGTGAGGCTGAATATTGTTGGTCGTGTGTGTCACACGCGCCGACAGTATTCAAGGGAAAATAATAAACAATTATGATCAATTGTCGGTATATCCATGTGCCCAAGTCATTAATTTTATCTTATTAGAGTTATATCTGTATTTAGCTATATTAAAAAAAAAATGAAATTCCCACAGCACCGCTCCTTTTCAAAGCCTATTTTTGTCCTTTTCAAGGGATAAAATGGTTATTTTACTGTGTAAAGAAATATAAAAAATTAAAAAATATGACGGATTGAACTGAAAATGTGCAATTACCTCGGAACCCCTCCATCCAAAGTTTTTTTTCTTTTTTAAGGGGATAAAATTGTTATTTTACTGTGCAAAATTAAAAAAAACCAGTAAATCAGCAAACCAAATCACCCGAACTGAACTAACCTAAAAATTGAACAATACTATTGTAATCCATAATAATTTGTCTCACATTGCACTGTAACTTGCTCATGACATCATGACCTCTTTTAGTATATTATATAATATAATACACACACACATACACAGAGGAGGGTTGTTTTGCAGTTGTGAATTGAATTGAATTTGATTTAATTAGTTGTTTGTAGTTTTTTAGTTTAATTCATAAAAAAAGTAAAATTTTATGTAATTGTTTGAGAATGTGATTGGGATAAATTTTAAAAGTGTTTTCTTTCAAAACTACATCAAAATAACATTTTTTTAATTTTTTTAAAAATATATTTTTAATATCAACACATTAAAATAAAATAATCTAAAAACATCAAAAAGATAATTTTAAAATAAATTTTTATTTTTTTTCAAAAATATTATAAAAAAAAAAGCATTCACAGATGACCCCTGAATAAAATAAAAGATCACATGATTGTTTGTTAACGACCTTTAATTACATACATGGTTGTCAAAATCACGAGTTAACTCACAAAATAATATAGTTTTGTTAATCAACTCATCAAACTTTGTTAACTCAGATAGAAAAGTTGGTTTGGGTTAAATTCAGTCAAAATAGTGTGGAATCATAAAAATCAGACCAGATCGATTTGATTTTACGATATCTAATTTTACCCAAAAATACACCTACTGACCAACCTACCACCTACCCACCTAGCTGTTGTCTGGTTGTCCCGCCCCTTTTCTCTCTCCCCAGGCTAGCTAGCCCCCTGTCCCCACTTTGCAGGTACTCTTTTTTTAAATAAATAAATAAAATCAATATTTTTTAAATATTAATATAATGATATAATTGTTATGTAATTTTATTTTTTTAAATCATGTATAAACCTTAACCAATAAAATTTTATGGTCATAACTATATTATATTGTATTTGAAAATATTTTATTTATGATTTTATAATTTTTCTATTTGTATAATTTTAATTGTGATTTTATAATTTTTATATGATAAATTTTAAATATAATTTTATTATTCTGATTTTACGATTCAAGAAACAATTTTTGATCCATGTTAAAATTTTAATTTTCACAATCATGATTATACGTAATAATTTTTCTATTAAATAACATTTTAAAAACCATCCCCTTTTCTTTTGTAAGAAAACCATCTCACTAATGACTTTGTCTCTCTCAAAACCATCCACCTTCACTTTCCCGCCTCGTTCTCCACCTTGCTTAACCACTGCCTTCTTCAGCAAAAGCTTTGGTTTTCGGGTCCAAAAAATTAGCTGAAATGGGAGTGAGAGCAAGCAAGAATGGCTTCCAGCAGGTTAATGGTTCCTTCCAACTCTCTTTATTATTCAAGAAATTGATAGAAATCCTTGAAATAAACTCTATGAGCGAATTGTTCATGGCAGTCGAGATGGTCTTATTGTTTGCTTTAAAGCTGAGAATTCGTGTCAATTTCTTTCCTTTTTATATGTTTGTTTTGTGTATTTTACCAATTAGATATTTGAGTAGTTTTTTGTGTTGCTGTTGGCTTTGAGCGATCGGGCATGACTGAGAAAGAACAAGGATGGAGGGCGAGAAAGAGGGGTGTGCGCAGTGAGAAATGTTTTATATCTTCTTTAAAATGCCTATATCTATGTCATTATAAATAAGTATAAGATTTTTATAATAAAAATAATTTCTAAATTAAAACTAAAATAGTCAAGTTGCTAATTAAATTAATTAATTTTTAGAGGAATTTGAAACAATATAATTGAATTCAAACATGTAATCTGTTCTCAACATGCTTTGTTTGTTTTATTTATTTGTGTGTTTTGTTCATTTTTAGCATAAGCCTCACTCTCTTACTCCCTTCTTCTCCTCCTTTTATGCTTTTGGTATAATAAATTTGAATTTCTAAGATTCTTTGAGATTATTTTGGCATGTTGATAGCTTCTACAAAAAAAATTTTTGATGGTGTCCTAAAAAAATTTAAGTAATTTATGAACAAGACTTGTGTGAATTTTTTTGGGTCACATTCTTTTTTACCAGAATAGTTTTTTTATTTGAGAAAACACTACCTTGTAATTTATAGATGAATAAAATTCTGATTATTTTATATTTTTATCAGAGATACATATCTTAATTTAAACTTGATATTTATTATATATATCCCAGTCTCCTTGCTATAAAAAAAAATAATTGTTCGTTGAAATTTGATACTTGCAAATATTGACAACCTTTTGATGTATAAATAAATACTCATTTGGAAAAAAAAAAAATTTTATTTTAGAAAGAAACTTTGAAAAATAAATGTCATGGAAAATAAAATTTAAAAGAACTCCTTCTAAGTATTCAACGAATATTTATGACCTCTTTTTTCTGCAAGTGAGGACTAAAAGGTTCCTTTTTGGACGATAACATTTGAATCTCTTGCGTGTTAAAGGGAAAATAATTATGAATTAATTAGAGGAAAAATATCTTTGTATGTCTGTGAGTGTGTGTGAGTGTGTGTGTATTCTCTACTCTCACAACAATCTTTTATAAAATAAAAAGCGAGGGGAAGAAAAGATGAGAGTTTCTTTTCGACACATAATGCACTCAATATTATTATTTTACTGGAAACACAAACTCGCAAGAAATAAGAGACTCTAAATCCCTCCAATGGGAAATTAGCTGGAATAGGCTCGAACGCCCCTTTTATTCTAGCAACCTGCTTATTTTATCAATACACCTCATAATCTTCTAAAGCGCTTCTTCAGTTCTTCACTTCACGCTGCCACAAAGAAAAAGAGAGAGTCAATATTATTGTGATTTATGAAATCAGGCTACCACAATGTATAATTTCTAGTGGTCTGCATGAAGTATAGAATACGTACGTCTTGCAATCAGTGGAAGGACTGATTTTGTAGCCGATGGATACACCGCACTTTGAAGGGAGGCCGGCAGCAAAGCCATAGTTGATACCAGAGATCTTGCCAGACAGGGATTTTAAACAGTTGCAAACCCCTTGGCGATCAGCGGTGGTCTTGGCAGCAGAATTGAGTGATTTAATCCCGCTGCAGCATGCTGGCGGCACGGCCCCGCCTTTCTGGAGGTAGCCTATACACGGTGCCAAGCTGCTTGTCACTTGGCCACATGAGATGGCAGCTTCTGCTAGAGGTGAACCAACAACCATCACGATAAGCATGGCAGAAGCCAGCCTGATCATGCTCGTTGAAGAAGCCATTATATTCCAGCGAATTATTATAAGAAGATTTCAAGAGTATGGTTTAAGACTACTGCCCTTGGATGTCGTGTACAGAGTCCATGAACAATGGTGTTTATATAGCGAACTGTAAGTGTACGAACCGGAGACACGTGACTTAGCGCTAACAGATATTCTTAAAGTATTTTTTTATTTTAAAAAACATTTATGAAACGTGTCAGTTAAGGACATAGAAGGTGTGGTTAGCAGTTGGGATTCATTAATTCTCTGTTTCATCATCATGTCCTTGTCAAGCTGGCTTATAGTTGAGCATTTATTTCTTTCAACTTTTGAAAACGTTCATTTGGAGAATAGCTTGTCATCGTTGATGACACCTACCCCGCGCAAATCACGAAGGAAATGGCCTGTCATTTGTAGCATGCTAATTGGTGGCTTCCGAATCCCAGGAATACTTGTCAGATATCTCATCCTATCAAGAGGTTATCACTCGACGGGATTCCAGGCTTCTCAAAAGGTTTAGAGGTTTCGAGATTGAGCCCGAACTTCTGGTATCAATTAGCAATATTCTGCCACTCAAATATCATCTAGAAAACTTTCCACCATAAAATGGTTTGACGATATGAACAAGAGTTGATGGTCGATCTTCAGAAGGATAAATAAATATCACATCTTTCATTAAAAAGAATAATAAATATCAATTAGCAATATTCTGCCACTCAAATATCATCTGGAAAACTTTCCACCATAAAATGGTTTGACGATATGAACAAGAGTTGATGGTCGATCTTCAGAAGGATAAATAAATATCACATCTTTCATTAAAAAGAATAACAATCCAGTTGATGCCAAACTAAGTTCAGGCTCTTCTCCAGTTTCTTTTGTACAAAAATTCAACGCACCAGTTCCTAAGAACAATCCGACTCAAAATTTTTGGTGTTGCGGGAGATTTCAGCAGATACCATTTTAAAAGAAACCTAAGCTGCAGATTAGAACTCTGAGAAGCACTAAGAAGCTCGTAGAATAGAGGTTGTAAAGATCTCTGACAGAAGGAGCTGAACTCGTGGAATTCATTGATGGGGCTGTAATGTTTACCATGGTGCCATTCATCCTGCCAGTGCTGCATGCATGGTCCAGTTAAACATAAGAAAACGAGGCTTTACATCATAGAAGCCAGCATACCAAGCATGCCTAATTGGTTATTTGCAAGACAAAAAATAAATCTAAAAATAACTAGCATTCAAATGCATGTGACTACAAAACAGGCAGGACTGGTTATTTTGGCATACCTTCCTGGGAACACACAAGTTCCATGGCCTGCCATAGAATCAAATCAAACAGGGCATTAGAGCTTCAGAAATTGCTTTCTTGTACAACATAACACTAACACAGCCAAAGAAATTAACAAACGGTAACAGAAACAAACACAAAATAACAAAGGAGGATTGTTAAGTGAGCACAATCTTACTTGGATTTGTAGTCGTGATAGCGGCCACACCATTGAAGTCGCATGACCCAGGAACCTTCCCCATCTGATTATAGTAGCTGTTAAATGCATAAGTAGCATGCGCAATCACATTGTCTGGTTGGTAACATGGTTCTCCCTGCAACATAGCAGAGCAATCAACCTTGCCAGGTCCACATGCCCAATCCAAAGCAGCTTGCAGCATCTTTGGATCAGCGCCTTGCTTTGCAGTACAGTATGTTTGGTTCGTAGTGTCATTTGCTAGCACCAAGCCTGACCCGGTCAGATGCAATATGTAAACAGGCTCCCCATTTGCATTAAACAATCCCCAATTCTTCTCTGAGACTGGACCGGGTTTCAAATCTTCATTATAAAGCTCATAAATGTACGTGCTAACAGCAATTCCAGGGTGTTTGGGAGTTCCAGTTTTGTTCAGAACATGCCTAATCAAATTGCTGTTGTATGTGTTCGCATTATCTAGAGTTGCGTCCGGCTCGTTAGAATCACCTTTTGATGGCCAGCCAGATTCAGTTACCATAACAGGAACGCTAGTAAAGTTTAGGAAATCCATGGCAAAGTAAGCTGCATCAATCATAGCATCAAAGACATTGGAATAGTGAACCAGTGTGTTAGCATCAACAGCTTCCTTGTTTGGAGCAAGAGGCTTCAAGAGTGCATAATCTAATGGAATTACACCATTTGATTGCATGTAGTCATAGTAAGGGTATATATTGAGCATCAGGTGTGACCCTGTAGACTGCAAGAAATTGAGCATGGGAATCAAAACAGGATTCCATGTTTTGTTAAAGAAGGCCTGGGATGGTGGGAAGGAATCAAGGATAATAGAGGAAGAAAGGGGTGTTGAAACTTTGATTTGGCGATCTAGGTTGGATGCAACAAGGGCTGATTGAATAAACTTCATGGCATTGACAAGGACTGAAGCGGCATTGGGAATGGCTGTGAAAACCTCAGAACCTACACAAATGGCTGTGATGTTTGTAGCTGGGTAATGAGCTACCACATTATGCGAAACCCAATTAGCAGCAGTGGAATTCGACTGACCAATTCCTAGCAGTTGTTCATTGGGAACAGAGACCATGACCTGAATGCCTGTATTAGCAAGTGCAACTAGCATGCCACGGTCAGCATCATAGAGCCGGACATGTCTGATTTGCTGAGCCTTGAGGAGGGCTACCACTTGAGTTGGGTGTGGCATGTCAGAAAGGTCTGTTCCTATGTTAACACCAATGAATGCTTCTGCAAGAAAGACAATGCAAATACTGTAATACGCATCTATGTCAAAAATGAATCACCAACTTGTGGACAAATGCAATTATCAAATGCAAATATCACTCGAGGGGATCACAGTGCACTTCAAGCTCATAAATCACTAGAAAAGACGATCCAGTACAGCAACTGTAAGCTTATTGAGATGAGGACTGGTAAAATTCAGTTCAATTAACTAGCCTGTGTTTAGCTTTACAATGGAAGAGAATTGGTGTCATCTAGGAAAAACAAGAATGCAACTACTTGATTGAAGGACAGCGTATGCCAAAAACTTTGTTAAAAAAGAGAAATTTAGTCCCAGATCAGAGTTAAGATGATAAAATATGCAGATGAAACTTTGCTAGGCGGACCAATTTGGATAAAAGCTAAAATGTACAGGATTTGGCCTTTTTGAAATTTTAGTGATAGTGGTTTGTTTCTTAGTGCTCGTGGGGCTTGCATTTTTCTCCACCTGAAATGTCCTTCAACACTCTAGGTTACAAGAAAACAGCTACACTTTTTACTCTTGTCTTGCTAGAAAGGCATCGCCAATTGTATCGTTAAGAATAAAACTAAACAGCCGGCACTTTTTAGCATCACCAATTTTTTCTTGACCTCTTAGAGAAATCACTAAATGTAGTGCTTCGGAATAAACAGACCTTATTAGAAAATTTTCCTGGTGCAAACCTTAAGTCACTCAAGTATATATAAATATACTTCGTGGCATCATACTTTTTCCCTTCGCACCTTCATGCGAAGCAGTAGGAATTCAGTGAGAAAGAAAGTAGTGTTCTAGGATAATGCATCTTTGTTTAAGCTACTTCACTATTTTCTGGTATTCTTATTCTCAATGGGATTTGAAGCCCTACCATCCACATAAACACTAGTGTAAAGAACCCTTGTTCTACTGGAAACCTGCATTGCCTTAGTAATAGCTAATATAGGATGAAATTGTACAGCATCAAAATAATAAGTGGTCTCATTTGAAACTTTGCTTTGCTTCATTCAAAGGTTTGTTATC
Source organism: Salix dunnii (assembly GCA_015731905.1). NCBI lineage: Eukaryota > Viridiplantae > Streptophyta > Magnoliopsida > Malpighiales > Salicaceae > Salix > Salix dunnii. The sequence continues at coordinate 5,289,023 of CM027662.1, read as the reverse complement.
CTATTCGCACCATAAAACCTTCTTATTATTTGACCTCGGTAGTTTGATCAATTGATACCTGGTTTCTGATCTCGTGCTTCGTTGCTAGTATGTTTAGTTTAAAAAGGGTGGGGAAAACTTAGCAAATAGAAAACTTTAATACAGTAATAATCTATTAAAGGCCATTTGTAAAATTAGTGGGTATGCTTCCCACCACAAAGACAAACAGGTATAGCAGAGGAATGGGATTGGTTCTATGCTTTTGGAGTTCTTGTATACTTTGCTGTGAAAAGAAAGAGAACTGGAGTAATTATAAATTGCAGGGCTCTAGACATCCAGGCATATATGTATGTATAATGTTGATGGTGTCGATGTAAAGGTTTCATAGACACAGGAAACAAACACGAGTTTGGTTACAAATTGCGTACACAAATACTTGGTGGGGATTGACTTTTGCAGAACCCATATTTAAGATCCTAGAACGAAGCATAGATTACAGAGGAAGGTTGTGAACGGAGGAAGGGTTAAAAAAAAGAGAAAAAGAATATAGCATTGGTAGTTACTTTCCACCCGTGTCTGACCCACAGATTTCAAGTCCTAGAGAGGAGGCTTTAATTCTCTCAACTTTGACCACCATCTGCCCTGCCAAAGGCAGAACCTATCCATACACCTTAGAACAAGTGGGTAAACAAATAATGAAATAGCTTGTTAGAACCAATGAGGTAGCATGTTAGAAATTAGGGTGTGACCATATTTCCTTATTTATTTATTCTATTATGAAAGAGGAGGGGGGGATTTTGGGTTATAATGCATAAAGTCAGGGGCAAGTTTTCATGGCCATGCTTGGGTACAGTAACTAGGACCCAGGAGGAAAACAAAATCAATAACCAGCTGGCCTCCACAATATACAGACATTTAATTACAGAACATTCAACATCAAACGAGGAACATTTAATTAGTGCCCCAACTTCCCAGTAGCCATTCTTTTATGTCCTAGTTTAATACCCAACCACCTGAACCTAACACACAAGCAAGCACAAATGCTCAAACTCAGACAGCGCTGCAATCTTCGAAGCTCTTTTTTTTTTTTACAAAACCCACCTTCAAATTTCACTCAATGCACAACTTCAAACATGAACAAATCTTTTCAAAGCTGGCAAGAACAGGTAGACAATCTAACCATGGAAAAAAGGATGCAAGGAAAACAAGAAGTAGGAGCCATGAAAAAAGAAGGCTAGAAACACTTACCATCATCAGCAGCAACAAAAGAAGAAAATGCTACTGTAAGCAGAAGTACGAGCACAAACACACACTCCATACTCCAAAACATTCTCTAAAGGAACTGAAAATTGAAACCCCAAGAACGTACAGAGAGAAGGAGAGTGTGGAAATGGCGTTAACAAAGAACAGATCAATAAAAGGCACTGATGGGGTAAAGCAACAAGAAAATAAGGGAAGTATAAGAGAGTGAAGGTCAGAGAATGAACGGTGAAGATACCATCTGCAATTTTTTTACACAGTGAACAAAGCATAACCTTGTTTTAAGTGTAATCTAAGAGGCTTTTTTGTGTCAGAAATCCAAAGTCCTAGGCAAACTTTCGTTGTTCTGTTTTGCTGTCAGTAAATTTGCTAAAAATCTTTCGATGCGGTCCCTCTATTTGTTTATTTTTATTAAATGATTCTTCTGCTTTAAATCTGATAAAATGAACTTTTCTTTTTTATTTTTTTAATTCCACGAGAGAATTTGAGATCTTCAATCCAATTATGGTATAAAACATGATGATTATCTTGTTTTTAATAGGTGAAATTAAAAATATTCTACATTAATCTTGGCTTACAACTAACCCTAGATATATGAATAAAGAAATCCATTTCAGTGAGATGGTTATAGTAAAAATCAATTTAATTGTCACGTAAATTTTCTGTGATAAGTTTACAAATCATTATCGATATAGAAATACTCATAGAATTATTGAATAGAGGGCTGAATTGAAAATCGGATTGATTTTATACAGCTCAGGATAAGGGTTAAAATGGATGAAATGTACAAGTACAGGGACCATAAGAGGATGTCAGGCTGTAGATTTTGCTACCGTTAGAGTCCCCAAAATGGCAGGCCATTTTGTTTGTATACTATATGATAGCATTTAGGACCATAAATGCATTGAATACTGTGAAATTAGCTGTCGTCATTTCTGTGTTGCTGACTAGGAGAGGCAACGTGGGACCTGATTTCTGCACCCAACGGTCAATTTTATCGTCCTTTTTTAATTATTAATACTCTTCTTTTAAATTTAAATTCCTAGCTTTTCCTGTTAATAATATGGAAGGCCATTTCATGCTGTCACCTTTTGAATGGAAAAAATAATAAAGAGTTGGGGAGCGGAAAGGAATTCAATAAACTCAAGCATTTTATGACACTATTTGTTTGTTCGGTTTTTAATTTTTTTTTCTTTATACTAATTTTATTGGTGTTTTTTTTTAATATTTTAGTATTTTGATATAAAAAATAAATATTATTTTAATATATTTTTAAATAAAAAATATTTTAACACAATTTTTACCATAACATCAAGCATTATTTAAAAAATTAAAAAAACACTAGTCATCATCCATGAAAATACACTTGTCTAGGCCTAGCTAATTCGAACTGGGCCTTCATTGAGTGTTCAAGTATTTGTGATGGTTAAGAAAATCAAAATTTTGATGTTTGGTTTCTTATAATCATAGCTAATGAGATTCTGGATCAACCTTAAAATAAGACCTAGCCCTATCCATCAAGTTCATTTGGTATTTGGTTGACTTGGAGGTTGATTTAGTCAAATGTGAATTGATAGGATTAAATCAAGTTAACCCATTCAATCGTATTGATTCTAAGATTATTTAAAAAAAACATTTAAATTATAGTTTTTGTTTAAATATTATTTTATAATTGACCCAACAAACCTAAATTGTAATAAACTATAAAACTATGAGCCAATAAGATAGAAGAAGTTTTAGGTTTCAATTTAAATTAATATAGAAACTAATTCAATTAAATCTATGTTGATTTGGTCAAATTATGTCAACCCATTCAATTTCATCATATCAATTTTAAGGATTATTTAGATTTTTTCTTGAAATCATGCTTTTTTAAAAAAAGCATAGTTTTATAATTAACCCTAGAAACCTTAAACCTTAACTTGGACTAAGTTAGACCCACATCAACTATTATGTTTTACTAGATATATTATTCGGCTTCGGTGTTGCCCTGAGAGTTTTTTATGTAAACAAAGTGTTAGGCCAAAAAATAGTTTAAGTTTTCAATTATTGGTTTCGGTGATAATTTAAATAATATAAAAACAACAACAACAACTAAATTGATAAATAAAAGATTGAAAATATTACAATAAATCACACTTGAACCTATTTGGATCATCAAACAACCCGATGCTAGTGTAATTAAAGAAAATCCACACAAAAAAACAAGAAAACCAAGATAAACCTCCTAAATTTGGTCTAATAAAAAAACTTGAAACTCGTTAAATCTTGGACTCAAATACAATCAAGAAACTTAAATGTCATGTAATTTATTTTCAAAAGATAGAACTAATGAAAAAAAATATTAATAAAAATAACTTGCAAAAGTAAAAAAAAACAAAGAGAATGTGTACAATCTGAGAGGAAAAACCTAATGTAAATAAAACCTAAAAACAAATATGCAACAAATTTGAAAGATTAGAAAATCATTGGGGTCGCAACTGTCATAACCCAATTTTGGGTCATTCCCAAATCTACCCAAAAATAACAAAAAAAAAATAGAATAAAAGGGGTTGGTCTCGGTAGAAAAATCAAGTTAAAATTTGGATGTTTTTCGAGAGCTCAATCGTACATCTTTTATGCCTAAAAATGAAGAAAAATGCAGATTAAGTCTAACGCAGTTTATTATTGGATAAATCTGCGTAGAAATTAAGTCGAAAGATATAATTATATTTTTATGGGTCAATTCGATTTAATCGTTGCCCATTTTAAACGTGTAATTATATTTGAGAATTAATTTTCGGTCCAATCGAAGAATTTAATTAAGTGCGATGACTTAATTGTTACTTCAAATTGATCAAATTAATTTTATTTAGGGCTTAGACGATTCGATGAATCATGCTGGTCGATAATGGATTCCAGAGATCAATTTAAATTTTTTTGGAAAGTCGTTCCAATGAAAATGATATATATATATATATATATATATATATATATATATATATATATATATATATATAAATAATAGTAAAAAATATAAAATATATAAAAATATATATATAAAAAAAATATTATAAAAAATATAACATAATATAATATATATATGAATACACACACACACACAGCCACACATATATATATTTTAGAAAATATCTATAAAAAATGTGTTTTTATGCATACGGCCAATACACTAGCATATTTAAAAAAAATCCTCTTGTTTTAAAAAAAATATATTACTTGGGAATTTTAAGGAAAATGTATTTTAGCATGAATTTCACAAAGAAAATCATTTCTTGTATTTTGGGATTTTACAACATGTTTGTAAAATCCAAAGGGTATTGGCCAATATTCCAAAAATATCAAAATATTATTTTTGGTTATTCATATTATTCATTGTTAATATTTGGATAAATAAATCCTAAAAGGGGTTAATATCCAAAATATTCGACGGGGATAATTTGCATTTATTCACCGTTGGTGTTTGGATAAATAAATCCTAAGGGATCAATATCCAAAATATTCGACAAGAATAAATTGCTATTATTCACCGTTGGTGTTTGGATAAATAAATCCGAAGGGGTTAATATCCAAAATATTCAACGAGGATAATACACCATCACCATTTAACCAACCTTTTTTAAAAAATATCAAGATCATAACAAATCATAAACAAACAAAAACACCAAGCAGCTTACCTTAGGTTACGCAACCAGAATCTCTGAAAGACCAGTTTAGGTTTTCTAGTAACCATAATACTAGGTGGCGACTCCTTTTTCACAAAAATAAATATTAGACTCCTCGACATTTGAATTCCCCCGCATGCGGGGAGGGTCGTCGCGACGCCGCGCTTCTCATCTTTTTTGGGGTGCGACAGCAACTATAAAATATTTATAATTCGATAGGTTATTTATTGTGATAGTTTAATTGACTTTATGATTACAAATATTAAAGTTATTAAAATATTTTATAAAAATTAAAAAAAAGAATATCATTGAGTAGTAGGCATTAGATTATTTTATTTAAGAGTTAAATGAGAAATTTGATTCTGCATTTAAATTCAAAACTATCAATATCACCATGTACATTCATCATACTATAGTTATGCTATATTGAAAATTTTCAATGTTTAAGTAAAAGATTAATGACTAGGAGGCACTACTCGAGTATGAAAATACCATCATACTCCCAACACCAACCTTTCATTTTTATCTTATCCGATGGCATATCAGTATGACAATTCACAAAACATGAAAAACAATTAATACTCTCATTGCCTAATTTTTGTTCTTGTCTCATCCAAGGATAAAGTTGTTGATTCGCTGTTCATGGTTAGATGAAAATTTATAAAATACCCCTGCTAACCTTTTTTTTTTTTGGTCTACTTACAGGGGTAAAATCTTAGTTTTATTGCTTCAAAAAAATCAAAAAAGACATAAACACCCCCGAAAAAGCAGTTAATGACACACAGTTTTAGTGAAAAAGTCAAAAAATACCCCAAGGTCAAGAGTTATTTTTAAGGACTAAAGGGTAAAAAAGTAATTACACTAGAAAAATCCATAATAATCTATATCTAGAGCCATGGTAAAATAGTAACCCATTTTATGGTTTATAATAATAATAATAATAATAATAATAATAATAATGTTAAAAATATGAAAATATATTTTGATGTATTTTTTTAAATAAAATATGTTACATAAATGCACTAAATATAATAAATATTTTATAGTGGCATTTCTATACAAAAGCACAAATTAGATTTAAACACACGTAAGAATGACATCAATTATATCAATTATATATAAATTAAATTTAAGCACACGTAAGAATGACATTTCTATACAAAGGTATAAATTAGATTTAAGCACACATAAGAATTAGATTTAAGCACACGTAAAAATGACATCAATTTAATTGATGTCATTTTTACGTGTGCTTAAATCTAATTTGTGCCTTTGTATAGAGATGCTACTATAATAATATTTATTATATTTAGTGCATTTAAGCAATATATTTTATTTAAAAAATACATCAAAATATATTTTTATATTTTTAAAATTATTATATTAATATAATTAAATTAAGAAAAGTATCAATTTAATATTTTCTCAAGATAAATAGTTTTTTAAAAAACATAAAAAACCAGATGCTAGAAGTAGCAATATTTCCCATAATTGTCTGGTAAGAAGACTTATGAAGAAGAATATTAGCCTTTTAATTTGAGTAAAAACCCCATATATATATATATATATTAGCACATCAAATATTAATTTAACATTTTCTCAAGATAAATATAAATATTATTTTAAAAAAATACTGCACTCAAATAGAGTCTTGTTGTCTTAAAAGTCAGGGTGAACCACCGTTGACCATGGTGCATGGAAGTCTAGACGGAGCAATATTTTCCATAGTTGTCCGATTAGAAGACTTAGAAAGTGGAAACTAAGAAAATAAATTAGGTGTTTCCTTCGAGAACCAAAGCCTGCACAGTCGAAGCAAAGACCGAGAGACCTGTGAAAGGAGAAAGACTCTTGCATGGTCGATCAATTCATCGAGAAAAAAACTAAGCCCGATTTAAATTGTTCAATTTTTGACTTTAATTGATAGATTAGCGTGTCATTAGAGTTACAATTATTCATGAACACTTTAATTGTTTTATTAAAAATTTATATTATATTATATATATCTGATATAATACAAAAATTACTTTACATTATGTATATGTACTTTATATTTTATCAAACAAATCGCATAGAAGCTCTAGAAAATGGATCTTCCAAACAAAATCTTGAATGTTGGACTTCGAATGGCATACCCTAATTTTGTATTATATGCATGGTGGATTTCATTTTCTTACGTAACACACACACACATACACACATATATATTTATACATATAAATTTCTCTTGGTGTTGTTTATATCCCCTGATATATACACTAGCCAGGAACGAAATGCTAGCTAGCATTAATGGATTGGAATGAAAATGGTAATGCATGAGACTTTTGCATGTTCGTGCATGACATGGTTATCATCATTATCCGCGTGGTCATCAGTACTCAACCATGTTGTCAACATCATCCCATGGTATGATAGGCCTTGGCCCAAGATGCATGCATGACTGTAACCAAAACCATGTTTCTGGACACCGATTCAAAAAAGACCATGCTCAAGGGTACTTGACATTGTGATTTAAGAAGGTTTTTGAAAAATTTTATATTTTTATTTTAATTAAAAAAAATTGATATTTTTAAATAATTTTCATGTGTTGATGTTAAAATTATTTTTAAAAAATAAAAAAATATCATTTTAATATATTTCTAAACAGAAAAAAACTTTTAAAACTAACTTTAATCATATTCCTGAATATCCACTCAATATCACAAAAATATTTCTGTGCTCCCAGGACACACCTTAACCTACTTCTTTCAGTCTCGAGTCAAAACGAGGCTCAAATAGGTATCCAAAATGCATGCATTATTTAGTGTTTCTCAATCATTAGAGGTTTTCATAGTAAATATCCAAAAAAACAATAACTTTCTCCATGATATTGGATTTATGAAATGGATGGATTTTATTTTTGGTGTATGTTGAATATTATTACAAACTTGTTACTTGAGTGAAAATATTTGGTTAAGGGAACATTCAAGATGCATAACAATTTTTAGCTTGACCTTTGGTTTTGATTAGATAGAAATAAGATGTTCTTTGAAGATTTTAGCGATTGAGATATTGTCTTTGAATTGGTTTTACATTTTGGCTATAAAAAATTAAAGAAAATTACCATTATATAATAATGAACTTAGTTAGAAGCATCCCCAATGGGCGTGTTATAATAACAAAGAACTTGAGATCTGCACAGTATATTTCAATTTCGAATCATGATGTGTATCTCTTGTGAGAATCTGAAATGACCGGGATTTTACTCACTCAACCAAGCCCAAAAAATATATTTTTCAAAAAATTAAGTTTTCTCAAGAAAAAAAAAACTTAGAAGCTTAAATGGGATCCTTTTTGGTCAAACTAGTAAGGCGTTTTGGTTTTGTTTGTTATATAGTTTTTGGTACGTAGCACCTTCTATGTTTGTTTTCCTTTCATGTCTCCTTTTTCTTACTTTGGCCATTGTCTTTATGACCCTAACATATCTTAATAAAATCTTCTCATCATACATACATAAAACCATTCTTTTTCTTTTATTTAGTTTATTAAAAAATCAAAATATTTTTTTTGCAAATCGAGCATCAACTCAATATTGGGATGTTTATGTGAGGCCACGAGAATCCACCACTAAGCTAATTTAATCAAACTATAAAATTAATTTTCACACTTAATGCAAAAAAAAGAGATTAAGTTAATTGAAACTGTAAATGACTTGTGCCAATTAATATTATTCCGTTTCTTGTAATGCATAATAATTTAATTTCAATTTTGTTGAACACTACCTAATCATATATTAGATAGAAAACTTTCTTAGTCCAAAGGTATTTTTATTGATGGATCATAAGCTTTGCATAAAAAAAAATGAGGCCATTTTCTCATCGAGTAAGCAAAATAACTAGAATCAGATTAAGATTTGCTCAAAAAAAAAGATTATTGGGACAATTATACAAGATTGTAAACACCATATTCTTTTAAAACATAATGTCCTTGTGATGAAATTGGATTGCATTGCTTAGAAGAAACAAAAGGTAATTATCAAGTAGTTTATTCATATTTATCATATATAACAAATAATCATCTTAGCTAATTTTTATGTACAAACACATTATATATATATATATATATATCAGTATGGTTCAAGATTCAGGTAATATGTGAATATGTTAATTTAATTTAACTTAGATTGATTTAAAATAGTTTTGTTTTAAGATTAGAAAAATTAAAATAATATTGTTTAATAAGAAAATAAAAAGTTAGAATTAATTTTTGACTAAATCACGGATTTACCAATTAATTTTTATCTGATTTAATTAAATTGATTGATAAACTAAAGTAGAATTTAATAATGCTATTTTAAAATCAAGAATACATAACCAGTCACAACACGACCCGTTGCCTTTCCTGTGAGGATTACTGTTTGTTGATTTTTTTTACTTTTATGGTTTTACCTTTTGGCATGGAGGAGTTAGAGTTTTCAAGCGGTTTGACATGATAATATAGAATTTATAATTTTAATAGCAGTTTCGAATTTAAATTAAAAAAAAATATATTTTTTATAAAAATTTAAAATAATTAAAATTTTAATTATTTATCTAAACTAAGTTGATGTTTACTATCATTAAAAAAAATGGAAGTGTGAGAGTGGGGTGGTGGAGTAGCAAGTTTTTCTCCTTCTAACGCTTCAAACTCAAGCAAGGAAAGGTTTGATGAGGCGGAGCTTTCTGACGACGACAATCGCACGTGCCTTACGTGTTGTCAAAAACATTAACCCGAATAGAAAAATACACACTAATTTTACCAAAAGAAAAAAATAAAAAAGTTTAGCGCAACATTAATTAAAAGAAATAAAACCCCCCCCTCTAAACTCACAATAATAAATAAATAAAACAATCCATGTTGCCAAAGTCCATCTGGGGCAGGGGAGGTTGAGTTGTATATAAATAAGCTGGTAGTATCCTTGATAGTTCAGCCTTGCTCTTTGCTTATCTATCAAAGAGGAAGAAGAACCTCTCACTATTAGCTTTTCTTTGGGTCCTTAAGATCTGGAGCTAGTTTTCTACCTTGTGGTGTTTGTGATCTCGTGAAAGATGGGAAGGCAACCGTGTTGTGACAAAGTTGGATTGAAGAAAGGCCCGTGGACTTCTGACGAGGATAAGAAACTCATTAACTTCATCCTCAGTAATGGCCAATGTTGCTGGAGAGCTGTTCCTAAGCTTGCAGGTCTCTCCCCATCTTTAGTTCTTGCCGCTCTCTCTTCTTTTCTTTTGGTAGAGGAAGGGAGGGTGGGTGCTGTGGTTTCCTGAATTTAAAAGACTGATATCTTGCTGGTTCTTTTTATCCTTGATGAAATGAAAATGAAGATTTTTCTTTGACTTACCATAGCCGTGGTTGATGTCATTGCAGGATTGTTACGGTGTGGGAAGAGTTGCAGGCTGAGATGGACAAACTATCTCAGGCCAGATTTGAAGAGAGGTCTTTTATCAGAATATGAAGAGAAAATGGTCATTGATCTTCATGCTCAACTTGGCAACAGGTTGTCTATCTTTTCCAGTCTTCAGCGACTCTTTTGTTACTATCCCTCTTTCCCTCAACCTGATCTGATCTCCTGCTCAACCTAAATTTGATAACAGTAGTTTCCATGAAAGCTATGGATCAACTCCTACTTAAAAATATTTTCCCATTATTTACTTCAAATAATAATATCCCCGTAAGCCTGTATTAATATTCAACTTGCAGTGATCTTCTTGGACTGCAAAACTGTCAATCTTGGACCTAGTTCCATTTCATTATTTTAATGCAGTACTGGTATCCATAGAATTGTCAGGCTACGCCGGCTGTTGATGTGGATTTTGTCAGCCACAAGCATTCACTTCACTACTTTTTTTTAAAATTGGACTAAATTTCAAGATGTTCTTATGTGATTATTACTCAAGCTATAATGGGCCATTAACAGTTGGTGTTTGGTGGCCATAAGAAATCACTCTGCTTTGAAGTGGTCCTTAGTACACCCTTATCATCATAGAACTTACTACTACTTTTCCACACCTTACCTTTTCTTAACCTTTTTTTTTGTGAGTGTCTGTAAATTTAACCTCGTTCTGATCAAGTCTAGTACTTGTTTTATTGCTGCTTAACAGATGGTCTAAGATTGCATCACATCTACCAGGAAGAACTGATAATGAAATCAAGAACCACTGGAATACTCATATCAAGAAGAAGCTAAGGAAAATGGGAATTGATCCTATCACTCACAAGCCACTCTCGACTATTGAAACACCTCCTCCACCACCACCGCAGCAAGAAAATCAAGTGCAGATTAATATGCAAGAACTAGAACAGCGAGCTGGACAACAGCAGTCTAGTTCCACCAATGACGTATCCGAACTGAACGAGGAACCTGAGACATCATTACAATCAGCTATAACTCAAGATGAAGAGAATAACACGGGTAGCACTTATGAAGCAACGGAGGTAATGAATGATTTTTGCGTAGATGAAGTTCCACTAATTGAAGCCTATGACATTTTAGTTCCCGGCGGACCTTCTGCTTCAACAACCGCGACCTCTTCATCTACATCATCATCTTCTTCTTCTTTATATGGTTCAAACAATATCCTTGATGAGTTGCTATTGCCAGATTTTGAGTGGCCGATTAACAATATCGAAATTGGCTCGTGGGATGATGACTTTAGTAGTTTGGATTTGCTGTTCAGTGATGATATAGACAGTGGCAGGAAGCAAGCAACCATGTTTAATCCTTTTCTCGATCAGTATCCAGGAATGATTTTGGATCAAGATTCTTGGATATATGGGCTCTTGTGATCATTTGGATAACCAAAAAATACATGGAGCTTGTTTGTAATATGGTACTAGTTCTGACAGATAATAAATTGATTTAGGTTTATTTTTTATTTTTTTCTTAAATATTTTAGGGAAAAAATAACAAAAACTTTTATTTATGAAAGAAATATACTGGGTTGTAATTCTTTTTCCCACTTGTGTACTTAGGTGGTCATCCTTTTTCGTCTTGTATTCTCTGGTCTTGTGGACTCCATTTTGCCTATACTGATTGATAATAAAGAATTTTACAAAATTAAATAATAATTCATCTGTTCATATTTATTTAATTTGCTTGTCCGAGGTCATGCTAGAGTAATTTTTAAAATATAAATTTAAGTGTGTATTTGATAATACAATGTATAATATTTATTAAAAAATATTTCTTTAAGTGAAAAATATCAAATAACGATTTAAAAGAAGAATTCATTAGAAAAATAAAATTATTGAAATACATTTTTTAAAATAATTTCATATTTTTCAAATAATAATAAAAATTAATCATTTTAGACATTTATTTAGTTTCTATTTAGCGTGTTTTTGTAAAAAAAATATTTTTTTTATTTAGATTAATTCTTTTATATTTTTAAGTTATTTTGATGTAATAATATAAAAAATATATTTTTTAATAAATTATTTCAAAACTATTAAAGCACCCTTTTTACAACTGTAGATGTGGTTATGAATATACAGTAATAGTGAAGCGATTATACTCAGAAGTGATGTTTTCTACAGTCAACACGTTACGTTGACACGACTTCTTCTATTCTCATGTAATATACACCTGGCATATATTATGCTGACATGGATTGTTTTTCTTTCCAAAAAAATCTATTACCTCTTTCTTAAAGAATGATTAAGCACCTTCGAATCACACACAAACACATAACTTTTAGATTAAAAGTATAAGAACAAATTCTTTTTTTTTTCCTTCTCAATTCTAGTTTATTCCCTTAACATTTATCTTAATTTTAGTATATAATAGATGAGTGACTCGAGGAATCCAATTATTATTTTTTCTTAGTAAAGGAAATTCAAGGAGATATAAGCATTCTCAAAAAAAAAATAAAAAATATAGACTCTAATTATTTATTTAACAAGAGTCAATAGGCTCATATTAAAAGCAAAAAGACAAAAAAGTTACAATAAATTGTTTGAATTAACAGGTCAACACTTACAGTTCATGATCTAGTCATAATACCGAACTAACCCCATTGAAAAAAAAACTGAAAGTTTAGTCATCAATAATCCAATGTTAAAAGGAGAAACTGAAAAAAAAAGAAGATTATTTTTTTGTTAAATCAGGTTAATATGTTAATCTCGTAACCATGGATATAGGATTGTAATAATCCTGTAAAAAAGAAACTTATAGAGTAATTTCTAATAAATTAAAGATTGAAGGATCGAGACTTAAAAAAAAAACATATTCATTAAAAAATATAAAATCAATTGAGGTCAATCCATGTTAATATTTGAAACTCGTGAACTTGGTTATAAACTTTAGGCTAATCTTATTGAAAGTAAAACTAAAAAAAATAACGAAGAAAATTTCTCAATTAGAAAACTCCCAGAGATAAAATTTGAAAAAAAACAAAACAAAACAAAACAAAGAACAATAAAAAAAAGACAAATAACATTTGGCAGAAAAATAAATTAAAATCAAATATAGAGTAGGGATGACAATGATTACTTGCCTATTAAATTTTTTGATATCCATATCTTATTTATTACCCACGAGAAAAAAATTTAGATATTCATAAGTTATTAATTGAAATTTATATATACATATCATTATATTCATAAATTATTAATTGAAATTTATGTATACATATCATTTAAGGATTTGATACGCGTGTGTGTGAATATATAAGCATACACACATTCTTGAACATTTACATGAGAGAAGATATATAATAACAATATTTTATCTTAGCTTAGAAGTCTTTCATTACAATTCACTTTCAAGAGTATTCATATATATATATATATATATATATATATATATATATTTATGCATTTCGATTACAGATATGCATATAACCGGTTATACCAACAAGAAATACCAAAGTCTCTATTAAATCACTCAAAAATACCAAAATATCTATCATATCTTGCTAATTTTTCGTTTTTTTATATGTTTTGCCAAATTAAAGTGTATGAAAATGTGTAATCAAACGACTTTCTCAGATGGTGTCAGCTGGACTCGGTTTTGTTTTACCATTTCCTTTTCGTGGGCTCGGTGCACGCCATGCCGAGACTAGAGATGCTTACATGGGGAGGCTGGAAGTTACGTGGAATTTGTCAAGAAATTAAGCACTTAACATTTCCAAGAGAAGGTGTTCAACGACAGTGTTTATTGAACAATTAAACTCTAAGAAAGTAATTACGACTGGGTTTTGTAATTAATTATTGAGTTGGTAATGCAATCATGTCATGTACGTCCTAAAAGAGAACCCACGTGTCACTTCCCTACGTATTTAATAAATTAACCTCTGAAACATGAACCTATCAAACTACAAGGCTATCTCACTTTTTAAAACCTAATATTGCTCAAGGCCAAGCCAATCTTCCGTCATGATATATATTATCAGTTTGCCCTTTTAAATCATTGATTTCTTATTTAAAACTTCACAAGAGCTACTCGTGCAAACAACAAGCTGAGATAGATTCCATGAAAATTGAAAAGAAAGAAAGAAAGAAAGAAGAAGCTAGGTTGACCAATTCTATGGATTTTATGCAAGCCAACTCTTATACTAAGTCTATGGAACACCTCGTGCCTGTATACGTACTGGGACAAACCATTGACAGTTTAAACGGTAATTAATTAAACTATCAAAATTAATTGAAAAGATAATATATCTGCCAATACATGGCTAGGGTTCGAAAGGTTGCTTCGTCGTGCAAGTAAAAACCTATATGCTACTTGCAACAACCATGACCAGAGTCCAACCGTGCGTAATTCGATAAAATAATAGGGTTCCTAGATAAGCAAAAGGCCGTATGATATATATATATATATATATATATATATATATATATAGAGAGAGTAGCAGTGGACGTTCATATGATCATAATTTATCTTCCCTGCATGGCTAAGATCATACGACTTGTGATGGAGCTCTATTCTTTGTGATTGAAGCATTAAACGTTTATTTTACATATAAATCAAATAATATGCATACCTGTTCGGAGTCCCATGAAATACAGTGTAAGAAAAATATACGCATCAAAATTAGATTGCCTACCTTTTGTCATAATTTAATTTTGGAACTCCTCAAATTTCCCTAATTTTCAAACATGTTTTCCTTTCGGGGAAAACCCAAAAAAAGAAATCACAAAAACATGCAATCTAGGGTTCTTGGCGAAGAAAATTAAAAGAAAGGGTTGCAATGTGAAAGATGTCCAAGTTCAGAAACCCAATTAAATCAATTGAGGGTTTAATTGAGAGCAGACATTAAAATTAAGAGCAAAGTTGGCTAATTTTACAAGCTCATCAAACTAAATACACACACACACATGCGCGATATACACTTGACCAGGAAAAAAACACTCTGAGATTTGATTTTTTTTTCTCTTTCTTATATATATTTATAGGTGTTCAAACAATTTGGACTTAATCTAGGTGGGCGATGAGCGAAAATCAATTTAAAAATATTATCCATAGAAAATATTCAAAAATAAAATAAAGTTGGTGAGACAGTTTCTTTCAAGTTAAGATAAGAAAGTAGACAAGTTAAATAAGATTATTGACACATCAATTATTGAATGGGATTAAGAAGAATTTGACCGTTAATATCAATGTACAGCTGCATTACACTCTGGTTAATTAAAAAAGGAAACCAGCTTCCTCTGTACACGAGCCTCTTGATAAAAAAATAATTTTTAATATTAATATATTAAAATGATATAAAAATATTTTAAAAATAAAATATATCTAAAATTTAGAAATAAACAAACTCTTACTATATTAGGAAGCTATGATATTAAATAATGTGAATCTTTCAATCTAAGTAATTCACACGCAAAGATATCAATTACTATAAAACTAAATAAATCATATTTGATATAAATATGATACAAAAATAACTTGTATTTAGATATCAATATTAATAGATATAAAATTTAATTTAATAAATAATAATTCATGAACAAAATGTATGAATTAATACAATTGAATCTCGGTAAGTTATTTTCATTATTATTATTTTTTTAAAAAAAAATCTCAACATAAAGTTGTTGCTGTTTATATTAGTTGGCTATGAGAGTGTTTGGGATTGAGGTTGCACTGAAGATTTAGAAAAAATTAAAGGTTTGAGTGTTTAATAATGATTAAAAACTTATTTTTAAATATGAATCCCACCCTAAAAATCAACTAAACTTGGTCTATGAGCTGCTTTTCATGCATCCTGTTTATTCCTCAATTGCCAAAGGGGGGTTGGGGTGGGCTGGGAGTGGTAGTGGTAGTATTTTTTACTTTATTATTTATTATATTTTTTTTATAAAAAATATATTTTTAATATTAAAATAATCTAAAAATTAATTAAAATATAAATAAATATATTAGAAGGAGATCACAATATAATTTTTATCTCGAATTCTAATTTTATTTCAGATGATATTTTACTATATATTCTTCCAGGATCGCATAGGTTTTCATGTATGGATTTATAGTTCGTGATTAAATTACAAATAGTTTGATATGAGAATAAAAATAAATGTCTAATTTACTTGAATTATTAATTACATTTTATTATTATAATAATTATTAAGTGTGTGTGTACACTTTAAAATAATTTTAAAAGTTGAAAGTAATATGAAAAGTTTGATAATTAAATACTTGAAACTATTTTTCATTAATTCCAAACTCAAACATAATTTTAACAAAATACCTTAAAAATTATTTTGAATCACAACTAAAATATTTTTTATGAAACTATTTTTTAAAATCTCAACTATAAAAACAAAAATCAACTGTAAATATGTACATTGCAGCAGGTCATGGTGATCGGTAAAACAGGTTCAGCCGTGTCGGGCACCTCGATTCAATTCTTCTTCTTCTTCTTTTTTACCGGACATCTATATTTAGTTTTATGGATAAAGAAGAACAATATAGGCAGCTCGACGCTCAGTAATTAATTTGATAATTAATAAATAATCTTGTTTTCTATTAACTCCAGCCTTAATCAATTTATTTTCAACGTGCATTTCTTTTTATTTTATATATTCAATTAAGAATTGGAGAAGATTATTTCTTCTCCAAGATTTCTTGATCAATTTTGTTAATACCCGGTCCATTCACCTAACATGTTTTTCTAGACCACTCTTTATGATTGACTAGAAGGTTTAAGATACTATTTATAATATTGGAGAAAGTTGCTTTTCTCATAAAGCTCAAATTAAATAATATAAAGAAAAATATGAAATAATTGAAACAAGTAATTTTCTTCGTTTAGACGCTCGTGGGATTGATTTTTCTCCTACAAAAACTTATTTTCTTCACAGAAGAATGAATATAAATTTATTTGTCAGTCAATTGGGTACACATCAAAGTCATTTTACGACTGATTAATAGAGACAAAAACAAAGGAGGCAACTTAATTTCCAAATGATAATGATAAGGAAAACGCGGTTGGACCAAAGGGACACCAGCAAATGAAATATAAAATATTATCCAATTAAATCCTCTAGATTGATTTTAAAAGTATATACTCTAGAAGCCATTCAAGCCTTCAAGTACAATAATAAAAATAAAAAAAGATTTCCTTACACGATGTGAAACCGTGTTAAAATGGTCGGGCCACACCAAAATTTCCCCACTGAATCTTTTATTTCACACACACTTTCTATACTTGATTTTCAATCAGAAAACCCAAAATGTATTTTGTGAAGGGAGGTGATTGATTAGAATCTCGATTGTTTTAAGTTTTTATAAGAGGTTCATATTCTAATTTAAATTCAAGACCTGTTATATTGATCATAAGCTCTCTGTTATCGCACTATGCTCTTTTGAGACCAAATTTTCTATATTTAACAGCAACATGTTTTTTAAAAAATTAATATTAATTTTTTATTTTAAAATAATTTTTTAATATTTTTAAATTATTTTAATGAACTAATATTAAAAACAATTTAAAAGATTATTTTAATATATTTGTTAACATTAATTATTTTGAAAAGGAAATGAAATAGACCCTCCTCGTTGTTTCCCATCTCTGCCGCCCACATGACAGAAATATGCAGAGTATGAATCTTTTCATAGGCCACAATTGTCACATCCCTTCTCATTTTCATACGAATATTACAAAAAATCAATGGCGGTACAATTCATACATGGGACGCATATTTCAACTGAAGCCACCGCCAACATCCACGTCCAAGCTTTTACGCCACGCGTAGGAGGACGCGGAGAGGATGATCGGAGTGCTACGCAGCGTCGAAAACCTAATATACTAATAAGCTAATTATCACTATCAATTTCAGTCCTTCGAAGTAAAATGACTGGTGATTTCCTGCAAAATGCCGCAGAAACTGATTTGTTTCTTCTCCCCAGCTTCACAGAATACAGATCCTCAAGATTCTGGGAACATGAACCACATGCTACGTTGCTATATGCATGCAAGATCGATTCCCAGCTAGTCTAAAAATTCTTTCAAAGTTAAGTAGGAAAAAAAACTAGGGATCCAAAATTAATTACAAATATAATTAAATCAGCAAAAATGCTACATCAAGGTCTGTTATTGAGGGCCTTTCCCTGTCCTTTCCATGATCGATTGTATCTTGAAAATAGATTTGTAGAATCTTTTGACCAAGTTAAAACCTAATATAATTATCAAATTAAAAATTATAGTTGTTGTTATCAAACTGTATGTTAGATGTGTTTAGTTTCACATTAGAAGCCTAGAACACAAAACGTTTTCATGTATTTTCTCGTAATAAATGAAAAATGGTTTGATTGATATATAATAATTTATTTATTGAGCCCCAATACTCGATGATACAATTCGTTTAAAAATTATAGAGGAGATTAAATTCTGGTCCAAATCCTGCATGCCCTCGATTCATTATCTTTAGAAAAAGAAAAGAAAAACTAGATATAGAATGTCCTTGGCATTTGATTACATATATGACAATAAAATATAAATGTAAGCCTTACCAAAGATGGTGTCAAAAAAAGAGATTACCTCGTAGCTATGTAAAAAAGCATATATAGAGTATATAAACTATAATCCATATCATAAATACTAAAAAATACACATGTGAAAAGGAATGTGTTGCACATATCCACACGATGTATGGTGTAGTTGGAGTTATCACCTAATTATTTAGTTTAAAATCGCTAAGAAAACCCAAGTTTACTAGTCTCGTTAAAGATTTAAGGATAAGAGATTAATTGTAGCAAGGAAGATATTAACATTCCTAGCGCACCCTACCTGAGATAAGTTGTATTGTGCAATCTGATGTGATTTAAAGGTTTTGATAAGTATCATTGATCGACTCAAACTTTTTCAACAAATATTTTCTTTAAAGTGCACTTTTGAGACCTCATCTTCTAGATAAAGTGTCTTTGATCCCTATATCTTTTTTTAAGTGCCTCTTTGAGTTCTTTTCTCCAATATAATGTGTTTTCTAATCTTATTGTTTTTTCTACTAAGTGTGACTTTGAGCTTTCATCACTCCAATAGTGTAATTTTTTTGCTTTATCTTGTTTTTTAGCGTCTCTAAGCGCCCGTTTGGTTTTGCGTTTCTACCGGTGGTATAAAAAAAGCACACAAATCATTGTTTGGTTAACGGTGCAAAATCAATTTTTGCTTGTGGGACCCACCTCTTTTCACGTTACAACCCATGGTCCACGGAAAGCAGGAAATTCCCCATATATATATATATATATATATATATATATATATATATATATATATATATATATATATATATATATATATATATACAATATAATTTTTCTCACAATTCTAATTTTATTTTAGATGATATTTTACTATTGTTCCGAGATAAATTTAATTTGTGATAAAATTACAAGTAGCTAATTTACTTGAAATATTAATTATATTTTATTATTATAATTATTCTATATATATATATATATATATATATATCTTAAAATAATCTAAAAATTAATTACAATACACACACACACACACACACACACACACACACACATATTATAAGAATATCACAATATAATTTTTGTCACGCAATTCTAATTTTATTTTAGATGATATTTTACTATTGTTCCGAGATAAATTTAATTCGTGATAAAATTACAAGTAGCTAATTTACTTGAAATATTAATTATATTTTATTATTATAATTATTAAATCTATAATATTTAAAAAATTATATATATATACATATGTATATATACACATATATACATTTTAAAGTAATTTCACAAGTTAAAAGCAATATGAAAAGCTTGGTAACTAAACACTTTAAAACTATTTTTTTTCAACCTCAAACTTAACCACAGTTTTAACTAAACACCTCACTACTTATTTTGAACCGCAGTAAAAACACTTTTTATAAAACTGTTTTTTTTCAACCTCAACCACAACAGCAATCACAATACCAAACAGACCCTAAGCTCACACCTCTTAGCTAACCTCCTAGATAATGCACTTTTGAGTCACATGTCTCTTATTTTAAGTGCACATTTGATCTCTTATCTTTTAGATTATACCAACCCATTTATGGGTTATGGGTTATTACCCCAAATCTACTTGAAATAAAATAAAAGGGGTTGACATTGGTAGAAAAATCAAGCTGAAAATTTTAGACGGATTCAAGAGTCAATCCTACCATTATTGTGCCTAAAAATGAAAGAAATGTAGATTCAAGGCTAAAATAAATGATTGTTGGGTTAGTCTATATGAAAATTATATTTTTTATAGGCCAATTTCATTTAATCATGTGCTAATTTAAAGTATAATTATGTTTAGGAATCAATTTAGGTCCCAATAAAAGGATTTAATAAAATATAATGACTTAATTATACTTTAAATTGGTTAAATTCATTTTATTAAGAGATTAATTGGTAAAAAAAAAAAAGGTTCAGAGCTTAATTCGGGTTTAATTGAGAAGATTAGATTTTTCAGAGACCAAATTGAATTTTGCCAAGTCAATTGAATGAGATCAGTGATAGAATTGAAGAAAATTGGTTAACACTGTGAAGTACGAACCCGAAATTAAAAATACTTGATTTTTTTCCAAACATTTAAAAATTCAAAAAATATCCCTTATTTAAGAAAAAACAAAAAGAAGAATTTTTTTCTTAAAGAATTATATTTAATATTGAGTTGTAGAATTATACTTTAAGATATAAACCACATATATATATATAAAAAAATACTTGTACTCTCTAAAATTTTGAAAAAAAATATATTTTTTTAATAAAAAAACTCATTTCAAAAATGCTAAAAAAATATATATCATGTATTGGGCCAAACCCTATAGTTTTTTCATCCATAGTGTTTAAAATATAAAGATATCAAATCAGCTTATGATTATTAATTAGGACTTGACCAAAGTACTGAAAATTTGAAAATAATTAATTTGTTTAATCAATATTTAGAGTGTTTAGGATTTAGCTATAAACTTTAATATTTTGAGTTATAAAATTATATTATAAAGTATATCATCAGGTATTAAAAATACAAAATGTAAAATAAATATAATGCTACATTTTTATTTTAAAACGGTTAACATCAACCCAATAAAATAGAGATTTTCTCATGAATGAATAAATGCCTTAAATTTTAATTGTGACCAATAAATAGAAACATGAATAAGCAAAACTACCAATCAAAAATGCAATTTCTCATAAATATGGTGCCGTGATGCGTATCAGTAATCCTCTTATTCGGGCTGTCACAAGGATCTCAAACCATACCTTTATAATTAAATGTAAAACTCTTTTAATTATAGAAAATAAATCTGATATTCGACGCGTCGCAAATGATGAAATGAAGCTGGGTACAGTTCACTCATTGTGATACTGGGGCGGCTGCCGAATCGGTGGCCTCCTCCTCTTGTGGACCCTCTTTGAGTATATCCGGCAATGTTTTTTATTTGTTGTGTTTTTCATTACGAATGAAAAGAATCAATACTCCAATGATTTCCATTCGTCAGTTAATTATTTATGTCTTCCTCGGATGCAATTTAGCCAATGTTGACGTGACACCTCATATACACGCAATGCTTTCGTCATCTATTCGTTAAGCTGTCAAGATAGGGTTTATAATATTTCCCACATCTCCCCAGTATGCTGTGACGAGCATGGTTGTAAAAATCATGATTTTGATATGATACGGAAAGGGATTCGGAAACTCGGATCGTAAGATCGGATCGTAAAATCGTATTTGAATTTTTCCGTATAAAAATCGTAAAATCACAGCTAAAATCGTGTAGGTAGAAAAATCATAAAATCGTAAGTACAATATTTTCGAATACAATACAACATAATTATAGTCATAAAACTTCATTAGTTAAGGTTCATATATAATTTAAAATAACTTAAAAATACATTACAAAACAATTATGTCCATATAATTTTATTAGGTAAAAACTAACAAATTTAAAATAAATATTTTGTTGATGTGCTATATAAATTACAACACAATGATTTTATTTTATTTTTATAATATGTATATATATATATATATATGTGTGTGTGTGTGTGTGTGTGTGTGTGTGTGTGTGTGTGTGTGTGTGTTTGTCCAGCTGAATGCTGGACAAAAACCATGCTGATGTGGGACAATGAAAGTTGTCCCACATCGGTCAAAACTCTTCTCTACTCTTAGGAGTTCAGTATAAATAAGTGTATGTGTGTTTGTGGGACAATTGTCCCACATCGGCCGAAAATCTTCTCTACTCTTAGGAATTTAATATAAATAAGTGTACATGTGTTGAAGGAGAGCAGGAGGCAGCTTGAAAATTAAATTAAAAATTTTGAAGTGATAGTTTTGATAGATAAAAATTGTAAAATCAGATCGATTCGGTCCGATTTTACGAGTCAAACCGATATTATACGAGTTTAACCGGGTTTGATCAAATTCAATTTTTATCTCCGAGGTAACTAGTTTTTTTTAGTTGACTCGTAAAATTATACTATTTTACGAGTCAATTCGCGAGTTTGATAACCATGGTGACGAGGCTGTACAAAGGAGATGAAATGTGTTCATTAAAGTCTAAAGGTTTTAGTAGTTGTAGATCCCATACATGAAATTAAGTTGGAATTTAAAACCGTCCGGGCAAAGTTTAATCTCATTATAAACTACTAAATATTTTCGTAAATACTAATTGCAACAAGCTCATGTAGAGTCGAATCAATGGAGTGATTTTCACGTTCAGAATTGATTAGAGCAATGTACTCAGACAATTTACATAGGATAATACATACGATCAAGTACATGGCATTAAGACAAAGTAAGTATGGAGTAATGAGAGAGTTATGTCGTATAAACTAAGTTCTTACAACCTTATTATATTTCCTTGATAAAATGATATAAGCAACTCATTTGAGATGCACAATTTTATTTTGCTAGCACTTGCTCTTCTTTTCCGATTCATCCTCTCCTCATTTTTTAAAAACCCTCTGACAATAAAATTATTATTATTTTTAATTATATTTAAATAAATAAAAAAATATATAATTAAAAGACTCGCAATATTTGAGATTTCATATTTAAGCTACTTATTGTATGCTTTTCAAGTAATTGTATATTTTTTTATAGTTGTTGTATTTGAAGTTAATTAATATTATTTATTGTCTTAAATTAATATGATTTTTTTTAAATTATTTTTTTATGCTTATTATTATTATTATTATAAAAAAACCCCGTAGAAACCATACTCTATTATTATTATTATCATAACCCCCAGTAGAAACCCTACTTTATTATTATTATTATTATTAATAATAATTAGTATAAAACCCCCCCCCCACACAGAGAGTTGTGTCTTACACACACACACTTTTCTGTCTCTTTGGCCCCCCACCTACCCACACACACAAAGCTAAGCCTCCCCCCCTACACACAAACAAACACACACACACACACACACACACACAAAGTTGAGCCTGGGATGCAAGGGAGGAGAAAACAATGAATATTTTTATTTATTTTATGTTTTGGCTTTTTGGTTGAAGTGCTAGAAATAGTACTCGAAGATGAGAAAATCATTTTTGGCTATTGAAATGACTTACCAGCTGAAGTAGATAAAAGTAAGAACAAAGCTAAAAAAAATAATTTTTTAAGTTTGCCTTCCCAAATAGCTTATCGGTTGGAGATGCTCTTACTATATATTTTAAACTCTATAAAATATTGTTACTTTTTAGTTAGTGTCATGTAGGCCAAATAGAACAATGTTGAAAAAATATTTTTTAAGGTAGCCTATATGTCATTGTAGACATTAAAAAGTTTGACCCATGCTCCAAAATTCTTATTTATCAGGTTTGAGTCTAATTAAATTTATTGGGTTTGGGCCCATAGCCTATATGTCATTGTAGACATTATATTTTAAAAAGTTTGACCCATGCTCCAAAATTCTTATTTATCAGGTTTGAGTCTAATTAAATTTATTGGGTTTGGGCCCATATTGAATTAAATACCTAAATTCAAATGCATTTTATGGATTTTATTTTAATATCTTTTAGTATAAGAGTATTTTTTCAGTATTTTCCATATTAATTTTCCTAAATTATTCTTTAGTCAAAGCACATTTGAGATAAAATTACACTTGATTTGTCTATAAATAGACAACAAAGCCATAAAAAAAAGAAAATGAGAGGCGTGAAACAAAAGATATTAAGTAAAGACCAAATATAAATACTTGAGAGTTCTCTCAAAAGAATCCAGGTCCTTTAAGAAGAAAGTCATAATCTTCATCAAATTAAGTCAAGGAAATAAAGGATAGAAATTATTTTCTTCATTTAATCAAATCAAGTTAAGATATCATATGATTAAAAATTTTAAGCTCATGTTAATAATTTTTACCAAATCAATTCAAGTATTTCATCAAATAAAATTATATCTCTCACGATTAAAGCTTTCAATCTCGTGTGAATATCTCTTCATCCAAAATAAGAACAAGATCTAAATTTTACTATTAATTAAAGAATTAGTGCACGTAGAGAGCATTATAAGAGAGTTTTCACTTTTATTGTAATCAAAATTATTGGTGTGACTTTGACACTATATTTTCTAGCACATTTATTAGAATTTTATGCGTGCAGTCATGCATAAGTAACAATTAAAGCTTGGAGCCCATTAGCCTCCAGTAGTGGGCAAGCACGTTCATGATGGATGGAGTATATTATATTTAAATGATCTTCACTCTAGTAAAAAAGAAATTAATAAAAAGTTTAGGTCTTCCATCTACAAAAAGAAACCTTAAAGTCTGATACTTAAAAAGAAGGTATATATTCTATTAATATTTCAATGTGTTCACAAGATTATCATATTGGAATTATTTTACACCATCTCCGATTCTCTATGCTCGCAAAGGCATACACGGGCATCTTCTCAAGTGGAGCAGTGAGTCGTTCATGGGTCCAAACAGTGGGATGATAACTGGAGTTCATTTGATTGGCTACGTTTTCTCTTCCAATTTCCGAGCTCTGCTTGCCGCAATGGCTAATGAAATTGATAGGATAGGAATATTTCTGAGAATAAATAAATAAATAGCCCAACAAATACACCAAATTCAGAAGACAATATACCGTCTTTAATCATTTTATTCGCATCACTTTCTCTCATGATGATGAAATGTGGTATCTCATAATAAATATTCATAAAGGTTTCATATTTTATATCATTTCCTCATAGCAATGCCCTATCTGTCTATTTTTGCATAAACCTTATATTCTGCAACCACATAATGAATCTGCCTAGCTTTCTACATTGTTCGTGTAGTGTGAAAACGATAGCGAGTGCAGTTTTAGAACATGGGGGCCATGTACATGTATTGATCTCCATTGAACAAGATATATACTACTTGGATCAGTAGCATGAAGACTCATGAAGGCTACAGCATTAGGGTTTTGATTCCCTTTGGTCTAGCAGATGATCATTTAGATTTGCCGGCAGGTCTATCTATTTCGATCAGCTTGTAACAAACTGTTAAAAAATCATCTCATTTAAAATTTAAACTGATAAGTAAGATCCTAAAATATAATTTATATTACCTTGTGCTTGATTTTTATCAAAATAAAATAGGAACAATGAGATTCGAACTCGTGACCGCTGGGTCAACAAGATTGTAATTTAAGTTATTAGATGAGACTCTAGAATATAATTTATATTATTTTCTAACACAAACACATTAATGTTTAGGTCTTTATGAATTTGATAGGATTATTTTGGAGGAGGTCAGCAATGAAGCACTTAGGTGTCCACCACTCTCTTGCAAATATTTCAAATGTCAATAATTTCGAAATTAAAGTGATGCAACCCTTCACACAGTCTATTGTTATATGATCATTATTCACTTAATATTTAAGTTTCTACGAATGATTGAAACAAAAGCTCGAGCTATGGCCATGAGAGAAGGAAATTAATGAGCAAGTTCATACTGTGGTTTATTTCCAAAAAATAGAAAAGAAAAGTCAAGTAAATGTGTTTTTCGTGTTTCTCTCATTTTGATAAGAATATGAAGTGGGATGCTATATCTTTTTATTTTTATAGTATGGTTTTTTTTAGTAAAGTATTTATTTAACAGGTAAGATCTATAAGGACATATTTAGTTTAGAGATTCTAATATTAATTGGATTTTATTAACATGTAAATTCTCTTTCTAAAAAGATTTTAAATTTATAAGTAATATAAATGACTAGCTTATAGATTATTGAAAAAAAAAATATTTTGAAGATATCATAGTCTTTTATGCTTGTGCTTGAAAACCCTAATTTCTATTCATACACTATATTAGGATATTATATATTTTTGGAAAATCAAATAAAAATTTAATATTGATAAATAAAAATAATTTAAGAATGTTTATTTCACTGTGAAGCCAAACAACGACAATAATAATTTGTTAAAATTATGGCCTTTTAAAATATTATGGGAGTCATACTTAACTTAGTTGATGTCATGAATAACGTTATCAAGTCACCATTATAAGTCATAGGGTTTTCAATCCTGTTGGGGCCATGTTGTCTACAAAATCATTTAATTTCTATGTAACATGGGAGTACTTTCATTTGCACTCGGATAGATAATAATGGGGTAGGAGGAAAGTGTAGGCTTCGATTAGTTATATGTCAAGGAAAACATCCTTGTAGTTGTAGTGAACGATGTTAGAGAATAATATAAATCATATTCTAGAGCCTCACTTACAAGCTTAAGCTTTTAGGTGAGATGGTTCCTTAACATGGTATCAGAGCCTTGTTAACCTAAAGGTCACGAGTTCAAATCTCACCACCCCCATTCTATTTGATAAAAATCAAGCACAAGGTAATATGGGTCTGTGCAAGTTTCAAGCCCAAAGGGCTTTCACTTGAGGGGGTGTGTTAGAGAATAATATAAATCATATTCTAGGGCCTCACTTACAAGCTTAAGCTTTTAGGTGAGATGGTTCCTTAACAAACAAAATATCATATTCGAGAAACTTCGTGGTTCGAATCAATCAAATTGAAAAGTTGGAAGAAAAAAAGTTCGAATCCATCTATCTCTAAATTGCATTGCCTTTAAAATTAATTTTTGACACTAAGTTTTAAGTTTGATTTATACTAAATTATTGCACAATCATGAGGAAACCATTATGGAACATGTTTTAACATCCCAAAATAACGTTTGATGTTACTTCTTATCTTGCTTGAAGGTTATTATGATAATAGAGTATTTATGATCTGTATAATATATTTTAAATTAAAATTAAAATATTTTTTTTTAAAATGAGGTTTTCTTGTAGCTACTTCTTGTTTTATTGTCAATTATTGTGTGAGTTTTTTCAGCAATGAAAATTCTTTAAACAAGACTTTGTAAGTAGATTGAGGATGATAATTTTATGGATTATTTGATTGTTTATAGAGAAAAAGATAATGTTGAAATATTTTGAATAGATATGATTGTCAATGACTTTTATTCCCTAAAAAAAACGACGACGAGCATAATTCAAAAAATATAAGAATCTTTCATTATTGTTTTTATTTTTATTTTATTTTAATTCAAAAAATATACAATCATAAATAATGATTTTTTTAGCAAATGTTTATTATAAACTTTGTATGTTTATAGTTGATAGATATGAAGACCAATAAAATTAAAGTGGTGGATGTATTATAAAGATCGTTCTATATTTGTAGTAAGTTCTAACGTTATTAACATTTTTTGTAGTAAAATTTGTATTATTTCATATTTTTCTTTGCACAAAACTCATATATGATAAATTAAAAAATAAAAATAAAAACAAATATCCCCTCCTAAAAAATAATCCAAGCTTCACCCTTTGAATAAGGGGATATAAGAATTCATCATGGATGAGTTGAGATATGAATATATGACAAGGAATGGAAGTAAACCCATAAAAGGAATGCTTGATTTATTAATATATTTTTTTTAGTGTATTTAGCATCGTGGTATATATTATTTTTAAAAAGTATTTTTAATTAAAAATTTATTATAATATTTTTTATATTTAACATTGGCAAATAAAAAATATTTTAAAATATCTTTATTTTATACTTTATCATAAAAAATAAAAAATAACTTAAAAATACTTTAAAAAATAAACTCCTCAATACTTGAAAAAAAGAAAAAAATATATTTTATTTTGCTCAAAGACGTTCCCGGTCCAATATCATTGAAGCCCATCCAAGCCCAGTCTCTTGTATTGAGGTCCTATTCCTTACATAACTGCACAAAGCCTAAATAAGAAAATTGGGCTATTGGATTGGGTCATTTGGAATTTATCTCCAGCCCCTCTTCGGGTTGATTTTGAAAATTGATTCAAAACTCAGTTATGATTTACAAAGAAATTCAAATCATTCTCTACTTTTTCTCAAAACACGGCTCCAAATCAAGCAATTTTCTAGAATTCATTGAGTTTTTTCAATAGTATATGGTATGTAGTGAGAAGGTTGATTACACTTCTTCTTCTTTTTTACCCTTTTCCAATTCTTTTTTTTTTTCTGATGAGATATTGATGAAGACATGTTTCAAAATAATGTTTATGTCTAATTTAAGGAAAAAATGAGATACATTTTTTAAATTAAAAAAAGATATTGTAATTCACCTGACAAATCCTTAAGATATTAACTCAAATATATATGCTTTTTATGTTATTATTGTTGGCAAAATTATTAAACTAGCAGGTTGAATTGTAAAATTATATGATATAAAATGTATTGGATTCAAATAAGTTATATTCATGACTCGTGATTTTATAATTTGATTTTATGATTCAAATTTATCTTATATTTTCATGTCATGTTAAAAACATAATTTTAACAATCATAGTTGTGGTGTTAGTAAATATAATATAATAAGAAGCCATGACATAGAAATTAATATAAATTTAAAAATTCTTACAAGTATTTCTAACTAAAATTTAATTTGAAAAGAAAAAAATCGATGCATGTGAACTAATCTAAAAATATTTCAATTATTAAACAACTTTAAATCATTTTCACTTATACCATAAATAAATTAATGGTTTTACTAGAGTTTCGCCTTTTATAAATTTCATCATTAATTTGAAAGATGATAGAAATTTAAGAATGTTTAATAAAAAAAAATATTTTTAACCCAATTAAAAGAAAAAAGACAGATATAACTTACTTTGCTACCAATGCACAAGATATTAGTTCTGTACTCTTGCAAGCTGACAGTAGATGCAGTCGCCGAAGTTTCCTTCTTGTTCTATTCTGTTGCTTGCCTTCATTCTTTTGTTTCCTTCACTTCCTCCCCAAGATAAAAAAGGATCTGAAATTCTCTCTTTAAGATAATTTTTCTGCTTTTCTCCAAATGGGTCTCTTGGATTCCCTTCTAAATTGGCTCAGGAGGTGAATTTCCCTTACTTTTTTGAATTTTTTTTTGTGATTTTATGCCTTTTATTTTGTGGGGTTTGTTTGCGCTTTCAATTTTGTTTGGTTGTTGAGAAAGTTTTGGAAAAAGATGTGAACTTTTTATTGTTATATGCTGATTAGTTGAACTAAATTTAATTAGTTTTTTGATAAATTATCGTGCTTAATATCGGTTTGGTTTGCTAGTGATTTTGAGGTGATGAAAGTTTAGATTTTGATAGACCAGAAGTAGACTGTGATAAGAAAACATGTGAGCAACATGAAATTATTCAAATCAGAAAGAAAGGGAGATTTTATTTTTTATTTTTTTGGGGGGGTATTTATTTTTGTGATGGGCTGATGTGTGGATTGTGAACTTTACATTGTACTCTTTAGCTCTCTCAATAATAATTCCAGACATGAATTTGTCACGGGAGAGCATTTTACTTTGGAATTCTTTTAAGTTTTTTGTTTATTTCTTAAATAAAATTCAGAAATATAGATGAATGGTTGTTTGCAATATTTTCATAAAGAAAGAGGTGCTTTAGGAAATTGATATACTAGATGCTGATAGTGCATACACATGCAGAAAAGGAATAAAAAGATGAAGTTGGAAAATACAGATTAGTATAAATGAATAGAGGATTTGAGGTTTGTGTTTTAACATGTAAGAGGAAAGCATATGTATATGAAGCAGATGTCATACGAAGGGAATAACTAGTATATAATTTGCTGGATAGAAAGAAAAGAGAGGGGCTCTTTCACATTGTACAACTTCATGAATTAGGAGTAGAAATTGCAGCGTAGAGTTTCAGGCTGTTTTTCAAATGGATAGTTGTTGTTCATCTGTGGTTCATGCTATTGATCTTATCAAGACAAATAAGAGTAGCTGAAGATCTATCATATGCAAGAAAATACTACAGGACTGTGGTGGAGATAAAATCTTTTTAATTTTCTGTAAGATTGTCTTTGCTTGTGCTGCATGTGATTAGACAATTAAGAGTAGCAGAGATTGTCTTTGTATTTTTGCATGTGAGCAAAATTGGCAGTCATTGTAGGAGGAGAAGGGCGGGGGTTCATTTATGTTTGTTTCTGGTTCTCTGCGACTTTTTGGCAAATACTAGTAGAAATGATCCTTTTGATTGCTGTCATAGAACATTTTGGGCTTAGAAAGAACCGAACACCTTCCTAGTATGAGAAAGCAACCGTGGTCAAATGATTATGTTATGAACTCCTAGAATGTTGGTTCACATTCACTTGGGATGTTGTGGATTTATCCAAGTGTGCACAACTTCTTTTCATCCTTAATGCTGTTTGTAATCTTCTTGTACTTATTAACTGCAATAATCAATGCACATTACTTCTCCAGTGATTTTGCATTCTGCATCTGACCCTTTGCCCATATTATCAGCTTATTCTTCAAACAAGAAATGGAGCTATCTCTTGTAGGCCTTCAGAATGCTGGAAAGACATCTCTTGTTAATTCCATTGCAGTAAGCTGACACATACCAAACACTTATTTTGGGGTATTAGTGAGTGGCTCTCGTTTAACATTTTTCCTTTTATATTTACCAGACAGGTGGCTACAGTGAGGACATGATTCCAACTGTAAGTATCTTTTCCTTGAACAAATCCCAAATAAGGCATTTGATGGTGTTTAAAAGATAGACTTTTCCTACTATGAAAACCAGGTTGGATTCAACATGCGAAAAGTTACAAAAGGTAATGTGACAATAAAGCTTTGGGATCTTGGAGGGCAGCGGAGGTTTCGTACAATGTGGGAGCGTTATTGTCGTGGGGTCACTGCGATTCTGTAATAACATCCACTCTCGTATTCATGTTTGTTAAGCCATTATAACTTCTTTGTATTTTTGTGTAATTGAATGCCCTACCTATTAGGAGCTAGCATGAAACAATATCTTTTAGTTCCAGGATGACAATCCAGACTCGTAATCAGACATCGTAATCTGCATTTACCATCAAATTTAATCCATGAAAACACTTATTAACTCTTCTGATTATCTTTCAACCAGGTTTATTCTGTCTTTTCTTAACTGCTATCGAATATTCTACCCTGATATAGTGCTGGCCTGTGTTAGATCAATTGATCTTGATGTGTTGTTTGAGATAGGTGTTGGTATAGACTATATTAGGCTTTTTTCGATGCCTGGAGAAAAGTACACATAAAGCCACAGCTCTTTTGTTTTATTTGTTGATTGTGCACTCATACACGAGCGTATATCTGACTAAATGATAAGGTCTTTTACACTTCTCTTTCCCCATAGAAAAAAAGTACTAATAATAGACTGCCTCCTTGATCCCAAAATGCTTGCACATGCTACATGGGAAAGCATCATTCCCCAAAAGAGAGAAGAAATCGGTCCCATCACACAAAATGAAATCCTAGCCATACAATTTACTATTATGATTGAAATTCCATCTTCTCCTCAAATTTAAGAAGTCATGTTCCTTTCAGTAATGGAAAATAAGGGTAGATGATAATTTTTTTTAATTTAAAATTATTTCTCTAATCCCTATTGCTGTCAGATTCCAATTTTTCTTTTCTATCACCTTCAGTTTGTTGGAGCATTGGTGGATGATATCTGATGTTTTCTTCTCCTTGGTGACTGCCTAATGGACTAACTCTTTTGTTTGTCTTCTGATTGATGCAAAGACAGGTATGTAGTTGATGCAGCTGATAGAGACAGCGTTCCCATTTCAAGAAGTGAGTTACATGACCTCCTAACAAAACCTTCTTTAAGTGGAATCCCGTTGCTTCTTGTGGGCAACAAAATTGACAAGTCAGAAGCTCTGTCCAAGCAAGCTTTGGTGGATCAGCTGTGAGTTAGTAAACCGTATTAGTCCTATGATGCTCTGTACAGATTCTGTTTCAAACATCCCTTGATAATTAAATGTAGTCATAATTTCCTATTTGTTTGGTGTTGGGTGGTTTCAGAGGTCTTCAATCAATCACAGATAGAGAGGTGTGCTGCTATATGATCTCATGCAAGGACTCCATAAACATAGGCATGGTCATCGATTGGCTTATCAAGCACTCAAAAACAGCCAATTGATCAGTAGTTTGACCTCCTCCTAGTCAATGCTCTTTTTTACATTAAAGAAGGTGAAGAATTTAAGCATAGACGCAGGGTAGGCAATATAGGGCTTCCTCGTGGAATTTGTTTATTGGTTTGAGATTCCTTGTTTCGTTCTGAATGTTCTGTACAGTACCATAATGATTGCAGTGAGTTTTTCATGCAATTTCTCTTAATTTATTTCCTCTTGTATTCTTGTTTTCTGAATTTGAGCAAGCCTGCTTATTTTGTTTGTTTTCTTCTATTTGGTTATGCCGGTATGTTTACTACCCTGCTTATATTTATTGTAGCATGATGATCAATGTCCTAAAAAAAGAAAAGCATCACTTTATTGAAGTACAGAGGGATAGTATCATATGAGCTTCAGTAATTCATGCATCCCTGGAGGTTTGGAGAAAGCAACAACTATAAGAATTTTCAAACCCCTCTCTTCTTGAAGGGGAGGAGCAGGAAACACTTTCCTTTCAGTATTTCTCCCGGTCATATGAAGAATGCTTTGTTGATAACAGTCTTGATCTGCAGCTCCCTAGACCCCTAAGAACATCCTCAATAATTTCAAATCAATGTGATAATTTATCCATCTTTTAGAGTAACAGGTGTGGCTTGGGATTGCAGAAATGTGAATGGTGGCTTGCGATTGCAGTAATGTGAATGGTGTGTGAGCTGGGATCTGTTAAAACTTGGGATCAGTAGGCGAAAACAGGCTATGGTGTCAACTAATTTGTAAACACAATACAACTTTGCTGGATTGAAAAGGTGACCTAATAGACAAGCGTACCAAATAGGGTTTCTTTTTCTTATATTTTTCAATAGTTAATTAATAATTTCAAAAAATGCAACCCACAGGACAGTTGGTGTGCTAACCATGTCCTAAATCCCCATATCAAATTCCCAACTAGAATATCATCCTTCTACTAAAGAAATTGTAGACAATAGCTATACTAATCATGGCAGCCTCTGCTTTGGAGACCTTGGTTCCTACAAATAGTAGACAATAGCCATGGGGAATTCGTTTATGGTAAGCTTCAAATACTTTATGTTTGTCATGGTTTTGTTAACCAATGATTACAATAATGTTGAAAGATGCTCATTCTTGTGCCATTGCTCAT
Organism: Salix dunnii; assembly: GCA_015731905.1. Classification (NCBI taxonomy): domain Eukaryota; kingdom Viridiplantae; phylum Streptophyta; class Magnoliopsida; order Malpighiales; family Salicaceae; genus Salix; species Salix dunnii. The sequence goes on along the minus strand of CM027662.1, from coordinate 5,255,086 downwards.
GGTTGTTACAATTTCCACTTAATTCTCATCATACAAGGGAGCATATGTTAAACAAAACATTGAAAGTACAAATTTGTGATCTGCATAGGTTGTTTCCACGTTAATTCCTAGCAAATATAGAACATGTAAGGTAGGATACCAGATTCATTGAGTGATTTCCAAGGTTGGATAATTGGTTCCAGTTGTGTGTATTTTACAGAAAGTTTTAAGGAAAATCGACTAAGATCTCGAGTTAGTTCAAGAAAAATATATTAGTCATTGCTCAAATCTTTTCCCTGACTTGCCTTTATGGATTTGGTTCATGTCTTTAGTTAGGTCTTTTTCTGCTTTCAAAGTAATAGAAAGTTTGGAAGAAAAATCCAACAAAAAATATCATTAATTTAAATAGATAATCGAGTGAAATGATTATCTTTTCATTTTCCAAATCAAAAATCATTTTCAAACGTTGGAAAAGCTATTAGTTTTTCACCATCAGCTTAGCTAGGACATCTGACCTAACATATTAATTCTCTTGTGGATATCATGTTGTCTTAACTTCGCATTTAATGATACCAGAAAGAAAAGGAGCTGAAAATCTATAAAAGACAAACTCCATACTCGTGAAACCATCTAATATAACTCAGCTTGAACAATTAGATTTGTACCAGAAGCGATTGCTGTGCGATTTTGATTTGAATCGAACAGGACTTCATTCTTTGTAAAGCAACATAATACAACACAGTTTCAACAAACCAAAATATGATCTACTCGAAGCAAGGGCTGAGGATTATTGGCAGAAAAAGTACTACAGAAAAAGCAAAGAAAAGGGGCATGCTATCTTTGAGGTTTGAAGAAGAACCCCATGACCAAGTGGCCTTTTTCAGTCAAACCTCTGGTTCAATCTTGTAAAACCTTTACCAACTCATATTAATAGATAGGAAGATGCAAGGTGTAGAAAACACGGGGTAAAACATGCCAAATTGTTGATTGCTAGAAATAATGGTGAGCAAGTGATCAAAAATGGTAAGAATGAACCGAATCACTTCAATCTTAATTATGAAGTGATTCTGAAGCTAATCACCAGAAACAAAACAAAAAACTCTGTTCTGAAATGTTGTCAACAATGTCAAGAGTTGTTTCCCATTAACATGAGTAGCGTGGCCTCGAGAAGGATGCTCTTATCTGTTTTTATCTGGTTGTTTTTGTCTAGGAATATGATTGTGATTGTTTTCTAAAATAGTTTTGGTTAAAAAATATTTTAAAATAATATTTTTTATAATTTTAAAAAATCATCACATCAACATATAAAAATAAGATAAAAACACTAAAAAAAAACTTAATTTAAAATAAAAAGATAAAAATAAAAAAAAATCTTTTTTTTTCAATTTTTTTTTTTTGAAATACAACGTAAAACAACCTCGGTAGATTTATCACAATGAGAAAGACATGACCGAGTATTTGTCCAAATCACAAATCACACTAAGGATGGACATGACCCTTAATTGACACAGCACCTGCTTCTCAAATCATGATCGTTTATAATGCCTTGATTACTCATCTCCTATTAAAAAAAACTAAAAGCCTAGGGATAACAAGTAAAAGCTAGCATTCATGATTTACAAAATCTGGCATACCAAACGCTTAAAATTCATGGCCAAAAGCTTACAAAGGAAAAGCACCAGAGAAAAAGTAAATGATGTTTAAGGGATTACAGGACCATGAGCTCAACTGAGATAATTTGCTAGTTATTCACACTTTCACACAGCCAAGAAAGAATAATATTGTTGGAGTTCCTATAAAATACAGCATCGAAGGTAGGTAAAAATGCAGTAGTAAACTGCAGCTACGAAAACGGGTGAAGGAGAAATGAACGGGAGGAAAAGGGAATGGAGTTCACAAATAAGATGAACCCAAGAATAAACAAACAAATGAAGCACTAATGTATGAAAAAACGGGAAACACTGAAAGATTTCGGATTTTTTTTGTCATTTAAGAAGATGGTGGTGCATCTGAATCAACCCAATAAGTATGTTAAGAGGACTTGTCATCGAAAATGTCATGTTCTTGTGAGCTAGAACGGCAAAGGTCCTCCATTAGGCTTCTCACCTCGGACATTGAAGGGCGGTTATCAGGATATTGAGCGGTGCAATCGGTTGCAAGCTGTAGGAGCTGAATCATATCCTCCTCTACAGTCTGGTATCGAAGAAGCTCAGAATCAAACACCTCAGCAGACCATTCTTCTCTGACAACAGATTGGACCCATCTCGGAAGGTCAACACCCTCATCATTCAATTGTGTATGTGTCGGAGCCTTTCCTGTGAGCAATTCCAACAGCAATATGCCAAAGCTGTAGACATCAGCTTTTTGGGATACTTTACGAGCATCTGTCACTTCTGGTGCACGATAGCCATCGATGCGGTTGGGAGTGGGGGTAGGACCTGCTAGCTGTGCAAGGCCGAAGTCAGAGACACGGGCTTCAAACGAAGTGGTGAGGAGGATATTTGATGACTTAATGTTTCCATGAGAGTTTGCAGGGCCCTGAGAGTGGATGTATGCAATCCCTCTGGCAGCTCCAAGAGCAATGCCAGACCTTGTCTCCCAATTCAATGGAGTCCTGCCAGAACCTTTATTTCCTGCAGTTGAAACCAAATGTTATAACAAACAAAAGCATAGCCAACATTGCATTAGTTACCTTAATCTGCTGCTCATGTATCGCAATTCTCAACATTATCATTATCAAATAGTTTCAAGACAGATGCTACTATGAACTGCAGTTGTCCATATATAACTATTCTCTCAAGGCAGTTTAAGAGGACTTCAATTGTCAACTATCCAATGAAACATGATTTCTATCAAATAAAAGCATAGTTTAGGATTTTGAATTACATGTGGTAAATTTCATTCTGCAAAATGCGATTTCCAGATAGGAGTTACATGACAAAATTATACGAAAGTATCAATAGTATTATTACAGGAAACAAGCATGTCAGAATACCCAAAATCAAGTAATTACTCTTGAAAGATAACAGGATCATATACCAGACATGTGAAAAACCCAACAATCAAGATGGTTAGGAAAGAAAAAGAAGAGAAATTATAAGAAACCAAAAGAGCATAAAACATTATGAAAAAAGAAGGCAATGCGCACCATGCAAAAGTGCAGATAAGCTTCCCATGGGCATGTAATCATGAACAAGAAGCTTTTCATCCCGACTGTAATAGTAAGCCCTCAATGGAACCAAATTCTCATGTTTCATATTTCCAACCCCTTCAATCTTCTCTCTAAATTCCTTCTCGGGTACCGTTACTTCCTTCAGCCTCTTCACAACCACAACCAACCCCACATCCAAAGTGGCCTTATAGGCAGTACCAAACGTTCCCTTCCCCAAAACCTCAGCTGAAGCTTTCAACAAGTCCTCCAAATCAAATGCCCTCACCGCGTTCCCAAAGAACACCAAATTCTTAGTCCCACTACTCTTAGCTTCACTTTTCACTACAGCCCCAGTTTGCCCTGCACGCACATTACCACTCCCCCCTGCCGCCTTCTCACCGGGGATCTCAACTTCTCTCTCCCTTGGCTGCTCAACACTTTTAGACCCTACTTCTTTTTTCTCTCTCTTTCGTCGACACAAGAAGATCAAGATCAACAAAATCAACAAAAATCCAATCACACATCCAATAACAATTCCAGCAATTGCTCCACCAGATAACTTATCACCACCACTATCCCCATTTGAAGTACCACTGCAAGAAACCAAAGGTCCCCCACAAAGCAAGGTCCCTTGAAAAGCACTTGCAGGCTTATTAGACAACTTCTGAGGAATAGGACCAGTCAAATTGTTAAAAGAAACATTGAATTGACCAAGTGGCAAATTCAAGTCAGGAATAGAACCAGTAAGTTGATTCCCCTCCAAATACAAAGTATCCAACCTAGTTAAGCTATTAAAACTTGGAGAGATCACACCAGAGAAGTTATTGTTAGCCAAGTTTAACCTTACCAAGTTCTTTAATTTGAACACGAAATCAGGAATCTCCCCAGAAAAGAAGTTCCCTTGCAAATAAAGATTACGTAGAGAAATAATATCGCCTAAATCAGCTGGAATTGGCCCTGAAAGTGCATTGAACCTCAAAGACAGTGTTTGCAAACTTGTTAAATTTCCAAGTGCAACAGGCAAATGCCCTGAAAATCCCATGGCAGGTAATCTTAAATCAACAACCGTACTGTTCTTTTGGTCACAAAACACTCCCATCCATTGACATGGATTCTTTGTCAGGTTCCACAAACGTGATCTGCCTCCAACTGCATCACGTAGAGTTATCAAAGCTGCTCTCTCAGAAGCTAGATCTGACTCCACGGTAGATAATGAATTCAATGAGAGAAACACGAAGAAAGCTATTGAGACTGAAAGAGTTGGTCTTGGCTTCATTTTTGGTGGCAAAACCAAAAATGAAAACCGATGAAGAATATACAGCATATCTATGTATCAATTAACTATAAGAACTGTTTTTTTTTTAAGGTTGTCTTTGGTTTCATCAAGTTTAGGACAGAATCAAGAAAGTTTTATACGGCATTAGAAGGTTCTCAGAAAAGGAAATGGGTTAGTGTGAATTCTTGAAATTTGTTCAGAATGGTGTGTTGTGACTTCTTTCAACTCTTAGACAGGTGGTTGTGACCCTTGCGGGCTGGGAGCGGGGGTGGTTTAAAGCCAAGCCAAGACAATTGGAAGGTAGAATTTACTTCCTTATAGTTTTAATACAGTCCTTCCAAGACGGTGATGACTATTATTATTGAATAGTTTTTTAGAAAAATATTATCATTCGATTTTAATTTTTTATAAAAATAATTTGAATCATTATTTTAAAAATTAATTTGATTGACTTTAATTTTTATTTTTTTAATAAAAATAATATTATACAGAAATTAAACCTTATAACTTATTTTGATAGGCTTTTCATGCGACTATTTTTCTCATTACTTAAGTGATAGATTGAGTAATTAGCATTTGTTGACCCGAGTTATTTTTTTATGTTTTTTTAGATTGATTTTTTTTTATTTTTTAATATTAAATTAACTGATAATTAACTTCATAAATTATTTTGATTTAATTTTTATAAAGTTATCTTAATCTCATTACATGAGTCGTATTTTGATATATTAATTTGAGTTATTTTTGGAGTTTTTATTTTATTATTATTTATATCCATTAATATTAAATTTATTGGGAATTGAGCTTGTACTTTATTTCAATTTATTTTTTATAAAATTATCATGATATCATGATTTAATCTATGAATTAACATGTTTATCAGATTTGACCTAAATCAACTCAATTTGCATTGTTCGATTGCTTATTAAAATAATTTTATTTAAAATTAAACTATATTTTTCAGAGTTTTTTTGGACCACTAAGGCAATATAGTTATATCAAAATAATTTCCAAAAGATTTTTCTCTACTATAAAAAAATAATAGTAATGTCATGATATTTTTTAAGTTTAAAAAATAACAGGACTCACAAATGAATCACAGATCAAATATTTAGTTTATTAAACTTATATTAATTTGAGCTTATTTGAAAATTTAACTTGGTGAAGTTTTTTTCTTAAGAAAAAAGTGAGTTAATTCAAAATAATTTTAATTCATTAGATGTGTCGACTCAGTAGGCTAGTCTAAGAGATTTTTTGATTTTTTAAAAAGAAAAACAATGCTATTTTAACTCTCTCTTTTTTTTATTTGAGAACAATACACTCCCCATAAAACATATTTTGTAGATCTAGGTGAGTGAATAAAACCTTGATTGTCCCATATTCTTATAAGAAATACACGCCCTGACTCTCTCTCTCTCTCTCTCTCTCTCTCTCTCTCTCTATATATATATATATATATATATATATATATATATTAAAATGATTTCATATGATATACCATTTTATAACTCGGTAACCGAGTTGGAATTAATTGTAGATAAGAAATTGGTAAGAATAATTCGAAATGAGTCCCACACACATTGGTAACTAATGAAATTATGAAAGAAGCTAAGCTAATCTTGAAGTGGGGTTTGAAAGCAGCTAGATATGTAAATATATTTATATTTAATTTTTTAAATTGTGTTGATATTGATTGTAATTAGATAGATCAAAGAAAGAAAGAGAGAAAATTGCTTGTATCTCAAGCTTTTTTAAAAACAATATTAAGTTTATTATAAAAACAATTAGAGATATATTTATTTTCTGGCTTTATTTTCATGTTTTTAATCAAATACATTTATATTTTTTGTATGTATTTATTTGCAACACTAATTAAGCGCTATTTTATTGTGTTTGTAATAAAAATATAACGAAATAAATAAATAAATAAAATAAGGTCATGAAATTAAAATAGGTTGGCAGATTTTATTATTAATTCTAAAATTGCTAGGATTATTCTCAACCACTTAAAAAAAAGAGAAGGAAAAACAATATTCAACCAAATGTCACTTGCCAAGCTGTCTCTTTTCACTTTATATCGTTTAATAAGATGAGAAAGTAGCTCGTTTTTAATATATTTTTTGGACAGTTCATGAAAATAAAGCAGCATGAAGTACTTGTATAATTGCCTTAATGTCTTTCATCAATGTGCCCATCAACCTTTTCTTTTAATTAATTAATTTATTTATTTTTAGCCCCAATCGAGTGCAAGTGTTTGTCCTGCAGTTTTTAGTGTGATGACATATAATTTATAATTTGTATAATAAGTCTTAAGTTTAAATTTAGGTGTGCATTCCCTATAAAAAAACCTGAAACAATCAAAATTTTACTCGTTCTTTGTACTTATATAATATGATTTTCAAAATATAAAGTTTTCTTTCTAAGCCCACATTAAGCAAGCAGAAAATCAATTAGAGTAGTTCATCCTTGGATAGATTACAAAAAAAGAATGGATGGAATTGGTTCTCAAAAAAGAAGAGGGATGATTCTGTTGTCTTAAATTGATAATGTTCAACGCTAGTTAAGATAATTTTAATTTCAATTATTGAAATGAGATGGATTTATATTTCATAATTGATATCTAAAATTAAAATATTTTATGAAAATTCTAGTGATTAAATCGAGCAATGACATCTTGCTTTTTGTAAAGAAAATTTTGGAATAGATTCTCACTTCCTTTTTTTGTTGGAGGATTAGAGCATCTCCAACAAAATTACTAAAAGAAAAGCTAAAAGTTAAAAAAATATGATTTGAGTTTTTTTTTTCATGTTTAGTAACTCTAATGGGACTGCTATATTAACATGTAAAAATAATATTTGATAACTGAAATGCTATATTTAGCATTTTATTTGAAAAAACTATAATAATATTTACCTTTGAAAACTAATACAACAAAAATAATAAAATAATCATTTTATCTTGAATAATAACTAAAATAACATTTACCATTGGAATGTACACTTTAAAAAAAAAACTATAATTTTACTATTTAAAATATTATATAGATTTTTTAACTCTTTGATTTAGCATAGTTGGAGATGCTCTTACCTTCTCATTTCCCCCCTCTCTCTCCTCCCACTTCAAATTTTAATTTATCTATTTATTGATGAAAATTAAAATAATTTTACTTATTTTAATAGTAATTAAACTGCACAATTGATTCCGTCAAATACATTGCTTTTTTCTTGTTTTATGCTGCCCCATGAAAAGGTGGCGATTTGACGTGGCAACAGTTGGCTGGACAAATCTCAAGGTACTGTGATGCTTTTGGTTTTGATTGGGTCGTCAATAGCGGTTCAACTTTCAATTTGATTTTGGACCGCTTGGTTTGGTCCACATGTTTACGTGGTGTTTGAGAGTGTGGTTGTGATTGTTTTTTAAAGTATTTTTTATTTATAAATACATTAAAATAATATATTTTTTTATTTTTTAAAAATTATTTTTGACATCAGCACATCAAAATGATCTAAAAATATAAAAAAAAATCATTTAAAATGAAAAAAAATTGAATTTCTACCCAATACCGGTTTGACCGCAATGCCAAACAAACACATAGTGGTGTAACCATTGAGATAATGATATTTTTATAAAAATGTTTTAATTAAATATATATTAAAATCATATATTTTTTTTAATTGAATCATATTACCGGATGAAAAATTAGACAAAGTTTACAGGGAACGAGTCAAACAATCCATGATATATATTAATAAAAAATCAACTTAAAGAAAGAATTAAGATTTCATTAAAAAATAAAAAAATGATTTAATTTTAGTTTTAGATTTGAGATATTTTTTTGAAAATAAACTGAATCATTTAAAAAAACAAAAAAAAAAGCCAGTTTATTATATATAAAAAAATAAATTAGTGACGATACCCTTCTTGGAATTATTTTTTATTTATTTTGACAAGTGGATACCCTTGACGAATTCAGCTTCTTATTTGACAAGTGGAAGTCCTTATAGTTCGATAATATTGAGACATTCTATCCTCCACTTTCGAAAACGACAAATACATCCTTGAAATTTTGGATTTGTGATTGTGAGAAAGATTCCTTATCACATTTCTATCAAAGTCGAGGTTACGCGCACGCTGTTTGATCAATTCATAATCATTATGGGTCTAGCACAGTTTTGAAATTATCATTTCTGGTCTTAAAACAAGTCATATTTGCTACTTAGTCCTCGAGGAGATGTAACATGATGATAAAAAGCTTGAAATCTACATAATAAATTTCGAGTTTGAATTAGTACATGTATATTTTATAAGAGCCTAGAACAGTTAAAATTTTATCTGCTCACTTGAGTTCATAAAATATATTTTTCCAAGTAGTGAGATTTTTTTTAATTCAAAAACAATACACACACACATATATTAGTTTTTATATAAAAATTCAAAATTTTAATCAAGGTACGCGAACTAGCGCGGGCTTTTTATTGCCAAAGAAAAAGAAAATGGATAATTAAGAAATAAATCTATGTATTTTGTAGTATAAATATAACAATGCTTTATTTTGATAGTTCAAGTTTTTTTGATCCGATATACTTGCTAATTCTATATTATTATTTTGAATTTATTTGACTATCAATTTAAAATTTTTTGAGCTTAATGTGTGTGGTAGTTATATATTTTTTAAAGATATTTATAAAATCTTTTCACAATTTTATCCCAATTGTATTCTTGAAACACTTCGATACGAGAGTTTGATAACGTTAAGCAGCACCAATTAACATTAATTGAATTTTTGCATTAATTATCACCCATTATTTTTTTATTATTAATATGATTTTTCGGGTCATTTTTTTACTAATATAAATTTTCGGATCAATTTATATTTATCTTAAATAATTTTATAAGTTATAAATTTAATAAATACATAAGTTTCTAATAACTATATACTATTATATTAATAATTACAAAGTTTAAATTTAAAATCATAAGAAAAATAAAATTAAATTTCAAGCTGGTAGCAGTAACCCAATTATTAGGTGGTTACACCTGTCAAAATTTAGTCGGAAGGATCAGTGTTAATGATAAGCCACAACAGCCTTGTATTCTCAAGGAAAGTTTCTCTAATGACGACAATGTAAATAGCTATTAAATAGATTGGTGGCTCGCTACATGTCCCAAACGTTTTAAACGATTTTTTAAGGTTTTAAGAAATATTTATACATTGATAAAAATATATATTAAAAAAATAAATCTAAGCAAACCCATTCCAATACCTATAAGGTTCGCAAAATTCTGATAACTAAAACGGTAGGAATAAAATAAAAAATATAAAAAAAAACAAGTATCAACCAAAATAATAAGGGTTAAATGAAATAAAATGAATTAACATATAGAGGGATGCAATTAGAAAAACAATTCAATTAAAATAATAATATAAAATATTGAGGGATGTAATTGAACGATAATTAATTAATAGAGTGGTTAGAAAAACTCTTAACAATAAAAAATGAGTATTAAATTTGAAAAATAGAAAATTAAATTAGGGTTAAATTAAAGAATTTCAATTTTATAGATTATTTAAAATAAAAGAAATAAAATAATACTTAAAAAGCTACTTTAAAAATATATAAGAAAAGCCTCTAAAACTGAGGAGATGAGAAAAAAAGGATAAAAACACGGTAGCTGATATATTATTTTTCCAAAACAAAATCATAATATCTCCATTTTAAGTCGGGATTAATAAAAAAAGCACATGCAATAATATCAATACTTTTAGTATCTTTTAATAATGTTATTATCAACGTCGTCTTGGCATAATGATAAAAAGTTTATAATATATATATTTTTATGAGAATATAAAACAATTAAAATTTTATTTTTTTGTATAATTTATAAAACTATATTTGTCGAAGGGTGAAGTTTACTCTCGTCTAGAAAAACAAATGATATTATCAAAGTTGCTTTCACAGTCTTATTTCGATCCAGAGTTCATAGAATGAGAGATCGATGTGTAGTTACTTCGCCGGCAAGTATATTCAAGCAAGGAGTACTCGAAGACATGAACACTTAATTGACAATCTTGAATAATTCCACATTCAGGACGCAGACAAAATTAATTCCTCTTGGTAATGTGAAAGATTGATCATTTTTTGTTCACTAACATTTACTTTTCTTATTATAGAAGAAAGGGAAATTATATCTTTAATTTGAATACTCTCCTTGCAGCATAGAAATTAATGCTTGTCATGGATGTTAAACCCGATTTTATTTTTTAGATTAGTCTGAAAAATTCATGATTTAAATTCTAATTTAATGATTTTTTTAGCTAAATCAAATAAAATATTAATTGACCCACTAGATTTTTAATTAGTATCTAACTTCATCAAACTCAATATGACCTCTTCAAGGGAAAAAAAATAAATAAGATAACAGTATTTTAATTTTTTTTTTTAAATATTGAGTTGAACTTGTAATGTTAAGTATATAATATATGCTATAGATGGCAAGAAAATCCTATCTCTTCTGCTATTGCTTGGATCAAAAGAATGTGAGTACATATAAATATATTGTTGGTACTTGGATCCCTTAAGGGATGTGAGAAGACTATTTTCTAATTTATATTATGCTTTCATGTAGAAGCTAGCACGCTATATTTTTCAAATTTATTTTATAGGAAAAAAAATGGAGTAGGAATTAGTTATTGCAATCCTTTCGGTGACTGTTTGGAAATATAATTATAGTTGTATTTTAAAAAAAATTTTGTTTAAAATATATTAAAATAATATTTTTTATATTTTTTTAAATAAACTTTGAATTTATAACCTAAAAATACTAATTTTTTTTTCAATAATATTTTTAAAACACAATATCAAATACTCGTAATATTTTTCCAAGACTATTTTCATCTCTATATAGTAAATACGCGTGACCCTCATGGAAATTTCATGAAGCATGCATTTGTTTTTCAATTAACAGAGAATATATATGGTGATATTATGTTAATGTTGTTGCATGGGTAATCTTCGATGTTCTGCCTCCGATAATAAGTGATTTTGTTTTTTAAATTATCATTTTATATATAATTTTTTGATATATGAATACAGAAGTAGAGGCTGTATTTAGCATTAAGTTTTTTTTTTTTATTATTATTATTAGTATGAAAGCTAGTATTATCTTATAAAATAAAGTTATTGGATTAGAAAAATTAATAAAAAAAATATTAAATTTCCTATTATTGAAATTCACATCAATGCTTTTCATCGAAGCTTTATGACCTCAAATACTTCAGCACTATTAATAATTCATCTCAAACATTAATTACAGAACATACGCCAACTAAGATAGCACTTTATTTTTGTTGGGGTACTTATTATTGTATTTTAAAAGTGTTTTTATAAAAAAAATATTTTTATTTTAAATTAATTTTTTTTGAGTATTTATAAATTATTTGTACATGCTGATATAAAAAATAATAGTACTCTATTTTTGTTCTATATCTAGTGGTATTTATTATTGTATTTTAAAAGTGTTTTTGAAAAAAAAAATATTTTTATTTTTACTTTAAATTAAATTTTTTAGATATTTTTAAATCATTTTTACGTGCTGATGTAAAAAATAATAGCACTCTATTTTTGTTCTATATATAGGGGTTGTTTATTATTGTGTTTTAAAAGTGTTTTTGAAAAAAATAATTTATTTTTACTTTAAATGAAATTTTTTGGATATTTTTAAATCATTTTTACGTACTGATGTCAAAAATATTTTTTTAAAAGATTATTTTAATACATTTCTAAATAAAAAATATTTTTAAAAATAATATTTAAATTACTTTTAATAAAATATTTTTAATACATTCTCAAACATTCATTTAAACACATGCTATAACCCAATCATGTCATTTAAATTCACATATAACTGTCTAGACCCCTTGAAAAACAATTTTCAATGGAAGATTTTATTTTTTCTCTTTTAAAAAAACAACTAATCTTAATCATAGCATCACCCAAGGTTTGATTTCTCACCAAATAATGATTTAAGCAAGCGAATAATCTAAGTAATTTATAGAGGCATGAACTATGCACACACCAAACTTGAAACGGGCTTTAAGGAAAAGAAAGCAGCCACAACGCATCAAGGATATGGCACCACCCACATTTGCTACGAGAACGAACGAGCATGCCAACAACCTCGTCAAACAATATGCTACCTTACAGTCTAACCGGCTGTCAGTAATTTGGAAAGTATTTTTTATTTAAAAATATATTTAAATAATATTTTTTATTTAATATAGTAAAAAAGATATTTAAAAATATAAAAAATAATTTAAATTAAAAAAATAATATTTTTAAAATAAAGTGAATGATGGTAGCTCGCATCGATGATGACTTCAATATTTGTTTTCTTGTTTGAGGTCTTAGGATTAAACAATGAGTGAGATTAGTGCTCCTAAAGGCCATGCAGAGGTCTAAGGACTATGAACTCAGGCTTGGAATACGGCACTTGTAACAAAACCTAGTCCAAGACAATGCTTTCCAACTCCTATAAAATAAGCATAAGCTCATCCCATCTTATGCAAGTTGTAATAACTTCTTTTATTATTATTATTATTATTATTATTATTATTATTTATTGAGAGAAAATAATTTGGGGAGTAATAAATTATGCATGATGTTATTTGCATTTCAAGACCGTTGTCTTCTTCCTTCTTTGATCATCGTTAGACTGTTTATTGGCAATGTTCCATGTTAATTGAAACACAACCTCTTGAAGAGTAGGGCTCGCAATCATAAGCTCTTACAAACTATTCAATAATATTTCATTATCATTCGAGGATTTTAGAGATGATTTTGGGGCAATTTAATGCTAATTAACATGTTTTTCTATCCAACATTTTCATCGAGCTTAAATATTCTAGATGATTCTAGAAACCTTGTTGTTTTATATAGGGTTTAAATCTCATAATATTTCAAATTGTTAGAAGATCTTATTATCTCAGGAGAGTGATTCTTGTTAGAGAATAATATAAATTATATTCTGAAGTTTCATCTAACAGTTTAAATTTTTAAATAAGATATCATGTTAAGAAACCATGTCACTTAAAAATTAAAACTGTTAGGCAAGACTCCAAAATATAATTTATATTATTCTCTAACAGTTCTAGTTTCCTAGTTGAATTATGATTATTTCTTATATTTTATTTATAACTTTTTTATTATATTTTCAGGATATTTTTATGTATAAGTTAAATTATTTAACTTGTATTTAGTTTTTTTTTTTTTAAGATAGACTTTGATTTCAGCATTCTTATTATGTATGCAATTATGTATGCATGCGCAATTTCACTTATATTTTTTGATTCTTCGTTAGACTATTCTAATTTATCAAAAAATTAACTCCATTTCGTGATATATTTCATACTTTTCATTCATGTTTTTTTAAGGGTAGAATGAGGATTCCATTTATATAGTTTTAATGTATTAATATAGATTATCATGGTGATAAACTCAATCACAAACTTGAATTTATAATTTTTAAAAATTTAAAGTTTGCATCAAACGGTATCATAACAATGCTCTAAAAATTAGGCTATGTTTAGTTGTTTTATTTTAGTTTCCATTTTATTCCATAGTTGTTGTAATTTCATCTACACTTGCAACATAGTATAAAAGGAAATATATAATTTGCAATTAACCAAAAAAAATAAAATGTAAGAGGGTAAAAACTAGGGTTAGCCACAAATTGTGTTATTTGAAGGTCTTGGATTTGACAACTCACAATTTTATTTTATTTTTATCAATTTGACCATTAGGATAGTGTAGTGTCATATCTGGATTTTTGAGCTGATAACCTCTTCGTTATTACCCGCAGATCAATTCGTGACTCATTAATTTGAACCCTGATCATTTGTTTATTTTTGTGCATGTAATTTTGGAAATTTCTCAATCATCACGTCGAGTAAATTTGAACCTGCTAGTAATGTCGATGCTTCTCCTAGCTTATGCTTCGGTGTCGTATTGTGTTATGGAATTTACTTACTGCTGAAACTTGAAGGTATCAGAGAATAATATTATTTTTATTTTAAAGTTTCAAATAAAAATTTAAACTTTTAAGATAGATGATTATTTAATATGGTATCAAAATCATCTATATTTTATTTGATAAAAATCAAGTGTAAAATAATATAAGTCTGTATAAATTTTAAGCATAAAATTCTTTTGTTTAAGAAAAATATTAAAAAATAATATAAATTATATTCTAAAATTTCATGTAATTTAAATTTTTCAAATAAAATAATTCCTTAACAGATACATTGATTTCATAAACACAGCACAGGAGAGAAACGTCTCTTGAGCCAATTCCAGAGCAGATTGAACTCTATATTTATTCATTTCAAAGCTTGCTGGTGATACTGATGTTCATGATTTTAGATGCCTTCGGGCTGGTATCCTTAGGCACAGTAACAGTGAGAACACCATTTTCGACTTGAGCTTTGATTTGATCCAGCTTCACACGATCTGGTAGCTCGATTTCTCTAGAAAAATCCCTGTTCCCTGTCCATCTCTCAGCTACATGCCAAAACGTGTCTTTGCTTTGGCCCTCCTCTTTGCCACCCTCCCCTCTTATATGCAAAATATTACCATCTTCTACTTGTACCTTCATGTCGTCTCTGTTAAATCCTGCACAGAACCAGAATGAATCATACATCAAGAACGAAGAGAACCCTTCACTGTTTAATTCTCGGAAAGTCAGGAATTCATTGAACTTGCATGAATTACTCAATCAACTCAAGTTAACCAGCTAAAATTCAACTCACACAAGTTGAAATGCAGTGGCAAAAAGATTCAACCACTCAATACAATCAGCCTTAATCTAAAAGACCCGACAAAGTTAACTTCTTTAAAAATTCAAACTTTAAATTTCAAGCATCCAGGATCATTACTGCTAAGTTAAGAGCATTCACTTACCTGGCACATTGACTTTAAAGATATGGGCAGTTGGGGATTCAAGCCAGTCCAAGTAAGAAGTTGATCCGAAGCATCCACGGTAGAATGGAGGGCTCATGAAGAAGCGTCTAAAAGGGTGGCCAAATAAGCCATCAGCCATTGTTAAAGAAGACTACTGAAAGAAGAGATTCGGCTTTGTAATGGATTTGCTTTTGATGTTTTGAACTCTGCGCGTGTAGAGAAATGACGGGGTTGGGTTTGGTTTTATGTGTCTGTTTGTTGCGTGAGAGAGTCCAGTTTTTTTTATTATTAATATGAATGTTTGGTCATATAACTTCAATAATTTTATAGGATTAAAATTAATAATTATATACATTTTTTCGATAAAAAGGATGTGATATGGTATTTATTGCATCATAATACGTTCTTTATATATATATATATATATATATATATATATATATATATATATATATATATATATATATATATATCACCATTTGCTATGCCGGCGGGGGAAGATAATTATCTTAAATAAACAAAACTATTAATTTATTATATAAACTAACAGCTCAAAAGGCATTCATAAAGGCAAATTGAATTAATATTCTTTTATTTCTAAAGGTGTTTGGAAATATAATAATAATTACCTTTTAAAATATTTTTTACTTAAAAATATATTTTTTAAATTTATTTTTAACAAAAACACATTAAAACAATCTAAAAATAATTATTTAATCAAATTACTTGAGCTTGAATGAATCAATATCTAAGTCAATTCAACTAAAAACTCAATTTAAATCTCAGCACTAAAATTTGTAAATCAATTTATTTCTCCAAGGTAGATTTAAAAACATAATAGTGAAAGAGTATACTTGGTTTCTAGATTGGAGTTCTTAGAAATATCTTGAAATAAGAAATATTTTGTGGATAAATTTATGACCTGTTTGATGACATAGCATACTAAGAAGCAAGTTTCTCTCTCTCTCTCAAGAATTATTGGATTTGTTTTTATATTTTTTTGAGAATTACTGAAAGAATGTTAAATTAATGATTTTTGGTTGATAGACAATGATTTAATCATAGGCATATCACATTGGATGATTTGACGAATAATATTATATGTTTACAAATTAATGAATTTTCAAAGTAGCCTTTGAATTTTTTTTTTAAAAAGATTACAATTAGTCAATATATTTTTAGTAAAAGACACCATATTGTGATCAATTCAAGTTACTGTGTTTATTTTTTGTAATAATTTAGAATAATTAGGATTTTATTTGTTTACCTAGATTCAAAAAATACATTTAATAAGAAGTAAGGTTTTCTCGTATTTAAAATAATAAAAATAAAAATAAAAAACACTATAAAGCAATGAGTTTTTGTAAGGAAAAAAAGAGGGTATTTTTGAATTGAAAAGACTATAGTATATAAAAGGGGAGACCCTGTGATTTGCTTTTGCCTATTTTTTTTTTTATAATTTGAATTCTCCTCGAAATTCAAATTAATATTTTTAAAAATAATTTCGACTATAAATATATTTAAAATAGGCTGGTAATGTTAAAAGAGGGGAAAAATTAAAACTTCTCATCCTTACTCTTATGGAAAACTTTGGTCTAAGCCCATTAAAAGCCCATGGCAGGATCATTCAAAGCTGCTAGATGAGCCTTTCTTAGAAAAGAGTGACTGGCCTTATTCAGCACGCCAATTGTCAGGAAAATCATCGTCATAGATTAGTAATAGCAGCACGAAAATTACGAGCACTTGATGAACGTGGGGGGTACAGCATACAATTTATTTTACCCGTGTATGAGAATTTTTTTTTGAAGAAAATAAATAAATATGCAATCTTTTAAATTTTTTTTAAAAAATTCTAATAATAAATTAAGAAAATCTATGCATTTATTTAATTATGTAAATTGAGAAGTACAAGTACCAATAAATATAAAAGATAAAGTGTTAGTACGTCTATTCAACTTGCCTAGTTGCATGTAGAATAATTTTTTTCTTCTAATGTATAGATATTATTAATTTATTTTTGACATCAAAGTAAAAAAATATCATAATGAAAAAATCAATACTTATATATAACAGAATATAATAAAGATTAGATAAAGAAGTAAAAATATGTAATATCTCAAAATAATTTTTAATGTGGTTCATTTTTTTTTTAATAATTATCTCATTTATAAGAAAAGAAGAAGAAGAAGAATTGTACTATATATATATATAGATATGGGGAACAGGTACCACTAGAATAGATGGGAGATTTCTTCCAAGTTATTGTGATTTTGATAGAATCAAATTTATTTTTGTATCCAAATCATGTAAATATATTGAAGTATTTTTGTGTACAAAAAGGGAAGTAGCCAAGTCATTATAGCATTCGGTGGCTATATTACTTTGGTGTTATTTTATTATTAACATTAGTGTTCGGGTCATATTATATTTATTTTGATTAACTTTATAAATTTTAAAATTAATTATTATATAAACCTCTAATAAATATCATATTAACAATCAATTTATTTCTTGTTCTTTCTAGTTAGGGTACTTGTAATTTTAGGTCTGACTCCTGAGTTCATCTTATTTTTATATGTAAACATAATCTAATGATATAGACTTTCTCAAGAACACATTCGAATGGTGACTTGATATTTCTATCTAAAGGCCTTAAAATCAACCCTGAAAGGAAAACACAACAGAGAATTTAGGGATGAGTCCAGGCAAATTAGGGTTAATCCTTGAGAGGTCACATTGTCTTGCTAGCCTTTACAAGAGAAAGACTTTTCATTAACGAGCACACTATATCTATTAACACAAAAATCCCAATCATTCATACTCTCCCTTCACTTTAGTTTCTTCACCTACAAGTTCGTATCACCTTATGGGCCCAATGTTGGATCATTGTTGCTAATCCGGATACTGTTTTTAATCCTAAAGTTATGGCTATGAAAGCCATGATCACATGAAGACTAAAAAGTTTGGCCAAAGGGTTTGCTACCTTACAGGATGTCAAGCTACAATTTCAGCAATATCACTAATTGAAGTCCCATCTAAATGAAAGATACCTCTTAATTATATGATCTTTGTTGTCGTGCATGGCTGAAAAGCACTGGACGATGGATTTCAGCATATACTGCATGATTCTTGCTTTTGTTTGTCTCCAAATGAATTATGCCTGCATGTAATCCACTATGGTGCTAGCTATCATGCATTACAAAGTGGTGAAGAAGAAAAGTTAGTAATTGAAGTTTTCCCTTCGATTTGGTACCAATAATCAATCCCTAGTTGATACCAATGGGATTTTTATGTGTTAATATTAGAAAATAATATAAATCATATTCTAGAGTTTCACTTATAAGGTTAAATTTTTAGATGAGATGATTTTATAGGTGAGATGGTTCCTTAATATGATATTAGAGTTTTGTTGACTCAACGGTCACGAGTTCGAATCTCACTATCCTCATTCTATTTGATAAAAATCAAGCACAAAATAATATAGGTTTATATAAGTTTCAAACTCAAAGGGCTTTCACTTAAAGGGCTGTGTTAAAAAATAATATAAATCATATTCCGGAATCTCACCTATATATTTAAGTTTTTAGATAAAATGATTCTTTAACGGTTAATAGGTTTCCTATCCAAATCATAATTAAGGCTTGCCCTATATATTTAAGCAAGCCCCAACGGTGTTCTATTGTACAGAGTTAAGGCGAAGAAAATGCAGGCATTGATTCATACTTATTCGTTTAAGCTATCATACGCAATGGAAACAAAATGCTCACTAGAAGAATTGTTTTCTATGGATCTTTCCTTTAAAATTCCTAAAGTACATATGCGTTGGTGAAATTGGGAAGAAGAATATTCATGGACTCGAGTGGATTCATGTAGATCAAAATTATTGGATTGGTTGATGCAACAAGCTTTGAAATTACTAATGCATTAACTCGTATTTTTCTCATGGAATCAATTGAATCTTGATTGAAAAAGTAGTCTCTTTTTCTCTAACAAGGGATAGAGACTAGAGAATATAATTAACTCAATTATATACCTCTGGATACTTGTTCAGAATTGAAGTGATTAAATGATACACTCACAATTATACATACATATATACATACATATACACACACACACACACACACACACACATATATATATATGATTATATCATTTATTTTTTGGTGGCTCACATGCCCATATCAAATTAAAGTGTAACAAGGGTCTTTCTCAAGGCAAAAAAGAGTGTAAAAGGGTCTGAATTATATTTTATTCAACTTTTCTTTCGAGAAATTCTTTAAAGATGCTTTTGTTTGAAGAAATAGGTGGAAGCTTTAAGCTCGAGATCCAATTTTCCCGAAAATCACACACACAAATCGTCTTTCTATAGCAGCACAAGGGTAAATTTCTTAAAAAGTAAAGAGACAGATTTAAAAAGAAGAGCTAGGTCAACAAAAGTTCAAAAGAATAATGCACACAACATGATTTATTTATTTTGTATGTGAGGAAATCTCTGGAAGATGTATTTTGTGAATCAAAATGAGTGATTAAATGTTTGTTTGGGAATGTATTTGAAATTATTTTTTAAAATGTTTTTTTGTTTAAAAATGTATCAAAATAATATTTTTTTCAATAAATCATTTTTGATATTAGCATATCAAAATAATTTAAAACATTATAAAAATTTAATTTAAAGTATAAATAAAAATAAAAATAAAAATAATTTTTTTTCTTTCAAAAATGCTTTCCAAATATACTCCCAAACATCTCTTAAAATCCAAATTATTATAGGTTCTTACAAGAAATACACGTTCAAACTCAAACTTAAAATTTATTGTATAAATCATAAATTCTCTACCACTACACTACCTTTTTTTGGGGACAAAAGGACTTGCCATAAGGTATGACATCCAGCAAACACTTCTATGACATGCAACATTAATGGAGGGAACAAAATACATGGAGCCGAGAGAAAGTAAGAACAATTTCTGATTCCATGTGAGTAGCTCAGATTATGAAATCAATCCCAGTTTTATTCTGTTAGATTGCCTTCATACTTTAAGCAGCACTTATCGAATTCATCTGAAACTTATTTTAACAGGTTCAGGAATGGAGAGACTTGAGTCTAGACATTCCATCTTGGGGCCTGTACCTTATTATGGCCATCAGGAAAATCTTTTACCAAGGCAATACTTTTCTGAAAAACTTATTCCTCATTTTTTTTGTCATTGAAGTATTGTTCGATCCTCAGTTTGACACCAGAAAAAAAGCATGTTATCAATTTTAACTCAAAAACACTTGACAGATTCTCATGGAAGTGCCAGGAGGAATTTTTTTTTTTTTTGCATCTATATTTCATTTCGATGGAAGGGTAACAGTATCCAGTTTCTAATAGAATGGGGATGAAATTGAAACAATTAACTAGTAAGTGATGAGATTGAGAACGATGTGATATATTAGGGCTGATAATAAAGTTTTGCCTTTTTAAGTACAAAAGTGAAACTGGTAAGTTCTGGCTTTGGAACAACAGAGTTAAGGTTCTCGATCACTTGACTCTGTCAAAATTCAAAGTTGTGTTGACTCGAAATTTTAAGAAGCATCAGATTCAATACCAAAAAAACCCAATATTTTTTTTTGTTTCTTTTAATTATCACTTCGTTCTTGAATCCTGAATATAGAGCTAAAACTTTCTGCTCTACGAGATGAACATATATAGTTTTCTTTCTCACGCTTGACATCCAAAGCAGCACAAATTAACAGGACACGGCCTTCTTTAATTGATAGACAATCACAGGTGAATCATGGTAAAGACTTATTCAAAGTACTAAAAAGATAGTCTCTACAGAAAGAGAACTATAATTTTCACCTTTACAGAAAGAATAGGCCATTTTTTCACATCAAGACAACACAGCTTTATCAAAGTGGAGTGGAGAGTGGAATCTTAGCTTCCCTTTTTCCTAACTTTGTTTTTTTGGATACATGCCGCCACCCCCCACCAAACTTCTCTTACCCTACCCTTCCATTTGAGAGTAAAATTAAAGAAACCATGGAAAGGGAACAGAGAGGGGGGAAAGTTGACATCATGAAGAAGAGAAAGGAAGCAACCGGGAGTAGATCGATATAGCAGAGGCTGAGATGGAGTGCTGTGCCAAGGTCTTCGGAGCAGCTGGACTGATTTATTTACCTGCATGCATGGGAAACAATAGTACTGGCAGTCAGAAATCATGTTATGTATCTCTGGATTCATAAAACAGATTGAGAAGATAACCTAATATGAAGGAAAATTGAAGGCAAGAAAAGCTGGGATTTTACCATTTCCTCCAAACACCTTTCTTAGGAAAGTAAGGAAAATAATGAGCAACGAGACTCCAGCCAATAGCCCGATGATTATTGCAAATGTCTTCTCACCATCGTTGGTAGATTTATCTGTATTTGGAAATATTAAAATAAAAACAAAATTGTATTCAAATTACTTCTCTCTTTTCAAAACATTCTAATCTGGAAACTTTTGATCACTTCTCCCATGGATATTTTGTACTACAGTTGACCACAAAAAACATCATTTCTTTTCTATGTTTATTGCAGCTAACTAAAGCTTGAAACCTGGTTAAATACGCAGAAAAACCAGCCCTTAGTCATGCTTTGAAACCGTGCTTACCACTATGAGACTTGGTATAAACACGAGGCCCGCCGGTAGTGTACCTAGCGTAGCACTTAGCCAAGAACATATCACCATAATCCGCCGTGCCGCAGTCGGATTTCAGCCGCATGATCGCCTCCGACAAACAATCCTGACATTCTCCGGTACTCAAGTCACCGACACATTGGGCCACTCCCTGGACATCACCTGACCCGCCAACCCGATAAGCCCCACCAGTTCTTGCCAGCCCCCCTAAAACTGCATCCCTAAGGTTCATAGCATCCGTATCATACCCAACCGAAGGACCACATTTCTTCAATACCAGAGTCTTATCTTCCACACCCAAAAACGTTGTATTATCATACTTTACATAACAACCTTGTAGCTGCAACGCTCCACCACACGCCTGAGCACACAAGACACTGAGTTGGCTCACGGCACGGGCGACACATGTGGCACAATCAGGCATCGACAGGTCACCACGGCACTGGTAAAGCCCGTAAACAACATCTTGTGGGCTTGACCCCATGATGGTGTAGTTGTTGTAAGAAGAGTATGTGGCTGAGTTGACAAGAGAAGTAAGGAGAGAATTAAGGTTGGACTCAAAAGGTGAGTCTTGTACATATTTTTGTTGAGTGCAACCTCCAAAGACAAATACATCTGTAGAAGCTGAAAGTGAAGGACAAGTGAGAGATGACAAAGAGACGATGAATGTGAAGGTTACGAGAAGTGAAGAGCTTGTTGTTCTCCCCATCTCTAGACAAGTTCCGAGAGAGAGAGAGAGGGAGGGAGGGAGGGAGATGGAGGCAAATCGAAGCCGCTGGTTATGAAATTAACGTGAGCTTGCTTAATACAAGACTCTTGTCTCTCTCATCATCTCTACGAGTCTATATGAAGGGCTTCTTCCTTCTATTTATAGACGTGGTAGAATAGGCTTTTTATCTATCTATATCAGTATCTATTTCTATAAATTGGTAGGGTTCTTAAGAGAATGCACATACTTGAAGAATTTAGTTAAATAATAATTTAAGGACATTGTAATTAACGAATAATTATTGAATAGTTTTAAAAATAAAAAAAAATCATGATATTCAAGCTCTATTTATCAATAGTTAAGGACATTGTAATTAACGAATAACTATTAAATAGTTTTAAAAATTTTAAAAATTCATGATATTCAAGCTCTATTTATCAATAGTTATATTTGATCGATATTTGGATGGATTTGGAGCAAGTTTTAGATTATAAATAAGTGAGTTAATTCAACTTAACCTGTTTTTTCTAGGCTAAGAACAACTCCAACCAAGCGGAGAGTCAAAAATCAAAAGATGTACTTTTAGCATTTTGATAAATATTTTAGCTCTAACAAATGTGTTATCCAAGCAGCCAAAATGATTTTTCCCATCCTTGTATGCTATTTGTAGCATCTCTGAACAAGAAAACTAAAACATTAAATAATACTATATATTTGACTATTCAACCTCCTTCCCTTTCCTCTTTCTATTCCTCTTCCTTCACCACAAATTTCATCATTACTTGAGGAGGCACTGTTTATCTGAGTGTGGGGGGGGGTATGGGGAGGGTCTGGGCTGGGTTGGGGGAGAAGGGTGCCTATCTATGAGTGTGTAGGGTGGGGTGGGGGGCTGGGGGGGAAGGGTGTTTATCTATGTATGTGTGGGTGATGACGACATAGAAGAGCGAATGACAGAAGAGCTTAAGGGTTTTTTTTATATGGGGGTGTGTATAGTAGAATATATATTTGAAAAAAATGTGAAAAATATTTGTTTTTGTTTTTGTGTTTAATAAAAAATACTTCAACAAGTATACAAAAATAATAATTTTATTGGGGGAGTTTTTTTTTAAAGAAATTATTTAATTATATAACTTACTACTATTAATTGTATAATTAAACTGTATACAAAATAATTGTACTATATTTAAAATAATATAAAAAAATATCTCTTCAAAATAATTTTTACCATTAGAGTGTACATCAACAATAAAATATATATATATATATATATATATATATATACTATTCAAAAAACTATCTTAGAGATTTAACTCTCTAAAATGACTTTCATCATTGAAGTTGCTCTAATTAGATCACATGTAAACTTGAATTTTTGAGGGTCTTATTGGAAAAATTCTTCACTGGTTTTACTAAATTCTGGCTAAACTCAAACCGTAGTTTCTTTAGCTTGGATTTTATTTTCATTATATTAACACTTACGATTATAATATCATTTTATTTTTAAAAGTTAAAGAAGTGTATGTAAAAATATTTGAGAAATCTATGTATTTCCTTCTATTTTAATCGAATCCCAAATGGGAAATTATCTTTCAATCTCGAAAGCCTTGCTCATAAATAAATAGTCAGAGAAATGGTTGGATGACACTTTGCTTGCAGAAAATGTTGTTCATAAATACAATTGATTCAGCGTGACGAGGTGTACTTCTAAAGACTTGATTAAGATAATAAATAAATAAAATTCAATCAGTTTTGGAGCTCTCAATTTGAGTCATGCCACATAAATCAAATCTCTTACATATTGTTTTGCTCGACCAAATTTACGAGATACCTAATGACCCTCAATTCAAGAAATTTATTTTAAGATTTTACTTAAAAACAATTCAACTCTAAAGGTATTTTTAAAAAAAAAAAGTGTTGAAATTAAATATTATCATTTTATTTTTATTTTAAAAAAATACTAAATATTAGTGTTCGATAATTGACATGAATCAACTCAATAACTGGTTGGCTGAACCCGGGGAGACCCATTATGTATACAGTCTGTAAATGATAGAGAATATAGACAATGCATTAAAGGCTAATTAAGTATTTTCCATCCAACTACTCTAACTAGGTATAAGATAACAAAGTGGGCAAAAAAAAAAAGAAGGAAAGGTTATGTTATAAAAGAATAAATAATTAACATAGAAGAGCATAGACATCAAAACATAATCAAAAGAGACAAGAGAGAAATACCTTGCTTAATATGAATTCTTCTATTATTTCAATGTGTGTGAAGAATACAAGATAAGTGGTCTATTTATAGGAGAAGGAAATGAACTCAAGGGTTATGGAAATCCAAGAGTTACTCAAGAGTAATGGACATTCAATACATAATAAATATAATTTATTATGAATTTATAACACTTCCCCTTGAATGACCATGTACTTTAAAATTCAATAGAGGACTTTATATAGATACTTCAAGATCTATATATGAATACTTCAGGATTCATGAAAACAATGTCAAATTACCTCATTAAAACCTTGCAAAGGAAAACCCAGTGGGAAAAAACCTAAGCGAAGGAAAAAGAGTACAATTTGCATTGACTTCCCCTCAAAAGTACATGTCTTACGACAAATCTTTAAGATGACGCATTCCAATACTATGGACAAGTTTCTTGAAAGTTGAGGTCGGTAAAGACTTTGTAAATAAGTCTGCTAAATTATCACTTGATCTGATTTGTTTGATATCAATTTCTCCCTTTTGTTGGAGCTCGTGAGTATAAAAGAACTTTGGTGAAATATGTTTTGTTTTGTCTCCTTTAATATAGCCTCCTCTGAGTTGAGTGGTGTAGGCAGTATTATTTCAAATAATATTG
The DNA here is from genome assembly GCA_015731905.1 of Salix dunnii. Taxonomy (NCBI): domain Eukaryota; kingdom Viridiplantae; phylum Streptophyta; class Magnoliopsida; order Malpighiales; family Salicaceae; genus Salix; species Salix dunnii. The sequence continues at coordinate 5,229,488 of CM027662.1, read as the reverse complement.
TGGGACTATTTTCAATTGTTGACAATCCATATTTTCTCTTAATGTGCTGGATAATTGATCTTAGCCAAATACATTCTCGACTTGCTTCATGTATCGCAATAATTTCTGAATGATTTGATGAAGTAGCCACTAATGATTGTTTGACAGATCTCCAAGAAATTGCAGTACCGCCATAGGTAAATAGATAACCTGTTTGTGATCTTCCTTTGTGAGGATCAGAGAGATAACCTGCATCTGCATATCCAATCAATTATGAATTTGATCCATAATAAAATAACCCCATTTTGGTTGTTCCACGAAGATAGCGGAATATATGCTTGACTCCATTCCAATGTCTTTTTGTGGGAATGGAACTATATCTTGCCAATAAATTTACTGTAAAAGATATATCTGGTCTTGTATAATTTGTAAGATACATAAGTGCTCCAATAGCACTAAGATATGGCACTTCAGGACCAAGAATTTCTTCATCCTCTTCTGGAGGTCGAAAAGGGTTATTTTTTGCATCAAGTGATCGAACAACCATAGGTGTACTCAAAGGACGAGCATTGTCCATATAAAAATATTTTAAGACTTTTTCTTTATACATTGATTGATGTACAAATATTCCTTTTGAAAAATGTTCAATCTGTAAACCAAGATAAAATTTTATCTTTCCAAGATCTTTCATCTCAAATTCATTTTTCAAATACGTTGCAGTTTCTGTGAGCTCTTCAGGAGTACCAATAATATTTAAATCATCAACATATAATGCAATAATAGCAAATCCGGATATTGTTTTCTTAATAAAAATACATGGACAAATCTCGTCATTCTCAAACCCTCTTTTTAAGAGGTATTCATTAAGACGATTATACCACATTCGACCAGATTGCTTTAACCCATATAAAGATTTTTGTAATTTAATAGAATAAACACTTCTGGGTTCATTACAAAAAGCTTTCGGCATTGTAAATCCTTCAGGGATTTTCATATAGATGTCTTTATCTAATGATCCATATAGATATGCTGCAACTATATCCATTAAATGCATATCTAATGTTTCTGAGACCACTAAACCAATTAAAAATCTGAAAGTGATTGCATCCATCACTGGAGAATAAGTTTCCTCATAATCAATGCCGGGTCTCTGTGAGAAACCTTGTGCAACAAGTCGTGCCTTATATTGCACAATTTCATTGTTCTCATTGCGTTTTCTAATAAAAACCCATTTATATCCAACGGGTATAACATCTTTAGGTGTATGGACTACAGGTCCAAATACTTCACGTTTTGCAAGTGAGTTCAACTCTGTTTGGATTGCTTCTTTCCACATTGGCCAATCATTTCTATATCGACATTATTCAACATTTTGTGGTTCAAATTCATCATCACTTCTGGTGATGTCAAAAGCAACCTTAAATGCAAATACATCATCTATGATAATTTTATTTCGTTCCAAAATCTCTCCTGTATGAACATAGTTTATAGAGATCTCATTATTTCTAGGTACCTGGTTCTCTTCAGGAGGATCAGTATTAGGAGATGATTTGGACATAGGATTTGATGTTTGTTTTATGGATGAGGACTCTCCAAGAGTACCATCATCTATTCGTTGGAGTTTTTGTTTTCTAGGATTTTTGTCTTTGGCTCCAATAGGTCTTCCGCGCTTCAGGTGTGGTATAGATTCATTTGCTGCTATGTTGACCTTTTTCTCTTTAGGAATTTCAATTCTAAATGGAGCGTTTGCAGCAGGAATATGAGATTTAACTACCTTTTCACTACTGGTGAAAACATCCGGTAATTGATTTGTAATATTTTGTAAATGAATTATCCTTTGAACTTCAAGTTCACATTGATTTGTCCTTAGATCAAAATGAGATAACTTCGGGTTATTCCAAGTAATTTCTTCCCATGCTTCAGGCACTGAATTTGCTTTCCCTAATTATGGGAAAAGTATTCTCACCAAAATGGCAGTCTTCAAAACGTGCCTTAAAAACATCATCAGTCAAAGGTTCAAGGTATCTAATAATAGATGGAGAATCAAAACCAATATAAATTTCTATTCTTCTTTGTTGACCCATTTTAGTTCTTTGTGGGGGTGCTACAGGCACATATACCGCACAACCAAAGATTCGTAGATGAAATATATTTGGTGGTATACCATAAACAAGTTGTAAAGGAGAATAATTATGGTAAACACTTGGTCTAATTCTAACTAGTGAATGTCCCCAGACAGATGTAGGCAATTTTGATTTCATAAGTAATGGTCTTGCAATTAATTGAAGTTGTTTTATAAATGATTCTGCTAGACCATTTTGAGTATGTACATGAGCAACAGGATGTTCAACATCAATACCAATAGAAGTGCAAAAACTATCAAATGCTTGGGAAGTAAACTCACCAGCATTGTCTAGTCGAAGTTTCTTGATAGGATGGTCAGGAAATTGTGGTCGTAGTCTGATAATCTGTGCTATTAATCTAGCAAATGCAATATTTCGACTCGAAAGCAAACAAACATGTGACCATTTACTTGATGCATCAATCAATACCATAAAATATCTAAAAGGTCCACATGGTGGATGAATAGACCCACATATATCTCCTTGAATTCTTTCAAGAAAAGATGGTGATTCTATAAGAACCTTTGGTGGAGATGGTTTGGTAATTAATTTACCTTGAGAACATGCAACACATGGATTTTCACTTGGTAAAAGAATCTTCAGGTTCTTTAAAAGATGCTCATATGTATTCTCAATAATTCATCTCATCATTGTTGATCCTGGATGTCCAAGTCGATCATGCCAAAGCATAAATTGTTTTGGGTTGGAACACTTCTGGTGTATCACAACATTTGATTCAATAGATTTCATGATTATATAATAAATTCCGGAAGAGAAAGCAGGTAGTTTCTCAAGTACAAGCTTCTGGCCTGAAATACGTGCTGTAATATAAAGATATTCTTTTCTATCTTTATCTGTTGTTTCAATATGATAACCATTAGCACGTATATCCTTAAAACTGAGTAAATTTCTTCTAGACTCAGGTGAATATAATGCATCTTTGATGCTCAATTTTGTGTTATTTGGTAACACAATATTAGCTTTTCCAGAGCCTTTAATCATGTCTGTTGGACCTGATATTGTAGTGACATTAGCTTTGGTTAATGTCAAATACTCAAAGTATTTATTTTCCTTAAGAATTATGTGCGTTGTTGCACTGTCTGCTAGACATAAATCTCCATCATGAAAAGCCATGTCACTTTCTTATATCTCCACTTCTGGTGGTATGATGGGTTACTTTTAGAAGGATTATCTTTTCTCTTTTTTCATTTTTTTTCATAGCTATATCCTTGGTTCTTTCTTTGTCTTTTGAACAAAGGTTTCATTCACTTTAGGGAATGATTTAGAACCCATAGGATGAGATTAATGATTTTTTTTTATCAAAAGCTCATTATTTCATTCAACCACAATAAGACATAAAAATAATTCCAAATACCTTTTGAAATTATGCACTCTAGATTGTTGCTGCATGACAATGTTTGAGACATTAAAAGTAGAGAATATTTTCTCTAATATTTGATCGTATGCGATATCTTACCACACAATATGAGGTAATTTTAAAAGGAGCACAATTATATTCAATAATCGATTTAAAATCTTGCAACTTCAGGTGCAACCACTCATAATGACCTTGAGGAAATATGATAAACTTTGGTGGTCATATCTTTCATTTAGATTTTACCACATACTATTTCCTTCTTTGATGGTCTTTTAAAGATTCATAGCTTCTAGATGAATCTCGGCGTCAATATTTCATGACAAATAATTATTTCTAAAAATATCAAGAGCATTAAATTCAAGTTTTGTCATATTTGACATTATCTTTATCTATAAAAACAAGAAATAACTTATTAAATAAAATCATGAAGATAAACAAAAAATTAGTCCTTCAAGACTATTATTTATTCAGCTTTAGAAATACTAGTTCTTCAGGAACTGCATTTAATTTATTTAATCTTTTAGAAAAAAATATTAGTTCTTCAAGAACTGTTTTAATTTGTTTAATTCTTCAGGAAAATCAAACCTTTAAGACTATTATTTATTTAGCTTTAAAATATTAGTTCGTCAGGAACTATATTTAATCCTTCAGGAAAATTGTGTTACTAGTTCTTCAAGAACTATTTTTAATTTATGCAATTCTTCAGAAACTTGTAATACTAGTTCTTCAAGAACTGTTTATAATTTATTAATTCTTCAGGAACTTGTGAACTCGTTCTTCAGGAACTTGTAATACTAGTTCTTCAAGAACTGTTTATAATTTATTAATTCTTCAGGAACTTGTGAACTCGTTCTTCAGGAACTATTTTTAATTTATTTAATTCTCCAGGAAATTGTAATACTCGTTCTTCAGGAACTATTTTTAATTTATGTAATTCTTCAAGAACTTGTAATATTAGTTCTTCAGGAACTATTTTTAATTTATTTAGTTCTTCAGGAACTTATAATAGTCGTTCTTCGGGAACTATAAATCTCTTTCTATGAATAATAGTGAAAGAAAATTTGCCAAAATAAATTACAATAATGAAAGGCAAAGATATTAAAATTGATATAAGTTGGTTAGAGCATGGTGCTGATAACGTGTTATAAAAGAATAAATAATTAACATAGAAGAGCATAGACATCAAAACATAATCAAAAGAGACAAGAGAGAAATACCTTGCTTAATATGAATTCTTCTATTATTTCAATGTGTGTGAAGAATACAAGATAAGTGGTCTATTTATAGGAGAAGGAAATGAACTCGAGGGTTATGGAAATCCAAGAGTTACTCAAGAGCAATGGACATTCAATACATAATAAATATAATTTATTATGAATTTATAACAGGTTATACTTATACTGAAATTATTGCTAACAATCTTACCTCAATACACAGTTTATTCTCTGAATTCAATTTCCCGGCTTGAAAAAGCTTGTATAGATCCCAGTTCTTGAAGTTCTTTGATGGGTTTATGGTTGTGGAATCATTACACCAATGGGATTTTTTTGGTGTTAACTTGTAGTCATTATAAATGATATTATATGGGTTTAAGCGCAACCATTATGCTTCAATATACACGTTGGTTTTAAAATGTACCTCTTACGAGAGGTTAAATTAAGGACAAATCGCCAACTCTTTATAAATCCTAAGAATATTGTTAATTTGTATTAAAAAAAATGGCTTGTTTAATATCCTGTCCAAGAGATAATTAGGTTCATTTTCGAAAATTGGTCGACGAAAATTGGTGAAATGTTTTTTTACAAAATACAAATTGGGTTATGCGATAAATATATATAAAAAATAATTATCTTTATTTGGTTCAATTAAATGGCCTAGTTCAAGATTACAGCATCACACCAAACCTTAGGCAGAGGTGCCTACAAAATCCTCCACCTAGTTAAGGGCCCAAGCACTAGCAGTAAATGGGGCAAACTGAAAACACACAGCACAGGCTCTAGTCATCGTGCAATTTGCCAATCCTAGTTTATGCTTTGTTGTTTATTTTTATTTTCTATTAATCTCGCTTGACAAAAATGAAAAATGGCACACCGACTTAAGACCCTGTTTCTCTTACTTTCACACTGAAGCAGCACTACGCTTCAGGCGAGCTGAAAGAGCTTCTTGCTACTTCATTCATGCTATCAGAGATTCTAATCTATCCATGCTCTTTTTCATACTTCAAAATCATATCATCCGGAGACATAAATCATGTTTCTAGAAGGATGTATCTTTTATGTCAAGTGATTATAGAATTCTAAAGAATGAAGAAAATTTTGAAAGGTATTTTTTGTAATTAAAACTATATTCTTTTTTTATACTGGAAACTCCATTACCGGAAAGTGTATTTTGTGAGTGCTCTCACAGAAAGTGCATTATTAACTTAAACTAGAGACTTGCTGTGTTGGCTGCAAGCTCTCTGCCATTACTTTTTGTAATTAGGAAACTCAACCTTTGGAAAGTGCATTTTGATAGTGTTTTTATAAAAAAATATACATCATGACTTAGACTCTAGACCTATAATGTTGGTCGCAAGCTCTTTTTTGTCATCACATTACGTCTCTTGATAACTAATTGAAACCATATCTCTCTTGTAGAAGTTGGATAGTTAACCAATAATATGCCATGCATATGTATTTGTAGTAGAAAAATAACATTACAAAATTGAATGAATCTATGCATAATATGATGCAAAAACAGTCATTTAATAGCATAAATAGGTTACCATTTGCAATTGTGTTCATAGCTTAGGTTGATTGTAGAAATATCTAAGACTTTACCTGCAAGATCAATTAGTGATCTACTGGTCCAGAATTTTAGAAGGTTTGATCTTGAATTGTTTCTCTCTTTAAACCAAGATAACTGTAATATGAGTTTTTCTTCAGGAAAGAAAATACATTGCAAAGGTTGCCCTACCGACCCACAAGTGAACAACTTGAAATCTTGGGTCGGATCAATCCAAGTTGATTCTTAGAACTATGCATCTATCTAGTTGACAATTATTTTTCTTTCCAAAACATAATTTCAGTTGATTCCTCCTTGATTAGAAACCATGTTATGTCTTCTTGATGGACTTTCATGACGTTTCCCCTAACATTTAACTAACAAGAAATCGATCAGAATTGAAACTTCAAGAAAGTGACACCAAAATAAACACAAAATTGCCTAATTCCTGCTTCTCGTCACTCTTTCCTTGCTTGTTTCAATTCCTGCTATGGCCCTCACTGTATTCCTCAACGAGTACTCTTATTTACAAGTTAGATTTTGCCTGGTAGCTTAAAGAAGAAGATTCTAGTTCTTCCTCGTCATGCTGTTGCTGACCTCCGAGACGGTCAACTAGTACATCTAGAGCTTCCTTCATCCACCAATGCTGGCAGCATTCTCTTGCTTCTGTCACACTCATCTGTATATCACATACATGGAAAATTATCAGCAACCGCACCGGGAGCTCATATACCAAGTCAAAATATAGAAAAAATATGTTAAACATGGATTGTAGCATGCACATACCCATATTCTCCGGCGATTGGTTTTCTCCGGCCATAAATTTAATACCTCCGTAACTTGTAGAGGGAACATGTATCCTTCATAATCAGTGCCATGAGTTCTACTCTGGAAGGTCCATTCACCCAATTGGCGCTGCAGAGAAAATGTTAAACGTTTGATCAGATGTGGGAGAGATAAACTTTAAATGAAGTGCAATCACGCCATTAACGAGGACTAGAAAACCACCTCAACAACGCCTTTCACCCCGGCTTCCTCGTATGTCTCTCGCAGAGCTGCTTGTGTAATGGTTTCATCCGATTCCCAACCTCCCTGGTAATCAATGAAGCATACTGATTAGGTTATGTGAAGAGCAATAATGGTCTATATTCTATACTCTACAATATTTAGTGGCAATTGATTTAGGTACCTTAGGAAACAACATCCCCTTTCCTTTCTGTGAACTAATGACAAGAACTTGCAACCCATCTTCACCCTTTACCTTCGTGTATCTGTATGGGATACATCTGCAATATTTGAAACAAGAAGACAGAAAATTTAGTAACCAAGAAACTGGGTGTCGGATCAGTAAAACCTTGTGGCAAAAAAAAAACTAAACTACTCGTAATCTCTCTGTGTTGAATTCCCACAAAGTTGGACAGCGAAATTAGTGGCTAATCAGAAAGCAGAGCAGAAATTGCATCGCCCCTGCTCCACAAGAAGATTTCGGATAAGTTTTGGATAATTATCTATGCACAGGAGCCAGTCGTGTCCACCCATAATGGATAAGCCCACCATGATGGGATTAACAAGTGGCTTCAAGTGCCTGCGACCAAACCATTCATCACTATCATGAAAGGTTTTGTACTACACCAATAACCTCTGGGCAGACCACAATCAAGTTCTGCTCCAAGAGAAAACCTGCTAGATTAAGCTTTCCTATTATTACAAGAAATCATTTAAGACCAATCCTGTTTAATTGAAAGACATGACTAAATTTAACACAACCTTAACCAGATAATGATTATTTCTGCAGGCCTAATACGAGCTACCTCCATAAAGAGGTACGGAAAGCAATCAAGCCCCACGAGGCAAAATAAAGAATTCAGCAGAGAAGGATAGAGCAACCCACCCTACAACTTGACGACGACCTTTGTTGTACCGCTGCAAATGCCTCCCTGTACGAGGCTCCAAAGAAGCTACAACATTTTCCTGAGATACCAAAGCAGCAGCCATTTTCTTTCTGTCAAAACTCTACTAATACACCAATTCACTCGAGAAAACTTGACTGGATGGTGCAAAAACAAGAAACTAACTAAGCTTGGCTAGAGAAGGGGGGGAAACAAGAAAGAAGAGCTGGATTGGATGGTGCGAAAGAAGGAGATTGACAAATCTTGCAAGGGATCGATCCTAGTTCTGTTAGTGGTTATGATTAATAGAAAAGGGACATGTTAGCTACTTGCTACCCCTCCTATAAATAAATAATGGCGAGCAGGATAGAGAGGGAAGGGAGCTCTGATTGGGCTGTGGGACCCACGCATCGATTGTGCATGCCCAGACACCACGTGTAGCTGACGCGTCACTACTGTTTTCTTCCCCTTCTCCATCCTCGTCATTATATTATTTTTATTGAGTGGAAGGGAGGAGGAAAATAAATCAGAACTACCTTTACTCTTCCCCGCCGGTTACGGGATCCGATCATCGAATTGTAGAGCCAAATCATTGGATTAGTTTAAGCTGTAGAGCCAGATCCTTCAAGTTTATTATTTCTGTTTAAAATAATAAGGTTTTAATTTTCTTTTTTTATTTCGAAATTTATTTAAAAGTTTAATTATTCGCTCATATATCAATTACATGAATTTAGCAAATCCATATAAAAATCATTTCAAATATAGATAGATAGATATGTATTCATTGTAGCAGGAAAGATACAATTGGCTTAATCCAGCCGACAATCACTAGAATTGTTGCGTGTCAACAACTGATAGTGATACAAATTTTGGCACAATGTCTGCTAGTAAAAGTGGGGAGTGACGAGTGATGAGGAAAAGAAATTAGTATTATAAAATTCATTTATATATATATATAAAATAGATAAGAGTATTAGAGAATTGGGTTATCATATATACAAAACTTTGAAATATTTTATATTTATACCAATTATTGTGCATTTAATTGTGTCATTATCATAGCTCGACATCAATGGAAACTCCATATTGCTTGTGACTAAAGGTGCTCTCCTACCATTGATGCTAGGTTTTTCAAGTTGATTAGATAATAATTATCTTATTTAATATTCTTGATCAAGACAAAGAGGGACGACTTTGAGTCGTTATTTAATGGAGCATTTACTTTCATGGCATTTTTCAAGGTTTTGTTTATATTCTTGATTTATTTAAGAGCTACTCTCGTTTGATTTCAAACTTAACGCATCAGAAAAAATGCGTAGATTTGTTCCAAGTCTTCTCTTATTGTCTTGTTTACAGTAATTGTTGGCGGTGTCTATACGAGATCCATTCAAGTAAATTGCTTCTTTTTGTAAAACATATATATGTATGTATATATATATATTCCGCTCTGTCAAGGGGATAAAAGAAGAGAAAAAAAACCCTTCAAGTGGGAGAAGAAATAATTATTTATATGGATCACGTTTGTGTTTTTTTCTGCCCTAACATCGACTGTTACTCTTAGTACTTATTTGACAGCCAAACGTTTTCAGTGGGATCGTAATACCGTGTTGAAATATATGAACATTCCCTGTATTTAGCCAGTAAGATCTTCCATGCGAGCTGTGAGATTCATGCATGTAATTCTATGCAAGTTTTCTGAAACTGCTCATTGCCCCGCTAGAATCTACCTGGCTTTGAATTATCAGAAGAATGATTTGCAGGCATCTCCTGTGATTGACTCCTTGTTCCTTATTCTGACCTGCAGCTTCTTCTTCTTCCTCACAAAACAATGGATTCCAACATGGGTTCGGGAAAAAAAAAAGGATATATCCAGTTGCCTCCTTCCTTCCAGCCTATTTACAAAGATATATGTGTAAAATATAAATAATCTTGAGAGATTGCTCTTGGTGACCTGGGAAAACGTTCTGTGTGTTTTTTTATTTCTTGGATTTAGATTTTGAATTTTTTATTTTGATGAATTATTTTTTAAGTATTCCATGGTTTTTACTTAATAATGAAGGTATGCAATGCATCAATTTGACCCACCTAATTCATATATCATATGAGACCGCCCTGCTTCCATGAAATTAATATATTGATGATCAATTTCCAAGCAAATGTCTCCATTAATGTCTCTTATGATGATATGCTTTTTAAATATAAAGTGTTTATATTTTATTTTATTTATGTATTTGTTGTGGGTACAATTCACCATAATTTTTTTAAAAAAAAAAGCAAAAACAACAAATTCATGCTTTTATTGGTGTGTGTTTTTGCTTTTAGTTTAGCTCCACCACTAAAAGCAAAAGCAAACATGTATTATATCTTCCAAATGACATGTGTGATGAGAATAATATCGTCGTATATTTGCGGTGATGTTGAGAGTTCAACGAAATTACCAACAAATTGTTTGACTTAGAATTGGTAGAAAAATACAAGTACACTAGTTTTATTAGAGATTCAAGAATAAACAGCCAGTTGCAAAAAGAAAAATTATTAATATTTTAGCACAACGTATCTAAAATTTAAATGAATAAAATTCATTCACGTGAATAAATATCAACTATTATAATTTTATAATATATCGAGTGACCAAACATTTTTTTATGATGTTAATTTTTATAAGGTCACTTTCAATGCTAAATAATTTTTCATCTCAAGCGAAAGGCATGCCGTTTGGAGCATTATTTTCCGCCGCATTATTTATTTAATCGGTAGGTTTCTTCTCTGAAGCTAACAATTGAGGACGACTCCCACTCCCTTCCATGCAAGGCTTCTTCCATGTGTTCTTCATTCAATGAAGAAACCAGGGGCAACTTTCATGCTTCATTTATATATTTTACTTTAGCATTTCAATGGAGGAGGAAGTTCCTTGCAACCATCGTCTACTTATTTATTTATTTTGAAAAGCCAGGAAATAGTTATCATTAATTGTAAAAGTGAGCAAAACCCACAATAAAGAAAATCCCTTTCTTCTTGTTATTTTTAATTATTATTATTATTATTACTATCCCTTGTATTCTTTCTTTCATTTCAAGTAAAAATTTAAATATAGAAGATAATCCCGTATGAATTAGTCAATTTTCTGGTAATTTAATGCAAGAGTGGCGGATATATGAAATGGTATTTTCAATTATTATGTATAAATAATAAACTTGAAAAAATGAAGACGACTGAGTTGAATCCATGAGGTCCCTGCTACGATTTAATTGCACATGGTGTACCACATGGGTTCAATTAATCTAACATATCTCAGTTCTTGCATGGTGACGACCGACCGACCCCGTATAAAAAACCCATTGATCCTATGTAAACACATTTCAAGCTGATTAACTACATGATGATTCTGTTTTTGTTTTTCCTTAGGGCTTGGTATTTATGCATATCAAGATTTATTTATTTAATGAATTAGATAATTAATTCACTTTGAGATTAAACCAACAATCCGTATGAGATATCCCTTCATCACAATCCAAAGCACACACCTATAACACGCCACGAAGCACATATTGTGCTCTACAAGCTCAATCATATCAAATATATTATTATTATTATTATTATTATTATTATTATTATTATTATTATTATGGTATGTAATGTATCAAAACATTTCTTAATAGATTCCTAAAATGGAATTCAATTTGTCCTAGATCATAGCAACATGGCATGTTCTAACCTAATTGAAGCTGTCAGGGGAAGAAAAAACAATTGGTGGACAACAAAGTATGATCCAAATTGATGCATGTTCATGAGAATCCAAATCTGAAAGAAGGAAAAACAAAATGCTCGAATTATATATTAATTTATGTTTCAATCGATGAAATGGTCAAACAAACTTGATGCCTTGGGTGGAAACACGAAACCCTAGGTAATATTTTCATGCCTTCAATTCCATATACGATAAATTTAAGTATAAAGTTGCCTGCAATTTATACAATAGCCTATTCTCAACTCTTAATCAATAATACTCCATGAATTTTATATAAATTTTATATATATATATATATATGGCAGAAGAAGAGAAAAGTCGTATATTTGACTTTGTCCTCTTTCTTAGAGCTGATCAGTCACATGTCGGTTGTGAGCTGGTTTGAAATTTGTAGCCGGACGACATTTTTCTCTATTGGTGGTTCTCAATGCAATGGCGGTCATTTTTAATATTATGTGGAGTTCAATGAATAAAAAAGAGGGAAAATATGGAAATATAATATTATTGCAACCTCTCAAATAAACAGGGCTGTATACAGAAGTGAAAATTGTACATTATTTTTTTAATAAAAATTGATTTTATTTTGGGATTTACAGTCGGTACAAGTATTTAAGAAATTAATATATCGTGAGAAAAGGGGGGGAAAATATGGAAATATAATATTATTGCAACCTCTCAAATAAACAGGGCTGTATACAGAAGTGAAAATTGTACATTATTTTTTTAATAAAAATTGATTTTATTTTGGGATTTACAGTCGGTACAAGTATTTAAGAAATTAATATATCGTGAGAAAAGGGGAGCAAATTATTGACCTCTCAAGCATCTCTTGTTGTGCCACTACTCTTCACGGACACAGTTTATGTGGTCTTTTTTCATCGTGCCACTTTTAGTAAAATTATTCTTTTAACTAAATTGTTTAAATTAAAAGTAAATTAAACCAAGTGAAGATGGTAGTGATAATGATTTTCTAAATTATATTTAAAATTTGATATAGTTAACCATTGATGAGATGTAAGAATATAGATAATTGATGTGAAACATGTTACAGATACATTTACAAATCGGATAAATAAGATAAATGTTTTTTAGATGCAAGGAAATCTCACGTTGTAAAAAATATATTTTGTGGGTTCAGTTGAACAAGTAAAATTCTGGTTGTTTTTTGCTTTTACAAAAAATGCAAATCCTGACTCGAAATTGAGATATATTGTGCAGATTGCAAGCTCTCTACCATCACATTGCATCTTTAGAGACTATAAAAAAAAGATAACATAAACATGAACTTATCAATGTGTGGGGTTAACAAAAATAATTTAAATTTAATTTTTAAATTATATTCAAATCTTTAGCTAAAATAATTCTAAAATCCTTAGCTGAACCGGTTATTAAGGTTAAACAAAACCGGATATCAGGCTAAAGAAAGAGGGTCGTGTAGTTAACTTTGACATCTATTTCAGAAATTGACAGTAGTTATTTATTTTATTTTATTCTGAGAAGAAATAATTAATAAAGTGTCGGCTATGAGTTAGTTTGAGATTTGTAGCCAGACGACCTGTAGCTTTAGTGGTAGTTATCAAGAAAACTGAAATACCTTACGTTTCTATAATCTTTCAGCACAAATTGATTTTATATTTGAATTTTATCACCTCAAGTGCCAAACTCTACGATATTATTTAGATACAGCTCTGCCACGGGCTGTATATTCTTGGGAAAAAAACAAAAAATATGTAGATTATTTAGATATATGTGTTTTTATATATGTATAGATTTATTATTATAAATCAATATACTGGTACAAGCATCTAATTAAATAAATAAATTACCAATCATCCATATAAATAACAATAATAATAAGAGTTGACAAGACCAGGACAATGAGTTACGATTGTCAATTTAGGTTTATTTAAGAAAATAATAATAATAATAAGATCATAACAGTATGGTTTTTTTTTAAAAAAAAAAATGAAGTGTTAAGATCCGGGGTTTGGCCGAATTAAATTCAAGTTGATCAGGCCATCGATTGATTCATGCCTATTACTAGGTTTTCATTGATTTTATATTTCTATATTTTTTCCTTAACTCAAACCATTTTATATTCTAAACAAACTTGTTCGGTCCATCTAAGTTTTATAATGATAGAGTTTATTAACTATATAATCATTTAATCCTATTTTTTTTTTTTTTTTTTTGAATTTGAGAAACCCACATTTCTTTTCTGAATTATTTGCGGGGCCAGATTAAACAAGTAAAATTTCAATTATTCTAAATTTTTACAATATTAATATATCCAAACTTGAATTTAAAACTTACAATACAGATCATAATCCTTTTATCACCTTACCCTGCCCCTTTAGAACTCATTTAATCCTAATTTCTCCATTATTTCCTCCCCTTTCGGTGATATTTATTGTGACAAATACAAACGAAATAGAAAAGTGGGAGTTTGTGGAGTCAAATATGGTGAATGTATTTTCTTTTTGGTTGCACTAAAGTCATATATGTCATCTATGACACCAGTATGTGATCTGATTTAGTTTCATTGCATTATCAAAGCTTGGCTCGTAGCTAAAGATGATAACCACTGAACATGCGTGGTAGGGAGGGAGTCTAAGGGATCACACAAGTGGTGATGAGTGGACAAAACGAGAGGGGAGAAGAGACAAGAGAAGATTTTGTGGAAGCCATGGATGATGTGCTCGTCATCTTTTCTGTGGGTCTCCACTTACAAGTTTTGCAGACAAAGATGATTTTCATCCTTTCGGTGGAAATTTTGCAACCAAGTATAGGCAACATGCCTTTCACTTTCATATCCATTAATTGCAAAATATTATGACGCCTTTTTTTCCCGACTCTTCTAGACCATCGTGTACGTGAATGGTTGCTTTTTTCCTCCTTGTTTTATCCAAATCGCCTTTTGTTTTCAATAAAGAGTTGGGTTTTCAAGTGAGTTATCGGTAGCTTGTCACCCTTTCGGCGGGTCTCCAAATCCACTCAGCTCGAGAACCAAATTGCTTATTGGGTGGATTAATCTATAGACTAAAGGGTTGGCATAAACTATGGTTTTTTTTTATTGAAATAACTTTGTTTTGATAAAATAAAAACTAAAGTCCAAAATAAACTCAGTTTGAACTAAGCTTTGGATTACTTTATAGGAGCTTCTCGGATTTTCGGCTACAAGTATATCTATCTTTAACTTGTTGTGAGTTTGAGCTGCGACTTCTGCTCGCAACAGATGATTTTAGTTTCAAATTTCCCTTCACAGTTGGATTCCAAAAGTGAAACAAATCTAAAATGATGAGAGTGCAAGCATGCAACATGCAAAAGCCGGCTCACGATTCCTTGCACAAACTGACCATGTGTGCAGAGAGTCGATGCAATGAATTATGATTGTTGATTTCAGAAAGCAGGCAGGCTCTGATAAAAAGTGCAATACCTCTGGAGAACTCCTGACAATTGGAGTCAATCACATAGATGAATAAGAATTCATACGAGTTGTTTAGAGCTGATTTCAAACCCTCCAGACCAAAATGCACACTACAAAAACAAATATGGACCTTATCTCTACAAATACCCAATATTAACAAAGACAAAGAAGCATACAACAACAGATAACAGTGCTGAGAAAGCACAATATTTGCATGGAAAATCTGTAAAATGCTTATTCAGCATAATGAATAGAGTCGTCAGAATCTTCTTCTGAAGTCATCTCAGAGCCTTCTTCCTCTTCATCATCAACTTCAACAATCCTAACAGCTACATTAGCTGTCATCTTGGTCAGGGCTGCAGTCTTGCTAGCCCTTTGTGAGCGGCTCCCTATAGTGCGAGGAGCAGTCTGAACAACAGTGGTTGGTGAGTCTTCTTCATCAGAAGAGTCTTCATGCCTAGCCTGTCTCCTGGTACGTGACGGTCTAGTTGATTGCCGAGGGGCTGGTGTTTGTGGCATTGCAGCTGGGCTATCAGCATCCAAGTCGATATCGACTCCTAGTTTCCCTGCAATAGATGACAAAAGTTAGCTCGGGAAAAGATGAGCAGGTAGACTGAAACATCAAAAATACTTTTAATACTAATTTGGTGATTGCTTTCCATGGATTAGGCACTGAATCAACTTATACATGCGGAAACTTTCTAGTATCATATGGAATTCATTCAGCATATCAGAATAACAGTTCAATTTGGCCTAGAAACCTCAATATCTGATTTGCTATTGATATATACCAGCAAAGAGAGATCACACTGTAAAGCAACTAATCATTCTTTCCGCATACATTTGTAATTTATAATATACGAGTACATTCTCATGCTTCAGCTTCTTGGCATTTCTTTCTTTCACATTTTTTTTGTAATCTATGTAATTAAAATATCTAGCAAACTTTCATTAAAGACGCAGATATTTCAGGAATTTCCTACGAAAAGAAGGAATTTATTTACCCAAAATAAGTTTTGCTTGATCCTCCAATAGCTCTTCTTCTGGTTGCTTATCTACTGACTTGAGACGTTCAGCCATCTGTTTCAGCTCCTTTACAAGGTCTTTCTCTGTCGATACAGTTTCAGCCACACGATTCAAGACTTTCCTCATTAATTTTATTGCACCTTGTTCCGAAACCCTAAAATGGAGCAAGTCAAGTATTCTACATAGTGCTGAAACATATGACCTCTCAGCAAGTGTCTTCTTTGTAGTGAAGCTTGCCACCTGCATGAAGCACAGAAGTAACAAATGAAGTTCATTATAAAAGAAAAAGGTTTGAAGCAATATCAATCAGAAGTAGGGTTGTCAACTGTAGTGAGCAATGCTCATATACTAACTACTGAACCTGAAATCAAGGAACAAGGATGCTGATATAATAAGCAAAATATAGAACACTCACTGTATTTGATTTCTATTTTCCTTTCCAGGTAGGAAATATTTTTAAATTGAGAAAAAAAGTGCCAAGCATATATGATTTGCTGCAATGAGTAAGCATTTCTTTGTTTGGATTAGACAAGCAGTTTTAAGGAAATGGTGATTATGTTACAGCACTCTGATATGAGCTGAGGAGGGGTCTTTTTCCAGGAACCAAAGTACTCTCTAAGTATATAACTCAAGGAGTCCTATATCGTAGGTTAGTTCTCCTTTCATTTGAAATAAGCTTTTACTCTATGCTTCTTAAGGGTTCTTCATTTTTCTATGGTCATCGCTGGAGCTTAGCTTCTCCTTGTTCAGGTATTTAAGTACAGCATTTTCCATTTTCCATAACAAAGTATAAGATGTCTGACAAGAAACAGGTTCCTAAATCCATGTAACTTGGAGGATCAATGCAACTTGGAGCAGTATGATTGGATTTTCCTGGATATCAAAATCCTTGTCATATGTGACTTAACAATAGTGCTGAGATAATAAACATATATGAATTTGAACACACTTTCGTAACACAGCATCAGGATAAGAGTGTCTGGGATTGTAGTAGAGATTGTTTTCCAAAATGTTTTCCGCTTGAAAAATGCATCCAGAATTTTTTTATTCATTTTTTAAATTTCATTTTGACATTAGCACATTAATTCAAAAACACAAAAAAAAATGAAGCTATAAATTTTATTTTATTTTTTTCAAAAGCATGGTCCAACCGCAAAAATAAATACTGCCTAAAATTGCACGGCTAAAATTTGACTGCTTAAACCTTTTAAGAAATACTGTTATATAACAATTAAATCTTTGGTTGTAAGAGGTCACCTCTGCAGCAATGCGAATACCAAGTCCCTCATCTGAACATTCGAATGAAGGTTGCAAAGAGCCATCTACAGTTTCAGTTGGTTGTGTGCTACAATTCTCGACCCCATTTTCAGTTGGTTTAGGATACAAGGGGGCCTGCATCATCTGCAACATAAATCTTGATGCTTGGACCGCACGCTTACGCATATTAGACACCACTACTGCAGAGCCTCCAGCATTTCCATAGATGCCTGGCCACATAGAACGCATTACTAGAATGAATGCCTTTGACAAATGCTTCTGCATGTTCATACTCAATTGTTATAAATCTAAAAGGCATGCACAAAACAAGAGATAAATATAATTATCCTAAAGTGTGCATAAAACATATCAAATATCAGAGGCTTGCCTTATGATTTGCTGAGAGTGATGGGTAATGCTCAAAGAACACAGATAAACATTGTTTCAACCTGCAAAAAAGTTACCAGGAAACAAAGTTAGATGACCATTCTTATAGAGGACAATAATGAATGAGAGCATAAGTACAGCACAGTCCACCTCTGCAGGTCTTTTGTTTCATTACTGAAATACAATTTAATGAGCTTGGCCAAGTGCAAAGGGTGCAAAGCAGCTGGTATGCTTGGATAATTCTCACTAAGGAGAAGAATCTTAGCAAAACCTTCACCAAGAGCAGCTTGCACTGTCTCATTTTCTTCAGTTTCAACGTCTCCCCAATTATTTCTATCGAAGCCAGCATATAAGAGGTCAAGCAATTCAACATTCAAATTCTCATCAGCCTTAGAAAAGTCCACGGGATCAATTGCCATCTTGTCACCCTGAAATTTGGATGAATGATCTAGTCCAATCACCCTGTCAACTTCCTGAGGACCATGCCACATGACAAGATCAATTAAAGCCTTGCACGCCATTATGCTAACTGGAGCAGGGCCCTTGGCAAAAGAAAGCCTCAACTGCTTCAATAGCTCTTCACTTGGCTTTTTCTCTAATAAGCCAAAAAGGCCAAGACACCTGATAGCAACCCTCTGCACATCCAAGTGAGCATGCTTTGCCTGAAGTCATCATTCAATCCAGTAGTTAATATCATCTGGAAAAAATTGCAAGTTGAAAAAATGATACATTTATTGCTGCAGTAATATACACATAACACATGGAATATTTATACAAAATGAGGCCAAAGCAATATATATATTTAGATAGATAGATAGATAGATATTGCTTTGGCCTATATATATATATATATATATATGTAGGCATGACTAGGTTAAAGCAAAGGGAAAATCCATGAAGTGCATCCTTCTTCTTACCCCAGGAAGCAGTAATGACTGCAGTAATTCAATAGGCTCGATAGCCTTCCCTTGAAGCCAGTAGAATGATTTTGCATTTTCCAAAAGAAGACCAGTAACAGCGAGGCTGTGCATCCACTGCATGAAATCTGCGGTTCTCTCCCTACAGGGTGTGGCAAGTTCTTCTACAACTGCAAGAAAAACTTTTTCGAATTCACCAGCAGCAGCATGGACTTTCTTTGCCAAACTGGACACTGCACCAGCCCATTCTCTGTCACCACCAAGGTTTATGCCATCTCCTATGATAACCCTGTTCCCTTCATCATCCACTTCATGATCTAAGGGCCTGTGCAATAGGTCTTGGACAAATGCACTAGCAACCTTCCTGCTTGTAGAGTCAGAAAAATCAAGCATTGCACCAAGTAATAGTAGCTGCCGAGATGCAAAGCGATAATTTGGTCCTGAAAACATCAAAGTTCAAATTAGAACACACAGTAGGATAGCACATTCCAATCATCTAATGTCACCTACCAGCATCTATATGAGCTCTGACCAAAACTACATAATCTGAAACTGTTGCAGGAAGAATCCTCTCAAGAAGATCATTGTTGTCTGAAGCTTCAGCTGCATACACTGCAGCTTCAGCGCCCATTGTACTTGCAGCATCAGAGCCTTTTGCCTGTTCAAAGACATTTTATGATCAGAATGCATGGATCTAACATCAACATATTCAAGCATGATAACTTTCCCAGAAGAACATAATGTGAAAGATCAACCTGAAAAACCAAAAGTTATATTATTCTTGAAAAAATCATATCCTGTTAAAATGATTAATTCTTCTACACTGGTATTAGTATAAGTTTTGTGTTATTGGTAATAGGTTACCTCCAATCAATTCATTTGAAGAATTTATCAGAAATAACTTTCAAGTCTAAAGAGCATCAAAAGATTATTAGTTATAGATAAAAGATCAGCAGTACAGCGTGTATATCGAGGAAATAAGGAATGAGCTTTAACATAATGCATATTACAACTTCATGTCCTTTAAAAACAAAGGAAAGAAAGAGGCATTTACATTACTAGAACATAGTATCAAACAAACCCCTTCCCCACCATTCTAAGGGGCTATAGGAATCAGAAGACACCCAAAACTATATTATGATGGGAGTTGAGATGTCTCTTTGACAAGAAATCTACACAAAATATAACCAGAGTGGCTTGGATTTGGCTGCTTGGTATCTGGTGCATTCTACAAGTAGATAGTCAGAATAAAACCAGGTGACCTGGCAGCTTTTGGAAAATAACTTTCTCCATAAACATAAAGCAAGGATTCCAGTTAATGACCACAGCCTTTAAGGGTGCTAGTATCTTCTGGGAACTCTGAAGATTAAACAAGTTATGGAACTCAAGAAAATTCATACGCACGACAGTTACCAAGTGATTATGCTCAGAAAATTTAACTTTGAAGACATGATAATCTCATTTCTCAATAAGATTGAGAGAGGAAATAAAATAACTGCTATGATGCAAGGTAAATGCTTTTCTTAGAAAAAACTCAAATATATTTCACTATGTTTACTCCTTCCTGCCATCATCTACAAATAAAACAATTAAATAAAAAAGTAAACAATTTAACAGCACATGCCAAAAGAAAACGAAAGAAGTATAAGTCAAAAAAGTTTTGCCTGCGCTTCTGTCTGCAAGTGCCTGCAAACGGTTTTCCAATAAAGAGCAAACTCTGGTTCCATTAGCTGGATGCTTGCAGAGCAGTTTTCAGGTTCCTCTGTCATCAAAACAGGAAGCCTTAAGGGTACAACAAATAGCAAGCTAACCACATGTAATATCAAGCGATCAATCCTGAACAGGCTAAATAGATTTATCTTGCAGAAGATATTAAATACTCAACTATCAAGGCCTCTTATGGCACACTAGTTTTGATGCATCGAAAAGTTGGAGAACCAATATTCAGAGATGCACAAGAAGATAAAAATGGAAACATGAATTAAGCATATTGAGTGGTCATTAGTAATTGATTCTAAATCATAGAATTTTTTTTAATTTAATTCAAGTTTGTGAATGCCAGAGATAGAATGAATATGTTGTTTCTTCCAACATTTGATGAGTACTGCAAAAGATAACAACTAAAAAATTACACTTCCTGCAATTTGCTTGGAGAAGGATAAATAAAGATGGAAAAGTTATGCTTCCATCATATAAACCCTATGTCACAGAAAAAAGTAAGCATTTATTCTATTTCTACACCTCACTTTCAACAAGTGGAGAATGTTGAAGCGCTTGTGAAAGTCTGAACTCATGTCTCTAGAGTCATCTTTAATTGCAAAAAGGTTTTGGTTTGATAGCTTGATCACAAGTATAACCAAAAGAAATTAAACACGTCATTAGAAAATATGCTTAAAACAGAACATGCATGGTCGTTAGTAATATCAACAAAGAAGCAAATTTTCTACTTTCCATCCTTAAAGACCTAATTTGGAGAAATTTGACAGGCAAACACACCAAATTTGGAGAAATTTGAAAGTTACCATAAACTTGATAACCATGTGTTGGAAGCCGGGGAATTAGATATCAATTCTTAAACCATGCTCCATCTAACAAATATGTATGCTAACTGTTTTTGTTGATCAAAACTCATGCTACAAGCAGCAACAGTCACCATGGATTTATGGCAATTGAAAAATGTAAAAGGAAAACAAAAATAAAAACTGGGAAATAAGAGAGATAAAACAAAGGGCTACAATCTGACAAAGATATTGAAAAGATCTACCAACCTCCATTTTCACCAAAGGTTGATAATATGTACTGCCGGATACTCTGATCACCATGTAATTTTATTAATCCATCTCTTAACAGAGCCTCCATCACAGATTCCCCAACCACTTCATAGGTTTCAACATCAAGATACTTAAGAAGTTCTATGGGATCATCATTGCAGCACTTAGAAAGCCATTCATCTCTCATCAACTTTAAGCATTCTTTTGCAACAGCTGCGGAACGATCAGCAAGTCCTCTCTGTAGAATTACTGTCCTGAGCTTAATGCTATCAAACCAAACAAAAAGAGAAGCATGATGAGAAATATTAAACGCGTGGTCACTAAGTTAAAACTAGACATTAAAGCACATGATTTCCCCAGAGATGCAATGGAACATATAAAATTCACAAAAAGATAATTTGAAGGTGTATCTTGACATATGAGAGCAAAGAAAAAGTCACCAAAAGGTAAAAGCAAAAGGAAAAATTATATAACAGTTTTGAAATGACATCAATTACCTGAGACTTTGAAGAGGAAATTTATTGGCTAGAACACAGAATGCAGCTTTGCGGACTGACTCACTCATATCCAGGGTGCAATCAATGATTGCTGGTGAGGTTGCATTGGAAGGTGGCAAAGCTAATACAATTGTCTTACGAACCTCCTGCAAATGTCCCAAGGGTAAGCATACAACGGCAAACTTCTGATATCCAAATCAATATAATAATCTCACACCTTTTTTTCCATTCAGTAGTTCATTGTTTTATGTCCAACGCAAAATATGAAGTGTTGTATGACAAGTATTATAGAAGATACAATGGATTTTCCCACATTGTTTAATTCACTTTATAATACGAAAGCTGAACCCTCAATATAACAGTGATGTTCATAACTGTAAAAAACTATAGGAAGAGGATAAGATATAAATTTAATGAGTTCGTCAAGTTTCTAATATGATGAGAGATTTTTTTTCAAAATGTATCTGCCAATGAACCATCACCAATGGGATGCCTCCTATCCTCACATGATTTTGTATCTCCCTTTTAAACGTTTCAATTCATAAGCATGTTATAGCTCTCCTGATCCTTACTCTCTAACAAAACACTACACATGCATCCAAATTTCCATCTGAAGTTAATGCCAACAAATCATATTCATTTGAAGCAATTGGGACACTCACTGCATTCTGCTCCAAGGCAAGCACTTCAAGAAACAAATCCAGAATATCACTATTCTCGGTATCATTTGCAAAGCGTGAAAGAGCTCTAACTGCAAATGTGCGAATAGCTGGAACTTTGTCTGCGACTCTTAACTTCATAGATTCTATAACTTCATCCCAAAGCTCATTGCTTACTTCTGCATCGTCTGGCAATCTCAATATAATCTACAGAAAAGCAAAATACCATAAACAGAAAGAAGAACGCAATGAAGCAGTTTTCCTACAGGAGTCAAAACTCAGGGTCCCAGTTTCTAAATCCTAAACTAGAATTTTATTCATAAGTATATCACGAAATAGGATCCGCATTCAAAACCTATAAACCAGTATAAACAAAACTCAAAATTATACTGCAAAACCCACATTTTAATTTATCAACATATTTACGAATAAGCAGTGCTTCAGATTTTAGAATTATAATTCGATTTTTAAATATTATAATTAAGGTTTAAATTCATTAATACCTATTAAAATCTACAAGTTTCTCAAAAGAATAACAAGTAAAAAACCTAAGAATTTGGAAAAATACCTCGGAGATAATTTGACAAGCTCGAAATCTAACACTTTTATTAGCAGCCAAACTCGCAGACATCAAAAATCTAAGAAAATCCTCCATAAACCCATCACCAGCAACACCCGCCCCCTCATTCTCCTTCCCGTCACGGGCCGTCGTGGAGGCGGCAAAGACAGAGACAAACTTAACAACACGCTCAGCAGAGGCAGACCGTCTTTGGAAGAGGAAAAGAGGGGTTAGGGATTTGCAAAAGGCAGAAGCGAATTGAAAAGAATCAGAGATTTGGGGACTCTGATTTGGGGACTTTTTCGAAAATAAGAGTAAAGACAGATCTTTTAGCTTTCTGATATGTGTAGCATTTGAAGTTTTTGCTTCTTCAAGGATTTTTGAGATTTTTTGAATCAATTTCTCTGTGGCATCCATTTCTCTGGTCATCTGTTTTCTCATTAGAGAGGAAATGTTTAATTTTGGGGATTTAGGGTTTTGAATTTTGATTTTGGGGATTTTTTTGAATTCGAGCGGGAGTTTTTTCACGAGAGTTGTCATGGGCCGATTATTGAGACTCGAGGGTTTTAATTCGGGCCGGAACAGAGTAAATTCTGCAGTACATACCCTTAACAGGTAGCCTAAAACTGGCGGATTATCTTGTGGGTTCCTGGGCCCATTAATCAGATGGTTCAAGATTTTGGGGATTGAAAAATATGTGTATATATAGGATAAAATAAATCTTAAGTCAAGATTATTATCTAGAAATTTAGAAGTCTTGGGAATAGAATGTGAATTATTCAAACTTTGGAGATATATTATTTTATATGTCCCAAACATAATAGTAAAGGAATTAATGATTATCTCCTGCTAAATTTGTTTATCGAAGAAAGTTGGATTGATATGGAAGAATTTTTAGAATATATTTAGTTTGAAAATAAGATTTATTATGAAGTGATTTATTTTCAGTTAAGTGTTTATCTAAATAGAGTTAATCATGTCAAACCATTCTTATTAACTATAAAAATATATGAATTTGTTCACATATGTAATGTAATGATAAACATAAGGATAAATAGGATTCAAGAAATTATCTTCTAATTTAAAGTATTTATAAAGTAACAAGTACCATACTTTTAGTTACTCCATATTTAAATATTATTTTTTTTATGAAGTAAATATTCACCTTGTTGTTTTAAATCCTTACCCGACCCAGTAGTTGACTCTTTATCCAAGTGATTTGGGGACTAGAACAGGTCAAGTTTTAATAAAAATATAGAAGAATTGATCCAGTGTATCCTGGTTAAAACTTAGGTTAACTCATGATCCGACTAGCCCAGGAAAAGTCTCATCAAATACATTTGCATTTTATCAATTTTTTTAAAACAAATTCAACATGAAGTATTTTATATTTTTCTGAAAAATCAAAAGATATATATATATATATATATATATATATATATATATATATATATATATATATATATAAGATGAAGTAACCAATTTGAATCATACCCATGATTTTCCCTTGGTAGATTCTCAAATCGAGTTAAAAACTATGATCCACCTAGTTAAGGGATAAAAGAACCCAACAAGTTCTATGTCTAGGGCTTAGTTCCCTAAACTTTCTTTAAAGCTATCTAAACCCTAGTTTTATATATTCATCTTGTCTTTTTAAAAAAGCATTTAGTTATTGGGGGGGGGGGGTAAAGATAGCATAAACAAGATGTCAAAAAGATAGATATAAATTTTTATTTGGTTTGTATAAAACATGATGTCTTATTTTAAAGGTGGACAAGACAATAAAAATTAAAAAAATTATTTAACCCTTAACATGAATCATCATCAAACTTATTTCAAAAATATAAGTAGATATTGTTTTTTTTACTTTAGTTTATAATGATTGCTAAAAAACCAGGTATCAATAAGACAATGATCTATGGTGTTTCTTAATATTCCACATTTTTTTATACAAAGTAATGACTCTTTGTCATTGGAATCAAAGTTTTAAAAGCTTGAATATAAGGGCATGTTTGTTATTTCATAAAAGTTTTTCTACAATAATTTTATGGTTATAGGAGCAATGTGTTATTTACATAAATAAATAATTGTTGAAGTGTGCGTACGTGTTAGGTGTTTGCTATTATCAAGTAGAACATGCAACTGATTCGATGGTCCAAACTATTTTTCCACCATGTCATTAGGTTTATATTGATCTACTCTTCCTTCCTACATATCGTGTGTGATTAATGGATCTTATATGTAACAACATTGACTTTTCTTTTCTTTTCTTCTTTCCACCTATAGTTTTTGTGCTTAACCCTCTAAATTTACAAACTAACCCTTCAAATATGTTTTGTTTTTCATTTCATCCATCCTATTTTCATTTCTATTAGTTTTTCTTCAATTAATTTATTAATTTTTTTTTTCAATTTAATCCTCATTCAATTGTAAAAGTCTATCACATTTGGTCTTCATCTTTTTTATTTATGTTTTATTATTATTATTTAAGATAGTTTTTAATTTTTTTTTTTCAATTTCACCCTCCTTTTTTCTTCTTCTTTTATATATGATGCTCATTTTTTATTGCTATTTTGTTTCTTTGGTGATTTTTTTCTTAATTTGAGAGTTTTTTTTTCAAATTCATAATTTAATATTAAATTTGTTGAGAATTGAATTTCTTAATTAAACCCGAGTTTGCAACTTCACAGGTGGTGAATTTAAAATATTAACTTAGGTTTACAATGCTCACCGATCAATTATTGTGGATCGAAACAATAAATTTATAGTTTTTTCTTATAAAAAGCTTTCACACTTGCCCTCCTTCAGTTATTATGGATTGACCATTTTTTTTAATGTTCAAGGTTCCTATTGTCTTTTTACATTTTTTATAAGTTAAATTACTAGAATATTCTTCAAAGAAAAAAATCATTTAACTTGGATCCAAAAAAAAATTTAATTTCTCTTAAAGCTTGACTTCAGGTGCTTATTCATAATTTTAGTGGCAATTTGATCTTTTAATTAGTATTTGTAATAAATAAAAAATATTTATTTATTTCATCTTTCATTATTGAATTTATTGAGAAATAGATCTCAGGGTAAATTTTTTATGTTTTGTATAAGATTATCATAATTTCAAACAAACATCTATTTTATGATTGATATTCAAAATTGTAAACATATATTTTTTATCATATAATCAAGCAAAAATTATTTAAATAAAACAAAGTTGTTTAACCGAGTCCATGAACTGAGTAGTGGGGTGATTGATGTCATCTAATATATCGTCATCTTGATATTTTTTTAAAAAAATTATCATAAAGTTTTCTTATACGTTATTTAATGTTTTTATTGATCATCTCAGCTACCTTTGAACTTGTGAAATGATTTATATTGAGTCAACTTTGATGCAGTTTAATTGAAAACTCACACTAGATAAGGAGAAGTTTACAGATTTACTTGCTTGTTTAGGTTTAATGACATTGGCAAATAATTTTTACATTTAAGAAATTTAATACAATCCATAAAGGAGCAGGAGCCAATGAATCGGTGGACTCTATATCTATTTATGAAAAATGCCTTTTTTATATGCATTTTACTTGTGCTATAATCATTTATTAGAAATAATATACTACTTTTCAAAAATTGAGTTTGAACAAACGAGAACCTTAAGGTCAACGCTCCTTAAACACTCATTATTGCTTAAATTGAATAATTGGGAAGTTGTTGTTATGAAATTTGTGTGTAATAGCATCTTATCAAAGTGTATTGATCTAGAAGACATTTAATACTATATAAACCAGTAAATATTTTATTTAATTAGATAAAATCTGATAACATCTTGAAATATGATCGGCATTACATCAAAAGCAAAAAGCTTTTTAGGCACTAGAAATCAAGTCTTCTACAGAAGTGATTGATACTAAGGCTTCCATTTTTCAACACTAAATGCAGTATCACAAGACAAGCAAGCAAGGCAATGAACTTACTTGCTGCCTCAAATACAAAGGGAAACAAATAGAAAGACAACCATCCTACTAACACACACAAATCTTTCCACGGTCCCTTGCAAAGAATACCAACAACTATATTCTGTCTGAAAGGCTTGTTGAGGTTCCTATGGCTTCCACAGGATGGTGGTTTCTGCAATCATGGAAGTAACAACATATGGATCCATGTTCGAAGCAGGCCTCCTATCCTCGAAATACCCCTTCCCTTCTTTCTCTGTGTCGCGACCAACACGAATAGAAGCTCCGCGATTGGCCACACCCTGTCAATCGGACAAGATGTAATGAAATTAACGTTAGACATCTTACAGAAAGAAACCAAGCAACAGGGAAATTGTTTCTTCTTCCTCTTACCCATTTGAAAGTATTGATATCAGCTGTCTCGTGTCGTCCGGTGAGTCTCCGCTCATTTCCTTCTCCATAAGCTGCAATGTGTTCTTTATGCCTCAGACCAAGCTTTTTAATTGCTTTTTTGATGATTTCATAGCCTCCTTCGTTTCTCATAGACTTGGTACTGAAAATGTGAAAAATTTTCAAGTATAAGACCGAAACAATTAAAGAGTGAGCAAAAAACTTAAGCCTCATCCAATGATGCAAAATTTGTACCTGTAATTTGTGTGTGCCCCAGCTCCATTCCAATCGCCCTGGCAAAATAGAAGTACTTTTTTGTTAGAGCTTCTTAAACGGTAAGAGCTATTATAAGATAGAACTTAGATATGAGCTATGTAAGAAAATGAAACAAAAATTTACCTGTATTGGCTTAGGATCAAATGAAAGCACAACTCCAGCAACCTCGGTAATCCTCTGTTAACATAAATATGGACTTGAGAAAATAATATAAATTGGAATACTGGTATTGTCTTCTGTAATCAAGTATATTAAAACTACCTCCAGAATATACCGAGCAGCCCATAATTCATCTCCGGAAGAGATACCGACTGAAGGTCCAACTTGAAATTCCCACTACGTGAAAATGAAGATGATTTAATGTTGTGAAACATCACAAGATCACAAATGTTTTAAATTAGAATTTAGAACTGTGGGACCAAATAAGTAGAAGGGTGATGCAAGTTCTTTGATTTTACCTGGCCTGGCATCACTTCTCCATTGATACCACTAATGTTAATGCCTGCATATAGACATGCCTTGTAATGCGCATCAACAATGTCACGGCCGAAGGCTTTGTCAACACCAACACCACAGTAGTATGGTCCCTGAGGGCCAGGATAGCCACCAAGCGGCCAACCAAGTGGCCATTTAACATCTTTCTGCAACAAGGTGTATTCTTGCTCGAGGCCATACCTGGTTTTATATCATATTTCAAGCTAATCATAATTGCAAAATCACATAGTAGTTATTCTAAAAAAAGAAAAGAATGAACAAAATAAGGGTGGATTGGGTTAAAAAAAAAAAAAAATACCAGGGAATCTCAGCAACAACATCAGGATGGCTGAATATCTTAGCAGCAGCACATCTCTTATTTGTCGGAATTGGCTCGCCAGCAGGAGTGTAAGCGTCACATATGACCTATATAATCACATCAATGTCAGAGAAAATGACTTCAAGCTATGGTGGCTGTATCAAGTGACAAGATATAGTGTAAAGGATTGAACTTACGAGGATGTTATTTCCCCTCCTAAATGGATCTCTGAAAATAGCTTGTGGACTGTTTCAAGGAATAAGTTCAAAAATATTTGAAAATTAACAAAACCAAAAGAACAGGGTGGTCCAACATTAGGAAAAAGAGAAGCAGATAAAAGCTTACTATAGGATCACTTCACTGTCTTCTCCAGGAGCCTGGCCTGTGCTGGAACCATCGTAGTTCCACTTGGGAAGCTTTGCAGGATCACTAACTGGGCCGGAAAGAGTCTGTCCATAAAATCGAGAAAAACAATTTTATTTATGCTTGAACAAGAACAACAAATACAAAACCTTCAAATCACAAAGTTATATACCCTTGCTTTGCTCCTTATATCCATTCCAGATCCACCAATCCTGTTCAAGAATTGAACAAAATCATAGATTACTAGCTTGCTTGGTTACTGAACAAGGCAACCTCTTACTTTAAAGATTTATCAAAATTGAGCTTAGCCATGTTAACTACCATAAGAACTTGACAAAACTTGAACCTCCAAAGAAATCAAGAGCATGGGATAATCCTTTTTTTTAATCATACAAACAAGGGAAAAATCAACTATTAGAAACAAACAGAATTCAATCACGTATCAATATTGGCTAAAAATATTTGCCTCGAACGACTAAAGTTTCTCCTTGAAAAATTATTTGTTAAAAAAGAAGAAGTAAGATTCTTCAAAACCGAGCATCTTATTGGGTCACCAATCGATCACACCATAAATAGCTGAAGCAGGGCAGAGCCTTGTGTTCTGTTCTTTGAAAATAATGTCGTGGAATAAGCATGTTGGTTCATGTAAGATCATCGAATTGATGACTTTACTTATATTCGTAGTAGTTGAATATTACAAGCAAAGCACGCAAAAATAAAGCAAAACCATCCAAAACTATGAGCAACAGCAGCAGGGGAATGGCAAGAACCGCAAAAAGGAGAAGTAAAAACTTTCTTTTTTAGGTCAAAATAAATGAGATGCTCTTCGAAAAGTATTCGATTCTCTGAGATTAACGACCAAAGAAAAAGATATCTAATTATCTATAATCTTTCACGAAAGTAAGAGAAAAGTTACAAAAACAAGAAAATAAAGAAATCCCACAATCCCAGAAGGGATAGGTTTCGAGAAAGAATCAAAGAAGTAAGCCAAAACAAAGCAAACCCTTTGACACAATCACACGCATATGTCCATACATTACGTACAAAGATGAAAGAAGAAGAAGAAGAAGATGTGCGTCGGAGAGTAAAGAAGGCAGTACCATATGTACTCAGCAATGATTTTCTCAGTATAGTCTGAGAGGTTAAGGTTAACGAGATCTGAAAGCAACGACATGATCAAAGTAACTTCTCTGTGTTTTGAGATTGTTTATGGAAGTTTTTGTGTCTACGCAGAGACGTGAGCAGAGAAGCGGTTTGCTCGTGCTGCTTTTATAGCCGATGAGATCAGAGTGTTGAGGATATAAAAGAATTCTAAAAAGATACAGTTTTTTTTTTTATTTGATATGTATTAAAATAAAAAAAAATATAATAATTAAGAAGTGATTTATTTGATTTAATATAATATGTTTTTCTAAAATAAAATTATAAAGTGAACGCTTCAGCGGCAAAGTTGAATTAGCGGGAGTTATTATGGTTAGAAAGGAATCTAAACTAGTCAGACAGAGCCGTGTTTCACTTTTTTGGCTAACTGCTCTCCTGGTTTCATGTAATTCCTTAAGTACTTACAAATCCCAGCTTAGTAAGAGCTGTTTTCTGGATTTCAACATTGTAATAATATCATTTTGATTATTTAAATAAAAAAGAATTGAGGTTAATCTGGGTCGACAGTTGACTCCGGTTCTATTTCGGGTCGGGTTTTACAACTATGAATTTCACATTAAATATTAATTAAAAATTAAAGATAATCTCAAGTTATCTCTATATTTATCTTACTCGTAAAAGATCGGGGGGGATATTGACTCGTTGAATTAATTTAGATCGATTGTTCTTATTAAAATAATATTATGTCATTTTAAAAAAGAATTCTTGGAGCTGGATCGGCCAAAATTAAATTAGGTCACGAGTTAATTTAACAAAGTCAACTAGTTTTTAATAGATTTATGTATTTTTTTAATTTAACCTAAAACTTGATCCAAGTTAAATTTTGAACTGTGAGTTTTTTTAATAACCAGACAAACAAACTGAGCAGAGTACGACGTCGATGTATTTCATTAAAAAAATCTTGTTAATAGTTATTTGGAAATACTTACACACACATATAAATATCATAAATAAATTCTTTTATGATCTTTTTTCAATTTATAAAATCTCTCCATTTTGAAAATGATATATATTCATGATAATTATGTGTATTTTATAATACACACACAATATACTCAATAAAAGTTAATAAAATAAATAAAAACAATAAAAATTAAGATCATATAGAGAAAATATTCTTATTTCATATAATTTTATGTCATTGATTTATTCATATACGTATTTATAAACACATGTATATAAATATATATGATATCAAAAGTTATAATAAATTAATATTAAAATAAATTCAAATGAATTTGAAATAACGAGGAATGAATGTGTTTTATATATATATATATGTGTGTGTGTGTGTGTGTGTGTGTGTGTGTGTATAGACACACACATACTTGGTAGATTTCAACTACACACATTTTAATGATTATCTCATATCTTAATTATTGGACTATCATGGTAAGAAAAATAGTTTAGACAATGTTTGATATTGTATTTTAAAAAAATATATTTTTTATTTTAATTTTTTTATATTTTTAGATCATTTTCACGTGCTGTTGTTAAACTTAATTATTGAAAAATATAAAAAATATTATTTTAATATATTTTTAAATAAAAATATTTTTAAAAACAATATCAACTATACTCTCAAACAAATATTTAATTATTTATCAAATAAATAAATAAATAATAGCCATCAGAACAAAACCCACTGAAATAAGTCTAATTGTTCTTTATTTTAACTTAAAAAGCTCTACGAATCCAATACCAAAAAGCTAAAACTTTTGATCCATTTAAAATCATCTTCAAGCTCACTTGCTTAGAAGCTCAACGTACCTGTGCTTCAAACTATATGAATAATAATGCCCATAATATATATTTTTATTTTTAATATCAACATATCAAAACTATTTAAAAAATATAAGAATATTAATTTAATAATTTT
Organism: Salix dunnii; assembly: GCA_015731905.1. Taxonomy (NCBI): domain Eukaryota; kingdom Viridiplantae; phylum Streptophyta; class Magnoliopsida; order Malpighiales; family Salicaceae; genus Salix; species Salix dunnii. Next base: position 5,197,299 of record CM027662.1, on the reverse strand, counting down.
TTAAACCAAAAAAAATTATAAAGCAAACGCTATGCGAAACATGTGTTTTATCTCATCAGGGCATTTCATTAATTAATTGCTAAAGCTCACAAAGTAATGTTTCCTTCTCCATTTTAAAATAAAAAATTTAAAATTCTGGGAGTTTTTATGTTTTGTATGCAAAGGCATATTCACATGTGTGTTGGTACCCGTTATCTGCTTGATATTCCACCTTTATTCATACACTTCGAAAAAGTTGTGTTTCCTACTTGAACCGCACATTTTGCCCATAAATTCTGCTTCTCAACCCTTTTTTTATTTTTTTGGTGTTTGTAAGTATGGTAGTAATTTATAGAAAGAACAAAGGGAAAAGAAAAAAAATTAATTATAAAATGATTATCAATATAAATTAATATTTTAGAATTAATAGAATAAAAATAAAACCCCAATAGAAAATATAAGAATAAAAATTAAAAATATAGACGTATAAATACGGATAAAAAAATAAACATTGTCTAAAAAATATGGAAAACCCAAAGGAATTAATATTAAATAAAAAAATTAAAGTAATAAGGGCTTAAATAAAAAATAAAATATATAATCAATTCTAATCGAAGGACAAAACTGCAACAAATCAAAATCCTGGGAGTGAAAAAAAAAGAATTTTAAAAATAAAATAGCAGTGTAATTTTTTAAAAGCTTTTAAAAGAATAAGACCCGGAATGAAAAGTAACATATATGACAAATTTCAATTGGAGGATGAAATTGAAATAAATTAAAACATGCACATCAAAAAAATTAAAAAAAACAAAAAACAAATCAAATATAAAAAGAATAAGGACTTGAATGAAAAACAACATATATTATCAATTTCAATTGAAGAGCATAATTGAAAACAATCAAAATTTTCATTAAAATAACCAAGAAAAAAAACAAAATAAAAAGACCAGGGACTAAAATAAAACATTCTAAAACATAAAATACTAGCATGTATTTTTTAACTACAAATATCATATAAATCTCCTAAAAATATTAAAAATATGATTTGCACCGAGGGTTAAATTTTGTAGTTCTTCGAGGGGGGAAATAATTTCAAGTAGTAGTTCTCTTGTTTATTCGCATGTTCGTTCTCAATTTATTTTTTATAAATAAATAAAATGAGAAGATTGATGGCAAAATAAATTGTTTTTTTTTTTGGAAAAGAATAGTATTAAATAAAGTATGATGAACATCAATTAATTTTGAAAACTAGAATAACTATTTAATTGATTTTTCAAAACCAGATGAATTAATTTATTAAGGGTAAAAAAATCTTGAAGTGTCGCAGGGAGGGTCTTTGTCATTTATTTTTTTAATATATATATATATATATATATATATATATATATATATATATATTATAATCTTTCGAAGGGATATATATATATATATATATATATATATTATAATCTTTCGAAGGGATAATATATATATATATATATCTTTCGAAGGGATAATACTACCTCGTCTCCACACCAGCCATCTGCCCGTGCTAGTTCATATGAAGTATGAACCACTCAAAATTAATCAACTTCTCGAAGTCGATTTTTGCGATGGAAATTTCTTGTAATCCTGGTCTGAATGGAATAGCATGACTGACTTTTTGGCAGACCCAGATTTGTCAACAAGTGAGGAAGTTTACCACTAAAGATTATTTTTTATTAGGATATTTTTTAAAATATTTTTTATATATAAAAAATTTAAAATAATAATTTTTTTATTTTTTAAAAATTATTTTTGACATCGTATATATAAATACTAAGAAATATATTTTAAAATAAAAAATATATTTTTTATTTTTTTCAAGAATAATTTTAAAACACAATATAAATCAGGAGTAAGTTTTAAGAAATAAATTCAAAAAATTTGTCACACTCACGTCCTGATTCAAATGCACCACATTCCAGATGAAGACGCTTGTTAACAAGAGGTTTGCATCTCTGAATTATTCATAAACAACTGTGAATATTCCAATTCTCGAAGCCCTTCAGTATGTCAATGGTCACCACAGACATAGAATCAAAAATATTTTTTTTTAATTTAATTTATCACTTATTTTGCGAGTTCTGCTATTATTAATCTTTTTTTAAAAAAAAAATCTACTTAAAAATAAATTTAATTCGTATCATATTCTCAAATTAATCAAAATTCATATCATGCTTGAGGTTAATGAATTACAACAAAAATAATACAGTTTTTTAGGGGTGTTTGGTTTTGCGATTCAAACATTACAACAAAAGTAATAGAGTTTTTTAGGGGTATTTGGTTTTGCGATTCAAACCCTATTTTATGATTTTTTCCGTACTTTTTATGATATAAATAATTAATTTAAATTGAATGGTTGCATTAAAAGTCTATCTCAAGAAAATAAAATTATTTTGGATGCTTTATTGCTATTTGTTTTCTATCAATGCAATGTCAAGAAATGAAGAGTCAATTTTCTAGGGCCCTTGCAGTTTTTCTTCGCATGAAAGTGCACTCCTCGTTACTTATCTCGTCACAAGATAAACCCACCTTGTCTCTGCTAGAGTTTTAAGGCTAAGAAAAGGTCAAGAAGACCTTTCCATATTTTGGCTTCATCGCTAATATCATCCCTTCAACATCTGAGTTGATGGTTACATTGAAGATTCCATAGATCGTGATGTATCATCAATTTTAGACATTATAAAAAATAAATTATTTTTAGTTATTTCTTTGAGTGTAGGTGATTATTCAGAAGGTACGAGGATAAGGTGCTGATTTATTGATATGTAGGCAAGGATTGTGTACATATCTAATATCTTCATGTTTGGTAGAATACTAGGTTTATGTAACATGTGTTTATCTTGCTTTCAAACTTAATATTTTTGGGTGTGGCTGTGGAACTTGTCTAAATGAGTACATTTATAGTGAATTGTCTGACTCAATACTTTTAGGTTTAGATGTATAATGAGTCTAACAAGGTGAATTTTTGATGAGTTGTCAAACTCAACGTTCTTAGGTTTGATTGTGCATTGAGCCCAACTTAGAAATGGTGAACTATCAGACCCATCACTTTTAGGCATGGTTGTACACCTTACCTAATTAGACATAGGTTTAGCGACCTTCTCGTCCACCATCCTTAGGCTTGACACCGTACCAAGTCCAAGTTGATATGAATTTGATGAGTTATTAAACGTAATACATCTGGACTTAGTTGCATATCAAGTCTAATTGAGCATTAGTATAATGACTTACCAAATTCATTGATCTTAGACTTAGCTCAATGCCAAGCCTAACTGGACAAGGGTCTAACGACCTTCTTAACCTATCTATCTGGGAATTAATAGTGTATTAAGTCCAATTAGACATGAACCTTACACACTACCACGCTTATTAATTGTGGGCTTAACAATGTGCCAAATACGAAGGACTAAATGCTTGGAGATCATTATGACCTTATGTTAGGCCATAAGGCATAATTTGTTTATTTATATATCATATTAGTATTAAACTATCAATGTCAAAGATATGTCATTCCATATTAAATTTAATATTAGAGATATTTATCTTTCATCCCCTATTAATATTAATGTCAAGGATATTTCATGTCCTATTAATATTAATTTCAAGGGTATTTATCCTTAATGAATACTATAAGAGTATAAAGACCTTATAAACCCTTAAAAAACATATTTTTTACATGGTTCTAAGAGTATAAATATCATTGGTAAAGAATTCATAATCTCTATTCTCAACAAAAATACATTCTTAATTTTAGAGTATCTACGAAGAAATACTTTTGTTCTTAAGAATAAATGTTTACTCCCTCATTTATTGTAATTATTTGTTTAAATGTTTTTGACTTTATGATCTAAGGGTCACCAAATCCCATAAAAGGGTTGCTTTGGCATTATGACAAGAAGAGAACATCACCTAAATCCCTTATGAAGATTGATTTTAAAAAAGCTTTTGACTCGGTTTAATGGTCGTTTTTGCGGGATCTCTAGGGGTTGCTAGGCTTCCCTTCTAGATTTATCCATCTTGTTATGCAAAGTGTGGAGACATCCTCCTTCCCGGTTGCTATTAACGGGAATCTTTATGGTTTCTTTCCGGGTAAAAGCGGAATTCGGCAGGGGGACCCTCTTTCTCCCTATCTTTTTATCACGTGCATGGAGTACTTCCCCCGGTTGCTTAAAAGGGTGTCTTAGCAAAAAGTCTTCCGTTTTCACCCGAAGTGTCTGCCTCTTGGTATCAGTCATCTCGTTTTTACAGATGACGTCCTCTTGCTTGCTAGAGGAGACAAATCATCCATCCTTGCTCTTTTTGGGCAGTTGCGGATTTTTGGGTAGGTTTCTGGTCTGAAGATTAATCCTTCCAAATCCTCCATTTATTTTGGAGGGGTTGGTGATTGCTTGCGGCAAGAGATCATCTGTGAAACCAGTTTTGCTGCAGGGTCTTTTCCTTTCAAATACCTTGGTGTGCCTATTAGCCCTCATCGACTCCATGTCAGTCATTTTCCCCCTCTGCTCCATAAGCTTGAGGCTGCGGTTCAGAGCTGGGTGGGCAAGCATCTCTCTTTTACAGGAAGGCTTGAACTTCTGCGATCCGTCCTTTATGGCATGGTTTAGTTTTGGATTAGCGTCTTCCCTCTTCCAGAAACTATCATTACGCGAATTATCCACATTTGCAGGAACTTTTTGTGGTCAGGGCATATTCAGAACTCTCACTCTGCTCTTGTTGCTTGGAATAATGTTTGTTTGCCTAAGCAGGAAGGAGGGGTGGTGTTTTTTGACATAAAAGCTCGAAATAATAGTTTCCTAATTAAGCATCTATGGAATATCCATCAGAAAGCTGATTCCCTTTGGATTAAATGGATTCACCACTATTTTCTCCCTAATTTCTCAATTTGGGAGGCGCGAGCTGTTAAAACCTCCTCTCCTCTTTGGAAAACTTTGATTTCCTTAAAAGACTAGCTGCTTCATGACTTCGGCAGTAGCCCATCTGTTGTCTCCACCATGAATGGTTGGAATGCTGATACTGGCTGCTTTTCAGCTAATGCTTATGAGCACTTTAGGGTGAAAGGTCGCATGATCCGCTGGGATACGGTGGTGTGGGAGAAATGGTCTTTGTCGAAGCACTGTTTTGTTTTGTGGCTTGCGGTGCTCGGGAAGCTTAAAACTAAAGATCGTCTGCCTTTCATTCCTACTGATACCAGTTGTGTGCTTTGTAGTCAGGACCAGGAATCACATGGTCATTTGTTTTTTAAGTGTCATTGGACTTCGACTCTATTGGATAATATTGTTCGTTGGCTTCATATCCATCGTCGGATGCCTACCCTAGCTAGTGCTATCCGAAGACTAACTCCTAAGAAGAAAAGAATGGAATACAGAATGAGAAGAGTCTCCCTTGGCATTGTAGTCTACCTAATTTGGGAAGAGAGAAATAAACGGCTTTTTGAAACTTCTTTCACCTTGGTTGCGAAGATTTTCCGGAGATTTCAGGTCTTGTTCTTCACAGTGTTTCACTTCCATGGAAAAGATCACTTCTCCATTGATGTCGGTTGATCTGCTTGCAGGTCTTATGGGTTTGGTGGGTTGTTGTGGGCTTTTTTTCTATCCGCTTGTATGGTTTTCCAGTTAGTTGCTCTGCTGCGAGCTTGATGTGTTACCTTTTATGTTTGTTTCTGTTTTCTTGTTGTTTTTCCCTTTAGTTTGCTGATTGGAAGCATATTCCTTTTTCAGCTGTCTCTTGTTATGCTCTCCAGTTTTGTTCTTCTTTGGTCTTAATATACTTACATTTGATATAAAAAAATGTTAGATTATTAACCAACTGGATAAAAGATCTAAAAAATCAAGCCAACCATCCTCTCAATTTATCAATTTATATAAATAATTATCAATTTATTTGATTAGGCTTCCGGATAAGTGCTTTTTATTTACACTTTGAATTTTTATTTTAAAACAACATCAAAATAGTTTGTATACTCATTTTCTTTGAAGAAATTGTAACTTGCTGTAAAACGAGGGTCAAATAGCTTAGTTCTTGATTAAAGCTAGAAACCATCCATCTCAAACTAAAAACATCATCAAAACTGTGCCCTTTATGTACCCAAAATAAATAAATCAAGAAGATGCTCTGCATTGCCTGGCTTTGTAGAAGATATCGACCCCATCAACATCTCAAGACAGAAAAAAAGAATCAAGAGTACAACCCCCCAATTTTTTTACAGTCACAAAGCAATTCCTGGCCTTGTGGCTAGCCCTAGCTGCGAGGTCAACCGGAAGAAATAGTGTCTCCTTTGAAGGTGATTGACAGTCTGCTGCCCCTCTCGTCTCTCTCTAGGCCAATAATGGTGGCATCTGGTGCCAAATTGGCAGGTTTTACGATTCTCTAACCTCTCTCCAGTACTGGGCTGACGATGGTTACAAGAAATTCATTGAATGGTTACAGGCTGCGATGCTATAAAAAGGAACATATTCTGCAGCACAAAACTGCAAGTGTATATCTATCTTTATCCGAAACAAAAGCCAATGCTTTAATTTTCGATAGTCTTTTTTTGCGAGACATCTTCTTGGAACAATTAAAGGTGCCCTTGTAGCAGCTCTCCTCGTCCTCATATATTCTTGCAAATCAGGGTATGCATACGTGGGGCTAGCTCGGGTCATTAAGCAACCGAATATATTGGAAATCGATGCTAAATTAATGTCATGAGTCAAATATTCTGCAACCATATGCGAAGCCATCATCCAATATCTCTGTAACCCGATGAACATCTTCTAGATTTTGACCTTCATAGTGTATAACCTAAGAAAAATCACCTAAATTGTTCTCCATCATGCAACTTCCGTGAGAGATTTTTTTAGCTCATAACCTCCCGTGACCCCTAATTTGCCTCAATCTTTTTATTTTTTTTAAATAGGATTGTGGATCCTATTTTAATGGCAAGCACTTGATGAGTCAATACGTCATTTTTTTTTTATTCGAGAAAAAATTATTTTGTTTAGATAATTTTTGCAAGTCTGGATTAAGTTGGTAAAATCTTGGTTAACCTAAACTCTTACAAGTTAAGCATGTTTTGACTCGAACTCAAAATCTGAAATGTAAATCTTAAATCTTTTACTGTCAAGCTATACCTATTTAAAACCTGTTGTTTTTATTGTTTCACATATCAATTGACTTAAAAACAACTAGTAGATTATTTTCATATATAAATATAAAAAATAATAATTTAAAAATAAAAAATATTATTTTGATATATTTTTAAATAAAAAAATACTTTAAAAATAACTTAAATAACATGCACATAGTTGCATGTCGAAGATCAAGAGTGGTTGTCATGATCAACCGATGATATATTTTTAAATAAAAAAACACTTTAAAAATAACTTAAATAACATGCACATAGTTGCATGTCGAAGATCAAGAGTGGTTGTCATGATGAACTGAAATGAGGAGATGGTCTATCTCCCACCTTAGGTGCTAACGAGAAACGGAAAAAACAACACAAGAAACACCATGAAACAAAATAGAGTGTGCTGAGTTGCAATTGTTTTTTCTCCTTAATCTGGTGGATGTAGATAAGCTGCCGAATCATGTGAAACACGATCGTGATTTGTCTTCGTAAATCTAAAGACGCAGGAGGTCAAAGATATTTTCTTTTATAAAGCAAGGAAACTGGAATCTAGTTAGATCAAGATCTCAATCTTAAGAACTTAACAATAAATCATTATTATTTTAATTACTAAATAAAACTAATAGGAAAAAACAACAAAAAGCCTTCTCTTTGAACCTATATATATACACAAAAAAAAAAAAAAAAAAAACAAGGCTTGTATAAGTAACAAGGAGGGTTTTTTATATTTTACTATCCCAAGTTTAAATTGAAAAAAATATCATAAAAAGAAGTTTCTCATAAATGTATAACGAAGACCCGTCTAAAAAACATAATAAAATATGGATTAATATTGATAAGCATAAGCTGTAAGAGTTTGCTAAAAAATATCCTGAAAGTTAAAAAAGATAAACAATTAAATTAATTTGTGGATGCATTTGTCAAGATTTTAAACTATACGGGTGCAAGTTAAACTTTAACCCTACAACGAAGGTGAGTTATAAAGGCCCATAAACATAGAAACCAGACCAATACCCTGAACGCAAAGTTCATGGTCTGAGACAGTTTTCCAACTTAAAACTGTAGCAGGCCCATGTTAAGTGGCCACTAGACCAGGCCTACACTCTAAATCCTCCATTGACCTAGTTTCCACCATACTGTTTCCAGGCCCAGTTAAGTGGAAACTAGACCTAGCCCATAACTCTAAATCCTCAATTGACCTAGCAACGAAAAATATATACTCTGTTCAGAATATTAAACCCTGATATTCCTTCTTTGCTGCCAAAAAACCAGCCGCCGCCATGGTTCTCAAGTACGTCTCTTTCTATCTATTGTGTATTATAATTTTAATGTTTATGTAAAATGGCTTTTACGTTTCCTTGTTTTATCCAGATGGGTTTTTGTTTTTTTGTTTTTTGAAGTTTTTAAGTGTTCTATGAATTGTTGGATTGAATTTGAGTCATCTCAGTTCTGTTTATAGTATATTACAATATGAATGTGAGATGTAGAAATTTTGGAAAAAAAGCTGAGTTTGTTTCGTTTTATATATCTAAAAAATGCAAGCTTTATAATGGTAATGGGGTTTGCATCTTTCAATACTTTGTTCATGGCTAGGCTAACCATTCTGGAGAATTGAAGAATTTATGACAGTGGTTTAAAGTGGTTTTTTTATCTACATATAACTTAACAGAAGAATGGAAATACACGCATAACATTGGAATTGAATTGTCATATGATTACACCTAATAGAAAACTGGATTTGAAGTTAAGAATTCCCAGGTTGAAACATAGAAAGGACAGCAAGAGAATGAACAAGACTTGAATAACATTGTAGTTTGGATGAGAGTTGAAGCTTTTGTGATGTATGTGCACTTGCTAGGGTTTTCTAGTTGCAGTGTTATACTTGGGGTTCCGGTTCAATTTTAGGAAACTGCAACACTTTAATGATCAAGTGATAGCTAGTCATTGAACTGGCTTTTGAGAGTAATAGGTTTTGGGGGTTATACAGAGGGGTTTAGGATTTGATTCAGTTCTGTGATTTATCATGATCATGCAAATGACCTCATTGAGGCTTTAGATATGTGATCATGATAACCATCAAATTTGCTTGGCTTTGAATGGCGTGTTTTATATGCAAATGATGTCATTGAGGTTTTAGATATGCAGCCATATTTCCATCAAACTTGACTTGTCTGGAATGGAGCATTTTTATTGATTTGACAATAGATGTTGATCTTGTTATCCTGATTATTTTCTTCTGGGTGATTTCAGGACTGAACTCTGCCGCTTCAGTGGGGCAAAGATATATCCTGGCAAGGGTATCAGATTTATTCGCTCAGATTCCCAGGTAATGCGCAAATTGGTGTCAAAGGCATTGCATTTTGTTTTATCTAATATCTTCTTCAATACAATATATGAAACTAAATAAGTTTTCTCCATTCAATTAAGGTCTTCCTCTTTGCCAACTCTAAATGCAAGAGGTACTTCCACAACAGGCTGAAGCCCTCAAAGCTAACCTGGACAGCTATGTACAGGAAGCAACATAAGAAGGTGGCCATTTTTTCTTCAGTTTCTGGTGGATTGTAGAGTGCTTCTATTTGGAGGATGAGTTTCCCTTTAGAAAGAAACCTGTGATGTTAATTTTTTCTATCTTTCCTAATAATCACAGGACATTGCTGCTGAAACTATTAGGAAGAGACGTCGCACTACTAAAAAACCATACTCAAGGTCCATTGTAGGTGCTACTTTGGAGGTCATACAGAAGAAGCGAGCTGAGAAACCTGAAGTTCGTGATGCTGCACGAGAGGCGGCTCTCCGGTATGCTCCCTTTCTTGGGTTCCAATGCGCTGTGGTTTGCTAGTCATCATTGGCACTTATTCACAATGCACGATGTTTTTGTATGCAGTGAAATTAAGGAGAGGATTAAGAAGACAAAGGATGAGAAGAAAGCCAAGAAGGCTGAGGTAATGGCCAAGGCACAAAAGAGCAGCAAAGGTAGCATGCCAAAGGGTGCTGCACCAAAGGGCCCCAAGCTTGGTGGAGGTGGGGGGAAGCGGTGAATTCCCTCTTTCATTTAGTACTATAAACTCTCTGTTTAAAGAATTTCGCACTGGAAATTTTATAAGGATGAAGGTTGGTTGTTGCCATTTTGTTCATCGAGAATTTACGCTGTTTATCAGATTTTTAATTTGTTATGGTTTTGATTGGATATAATAGTTGACTTATTATCATTTGTGATTGTGAGCCACGAATGGATCGATTGTGTATTAGTTGGGTGTGCAATACACCATTGCCAGGTTGCTCTATGGTCATAGTTTATTTTACAGAGTGTGTTTGATGAAGCGGTAGCCTTCGGAATTATGATTTGAAAACGGTAATTTAGCATTTTCCTAACCTAGGTTTCAAAAATGAGCTATTAGTAGAATCAATGCAAAACTATAGTGTGCATTGATTAACTAAAATGTTTTCAAATATATGGTTGAGACAATGCATGCCGCCTCGCATTGCCAAATGAAGCGTGTTCCTACCATCACCTGAAGAATTGCAAACACAGCTATTAGAAAAAGTGGAGAATTGCAAATACAGGTATTGGAAAAAATGGAGAACTGCTTCACGGTGAAGTCTTAAAAGAACAAGCCTTGGATATTTCATCTTTCCAAGCATCACTAGCACTGCTGCTAAGCGTGCGGGTCTTTAATTTATGGTTCTCAACAATGGAAAGCTAGTCTTAGCTCACCTGCCGCGTCCTGTCCCTGATCGCTGCCTTGAATGATGTAGCTTTGAAATTTAATTTGCTTCCTAGAGAACATCGTAAAATACTTGAAGGCAGGATTTTGAAGAGGCTATCAACTTATTGCTGTATCAAGGCATCACGCAACCTGCTTCAGCTTCTATGGTGGGCGTTTCTTCTTTTGATTTATACCAGGGTTGAAACATAAAAATAAGGTTTCTATTGAGACACCAAGGTCGTTTGCCACCAAATCAAAGCCACATTTTCCCTAGACGCATATCAATTTCCAAGGACAAGGAGAAGCCACGATTTGGATGGTTTTCTTCTCGTATGATTTTGTTTTATGAAGTGAGCCAAATAAAATCTCAAAATAGTCAAAAACTATTTCATGAACCCTTCTCTCCTTTCCGATCATTTTCATAGTTATTAAGGGCATCTGCAGCGGGATGCTATCCCCGCATGCAAAAATTAAATAATAATTATTTGTTTTTTTTTCCTCCATTTTAATGTTGTAATGGAGATGCCATTTACACATGTAAAAATGGCATCCCCATCCCGAGCTGCTATTTGTAGCAGCTCGGGACATTGTGATAAAAAAGGTGGCCCTACCTTGGGCCACCTTTTATATATATATATATATATATATATATTAAAAAATAATATAATTATATCAAAAATATTTATTTTTATTTAAAAATAACTTAACAAGAGAGTAAAAATTTATATATAAAATTAATAATTATATTATTATAGGGTTTTTTAAAAATATTCATTTAATTATATAATTTATTCCTATTAATTATATAATCAATGACATAATTAAACTACATATAAAATAATTTCACTATATTTAAAATAATAATAAAAAAATAGCTCTCCAAAATGGCTTTTACCATTAAAGCACACATCAATAAAAAAGCCATAAATACACTATTCAAGAAGCTATTTTAAAGATTTGCCTCTCCAAAATGGCTTTTACCATTAAAGTTGCCCTAAGGTTTAGATCTTGGTTGTCAGTATAGATCAACTTTAAAACAAAGTTGTTTTGAATAATTAAAAAAAATGAAATGAAATTGTTTTGGGAACATCCTCAAACTATTTCATGAAACGTTCTCTACTTTTCTACCATTTTCATAGTTATTAAGACTGATTTATATTATATCCTTTTCTTTTATGAAATAAAACAATTAATCTTACAAACTACGAACTCACAAGAAAATTTCATATAAAAAGATCACTTTTATTTGTGAAAAGGTTCAAATGATGGTTGTGTGAATAATTCTTATACTTAAAACTGCTAAATTATTTTATATAGAGAGTTTCATACTTTAATTTTGGTCAAAAGTTATCTTTATTAAGGATAATAAACAAGTAAATAGTACATATAATATAAATCATACGAAGGAATATGAGTAATTTAATCATTCTAGGTGAATTGGAAAAGATGTTTCATTCATTTTCAAATAATATTGATTGTAGAATTCTTGGAAAATATGAAATGAGTTCTGAAAAGTATTTCCACATCTTATTTAAAAATTTAATTACTATATTGTTGAGAACTCACATAATTAGACAAGGTATATATACTTCGTGCAATAATGTTTAAATCAAAATATTATTGATGAAAAAAATACTAATTACACTAACAAATCAAATTCTAAAATTTTAATTCACATTAATTATGACTTTTCTAATCTTTTTTTAATGTTTTCTCAATAGGAGTGTATATGAATTTTATTTTATTTTTAATTTAACAGAATAAAATATAAAAAACACATCACATGCTATTAATTACAAGTGAAACTTAAAAAAAGGATTATTATTAATTATAATTTTTCTACAATTACCATTTTGAACTTTGAAGTGAAAAGATATTGAGAAAAAGGAAAATCTATTGAAACCCGCACCGCAAAATATTATGTTTTCCTTTCTTGTTTTGAAGCCAAACAAGCCCCTACCAAGGTCTCAAACTTAACACGGGGTTTAACAAGCACAACAGTAGTTTTAGTATAAACCCCACAAAACCGCTTTCTATAACTTGACAGAGAGGGATGCATATGAGACAATTGGCAGCTAAGTTTCTGAGGAGAATCCATTTTCCTCCTCGAAGATTCTCTTCTTCTTGTGAAATAACAATAAGCAATGCCTTGCCCAATTCACTCTCCGGTATGTATTTTATCGTGTTCTTAATTTTTGTTCTTGTTCAGTTTTACTATGATGCTTTTGATTTCTAAACTCACTTTCCAGCTGAAAATTTAATGGTAATAATGGGTCAATGCTGTTTTTATTAACCTTTTCTTCTTTCGGTGAAAGTTTAATTCTTTTGGTGCTTGGATGCAATAAAGATCGGTAATTTAGCGTTCATAGTTATTGAAAGAATATAGAATCATTGTATCTGTTGGAATAATGGTGAATTATGAAATTTAAGTCTTAATTTCTGTTGTTGGCTTCGTGCCATTTTTTCGACTTGCTTATTGTCAATTGTCATGTCTAAAGTTAATGAATTTCGCTATTAATATATTATTTTTGATATGGTTGATGACTTCAATACAATTTTTAAATGTAATTTCTTACATTTGTTAGACTTCAGTGTTAAATTCATTTGTTTTATCACCATTTGTTATGATAATAGAGATAATTTTACCAAGGAGGAGAGTGTTATACTAAATCTTTCTATCTTGCAGTTGTCACATATAGAATAAGACAGACCTCTCCACAGAGAAAAATATACTCTGTTAAGCCTTGCTAGCATTGATATGAGCTCTTGCTGAATGCATTTAAACTATCTCAATCTCTGAAGTATTTTGTTTGATAGTGTGTTGTAAATAAGTGTATCAGCTAACCTTTGTAGTTAATAACTCTTGCATTCCTTACCGTCCCTGTAATATTCTTTCAGGTAAAACAAAATGTTCCTACAAATATGGTTCGGAAAGGTCTAGATGGAGGATGAACTCTAGGGATCGTCATCTTTGGACTATTCTAGCTGGACAAGCTGGTAAATTCTGTCTTACTGGGCTTTTGGCTATTTCATTTTGCAATTTAAATGTAATAGCATTTCTAGTTTTTCCTGATTTTGTGATGTGATTTGACAATCATGTGTTAAGTAGCTTCTGTGGCTGTGGTTTAAAAAAGGCAGGTTTTAAAAAAATATGTGTTTGGTTAAAACTGTTGTGAGATAGATTTTTACATGTAAGATAAATGACAAGCAGGTCTTTATGAATAAAAAATAAGTTATCTTGGCTTCTACATAACCAAGGTTTGAAACGCAATTATGTGAGGGCCCAATGCAAAATGAAAAAGTTATTTGGCTAACCAAACAGTTTTTTCTCCGTGATTGGGCAAAAAGTAGAAGTTACCATAAGGACAAATGATCTCTAAACAAATAAACTTTACAAGAAAATGGCCCATTGGGGTTTACAAGTTAATTTTTTTTGGTGATTCGATGAAGTCTGACACATTGGCAATGGTGTTGGCATGTTTGCAGCAATAATTCTTGGAATAAATGCCAACCCCGTCTTAGCAGACGAGCCTCGTGAAAGCAGTTCACATAATGGCTTCAATACAGATGACATGTCTGGGTTTCGCAAAATTGAGGATGGTTCTGTAATATCCAATGAACATACAGCAAAATGGAGGCTTTTTTCTGATAAAGGGAGGGAAGTCTTCCTGCAGGCAAGCTTGTTTTGCTATCTGCCAGGTTTTTTCATTTCTTTCATTTGATATTGTATTTCATTATTTAATAAAATCTGGTCTGTGATTTGAACAGGGAAAGTTGGATCAAGCTGAAAAGTTCTTCTTTTCTGCTCTACAAGAAGCAAAAGAGGGTTTCGGGGAGAAGGATCCTCATGTTGCCTCATCTTGCAACAACTTGGTAAGCTCCCTGTTTAGATGCTTTCAGTGATGTGGAGGCAGTTTAGCTTAGTTGTTCTTTTTGTCAACAGAAAGCTTGCTGTCAATATATTTCCTATTTTGTATATATGACAGCTTATAGTTTACATGTGTAGGACTAGAATCATGCTGATTTACTTTCCATGTGAACATCCTTGTAATCTCTATATATGATACAGAAATCAAAGCTAAAGGGACAATTTTCAGACAATCCTTTGAGCTATTTTGTCACTTTTATGAAATCTGGTTTGAAAATTGCAGTGAATTAAACTTTTGGAAATGCCACTGTTTGAGCACTCCATTACTGGAGTTTTTTTTCTTAATTCATGTTTAGGTCATGGTTTTTCTTTCTTTGTTTCTTATTAATAGGAAGAATAAATATTATATTTTTTCTCAATATGTCAATAATCAGGCTAATATAAGCTGATAGTGAATGGAATTGTTTCTGCTGTTAAATCAGTCACTAATTGGAAAAGTTAAACAAATTATGGAATATTTTGCATGTAAGAAGCCATTGTTTCACCTCGCTTTTGTTTCAGGCAGAGCTATTTAGAGTTCAGAAGCAATTTGATAAAGCAGAACCTTTGTATTGGGAGGCCATCAAAATTCTGGAGGAATCATTTGGGCCAGAAGACATACGGTATAATGTTATTATCTGGGAACTACGACAAACAATTCTATATATCATTTTTAATTATCATAAATAGTGAAATCCCATGGATCTTTTGCAATGCTTGATTACCTTTATATTTAGCTTCTTAAGCAAGTCTTTGTATTTGATCAACATCACTAAGAACTGAAACTAAAATAAAATTTAAGAAGGAATTGAAGACTATCAATGTAGTGAATACAAGATAAAACTAGACAGGTATGCACACACTATGCTTTTTCCTTTCTAGTCATTTCAGTTATGGTAGCCTACCACATTGGGAAGCGATGATCATATATAGACATTTAGGCCCATACTATGAATATCTGTATTGGTGCATCGCACCTTCCATTCATCCAGTTCTTGCCTCTCTCTTCAACTCTGAATGGAATTTGCATTATGTTATTTTGCAAGGACAAAATAAGGAGTGGGTGGATCGGGGTAAGAAGGAAAAATGAAGAGAGTGATGGAAAAGTGATCCCCATTCTTCTAGTTTAAATGAGTGTTTAGCAAGGAAAGAACAGAAGGAAAGTGGGGAAGATTAAATGAGTGTAAAATAAGAAAATGCCTCCTCAGCTCATGTATGCATTGACTATCCTTCCATTTTGGGACTAAATCTGAGAATGGAAGAAAGTAATGGATTCATTTGTTTCGTCTGCGGGTATACTCTAGCCCAACCAAATGGTGTTAGCATCTCTTCTATCGCCTCCAATCTTTCTCCTTTCCACCCAAGCAAAGATAGTGCTAATAATAAGAGTTGCATATGAATCTACAGCTAATAGTTTTCTGGTTCATTAATTATATAAAAAATAGATCAGTCAATCCCTTGTTATGATTGATTCAAGGACCATAGATCAGTGGCTTTTGGCTTGGTAAATAACTAAGAAATGGCCTTCGCTATTGTTGTGTCATTGTTGCGTACACAATCACCTAATCCTGTTATTGCACAGTGTGGGTGCTGCTCTTCACAACCTTGGGCAGTTTTATCTCATGCAGCGGAAATTGGATGAAGCTGAAAAGTGCTATGAGGTAAAAGTATTTTTCATATCTTGTCTTACTTTGTTTGCAGTTTCATGAATTATGACCAAAAGGTTCATATGCACTTACTGGTTAATTTTCTGAATTTCTGCCACTATTTTTTTTTTCATTCCACCCAGTTCAAGAAAATTGTGTTGGGCATATTTTTCCTTCAGCATGGAATACATTCAATCCTTAATAAGCCTTAGTCATAGTGGAATGAAGAGTGAAGTGCTCATTGAGTGTAGATGGTTCCTGTTTTTAGGTGATGAAATTTGGTGTGACTGGTTGTACAAGTCAAAGATCTTGCTAAGTAAAAACACAAGATAAGAGAAACTTGGGTTGATTGGTTTGGCCATCTAAGAAAGGTGCCGATTATTGTAGTGACAAATTAACTAGTTTCTCGGAATGGAGAGGAAAGGGAACTTTTGTTTTTGCAACAGTGAAAAAAATATAGTGGCCTGGATTGAGTGCATTCTGAAAAACTCTGTAACCATGTAACTGACTTAGAGCTTTGTTATTTAAATCATTAAACTTATCATTTCTTCAGTGGAGGTACTTGATTGTTGAAATATGTTCCGTGGTTTGGTGTTCACTACATGGTTATCCCCTCTAAGAGATGGAAATAGGTAGTTCAATGAGCATCTACTGTAGCAACAGATATTAGACTTATAATCAATTGCACTATAACTTAATGCTTTTAATTATAACATAGAAACTTTATTGCCAAATAGCATTTGAATGGAACTAGCATTCTGGAGGACCATGCATGTGTTGCGTGCACTAAATATTTCTGTTCCTCCTTTTCTGTCCTTCTACTTGTCTTTCTATTGTAACTATTTTTATTAATCTAGCCAAGATTATTCTTTTCAGTCAGCGGCTAATGTTTTTCTGCTACATGTACTGGTAATTTCTGCTGATCTGTGCTATTCCCTTTGATTTTCCTTTGGCAGCGTGCTGTGAAGGTACGGACAAGTACTTACATGCATGATTCTCCTTAATCCATTTTCAAATTTCAATTACTTTGAAGCTCTTATTCTTTCTTCCATTATCAATTCAGACTTTGAACTTGTAATGCTCAATGTAGCCTTATCTTGTTCAGATAAAAAGGCGTGTTTTAGGACTCAATCATACAGATTATGCAGATACACTGTATCATCTCGGAACGGTAATAGTTATGCTGTTTGGTTGCATGTGCTAAATCTACTTGTGAGCTCATTATAATATCATTATGCTCATTGTTCTTTTCACTGTTTATGGTCTCATGTATTTAGAGACTGTGTATGTTTTCGTTGGACAATATCTTGTAAACATTATAAATAAATGGAGTAGCAAACTGTTGATGACTTTCTGGTATGATTGGTTATGTAAAATAGTAACTGGAAGATAGTACTTGTATATCATTTTATGACCTGGTTAAAAATAATTAACCAATTGTTTCATATTTTTATTAATATTCTAACCTTCCATTCATTATACTTGATTAAAGGTTAATTTCTTTCAATTTGAACTCTGTTTCAAATTACATTACTTCATAAGCTACATCCTCAAAACCAATTTCCACAGAAAAATAGAAGGATCATAATTCAAATACCTGCATCCTGGTATCCAATGCATGACTCATCTGCTTCAGTTCAGCATGGTTAGGACTTAGAGTCCTTAATAACACACAATACAATTGAAGATATAAAAGATTCACAAAGTTGCTTATCATAGATTGTTTTGAATACTCCATGGTGAAGAAAGAGGAATTTTAAATTTCAAGCAGCGTCCCCTTGTCTTTTAGAATAAAAACTGCTTCCTTTTGTGTCTATGGCTCCTTAAACTGTGCTGTTCTTTTTTTTTTTCTCTGTTTGCTTATAGATCTGTATATCATTAATGTTACAGGTGCTTTATCTCCTTGGAAAAGAGAAGGATGCTGAAGCCGTCATTCAGGAATCTATTAAGATATTAGAGGTGCTTGACTATGCTGCTCAATTAGTCCTGGTACTGAATTTCCAGCAATTGTTTTATTTAATTAATTTCTTTCACTCCCTTGTCTTCTTTAATTATACAGGAAAATGGCATGGGGGACTCAATAACTTGCATAAGGAGATTGCAATTTCTCTCTCAGGTTGTGTGGTTCCTTTTGATAAATATATTGCAGTTTTTTCTATCATGTTAGCCTTTGTGATTAAAAGATTAATTCATTTTGCAGTACCATGCCTTTCGAGTTCAACTTACTCTTATCACATGCAAATATGTTTATTGTTCTACCACACGATCCATTTGTGTGACTACTGCATTTTTCAACCTTCTTGTATGGTTTACTTATATTCTCTTTTCTTTTCCAGATGTATTTAAAATCAAATCGTCTTTCTGAAGCCAAGGATGTACAAAGGAAGGTGATGCAAATTATGGAACTATCAAAGGTGCAATATGTTTTTTCAAATTCTTTGATGTTTTAATTTGTTCATTGTTGGCTTTCTTTCTTCTACGTCATTCTCTCAGGATGCTGCTCTGCTCTGTTTTTTTATTTTTTTTTTACCACGTCGTGTTCTTACCGAGTTAATTCTTTTAGTTCCTGACAACGTGTTGAGCTGCAACGTGCTTTGTTGAGGCTAGCAAATACAGCTGAAATTTATCATTCTGGTCTTCATATACTGTGATATTTTCCCATTTCTTCATTGCATTGGTTTATAGTTCATCTTTAAGCTTCCATTTTAACCAGCATAGTGGCATCAAAATTTCTTTGCCCATTCCCCCTGGTACCTGTTATCTTGTTTTTCCTTGGTATAATCTTGTTGCTTTGGCCCTTTATGGAGCTCATGGATGCTTTGCTTCCCAGGCCATGCATTTGTATTAGCTCATGTATCTGTTGAACTGGGGTTTCATTTCCTTACATTTCTTTTTAAATTTTTATCCTGACTGGAGATCATGGCATCCTTCTGTGGTTCTAAAGGAAAGTAAGCCAAACAAAACTAGAAACAATGCAATAAAAAATATTCTCTTGCTGTCTTTGGATTTTATCAAAGGCAACACCTGTATCAAAGCACCATCAAGAAGCTAAGGAAATTATTCTCTTGGATCAAAGGGTGAGATAATTTCTTAACCTTGTACATTTTAGAAGTGTCAAATCAAATGGAATTGCAAACACTGCATGTTTTCACAGCACCATTGCCTTTGGATTTACCAAATCCCTTATGCTATGTCAAAAGCAAGTCTTCCAGAATGGACAAACATGGGCCAGCCAGAGCTCCTGGTGACTGAACAATTCAGGAATAGATGACTCAGGTCTTTTATGCTGTTAGCACACATCCACAAGCATCTGGAGACTGCCATTTTAGGCCTTCTTATCTGCAATAAGTATCTGTGTATCCTGTTGAGGACTGCAGACTGGAAAAAAAAAATGCTATGACTGTAGGGTACTTGGCCTTCTTTGAAAAGTTGGGCAAAGGATACTGGGAATAGAAATATTGGATTAAGTTCAAAACGATTATTATGGAAGGAGCTTGTCTATGCTTTACATTTGAAAGAAAGTCATATACTTGTGTTCACATCCTATTAGCACCTTTTCATGTAAGGGTTTTGTTATAGAAGATTAAAATTTTGCAACAGCATCCCATCCTGACCTTCAAGATCTTTTAAGGAAAAACCCTGTTGGTCATGAATCTAAGAGAAGGTGCATCTTTCATCCTTTACAATTCTGTGTTTTCATCATTAGTTCCTGATGTGATAGCTACCTTCTAATTCAGGGATGGAATTCCATGGACACAGTAATAGTAGCTGAAAGGCTGGCCCTAACCCTACAGTCAATTGGGAAGATAAAAGAAGCAAAAGAACTACTTGAAAGGTGAGAAAAACGATTAGGGTAACTGTAGAACAAAAGATGTGATTGTTGGCCAGAAATAAAATTATATCTTATAACTTTTGATTGCAGGTGTCTTGAGGCTCGAAAATCCTTGCTTCCCAAAGATCACATTCAGGTTTATCATTTTGACACATTCAACTCATAAATTATATGGAAAAAAAGGAGTTGGCATCATTTGGATGAGTAATCATAACCAAAGGATGTGCTTTTACTTTTCACTAATTTATGATAATCAAATTTAGATAGCATGTGTTTCATACAAGACTTGTTTCTGTTCTTTGTGGACAGATTGCTGCAAATCTGCTTCATATTGCAAGGGTTGCAATGTTGAATTCAAATCAACTGAGAAAGATAAATATCTCTGAAGCAATTGCTGAGGTTGACAAGGCAAAAGATATTTTGCACAGCTCTACCAGGTTTTCCTTATTTTATAGAATAGTACTCACACAAACAGATTTGAGAGTGCCCTGTCGATTTTTCTTTTCTTTTCCCTTTTTGTTTTAACACTGTCCTATTTATTTTTTGCTTTGCTTCCAATCTTGGATCATGTTTTTTCATTTATTTACTTCAATATTTCTCTATTTAATCATGGTTAATAAGCATGGGATGTGGTAGATACCACTTTAGATTTCATTGTGAAGCAAGCACAGCAAACAAGCAACCTTGGGGCTTCTCAACCTGGTTTGAATGATTAACTACCTCAATTTTTTTCTGGATATTATCCTAATGTGGAATGCGTTTGTTGATTGATAATTTTAAAACTCATCACTAAAGGTCACATGCAAACATATAAGGATGATTATTTTCAAGATTTTCTCTCATCTTAATTCAATGAAATTGCTTTATTTTGCTGTTTTGTTGTTGATGGTTAGCCTTTGTTGAAATTAGACAGAAATGTACCTTCTTACGTAGCAATCTACTGGAATAGGTATACATCAGGAAACTCCTAAATAGTTCCCTAGGGGGTGTGTTTGAGTAGAAGATAAAAGACTTAACTAAATCATTCAATGTTTTGTTTTTATAAACAAAGTGGCTTGACAATGTAGGGATATATACACATTTAATTGACTTATTTTGTACATGCATGTCTTTACTACTTCTGAGTGTTATTTGTTATATTTCTAATCCAAAAAGGAAACATGTGTATTCCCTTGTTCAGCATGTGTTCCAGTAAGTTTTCCAGTTCATTTACCTGGCATATAATCCTGCAAACTTTAATTATCATCTGTGTCCTTCAAATTTATCAGATTTGAGATTGGAATAACTTAATTTGGCTCTGCTAATGTAACTTCTACTGGTATCATCTCCGAGCATTGTAGGCTCTTACATATCAATCATATGCAATTATCTTCCATGATAGGATAGCACGCCAAGTCTTAAATAAATTGAGAGTACAAAAAGGGAAAAAGCAGAAGAATGAGGCATCTGAAAAGAAGAGAGAGGGACATGCGGCAATGGTCATACTGGTCAGTTCCTCTCATTCTGAATGCTTGCATGCTTAGTCAAGGAAAATGTTGTCATACAATAGCTGATTTTCTTCTTGCTCCTTGATATTTGATCAAATGTTGTTTAAAATTACTATGATTTGTTACTTCTGTTAGCAGTGTAGCAGAATCTATTGCACGCACAGACCAAAAATTGTGCAAAACAGTTTCATGAATTATGGAAAGTGAAAACTTTGAACTCATAGTGATTGTATTGGAGTTACTATTGATTTGTCCCTGAGAAACTGCTTTCTCTAGATAATGTAGAACTAAAATAATATATTCATAACCTAAAAGAATCATCTTGTGGCATTACTACCAATGTCTATTTTTATTTTTACTTTATTTTATTTATAAGATCTCACCATGACACATTAAAATCGAGTTCTATATGTTGATCACCAGGGTAGTGGGGTACTCTCTGGTCATTCCACCACAGTAATATGTCAGGCCATTGTTATTTCTGTCCTGGTTTACTTCCCCTGATTATCATCTCTGTAGAAACATAAATATGAGGGGCATCAAAGGGAACTGTTTGTAAGCCAATTGTGGATTCTGGCATGGTTTAATTTAATGTTTGAATTTAGAGGTGACATTCTGGAAATTCTTTAAGTTTATCTCAAGTGAAGCTATATGTAAAAGAAGAGTCATCTCATGAACTTGAGAAATGCTGGCCTCTATCACATTGCATACTGTTTAAGTTCTTGACCTCATGTTTTTAGAACTTCGTAGTATTTGCTAGCATGTTTCCTATTTCATTCTTTTCTATCACTAGCATTGAGCCTTCCTTTGTTTTTATCACCGCCCAATTAGCATGCAAGGAAAGAGCTTGTGATAAATACGGAAAGCCAAAAGAGCTAGCAATTCCCTTCTTCCATGGAGCGGGGTTCAGGAATAGGACTTGGCCTGCTATCTTGATAGAAAAAATCGGATTTCATTTCGAGTTTTGATCTTGGTTTTCAAAGTCTTGTTTTTTATTCATTCCAGATCACTTGTCAAGGTCATAAGGTAGCGTTATTTCCTCTCTTTTACCGACTACAAGCTTCTGTTGATGACAGTCACTTTATTTCTAAAAAATAAAATGAAAAATGAAAGAGAACTTGGAGAAGACATTTCAAAATTATGCAGCGAACCTGTACCAACAATTGAAGAAGAAGGGCTAATTAAGTAATCATTTGAATTTGAAAGATAGGCCCTGAAGCAATTTAGTTTTTGTGATCAATCCTCTTTTTTAGCAATCAAATACTGGATCGTGACCTCCAGTTTCTCTTCTTCCTCTGAAAGTCTTGAGAACATTTTGTTGCATTTATTGAAAGATATTCGCTTGGGGTGAATCATTTTGATTTCTTAATTCATGTTAACTTTAGGAGATATCTTGTGACATATTGCACATGGTGGCTAGAATCTATTTGTTCAAAATGGAAACAACAGGAAATTTCATTTTGGTTGCAGTTGCAATCACTAGATGCTCTTGGACTTGTGGAGACTGCAAAACAAGAGTTACTGGAGTCACAGGTCAGTCCTAAAATTTCCATTTGTTAATGATGATATTTGAAATTTCTCCTTCATTTTTACCGCAGAATACAAACTTACACAGGATTGTTGGATATTGATGTGATGTTAAACAGGGTTGTTCTTTTACTTCCTGTAACATATAAAAGCATAGTAGTTCTATTTCAAAAGTTATTTTTATGTTGCACCTGAAAAGACAACATACAATGAGATGCACAATTCTCAGTGTAAGTTTTTGGTAGGGTTCTCCTAAAGTAGAAGCAAGCACGCCAAAACTGCCATTAATGAGGCATGCTATCCTGTGCCAATTTTCTCTCTCTTCCCCCTTGAGTACCCCGTTGCACAAAAAGTTCCTTTTAACAAGGCACATTTCCCCTTTTTTTTCCCACTTCTTTCATATTATAGTATGGTACATTTAATACCAAAGGTAATATGCGTAGATGTTCTATGACAAAATGCATGAATTGTGAAGTTAATTACCGGGTCCTATGCTATGAAGTATCAAATAATTATAAAAAAAGATAAAATAGTGTGTCTATATGGATTCATATCAATGTTGTGGTGCGTCCCATATGCCTTTTTGTCTCCATATTTTTGAATTTAAAGATCCCAGCTTTCTTCCCTCAATTCCACCCCCAGTGGAAATTGATTTTTTGTGTGGATCTCGGCTTGAATTTCCTGCGGCATTACTCAAACTCTTGAGCAACAAACAAAATATGTTCACACTTTAGTACTAAACTAGAAGTTTGTCATCCAAATTTTGCTTTATGGTTGACTTTATGCTATTCATTTTTTCTTACGTGTCATATTTCCTTAAGAACAAAGAACCAGATTGGATAAAGGAGTCCGGTTTTTATTATTTCTGTAAGAAAGAATATTCCAGTGCTCTTTATAGTCCACCTTTAATCCCTGTAGAGCCTGGGAATCTTTTGTCATCCCTGACCACCGTAAACATCTCACAATAAGGTGTTTTCCTCAAGTGATTCTCTAAACATATAGAACGAGCTATGGTGTTTGACTTTCCACGAACCTGATTCTTTTGATGATGTTAAAAAATTTCTGTCGATATAATTTTCCTCCATCTGATTTTATACCGAAGCATTCTTTTGCTTCTTAATTTCTTAAATTGGGAAACATGATGTCCTCAAATGAACAGTTGAAGATGAAAATACTTGAAGCAATGCTAGAATTCTAATGCTTCGAACTCATAATTAAATCCTAAAGCCAGCCTGCTAATTTATTTTCCTCAAATTTCCTTGTCTAATTAACTTATTTCACTTTGCTAAACTACTTTCTGCTTAATTTGTAAAACAGGGAGAACATTTACCCCATATTGAAGCTGAAAATGTCCTTTTGCAATGCATTTCTTCTTACAAAGAGGTATGTTTTGTAATTCATGGGAGATTCAAGTTTTGTGAAGTTATGGTTGTCAGTGGATGTCTCTAGCTTTTTATTTTTTAAAAACCTTTGAGATCTGCTTGGTTGCATGCAGTCTTCTGCCCTTTCCATTTTTGTCTGTGCGGCTGGTTTTGTGGTATGCCAGAAGTTTTCTGGGTATAGGTATGTAAACCAAAACAAATGATTTCTCAAGAAGAGATGATGACCTAAAACCTGTTAGGATGAGAAATGAGTCCATTACTCTACTTTCCAAGTAGGAAGCTAGCCAAATATCAACAGGTATAACATTAACTAGGTAAAGAACTAAGGAATGCCATGTGAAATTCAATAGTCATATATTAATTGTGTTTCCATTTTTGCAAAATCTGATTTTCAACTCCAGATCTCAGTTTGGGATATGTTTTCATTTTGATAGACCCTACGCATATGACATCTGGAAAGAAAATGAAATGATACACTTTCTTAAAATAAGCAATGACTTGGTGAGCTTTTGGATTGATAGCGAAACTGGATCTCATTCATGGTGAATTTCCCCAAAATTCATATATTTGGGATCTGCAAGGAATACCTAAGAATTGTCTGCAGAAAGTAACAAAAAAAAAGATTCTTTATTGTTCAGTATTGGGAGGCTCACTGTCCTGGGCCTCCAGGCTGTCATCTAACTTCTTGCTTTGTGTTTCTGATGTTTTATTTCTTTTAATGGTGGCAAGTTAAATGCTTAAATTAGCTTTTAAAAGCCTGTTCAATTTCACACATGAAACTTGAATGTACAATCACCTAGTAGGCTCAAAGTTGTGCTCATCCCCTTTAACTTCTAAACGGCAGCCTTCTCTTTTCTGAACACTTGTTGCTCAGTGTCTTGTTATTGTTAGCTCACCTGCCGTCATTTTTGCTTCCTTTGTTTGAATCTTCTACGTTCTTTCCTAGCTGGGATTAATTGATTCATAATGGTGAATAGAAACCTTTTCCGAGGCTTCCAGGAAACATCCAATTATTTCAGGAAGTTAGATGCAGCGATATTATATCTTAACTATACACCTGCGTGAATATGTTTCTCATTAGGGTTATTTGATTGCTTATGAGGAGATGATATTAACTAAGGCCAGGCGTTTAAATTTTTATGCAGTTTGAAGCTGAGTTAATTTCTGATTCCCCTAAAGTAAAGACCGAGTATCTTTCGTGTTTGAAGCATCTTTTGAGCTTGATGATCGATGCTGGTAGCAAAGATAAAATCACCTTAAAGGATTTGGATGATGAAATCAAGCATGTTGAAGGTGAAATTTCTGATTGCTCGAAACATAAACCCTAAAATAGTTGCAGGTTTGTGCCAGTAGTTCAAGCGAGAATGAAGCCATGCTTCCAAAACCTTTGTTACCTCAAATACAAAGCTGGAAATATTATGTACTGTTTTTCTTCTTCTCCAGTCACTCTTGTAATCTTTGTTATCCTGAGAAGTTGATAGTTATAATAAAATGTCAAGAAATTGTAAAAAATATCATTTTCTTCCTGGTTTTTTAGCAAATAAAATGCTTTATCCATGTCTACAATTTTGAATGATTATGAGGTGAGTAATTTTTGTACAATTATCTGATGAATAAAAAGAAAGGGGGATATAAATATCGTTATCATCTATTGAAACTCAACTTGAACATGACCAGAAATATATATAAAGCTTTTATATTTTAATATAATGTATACATATTTCAGTATTTATATAATACACGTGTATTTTGTGTATTATTTTCTTACTGAATAATAAATAATAATTAGATAATGACTATCTATCTAGATGGATACATAGGTAGCTGAAACTTGATTAATTAGTAGGTATAAATATCCAAATTTTGACCTGAAAAATAATAGATAGTGTAAAAAGATATGGCTCGTAAATACGATGCACATCCCTGCATCCACCCCCTTACATCTCTTTTCTCCCGCATGCTACTGCTTTTATGGGCCGAATTTGAAGAATGTTCAAAAGTATCAAATTGGCTATGCCCACCAATTTCTTGCAGCCATAATGGAAAAGGTGCAAAAGGGCAGTGAAGAAACAACAGAGATCGTTGAACCACCGCTTGGCTGGGGCTTTAAATACGTAATGATCTTTTCATGTGAAGTCGGTGCTCTAAATTAGAAGGAAGACAAAATCTCAATAAACTAGTCATGTTTTGGATATGTAATAAAATAGGCAGAACAATATAAGGTGGTGGGTTAGCTAGATGAACATGCGAAACTCTCTTTTTATCTCAAGAGTTCTTTGAATGTTTGCTTGCACCGGTCCTGGAAAGGGTAGGAGAGATCCCCCCGTGTAGTTCATCGGAAAACAAAAGTAAATAAAGAAGAGGAAAAATAACAAACTCTTTCTACTTGGAGTTTTTCTTCTTTTTTTCTCTTTACAAGAAAGAGATTTGAACCCGGAGATCTGTTAGATGAGAGGGTTTGACTCGTTGAGGATCATGAAATTAAGACAGCATGGGAACAGGACTCCTTGCTGTCAAGTGGAGTTGCATGGCAAAACATGGGCCTCAAACTCGTCTGGATTGTTTGTTTATGCGGTATGCCACGTTCTAAATTACAGTTCAAATTAAAAAAAAAAAGAGCAGCAAAGAATTGGTTTTGAACTCGAAATTAAAAATAGGTTCTTGGTGGGAAAATGTTTTATGATCATGACAAGGTTTGAAGTTTAGACTTGGTATATACGTGCATGACAACGAACTAGCCCTATTAGGACCCCAATTCCCACCCAACACTAGACTTCCAGTAGGGTCAATTGAATGATGTTATTAAATTCAGTCCTGACAGCACAACCAATGGACCAGAATAGAGCCAAACACGCAAAATCCTTCAAGAGATTAGATGCCTTTCTTGAAGTATTTAAAGATGCAAAACTACAGCAGAAAAGGAGACGCCAAGTTTTTATCTATAGCGTGGAGCTTGATATTTCCACATATTCTTCCAATATCAGATAATCCCATATGCCTTCTATCACTCCCTTCAACATTTTCATGGAGAAAAAGAAACCTAAAGGTGGTGGAAGTACTGATGATTTAGCCCTGGTAAAAGCAGCTGCATGGGCATGGTACCACCATGGTTCAGGGTCCGAAGGAAAGCCTATCTATGAATTTGATGTTACAAGAACTCGTCAAGCTCCAGGACCATCACGATACAGGGTGGAAGCTGTGAGAATTATGGAGGAAGAGGCCATGGGATCGAGATCAGAAACACCAAGTCCAGTCCGCACAGACAATTCTCTTCTTGATGAATATGAGGTGGAGAGAATTTCAAAGCAGCTTGAATATGTTTTAGAGTCAAGCAGCAACAGATTTTATGGATTCAAGATAGATCATCTCGATCATGCCCAAACAAGTATGTCGTCATTGGATAGCGATCTAACTTTAGGAATGAAGCAGAAGAAGAAGAAGGACAAGAAGAAGAAAACTATTTTACAAGGGTTTTGGCTGAGACATTCGGTTGTTTGTGGAACAAGGGAAGATGTGGACACAGGAGCCCTAGAGCGTTGTGGCAGCGGTGGTGACCGGAAAGTCATATTCCGGTAGCTGGGATGGTTACTTGTCGAGCCACGGGATGCCCATGCTTGGTGAATTGATAGCAACTAATTAAATTGCTGTCACCTGCACAAATTTATTGCTAGAAATGGCTTTCAGCTTTAGATATAGATACTGTTAGCCTGTGATTTTAGAAAATCACTTGAATATTTTTTTTTTTTTAATGGAGACGCTTAATTACACTACTCAATATTTGTTATTTTTCCTTTCTCACTTTGAAAGATTTTCTCACATTTTTTAATAAGCTAGCTATGATACATTATAGAATATATTAAATCAAAATTTCTAACATATGCATCAAGTTTATTTCCTAGATGATAAGTTTTTTTTTAATTTTTTTCCCTTAAAATTAAAAAAAAATATATATGAAAAAATAAATATATCAAAGATTGTACTCGTCAAACAGAACAATGGTTGGGGACATCGATTTATTTCCACACGAAGAATGTTTAAGAATGTGATTGTAATTGATTTTTAAGATAATTTTCACTCAAAAGCATATTAAAATAATTTAATGATATTATCATATTAAACTAAATTAAAAATACTATAAAAAATTAATTCAAAGCAAGAGAAAATTTAATTTTTTTTTAAAAAAAAAGATTTTTTCAATGTTTCCTAAACAAGCATGAGATAATTGATGATGAAATGCAAGTAACCGGAAGAAACTTCACCTATTTTTGAATTATTGTGGCGTGAATATTTGTATGTGGCTCCACCAATGGCATGTCCAATTCTTGTACCAACACAACAAACATCAATCAAAATCAGCCATTTTCATCGGTACTATCTCTTCATTTGATGCCACGAGAAAAAACAAAGCTTCAAACAATGAAATATCGGGCATTGAAATGGCTGCTTGGTTTGCAGCTGTTGTCTGTCTAGGGCAGATCGCGTGGGGGAGGAAGATTAGAGGATACAGCGAGCTCACGTTCCCGATATTCCCATGAAAATGTGTAAGTGATACGCAGAGTTTTAATGCAAGAGATCAATCCCCACCGTTGAAGAAAAAAATGTGATTGGCAGACAGGGTGACGCAGTTCAGCAACAATAAATATTATGGATCTGCCATTAAACTAAAGAAATTCTCCCTCTCCATTCTCACATGTGAAGACTGGATGGCAGCATCACTCACGGAAATGAATTTAAATTGATTGTAGATCATATTAACCTAAATGTGATGGTATTGATTGAGATAAATGATGGTGTTTGGTGTGATTTGAATTGAATTAAATAATTTATTTTATAACAGTAGATGGGACTGGACCAACTCAAGCCTGGACAAATTTAATCATATTGAATATTTTTAAGAACATTATAGCAATGATTGATCTTCTTACTACCTCGATGACTGAAAATGGGCTTCGACTTTTTTGTTTGATGAATTGAATGGAGCCATCAGAGGGTCTATGGATAATGAAATGAGAAATTCAGAGGGCTTAGGAAAAGCATTGGCTAAGCGATGAAGTCAACTATTTTTTGCTCATGTTTTTTATGTTCGAGGCACTGTGGTTTCGGCCCATTAATGTTATACTGTCCATGAAAAGCATGTAACATGGCTGAACTTTATTTCCTCGTAGGCCCAAGCCCATGTCTTCTTCGATCCATCCAAAGCCAGGATAGTGACGTTGTGTCACCGTTGTCTTAAAACTCGGCTTGCTTGCCTGAACCGGAGGATGAATCCACCATGAGATTTTTTTGTTAGTGTTTTTTAAAAATATATCTATAAAAAATAATATATTTCTTTTAATGTTTTTATATTATTTTGATGATAAATATTTTTTTTTAGTAAAGTAAAAAAAGAAGGGGACAGAATTAAAGAGAAGCTGGAAAAAGTTGGAGAGGGAAGGGACCATGTCGAGTTTCACTTGTGAAATAGCTAGCAGCCTCCCCATTGACAGCCAGGAAGGCGTGCTTTCTCTCTCTCTCTCTCTCTTTCTAATAGGATATTTTGGTAAATATATATATACTATAATTAATTTTTAAATTTATTAAACACTCTACAAATCTCGTGAATATATAAGATAGCATATGAATAATAAATATACATAAAAAAAACTAAAACCCGGGTGTAAAAAAAAAAAGAACAGGTCCCTTCCTCCAATATACTAAAATCTTGAATGCTTCTCTTTCTTTCTTCTGTTTCGTTGATTTCTTTCCGTTTATTGATTCAAGGAAAACCCAATATTCTTATCAAACTCACTTTCACATCAATTTAATAACTTGATTATAAGTATTTATTTGAAAATAAATAAATTTATCCGATCAAGCTCCTCAAGATGGCCTGCGTCATCCACGCAGCCTGCATCTCAAACCAGCAGAACGGGGCTGGGTTATTGAAAAAGACCCCATCACGATGGGAATTTGCTGTCATTGCTTGGCCAGGGGTTTGGTATTCTTTTGCAGAGAGTGCGTGCGTTTGCTGGCTGCTAATAAATTCATTAGGGTTAGTTTCTCAAGGAAATGGATGAAGGTGACTTCATTCATAATCATAGACACACGCTTTAAGCCAGCTGTTCTTCCATCACAACGCTTCGAAAGTCTTCTTCCTGATCACCCTCGTCCTAGATAATGATGCTTGCTTTGTCTTAACTACGACTAAGTTACTGTTTATAGTGTTGCTATTGCTGTTTTTTACAGTTTTTTATTTAAAAATATATTAAAATAATATATTTTTTATTTTTTTAAATTATTTTTAACATCTTTAATTTTTTTTAAAACACACTAGCATAAATATTTTCAAATTGCTCCCACGACTTTAGCTTTTAAACCATGTTTTAGTTTCCGGGTTCTTGGTTAAAAATGATTACAGGAAGACACTGCGTGCAGTGTGATGAGACAGAGACGAGCTGTGTGTCTCTCGGGCCTTGTGCATTGTGAAAGAGTTGCAGCTCACATCAATGATGGTGAAATGGAACTCATAGTATCCAAATCACGGATTACAAAAGGAGGCATAGTTATTCCAATTGTTTTAGGGGAGTTTGATGTTTTTTTTTTTTTAATAAAAATAAATTAATTTTTTTATATATTCATAAATAATTTTTAAAAAATAAAAAAAAATTATTTTGAAATATTTTTTTAATAATAAATCATTTTAAAAATAATTTTGATTAGAAAAGGAGGCATGATTATTCCAATTGTTTTATATGTCAGTTAAAATTAACTGTTTTTTTAATAATTTTAAAATATATTATTTTCTACATCAATATAATATATATTAAAAAAAATTCAGTACTTTGTTTAAACACCCTCGACCACGAAACCATTCTTTTAAAATCAGTTATTCCAATTACCGACTTGATGTTATGGATAGTAAAAATAATTTGGTTCTTGTCATTACGATTTTCATTGTATCATAATTTAAAACTTCGTAATTTGTTATTACGATTTTCATTTTATCTTAATAAGTTTTTGTCAATGAAATCGATAACAAGGCAGCAGATTAAATTTCATCACAAATACTTTAATTAATCAATTGGGAGTTGCGGTTAAAATAATATATGTTTATTTAGAAGTATATTAAATAATATTTTTTAAAATAATTATTTTTAATATTATCACATCAATTAAGATGATATAAAATTCCTAAGAAAGAATCAAAATATTTAAATAGGTTACGTTATTTATTTACTGAAGAGACAATATATGATTTAAAATTACAATTAATTTTCAGCAGAGACAGACACAAGAGTGAAAAGTTTTTCCTCGAAACTTCTTTTGTCGCGAAAGAAGTAGGAGAAAGCAAAGGGACAGGCAGCTGTCAATTCTTAGGCATGGATTCTACAAGCGCATCATGAATCTATCCATGCCTATGCACCACCGATCACTTTTGTGTTGCTCTCTTCTTCGAAAGCAAACGAAGAATCCACTTAAAGGAGTTGGAAGGCAGATCAATGGTTAAACTTAAAAGTGACCGACAAATCATAATTTACCGATGATTCACGATACAAGTGGCATTGCGGATAGCTTTAAATGAGTGTTTGATATTATTTTTTAAAATATAATATTTTTTTATATTTTAAAAATTATTTTTAATATCAGTATATTATTTTTTTATTTTAAAATAATGTAAAAATGATAAAAAATTTAAATAATTTCGAAACATATTACCAAACATCCTATAAGAAGTCAAGGGAGAAAAAATAATTATATTTTAGAGAATTGATATTGGCACAACATTATTGATTTTTCACTGTTGAAAAGGATTGAAATAACCTTCCTGACTTTTTTTACTAGCTTTTCTTTTATCTCTCACACCATTTCCATGATGGTGATGATAGTTGTCCAGGAAATAATGGCCAAGAGTGAGTTAATTTACTCATATACTAAGATTTAGTCTTTGTTAATATAATAATTATTAAAAATTTATATAATTATTAATTTTAAAATTTATAGAATTAAATGAATTATACACAAATTGACCTGGACTCTTGTTAATCAGAAAAATAATTAAAAATTAAATTATCTAGTTAAGTAGTAATTCAAGTTAATAGTATGCTTTTCTAGTCAGTGTTAGTTCGAATAGGATAACGTTAAATTTATTAGTTCAATTGAGTCTATTAATTATCATCGATTTAAATTTAAATAAAAATTCAACTCCAATTCTATAAGTTTTATAAATTAATCTACAGACACGTGGATGAACCTGTTGGAGGTCATGACAAGAGTCCTTGCCTGTGATCTCGTCATGTGAATGTCGGGAACACAACAAGGATCCAGTGTTGCGGTTTGAGCAGGCGAAAGAGTTTGAATAAGCTGTCGTCCACTTGGCACGCACCCACCTACTCAGGACCCCACCATGATAAAATAAGTGGACAATTTCATAACCCACCATAACCTCCCTCCATGTCTTCTTCTTTTTATTTTTTATAAAACAGTTATGGTGGCTTTTTTAGATTAAATTTATATATTATGGTTACGTTTATTTATCAAATTGAGAAAAAAAAACAAAAACAAAAACATGTTCTTCATGTCCAAAAATTTAAACTATCTAGCTTCCTGTAAATTAAAAAAGTATCTGTCGGGTGGTTTTCCATAACAACACATGTTGCTTTAGCTTAAAAATATTGTTCATAACATAGATTGGCAAGATATCTTTCTTTTATTTATTTATTTATAATATATAGTACGACTGTGATTTTAATTTTCAGAAGGAACGTAACATGTTAGTGTTTTTGTAAGTCCATACTGCGTCTTATGTATCGATAGCTGGGACCGTGGGCCGTTGTATATTTTGTAATTTTCATTCACCTTCCGCAATTATAAATTAATTATATTTTTTGTAATTTATTAATAAGATTTGAATTTCCTTGCTCCCAGTGACATGAAAACCAATAATATGATGATGTTGTAGATAGAAATGGAAAGGGGGGCCATGCCAAGTGCTGTTCGAATTTTACCAAGAGAAAGGTGGCAAGTGCTGATTACAAGGATTTTTTATTATTATTTTTCATAAAATTAAATAAATAAAACGTTTTATATATGTAATCCAGTAATAGAAATAAAATAAAATAAAATTAACAACAAAAATGAATGCTCCCACCTCGATCTCTTTGTGGTTTGATATCATGGCCCTTTTCTTCTTCTTAATTCCAACCTCTCTTCCCTCTTCCAAGCACACACACGTTGTCATTATTTGCATTAATTTGAGTTTAGGCAACAAAATTATTGCAAATTGTACATAAATAGGATTCTACGGCCTATAATTAGTCATTAATTATACAATTAAGTTTTGGTATTAATAGTTAACATGATATAAAATTATAATCATCATATTATTCTATATGATGATCATGGCTCCATCTAATTTTAAATCCCAAGTTTTAATTAAAATAGAAATAAATTTTCTATTAACATGGCCTAGAAAAACCTAGACCAACCAGTTACTAAGCTAATTTTTTACTAGGAAACCAATTTCGAAGAGTAGGAAATGGGTATACATATAGATACAAGGGAGAGCTACATATATATATATAAAGAAAAAAACATTGAACATTTAACATGGGCACATACAGTACAAACTAGAGGGGAGGACATACGTTCTGAAAGATTGATATAGGGCCTAAATGTTAGTTTGATGTGGGCCATTGGATCAGGTGACCATGAAAAGACCGTACATATATTTTCCATTTGTACAGTGTTGCATTTACTACCTGATTCACTCTCCTGGCCCCATATACATTACAATCTAATATCTACCCGAGTACCACACGGTGCTAGCGTTTTCTTACACTGATCTGCTACAATCAGCCTTGCCAAAGCCCACTCTACGATTGGCTATATCAAACTCCACCCATAGATTTTGTTGGTGAAAATTTCCTATTATATTGCTAGCAGCACCCAACATTTCTGACCGCCCGATCCCAACACAATGGACCCCACCACCAACATCTGCTAAAACCCTCTCCTTCTCAATTACTATCTCCACACCCTTTTCAAATTCAAACACCATATTGCCTATCAACTGCCCGATCTCCATCGCCTTCCCATCGAAGCACATATCGGATACACCACCATACACGTAGCCCTTTTTTAATTTTGGCCCCACCCTTCTCACCACTTCCTCCCTCACCTTATTATAAGCCTCATCCACCAAGTAAGTGAACTCGGACCCGGAGTCAATCATGGACTGACCCGCCCCGCTAGGACCAGCCCGGAAGGCTGAAACCGGGATGTTTAATTTTTTGTTGCCAATCCTGATTCCTTGCAAAGCAACAGTGTGAGCCAAAGGGTCCAGGTTGGGCATCCGTTGACTTTGGGGAAAGGTCAAAAGACTAATATACTGAAACCCGGCTGAATTCGGGTTTTCACCCAAGTAAAACGACCCGGTTGGTGTAAAACCGGGCCGGACTTGCCGGGTGGGTACACAATATGAGAACTTGGTTATTTTAGCTTGGGAAGCGAAGGACAGCCTCCCAAGGTTCATTCCCAAAATACCCTTGCCATCACTTGTATCCTCAGCACAGCCTAGGATCAAGGGAGGTGTGCTTCGAGACGTAGAAAATGTAATCTTTTCTCTCACAAGATTACCCTCAGCTAATGTTCCATCAGCATAGAAGTAGGAATAATGGCACAAACGATTCAGGTCACAGGAAGTTGGCAGGGTAAAGTCAGGGATTCTAGGCTTACAAAGCGGGTGATTGCATGGTAAGACTGAGAACGAAGAAGACAGAGAAGGATCGAAGACAGTACTGGGTGGGGGTTTCCTAGGAACATTTTTATGGCACTGAATCCATGACAACTGGCTGCCTGTGTCCAAAATCATTTGCTGAGACTGTGGCGGTGTCCCTATAGGGAGAGACACTAGTAATATCATCGAGTACTTGAATCTTGACCTGTAGCTATATGGTGATGAAGACGACGCTGCGCTTTTGTGTGTTGGAGTTTTCCTGGTTTGTGAGATGAAAGAAGAGTAGAAACTTGGAGAGGTTTGTGGAGAACGAGGGAGGGAAGTGAGAGGGAAAGACAAGGAAAGAGAGTCATTTTTCAGTAGGGTTTCTTGGGCTGAGATCAGGAACTTAGAGGCTAGGAAGAGGAAGAGGAGAAGCATCGTTTCTTTGAAAGAACAAGGAGAGATCATGGGAGAGGAAAGGAGAGAGGGCAGGGATGGGTTTTGAGTACATTTTGTGGTGCAGGGATGTATTTATATGCCATGAAAAGGTAGGGATGGGTCGAGTAAAGCCAAAAGAGAAATGAAAAAGAAAAAAAGAACACGCGTTTTCTTAATTAATTGAGTAGTTAGATCTTATAATGACATTAGAATTGAAGCTTCCTTAATTGAGTTGCAGAGGTAGCCTAGCAGTGATGAAAATAGTGGCGTACGTGTATCGGTGCTGCATGCCAGCTGCCTCTGTAGAAGCACAGGGTCAGGCAATAAATGGTCGAAGGTCGTCGGGATTATTTTTAAAATATTTTAGAAAAAATGTAAATTTAATTTTTAAATATTTGTAAGGTTAATATTTTGTATCATTTTAAAAATAGATGTTGAGTGCATGTCTTTTTTGTCTTCCTCATTTATTTCTCTTTTGTCTAGAAATCATAATTCAACACTTTTATTCAGAATTATCGGGGAGAAAAGGATTTAAGAGTTAAGTATATCGATATTGGAAGACAAAAGGTGTTAATTCTAGATAAATGGTATTGATTTAAATATGATTTAACTTGATTTTAATCTAAGTAATTCTTTTTAAAAAAAAATCAATTAAAAGTTAACATAAATAACTGTTAAATCATGGTTTTTTTTAAAATGATATTATTATGATTTATTTATTTTAAAGAATAAAATGATATCATTTTGATTAACTTATATTAACCCTTTTAATTTTTAGCTGGAAAGTTAATAACTTTAATTTGTAATTAATAAAGTTCATCTGAATAAAAAAAGAAGTAGTAATTGAAAATGAAAGATTAATTTATTGCTGGCAATTTTTATTTTTTACGTTCCTTTAATTTTTTTATTTCAGCATCCAATTTCAGTTTTGTTTGATATTGCATTTCAAAAGCGTATTTGAAAAAAAAATTATTTTTTATTTTAATTGTTTTTGTATGTATTTTTAGATCATTTTTATATATTAGTATCAAAAATAAAAAAAATATATATATTTATAAATAAAAATATTTAAAAAAACAACTATTCTATAATATCCATTTCATATTCATTAGAAACTTCTAATAGTATAAGATTCGGAGTTTTATATAATCATTAGCCTAAGGCTCAGTGAGAAAAGTACAAAGCTTGCCGATTAATGGGGACCCAGCAAGTCAAATTGGTCGTATAATTTTGATATTTTTAATTAAAATATGAAAGAAAGAAAAAAAGATAGTATGAACAGAAGATAACAATCTTGAATAAATGAACAGTTCTTACACATGTAAACATTATTTTATAAATAAATAGGAGCAAAAAGCAGAAAAACTATTTCGAACACCAAAAAGAAAAGCCGGCGGTTGAACTTTCCTCCTCCGCCTCCTCCTTTTTTTTCCGCCTAGGACCTACATAAATTATTACCAAAAATATATTAAAATTTAATTCATGTGTCCATTCAAAAATGTTTTCTTTTTTCTTTTTTTTTTATATATAAAAAAACATGAACTCGTATTGGTAATTGCAAAGTCATGCTGGCTGATTAAATTAATTACTTTTACCTTTTTTATTTTTTATTTTTAAATTAACATATCTGTCCATTTCAATCTCGGTATGCTTGCTTCCGAGATATCACCAGTTTAAATATCACATCAATTAAAACAATTAAATTTTTTATTAATAATTAATTTATAAAATTAATTAAAATATATGTAAACCGAACTATCCTTCCAAACAAAAAATAGCTGTCAATTTGTTTTAACAAAATAATTATAAAAAAAACAATATAATTAAGAAAGCAGATACGTTGCGTCACTGCTAAAGCGATATCAACTTACGCTAGCTACCATGAAGTTGTTGAAGGAAAAGTGCAGGAAGTGGCAGTGGTGGATTGCCAGTGACAAAGATTGAAGAAGAAGTGAGGGTAGTGATTTGTGGCGGAGGAAGACGGCCGAAGGAAAATGAACGGTGGTCGTAAGGGCTGGTAATGATGCGATGAGCTGAAAAGTAGAGAGAGAGAGAGAGAGGGAGGGAGGGAGAGAGAGCGGGGTTTTAATATGTTTTTGTTATTATATTATTTTAATAGGGTGATTTTAAAATAAATTTTTTTAAAATAATTTAAATAATTCTCTAATTAATTTTTGAAATATGATATTTTGTAAAAAACAACTGGCAACTCTGCTACATTATTTTTTTTTTTTTTTATAGTCAAGAATTTATTGCAGCCCGTAAATATCTTTTGAGACCAAGGGAGCGAACGACATGTTGTTTGCTGATAAATTCAATCAATATTTTGAGATTTCCGATATAACAAGACAATTATTTTTTTAATATTCTAAAATTTTCAAGCTCCTAGTTACTTATATGAAGCATTATATATTTTTTTCATGTAATGGTAATACAATTGATTATTTCAAAACTTGGAGTATTATCAAAGACTGTCTTTAATGACTGTAGAGTGGGTGGTGAGCCAGCCAAGTTGCGAGTCAGCACTCAAAACCAGCTGGCCACCATAAGTCTCGATGGATCAACTCATAGGTTGTTGAAAATTGAGAATAGACTCAAAACTCCATTAATTCTTACAACTCGATGGATCAACTCACAGATTGTTGAAAAGGTTCAAAACTCCATAATTCTGACAACTCGATGGATCAACTCATAGGCTGTTGAAAAGGCTCAAAACTGCATTAAATTTAAAAATTTCATTCCACACAACCAGGTGACCTAATTTTAATTCATCGTTGTTTTTGAAAACTGTCAAACAATATTCTTCTTCTTTTTTTTGGGTTAATTTTGCACGAAAGAATGTAAATTTGTTATTAATTATGTAATCGTGTCGAAAAATAATATAAATTATATACTGGATTTTACTTGCTAATTTAAATTTTTAAATAAAATAATTTATTTGATAAATAAGATATTTATTCTTAATTTTATGGATACTTATTTTTAAAAAACAAATCTCTTATTATTAGACCAATCTGTCGCTCTAACCAATCCTTTTGACTACATGTGTGCTGGATTTGATGAGATTGGTTTTACGTGCGAGTTTGCAAAGAAAGAAAGAAATGTTCCCCACGAACCAAATCAAATGGGTTGAAATATTAATTCAGGGTAGTAGGTGTACAATCAAAGTTTTTTTTTATATATATATATATAATCAAAGTTGTAAAATCAAAGTATCCTTTTAATTATTATTATTATATTTGATTTTTATTTTTTTAATTATTACTTGTTTTAACATAATTCATAATTCATAAAATTTTATTTTTATTTCATCATCATTTAAGTTTTTTTAATTTGTTAGATCTGGTCCTTGTTTTTTTATATGTTTTTGGTTTTGTTTGAGAAAAATTTTCAAATCAATTTTTCTTTATTTTTGGATAGCACTACATTAAGCTTTCATATCTAGCCAGCAAGTTTAATGTTTCTACTACTATTTTAAAAAATAATCCTAATTAATACACAAACTAATCTAAGACTATTATTTATTATTAAATAAAAACAATATGCTTTTTATGATACTAAACAAGATTATTAAAAAGAAGAAAAATAATACTCTCAAGATTTTAACCCTTTACTTAACATATTATATCCTGTTAAGTATAGTCCAAGGATCATTCTAAGAAAGAAAAAAACTTTGTTTTTGAATTTTAATATAGTAAAAGAGAAATTACAATATGGTTCAAACTATATATAGTTAGATCACGGATTATTGTCATGAGAAAAGAATTTCATGCATCAATCACATCTTGACTTTTGGTAGGTTCTCTTGTCATCTCTCTAGCCAACAACTACCGTAACCTTATTTCTTGTCTTTTTTTTCTGTAACATGATGTCAAAGTATTTTTATTTTTTATTTTAAATTAATAAATTTTAATATATTAAATTATTTTTATATTAAAAATAATTTTTAAAAAATAAAAAAATATTTTTAACTATATTTCTAAATAATTCCTTGCAAGGAAGTGTTCGAGATTACGATTGAAAAATATTTATAAAAAGATTTGAATTTTTTTATTTTAAATTATTTTGTTTATATATTTTTATATTATTTTAATTTATTGATGTAAAAAATAATTTTTATAAAATAAAAAATTATTATTTAAATATTTTTAAATAAAAAATATTTTTAAAAATAATATTAATTATAAAAAATGTAACTAGATGAATTAAGTACCACGCCTACTCTAGTAATGTCATATCAACGCTAGCTTTTCCCTTCCATGATGAGGATGGAGTACATGCCATGCCCCAAGCATTCATCAGATCCAATGAACCTGAATCGCTAGCCAATGTTCAAGTCGATTAATCTCTCAACTAACAATATAGTTGACATAGATATTTTGGTAATGCACTCATTAATATTACGTCCAGCATATAAAAAAGATATACGCTAGAATAATTAAGAAAAAAAATATCAAACTCTTTAAAAATAATAAAAATATAGCTCTTCTTTTCTTTACACGATAGGTATCGATGGTTACGAGTACTTTAATATCTTATTTTAAAGGCGAGTGATGCGATTTGTTGTCTATTTAGAGCCATATTCTATGTTGAATTAACATATAATTTTAATTTAATTGAGAACTTATTATAGTTCTTATATCTAGAATAAAATATTAAATCATTTAATCGAGTCAAATTATACTATTTGAAAATAAACTGAATTATGTCTTGAAATCTTTTGTTTTTAATTTTAAAAAATATCTTTTTTTGTTGTTACAAATACCTCTGTGATATATTCATCATGTTAATGTTGATAATGTTAATAACTCAAT
Source organism: Salix dunnii (assembly GCA_015731905.1). NCBI lineage: Eukaryota > Viridiplantae > Streptophyta > Magnoliopsida > Malpighiales > Salicaceae > Salix > Salix dunnii. Next base: position 5,156,752 of record CM027662.1, on the reverse strand, counting down.
AAAGATACTGTAATATTTTTTAGCTCTAATAATTAAGAAAATATCACCATGTAAAACTATGCAGTAAATGATTATGGGCTGTGGAAGTGAAGCACTATAAAGATGACATTAAACTAATATTACAATTTATTAGTAAATCACTAATAAAACAGACCTCGTAGTTTTTATGAAGAGCAAAATAATTATTTTAGGACAATGGGGGTAAACTATAATATCAAATAGCCAGTTCGGAAAAAATAACCTTAATTAAAATCTACAGAAACAAGAACAATATTACATCTTCAGTAATATTTATTTGAATGAATAAAGTTTAATATAGAAATGACATGGTCTGATTATTAAAATCCCTCCTAGGTTTCTAGAATAAGGTTACGAGGAGATCCACATTCTCATGAGCCCGGTATCCTCTAATCAACAGCATTATTATTATTATTATTATATAGATTAAAGGGGTTAATCTAATCTTGAAGCATGTAAGTACCCATGAGGATACTAAGCATATATTTGACGATAATAACTCGATCATACAGTACCAAACCTAAGAGATAAAATACAATTAATCATATGAGAAAAGGAAGGTCAATTAATCCTGCGAATTAATATGACGAAGTGTTTTTTTAATTTGAGGAAATTCTATTTTCTTTAAATATTTTTTAATTATGGATCAAGGTTAAATCAATAAAATTTAACTTGAATTCGAGATATAAAAGATAAATTTCAAGCTTTTTGCAGCTATGACAGAAAGATAAGATGGAGAGTGGTTTAGGTTGGACCCCTAACATAGATGGTGCCTTCACCGAACAGAACTCCATGCATATACTTTTATAATATACTTTAATTAAGTGAATATTGTTTGATAAGAAAATCATTATTATTTTATCAAACAATATAAAAATAAAAGCCGCCTCACCTCCTTTTGGGAGGTCGGAGAGAAAAACAAACCCTACTTTTTGGTGCCTAGCTATTCTTTCACTGTTGGTTTCACCACGTGGCCATGCATTCGAAAATATCGTAGCTTCTGTCCCTGTTTGGGATAACACCTGCGCACCAGTAGCCTAGAATTTGTGGTTTGATAATGCGTTTTAAAAATATATTTAAAAAAATTTGATTTAGTTTTTTTTGTGTTTTAAATTATTTTTATATATTAATATTAAAAATAAAAAAATATTATTTTAATACTAAAAGAGTTGTCTTCCCCCACCAAGAACAGATAATTAGAAACATAATGATGTTGCTGACATCAAATTGTTCAACAACCAGTTGTAAAGTCAGCATCTTCCTGTCTTTATGAATTTTCAAGTCATTCAAGATCAGTGCCTAACCATGCTCCTTAATTGGGCCACATTTTGCAGATCATGGCGCCACCTCCTAGCTTGTTATCCCATATCATCTCTCTCATTGATGCTTATCCAATATGAAGTTGTTAAACTAGCTAGGACAATTACAGAAGAGATATGAAAGTGTTAATTTGGTTGAAGAGACAGACTAAGATATAAAACAAATCAATCTAAATTTGGATTTATTACTGGTGGGTTTTGATTCTGAGCGAGCTATATCGAGGGTGCAATGGGGTTTAACGTTCGAAGAGTTTCAAATAATTGAGATTTGGATCCAGTGAATGCTCTGCTGGGATTGTACACTGAAATCTAAACAAGACCTCAGCATCTTCCTGCTGAATATTTAAGGATATGCATGGGAACAATGGCAACCAGACCTCGTTGCTCTTACCATCTTTCCATTTTCCGAGCTCATTCACTAATCGGGCAATTGCAATCAGCATTCAATGTATTTTGCTCACTTATCGGGCAATTGCAATCAGCATTCAATGCACTTTGCTAAAATCTACAAGTTTAGGTTTCAGGCTGTCATCTGGACTAGTTTCTTTCTCGTTCCCATTAACCAATTTCCACCTGATCTGGCATAAGCAGTTGTTTTCAGTGAATTCTCAACGCTTTGCATGGAATTGGATATTATACATTAAGAAAAAAACTATATCATGTGCGGATGATTCACTGTCACTGTAGGTCTGGAAGTTGAATTATAATAGTGTAGCTACCGTTATGCCTTTCAATTAATAAAAAAACTAAACCATGTTGATAATTCATAATTCATTGTAGCTCCAGACACATTGCTCATTCTAAATTGTAATAGTGTAATTACTATCATACTATTCCGCTACGAAAAAAGCTAAATCATGTTGATGGTTTATTGTAGCTATAAACACAAGTCACCATGGATTGTAATATTATAATTGTTGTTATGCCATCCAGTTCAAAAAAAAAATAATTTCTGAGTTTGAGGGTGTTTTCGTCCTTCTCATATCTAAAAACTATGTTTTGTTCTAGTGTTTAGTAAAAAAAAACCATTAGCTTGGTAAGGATATTATGAATATTTTATTTTTTAATGAACAATAAAATAATTCTTTTGTCCTCAAAAAAGATAAAAAAAAATTGACGACAAGAGTATTATTGGTTTCTCCATTTTCATAAAAGGTGAAAAAACTAATTTTCCTTTGGAATAGATAAAAATAAAATATTGGTCTGGGGTATTTGTTTATATGTTTTTCCATTATTAGTATAGGCTTCAGGGGTGTTTTGATAATTTTTATTTTTATTATATATTTTAAAAAAAAAAAATTATTGTCATGTCTGCCTAACGTGTTTATAGTTTTCTTTTATCTATACCATACAGGCTGTGCATGAAGCGTCACGCGGTAGCTAAAAATATCCAACTGTCATCTTACAAGATGCATTGCCATGACCTCTTCACTATGGTGGTGAGCATGCTGGCGCATGACTTGTCGATAATCAATTGTTTTTTTTTTTTTCCTTTTCTCTATCCTAGAAGTGAATATGGATACAAGTCCTCTTTGTTTATGATTTGTGCATTTCAGTTCTTGTTTTTTTTTTTTATCTTAATTTCTTTTATAAAAGTTTTGATTTGTTTCAAGTTTATCCTTCAATTGAAATTGACTCTTATCCTTTAGTTCTTTAGAAGGAATTCCTATTTTTTGTTTATACTTATGTATATATACTCTTAGTTTTGGTTTTTAATTTTTATCATTTTCTCTTTAGTTGAGATTTTATTTTTATTCAATTTAGTCTTTAAATTTTAATTTGTGTTGACCATCATCTTTAAATTGATATTTCTTCTTTTTTCCCTTGTTTGTTTTTGGTCTGTTTTTGTTCTTCAAATTAAATGATTTTTTTTATGCTAGTAATATTTATTTTAGTTTTGTCAATTATTTATTTATTTTTTGTTTGCTCTCTTGTTAAATTTTTTTATTTTTATTTTATTCTTTGGAATAATTTTATGATTTTCATTGTTTAGGCAACAATAATAATTTTAGTGATTGTGTTTGTTTTTTTAATTTTCTTTCTTGCTATTTTGTTAAAGTTTTTGGTTTTTATTTTATTCTTCAAGGTAAATTAATAATTTTCATTTTTTAAGCAATAGGAATGATAATATCTTTTGTTGAAGTTTTATTTTTATTCAATTTAGTCCTTAAATATTAATTTGTGTTGATAATCATTTTAAAATTGATATTTTTTATTTTATCTTTTTTCTTTATTATTTTTATCTGGTCTTCAAATAAAATGATTTTGTTTATGCTAATAATATTTATTTTAGCTTTGTCAATTTTTTTTTGCTTTATCTCTTGTTAAAGTTTTTTTTTTTTTCAGAATAATTTTATGATTTTCATTGTTTAGATAATAATAATAATTTTAGTGATTATGTTATGTTTATTATTTTCTTGCTTGCTCTTTTGTTAAAGTTTTTGAGTTTTTTTTTGTACAATTTAATAGTTTTATTGTTTAGAAAATAATAATAATTATTATTATTTTAGCTATTATAATCTTGATAATGATTGTGACATTACTAATAATAATTTATTGTAATGATTATAGTGCTTATAATATTAATAATTATAGCTGTGATGATAGCGATAACAATAACTCATGAAATAATATTAAGAATATCAATAATAATAATAATATTAATAGCAATAGTCGTGTTAGTGATTATAATAGTTGTAATGATCATGATGATAATAATGGTGATGATAGTGATACTAGTAATAATTATAATAATAATAATAAAAAATGAAAATAATGAAAGTGTTAGTTATAGCTGTGATGATAATAACTGTAATAATGGTTTAACTAATAATAATTATTGTGATAATGACAACGACAATAATAACAATATTGATGGTGACAATGATTGTGATTCCAATAATAATTATAATATTAATTATTCACAATAATGGTAATTATGGTAGCAATAATGATAGTGACAATTTAACAATTATAATAATAATAATGAGAATAATTTATCATTCTATATAGTATTTGTTAAGAATTGAACTTTGCAACTTCTCTATGTATAATATTTCAATTTAATATACTGAATTATTGTTCTAATTTTTTTGGCTTAATGTCATCTTTTATTTTTTGTCTTATTTTTAAAATTTGTGTTGCTTAACAATATTTTTTATATAAAAATAATTCAATTTTCATTTAAATCTATTAAACAAATAAATTTATATTAATTTAAAATTTATATATTTTATACAAAGATTTTGACCAAATTTATAGTGTTTTTGAAAAAATCTCACTCTAATTTTTTTTTTATATTATAAAAAATATAATTCCTAATGCGGCAAAATATAGGGCAAGGCAATTTAATCGTATTATATAAAGTCTAGTTGGCCTGCAAAAATCACTGATAAGCTTATTAGCAATTTCATATAATATGAACCAACCTCCATCTCTGCAGCTACGAATCATGTAAATTCCATATCTGCCAAGAGAATGTATTTCAGTTGACAGATTCATCAAACTGTATCTTGTTCTACTACTTGTCTCAACGTTGATTGTCATGGAATGCTTGCATGTTTGTTAACAGATTGCAGCCATCAGATTCATCCAGAGGAAGCTAACGTCTTCCCATTGCACCTCTGGAAAAGCTGTTTTTGTTTTTTTTTTTGCTATTGATTTTTACCTCTACAGTCCATGGATTTCAACTTTTGATTTGTTTCAATTGCGTCTTTCAAATCAAATTAATTACATACTGTAGTTTCAGTTCGGTCCCTGTTCTTTTAATTTTGCGTTTTGGCCTGAAATCCTTAATATTTTTTGTTTCACAGTTTTGATTTATTTCAATTTTATCATTCCAAGCAAATTAATCATAAATCCTTAATAATTTTGGTGTCAAAGTTTGATTTCTTTCAATTTTATCCTTCCATGCAGATAGATTACGCATTTGAGCTTTATTACATAATTTTTTTTTATTTTATCCCTTATACTTTTAATGCTATACTTTTAATTATTATTTTTGTACATGTTTATTATACATGTTCTTTGTTATTTTTCTCAATGTTTAAATTTTAATTTATATTGATAATCATTTCAAAAATAATATTTATTATTATTTCTTTTTTTTATTCTACAAGTTAAACAATTTATTTAAATATAATAATATTTATTTTTTGTTGATATTGTTAGGTATTGAATTTTCTAATTATTATATATAAAATATTCAAAATAATAATAATGATTATTTGTAAGTTTTATTTTCTTTTAAAAATGTCAGCCTAATTATATATTTTGATACTTATTTAATGTTAGAGCCTTCATATATATATATATATATATATATATATATATATATATGGCCTAAGTTGTTGTTTTTTTAAATTAATATCATTGTTCTAAAATACTTTTAGTATCATAATATGAAAATAAAAAAATTATGGAATTTTTTTCTCATCAATTTTAATATTTCCACTATTATTTAGTTTAGTTTTTTAATATTTACATTTTAATTTTTGTTGGTGATAATTTCAAAAATAATATTGTCTATTTTTTCTCTTTTTTTTCCCTTCAATTCAAATAATTTTTTAGACGCACCATAATTTTTTTCTTATACTGTTCAAAAAGATGTTTTCCCCTAACATTTTTTTATAACAAGGTTTTTTTTTTTTTAATTAACGAGAATCTTTTTTGAAATTTTTTTTTCTAAAACCAGGGTGTCCAGGTCAGCTTTTTTTCTCATTTATACTCTTTGTTTTTTTTTTATAACTATGGTGTTCGAGCTAGCTTACGTGCACCATAATTTTTTTTTCACGTATATATTTTTTTTATAACCAGGGTGTCCGAAACAACTTACACACACCATGAATAATCCTCGAAACCACTTTTTTTAGCATTTTTTTCTGTTTTTTTCCACTTATAATTTTTTCTTTCATAACTAGGGTGTATGGGTCAGCTTATGGGCACCATGACTATTATTTTATAAAATGACTAAAGGAAATCACAATTTCAAACAGTAATAAACAGTTATTTCAACTATGGTTTCACTTTTCATTACTCTTTGAAAATTTTTTTTATATATATATTGTTTACATAATTCTTATTTCTGTCCATGTTTACATATACATGCTCTTAGTTTTTGTTTTCATTTTATTTATTCCACTATTATTAAGATGTTTTTGAATATTTAAATTTTAATTTGTGTTGGTCATCATTTAAAAATAATATTTGTTAATTTTTTTTCAAATTAAATAATTTCTTTAAATATAGAATAATTATATATTTTTATATTTATTTAATATTAGAGCTTTAATATATATTATCATTTTTTGGTTGGAAAAAACCCTTTTTGTAGTAGATTTTATAAGTTATAATTTTACTAATTAAATATTAAAATAATAAAATATAACATGTAAAAGCCCAGCACATCGCGCGGGCAAGTTGACTCGTTTATAAATAGAAAAAGAGGATAATTTAGTCTACATTGAAAAAAAATTTCAAAGCAAAATCATCCTCACCATTGGCTCAAAGTAGATATCAGAAAATAACAAATTTGACGGTTATGGTAGGCTATGTAAGCTGTCATTTTTGGGGCTGAATCAATGTGCTTATAGAGTAGATCAACGAAAATTGACCATACACAAGTATAGTTAAAAAGCAGGGATCATTTTCACGCAAATTTTGTCAAATTTTATGAAGGATAAGATAATGAATGCGCTTACAAAGTTGATATCAAAACATGAATGTTTTGGTATAAATTTGGGGAGGAAAGCTGTAGTGATTAGACAGCACATCGTTTGACCTTTTTTTCTACCAAAGTTCAATTTGATCATTTAACTTATGATGATTATGATTTTATTGCAATTCCTCCTCATTTCAACCAATTGACTTGGTAAAAAAAATAAATTTCATATCTGAAAATTATAATTTTTTTCAATTTAACTCAAATTAGGCTCATAAACTTATTTTCCCACCAATTAAGCTTTGAATGAAATCACTTTATCCTATTTAAAGTATAAGTCATTGCACTTAATTAAATCATTCAATTGGACCCTAAATTAATTTATAAACATAATTAAACTTTAATTTGACTCATGATTAAATCAAACTTGCATATTAAAAATATAATTATACAATTCAACTTAATTTTTATACAAATTTATCCGATACTTATTTATTTTAGACTTTAATTTGTATTTTTTTTTAGACACATTAAAAATACAATTAAACTCTCATATCCGTTCAAAATCTCCAACTTATTTTTCCGCCACGCAACCGTTTTATCTTTATTTCAAGTGCATGGTAAGTTAAACATAGAAATGGATGATTAAAGTAAATTACTAGTTAATGTAATTATTATTTCACTGCTTAATTTGCTTGATTGTAAGCACTTAAGGATATTTTTTATTTTTCCATAAAACAAGTTGAGATTACTAATTGTTCGAGGATGTTTTTATTTTTTCAGGTATTTTGCACAGTAAGAATTATTAATATAATTGTCTACCGTAAAAATAATATACGAGTTATTTGCCTTGTATTTTTTCATAGAGAAATGGATTATGAAAATACGCATATTGGTATCTGGCAATTTGCATATCGATGACAGTTTCTTTTTCATCCAAGTAGCCTGTTTCTGCTCTCGTAGCAGTAAATGTTGTGACATCGCTTTATTGGAACATTCAATTTAGCGAAGGCTAAGTGTTGTCATTAGGCCAAAACTCGTGGTTTTCACCCGGGTTCCTGCTGTTGCTATGGACACGCTAAGGCTATGGTTTCTCTACCCACAGCCTTTGCCGTGTGAACCTTGTTATTTTAAAGTATTTTGTTAATCAATACACACCATGATTTTGACTTAAAACTCTTTCTTGAAATCCTAGTTAAGAAGAATATACATTTTGTAGGAAACTTTCAATCCACAGCCTCAAAAGCTACCACAAAGCCAAACACACTAGCCCCTTGTTATGATCTCCTTCAGCAAACACACAACCGGCAAGAAACCAAATAATTGAAAACCTTGGAAGTTTTGGTTCATCTTCACAAGATAGAAATTAATGAACTGATTCTTGTCGGCTTAAATGTCTCTTCAGTGGCATTCCTGAAAGTTATGTACGTTAACCTTTACCTATCAGTTTCATTACTTTGCTGGTATGGTCTTTAATTTTTATTTTCTCATGTCCTGTTGGTATGCTGGACTAGAAACGAAGCTGAGCTTCTTGCCATATATTCTGAGTCTTCGGAAATCAACCCCAACCTGTCCTCTTTTGAGTTTTGTTTTGGGCTTAGCTTTTTTCAGGTATTGGTCTGCTAACCATTTTTGTTGTCATAGTAAGGTTATTTGAACTGTGTTTTGCTTACCAGTCTTGATATGGCCATCTCATTTGGTCACATGAAAATTCATTGCAATTTCTCTTTAATGCTAATGTTATCAATGATCCTATTAAAAAGACATTGATATCCTCTAGTTCTGCAGAATTTGCTGGGGAGCTACAATTTATCAATGCTGGACATTAGCAGCTTGGACTAATTATTAAAATCCAAGAACAGACACACAGAATAGGGAAGTGAACGAAATATACAGAAAACTTTGTATGAACTGAAAACAGAAAGAGCAATGGTGAGTAGCCAGGGTAAGATTTATTGGGGAACATATATTGATTGAAAACAGAACATAGGTTGCTTGAAAATATGTGAATGGTTTAAGGTCCTTGCAGCTTCACTGACAGTTCATTAACTTCCTGGATGATTGGAGAAAAATTCATTAATCAAAGAACCAAGTAAAGGAAACCTGATTACAAAAGCAGCAACTTATCTACAGTTTTGGAATTTTAGGGTAAACTTTTATTTTCTCAGAAATGTTTTGTCATAAATTTAGTTTCCAATCCTATTGCCTTTCCATTTAATCTTTATACAACCAAACTGGTGCTTTAAGGCAATGATTTAATCCACAGTAGCAGATGAAACAAAAAAATATTTTATATTCACGTCCATTTTAAAATTATACGATGTATTCTTAACCGATCCTTGCCAAAATGTGGGTGCTTCAGATCATCAAAGCATCAGTGCTGGCAAATCTCTGACTAACTTCTGCCGCAACCATTAATACCGTAAGCTCTCAAGTCCTAACTTGAGATGCTCAGGAATTAACCTCCACATGGTGACCATACCGTTCAATGGCTCAACATATTTTAGATGCATCTTCTTTACTGCTCATTCCTGGAAATGGAGGTCAACTCTTGAAAGAGGCCAGCTACATGCATTCTTCCACCTCTAATGCAGAAAAATGGCATTTAAGGACATTAGTGCTTACCTAAGCATGTCTCCAGAATGTAATTTTGGTCCACTCAATGCTGGTGAGATGCTGAAGTTATTGCCATCAGCCTGGAAAGGAGGATGCCCAAGAGGCATTGGTCGATCTGGAATTGGTGGAACATCAATATCTCCCTCTAACATTTTCAATGCTACAAGAATGGTTGGCCTTAGAGCCACCATTACATGAGCACACAAAATCCCAACCAGCACAAACCTCTCCATTATCCCTTTCGGATTTGAATTTGAAGAATCCCCATATCTCAACAAAGAAGCATCCAAAGCCTCTTCCACTTTTCCAGCTTTCACCAACGACCAGGCCCAGTCGGTGATCAAGAGCGCACGAGGTGAACCCCCTGAAGAAAAATCAAGAGCTTTTCTCCCACACATTATCTCCAAAACAACAACTCCAAAGCTATAAACATCGCTCTTCTCAGTCAATTGACCATAAAGCGCGTATTCGGGTGCTAAGTACCCATGAGTTCCAGCCACTCTTGTAGTAAGATGAGATAGTCCTTCCTCACTCTGCTTCACCAACCCAAAATCAGCAACTCTAGCTCTCATATCAGCATCTAACAATATATTAGTCCCCTTGATATCTCTATGATATATTGCAGGCTTCACTCCATAGTGCAAATAGGCTAATCCCTTTGCCACATCCAAAATTATGCTCTTTCTTTGAGGCCAACTTAAAGGTTGCTTTCCAATTTGGTTGCCTGATGATGGAAATAAATGGTCATCAAGATTTCCATTTGACATATAATCATAAACAAGATACCTTTGATTCCCTCTCTCATCATTATTTCCATCATCATCATCATCATCAATCACACAACACCCTCTGAGTGGGACCAAATTCCTGTGCTTCAAGTTGCTAATAATCTCAACCTCATTGCGAAACTCCGCAGCACCCTGAAAATCAGATTCTATAACCCTTTTAACAGCCACCACTGTCCCATCAGATAAAGTCCCCTTGTAAACAAAACCAAACCCACCTCTCCCGATAAAATTCTTCTGCGAGAAATTACCTGTTGCCTTCTCAAGATCCTGAATTTTAAACCAAATTGACCCTGTATTCGGCCTCAGTTTAGGCCTAGACCCTTGCTGTTCATCTATTTCAAAACCAAACCCTGAATTCTTTTTCCTTCTCCATTTCTTATCATACCAAAGATACAATCCTAACAAACTAAACATTACCAAAAGAGCAACACCGGCACCAGTTAAGCCAAAAACACGAGCAGAATGAGCCTTACTAGCTGAACCAACACGTGAATTTAACTCCAAACCCAATATACATGAAACGACACCATCACTTTCAGGACCAAACTCATTAACAATACCGGCAGCATAAAGAATTGCAAAGTAAAAACAATCTGTAGCATGAGTTTGATTACCATCAATAGACAACAGCAAGGACTGTGCTTTATAACCAGCTCTAACACACCCATCACAAGCTGTAGTATCAGTGAGATCAGACTTGCAAGCTGTATCAAGCGAAGTTGACGTACCAAGTCGAGCAACCCAATCTTGAAGTGACTCTATATGGGCACAGATGTTTGGTGTTGATACAAACTGTAAAGGGTCAAAGCAATAAGAGACGAGATTGTTGGCAAGAGGAAAAGAGTTGAGCTTTGACTGGTAATCATGGAGACAAGAAATAGAGGTGGCTAAGTTTGGGAGATGAAAAAGAGAGGCTTCTTTGAGATGCTGGGATAGAGCAACCCCAAAGAGGGATAGTAAACTTTGACAGCATTGGGGCTTGCTAGAGGTGTTGGTATTGTCATTTTGATCAGGAGGTTGGAAGTTCTGACAAAGACTTCTGTTCCATGGGATTCTTAACACATAGTTGAAGTCCATGGGACATGTAGTTTCTGTACTGGTGGTGTTTTCTGCTACTGTGTGAGAGAGTAATATCAAGACAAGAAACCTCAACAGATCAAGATTCGGGCTGCCCCCCATGTCCAGCTTTAGATTATGCTTAGGACAGGATTTCTTTGAGTTTATTTATCTTGGCTTCTGAGCGACGGCTTGAACTGCAGAGAGAGAGAGGGAGAGAAGAAAGAAATCATCTGGAAAGTTTGGTCAAACATTTACTATGAGGGTTGGTGTTGCCGGCAAGGCCGATGAAGTTCACTGCTTGGGCAGCTGGGCGTTGAGGGGGGGTCCAGGAGATCTCATATCATTGATTTCACTGACATGGCATTTTTTCAACCATCGATGAAATCCTGTGGTTCATCGTATCTACATAAATTATCAAACACCAAATAACATTGTCGAATGAAACTCTGTCGCGTCAATTAAAAAGAATATCAAGCTACAGTTTTTGTGATAGCTGTAAGACCCAAGCATATCACTAACCATATCAATCAACCTTAATTACTTTAATCTAAAATAAAACAATTCTTTTTTTAATATTATCTTGTAAAATTCTAGATTCAATTCAATCAGGTTAAAAGTTAATCAAATTTAAATATTTTAATAAATATAATTAGATTCTCTTCTTTGAATGATATATTTCGAAATATATTTAAGAGAATAAAATGAATTTGTTTGAATACTGATTTTCAAATTTTAAATTCAGAAAATAAATAATTTACATTACCATCTCTTGGGTTATTAAATACAAACAAATAACTCGTACACAGGTAATAGAAACCAAAATGAGTGGTCTCACTGTGCTACCTAATATCATGACGAAAGACACCTATTCCACGTCTCTGGGGCTGCCCTTGACAATTGTCAAAAACCAGCTGCCTTTCTTCTTTTTTTTTTTTGTCAAAGTGACGTCTTATCGTTGACTTTTCAGAATAATTAAAAAGTTAATTTTTATTTATTTTTATGTGCTGCGGATAGAATCTTGATTTCATTTCCAATTACTTTCTCCCTCTCCCCTTCCACCTCCCCCTCACTCTCACCACTTTATGCAAAGGTGCTCACTTTCTCTCTCTACAACACCCCAGTATCCCTCCTCAAAACACGACATGTTTTTATTTTTTATAACCAAAACAACATCATTCTTCATGATCACAAAACTATATTTTCTATTCAGAGATATATTAGATTTTTTTATTTATCAATTTAATACAATTTATATTTAATGTATGTTAACTTGATTTTATTGAGTTTGAAGCTTTAAATTAAAGAGAGATCTAATTTAAGTTGAGAATTAGGTTATTTGATATAGAAATTGAAATTTATGGGAGGATGTTCTAAGCCAAGGTTAATTAAGCTCTTTATGTTGATGCATCAATCTATAGCGACAAGAGTGGAGGGGGTTAATTGACAAAGATATATTATATATGTTTGAAGATTTTATTTTCACGATTATTATCGACAATGCTTTGCTAAACGAGCACATTTATATTAGGTGTTTGTTTGGTACTGCGGCCAAACTGGTGTTTGGTTTATTTTTTTTCCTTCATTTTAAATGAATTTTTTTGATATTTTTATATTATTTTGATGTGATGATGTCAAAAATAATTTTTAAAAAATAAAAAAAAATATCATTTTTATATATTTCTAAACAAAAAACACTTTGAAAAACAACCATAACCATACTACCAAACACCCCCTAAATATCCAAAATATCCAAAAAGTTGGGGTAGTAATATGTTTGATATTATTACTCAAAGCCTACAATCCATTAGTTCCAAGTAATAATAAAATAAAATTGATTATAATCAATATATTTTTTTTATATAAAATGAATGTAAAAACATGCTGACCTTTTTGCCTTGTCATGTCAAATTATGTGGGGCTAAACATATGACGATAAATCTTACTCTGTCTACAGGTTTTATTAGGAATGAGTTGGACATACAACTGCCACATCAGGTATATGTTACAAATGTATTGAATTTCTCCTATTTGAATGTAAATTATTTAGTTTTGATTTGTTATCTAATATAAATCTTCATATATTTTGACAAGTCATATAAATGTTATATATAAAGGACTCGATACTTTTAGTTTTGTCTACATGCTCCAAGGATCTAATGTAAGGGATCTAATGTTCGGTTAACATAGATCCTATTGCACCACATCAACATTGTTGACATTCATTGCTCACATAAGATAATGCGACACTGTTGACTATCTCAAAACATGTTAGATTATATTGATACCGATGACAAGCTACATAATATTAGTTGACACGAAAAGTGCAAGTAGAATTTGTTGGTGATTCATGTATCTTACATGGATCACTAGGATACTAGGAGAGATCGTGTATTTTGAGGAGCAAAATCCAGTAATTGATGTCAATAACTACATCAGATAATAATATATGTCTATTATACATTGTTTTATTACATCTACTCAGGCCCCGTTTGTTTGCTGGAAAGTGGTTTTTTTTTGGAAAGTGAATTCCGGGGAAAGTGAATTCCTGAAAAGTGAATTCCTAAAAAGTAAATTCCGATGTTTGGCAGTGTTATGGAAAATGAACTGGAAAACACTTTCCAGTGTTTGTTTGTGTTATGAAAAATGAACTGGAAAATAATTTATTAAGAAATTAATTGTTTTTTCAAGTTTATTAAAATAATGAGGAACAAATCTTATAAATTAAAAAGTTGAATGAGAATGAAATTGAAAAAAAAATATAATTTCATAAATTATCTCAAATAAAATAAATAATAATTAAAATAATAGAGATCAAATCTAAAAATTTAAAAAAAAAAATAAAAGGTGAATAAATTAAAATAATAATAATTAACATTTCATAAATTATTTCAAACAAAATAACAATAAAAAAAATGAGGACCAAATTTGATAGATAAAAAATTTCAATAAAAAAATGATAAGAAAAAAGCAAATAGCAATTATAAAAATAAGGACCAAAATTAATATAAAAATTAAATTTTCAGAGATGGAATTGAAAAATAAATATTCAAAACAAATTATATATAGCAATCAAAAGTTTGAGGATCAAATTTGATATAATTAGCAAATAATGACATTTCTAAATTTTTCACAATTTCCGGAAAGTGTTTTCCGCCCAAATTTTCCGGAAAACACTTTCCTGAAAACCAAGCCAAATTTTTCTTTGACTGAAAAGTGTTTTCCGTTGACCAACTTTCCTGAAGACAAACAAACACAGGAAAGTTTAAAAACTGATTTCCCGAAAAGTGAATTCCAGGAAACAAATATAGCCTCAATCATGTTTCCCAAGACATCCAAGCAATCTGATATTCTATAATTTTTCTTTATAATATAATTATATTTTTTGTCGTAAAGCTCCTTTCCAAGAGGATTACGACAAACGTGATTTCCAAGAGCTGGTGAAATCCAAAGAAATGAGATATTCCATGATGTGTCCGCTGTGATCAACATTTCCATGTTAAAATCATGATTGTGATAAATAGATATTCCAATTCATTTTGCCATTATAGAGCTGTTGGTTGACTAAATCCAGCAGTTACAAAACAGATAGCAAAGATAAATAAACTACACATTCAACTGATATTTTTGTGATACAGTCACAGGGTCATCCACAGAAATATGTATTGTTCACCTACAAAATTTAACTCGATCCACACTAGTAGTCATCACCTCTCGATATGACCTCTTTGCAGGTTGGTCGCAGTAGAATGGTATGCTCGAATTGGGATACATAACTGCCCTTAACATCGCATAGAGGAGGATAAGGCTGCAAAAGCAAGGAAGGATGAAGAATTACTACAATGGGTATAACAAATGTATGATACAGCAAGCTACACAAGTCATCATCTCTGTGGCAGTTAACTTGGCCCGTGGTCATGATAATAGTTTTGCAGCTGCTACCTACTTAATCAGAATAATTGCAGTGAGTACTATATTTTACATTTAATATTTTCAGGAGAAACAAGAGTTTTCAAGTTATTCCATAATTCACCATAGTTGAAGGAACACGATATCAAGAAGTGAACCTGGAGGAGTACTGGGGATGCTAGGATGAACCTGGCAACAACTTGATGGGCGAGCTTTTTTTTATTGATACACTAGGCTATTTAAGTTATCTGTAGTCCAAAATGGTGCACAAACATACATCTGGGGTATGAAAATTTGAGGATTACTTGGATATGAAAGAATTGAGAGATACCTGAATGATGTTAGAATCGCACAAATTTTTTAGTGCCATCAAATATTTAGTCTCTCCGAGGCGATCTAAATACCGTCTACAAAAGGCCAAAGTGGAGAAGTTCTTATTGATTGTTGCTAGCAGTTGCTTTGCTCTTGGCAACCTCAGAGGGATGTGGCCAACATCAAAATTTTTCATGTAATGGCTGCACTCTAGATCTTCTCTTACATATCCTTTGCCTGAAAACATAACAGTAAGGCTTATTATACCATAGGTTTGCACCATAACAGTAAGACTTATTGCACCATAGGTCACAATCTTCACCAACTGCCATCCCTTTCAAAAGATAAATCAATTCCCTGCCAGATGAAACAAATATTACCTGTAGATGCAAATGTTTCAATTGCAAAAAATTCACCCTCTTCCATCTTTGTCTGCTCCCCTCCTTTAACTATGGGAACAGATTTTCCAGCATGAATCTGATAGGGTCCAATGCTGTGCCCATTCAAATTTCTGATACTCTTAACTGCCAGTGACATTTCAAGTCTGTGTCACACAAATATGTATTCATGGGTGCTTTTATAATAAATCCACAGACATGCATGAAATCTCGAGCAAATTCATTATCCTATTCAAATAAAAAAAATTCATTGAACCACCAAAAGCAGTAACGCTTTCACTGACATAATATGCAAGGTGACCAATCATCCCTTATTTTTCAACATGATACCAAGTTATTCTTGATGCATGAAGTCAAATGATGGAGTTATGTTACTATTTAAGAGATTCAAGAACTGGAAAAACAAAGTTCACACTGGGTCATGGTTCAACTGTCAAATAATGATAGATTCATTATGGGTAAAACTAAAATGGACTTGGCATGATTTAGAAAATGAGTTTAGGACCCAGATGCCCTGGATGGAAAAAATGAGAACAAAACTTCCACAAGACTAGCTTTCAAGTTGTTCGTTCACACTGTTCAACACTTTAAAATATTTTATGATGAAAAGAGATCGTTCCACAAATTCTGTCCACAAATTCGCTATACCAATTCTATTAAAGAAATCTAAAAGTTGTCCTGTTGCATTATGTGCAGCTGATAAAAAAGCAACAATCAAATAGACACCAAATTAGTGTACCAACAAACCATTGAAAAGCAGCATCGAATAAACATCATACCTTGAAATACCTTTCCATTAATTTCAACCTCGTATGATTCCATGACTTCTTGGATGGCAGCACCAACATCACAAAGACGCACATCAATCCCCGATTCCTGAAAAGTTAAAATAAAAATCAGCACAAGCTGTGCTCTGCAAACAATTAAGCATGAGTGACAAACTCTTCAGAGCAGTTAGGTATTGGAAATAGTCAAAACAAAACAATCGAAGTCCAAACTCTTCTCAAGAGAGAAAGAAAACAGTCCTCAACAGAAAACACTGAAAACACCAATCCTGACTAATCTTAGTAAAACCTCTCCTCCCTCCTGCAAGAAAACCCATTTGAAGATTCTCTAATCTTTTAGGAATGGAAATACAGATGGTGAAAGAAAACATTGTTGGGCCAGCTATATAGCACCCTTTTGAAGGGAGTAACCGCAGGGATAGGGTATGCAAGAAAGTTATTTTAGAAGATTTTGTAATAGGAAAGAAACAGTGTGAGTACAGCTTATTTCAATGTCAGCTACAATAATCAAATAGAAAAATGCTTGCCTTTTTTGAATGTTAAACACAAGTCCCAATCAAGAGAAAACTACATCTTCAGCATTAGGAATTAGAAAACCACAACTTTCAAATATATCCTTCATTGGGTACATTACACACTCACATCAAGACAAAAATTAACTTCAGAGATAAAAGGTCAGTACCTTGATACCAGTATTGGTTGCCTCACGTGAAGCTTCAAGTAGTGGATCAAACATGGGGTTGAATGCCACTGTAAATGCACAATCCACGATATGTCCTGCAAATTCAAAAACCAGCCATTAGTTCAAAGGCTCTAGCTGAGAAAAACAGAAATTTTGAACCAACACTGTTATAATAAAAAAATACAGGAATTAAACCATAAAACCCAGAATGTACTATAAATATTTTTACCATCAATATGGGTCCCAAAATCCAATTTCATCACATCATCATACTGAAGCACAGTCTTATCCCCAGAATTTGGGGTCCAATGAGCAGCAACCCTAACAATGAAAAGGAAATTTAATAAAGATACAACCAAGGAAAAAAGCCCTACTGGTCACTAAATCCCCAGATATAAAGTTGGGATTCACCAGTTCAGAGAGCATCCAGTAGGAAATGCAATGCCTGCTTGTAGACCATTCTCTGATATTAGCTTACGAACTGTGTTCTCCAAGGTCTCACAGAGATCCGTCATTAACATTCCAGGTTTCAAAATGCTTTTCATAAACTTTCGAACCTAAAAACAAGTAGACTGCATTTCAAGAAGATGACACCAAACACAGAGTAGAAATAAAGTCATACACTAGACCTATTACCAACCTGGCGATGAACTTCAGCTGCCTGTCGAACTGAATTATACATTGGCTTTTCAAGACGCTCCAACTCTCTTTTCTCTTCTGACGTTGTCCTCCACAAATTACTAAAAGATCCAAGTTCCCATCGATTTTCACAGAAAAGGATAAAAGATAATCAGAACAGGTCAAATTGAAAACAATGACAACTTATGGGACATACATTCATTAATGGGCCTATTTGAGTGTGATTGATGTTGTTTTTCAAAGTGCTTTTTATTCAAGAATGCATCAAACTAATTTTTTTTTTCATTTTTTAAATACTATTTTTGGCATCAACACATTAAAATAATATGAAAACATTTTTAAAAAATTAATTTGAAGCAAAAAAAAAAAAAAAAATCATTATTTTTCAAAAATGCTTCTGAAAATCAGTGCCAAAAAGGCACTTAATCAACAATCTCATTTTCATATCTGAAAATTACAAATCTCAAACAGAAAAGAAGCATATAACATTCCACATTTACAAATTTAGTGTATTATAAGCATGCATCTTCTTTTTGTATATACTGCTACATAATTTTGCTAAAAACCAAACACATTTGAACCTATACTATTGCACTAACAGCCAATCTCAGAAAAAAAAGAGGAACAATAGACTCTTGCTGGGCAGTGAATCCAATAGTAAACCAGATATTCACACGTGTGTGCAGTGAAAGGCAAGAGATTGGTAAGAGAAAACAGCATATACTCACTCGTCTTTGTACTGTTGAATTTCACCTTCAGGAAACTCCCCAGATGGAAAAAGATCAACAACAGGAATTGAGGGTGGATCAGTCTGCTTTGGTGATTCCTTCTTTTTCCTGTGGATTACAGAATAGGAAATTATTGGCTACCGGGTGAAAACATCATTAGGAAAGAGAATCACTATAGGAAGGAGTACTAACTTGCTTTTATTTTTCTTCTTTTTCTTCTTTGCAACATCTGCAAGAAAGAAATTTGTAAATACACACAATTCCATAAATTTGAAACATTATAATAAATTATTAAATCTCCTCAAATGAGATAATAATACCAAAAGGCATCCACTAATATCACACAAAAAAACCCAATTATTGATAATGAGAATCAATCCCATTTTTTCTATTTTTTTCCTATAAAAACCTCCTTATAACTGTAAAAAGTAAAAAAAATGTAACATTACTAAATTAATAATGATATATAAGAACGTCAAACTCTATATAAACCTAGTTCTGATGATAAATCTATTTCCAAGATTTCAAAGAAAAAGGTCGTGTTTTTCTCATTCCAGTACATCAGAAGTTTAGGCCTAAAGATAAAGCCCTTCTCCCTGCCATATCCAATCCCCAGTTTGAACCTTAGATCCTCTTTAAACCAAATCAAATTGATCAAATAAAGTGATTAACCCCAACCAAATTACCAACAAAAGCCTAAATATATGACAAATTACAAAACCTAAGCACAATCCAATAACAAAACACAACCAAAAACGATAAATTAAGCAACTTAAGGACAACCCAATAACAAAAACAATCACCTTTGGTCTCTTCTTCTCCTTCTTCATCTTCTTTTTGTATCACAGAAGAAACATAAGAAGAATCACCGTTTTCATTAACAGCTGAAGCCTCTAAATTCCCATTTTTCTCCTCTTCTTTAGTCCCATTTTCTTCAACAGGAACTTGGGTTTTCAAGTCTTCACTCGCCATCATTCGAAGACCCTTCTGCCTCACAGAACCAAAAATTCATACATCTTTTAGACCCTAAAGATCTATCTTAAGAAAACATTGAATCAAATAGCAAAAAAATAAAATAAACCCAAGACCCTAAACTTATTTTTACCTTGAAAACTGAATGTGAGATCGAGCTGGAGCCTGATATTGCTGTGATAAAAAAGGTTATCGATAATTACTTGCGGAGAGCCAGAGCTGATGAAGCAAGAGAAGTAGACAAGTTTATGTTAACCTGGAGACTACTTTAGGTTTTAGACTCGTGCGCAACAACTCGTGTGTTTTTATAATTTCAGAAGTGTTTTTTCAGGACAACACGTGTCCCTATACTCTTCGGATTGTTTCACTTTGGTCCGTTAAATATTATCAACATCAATAAAGTCCCCATTTCCACTTTTTAAATAAATATGTCCATATGGATTTTGAATTTGTTAAAACGTAAACTGTGTTATAATCCTTAGGCCCGTTTGTTTGCTGGAAAGTGGTTTTCTTTTGGAAAATAAATTCCGGGGAAAGTGAATTCCTGGAAAGTGTATTTCCAGAAAGTGAATTCCGATATTTGGCAGTGTTATAGAAAATGAACTGGAAAACACTTTCCAGTGTTTGTTTATGTTATGGAAAATGATATGGAAAATAATTTATTAATAATTTTTTTTTTCAAGTTTATTAAAATAATGAGGAACAAATCTTACAAATTAAAAAGTTGAATGAGAATGAAATTGAAAAAAAAATATAATTTCATAAATTATCTCAAATAAAATAAATAATAATCAAAATAATAGAGATCAAATCTAAAAAAAAAATTTAAAATAAAAGGTGAATAAATTAAAATAATAATAATTAACATTTCATAAATTATTTCAAATAAAATAAGTAACAATAAAAAAAATGAGGACCAAATTTGATAGATAAAAAATTTCAATAAAAAAATGATAAGAAAAAAGCAAATAGCAATTATAAAAATAAGAACCAAAATTAATATAAAAATGAAATTTTAAGAGATGGAATTGAAAAATAAATATTCAAAACAAATTATATATAGCAATCAAAAGTTTGAGGATCAAATTTGATATAATCAGCAAATAATGATATTTCTAAATTTTTCACAACTTCCGGAAAGTGTTTTCCGCCCAAATTTTCCGGAAAACACTTTCTTGAAAACCAAGCCAAATTCTTCTTTGACTGGAAAGTGTTTTCCGTTGATCAACTTTCCGGAAGACAAACAAACACAGGAAAGTTTGGAAAGTGGTTTCCCGGAATTCACTTTCCGGGAAACAAACGGGGCCTTAGAATATATCCAAATTCATCTTTCTAGCATTCTCTAACCACATCATGTATAATACACATATTTGTGTATAATCTTATAATTTTTGTTTTCTATTATTTATTTATAATATGTAATTTTATAGAATAAAAATAAATCCCTTGTACAATTTTTGACACATGTCACCTTTTAATTATGAATTGTATTATAAAATTAACTATGTTTTGTATTCATACTTAGGGTGTGTTTCATAATAAGTTGCATGATGTTTTTCAATTAAAAATTATTTTTTATATTTTTGATATCAAATTTATATTTTAATTTGATTTTTTTATATTTAAAGTGGATTGAATTGCATTACCCATTAAAAAATTATTTTGTTGACATGTTGAATAATGAAGAAAATATAGAAAATGAATAATAATATCTTGAGAGACAATAATATAAGTAAATGAATAATTTGGGCTTTAACTTAATTGAAATTAGGAAAAATTGATCACTGATTTAGTAATCAAAGACCTAAAAACTGTAAGGACTAAAACATACTTTAGCGTTGAAATTACATTTTGGACAAGAGAGAACCTAATCTAGCCGACCTTCGGAGATCTCATATTGGTAAGATAAAGGGTATGTTTGATATTCCTTTTATTTTTATGGTTGAAGTTTTAGAAAAATAGTTCATGAGAAGCATTTTAGCTGCGGTTCAAAATAAATTTTGAAGTGTTTGGTTAAAACTGTGGTTGAATATAACATTAATGAAAAACAGTTTCATGTATTTGGTTACCAAACTTTTTATATTGCTTTCAATTTGTGAAATTACTTTAAAGTATGTGTGTGTGTGTGTGTATTATTTTTTAAATATTTAATAATTATAATAATAAAATATAACTAATAATTCAAGTAAATTAGATATTTATTTTTATTTTCTTATCAAATTATTTGCAATTTTATCACGAACTAAATCTATACATGAATGCCCATGCGATCCCTTGCAATTTCATCACAAACTAAATAAATACGTGAATGCCTCTGTGATCCCTTGCAATTTGATCAAGCAATAACATCTGGTAAAATATCATTAGTAACAACATTGATGATCAATACTAAGTTTCAGGATCTCTATCTATGTATTGTATAAATATAATTTCAATATCAAATTTAACTGTAATTTTTTTTTATCCATAATCAATTGAAAAAATATTAATTGAATATTTTAATTTATGCTCGGGGGACGAAGATATTAAAAAGCTTTTTAATTGAGTCTGAAAATAAATTTTTTTATATAATGCAATTGGATTATTTTTTTTATTTGTTTTGAGGTTCATGAGCGGTTGACAGGACTTAATATTTTTATTATTTCAATAAATTATGTATTGGTAATTATATAAAACTTACAAGTTAATTTATATTTTATAATTTATTCATGGTTCTCTTAAAAAAAATATATATTGTGATTCATTGAATGTTTTAATTTCTTAAGACATCGTTTTATATGATTTTCAATGAATATTTTATATTATATAAAAAGTCCTACACAAAACAAAAGAATAAATGTAAATATAAATCCACGATTTAATTACAAACACACAAAAACAACCAAAAAAAAAAAAAACAATTATAAGCGACCAAAATTACACAATCGCAAATTAAAAATAAAAAACGGCACCGTGTGCCTCCTATACTAAACCCTACCATCTTCCAGTTATAAGGTCAGCCCTTCTCTCTCTTTACTTTTCCCTCAAAGGCTCAAACCCATTCCCTTATATCGTTATTTTGAACTGTTTTGAGCTAAAGTCGAAATCTTTTTTAATTGTTTAGGCGTTTGGGTTTAGTTCATCGGTGAAAGCAAAGAAATTGCAGTCATGAGCTGTAGAGAAAGAGCAGAGGAAGCTTCATGTGCCTACCATCGAGAGGAATTATGGTGAACCGTCTCCTTTTGTTGTTGTTGTGCACGGTTAAACGCTGTCGCTTCCTTCTTCTCCTCCCTCTTCGTTCTTCAACAACACAACCTCTCCACTCGATTTAAAATCCCTAAAACTTTCCTTAGAAAATCAAATTCTTCGGCAACGAATACCCTCAGAGAAAACCCAGTTCCTCACAATGTCCTGCAAAGCTTGTGGGCTCAGAACCCTTATTAGGGACGATGCAACAGAGAACATGATATGTGATTCATGTGGTACAGTTCAGGATTTCATCAACTATCAAGAACGTGCCTTCAACATTAATGGGCCAACAGGTGTGTTTATAAGTATAGGCTCTTCAGGTTGCGGAAGTGTTTTGAACTATAAAGAGAAGAAGATTTATGAAGCAAATAATTTAATAGATGATATTGTTTTTAAGTTAGGCTTAACTGGTGGCTCAAAAGTTAGGGAAATTAGAGATATGATTAGTAAAGTTACTGATGGGAGGTTTGGCTCAAGTGAGAGTAGATGGTTTAGTATTTTTGTTGGTGCTTGTGCTTATGTTGTAATGAGGAATGATGATAAAAGTTTGAGCATTGAGGAGGTGAGTAGTGTTGTTGGGTGTGATATTCATGAACTGGGGAGGATGGTCATGAGGGTTATTGAGCATTTGGGGATGAAGTTGCCAGGTTTTGATATAGTGGGGAGTTTTGAGAGGGTGGTTAGGAGTTTGTCGATTTCGGACAGGGTTGAGGGGGATGTGCTGGAGAGGATGAGGAAACAAGGTATTTTTTTAGTGCAATGTGCTGTGAAGTGGTTTTTGACTACAGGGAGGAGGCCGTTGCCAGTTGTTGTGGCTGTTTTGGTTCTGGTTGCTGAGTTGAATGGGGTGGAGGGGGTTAAGATCGAGGAGGTTGCCAGAGAGGTTCATGCTGTGGTGTCTACATGTAGGTTGAGATACAAGGAATTGTTGGAGATGATTGTTAAGGTAGCGCAAGAGATTTTGCCATGGGGGAAGGATGTAAATGTGAAGAATGCAGTGAAGAATGCACCATTAGTGATTCGATATTTGGAGACGAAATGTATGTCGAAGAGTGGCGGGGAAGGAAAGGGCTTGGAGAGAACCAAGTTTGATTTGGGAGAGGTGGTTGGTGAGTGTTTTAGTAAGAATGTTGAGTATGGGGTTGAGGAGGATAGTTTGAAATACGAGGATTTGCGGTATTTTGAGTTGGAAGATGCTATTGGGTTTGATAAGGCTGGCATTGATGAGGTGGATAAACTTCAGCTTTCACACGAGTGCTTGTCCATGGTTTATGACAAGTTCCTGAAGGATGGTGGCTGTGGTAGATATATGGAAGGAAGTGGAAAGGTTCTTGGGAGGAAAAGTGAGAGAGAGCTCGGGATTCAGGCAACAGAATGGTGGAATGGAAAATCAGAGTTGAGCAAGAAGCTTTTGCTAAAACAGTTATTGGAGAAAGATGTAGGATTTAGTGTTATGCCTCCATCTTTTGTCAATGGCTGTACAACGATTAAGAAGAGGAGAGCAAAGATAAATGCAGCAAAGATGCGGATTGATAGGATCATGAATCCATGGAAAACTGATTCAGGTAGTGGTAAAGCTTGCATTGCAGAAGGTGCACATGATCGGAAGAGGAAAAGAAAATCACTGGTAAAAGATATTGATTGGGAGGATTTTATCATCGAGACCCTCCTTCTTCATCAGGTGAAAGAGGAGGAAATTGAGAAAGGGCATTACAATACCTTGATGGACTTGCATGTTTTCAATTCTGGTACTATGTGAGAGCTTACAGCACAGGAAGCAAAAAAGGTCAGGTTACAATTTTGTCTTTGTGGAAGCAATATTGAAGTTTGTTTTTGGAGAAAATAGTCGCAGGATTTTTTGAGGGAGCCTGTTTTCTCATCTTTGTTGCAACCCCTGTAAATCTATACAAGTTCAATACAAAAAAATGGTATAGAATGATTTCATTTTCTTGCCCTTTGTAGTTCTTTACTGTGTTAACACAGTAATTATGCCAATTGTCATGATCGATGGGCATGAATGACCACGATTGCCCTCAGGGTATCAGTTTGTTCCCCTGACTGCTGATTGGCTTACTCCTCAGCATTTTGGACTTCAACATACAGCTTCATTTTCCCCCAGTAATATTCAGTATCCTTACTGTTTTTTGGTAAAAAGAAAAAAAATGGTCTTATTAAGAATGATATTTGGAAGATGTTTTTGTAGAAAAGAAGTCTGTTTGCCCAGTTTTCTATTGAGAAGGTTTCTGACTGTTCCAGGCATATTTGGCTTGCACCTTGCATTAGTGAAAGCTATGCCTGCAAGTGTCAGTGGCATGGCTGGTTCTTATTTCAAAATTGCTCCACAGTATGGCTCAAGTGCTTTTATTAATTTGTGCTTTTTTCTGTCTTTCATGTTGCATGCTTAAAAAATTCTCATTAATAGCTGTTTGGAAGTATATACATATGGATTGCACAGACCTTTACTGATATATTAAGCTGGGAGTCGAGGTTTTGAAGGATGCTTTTCCTGGATTTGTTTCTTGCATTGTTTCTGGAGTATGAAGAAACAGGATCTAGTGAGTTTTGAATGTTCTTGAATGAAAGTCTCGTCCATCAGGTTGCTTCCAATAGATAGTTTGGCTAATGCTTTTCTTTGCCATCTTATGGTTGATATGGCTGCTGGCAAATGATATGGTATTTGACACAAGGATTGCATGATGGTAATCTATTTATTGTAATCTTAGCCAGGTTGTGTGCTTGGTTTACTGCAGTATCGCAGATTTCACTTACACCCCAGCAACCTCTTGTTAACTGAGATTGCATTCCAAAATGGCCCAATATCAACAAGATTAGGCAGTGCAAACTGTGGAGCTCACCTGAGGAGTGCTGGTTGAAATTCTTTGTCCTTTGATTCTTATGCAGCTCCATGCAATTTTTTAATTATTAGATATAGTCAAATTAATAAATTGAATATGATTTTTTTTCAAAACATTATCAGCCAATGGCATAGCGCGGGTTCAGTCCAGTGATATGCTATCCTGTATTATTCTCAGCTGTGGGGACCTGTTTTGAACCAGCTCAAATCCAGGTTGCCATACCAGCAGAATGGGTTGTTTGGATTTGTTGCAGTCGTCCTCCCAGAATCTGAAGAAAATATTGGCCAAGGGAAACCCTCATTTTATCTGTGATTGATGCTTGCTTGTTAAGCCATGCTAGGAGAAAGGAAAAGTAGGATTCAAGTGTGGCATCCTTAATTTACTTCCTTTTCCATCTCATTTCTGGCATTGATATGGCATTTCACGCCTACCCTAATTTCTTTAACTGCCTTGGAATGATTATTCTCTAATGAGAAGCGTGTTTCTAATGCTGACTGCTAAAAGTCTTACAGTTTTTAAGCTCATTTTCTTGTTTGCTGGTCAAATTGTTTTGCCTTCCTATTTATTGGGTAGTGGTCTGCTGTAACAGGACTTTTAGTAAGTAGTTAGCTTTCTGCACATTTTGGGCCTATAATTACAACATCCTTGTTACTACTTCTGCGTTTAAAGTTCCATTTTGTTCTATCTTTTGTTTCCCGATTGAGATACAGATAGAGGGAGCTCTCATAATTGCAGAATATGTTTTTTTCTTGATAAAGAACGTGACACTGTTGAAGGAACACGTAAAATTTCTGCAGTTAGATGAGGTGTTGTGACGGGTTCAATCCGATCATATTCTTTTTGAATGTCAATCTTTGCACAGGCTAAGAACTTGAGACTGGTTGCAGAGGCAGTAGAAGCATTTTGCAACTGCAACTAGAATTTGTCAAGCGCATTAAAGGTAATTTTGACAACTAACACGAGCATTTATTTTTATCAGAATTACAATTTGCTTTTATTGTCTTGTGAAATACTGTTTTGCATAGCTCACCAATCCATGGTGAGAGATTTGCAAAATTAAGGAAATAAAATGCAACAAAAGGAAGCTATATTGAGGACATAGTGCTTGAGGAATTGTTGCGGGCACCTGCTGAAACTGCAGAACTCTTGACGAGCATTACTGACCAGCAGCAAATGCCTCGATTGGGAATGTTTTGGTGATTCCAGCAAGACTCTTGAAATGAATTTTGCCAGTTAGTGGATCATCAACGGTTATCTCATGTACTGGTGGCCATAGCATGAGCTCCTTAGCCTTCACTCCCTTGAGTTTCTTTATCTGCTTTTTGTTGACATAACCCTTTATATCAGTGTCATAGCTCACAAGCTTGCTGGCTATCCTGAAGTTGTGTTCAAGCTTCTTCTTTTGGACGATCCACATGTATCCAGTACTCCTAACAAAACCAACTTCGATCACGTCTTCAAGAGGGAGAAGTCCCAGGGGAAGTTCAAACTCCTCAAGAAGAGAGATTGCCATTTTAAGCCCTTCCTCATGACCCTTCGCGACAACTCCTCCTTCCTTCTCAGCCATGGATGATGGTCTCTCTCTGGTTAGAATTCACTTTTGAGGATAATTTGCTTGATTGGAGTTTCTCTGAAGCAGTTCCTCTATTTAAACCCAGTGTTCACATGCACAAGACAAACTTAATGGAGAAACCAAAGTGACTTGCATTGCATTCACCACCACCAGAATTGGTTTTTACTTCAACAATTGGCTGTTATCTTTGTTGCTATAATGTTTCCACTGCAGTTATTTTTTAATGTTTATTATCTGTAACTTGTCCAACCTTGAACAGGAAAATTATTCTCGTATGCTATCTCAATAATGCCGTCTTTCCGCCCCGAACAAAGGCTTGTCAATTGCACTTCACTGTACTCTCTCTTGCAAAAGCTTTATCAAAAAAGATGGCTGAATTGCGTGCATTTTACATTGCTGTATCCATTTTCATGTCCAGATTAAGGGATTTCACTCAAGTATTCTTAAATTTAAAATTATCGGGGTCAAGAATATAGTCAGAAGTAGGACCAAGAAGTCACTGCTCTCTTAAGTGTGCTGCGTGGTAAATTGTGCGGCAGTTTCTATAGCTAATGTTTTCAAAGTCTTTGTTTTGCCTGATTTCTATATGCTGTTTCCTACGCTGTATTTTCTGATGCTCTTGAGGTTCTCATTCTGGTTTGAAAATTTAAAATTTGTCCTGCACGGAAGCTGGCTGCTTTGTGTCCCGTGAGTGATCATACTTCATTCAGTCGTCGTCAACTGGGAAAGAAAAACCAGTGGCAGGCCAAGGCCATAGTGGCACGATGACATGCAGATCCAATGTTGAGCTTCAACTGTGGTTTTTACTGTTGGATTGTTCGATTGTAAGAACTATATACAACAAGGAAGCTCGTCGCCTCTCTGTACATTGTTACCTTTTGTACATGTGTCAATACAAGAGAAAAGTTATTAGTCAACGTTCTTGTTTCATCTGCTCAAATGTGATCTATTTCTTTTAGGTAGCTACAAGTGCTGAGCCGCATTGAAAGGTAAAATTGTTAATATATTGTTGTAATTCACAATATTTTGTGAGTATGTGCACAATATTTAAGCGAGTTATTTTAGCTTAATTTTTAACGATAATAGCAGTGATGCGCATAAGATAGATTATACATCTTGATTATGAAAAAAATATATAAGTTGGAAAAAAAGAGAAAAATATATATATAAAAAAATGGGTCCTGGGATTATTCATGATGTGTATAAGCTGGTCCGGACACTTCAATTATTAAAAAAAATATATACTTGAGAAAAAAACAGGAAAAAAATGTAAAAAAAAGAAGAAGTGCGTTCGTAGATTAGTTGTGGTCCGCGTAAACTGCCCCAAACAACCCAGTTATTAAAAAAAAGTGCAAGGGGAAAACACATTTTATTGTTCACTACTTTGATTTTCACTGTTCATTCCTATTTGATAGTAAACGTAAGCTGATTTGGACACCCCGGTTATAAAAAAATATATAAGTGGCCAAAAAAAAGGGAAAAAATGTTTTAAAAAAATGAGTCCGGAAATTAGTCGTAGTGCACATAAGTTGTGTCGAACACCCTGGTTATAAAAAAAAAAAACAATAACAGGAAGCTCGATTATAAAAGAAAAGTGCAAAGGGAAAGCACTTTTTCAAACAGTAATGAGAAAGGAAAATCATGGTGCCCGTAAACTAACCTGGACACCCCGGTCGTAAAAAAAACAAACATATAAGTGGCAAAAAAACAGGGAAAAAATGTTAAAAAAAAATAGATTCAGAGATTAGTTATGGTGTGCGAAAGTTGTCACGAATACTTCGATCATAAAAAAAGCATGGTTAAAAAGAAAAATTAAAAGCCCCTTTTTAAATAGTAATGAAAAGTGGAAATCATTGCCTATTAAAAAAAATCATGGTGCGAGTAAACTGATCTGAATATCCCGATAAAAAAAAAACAAAAAAGTGTATAAGTGGCAAAAAAATTAGGAAAAAATATGTTAAGAAAATAGGTCCGAAGATTAGTCGTAGTGCGTGTAAGCTGTCATAGATACCCCAATTATAAAAAAACAAAGAAAAGAAGCCTGGTTAATAAAAACAAAAAGTACTTTTTGAAATAGTAATGAACATTGTAAATCACTATTCATTACTGTAAAAAATAAATGGGTCCGGAGATTAACCGTGGTGCGCATAAACCACCCCGAACAACCCAATTATTAAAAGAACAAAAAAGAAAAAAAATTGCAAGGGGAAAGCATCTTTAAGTGTTCATTATTGTGTTTTTCACTGTTCATTCTTGTTTGAAAGTAAACATAAATTGACTTAGACATCCTGGTTATAAGGAAATGAAAAAAAATGTATAAGTGGAAAAGAAAAAAAATAGTTTAAAAAAAATGGATCCAGAGATTAGTCATAGTATGCATAAGTTGTCCAAGACACCTCGATTATAAAAAAACAAATAAACAAAAAAGCCTAGCTATAAAAAAAAGTGTAAGGGGGAAAAAACCTTTTGAAACAATAATGAGAAAAAAAATCAGGGTGCGTGTAAATTGACACGGACACCCCTGTCATAAAAAACCAATAAAAAAATTATAAATGGCAAAAAAAACATGGAAAAAAAGTTAAAAAAATGGATCCAAAAATTAGTCGTGGTGCGGGTAAACTGTCACAAATACTCCAGTCATAAAAAAAATTATAAGTGAAAAAAAAGAGAGAATAAAATATTAAAAAAAAATCCGGAGATTCATCTAAGTGCATGTAAACTGTCACAGATATCCTAGTTCTAATAAAATAAACCATGAATAAGTTTCACTGTTATTAATGTACAAATAGGTACCTCTTTTAAAACAGGGAAAAAAATATTAAAAAAATATAGTCTAGATATACGTAAACTGTCGTAAATATACTTAGTTCTAAAAAAATAAGCTATGAATAAGTGAAATCACTGTTATTAATGTATAAATAGGCGTCCTCTTTTAGGTATATAGGTATATAATAATAGTAATAATAATTAGTAATTAATAATAATGATAATAATAATAATAATAATAATAATAATAATTAATGTTTGGGCCCCTCTGTCAATATTTTCATGATTTGCTACCTCTACACTTCCACTGGCCGCCTTTACACGATTTCATTTTGCTTTTCTATACAATTAAATTGACGCAGAGCGTGAACCTTTCTTCTTTATATTGCACGTCGAAGCAGCAGATAAAACATCCAATCCATAGTGTAGATGCGTGTAGGTGAACAGTGAGTGCACAGTGTTTAACCTACAAAAGAAGAAAAACAGGCACGAAGTCTTCGGGATCAACGATAAATAATTCTCACTTACCAAATTGTCGAGCATAAAAAAGGAGGCTCCAAGACCTATTTCACCTCTGTCTTCAAATTTAGGCCAACCTCTTTTCTCATAAAACACTCTGTGCTTTGCTCAAAACTCCCATTTCCTCATCATTTTGTAATTTCCTTCATAATTCTCAGAATTGGCCTTGGGTACGACTCATAGAAGAGCTTGTAAAAGACCCAATTAATACTGACTCGTTATCCATACAAGAAAGACTCCGACTTTCATTCTCTAGCTTAACGAGGAACGACATTTTAACTCCGACTTTTGTTCTCTAACTTGACAAGGAACGACACTTTTTATTCCTTGGTAATGATAATGATATGATTTATTTAGTAAGATTTTCATGTGATTGCTATTGTTGTTGCTGCTGCTTCTTTTAATTTTTTGTTGCTGATAATTTACTATTTTTTTTCATATATAGTATTTTTGAATTTAGAGACTCGAAACTTGATTGCTCCGACCTTGTGAGATTTCAATCACTAATCCAACGCCTCTAATGGTATGTTTTTCATGTTATGAATCTTCTTCTCTCCCATTCCCTCTTTTGAATTCCTCAAATCTATTTATATATATAATTATATATTGTCATCTCCTGCTTTTCAAAGTTTTATCTCTTGCTTTTATATATAAAACCAAAATCAAAATAATAAAAATTAAAAAAATATACATCATATAAAAAAATATTATTGTGTCAACTGATTTTATAAAAAAATAAAAAAAAATATATTTAATTTGTTTGCTTTATAAATTTTTTTCATATATATAATTAATTAATTATATATGAATAATACAACTTCGAAATGGCATGCTAAAATGCTCCAAAACCAAAATATTCCATACAAATATAAAAAATAAAACATCAACCAAAGTGGTATTAACAACCTTGGTTTTGAGAGTGTGGTAGAGACTATTTTTGAAAATGTTTTTCATTCGGAATTATATCAAAATAAAATTTTTTTAAAAATTATTTTTGATATCAACACATAAAAATAATTTAAAAACACCAATTTTTTAATTTAAACTAAAAAATAAAATAAAAAATTACAATTTTTTTAAAAACACTTAAAAAAAAAAACACAGTAACAAATCATAAAATGAACAATGAGATTCAAAAGCTATACATCCCCAAAACCTTAAAGCTTTATTGATTACTGGACAATTACAATATTGATCATGCTCCTTAATTTTTGGAGAACTAATATTACATTTGGTTAAGGATAATTATTTTGTCTATATTTTCTTAAGCAGTGTTTTAAGATTGTAAGGCTTCACTATATCGGCACTTCCACTCCACATTAGCCTTGCAAATTGGTAGTTGGCCTTCTCTGTTGGATGAACCCCGTCGAAAAACAAGTAGTTGCTGACATTATCGCATACTGTTTTTGCAGAGCAACCAGAAAGGTTTCCTTTGTAAGGACCGGTGCCGCAGCATGCCACCTTACCCTCCTGGAAACCTTCACAGAAAATTGGGAGAGAAAATATATATTGGATTATAGCTATCTTCTCGAATATTTAACAGCTAGATAGGAATATTAATTACCATATTTTGTGGGGTTGTCGATTCTTTCCTTGGAAGCTGCATAGAGATCAAAAACGGAAAACTTGAATCCTTCAAGCTTTCTCTCAAGTTTTTTGAGGGCTTCTGTTAGTGCTTTATTATGGAGTTGTGTAAGAATCGTAACTTCATCCATGCATCCTGATCCATTGTTTGTGGCATTGTTAAGTGATCTCAGGAATGGAGAGCAGCCCACATCACCCACATTAGAAAATCCAAATTTCCTTCCTCCCATGCTATGAATTTCCTGATAAACCACAGTGCAACCATTACGTATAGTCAAATCTGAAAGAAATCATATCGACTTCTCAAAAGTCTTCTAGTCATTGAAATTGTGATATTATGTCAAATATATAATCATTTCAATTTATAAACTCATGTCGTAGAGTGAGGAATCAATAATGATTTTTCATAGCTCTCTAACAATCCTTTCCTGAAATGTGAATTACCTGGATCGAATCCGTCAGGTTGCCGATAACCATCTTGACATACTCTTCCCTCGTGTAGGACGGGAGCTCGGTGGTCTTGCGGGTGGCAAATGCTATGTAATCATTGCTGCCAATGCCAAACATATAAACAGCTCTAGACAACAACGTCTTCGTTTTTGCTTCGCCAAGTTTGAAGTTCAAGTTCTTCTCCATGAACTTGAAAAAACTTAGTTGAGTTTTAAGGCTTATAGTCTTCAGAAGAGAAGTAAAAATAGCAGTGTTAAGATGAAATTCCAGCTTATCAATATCATGCATGATCAGCTGAGCCGTCCCACAAAGAAAAAGAAAAGCGTAGAAAAAAAAACTACATACCATTCCTATATTAGTTTCTGTCAGAGCACCAGCTCCTGCTGATGCAAAGTTCAATCCATTTGTAAAATCACTGTTATCAGGACTGAGATATGGTGGAATTAATGGTAACTTGGCAAACCCGGCTGTAAAAAGAAAACAATTTCCAGAATCATATTCTAAAACAATAATAATATAAAAAAGAAAATGTTGCTAAGGATTTCATTTCTTTTCACCAATAAAATCAGGGACTAATCGACCGTCAGAAGCCCTCCCTGTTGCGTTCTTAAAGAAGGTTTCCCCGTATGGCAAAAAGTTTGCTTTGATTGCAGTTTCCATATAGTTGTTATTTCCAACATCATTCGATGAACCACCAAAAATAAACAAGGCATTACGAGAGCGACCATGGCAGCTCGTTGCGACAAGAAGGCTTGCAAATAACACCAAAAAGAAAGAAAAACTATTGAATCTTAGGCCTGCCATATTTCACTTGGAATAGAAGGTGGTGGGGTTCGTTGACAATTCTACTCTGCTTCCTTCTGAATTTATAGAGGAAAAGGGTGAAGTTTTTGTTACCTCTCCCTTTCAATTCTCCTCATTTCAAGGAAAAGGAAGAGGAAATGTGCTAATTATACGAATTACACGTTGGGACACACTGGCAATAACAGACCCATAGGAATGCTTTGGGAGCCAACAATGAGTTGCTGTTATTTTGATAGAGTGTTTTTGGTTGTCAACTCTGATACCTAATTACTTAATCGATTTAAGCTATTTAGGTTCTCTGTTCTTGTTCACTTCATCATTGATTCCACCCGTCCCTCGGTCAGCCCAAATCCCTTCTCCTGATATACTATATGGCTCATGTTTGCGATCTACAACAGAGCAAATTAAAATGCATTTGTGATAAAAGTTCATCTGGTCCCTTCTTTTTTCTTTCTTCCTCTCTAAAACGATGTCGTTTTGTAATTGAACTTAGGCCAAAGTTTAGTTTAATCCCTTAATGTTTAATTGCTTTTATTGCACTTTATATTGACCAAAAACTTTTGAATTTATTTGATTTTTCCCTTGACAAACTTCAATGGTAACCTTAAATTTATATTTTTTTCAGCATGACCCTTGGTCTCAAATTTATGCAATTTAACTCTCAATTGACCCTTACACTTTGTTTTTCTTTCAATTTCACCCCTGTTTAGCCAACTGAATCCCTGTAGTTTAGTGCCTTCTACAAAATGGTAATTGATTATGGATTTCTTCAATTTTGTCCCTATTTGACCCC
Source organism: Salix dunnii (assembly GCA_015731905.1). Taxonomy (NCBI): domain Eukaryota; kingdom Viridiplantae; phylum Streptophyta; class Magnoliopsida; order Malpighiales; family Salicaceae; genus Salix; species Salix dunnii. Next base: position 5,122,299 of record CM027662.1, on the reverse strand, counting down.
AAAATATTGATGTTCTTGCAATTTTCTTCTAATTTCAACCAATTAGCTTGGTAAAAAGTTAAATTTGGTATCCAAAAATTCCACTCTTTTCAATTAAGCCTAAATTAGGTTTCCATAACTTAATTTTTCACTAATTAAACCCTTAATAAAATTAATTTGATGAATTTAAAGTATAATTAAATCTTTACACTTAATTAAACTCTTCAATTGGACCTTAAATTAATTTCTAAACATAATTAAACTTTAATTTAACCTATGATTACATCAAACTGGCCTATTAAAAATATATTTATGCCTTTGCACTTAATTTGTATGCAGATTCATCCAATAATTATTTATTTTAGCCTTTAACCTGTATTTTCCTTCAACTTGATTTCCATCACGTCAACCTTTTTTTATTTATTTTATCTATTTTTTTTTTTATTTTGGATGAATTTGAGAATAACTAAGAAATGAGTTATGACAATCTTTGTGGTTGATTACTTCTCCTAGTCAAGCATGACCTATGACATTTTAATCATTACTCTTAATTCCTTGATTAATCGCTTCATATTTTCCTTGTTTATAGTGAAAAATAATTTTGGCTATTATAATAATGATAATGATAGTAATTTAACAATGGATTTTCAATAATGTTTTCTTTTTTTTATCAGTATAAAATCAACAATTTATTTTTGTTGTATAGTTATTGCAAGTGTTTCCACAATTTATATTTTATTTTTGTATTCGATTTAAATTAGATTATGAAATGAATTTATTCTAATATAATGAATTTGATAATTTAGGTTACCAAATCTTTTTGCTTATTTAATGACGATAATTTTATTCAGGTGATTTTTGTTGAAACTTGTTAAACAAATAAATTTATATTGATTTAAAATTAATATATTTTATTGAAAACTTGCGCTCCGTAGGAATTCTACATAAATTTATTATTTTTTATAAATTTATAATATAATAAAAAATATCACAATCTTAATATCTCATACTCTTAATATTTTTTTACGTTGAAAAAAAATATGGTTCCGATCCCGGAGAAGCATGGGTAAATAACTAGTGTGTGTGTGGTGGGAGGGGGGGGTATTTTGTTGTATAAATAAATATATATATGTTTAGTTTACAAAAAAAAAAAAAACTTTCTAAACAAATATATATTTTTTTATAAATAATTAAATCACAATCTCAACATTCATAAGAATATTTAAGACTAAACAAAATAAAAAAGAAAACTTGTTAAAGATTAATTATTTATTTATAAGGTTTTATTACTCCTTATTTGGTATCAAAAACTTTCTTCAACAAGTCTTTGAAGATTTTAACAGCACCACCCTGTTTAAATATACTCGTCTAAACAAGATCTACCAAGAAATAGTAAAAAAACAAACTAGAGTTGCAGTAGCCATGAGTATATCATCCATTTTGATCATATAATACACAGTCCAGCTGGAATTGATAGACTAGCAACCACTGCATAATGAAATTATAAAATGAATTTATTAGTTGAATATTAAATAAAATAATAAAATCTTGAGTGCAATTTTAGATAAATGCGTTAATATTGAGATTGAGTGAAAACTAATAATATAATATTAGATGAAGAAATTTATCAGCAAAGGCCATTGTTGGAATTAAAGGAATTGAACGTCATGCTTCTAGAAGAAATAATCAAAATGTTTAATGAAAATAATAAAAATTAAGGTAAAAATAGTTGATGAAGGTCTTGTATTGTATGCATAAATTATTGCCAACGTTATTATTAGTTATTTTTGTAATTTGATTAGGGGCTTTGGATAGAGTCGGATCAACTATATATTTGGAAAAACCATTTGTTAAGTTTAGGGACTGTTTTGTATTTTCATATCTGAGTCAAGGACTAAAAGTAAATTTATATGGTGCCTGGCCCCGGTCTATTTTGGAGGTTGGATGGACCAGTACTTGAAGCATACTGCCGAAAATAGAGAGACAGAACACATAATCAAACGACCAATGACAGCAAATTAAGAGGATAAATCACATAGATATAACAAACAGAGAAGCTCCAGAATAATCCTTGTGAAGCTCTTATACATTGACATGCAAATTCTTAACAAGGAATATAAAGTTCAGCCATAGTCCATTGCAGCTATACAAGAGATAATGTCGGAGCAGAAATACTGCAACCAATGTCATCAAAGTTTTAGTGTGAGATCTGGAGCGGAATCATCTAAGTCCACCGGCGGAGTTGCCCCGAAAAAGCTCATATTTGAACTTCCTGCGACCACAAAACTTCGATGAGCATCGTCTGCCACAGCAACCTGCCGAAAACTACCTGGCCATAACAGCTCCGCCTCATCATCCTCCATAAACACTGGCAGGCCTGCGTAACCATTATCAAATCTTGCACTGCTGCTTATTTCTAGTGACCTTACTGGTGGCGCAAAGTTTTGGTGCACTGAAGAATGTGCCTCTATCCCTAGGGATCGGAATGGGGATCCATGTAGAGGCAACGATGCTAGGCTGGCATACCTTTCCGAGAAAATACCCATTCTTATTGCACGCTTAGCTAATGTTCTTTCTCTTTTATGAGCGTTTTGGTGTCCACCAAGTGCCTGGGAGCTGAAGAACTTGCGCTGACAGTAATTGCAAGAAAACACTCGTGGTATTGCTTCGGCTGTAGTACGTGATGCAGGTTCGTTGCTACTCTCACTTGTGCTTGACAATGAGAGTCCCACCGAGTCCCTTCCACCTAGCTCATCATTACTGAAGCGAAGGGTTAAGTCAAGGGAAACCATTTCCGAACCAGAATGAGTCGCTATGGCATTTGTGAGATAAGAAGAGTTAGCGAGGCTGTCCTTGGAGGGGCCTGCGGAATTTTCTTGGTTTGATAAGTTGGAAGCTACTTGGCTGCTAGCTTCGGAAACATTTTCTGAGGTGGCCTCAACTTCAAGATCAATAATTGGTTTCATCTTTCTTTGATGATATTAGTTAATACCACAAGGAGGTCTTTACATTTATAGTTTCTGAGCAGTATCCAGATTGAGTCGGTTGAAACTATAGATGTTTTCAACCTGCAGAATTCGGCATGGTGAGTAAATAGTGTTCCACAGTTAAACCAGTAGGAACTGAGAGCGATTGTGAAATTTATAGCAAGAATTTTAACAGAATGGCAACCTCCAAAATAAAAACATGGATTAGGAACTCTTAAATATGTTTAAAATATGATGACAACTACTAATTTAGGACAGAGAAATGAAATTAAAAGAAAAAAAATACTTAAGGAAACAAACAAACAGATAGCAAAACAAGATACGCACAATCTGAAGGTAAATTAATGACTGTTGTTTGAAGCAAAACCTTCAATGCTTCAGAGCATTTGACTGGACTTGTGCTGTCATAATCGAAGCTAAGTGAGTTGAGGCATAAAGCATTCAAACACAAAAGGATTTGGCCTCAGTGTCATGCCCTCTTTCCAGTGGTCCACTGTGAGCTACTATGAGGCCAAGTTTCCTCCACGATTAGATATATATTGGAGAATGATAGAAACAGGACTCTCTCCTTAACTGGCATTTATTTATCTCAAGAAAAATGTGGTAGCAATAAAATTAACAATTGACAGAATATAAAGACATCAAGCTGCATCCTAATCCAGACAAAATGTATAGAAACAAGAAACATGTGAAGTAAATCTCAATGATTCCGAACATTTTACAGGATTAAAACAAAAGGCAAAAGAAAACGAAACAGGTAGTCTCATATTACTGGACCCATATCATGTCCTAAGTCAAAATTTTGAAGGGCCAAAATTTACTTTGAAGGAAAGGAAAGCACAAAGCCTATAGATGAAACAAAGAAAGGTAAATTTAAAATCCTCTGTTCTAGATTATAAACTTATTTGAGTATCTTTTCCTGGGGAATTATGAACAGATACAGTATCCGAATTTGATGCAAATAAGTCAAATTTGAAAGGAAGAGAACCTATTCAGGTAAATACGAGCCAGCAGAAGTAGCCGTCTTGCTTGAAGAAAGGGCAGATAGTATATACTTCTATGCAAATCATGAATATTGATCAACGTAGCATTTGACCACAGCAAATTCAGTTCCTTGGTGGTATTTATGAACTCGATCAAACAAAATTAAGTATCGTGTCATTTTCTGCTGTGGAAAGCAAAAAAACCCATGTTTGCAGAACTTAATTCATATGCTGTACCTCGGAAATACAGAATAGATTGCTTATGAAGAACTTCAATCTCAAAAGCCTGAAGTAGGGGTAGAGCAACCATCAAAATTCCTAGAGAGAGGTAAGGAAAGAATAAGAACATCAAAGGACATATATTAATCATCAAGTGACACACTTTCTTTGCAACAAAAAAAAACAGCAAGAGCTAAACAAAAGCTACTTCAACGAGAATAAGATAGCAAGCACAGCTTTATCATCCTGACTAGAAAGTGAAACTCACTGCTGCTGCCAACCTAGCTAGTGGAAATCAAGAATGAGAGCACTGCTTAGAAACTGGAAACAAACACTTGGCTAACTAGTGTTATTCCCCTGAATGGTTGGTTGATGATCATCTCAAGACAAAACTAGCTTGTGGGTTGCTTTCTTTGTTCTTTCAACACAAATAGAGAAATGATAATGGAAAGAGAGAGTGATAGAGATGATGGGCATCGATGTTTAGTTATGGGAAAGAAAAAGGGAAGCAAAGAGAGTGGAGGCGGGGGGAGGGGGGAACTGTGGTGGGGAGTCAGATAAGTCAGATAAAAGGCGTTTTTGTGTTGAATAAACCAAAACTATAAAAGAAAGAAAAAAGCATATATCACATATGACTTAATAGTCTCTCAGCTAAACTGTCACAAAGTCTTAGCCAATGTACTTGGAGATGATTTTGTTGATTTCTGAGCAACTTCTCATAACAATCAACTCAACTGCTTGCCTACACACAAAACACAAGCACCACAACTCACAACACAACTGCAACTAGGATAAGAACATATCTACAGCTACAACAAGCAAAACAGTGTAAACCATTAGCCCCACAAAAGATTCTCACTTTCTCTCCACTTTAAAAGTTTGTGTAGATAATTCCAGAGTGCATGGGGTCACTCAAGTACTCTTCATCTATCTGATGCACCATCGCCTTTCCTGTGCAACCATGTCTAGCTTAACTATAGCAAGTGCTCGTTTAATGACGTGTTTTTCTATGTTTCAAATTGCATTTTAAGTCAAAAAGTATTGCTTTTTTTTTTTTTAACTTGAATTGCAGATTTCATTGAGAGACGGATGGATCAGCAATGTTTTGACATGATAGAAAATAAAGTTTCAGCCCAATTTCTTTCATTGTTGTTACAAAACAAGCTCAAGCAAGTATAGACCTAGAGCTCCAAGGACTTGTTTCATGTCAAACCTAGCACCACAAGAGTCTTTCGAGTAGCTAAACTCATTGTTCTTGGAATCAACAATGAAAGACATTTTTATACAAATATTTGTCTCCCTATATCCATATCCATAGGTGTATAAATAATTTTTCAATAACATATCATATTTTTATTTCATTAATGTTATATAAAGAATATTTATCTCTTATTAATCCTATTAACAAAAAAAAAAAACAACTCACAAGCCCATCCACTCCAGTGAAATGATATCCTTAAAGACTATAAATACCTTATAAATTATTCACTTAAAGAATTCATAATATTGATTTTCTGGACCTAACACTTTCAAATTTCGTAGCATTTATTATACAATAAACAAAAAAATATTAGAAACAAAAGTGTTTTCTATCACAATCATCTACGTATTAGTATTAAAATTAACATACAATTACTGGTCATGCAAACATAATTAAAAAAAACAATTTAATTCATAATCTTAATCATTCTAGATTTTGTATCGCCATCCTACCTAGGCAACAACCCTGAAGTACCGCTTTCATTCTTGCATGACAGGTATCGGAGTACTAGGATATGCATACGATGCCATAGCAACATGTACTTTTTTTTTATGTTTTTTAATGCCAAAGACACATGTAAACGCACCCCTGAAGTACTACCCTTCATTCTTGAATGACATGCATATGACTAGGACATGCATAGAATACCATCAGCATGTAATTTTTAATTTTATTTTTTCATTTATTTAAATTCCGTAGGACCCTAGCCTCCCAAAAAGCTAAAGGGACATTTCCCTTGTTATTATTCTAGTTAAATTACCCGGTTGAATAAATAATTTTTATAATTATTAAAATTAAAATAATTAATAAGATTTATTAGTTTAAAAAAATTATATAATATTTTTATATAAATTTGATATAATGAAACATATCAACTTACCCTATTATAATAACAGCAATATTGAAGTTTTAACATCTAAAATTATCATTGTTATTACTGCAAAAATAATAAAAATTATTGAATTATTCCAGAAAAAAAAAACTCAAAAAAATTAACAAAAAAGCAAGTAAGAGAGAAAAAAATTAAATTTATTATTATTATTATTAATAATAAAAAATCAAATACTAAAAAAGCCTAAATTTTTTTAACAAAAGATCAAATAAAAAAATAAAATAAATGATAAAACAAAAACATAAATTATTAATTGGAAAAAAATCATTTAACTTGAAAAAAAAAAAAAAAGAAAGATCAAAGAGAAAAAAAAAACATAAATATCAATTTTGAAATGATTATAAACACAAAATAAAATTTAAAAACTAAATTTTTCAAAAAAAAAATATCACCTCAATAAATAAGAAAATAATAAAAATTAAAAATCAAGCTAAGAGCATACATATATAAATGTGAACAAAAATATGGACTATTTTTAAAAAAAAATAAAAGAATTAAAATAAAATACAGGAGTAAAATTAAAACCAAATATATGTTCAATTTCAATTAAAAAAAATAAAATAAAAAAAATCAAATTTTTTATACCAAACCGACCCGATAACCAGCCCGGCATAAAAACTAAATTAATACAAAAATACATTATTACAATGTATAATGTTGTCACCCCCCTGATACAATTAAATATGAATATCTTTTAGTTTATTTTATAAAATACTGACCATTGTTATTTTATGCTGCATTATTGTTCCTTCGTTTGTATACTTTTTTAATCTTCTCCGGAGAAGAGTAGGAACTGATCAATTCCTATTTTATTATATGTGGTGTTTTTATCATGTACTTGTGCACCATTGACCTTTGTCAAATTACATTTTGTTTTTTTTTAAATTAATTTTTTATTTATATTTTGATTTCATTTTCATAGGATATTGAAAAAATAATTTTTTTAAAAAAATATTATTTTGATATATTTTTAAATGAAAAACACTTTAGAAAACAACTACAATTATACTCCTAAACAGGCACTATATTGAAAACCAATACCTAAATTAAACTACTTAAAAAAAAAATATTACAAAACATTGAAATATTTTTATAAAGCTATTAGATTTGAAAAACTAAATCTTAAAATCACTTTAATTGAATTTCTGCATAATATTAGTTTCTAATAAAATTTATGAAAAACTAACTTCATATGAATTGGTTTATTTAATAAATCCAAGGAAAATATAGATGACAGGTTTTATATAAAAGAAAATATGTTGAGTAATAATAAGAAAATGAAAAAGGATGTTAAGCTATGTAAACTTTTTAAACTTGTAATACAAGTTATTAAATCGAAGATACTATATATAAAAAATAATAAAATTTAATTCCTAACAAATCAAACATCCATGGTAAATTATCACTAGCACCATTATTATTATTATTGGAAAAAAAGTATTATTATTATTATTATTGGAAAAAAAAAGTGAAGATTGAATGGAATTAATTGGGTTTAAAAAGACAAGTTCAGATCACATTGGAGCACTTTGAATTCTACCTTAAAATGGTCAGAAAAGATCCCGTGATTTTTATGGAGAGGGCTTCCTAACTAAGGCAAAGCTGAAACCTAGTATTTTTCCCACTCTTTGGCCTTAAAATAACAGTCTGTAAAGTGATCTGGCAGATGTCAACCTCCTCTTTTCCCAAAAACTCCAACGAGGTAACAAAGGTCGATGCTTATTGGTCGGTCACAGATCAGTGAACCACTAATGCCACCACCCTTCATCGTCGTTGATCGACAATCATGTCATCATCGATCGATACATGTCTCCATCCACTTCCATAATCTCTTGTTACATTACAGCTCATAATCTAAACAGCAGCATAGTGCAAGTGTGTGCAAAATTCAACAAAGCAATGGAGTTGTTAGGAAATTGGAAACAGCACCAACCGAGATGGACTTTTGTTTTATTATTATTAAAGCATATATTTAAATTAATTTATACGTAGCTTAATTAATTTTACAGAATCTAAAGTTAATAATCATATGAATTTTTAGTAATTATTATATTGAACATTTTAGTTGAAATGGTGGTGGTCCAATGCATATTCAGATTATTAATATATGATGTTGAGTTGACATGAGTCCTCCGGGTCTTTCTTGGTCGCTGAAAGAGTTTTTCTTCTTCTTTTTTATATGTTAAAAAACTAAATTGACAAAATAACATATTTTATATAAAGAAAACAAAAGAAGGGAGAGATTTATTAGTTGATTAGCACAAAAGCATTGTCCCAGCAAAAAAAATAAAACATATAAAAAATAATCTGAGAATGATTATTTCCCAACCCTCATTCATCAACGTATCCTTTTAGTTGAATGTGAGATGATTCCCTCTAATATTTTGTTCAAGCCCCCACTTCATAGATTAATGTTGCTTAGCTCCATCCCAAATCTAGTTATATTCATCATTATTTATTTTTTTATTAATATAGATATCCAGACTAATTAATATACACTTTAATTAATTTCATATACCCTGAATTTAATAACCATGTAAATGTCCAATAATTATCATATTAATGACCATATGATATGAACCTAAAATCATCGTTTCTTAACCCATCAAATTATAAGAACATATAGAAACTTATAAAGAACCATGGTATGAACTAGTGCAGTCAATCTTAACTTGTAGAGAATCAATTGTAGAAGTTTATATATATAGAAATTGAAGCTCAAAAATAAAAGCCTCTAATGTTTTGAATCCTGAGCACAAACCTCGGATACCTCTTGTGGCATGGTTTATCGAGAATTCGTAGCCCGTTACACAACCTTCGACCTCGGAGTGAGCCTCCAAAAAGATTGAGATCACTACAAAAAACCATTAAAATTTGTATTGACAATAATGCTGGCCTCGCTTTACAATACACCAAGTGCTGCATCCAAGCATACCTAAATCATTGCACCACAAAATTTAAATGCATGTGATAACGTTAATAAACTACGAAAATAGTACAGAAGACAGGGTACTAGTCGAGAAATTATACTTGGTAAATTAACTAGGTTAGCATTCTCAGCTTGCTTTTCACCCCATGCGAAGAGGCTAAGAGCTAGTAGGCTCATGTTGGTCATGAGATGCCTATAATCTAGGTCATCAGAAACCTAATCACAGATTTATAAAATACTAATATTGTTACTCTCAATGCTAACTAAAGCAGGTAATAAGGTATTGATAGTGATTAAAAGTGATCATCTTTCATGTCAAACCAATGCAATGTCGACAGATCATCCCAAAAAGGGATCCTTTCGTTAAAAAGATGCTGGAAACCAATGAAAGCTTGCACTGCCATCACCATTAAAGAATAGGGCATCTCTCAATTTAGTATAGGTTTGTCTCCCCATTTCAAAAATTATTTTTTAAAATATTAATTATTAAAAAAAAATAATCTTTTAATATTTATATATCATTTTCATATGTCGATATCAAATATAAATTAAAAAAAAAAATATTATTTCAATATATTTATAAATAAAAAATAATATCAATCATATTACTAGACAGGACATTAGCTTCTCGGGAGCTGTTGTCTCTTCCTCTATTTGTCTAAAAAACTCATTTGAGTCCTTACATCTTAGATAATTCTCACTTGGATCCTTTTTCAATCTTTTTAATTAAAATATTGACATCAAGCAAAAAATATTAACTGGAAGGGATCAAATTGCAATATTATGTATCTAATTGATGAGATATTTGGTATATGAGTCGGGTAATAGATTTGGAACAAAACTGAGGATTTTCTAAAAGGTAAAAAATACGTGGTATTATTGAACCATTGAAACTACATGTCCAATTTCTCTTCTCTGTAAATAAAATGTGAAATAAATAAATAAATAAAGATTATTAAAAAGGAGAAAGCCAACAAATCATCTTCTGATCATGTCTACAATATTATCCCCACTTATGCACGTGATCATGTGTTGTCGTCCACCAACATACATTGTTTTAGCCATGGCAGTTTCCGACAGTCTCACGTTGGCGCCGCTTGGTGGGCTTCCCAAGAAGCCGCGCTTTCCCGTTGCCACAACCACCTCGACCTTATCATATTTGTATGCATGTTAATCTGGTATGTGGAAGGTCATGTGAACATAATTGTATTTTCCTCGCAAACTCATCTGCTTTCATGGTTGGGAAATTAAATAAGAGTTGGGATTTCCTAGCCCGTGTAGTTATAAACTAGACTTGTGCACACACTTCCCCATGGGATCGGATTTTTTTTGTGTTAGAAAGATTCTTTGATTAAGTGGATCAAATTAATTATTTTTTTAATCAGTTTATAAAAAAACACAAATGGATTAAATAAAATATTGATTACAGTAACCTAAAAAAATATAATATTATTTAGCTCAATTCTTAACTAATTAAATATAAGAAGATAATATTAAATAAAAAAAAACAAATTAGTTTGAATTAACCTGAGTTAATATGACAAACTCATAACATGAGTAATAAGAGTCAAATTAGCTCAGGCTAACTTGTCAAACTCATAATCCATGTTATAAGATCCAAATAACCTCATTTAAAAAAATAAAAATCATCAATTTGATATTATTATTTTTTTTATATCAAATGTTCTTTTATAAAAGCATCTAGGAACAATTTCAAACGTATTCATTATGTTATAAGAAAAAAAAAAAACATGCGAGGTTGTTATGTGTAGAAAGCTTATCTTACTTAATACATTTATATGCATTAGAGATATTTGAACATGAGTTTCAATACACGTCTCATGTTATATTCTTTGAAGATTTTCCTTTTGAAAAATTAAAATAATATTGTTTTTTCCTGTTTTTTTTAAGGCAAACCAAGCTTAAACTTAGTATCTGTTTGAAAAATATAGTTTTAAATATATTTTTTATTTAAAAATATATTAAAATAATATTTTTTATTTTATTTTTAAAAATTATTTTTAAAATCAAAATCTAAGCACACAGAAAACCCATTAGCACATCCAGAAGTTGATAGAATATCCCAGAAGAGGAGGCGGAGGAGGAGGAGAGAGCAGAGACGACCAGCCCATTAGCACATGGAAAAAGTTCATCCATTTCATGCGGACCATGGGCTTGCCTGAGCTAGTTTTGCAAGGACCTTTTTGGTCCTTTAAGAAAAAGGCAGGTCTAAGTTCTTAAGATTCCCCCAACCAAGATGGGCCTTTTAAGGGCTGGAGCCCAACATAAAAAATATATGGTTTGAATCAAGAGACATGATAAATAAAAAAATTCCGACCAAATTTACCTCTAAATCCACAACAGACACGGAAATAAATGCGATTTTCAAGTTACTAGCTATTTTATTCTTAATGATAAAAGTATTATTCCATTGTATTTTAAAAATATTTTTTAAAAATAATATTTTTATTTTTATTTTAAATTAAAAAATTTAATATTTTTATATCATTTTTATATGCTGATGTAAAAAATATTTTTTTAAAAAATAAAATAAAAAATTATTATAATACATTTCGAAACCAAAAATACTCTAAAAAACAACCTCAATCACACTATTAAATAAACACTTAGATTAGTTTCTACATGAGATTAAATTCCTTATTAAAAAACATATATACTGGTTATGCTATTCTTAGGAAATACTCATATATATTTAGAGTTGAATTATTTTTATACCAAGATAATCTTTGTCATTTATAATAAATTTTAGGTTTATAATATTTATATATAAAAGAAAGTATGATTTCGGATCTATCTAATATATTCTCATCATTTTATTTGTTGGAATCTCATTGTAGTTGTTGATTGTATTCCTATTTTATAAAGACAAATATAGCTCAATAAATACATTATATTTTGTTTTATGAATTTGAACGCGAGCACGCCCGCGAGCGTGTGTGTGTGTATATTGTTTCTTCAATCCAATTTTATATTATGATAATTTTTGTACAATAAAATGAAATAAATTTAATAAAAGAAGTATTTTTTGTTGCACTTTAAGACTATAAATATTAACTTTGCATGCCAAGTAAATGAAAAACAAGTTTTATAAATAAATAAAATAACTTATTTTAACTTTTACAAAATCAATTTTAAAAATGATATTAAAAAAATTAGGGTTTAGCTTTAGAAAATTCATTTGTCATGGATGACTCAAGTAAACAAATAGAATTTTAAAAGTATAATTATTAAACATAGTACGGTCTATAGCTCATGATGTAAATTACAAGTTGAACGAGATATCTTATATTAACTCGGATCATTTTAAAATAATATTTTTTAAAGATTTTTTTTAAAATAAAAATTCAAACAATGTTATTTTAAAGAGAGAAAAAATCAAAACAAGTTTTAAATGAATTGTAAATTGATCTACAAGATTGATCCGTAGCTCGATCGGGGCCAAGTTTAACATCACTAGTTGGAAGAGAAGAAGAGGGACCATGTTCTAATGGTATTTTCAATCAAATAAATAAATGATAGAATCAAACATTGATGTTACATGTCGACTTGTGAAGGCAACGTGTGAAGGATTTCTTTCCTTTGGAAATGATATGGTTATCTTTTTGCTGAAGATAAAGGAGAACGGCCTTCCAGTACAAAGAAGGGCCGGTATTAGAAATTATTTTTAAAAATATTTTTTATTTAAAAATATATTAAAATTTTTATTTTTTATTTTTTAAAATTTATTTTTAATATTATGAGAATAATCTAAAAACATTCCAAATATTTAATTTTTTCAAAAACATTTTTAAAATGTAAAAACAGGATCGAAATCTCAAATTGGGCTACAGAAAAGAGGTAAAGAACAAAGAAGGGAAGGCATGGGCATGGAGAGGGTAGCGTCGCAAAGTGGGAGGGTCCATACATGAGATGACAAAGCTCACACCTTCCTCTTCCCACATAAAATCTCTAATGGTCCATTTAGCCAGAATCATACGTTGACTGCACAGCTGTTCTGCAATGAAGAAAAGCATGGAACCTGCTTCTTTCCAGGGCAGCTCTCTCTGGAGGGATCTCTTCTTGAGAATATACAAATCGTCAAGGCCGTGTTTGTTTGGTTGAAAAAGATAAGGCATCGAGGTATAAAAAATAGTTCAAAGGTAAAGGATCAAGGATAGTTGATAGGCTTGTAAAAATTATATATAATAATGGAACTCAATGGGTTTTACATACAAATAAACATTAAATATAATAGAAGATAATATATGATTATTCGGGAGTGTGATTGAGGTTTTTTTTTTTTAAATAGTTTTCATTTAGAATTACATCAAAATAATGTCTTTTATTTTTAAAAAATTATTTTTGATATCAATAAATTAATATGATCTAAAAATACTATTTTTTTAAATTTAAAACAAACAAGAAAAATAAGTTTTTTTTTTTTTCAAAAACACTTTTCCAAATACCCCTGTATTATTTGTTCATGGAATTCAATAATTATATGTAGAAAATAAAAGTAAATAAAGGGAGAGAAAAAAGAGAGAGACATAAATACTAACTCTCTCTTCGCTCCTTTTCTTTTGCAAAATACATTTATACCTCTAGTTTAGGTGGTAGGCAATGACTCCCTTTTCATTAGTTCTTTTCTTGTTTTTTTTTATTTTTTATTTATAGATGAGACTTTTCCTAGTTTTTTTTATTATTACTACCACTAGGGTCTTGTTCTCTTTAAATGAGAATTTTATGTAATTTTGAGAAATTACATACTTTGAATAAAAAGTTTGAGATTCTAGAAAATGAAATTTGTTATTAATGTTGAGGGGTTAAAATCTCAAATCAATTTGACAAGGTAATATGATTCGTTGTCTTGTTAATCTATGATTGATAGCAAAAAAACCTGAACTCATGCTTGATTTAGAAGAAAAGATTTTGTTTTAGAAATCTTTAGTTAGAAAAAGATAGAAAGCTCCATTGATCATTCATTAAAAGACTAGGTTATGTTTAAAAATCCATGATTCATCAATGTTACAAAGGGTCTCATCATATCTATTATATAATGACTATTGTGAAGGAAATGATTTGTTATGAATGAATTTGATATTCATAAAATTATTTTTTTTGAAGAAAGAAACATTGATTCAAAGTACTTACAAAAATTTAAATAATTATATTGAAAATTATCATCAAAAGGTTTTGGATTTGAAAATATAGTAGAGTTTGTTTTTTAAAGTGTTTTTCATTTGAAAACACATAAAAATGATGATTATTTTATTTTAAAAAAATTAATCTTGACATCTACATATAAAACAACCAAAAAAACATGTAAAAATAATAAATTAAAGCTACAAAAAACAGTAAGATTTTAAAATTTTTCAAAAATCCTGTCAAATTATAATCTCAAACACCTTTTAAGTAGGCAACTAATATTATTGCTAAAGTTACTTTGAAACCTTGAAATAAGAGGAATTGAGAAAGTGTTTGTATATGTTTGAGGCTGTTTTTTAAAGTGTTTTATTGTTTGAAAATGTATCAAAATAGTATTTTATTTATTTAATTATTAATGATTTTTTTTAAATAAACCATGTTGGGTTTGATATAATATGATCTGATCAACTGAAAAAAATTAAAAAAATAATTTGACTATACCGAGTTTCAAGAGAACATGTGTGTTGTTTTTCTAAAATGTTAAGATAATAAAATATTGAATCAATCCATATTAAAATTTAAAAACTATGACTTAAGTTATGAGGTAGTGATAACCTAATGAAAAACAATTCTCAATCACTTTAATATTGAAAATAAATCAATTAAAAAAGGACAATAACAAATACTCGAGTCAACTTAGATTAACCTATCAGATTTGGATTATGAGACTAACATAATCCAATACAAAATAAATCAAAATAACAATTACCAATCAATCCAATATTAAAGGGTAAAAATGAAAAAATCAATTAAAAAAAGGATAAAAAAATACCTAAATTAATCCAGTTAACTTGTCAAATCTTTGATCTAGGTCATGAAATTAGGATAATCTCATAATAAACAAGCTAAAATAAATCATGAAGCTTAATTTTTAATAAATCCTAATGGTAAAGGAAGAAATTGAAAATTTTTTTACAAAAAACACCAAAAAAATATCCAAGTCAATTGAATTAATCCTCAAAACTTGCAACATGAGTCATGATACTGAGATAAACTCATAAAAAATAAATTATAAAATTAAATCCCTAATAAATCCAATTTTAAAAGATAAAATTAAGAGATAAAAAAAACTAAATTAAAAATTACAAAAAAAAATTAACAATATTTGTGAGGAGAGGAATTTCTTTCTCATTTAGTATTTGTTAATAATGATAATAAGGTGACTTTTAATATATGGAATGTGAAGAAAAGAAAAAAATTAGTATGATTGGATTTCTTTTAAATCTCATTCTTGTAATTCCTTTTTTTATTAAATTTATGTTTTATGATATTATTTTGATATATTTGTTCATTAAACACCTTTTAAAATGATTTGTTTTGATTAAATTTCAATATTTAGATAACATTGTTATACGTTTAAAGTATAATCATTTTTTAACTTAAAATTATTTGATCAATACATATTTTACTTGAAAATAAAAATTAATATAAATGAAAAGGATCAAGGATATAGTATTCAATGTTTTGAGAAGGGGATTTTGAATGTTGTCATAGATTGGTTGGAAGAAACACCAATGCACTTTGATCTCATTGTACTTTCTGCAAACTTTAGTTTCCTGTAAGCTAGAAGGCCATCATATCATGAAGTTGGAGGCATAACATGGATATCTAAGATAAAATTTAACAATGTTTGATTTTGAAATGATTTGAATAGTATGAATTTTGAAATGAAATTCAAATATAAATTGAAATAATATGCCAAAAATGCATATTCAAGAGCATTTTTCATATAACATGAACTTAAAAAATAAGTAATTTTTAACCAGTACACATTACAACTAATAAAGTTGGTGTGAAAAAATATAATGCACAAACTATATACCCAGACATCAATGCCATTAAAAAACAAGAAAAAATGCTTTCTTTCAGTATGGCAACACATGCTACTATGATTACGCAAAACATGCATTTCTCTATAATAGATAGAAGTTCTTGATTTATGATTAGGATGTTTTAGTAAAAAGACACATTGAAATTTTTTTTATTTATTTATTGAAAAATATATTTATCAATGCATAATCTTTTTTATTTATAATTAGGATGTCTTAGATAAAGTTTTAAGCTATCAGTATCCTTGTTTGTT
The DNA here is from genome assembly GCA_015731905.1 of Salix dunnii. NCBI lineage: Eukaryota > Viridiplantae > Streptophyta > Magnoliopsida > Malpighiales > Salicaceae > Salix > Salix dunnii. Next base: position 5,105,761 of record CM027662.1, on the reverse strand, counting down.
GTTGAAAGGCCAAAAATTTCTATTATTTCTCACCAAATGTGTTTCTTTGCCAAAGTTATCTCAAAAGAACACGATGAAGGGTGTCAAGTGTAACCCAGCAAATATAAAATTACATGACTAGTTTTGTCTTATTCAAGCTAGTCAAGTTTTAAAAAAGAAACATCTATCTTATCCAAATTAACTCCATAACAACAATGATAATTTGCCCAATAATTCGAGTGTGAAGTAGCAATCTCTTTTAACCTACTTGAAAAATAAATAAATCATATTTTAAGTCTAAAAAAAATAAAAATAAAATCACCAAAAACTATTGGGTTTTATTATGCTTATTATAGAACAAAAAATAGATTTTTAAGACATAAGAATGGAAAAATTCCAAATCATTCCATGACAACTTAAAAAAAGGGAGTTAAGGGTTTCCCCCCTTTTTATTTTAAAATTATTTTTAGAATCATTCCTTATTTGTTAGTTCTTACAAAGAAGTTATATGAGCTGACCTTATTTTCGAGAGTATAGTATCATTACTTCTACCTGTGTCCTTCAAAGTTATTCTGTTTAAACTGTGTATAGTATTCAATACAACAATGATATTTTATGAAGAAGTAAACATATTTTACTAAAACAAAGATTTTTAGATAGAAAGAGCATATTGAGGAATATATAACACTTTAAAGACATTATTTTTTTTTTTAGTCTAAGAACAAATAATTCTAGTGATGGTCTAATTCAGGCATGCTTGAAGAAATAAAGGACTTGTTCTATATATAGTAACAACCATAGTTAAAAAAACATGTATGGAGGGGTTAGCTTGTAGCTTGGGTTGAGACAAGTTTTATTTTAAATTAGAGTGTTCTCTCTTAAAACAAAATTGTTTCTTCAAAAAATAACATTATTATTATCCGTTTTATCTCATTTTGGAAATATTTAAAAAAAATGAAATATATAGATAAATGAACCAAAATTAAAGTGGAAGAAAACATAGGACTAAGAAAAATATTTTACATATAAAATGATATGCAAAACACACATAAAGAGAGATGAGAAAAATTTGAGGGGGATAAAAAAAAAACACTCTTGTTACATCCATACAACATAAAAAAACCCTTACACCTCATCTTTACAATTGAGTCGTCGACCATAAAAAAAATATTACCCCTCCCGTTATTTGCTCAACTATCATAACCTACACTTGTTACTTGTGTGAGCAATAATAAACTCATATATCAAACCCAGCAACAAGGCTACCAAAGTAACACCCTCCATTGTCTAAATCCCTTCATCTTCTCTACATCTAACCAGCAACAAGACTACAAAAGCAACATCCTCCTTTGTCTAAATCCCTTCATCTTCTCTACATCTAACCACTAAGCAATTAACTTGCCAACCACTTGTCCCTCTCCTTTACCAAAGAAGCACAAATACAAAACACCTAACAACTGTCAACTACACAGAACCCTCTCTCGATACAAACCAACCTCTTCACCAGCCAAGACTATCAATCTCCCACTTATCTCTCTTTATAATCGCCTACCATTTTCCCTCATAGTGGAACCGTTATGGCCTATCCTTATAGAGCTATATCACCAAAAAAATAAAAACATATATTAATAACTCAGCTTCCCTTACTAGCTCCCATCATCGACACCATCAACACTCAACCTAAGACCAATAAAGATCTTATACACCCAACAAATCTTAATAAAACATACCCACCATTATGCCCTCGATCACATCTTCTTAAACTCATTATGGAAGTACCTTTCTCTAACAAGCAATCAACATACTTATTTTAACCATTTTTTTCATTTATAGTAATAACAACATTAATAACCTTTGATGAAAAAGACAAGATCAGTTGCAAGAGATAAAGGTAGGCCTAAAGAGAAGAAAAAAAGTTAAGCCAATTGTGTTTATCTTATATTGAAAAAAAAAAGTAAAAGGAATTAAGATTCTAGTTAAAGGAAATCATCAAATTGAGATTTTAGTTTAATTATAGTTCTAGTTTAAGGGAGTTGTTGTGCAAATAAAATTTCAAGTAAACCAAACTAAAAACTTTGAGAAAATTAATTTGGGAAGAACAATTTTGTTTGTCTATACAAACTTAATATGCAAAACACTTGACAAGTCTCTGCTCTGTAAGTATCATAAAGAAGACATTTATTACTTCCCATTTTTTAACCCTATTTTTGGGAATATTTTCAAAAAAATCTAAAATAATAAAAAAACATTATGTGGACAAAAACAACCAAAATTAAAGAGGAAAAAAAAAAGGACTAATACAAAAGGCTTTACCTATAATTAATGTACAAGACACACAAAGATTATGGGGAAAATTTTAGGGGAATAAAAATAAAGACACATTTTCCCTAAATCCACATAACACAAAAAACCCTAGACCCTGTCTTTACCACCTAAGCCACTGCCTATAAAACAAACCACCCTTTCATTAAAAGCTTAACTACCATGTACTCTTCACCTCTTTCGACAACAAGAAACCCATGTTTCAAACCCAACAAAAAGGTTGCCAAAACTTGTTTTCTCTCTCAAATCCCTCAATATTCTCAACATTCAACCACCCAAAAACCAATGAGCCACTAATTAGCTAATCACTAATTCCTCTCCTCCATTAAACTAACATAAATCTAAATCATCCATCATTTGCCAACTACACAAACCTTTCTTATTGTATAAACCAATCTTTTCACTAGTTAAGACCATCAATCTCTCTCTCTCTCTCTCTCTCTCTCTCTCTCTATGTTATTAGCTACCAGCACCACTATAACTTATCTTAGTAGAGCCACCAACACTGAAAAAAAAAAAACCCATACCATTAACTCAACTTTCCTCACTAGCTTCTACAATCGAACACCAACAACACTCAACCAAAGACTAATAAAACTCCTATATACCCAACAACTCTAACCCGACAAAACATACCACCACTAGCTTGCTTGAGTTTTCTTAACAACCCTGAATCAAATAATTAGGTGACGATTCTATCAACCTCCGAACATCATAGGCACCTGTAACAAACATTATTTTAATGGAAAAAAAATAAATCCTAACTATACCAAGAATAGGTTTGGCAAAAAAACAAACAAAAAAAAAACTAAAGGTTATACAACTTGTGCAATTAAAAGAAAATAGTTTAAAAGTGTATTTTATAATGAAATGTTATATGTTTTTTTTTTAAAGTATATGTTTTTAAATTATATCAAAATAATATTTTTTTATTAATAATACATCAAAATGAAAAATATACAAAAACTTATCGGACCACGTAAACAAATAAATTGAGCACCTAATAATTTAAAGAAGATAAGTTAGACCATAAAAACAAATAAATCCCCGTAGCTTAAAAAACATGCATGAAAGTTGGAACCTTAACAAGAAGACAAGTTTGAATCCTGGACCTTGAAATAATTTTGGTCAAACAGAGCCCAATTTGATTGATGATGAGTAGGTTGCTTGAATCCTCAATCCAATGACCACATGCCACTTCAACTTTCAAAATTCATCTCACAATGAAATTACCGAGAAGCAATGCTAAGATACCACGCAATATCCAGACAAGAAACATTGCCATTGCCAACGTATACAATCATATCCATGGACCTCATGAAGGAATCCAAATCCAAAACTAAAACCCACTCTCTCTCCCACAACTACTAGCCTTTTCAATCTGTTGTTGACAGCCTTTAGATTCTCAGATATGTGGACCCCTTCATGCATGTGCTTTGCCTTTCAATTACAGGTTACAGCTCCCCAACCCCCTCCCCCCCGCCCCCTCTCCCTCTCTCTCTCTACTTGCTCCCTCCCATCAAATACCAACCTCTCCCTCTCACTGTCCCTGGTTCTTCACATTGGGCTATTTTGCTTCTTTCTTTGCTTTCTATGTTTTTTCCCATGCATTTTGCTTGAAAAGTTTGCTCAATTTACAGGAAAAAATACACCAACAAATAATAATACAAAAACACTCTTCTATGGCTCTTGAATTTATTAGCTCTCCTTTTCTTTTCTGTCAAGAACTATAAGTCCATGCATCATTTAGCTTAAAAAGTCTACTTCTTTTGCTGCAAAAACAGGAAAAAACACCAACTTTCTCTTCTCTTCTCTTTAAATATGAAGAGGCAAAACCTTCAATGTTGGAAGCTTTTTCTAATTTTCCTTGTTGGGTTTTCTTCAATCTTTCGTTATGCAAGCTCTCAAGCAAGCCCGGATGCTGAAGTTATGCTATCTCTCAAAAAAAGTCTCAATGTACCAGATTCACTTGGATGGTCGGACCCGGATCCGTGCAACTGGAAACATGTAGTTTGTTCGGATGAAAAAAGGGTCAGCCGGATCCAAATTGGACGCCAAAATCTTCAAGGTACACTCCCTTCAAATCTTCAAAACCTTACTCAGCTTGAACGTTTAGAGCTTCAGTATAACAACATTTCGGGTGATTTGCCAAGTTTAAACGGGTTAAGTTCATTGCAAGTGATCCTTTTAAGTGACAATAAGTTCACTTCAGTTCCTAGTGACTTCTTCGCCGGTTTGTCTTCACTTCAATCAGTGGAGATTGATAACAACCCGTTTTCCAATTGGGTCATACCAGAAAGTATACAAAATGCTTCTGGTTTGCAGAATTTTTCTGCAAATTCAGCTAATATATCCGGGTCAATACCGAGTTTTTTTGGCCCAGATGCTTTTCCGGGTCTAACCGTTTTGAGGTTAGCTTTTAATGATCTTGAAGGTGAATTGCCTGCAAGTTTTTCAGGGTCACAAGTTCAGTCTTTGTGGCTTAATGGACAGAAACTTAGTGGTGGCATTAATGTTATTCAGAACATGACTTTGTTAAGAGAAGTTTGGTTGCACTCTAATGGGTTTTCGGGTCCTTTACCTGACTTTTCGGGTTTGAAAGATTTAGAGAGCTTGAGTTTAAGAGATAATTCCTTTACCGGTCCTGTTCCTGAGTCTTTGGTTAATCTTGAGTCTTTAAAGGTTGTGAATTTGTCAAATAATTTGCTTCAAGGACCAATGCCTGTGTTTAAGAGCCCCGTTTCTGTGGATATGGTTAAGGATTCTAACAGTTTCTGTTTGTCAACTCCTGGTCCATGTGATTCGCGAGTTAATACCTTGCTTTCGATAGCGAAATCAATGTATTATCCACAAAGGTTAGCAGATGATTGGAAGGGGAATGATCCATGTGCAGATTGGATTGGAATAACTTGTAATAAGGGGAACATCACTGTTGTTAACTTTGAGAAGATGGGGTTAACAGGCACGATTTCTTCAGATTTTGCATCACTTAAGTCATTGGAAAGGTTGATTCTTGCAAATAATAATCTGACAGGTTTGATTCCTCAAGAGATTACTACCTTACCTCGACTTAAGGCACTTGATGTGTCAAACAATCAGCTTTATGGGAAAGTCCCTGCCTTCACGAACAATGTGATTGTTAATACTAATGGTAATCCACATATAGGGAAGGATTTGAATAGTTCTACATCTCCAGGATCCCCATCTGCAAGTCCATTGGCAAATACTGGTTCTGGAAGTGGTGGCAGTTCAGGAAAAAGTGGCAAGAAATCTTCTGCTTTCATTGGAGTGATTGTGTTTTCCGTGGTTGGGGGTGTTTTCTTATTGTTCTTGATCGGCCTTGTGGTTTTCTGTCTGTACAAGAAGAAACAAAAGCGGTTTAGCAGGGTACAAAGTCCAAATGAAATGGTGATACATCCTCGCCACTCAGTGTCTGATAATGAGAGTGTCAAGATTACTGTTGCTGGATCAAGTGTTAGTGTTGGTGCTATTAGTGAAACACATACAATTCCTACAAGTGAACAGGGTGATATTCAAATGGTTGAAGCTGGGAACATGGTCATTTCCATTCAAGTTTTAAGGAATGTTACTAACAATTTCAGTGAAGAAAACATATTGGGACAAGGAGGTTTTGGAGTGGTCTACAAAGGTGAGTTGCATGATGGTACAAAGATTGCTGTGAAGAGGATGGGGTCTGGGGTCATAAGTAGCAAGGGGCTAAATGAGTTCAAGTCAGAGATTGCTGTTTTGACTAAGGTTAGGCACCGGCATCTTGTTGCTCTTCTCGGTTACTGCTTGGATGGCAACGAGAGGCTTCTTGTGTATGAGTATATGCCACAAGGGACACTCAGTAGACATCTCTTCAACTGGGGAGAAGAAGGATTGAAACCACTGGAGTGGACAAGAAGGTTAACTATAGCCTTGGATGTAGCAAGAGGTGTCGAGTACCTTCATGGTTTGGCTCATCAAAGCTTTATACACAGGGACTTAAAGCCTTCAAACATTCTTCTCGGGGATGATATGAGGGCTAAGGTTGCTGATTTTGGTCTTGTGCGCCTTGCACCAGAGGGTAAGGGCTCTATTGAAACTAGAATTGCTGGAACGTTTGGATACTTGGCACCAGAATATGCAGGTACCATTTCCTCTAATTTCTTTACCCTTCAGTTAATGTTTAATTTATTTCAAGGCCAAGATATTTTTGAACTTTGATTTATGTTCGAACTTCTAGTTTTCAACAGATATTTGAGGATTCAGTTAAACATATAGTTGGACAAGTATTCTTATAGATTGAGTGCTATCAACTCAGAATGTTTTCTTCATAAACTTGGCACAAATGTACAATAATCCTGTCAACTGCTAAAAAAAGGTTCATCAATCTGCTGTTGTATTTCTGTTAAGGACAAGGACATCCTTACACCTTACTATATGCAAATTCATGTCTTATTCACGAGGCATGGCATAGTTTGTTCATATTTTTAATATCTATCATTGTCGTTTCGATTTTATGACTACAGTCCTGGGAGGAGTAGCATTTTACTTTCATTGGACCGATCTCAAAATTCAAAATTTCTTTGATTGTTAGCGTATCTATTAGTCAACAGTGTCTTCAGCCTGTTTTTTGCCATCTAACTATTTTGAGCTTATGATTTGCTTTTCTGATTGCTCTCCTAGTTCACATTGCTGACTTCAAACTCTTGTTTTGGGGTGTGATGTGTTTGCAGTTACTGGTCGAGTGACTACTAAAGTTGATGTTTTCAGTTTTGGAGTGATATTGATGGAACTAATGACTGGTAGAAAAGCTCTTGATGATAGCCAACCTGAAGAGAGCATGCATCTTGTAACGTGGTTCCGCAGAATGCACCTGAACAAGGACACATTCCGGAAGGCCATCGATCCCACAATTGACCTCAATGAGGAAACACTTGCCAGCATCAGCACCGTAGCGGAGTTGGCAGGTCACTGCTGTGCTAGGGAACCATATCAAAGGCCAGACATGGGTCATGCTGTGAATGTTCTCTCGTCACTGGTGGAGCTCTGGAAACCAACCGACCAAAGTTCTGAAGACATATATGGTATTGACCTTGAAATGTCCTTGCCGCAGGCACTTAAGAAGTGGCAAGCTTATGAAGGTAGAAGCAACATGGAATCTTCTTCTTCTTCACTCCTTCCCAGCTTGGACAATACTCAGAACAGCATACCTGCGCGCCCTTATGGGTTTGCTGAGTCATTTACATCAGCTGATGGAAGATGAGTGTGGTAGTTGTAAATGATGGAGGTGGTGGTGGTTTTCTATGTTCATTCTATTTGCAGCTCCTTTGCTGTTTTCTTTGTAAACTTGTCTGACTTGTAATTCTTTTCATGTTTTAGTCTCATCCTGTTGTGTTGGTCACTTGTATTAGGAGAGGTTTTTAAAATGAAATGGATAAGGTGTTCTAGAAATTATTTATCTTCAGTTTCAGATATCTGCAAAATTTCCTGCCTCTTGATGTATAGTAAAGCCAGTAAGCCACAAGTACATTTTGCTTTCCTGCCAATTGTGGTGGGCAAATCCTACCACAAGATCAAATTCTCAAGGAAAAAGAAGTTGCTCTCATCATTAACAGGATCAAAGAAGCATGCAACTAATGGCAATCAGACAATTACATGGAATGTCTTGATGTCTAGAATTATGGGAATTACAGTTAGAAAAATAGTATAGTTTAAATATAACTGGTATTGAGAATAATAGTTATTTAAAAATCCATGTCATATTCAAATTAATTAAAATGTATATAAATAACCTAAAATTTTATAAAGATAATATTAAAGATCTAATGGCTAAATAAAAAAAAGAAAAAAAGAGCTTATGTAACAAGAGAGAAATTAAAAAAGAAAATGGATAATTGAAGAGCTTTATTTTTAACATATTCAATATTGTAATAAAAAAAAATAACAAGACAATTTTAATTATATTTTAGTAGTGTAGTCATAAGTATCCTGTTGAGATCTATTTAACAATATTAAATATGTAAAAAACAGAACAAATATGTTTAATGTGATTTATTTTTTTCTTTTTTCCTCTTTTCTCTCTCATGTCAATCTCTTTTATTTTTATTAGATTCCATGCTACTGAAAATTGTCATGCAAGAACCATGATATTAAAAGAATATGGTTGTATTCAAATAATATTATTTTTCAATTACTTTTGAAACCTAATTTTTTCAAGAATTATAAATTAAAAAAAAAAACTCTTAGATTAGCTGGGTAGCTTTGTTTTTTCTTGTGTCATCTCCCTCCAGGCCACACAGCTGAGTCTTCTCTTTATTTCTTGGACAACAGAATCAATCTCCTCTCTCACAAAGTTGCATGCCCCCATTTCCAATCAATTACAGGTTGGGGTGATGATGGCTTTAATGTTTGGAAAAGGCAATCATGGACTGCTGAGACTGCAATGAGATTTACTCACATTGTAATAAAGAGGGCAGGAAAAAGATGGAAAAGCTTCATTAAATTAGATGATGGCACTGGCAGGATAAAGATGATGCCTTTCCCATGAAAAAAAAACAGCAACTTGCAACTTTTATTTTCTTTTCCCCTGCGAACCAAATCACATTGCAGCTTCAAAACTCAAACCCTAAAATGTTTATTTTTTTCTCTCATTTTATTGCTTAATTTCTCCCTCCAATTTCTTCTCCAATTTCTTCTGTTAAATAATTTTATCATGTCTAATCATATCAATTCCATCTTGTATTAGGCTCGAAGCCTATGCGATCTATTTTTTTTTGGACAAGAGGAATTATTATCTTTTAAAAAATATATTTTATGAGATTAGGTAAACGAGTAAAATTCTAGTTGTCTCATACTCTTATAAAGAATATACATCCTGACTTAAACTAAAAAATTATTATATAAATCACAAGATCTATGTCATCACATCACTTTGCCCCGTAAATCAATCTAATCTGTTTTGTTCTAGTAGTAAAAATAGAATGAAAGGATATCATTGGATAAGTAATAGAAATTATATATAAATTCCTATTTGAAAAAAAAATCAAATATCATTTTAATTCTATGCAACTAAACATATTTCTATCCTTTTGTATCTGTCCCATGTAGTCTTAGATTTTATTTATTTTTATAAGTGTGGTATGATGCTATTTTACTCTGTTTAAGGGATATTTGAGAGTGCAGTTGCGGTTGTTTTTTAAATTATTTTTTATTTAAAAATACATCAAAATGATATTTTTTTTTTTATTTTTTAAAAATTATTTTTGACATTAACACATCAAAATGATATAAAAATATCAATTTTTTTATTTAAAATAAAATAAAAAATGATTTTTGAGCAAACGACGGTACAACCGTAATGCCAAACGGGGGCTAAATATATAGGAATATTAGATTAATTAATAAACACTATAATTTTACATGAATCTCACAACAAACTCTATCTTAAGATATTAATACAAAAAAACTATAATTTATAATTTCTATAGACTTATTTTAAATCACAACTACAAAATCTATCATAATTTCAATATACACCTAAAGAATATTCATGAAAATATAGAAGCATGGTAACGAGTGGGGACTTGTTGTCTTCGATTAAAGGAGAAGCATATGCAAGAGCTGTCTGCCCTAACATGGGGATCACGTTCCCTCTCTCAATTTCCCAAGCTACATGCCACTTGTCTATTGGGTTATTTTCATTCTTTATGCACCAAGTGTGCATGCACCTATCATGCCGTTTTATTAAATGGGGTAGCTTGATTAAATAATGATGATTATCTGTTTGTACAGTGAATTTTAAGTTTGAATTAAAATATATATTTATTATAAAAATTTAAAATAATTAAAATTTTATTTATTTATTTATTAAAATTCATAAAATATATTTTTGAAAAAATAAAATTTTCTCGTATAAAATAATAAAATATTTTAGTTGGGTACTTGATGAAAGTCCAGGCTCCTCATCTAGACGTGAATAATTGAATCAATTAATGGGATTTCTATCTTCATTTAGCACAACAAATACAAAAAAACAATTGAAACCTCTTTCACAAGATTTGCATTTAAAATATCATTTGCAATTTAATATTATAGTTATTAAACTTAATAATATGTTCACTCAATAAAAAATCTAGGTCACGAATTGAACAATTTAAATAAAAAACGTTAATAGATTAATAGGTTTTGACCATGTGATCAACCATATTATATATAAATTAAATTTTCTACTATGTTACTTCTATTTTTTTTTTTCTAAACCAAATTTTAGATTGATCTATTAGGGATTTCCAGATTTTATAAGAAATACAATTTTTTTTTTTAATAAAATAATATTTACCGGAACCTACCAAGGTTTGACTTATGGTAATAAAATGAAAATTATTAATGAATTTATACATTCTACCAAACATATCATAAAATCAGAGGAGGTTTAATTGAAGGTTAATGAAAATGAAAATATTAGGGAATTTACATAAAATATGCGAGAAGTCATTATAATCGGGGAAGTTTTTTAAGTTATATCTAATTAGCAGTGATTATTTTTTAAAATATTTTTTGTTTAGAATTATATTAAAATAATATATTTTTTATTTTTTAAAAAATTATTTTTGATAAATAATTTAAAAATAAAAAAAATTAATTTTTTTTTAAAATACTTTTAAAATACAATCACGGGTATTCTTGTGAAAAAACAAAGGCATTGAAATTTTATGGAGAGGAAAGAGCAACGTCCAAAGTATAAGGAATAATATATTATTTCTTTTTGCATGTTACTTCATTAGTTTTGAAGCCCACCGGACACCTATCACATGCATGATTAGATGTGGACTAAAGTCGTTCAACATCTAGTTATGGCTGGTCAACTATGCTATGGCTGACCTGTCAGGTTATGTAAGTTTGATAAAATTAATATTTAAAATGATTTTTTTAAAAAAATAAGCTTTATAATGAGTCATTAAATCAACTTGCTTGATCAATCTGAATTTAATAACTATGATCGAAACCTTGTTTTTGCTGTAACTACATGTTGGTCCAACAAAATCAATAGCTTTAATTATTTACATAATATATAATGTCAGAAAAATATTATATATAGATTACTATGTAGTGAATTGATGATTTTGATATTCACCGAATCAACTTAGATGACTAAACTCAAGGGTAAAATGAGTTTTTTTCGTATAATTTATTTGTAATTTTCTTATTCATTGAGGGTACAAAGATCTTTTTCATTTTTTTAAGTAATAAAGTAAAAGTCAACAATTGGTTGTCGGAGAGTTCTTGAGATTTCATATTTTTTAGCACAATTAAATTACTAACTTATCATTAGAATAAAAAATAATTTAGACTTGTTGCGGGGATATTTTTGATTTTTAATGTTTGTTCTTAAGTTAAAGAAAATTTAATAGAGGGCAAATTGGTATCTTGTATTAATTATAAAATATTAAATTTTGAAATTTATCAAGTGCGTTCCATGCACTCTGGGTGTGGGGAAAGGTTCTGTCATACTTTGATGCTGTCTATGATATACTTTTGCCGTGACAAATTATATTTGTAGTGTCATTAAATTCCTCGTAACATGTTTTTCCTACAACAATAACGCATGTTTTTTTCTTCAAAATTAATCCTTATTTGTTTTATTGCTATTTTATGTTTTGAATTTCATTTATAATTGATTATGTTGATCCTTGATATTTGATTTTTTTTAAGGTATGGGCTTTATGATTTTTCCAAGTTTAATGCTTCTAATCAAATGATCTATGTCACAAGTTTTATAAGCTAACACGGGCTTCTATTTTTTATGTATGGACTCTTTTTTTATGTCATTATTGATGTTAGTTTTTTTTTTAAAAAGAAAATAGGGTTCATGGTTTTTCTTATAGTGTTATCTTGGTCTATTAAAATGACTTGTGGGTTTGGCAGATTAATCTAGATAGGCTTGTGTCTTGATTTTGTTTATATTTTTTTATATGGAATCCTTTTGCATTATTGATATTTCATTTAATTTTATCGTTCAATATTTTATTTGTTGAGAATTGACCTTCATGGTTTTTTTATATTTAATGTTCCTAATCAAATGGTACGAGACATGAGTTTCATAAGCTAACAAGGGCTGACATCAATTTTTTTTGGCCTTATTGTTTTTTCTTTTTTTGTGGATTCGAGGAAACCACACCCCCCGGAAAGCGCACTTTGTGGGCCCAGGTGAGTGAATAAAACCCCGACTGTCACAGGCTCTTACAAGAAGTGCACGCCCTGACTCGAACTCAAGACCTACTGTGTAGATCTCAAACCCTTTACCACCACGCCACACTCTTTGAGAACAGCCTTATTTGTTTTCCTATCTCATAATTCAATATTGTTTTTTAAAAAATAGGCTTTACAATTATTTTTCATTTTACTTTTTATCAAGTTATCATGATCTCATAACCTAACATGTAAGTTTGATAGGTTGACCCGAGTAGAGTCAAGTATTTTTTTAGCTTATAATTTCTATTTTTCTTTAATTTTTTTGCATGTTAGATTTCTTTTTAATTTTATTAATCAATATTTGGTAAATTAAAAATTGGGTTTCAAGCTGTTTTTAAAATTTTTGTTGCTTTTGATGAAATAACTCGAGTCACAAGTCTAAAAGTTGATATTAGTTTTTTATTTTATTTTTTATAATTATTATTCAAACATTACTTTAATATTATTTTATTTGACCAATGACAGAGCACGAGTCATAGGGATAGTTTGTATTATAAATCATGCTATCTATTTTGTTTTTTTAATTATAAGGCAAGGATACGAACTCAAGTCACCTGGACAAGTAACCCAGCCCCGCACCCATGGATCAACTCCAAAATCCAAATTGAGCTACATGGTTAAGGTCTTTGGACCCTAATGATCCAAACACTCGAGCTCAGCTCTTCTTTTATTTGCTGGCTTTGTCTACTACTTGTTATTTTTCCAGACCCATTGAACCATGCTAAACCTGTGTTTGGCATTGTTTGTTTTAATATATATATTTTTTTATTTTAAATTAATTTTTTTTTTTTTATGTTTTCATTCTCATGTGCTAATATTATTTTTTAAAAAATATCATTTCAATGTATTTCTAAATAAAAATTAATTTTAAAAAATAATTTCAATTAGACTCTCAAGTCCTCAATAAGTCAAATGCTTTGAAACATGAGGCCTACCTTGTTAAGACTCAAGTTTTTCTAAACTTCAACTGGGCACACCCATAAACCATTCCTTTATGAGTTAATTAAGACTTAATCCCTATGATTTATTAAATCTATTGATTAATATGAAATATAATTCAATAGTCCTTTGACCACCTTTAATCATCTTCAACTTAGTTTTTCTCTCCAAAAAAACTGTCTCCTGACTCATCAAACTCTACCATCTTATCCAGCTCTCTTTTCATTTTTCTATTCCTCAAATAAAAAGAAACAAAATATATTGGAAAAAAGAGAGTGAAAAGCAATAAATTATAAATAAATTCAAATATATAATATTAAAGTAATATTTCAACGAGGAATTCATCTCGAACCAAACTTCAAGTCCTGAATTTTTCATGGAAATCAGCTAGCCTAATCTAGATTTTACAAATATAATATACGTGACACAGACAGTCCCCGTTGTAACCAGTAAGGACTGCTCCAATCGTAGAAATCCTACTTTCACACACATAGATATGAAACCAAGACGGTTCACCTGCTACTACTTTGACCCGGACCCGGTCAGCCAATCCCAGCAATCGACCCGTAGTGTTGGTTGGCCGTCTAACCTTTTACACCTGACAGCAATTTTAATGCTTTTACACACTGTTTTTCGTTGTTCAACAGTCAACATTCCAAGTTCCAAATCATCAAACCAAACCTTCCACACTTTCGTGAAATATTTGTTTTCGAAGTCAGTCTTCTTCTCTGTCCAACTCTTCCCTGGCTTGACTTTGACTACCAAAAAGCCATACCAACATATAAATATATCACCCCGTCACAAAGAGTTCTAGCATCATATATTCTCTAGCCCGAGATCCAAAGTTCAAAACATACCCGACTTGCTCTCATCATCATCGTACCTTGCAGCATATCATAAGATAGAATAGAAAATGATTGTTTTTTGGAGATTAAGGAGAAAGTCCGAGAAAAACAAGAAACCGAGCCAAGAAATTAATTCGGACATGGAAATCATGATTCCTAGACACTTCTGTTGTCCGATCTCTCTGGACTTGATGAAAGATCCGGTCACTTTATCGACAGGGATCACGTACGATAGAGAAAGCATCGATAAATGGATCGAAGATGGCAACCTAACATGTCCGGTTACGAACCAGTCTTTAGCAAGCTTTGATCAGATTCCAAATCATTCCCTGCGCAAGATGATTCAAGATTGGGGTGTTGAGAATCGATCTTATGGGTTTGAAAGGATTCCTACGCCTCGTGTCCCAGTGACACCGTACGAGGTTTCGGATATTTGTAAGAGGGTTAAAGCTGCAACTCAACGCGGGGAGCAAAAGAAGTGCCAAGAGTTGGTTAGGAAGATCAAGAATTGGGGTCAAGAGAGTGAGCGCAACAAGAGATGCGTTGAGGAGAATGGGGCTGGTTGTGTTTTATCGGCTTGCTTCGAGTCCTTTGCAAGTGCTGCCATGGAGAAAGAAGAGGATTTGATGGGAGAGATTTTATCAGTTTTGGTATGGTTGTTTCCACTTGGTGAAGAGGACCAAAGTAGGCTTGGATCCACCAAGTCTTTGAATTGTTTGGTATGGTTCTTGAAGAGTGGAGATCTTTCAGCCAGGCAAAATGCAGCTTTGGTGCTTAAAAATCTTCTTTCTTTAGATCAAAGGCATGTAAATGCCTTGGTGAAGATTGAAGGAGTGGTTGAATCATTGGTTAAGTTAATCAAGGAGCCTATTTGCCCAAGAGCCACCAAAGCTTCATTAATGGCAATTTTCTACATGACTTCATCATCAAGTCTCAATGAGAAGATGGTACCAACATTTGTGGAGATGGGTTTGGTTTCATTGATCATAGAGATTCTAGTTGATGGAGACAAAAGCATATGTGAGAAGGCATTAGGTGTTTTGGACCATATTTGTGATTGCAAAGAAGGGAGAGAAAAGGCCTATGATAATGCTCTCATTGTAGCTGTTTTGATCAAGAAAATCGTTAGTGTGTCAGATTTGGCTTCGCAATTGTCAGTTTCCATTCTTTGGAAGCTTTTCAAGAATCATGGAGAGAGATCAGAAGACAGTGATGCAGGAGGTGTTGTAGTTGAAGCACTTCAAGTGGGTGCTTTACAGAAGTTATTGGTCTTATTGCAAGTGGGTTGTGGTCATAACACAAAGGAGAAGCTCAAAGAGTTGTTAAAATTGTTGAATCTCTATAGAGTTAAGTTAGATTGCTTTGATTCTTCAGAAGATTTCAAGTATCTCAAAAGGTCATACTAATTTTGTTTTCTCAATTAGTTTAGGAGAGCTTTAAACAAACTCATAAAAAGATTACTAGCTCATTCAAGTGTACAAACCCAATTCAGTAATTATAATATTGAGATTTAGTGGGTGTTTGGCTCTGCGGTGCGGCTTGCGTTGAGGCTCACCGCAGAGCCAAACTCATATTTTACCAAACGGGAAGGCAAAATTATTTTGCTGGTCCCACCAAAAAATTAGATTTCCAGGCGCAGTTGCAAAAGCAATTGAGGCCCCGTTTGTTTGCTGAAAAGTAATTTTCTTTTGGAAAGTGAATTCCTGAAAAGTGAATTCCGATGTTTGACAGTGTTATGGAAAATGAACTGGAAAACACTTTCCAGTGTTTGTTTGTGTTATGGAAAATGAACTGGAAAATAATTTATTAATAAATTAATTTTTTTTCAAGTTTATTAAAATAATGAGGAACAAATCTTACAAATTAAAAAGTTGAATGAGAATGAAATTGAAAAAAAATATAATTTCATAAATTATCTCAAATAAAATAAATAATAATCAAAATAATAGAGATCAAATCTAAAAATTAAAAAAAAAATGAAAGGTGAATAAATTAAAATAATAATAATTAACATTTCATAAATTATTTCAAATAAAATAAGTAACAATAAAAAAAATGAGGACCAAATTTGATAGATAAAAAATTTCAATAAAAAAATGATAAGAAAAAAGCAAATAGCAATTATAAAAATAAGGACCAAAATTAATATAAAAATTAAATCTTAAGAGATGGAATTGAAAAATAAATATTCAAAACAAATTATATATAGCAATCAAAAGTTTGAGGATCAAATTTGATATAATCAGCAAATAATGACATTTCTAAATTTTTCACAATTTTCGGAAAGTGTTTTCCGCCCAAATTTTCCGGAAAACACTTTCCTGAAAACCAAGCCAAAATTTTTTTTGACTGGAAAGTGTTTTCTGTTGACCAACTTTCCGGAAGGCAAACAAACACAGGAAAGTTTGGAAAGTGGTTTCCCGGAAAGTGAATTCCGGAAAACAAACACAGCATGAGAGTTGCTTTTGCATCTACGGCACACTCTACCTCTGCCTTAAACACACAGACATGAAAATCACACTGCCTTCTCCCTCATCTCCATCTCTCCCTCACGAAACCACACTCTCCCAAGGTAACATAACATATGTAACACACACAGCCAAGGTAACACACACAACCACCACATGAAGAAGATGAAGATGATGGTTTTGTAGAAAATAACTCACCCAATATTTCATATCTTTCCATAATCAAGACATAAAAAATGGCGTAAATCACTAAGACTTTGTAAAAGAAATTCAAAAAAGTTGACCCCAAAAAACATACTTATCGGGGATTGTGACGATCTGACAAACTTCCTTTAGGGAGAGTGCGACGCAGCGGCTCCGGAGACGGGGAGGGAGTGGGGATGGCTGAGTTGGGGTTTGATTGGCCTTAGGTTGGGTTTGAAGAAGTTTTAGATTTGGGGGTTGTAGCAAGCGATTTAGAATCTGGTTTGGCTCTTTTGGATTTCGAAGAAGGGATTGGAGAGTGTAGAGAGGAGGAGGAGTTCACTACATCTTCTTGTTGATTTTGAGATCGAAAAGAAATTTGCTGGTTTGGTAGAGGCGGAGAAAAAGGAGGGCAGGTTCTTGGTAATTAGGTTTTTTTTGTTGGTGGGAGTTGCTGAGGTGGAGCTTTATTCACGCCAGGTTATTAGTAAAGATGGATCAACATTATCGAGGGTCCAGTCCTCTTGCTTTTTTATTTTCATGTGAGTAAAGAGTGTTGTGTTGTATAACAAATATTTTTTTAGAGGAAAAAAAGTTATCTTTTACGGTATAAAGTTAGAATGATTTAAGAAGAAAGAAATATTCTATCAAGTTTTTTTATAATTTTTATTTTACTTTATTTTTAAAAATACTTTTTAATTTGTGATCATTTTATTTTTTTAGGATTTAATTTTTATTCTCTTCTAACATGATAAGGTTTTTTATCATTATTAAAATCACTCTTAGTTATATTAATTTTCATAATTATATAATAATTGGATAAATTACTCAAGTGTAATGAACAACTAGAGTTCATGATGGAATTGCAAGTAGTTTGATGGAAGAATAAAAATAAGTGTGTAATTTACTTGAATTATTAATTACATTTTATTATTATGATAATTAAATCTACAATATTTAAAAAATATATGTGTGTGTCCTTTAAAGTAATTTTACAAATTGACAGCAATATGAAAAGCATGGTAACCAAACACTCGAAACTGCTTTTCATTAAACTCAACCTCAACCACAGTTTTAACCAAACACAAATTTCAGTTACGAACCGCAGCTAAAAGCGCTTTTTATAAACCTGTTTTTTTCAACCTCAACCACAACAGTAACAGTTGTGCCAAACAGGCCCTTATTGATAAAACTTATGTTATGCTCTATTCTCGTGTGTTTTTTTGTTTGTTACCATATATGTCATGAAATCATCTCACCTCAAAATTTAAGTTATTAGGTGAGGCTCCAGGATATAATTTATATTATTTCCTAACACATCTTCTCAAATAAAAATTCTTTTAGCTTGAACCTAGCACATAGGTCTACACCACCTTTTGCTTAATTTTTTTTTATCAAATAAAATGATGGTGATGAGAGTCGAACTCGTGATTATTGGGTCAACAAAACTTTAATATCATATTAAGGAATCATCTCACATAAAAAATTAAGTTGTTAGATGAGACTTCAAAATATAATTTATGTTATTCTCTAACAATATGAACATAAGCTTCTCTTGTCCATCTTTGTACATAGTCATGCTATTTTATTTCTTTCTTTCAAGCGTAACAATGTATCAGGGAGACATTTCCCAATAATATTTCAGGTTATTAGTATCATAGAACATAAAAGATGAATATAAAAAAAATAGTATTAGTTTCAAATACTGAAACACCCTTGTATTTTTTTTAAATCCATTTGTAACTAATTCTCTTGGTGAATTCTATATTTCTTTTCAATTCATTTTATTTTTTGGAAAATGAAAAAATGAAGAAATAGATAAAACGCAAAGTTTTGATTAGGAAAAAACATTTTCAAAACAATAAACTCAAAGATTATTTAATTATTTCAAATATTATTAGTATTAAATAATTAGTTTTAATAATATATAAGGATTGAGTAATTATAATCAATACCATAGTTGATGGATTTCTTTAACTTACCATAAAAAGCAAAAAATGAAAGAGAAATTAAAAGATGGTTTTCTCTCTCCTTTGCCTAATCCATCATGGTTAAAAAGATGATGACAATTTTTATGATACTCATTTATTATGTAATTAGTAGCATTTTATTAATTATTTTTTTGGTCCACATTGAAGAAAAAAGATTTTAGTTGAAACAATTTTTTATCATTTTTTATGGCTCATGAATTTTTTTAAGGATAAGTGCCTCTTTAGAAAACACTAATAGAATTAAAAGTTTTACAGACATAAATATTCTATGATATTTACACTCACTGTTTATCGGTATTTATCTTACCAATGACCTCACAGACGGAACCATCCATTCGTAAAACTCTTGTTAGTAATCTATGTTCTGTTAGTGAGTTTGTTAGTATTTAATATATCAATGACTACCAAAAGACAAAACATGCTAAAAAATAATTTATTAGCTCAATTATGTTGGTTTATTCATTAGTATATTAAACATATCTCTAATTGCAAAATCATTAGTGATTTCATTAGTAACATTATGTAGGTGATTAAGCAATAATAGTGGTATTATAGTAATTATGTTAATCCTTGATCCACCAACGTACAAAGAAAAGGGTTCACATGTTACTAGTGATGGTGTGCACAGGTTCAATTGAGCGTTAAACTCAATTACATGTGAGTTTAACAAACATGTTAAGTTTAAATACATAAGGGTCCAATGTGATGTCAGACTTAATATTCTTAAGCTCAACTAGATGTTAAATCTAATTACATATAAGTCTAGTAAGTTGCTAGATCCAACATCATTTGGACCTGGTAAGCCAAGTATTTATGGGTTTTGCTAGATGTCAAACCCAACATCCTTAAGATAAATTGTGCACCAAGTTTAAGTTTACACGGGTTTAGCGAGTTATTAGACCTAAAATCTTTGTGATTAATGATGCATTGAGCCGAAATACATATGAGTTTATCAAGCTATAAGACCTAACATTCTTGGGTATAATTGCATGCTAAGCATAAGTACATATGGGTCTGATGAGATACTATACCTAATATACTTGGATTCAATTGTGTTAAGCTTAATTACATATGAATCTACAAGATGTCAAACCCTTTATTTTTGGGCTTGAGATCATTACATGTCTGAACACGTATAGAACTAACGATCATTATAAGCTCTATGTTGGGTCACGAGTCTTTGTTTCTTTTATTCTTATAGTTTTTAAACAATAAAATATTAAAAGTCTGGAATAATCATCTTCCTAAGGTGTGTAAAAATCTCATAAGGGTCTATTGTATTTCTATTGATATTAATACTATGTAAGATATATTTATCACTCATTAATATTATTTAATGAATATATATCCCTCATTGATATTATATAAGGGATATATGTCCCTCATTAATGCTATCGCTATCGGGAGGAAATAATACTCTAACCTCCCATTGAAACAACATGACAATGTTTATTGACTAGGTATACCCCGTAATCATACATGTAAAATATTTATATATGTTTTATTATCTAAATATTCTTTCTTTTTCCTAGAGCATTTAACATACATAAACAAGAACAAACACTCTTGCTTATGATTTGAAGCTTATTCTATTATTTATTTCAATTGTTTTATTAAATTTCACTAACTTTATGACATCACATGAAAAAGAATGTTTTGCATGTATTTGGTTTTGTATCACCAACTATCAACTTCATGAACTCTACAGAAAGGATTATTGACGTGAACATGTAATTACCCTTACTTCAAACACTAAAAAAACCTCAATTTTAAGCACAATGAATTTTTAAATATCATCACCGATTAAATGCTTTTTTTAATAAAAAAAATTATGAGTTTCTAGAAATCTTGGTATCTTCAAATGTCTTCATTTAAACATTAAATTCATGAAAGAGTGGAAAGACCAAGTGGTGAAATATGTTGTCAAGTTGCTAACCCATGATATTGCTACCAAACGTCGCAACTTGTGCTTAAATATTTGTGTGCGCAACGGAATCACGGGCATTGATTACATTGAATGCATGAATCAAAGAAATTTGAAAGATCTATGGCTTTCTACTCTAGTTTTTTGGAGTTCTAATAGGTTAGGTGCATAAGTCCCGGGTATGCATGTGAATCTTGCCGTGGTGTCTCGGCATTCTCATCTAAGAAATCAGCTGATTCCGATTCAAAGGATTTCAGTATAAGGCTCTAGGTAGTGCTGATTGTTGAATTCTTTGGCTCCTTTTTTTTTTTCAATCTCCCCGTGCTTTGGTCTCAAATCTCCCTGCTTATGCGGATCTAACTTGATGGAAAGACACACACACACGTGTATATCACATGAATCTAATTGGGATGGTATATTATCCTTTATACAATTATTTTACACGAGGAATTTCACTTAAAATCAATCATGTAAGATGCAAAACATGAATATTAGAACACCAAGCTTTCATCCAAGGAGGAGAGAACTCATTAATGGTGCTATTGCTTGGAACTCACATGTAGAATGACTTCATCATAGGACTCAACTTATCTTAGTTTTCGAAGAGCTAGATAACAAACTATTTAATTTAAGATATTTGACTTCATAAATCATCATCACATACTGTTGACTGTCCATAATTTCAGGGAAACATTTTCAGATGGGTTAATTAATGAGATTACCCTAGATTAAGTCATCCATGTTATTTGATTATTTGTCCATGTACTTGTTAGGGAGGTCTAGTCAACTTTTTTCATGATCTCTAGGCGCATATACATACTCTAAACCTAATCGATCAAAGTCCATTCTCCTATCTTCAAGACAAAGTTATCTTCATCGCAAGCAAACCAAAATGGATTCCCCTCTTAAACCCAAATCTCTCTATACTAATCTCTTCTTCCTCTTCCTACTCTTGTCCACAAATCTCTTCACTTTATTCCTCTCTTCCTCCTTTTGCTCTCATTATCCCATCTTCTCCACAGTCACTCAAATTAGCACTAGCAGTGTTTCTAACTCAAATGCCACAGAAAATCCTGACACGCAACTAGACCTTCCATCAGAATTCCTTGCCTTCACTTCAGGCCAAGCACTCCCATATGGTTTCAACAAAAATTTTGATTCTGACATCTTCTATCCTCCTGTAGGCCAAGCCTGCACTAGGTTTCCTCATGAACTTAGTCGTTTTATGTCGTACAAAATTAATGGATCCTGTCCTGATGATGAACTGCTTGCACAAAAGCTCCTCCTCAAAGGCTGCGAACCTCTCCCTCGCCGACGTTGCCGCCCCGCGACACAGGCTGACTCTGTTGAGCCCTACCCTCTTCCTGATAGTCTTTGGACCACACCATCCAATTCTTCTGTTGTTTGGACAGCTTATACTTGCAAGGACTACACATGTCTTATCAACAGGGTGAAAACTCAAAAGGGTTTCGATGATTGTAAGGATTGCTTTGATTTACATGGTAGAGAAAAGAATCGCTGGGCTTCGAGACAAATCATTGAAGGATCACTTGACTTCACAATCGATGAAGTTCTCGCAACAAAGAAGCCTGGAACAATCCGAATCGGGCTTGACATTGGTGGCGGTGTGGCTACATTTGCTGTACGAATGAAGGAAAGGAACATAACAATCATAACAACTTCAATGAACTTGAATGGTCCATTCAATAATTTCATTGCTTCAAGAGGTGTTGTGCCTTTGTATATAAGCATATCACAAAGGCTACCGTTCTTTGACAACACTTTGGATATTGTACACTCTATGCATGTATTGAGTAACTGGATTCCTACAACTCTGCTTCATTTCTTGATGTTTGATATCTACAGAGTTCTTAGGCCTGGTGGGCTTTTTTGGCTTGATCATTTCTTCTGTGTGGAAGATCAATTTTTAGATGTGTACAAGCCACTAATTGAGACCATTGGATTCATTAAGTTAAAATGGGTGGTAGGCAAAAAGCTTGATCGTGGGGCAGAGCTTAGAGAGATGTACCTCACAGCTTTGCTGGAGAAGCCATTGAAGAATTCTTGGTGATTTTAATTTTCCAGTAATGCAATTTCTTTATTAGGCTTTACTATACGAAATTTTTTTTAATCTCTCTTTTCTATAATTTTCTTTTGGAAAAAGATTTTGTCAAATCATGAATAATGTGAATGAGAGTTTTTTTTTTTTTAATTTTCTTAATTTGTCTTTTATATTTTTCCTTTTATTTCGTCTCAATATGGCTAAACTTTTGGGGTTATGCTATTTTTATTATAAAAGAATTGATAATTTATGCATTTCACTAATCTTGATCAAGAAACAAATGTTACATTTTCTTCTTTATATATGCTGATTGCATGCTGAAACAAATTTGGTTTATGACTGAATTAAATAAATAAATAAAAATCAATATAATTAATTTGTTTAGTTAGTGTTTTGTTACGAAAAAAATAGATAATGAGGATATAAAATATATGATTTGATATGCCTTTTATTTTAAAAGTATAAGAAATCCAAATTTTTATTTCTTCAACCATCAAATATGTTTTTATTTTATTTTTTATGAGTCTCTTATGCTCTAAAATACCATTTAAAAAAAAACTAAAGCTTAGTAGTGTTGTAATAATTGAGTTTTCATACATTGAAGAGAAAAAAAAGTATGATATATATATGATTGGTGTTTGGTCTATGTTTGGTCCATCATAAGGTTGGGCTTAGTCCAAGAAATATAAATAGTAATTGCTTCCTATTCAATATAAATATAAATGGATGAACTTGATAAAGATAATATTTTAATTCTACGTTTTTATTTTATTTGTTATGAGTCTCTTATGTTCTAAAATACTATTAAAAAAAAAACTAAAGCTTAGTAGTGTTGTAATAATTGAGTTTTCATACACGGAAAAGAAAGAAGTATGATATATATATATAAAATTGGTTTTTGGGCTATGCTTGGTCCGTCCATGAGGGTTGTATATATATATAAAAAAAAAAAATTGGTTTTTGGGCTATGCTTGGTCCGTCCATGAGGGTTGGGCTTAGTCCAAGAAATATAAAGAGTCTTTTGCTTCCTATTCAATATGAATATAAATGCATGAATTTGATAAACATAATATTTAACTTTTTTTCAAATTCAACTTCACTGAATTAATTTGACAAAAATACGAAGACACTAGTATTATGGAATACTTTATTTGATTCTAGTAATCAAAGTTACACTAAGGCACCAAGATCAAATAATGAGGCAACATCTTACTATCATGTCTAACATGATTAGTGAATTGAGGGGTGTTGGGTATTAGATGATTGATGAAAAATAAGTCTAAGCTATAATCGGCTATTTGCTAAGTAACTGGGAACACAAGTGTGTTAACCTTATCCACATTGACAACATCAAGATATTTGATGTTGTTGCTTATCATGTTAAGCTTGAAGAAGATCAACTTCTCGTTGAAAAGCCCATAAACAAGGCTTTCATATTTGATACTAAGATGCGATGAGCACATGACTCTAAAAATAAAAATAAAAATAAAAAAGTAAAGGTCCCAAATATGACAAGAGAGGAATAAAAGTAAATAATAGTGGGCATAAACGCAAGCGTAGGAAACGCAACAATAAGAAAGATAAGAATATGAATTGTTACCATACGAATTGTTCCATAAAATGGTTTTATGGTATTAAACATCGTTAATATATCTATTAAGGATGATGTTTGTACTTATGTTGTTCAAAGTTTTAGTAGTACTAATGATAATGATATCATGACTTAGCATGGTAGATTAGGACACATCAAGCCACAGTGATTACATGGATTGGCAACATATGGTATTTAGGATCACTTACCAAAATAACATTGCTTATTGTGAGTATTGCCTTGCTAGAAAGAAAACTAGACTACCATTAGGCAAAGTTAAAAAGAGTTAGTAGTCTATTACAGCTTATTCGTCAAGACATATATTGTTGTGAATTATTTCATCATATTTTTAGATGATTTCACATTATATGGTCATGTTTATTTGTTCTTACACAAGTCTGAAGCATTAAATTGCTTCATTTGATACACTAATTTGGTGGAAAATAAACTAAACAAAAAAATCTAACCTTTAAGAATTGATTGGGGACGTGAATATCTAAATGATTGTTTTTTATTGTATAAAAAGGGTATAGCTTGACAACTAAATATTTCTTACACCCCATAACAAAATAGTGTAACAGAAAGGAGGAAAAAAACTATATTAGACATTGTTAGGTCAATAATGACGTATGTTAACTTACCAATTTCCTTTTAGAGAGATGTATTGTTACTTTCTACCTATATATTAAATTGTATGTCTTCTAAATCTACCTTATCCACCCCGGTGAACTATGAAGTAACAAAAAATCTAATATAGGTTATTTTCATCCATGGGATTGCACAACTTATATTCATAATAATTTTCATCAATATAAGAAACTTTGTCCTAAAGGAAAAAAGAGTATCTTTGTAATATAATCTAAACATTCCAATGGATTTGTATTTATTAGTGAAAAAGTTTATGGAAGATTAAAGGAGATTGAATCGCATGATATCGTATTCTTAAAAAAAGATTTTCCAATGACAAGTAAGGTTAATAAAGATTTTCACTTATATGAAATGGAAAATCTAGACTATGGTGAGACAAGTTATTTAGTAGAGAATTTAGATGAAACCTTTAATCCTTTAAGGAATAATATGGGAGATGTTTTGTCTATTTATACCCTATGGAGCAAGATCATGAGCAATCTCAACCTTGAATAAGCATTTTCTAACCAATTCCTCATCATCGATTTGAGATTGAGAGAGAAACGTTCATTATTGCTCCATAAAAGAATGAAAAGCCTAAAACATTCAATCATGTTATGTGTGGTTCTAAAGCAAGAAAATGATTTAAAGATATGAAAGAATAAATAGAGTCTATTAAAACTAATTAAGTCTGGGACTTGGTCGATAACCGTTAGTAATAAAATTCATAAAAAAATAAATGGGTGCTTAAAATTAAATGTAAGGCGAATGGGTCAATAGAAAATTGTAAGACTTAACAGTAATGAAAGAATACACTTAAAAAGAGGAAAAAGATTATGAAGATACATTCTCACCGATTGAGAGAATTATTTCAGTTCTTTTTATTTTAGCTATAGTCCCACATATGGACCTCGAGTTATATCTAATGGATGTTAGAGCTGCATTTCTTAATGGAGAACTAAATCAAGAGATTTATATGGATCGACCTTTAAGATTCAATACTAAAGAATAAAAGATCACAAGTTTGCAAGTTCAAAAGATCTATATATGGTCTTAAGCAAGCTTTTAGATATCAAGTTTCATCCAGTTATGCTTAAGGATGGTTTTACCATGATGAAAGAAGACCATTTTGTGTATTTAAAGGGTTATATAAATAGTTTAATAACATTGTCCTTATATATTGATGACATCTTAATAGTTGAAAATAACAAAGAGATGATAAATACTATAAAATGGTGGTTATCAACTAACTTGGAATGAAAAAGAGGCCAATTATGTTCTTGATGTAAAAATCAGAAGTAGTCTTGCTAAAAGGATTTTGGGTTTAACTCAAGAGACTTACATAAAAAAATATTAGAAAGTTATCACATGTAAGAAACCAAACCAATAGACATTCCAATCGATAAAAGTTTAAGCCTGAGTCATGACATGTGTCTTAAGACTCTAGAAGAAAAGGAGAAGATATCTAGAGTACCTTATGTTAGTGATGTCAATTGTTTAAGGTATGTAATGACGTTCATATGTCCCAATATTTTAATGTATGCAATGATATGCATATGACCTAATATATGTTATGATGTTGGATTGGTTGGCCAATATCAATCAAACCATAATCTGAAACACTGAAAGATAGTTAAAAGATTCAACGATATGAAAGGAACTTCGAACCATATCCTATGTTATCAAGAAAAGAAAAACATATGATTGATTCGTTACTTAGATACTGATTGAGAAGGATATGTCGACCAATCTAAATCAATTTTAAGATATGTTTTTTTGCTTAATGATAGTGTAATATTATGGTGCAACAAGAAACAATCATGCATTGTCTTATTTAAATAGAGGTTGAGTATGTAGCTTGCTTCGTGGTAATACAAGATGTTGTTTGGTTAAAAAGCTTCCTATATCACTTAAAAATTATCAAATTAGCATTAGAACCAGTGACAATTTACTGTAATAACATTATTGTATTTGTTGTGGCCAAAGAACCAAAATACCATGGCAAGCCCAAACATATCAAGATGAAATATCACTACATTAGAGATGTAATTAATGATCATGATGTGATTCTAAAACATAATTTTATACATTTTATGGTTAGAGAATCACTCATAAAACCAATAACAAAGGTGTGTTTGTTAGTCATGTGAGATCCTTTGGGTTATGTTAAAAGTAATTGTATAACTAGTTTTAAGGATCATATGAAGATTAACAATGATTGAATAATGAAAAAAATATATCATTATTTACCTTATGGAATATATTAAGAGAATTGTGTAGTATAATTTTTTAAAGGATATTGATAGACTTAGATTAACTCCATCACATGAGTTATCACCTCTAGAGCGTGTAAAGTGAGTAGAGATGAGATTATTTTAGTTTTAATATTCAATAAGTGACTTAGGCACAATGGGAGTAATTTTTTAAGTAATTATTAAGAAGTCACCTTGGTTGAGACCAAGATGAGGTTCATAAATAAAAGAAATGAAATGAATGATTTCTCATCATTCATGTGTCGATTATGATTGAAGTAGAGTATGAAATTATTCATTTGCCACTAATGAAAGTGAGCAAATAAGAATTTCTAATTAAAAGTCTATATTATTTTTTATAACAAGATTAAAAATCATATAATGTATTTCCTATAATAAGGAGAGCAATTATATCCACTCTTTATATTAACATAAGAAAAAATGATGCTCTATTATAGCATGTATTTCATACTACATGTGCTAAAAACCGCTACAAGAATAAACAATGGATCTTTGCTTCTTTATTATGTGAGTCTTAAAGACTATATATAAGATCTTAATATCTTAGTTTTTATGACTTTTGACTATATCATGAGGTGATGAGTAAATGGTCGATATTTTAAGAGTATATCTTATGGTCATGGAATGATTCGACTTAAAGTAATACTCTTAGGAAAGCTAGTTTTTGTTCTTCTTCTTCTTCTTCTTCACTAATCTACAAATCCTTGGGAATGAAAATTATTGTTGTTCGCTTCGGTTTCAATCGAGATAAATATTCTTCCAGCTTTGGGGGTGATATAAAATGAGTTGATAAAGTAATTCAAACAGGAATATATATTATGCCTTTTTTTTCTGCATCTATATAAAGTAACTTAACAAGGAACAACTATTTTTAACTATTCGAATAGCTATTCCGTTGGAGTATACATGGTGACACAAAAATGCTAAAAATGACAACATTTTGGCTTTACCTTTACTTATGCATTCTCGGTTAGAGATGCTCTAAGTTGAAAAGATATTCCTATATATTTAATCAAAAGAGTCAAAAATTGTTTAATATATTTCTATGTAAAAAAATAGTTTTGATTGTATTTTTATTAGTTATTTATTATTAATAAATAGTTATATCGGTATTATATATATTAAAATAGAATTAGCTTCTCTAAATAGTTTTTTTACACTATTTAAAAAATCAAATTATTAATTTGGCTTTTCCAAATAATTTTTGTTACTGGAGATGCTTCAAGAGACTTCCCAAGATTTTATTCACTGCAAATACATATCAATAAAAACAGCCTTACCTAACACTCAATGAAGAGGAGCGTCCTTGCTGTCTTGAATCACTTGGGTTGCTGATTCAACCAAATTCTGACTTGGAACAGTTGAACGTCATATATATAAATAAAAACAATCAGCATAGATATCAGGCTGGCTGGACAATACCTTCCAAGAATCACATTCTTCATTGATATTGTAGCTCATACCAAGCAAAACATCGTTGTCAAAGCGCATCCAAGTTGCAAATATGACAAAAATTAACCTTGATTCATTTAAAAGTCAAGTTGCAGGTGGAACTAACAATCCACAAGTCAATAAGCAGAAATTCATACAAGGCACGTGTGCAAGTCATTAACAGTAAATTAATTCTTGCATTAAGGACCGGTTTGCATTACAAACGTGCAATAAAAAACAAGTACATAAACATCATTGATGAAAGAAATAAACTAGCCACACAGAAGCAAAACCACAACAATCATGGAGAACCAGCACTTCCTCTTGATAGCCTGCCCTTTCCAAGGCCACTTAAATCCTATGCTCCAGCTTGCCAAGAACCTAAGACAAGCTAGTGCAGCAAGGGTCACTTTTGCCACCACAGTACATGGCCTTACACAGATAAAAACATTCCCATCTCTTGATGGCTTATACTTTGCCTCCTCTGATGGATTTGATGATGGAATCAAACAAGCCAACAATTCACAGGACATGTTGTCAGAACTCAAGCGTGCTGGCTCCCAAACTTTAACTGAGCTCCTCATGACCTTCTCCAAGAATTCTCATCCTGTCAGCTTCCTAATCTACACCCTCATCCTCCCATGGGCTGCTGATGTTGCACGGTACATGTCAATTCCCTCTGCTTTCCTCTATATTCAGTCTGCTACTTCCCTAGCTCTCTGTTACCATTTCCTTAATCGACATGGTGGTGTTTATGATCTTTACAACAGTTGTGTAAATAACCCTCCAAGTTCAATACAAGCACCTGGGTTGCCACCATTTGAAACCGAAGACATCCCTTCTTTTCTCTTACCAAATGGTCCACACTCATCACTAACTCCTGTTTTTCAACATCATATCCAAGTCCTAGAACAAGAGCCAAGCCCATGTGTGCTCCTTAACACTTTTGATTGCCTAGAAGAAGATGTAATCGCAGCTATTGGTAATATAAATCCAATTCCAATAGGACCATTGATTCCATTAGCACTTTTAGACAAAAACCACCAGTCAGACACATCCTGTGGGTGTGACTTATTTGAAAAATCTACAGAATACATTCAATGGTTAAATTCAAAGCCAAAAAGGTCAGTTATTTACATTTCATTTGGAAGTATTGCTGTGTTGCAAAAAAATCAAATGGAAGAGATGTTGCTTGGTCTAATTGGTACTTGCAGGCCATTTTTGTGGGTAATTCGATCTTCAAGTAATAAAGACACAGAATTTGAAGAGATGGCAAGGGAAAAGGTGAACGAAGAAGAAGGGTTGATTGTTCCGTGGTGTTCACAGATGGAGGTCCTTGCTCATGAGTCAATAGGGTGTTATATGATGCACTGCGGATGGAACTCAACTATGGAGAGCCTGGCGGCTGGCATTCCTGTTGTGGGATTACCACAGTTTGCTGATCAGAAAACAAATGCAAAAATGATAGAAGAGGTGTGGAGGAATGGGGTTAGAGCAAGAGTGAATGAAGTTGGTATTGTGGAAGCAGATGAGATTAGGAGATGTCTAGAGGTGGTAATTGGAAGTGGGGAGGGAGGACAGGAAATAAGAAGCAATGCTAAGAAGTGGAGGGGATTGGCTTTGGATGCTGTGAAGGTCGGAGGTTCTTCGCACAACAATCTTAAAGCTTTCCTAGAAAATATTACAACTTCAGCAAAGAAGATAAATGGTGTATTTGACGGAGGAGCTGAAAATAAGACAATAGATGCAACTAAACCAAATGAGAACTCGAACAACTAAGTCATTTTTCCATTTCAGAAGTTGTAAGAGATATTCAAATTTTGCAGGTTAAACTGACCAGATGGAAGCCTGCAACTTGCATGATTGCATGCGAAGAATATTTGCTTAGTAAATAAATGGCCAAGTTTCCTCAACAAAATCTCACTTCAGACTCCAGTACTGGCTGGTTTTCGTAGGAAATTACACTGTCAGATTTTGTATAAATCTGTTGCATGGAGTTTTTCAGCCCAACCTACTGTTGGATTCATAGAGGTTCTCACTATTTCAATTGAAATATTTCAGCCTTATCATCATAGAAGAATTGTAGAGATCAATGGGGAAAAATCCAAGGATGTGATTATTATCATCCCTCTAATTATATTTATAGAAGAAATCAAGGCATTACAAGAACCCTAATCAAACACAAACTCCTACACTAAACTTATCAAAGATAAAATTTATACTATAAGTAGAAAAGAATAATCAAAACACATCACTAAATGCTGCAATTTAAATGACTAATATTAATAAAAACCTTATCACTAATATGTAGCAGAATTGGAACCAAATTCTTCGAGACCTACAAATTTATCTAGATGATCAGAATGTGTCTGCGTGTAGAATTTCATTATCTATTATTTTCCTATGCTTGGAGGGCTGTTCGAAGCTTAAATACTAAGTTTTATCGAATTAAAGGGAGAGAATTCAGAATCCAAAACAAGCAGAACTGTCTTAGCAACATTTAGTTCTTCACTTGTTGGTTCTATTTTCCATTGAAATGTAGAGCTTGAGAACTCAATTTCTTTAAGGTGGTATTGCTGTGTGCCTTTATCCTTCTGTAAAAAGAGTTATTTCCACGTTCATTTCTCATAGCAGTTAAATTTTCTGTATCATATAGAACAGCTTGTCTAAATTCCATGAGTTCATTCTTTTATCTTGTACAAGCACCTACTTTCCAATTTGTAATGTAGTTTTCGCTGCCCCAATGCGATTCCTCTGGAATAAGATTAAAATTTAATCCATAACTAATCTTATGATCACCTCATAATCTGTATACCACTAAACTACTGCATACTCGGAGATCTAGCTAGGGAAAGAGAGATTTGTACCTTGGTGAAAAGGTTCTTCAGCTTCTGCTATATATCCATTTGCTTCAAGAATCATTAACAAATCAGCAGAACCCTCAAATGACTGCTGAGTTTTAGCTTTTCCTGGCAGTAGAGAATCACAGCATCCACAACAGACAAACAATTGTGGTACTGTATCGGATCATCAATGCCATGGCAGCATGTGTGGTGCCACGCCTCAAAAATGTCACATTCCACCATTCTCTGCCAATCATCGTTACAAGCCCCATATTCACATTTTACCCTCCAGTTATCCAGCCCACGTTCGTGCCTCAGCTGAGAATTTATATCCATGCCATGCCCTTTCATAGAAATCTCTTCATCAGATTCGATAAACTTACCCAGCAAATCATTATCTCCTAGATCTTCCAAATGTTTTTATCTCAATCACAATGAATCTCTCCGTATGTGTCCCGCAATGCTCTTTCAGCTTCTGGCTTTAGTTCCAACACCGAAGCATGCACTGGAAGCACAAGAATCTCACCAGGAAGCGCTTTCCTGCAGAGTTGATGTTAATATGTTGTCAAGTTAGTTCACTATAATTAGCTTGAAGTTAACTAAGTTTAAAGTATTTTAAAGTGAAGTATATTGTTTTGTCTAACAAGGTAGGGCATATTTGTATGAACAAATTTACGATAATTTGATTTTCTGTGACGAGTTTTAAAATATTATCTTATATATATGGGGAAATTGTGAGGGCATAATGGCCCTCTTAACATAAATTTTGTAATATTAAAATTTGTATATAACCAAACGCGATTGCAATATGCAATGATTGTAAGAGGTTTCTTACATTAAATTAAAAATAATATGTAAAAAAAAATAGTAATAGCAATAGTAATAATATGAAAAGTAGTGCACATTAGAAATATTATATAAAATAAAATATTTTGTATTTTCAAAAATAAAGTTTATCTAGATAAAAATAATATAAATGAATTATAAAAATTCTTCAAATATGATATGCATAACCAAAAATAATTGTTATTTAAAAGGGGTTTGCAAAACAAAATAAAAGGAGAAAAGGTATTGGTATAATATAAATTGAAAAAAAAAACATTAATTTTTATTAAAAAAAAATAGACGACATATCAACCTGTTGAGGCAAATGAGTGGCCAAAAAAACAAAATCAATGGTTTTTAAAACCCAAAAAATGAATTTCCAAAGCATTTTTTACCTAAAACACCTAAAAATATAATAGATGACTTGATAAACTCATCAATGATCTCAAAAAGCCTAAAAATCCATCTCAAAACATAAAACTAACCTCAAATTAAGAAGCTTATCAAGATCAAATTTGTTATTTATTGGGAATTTCCAGGTAAAAAACAAGACCTTAAATTGAGTTTCTCTGGTTAAAAAGAGCAATTTGATATCAATTTCAAGTGTTTGGAAAGCCGGAATAGGTGTCAACATGGGTTTTTTTTTCTTTAATGTTGAATTCTAGCAATTTTATTTCACCACTCACACCGTAAGCCATAAAAAAAATTTGATCAAAATTGATTTTTTTTTTAATTTTTAAAAATAAGTGAACTCAATATCTATAATTTATAAGCTATAAAAACTACAATAAATATTTTACCTAAACTTTTCAAAATCATCTATTCTCTACGTGTGATTTTTACTTTAATCCCTTTATTTTAATCTTACCTTCTCTCAACAAATTAATTTATAATTTGGTATAACAAGAGTCAAATTAAAGAAAAAAAATACCACCACTGTGAGCAATCAGTCCATAATATGAGTGGATTCATAGTGTATCAACGAAGTAATTAGCATCCAGGGAGAATTAGCAGGTAAAAAGCAACAAATGGGAGCTTGCCACATCATCATCCATGATCAAGTCATGTGTTTTCTCACTGAGATTTCCACCTAGGCAGTTTATGATAGCTTGAAGTTTTTGCAAGAATATTGCATCTCTCCTTGACTTGATATCCACGCATCATCTTCATATTCCTAGGAAAATTTAACACCTTTACTATAAAATCCCAACATCCTAGCTTAGTCCAAAAGTATTTTTCTTGGTATTCTGGTTACCAAATTTTGATCAGCAAACATAAGCTAGCTAGCCATGAATCTCAGACAAGCCCTGGACTTATGTTCCTCTCTTCCCTTTCTGGGGTGTGTTGTAGGAACCCTTTTTCTACTTCTCGCATCTTATGGCTCAACTTCACCTAGTGACAGTACCTTGTTCACAAATGAGACAAATGATCATCAAGCTGCTGCTTGTAACAGAGCAGCCCAAAAGCATTTCCAGCAAATTCAACATGTCCGCGGAGCTTAGAAAGATTGTACTAGCTCATTTGAGCCTTGTTGAAGATAGTTTAGCAGCATCTGCTATTGTGCATGGCATACTGGTCAACTGGCCCTGCAATCTTGTGCTATCCAACTTTATATTTCATCTACTTTTGTGCCTGTTCATTGTTTCTCAAGCTTAATTAGGGCTAGAAATAACTTGGGTGTTAACTCAAGGATAACAATGTTATTGTATATGACTAGTCATGTTGAAAAACTTCGTTTCATCTGATGGGCCCTGTAATAAATTTCTTTACCAAGAGTGAATATTTATATAAAGCAAGTTGGCTTCTTGTACTTAAACTACCTAATGCTGCACAAAACCTAAAGCTTGTGGAATCACTTTTCTGCTTCTTTCCTCAATTAATTAAGACATTGGTTTTTGGAGCTAGTGAGATGACAGTCCCCACCAGTTCAACAATTTCTTCTTGAATCACTTTGTTGTACTGTTAACAATGTTCTTAACTCTGTCATCACTGGAAATCGTAAGCATTGCTCCGAAACAACGCATTCTGTGAAGTTCTTGAAGATTTTTGGTGCCGATGAGCGATGTCACCGAAGGATAAAAACAAATTGTTGCCATTTCTATGTTATAAAATCTAAAACTTGGGGTAACAAATGAACTCTTTGCAAAAATATAATCATCTTATGCTTGTGTCATAAGCATTTATTTGGGTTTA
The DNA here is from genome assembly GCA_015731905.1 of Salix dunnii. Lineage (NCBI taxonomy): Eukaryota > Viridiplantae > Streptophyta > Magnoliopsida > Malpighiales > Salicaceae > Salix > Salix dunnii. The sequence goes on along the minus strand of CM027662.1, from coordinate 5,071,026 downwards.
GAAAAACGTAGACAAGCAGCAGGCAGAATAAACTCAGATACCAAGATGATACAAAACTAGACTACCATACTTTACAGTTGTGGGATCTTCACAACTACTGTGTTTGATCACTTGTTAAATACAACTTCTGGCCATCATCAATCATGTCTACTTCAAGAATTTTACCAGCATCTTCTGATAATATACAAGAACCATCTGGAAAATGTAGCTTTTCTGATGCAGTTTTTACAAGCTCTTCCATGGTGAGTGGGATCCATAACACTACTCCAGGTCTTCTCTGTTCTTTTGCACCCCATGGGTCGAAAGGGAAAACTGTACATTTCTTTGGGAGCATTTTTCCTGCAATTGGCAATACCAGCTGTTATTAACTTCACTATGACAAAATGCATACCCATTTCTCAGTCATCTAAATACAAGCATTACTATTACAAGCAAAATGCCCATATGCCCAACATTTGCTTCATTCAGCTACATTCTAACAATGTGTGGGGCCGAAAAGATGACAGGGTTCAAGTAGAACAACCCTGTTTATACCAGACATTTTAGATTGGCCAATTACAGAATCCAGATATGATGGGAGAAACCATCACAGCTCAATCTGCAATTCTGGTTCAGTGCATCTACATAAAATAAGCATGACAACCTTTTGCAGACCAAACCACCACCCATAACCCTCTCCCTTAAATACAACAACCACCTTGGGCAGACCAAACTATTATGATAATTTTCGACTAAATCTTTTCCCCACAGGCTGTTCTTTATATTAGTATCAGATCAATTATTCTTTGTAATTTTGTCAGGAATCTTTTCTCAACAATCTGTTTGGAAGCCATCTTTTACAAGCTTTTTGTCATAGTATTTAGAAAGCTTACAGAATTTTCTTTGCGCATAATAGAAGCTGGCATAGAGTATTGGAAATACCTGTGGTTTCATGGGAGCTATGATGAAAGTCCAATATCTGGGAAGATTTTGCTTCTTCCAACAGCTTGATCAAATTCTTATTCCCACACATCCGGCCTTCAACAAGTGGAGTGTTGCCCCATCTATGGAGTTGAAACACGCAACAAAAGGTCAGTGATCAGAACAGTGTTCTCGTTCTCTAAAAATCATTTTAAAATGTCAAGAGTGTCTATATAATTGTAAATGAAAGTCAAATACACTGCCCCGTTCATCAGTACTCAGATCAAAAAGAGAGAGAGAAGAGAAAAGGCTGAAAAAGCTTTAATGAAAGCATCCCTTAATTAGCAGGTACCCAAAGTTCTCGTTTCCCCACCCATCTTAAAGGATACATTAGATCTTTGCATTATTCATTTATCAATAAGCTTAAATACTAGGAGAATAATCCCTAAATTAATAAAGTGAGCATGATTCGTATATAAATAGTCCTCGAAGTCGATAACTGAAATGCAAGCATATTTAGTCAGAAAATGATCGAAATGAAAATCAGGTCTACCTGTCCTTTGAGAAAACACTAGCACCAGCTTCTATCAGCAACCTTGCCATCAAATATAATCCTTCCGATGCAGCTACATGAAGTGGAGTTCGGTGATCATAGTCTTTAGAGTTTGGATCAATTCCACTGGACAAAATCCTTTTGAGAAAATCTGAATCCCCTCTCGCAACAGCTCTACACAGAACACCGCCAGCATCATCTATGTTCAAGACGGCCCCTTGTTTAGAAAGTAGAGATGAAACTCGATCATGCCCATTCTTGATAGCTTCCAACAATGGTGTGTTTCCAAATTTATCTGTACAATAAAAATATAATAGTATTTATCAGCAATATGTCATTAAAACATCAAAACCACCAACAGAGAAGTATTATAGCCAGTTAGTGCATGTTTGGAAATATAGTTAAGATTATTTTTTAAAATGATTTTCATTCAGAAATGGATCATAATGATTTATTTATTTATTTTTAAATTATTTTTGACATCAATACATGAAAATGATCTAAAAATATTATTTTTTTTTAATTTAAAATAAAACATAAAAAAAAAATCAATTCTTTTCAAAAACATTTTTGAAACACAAGGTCAAACATCTCCTTAGTGCCTGTTTGGGGATGTGGTTGAAGTTGCTTTTGAAAATGTTTTACGTTAAAAAATGTACCAAAATAATGTTTTAATTTTTAAATATCATTTTTAACATCAGCGCATGAAAATGATATAAAAATACAATTTTTTTTTAATTTAAAGTAAAACATAAAAATAAATAATTTAATTTTTTTCAAAAACATTTTTAAAACGCAGTGCCAAATTCCACCTTAATCACCATTATAAGCAAATTACCTTTGATGTTGATGTCAACTCCTTCTTGAATAAGGAAAAGTGTGGTATCTTCATAACCTCTAGATGCGGCAAGATGCTGTTGAATACAAAGGCTACTGTCAGATAAAGCAATTTTGCACACATATGGCACAAGATATAGTATAGCTCATCCATCTCTGAAATTAATCAGCGTCAAATGTGCCAGCATAAGAGGTGTTATTTTGATGATTTAGGCTCATAAAAAATAACAAATGAAATAAAATGAGACCAATCATATACTTGAGCTTTTGCATACCAAGGGTGATCTTCCATCATAATCTGTTCTATTGGGATCAGCACCTGCTCGGATAAAGCCCTTCAGCTGATAAAGATCTCCATGATAAGCCGCGCTATTCACCCTCAAAGCAAGTTCAGCTTCTTGCTTTCCAATATGAAATGTAATATCCGATTCCAACTGCTTATATTGAAGATTGGATTCCTTCCCCTGTCAATTTACCTTGATTTAGATCTTAATGGACATGTATTAATCCCTTGATGTCAAATATAGATCTAAAATAATTTGTTCGAACATTTTGCTATGTCTGCTGTCAGTTTTCTTTCTCCTTGGTTGCTGGATTCTTGGTCCCAAGGTTTCTATTGAATTTTCCTAGGCTTATCAAAAAACAATATACCAAGAATTTTGTGGATTGGCTATATAAATAATCTGATATTGATTTCAAAATGATGTGGAGATAAAAGAAAAATACAACATGAAAACGAGTCTGAGGAAAGCGCATGTTGACAGAGTTGAATTACCTCTAAAAGATTGTCCAGAATCTTGCGTCCATCATAAAAGTAAATCTCAAGTATATTTGATAAAGATTGTTTATCAATCCGCAAAAGCCGACATAACTCACAAACTCTAACTGTATATGGCTGAGGAATGTTGCAAAGAATAGAAATTTCTCCAAATGAACTGTTAGGAGGCAAAAGTTTGACAGTTTCTTCTGATCCATCTTGCCCTGCTCCAACCTCTTCCTGCATCCAAGAGAAAAGAGGAAGTTGTCATAGAAATGTGTTCAAACATCTGCGTATCCTATGCAAACCACTCAAAAATTAAAAATTTGAACGACCAGGATTCTGACAAAAGGAAGTTGATCCAATTGTTAAATAACAGCATGCATCTATAACAGTCGCAGTCAATGAGAGGCTAAATCTGAAAACACCATCAAGGTAACAAATCATAGTTGAAACTAGTATATTGTCACATGATACATCACGGGTGGACAAAAATAGTTTTAGATATAGAAAAAATATTAAAATTACTGGGAACTTTTTTGACAATTTCATTAAAATTACAGTTTTAGAAATGTAACATCACAAATATGTTCTTCATACTAAAGTTATTGAAATGTAACATCACAAATATGTTCTTCATACTAAAGTGATTAAAAACCAGTGAAACAGGAGAAGCTATGAATAACCAGATGTTGACACTCATTGACCGTTTGATATGGAATCGTACCAGCACACCATGACAGACAAAATAAAGTTGATCCACTACATTCCCCTGTTCCATAATTACTTCTCCTGGGAGAAAGAACTCCTCGTGAAGCCTAATGACCTGCAAGAACAAAAGAAAAGGAAGGATGAGAAATAACAGAGCTGGGTAGAAGAATTTTGTAGCGTCACAATTGAAGACAGGGAGAGAGAAATAACAAGTGTTTGAATCTGACGGTGTTAGACCAAGCAATGCACTCAAGTAGAAAGTTTGACCTGCTAGAAGAAAAATGGCGCTAAGAGATAAAAAAGAGAGGAAGATTCGAAAGGAAATGAATGGAGACCCTACAGGAGGACAACAGAGAATACCAGGAACTTAAGAAAACAATGGAGGAAAAAATCGTTAATTCAACCAACCCCATCAAGTGATCAGAATTCTGCTTAGTTTTCACAACTACATAAATCGAGATCATGTTTCACAATCTAGCCTTGAGTACCAATATCGTTGGCTCTTGAGTGTAGTAGACCATTTATAAACACCAGTAACATATGCCATGTTTTCTACAAAGGAGCCTCTCGAAATGTTTTTTTTCCTTGATAAATGAATCTATGGACTGTTGATAAACAGATCATGTGAGTCTCACATATGCACATGCATACACGGACAGAGTTGCTCAGTATTCAATTAGTCTGTGTTTCATAGACATCTCAAGTCCACCTCCATGGACAGTACATAAAGATCAGACCATTCCTGAAAGAACAACACCACGAGCCTAATACAGATTTTGACCAATAATGTTAAAATTCAATTGAATCGTTAACTTGCAATGGCCATGTGCAATGAAATCCATGGTTTCACTGAGCTTTACTAGTTTATTGTTGCTACACCATTTGGAATTTCCCCATGTTTTGAACTTATTTATCACCAGTGGGATATAATATGCCAAAGGAAAAGACTTACAATTTGATTAATAAATTCGGCAGAGCAATCCTTGAGTAAGGGAACCTTTTCAATATATTCTGTGTACAAAGTTTGGGAAATCTGCAAGCAAAGAATAATCATAACATTATTACAAGTGAGACAGATATCATGAGAGCTGTCAAAAAGTTCATGAGAGCTGTCAAAAAGTATAGCAAATTTTCTGTAGAGAAATGCAGTGTTTTAAAAGGAGACAAGGTGTAAGAGAAAATGACGCTAGATCCACCTCTTTATGACAATTATTTGTGAATATTTCACTAGTTATTGGCATGGTGTGGCTATTTGACCAAACTAAATGATACTTCATCCCAAGGATTAGAAGGTTCTCCAAATTAATTTTGGAATAAGAGGACAATTATGCTTTTTGCTTTCCCACGTAGCTTGAGACATCACCTCATCATTTTCTCTGTACTCCTCTTTTTTCCTAAAGCTTGATGTTTGTATCCATGAAATCAAATATAATACAAAGGTTTAATGGGGAAAAAAGGGATATCTCAACATGTTCTTTACCTTAGCACGAATAGAGATGGGGAGATCCTGCAGTGTAGAAGCCTCGGTATAGCTACTCTCATACTGTAGGCGCAAATGACCTTTAATCTGATTACGGATGTCCTTTCCAAGTTTATTTCTATTCATATATTTGATGAGATCAGCCATTTTATCCCTGAACTTTTCTGTCTTCGAACCTTTTACTGTTAATGCTGTCATATTACCAATCAAATATGCACCGAGAATCATGTCAAAGGACACAAAGATCATTACAAATATCATTTCCCTCAAGTTAACAGCGTGTATATCTCCATAACCTGTGGCAAAAACAGCAGGCTTATCAGGCAGTAGTGAAGACTCCAACAAAACATAGGTACACAGCAAGAGAGACTCTTCAAACATGTCAAGTATAAAAATATAATCAGCTTAACCGAAACCTCTGCACTCACTGGTGAACAACATACACGAATAAAAGGAATCAAATTCAACGAAGCAGTGTAAAATCAAGCAAGAAAATTTCGCGCAGATGACACATGAATGATTATGGCATTCCAGTAGCTTTCTGAAATAACATGAATAGCATATTACATGCCTCTTGTGTTTGACCCCATAAATCAAGACTTTATCGTAGAATTTTCTCACTAAATGTTTAACTACTTTTATTATGGAAAGTAAAAGTTCAGATGCAGAAATAATCCAAGTCAATTTGCCAGTCATATGTTGACATAAACCAAAATGAGAGAACTGTAATGCTTCAGGTTGTGTGAATAGAGTATAATGTAAAGAAGGGACTCACCAACGGTGGCCATAGTGATGACGGCAAAATATAAAGATGTTGTGTACCGCATCCAAATATCGATCTCCCTGAAGCTTGTATAATTATAATCACCCATCTTCAAACTTCCAATCCATGTATAACCTTCGTGAGAAGCTGGCAAAGTGGTAGCCAAATAATAAAAGATGCAGGCTGCGGTGTGCGTGCAATAGATTTCTACTACTATAAGCTTTACAATCCTTGTAAAAAGGTAATTAATTCGTATATCCTTCTCCACTTTTTGGAAAAAAGAATTCACTTTCCGCACCCTACTCAGCCTAATCCATAAAAGATACCTCACTTCTTCTCTACGTCCACAGACCTGTATAAAAGGAAACATCCCAGAATGATTATGAGACATAGACTCAATTAGCGATGTTGTATCATTCAGTTCTTCAGATATCCATGATATACAACAATTTATTTCTCCACTCTATCTTCATTCTGAATTTCAGCAAATGTTCTATCATGCTTCTAGAGCAACCGATACCTTGAAGATGATGTCCCAAGGCAGGCAGGCTAGTAAATCAATGATAAAATGAGATTTCAAGTACCTGCAACAAGAGCATAAAAGAAGAATAAACAAAAATATTCATGAGAACCAGTCCCAAATCCGGGCAATTAAGTACTTGGATTCATATCACTTTGACAGTGAACACTGGTGAACCCCCACTGAACATCATTCAACCAAAAGGCAAGCAAAGAAAGGATTTGCATGACACAGTAGATATGAAAACAAGAGAGAAACTAACCGAAGAGCAATAGGGGCGCGCTTGTAGATCATACGATAAGTCTGACTGTCTCTGTAGGCAACGAAGAAGTGTAAAATGATATCAAGAAGAAAAGCAACCTGCCCAACTATGTCCAGTATGAAGAGATTCTCAGGCAATCCCCTGAAGAAACCGAACTCCATTGGTGTAAAGAAGGAAGAGTAAACTGCCCATAATAGTATAAATTGTGTCCATGCACGATACCACCTGCATTATTTTAACTTCAATCTTTCATTTTTTTTCCATGAGCATAAAAAATCAAGCAAAAGATTTGTTTTATATTTAACATTGAATCGATAGTATAGAACAGCGGCTCGGCAATGCATCAAACCAAGCCTGGTGCTAGGAGCACCCGCACCTTGTTGCGACTTCCCCATTTTAGTAGTCCATGACCTCCATATGCCAGCGTAACCTACCTGAACTTGTGAGGCATGAAAAAACCAATTGCAACGACAATCGTGACAGAAGCGGTTACCTCTAGCCGTTCATCTCATCAAACCAATGTTCACACCATCCTCAGTCCTGATGGACCAAATACGTGCTCATTGCCTACCATGGCTTCTAAATACAAAACATTCAGGAGTTAACCTGGCCCATTTTTTTCTTTTTCTTATTTAACTTATGCCAGGTGATCTACGAAATTAAACCCAAATATTTAAGTGAAAATACCAAAAAAACACTTCATAAATCATGAAAAACCTATCATGACGTTAAAAAAAAACCCAAAAAACAGCTTAAGGAAAACCAATTCAAAATAAAAAAAATCAATGTTCTGACTTTTTCTTAAAAACAAATCTGCAAATATTATAATTTTAAATTAACCGACATGAATCTGTGCTTGTCAGCATAGCAGACCTCGAAAGCTTGTAATAACTATTAAAAAGAAGAGTGTACTATGTTATTACGTAGCATAGCGTCACAGGACAACTGTGACCTGCACGGTCACATTAGCGTCTGCCACGGCCAATTCAAATGAAACGGGACCCGAAACCTGAATCCACGAGTTAAAAAATGACTGCGACAACTGTTGTCCTAAAATAAAGTAACATAAATACTTTCATCTCCTAGCCGTACGATCAGCCATCATTATCGGAAGTCAGAGAGGTGACGAGACACTCTACCGAGTAATAACTTGCCACGTGCATGACGATGGCCAGAGTCACGGCGTCGCCTTTTAAAAAGGCAATCATCTTTTTAAACTATATCGATAATAATACATTAACTCTTTAAAACTAGGATTTGTTGCGTTAGAAATTAAATTATTTCATTGACAGAAACCCTATGCTTACATCACATGATGTTATTGTTAAAGAGATATTTAGAAGTATGGTATTAGTTACTAGTATTTAGTTTACTCTTAATTATATTAAAATAATATTTTTTTTTTATTTTGACAAAAAATATCTGTACAATAATATATCAAAGTAAAAATATAAAAGATAATTTAAAATAATTATTTTTTAAGAAAATATTTTTAAAACATATACTTTTGATGTTTTTTTATTTTTAGAATAAGGGTAACATTGTATTTTCAAGAAATCTCTAATTAAGCTTGGTGCTTGTTAGATTGCCCGGGTAATCTAATAATTTTGAGTTTTTTTTAGGTAATTATTTGACAATTATAAATAATATTAGCTAAAAAACAAAAATATAATACTATATGTATACATAACTCACTAATAATCTTAAAATATTTTTACTTGTTTAACTAAAAATATGCATATATTATAAACATAAATGGAAGATGATAAAAAAAAAAAGTTAGTTATTCAAATGCCAATTTTAAAAAAAAATCAAAATTAAGGAAAAATTATAAATATAGAAAAATAGATGTTTAAGGAGAAAAAAAGGAATGACTGACCTGTTATCAGGATGGATGACGAGACCTGTGGAGACGTAATGAATACCATTAATAACCGATTCACGACTCAGTTTTCTTCTCCAATTTGCAATCATCGATGACTCAGTACCATTAACGAGTCCAAACTCATTCTCTATCAAATTAAATCGACTCCCTCGTGATGATTTTATCCTGTCTCTCAACTCCTGCACTTCGTATTCCGTTTCATCTTCATCGTCATCCGTATCGGATTCTTTCTTGCTTCTCTCTCTGTGACGATCACCACCATGACCTCCCATGTTGTTATTCAGAGCAACCCTTTCGAGCTTTAACCATGAAAAGATCGCTCACGGCCCTTTGGAGAGAGAGAAGGAGAGGGTTCGAGAGGGAGGGGGCTTAAGGGGTGCAAGTTGGGAAATGGGGGGTGCTTTTTTTTATAGGAATCACGAGGGAAATATGGGAGAGTGATATTGACGTTGGAAAAATGGAGGGTTTGGTGATTTTCGAAAGCGAGAGATTATTATAAATTGGATTGTTGAGGATGGTGATCGGGAGATGGCAATGAGAGGTTTTGTTTTGTGTGCTGGGGATTATGGGCTGGAGATCATTTTGCTATTTATAACACATATGTGTATGATTGCATGCATTCATCCTTAAATATTTGTATTTACGATAATGTTTGATGGCATACTTTCTAAGTTGTTATATTATAGATTTATCAATGATTGACTTTGGAAATGATTGTGTTATTGCATCAATATACACGTCATCGATTCAATATATATTAGTTGATTTTATTTTATATATTAGTTGATTTTATTTTGTTTTATCAATTACATTTTTTTTCTTGGTGATTGACTGGCTTTAAATAAATTTAATTCCCTCCATCAAATTATTAAAAAATAATAAGGTTCAACCAATATATTATTTAATTTAACTAAAAACTCAGTCCAAATAGAATATTAGAGTTTTTGAAATATTAATGAGTTATTAAGTTAATTTACTCGCCATGAAGTTGATATGCGTAGTCTTTGGTGGCAAACACCCGCTGAATTTTGTCAAGACATTGCCATTTTCCCAAACAATTGCTATTAAACTTGTACCATATTTATATATTGACTTGATCTCTTATCTAAATTAGATTTTAAATTGAATTATGGTTTTGAGAAATCCCTTATAAACTCTGTAGTGGTGTTTGTTATTATAGTCCAACTATATTTTTGAAAATCAAAATTCAGATTTAATATGGTAATATTAAAAATGTTTTTTTTTAAATATATATATATATTGTTTTAATATATTTAGAAATAAAATTTATTTTAAAAAATAATATATATTATAGTTTGAAACCTGTATCTCCAAAACAATACCTAGTCGATGCTCGAGAATAGATCCCTTTTGAATTATATTAAAAGTACATCTCTTGTACGTTTTGATGCATTAAATGAGATTTAATAAATTCTCGAAATATTAACCACAGGAATTGAATTCCAAGAATCATTAATAATAATAAAAAAAAGTATTAGCTGACAACAGGGCAACCCCTTGGAATCATTTATCTTTAAACTTGTGTATACGCCCACATTTTTTCTATATTATATACGGATATGCATTGACTTCGATTTTAAATTTTAAATAATTAATTGGGTGCACCGTGAATGTTTGTCTAAGGTGTTTGTGTCTATATATATATATATATATACACATTCAATTTCATGATCATGTGTCGTGTGGTTGTGGTTATTTTATGAAATATTTTTTATATAAAAATATATTAAAAATTTATAATTTTTATTTTTAAAAAAATATTTTAATATTACCACATGAAAAATAATCTAAAAATATAAAAAAAATATTTTTAAAATATAATGTCAAACATCCTTTATATATATCTAAAAACGTGGTTAAATTCTGAATATTATGACTGTATTATTTTTTAAAGTGATTTTTTTGTGAGAAATACATTAAAATAATATTATTTTATTTTTATAAAAAAAATTAATATCAGCATTAAAATTATTTAAATTTAAAAAAAATCAGTGAAAATCAAAAATAAAATTGAATAGAAATTCGAAATTGATAGTTAAAATTTGGCGGTGGTGGGAAGCCAAGCTAGGTGGCGGCCGGATAACATTTGGAATCGAAGATAATCATGGGGGGGGTTGCCCGATTACTGTGTCCGAAAACAAGTGAAGTGTTGTGACGTGTACTCTTCTGTTTGACTAAGTCTTTGTTTGACCAAGTCTTTGTATCATGCATTGAAAGAATCTGCGGTCCAATTTGTACCGAAATTTCGGTACCTATTTCGTAATCCATACATGCATTATTTTTAAAAATCAAATATTCGAGCATTGTTTTCCAAGTTTTCCTTTTTACCTGTAATTGTTTTTCAGTCCCAAAATAAGGTTTATTAAATACAAAATATTATAGTTGTCAGAGTTAATTTGAGATATGACATGGAATAAAATTGGATTCATTGAAGTAAGATTAATTATTTTTTATCAAAATAATAAGGTTTTTTTACAAGAGAGAGAGAGAGAGAGAGAGAGAGAGAGAGAGTTTGCATTTGGTAATTCAGTGCATGTTATTTTTGCAAAAGTATTTTGAAAATGCGTTAAAATAATTTATTTATCAATATTGATTAAAAGACATTAATTTAATATTTTTCAAGCAAAAAGCATTTCAAAATACATTTACCAAAGGGGGTTGAATTGTATTACTAAGAAAACTTAAAAAAACTAATGATAATGAAACATTAATTTGCCCCTAAATTATATATCATATACATTATTTTAGAAGAAAAAAATTGAAAACATTTCAACCAATTGTCTATTTGATTTTTTGTGTCTATAATTATAATTCCCGTGTAAATTATATCTTAGTTTTTAATTTCTGAAATTTTATTTATAATCAAGTCTTATTTATTAATTATTTTAATTTAATGTATAACAAATAATTCCGATACATGTGACTCATTATTATGCAGTAAGTTAGCTCAGCTATAAAATCACAATTCTAAATAAAAAAATATAAAGTAAACAAAGACAAAAAAAAAAAAAAAAAGAGTCACCACCTCACTATAAATCATTATGTTTATGCATATGGACTATGATCCTAAAACATGAGCTTATAATAGTATATAGTTAACATAGATTGAATTAATTTACTAGCCCACTAAGATTATAGTGAAATGAACAAATCAAGAACTACAAGCTTGGTGATTGTTTGAGAGTATAGTTGAAATGTGTTTTAAAAGTATTTTTTGTTTACAAATATATTAAAATAATATTTTAAAAAAATTAAATTTATTTTCAAAATCATTACATAAAAATATCAAAAAAAATTAATAATATTTTTAAATCGCAATTCTAAACGGGACAAGTTGTTAGTTCTTATATGAGATGGGAATATACAACTTCACAACGCAGAGTATAGCCACGTTGCTCTAAAAGATTTCTTAATGCCATGCAGTAATGTTGCCAACAGACTTTATTAATTAAAGACACCAAACTTTTTTTTTCTTTATTTATTAATAGTCCATAAGATTGAGTAAATTTCCTACTTAGCCTTTGTCCCTTTTGGTTTGCTATGATATGGGCGTCAATAGGTTATTTTTTTGGATGCTAGGCTAGTGCTGGATTTGTTATTGTTTTATGTGACTTTTAATTTTTTTAACTAGGTGTTTATTTATTTATCACAAAAAAAGTGTTTTGTTTTGAAAAAAATATTTATTTTCTTATTTTATAAATGAAGGATAAATTGTTTATTGATGCAACATATTTAATTCAATTTGTGTATCATTTCATAAGCATGCAAAATTATTTGTTTATTGATGCAACATTTTTTATTTTATATTTTTTATATAAAATTGAGGGGGAAATAATCTTTTCATAGATTTCATTTGATGTTATCAAATTATCAAGGTTCTATCATTTTTCTTTATTTGTTTAGCACACTTCAAATACTTAATTATCTTTAAAAACCAAATTGGTAAGCAGGGGTTTCTTAGTCTTTCCCTCAAAATAGTTAAGCGACTAAATCACTTTTAAAAGGCAAAAAAAAAAAACATTTACAAAACTTACTACCATTTGAATTTTAGTAATTTCCATTATGGTTAGTTTATTATTCTCAAGTGGATTAAAATAGAAATCTAATTTTTTAATAAATAAAAAACAAAAATTGTTAGCATGTATAAAGTATGCGCTAGCAAGTGAGAGGAGTATATACCCTTCGAGCAACATGTGTTATGCTGCATAAACAACCAAGACAACCTCTTTCACGGTAACACTAGGAGAAGCTCATCGAGACCTTCATGATAGTGAGGCCTATATTGATGGGTGACTCATGTTGTGGTTTTTTCTTCTTCTCCATCTTTTCCCTCTCTTCTTATTAAAAAAAAAATACAAAAGTGTCTTCATATTTCTTTTGTATATCTAATTTGGTCATTATTTTTTTGTATCTTTTTTATTATTTTTTTCTTGAATATTGTCATCACCTAATTTTTGTGTGATTCCATAAAATATATCAAAAACTAAATAAAATAAAATAAAAGGGGCTGGTGTCGAAAGAAAAATTAATGTGGAAATTTTAAACGTTTTCGGAAGCCCGGTCGTACCTCTTTTTTGCCTATAAATGAAGGAAAATGCAGATTGAAGGCCAAAATAATTTATTCTTGGATAAATCTGCATAAAAATTAAGTCGGAAGATATAATAATATTTTTATAGGCCAAATTGTTTTAATCGTCGGCCGATTTAAAATGTAATTATGTTTCAGAATTAATTGAGAGCTCAATTGAAGGATTTAATTAAGCGCAAGAGCTTAATTATACGTTAAATAGGTCAAATTAATTTTATTAAGGGCTTAATTGGTGAGAAATTAAGTTTGAAAGCTTAATTTGGGTTAAATTGAGAAAAGCGAGATTTTCGGTGACGAAACTCTTTGAAATTAATTGAGAGCTCAATTGAAGGATTTAATTAAGCGCAAGGGCTTAATTATACTTAAAATGGATAGAATTAATCTAATTAAAGGTTTGATTGCTGAGAAATTAAATTTGAGAGCCTAATCTGGGTTAAATTGAGACGATTGGAATTTTCAGCGACGAAACTTTTTGAGTGAAATCAGAAGCCAAAATTAAAGATAAAAACATCGTTCTTCCTGGTTTTTTTCTTATCGAAAATTTTTTTTTTGTCACAACTTATTTATTTAAAATTTTCAAAAAAAAAAGAGGGGCTGCGGCAGCCATGGCTGGCCATTCCAGCAGCCATGCTGCACATGCTGCCATCACTCTCACCATACCTGCCGCCATAACACACCATCCCGTGGACAACACCCCAATGCCGTGCACCATGCCTTCTACGGCTATAAATAAGAGTAGAAAAAAACTGAGAAGAGAGGGAGGGAGAAATTTTCGGAAAGGGAGTGATAAAAACTGGGCTGAGAAGAGAGGGGGGGAAACTAAAGAAACTACACTGTCATTGTGAAAACTTGGGGTGCAGACGGGGAAGAAACATGCGAGAAAAAAAACACAAGTAGAGGGGAGGAAAAACGAGGGGAAGGGAAAGTTTTGATACTGTGGGACTGTCACAGGGGGAAAGGTTGAAAACTGAAGAAAACATAGACGAAAAACCTGGGGGAACAATCGGGAAGCTAAAAACTGGGGGAGTTTACATAACAGAAGTAGAAGTTTCCAGGAAGCAGAGGGAAACAAGAGAGTTTTACACAGAAAGAGAGGAGAATTTACAGAGGAAGAAAAACGAAAATTTCAGAGAAGAAAAGGAGAATTTATGCAGAGGCAGAGGGAAAGTTGCTGAAGAATTTTTTTGCACCAAAAAGGCAAGCAAAACAGAAAATACAACACACATAGCTGCACCTCGTCATCTTCAATAGCACCGGCGTCCCTCCCTCTCGGTTGCATCTCATTCTCTCTCCTCAACGGCGCAACTCTTTCCCTTCATCAGCCAGCCACGATCATCTTCATCAGCTCCGGCGACCATCCCCCCATCGTAGACGCAACAGCGGCCACCTTTGTCTTCGGTTGCAGTGCTTTCTCTCTCCCCGACATTATCTTTCTCCCTCTCTCCTCCAGTAACGCTATCTCTCTCTCAACTAGACGCAACCACAATCACGACAGCCCTCTCTTCCTCCTCTAGTCAGTTCTCGGTGACCTCCAGAAGCTCCCCTGCAACAAGCCCAATTTTCTTCTCCAGCTCCGGCGAGCAGTAGCAGTAACAAAGGCGAGTGGCAGCAACAGACTAGCCTTTTCGGCGGCTACTTCGGCCACCACGGGCCGCCATTTTCGATGTCACCACGACAGAGAGAACCACTTTGACGTCCTCTACCCAACGGTAGTATCATGTGACCCTCTTGTCGTGGTCGGCCGACCAGGGTACTGTTCACGTAACTGCACTGCTATGTTTTGCATTTTTCTTTTTTTTATTTAAAAAACAAAACAAGAAAAGAAAGAAAGAAAGAAAATCTATGGGCTGGGCTGCTCTCGACCCAGCCCAACAGTGGTGGCCCTTTGGCCCACCATGGCTGACCCATTTAGCTAGGCCAGGCCCTGCCAGACCCTATTTTTTAAAAAAAATATTAAAAAAAAACAAAAAATACATTTAAAAAAACAAAACAAAAAATGTGTTTGTTTTCGTGCATACGGTCGCATTCCAAAGTTTTTTCCCAGCATATTTTTCGTAAAAAATATTACATCTTTCTCATGTTTTAAAAAAAATTGGGTATCGTAACCAATTTACGATTATCCGTTGGAATTCGGCCAAAATATCAAAAATAATTTAACAATTATTTTGTTTTAGCTTTCGTGGTGTAAATTTACATTGTAAAGTACACCTGCAGATAAATTTTTTTTTTTTAACTACAATGTAAAATTACATTGTAAAGTACACTCGTAGATACTAAAAGAGGCTTTTCTTTTATTACGGTGTAAAATTACATTGTAAATTACATCAACAAAATATATTTTTCTTTTTTTAGTCAGTGTAAAAAAAAATTCTTAAGAAAAAAACAATTAAATAACAATGCAGTTTACTTTAGGTAGGGTGCACTGGGGGTGACGCGTATTCCCCTTGCACAACAAATCCCCTTACCCAAAACTCTCGCAGGCCAATAGGTTCCTAGTGACCTTAATACTAGGTGGCGACTCCTGATATTTATAGTCATAATTTTTATAGCTATAAAACAACCCTTTTTTTCAACGTGCGCCGTTATCTTTCCAAATCAGCGGGGGGTGGCGGGGTGCGAAGCACGAAAAAATCGCCGTTGAGATAAATATTGTCCCTCATCATTTGATTTCATTTAATCTTTATATCAAATTGAGTTTTATTCTTTTAAATGTTAATCGACTCTTTTTATCATTAAATTGAGTCTTGTTATTGAATTTTGTTTTTAATTTCACCCCATAGCATTTGATTCAATTTATTTTTATGTCAAATTTGGTTTCTATATTTTTATTGTTATTTTTATACATCATTTATTGATTATATTTTTTCAATTTAATACTTAAATATTATGTGGTCAAGAATTTACTTTGATATTTTTAAGGGCTTGTCTTATATGAAGTGAGTGTCGAACTCATAACAAGAGTCACATGTTTTGAACATTAAAACAAGTTGACTTTGGTTCTGCGAGCCAAGCCAACCATCTAAAACCGTGAGCATGTCCTTCAATTTTATAAAATTTAATAACATGATTTTTTTTTGAAATTTTTTTACAATATATACAAAAAAAAAGAAGATAAAAAAGTCAAGTTAAGAAACAAAAAAAGACACGGCAAGAAACCCATCTTGGATTCAATTTTTTTTGGTACCACAAAAATAAAATTGAAAAATTCGAGAGATAAAAGTAGATCAATATATTTAATACTATAATATAGGTCATTTAACTCACTGTGTTTAATGTATTTATTTATTAAAATCAATTTGAAATACTATGCAAGACTCTGTGTATTAAAAATATTATAATAAATATATAATCTTTATATATAAAAATAAATTTGATATATACAAATTATAAGAAAAATCATACTAATGTTTTTTAAAATTAAATATAATAAAAAATAATCATTATTTTCTCTTTAAAAAAATATCCCAAAAGAAAACATAGAGAAATAAAATACAAACTTAAAAATTATTTGAAAAAAAATATAAAAAATATTTAAATTAAAAAAAGAAAATTAGAAAAAAGAAAAGAAAAGAAAAAAGAATGAAGTAAGCCGAATGCCAAGCCCATGAAAAAAATATAACACGTGCAGGTCTACAAAGTTGGACCCAATTGCATAAAATTATTATTTTTTAAATGATAAAGCAGATGACGTGTCATCTGGAATTCCATATTACAATTACTATAGTGGTGGAGTAACTAATTGTTTTATTCTAAAAATACATTTCAATCCATTCTAACCCAAATATATCTATCTATCTATCTATCTATATATATATATATATATATATTATTTTTGTCATTTTAAAATTAGAAGGGTCGATCACTTAATAACTAAGAAAAATGGGGGATTTAAATGTATTTTCAAATAAAATTGAAATGCATAATCTATTTTACTTGCATTTTCACTTCTATCCTCTAATTTTCAATTCAACTATGAGTTGAGAAAATATTAAATTTGATGCTAATTTGAGCTTAAAAGGGCTTAATCAAATAAACAAACTTGAAAATCAAATATTTTTTTAAAAAATTACAGCTCCAATCTATAATGACATGTAAATTAATAAACAGTGATTTTTAAAAAGTAAATATATGATACAACTTTTTTTTTTTTTATAATGCATCTCAAATTAATCCAGGAAAAAAAAGGACCATGTAATATTTTATAGGAGATATTGGTAAATTTATTTATTTATCAAAATGACTCGCAGACTATACCCATAAAAATATACGAATTAACGATCTTCATATAGATATACATGCATTTTACATTATTTTATTTATACATTTTTTTATTGCCTATTCGACCACAGATATGGTAAATTAAATATATATATATAATTATTGTTTAAAAGTATAATTAAGGTTGTTTTAAAAAAAAAATTTGATAAAAAAATATATCAAAATAATTTTTTTAAAATATTTTTCATATAGTACATAAAAATCATCTAAAAACATTGAATTTTTAATTTAAATATAAAATAAAAAAAACAAATTATTTTATAAAATATTTTTGAAACAAAATATCAAATAACTCAATAATCACTTTTGTGAAATCATATTACTGGCCTTACCCTATCAAGTTGAGCATTATTGAAACATCCACTCAAACGTAGAATTAGAAAGTGTTTACATTATGGTAGAAATAATAAAATAATAGAAATGACAGCAAGTAAATAACAAATAATTTTTAAATAAAATTGTAGAGTATATTAAAATAATAGAAATGACAGCAAGTAAATAACAAATAATTTTTAAATAAAATTGTAGAGTATAATAAAATAATAGAAATGACGGCAAGTAGATATATACGAGAGAGAGAGAGAGAAACATGCCTCATCTGTTTTTGTATATTAACAAATAATTTTTCAAATAACTCACCTTTGCAGGGCTAATTATTTTTAAATAAACATGAAAGATATAAATTGTTTCTTTAAAAACTTATAAAATTAGTACCTGTTTGACACTATATTTTAATATATATATTTTTTAAATAATTCTTTTGATATTTTAATTTTTTAGATATACTAATATCATATATAATTGTTTTAAAATAAAAATAAAATATTATTTTAGTATTATCGTAATCCTAATTATATCCTGGATAATTTTTTACTAGATATTGTAGCTCGTGCAAATAGTCAAGTATTATAAAGGCTTTCACGTATGGATCTTATTCGTGATGATATTGCAAGTTGTTTGTTGGGAGTATAAAAAGAAGAGCCCATTTTACTTGAATTATTAATTACATTATGATATTATGATTATTAAATCTACATTATATATATATATATATATATATATATTAAAAAAATAATTTAACAAGTTGACAACAATATGAAAAGCTTGGTAACAAAATATATGAAACTGTTTTTCATTAACTCCAAACTCAACCATAGTTTTAACCAAACAATTCAAAAATTATTTTGAATCGCAGTTAAAGTGTTTTTCATAAAACAACTTTTTTAAAACCTAATTATAAAAGCAAAAGTAATACCAAACACATCCTAAGTTTAATTTTTTTTTTAAATTGAAATCTTTTTATTTTTATTTTTACTATAATGCGGGTTAATTAATAAAATATTTTTAATTATATAATTAAGACAAAATGTAAAACAAACTATATCGGATTGCAAAAACAAACACTTTTAAACCATATTAAGGTTAAATTGTAAAAAATCCTCTAAACTTGCTCCAAAAAATAAATAATTTCCTGATCTAAAAACCCCTTGATTTACCATTCTAAACAATAATTTTTTTTTAGCTCTGTCTTTTTAGAAGGGATTTATTGAGAAAATGATGGAAAATCCCATGAAATCCATTTCCTTTTCTCTATTAGTTAACATGTTCTCCTAAATTGGTAGAGAAAAAAGAGATGAATTGGGAGGATTTTTTTTGGAATTTCCATCAATTTCTTATCAAAACCCTAACTGAAGGGGCACATTTAAAATGACATATTGTTTAGGGTGTAAAATCAAAATAGTTTTAGTTCAAGAGGATTTTGTTATGTTTTTTCAATTTGGCTTTCGATCAAAAACCCTCAACCGCCTTGCTCAACTTGGCAAACCCCGAGGCTAAGAGAAAGCAATGGAGGAGAGACTGAAATACCTGTCATTAGTTGGAGCTGGTGCACTTTTGGGTTCGGTTTCTACTCTATTCCTTCTCAAGCTTCTTCCAAGGCAAGTCACTTTATCACTTCACCATTGAAAGCTGGAAAAAGAAGAGGCTTTCCTAAAAGTTTGAAACTTTTGTTTTAATTGATTTATCGCGTTTGTGTTATTACAGAAGTATTATAAAGGAATGCATTAAAAGCGTTGGTGAAATGAATGCTGGTTAGTTGCTCTCTGTTTTGCTTCTTTAGTATTCAGTTTTTGTTATTCTGATATTTTTTGGTATTTATTGATGCCCCTTTTCAAATACTAAAGAGCCACATCAAAAGTAAGAAACGCTGGTCGTAATTGAAGTTAAAGTTTGTATTTGGGTGGAAAAAATTACGGTTTTTTTGATAAAAATGGTAAATGTTTTGGGAGATGATAAACTGGGTTTGGCGGTGAATTCATTTGAATATACAAGGTGCTTTAACATCTTTATCTTATTGCATCTGATGCGAGTGTTTGTTTACTCATTTTGTAATGTTTTTATGAATAGGTGAAGGAATTGTTTCAGAGATGTCGGTGAGAAGTGTGGCTGATGTCGATAAGACTTCTGGCATGCCTGATTCAGACCTTTTAGCAGATGAAATAGTATCTGAACAGTTGACTAGGTAAAGTAATTTTCCTTTGTCTAAGATACATTTGTGTAAGATACATTGGCCATACTGCAATCAATTACAAATATCTTATTTAATATGCTAAAGATAGTTCATAACAGAGAGCATTGGCCTCTTTGACAGTTTATCTTTTTGCAGTAGTATGGCATCCCGTGATTTCTCTTTTGAAGGCCATACTTTTTCTTTGTTGCTATTAGTAATGGAGACAGGCATAATGTTGTTGTGAGTTTCTGAAATTCAATGTCAAAGGTCACTTTCCACAAATGTTTTTAAAGAGAAGTGCTGTGCTGCTGGATAATTAAACCTGGTCATTTGAAGTTTTGAAACATTTGATGGCTTTTGTTTTGTGTTTCTGAGATATCATCTGGAAGACTATTGAGGCAACTAATTGCTGACATTATACAGAGAACACTGTCATAAGTATCTCCAGATTTTTAAATGATGAGTATATGTGCTTGTGGTTAATAGAGCACTCAGAACCTTCCACTGATTTGTAACTTTTAGATTTTTATTAGGCAACTTATTTTTAAGGTTAGTTTTTCAGCGGGATAATTTTTATTATTTTCCTTTGTAAGGAACATTCAATTCTTTGGCTTTGAGGCTCAACAGAAGGTGACTACATCTTATGTTGTTGTCATTGGTCTTGGAGGTGTTGGGAGTCATGCTGCATCAATGCTCTTGCGGTCTGGAGTTGGCAGGCTCCTCCTTGTGGACTTTGACCAGGTACTTTTTGTTTTATGCCTGAGTTTTATCGTACCTTATGTTATTGATTTCGACTTCCTATTTTCTTAGGTTGATCTTATTTTTTTATCAATTTTTTGATAGACTTTGTTCATCTGTCAGAAATATGACCAGTAGTAACATCTAACTTTGGTTTGTTAGGCACAATGCTATCTAGAATATTAAGTGTGTTATATACTTTTAATACAGCCTTATCAAGACATCCACACATATGTTTATGTGTATATTTAAGGAACATGTATATTTTTTTGATTATGTTCTTGATTGTGTGAAAAAGGTTTCTGTTTCATCATTAAATCGCCATGCTGTTGCAACTCGAGCAGATGTTGGTATTCCTAAAGCTGAGTGTCTCAAGAAGCATTTCTCAACAATATTCCCAGAGTGCCACATAGAAGCAAAAGTGCTGCTGTATGATGCATCAACTGAAGAAAAAATTCTTTCTGGTCATCCCGATTTTGTTTTGGACTGCATTGATAATATTGATACAAAGGTAACTCTTCTTGCATTCAAGTTTTGATGATTGTAGATCTGTGATTCTTGGATTTAAATTCACTTGATGCTAGCTTTACACTAATAATTAACATCATAGTTGAATAGCTGATATTGTATCTTCTTTACTTTTGAGCCCTGCTTCCGTATTTAATGTGGCTAGATATTTAACTGCTAAATTTTAAATTTTCACGCAGAGTTCTATGACATGGGCACCTTGAATCATAATAAACATTCACGTGTTTTAACATGAAACACAGGAAGTTTATCTTTAAACGCTTGAATTTTCACATGTAATAGGTGGCACTTCTTGCTGCATGTGTGCGTAGGGGTTTAAGGGTTCTGTCTGCAACTGGAGCAGGTGCTAGAGCTGATCCAACAAGAGTACGGGTGGCTGATTTAAGAGAGTCAACAAACGACCCTTTGTCCCGAGCTGTAGGTTTCGGGATCTCTCTTTGAATCTAAGTGTTGCCAGATTTCTTTATCAACAAAGTTGTTCTTTATTGATCAGTTGAATCTGCCTTCTAGGTGAGGTACCGTTTGAGGAAAGATCATGGCATTGAGGGTGGCATCCCCATTGTGTTCTCTCTAGAAAAACCTAAAGCCAAGCTGCTTCCATTTAAGGGACCAAGTGGAGAAGAAGAAAATCCTTCTGACTATCAGGTGAGACTTGAGAGTGTTACTGCTTAACTTGCAAAATCTGCTATTTTTGTCAGTAACTGTTAATGGAATTTTAATAACGTGGTTGACTTAGCTTAGCTGCTGCAAATAAAAAGCTCCTTGCATTTAGCAATCACATGGTTTTGTTTAGTATGGAAAATTTTGCATTGATATTCTAACATCTTACCCCTATATCAGGTAGTACCTGGGTTTAGGGTTCGCATAATACCTGTTCTTGGTACCATCCCTGCTATATTTGGACAGGTCATGGCCTCCTATGTTGTGACACAGCTCACGGGATTGAATGTTCAACCTGAACCTATAGTAAATTTAGATTTGGATCATTATCGGGTGCTTCATCAGCGTCTTATTGAGCACGAGGAGACATTGTTTGGCACTGCCATGCAAGTCCAGGTATGGAAATGCCTTCAGAAATGAAGTAGCTAATTGATAATCTTTCACCATCACTTTGATGCTTGTTTCCTGGGTGCTGGTGGTGGACATTGAGTTTCACTGTGGCCTGGAGATTCTTGGTGTCTTTTATGTGTTCCAAGAGTTATTAGAGAATTTAAAGCATAAAACTGTTTACTTTCCTTTCATTTTTCTTATTTATCTACTTTTTTAAGGAATCAAACAGTAGAATTGTGAGTGTTAAGGGGTATAGGTTTAGTTCTATGTGCCAAAGTGCGCTTTTGTTTTCATTTGATAGAAGATGACACTGGTGGAAAACTTCATTCAATCCAGGGTGAAGCCAGATTTTTACCTGTTTGGGGGTTTATGCGGACTGCTCATCCACATGTAATACTATATCATGGACTTGTGTATGAGGGCATGGTCCTTGAGGAAGTGTTTTTACCTAGTGACAATCACATTGAGGCCTGTGATATCCAAGGCACTTATCCTGGTCCATCCCGCAATTATACCAACAACTTGGGTTTTACAGTACTTGATCCATATCTTACGTGATTCTTTTTGGTTCTTAATATATTTTCTTTCATATAAAACAATAAGTATTCTTTGACTTATCCTTACAAGTAAAAGGGAGAATAAACAAAAACCATCCAGTTTCTGGGGTATGAAAAGCCCAATGTGGTGCTTGTTTGTAGGAATCTTGCGCTCTTGGTGTATTTGGGATTGCATCGTCATGAATAGGTTGTCATTGTTGGTTGCTATATCTTATAGGTGGACGTTGAGGAAGTGATGTATGTTACCAAAGAGCTATGGCATGGACGAAGTGCTAGAGATCAGTTTGCAAAGGATGTTGGACGTGGAATGTGGCGATCTGTAAATGAGTTAATGCTTGTGAGGTATATTTCTCCATAATAAATCCTCTGAGCATTCATCAGTCATGATTATCATCTAAACTATTCTTCTGCAAATTATAATGGCAGTGCAATGTCATGTGGAATGTATTGATATGCAATAATTTTCCTGGAAAGTTCATGCTTGCAGAGATCAGGGGGACCATTTTAATCGCTGATGTATAGTGATGTGTTTTGAAAACATTATAACATTAGTTGCGTGTCTCTTCAATTCGTGTGACACCTTTGATGGTAATTCTGAACCTCATTATTGTTGATTGCGCATTTTCCTGCTGGTTCTCTCTTCAGGTGGGACAAGGAGAAGCCAGCATCTGTGTCAAACTTGATTCTCTTGAAATTTAAAGAGGTATCATCATTTAATTTCTCTGAACAAATAATTGGGCTTTAGCTGGTCTTGGAAGTCTAAAATATGCAGTTTCTTTGACTTTGATGCTTTAGAAGCTCATCTACATGTATTCTCCTCCCGCACCTCCCTTTGTTAAATTTCTTGTTATCTACCATTTTATTGCTTCGCTTATCTTTTCCTTAGGATTTCTAATTAACAATATTCATATCTTACATTTATGTTGAAAATTCAGGTTTATTTATGCATTTATCTGGGAATAGATTGAATTGTTTTTAATTGTCATAAATAACACATAACCTTTTGTTTTATGAATCTAGTAGTGTATATCATCATCACAACAATCAAGGGAGGCTTCTTTTGCATTTAAGAATTTTTTTCCCTTGGAAACTAAAACTGTAGTATTCCAACTTTTTTAAAAGATTCATATGCACCCGTAACCTGCCCTTAGCAAATAGCTGACAAATTACTATTATTATCTCTTGTTTTCACTAGCATCTAAGGCAGATGACATCGTACTGAACCTAACTTTGTAGTCTTATTGGCGATCATTTAAGCTTCCTTCTTTCTTTTCTTTTTTTTTGATAACCAGGCCTAGGGGAATATGAACTTACAGCTTCCTAGTTAGATGAAAGCTGCAGCTATCAATCAAAGCCATGTCTCGGCCTCTCTGAGCCTTTTTTTATGACTCTGCTGTTTTTCCTTTGGATCCTTTTGTTGGACACGAAAGATGAAGCGATAGCTTAGTTTGCTTTAATGTAACTTTTCACTAATTTTCTATTTATATCTTCTCACGATCCTTTTTACTGTATGTTTGTATGATTCATTGGAAGGGTTTTCTAAGGCTGTATGCTTCTAATCGTTAAATTGATGTAGCAATTCAATATAAAACTTCCTTTTCCATTCCCTTTGACAGGCATTGCTAGTTTGCAAGGATGAAACTAAACCTGTGTATGAAATAAACTACTTGGAACTGGGCATGCTAAATTGTAACATGGGCTGAAATTTTAATAGAGCGTTTTCTCCTCTCTACAGGCAGATGAACACGAGTTGAGGACGCTTGAAGAAATCAAGGAGTTGGAACCTGAATTTTATCAGAGGGTGGAATCTGTATTGAAACGAGCTGAATTCGACTTTGGTTTGTGAGTTATTTTGCACAAATTTTGATATACAGGGCCTCAGCTTCTCTTCCACATCGCCGTGCTGTCTTTTCATAGCCAAAAAGACTGATCTTGTTTTTGAGTCCATGCTCAATATGATGAAATGCCATGTATTACTTTCATGTTTTTTTTTTGTGAGGAAAGGTCAACTTGATGCCTAAATCTGTAGATGCGACATGCTAGGAAATAGTATAAGTCTTGTCACCCTTTCAGGCGCTTATAGTGATCATCTTGTTGTCTCTCGCCTCGCGTATCTCGTGACATTGCTACTACTATTATTATCCAGTATAAAACTAAAAGGCTTTTTTTTTTTTAATTATTATTAGTGTAGAAGTTCAAATTTTAACCTTTTATATAGACATACTGTAAAACTGTGGATAAAACCCAGCAATTCTGTTGGATCAACATTAATGCCAAAAGGTTCATGTCAATCCCATATATATACATATCAAACTGGAATTTGAGGTCCTTTCAGCATAAATGCCTCTCCTCATGCTCTGAAATTACTCTACTGTTTCTATCTGATATCTGATGCTAATGAGTGACTTGAAGAAGTTCAATAATATTCATGCAGCAGACATGGCTCTGCATAGAACAAGCATTAATTATTCTAAAATTTTACATTATTTATTTACAGAAGATCAGCCAACGCCGGCTTCGTTAAGTCACTAAACTGGAAAAATAAAATAAAATAAGTGGGCTGGACAATAAGACTGCAGAAAATCAAACAGCATAGCAGTGAAGGAGAAAACTTCAGTAAAAGATGGGGAAAACTTAAAAGGATATTTCAGCCAACCATTCTGCTCGACCGGAAACAAAATTTATAGCAGCAACTGCCTTTGACAGGCGCCTAAAAATACACCCTAAATTTACCCCAAGAGCTCCCTGCACTAGGGGAACATCAATCCATTGATTTTGTTTCCTGCATGCAGAGGTACTTTCAGAAAATGATGTCTGTGTGGTTGATGGCACCCGGCGTCAAGTCAGGTCCAGCCATTCAGGATAAGCCTGGTGATAATGGCAGACCCACAATTCATTCAGGTATGAAATCCGAGGGCCTCTGATAAGCGTTTCGATCATTTTAGTAATTTTTTGATGGATTCATGTATCTGTCTTGTGCAAGACAAGATTGATTAGTTCCAGCAAAAGTCTCTTAAAGAATCGAGTCTGCATGTTATTTTGCGATACCTGAATATGACAAGAAAGGCTAATAGAGGAAGATAGCGGACAAAGCTAATGAATCACAGGGCTGAACAGTCAGAAAAAACAGATCAGAATTTTATACAATTATTGAAATATCAATTTTTTTACAATAACATCAATCCTTTTAAAAAAAATTAAATAAATAAAAAATATCCTTAAAAATAATTAAATCTTAAACGTCCAAACTACAACCATGAATTAACAAAATATTAATGAGCAAAACACTAAAATAGCTAGTTAATATTATCTGGTTGAAAATTACATGATTTTGTTTTAATTTTCTATTTATGAGGTTAGTACAACCTCAGGGTCACAATTTTTTTTAATTTTATTATTTAATATTTAATTTGTTAGAGATTGACTTTTTTATTTTTTTAATTTGCATTTTATAGGGTTATTCAAGTCTATAATTCATGTCATAAATTTAGCAAGTTAACTTCATTGACTTATTTTTTTTTTATCTTTTTTAATTGATTTTTTTATTTATTAGAAATTAAAATTCTTGATTTGTCTTTACATGTTTTTTATAAAGTTATCACGATTTCATGATCTGTTTTAAGGTGATTTTTTTTATTTAATCCCTTAATATTGTGTTGATTTTGAAATTATTCTTCATAATTTATTTTAATATGCTTTTTATATGGTTACCATTATTTCTTGACTTAGACCTCAAGTTTGATAGATTATTAATCCAGGTTTACTTAGTTCGTTACTTGGGTTTGCTTTCCACAAGATTATCCCAATTTTGTAATTAATATTAATAGTTTGACGAGTTAACTAAGTTGATAAAGTTTTTATTTTGTATAAATTTTTAAAATTGATTTTTTATTCAATTTACTGAACTCATTACTTAAGTTATCGTTCTTGCAAGTTAACCCGTAATGAATCACGTATTATTTCATGGGATAGTTTGTAAGAATGCTGTTCGTTTGAACTTACAGTGTATTATTTCATGTGCCAAAAGACGGAAAGAGATCAAGGGAGAAGAAACAGGTAAAGATCGAGGGCTGGGTTTCCTTTTTTTCAAAACGATTTTGTATTATCAATGTCAAAAATTGTTTGTTACGGTATATTTTGAGGTTTTTCAACTTAATTTTTTTTTTTATAACTTAATGTTCTGGTTAGCTTGCGTATACCACAATTAATCCTTGGATTCACTGAATATTCTATAAACTTAATAAACAAGTAAAATATCACGAGAAAAACAAACAACAAGTATTAAAAAAGGAGGACAAGCCTCATTGTGACTGCCAGGCCAAGACCTTGCACGTTTTGCAACTTTTTCTTCATGGAGGGAACTTCCTTGAAGAAGAGGGAACAGTATCAATTTGAATGAGTTGATGATTCAAGTCTTTTGCTACAGAAGCTGGAGCCTCTTTGAGATTCTGAATTAGCCCCTAAAAGCTTACTTTTACGCCCCATAAATAAATTCTGATCTTTCATTTTCGTTTTCTGCCATTTATAGCCGTTTTACAGTGTGATAATGGTGACCTAGTTCTGCTCTTCATTTGCAGCTTATCACCAATGACAAGTTCAGAAGTTCTCAGCATAGAATCTCTATTCCTCCTCCTCCTCCTCCTCCTCCTCCTCCTCCTCTGTTTTGTCAAGAGGGACCTTTGACAATGAGTATCAGAGAAAGTTTCAAGGCTATATATTAGAGCCCTAACATTCTTAAGAATCAACAATGGTGGAAACTAACAAAACAAAAGCCTTGAGGAACGCTACAAAAGATTTGAAGATAAAACGCTAGGCATTCATCAAAAGCTTAAGGAAATCATGGCTGAAAAATAGAAGCAAACCAATTTGCAGAGGAAGCATTGATGGTTACATTGAGATTTTTCACGGCTAATCAAACAGATGAGAAGGGAGGAGTAAATAACTCCACTTCTAATGGAGTGACTCCCACTCCTAGTGGCTGCAATCTCGGAGATTTTAAGGGAAATCAAGAACAACCGAAGAGGAAGCAGTAAATTAATGACTCCAATTCTGATGGCGTGATTTCCAGTTCTAGAGGTTGCAATCGTTGAGATGCTGGGAGAAATCATAATGTCCATATAATGAGATACATTGTAGCCTTGCCATTTTTTTACAGAGAAAAAATCCAATGGGCTGAGCAAGGAAGTGTAAGAAGTTCTTCGAGATGAACTTCATGAGATTAATTGAGTATGAAATATTCTTTCATGGTGGTCAAAGTTTAGCTAATTGGACTGAATTTTCCAAGCACATTTGCAGAGATTAATTATTTGATAATAAAAAAGATGTTGTGGAATAATTTAATATGTATTTTCACTTAAATTCAGGATTTTTAGCCGGATATTATATACTCTCTCAAGTCAATATTCTTTCATCCCGTAAGAACAAGATATATCATTAAAAATCTTATTTATTAAAACCGATTCAATTTATAAATTGAATAGTTTAATTATAATTATCTGTTATAATTCAAAATGCTAATATTTTTTTTAAAATAATAAAATAAAATTTTGATAATTTTTGAGTTGATTTATTATATACCATATATCTGTTTGGGAGTTTGGTTAAAGTTGTTTTTGAATGTATTTTTTGTTCAGAAATAAATTAAAATAATATTTTTTTAAATTTAATTTTGATATCAGTATATAAAATGATATAAAAATATTAAAATTTTAAATTTTAAATAAAAATATTTTAATTCTTTTTAAAAATACTTTTCGAACATATTCCAAAACAAGATGACGAGGATGACCTGGTTTTATAGCTATCACTTTCTCATGAGCTAACAGTAAGGTTAGTTCAGGCCCCCGGCCCAAACGACAAGTCCTTGTTTCCTTCCCGTGTCAAGTCGACACCGTTTTATTTCCGTCGACACTACTTCCTGGTCAGCTTCTGAACTCTGAGAGAGGGTCTCCTTCTCTGCTTTAATTCACAGCTATGGCTATGACCTAGGGTTTCCTATTTTGTCCATAAAAATCCATAAATTAAACCTCGACATGGCCATAAACCTTCCTTTTCTTCTTCCACTTCTTCTTTTTCTCTTCAATTCTCACTTCACCCTCTCTTTCTCTGGTCAGTTCTTCAACAATTCTCTCAATTTCTTCATTACAACTACTTTTTTTGTGTTTCCAATTACTAATTTTTTTTTTTAGGTTCAGTAAATTCGATGGAGTCAGTGCCTGATCTAACAAAGTCAATGTATGTGGATTTTGATGGATACCCCTGCGTTAGATTACTCAATCTTACTGGAGAAATTGGTTGTTCAAGTAAGTATTAGTAATTCATAACCTAGAGACTTAATCTGTTTTTTATTTTAATGGGATTTTAGTTTCTTTTGTTAATGATTGCTTTGGTTAATTATGTGTAGATCCCGGACGAGATAAGGTGGTTGCTCCGGTTGTAAGATATAATAAACTTAATGAAGTTACTAAGCCTTCTGCAGTTTTGGTGTCCTTATATGAATTTCTTGAACTTTTTGGCAGGTATGTATCTGTGTATCTATTGATGTATCTATATCCATTCTATAACAAGAATTTTACATGGGTTTTACTTAATGTTTTTGGGTTGCTAGGAGGCTAAGAATGAACTATGTGATCGTTTTATTTTTATTTAGTAAAAATGGCAAATTTATGTTTAAGTATGTTGTTTTAAATGAATTTTCAGATTAGGTAAATCCAAAATTCTTTTTTAGGTTCTGAGGGGTGTGGAGTAAGCTTGCTTAGCTTTGGAATTTAGGAATTTGTTAATACTTATTCAAGCAGTCTTGATAGAATGGTTTTTTTTCCTTGCTCTTGATATTTAAAAACTGTGAGATAGATCTTATGCTGTTTGTTCTGGAAAAAAAAGCAATATAGAAAGGAGCACAGTGGTTATTTCAGTTCCAACAGGATAGTTAGTGGCATTTTGACTACAAAAGTTTATCCAGGTTACGAGTTGGTCTGGGAAAAGGTTGGCTTGTTGTATCAATTAATGCTGGTGTTGTAATATGCTGTCATTTAACTAGAGACTAGGAAAGCAGAGAATATTTGTTGTTGCTAGGCAAAGCAAGGGCAGCGATGTGGAAATATGTATTTGAAGCAATAAAATTTGTTCATTTATTAGAGTTTCTTCAAATTGGTTCAAGCCCTTCATTTGAAGTTTTAAAACCTGCATGTTGAAATTTTACACATCTGCTTTTGGAGGGCGAGAGGATGGTTTTAGTTACACAGCGTATTAGTGTTGTTGATGAAATTAAGTCAAGTTATAAATTTCTTCAAATATATTTTGCTGGAATATTATTTTATTCATGGTGCTTTGGAACTTGTTTCTGGGTTTATTATTCAGTGAAGGCATAATATCTTTGATAATATAATGTCAGATATTTGTTTCTGCTTCAGAATATTAAATGATTCAAATTTTGCGAAGAACATTGGTGGTGTTTTAGTTGAACAAGGGATAGACACACAGATCAAATTAAAAGGTAAATGTAGGTTTGTACTAATTATCATCCTTTTTCATCTAGCTATTGTGGGAATACTTTATGGTTATGTGCTGCTAAAAGCTAACAGTGAATGTTTCTCTTTGTCACAGGATTTTCTCCAGACCAAAAGTTCCCAGGAGCTGAATTTGCACCGTATAAAACCAACAACTATGAATGGAACCCAATTGTATGATATGTTACAACTTACAACCAAAGCTCCTTAAAGTTATAGCTTATAAGTAGTTGGTCTGTGGAAACTATATGATAATGTTATCTAATGGTCATCAAACAGTATTTCCCCCTCATGAATACTTTAAGACCCATTCTATTTTGCACAGCTGCTTCACTGGCTAAAGCATCATCATTTTGTATGTGCAGGGATCTGGTGTGATGTGGAGAGCTTACAGTTTTCCTGTATTCTTACTCACTGAGGCTGGTACACAGTTGGTGCAGGAGGTAAAACATGTAGTTACTGGCAAGACCTCCCTGTAATGATTTGTTGGTCCATGTTAGTAGGTTGCCTTTGAGCATTGACAAATTCCATATTTTAGTATATGGCAGTTATTAGTTTGTAAAATTTGATTAAGTTTAGCAATTGTGATGTGTGAATCCTCTGTGAATTACTTGCGGGCATGCATTTGATAATCTTTCAATAAGAAGAATGTACCAAGCATGCCCTTTAACTTCAGAAACGGAGGTTGACTAAGCAGTCAGCGAACTGTTCATCTTTTATCGACTGAGAAAAATAAATCAATTTGAAGCAGTGATTGTGGCTTGCATCTCATCAGCTGTAGTGCTATGGATTTTATGAATTGTGAAAACAATTTTTTTGCACATGTGATGAGTTACAAACGGTTCCCATGTAACATTACATGTTTTGTATTTTTTTTATGGATTATAATTTTATTGTTCTTTCATGGGGTATTTTAGCTTTGATCTACTTGCATTTCATTATATTACATGTTCATGAAGGTTGCGATGAACAATGAGAAGAAAAAGAATGATTATACAGAAGATGTGGTTGAGTTTGATTCAGTGATGCAGGTACTTCATTCTGCACCTTCAGTATGCAAATGTTCTTTCCTTATCAATTAACTATATAAGATGAATACTTTTTTCTGATTTTGTAATTCACTTGTCTTTAAATAGACAACAAAATCAGGTACCCGTGATTCAGAATCCTGTTTACAAGAACAGACTTGCTTGCCATTAGGTGGATACAGGTAGGTAATCTTCCATTTGTGTTCTCTTATTTTGGTGGTGTTTTTGACTTGTAAAACCATATGGTGGTAATCTCTGACATCATTTCAAGTTTGCAAGCTCATATAACTTTTCTTCATGTAGCACTTGCCTATTTTCCTTTATGAACTTGAGATATAGAAAATGTAAGTACTCTTAGTGATAGGAAGAGCACATGGTATTGATAGATTCAGGGCTCATAGTAACTTAACTAGTAATTAGTAACCTCTTTCTCTTCTTGTTTGGAACTCTAATAGAGAACCAAACAAGACTTCTAGGATTTTTTTCTCACCATATGATTTTTTGGTTTTATGGTTTTTATTTGCTATTAGGGATTTAAATTATTTCCTATTAGAGCAGTCTTAATAAGAAGGTTATCTTATATCTTTTTCAGTAATATTTTGGTTTTCTATTCAGTAGTTTCTTATCGTTTTAGGTTCTGTTTTTCAACTTTAGAGATAAAACTGTTATTTTGATAATAGTCAATTGATAATTAGAGTTGATTTTATCACTGTTCTTTGCCCCAAAATTTATCCTTTTTCTACAACAAATTTCAAGATAAAATTCCCTTAATAATGGTCACCTAATTATGATTGACATGCTTTACCAGGAGCTGGGAATGCCCACACTTCTACATGTTCATTTATGTATCATATAGAGTGGGACTTAGTCCTGCACTAATGGTTACTGATAGTATGAACAAGTGAACATAATTGCTAAATAACAATATATTATATTGCTCGTGGCAAACACTACTTTTTATTAAGCTTTGTTTTCATGAATTATTAGTGTTATAATGGCAATCCCCTTATACATGGAAAACAATTTTACTGATGATTGTTCCACAATCTTAATTGTGCCTCTTATGAAGGGCAGTGTTTGGTCGTCGCTTCCACCACTTAATAATTCATCCTCAAATCACTCCAAGCCAATAATATTAACTGTTGCATCTATGGATTCAGCTTCATTTTTCCGTGATAAAAATTTAGGTGCTGAATCCCCTATTTCTGTAAGTTCAAGCTCTATAGTTCTCACCCTTTCATTTTGGAATATTTATTTCTCGATGATCCTTTTTCTATCCTAAATTAGTGGATAATTATTTTGGGAACACGTTCAGGGACTGATAGCATTGTTGGCAGCTGTTGATTCACTTTCTCGTGTAAATGGTCTAGATGACCTCGGTAAACAGGTGTGTGTGAAATTGGTACTTTCTGTGGAATGTAATTTCTGATTAATTGTGCAAGGGCTTTATTGAGGAGTTGATTGTGTTCATTTTAGTACAGTTCTCATGTTTTTCTGGCATCAAAATACAATCACTGAAAGACCATGGTTTTGTTTATACTGGATTTGTTGATTTAGGCGGTATAAACTTACTGAAACATCTCAAACCTTGTTCATTTAATAAGGTCTCTGTGCAGGTATCAGTGAATCAATGGCTACTACATCACAATGTGTAATGAAGATACTGACACATTAAAAAATGAAAAAAATATAAAGAAGTGATTGTTTTGCATTCTACTAGTGAATTATATTATAGGTGGAACTAATGAATTGTAATATTGTTGGAAGCCTATTTTATATCCTGGTGGTCTTCTTATTGCATTTATCTATTTTGTTTGATTATCTTCTATTTGTTTTTTGTGGCTGCTTCTACTGCTGCTTTGCCTCAAAGAATGCTGATAGTATCATAATTATGGTGCAGCTTGTCTTTTCAGTTTTCACAGGAGAGGCGTGGGGTTACCTTGGTAGCAGGAGATTTTTGTTTGAACTAGATTTACAATCAGAAGCTGTTAGTGGGCTCAATAGTAGTCTGATTGAAACGGTATTCTTATGATCTTCATTAATATAATCTGAAGCACACTTGTTATCTATAAGGTTGTTTGGTTCTCTTCTATTAGATTGTTGCAGAAACACTTGTCCACTGAAATGATAACCAATATATTTTTTTTAGTTAGAAGAGCATTTGGGTAGTGCCGTGGTGTTTTGGTTGCAGATATTTCAGTTTCATGTGAAGTTATTTTATCATGTTTCTTCAGCACTTCATGCATTTTAATCAACGCCTTATTAAACCATTAACTGTTGATGTCTAATAGGTCATAGAAATTGGATCTGTTGGAAAGGGATTTAGTCAAGGGAATAGCACATTTTTTGCTCACACAGCAGCGGTGCGAACTCTTTATCCTATATTTCTGCAGCTCTTCTAATCTTTTGTTTGAATTCCAATCATTTTTTTGTGTCTTGTAGTGAAGATACTAATGCATATCAGTATTGAAAATGAAGATTTTGAAAAAGCAATTGCCTGTTGTTCTATAGGTGAACTATAATATAGGCGGAACTTGTGAATTATAATATTGGCGGAAACCCATCTTATATTCTGGAAGATCTCGTTACATTCGTCTATTTTGTATGATTCTCTTCTTTTTGTTTAAAGTGGCTTGTTCCACTGCAGCTTTGCCTTAAAAAATGCTGATGGAATCATAATTGTGCTGCTTGTCTTCTCTGCTTGGATTCCACTCATTCTATGCATTTGACCTTCAGAACTCTGAGCCAAAGTTGAAATCACTTCAATTTTATCTTAGTCATAGAGCATTAACAGTAATTTTACATCATCATCAAGTACATGACTAGAAGAAAGAAGTAATGTGGTGGTTTGTTTTCATAAAGGGAAAAGACTTTTGGCTCAAAAAGAAGGGCACAAATCATAACACATATATTAGGGCCATTGATTTTTATGGGGCCCACAAACCAGTGGCGGTGATTTGTAGGTGCTGATATTTGTGTCCACCTTTTCATGCTGTATGGCACTATTCTTGCTTAAATTGATACATTCATTTATTGTTTTTGTTCAACAATAGTATGCTTTTCTTTTCTATCTCATCTAGGATTTTATAGATGCTTGATTGTGATTTTCTGAACATGAATTCCTGTGAAGCTCATGTGTGTACGCACCCGTGCGCGCTCCCGTGTGATATCTCAAATTGATTATAGCCAGCTGGTGTAGGTTGCTCATCCAGTATTTACTGTTGCAGGTTTCACCGGCCATCAATGAAACATTGAATGCCTTAAAACATGCTCGAGATTCACTTGAGTTCAAAAACATTACGGTTTCATCTGCAAGCACTTCAAATCCAGGGATACCCCCATCATCCTTGATGGCATTTCTTAAAAAGGTTCTAAGAAGTGAAATCATTAATTTTCTATTATCATGCTCTTTATTTTTATTTTTTCTCGTTTGCATGGATTGTGGGACTTTTGTTGTTTACAGTTTGCTAGAGTACTTAATTGCTTTCACAGTTTACCTTGTGCTTATGTAATTGATGTTCCTTGTTGGGCATGTTCCATATTTGAGGTTGTATGTCTTGTTTGAGATCTTCCAGTCCATGTAATATGTTG
This sequence comes from Salix dunnii, assembly GCA_015731905.1. Taxonomy (NCBI): domain Eukaryota; kingdom Viridiplantae; phylum Streptophyta; class Magnoliopsida; order Malpighiales; family Salicaceae; genus Salix; species Salix dunnii. The sequence continues at coordinate 5,035,962 of CM027662.1, read as the reverse complement.
GCTTTGGAATAGGAATAGATATACAAGCCTGTTGCACTGGTGGCTTTTTCTTGTGCACTCATCCATGTTTATCATAATGAATGCGCTGCCATATTGTGTTTTAAAAACAACTTGAACACAGAATTTTTCTGAAGAAAGATTTTACAACTGATTTAATGGTGCTTCTAACAGTTGCTTACATTGATTATATCCTCATACTCTTCTGCCTCAGTGAATGGAACATGCATTTTCACCAAAAGAATAAAACAACATGTGCTTGATAGCTTAAGAGGAAATAATCTGTCATTGAAGCATTGAGTGTTATTATGGTTTGATTTTCTCTCTGCAGAACCCTTCGACTTCTGGGATGGTATTGGAAGATTTTGATACTTCTTTCTCTGATAAATTTTACCACAGTCACCTGGATGATATGTGTGAGTTGATTTACTTTCTTGTTGCCCCTCCCCAAACCTAAGATTTATCCTAAATGATATATAATCACATATCTGATTGATATCTTAAAAAAAAATAAAAATCAGGTGGTTTACTGTTTTATATCTTGAACGCAGCAAATATAAATTCTTCAGCCATAGTGGCAGCCGCTTCTCTTGTTGCCCGCACACTTTATATCCTTGCAAGTGATGACAAAAATTTAAGCAGCACAGTTCTTGATGCCATCAATGTCAATGCCTCTCTAGTTAAAGAACTGATGAGTTGCCTATTGGACTGTGAACCAGGATTGTCTTGTGAGTTGGTGAAAAGTTACATAGTTCCAACCAATCAATGCCCAAACCACTATGTTGGAGTTATCCTTGGGGAACCCTCATCAAATCCCAATCTTGGATATGTTGATGATGTTTCCAGGTTTATATGGAATTTTCTAGCCGATAGAACTTCTAGTTCGATGGAGGATGTGAGGTCTGATTGTTCAAAAGAGTGCAGCAGTGGTGTGTGCATCAAGGCTGAGGCAGGTGGGAAGGGAGTTTGTGCTATTTCTACAACCAGGTACTTAATGGCTAGAAGCCGCTAGTTCAAAGTAGTATTCAAGAGGAGATATTAAATAAGCATGCTGATAAGACTAGGTTAAAGATGGCTCTCAGCATCGGATGCTTAGCCTTTTCTCTGCACATAGGGAGTAATACCACGCTCCAATGGACTCTTTATGTATAAATTTCCTTCCAATGCTAGCTCTACAATCATATTCACATACGAAGTATGGACCTACTTACTACAAAAGGATCAGTAAAGGAGTAATAGATTTGCCTATTCTGTTACTGTGCACATGAGGAAGCTGAATATGTTGATCTAAATCTTATTGAAAATGAACTATACTCTGCATGGAATTCAATTTAGGTACCATGCGGATTTCTTGTTTCCCTTGCCATCACATGGTATGCTGAATTACAACTGCATGCTTTACTGCCTCCATAGATAGGATAGCAGGATGCATCCATGGAGATGATGTTTATTATTTTCTTCTGCTCACATGATAGGATAAGAATGACTTGCAATAATGTGGTTCCATATTCAGTATTTAATAATCACAACTGTCTTTTTAATTGCTTGATTCTGAGAGGGGTGATGGTCATTTCAGGTATGTACCAGCGTATTCAACACGTTTGAACTATGAATCTGGAATGTGGCATGTGTTGCCTTCAAATTCTTCTGATCCCATGGGAATGGTAGATCCTGTCTGGACGGAGAGCAACTGGGACACAATCAGGCTTCAGGTCTACACCGTGCAGAATGTAGCTTTTGATCGTCTAGTTTTGCTCGCAGGTATCGCCATCACAATCATGGCTTACCTTGCAATAGTGCTGACAAGAGCCTATATAGCAAAGGCCTTGAAGCGGGATTGATCAATAATCCTAGTTTTGGTTGATTTTATGAATATACTGCATATAAATGGCAGGATCAGATAAAAAACAAATGATTCTATTACAATCAATTACTGAAATCACTAGTTTTGTTTTTTTCCGAACACTGGCCTGGATGCTACATTATATGAGTTGCTTCTCAGATGGCTGAGTTCTCGTGTCATTATTTCAAGACCTCTGTCCTTGGTAGTGTATAGTTTTCAAGTTATGTTGAATTAATCGAGTAGGCTATGCATTTGAATTTTGATTATGTCAAGAGTTAAACTACAACTTCCTTCCTGTTGGAAAACACTCTTTTTTCCCGTTGGAAATCTTGGGAGAGGACATCATCTGTCGGGGTATTTGTCAAATCTACTCGGGGATTGACTTAAAAAAGAGTTTGAATTATTGGTCAATTGTTTTCATTAAAATACAACGGTTTACTTTTAATCAGGTTTTATCATGTTAATATTTTGTTAGGTTGGTTAAACTAGAAACTTAGCTTGTTCTATAATCAGCGTTTTCTAGTTTAACTCACTACATTAAATACATTTTGTGTGGTGCACCCCAGTGTGAGCGTGTCCTTGGCCAAAACAACCTACTCGTATACCTGGTGAATATTAACTATGATGATTAATGTGCTGAAAAATAATTTTTAAAAAATAAAAAAACATTATTTTGATGCATTTCGGCACGAAAAGCATTTTGAAAAGCAATAGCAACCACACTCCTAAACACCCCTAAATACATTTTGTGTGGTGCACCCCAGTGTGAGCGTGTGTCCTTGGCCAAAACAACCGACTCGTATACCTGGAGAATATTAACTATGATGATTAATCTCCAATATCTCTCTGTTATCCCTTTTGCCGTGTTAATTCACAATATAAGTATTTGATAATGTCATCCAGAGTGTTTTTTATATTAAAAATGTTTTTTCTTTTAGATTTTTCTATGTATAAACATATTAAGCATTAATTTGTGAAAAATATTCTGGAAAGCATTTTAGAAGAAGTTATATGTCAAACTAACTATAATCCTATGCAGGCGAGAAGCATATGTATATACAACAAAATTCACTTTATTCTGAACATCATACACTGAATAATGCAAGCAATTCCCATCAAAGTGTAGTAACCTAACTGCATACTTTCTTAAATAATAATAATAATAATAATAATAATAATAATAATAATAATAACCTAACTGCATACTTTCTTAAATAATAATAATAAAATCAAACTATTGCTAAAACGAAACACTTAAGCCTTGATTTCCCGATGGACAGAATCAAGAAAAGACCCAACGACGTGTTATATAATTGTTTTTTCTAAAAATAATGCTTTTTTTTTAATAATTTTTTTAATATATACAAAAATATATTTAAGATTAATATTTCTCTCTCTTTTATTTTGTTTAGGGAGCTTTTTTGCAAGATGATGGTTTTTTTGGTTATATATTTAATTTTTGAAGATGTTATTTTAATTCATCTATAATTTATTTATTTTAGTGGTGAAATATGTTTTTCAAAATAAAAAATATTTATTCTCAAATAATATTTTTAATAGTTGTAGTCACGTATAATATTTTTATTTTATTTATTCACTCAATTGAATATGCTTATTTATTTTTATTATCATTTGATTGAATGAAAGAAAAATTAATAAACAAAATATAGCATATTGCCTATAATATAAACAACATGACTTTTTTTTTTTAATTATAGATCCTTGTATTGTTCACCCTTTTACAGTTCATCATGGATTGTAATGGTGTTTCTTAATAAATATTGATTTTAGTCCTTAAATGTTTTCTTTGTACAGTTGAGTCCTTTTACACAGCAAATTTCATGTTTTAGAGGGGGAGAAAAGACAGAGGATTAAAGTGAAATTCGGTTAACATAGATAATTCTTTATATTTTATTGGAAAAGTACATTTTAGCCCTTTTTTAATTTATTGGCTGGTCATTCCTTTTAACTGCAGGAAAGTTAATTTCAATACCAAGCTTCATTTTCATCAATTTTCAGTCTTTTTTGGGTGTTAGGAGAGAAAGAGAGGCTCAACGAATTCTAACATAGGGAGAAAAAGTTGTTGTCGCGACAATTTCAAGCACCAAAATGATTGATTTTTGTACTAAACAATTTCGTATGATAAGGGGAGTTCAAAGTAGGTTTCTTTTTTACCTTGTAAATGCATGAAAAAAGATTTCTTATTTGGGTTTTGATGCAATTCGTTTCGCTTTTAAGGTTATAATTTGTTTAACTCGGTACACACTCTAGTCAACTCACCCGATCAGGTCTTGAAATCTTGATTTCAGTCACTTGATAAAAACACCAGTTACTGGCCCAACAACGTTAATCGGGCCAGTCAAAAAGTCCGCCACGTAAACACTCCTGCATTAACCATTGCCAGCACCAAACAACGCCTCCTCCTCCTCCTCCTCACAATTTCTCTTTCTGAGATCTCAAACCTTGACTCCAAAAAATAACACAAACACAAAAATGGGGTTAGGCGGCTTAGCTTCAAGGCTCATAAGACCCCAAAAAACCGCTGCCCGAAACCTTCTTCTACGCTCCATCGTGACTAAACCGGAGCTTCAATCGGCCGAACCTGCAACCACCCCACAACCTGATCTTCCACCACGAACACCACTAGCTGGTGCCAGAGTTCACTTTCCGAATCCGGACGATGCAATCGAAGTGTTTGTTGATGGGTATCCAGTGAAAATCCCGAAAGGGATGACAGTGTTACAAGCTTGTGAAGTTGCTGGTGTTGATATTCCGAGGTTTTGCTATCATAGTCGGTTGTCGATTGCTGGGAACTGTCGTATGTGTCTTGTTGAGGTGGAGAAGAGTCCTAAGCCTGTTGCTTCTTGCGCTATGCCTGCTCTTCCTGGTTAGGGTTTTAAATTTTATTTTTTTTTAATCTGGGTTTTTGGTTTGCATTGTGAATTTGGTGGAAATGAGTGTATTTGTTTCGATTGTTGAGTAAAGATTGAAAATTTATGTTTAGGATTTACCCTATTGTGATTTAAGTTTTTTTAGAAGTAATTAGTTTTCTAATGTACTCTATTGGTTGAATTGAGAAATAATTTATGACTGATTTTGATAGTTTGAGCGGAGTTTGGGGCTTCTGGTTTCTTCCTGTGATTTTGCTGGTTTTAAGTAGAAATTGGGATGCTGAACCTTTTCGGGCTCTTATGTTTTTTGTCATTTAGGTTTTGATTTGGATGGTGAATGTGGTGGAAGCGAGTGTAATTTCTGTGGATTTTGAGTAAAGATTGGATTATTTGTGGTTGATCTGGGGTTTTGTTTTAATTTTTCATTTTGTGACGTGTGTTTTGAGTTTTTATGATTTCTTTGGGGGTTGAGTTCTTAATTGATTTATTTGGTTTCAATTTGGTAAATAAGTCTATACTTTGTTTGATTACTGATTGAACTGAATCTCTTTTTTATATAGTTAATGGTCTAGGCTTTGGCTTTCTGTGATTTGGATTCGTAGTTCTCTAACTTGCTCTATTGGTAGAGATAAATGGTAATTATTTATGATTATGACTTGTGTGATTATGATGGCTTTAAGTAGTATTTGGTGAACATGTGGCTTATTTGGATTTTCAATTTAGTCGTGGGTTCTGTTTACCAACAGAAAATGGGTTTAGTTTATGATATAATGTGCTATTTTTTAGAAACAGAAATTTTATGGCTCATTCCAATGCTCAAAGTGCGACATTTGGGGGCCTAGAATCTGAAATGCTTTAATTTTTTAATATATTGAACATTCTATTCTTTATGGTTTTTGTTATCTCCCATTCAAGGCTCGATGCATTATATGCTTCTAGTTTGATGTTGCTCTTAAAGTTATTGTTTCTCTCATTTGCTTATTTCTCTAGAGGTTCATGAAGGTTTATTATTTTGGCTCAATTTAGCTCAATTTGCCTTCCAAAAGTTTAGATGATCTCTCTGATTCTTTTCTTGTTCTCTAGTTTTGTTACTCTGAGTAGTTGGTTTTAGTTTCTTGCAGTTTCTTCAGTAGAAAAATTTAATTTGATTTTATTATGATTGATTTGATATTTCTTGTTTTTTGCTCTCAATTTCCTTGCTTCTGATTTATTCGCTACATGAAACAAAAAAACTATATCATTTGTGTATATGATATATCTTGATCTTATGGTGTGCTTTGTATTTGCAAATGCATTTTGATTTGCTTATATAGTCATAAGAAACATTGATTTTATGATGCAAACACTTCTTATGAACTTGCACGTTTCCTTTGTTTTTCCCTTCTTTTTGAATAATTTTTTCTTAGGATCTTAGAAGACTCGGTGTTCTTAATTTGATGATTGAGGTTTGAGATTGCCTAGTTTAAGAATTTGTATCGTCCTTTGTGTTTGTTTTATTTCTTAATTATATTTTATATATCAGATGGTTTATGTTGTAGGAATGAAGATCAAGACAGACACACCTGTGGCAAAGAAAGCAAGAGAAGGGGTTATGGAATTTTTGTTGATGAATCATCCATTGGATTGTCCAATATGTGATCAAGGTGGAGAGTGTGATCTTCAGGATCAGTCGATGGCATTTGGAGCTGATCGTGGCCGGTTCACTGAAGTGAAGAGATCAGTTGTTGATAAGAATCTTGGCCCTCTGGTTAAGACTGTTATGACTCGTTGCATTCAGTGTACAAGGTTTAATCCTGAAACCATTTTGCTATCAATTATATGAACATGATTATTTCAAATAATTAAACATTTGTTTTAGACAAGTAGTACTGAATATGAGAATATATATATATGCATGGAAACAATTTGACTTTAGGACCACGATACAATTACTTCTGTGTAGCCTTTTCATTTAGGACAATTTCCTTTCAGATTTGCTTCTCCATGCTGCAAAGAGTGATCAAATCTTGTCTGTTAATCCTTTTCTATTTTCCCCCCTTTGTTGTTGATCTCTCTCTCTCTCTCTCTCTCTATATATATATATATATATATATAGATATAGATATATTCTACTTTTGATGAATGATGCACTAAGACCTTGCTAGGGTTTGTATCCCAGGCTTTGACAATCAAGGCTATAAGAGATTGCTTGGCACAAATTTGGTTAGGCTTCAGTGTGTTTCATGCATAATTTTTTTTTATCTCTAGTTTCATTCTTATACTTAAGGAAGTGGAAGCTAGTTTAATCTTTGTGATTGTTCTGACTTATACTGAAATACAATTCCTGTTCAATAGTATGATATCATGTTATTGTCCAGTTTTCTGCATGCATTCTCCTTTGATATCCTGTAGTGTGTTTTCTTGCTTTTGCCACCTCTCCCTCTTCTAATATATGCTGGATGTCCCAATTGATGAAAGGGATAATTTCTAAAATAGTCCAGTCTGCCATGGAAAAAATTCTGTCATTTACTCTCATTTATGATTAACTGATTGGAAGCCAACAAGTTTTCTTGTTTTTGCTTTAACCAACTTACTTTGTTTTGGATAATCTTTCATGTACTCATCTTGTTAGTTCATTTTAGCATTTGATAAGTTGTTTGATTAGGCATTAGAGATCTGTTGATTTATTTTCACTTTAGTGATGTGATATATGATCAAGTTAGGTCGTGTGCTGTGGCGTATTGTGGTAAAAATGTATCTTTGATGTAATTGCATATGATGCAGCTTTGGTAATGGTTAGAGTTACAGTTGATTGCTGTGTGTAATTTTCCATCAACCTTTTCTTGCTATCTGTTAGCATTTATAAATCTTGGTTGTAGTTTTGCGCACACTGTACTATCTTCTGATGCAAACTAATTTATTCTTTTGTTGACCCACAGGTGTGTGAGGTTTGCCACAGAAGTTGCTGGGGTTCAGGATCTTGGCATCTTAGGTCGTGGCAGTGGAGAAGAAATTGGAACTTATGTTGAAAAACTAATGACAAGTGAACTATCTGGAAATGTGATAGATATCTGTCCTGTGGGAGCCCTTACTTCAAAACCTTTTGCATTTAAAGCTCGAAATTGGGAGTTGAAAGGCACAGAAACCATTGATGTCACTGATGCTGTGGGATCCAACATCCGGATTGATAGCAGAGGTCCGGAGGTCATGCGCATTACTCCTCGGTTAAATGAGGTAGATTCCCTGCACTGTAGTGCGTTATTTTCCTTATTTTTCAGAGAGTTTATTGGTTGGTCTAACCAAAGAATCAAAATGCGTCCCTCTGAAAGCAGATCCCATGCTTTGAAGGGGTCAGAATTTTCTGTGAAGAGGAAATAAGGCTATTGTTTTAAATTTGACAATTAGGTCTACAAGTGGTTTTGCATTGTATCCATCTGCTGATGTTAACAAGGGTGTTGTGAGCATATAATTGTTAAACTATATACATCAATTTACCATTAGATTCTTCTGTTGTGAGGAATAAATATATCAATGGCTTAATTGTAGCATTTGACAAGTAGGCTGCCGTGTTTATTTTGGTGTAATGTTACACAATATAAGTTAATGTTAAGTTATGTTAGACATGCTGTTTCCGTTCATGAAGGATTATCAGGTCCATTTAACTTGTTTCTTTCAACAGATTGATCTAGGGTTGTATGGCTTTAATTTCTATCAATTGAATCACTGTGGAGGCATTCAAGGTTGTGTATTTTGCTAATTTTAATTAAGGAGCAAAACACTTCAATATACTTTGCTTTTAATATCCTACTATGATTATTATAGATTAAAAAGTAAAAAATAAATAAATAAAAAAGCAATGCTATCTGCTTTTCTGTAATAGCTCTTATTTTTTTTCGGGTGGGCCGCGTGTTGGGCTAATTTTGCATTGTATCTGATGTCATCTTGCTTCCTCAAGACTGCAAGGGTGCCTACTCATGATTTTGGACTGGCATATTTCAGGATATAAATGAAGAGTGGATATCAGACAAAACTAGGTTTTGCTATGATGGTTTAAAGAGGCAGAGGCTAAATGATCCTATGATTCGTGGTGCAGATGGGCGCTTTAAGGCTGTGAGCTGGCATGATGTCTTAGCTGTGGTTGCTGAGATTGCTCATCAAGTTAAGCCAGAGGAAATGGTGGGCATTGCTGGTAAACTATCTGATGCTGAATCCATGATGGCTCTGAAAGATTTTTTAAACAAAATGGGATCAAATAATGTGTGGTGCGAAGGAAATGGCCCGAGCCCAAATGCTGATCTACGATCTGGATATATTATGAACACTGGCATTAGTGGTCTTGAGAATGCAGATGTTTTCCTCTTGATTGGAACCCAGGTAATAGCATTGACATCTTCATTCATTTGCAGAATTGAATTCTTGGATTACTGACATCTTTTCCACTATATCATCACATGACTTCACACCCATGAACCTGTCTTCTGTGGGTTTGATGTCTTGAATTTGTTCTTTGCATTTGTACGCTCCTTTACACTTTTTCATTGCCACCATGACTTTGAAGTAATCTTCTTTACAAGGTGTTTGGATTGATTGGGACTATTGGTCATTTAATCTCATAATTCATTTAATGAATTGTCAGCCGAGGGTAGAAGCTGCCATGGTAAATGCCAGAATCCGCAAGACAGTTCGAGGAAGTAATGCTAAGGTTGCTTATGTTGGCCCTCCCACTGATTTCAACTATGATTGTGAGCATCTAGGCACTGGTCCTGAAACTCTAACTGAAATCGCAGAGGGTCGTCACTCCTTTTGCTCGACACTTTCAAATGCCAAAAATCCAGTCATCATCGTTGGTGCTGGACTCTTTGAGAGATCAGACAAGGATGCAATTTTCTCTGCTGTAGAAGCCATTGCAAAAAATGGGAATGTTGTACGACCTGACTGGAATGGTTTCAATGTGTTGCTACTCAATGCTGCCCAAGCTGCAGCCCTTGACCTTGGACTTGTGCCAGAATCGAGCCAAAGTATCGAGAGTGCCAAGTTTGTGTATCTGATGGGTGCTGATGATGTGGATTTGGAAAAGCTTCCAAATGATGCCTTTGTTGTTTATCAGGGGCACCATGGGGATCTAGGTGTGTATCGGGCCAATGTAGTTCTACCAGCATCAGCATTCAGTGAGAAGGAAGGGACATATGAAAACACAGAAGGGTGTACGCAACAGACTTTGCCTGCAGTTCCAACAGTTGGTGATGCCAGGGATGACTGGAAGATAATTCGTGCTCTTTCTGAGGTAGCGGGGGTAAAGTTGCCCTACGATACAGTTGGGGCCATCCGATCCCGGATTAAAACTGTTGCGCCAAACCTCTTGAGTGTGGAAGAAAGAGAGCCAGCTACCTTTTGGGCCTCATTGAAGCCTGATGCCACTCAGAAGATGAGTTCAACTCCTTTCAAAGCCGCTATAGAGAATTTCTATATGACTGATTCTATTACCAGGGCATCCAAAATAATGGCTCAATGCAGTGCACTGCTGCTAAAGAAGTGACTTCTGGATTTTTGATCGTTTTAATAAACTTGCAAATTCACTTTCCTTTGTACCTCTTCATTCAAACCGTGTGAGGCCTTGTTTGACAAATGGTCTAGCAATCTGGAACATCCGAAATACATCCAATAAGGTTATTTTTAGATTCTGTTTATTTCACTTTAACATGTCCTGCAATCAAATAGCATTACCCTGTAAACGTTCGGTGTGTAAGATGTGAGACTCGGCGTTTTGTGTTGCTTGGCTTTTTGAACATGTTCCGGTTGGTGGCAGCTTCAGCTTCTGCTCACCAATCATATCTAATAAATAGACCCTCGAGAGTGCAATTGTTTCTTGACGGTGAACTGGTTTGTAAAAGTGTTAATCGCCTCGCCCCATTCTCTGGTGAACTCATTACAGGTAGATGTTTTTGTCCACTTTAGTTGAAATCCATTTCACTTCAGTACCAAGTAGCCCTGAATACGGGTTCTTTCGTTCATATAAAAGAAAACATAATTGAAATGAATAGAACTTGAAAGAACTTATTTGTATTGGAGCTGACCTCTGATACAATATAATAGGATATTGTGTTTTTCCCAGGCTCGTCGATGGTGCATGAATAAGAGGTTGATAAACAGATGCCCCCAAAGCTTACAACTTCTAGGGCACTCTTAAATCTTATAACTTGTCTCGCCACAGCCAAAACAAGCCTCAATTTTTTCAACAGTACTCTGCATTAGCATGGCCTCCTTTATAATACTGACATGAGTACTGTCTCTAGATGGAACAAATGAGCTATGAGATCCATTCGGAATTGAACTATGATTATAAATCTGAACACCATTATTTCCACTGCTTGAGTTAATAGTTGAAGATTTCTACCTAAACCTCTTTAGAACCTATGAACCCTAACAACCACTATACCCTTGTACCGACTTATACTTGATCCTTGTTGTAAAAAAAAAGAGTCTTTTACAGGCAGACTCATTCATAGCCTTGTCCACTAATTCCTACACCTCTATTGACCTAGTGATATCAATAATGGGTAAAATGAAAACACCTAATACACCATCACTATATACACCAAGGACTTAGTCCTTTAAATGAACCTCTTCACTCTTCGGTAGGTAAAAGAAGCTCAAGATATCTAGTCAATTGAGTAAACTTCAAATCATACTCATCCATGATCATGCTTCTTTAATATAGTCTCTTATACTCATGGAATCCAACATTCCTAACACTTCAAGGAAGAAATTTTATCTAAAAACATATTGTTAAACTCCTCTATTTACTCAGCCTTTATTGACCTCACTATTTTTTCAAATTTAAATCAAGAAATGACTAGATATACCTTCAACCTAAATAATACCATACTCATAGCTTGGTAATCTGTACACCCTAAACCTTCAACTGTTGCCATATATCACATATAAACATTTAGAGATCATTTGAGTTGTTCATCGTAGTAAAGGTAGGAGGTGCCAATTTATAAAGTCATTTACTAACACATAAACTCCCTGAATAGTGTGTGATGATAATGATACATCTCTATCCTTTCTCTAATCTCGTTCCATACTAAACTCTATTCAGATTTGCGTAGTCTGGCTAAGTTGTTAGAATTCTAAATAATGCTTTTATACGTGTTTAACCAACTATATTTTTCTTTTCTAACTTCTAAGGCTCTTTCTCTACCAATGGAGGTACAACTATTTGCTTTACAATCCTTAACTAAATAATAGGATGCCATCCTAATCGATATCTTCTCTACTAGTACCAACTATTTGCTTGCTTCTTTAATTTTTTTTTATTAAAAACAAGAGCACTTAAGTCAAGCTATAACAATAACATGATAATCATCGTAGAATTATATGAAAATGTATCAATCATAAATTTTAAAGATTTAAGGAAAACATACTTGATAAGAATTTAACATTTCAAAAGAATTAGACAAGTTTTTCACAATCTACTTATAGAATCTATGACCGAGACATAGACAATCCCCCCATTAGTTTTCCATACCTATATGAACCTATGTTGTCTTATATATAAACTTTTACCATTCAAACAAACCAGAGTTCTACACAACTTTTGATACTATAATTAATTTCATAATATAAAACAAGTTTTTTAAAACAATTCTTTACATGGTTTGAGTAAATATGGAGTACAAACTATACATAACATAAAAGTATCAAAATGCTACAAAGAGCAAGTTATGAAAGTCTAAGTAAAATGACTTGCTAACAATGCTATAAGCCTAAGAAGATAAATAACAAGAGGGTGAGTTTACCAATTCATTAAGTAGATAACATTCCATATATATAGATATATAAGGTCATATGGCAAAGAGAAACATATACAATTTTGACTTTAGACTCTTATTAGAAAGTTTCATATACAACCATAACAAACAATATCATTAGAAAATCAAATTACAATGAGTATGACACTTTAAACTATGAAACGATCACTCAATATAAGTTGGTGACTTCCTCGACTAGCTAGGATTTAGATACAATGTGTATAAACATCAAAACTACATGACTAGCTAGGATTTAGATACAATGTGTATAAACATCAAAACTACATTGTTAGCATGAGTATTCTAAATGATATACTAGAGGATTATAATCATTCAAACAAAATTAGTCTTAACAACGAATCATGCTTATCATAAACAAGAAATAATAAACAATATATGAATCCATAAAGCATTATAAATTTTATATTAACAATTTAAATATTTATAATAATCCTTTAGCATATGAAATATTATTCACCCATTGAACTCAAAAGCAGGAAAAACACAAGATAAGATATTGAAGGAAATCCTAACAGGGTAGTGTTAGTCTTTATGCACATTATATCTGAAACCCTAGTTGGTCAAGGAAGTCATCAACCTGTATGGACTTATCATCCTATAGTACGGAGCCTCATATTCATTGCATTTTGATTTTCTGACAAGTTTTACCTTATAATATTCTTGTTATGACCTAAACCTTCATGTAAAAACTTAAAGTCGTATTCATACGGTATTATCATGTATATATATATATTGAATATTATCTACTCACTGATTTATTGAATTCACCATCTCATTATTTATTATTTTTAGGCTTGTAGTTTGTTAACAAGTCAATTATGTTGTACTCTCATAATTTGCTATTTTGATTGTAATCAATACTTTTTTCTTATGTGTAGTTAATGCTCCACAATTATAGAAGTTTGTGTTTAATTTGTATTAAAAAATCAAGTTATATTATGAAGTTAATTTTGTTATTAATGTTGTGTTGAACTTTGATTAACTTATATAAAGAATAAATTTGTATGTAAGTTTAAGTTCATATAAATATAAAACCTTGAAGGGGGACCAGAATTATGCACCGGTCATGGATCTGGGAATTGGATTGTGACAGTCACCACACAAAAATCCTAATTTAAAAAATCTATTTCTGTAAGAGATTTACAACACTTTAAATAAACCTAAAATAATTTAAAAAAACTTGAAAAAAAGATTTTTTTAATCATACTTAAGAAAAAAAATTATTAAGCATAATATAACTTTGCAAACTAAATAAAAAAATGTATCTAATAAAAAGTATTTTTTTCATAAAACCTTTTGCGCTTTTTTTTTAATCTCAAAAATACATTTGAACTATATCTATTTTTAAGACTTTTTGTTTATATGTTTTTTTTTTTTATAAAAAGAATTTCATTGTGCAAGACATAACATTATTTAATAAGTGATTCTAACAGAAATATTTAATTGAGAAATCAAAATAATAAAATTCATATAAAAATAGTTTGAATGCAAAATTTATAATATCCTAATAATTTAAACCAAATTATCAGGATTTCTTTTATACTCAGGAACTAAAACAATCCCCGGTTCTCTTAAAAGCCCTGTAATTAATCTAATATTTCTAATTTGACCACCTTATTAAAGGAAACGCTTCAATTTAGTCCTTAAAATCACTCTACGTTAGATACAACAACCACCCAACTATAACCAGAAAGCCCGCCCTTTTTCAATTTCAGTCCTATCCACCTCTTCCTTCAAATGGTTCACATCACCTCTTCTTCAAGGAACTCTCCATTATCAAGAATCTTTCAAATATGGCCTCCACGACTTCATCATCACTACCTCAGGATTCAGCTACACCACCATTGATGTCCCTGCCTTCGCTCTTGAGGGCCAAACTCCGTTCGACCCGAGGAAACCCGAGTTCCGCCATGAACTGGTCACCACCACCAATATCAAGACTACGTCCACCATCATTGGGCTCAAAGAAGTCACCATTACCTCCACCGCAGAGACAGTCATTCCTGAATTCAACCAGGGACTATCTCAGAAGTAAAGCCATGGAAATCCTGGAATCACCAGATACCTTACCTCTTTCTTGTTTTATTGAAGAACTTAACTTCCCTGAAACCGCCACTGATTTAATGTATACCCAAAACCTCTTGAATTACCTTAAAAACAATTACCTTTCTTCCTTCTGTTTTTGCCTTATTTCTTTCTATATGACTTGCGGCTCTGAATTTGAAAACTGCAAAGAGTATGCCTTCGATATTCTATGCTTGATTCTTACAGAAGATAAGGAAGGACCTTGGAAGGAAACCTCTTTCTTGGATAAGGAAATAAAATCTGCAATTCTTCATTTTTTGAATACAGAGAGTTCCATAAAGATTTTGAATAAGATTCGCGATTTTGTCGCCAAGATTGCAACTAAAGAAGTAAGGCTTGGAAATGACTGGCCTGAGCTTCTTGAGTTTGTGTATGAATCTTTGGATTCTGTTTCTGAAGAAAAAGTGAAGTATGCTGTTTCTTTACTTTATAAGTTGATTCCACATTGTGCTGTAGAAGATTTGGTTATTAGTCTTGATTCCTTTTATGATAGTTTAGTAGATATATTCGATTCTGATGATATGAGTTTAGAGGTACAGGTTGAGGCAGCTCTGACCTCAAATCGTTTTCTATTTTACTGGACGAATCGATCGAATCATGATAGATATAGTGTCCTTATGATTGAAATAGCGGAGACCATTTCCACTTTGGTTGAGTATAAATCAGACAAAGATGTACAGGCCGTAGTTAAGGAATTGACTATGCTGGCAAAGGAGAAGCCATGGACTTTGAGTAGCCAATTTGATTATGTAGTTCTATCTGTGCTTAGGATCCTGGGTGAAGTCGAACTTCAAGACAAAACAAGAATTCTAGCACTAGAATTTGTGATTGTTTTAGCTGAAGAAAGAGTTCAGGGTCAACAGATGTTGCTAGGATCGCATCGCGCAATCCCAACGATTTTTGAAAAGATTTTGCTTCTGCTAGCAAATTTGAAAGATGACTCAGAAAGGGGATGGGCAGAGAATGATATCCAGAATCTGCCTTCGGTAAGGTGCCTGGATAGAATTGTAGCTGTTTTAGGCGGGGGAGTTTTTATGAAGAACTTCCCCCGATTATTTGATATTAATTTTTGTGCTGAAGATTGGCGGAGCCGCCACGCTGCGGTTCTTTCCCTTGGCATTGTTGCAGAGAGATGCTCAAATCTAAAGGTCTCAGAAATATTTCTACTTTTTCATTCTAATATTTTGTCATTGGTTCTAGTTATTGTGGCTTCATTGGACTTCAAAATCATCCCTAAGGTTCTATATATTGCAGGAGTCGAAACACAGATGGAATCAAATGGCAGGAAGAATTATAAGAAGTGTCAAAGAAGACACACACCCTTGTGTTCGTTGGACAGCTTTATATGCAATTAAACAATTTTCCAAGCATTTGAAACCTGAATTTCAATACCAGTATCATGAACAAGTTCTTCCTGCATTAACCAAAGCCATGGATGATTTCAATTATCCCCGCGTTCAGGTACTTCGATTCCTGAACTTTAATCCTGAATTAATCTTCTAGAATCAGTATCCTTTTACTATCTTGCCTATAGATATTAATTATTATATCCTCTCAGGTGCAAGCATATTCAGCGTTGTATGAATTCACCTCGAACTGCACTTCAAGTATTCTAAATCCTTACCTGAAAGAAATTGTCACCAAATTGCTCAAAAAATTAAGGGTATATTATATCCTTAATACAATTCATTCTAATTGTGAATATACAGTATGCACCCTTGTTTATAATTCATTTTGGCACTAATGCTTGTAATGCAGGAAGAAAAGCAAATGATCAAGGGTGAAACTTTGAAAGTATTGTCAGCAATTGCTTACACATCACAGGTACTTCTCGATAGTCTCTTAATCCAAGTTTTCTTTTCCTTACATTTTATTTATCCTTTTATTTTGACACTGTAGGATCAGTTTTCAGAGTATTACGGTGCTGTCATGCCTTACCTTAAGGTTATAATGATGACTGCGAATAAAGAACTTGATCACAACCTTCTTGCCAATTTCGTGGATTGCATCACTATGGTTTGGATGGCTGTAGGAAAGGAGAAGATCAGAGATGATACTGATATGGTAATTGCCAAACAGATGAGTTACATGATCTGTAATTGTGAGATCATTGCCTCACTAAATGTTTGCTATCTCATACAAGGTTGTGAAAATGCTAATCTCTTTACAAAGATCTGAATTAGAGGCAAATGATCCAATGAGATGTCAACTGTTGCAAGTATGTTAATGGTATTTCTTCAATTTTATTGGAAACATGAACGCAGTACTTTCATTTATACCTGTTTTTATCTAACACAAATCTATAACCATGTTTCAGGCATGGGCAAGACTGGGGAAATGCTTGGGACAAGAATTCAAACCTTATATGAGTGTCGCCATTCCTCGTTTGCTCAAGTCTGCTAAAACTGGATCATATGTCCTTATACCTGAGAATCCTGACAATGTCGATGCATCAGACGGAAGGTTGGCTTTCAACTTGAAAACTTTTCTTCATTCCTCTAATGCATATGTTAGCAGTAAATTTATTTTCTTATTCCTGATTTTTTTATACTTGAAGAAATAATGCTACAATGGCATAAGCTATGCTCTGGAATTGAGAAAGCTTTTCATTTAGCTTTATGCTTTCATAAGAAATTATTTTAACAATAAGATAGCAACATTTGGTGTTTCGAGTTATGATCTCATATTATGATTTTATCCCTTTCCTTTTGCTGAGGGATATATGATTTTTACAGTATCAGGGCCCTGATTCTTGGAGAACGAAAGATTTGGATCCAAAGTAAGGTCCTGGAGGAGAAAGTTGCAGCTTGTAAAGGGCTGTATTTACTTGCTGATGAGTTGAAGGAAGGACTTTCTGTATGGATCGAAGAGGTTAGTTATGTAGCACTGCATATGATTTTCCTTTCTTCAAACAAAACGTAAAAGGCTGTATCTGCGTACAATATATTGATCGATTATATGTGTAGGTTGCTCAAACTTTAGTTTCAGGTCTCAACTTTGAACTCAGCGAAGAAATTCGAAGTGTTGCTGCTTCAGGTATTTACACATCAATGCTCCTTGATAAAGAAGGCAGAATTCTAGAAGTTAAAACTAATGCTCAGGAGAGAATGTAGATTTCCTAACAGCCGGCACTCTTGGGAGTAAAATTGTCACAACTTCCTCCAAGAAACTCCAATACAGAACACATCATTTGAAGCATCAGAACCTAGATACGTGTAGCTTTCTAGTCATTTATGGATTGCATAGTGTTTTGCTTAGAATTAATACAGTTTTCCCATTGAAGTTAAATTTAAAATCTGAGCCTAAACCTTGTGAAGCATCATTTATCTCATCTTAATTGCTCAAAGTAAATTTTTTCTTTATCAGGAATGCTCCTGCATCACTGACAGTAGCGATATTTTTTTTTTATGCTTTGACAATAGCCATGCCAGTGCTATTAAAATCATCTAAAGAAGCAATACAAAATGAGAATCTTGAATTGTTTGATGAATCTCCTTTCGAGAAGTTATGTTCTGATGTGGTACCAGCTTTGGTAAAAGCACTAAGAAAGGTAATTTCTTTCTGGAAATGACCTGTTTTAATCAAAGAAATGAATTTTTGTAAAGCTAAGCTACTGTTTAAGAAATTTGTAATTTCTAGTTGCTATTGTTGAGCAGGAAGCCTTGCCCAAAATCGCTGCAATAATTTTGGACTCATTGGAGGAATGCATGAAGGTCTGTATTGCTTTTAATAAATTTGTACGGCGTATAGCTGTCTGTGATCTTACACCAGAAGAATTCAAATCCCTCTATATATCTGTCCAAGGTTAGTGATTCTGTCATAGCAAAATGCTTTTTTGCTCTTTTTATCTTTCAGATGTCTGGACCTGTTCTAGATGAAGACCAGACAGACTTGTTCTTGAAAAAGATAATGAATGTTTTAAATTCAAGAAGCAAAGTAGGGGATATTGATGTAATAAAGCAGACTTTACAAGAAGAGGAGCATCAGGAAGAACAGAAAGTTTATGACAAAGTCTGTAGTTTTGTCATCTTTAACTAGATATGCCTTGCCGCTTATTTTAAACTTAATTCTGTCCAGGTTGCTTGAAATGAGTTCTGTTTCTTGCCTTGTGTTCATTTCTTCATGCAGGCCGTTGATTGTTTGGCCACTTTTATCAGAATACAAAAGCCTCCCTTCTCACCATTCCTCGGCAAGCTTTTGCCTTGCATACGACTTATGTGGGTGAGTTTAACCATTCATTTATGCTGAAATTCTGTGATGCTAAACTGATCTCAGTTTCATGCATAAAACTGTATCATGACTGCTGCTTCTAGGCTACCCTGATGACTTTCCTATTCCGATGTAATTGTTTTCATTTTCCCTTGTTTCTTTGCCTTCAGGAAAAGGATAAAAAAACTAAAGAGCGAAGAACTGGCTTGCGCGTATTTTGTGATGTTGTGAAGCAATTCCCAGAAGAAGCGTTTAGGTAGAGCACTTAGTTTTTATTGATTCAGCTTGTTATTTAAATGTGTTTAATACAATCTGATAAAACAGGCTGTGCAATATTTGTCTTCTGTTTGAGGCATGCAAGGATGAGAACCCCGAAGTTCTAGAGGTTTATCTCTCACTCATGCCTGTAATGTTAGCACGCATTCATGTGGTGCATTTCTGATTCAAAAGACTATCGTTTCAGGTTGCTGTGAAGGCAATTGGGATATTTGTAGAGTTTGGTGGGTCTGCATTCAAGTCTCTTCTAAAAGGTTGCTTGTTATACTGCTTTATGCTACACGAGTTAGTCCAGTTCAGTTTGTTACTGTAATAAACCACATTACTTTTTATTTTATTTTATTTGGCAGGGGCTTTTTATGCTTTGAAAGTGGTTATAGACCATCCTAAAGCGTTGCAGATAGAATATGTAATGGCCCATGACGCTGCTGTTTCTGCTCTAGGAAAAATTTTGCAGTTCCATCGTGAAAAACTAAATGCGGCACAGGTGTATATATACTTTTTCCTATTTCCAGATCAATGGCAGAGGAAGGTTTTATGTTTTACCAAATGCGTACACATTTCATCTTCCACTCCCTTTTAGTGTTTATGGACTCATTGAAGCGAGACACGTACTGACTAGTTTAAGTCCAAAAACAAGGCTGAACAAGTCAAAGCTAGGAATCAATCTCTTCTTTCTTTCTCTTGTTAACGCTGTGTGTCAGGAGAGTATGTTGGCAGTAAAACAGTAGCACAAGTAAAGATAGGAATTAATTTGTCTCTTGGAAAGCATATTATGGACATTCTGTGAAGTTTGTTTCTCTATTTAACAGTTTTTAAGGACATGGTTACGACATTTGCCACTGGAAAATAATCTAAATGAGGCCAAAGTTGTGCATCATCAGCTTTGTTCACTAGTTGAAGTGTAAGTAAAAATTTTCATCACATGTTTGAACTACAACTAGAAACAGTCAGTAATATTTTCCACTGATGGAGTATTTTCTTGTTTCATTTCAGTTCAGATGTGGACCTTCTTGGCCCCAAAATGAAAAATCTTCACAAGATTGTTACTGTTTATGCCGAGGTACAGTCCAATAGTCCATCCTTTGTGTAAATCAGACAATTGATTAAAATTTTGTGAATTCTACTTGTCATAGAGTATCTCCTTTTTCTTTTTGTTCAGATTCTGTGGGCAGGTAAGAAGTTAGCAAATGAAGAAACTGTAAGCCAAATGATCAAACAATTAGAACTTTACAGAAGAAGGTTAATCCCCTCTACCTGGAGATCCTTTATGTTATCCATGGAAACCCATTTGCGAAGGAAGTTGGAATCAAAATTATCATCCTAGATTGTTATTTTTAGTCGTCAGTGTTGTCTGTCCAATAATGGAAACAGCAAACTTGTGCCCTTGAATTTCCTTTTGATTAGTTTTTTCTCTTTCCTAGAAGAAACTTAATTCGAAGACTTAAAAGTTCTCTGCTAGCTACATTACAAAAACATACATTTATACACATTTTGTTTACAATTTAATTACGTCTTTGATTTGTCTGTCCCTTGATCATTGCCGCTGGAATGAATGCTGAAATCTGTCTTGATAAATGCTGGATTAATGCCGCTGCCTTGATTTCTGCTAGAGAGATTGTAGGTGTAAATGCTGGCAGCTCTGTCTTGATCAATGCTGGAGGGATTGTAGGAAATAGGAATGATTGTTGTTGTCTTCCTTGATTTCTTCTGGAGTAATTGCTGGGATGATCAAACGGTGAATACCCTTTATATTTCGGTCTATGGTCAAGCAATCAGATTGATTTGGTTGGCAAATAGTAATTCTGTCTCTAAGTACCCATTTTGATAATGTAGTTGAATCCATGTTCACAATCATGGATACAGCTGAACTGCAACAGAAAACCAGGCTTCTTATACTGGAATTTATAGTCATTTTAGCTGAAAAAAGACAACAGGATCGAGAATTCTACTCAGATCGCCTCATTTTATCTTGAAGTTCCTTGGAAAGATGTTGTTTATGCTTGAAGTCATAAAAGATAACCCAGAATGTGAAACTGCAGAGAGCGATGACAAGAATCAGGACTTGACAATGCTTATGGGAAGATGACCTTGGCTAGAATCGCATCAGCCCTAGGTGAGGAACATGGTAAATTCTTATAAAGAGCTTCCTTCAATCATCCCTGAGCTAATGCTGCTTATAAGTGTTGCAGGCATGGAAACACAATTTGAATGACATGACAGCGTTACTTATAAAAGTTGTCAATGAACAAACATGTGAAGGTAAATAGCAAGGTTATCCAAGCTTATTTTCCAGTAACACTAAAGCTAATATGCGTTGACGGCAACAAACAAACATGTTTTTCAAACTGAAGGCAACATTCATAGGCTGCTGCATCCAGCGAAGGAAGCATTCACTGCAGATACTGTAATGACAGTAAGAAACCAAGACAGCAAATTAATGCAGAAAGAAATCTGGTTTGTTTATATTATTAACTTTGTATACAAAGACCAAAAAATCTTGGCAATTTCCCCTGACTGTAAAATCAGGAACAAAGGACAGAGGTTCAAATCCTAAATGCACAATCATAACCGACAAAAAAACCTAAATCATCAGTTGATGTATTGTTTTTCACTAACCACTGTCATCGCAGTGCCATTATGACTGAGAAATCAGTAGACAATCCAAACTTTTTTCAGCTGATTTCTTCAATTCCATAGACAATCTAGACACTTTCTCTGGATCACACACTTCAGTCCCGAACAACGACGTCCTATCTTCAACCTCTTATCAACCCCCTGATGTGTACTAGAATACACAGAGTTTGGGAGAAGGAAAAGAGAGAAGAAGAAGAGTTAAAGAAGAACAATTTATATCTCGATATCTTTCTCTTCTGTAAACCATCGGCTTTATAGGCTTTTGGTTCAGGGAGTTACAATTGATTAAAAGCAATAAGAAGAGGAATAGGTGCCACGATGTGATCATAACTGCCCCCACACATTGATGTGGTCATGAAAGCCCATGAATTCCCCGCAATAACTGACATACTAAAATGCGTCAGAAACTAATTAATTCCCACAACCCACGACCATTTGCATGGCACATGCATGCTTGATAGCTGTTTTGCCACTGAGGCCAGCCATATCACCCTATGAGATTTTGTAATTCTTATTAATTTTCTATACATGAATTACAAGGGTTTAAATAGATAATAATCTTCTCTATACAATACTATTTGAATTTGAATTTAAACAGAATATGCAATTAAAGGAAAGGAGAGATCTTCGGCTCCTCAATCTGCAGATAATATCATTGCATGATTATCTGCAGATTTCATGCTGAATTATCTTCAGTGATCTGCTGGTTTACTTGATCTTCCACATGCCCCCTCAATCTAATGGGTAAAGAATTGACTCTTAGATTGGAATGAAGTAGTTGAAACCGCATAGAAGGTAATGGTTTTGTAAGTGCATCTGCATATTGATCCTTTGTCGAAATTAACCGAACCAGTAGTTGTCCATTAAGCACTTGATCACGCACAAAATGAAAATCGATTTCGATGTGCTTTGTTCGCGCATGAAACAACGGATTACTGGTGAGATATGTGGCACCAATATTGTCACACCAAAGGATCGGAGCCTGAGGTTGTGATATACACAAATCAGATAGCAATGTTTTAAGCCACATAACTTCAGCCGCTGCATTTGCAAGAGCCTTGTACTCTGCTTCTGTGCTACTTCGCGCAATAGTGGGTTGCTGTTTGCAGCTCCAAGACACCAATTTTTTTCCAAGATAAACACAATAAGCTCCAATAGATCTTCTATCATCCTGATCTGTTGCCCAATTGGCATCACTGTATGATTGCAATTGTAAATTGGGATCAGGTTGGATAAATAAAGCATGAGAAATCGTAGATTTCAAATATCTTAGGATTCTTTTGACAGCCACCCAGTGAGGTTCTCTCGGATCATACATATATTTACTGACTTTGTGAATTGCAAATGCAATTTCTGGCCTTGTAAATGAGAGGTATTGGAGTCCCCCAACAATGCTTCTATATAGTTGCGGGTCATCAAAGTGATTACCATCTGATTTGTTTAGCTGTTGAGATGTGGACATGGGTGTGGTTGAAGGCTTGGATTTGTCCATCTTACTGCGCAGAAGAAGATCAAGGATATACCTCCGCTGTGTTAAGTATAGCCCTTCAGGTTCTCTTATGGCTTCCACACCCAGAAAAAAACTTAATTTGCCCAAATCTTTCACTGGAAAATCAACCTTTAGCAAGCTTATGACGTGATGAATAAATGGCAGATCAGCACCCGCTAAAATAATGTCATCAACGTATATAAGAAAGTAAGTAAGAACAGAGTCACTGTGATAAACATACAGTGAATGATCAACCTCACTTCCCACAAAACCAATTTCAGTCAATTTGTCTGTCAACCGAGAAAACCATGCTCTGGGTGCCTGGCGAAGACCATAAATTGATTTCTGAAGTTTACACACATGCTGTTGGTATTGGGGATGTTGAAATCCTGGTGGCTGAGCCATGAAGACATCTTCGTCTATGAATCCATGTAAGAAGGCATTCTGGACATCAATTTGTCGCAGATGCCACCCACGGGAAATTGCAATCGACAAAACCATTCGCATTGTCGTGGGTTTTACCACTGGACAAAATGTCTCTGAGAAATCAACACCCTCTTGTTGATTGAAACCCTTTGCAACTAACCGAGCCTTAAGACGCTCAACACTCCCATCAGCTTTTCACTTAATTCGGTACACCCATTTAGAGCCAAGAATATTTGCAGCAGGGGGTGAAGGAATCAATGTCCAAGTTTCATTGCTTAATAGTGCATCCATCTCAGTGTTCATAGCAGCTCGCCACTCAGCATGCTTGTTGGCTTCGGTGAAGCACGTGGGTTCAATTTCAATTTGCTTGACAGTAGCCATTAAAGCCTTAGGAAGGGGGTACCTGATGTGGGAATTTGGGGAAATTTTGGGTTTGTGAATGTTGTTTTTACTGCGGGTAGTCATGGGGTGATTGTTTGTAGGCTGAATTTGGGAATTGGTTTTTGAGGTGAGAGTAGGTCTGTCAATTTCTGGTAAAATTGGGGAAGGTATCTGTGATGAAGAACCGGGATCAATGAATGAGCAATTTGTGGATTTTCACATGAGGCACGTGACAGTGGTGCTGACTCGATGGGCAATAAATCTACAGGGAAAGGAGTTATGGCATTTGAAATAACAAGATTCGAAGGAAAAGTAACAGACTCGCTAGTATGAGGGACAATAACGGGTGAGACAGTAACGGCTGAAGGAGACTCAAAGGGAAAAAGATTTTCATCAAATACGACATGACGGGAAACATAGATTTTTCCAGTTGAAGCATCTAAGCATTTGTAACCTCGATGACCAATACTATAACCCAAGAAAATGCATGATTTTGAATGAAAATCCATTTTGTGTTTATTATACGGACGCAAGTAAGGCCAGCAAGCACAACCGAAAGCGCGTAAAAACTAAAAATCAGGTTTGCTATGATTGATCATTTCGTATGGTGATTTTTGTTGTAAAATGGGGGTAGGCAAACGATTGATGATGAAAACAACTGTTAAAAATGCATCTTCCTAAAAACATTGAGGTAATTTTGAATGAGCAAGTAACGCAAGACCAACTTCAACAATTTGGCGATGCCGTCGTTCAATGGCACCTGCTTGTTAATGTGTATAAGGGCATGTTACTCGATGAGTAATTCCCTGATTTTGTAAAAATTTAGTGAAGCTGCGGTATTCTCCTCCCCAATCAGTTTGGATGGATTTTATTTTGGCGTCAAATTGACGTTCAACCGCAGCTTGAAATTTTTGAAAAGTTGGAAAAGCGTCAGATTTTAATTTTAAGGGAAATAGCCATAAGAATTTTGTTGAATCATCTAAAAAACTTATATAATATCGTGCACCTGTAGTGGAAATTGTGGGTGCTGGCCCCCAAACATCGGAGTATAATAACTCTAATGGTTTTGACGCAGAAACATGTTTATGAGTAAATGGTAAAGTGTGGCTCTTGGCCATTTGACAATGAGAACAAACAGGCATTTTATTACTTGAAAATGGAAACGAAATTGCCTTATTCATGACTGGAAGGGAGGCATGGCCTAGACGTTGATGCCATAATTTGGCAGAAACCCGAATACTGGAAAATACTTGTGGACGGAGATTAGCAAGTGACATGGAAAAACTGTAGAGACCGTTAAGTAGTGGACCCCGATGCAGGACGTTCACCAAGTAGTCCTTCACAAGAAAGAAAAGATCATGAAATTCAAAGAACACATTATTATCGCGACAGAAACGATGGACTGAAAGCAGATTTTTGGTAATATCAGGAACTAATAAAATTTGATTTAAAATGAAGGACTTGGACGGGGAAGACAAGGTGGAATTTCCACTGCGGGTGATTTTCAAACCTGCACCATTTGCCACTTGAATTTGATCATGACCAGTATAATCCTCGTGTGTGAGTTGAATGTTGCTCATTTCATTTGTGAGGTGGTGAGTAGCCCCTGTGTCAGGATGCCATTCAGGGGAGGGATAGTTTTGACGGGCAGCAAGGTAGGTTGAAGGTGTTCTTTGTTGGGTTTGGTCTTGAAATGTTAGATCAAATCTATGGTAACATTTCAGTGCATGATGGCCAGGCTTTTGGCATACCTGACAGACAAGAGATGAGTTTGTGGCTGGGGCACGATGTGTGTATCGTCCACCCTTACTATAGGGATGAAATTGATTTCTGCGATATCTGTAAAAATTGCCAAGACGAGAGTAGTACTGAGGTGCTGATCTGGTAGCCATATTAACAGAAGCAGCTACTTGGATTTGGTCATGATGCTAATTGATTCGTGCTTCAGTAAGAAGAAGCATGGAATAGAGTTCTTCCAGGGGAACCTCATCAGAATGTGAGGTGATCGTGGATACAAATGAATCATATTCTTGATCGAGACCAGCTAGAATATATGTTAAAATTTCTTCAGTCTTCAGTGGTTGTCCTGCAAGAGCAAGGTCATCAGCCATGCGTTTAATTGAAAGGAAGAAATCCTTAGTAGACATAGCACCCTTGCGAGCAGTGGCAGGCTGGGTGTGAATTTGAATAGCCTTTGCCCGTGAGATGGAAGAAAAATTTTGCTGAAGAGCAAGCCACACTTCTTTAGAGGTGTTATAGGACATAACTTAAGAAAGAACTTCTTCAGTGAGTGAAGAATTTATAGTGGCAAGGATTATTGAATCCTGACGAAGCCATTGAGCATATTCTGGGTTTGGTACTCTAGAGGTGGTACCTGTGACAGAATTTGTGGCATCAATTTCTTGAGGAGAGGCTGAAATTGTGCCATCTAGATAGCCAATTACACCTTGACCATGAAATTATGGCAAGGCCTGAGCTTTCCAGACTGGATAGTTGTTATGATTGAGCTTGATGTGGAGAGTGAGAGGTAGGTGAGAAAGAGAGGGAACTGAGTATGAAGAAGGATGGTTAGAAGGGATTGCAGAAGAAGAAGCCATTTAGAACAGAGGAATCGGAAAAAAAAAATAATGATCAGACGTTGATCTGTTTTTGATGCTCTGATACCATATGAGATTTTGTAATTCTTATTAATTTTCTATACATGAATTACAAGGGTTTAAATAGATAATAATCTTCTCTATACAATACTATTTGAATTTGAATTTAAACAAAATCTGCAATTAAAGGAAAGGAGAGATCTTCGGCTCCTCAATCTGCAGATAATATCATTGCATGATTATCTGCAGATTTCATGCTGAATTATCTTCAGTGATTTGCTGGTTTACTTGATCTTCCACACACTCCCTTCCTTAATTCATTCAAACCAACACCCACCACCTCCTTTGCCCTCTCAATCATCCTAATTCTCTTATAATCTCACCCTTGATCATAAAACACATATCTCAATGCCTCTTCCCCAGCTTTGCACTTTTGTTAACACTATCTAGCAAAAGGATTCCTTTATAGCGACGAGACTGGAGGAAAAACATCATAAAGTTCATGATGATATGTATAGCCAGAGTAAAAAGCAATTTGCATACTACGTGTGCAAACCATGGCCATGCCAACCTAATGTCTGTTTATTTGCTTATTATATGATCCCAAAACAATAAAAGCTCTTCACTTCACTTCGACCAGGCAAGAAAGTGAAAAAGGTAGACAACTATGAGCTAACCATGTATATTTTATTATCACATTGCTAGCTAGTTCTTTGTAGTTGCTACTACATGAATATTTTTATACAAACCTTGAAGTAGAGATCACGCTCACCACTAATCACCAAAGAAAGAAAGTGAAAAAAAAGGGGCAAAAATTCTAACCAGGCAAAGTCTCGGCAAGAAACACAGATTCTCCAAGCATGTTTGTGTCTCTAGCCAGCACCACCAGCAAAGAAAAAGGGTAGCGGGCCTTCTCTTAATCCCTCTTCAAATATATTAAAAAAGCTACAACTTAGCAAAGATAAAATGGTAAAAGAAATTACAAGAAAATAAAGTAAAATTGACCTACAACGCAAGATGTTGAGCTCCAGATGATTTGATTCAAATACTTACAGAAGGGAGCACATATAATGTTAAACTAATGGTGTACAAAGTGATTGATGCGGGAGATATTAGTATTATTGTAGCCAACATGTTTAATTATTGCTACCAACTTTACCAAATGAATTAGCTGGAATATCTGATTGTTCCATGATTGCAAGAGCTAAGGTTGATTATGCACATTCAAACCTGGAAATAAGAACCTAAACAAGGGTTGGGGGATGAAATCCGCAATCTGTTACCAGCGTATAAATAAAGAGGCAAGTTTCAAGCACCACTTCCAGTATAGAGCAGAACTACAACATATGTTTGCCAAATTAATAGAAAACTCAATCTCCCTATATGGAGGCAATCCAGATAACCCATCAAGAAATACGTTGTTGAACTCCTTAGCTATAGGGACTTGGTCTAACTGGGAAATTTCCTTATCTACATCCATTATATATGCTAGGTAACATTGTACCCCTTTTCATGTCATTCTCCTTGAGATAGTCGATAACATTGTCATAACCCAATTTTAGGTTATTCCCCAAATCTACTTAAAAATAAGAAAATAAAAAATAAAAAGGGTTGGTGTAGGCAGAAAGATCAAGGTAAAAATTTTGGATGTTTTCGAGATCTCGATCATACCTCTTTTGTGCCCAGAAACGAAGGAAAATGCAGATTTGCAGCTAATGTAATTTATTATCGGAAAAATCTGCTTAAAAATTAAGTTGAAAGATATAATTATATTTTTATAGGCCAATTCGATTTAATCATTGGCCAATTTAAAATTGTAATTATGTTTGAGAATTAATTTATGGTCCAATCGAGGGATTTAATTAAGCGCGATGGCTTATTTATACTTCAAATTGGTCAAATTTATTTTATTAAGGGTTTAGTCGATGAGAAATCAAGTTCTTGAATTTAATTCGGGCTCAATTGATGAGATTGAAATTTTCGGACACTGATTTAAATTATTTCAAGCCAATTATGCGTAATCGCGGGCCAAATTGAACAAATTGAGGGTTTAATGGTTGATTGAGGGTAAATCACGCAACTCAAAAATCAAGAATCAAAATAAAAAGGCACGCAAAGTCGAGGCTATTATTTAATATTCTGACTAGGATGAAATTGCATAAAACTCATAAGTTTAAATTCAATTGAAAGTCCAATTAGAACAATTATAAATTAAGGGACCAAATCGTATATTCACCCTCCTGAATCTATCGAAATTTGCAAGCATGCCTGCACTGTTCAGTCACCTGAACAATGCAGGGCACGCCACTGCAATTTCAGGCGGCGGCAACCCATCGCTGCACGCAATGGGCAGCCGAGGGGTTGCCTCCTGCCTATAAAAGGCATGCTCACGCATGCAATGGTGAGGAAGAAAAAGGAGACAGAGAGGGGGGAAGAAGAGGGGGGAAAACGCAAAAAAACAAAGGTTGACGGATGAGAAAAAGAAAAAGGTAGCTTGATCGGAGAAGAGGAAAATCTCATGTAAAAACTCCAGTCATCTTCTTCAATCCCAGCTCCTTTCCTTCTTTTTTTTCTTTCCTTTCTTTCGGTCGTTCAACCGCTTTTCTCTCTCTAAAACCAGACCACCATCTTTCTCTTCTCCCTCCCAGCCAGCCAACTTGGGCCACCATCCAACCACCCATATCCACCATTATCACCACCACCATCCTCCCGTCAACCTCAGAAGCTCTGTCATCTTCCAGGCGACGGTAAATAATTTGTTATTATTCACTATTGGTGTTTGGATAAATAAATCCTAAGGGATTAATATCCAAAATATTTTTACGAAAATAATTCACAATCGCCATTTAACCAATATATTCTTTGAAAGATTAAAACCATCGCTGCGACGCTGCGCTTTCGAGATAGGGTGCGACAAACATAATTGATGAAGACATAGTCTTATCTCCTTGAAACACTAACCATATTTCTCTATCTAAATCAAATACTACCTCCTTACCCCCAAAAACTTACTGAAACCCTATGCTTTGACAACTAATCCATTCCTAAAATCACATCAAAATCAACCATATCTAAAAGATTTAAGTTTTCTATAATGATCTTATCTCCAATTTCTGTCTCCCAATTTGGATATATATACTTAACTAATATTGATTCATTCAAGGGAGTAGAAATGAAATGATGAATCCTAAAAGAGTTAGTTGCCTATCTCACTCCCATACCCTGTATTTCTCAACCACACAATACGGACATCTTTCTGATCATCACGTACTCTTATAATATCAACAATATGTCTATTCCTTGATATCTCCTATAAGAAATTAACGTACTTTAATCATGCCAAACAATATCATAATAATTATCGTATATTATAGGAAAGCATATCTATAAAAGAACTTAAGGAATCAAGAAGACATGCTTGATGAGAATTCAAAATTTCAAAGATAACAAACAAGACAATATGAATCCTAATGCTCCATATATTAGAAAGCAACTTTACTACTGTTTCATGAATCGAAAAATCTGATACTAAGTTTTGTCACTATTGCCCCCCTTTTCTTTTATTCATTTATTTTTAGCTCTGATAGCATCTTTGTCATGGCTCGATTCTTAGATCCATGATCGGCACATAGGCATAGTCCCCTTCCAAGGTTCCACACCTATGCGAACCCAAACTTACACACAAACTTATCATTCATATTCAGAGTTCAACATAGCATAAATAACAAAATAAACTTTATAATATAATTTGATTGTCTTAATACAAGAGTTGATTACATCTTATAATTGTGGAGTACTAACTAGATATAAGAATAAAGTATCGATTACAACCAAAATAGCAGGTTCTGAGAGTGCAACAAAAATAACCTGCTAACAAGCTACGAGTATGAAAATAATAAATAATGAGGAGGTGAGTTCAACAACTCAGTGAGTAGATAACATCCAATATACACATAAGAGATAATACATCAATGAGGCAAAAGGTTTCTCAAATAATTCATAACAAGAATGTATAAGGTAAAGCTCGTTACAAAATTAGAATGCAATGAGCATGAGGCTCCGTACTATGAGTCCACACAAACTGGTGACTCCCCCAACCAACTAGGGTTTCAGATACGATGTGCACAATGACTAACATTACCCTCTTAGCATGGGTATTCTGACGGGCATATCATAGGTATATATCATAATCAACAGATAATTCATATCTCAAGGCTCAACTCATGACATCAATTAAATAAGAAGCTATCAATTCATAATCATATATTAGCTCATATCAATAATGTATATTCAACAATTGATTATGCTTTATCGTAACAAGAATATTAATCAATATATATATTATCAAAAAGAATAATCCAATTTGTACTAGCAATTAAAATATTTACAATATTTCTCATGCATATTAAATATTATCTACTCACCTGACTCAAAAGTGAATAGAATTCAAAAGCAGAATGATAACAAAATCCTACTGACGTCCTGCTGGTAAAATATTGGGATTATTTGAATATATAAAAGAATACATACTAAAAAATGACTCAAAAAAATGAAAATCTCTTTAACAAACATATCTAAGAGTTTAATTTATAATCCTATGTGCTTTGAATCATTTTTTTTTTGCAAAACCTAAACTGTAATTTTTTCAAAGTCTAGGGACTAAACTGTAACTTTCATAAATGAGGGGCCAAAATGAAATTTTGTCATCTTCAACCTCCAGCCCAGAATTCTAGCAAGGGTTTTTCACCATTTATCAACATTATTTTACACCAAACAAATCAATTAACTTCAAAATCATCTACATTCAAACCAATTAACCCATTACCCAACGTATTCAACCCTTAATATGTCAATCAATCCATCAATCAAACCCAACAAAATCTTCAAACCCTAACCATCAATAGAGGCAAAAATCTTAACTAATAACAACATTTATACATATTAAAATATATACATTACCTTAATAACTTATTTCTCCTCCTTCCTTTCTCCTTTTTTTCTCCTTCCCTCTTTTCTCTTCTTGTTTCTTTCTCTCTTCCCGTTTCTCTCTCAAATTTTCATATTAAACTTCTTCTTCTTCTTCTTTTTTTCTATTTATATTTACAAGTTTGTACAATTACTACAATACTCTTTATTCATTTTCACCTAATTCATAACCACTAAGGGCATTAATGCATTTTCCTTTTCTAATTTTCAAAACACTATAGTAGCACTTCTAGAGTGATTGTTATGGTTCCCACCTAGAATAAAGACATCATTGACTCTTATGCCACTGATCCAAAATGAAAGGATATCATAGTTGAGAAAGTAATAGATGTTACTAGTTAGCTTAATTATAGCCTTGCAAATGGAATATTAAAATACAATAAAAAAAATTAATTAGAGAATATAGTGATTTAAGGAACAAGTTAGTAGGTGTTGCATATGACTCTTATATTGTGGACATACAGGGGTACAAAGTTTTCATAAAAGATTGAACACATTATTCTATTGCCCTGTAATGAAACAAATGGTTAAAACATTTATAGAAGAACTTGATGTGTATAAAAGAGCTAAGTTGTAAAGGGCAGCTTACCCTAGTTTGTTGCAGCACCTACCATTTCCAGAAGGTATATAGAGGTACATTATTATGGATTTTATTAAAGTTTTACATAAATATGAGGGCAAGGAAACAATCATGGTAGTAATTAATAGATTTATCAAGTACGCTCATTTTATTGTGCTATCTCATCCATTCATAGCTAAAGAGGTTGCTTAAATATTATTGGAATATTATTGGATTATTTACAAGTTTGTTCTAGAAAGCATTTTTCAAAAAGCATGTGGTGAAGCTACTCATGAGCTCAATATATCATTCCTAAACAGATAACCAATTTAAGAGGATGGATTAATGTTTATAAATATACTTAAGGTGTATCGCAATGTATAGCACTAAGAAGTGGTTGTTATGGTTATTCATAACCCAATAGTGGTATAACACCATCTATCATTTAGCTATTAAAATGTGTCTATTTTAGGTGTTATATAGCTATCAACCTTCCAATAGAGAAATAGTCCTACAAGAAGTATCTCCCATAGCTATAGTGAAATGATATGTTACGGTTAATAATGGACATGGATGAGGTTCTTCACAAACCATTAGATATGGAAAGGCACATAATGAAACAAGTTGATGACAAGGGAAGGACTAAGAGGGAGTTCAGTATAGAGGATTTTATCAAACTTGAGCTTCAATCATATAAACAAACAAGTGTAGCATTACAAAAGAACCACAAGCTCAATCCTAGATTTTATGGTCCTTATATAGGAATCTAGAAAATTAGTGTTGTAGCTAATCAATCACAACTTTCAGAAGGAGTTTTGATGCATCTAGTCTTTCATGTGTTATTATTTAAGAAAAAGGTAGGGGACAATGTGGTGATATCATCTACATTATCAACAATGGATGAACATGGCAAGGTGAAGGTGTATCCTATAACAAATTTAGAAAGAAAATTGATGAAGAAAGGTAACAAAGCTGCCACAATAGGGTTGGTGCAGTGGCCTAACTTGTTTGATGAAGATGCTGCATGGGAGGATTAATAAGAGCTTGCTAACAATTTCTAGAATTCTGTCAAGATTCTTGATCCATATTAGTGTTGGAAAATTTGAAGATACAAACAATTACTGTTTAAATCAGTATTGTTTATTGTGCCAAAACCCAACAAAGTCGTTACTGTGCATATCATAAACAAATCCAAAAATTTAAAGAACTAAAGAACACACACAGTTGACACTTAATGTACGAGGATAAGGGGCATAATTTTTCCTTAAAGTTACTACTATCCCTTTGAATCTATTTATAGTAAAATTAAACCATTACAAGAGTAAGAATTATAAGTAATTACAAACTCTTCTTGTATCCTTATTCTAAATGTAGTTAAGCTGAAATTCATAATAAGCTAACTTGATCAATCATTGATCTTATTGAAATAGAACTAAAACATTAATTAAATGAAAAAACACTAATTCAATCCAAAAACAAAATCTTCAATTCTTTAGCTTTCCAGTTGCAGTCTTGGAATCAATTTCTTCAAACTTTAACACTTAGGTCTTGTTCAGATTCTTGAGGACAAGAATCAATTTGGAGGTGAGGGTAATCTTACCAGCTTACAAATAAAGAGGCAAGTTTCTAGCACTATTTCTAGTATAGAGCAGAATTGCAGCGTTTGCCATGATTCGTGCCCATTTTCCGGAGTAAAAGATAGAGAAGAAGCCAGAAGCCATGCTTGCTGCCCGTTTTGTCTGGGAAAAACAAGTACAAGGAATGAAGAAGGGAGGAATGTCTTTGGATGCACAGTGGATTCATCAATCCTTTTAGTGTTTTGTTATTTTTCCTTTTGCTTTCAGGAAAAGGATACAGCTAAAGATAAGAATGGCCTTGCACATATTCCATGAAGTTGCAAGCATTTACAGGAAGTAACATTTAAGTGAGAAACTTCTGTTGGTTGATTGAATATGTTACTTGAATGTTTATATATATATATATGCAATTTGAACAAAACGGCACTTCAGGAATAGTTTTTCAGACCAGCTTAGACCTTGCAAGGATGAGAACCGTGAAGTTCAGGAGGATTATCTCTGACTCAGGCCTGTCATGATGGCGCACTTCAATAATGTTCCACAGGAAATTGGTATATTTGCAGAGTAAAGTGGCCTGGTGGCTCTGTGGTCAAGCCATTATTCGAGGTAGCTTTGTTTTTCTGCTTACTGCTATATGGATTTAATGCAACAAACTCTGGAGTTCTTTTGGCAGAGGCCGTTCCTGGCTTAAAAAATTGGTGACAGGGTATCCTAAGGCGTTGGACAGAGAATATGAAAGGGCCAATTGTGCTGCTGTTTCTGCTCAAGGCAAAATAATGCAGTTCCATGGTGAAACACTCAATGTGGCAAAGACATATTTACTTATTTCTTATTTCCAGATTAATGGCAAAAGAAGCCTTTGTGCTTTACCAAATTTCTTCGTGAATTTCTTCTGACTTTTGTTTTTGGACTGATCTTGTGAGTTTTTGCTCAGTTGAAAGTAAAGAGATTTTGCTAATGATGTTTTGCATGATCCATTGCGTTTTTATGGAAAGAAATTATCCGATGGCTGTCAACAATTCATGCTCTTAAATAGTAAAGCACTTGACATTTTCTCAAAAATGCTGGTCTGTGCTCAAGAAGTTTGTGTCAGTGTGAAGCTGGTTTCTATATTTAGCGCAGGTATCCGAGATGTGTTTAAGCCATTCGCAACGAAAAATAATAGAAATAAGGTAACAGTTTTGCATCGATGGCAAATTCAAACAATAAAGGTTAAAGAGCACTTGTCAAAAAACAATTTTCCTCCATTCTGCTATCATTTCAGCATAAACATCGTTAATCCAGCAAAAAACTCTATAATAACTAAACATGTTACAAGCATCATTTGTTGAAAGAACTACTTGAAAACAAAGACATGCAAAGCACAGCATAAAGCTACTTGATGAAAAGATCATTTCAAGCCAACCAGAAAAATAAACACAACTTAACATTCATTCCCCCATGTCTTCTTCCTCACCTTCAGCGTCATTTATCTCAAGATCAGCAAGCAACTCTTCTAGAGGAATGGAAGGTATATCTTCCCCGTCAGTCATAGATGCCATCTCAGAAGGCTGATATTCTTTGTTACGATACAATGATACATTGAACCTCAACTCCGGGTTCTCTTCCAGATCTCTCAGGAACTGCTCATACTCTGTGTTCATCTTCTCTTGGTCACCTCTAGCTCTCGTGTCATCAACCTCCATATTGAGGGACTTTAGCTTCCACGAACGAGGCTTCCCTCGTTTCCTCTGGCGCTTCTCTTCATAGCTTTTCTTTACCAAAATTACTTCAGGAATGACTAGATTTTTGTACTTGTCAAGCTCCATGTCATTACTATTAGCTCCATGTAAGTCATAACCAAGAGCATAATCACCAGGTTTCAAAATATGCCCCAGGTGCGTTTTTATGTTGAACATGGTATCATTCTTCCCAAAATCTGATATGCGAGCAACAGTGGCATCAGCGAGAGCATATCTAGACCCACCAACATTAACTTCAGGGGAAACAAAGTCCACATCAAATACAATATACTCCACAAGTTGCCTGCTAGTGAGAAGAGACTTGAAGGGTGTTCTCCAGTACTGGTCAGCATCCAAAAAGCAGTGTCTCAGGGTCAAAGGATCTAACAAAGCAATGCTGTTTGTCACTTTTGTGCAGATCACAAGAGGACCTAGATTCCCCAAGCTAATAGCAGCCCTTGGAGGTAAGCAGAC